>CM053787.1:993493244-996432259 GCA_028749045.1 Cupressus sempervirens
CTAACTACTTCCTTTGTAATTTAGTGTATATTAGAAGAGATTCAAACCTTTTCTATTGAGACTCATTATCATGACCATAATATCAATACCGAGTTTGAGGCGTCATTCAACAAGAGTCACAGTGCCCACATCCCAACCATTGATAAGCGCTTTAGTAATTTTATCCTTTGCATCCTTCATTTGAGTCATATAAGGCACCAAACCACCTTTCTCTAACTTCTCCCATACTTTCAATTTTATTTTTTACAATGTACATGGTTCCCCAACTCCCTCCTTTTCAAACCTTTTCCTACGGAAAAATCTCTACAACTTTCTTCAATACTAGATACACTCAAAATACAACTTTCTATTATCAAAGCAATGCCAAAATAAAAGCTCAAAAGGGAAACGACCCATAAAACATGAGATAATTTTTTATTACAATGCATAGCCTTGATATAAGTACAGTCATTATTATACTTCATGTCCTAATGCATAATTTTCATTAATAACAATAATTTTGAAATTTCCAACTTTACAAAACACCCTTGTCATGATTAATCATATCTTTGAGATTTTTGTACCCTAATAAATACTCATTCCACATCATGGGTTTCAAGTTGGCAACTGCAATGTTGGCAAGAACATTTACTATGTTGTTCTCTTCCCTTTACATGTGACTTATGACCACTTTATCAAGAGTATTACTAATAGAAAATCATTCTAACATTATATTACATATTGACCACAAGTCTTAAACCTTTTTTTGTAAATGGTTTAGTATATTCATGGAATCTCCTTCTATATATAACCACTTGCAGCTACAATTGATTACTAGCCTCAAACCATAGAGAAGAGACATCGTTTCCACCAAGTGGTTAGTTTGAAAACCAAGCGAAACTATTGTGGCTTTCACTATATTGTCACATGTTCATTACAAAAAAAATTCCCATAACCAGCAGCCTCAAGTTCCCCTTAATGGCCCCTTCAAAATTCAATTTTCTCCACCCTCTTGGTGGCAAATCTCATCTCACATCTTTTAGCTTTATTACTATCCTTAGGGGTTTAGAAATATCAACTAATATCCATGTCTCAAAATCCAACTTGCCTTTAAAGCGACCATGATAATTTTCCATAAAGTTATGTTTAATTCGGGTAGCCAATAGAGCTAGAGTTTGAGAGACATCCTTGAGGACTCTATTGTATCTTTCTTTCTAGAGGTTCCATAAGACATGTGGGGCAAGCAACAACTAGAAATATTTTTCCATAGGAGGACAACATCCACTCTACATAGACCAAAGTTCAGTCACCATCCCAAGTAGGATCCACTAAAGATTACGGCATTGGAAGAGACATGTCTAGGTTTCCCAAGCATAAGGACATTGTAGTAAAGTACGATCTCCAAACTCTAGGGCCACTTCACAAAGAAAATGCCTATTAGAAAAAGAAATGCCTCCTTTCATCAAATTTTCAATCATAAGGATCTTATTTTGAAGTAATAGGCAAAGGAAGATATTAATTTTTGGTATAAGATGTTGGTTCCATACCTTAGCCCGAACTGGGGAAGGATAGATGGGAATTTGCAAAGAGAAAATCCTCAAAGCTACCAAGCAAGAACCACTAGCATTTCCTTCCCAAATAAGCCTACCTGGTTCATTCCCTACTAGAACAACATAGTTGAGATTGGTCATTAAGGATGCAAAGATAGGATCGAGAGCAATGAGATCCACCCAATTGTCATTCTTCCAATAGTCTGCAACATGAGATCAAATTCAAAGAATACATCTATCCTTGATCTAAAAAGTTGATGAAAAAAATGACACAATTAATTCTAATAGCATTTGCATCATGATTATTTTGTATTATTTAAGAGTTACTTTACTTTATTTACATTGTTGACTTTTTTGTTCATAGGTAAATTTTATTCATTAGGCCTACTCCCATAAATATTATGATGAAAAATAAATATAATGATTATTTTATATATATAATGATTATTTTATATATATAGTATCTTTGTAGTCTATTTATCAGGTTGACTATGTTTATCCAATGTACTATAGTTTATAGGGTGGCTACCAAGGTTTTGTAAACTTAAAAAAAGATTATTTGATATAACTTATAGAGAGAAAAGTCAATATTGAATTAATTTATTTGAATGAGTTTATTATAATATTTATATTGCTTATTTTTTATATAAAACTATATTGGTCTTAATCCCACAAGCTTAAGATCTATGATGTCATTAAAATTCACTCATTCATTTATTCTTTCATATTAGAGATGCATTTCGCCCTTGATTTAAATAAAAAAATGAACTACATGAAATAAACAATGTGAAAAAAATGGTGAGATGGAAAAATGATGACTACAAAATCCTACTGTAAATTTTGGGCAAAGAATTGGTAAGATGGAAAAATAACTACTATAAAATCCAAATAAAATCTTTCAATCAAAATTTTGGTGAAATGGGAAAATGGTATATACAAAATCCAACTACAAACTTTTAATCATCTTGTATGCCTCTCATACATTTTGAAAACTGATGATCTCCAAAATTAACCCATGTATTTTTCCATATGAGCGAACACCTTTGGTGTTGATATAAATAAATATTCAAAATATGGGCGGCCTTGCTATTATTTGTACTCTTCTTATTGCTCAATATTGAAATTTACGCCAGAGATAGATATCTTCAAGGAGCCATCTCCTCCCTATGATCTAACAAGAAAATTAAAATAATCAACCGGCCCTTTATCACGAGGAGCCTCAAGTCTATATTATCCTCTCTTGAATCCCAGGGCAACCTCATCTACTATCTGCCCAAATGGATGCCTTCAATTTTCCGTCAGATATATTAACTCACCTCTATTCTTCCCCTACAATTCTTGCCATCATCCTCTCCACGTCCATTGTTCTAATTAGTTTTCTTTACCTTCATAGATCTCAAAACCATTCCTCCCTTAAACTCCCGCCTGGTAAATTAGGCTTCCCTCTGATTGGAGAGACGAGACAGTTCTTGAAGTCGATTCGATCAGAAACACCACAAGTGTTTTTCGAGGAGAGAGTGAAGAAATTCGGGCCCATTTTCAAGACAAGTATAACCGGGCATCCAACGGTAGTACTCTATGGGCCGGCGGGAAATCGTCTGATTCTATCGAACGAGGGAAAACTGGTGCAGATGTCATGGCCGGATTCGTTCATGAAGCTCTTCGGGACTGATTCCATCGGGGCCAAAATTGGAGAGGACCATCGCATCTTACGTTCCGCACTCTCCCGATTTCTGGTTCCCCAAGCATTGCAGAAATATGTGCCCACCATGAGCATGGAAATCCAACGCCACATCAGCGAAAAATGGGTGGGAGAAACCCAAGTGAAGATGTTGCCTCTTGTGAGGGAGCTCGTCTTTACCATTGGGACTTCTTTGTTTTTCAGCTTGCGCGATGAGAGTGTGAGAAAGCGACTTTATCATCTCTTGGAAACTGTTCTTCTCGGCGTCATGTCTGTTCCCATTGATTTACCAGGAACTCGTTATCGCAGAGCACTTGAGGCTCGTGCGGAGATTGATGAGATTCTTTATTGTTTGATAGAGAAGAGAAGAGCGTTGTTGAGTTCGGGAATGGCGTCTAGTGATGATGATGATCTGCTGTCTGTCTTGATTACTTTCAGAGATGAAAGAGGGAGATCATTGACAGAGAAGGAGATCCTTGACAACTTTCATGGGATGCTCCATGCATCGTATGAGACGACAGTTTCGACTCTTACGTTGTTGTTCAAGCTCCTCTCTTCCAATCCGGAGTGCTATCAAAAAGTGGTCCAAGGTATGTCAAATGCTCTATTTCTCCTTTTTGCCTTCACCTTTTTAGGCCTTGTAAAGACACATTGTGGGGATCGAACTTTATGATCAACTTCTCTCTAAAAGAAATCCAAGGATGGCAAAATAGCCTCTTTTTTCCAACGTTCTCTTTTCCTCGTATATGACAAGGAATGCCAGAATTGTGTTGTGTTTAAACACACACTAGAAGGGCAACGAGCCTTTGAATAATGGTCCTGAAAATGACCCTCGCTGACTTCCTTGCAATTATGTCAGCAATGGGAATAGACTCAGAAGTCATTTATGCTAACTTTCGAAATTTATAAATTAGTGAACTTCTGTAGGTGAGTGAAGAGCTTAAAGCTAACCTTTGGGTTTTTCCACATTTACGAAGCTTTCTATAGAACTCACAGAATGTGAGGTGGTGTAAAAGTATTATTTCAAAACATTCATCTGAAACCTTCCACAAAGACTTCCCAATAGCTGCTCACTCAAATATAATACTTTTTGCACAAATTGACCAATCAGCAACCAAGAAAAGTTAAAAATTGATCAACTATATAGTACATGTGTGATTGGCAATTAGTACATGGGTGATCAGTTTTTAGAGCTTTTTATGACCATTAATTAAGAGAAGGTGGCAGTAATACAAACATGGACAACAATTAGCTCATTTCCACTAATATTCCACATTTGATCAGCTGACTTAAACACATACGATCTATTCTTTGAAAAAAATGCTACCTGACCTTGGACCAGATATCAGCAAGTTTTCCTCATCCCATCATCTACAAGATCATCATCATAATTGACTAACAAACCCAATGCCGTTCTTTCCCCCTCACAACGCATACAAAAGTTGATTCCCTCTTCGTTTTCACCATTTCCTTGGCATTTCAGCATCTAAAATAAAGTGAATTAAACCAAAAAAAAAATTATATTACATTACTTAAAAGTTTCAACTATTTTTGACTCATATTTCTATTTTTCTTAATAGTCTCCAATGTAGAGCCTTAATGCATATATACGTTCCCTCATGTCTGTGCCAGAGCAAATGGGAATTCTTTCAAATAAGGAGAATGGAGAAGAAATAAGCTGGAAAGATCTGAAGGATATGAAATACACATGGCAAGCTATTCAAGAAACAATGCGCGTGTTTCCTCCTGGTTTTGGATCATTTCGCATGGCCATCGCTGATATTCATTACGAGGGCTATATAATTCCAAAAGGATGGAAGGTAAGCTACATTTTTACTCACATTAATGCTTTAACAGTTGGATATTTTGACATTTACCCCTTCAATCTGAACCCATTATAATGGCTTTTACATTCATGTTTGGCTTAATGAACAAGTTTTATCGCTATAACATCCATGTTTGGCTTAATGATCAACAGCTTTTATGGACAAGTTATAGCACCAATATGAAAGAAGAGTACTTCAGTGAACCTGAGAGATTCATGCCTTCACGCTTCAAGGATGAGGGAAGGCATGTTGCTCCATACACATTTTTACCCTTTGCAGCAGGCCTGCGAATTTGCCCTGGACGGGAATTCTCAAAAACAGAGATATTGCTGTTTATGCATCATTTTGTTAAGACCTTTTCGAGCTTTAAAGCAATTGATCCAAACGAAAAGGTATCAGCAGATCCATTCCCTCCTCTCCCACGTAATGGTTTTCCTATTAAACTTTTCCCTAGAACCTAAACCAATCCATGGAAACAACACAAATGCCTTCATATAGAATTGATAAAAGTGTAGCTGGATTGTAGAGTCTTTTTAACCTCTCCTATGAAACATATATTGTTAATGTAATTGAGATTGTAATTTTCATATATATACCAGTTATCTGAGTTATTTAACTCACCTCAGTTCTATAACGCCAAATGCTTTTAATGTTTTTTTTGTGGGGGTTTTGGTGGTTATGTTAAACCTATATTTGGAAGACATTTGTGACTGAATGTGGATGGAAAATTAATTATTACAGGGAAGTTGTAAATATTTACATTGTTAGCTTTTATTTTTTATTTTTTAATAATTAGTCTCTTGTTGTTAGATGATGATTTTTTTTAAATGCTATTAAAAAGATATTTAATATATTTATTTTTTGGGAGGATGGTCAATGATAGTTTTTCTTTTATGTTATCTATAGAGAGTTTGGAATCTATTTAAATTAGTTTACATATATCTAATGAACATAAAAATATATTAATGCGCATAAAATTATATATTTTTAGTTCTTATAAATTGATGAAATATTACTTCAATCTAATAAATTTCTAATATTTATATGATTAGTTTCATATAATCAAATGTCATTTAAGTTAGCTTTTCAATTTTTATAAGATATGTAGTTAGGCACCAAATTATGTGTTTGTAGATCTAATAGTTCAATTGACTTTAATAGTGAGACACAAAGAAGTTTAAGAGTCAAAATGAACCTTGTAATTGTCATTTTGAGTCCTTATTTTTTCAAGGGATGTAATTTATATTTATTATCCATCTTAATATCGATGAGAGTAGGCCCAATTTCTAAAATTTACCTACTAACAAAAAAGTCAAGAATATAAATAAAGTAAAATAACTCTTAAATATTTATAAAATAAAATAAAATAATCATTATGCAAATACTTCTAGACTTGAATGTGTGTCATTATGTTTCATCAACGTTTGGGATCACACTAAATGATCCACCATCAGGATGCAAGAGGAATGGAAATCTACATAAAAGCCACTTTTCTCTCATGAAGGATCCATTGTCACTTTTCTCTCCTTCATTTCTCTTGCATCCTAGTGACACGTCATGTAGTGTGATCTGAAACATTGATGAAAAATTTGACAATTTGAAAAACATTTACGTCATATTCATAGATTACATAATTTTGATAGATCCTATGAAATAATCAATTTACACAAAAACAAAACGATGTTACAAATTAAAATATATAAACTAATTCTTTAAATTTCAAAAAGTCAACCATATAAAAAAAAAGGCAATATAAATATAATAACAAAATAATTCAGATGAGTTAATTTAGTATTGACTTTAGTTATATTAATTATATCAAGTAATCATTTTTTTCACCTTATAAACAATATAGTACATTGGATAAATATGGTCAACCTCATTCATAGACAAGAAAAATACTATCTATAACAAATAATCAATAAAAAATATCAAAATTATTTTAAATTTGAAATATCTATTAAAGACTTTGTAATAAAAATTAAAATAAATAATTTATTTAATTTAAATTTTAAGAAGTCAAGTTCCTTTCACATACATATTGAAATTATCTACTAGCATCGATGAAATTATTATTGTTGTTGGTTCTAGCTTCCTATTTGATCTTATACATAAAATTGAACCGATTGGACATTTGGCCGAGAACTACAATGTCACTCAAGGATCGGCCGACCATTTATGATCATGAGTTATTAGCCAATATATAACCCATTCTACCATTCATCCTCTCTTATTAAATCACAGGCTGCAAACTGAAATTGTATGTTGCCCAAATGGGTGCCTTCAATTTTCCAACAATCACAGTCTCAAATATAACCCATTTCATTCACCTCTCTTCTTCCCTTACAATTCTCTCCATCATCGTATGGGACTACAAGAGCTTTTTTGATGTGAGAGAAGAACTTTGGGCCTGTTTTCATCATCTAGGACCACGGTCTCGACTATAAGGTATGCGACAACCCTCACCTTTCTCAAGGTAGATCTTATCATGTTATGAAAAATCTTAGTTTATTAGTAACAAGTTTTTAATTTGTCTCGAAGTTTTGAAGTCCACTCTTTAACACGCTATTATAGTAGAATAGTATATTGTCTTACCTTACCATGTTTAATATTTATGAGAGTAAAAGATATTAAATTTGGTTGCTATTATAACAAACATGATCTTTTCTTTCTCATTGTTAGATATAAATCTTGCGTGCATCATCTAGATCTAATGAGTGCTAAGTATTCTATTTATTGTCATGAGAGATGGATTTGTGTGAATCACTATCCATGAAATATGAGTCATTGAGTTTTACTCAAAAAGTACATAATTAAGTCTTAATAGAAAATCACAATTTGACTTGCTATGAAAAAATAGCTCCTACATATCAATTGATGAGCTTAAGGGGCTTTATAATGAATGGTTCATGAGGCGCAACAATTGGTGAAGGTTTTGCAAATGTGGTTGTAAGCAGAGTGGGTTTAACCATGAAGGAAACTCCATAGTCAATCGTGCTTGAGTTGGAATGGTACTAGGATGGTGACCTCCTGGGAAGTCTGAATGATTCACCTTTGTGAGCATCACCTAGATCCAATGGGTGCTAAGTGTTCCATTTATTGTCATGAGAGATGGATTTGTGTGAATCACTACTCATAATTCACAAGTCAATAAGTTTGACTCAAAAACTACACAATTAAATCCTGATAGCAATATCACATATATAAACTCTTTTGATCTTATTATTTAGCTTGTTATTTATTATTTATTATTTATTATTTATTAGATAATTGTTATACTTCATCCCAAATCTTTTTGAATTTTTATATAAGAATCTAGGTCCTTCAATTTATTTAAACTAAAAATATATGTGGGTATATGCACCAAGTTGTGGTACAAAATAGGTGACTCATTTTTCTTTATTCTTATGAAAGTCATTGTGTGATTGCACTATAGTGTCATCATACTACCTTCTGCATGAACTAAGTCACATGCTTGGGCAATTCAAAAATGTCAATGCAGCATGATTGCACTAATGGAAATTTTTAATAAATTAGAAACTTGCGACTTTTTCCCTCATTCCACTCAATTTCTTTGCCCTTTCTACATTTTCTACAACCCTAAGGCATGTGTACATGTTGTTTTTTTCCCAATAATGTCCCCTTCGCGTGCTAGCAATGCCTCCCCATCATCAAAATTTGCAAGGTCAAAGAAGTATGGATTTGAACCCTTGTTTTTGTTAAATTATATATTTTTTATTGTTTTTTTAAAATTTTTTATTCAAATTAGTATAGTTTATTGAAATACTAATTTTTATATGTTAGGTAATGTTCAAAATGCTCCACCAAATCCACCTACAAAAATCTACCAATTCAACAACCAAACCCTCCACAAAATCAACCTAAACAACCACCTCCTCCACTACCTCCACCAATTCAAAGACCTTTTGTAGGGACTCAAGATAATTTATTGAATGAAATAGAAAGAGGAAAAATAGAATTAGAATCAATTATTAGGAGGTTAAAGAATTCACTTCAAAACAAGCCTAGTAGGGCACAATTGGAAACATCCCTTAAGACTATTGTGACACATATAAATTATGTTAGTGGAAATTTAAATATATGGAAAAATAAAATAGAAGAACAAAAATAATATTATGCTAATAAATTATCATATGATGATGTTAAAAAGAAAGGAATTACAAAAGATGACATATGTGCTTTGTTTAAAAATCCAGGAGAAGAAGAGACCATAAGAACTACCACTAAAAGGTTCCCCATCCATTGGTGCATAAATGAGAATGTAAAAAATTAACTTTTAGGATAGACAGTGGATGGTGTGTGATGCCCCTTCTTGCAATAATCATAAGGTCCCAAGGTATTTTCTAAATAAATTATATTGCAAGTTTATCCTTGGGGAGACCCTCAATTATTTTGATATGTGTGCATCTTAGGGTAGAGGTTGGGGTCATCATTTTAGCTACCAGGGGCACTTTGTGACCCTAATGGATGAAGGGAACCTATTGGCATCAAGTAGGTGAAGCATATTATTGTTCCTTCTATTGTAAAGGAACACATAGAGGCAAACACACTAGGCACTAATAGTGCATTGACTCAAAGCCTCATTCAGACTGCTTGTCCTTTACTTGCAAATGAGCCTCATCATCATAGAGGCCATATGTGCACGTCATGTGGAGTTCTATGCATATTTGAAACTTTTGGTAGAGAGGATGTGGATAATGATAGATGACTTCCTCAATGACACAATTGGCATTGATACACAAGTAAATATTAATAATTATATTAAACTATTTTGATCATATCTTGAATATGTGCATGATTGACTAATAAATTGGTATTTCTTAACGTTGTTCAAAATTTAGGGCCAAAGTGTTGTTGGTACTAGCTCACTAAACCCCCAGCCAGATTGTACACCACATCAATAACTCAATAGGTATGTATTCATTTAATCATTAAATTGGTACATCTATTTATAATGTAATCATATGAAAGGTTGACTCAAAACTTGTATCCATGTGCATTAGTTCTTTGGTTGACCATCTACTTTCACATTAAACTCTAAGCATGGGCATGGTACCAGTCATGATGAGGTACATTTGTTTGCATGTTCATTTGATTCAATTTATTATGTTTATTTAAGAAATAAATTTATAGTCAACTAATTGGCTTATTATGATCCTATGCAGAGTCAGTCTACTAGTCATGGTGTTGCTTGGGTTCACCTGAATTTCAGATGAATTCATTCTCCCCATAGGTATACACATGTATTAATGCATTTTTATTGGTACACCTTCAAGGAATCCTAATTGAACTCATTGGATTCACAATTTATTGGAACACCCAAAAGGTACTAGGTGCATCTCTAATAGATTTGCATACATGTCCAATAGGGAAATGTTGCACCTACGACATTGACAACGCACAATATAGGATAGGGTGGTACATTCACAAAGGTACCCAAATTTTTATAAAATTTGTTGATGCAATATAAAAATATATGTATTCTTGATAACTACAAATAATTCTCTTATTGTATCATTTTCAGCTTATGACATCAGAGACTCCTCCACATCTCTGTGTGTTTATTGAGTAGGGAGTTGCTATTGCAATGGCTAGTTTTGACATTCGAACTAAGTTATATCATTTACAATTGTTAGTATTAAAATTATAAATTACATATATATATATATATATATATATATAGGATTAATGGATTAGTTTGATCATTCTTTTAGGGTCTTGTCACTCCTGATCGTCTGTCTATTCCTAAGCTTGAAGAGAGTGACTATTTGTTTGCAGTAAGTAAATAATTTATTTTATGTGTACTTATATTTCAATTTTGATATATAATTAATAGTTATTGATTCATAGATAATTTTGATTATAACCTTACAAACTATAGAAGAGTTTAGAGTGAAGGACAAGCGAGCATGTTAGGAAGACCCCCTCATCCCAGGCATCTCCCTTTTCACAATAGATGAAGATAGCTAGAGATTTATTTTCTTCCCCTAGAGGGAAGGACTAGATCTAAAGGGATGTTTTATTTTATGCCTGTGTGGCATCATTGGACATACATTTTGTATATTGTACTTGATTTACATGTCACTTTTGACATATATTGGACATATTCGATGTACATGACATATGTTTTGTATATTATATTCGATGTATGACATATTGGACATATATTTCATCTATGGAATTATTATACATCTTGTTGATGTTATCTTGTCTATCTTTTCATTATCTATGTTATCTTGGCATTATATATTTTATGTATGAACATATATAGTTGATGGCATATATATTATTTTTCTTTCCTTATTTATATCTATCTTGTTTATCTTGTCTAGATTATGACAATGCATTCATTCGTATAATGATTGTAGTAATATAACTAAACTATAGTGTAATATTATGGAAATGCATTCATTCATACTATCTTTTTACATTCCAAAGAAAATGTTACATTCCCTACCTTGTTGGAAGTGATTATGTAACTTGGAGTGTTATGTTTGATATGAATTGCTGATTATGACATGTTTTTTTGTCTTATACTTCCTTTATTTATTATCATAATTCCATGGAACAACTTACTGCACGTTGGGCCTAGGTCAGACATGCACAAAATCATTCTAGATGCTCATTAGTGATCGAGATGAGGGGACCCTTGCATTTACCTAACCAATTAGACCTAACAGAGTTGACATAATGCTCCTACATCAAATGGAATGAAAGATGCACCAATTTATAACTTTCCACTATGCAATACTGCAACATTTTTTATCAATAGAAACTTGGTTGCCAAAACCCAATCGTGAGGAGCATCAAAAATTGGAGCTACATACACTTAGACCTTGGGGACACCTTCCTTATGCACCTCACAAATCTTAGATACCCATCATGAGATCTGAGTTATTGCCATCCAAAAACTAGTGTCATTATTGACTTAGTGCTCCTTGGGAACGCCTAGGTCTAGTATGTGTGAAAGAATTATAAAATATCAGTGACCAAAATGATATGTCCCCTATCATTTACCTAGCCAAGTAGAGCTAACAAAATTGACGAAATTGTCCCCAGACAAATGGTTTGAAGAAGATGCACCAATTAGCAACTTTTAAGTGCATGACATTACAAGTTATTTTGGGAATTGAAAAGTGCTTGCCAAATCCAAATGGAGTTGAGTGTCCTAGAATGGACCTAAAAATACTTAGATGAGCCCTACACCATCCTTGTGCACTTCACAAATCTCAGACACACATCACAAGGTCTGAGTTATCTCCCTCCAAAAATTGGTGTCATAATCAACTTAGTAATCCTTGGGAAAACAAAGGTCCAACATAGGTGAAAGAATCCTAAAATATTGGTGACCAAAATGAGATATACCCTACCATTTACCCGAACAAGTGGAGCTAAAATAACCAATGGGATAGTCCATGGACGAATGGTTTGAAAGATGCACCAATTAGAAATTTTCAAGTGCATGACATTGCAAGTTATTTTGGCAACTGAAACGTGTTTTCCAAATCCAAATGGATTTGAGTATCTTATAATGAGCCTACATGCACTTAGAGGGGCCCTACAAAATCCTTTTCCACTTCATGGATCTCAGATACCCATCAAAAGGTCTAAGTTATCGCCCTCCAAAAATTGGTGTCATAATAGACTTAGTGCTCTTTCAGAACACCTAGGTCCAACATGTATGAAAGCCTTTTAAAAATGAGGTAACCAAAATGAGATGTTCCCTACCATTTACATGGCCAACTGGAGCTAAGAAACTAACAAAATGGTCCCTAGATGAATAGTTTGAACGATGTACCAATTATTAGCAACTTTCAAGTGCATGACATTGAAATTTTTTTGGCAACTGAAAAATGCTTTTCAAATCCAAATAGGGTTGAGTATCCTAGAACAGACCTACATGCACTTAGAGGGGCCCTACACCATCCTTGTGCACTTTACGGATCTCAAATACCCATCAGGAAGTCCAAGTTATCATCCTCCAAAAAAAAAGTGTCATAATCAACTTAGTGCTCCTAGGGAACACCTAGGTCCAACATGTGTTAAAGCATTCTGAAAGCTAGGTGAGAAAAATGAGATTTCCCCTACCATTGACCTGGCCAATCAGAGGTAACAAAACTAACGGAATGGTCTACGAATGAATAGTTTGAAAGATGCACCAATTAGCATCTTTCAACTGCATAACATTGCAATTTTTTTTGGCAATTGAAACATGCTTTCTAAATCCAAATGGAACTGAGTATCCTAGAATAGACCTACATACACTTAGAGGGGCCCCACGCCATCCTTGTGCACCTCACATGTCTTGAATACCCATCACTAGGTCTAAGTTATCACCCTGTGAAAATCGATGTCATAATTGACTTAGTGCTCCTTGGGAACACCTAGGTCCAACATTATAAAAAAGATGCACTAATTAAAAATAAGTGATTTTAGAAGCTTATAAATATTAATTTGAGCAATGTATATAGCATATTGTACTCATTGAAATCTTCACAATTGAATACTGATAGCATTATCACAATAGCATTCATCTATATATTAATTTCATGAATGTTTATTTTTAACTTAGCTCTATTTAAGGCACTAGTAAGAAAGAGCTAAGGAGATAAAACCTCGGGTCTTTCCAAAAAATAAAAATGAAATGGGTAAAAGTACAAAGCTGTGTCACCTTTCAGACCGACTTATTAGAACGACTAAATTTGAGTATTTCTATCTAAAAATCATTTTTTTATAAACATATGATCGAGATAAATTTGTTCTAGCTAAGTTATATATTTTCTTACACTTTTCCAATTGGAAATGTCTATTAAATGCATGTTTTATACTAGTTTGTATCCAATTACTAAACAAATAAAATTATTTTAGAAAAGTGGTGTTTCAATAACTCTTACTATTTTTCATGGTATTTGTTTAATAACATATAAACACCATTTTATAGAGCTCAGAGTCAAGAATATTCTCATATAAAGTATATAGTGTTTTAATTAGATATAGTATATTGTAATTAAAAATTTCTACAATAATGTATTTTTAACACTTGAAAAGATGTCAGTTTTTGAGGAAGAAAAAAATATTAAATTATATCAAAAAATTAAAAAATTATATGACATTCTAGAGGAGAAAGTCCTCTTCTAAAATGTATAATTTTTCTCTTGGTTAGAATAGATTTATTTTGAAAAATGTGGTGGGAGATGAAAACTATCAATTTCAGGTGAGTTAAAATTTCAATCATTATAAAAGAGAAAATATAGGTCTAAAGCTAATTTTTATTTTTTATTGTTCTAGATATATATGTTATCTATAACATAGTTCGAGATCAAAGGGAATTAAGTTTATTTCCATATAGTTTTGTGGTGGGAACTAGACCTCTAATTTTCAATGTTTTTCAACAACTAAAAAATTATCTATAAAAGTTAGGAAAATATATGAATTCTTATTCGAAATAATTATTAAAGATTATAATCGTAAACTTCATCCATTTCTACACATTTCATTAGTTTACTTCATTTTCAAATTCAAAATAATAATACCAATTTTATGTCATTGAAGGTGAATAGTTATACTTTTGTTAGCATTTTCCTTTACAAAATGGTGACACGGGTTTGTGCTTTTACCCAAATATAAACATTTACATCACATGGTTTTTCTTTTACATCTAATCCAATGAACCAGTTAGATCTACTCTACCCTTTTTTCTCTCAAGTATTACCTCGCATTCTAACTTGTAAACCTTCCACAGAGTCCTATTTTATGGTTCTCCTCCATATTTAATCAACTGGACATTTGATGCAATGACAAGCTTTGAATAATGAAAAATCTTCCTCTCTATTAGTCAATCCTTGAATAACCACAAGTTAGAGTTCTTCATATTGTATCATCTTAGAATCCATGTACCAGTTATGACTACTACACCTATAGGGTATTCTAAACCTTCACCAATTTAATCTGAAGACTTTGATGCAGAGAATAAGTATTTATGTCAATCTGATGGAGAATAAGTAGAACAACGTGAAGCGTACGATAGTGTAGATTCTCTGCCGAGGTAAAGAGTGAGTGGTCCAATATCTTCTTTTCCTTGACACAATGAGAAAAATAATAATCTATCCCTTCATTGTTGTCTTCAAGTGCAATAATAGCAAAAGCATGCCATGCATTAATAGAAATATATTATGCTCATTAATACATCAAATAGCACCAATAAAAGTAAAAAGGTTAAATATTAATTTCAAATTGAAATCTATATTACCTAGTTGTACTAGATCAGACAATTGGTCAAATTTAATTGATGATTCCATCTATACCATTTCCAGTTCTCATTGGGGATGATAAGTGTTGACTGGAATCAAAACTCAAAATTTTCATTTGTCCACCCATTCAGTTGAGTCACATCCTTCCCAATCTTCCTCTGCACATGACAGAAAATAGCATGTCATCTATTGTGTGTGGATTCTCCACGAACCTACATTAGTACTTCTAAAAGAGTGTAGCTCACTTGATCCTACTAGTGTACAATAATCTTCATATGGTACAATGATAGTATTATCTATCAACCAATAAATCTATAAACTATAGACTCACCTTCCTTACCTGGACCCATTGTAGTGTTACACCACTTCATGGTACTATTTTCATATGTCAATGTTGCATTATCTTTGTACTTTAATTCTTCATGAGCTAAGGCTCTTTTGATACATGTGTCTACACCATCGTGCTCTACATTTCCATGACTAGCCTCTATGAAATTCCACATATACCCAATACTAGTGCACCTATGCATCCTAATCAACCAATAAAACATCCATGCATTCTTGAATTGAGATGCACAATTGTTTGACCAAATGATGTGTTGATGATATGATATGCCCCTATTAGCCACACTGCCATAGAATAGTTGGAAGCAACACTATACAAAATCTATAGAATGTGACCAATCATCACTAATGTAAAAATGGTACTCCCTCAATATCTTCATGTCATCCTCTGTACTTGTAGGTGAATGCATGAATTTTATATGAACAAATATGAAAACCTATAGAGAAGTATAATACTTTTCTTGTACCTTCTTCTGTGGTTTTAGTATGTAGTTCTTTGCAAAGTCCACAATGGAAACAATAGTATCTAGTGGAAATATTTCCTTGTACAACTTGAATTGTAGATCCAACCATCATGCCCTGTGTATGCCTTGCATACTCATAAATGATTTTTTCACAAAAAAATGTTCATGAACTCATATATTGGAATGTTTTTAATCACTAAATCACATCTTTATCCTCTTTCCCATCTTGTAGAGCATATGTCATAGTCTTATATTTTCCAAAATCTACAATTTCATTTCCAATTGCATGTGTATTATTCCTTATTTCACAAGTTGATAAATATTGCAAACCACCACAAACTAGGCATGTACCATTCAAGCATGAATGCCTATAAGTTTTTTGACCATCTCCTCTTTCATGTAATAAGGTAGAGATGAATTCTCTTGAAGATCCAAGTGGCTCCTTTATGTTACAACCTTATAAAAACATACTTAGGATGCAAAAACACACATGTATATGCCTAAAAACATCAAAATGGTTAGAAAAATCAATATATACCCTACAAAAAGTTGTACGTGTGTGATTTATCTTCACATAAAAAGGTTTACACATTTCAAATCACCTTTGACTAATTTTAATTTGAGGATACATACCAATAAATTTTACAAAGAATTGAGTCTAAGTTGAATCCAAAAATTATTTTGTATGTGGATTGTGGATTCCACTACCAACCCTCCTTCTTAGAAAATCTCTTTGATTAGGGAATACACGTGTTATTCTTCCAAAAACCTTCAATCAACAATTTCAAAGCTTGAGTAGTTTTTTTAATCCTTTTAGAGTAGTCAACCACTAAATATCCATAACTCATTTTCTGTTGGATCTTCCACTCATTCACATCTTCCAATGGCTCTGATTAGAGTACCTCTACTTATCTTCAATGATTTTATTATATTTCTAATGAGTCGATCTTTCTTCATTTGGGTGCTTACTAATTTTGATGTAAGTACGCATCTTGTGATATTACTATGTTTGGTGTGTGAATTACAACCCACTTTGTCATATGAACTCATTAGATTCTTTAGAATATTTTTTCATTTGACTCATCCATTGTTCTTAGTCTAACAATTGTCGTGATGTGCCTAAATTTTAAATTCCTCATTGTTGCAATAAATAATTGGAATCTTCCTATCATATTGAATTCTTCAAAGAATAATCCATATTTGAATAACTTTTCTTTGACAAGTATGCTTTGAAAACTTTTTAGACATTGATTGCAAGATGTTAGTATCAATCAAATATCTTGGCTTTCTATAATGAATTGTTGGAGGTGTTCTAATATTTTCACTAGACTCAACATTATTTTGGGTGAATTGTGTACCTTTGAGGTTTGAAGATGGTGTGCCTTGGCAATAAGATACAAAAGAAGGAATATCACCTACTTGCTATTATGATGTTGTGCCTTCAACATGACATGATGTAGTGTCTATACTATCGAATGTAGAACAAGATGTCTCTTCAACATGAGATGATGTTGTGGCTCCAATATTTGAAGATGGTGTACCTTCAAAATTCAATTATCTAGTTAAGCATAAGAGTTGCACTCATTCTCTTTGTCTTTCCAATTCTAAATATTTGTTTCCTTCTCTTATTTCTTCCAAAGATAAATTGTCATTAGTGGCTTGTAATTTTCTTTGTTCACGTAATACTCTCATTTTATCCCTTTTATATACTTCTCTCTCCTTCTCTTCCATTGTTTGAATTTTTGGTTTCTTCCTTGGCATGATGGTGAATTATACATGATAAATTATTAAAATATATAAATTACAATGATTTTTAAACATCAAATCATTCAAACATACAAATTACACTTTTTTTTTATGAAGAATATATTAAAAATTATCAAATAAAAACAAAATTGATCTTTATAATCATATTGAACATTTAAAATATTAGGCACTAACCTCAAATGTGTTGGAATGTTGGTTGAAAATTGAAATAGTCAAGGTAAATGATTGATTTTGGTGTTTTTGTGACTTCCAACCTTATGAAAAGCATGTTTCTATCATAAACGCAACACATAATAGAGAATATGGTCCTAACCCAATAGAAAAATGCCTTATTAAGTTATTTTGTGTATTTTCATATAGTGTGATCATACTATATGAATGAAAACTTATATCCCTTCTTGTTTATCTCTCACACTCTCTCTCCACCTTGTCCCCTATCGCTCTTCCTATATCATACCCTCTCCCTCTTCCTATCACATCCCTCTCTCTCTCCCTCTCCCTCTTCCTATCCAATACATTTACAACTCATTACAACATGTCTTAGAACCAATTATGACACATTGAGACCCCTCTAAGCATGTTAAAAATTATAGGACAATATTTTGGTGTCTTATGCATCCTTATGGGATGTGGTGTGTCCTAAGAGGTCATTATAGAACATTATAACCCATTAGTACCCCTTACACCACCTCAATTTAATTAGGATATACAGTACCAGGAAATAATATGTCCTTGAGTATAAAGGAGCAATAGGGTGCTCTATGACCCCTTCTAACCCATTTCATGACAATGTATGAACTCTTGGCGGTCCTACGACTCCTAGGGATATATGCAGTCATAGAATGGGTCAAAATGGGTCATAGGGCAAGTCATTCTATGACAACATATGAATTACTAGGGCTCGTAGGATCCCTAGGGAAATATGTTGTCATGAAATGGGTGAAAGGGGTCATAGAGTATCTTATGACCCCTTTCAAACAATTAGAATATATATAATATGTCCCTATGGCTCCTAGGACCGTTAGGGACATTTTTGTCATAAAATAGGTTGAAAGGGGTCATAGGGTACCTTTCAACCCATTTCATGACAACATATGAACTCCTATGGCTCATAAGACCCCAAGGGACATATGTTGTCATGAAATGGGAGAAAGGGGTCATAAGGTATCATATGACCTCTTTCGAATAATTTAAAAATATATAATATGTCCCTAGGGGTCCTAGGACTCCTAGGGACATATGTTATCATAGAATGGGTTGAAAGGGGTCATAGGGTACACTATGACCCCTTTTAACCCATTTTGTGACAACAGATGAACTCCTAGACATCCTACAACCACTACAAACATATATTATTGTATAATGGGTTGAAATGGGTCATGGGGTATCCTATGACCCCTTTTGATCGATCAGAATATACATAATATGTCCTTGAGTATAAATAGGATGTACACTAAGGGGAAATAATATGGCCTTGAGTATAAAGGGATCATAGTGTACCCTATGACCCCTTTTGACTCATTTCATGACAACATATGAACTCCTGTGGGTCCTACAAATCCTAGGGACATATGTTGTCTTAGAATGGGTTGAAATGGGTCATAAGGTACCCTATAAACCCTTTCAACTCATTCCATGACAATGTATCAACTCCTAGGACTTGTAAGACCCCTAGGGACATATGTTGTCATGAAATGGGTGACCCTATAACCCCTTTCGACTGATTAGAATATATATAATATGTCCTTATGGGTCCTAGGTCTCCTAGGGACATATGTTATCATGGAATGGGGACCTATGACCCCTTTTTACCCATTTCATGACAACATATGAACTCCTAGGGTTCCTATGATGGCTACAGATATATATTATCATATAATAGGTTAAAAGGGGCCATAGGGTACCCTTTGACCTCTTTTGACTCCATTTTATGATAATATATGAACTTCTAGGGGTCCTATAACTACTAGGGACATATGTTATCATATAATGGGTCAAAATGAGTAATAGATTATCCTATGACCCCTTTCGACTGATTAGAATATATATAATATATTCTTAGGGTTCCTAGGTCCCCTAGGGACATATGTTATCATAGAATGGGTTGAAATACCCTATGACCTCTTTTAACCCATTCTATAACAACATATAAACTCTTAGGGGTCCTACAACCCCTAGGGACATATACTATCATAGAATTTGTTCAAATGGGTCATAGGGTACCCTATGACCCCTTTTAACCCTTTCATGACAAGATATGAACTCCTAGGGATCCTATAAACCATAGCGACATATGTTGTCATGAAATGGGTCAAAACTAATTAGAATATATAGAATATGTCCCTAGGCATCCTAGAGACATATGTTATAATAGAATGAATCATAAAGGGTCATAATTGCTATGATGATTCATTATGATCTATTAGAACCCCTTAATATGCATTTGTGGTGATTTTCATAGTTTTTTTGCAACTGTCCTCAATGCCATCACAATATTGACATTGGCATCATAATTGCAACATCGACGTGAATATAAAAGAAAATAAACATGACATTAATCATTCCCATTTGATCAATTGTGGAGAGTTGTGTGCAAAATATTATAGAGAGCTCCGAACAAGGGTATAGAGAAGTTGCAAAAGATTGTGGAGATCAGTATGGAGAAATATGATTTTTTTTCCTACCCATTCCCTTTCTCTATATTTTGTTGGGTGTCAAGGGAAAATGGGAGATTGAAACCTTGATTTGAGGAGTTCTAGTGCTCCCTAGGAAATGCATTCAATGCTTCTCTTGGTTTGGGAAATGATGCAAAGAGACCCCAAAGTTATCTACTCAAATATAGAAAAAGTAGGGTCGGCATGTTTTTTGTAATAAAGGAAGGCTTAGAAGATCACTCCATTAGAGGTAATAGCTGTATATGAGCAATGTTAGTATGCTAATAGAAACCAAATTTAAATAAAGCTTCTACAAACTAAACAAAATTCATAAACTTCAAGATAGACTAAGATGAGCTCTTAATTGAGAATATGAGCCATTAATGGGCTCTCTCAATGAGAAGCTCTCTTGTTGAGTAGCTTTGTCTAAATAGATAGGATGTATGCTCAAGCTTTATGCTTCAAAAAGGGCTTCAAATGGAGTTGGAATTTGGGTGTGAGTGTATGGTTTTGATGTAAAATGGCTTCTCAAAATGGCATTATGACTTTACTTCATGGATTGTGTTAAAATGGATTGGGAGAGGTGTAACGCCCCGCCAAGGGATCCAAAAGAATTAACCTAAAGTTTTACTAAGTTTGCTAAACATTTTTTTATTTTTAAAAGTAAGAATGTATAACATACACATCAAACACATAGTAGCGGAAGCAATAACATGTAATCATCAACAAACATACATAACCAGTTACATTCCTTAAGGATCCCAAGACGTTGAGTCACATTTAAATTTAATTAATTCTAAGTCTAACAACTACTACCTCCACATGAAAGAATAATAATAAAGTCCAATGTCCATAATATACATTTGTTCCAAATGCCTCTTGGCAAATTAATTCAGAATGCTCAATCATCCACTGTACATGTCATAGGGTATGAAAGGCTTAAAAGAATATACATATGTAAAGATAAAGATACATCATCCTCAAATCCATGATACAAAGTACAGTAAAATAAATGAAACTAATAACATACCTGATATATCCATACATCCATAATGATAAAATATCTATCATAAAATCTAACCATCCATCATAATAATCCAAGAACATAGTGAAGGTAAATGCCAACCAAGAAAGCTCCAGCCACGGTGACCACAGACGGATCTCAAATGGTAAGAGTAAAAGCACTACCACCCGACCGCGTGGAACCTAAATGGTCCACTCCCACCGCGTTGAGGAGATAGTCTCAAGTCCCAAACAAGGTATCAAACACAAAACACAAGTACTCTCTAAGTCTGGGAAATCCTAAAAATACACTAACTCAAAGGTTCCAACATAGATAGACATCTAGACCCAGAGGCACCACAAAGACACGTAGGAAACCTGCTATGCAAGCGGGAAAGTGTCATCACATGAATCACATTGGAAGTTACCCGAGCAATCCCTCAGGAATCTCTGGTCCCCAGTAATCTTGCGGCCATTAATATCCTCTCGTACTGACGAGGCATACTATGGAATGCAAGGTCGCAACCAAGCGTTCTCTCTACCCCATCCTAGCTTGTACTAGCACTCAAGGCATGGGAGAGAACATACAATTATCTTATTAGGTTCATTTAAGTCAGTATTTAGGTGAGATGTTTTCACTTGTTAAAACAACTTACAATGGGTTACTCCAGGCAGCCTCTTAGGGCCCCGATCCCCATTGCAAGCCACTTCCCGACACTACACATAGATAACCTACCCTAGGCTCATGAAATCACAAATTAAAGAATCATAATAAAATCACCTCAGTCCTATACAAGCGACTGGAAAACATCATAAAAGATAAGCCACAAAAATTACATCAGTTCTTCATGAGCAACAGATAAGCATCAAATAGTAATCATATGATCACAACAGTTCTCTATCAGCAACTGAAGGCATCAATGATAAATCACAAAATCCAATGGTTCTCCAATGAGCAACCAGAAAGTATCCCAATAATAAATCACAATACTGATCAAAGACTCCAAAATGGTCAAGTCAACACATGACATCATCAAGAACATAACAAACACTTCAGTCCTCTAAAGCGACCGGAAAGCAATCCAAGTGTAACTGATCGAGACTCAAAAATGGTTATCAAATATAACTGATCGATGATTCAAAAATGGTTATCAAATATAACTGATCGATGACTCAAAAATGGTTATCAAATATAACTGATCGATGACTCAAAAATGGTTATCCAATATAAATGATCGATGACTCAAAAATGGTTAAGTCAGGTATCTTATATACATACACTTCAACTTCACACCAGGAAACTGGAAAGCAATAACAAATAGTAATCACGAACATGTCATAGAGCATATCAACACATCACCAGGGTTGGGTTTAAAAGATCGAGATCAAAACAACATAACATCACATTCACATAATCCCCGAGCCTCTGGTAACAACCTAGGACTGGTCAACGCTAGGACAAAACCTAAACACCCCATAATACAGATAACACATAGAAATATAGAATAGTCTCACAATTTGATTTAATCTTAATAATATAATGTTAATTCAAATGTACGGGTTTCTATTCTCGTTTCCAGTGTATAATCTAGGTACTTATGATTTACAATATATCCCTTAACCTATTCTTATATTTAATTAGGATCAAGCTAAAACCCTAATTTGGTTTTAAAACAATTTTCTAAACTGATCTAAAGACAAGATACTTAACAAAATAAATAGGTAATTTATCAATTTACAATTTTCATTTAACTATATTCATCAATGGTTAATTTTAATTAAACTAATGTTTAATTAAATTAACTAATGATAATCAACTAAGTTCTTATATTATCAACTCTAGAATTATCAATTATTAATAATTAATATAATTACTAATAATTTTATAAAATAAACTTATTTTAAATAGATTATTATTTTAATTAATTAAACAATAATAAAACTTATCAATATTATTAAATAGTATCAAAGTTTACATTATGAAATGTATTAATATAATATTATTAAATTATATTTGTTTTAATATTAAAATCTATTAATAATATTAAATTTGTTAATTATTATTATTATTTAAAAATAATAATTATAAATTAATATTAATATTATTAAAAATAATAATAAAAGAAAACAAATATTAAAAAAATAAATAAATAAAACAATATATATTTGATATAGGCTGCCGACCTTTTAACTAAGCTAGCACGGCAGGCCTGCTGACGCAGGGCCTGCAGCAGCCTAGCTGACGCAGTCCCTGCGCTAGCAGACTGCCGGCGGCAACCACCAAGAAGGTGGGTAACGGGGGGGGGTGGTGTGGGTATTCCCGCCCCCTCCCAAAGCATATAAATTTTTTTATTCGTTCAAAAATTTTATATTAATACTTTTCAAATATATTTAATTTTATAAACATTGTTTTAAACAATCTTCTTTTTCCAATATATATATATATATATATATATATATATATATATATATATATTTAATAAATGATTGAAATTTTAATCTGATAGAACTAACCACTCAGATCTCTAAATTAAAATATTCCTTAAAAGAATATCGTCTCTTTTTAATATAAAATTTATATAACAAATTTCTTCTCTTTGATTTTAATAAAATTTTCCAATCAAGATTTTCTTTTCTTTCAAAAGCTCTCCCTAGTTTAATTTGTAAAATTCTATCATCTAGAACGAGGGTTTCAAATTGATTTATTCTTCCAATTCTATTATATAGATGAAATACAATATAGTATCATAAGGTTCATAACAAGAGAGCGAAAGGATCAAACAGTGGAATCCAGACAATTCGGATTTATAATCCACAAGCATGAAGAAGACAGGATTATCAAATTGCATAATTCAACCCATGATCAAACACAAGACCCTACCTCAACTTGATGCTATTATGCAATCTCCAAAAATTGTAAGAGAATTCGCTCCTCTTCGATAACCTTTCTTCTGAAAATCTTCTTTAGAATTCGCCTTCTGAAATTTGCTTCCAAAAGTGTCTCCCAAAATTTTTGTCTCCCCCCAATTCCTTGTCCAAATTCGTGTCCCCCAAAAATGAACCCCCAAAGTTGTGATAAGGAGTCTTCTCCTCAAATCAGGGCACTAATTGTGCGTTCACCTGAGAGGACTCTTTTCTCAACTGAGTTAACTCAAAATTAACTCTTATTAATCTTTACTTTATCTTTTTAATGCATATTAAATGAATCATTAACTAACTTTATTTAATTTTTCCACTTGACTTCTATTTTTAATCTTTATTACTTTTAAACCCATGCGCACTTTATGAAATTAAAATAACATTATAATTTTCTCTTATTTTATCTTTTTAATTAATTTCTTTATTTTCAACACATGCTCGCATCATGCAATCTTACAACTTTTAATAATTAATATATTTTCACTTTTTACTTTATTTTAGAAACTTTAATTGATAAAATATTTAATTAACTTAAATAACAATAATATTTAGCATTTATTTAAAAATGAACTCTAAATATATTATTATTAAATTAAATAAATATTATAATGTTCTAAATTATCCTTAAACTTTTATCTCCAAATTTAATTCCTTTTTATTTAATTAATTTCTCAATTAATTAAATATAATCAAATATTAAAATATCATAATAATCTTCTATTAAATTAAATCATTAATTAATCTTTTTAATTGATTTCTTTTATATTTAAACTCATGCTTAGATCATGCGATCTAGAAACCTTTAATAATTTAATATCTTTTCCACTTTTAATTTATTTAAGAAACTTTAATTGATAAAATATTTATTAATTCAATTAATAATAATATTTAGCATTTATTTAAAAATGAACTCTAAATATATATTATTATTAAATTAAATAAATATTATCACATTCTAAAATTATACTTAAAATTTTTATCTCCAAATTTAATTCTTTTTATTTAATTAATTTCTCAATTAATTAAATATAATTAAATATTAAAATATCATAATAATTTTCTATTAAATTAAATCATTAATTAATCCTTTTAATTAAACTTAATTAATAGAAAATACATCAAGGACTCATAAAGCAATATACGAAAACCCATCATAGAAAAATACATACTAAATCAAACAAAAGGGTTATAATCACGAAATAACATCATTTGATGCATTCGAAGGGTACTTGACTCAGATACTTGCCCTAATTATCAATTAGGACAATTGGCTAAAGGGTTTAGGATTTGGACTTAAGAGTTTATCTCCCCTCTCTTACCATTGAGATAATGCGATAGGGTACGCTCATCCTGGCAATTCAGGGAAGTCGATACCCGGTACCTGCAACCTGCATAAAATCCACGCATGTACAAACATAATATTCTAAGCTAAACAGACAATGGCAGGAAGTGGTGCATCGTGTAGATCTCGACTAGCAGGTGACTACGACTCCCTTCCTTAACCACATCAGAAAAACCATACATAAAGAAACAAACACGCACACCATACACATGCAGTATGGGGTAAGTATCCATAAGAAAGCACATGTGATAATAAACCATCAATATCTGAAAACATTGTATAATCATCATGCATATATGAAATATAGAGTAAAGATCAACTGAATCTAAGACAATATCTGATAATCACCAAACAATACTGCTAATCATTAAACATAAAATTAGCCTAAAAGAGTTCGACAAAAATAACAGAAATGCGAACTAGGGGCAGGCACTACAAGAGGATTCCTTAAATAGGCAAAGGGCTTGAGAGATCAAGGGCTAGGATGCAAGGATGAGAAAAAGTTTATGGAAGGCTCAGATTGCATGAGAGGAGAGCACATGGATTGTGCTTCCTTACAACCAATCAAGGAGTGACACATGTCACATGGTGAGAGGATGGAGGAAAGGGGAAGGATGAGTCAACAAAGGAGGCTCAAGAGATAAAATCTTCATAAAGACCCTCATAATGACTTGTAAGAGCAATAAAAGGGCTTGGAAGAGTCATTTATGGCCTTGTGGGCTTTATAAAGTTTTGTGGTTGAAGATATTTGTGAGAGATACCATGAAATTCGAATTTGAGGGTTTAGGGGGTTTTAAGATTGCTTAGGGTTGTAAAAATGATTAGAGGAAGGGTTAGAGATGGCTTAGGACTAGGCAAGTGGATGGCAAGTGGATTGCAATTAATGAGGGTGGGTGAAGGAGGAGATATTTGTTAACTTTGGCTTGAGTTAGCAAGTCTTAACCCATGTTTAGGGAATGTGACAAGGTTAGGAGGGGATTAGGATTAGGGTTAAAGATATCTTCTAGAAGAGTCTAGGCTTTGGATGAGGATGAAGACTTTCTAGAAGAGTCTAGAACTTCCTAGGATAAGATTTTATGAAATAAATAAAGTTTTATTTATTTCAAGGGTTTGGGTTGAGGAGATATTTATTAAAATATTTTTAATAAACATGAGGATTAATATTTAATCTTGATTAAATATTTTGAGTTGGGATTAGGGGTAGGAAATGATGGGATTAGCCTTTAATCGAAATTAAAGAAGGATTAGAAGATTTTGGAAGAGGTTATTGGTCTTAAGGAAATTGGCCAAGTTTTGGGCAAAAAATAAATTTTTTATTTATTTTAGGATTTTTGGTCAATTTATTAATTAAATAATTAATAAATAAGGAAATAATGTTTAAATAAGATTTAAACATTTTTGGGAGGGATTCCTGAATTAAATATTTTTAATTAAGATAAAGGGATTTAATGGCATAAAAATTAATTAATTAATTAATTAAATAATTAATTAATAAATGATGATGTCATCAGGGATTTTTTTTAGAAAATAAAAATATTATTTTCTAAAAGATTTTTAGGTGTCTACATTTTTCCCCTCTTTGATGTGATGCCACAAGTGGCATGGCATCAAAGATAAGAAAATAAGATGCCCAAGGCTAGAGTAGAAGAGGAGAGAATGGACTGTGAGATGCCCCCCCAAGAAGGCAGCGGGGAGAGAAAGTGAGGCTCGATGGCTTCTTGAAAAATACAAGAATCTAGGATGAGCAAGGAGACTCAGATTGGTTTAAGAGAAGAGGTTTAGTTAGCGCAAACTCTCACTATGGGAGAATGATAAAGGGAGAATCAGAGGCACAAGGGGAAGCAAGCTTAAGATTTCAGGGATTGCAGAGGATGAAGGAGCGGAGCACTATAAAAGGAATCTAGGATGGGGAGATGGATGAGGGGATTAAAAAGCTGATGCAACAGGATTTCAAAGAGTCAGATTGGCAAAATATGGGTTTCAAAGATCCCTAGGACTAGGATTGTGGGTCTCGAAAGATGAGGCTTGGTGGATTGATTTGGATTAGTGGATCCCTAAGACTAGGATTGTGGATCCCTAAAGCTAAAGGTGAGGAGTGAGTGAAAGAGATACGGATGCATAAGCTGGGGTAGGAGAGATGAATTTTGGATATGGATGGGGGATAATGGAGATGAAGGAAAACCATTGAAGCTTTTTGAGCGGGGGGATACTTCAAAGAGAAGTACCACCATGTAGTTGAGCACTAGATTCGCTATAGGATTGTAGGTTAATTGCCAAGGTTACCAAGAACATCAAGGCCTTTTCGCCAACTGTCCAGAGGACTGACAAACTGACTCAAAACAAACATGCAAGGATTGCCCTAGCATCACACATGAGTCCAAGAGGAAGCAGTGTGGAACCAACACTAGGTAACCCACAAGCAGAAAAGAAAAACAAACAAAAGACTTGATCAAGACCTTACGCTCAGATTGCCCCATTTGTAGCATACCATGATATGGAAGATCATGGAAACCTTGAGGAGGAAACAAAAAGATTGCTTGGAAAAGATATTTCAAGACCCAACAGGGAAGAGTCCAAATCAAAAGAAAGCGAAAATCCAAAAGAGAAATGTTTGCCAACGAGATGGGTAGGACGAGGTACTAACGGACCAAGATCAGACATGAGGAAAGCTATATCCTGCAAGGACCTATTGGAGAGCACCTAAGCTAGTGGATTTGGATGAGTGATGCGTCTGGCAAGCTGAACTAAGAAAGATAACACTTTGGTGACAGGAAATCTAGCTAAAGGATGCATTGGAATAGCTAACCAAGATGTGTGATGGGTGCAAGATGCTGATCAAGGACAAACTAACATGAACACTGGATAGATACAATGGTACTAAGCTAAAGAGGATGTACAAGCTGACAGACCAAGATATTTACAAGCGGGCTAATCAAGATATGGTACAAGCTAACAGACCAATGATATGTATGATACAGATGGATAAAAGCTCAGGATGAGAGGATAGCGGGATAGCTCAATTTTGTGTAAGATGCAGAAACTAAGGATGAGGTGATAGCGTAAGATATGGATTTGGAAGGATGCATCCAATGATGATGATAGATGTGTGACCAAGGATGGGGACAATGCTAAGGTTGGTGGTAGCTGAGCTGATAGATAGTGCTAGAGTGAATGGCTAATGAGAGGATGACATTGGATTTGCATGAGGATAGCCTAGAGCGAGGTACCAATGACAAGGGAGGATGGACAAGACAAGATCTCCAAGGAATAAAGTGCCCCCAGTTAGAAGATGACATGCAGAAGGAGATCTTACAATGGATGTGATAGGATTGAAGCTAGGATGGAAAAGCTAAAGGCGCTAGGGAGATGGATGATAACTAGGATGATGGGGTGAGGTTGCAGAAGATAAGTGGATAGTGATAGATAAAAGCTGGAGGATTAAAGATAGGTAGATAAATTGGAAGATGGAGCTGGATGGCAAGATGTGACCAAAAGCATGAGGATGATAGGCTAAGCTGGGGATGGCTAGATTACGCATGATGCTTGTTTGCCAAGTTTTCATCATGGTACTTGTCTAAGGCGCTTGAACTGCCAAGTTTTCACCAGTGGACGCTTTTCTTTTCTTTTCTTTTCTTTGACTTTTTGACTTTTGGACTTAGCTAGAATGATTTTGGCTTTCTTCAGCTATTTTGGCTTTTTTGGGATTTTTCACTGGCTGTTGGAATGTTCAATTTTGTTGCTAGTTGTTGGTACACTGGATGTGTGATTTATGCAATAGATTGGATTAGATGGGATTGATGGTAGGAGATGGAGGGATGAAAAGGTTGGAAAGGAGCATGATATGGGGATGCTTGCAAGAGCAACATTGGCACATGTTGGGACGGGTGTGAAAAGAGCATATGGGGGATAGATGGTAGATGCGGGTGTGATGGAGGATTTGTGGAAGCGTGCTTGGGGATATAGGCACCCAAGATGGAGTTAGGAGATGGGCAACATGAGTCACTAGATGGGGGATTAGCAATGGTGGATGCCATTATGCATTGGGTTTCAACTTTTTTCTTGGGGATCCACATGGTTTTGGGTTTTCTTTTCATAGGCTTTTGCATTGTTTTGCATTCTTTGATTGGATTTTGATTTTTTGGAGTATGTCTTTTAGAATAGACATATGATTGCCTAGGATGTGGACTTTTAGCTTTATGCATTTTGAAGTTGGCATTTACATTGTTGTGGTTAGCTTTGGGAAGATGGTTAGGAGAAGCTTTGTGAGATGGAGGGGATATGAAAGAGCATGTAGGGGGATGATGATGGATGATGTGCCCTGATATGTGCCTTTGTTGATATTGCATAGGAATGGATGGAATAGGATTTTTATGATGGCTAATAGGAGGATGGAGGATGGTAGATTTTGGGACATAGGGACCCAAAATGGATTTAGCGGATGAAGGGGGGATATGGTAGGTTGTTTTGGGTTGCAAAGATGGTGGAGGGAGGATGACATAAGATTTCTTGAAGGAGTGATGGGAGGCTGGCATGGTGGGCTTGGAGATAGGCTTGGTTTGGGGGTGTGGTGTACCAACACCTTTAGATGGTGAGCCTTTGGATACATATCCAAGACCATGAAATCCTAGATTTTTTTGTGCAATAATAGGCTCTCTGATTCCTTGCTCTTGTGGTCCTAAACCTTGACCTTGATAATGCCATCAATTGAGCATTTGGACAAGCTGAGGAAACTTTTTGCTTGCAAAAAATGGTAGAAGTGATTTATTAGGTGTATTGCAATGGGGAGATACTGTTCTTAATTCTTCTGCTGAGAGAGGGCCACCGTGGATGAATGTAAGTGAACCAAGAGGGTAGATTATAGATGGCAGAATAGCTTGGATAGGTGGTAAGATGGAAGCATGGAGCGGGGGAGATGGAAGGATAGGATCTTGATGTAGTTGGTGGGATTACAAGATATCTTGTAGTGGAGGAGATATGGCTTGAGGTTTTGGAGATGGAAGACATGGTACGATGATATCTTCATTTATGCTTTGGGGGATGTCAACATGCTTTTGGGCAGGATCTTGATAGGATTGGTTTGGAGTGGATGGTGCGATAGGAGGTGAAGGGATGGATTCTTCAAAGGCAACGGATGGATAGATGGGAGATTCAGTAGTGGAGATGGGTGAGTAGAAGATGGATGCATAAGGGTCATTATGAGAGATTTGGGAAATGCTTGGAGGCGATGTGGATAGGATTTGGAGGGATTTGATAGGTGGTGGAATTTTGATGCTTGCAGGAAGTGGAAGGATTTTAAGCAATTTGATGGATGGTATGGGGATGATAGCTATGGGAGATGGAGGTGATATTATAGATGGGGAAGCTTCATCACTGACTACTTCACATGGTTGGATTAGATGACATGGCTTATCGACTGTTGGAGGCAACTTTTCTTGTATTTCCTCTAGGAGATTCCTTGGAGACTCGTGTGTCAAAGGTGGAGGTGGATTGACAGGAATAGCTAGTGTGATGGGGGTGGAAGATTGGAATCTTGGTTGATGGGGTGATGGAGGGGAAGCTGGAGTATCAGATGGCATGACTAGATAGTTTGGAATAACTCTTGGATTTTTGGGGATGCTTGGGGGAATGTTTCTAAGGCTTTCAATATACCTGTCATAGTCAACAAGATTTTCATCATCATTGGAATAGGAGGTGGTGGGAGCAAGGACAATGTGACCAAACACATCATGATAGGATTGGTACTTCATGCTTTGATGATGAGTTTGATGGGGATGGGGTCTTGCATATGGATGAACACGGAAGCTCATGGTTGGATTTGGATTAAGCATAGATTTTGGATTGGCTGATGAAAGATTTCCTAGGGAGAGTCAAAGCTGCATGACAGACCTAAGGAGGATTGGCTGAAGTTTTTTGGCTTTCCTGTGGATGGAAGACTTCAAGGGCATGCTGTCAAAAGGTGAGAGTTGTTCTTTCCTATGCACTGGATTTGGTGGTGGCTGTGTCAACTTGAGGATAGACTAATGATCCTATGGGCATGACACGAGATTGACCACTTGTGGATCCCAACCTTTAGCTCAAGGTGATGAGGGATGCAAGTGACAAAGCTAGATTACCCTAGACAATGCTCTGTCAGAGGGATAACCTTGGTGAGATTGGTTGATTGGTAGGATAGATTGATTGGATAGCAAATTTTGGCAAAGTGACAACAACTCTTTAAAGGCTTGGGTGATTTTGGATTGGGTTGCTAGCTAGCTGGGGGGATGATTTGGATGGACTTTGGATTTGGGATTGTTCTAAGGCAAAGAACTAGATAGATTCAGTTGCAGTGAGGGAGCTTGGATGATTTTCTGATGAGGCAGTGACTACGCTAAGTATGCCTTGAGCTAGGAGATTTTTGCTTTTTTGGGATTTTGACCAAAGTTGGCAAAAATTCATTCAAAAGCTATGAACAAACAAGCAGACAAAATTTTGGAGCAAGCATGTCAAACACACCAACATCCTAGGAAGCTTTCTACAAGGATGAAATTTATTATAGCTAGGGATTCCTCGATATACGCAAGGTACATGAGGCCCAAATCTGTAGATGAAACCAAAAATATGTCACCTAGCCGAGAGGAGCGGTAACCAACTTCTCCTCTTTCACTTCTGAAGGGTATAAAGTTCCTTGAGGCTTAGCCTGAATGACAAAATCTTGATTCTGAGAGAGGTGTCTTTGGATTCACCTCCCAATCTTTATACTCCGCCGGAACGCTGGAGTTGAGGTTGTCCCAAGGGGTGATGAAATCCCCAAGCAAGCCTCCTAAAAAGAGAAACAAGGTTTTGGATCCTAATCTTATGCACCCAAGATGGCCTCGAAAGACGACAAGGGGAGAGAAGACTTGGATGACCTTGGGCTAAAAAATACGCTTGTTCTTTTACCAACTAACTCTTATGTGTGCTGATCTAGACTTTGCAAGCACTCATATTTAAGAGACAATGTTCAATTCCAACTTTGAAATGTGCCAACAAAGCAAAATCAAGCGAAGAATGAATACAAGAAGAAGAGTTAGGGTCAACAAAAAAGTAAACCCACGCGCCCGGAGGCCCTCCACGTCAAGTATCGATTAATTTCCTTTAAAGCATTCAAGAGTTGGTGTGATTTTTTTTTAAGCCCAAAACAAAGATGTGTGAAACTTGATTGTCAAGCGCACACCTGGAGGCCCTCCACGTCAAGATTTGTCCAATTTTTATGCCCAAATGAAGTGTGAGCGAGATTAATGCGCATTCAAAGAATTTTCTAACTTAGAAAAACCACTAAAAACCCAAGTGAGTGGAGTTTGATTTACGTGGAGCACTTAACACCCTCTTAGGTGGACCCATCCCCATAGATGGCACTGAGATTGCAACCAATGGTTAAATTGATGGGTGATTAAAGAGGGTGAGTCCAACAACAAACTCACTCAAAGCATTTTTATTTGTTTTTATAACTTAAAAGATTACAAAAATGTAGATTCTTTTTATGCTCCAAAAGATGATTATTTGATCTATGGCATTCAAGATTGGATTTTTTGTTTTAATCATGCATTCATAAAAAAAACAAACTTTGATTTTAATCCATGGCACTCAAGAGTGATTTTAGCAACATGCATTCAAAGACAAGTGATTAAACATTCAAGTTTTTTCCTTTGAGCATTCAAGATTGAGATTTTGTGTGTTGTTTTAAAAATTTTGAAGTGCTTTGTTTTAACCTTAGATCATTCAAGATTTTTTTTGGACTCAAAAGTGAAAATGACTCTTTGGACTTTGGTTTTCATTCAAGATTTTGTGTTCTAGTTTGCATATTTTAAGCCCAAAAATGATATTCCTAGATTGTTTTGATGCATGAAAAACCTAAGAAACATTCAAGATTTTGCAACAAGACATTTCTTTGGAACAAATAACAAATCTTTTAGGACAATTTTTGGCAACCATTTAGGACTCTTAGTTTTCATGAGATTTTTAAAAGAACTTTAAAATATTTGCAAATGAGGTTCATTTTATCCTTGATTGATGCTTTGAGTTTGTTTTAGATTTTAGTGTGCACTTAGTGTTGATTTTGAACATTTTGAAATGGAAACATGAAGTTCTTTTTAAATTTCCACAAATGAAGTGTTCTTAACTTTGCATGAATGCATCTAAAACCTTGATGTTGCAAGGATGCAAATGATTGAATTGGTTTAGTTTCACTTGTTAAAAGGCTTTTTTTTTTTTTGCAAATTTTTAGTTTTTAAATGGATTTAAGTATGATTTGGGGGTTCATTTTAAGCACTAAAAATAAGTGTGTATGATTTTTCTTCCTTAAAAAAAAATGGCCAAGATCTCCCACAAGAAGAAGAAGAAGTAGTAGATGGAATAATAAGAATATAGATAAGAAGAGGAAAAAGAATTCCAAGTGCTTTTTCCACCTATAAGCTTGAAAAATTTGCAAATACTATGAGATAGACTATGAGTTCCTTTGTCTTCTCCATGCTCATGTGGACCTACAAAACCAATTTATACAATCCTACCAATCACAAAAACAAGCAAAATTAGCCAAACTCAGCAAATGACATACAAAACTTGACTAAAAAAACTAATGAAGATGACCCATGCGGGGTCCCACCAGGCATGCCAAAATGTATATGAGCAATGTTAGTATGCTAATAGAAACCAAATTTAAATAAAGCTTCTAAAAACTAAACAAAATTCATAAACTTTAAGATAGACTAAGATGAGCTCTCAATTGAGAATATGAGCCATTAATGGGCTCTCTCAATGAGAAGCTCTCTTGTTGAGTAGCTTTGTCTAAATAGATAGGATGTATGCTCAAGCTTTATGCTTCAAAAAGGGCTTCAAATGGAGTTAGAATTTGGGTGTGAGTGTATGGTTTTGATGTAAAATGGCTTCTCAAAATGGCATTATGACTTTACTTCATGGATTGTGTTAAAATGGCTTGGGAGAGGATTCCTTAAATAGGCAAAGGGCTTGAGAGATCAAGGGTTAGGATGCAAGGATGGGAAAAAGTTTATGGAATGCTCAGATTGCATGAGAGGAGAGCACATGGATTGTGCTTTCTTACAACCAATCAAGGAGTGACACATGTCACATGGTGAGAGGATGGAGGAAAGGGTAAGGATGAGTCAACAAAGGAGGCTCAAGGGATAAAATCTTCATAAAGACTCTCATAATGACTTGTAAGAGCAATAAAAGGGCTTGGAAGAGTCATTTATGGCCTTGTGGGCTTTATAAAGTTTTTTGGTTGAAGATATTTGTGAGAGGTACCATGAAATTCGAATTTGAGGGTTTAGGGGGGTTTTAAGCTTGCTTAGGGTTGTAAAAATGATTAGAGGAAGGGTTAGAGATGGCTTAGGACTAGGCAAGTGGATGGCAAGTGGATTGCAATTAATGAGGGTGGGTGAAGGAGGAGATATTTGTTAACTTTGGCTTGAGTTAGCAAGTCTTAACCCATGTTTAGGGAATGTGACAAGGTTAGGAGGGGATTAGGATTAGGGTTAAAGACATCTTCTAGAAGAGTCTAGGCTTTGGATGAGGATGAAGATTTCCTAGAAGAGTCTAGAACTTCCTAGGATAAGATTTTATGAAATAAATAAAGTTTTATTTATTTCAAGGGTTTGGGTTGAGGAGATATTTATTAAAATATTTTTAATAAACATGAGGATTAATATTTAATCTTGATTAAATATTTTGAGTTGGGATTAGGGATAGGAAATGATGGGATTAGCCTTTAATCGAAATTAAAGAAGGATTAGAAGATTTTGGAAGAGGTTATTGGTCTTAAGGAAATTGGCCAAGTTTTGGGTAAAAAATAAATTTTTTATTTATTTTAAGATTTTTGGTCAATTTATTAATTAAATAATTAATAAATAAGGAAATAATGTTTAAATAAGATTTAAACATTTTTGGGAGGGATTCCTTAATTAAATATTTTTAATTAAGATAAAGGGATTTAATGGCATAAAAATTAAATAATTAATTAATTAAATAATTAATTAATTAATTAATTAATTAATTAATTAATAAATGATGATGTCATCAGGGATTTTTTTCAAAAAATAAAAATATTATTTTCTAAAGGATTTTTAGGTGTCTACAATAGCATTGGCAACAAATAAAGTCGATTAAAACACAAGATCTACATCAGTATTATATTCATCATACTGAGGTTGTTTTTGGGATCAATTAGCCAAAAAACCCTTTTCATGCAACATGTAAAGATGCAAGGCATTGGTCCTTCTACAAATCCAAAGGTATGTATCTGCTATGGTTATAAAGCCACAATGTTTGAAGTAATTTTTTTGAGTACTTTTTTCTATGATTTATGCATTAGGGTACTTGAAAGGATTACATAGAGGATAGCATACATATTTTTTTATGATTTGAAAGTTCTGTCCTATGTTTGGAGGGTTTTGTGCTCTTATTATAGTTACTTGCATACAAGACTTTATTTTCAACCTATTTATTATTAAAACAAAAATAGAATTTAAAGGCATTCATAAACTCTTTGAATAGAACCAAATCTAAACTAGATTTCCCTAACTATTGAGGGTTTCCTTCTAGTATAGTATTTGTGTTCATGTTGGTCTACTACTTAACCTTGTGAGAAGTGAGAACACAGTCTCTAGTTGCTAATGCTTAACACTAGCCCTAGGTTCAAAGAGGATAAAAGGAAAAAAAATTCCTATATTGAATATATAAGAAAGAGTTTCAAGTCATTATGATGGATACATTTTTAGTTATACAGTTGTATATAAGATCTGAATATTTCCTAAATTTAGCTTGATGCCCCACTCTTATTTTGAGATTAATAAGAGTAGGGCATTAGCTGAGAAAATTCTAAAGTTATAGTGTAGGCGGTGATATAGTTGTGTGAAGAAACAAGGAGGTTTGTTGCAGAAACATTTATGATTCCCCTCCTTTTCCTTATATTTCTTTTATGATTGAGTAAGGTCATCTTTTTTTTTCCTTAATTCTAATTTAGGCGATGAATTATATTGTCTTGCACATAGATCCTTAACAATAAGATTAGAGTAGCAGATATTTGAAAGTTGTATGCTTCAAAATATCCCTATGTTAATCAAATCATCAACATTATTCAGTTGCCTTAGGAAATAAAATCCATTTTATCTATAGTAAACATAGAATTCATTTCATGGACTATAAAATTTTTACATAGAAAACCTACAATAGAGTTGCAAAAGTTGAGCCTTCTAATATTGTTGTCATATTCCACTTTCATGAAGTAGTCCATAATATTTGTCTTTCTACTTTTTCTGTAGAAGAATAAGTGTGTAATTTTCCCTTTTCGTAATACTATCCTAACAGTAATATAGCCACCTTCAAATATAATAGTTCACACCTTTTTGGAAGGGGCATCCATGCAATTATTAGACTTTCTTTGCCATTCTTTGGTAATCGAGGTAGGGCTCTTTGATCTAATTCTAAATTTTTTGAATTTTAATTAATGAAAATAAAAGAATTTGGTGTACTTGTGAATATTGAATTGCAAAAATATGTTTGGTGATATATTCTTAGTTTAGAGTATATTTTTATTTCTTTTCTTGTTTACTTTTTCTCTATATATTTGCTTGTATGAAAAGGTGTGAATCCTGTGTTAGATGTTGTCTGCAACTATATCTGACACTCGCAGTTTTCACAATGAGATTTTGTAGTTTGAATATTTACATGGCTTAATCATGTTTGTAATTTTGAGACTTGGCACCCGGAACATTTGAAGTTATTTTTTATGGATAGATTTAAATATCTTTTCATAATGCCCAATCTCCTATCTTTGTATTAAGAATCAAATTTCCACTGCCTTTACAAAATTTTCCAACCCAATTCTTATCATGTTTTTCCTTGCTGAATGGACTTCACCATTAGTGCAAATGCTCAATTATTAAAATGAAGCATGTTAAAGTTCATATTTATATATGCTAAAATAAAAGATTGGATATCATGGAAGTTAATAACTATAACTTGTGCAAGAGGATAAAATGTTTGTGGTTGTTTGGAAATAGATTTTAGAAATATGACATTGGAAATTAAAATGAAATTAGGATTTATCGATTTCTATACTCCATTAACAATTTGTTAAATGCATTATTCATGTGATGCCTCCTATGGTAGTTCATAGATCATACTTTAGAATCTAATTTACATTAACATGTAATCAAAATATAAGAGAATGAGATATTTGGAATGCAGTACAACATAAATAAATAAAATCTTGTAGAGAAAATATCTTAGGTTTATAATCGCTATTTACAAATCCTCTTTTATTTACTTATAGTGTAGTGAGAATAAAATTTGGACTTGATAAAGGCATGACAAAAAAATGGATTTCTTAAAACTTATTTTTAATTTCTCACCACATTATTTAATATAATTTTGAAATATTCAATGCATCATGGAGGAGAATAAGTGCTTCAAATGTATTTAATTATCAAATAAACAAATTTAGATTGGAAAAATATTTAAGCCTTCGTCAAATGAGTATCCTTATTGCTTTGGAAAAATATATACAAAATCATACAATTTGGAACTCTTTGCATTATGATAAGGTTATGCACAAAGAAATTGGTAGATGATCACTTTAATAAAGTTTTTCATTTGTAATCTAAAGTGATTAATGAAATATGTATTCCTCAATTTTGGAAAAAAGGGGCAAAGATATTTTATTATTTATAAAATATAGTGAGTTAAATAAAATCAAATATTAAAATTTATGGTTCAAAAACACAAACTTGAGATGCTTCAATATAAATACCTGAGGAATCTTCCAACATATTTCCTTCTAAACATGTATCTCTTTATATATACAGAGAGATCTTTTTTAAGGTGCTTACTAAATCTTAGCACAACAAAAAAATTGATCTAGCTACATAAATATTTTAGAATCAAAATAATAAAACAATAAAACTCACTCAACCCGTGCTAAGTGACTTACCTCAAGATCTTGCACAAAAATAATGTAGACCAAAAAAACTGGGCAGAGATTGCAAGAAATTTTACAAAAACATATCATAGAAGATATTTTTTTTAAAAACAAAGCCATAACATAGTAAAATTTCTCTAATGATTGATTAGATGGGTTGATTAAAAACTCTTGTATAACTATCATCAGATTAGGTACATAAAATGAATAATCAACTATTCTCATCTAGCAGGATCAAATATAGTTTTCCAAGGTGATAAAATTGCATATGCAGATGCATCACTTGCATGTCAAGCATGAAGCCCATTCCCCAATCTATAATGAATGGTTGGATATAAAGGCTCCATACACTAGCCCAATAATGGAAGCCAAGGATGTAACCATGCATGTATTGGCATAGTCACCTTGTGAGGATCCCAAGTACCTACTATTGCTAATTTCGGCATCACTATATCGTCCAAAATTTTATGAAGTATTAAAGTTGGTAGTAAATTCTCCCATGTCTCTAGAAAACATAGCATAGGTTTAGGGTCCCTTGGCTCCTAGGAATTTGTAGCAACTATTCTCATTGTTGGAAGAATAACTTCAATGAAGAGTTGAGTGTAAGGAGTTGAAGAAGCATGTTTTGCTTCTATGTAAATTCCATAATCACAAGGCTCATTCCCTTGCAAAACCTCTACCATAATGAAATTACCTCTAAACCATGCAAAGGATGTTGATTTTGACATTATGGTCAAATCAATTGTCTATTAGTGACTTAAAACTTACTCAATTGGTTTCATTGCTACCAAGCTCTACAATTGCTACTAACCATATCATACTTCTAGTAGTGTAAGCCAAGTCTTTTAGTTTCTTTTGAGCTAATCAAATAGATTATAGTTCATGTTGAGCTTCATAGTACCTACCGAGCATTTGAGACAAAATAGAGTGCTTGCCAAGTTTTAAAATGTTTACTAAGCTTCAAAGGAAAAGTGTAGTGTTAATTGAGTGTATCAGAGTCTACCAAGTTCACGGTGTTAAAGAAGTGAATAAATTTAGTGTTGACTGAGTCATGTAGTGTCAACTGACTAATTAAGTATCTACTGAGTTTTCTAGTGTTCACAGAGTCATCTAGTACTAACCGAGTTCCGACTATTCGAAGTGATCAATTAGGACCAAGCTTCTATGTCAATTGAGTGCCAAAGTCTATCAAGTGTTGATAGTGTTTGTTAAGTGTCAAAACATCACTGAGTTATGTTCAAAGCTCAAGTTCTAGCTACTAGCCAATTTAGTGAATTATGATGAATTGGGGTGTTGTATTTGACTCCAGAAGGTAATTAAGTGGATTGGTATATATGTAATATATTACATCATATCCAAATGTGTATTTTGTGAAGAATTAAGAAGCATGAGTGTGAATTAAAGAAGGCTACAAGAAGTATAATGAAAAGTAGAGACTTATCTATCATAGCAAGGTGATCATTATTATTAAAGGAATCTCATTCAGCAAACATAGTTTCAAATCAGAGATCAACCACTGATTCATCTTGATAGATGTATCAGTCAAATCCTCTAACAAGGTGGACTTAATAGTCTTATGCTAAATCTCCTAATAGAGTGCATGCTTCATTTTATGTTTGTAAAATTCTCTCACAAGGTGGACCTAATAGTCCTTATTTCTCCTAATAGGGAAGATCATCAGAAGTGATCAATTGTAAGCTTTAACAGGCCAGCTTTATACAACAGCCATAAATCTTGTGCATATAATCCCCACCCTAGTTTTACTTTCTATTTGGAAGGTTTTTGGGTTACCAAATATTATGTCAAAGTGTTATGAATGTTTTATTGCTTTCATTCTTTCATGCATGCAACTAGATCAGATTATATAGTGATGGTTTGATTGTTGAATTAAGTTTAAAGTTTTATTGGTTCCCGATTCACCCCTGCCCTCTTAGTAACCTAGCTTACCTTATATTTCCAACAATTGGTATCAGAGCATTTGGTTCTCACATCAAAAGTTTAAAAGCTTGAGAAAAGATTAGAGGTAATGGAGATACACAATCTAGAAAAAGATATTGAGAATGAAAAGTTGGATCTACAATTGGCCATAGGACAACTCAAGAAAGAAAAGGAGAATCTCTCTCAATCCTTGCAAAGAAGGAAGGAACTAGTAGTATAATTGAATGACAATCTCTACATTGATGAAATAATTAAAGACTTGTGCCAAGACAAAAGTTTATATGAAGCTAATACACCAATCAAAGAGCTACTTGAAAAGAATCTCACTCTTAATGAAGAAATCAGAAAGCTAAAAAGAGAGAAAGAAATATAATCAATCAAGATGTGTGAAAATATGGAACAAATGGAGAAAGAAAAAGAAGAGAAAAGATTGCTTACTAAAAAGATAGAAGAAAAGGACAATGAAACTCATCATTCTTCCCTTCAGCAAGTAGACTTTGTTGATCAACTTAATGATGCAAATCAAGAGCTTATCAACCTAAGGATAGAGAATGAAAGACTACATAATGATCTCAGCATAGAGAAGAAAACCAATGAGAGGATGATGAGATCTCAAGAAAGTATGAATCAATTGAATGAGAAAAATCAATATAGACATAAAGGTAAATCTAGATTAGGATACACAAAAGAAGGTGAATCATCTCAACAAGGACCTTAAAAGAATAAAAGACCTACTTGCAATCATTGTGGAAACATAGTCATACATTAAACAAGTGTTAGAGCAATGGTAAATCAAAGTTCAATGGAAAGTTCTATAGTTTCAACAAGTCAAGACATAGAGCAAGTGAGTGCATAAAGAAAAATAATTTTGAAGGAAACTGTTTCAATTGCAACAAGGAAGGACATAAATATTTAGAATGCATGACAAAGAAGTGGAACCCAGCAGAGAAAATTGTGAAAGCAATATTTGGTTGGGATTTCAACAAATGGTGTAGATGTCACTATTGTGGTGATTATGGGAACATTGGAGAAAATTGTATAAAACATCAAATGAGGAAGAGAGACACTAAAAAGAGGTGTTTGTATGTACATAACTTGGACATCTTTCCAAGAACTATATGAACCAAGGAAGAGTTGAAGATGAAAAGAAAGAAAAGGCTAATAATATCATAAAACAAATGAGATAGCAATAGGTGCAGAAATCTCCAGAGAATGAAAGCTAAAGTCCTAAAATTACTGACACCCAAGTCAATGAGTTGGGTGACTCAACTATTTCAACCTAGTCATCCATGCAGATTACTAGAACTATGATTTAGAAGAAGACATTTCATATCAGTTCTAGTTAGCAAGCAATTGATCCATATCATCATTCAATATGCACAAAGATCACCAAGTTAAGATGATAGTTGAAGAACTTACCAAGCAAGGTCAGGTCACAAGACCATACTAAGAAGGGTTAGGTCATAAGACCTCACCAAGAAAGGTCAGTTTGCATAATCTTATCTAGTTTGGGATGCACACTAACATTTGGGGGTAATTTTTGACATTAATTTTTGACAGCACGCCAATTTGGCTTGTCAAATTCATTTTTTTTAATTTGATCCTGATAACATCAAAATTTTGATGAAAAATAAGTTTGGCATTGAACTTTTGATGTTTTTGGGGATATAAACAAAAAAGAAAAAAAAAGTGAAACTTCATTTCATATCATGCGACAAAGTGCACGCAAGAGGCTTTAAGCATGACCAATTAAGATATTTTCAGTGCCATCAAGGTAAGGTTGAATGATTCATTTTCATTATTCATGTCCTCTTCTACTTGGAAATTTCTTTCAAGGTAAGGCCTCGTCCTCTTCTATTTGCTTGCTTAATTTCAACATAATGGTTGAAGGTATTTTTCATTTTTACTGTAAGGGTTCAAGGTAATTTTTGTTTGTATAATTTAAGGGTAAGGATTCAAGGTAATTTTTACTTTGGCCATCAATTATGGCAATTCATACATTGTTCATATTGCCCAATTTCTTGATTGGATTCTATAAAGACCTAGTCAGATTTTCTAAGATTTATTGAACCAAAAAAGTTCCCTTGACTGTGATAATAAAATGGGTTTCATTTGTGACTTCCTTTTGCATCTTCATTATATTTGAAAATATAATTGATTGAACCCATTAGACTATAGAGATAGGTTCTAATTTGGATGCTTCCTTAGCTATGCATTGAACCACAAGAGTACCATCATCCTCTTTATCCTTTGCATATCTATCATTGTTTCATTTCCAATATTGGCTTGGTCTGTCTCCACTCTTCTCTCTATTTCAATTTGGTTATTGTGTTTCCATCTTCCATTAAAGAGCCATCTTCATGATAAATATTTGTATTAGGAATCATAGAGATGGATTTTTTTTTCAATAATGATTTATTTCAAAATCTTCAAGGATGTTTTCTGTCTAGGAATTTGTAATGGATGTATTTGAAGTTCTCTTACATTAATAAAGTAAGGAAGAAAATTGTGTTGTTATGGGTTTTGATGTTGAATAACCATTATTTGAAACAACTTTTAGCCTTGAAACTCATTAATTTCATCTATTTCCTCCATAAGATTCATATACTATCATTTTCTTGAATCAAGTTTGAAAGTCCTCTTAGCATTCTGCTATAGTATCTTTAGATTTATAGTTATGAGCTATAAGCATTGGGAGAAATCTAATCTTAATTTCTACCAATTTTGACTCCAAATTTTTCAGTTTTGCATTAGAATAATTATTGCATGCTATTTCATATATCATTCTAGTCTAAGCCCCAATCCATCCTCGTGACTTTCAAGATTTGGTGTATTTTCAACAAAAGAAACAATGTGATCATTTAATGCTATAACTTTTCTTTATACTATTTTCAATCATTTCAAAATCTCTATAGAATTTAGTTCCAGCAATAAGCGCATCCATTTCTACTGAGACATTTTTTCAGCAGGAACAATTCCTTGTATAATACAGTAAGCAGGTCCTCTAGCAATTGAATTTTTTCCAACACTAGGCTCACCAGTAATAATGAATTTATTTATGTTCTTTTTGAAAGAATCTTTCCAAAGCTCCATGTTCTTTCTCAAGATTCTGGATAGTATTTCTTTATGTGATAAAATGACATCAATGATTGCCCGTTTTTAACTTTCCAACATCATAAATGGAGGGCTCCATCTTGCTTTAGATTATTCCATTGAATCATACACAAACTGGTGAATGTATCTATTAACTCATTGTGGATGATGAATTGTCTCTTCCCAAGTTTCTCATATCACTTCCCTCCATTATTTCTCTAACTTGACAAATTCCTTATTGCATGTTCATAATGTTCAAACCAAAATTATAATCATATTTGTTGTTTAGATAAAAGGTATTCATATATCTCCTTCGATAACAAACAATTAGAAATAAGAGTAGGTCATATATAATTGCTCAAACCATGAATGATAGTGTAAAGGTGACTTCTACTTTGCATCATGAACATAGAAATTACAAAGCAAGAACCATATCCATTCACAATGCTTGGTGCTTCCTAGCATTAACATCTATGCCTTCCAACATTCATTCACTTATCTACTTTGCTCCATGATTCCTTTGTATGATTCCAATATTTTAGTTCCTAAATTTTCATTTGAAAGTAAAGTTAATTAAATGAGATGATAAAATTGCATATGCAAATGTATGTATGTATGTATGTATATTTTATGGTGGGATAAAGACCAAATCAACAAGAGTAAGGATTTTCGCACCAAAAGGATTGCTATTTCATTCCAAATTCATACAGTATTATTCCAACCCCAGAGTAGGTTGAAGATAATCAATTTATAGGTCACAAATCTTGACCTTACAACTTCATCCTTCCATGTTTGATCAAAATAATGATCTAACTATTACAATTCTAGATTGCAAGAAAAATTACAAAAAGTTGCATGATGACTTTTATTGCATTTTTTGCAATTTTTACTTATTTTACACAAATTTCACATGTGCCTTCAAAAGTATACCACAATATGTAAAAATATTATAAAGATAAAAATGAATTTTTTGATCAACTCACAATGTTTGACCAATTTTTGACCAACCTATGACTTGCCTATAACCTTATTACAACATGTAAACAACTTGCCTAAATGCATGTTTGAGATTGTCTAGACTATCTTGTGTCAACTTTGACTCTTATTGATCACTTTCTCTACTATCCTACATGGTTTTTGGCCACCTTATTTAGGACCTAGGGCCCCTGTACCAAGATCTAGGATTTCATTGTCGTGCCCTTTTGATGTATGTATATGTATGTATGTATAAAAATGTATATGTATATATATGTGTATGTATGTGTGTGTGTGTGTGTGTGTTTGTGTATAAACAATAAAACTCACTCAACAAGTAGCATGGCCACAAGCTTATAGACATAACTATATAAGGAATGAGTTAGGACATATACAAGTCAATTGGTCTAGTTGTTGATCAGCTAGGCTAATTACAAATTCTTATAGAACTATCATCAAATTAGGTACAATAAAATGAACAATTAGTTGTTCCTAAGGGTTCCATGGTCAAGGGATATATGGTCTACTAGACCATTCTTTACATTAGTGAATGTCTTCCCAAGTTTGCATCAAAGATCCATGTAGGTCGCATTTGGGATCCCAACTCCATTAATAGATTCGAAGGGGAGTACTTGATGGGGAAAGGTAAATTGAAGAAAGTGAGAGGTAATTATGAGATGTTATTGTACTTAAATAATTATTATCCATCATTAATATAAGTTGTTTCTAACCGGTCTATTTATTTTATACAGTTTTTTGTAAGTGGGATGCACTTCATTTGTATATTGCAAACAATCTTGATTGGATGATACTATGAATTGAACGATCTCAACAAAATGGTTGTTCATTAACATGGGAAGGTGTTGCTTCATTGGTTAAAGAAGCTCATCATAATGAAGATCCATATGTTATGCCAAAGGTAATTGATCTAGCAAATGGCTTCAGAGGTGGAAAGATACATATAAGTTAATCTATCATGACCCATTTGAATAATATCAACTCAAGGATGGATGCATAATTTTGACATATTTGAAAAATAATAGATCAAGCACCACAGAGATATGTACTACAATGGTTGTAAATCTTGCATTAAAAAGGTGGACAAGACTAAGAGAACTTGCGATTCTCGGATAACTGCAATGTTCAAGGTCACCAATATTTCATCTAGAAATGACATGCATCCTCAACTATCTGAAATAGATACTATGGCATTTTGGACAATATAATTGAGTGCAATTTTAATTCCTTCAAACAAGTTCTATTCAGTGTCAAATGGTATAGGCTATGACTAAATCAAAATGATCCTAATAGAACTATTATTGAACATGATAATGGATTTATAATGATTAATACAAAGTCATTTGACACAGTTGGAAATGACCTCTATGTTCTTCCAAGCCAATGTGAGCAAGTGTTTTACTTTGGTGTTCCACATAAATTGGGTTGGTCATTTTCCATTAGACACAATCCAAGAGGAATATTGGTAAAGTATAATGTGATTGAAGAAGAATATGAAGGAGGAGATGATGATGATGATGTTGATGATGGAAAAGATGAAGAAAAAGATGATCATGATGATGATGGTGAAGATGTTCATGATGATGGTGGTGGTGGAAAAGATGATGATGGTGGTGATGGTGATGTTGATGATGATGATGACAATGATGATAGTCATAGTGACGATCATGATGTTGACGATGGTCATTCTAACAATTTGGATAATGATGAGATGGAGAAAGAAGATGATCAATGAGATGATCAATGGAAATACATATTAGGTGTTGATTACTTATAATATGTTTTTTGTAAAAGTAACCAATTGAAAAATATACAATGTTATGCTTTTTGTGATGTATGCATATTGTTCATGTTATGTTCTATGCATAATTTGTAGCGTAAGTATCATGTAATTTTGTAACTAACTTAAGAAAAATGATTTACATATGCAAGAAACTATACCCCTTTAACGAGGATCATACAAAGTGGCATGGATCAAGAGGTATAAGTTTATCACATGTTTTCTTTATCTTTACCTTTGACATTAACTTTAGCCAAACTTTATCAATATTAGCCTCATTTTATATCTTGATATTGTTTTCCTTCAATTATATCTCTCATTTGATGGACTCCAAGTACCACCAAATAGGTGTCTATCAATTTTGTCTTCCTCAAGCGAGGGAAATGCAGGAATAGAAGAGGACGATGAGACATATAGTATGTCTATGAAAGAGAGACAAACTAGAGGAAAAAATATTATAAGAAAATTCAATAAAACAATACAATTTTTCCTTGCTCAAGGGGGTCATGTTCTTATGATGATGAGACAAAGGGTGAAATCAAGGTTCCCTTGAGGTACACACATCTTGAAAAATAATGGGTACCTAAGAAATTACTTCCAATTAAAATTGATTTTTGTGTTAATGAGAGGATATATCATATAGCTCCATCATCATTACATGGTCTGGTCCTATTTTCCATGGATAGAATAAAGGTTGATTATAACAAGGTTTTTTAATTGATGGAGTATGTAGGACCTTGTTACAATTACAAATACTGGATGCAGATAGTCCAATATAAAAAAAGTATGCATAGGTATGCATTGTCAACAAATTATCTACAATAGAAAGAAAATGATCAAAGTAAAAGACTTGCTATGTACATTGATGGAAGGCCAAAAGAACAAGGAATATTGTAGGTTTTATCAATAGTATGCATCTTGGGTCAACTAATAAGTGACCCAATTGCATTTTCGAGGCGTGTGAGGGAAATTATGTTTTTGTATGTGTGATAAAATCAATAAGTTTAGGGGAAGAGTTGCTAATAGATTACAATTTGAATCACATAGATACAAAGAGAGTTACCATCATGGGACTTGTAAGTACTATATATGTAAAATTTAAACTAATTACTTCCAATTAGAACTCTAATATACGATATACCAATTTAATAATAAGTTTTTTTGCTAAGTGGACTATTCCTTTGATTATGCTGATGTTTTTATATAAATTCTTTGTCACGGGGTGACATGGCCAAGCCATCAAATGACAGAGGTAGGGATGTTGCTCCCATCCCTTCTCCAACACAGGTAAACCTTTTGTATGAAAATTAATATAATTTTAATTTTACAAAATCTCAAATTATTATGTTACTTTCATGAAGATTATGGACTTGTTTTGATTATTTTACTAATAATTTTTGTCACAATTTGATTCATAGGGAAAGGGAAAGGGAAAGGAACAAATTGCACAACAATTACTTGTTGATATGGTAACCACTATATTATGCAATGATGACATCACATATAGAAGTAACCTTATTAGCTTGTGTAAAAAGACCCTAAAGAAGATTCATCTATAGATTCTTTGGCTTGTGATGGATCCACATCCAATAGAAGAAAAAGAGGCCACAAAAAATGAATTGTGTCATAGAGAACATTGTCTAGAAGTAAGAAACAATGAGTCTTTTTCTAGGACAATAGTTCAATAAAGCTTTATGTTTTATACTAATTTATGGATCATAAATCACAATATGTATGTTTTGTTACAGGATTTTTTGAGACCACACCAAGTTCTTCCACCTATCAAGGTTACCAGTATATGTCCTACAGGTATGTGATTTCAATTCTCAATCATCAGAAGGGACATTATATTCTTCATGATTATTATTGATAGTTTTATATTACTATTGTCATGTTCACTCTTCTCCTTTACTTAACCACTTGTATTCATTCTTTGATACTTAAGATAATTCTTGTGTGTGGAAAACTCATATATCTTCTCTAATTGTTGAACCTTTATGATGATATAGTCTTAAATGTATATCCTCCTTACCAATTCCATGTCCATGAGCTTGTGATGATATGATTCTAATTTTTTTTTTGTACATAATAGTCAATCTAAAACTTTCTATCATTGCCTCTGATATGATTCTATTGTCATTGTCATAAAATATGCCTCTAAAACTTTCTATATATGCCTCTAATATCTATGTTGCTCCTTATTGATAATGCCCTTGATATAATGTCTCCTTTTATTAAAATGTGGGAAATAGGTACAAATAACTTACAAAACTTAATTGCAAGAGACTTCTTTCCTTAAAGTCTCAAATAACACTTAAAGATGATAATGATTGATGTAAGAAAAATAGTCTATAGTATCATTTTTAAATGATTGTTCATATTTTATGCAATTGATATGATATATGAGAATAATGAAACTACTATCTCTAATACAATAATTAGGTATATGTAAGATGATTTTAGTCTATATATCTAAACTTAGTCCAATGCAACAATGTTAAGATTATCTCTTTTGTTTTTGATATGACTGATAACAATTATGCAAGGATGATCTTTAATTTGAACTATGTAACTAATGAGATTGGTAGGTGTCTCTGATATGATAGTGTAAGTAAGATACAATCTATTCCTACCCTCACTATAATGACTATCACGCATAGTGATTCATTTTCTATTCTTCATTTGTTCATGAAAACTTGCAAGTGTTCTCAATGATGCTATCATTTTGTCTAACTTTGATCCTTAAACATATGTAGTTATCTTTCAAATATTGCTTATTGTGATATGATTATCTATTGCTCCTAATATATTTCTATAGGACTGGTGCCACTTACAGTGGTATAATGCTTACCCTTGACTTGATAAAATTTATTTGGAATGACTCATAGGTGGAGAGTTTCTCCTGATAGTGATGTCATTGTTATTTATTATTTATTATTAGATTCTATTAGAGGAAAATAGGAGACATGAAAAATACATTGTGTGTGTGTGTGTGTGTGTGTGTGTGTGTGTGTGTGTGTGTGTGTGTGTGTGTCTATGTATATGTATGTATGTATATCAAGTGTTGATGATTTCCATAGGCCTACTTCCACAAGGCCAGCTCGCACTCCGAGATTGCCAACTGTAGGATCGACAACAAGGAGCATGCAAACATCCACACCTGCTGCAACTAGAGATGGTAAATCCTTATTTTGCTACATTTTGTTATGTGTTAAATATGATAATATTTTTACTTTCTTTTCATTTGAGTATATTATGAAATTGATTAACTTTGTTACGTGACAGGTACACCTTTTCATGCTAATAATTTACTAGCATTTCTTGGAGCAACCTGTGTTACTTATATTGGATCATTGGAGGCATCATTGTTGATAGCTGGGAAAGAGTGATTCCCTTAAAATTGCCTAAGCTTCCAAGTACTTTAAAATTATAATTATTTAGAGTGTAATTGTAGTCTACTTATTCATAACTCATTTTTTACTAATGATGTGGGGATGATTTTGTAGGAAACAATCTTTTTTATGAAACTTTTTATGATTTAACATTGAAGATATTTGGGCCCACATTATGTAAAAGGTATGTAGCTTGATATAATTGGTTGTTATATTTTTCCATTCATCCTTGACCTAATTTTTTATCTAACAATTTTTTTTTTTTGTTAAAAGTTGGATTGACCAAGCCCCTAAATTAAAAGATCATCTCATAAAAACTATGGATAAGTTCTTTGGTCAAAATATTTTGAACAGACTCTAACTTCTAAAATAAGTTTGCAAACATCTAAAGACTATGAGAGACTAGTATAGAAGGGCTTCAAAGCTCAACCCAAAGTATGAGCATCCTCCTATGGTGCCATAGCTGGAGTGGAATGAAATTATTGAAGATGCAAAAGAGAAGAGACTAAGGGATAAAGGAATGAACCCACCACTCAAAAAAAATAGGTATGTGTCTCATAAACTTCAGTCATGTTTTTTTTCAAGAATGTTGATTTACTGTATTCTTCATGCAATGAGAATCATACAATCAATGTATTCTTCATTTTGAATTTACACAGTATTTATTGTCTAATAGTGATTAGTGAGGCCTTTTCACATTACATTTTATTTATAAGAAGGTTAGTGCATTATCCTAAAAGAAGTGCCATGATGAGAATATGCAAATACAATGTGAGGAGGTCAAATAAAACTTTAGTGTGATGCATTTTCTACCACAACTACAAATCACTTTGAAGGAATTGCATTCTCATGTTTTATCTCTATCTTTTCAACATTTTATCATGTCATCCCAATGTGAAGTGATGGAAGCCATTAACATTTTTGTTTCAAGAAAAACTTAGAATTTCCTTCATCAATGTTCAAGAATTAGCTAAAAATATCTCTCTAATCTATACACATTAAACTTTGTACTAATTCATCACACATGCATCACAGTTAGAAAACTCAAAAAATAGAAACTCCAAATTTTAGAGATAGTCATGATCAGATTGGTGTAAAAGAAATAGATAATTGCGTAAGGTAATATTTTACTTATCACTATGGAAATCATAGGACTCCATCGATGTGAAATAATTCAAGAAGTTGCTTCACTAATTCAGGAAGTTGCTTCACTACTCATCTTTGCACAAAACTATTCACATTCCTATCAAAGTTTTGATATGTCCCTTTGAAACTTCACTCCACCCTTCACATACTAGATTCTATAGAAGGCGTATGAAAGACAGGTGAAATAATTAAAATATTTTAAAATGTCCCACTATGGACTCCCTTTTATCAACACAAGCTTAACTTTCTTTTGCAAGCAACATTCAAAATTCCTCAATTTATGTATTTTATTTATGCGAAGAGCGATGCCTCTCATTGGCTCTATATTTTATCTATACCTTTTCTCACATTCACCCACCACACCTACTTGGATTTGTAAAATGCAAATGGGTTGTTGGAGGCTATCTTGGGCTTCAAGTTTCAAACCAAGACTACTCAGCCTTGCATAAATTCAATAGACCACACCTCATCTCCAATCAATAAAATTTTAAATTCCTTGCAAAAAGTACACAAAAGATAGTAGAATCAATCCATAATAATTGGTTTTTTACTATCAATAAAACTTCATATAACTTATTATTCTATGGCATGATCTCTTATTTTTACATTAGCAGTTTAGTAGGAAGATTCTTTAATGGCACAAATCGTTATCTATACTCCCTCTCTAGTGATTGATCTTAATAAAATTGTGGATCTCTTTCAAATTTTATAAAAAAAAAAATTACACCATAGCTTCATTTGATCACTAAAACAAAAATCTCCTAACTCTATGATCACGATCTTTGTGTAAAAAATGGTCATTTTCACTATTAATGTCTCTATTAGCAGTCAATGTTTTCAATTGGATCACCAATTCTCATGATGTTGTGTAGCACAAGCAATGTCACCTTTGTGCCTCATCACACATCACACCTTCATAGAGGATTCAAAACATCACCTCCCATAATTTGCATAACATGTTTAATTCATTTGTGGATTTATATAATCTAACATATTCTTAGAAATGTGATTGTAAATTTATATAATGTAACATATTTCTAACATTTTTCAAAATTTACATATACAGGCTACAGGACACATTGAAGGCAACACAAGCTAGGAAAGAGGAGGTTGGTCAACACCATCTTGGCTCCGGTGGATATATAAAAATTCACTCATGCCTATAAGTAGCAGTAAATGAAATTTCATATCATTTTTTTAATATAAAATTACAAATAAGAAATACATTAATTATTGATGATATTATGGAAAAAAATGTAGGGCATTGAATTTAATCTAGTGCGCACAGAAGAGGACAAACAAATTGGATTCAAGAAAGGCTATAAAGTAGTGGTTTCCCACCACTACACAAATACCAGTGGCCAAGCAGGTGTAGAAGATTTTGGTGCAGGGGTTGACACATAGGTAAATGGACTAAATGAATAATAATATAATTGAGAACTTCATGACAAATAATCTATTTGATGTTAATTTTGAACAATGATAACAATGTGTGCATGGCATTTCACTGCAGCTTGCTACTCCTGGCACAGATCTTACTCATGATGATAAAGGCACTGATCCTACACATGACTAAGACCTCAATGTGCATCACAATTATATAGGTACATATTCAATTTCTATTGAAAATTAATCATGTAATTATTAATAAAATTTAACATTTTAAATTGTAATTGGTGTAACCTTTATGTGATATTTTTTTAGTATGCAGAGTGTGATGTTAGTGTTGAGCATGTTGAGGTTGGGGTTGAATAGAATGTGATAGTTGATGATGTGACACTATCAAGTAAAGAAAAATCCCTGTTATGTTCCTTAGATTAATGAAATACTTATAACATTAAAAAAAAGTTTAGAATTAAACCCATTTATTTCTTATTGCAGGGGTGCATTAGCATTGTCCTCGACGAAAGAAGAGGAAGCTTCATGTCATAAGATTAGAACCACAAGAGCCACAAGATGAAAAATATAGTTAGGATGTATCTATTAGCTTTTATCTTTAAAAAAGGAAAAATAAAAGAAGAAATGAATGTTAAAAACCTTGTTTGATGATGAATGTGTTGATGGATATTTAAGAATGTTGCTTATTAATGGATTTTTATGAATGTTTCTTATTGATGATGAATGTTGATGGATTTTTATGAATGTTGATGAATTTTATGTCATGTTATTGAATATTATTACAAGATTATAATGTTTGACATGTTCACAAATTATTATGAATTTTTTAGGTATTAATGAATGTTATGTGAATATAATGATTGATGTGTTTACAAATTATTGATGAATTCTTATATGTATTAATTAATTGTATGTCATGTTAATGTATGTTATGTAATTATAATGATTCAATGATATACTTCTAAAATTAATGAATGAAATATTTACTTAGTTGTTAATGGGGAATTTAGAGTAATTATAGTGGGGGAGAGGCCAAATGAGCTTCCACCTTCACATGGTTGGCCTTGTTAAGTAGAGAATATGAAAGGATTCTTGAAACTAAGTGAAGCTCAAATTAAACCAAGTAAAGCTCAAACTAAACCCATTCAAAGCATTTTAGTTACAACTTATTTTTATATCATGTCATTGTTGACTCTCACATGCATTATTGTCATTATTATAGATCATGCGGATGCTTGAACTTTGAAGTCTCCATCGTGGCACTTACTTTTAGTGGGTGAACATAGCAGGTTCCAGGTGAATGCCTTAAAATGGCCTTAACACAAGAACTGTGAATTACAACATGCTACTTTCTCTATAAGTTGTATGTAGATTATTATTTATTATTGATTACCAATTGTTTCTCCAATAGAAATGGACAACATGTTTCTTTCTCTACAAGTTGTATGCAAACATGGAGCTACTCTCACAAGATATTGTGTATCACACTTGTCCACCAAGGAGGAGAAAGTATTTGACTATCAATATTAAGGTATATTAATCTTCCAAGATTACTGGCTTCTAATTTCTTATACTATCTTTGTTACTATCAATATCTTATGAGAGTCTCTACAAGTATGAGCTATGAATCTATACAAGTCAAATGAAGATGAATGAATGTAGATCATAGGATGAAAGGTGACTCTAAGATTGTATGGGTATGACAATATTAAGCACCATAGACCATAGAGTTTATTTAATTGATACCAAGAGTTTCTTCTAGGTTTTAATTTATTATCATCCTTATTTTGCCAAAAATAAAAAAGAAACCCTGAGATCCCTATTCTCTCCAGGCTCCTTAAAGTCTATCATAGAAAAATTCATGTTTATATTGAGAGAAAAAGGTCAAGAATTCTATAGGTTATGAAGACAGTAGCATGCTTTTGTTAGTATGCAAAAAGTGTGCATCATTACTTTATTGTAATTATTGTCATAACCAGTGGAAATGATATATAATGATGTTTATTTTATATTTGCCACAATTGTCATGTTGTATGCAATGAAAACATTTGATTATTTGTCATAGAATGACCCTATGAAGTAACTTGCCACTATCATTTTTTAAAAGTGGTCTCATATTCAAAGCCCTCCTTGATATGCTTTGACATAAATGGACTTATGTTATCATAGTGTTCTAATTCAATCTTGTAATTTATTGCCAACATGTGCATTATTCACATATATTGATGATTGACATGCTACATTGAAAATGTGTTAAAAAATGACCACTATTGGATGTATATGAAAGTCTAAGTAATCAATGATTCTTTGGAATGATTACCATTCTCCTTTAATAGTTTGAGATGGAGTGCAATTTTGGGTTGCAAGTCTTCTTCATGCAACCTTTCATTTATCAATAGTAGCTCTTCATAAATGGAAAAACCAATGTGCTTAAACTAAAGATACAAGCCATGCTTAACAAATGATGTCTAATATGTCATATTTGGTAGCAATTATTTTAATATCAATTATTTTATACAATTTTTCTTGCTAATGCATTATTTTTTTAATTCTAACTAATATCACTATTTTGATGTTTATTTATCAAAACATATATACAAGTCATCTCTATTTTGACGCATCCTATCATTGAGAGTATGAGAAACCCATCAAAACATATCTCTAGGTCATCAATAGTTTAATGCATCCTATCATTAATGATGTGGAATGCCCATCAAATTCTCTCTCATAATTGTTTATAGTTTGACATTTTGAACTAGTTGTCTAACGCCACCACAGGACAATGATGGCAATAATTTTCAATGTTTTTTGTCATTAATATAGTGACACCTATCTTGTCCATTGAATCTTTGACTCCAGTTTAGCGATAGTAGTTTTTGACATTTTTGAGTCATAATTTCGATAGAAAAGTGTCAAAAAATAGGTCCAATTTTAATAATGGCAGATGTCAATTTGGTGACTCTACTGAGTATCAAGTTTAGACTAAGTAGCATTACTCTATTGAGTTCAAAGTTCTCTTCAAGTTTGTAGTTCATACTGAGTCAAGAGACTTTATTGAGTTCAAGGTATCTTTTGAGTGATAAAGACTTAACTGAGTGGAGGACAACCTATTGGTGTTTAAAAATTCTAAGCAACAAAATGCTCAATACTAGAATGATAAAACTCAAGTAACCTAAGGATTAGCTAGTTCCTATCATCAATTACATTAGTAAATCAGTCGGACCCAACTTCAACAAAACCAAGGGTAGTTTCCTACTCTTTAGGCTTTGCTAAACCTAGGTGGGTATACTTGGGATGATTCTAATGCAAATTGTTGTATGGAGATTATATTAGTTTCATTTTGATTCTCATCTCTTACTCACAAACACATGAACAGGTTACTTCACTACTTTTAATGAGTTCAAATTTGTATGCATTCCCTATTAGCAGATCTAGTCATAATTCTCCTAGAATTTACAAATATCCCTAGAAATAGCATGTACCTAAGACTCGGGAATTAGATATAAATGAGTAGTGACCAACAGTTATAACTTCAAACAAAATGGAATGAAATTTTTTTGATTTTATAATTGATTTGATATGTAGCAGCAAAATTCACCCTTGCCCACACCTAACTTATGTGACTAATACCTTATCCATTGGGCAAAAAATTGACTATTGGTGGAAGATCCAATGCAATTCACTTGTAAATGAATTAATCAATTGTAATCACCCATTTCCATTCTTATGAAGTATCCATCTTATAAGCCTACAAACCCTACTAATTTAATAAAGCATTTCTATAATTCCTTGAATTAAAAGCAACAATGAAATCGACATACAACCAATCCAGATTGCATTCAGCCAATTTAAACCTTATTTAAATGACTTCAAAGCAGATAAACTCATGAAATGAAGACAGAAATTGGTGACACAAATATAGTGTAAATACCCCTTTGTATTATCCTTTTAGATAACTAATACAATGACCAATGGAAATCAATGAAAAAAGAGGCCCAGAACCCATTGTTGATTCTGTCATTTCAATATATCATCAAACAGTACAATTGGAAATAAACTCAAAACAACTACATACTATTGGACCGACTATCTATACTTTTCTTGAAAGAAACAAAATTCATACAAATTTTTTGGACCCCCACAATGCCTTGAAAACTCATTTATATAACATGAGTTGCAACAAGCAAGGGGCAATAGTGGTTGATAGGTGTCCTTTTACATCAATACAATCACTTCTCATAATATCCTAGACACCTTATCACAAAAAGAATCATCAAAATTGGTTGCAAATGCCAACTGAAGCATCACATCTTCAAATTTTTCTTTTTCTCTAACTACTCCCCATTGTCAAGGCCTTTATCTCTGTGATTGCTTCCCAAAAAGTGACTTCTCTTTTAGTGGGCCACTCACATGTCTTGGCTATTGTTAATTCATTAACTAGTTTTTGCCACCTAGCATCAGTAATCACTTTACCTTCTATGGTAAACCTATTTAAATATGTTTCAATTTTGAATAGGGTATCAACCAACTCATTGAAAAGACACTCATCAATATCATTTTGGAAAATGGAGGCCACTTGTGGCAAGTCAACAATATGATCAAAGGAATTAGACCACTCATTGAGATCTTTCACTTTGCCATCAGAATCAAGAATAGAAAAAATTAAAGAATGAAAACCATTTGTCAAAATCTTCATTTTAATTTGTATTACCACCATCTTTCCTATAAAAAATTGCAACAAATCTTTCACCTTATCCATACCTTCTTTCACAACAATAACTTTATCTAGCAAGTCTGGCTTTTTGGCTAACAAGGGTACCAATCTATCAAAATATTGCATGTATGGTCCCCATTGCTGGAAAATTGAATCAAGCCATCCTACTACATCCTTGCACACCTATTTTGAAGATTTCAAATTAATGAATGTACTACAGGAATCTTGAGATATTCTTTTCAAAATACTTATCCTATGGCTTAATACATTCATCATAACACTTTTCTTGGTTTTGTTGTTAGATATAGGAGTCTTTGTTTCTACATTCACCATTAGCATTGGCACTATTACCCCTATAGGTATCTCATCTATCTGAACCTCTACCTCTATAGCATGCCTTTTTTCTTCCACTTGCCTTGGTGCTTGTTTTGCCTCTAATGTATTCTTGAGTTGTTATTTGATGGATATTATTTCTACTTCCAAATTTTGAATTTTCTCCTCCAACTCTTCTATTTTCTATTTTTGTATATTATTATTTTTTGAGCTCCTCCTCATACAATTTTATGATATCAAGACATTCATTATACATTGCAGCAAGCTTATCCTCAATTTCATCCACCTTTACCTCATTCATGAGAGCAAAGTGTTTGACCAAGCTAGAGATTTCTTTCGCAGTAGTGTTTTCTAATGTCCATACAATCATATTCCTTGTGCAGTCTCCTATATATCTATCATTCTGGGCTTTTTGGTGTCAGAGGCCACACTCCACACTGTTAGGGTTTTTGTGTCTATATTAAACCCTAATCCTCTCTTAAATCCTTTGCTACTAGTGGCCTCATAGCTTATAGCTTTGTCTTGTCTTCTCATTTGATCTAGAACAAAAACCCTCTCACTATCCCAATGTGGTATTAGAATCATACCACTCCTATGTACTAACTATCTAGCTTCTATAGAGGTCATTGTTTCACTCTTAGGGTCATAGGCTAGTAGTTTTTCAACTAACTCTTTGTTCTTCCCTGGATCTTCTTTGAGCATAAGACTCAATGTAAGCTCATTTTGTTTTATTTTATAAAGAAAACTTTTAAATTTTGATGATTTACTGAAATCATCATCTTCAATGAATTTTCCAGATTGAATGAGCCTATCATCCAATCTTGATGCTGCAATCCGAAGCTCAGTAGAGGCCATCCCTACTTCTATATCCCTTTGATGTAAATAGTTTTTCCTAATATTAGTAAAGTACTCACTATTCCCTAGCATTACTTGTAGGGCTCTACTTACCATCTTTTTAGGCATGTGCATTGTCTTTTGTCTTTTATTTCCTTTTGGCACCCAAGTTGAAGCTGATAGTTGCTCCTCTTCTAACTCAATATCTAACTATGTATCTGGCTTAGGGGATTCTCTATTTGCAATGGCTTCCTCTCCCTCTAGCTCATGTGGTATTTGTGACATGATGTAGTCAAAATTATCCACCATTTTTCTCAAGTTATTAGGCTATGGAATCTCTGTATAAAAACCCTTAAAATTAGGGTTGGTCTTCTTCAAAACCTCCTCTACTCTCCATGTCTCCTCATATTTCCTCAATAACTCACCAACCTCCCCTATTGCTACTATCTTGGAAATTAAGTCCTCTACAGGGATTGGCTTGCTTGGAGGCAGGATGTATCCCCTAATAGCCTTGACCTCATTGGTAATGTAATTGTCAGGGTCATACATCTTATAAGGCCCAGTAGCAAATTTGTAATGGCTTAAATACTCACTCAACTCCTCATATGCATTCTTTCTTATTTCAAAATCTCCTACTTTAAAGGTTCTATAGACAAAAGTAGGCTTGTGCAGAGAAGGAGGGATCATTTCTTTATTCATCAATAAAAACTACCAAAAGAATTCAATAATAGCCAATCTAAGGGGCAAATACTTGGGTAGAACATGAGGAGTTTATGGGCATGCAAACACTCTCATTAAAGTGCACTCCTTAAACAAAAAGATACTCCCCCAGTTATGATCTAATTTGGTTTTTTCATCTAAGAATGAGGGCCTAAGCAAAGTCTTCAAAACATTTGGTGCCCTAAAAAAAGTATGATCTAATTGCTTCATGATAATAGAATTGAATAAATTGAAAAATATAAGTACATTTGAATAATGAAAGTTTTTATCCCAAATTTGAGTCCACAGTTGCATAGGTAACTCACCAAATTCATCAAAAGTTTGATCAATGAAGTTTGGACTAATGTAACCAATGTTGTGATACAGAATAAGATGCATCAGTAGTAAATAATGATGGAATGTGAAATTCTTCATTTCTCCCTTCTTTGCACTTACAAGCTGATTGTGCATGTCATCCATGATGAAATCCACATAGTCATACTCCTTATGGTGGAAGGGATCTTGTATATCACATGCCATCAAAAATAGGGAACCATAAACACAATCCACTACACCATCACTCCCTAGAAATTTGTGTAGCCCATAGATTGTGTTCTTGAAATAGTTCTTAAATCTACTGAAGGGTAGAAAATCCCCCACTTTCCTTGGAATCATCCCTACCTTTTTCACATTATAAGGGATATGGGGTAACATGACATTGTTTACAAAGTAGGTCTTATTACTCTCAAATTTCCCCTATAAATCTTCAAGATCAATAGGCACATCCATCTACCCTTCCAATCCAAAAGCTTCTATAAAAGAATTTCTATCCAGTGTGCACAAAAAACTCCCATTGTGTCTTTGAAAATTCCTGGTAACTAGATTATAAGCATTTATCTATGCTTTCAACAAGTCTACATCAACAAATACTTCTAGAAATATCAAGTTGGGCATATTTCTGTTCCATGGGTTGCAGACCGGCACCTTTTCTAGTCTGTTCTGGTAGAAATATAAGAACAAGTTGAAACCATCAATTCTATAGCACTGAGCATCCCTAACCAGAAAATAAGGGTCTCTGAAGATATGGTCATTTTCTGAAATGGCATTTGATGACCCTGGAAGAAGTTTCAACTAGTCCTCTACATGCTTGTTTGGTTTTCTGACCCTTGACTTCTTCTTAGTCTTAACAGCACCCTTTTTCCTTTTCCCTTCCGTTGTGACTTCCACAACATTGTCACCTTCATCTTCAACCTCAAACTCTTCTTCAAGAATTTCTTCAACTTCTTTGTCAACCATGTTCTCTTCAAATTATATTTTTAATTCTTATATAGTAGGACAGGATACACGAAGCTCTACAACTTTCAAATTTTAGAATAGAATAGAAAACAAGCTTCTTCAAAGTGGCAAATACTCTGACATTCAATCAAATCTTTGATGTTTTAATCATGCAACTACCAACCCTTTTAAATAAATTTAGCATGCAAAAGCTTTAAAATCATTCATGAAAGTTTTCAGCAAGGTATATCAATCATGAAATTTGATCTTGGTGTACTTTTTAGTGCTTTATTTTACTTGGGTATGGCAATTATGTCCTTTCTGCTTACTTGGTATGACACATCAATAGCTTTCTCTTCAAAATCTAGTCTTTTGTTCTTATTTGTAACCCCAGGAACACCTTTGGAAAGCACTCACATTCCTCCAGTGATGCTTTAAAACATCCCAAGCGTAATAGTGTTAGGACCTTTTAAACACTGCACTGAGATTTCTTTTACGCCTTTACGCAACCCTTCACCTCATAGGATCTCAAACCTCCTCAACTAGGGACTTCGTTCTTATGCATCAAAAATCCCTCGTATTGGCATAAAACCTTCACCAATACCTTATTTTTACCTTTTACATTCATAAACACATGTACCAACGAAAAACTTGAAAAACTCCTTCACCCTGCTTCACCTAGGACACCGTAAGACTTCAAATTTCAACCTTTGATCATATGTTGAAAGCTTTACTCATAGCATCACAATACCTTTTACCTTTCTTAATTTCTCTTTTATGCCCTTATGAGCAACATTTTACTTCGTAACATCAGAAAGCCTTATCAAATGATATTGCGCTCTTACATTTATCCTTTCTTGTAGAAGTGTAAAGCCTTCTCTTGATCTCCCTTATCTATCCTTTTATGCTTGTATGTTGAAACTCAACTCACAACTATGGAAAAAAGGATAAAAAGCTCTTCATTCATATGCTTAACTTGCAAGTATAAAGGCATAATGAAAAAACTTCCCTTTTCACTTATCAAGGACTAGAATTTGATCTCAAAAAACAACATCGCTGTTGATTTTACATGCATGCAAATTTTAGAACTTAAGTTTTATGCAATGTGGGCTGGGCCCATCTAACCTGATGATGTGTTTTTATTTGATTCACCTACACCAAGGCTCGTCTAACAACTCAACAGGTCCCACTTAACATGGTCACCACTAAAACATGACTTTACGGTTGTTCACAAGCTTAAAGAATGTAAGCACATAAACACGACTAAACATTACTTTTGCTCTTACGAAATCATTTTACCTGTAGAATCGTAAAACATTTCATGCATTCTTTCAAACCATCCTTTACATTGTGCTAGGGTATTATGCTATTATGCCTTCCATTAGCACGTATATGCGTAAATCACAACTCAATACTCTTTTACCCTTTCGCTCAACTGTTTACTCGTAACCCTGTAAAGTGATCCAACATATCTCCCTTAAAACCCTTTTATGATCATGCTTAATTACTTCAATGTATGACTAGGAATACTCTTTGAAGCTTCTTCTATCCACTTGCTCAACTACTCACCGTAAACCTATAATACAACTTTTAAAGCACAGAAAACCTTTATGCTTCTTCGCTTAAAGACCATTTGTATGATCAAGAAGCCTTAGGATGAACTATTCTACTCTTACAAAAAACAAAAGTGTGTCCCTATAGAACATGAAATCCTTTATGTTGTTATGCTACATTATGAAACATGACCATGGAAACATGAGGAAGAAGGTATTCAGCTCTTATGTGAAACCCTACACCATAAGACCCTAAAGGGAAAATTTTAAGTACTTTGCAAATCTTTTCAAAATTTTGAAAAGAGACCTAGGGTTTTTTCACACTTAGGGTATTTTCATGGCTAAATTTTTAAGAAACAAACCTTAAGAATTTAATAGTCTTCAACAACACATGAATCAGGGCACGACTAGGGTAACTTAAAAATTTTGAAAAATAAGAGGAATGAAAACCCTATTCTATAAAATACAATGACCCAGTTGATTTTTCACCTAAATTTTAGATTTTTCCTACTGTGAAAAATCAAACCAACACAACCTATCACTGAGAAAACAATTGTATGAAGCATTAATGGCAATAGTAAAGACTGAATTTTGTTAAAAGGAGGAAATTGAAGGCTATCATTTCAATGCAAATTTTTAGAGCTAAGAGGAAAGAGAAATTCTAGTGCCCCTGAGTGATTTGAAGAAGTTATTATTGAAGTTTACTCTGGTATTTGAAGCCTTGCTAAGCTGAATGGCATCCTCTAGTAGCAAGGTGAAGAAGGGTTCAGAGATGTTGATTGAAGGAGTTGATTGTAAGGCTCTAGCATTCAAGTTAAGTCCAAAAATTGTAGAAGCACTTGACTTTGCTAGAGTGCAATCATAGATTCCTCCCAAGGTAATTCTTATACATGATATTTGGTCATGTTATCACTATTTAATTCAAGAGTTGGGAACCCTAGAGATGAACTAGGCATACAATGAGGTGTGTATGGATGGTGATTTGAAACTTGAGCACAAGCATCTTGAGATGAAAGGTTTAACACATATTCTACATATGTCAATGGATTTCCAAGGGAAATGGATTAGGTTCATCTTGAGCTGAATCCATGACATGCATTTTTTATTGGATCATCCTATTCAAATTACAAAGAATATGATACACAAATTTATTAGGTTGCCAATGATGAATAAGGTAAAGACCACAAAAACCCTAGGTTAGGTTGAACTAGCTAAGAGAACTCTTGCCAAGTGAGATGGTAGAAGCATGAAGTCAAACAGATTAATAGACATGAAGATAAAGTCTGGCATTCATATTATAGCACATAATATTTATAGCTCAAGCTTCCTGAATAGAATTCATGTGAAGTTTTTGACCTAGCATACAAGGTGGTGAAGAGTAACCTATCCTTTGACCTTGTTGAGTTGTTATTGAACCAATTCAGCAAGAACATGGAAAGTATCCAAGTTTTAAAGAATAATCCATGTAATTTTGGTTCTCTATTAACTTTTTTTATTCTTTTATGTACAAAAGGTTTTCCCTTCAAAACGAATTGTGGTGTGGAAAAAGGATACATTAGTTTTGTATTAGATAAATGAGTTTATAGTAGAAATGAGTGATAATTTTGAAAGTATAATGGATGGATACTTTGAGTCATTCAAGGAGAAAATGCAAAGTAGATTTAGAATCCAAAATAAATTGGTGGAAGATTATGAACAAGATATATGCTTTCTTATTGACTGTGATAAGGTCCATATCCAGGCAGTCAGGCCAATATTGGCATAGGTTAAACGTCGGGGATATGAGATCAATATAGATGACACAAAGGATATAATTAAGGCTTTCTTGAATGAGCTAGTAGATTCCAAGGCACCATATTTTGGCACCTATAAGGAAGCAAAGACTAGAATTACATTGGAAATCAAGCTTTCCCAAGCCTTGAAAAGAGCAAAAAAGAAAGGCAAGAAAATACTTAAGAACACTAAATCATCCAGTTCTCCTCTTATGCTATTTGAAGGAAAAGGAGATGAACTTGAGGAAGAAGAAGGAGAGGAAGAAAATGCAAAGGAAGAAGAACCTAAAGAGGAGGAACCTCTCAAGAAGAAAGGGAAGGCCATAATCACCAAACCTACAAATTTTTTCCCTACTATGTTCACTAGGATAACAACAAAATCAAGGAAGAAACTAAAATTGGGTGATGATGATGATGAAGATGAAGTAGAGAAAATCATATTTCAGAAGACTACCCCTACCTTTGCAAAAATTTGAAAAGACTAGAAGGAGGAGGTATGGCATCTTTCAAACCTTGTAAGTATGATACTAGGAGTGCAGAAGAGAAGAAATAAATAGAATATTCCCTAGTGGCAAAGATGGCAAAGTGGGAGTATTCCCTTAATGAACTAGTCAAACAAGTTCCTAACAATATTTTGAAAGAAGTTACATGGGTATGGGAAAATGCACTTAATATTGCAAAAGAAATCAAAGAATAGACTTTAAGGCAACTTATGCCTAATCTATTAGACAAGGAAGTGAAGGAATCATTGAAGAAAAATGAGTAGAAGCTTACACCAAAATTCAATGTATTACTAATCCTATCAAAGGACATAGAATCTATTGTAAAGTCAAAAATTATTGCATGGAAGAATATATATATGGGTTGCACAAGCCCAATGATCAAGTTGTACAATTTGATGATAAGGATGATTAAGAAGATGATGTAGAAAAAGATAATGAGGAAATAGATGACAAGGAAGTAGAAAATGTAGAAGGAGATGATGTTGATGATGAAGATGTTGGAAATACAATAGGGAAAGTAATCTCTGAGGGGAGGGTGAATCAACTCTTCAAAAATTTAACCATAAATTCATTCACCACACATCAATCTCAAAATTTTCATGTAAACTAAAATAGCTAGCTAAACATATTCATCCATAGTATGAAAGAAAATAACATTCAACACATATATGACATAAGATATTTTGTTACCCAGAAACCCTCTAATGAGAAGGTAAAACTAGGGTGGGGATGAAACCCACAAATCTTCACTACTATAGTAATAAAGTGTATCCAATAAAGGCTACAATGTTTGTTCATAAATTATGATCTACCCTATGAAAGGTTTTCCCTATTAAAGGCTTACAAGATTGTTAGATCTTACCCTGTTAAAGAATTTCAACACCCTATTAGACATGTGCTTGATTAAAGGACTTAAAACTTACAATGAAGTAAGAACCTTATTAAAGGATTTACAATAGCCTATTAGGACTTCTTTATTAGGAGATTTAACTAATTCACCTGTGATTAGCACTCTACAACTAGATAACAAATCACCTCTTTCCTAATGTGTACTTGATTATCTCTGATTAGATGTATCACTTCTATCCTCTAACTCATTTCCTCTATTCTCCTCTAACTAATTGTACAATGTATCTCAATTCACAACTCCTTAGTCACCATGAATGCTCAATTTGTGCATGCAAACTTCTCTCTTCACACATCCTACACTTAAATTCTTTTAGTGTTTTTCCTCCTTATGAAGACTTAGGTGACTTAGGGTTAGGTATGAATCAATGATTATGATTCACCCATTTTTCCACTTAAAACATTCCTTCAACTAATTGGATGCATGTATTGCATAGAGATCCTCAATATAGATTTATCCTTATCTTCTAGAATCACAAAAAATCCTTAACTTGGCTCAAAAATGGTTTACATAGAAGTTTATTCCATTTCAAACAACAATGTCCAAAACTATTTACTCAGCACCTGAAGTGTCTAATGCTTAGAATCCACTGTATCTTCAATGTTATAACTTTGCCTTTGGATAACTTAGCATCCATTCATCAATTGGCATTTGCTATCTACTTAGCACTTGAGTGACTTGGCACTTACTAGTTACTCACCATATATTGTATATCTGACAACTTATGCTCACCATACACTACTTGTTCAGCATGAACTAAGAAAATGACTTAAGTGTATTGTCACTCATATGTCAAAGCCAATCTGAGATTAACAATCTCCCCCTTTGACATGAGTGGAAAAAACACTTGGTCATGCATGAATAACCTTATCCCTTGAGCATAACTCAGATAATCTCCACTTTAGTACTTGGCTTACATACAAAATTTTAAAAACTTCAAAAAAAATTCATAGCTTATGACTTTTTAGTCATACCTCAAAATTCTATAACTCCCCCTGAGTTGATTATTCTATTATGTTTCTTTTGAATCTAAATACTCATGTTGAGTAGATCTTCTTTGTTGACTTTTTTTCTATAGTTTTCCCTCCTATAATTCATTGTATCCCTTTCTTCATTCTCTCCCCCTTTCAAAAATTATGTCATGGGTGGTACACAAAATGTGTGTTTTTCCAAGAAGGGTTTATGGACATCCATTATAATATTTTAATGCAGCATACTAGTTGTCACACACTACCTCCAAAGATTTGATCTAAATGTCCAACTCGACAACAATGTTGACTAGGCCTTCATGAGTAGAAAGATGGGGATCTTTCTTCATCAAGGTCTCTACATAAGCTAGTTCCTTGTGTAAAAGCTCCATGTGAGGGGTTAACATGGACTAGATGTTGATCAGTGTAGCCTAAATATTTGCATCTTGAGCTTGTAAAGTCACTAACTAACCTTGCACTGATAGAAAATTTCTAAAATAGACTAACCTTGACCAGGAGATTGTTGTATAATGTTACCTATTTTTTTCAAATCTCCCTCGAGATGGTCAATATGTCTTTGCACTTCTTGTGTGAATAGGTGAACATCACACAGCTTGGTGTAAAGAGATAACATGTTGTCGAACATCTTCTTCACACCATCAATTTTGGTTGCTAACTCAACCTAGTGTAGTGTGATAGCACTAGATATCTATTCATTCACCTTTGTTTGAAATTTCTTCTCAAACCATTCCAGTAATTTGACATTAGTATCTAGGTATTTTTCATTGATCTTCTCCACAATATTTTTCAACTATGTAATGATTGGCTTGGCTTCATTAGGTATAGGTAGGTTGAATGCATTAAGAAATATTTCCTTGATGTCATGAACTTTTTATTTCTACCTATGCTTCCTTCTAAGTAGTTCTTGGTGTTTCTTCCTTTCTAGAGCATCCTATAATATGCTCATTTGATCTATTGTGATTGATGTAAGATCAAAATTTGGTAACTCAATCACCTCATCTCAGTTGATATCACTATAGGATGTCACCTCATCTCAGTTGATATCACTATAGGATGTCACCTCATCAACCTTAGATGTGCTAGGATTGGGCCTTGATGTTTGTAATGGTGTAGCTTTAGTACTCGACCTATGAAGTGCTTCACTGGGAGTAGGAGTATTAATATTTCATAAGGTAACTAGTATTTGAATATATATCACTTCCTCTAGTTTCATAGTCAATACTAAATCTTCAATCCTATCCTCCTCCTTTTCTTGATTTTCTACTCCACCTTGTGCTTGTGGTGTAGGTGCAGGATTGGCTTCCTAGCCTATTTGGAATAGCGTCCCTTCTTTCTGAATTATTGTAATTGTTGGTACTAAAACATTTTTTACCTTGGTGTAGATATGTGAGGACAATGTGTCCTTCCTTTGGTATACTACCATAGACATTGTATGTTGCACCTCTATAGATTGAGGGTGAGTACTAGATAATGCTTGTGTTTTCTCACCTATAGATGTCAATTCTACCTTCTCAATCTCATCCACACTCACCGAAACATTATGACTGCATAGTCTTGCCTTGGTGGTTGAATCACTCAATATATTTTGCATATCCTCCTTTTTTAGGGGATTGATGTTCTAAATGGTGATGTTAGATATATCCTTAATCTTTAATATATCTTCTTGTGGATTGGTACTCAACATTTATACTTTTAGTACATTATGGTCTTATTGTATCTCTTCCTCAATCGTTGTCTCTGTAGTGCCTTCCCCATGTTCTTCCCTTATAGATTCATCATTTATTACTTCAGCTATCTCTTTTTATGCTTTGTCTTCACCTACTTCCAACCTTTACAAGTATAACAACAACTTATGTCTTTTATCATTCAAACTTGTGGTGGTATCATAGATAATGCACCAAACGGGTCTCCTTTATAAGCAAGTCTAGGAATTGACTAGAAATGTGGTTGTTTGATCTCATTATTAATAAATTGAGAATTTAAAACTTCATTTCCTTCCTTAACCACAATAGTAGAAGAGCTAGATGCCATAACAACTAACTAGGATTTACATAAATTCAAATAGCATAGCTCGACACACAATAAATACCTTGAAAAATCTAATGTCTAGTGTTGAGTAGTAGTTGAATTTAGTTGTAAATGCTTGAATCCTTTAACTTAGTTTTCCTTCATCTCTTCATTCTCTCTTCAATCTTGAATAATTGCAAATGACTCAAAAATTGACCATATAGCCCTTGAAACTTTGCAATAAATGCTCAGTGCTTACACAGTTGTAAGCTTGACTCCAATAGAAATTTTGACTCACTTGGATTACATGTAGTTCCTTCTATGCTTGGAAACCACAGAGAACTTGACCAACACTATCACCTTCAATAGCTTGACAACAACTAAGTTTTCACTCAGCAACAATAGTGAAACTTTTCATGCTTGGTAGTAACATGAAAACTTATAGATTTCTTCTAAGTTATAACCAATAATTTGCATCTTAATTTATGCATATATGATCTTTTTAGAACTAAATCCTTGGAACTAATCTATAGTTGAACTTTGAAATATCAGTCCCACACATACCTCTTTATTGCTTAATTAGGGATGGTGTGATAACTCGATCCATTGGACAAAGTGATCCCATATAAACTTGATGTGTTACAATCTTCATTTTTATTCCATGTCTTGTTCATCTAAACTATGATTTCTTCAACATCAACCTTTCCTTTTCTTTTATTGAATTTACTACTAGGTGTCTTTTACCTTGTTGGGAAATTTCTTCTTATGTAACCAGTCTTCAAATAGCTAAAACATGTAGTTTGACTCAACCATCTATTGTAATCACTTCTAAAATGTGTTCTAATGCAATTTTCAGAAACATGTCCATACTCTTGACAATAGTGACAACTATACCTTTATTATAATTCCAACTGTAGATTTTGTTAGTATGGTTTACCTTGACTTGCTTGTTTGATAACTAGTTAGGCTTTGATCTATACTCATATGCTCTATGTCCATATTTCTTGTAGTTATAGTAGTAATCTGCAAATATTTGCATGCTTGATGTCTTGCTCTTGCATTTATGTGCCTAATGTCCTTGATTGTTGTACTTGTGATAGTTATCCATTAATTTCTTCATAGGGTTCTGATTTGCATTGTTTCTCCTACAAACATTTTTTGTATGCCCTTTCTTTCCACAATTATGACAAGTGAGTTTGTAGTTCTTACCTTTGTTTCTTCTTTGTTCACCACTATTAGAAAATAGTCCTTCTTTAGTATTTATATAACCCAATCCAGTAGTATCACTATTAGATCTAGGAGATCTCATCAATTGCTCAAAATACTTGATGGCTTCACTAGGTCTGTTGAAACTTTCAGCACATTTTTTTTTCTCTTTTTAGATCATTTCTCAATTGTTCATTCTACAAGTTTAGTTTTGTGACGTCAATATCCTTTCCATTCAATTCATGATTGGCAATCATCATTTGATTTAATGTTTCCTATTGCATGTGAGCAATCCTATTCACCTCTGATGTTTTCTTCTCTAGTCTATTAGTCAGTATCCTTTTGTCATCTTCAATCATGACTTTGTCTTCTTCAACTTTCTTTTTCTGCTTGGTCACCTCACATAGCAATACTAATTGGACTTCTTGTTCTATCTTAATATTTCTAACCTCTTAAATTAGGGAACCATTCTTTTCCATCAGATCTGTAACTACTGCATTAAATTTACTTGAATTTCCATCTACAAATAATTTAGTAGTGTCAATATCTTGGTAATGTGTGTCATTCTCTTCAATGTCTATCTCTTTCATTCTCTTCAATGAGAACTTCAGCTCATCTCTTTCTTTATTCAACTAATGTAGGGCAAGCTAGATTTCAGTCTTCTAATTATCAATAACCTTTCCCAACTTGTAGACTTCCATCTTCAAGATCTTTCCTCAAAGATGCAAAGCTTTCCTTTCCAGAAAACCAGTGCTCTAATACCAATTGTTTGAAATAAAATAGGGAAAGTAAACTCTAAGTGGGGCTGGGGGGGTGAATTTTTTCTTCAAAACTTTAACCATAAATTCATTCACCACACATTCATCTCACAATTTGAATGTAAACTAAAATAGCTAGCAAAACATATTCATCCATAGCATGAAAACAAATAACATTCAACACATTTATGACACAAGATATTTGGTTATCTAGAAACCCTCCAATGAAAAGGTAAAATAGGGTTGGGGATGACACCCACAAATTTTTACTACTATAGTAATAAATTGTATCTAGTAAAGGCTACAATGTTTGATCATAAACTATGATCTACCCTATGAAAGGTCTACCCTATTAAAGGCTTACAAGATTGTTAGATCTTACCATGTTAAAGGATTTCAACACCTTGTTAGAAGTGTTCCTAATTAAAGGACTTAAAAATTACAATGAAGTAAGCACCCTATTAAAGGATTTAAAATAACCTTTTAGGACTACTCTGTTAAGATATTTAACTAATTCACCTATTAGAATGTCTTAACAATGATCCTACAGTTAGCACTCTACTGCTAGATAATAGATCACCTCTTTCCTAATGTGTACTTTATCCTCTCTTATCAGATGTATCACTTTTTTCCTCTATCTCCTTTCCTCTATTCTTCTCTAACTGATTCTATAATGTATCTCAATTCACAACTCCTTAGCCACTATGAATAGTCTAGAATTTGTGCATGCAAACTTCTCTCTTAACACATTCCACACTTACATTCTTTTATGGTTCATCCTCCTTATGAAGACTTTGGTGACTTAGGGTTAGGTATGAATCAACAATTGTGATTCACCCTTTTTTTGCTTAAAACATCCCTTCAATTGATTGGTTTCATGTACTTCATAAAGATCCTCAATATATATTCATCCTTATCATCTAGAATTGCAAAAAAATCCTTAAGTCAACTCAAAAATGGTTTACATAGAATTTGTTGTCATTACAAACAACTATGTCCAAAATCGTTTACTCGACACTTGAAGTGTCTGATGCTTGACATCCACAGTATCTTCAATTTCATAATTTAGCCTCCAAATGACTTGGCATATACTATTTTCTTAGCACTTGAGTGACTTAGCACTTACTAGTTACTTAGCATATACTATATATATGACAACTTACACTCATACTTGTTTGGCATGAACTAAGAAAATTACTTAAGTGTATTGTCACTCATATGTCAAAACCAATCAGAGATTAACAGAAGATAATCAAGAAGCTATAGGAGGAGATCTTCCTAATATAAAGAGTATTGAAGACTCAAATGCAGAAAAGATAGCAACAAAGGTAATGGTCTCTCTTCCTAAGTCTTTGAGCAAAGCCTTAGTACCATCTAGCTCAAAGAAGGATGCTACTAAGTTAATTGAGGTAAAATTTGCTTCACCAAGCACTCAAATAATCATTGGAGCAATATTATTGAGTGTAATGATGAGTGAAGTTTCTATCACTTCATCTTCTAAGCAACACACTTCAGTCATCCCAGCATGAGCCATAACCAAGCTACAGTAAGGTATTTCAAGAATGCCTACCATTAGTATTATTTCATCTACATTTTTTGTTGTTTCTACTATTTCTACTATTGTTTCAATACTGAGTGTACCAACAATAAGTACAATGATAGTTGAGGTTAAGCCTTGACCAAGCATAGAAGTTAAGAGAAGGAAAAGAAATTATTTCTTCTACTATTCAAAAGGAAAAGGGTAAAGAGGTAGAAGCGTCTAAAGAAGAGATTGATTTGGATGATGACATTGTTATGCCAAATTGGGATACCTCTAACCTCACTCCTAAAGAAATGGATACCATTGATGAGCTATGGAAAAAGAGGGAAAAATAGAAAAAGATCAGAGAGGAGAGGAAAAAGAAAAATTAAGTGCTAGAAGACATTAAAGGCATATTCATTTATACATTGAGCATTGAGGTTAATGAGAAACAACCAATTTTGGATCAAATTGTTGAAGTTGTTCACAAGTATAATGAGGAGCTAAATGGACAATAAAAACTTCTACAGAGGGTAGAAAGGAAGTTTGAAAACAAAGTTTTGGAGAAGGTAGCGTAGAAGATAGTTATTCACCAGGTAGAATTATCTACTAGTCTTGCTACACTTGAATTTTATGTAAAATATGATGTTTCTTTGTTTATCAAGTTAAGTGATACATCTATCTTTACTAAGGAAATAAAGGATAAACTATCCAAGATAGATGAGGACATGAAGGCAAGTGCACATCAACTATTACTTGAGCCTAGTTGTAGTTCTGCATATTTTGTAAAGATCAAGTACTTGGTAGATCTATAGGTAGAATTGTTAAGGGAAGAGGCTAGGATAAGGGCCACACTTGCAAAAATTCAAGGCATGATCCTTCCCAAAATGGATGCAATGCAAAACATATTGAACATGCAAAGACATTGGTCCATGATAAAAATTCATCCATAGTTGTTCATATGATGGAACTTTTAGTAGAAGTGAAGATAGCCTTGTATGCATCAAAAAGTATTTCAAGAGAATTCAGACAAGACAATGACCATCATTTTGAAGGTACATAGTGATTTCTTGTCACATTTCAAGGTGTTACCCTATAATTTTGCATCATTGGCATTTATGTCAAAAAGGGGGAGTTATATTATTATACATCAGATATATGTATGGGGAAGTTATTATAAGAAAGGAAACACATGTACAAATAGAAAAAAATATGTTTACAAAACCAATTTTGAAAAATAAAAATAAAAAGATTAATAGGTTACCAAGCTACAATAGTAAACATCAGTCAAAACCAAGTTGAAGACCTAGATTTTTGACATCGAGAGTTTTCACTTGTATTTTGAGCATTTAAATTTTTGGTATGATAAGTATTTTTGTCACTAATGCCAAAGGGGGAGATTGTTGACATTATGGTCAAATCATTTTTCTATTAGTGACTTAACACTTGATCAATTGGTTTTATTTCTACCAAGCTCTATAGTTTCTACCAATCTTATCATATGTTTAGTAGTGTAAGCCAAGTGTTTCAATCGCTACCAAGCTAATCAGACATATTACAGTTTATGTTGAGCTTCATAGTATCTATCAAGCATCTAAGATAGAATAGAGTTCTTGCCAAGTTTTACAATGTCTAATGAGATTTAGAGGCAAAATACAGTGTTAATCAAGCATAGTAGAGTCTATCGAGCTCGCAGTGTTAACAAAGTCAATGAAGTCAGTGTTGATTGAGCCATGTAGTGTCAACCAAGTAGTTCAGTATCTAGCAAGTTTTCCAGTGTTCACTAAGTCATCCAGTGTTGACCAAGTTCCTTCTACTCAAAGTGATCAATATGGACCAAGCTTCTACATCAACTAAGTGCCAAAGTTTGTCGAGTATTGATAGTTTTTTCTAAGTGTCAAAACATCACCGAGTTGTCTTCAGAGCCTGAGTCCCAGTAGCTAGATGACTTAGTGAATTATGATGAATTGGATATTATAGAAGACTCCAAAAGGTAATTAAGTGGATTAGTATATATGTAATATATTATATCATGACCAAATGTTTATTTTGTGAAGAAGTAAGAAGAATGAGTACAAATTAAAGAAGTCTACAAGAAATATAATGAAAAGAAGCAACGTATCTATCACAACAAGGTGGTCATTATTATTCAAATGAATCTCATTCAACAAAAAAAGTTTTAGATTAGAGATCAGCACTAATTCAACCTAACACGTGCATTAGTCAAATCCTCTAATAAGGTGGACTTAATAGTCTTATGCTAAATCTCCTAAAAGAGTGCATACTTCATTGTATATTTGTAAAATCCTTTCACAAGGTAGACCTAATATTCCTTATTGCTCCTAATAGGGAAGATCATAAGAAGTGATCAATTGTAAACTTGAACAAGCCAAATTTATACTATAGTCATTAAGCTTATGGGTATCATTCCCCACCTAGTTTTACTTTCTATTTAGAAGGTCTTTGGGTTACCAAATATTGTGTCGAAGTGTTATGAATATTTTATTGCTTTTATTCTTTCATGCATGCAACTAGATCAGGTTATATGGTGATGGTTTAATTGGTGAATTAAGTTTAAAGTTTGATTGGTTCCTAATACACCCCTCCCCTATCAGTAACCTAGCCTACCTTATATTTTCAATAGTTTAAGTGGTTCCCAACCTTGAAACACTCTTATAGGAAATGGAAAAGCAAATGCAGATGCAATACATGACAATTTGTACAACTTGTACTCCTCCCAATATTTGAACTATAAATTCTCAAAGACACTTGCAAGTGATTCCAATTTAATAGCACCTATCACAACACTTTTGTGGATTCTAACCAATGCTCCCATAATATCCTCTGTGTTGTCTAGCTATTGTTCCAATTGTATAGTCTCTTTCTAAAGCCACTCCTTCTCCTTCTAGTATATTGCCATAGACTCTCTCTCATGCCTTAATTTGTGTTCAAAATTTTTAATATTTTCCTCTACTATATCTAAAATCAACTTCACATTGTGTTGTAACTCTAGAATAGGTGTTTGATCCTCAATAGCTCTCATTTCAATTTTCACAATTTAAGTAAATAGGGGAGAGAATGTGTATGGCTTGTGATCATTTGGATCATTTAGGTTTATTTAAGATATGTCACTTCAACTTTAGTAGTGATTTTAATAGAAAAAAAATAGTTGGTTAATGGAAAGGAAAATCAATAAAAAAAATTGTAATGATATAAATAACTTTATTAATAGAAGTAGTAATGTAAAATATTTACATATAGATTTTAGTATGCTTTTAATAGGAGAAATTCCTTATGTAATGGGTAGGAAAATTAATTAGTTATTTCATATAAATAAAAATAAAAATAAAAATAAATTGTTATTTTATAATCATAATGAATTCATATTATATATGTGAGCACATGTTAATATGTATGTGTGTGTGTGTACATTTTTTATATCCATTAACTTATTGGCCCATAATCTATTAATCTTTCTATGTTTTTAATCAAAGATAGCCACAAAAGCATGTCATTAAGAACCTTCCATCCATCTAAATGATTTAGACCTACATATCATTCTTGTCCATTAGATGTCAACCATAAAGTTTACTAGTCCAATAATCCACATACAATTAAGAGTTAACATGTATCATTTAATTAAAAGGTTAAAACGAATAAAAAGAGACATAAAAAATGTCATGAAATACTCTCTCAAGAGGAAATGGAGATTAAAAGTTAAGTGTAAGTTCTAAAATCTCTTGTACCAGCTATTGTTTTGGAAGATTTAAATAGGGTTCACAAATATCCAAAGTTAGACAAGAGTAGACCTACTTGCATTACTTGATTTGGTGAGAGGGGAATGTGGATATTAATGTGTAGTTAGTGATTAAATTATAGAGAAAAAGAACTAGATATAATAGTGCCCACATAGTCCCAAGAAGGGAGGCAAATTTGCAAGCTTTGCATAGCTTATGCCTTGCATCGATCATGGTAGATAAATACATTTAGCATACTAAAATTGGGAAACACAAGAACACTAAGAAAAAGAACTTCCAACACAAAAATCACTGATGATTCTATGGATGATTTTCACATTGAAAATCTCCACACATGGTTCATACAAAAATAGTATCGAATAAGACCTTCTTCAGGAATAAAAGAAGGAATCGAATAGTTTATTTTCTCAAATGTCAATTGTTTTAATCTAAAACTTATGTCAATTGTTTTAATCTGAAACTTATGTCAACTTTTTTAATCATGGCGGTTTTCTAACATTAGATTTTGTTGTTCCAGTGCTTGCTAATGGTGAAAAATGGATTGTGCATGCCAGATTTAATGCAAACAAGTTTACTGGGATTGCATCAAAATATGAAGTGAGGTATATAGTATTTGGTATTGGGTACTTTTCTAATCTATTTAGATAATGGTCATCAATTTTTTGAAATTGTGGATGAGTTAACTTTTTTTAAAATTAATAGAATTGGGCATCTAAACTATATTATCACATTCTCATTAAAACTTTTTATGTTGAGAAAAATGATTATTTACAATGATTAATGATTTTGGATATTTATTTTTATGATTTCAAATGTACAAACTATTTATCCCAACATCTTGATTTTACAATCTAGTTTTGAAACTTATGTCAATTGTTTTAATCTAGAACTTATGTCAACTTTTTTAATTATGGCAGTTTTCTAACATTAGATTTTGTTGTTCTAGTGCTTGCTAATGGTGACAAATGGATTGTGTTTGCCAGATATAATGCAAACAAGTTTACTAGGATTGCATCAAAATATGAAGTGAGCTATATAGTATTTGGTACTTTTATATTCTATATAGATAATGGTCATCATATTTTTGAAATTGTGGATGATTTAATTTTTTTTTTAAATTGATAGAATTGGGCATGTGAATTATATTATCACATTCTCATTACAACTTTTTATGCTGAGAAAAATGATTATTCATAATGATTAATGATTTTGGATATTTATTTTTATGGTTTCAAATGTACAAACCATTTATCCCAACATCTTGAATTTGCAAGCTAATTTCTTCAAATTTGACCTAATAATTTTAGCTTCTTCCTTAAGAATGGCCCAAGTCCCAAAGTGTGAGAAATTCTTTCCTTAATGATAATGCTATTTAGATATGGTTCTTTTGTTATCATTTTGATGGCAAGAGAGATTAATTTAGATTCTATTAAAAAACTAAGATTTCCTTGGGGCTCATTTGATCTTTAATTATTTAGCATTATGCATTGGATTGTTTACATTTTGAGTTGCTTGCTACACATTTTACAATTCATAGTTTGTCATTTGCATGTTTGGATTCCTTTTTTTCTATGTACATTTTTTTTTTTTTAGATTGGTACACCACTTAGGAGCAAAAGTCAGGATTTAAGGACTAATTTTTTTAACATATGTTGAGAACATAAGCAATGGAATTAATTCTCACATATCAAAGTAAGGATAGAGCTCAAGTATTCAAGAAGCAATGACTAATACTATTATAAAGAGACTAAAAGGTTTTGTTTCTTGAATTGATTAGGGTGGGATGTAATATTTATGTACTCAATTAAAAAGATTTAAAAGGGATGATATCTCCATTAGTGGTAAAAATATTATAATATAAAAGGGCATAATTGTTGGAAATATAAGAGGAGTTACTGAGAGGGGAAGGGTGAATTAGTTATGACAAAAATATTTCCCAAATCCCTTAGATTTAAGTACAAAACAACTCTGTGCAAACTTAATTCTGCTAATGCATGGTAAACACACACAAAAATGTTGTAACTCGATAAACACTAAAGTAGCTCAATAAATGCTTAACATGAAAATCTTTAGGATTTTATCTATGATTAATGTTACTTTAACTTAATTGCAAACATATAAGAGAAATAACATGAACACATTAGACACCAAGATTTAACATGGAAACTCAGTTTTGGAAAAACCATCAATTGCAACTAGTTATTGATTTTCACTCTTTTGAAGTGAGCCTTGTTAGGAGCCAACCCTATTAAAGGTTACAGAAAACATTGTTATGTGTGACCCTATTACAAGATTTAATCACCCTATTAGGAGTGGCCTTGTTAGAGGTCTTTAGGACAATTCAATAGAAATGCCACCTTGTTAGAGGATTTACACATAGTTGTAAGCCAACTATATTAAGAGATTTAGATCACTGCTACAATGATTAGAGAGTAACAATGAGATGATTTGATTTTTGATGCAACTAAATTGTTGATTACAGATCTCAATTCTAGCTTATATACTTGATCCTTCTAGATCAAATGTATTTTTTTAGCTTCACAAGGATATTCTACTTAACCTTCTAATTTTCTTCCTCTTATCATCATTAAATCTTCAATTATATTCCATGCATGCTCTTTTTCTAATTCTCAAGTTGACCTTACATTTATATTTTCCATATTATCAAGTTAGCTATAATATAAATTAGAATAATTAATATTCATCTCCTCAGTTAACTAGAACCATTAGATAATTCAATTGAACTCAGTATGCCAAAACAAGAAAATCCATTGTTAGCCAACCTTGCTCAGTACACACTAACTTAGAAACAATTTTCTTGTGTTAACCAAGTGAACAAGATTAATACTACATATACACAAATTTCCTTTCATAATTGAGTAAGCGTAGTTAACACTGGTTCCATCCAACATTTCTTTTATTAATGGAGTGAGTTTGGTTAACACTCAACTTTCGCAAACCTTCCTTGATGCCCAAGTGAACTCAGTAGATACTGTCTTCTGAACTAGGCAAACTCTAGAGTGCTTGGTAGTCATAGAAAACTATCTTCAATGCCCAAGTGAGCTCGGCATACATTGACTGGTAATGATATGACATTTTGTGTAACATCAAAGACAATACATAATTAATCAATCGTATTCAACAATCTCCCTCTTTGGCATTGATGGCTACACAAAATGTCATAATGTAATGAAATTTTTAGAGCAGCAACAAAGTAAGGAACATATCCTTATTTTTATTTAGATTCTCATCTATGAGAACTCCCTCCATTAATTTGAACTATTTTTTCCTTCAGTTTCTCCCTTTTTCAAAAAACTTTTGTCTACTACAACTTCTTCAGATAGCAAACTCTGCCTTAGATACCGATTGTTGGAAATATAAGAAGAGTAACTAAGAGGGGAGGGATGAATCAATTACCAAAAAAAAATTCCAGATTCCTTAGATGTTAGGACAAAACAAATCTATGCAAACTTAATTATGTCGATGCTCAGTAAACACACAAAAATGTTGTAACTCAATAAACACTATAATAACTCAGTAAATGCTTAACATGAAAATCGTTTGGATGTTATCTAATGGAATTACAAGTAGGAAAGGTGAACTACTGAGAGGGGGGGTGAATCAACAATTAAAACATGAACCCATAAAAATTTTCACCACTCATCCATCTCATGCATTCAATAGATAAACTTGAAATAACATGCAAAGCATAAAAAACTAAAACATGTAAATACATAATCAATCACACATTTGACAATTGATATGATTACCCAAAAACCCTCCAAATGAAAATGTAAAACTAGGGTGGGGATGACACCCACAATTCTTCACTGTTGTAGCAATAAAGTGTCACCAATCAAGGTTACAGTGAGTTGACCATGAGACATGATCTACCTTGTGAAAGGCCTACCATGTTAAATTTTTACAAGGACTATTAAGTCCCACCTTGTTAGAGGATTTCAACACCTTGTTAGAAGTTTGCTTGGCTAAAGGACTTTACAACATCCACTTGGAATGTCATCCTATTAAAGGATTTGCAATAGTTTGTTAGGACTACTCTACCTAGGAGATTTAAATAAAATCACCTGTTAGGATATTTTAGCATAGATCTTGTGATTAGCTTTAGTAGCCTCATTAAAGATCAAATTCATACTATGTCCTTTTTTATCCTCTCTAATTTGATATGTTAATGATGTATCCTCTATCCTTTCTTCTTCTCAAACTAATTATTTAATTCTCTCTCTTACACATTCTAAGTCTCCATGTAAACTGTGTTGTTCTCTACTTTCAATTCCTTACACAGTCACTCTCTTTTTGAAGTTTAGGGTTTTGTTCTCCTTAATAAGACTAGAATACTTATGGTTAGGTATGAATCTACAGCTAAGATTCATCAATTTTTCTACTTAATCCTTCCCTTTTTTTGGTTGACTACATGTAATTACATAGGGAATCTTCTTACAAATTTGTTCTTATCCTAAAAAGATCATATTCTGTCTTTAGGTTGGCTGAAAAATGGTTTACATATTTGTTTGTGTAATCTCAAACAACCATGTCAAATATGTGTTACTTTACACTTAAAGTTACTGATGCTCAGTACATACTAAAATTCCATCTCCAATTCAGTACTTGAACTTCTCAGCACTTGAATCACTCAGCATGTATTGTCTGCTCGACACATGAGTGACTCGAAACTCATTACAACTCAGCACAGTCTTCTTTTACATATCATACTCGACATGTATTACTTATTTCAACATGAACTTAGTTATTTTTTTAAGTCTGTTGACACTCAATTGTCAAAACCAATCTAGGATCAACAATCTCCCCCTTTGGCATGAGTGTCAAAAACACTTAACTATAAATAACAAATATATTCTTCTTGAGTATAATATATTCACAACTTGGCATTTACAAAAATTTTTAATTTTTAAAATTCTATAATAGACTATATACCTCAAAATTCATAACTTCCCCTTGAGTTAATGTATCTATATTATGTCCAAAAATTTGTTCTCTATTCTGAGTAATTATGTCTTTTGTTAATACTCTTTGAATTTATATATGCGGATACTCTTTATCTAATATGCTTAGTTTCTACTCTTGTGTTTTCTCTCTTTGTGTTTTCTCCCCCTATGGTTTACCTTTATCTCCCCCTTTCTTATTTATCTCCCCCTTTTTATTTATCTCCCCCTTTTTGACACTTCTTTCAAAGGGTTTATACACTGATGGTGTATTTGTCCAAGAAAGACTTGTGGGCCTCCATTATTATTTTAAGAGTAGCATCCTAATTATCACATGCAACATCAAGTGACTTTATTTGGATTGTTATCTTTGTTTCAAGGTAAACTAGTCCATCAGATGTAGAAAGATTAGGATCTTTCTTCAAAAAAGTTTCTACAAATGCTAGTTCTTTGTGGAGTATCTCTATATGAGGGGTTAGGGAGGCTTGAATGTTAAGAAACTTAGCTCTTATATTAGCCTCTTCTATTTTTAATACAATTAGTTGAATTTGTGATTGAAGCAATAAATTAAAGTGCTTCTTACTTTGAGCTAGGTTCTGAGGTAGTTGTATACCTAAGATTTTTAATTTGCTCTCTAGACTCAAAATTTTGTGGCTTGTTTCTTGTGTAAAGAGTGTAGGATCACACAAATTTGTGTACAATGAGAACATTTTCTCAAGTACCTTCTTCACTATCTCAATTTTTGCAACCAATTGTACCTATGCCGGTGCTATATCACCATATGTTTTCTCATTGACTTTCCCTTGAAATTTAATTTCTGACCATTCCATAAATTTTGCATTTGTATCTTGGTCTTCATCATTCACCTGATCCATAATATTTGATAGTTGTTCTAATAATGGATTTGATTCTTTAGGTGTAGGCAAACTAAAATTATCTAAGAAAATGTCTTTTATTTCCAGCAATGCTTGCCTCGGCTTATAATTCTTTATGAGTATTTCTTGATTTTTATTCTTTTCTAAGGCTTGTTGCATTAAGCCTATTTGTTCCAAGGTAATGGTTACATAGTCATATTTAGGTATCACTATTTCTTCATCTAGAGTTACATCTCCATAGTGAATTACCTTTGCAACCTTGGATGAACTGGAGCCTGGTGTTGAAATCTATAGTGGTACAGCCTTAGTGCTTGGCTCCTAAAGGAATTTTGTAGGAGAGCCAGATATTGGTAATGTGACCAATGCTTTTATGGCTTCTTGATCCTTATCCTTTGGTGTGTCCTTGTTTTCTTTAGGTTTGCCTTGATCAATTGTAATGATTTTATTTTCACATTGATCTTGTGCTTTAGGTACAGATGCATCTATCTGTCATGTTTTATCTTTCTCTTCTATTTTAGTTAGCTTCTTCTCAATAGTGTCAACTTTCACAAGTGTGTCAACCTTAGTAGATGTATCTACTAGTTTTTGCATCAAAGATTTCACATGGGTAACTAAAGGGATGGCAAAAGGTGGTTCTTGTGTATTCACCTTGTCCCTTGTGATATCAATTACTGCCTTCTGGATCTCATCTACACTTGCCAATAGTGGATGTTCACATAAGTTTGTATGGAGTGTAGACTAATCCAATATCCTCTTTAATTCATCTATAGTGAAAGGATTGATGTTCTAAGGTAAAGCATCAGAAACATCCTTAACAATAATTTCCCTTGTTGACTTGACTATGTCATGTGGGGGGCTGACACTTAGCACTTGTGTGTCCTACACACTTTGTTCCTTTTTCTCATCATCAATTTTTGTCATGTCATCATCTTGTCTTTTAGGTTCTTCCCCAATAGTATTGTTTGTCCTCTCATCTTCCTACATATCATCATCATCTTTTCTATCTTGCTTATCCTCACTCTTATCATCCTATTTTTTTTTAGAGAGGTCGACCTCTCCTTGCTTCATATTTGTTAACCATAGATTAATTTCCATATTTGGGTTGATTTCTTAACCACATCATCAATATTTCTTTGTAAAATGATAAAGGCACTATATTTAGGTGTAAACCTAGCTACATATCTCTTCACTACCTTAGTAATCTATCCTTTTGTTAGCTCTAACATCACTCAAGCTATGTTGACTCTCTAATTTGTTTCTCAAGATTTAGATAGTAATGCCACTTTTCCTCAACAATATCATATAGAATTTTGGGTATATTGTTGGCAAACTCAAGTGGAGTGTTCTTAAATTTGGACATCATAGCATATAATTCCTCTTCCACTAGATTCTTTTCATCTCTACTCAATTTATCTAAATCTAAATTTTTCAATCTAGATAAATCTGCATTATTCTTGACATTATCACACAAGTTTTCAAGATTGGAAAGTGGTTTGTGACTTACCACTTTGAATTGACTAATGTCATCTAATTTTGTCTTTTCATCATTTGAATCAAGCTAGAGGTCATAGCCATATAACCCTAGGTACTACAACCTAAATGTATGTGTAATCAATATCAACAAGGAAACATATTTCATTATAGTGTTCTTCTACTAAGGAAATAGCTATCCTCAATCTTTTCTTCATAGACTTCTTAAAGTCTTCAAAAAAGCTTGTCATAATTGCCTCAAATTTCTCTCCCATTTGCTCAATATACTCATTGATTTGGACAGCCATAGATCCATTTGTCTTCCATCCAATTTTGCCAAAAGATGGGAACTCATTTTGTATATAGAAAAATATGCACACAAGGATTGATCCAAAATTACATTGTGCACTTTTTGTCTTTTTGATGGCACCTAGATTTTCATTTATCTATAGCAATTGAAGTTTTGCAAGATCATAGGTGTGATTTTTCTTAACAATTTTGTAACCAACATCCACTGTTATGCAAGGCACATTGTTTAACCTGCTTGATTGATAGAACTTGTGGGAAATAATTCTAATAGAAAAATCAAGTAAAGGATCTGTAATGCTATGTAGGGTCATACCATGCTTGTTCCATTTAGCAACTATGTTTTTCTCTATTACCTCTTTGGAGTCGTTGTGTAGGCTCTTTGGTTGATCTAGGGTTGGATAACTAGTCACCCTATGAATAATCATTTTTTAAATCTTGATCTATCCATCCCCTAACCATAGGCATCCATCATGAATTCTACTCAAAACTATTTTGATCCATTCAATTTTGGACATAGTGGAGAAATCTAGGGCACGAGTCAAACCCTTTCTCTCCACAATCTTAAATTCTTCCTTCAAAACTCCATTTTCACATAATTTATTATATGCATGTCTTATCTCCATTTCACCTATGCCTCCTACTTTTTAGTTGTAGTATTTTCTCATGCCTTGAACCATTATTACTTTAGGTGGGATCATGGATAATGCTTCTGTTGGGTCATGTTTATAGGAAACTTTTGGAATAGCTTTGAAATCTAGTTATTTAACTTCATTGCTAACTAATTGAACATCAAATGCCTCTTTCTCTTTCACAATTTTTGAACTAGAACCCATTCTGACAAACTAGGGTTTATCAAATTCAAATTGCACAACTCGGCTTATGAAGAATACCTTTAAGATTCAATAAACTGTTGCTTGATCATCACTAGGATCCTTGCAAGTGCTTCAAACCAGTTTGTAAATCACTTCTTCATTTTGCTCATTTTTGCTTTGAGTTCATAATGATGAAAAATTGGTGAAAATCAACCTTATACCCTTCAAAACATCACATTTATTGCTTGGTGCTTGTACAGCTATAAAACCCAACATCAACACATTTATGTTCCACTCGGCTTCTAGAGAGATTTATATTCGCTAGGCCGCTACTACTAACTCAGCACCAACTGACTTTGACTAGTAGCTGGGCACACACTAATATTTAATTAGCATCTATTGAAGACTTTTCATATTCGGCAACATCATGAAAACTTGAAAATTTAACCTTGATTTTTCCATGAATTATTGCATCTTAATTGATGCTAATGGAATCATTTTAGTGCTAATTTCTTTTGGAATTGATATATAATGCAACGCTTTAAGTATCAGTCCCACATACCTCTTATTTGCTTAGTTTGATGAAGTGTGACCACTTAACCCATTGGGTGAAGTGATCTCTTCTCCATTTGATGTACTACCAGCATCTTTCTTCTTCCATGTCTTGTTCATTTCATTCATGGTGTGCTCAACATCTATCTTGCCTTTACCTTTGTCAAATTTAGAATTGGGTGCCTTTGACCTTGTTGGATAATGCTTGATGATGTGACTAGTCTTCAAATAACTAAAGCATGTGGTTTGACTTAACCATCTATTGTAGTTTCCATTGAAGTGTGTTCTAATGCAATTCTCAGGGATATGTCCATATTCTTGACAGTAGTGATAGCTATATCTTGTATTGTAATCCCAGTTATAGGAGTTTTCATAGCTTCTTACCTTTGTTGGCTTGCTTGATGACCATGTGGACTTGGATCTACATTCAAAGGCTCTATGTCCATACTTCTAATAATTGTAGTAGTGTCCTTCAAATTTTGATGCATGCATGGTTCTGGTTTTACATTCATGTGCATGATCACCTTGTTTTTTGAACTTGTAACAATGAGTCATGTTCTTAGACTTAGCATCCTAATTTTTGTTCTTGCTCTTGCAAACATTAGTTGTGTGCCCTTTCTTACCACAATGATGACAAGTAGGTTTAGAGTTCTTACTTTTATTATTCCTTTCCTTGGCAACTTTGGATGATTCTTTTTCTCTAATGCTTGTGTAGCCTAATCCTAATGTATCTCTACTAGATCTAGGGGATTTCAATAGTTTCTCAAAGTACTTGATGGCTTCATTTGGCTTATTGAAACTTTTAGAAAATTATTTTTTTCTTTTTAGGTCATTTTGTAGTTGTTCATTCTATAGCTTCAAAGTGGTTATTTCAATGTCCTTGACATTCAACTCATGATGAGCATTCATCATTTGGCTTAAGGTATCTAATTGCATGTTTGAAATCCTGGATAGCTTTGTTGATTTTTCTTCCAATCTATTTGCTAAAATTCTTTTGTCTTCTTCAATTATGGCCTTGTCTTCTATATCTTTCTTCTTTTCTTTAGTCACCTCACACAACAGTATAGCTTGTGATTCTTGCTCCAACTTGAGATTTCTAATCTCTTTAGTTTGTGCTCTATTCCTTTCCATTAGATCTACAATTTTTGCATCGAATTCATAGGAGTTACCATCTGCAAATAGCTTTGTGGTGTGAATCTCTTTGTATTGTGTGTCATTTTTTTCTATAGAAATCTCTTTCCTTCTCTGTAGGGAACTATTCAAATCATCTCTGGCTTCATTCAATTCATGTAGTATGAGATATACCTCAATCTCCTAGTTTTCAATGGTCTTTCCCAACTTGTAGACTTCCATTTTAAGATCTTTCCTCCAAGCTACAAAGATTCTTCTTTTGAGAACTTAGCTCTACTACCAATTGATGGAATTACAAGTAGGAAAGGTGAACTACTAAAGGGGGGGGTAGGGTGAATCAATAGTTAAAACATGAACCCATAAAAATTTTCACCACTCATCCATCTCATGCATTCAATAGATAAACTTGAAATAACATGCAAAACATAAACATCTAAAACATGTAAACACATAATCAATCACACATTTGACACTTGATATGATTACCCAAAAACCCTCCAAATGAGAAGGTAAAACTAGGGTGGGTATGACACCCACAATTCTTCACTATTGCAGCAATAAAGTGTCACCAATTAAGGTTACAATGAGTTGACCATGAGACATGATCTACCCTGCAAAAGGCCTACCCTATTAAAGGCTTACAAGGACTGTTAAGTCCCACCTTGTTAGAGGATTTCAACACCCTATTAGAAGTGTGCTTGGCTAAAGGACTTTAGAACATCGACTAGGAATGTCACCCTGTTAAAGGATTTACAACAATCTATTAGGACTACTTTGCCTAAAAGATTTAACTAAAATCACTTGTTAGGATGTTTTAGCATAGATCTTGTGATTCACTCTAGTAGCCCAATTAAAGATCAAACCTATACTATGTCCTTTTTTATCCTCTTTGATCTGATATGTTAATATTGTATCCGCTATCATTTCTTCTTCTCAAACTGATTCTATAATTCACTCTCTTAAACCTTCTAAGTCTCCATGCAAACTTTGTTGTTCTCTAATTTCAATTCCTTATGCAGTCACTCTCTTCTTGAAGTTTAGGGTATTGTTCTCCTTAAGAAGACTAGAAGACTTAGGGTTAGGTATGAATCTATGACTAAGATTTATCCATTTTATTGCTTAATCCTTCCCTTTTTCTAATTGGCTCATGTAATTACATAGGGAATCTACTCATAAATTTGTCCTTATCCTCAAAAGATCATATTCTATCTTTAGGTCAGCTAAAAAATTGTTTACATAGTTGTTTGTGCAATCTCAAAAAACTATGTAAAATCTATGTCACTCGGTAATTAAGGTTATTGATGCTCAGCAAATACTAAAATTATGTCTCTGACTCAGCACTTCAATTGCTTTGCATCTACTATTTTCTCAACACTTGAATCACTCAGCATGTATTATCTGTCTGGCACTTAAGTGACTTGTCACATGAGTGACTCGACACTCATTGCAACTTGGCATAGTCTATTTTTACATATCATACTCGGCATGTATTACTTAGTTCAATAAGAACTTAGTGAATGTTTTAAGTGTGTTGACACTCAATTATCAAAACCAATCTGGGATCAACAGTTATATGTGGTTAATGTTACTTTAACTTAGGTTCAAAAATATAAGAGAAATAGCATGAACACATTAGACACCAAGATTTAATGTGGAAACCCACCAATTGCAACTAGTTACTAATTTTCATTGTTTTGAAGTGAGCCTTGGTAGGAGCCAACCCTGTTAAAGGTTACAAAACACATTGTTAGATGTGACCCTATTAGAGGATTTAATCAACCTATTATGAGTGGCCTTGTTAGAGGTTTTTAGGACAATTCAACAGAAATGTCACCTTGTTAGAGGATTTACAAATAGTTCTTAAGCCAACTTTGTTAAGAGATTTAGATCATTGCTACAATGGTTAGAGAGTAACAATGAGATGACCTGATTTTTGATGCAACTAAATTGTTGATTACATATCTCATTTTGGCTTGTATACTTGATCCTTCTTGATCGAATGTATCTTTTTAGCTTCACAAGGATATTTGGCTTATCCTTCTAATTCGCTTAATCTTAGCATCATTAAATCTTCAGTAATCTTCTTTCCATGCTCTTTTTCTAATTCTCAAGTTGACCTTATATTTATATCTTTCATATTGTAAAGTTAGCTATAATATAATTTAGAATAATTAATATTCATCTCCCTAGTCAGTTAGAACCATTAGACAATTCAATTGAACTCAATATGCCAAAACAATAAAATCCTTTATTAGTTGACCTTGCTTGATAGACACTAACTCATAAACAATTTTCTTATGTTAATTAAGTAAAATTGGTTAACACTACATATATGCAAAGTTCCTTTGGTAACTGAGTGAGCTCAATTAACATTGGTTCCATCCAAAATTTCCTTTATTAAATGGGTGAGCTTAGTTACAACTCAACTTTCACAACCTTTCCTTTGACTCCCAAGTGAACTTAGTATATACTATCTTATGAACTAGGAAAACTTTGGAAGGCTTGATAGACATAGAAAATTGTCTTCAATGCCTGAGTAAGCTCGGCACACACTAACTGGTAATGATATGATATTTTGTGTAACATAAAAGGCAATACATAATTAATTAATTTTATTCAAAAATATCCCTTATTGGCATTGGTGGAAACACAACATGTCATAATGCAATGGAATTTTTAGAGCAAGAATAAAGTAAGGAACATATCCTTAGTTTTGTTTAGATTCTCATCTATGAGAAATCCCTCTATCAGTTTGAACTCTTTATGCCTTCAGTTTCTCCCTCTATCAAAAAAACTTCTATCTGCTACAACTTCTTCTAGTAGCAAACTCTACCTTTGATATCAGACCAAGTTCATTCTCCCTCTTTAACATCTCTTTCTCTTTATATTTACAAAATTTCTATGAGATATGACATCAAACTTCTTCGTCTTTGACATCTCATGCCAAAGACAATAATTAATAAATATTAATGCACCTCAAGTACTAATTCATTTGCAATATGCCCTTCTAAATACAGCACCAACTAATTCATCTTCAACATGCTTTGGTTGATGCATCACTAAACTTCATTTAGTGAGCTTCAGATAGGAGTATGAGCCCTAGCATACCTCTTAGATATATAAATGCATCCTTAGGTAATGGCTTGGTGAATATGTCTATAATTTGTTCTTTTGTATTTACATATTTCAATCTAACTTTTTTATCTTGTACCAATTCTATTAAGAAATGATATTTTATAGAAATGTGTTTTGTTTTGGTATGCATCACTAGATTCCTTGATTATTGATAGTGTCTTCTCACATCATATGAATGGAGACAAAATAAAGTTTGAGCACATGGAATATTATGCTAGTGGTAGTGTGAGATTTGGAAATAATGAACCTTGTTGCATAAAAGGAAAAGGATGTATCTCATTAACCAATGAACTTAGATGTGACAATGCTTATTGGGTTGAAGGACTAAAGCACAATCTATTGAGTGTGGCATAGTTGAATAACATTGGATTCAAGTAGAAATTTATGATTGGAAAGGCCAAACTACTAGATGGAAAAGGAAATCTAGTTGCATCTGGCAAGCAAACAAAAGGTAATCTATTGTACCTAGATTAAGTGAAAGTTCATTTTGAATAGTTAAGTTTATTTAAGGAAGATAATTTTTTTAATTTTTGGATAATGGATTCACCCCCCACTCTTATTTATCTGGGTGGACTATTGTTTCTAACAGCTTCTATCGAGTAGACGACAATTGCAATGGTCTACCTTCATGTTTCCTTCTAAGAATGTCTTGATATGGTTGTTGGAGTGAAGAGTTGGGTTTTCCCATTTGTCTCTTCATGGAAATAATTTTTTTAGATAGCTTCTAAAAAATTGCTTTAGTATTATTAGTTACACCAAGGAAAAAGCTTGTCAATGGTCCACTTTAAATTTCTCTCTTCCATTTCTTGACCACTATCAGATCATCCTCCAACTCAATTGCCAAGTTTTGATGAGCCAAGAAATTAGCCACATGCACTAATTTTAGGGGGCATGGAGCTAATGAAGAACATATTTTGGTTATCAGTAGTAGGCCTACTTGTAGCAGGGATCTTATTAACCAACTTATTGAATTTAGCAATAAAATATCTCATAGGAATGGTTGGCTCCTTCTTGATCTAGATAAGTTGAGTCAAGAGAGTATGCTCATCCTCTATACTCTTATAATGTGCTTCAAATCAAGTCTTCATGTCATCCTAGGTTATTATACATCCCACTAGGAGGTGTCAAAACCAATCAATAGCATTGTCAACCAAGGTTTCCACGAACATCCTCACTACAACATCTTCATGTTGAGGACAAATGACACACCATACAACAAAGAAAGTTGTGATGTGCTCATCAACATAAATTTTCCCATCACCATTGACCTTTGGGAAATTCTTTCTAGAGGCTCTAGGAAGGTCAGTGTTGGTAGCAAGATGTAGAGGGTTGATACCATTACCCCAAGGAACAATGATTGAGGTAGGGAGGATTACTATATAGGATAAAAAGTGAAAGCACTAGGGCTGAATACTTTGTAAAGAGTGAGGGCATTGCAAAAACATGGGATTTAAGCACTAAAAATAGGAGGTGAAGAGGAATGGTTGCTTATCCAGGCAGTAGGGTGAGGAGGCAAAAATAGAGTAGCACAAATACATTGATAAATTATATATCCAGGGCATGTTCTCGCTCTTTCTATAGGATCTTCTAATAAAGAGAACTCAACTTTCTGCAATTCTTTAAACACAGGGTCAACTTTCCCATTACCAGATGTGATATGGGTATATGTAGAATCTAGGGTGAACTATCTCATCTCATAATGGGTGCAATTCTCTTAATCGTCTTTCCCATATACTCCCTCCCAATATTCAACATTGGCTTCCTTTCTTTCAAGGGAAAATCGTACTCTTCTATATTGATCAAGGGACTTTTGACTTTTCTAGGTGAGAGTATTCAACTAATTTATGATATCCTCTTGCTCATCCTAGAAATTGAGGTTAAGTTGCACTACTGGGATTTGTCCCTCATCAGGCAACACTATTTCTCCTTAAGAGTTATTGTAATTGACTCAACTATTTGAGTGCTAGAGAGATAATCTCTGAGTTTCTCAGTAAAGCCATAGGTAGGCTTTCTTAAAATAACTTAGGAAGTATGAGTTCATTCCCAAGAAGAGTCACCAAAAACTTTTGGCAAACAATTTATCTTCCTTGATATGTTGGTTTATACCTTGACTCTTGACTTGACTTGAAGCATAGCAAATAACATTCAACCTTATACTTCAATCTGATGGCCTCAAATTTAAATCTCAAGCATGTCTTCCTCGTTATGAGCCTTTAAATAGTTCATTCAACATTATTCTCATACTTACTTGATCCTTTTAACTGAGAATTGGCTCAAGTTCATATAGCCTTGTAAACAAAATAAAATGGCTTCATTTCCATGAACATGTTGCAAAAAAATTGTGGACCCATTTTCCCTAGTAATACTTGATCTGATCTCCACAGATCTGAATGTGACTCACCCTGGCATCTATCCATAGCTTCGTAGGCCTTTTTGTGTAGACAAAATCATATTCTCATCTTATAAATCACTATCACAACTTCACTCTTTGGATTTGTACTTAATGTAGTCCGCACAAACAAAAAGTTAGCTCTACAGCTCAAAATCCAAAGGATATGAAATATTAGGCAAGATATCAGAGAATAACATGCAAAACACTTACTTCTAATTGGGAGGATATAATATCATACCCCAACCACACTTAAATCACCCAATCCTCGTACGCACTAGAAAAACATGAAATCTATTTAGAAATATTAGGTAAAGGTAATGCAAAGGGAGATCCAGAAAATAAAGACTGTAGACTACCTCGAGAAAGTTGAGAAGTAAGTGACCTAAAACAAACTTAGACACCTCTCACTTAGAACACACTCACTTTAACCAATGACATCAAGCTTTTAAAGGGGAAGACTAAAACTTGGCAACAAGATGTTAATCAGTAAGCATGCCAAAAATATTTTATTTGTCTATAGTGTGCCCCATCAATAATCATTGTTGTTGATATTTAATTAAATCAGGTAATTTGATATTGTATATTTCTTTCTTAGCTATTTAAACATATGATTTATTTTGAATTTAGATTTTTTTAATCCTTTCAACTATAATTTCTTTTGAATGTATAATTATTTTCTCTATAAAACCAACGTATAGTATTTGGGGGTTAGATTTTAGGTCATTGATTAGATTTTGCAACAAGTTAGTTTTTTGAAAACTAGACTCCATTCTACACACTTTTTTAAAAAATCAATTAGTTTTGATTGATTTCTAAGAGATGCACAAAGATATTTAACATCTTTGAGATGTGCCCACTTACAAAATTTGAAAAAAAAAATTATGTTAAAAAATTACTCAAAAAATATAACATAAACTACATGATGTTAGATAACTTTACACTAGAGCAATTAAAAAATTTCAAAAAAAAAGTTAGAATTTTAGGTGGGGCACACTTGTCACTTTGTTATATTTTCACTAAAAATCAATACCACTTTCTGTTGCCCCCTTTTATGAGGGGCTTAAACTGCAATTTTATTTTTTAAATAGTGGTTTAGAAACTAGATTCAGAGGACTATCACTTTTTTTTTCATTGTATTTTAAAATATTGAGTGTAACTATCTTCAAATGCTCATTGAAGTGTAAAAATTGCTAATTTCAGAAGAAAAAAAAGGTGGCCTTTTAGACCCCCATTTTGGTACCACAACTTGGTGCATATACCCATATAAATTACAATAGAATGTGATTCATTTTTCTTTATAACCTCGGAGATAGTTGATTCAATATATAATTTTAATGACAGATATTTTGGCATGTGTCTATATTAGAACAAAAGAGAATTCTCTTAAATAAAAAGGATGGAGAAGAAATCAACTGGAATGTGTTGGTGTTTGAAAATGTTACCTATTTCCAATTACCCTGATGAGAACAAGATGCATCTAGGGGCAGCTAACTCCCATTATCAACACATCCATTCAAACACCAGGCCAACTATAAGGCTATACTCCTTCTGCACTTCAGGCTCTGCAAAACCTAGGCGGGTGGACCTATAGATTCTTTATATGGTACCAGTTGTCAAATCATACACTGAATCTAATGCAAAGCAGATAGAAACCCTTATTTCTCCTAATAACTTATGAAATAACGTATATCTACAGTAGCTAGATGCAAAACAATGAAATTCATAAGCTGAGTGAGGGCATTCTGTTTAGAGCTCTTCAACATGAAAGGGAAATTCATTTGATTAAAGATGTTGATTCAACAAAACTTCAAAAATGCAACAGTATAACCAGTGATCCTATAACTGATCAGTGCCTACTCCATTGGGCAATTCCATGAATTCAAAACATACATCTGTGACATCAGGGCATATCTCATATATCCAGACATCAGATCTATCCAACCACCTTGTGATTCAGACATCAGTGTTCATTTAGGTCTCATTCTCACAAAATATCCTTCTCAAACAACCAGTAACCTTGTTTAAACATATTGAGCATTTACTTGGCCCTTTGGTCCAACAGCAAAATACATCAAACATACAACCTGAAAGGGATGCAAATGGGTCTCAAATCTTTGTTCCAAAACCACATAAGACTTACAAATTGCTGAGACAGGAAACAAGAACCAAAACAAAACTAGTGAAATTGTTGCTCATATGTATTCCTTTCCTTGAAACTATACATTCAGATGCATAAAATTAAAACATGAAACAACCTAATATCTCAGAACTATCTATATTATCTCTACAATGCTGTTCATATGAGAGTTCTGCTGAAGAAAATGGTGTCACAGTCATGGAAACATGTCAAAATACTGGAACCAATGGTCTCACAATGCAAAAACTGGAATCCCCAATGGTATCACAACAATGAACTTTTTCTTCCCAAAAACTGGAACCCCTAAAAAGTGAAGAAAGAAAGAAAGATATAGCAAGAAATGAATTCCCGGATCTGATATGCAATTGCCAGGTGTCCACTTGAAATCCAATCCTCTATAACTGAAAAACCTCTTTCTTCCCTCTCTCTATCAACTGGCAGATCAAATCTTCATCATTATACCTCTCAAAGGCATCAAAATATCTGAAAAAGTAATGATGAAAAGATGCAACTGATTCTTAATGCATTCACGGTAAGAAGTGAAAAACTAGTTACAATGTGATTTCAAGAAGCCAAGGAAACAACCTCAAATTGATTTTCTTCACCTTAAGATTGCAACTAACCCCTAAAACCATCCTCTAACCAATCTTAATTATCACTGAAGAACTCAGCCTGTTCTGTCGCCAATGCCTTTGATTTCACAAATTGTCCTATAACTTGAACCAAGAAGCACCTGTGCAAAAACAAACTCCAGATTTGGAAAGTTCAGGTTCTCCCGGTTCCAACGGTATATTGGAGTGCCTAATTCGGTTAAAAATTTCCCCAGATATGGCCGTTTGAAAATTAGGCCTTTGTTTATGTCTCTATGACAATATTTCACAAATATATGAACTTTCAAAAGTTCAAACTATATCAGAAGTTCAAACTTTATTTTTTTTTAAAAAGTCCATGTCAGTTTCTTGGCAAAATAATTTTAAAATGAAAATTTTAAAATCATTTTATTTTTTCTAGCCTCTTTAATTTCGGGTCAACTCCAGGTTTGACCAATGCCACGTGTCACTTTCTGATTGGCTGTTGACTCTTGTCGGATTCCTGAGTTTTCCGGCGACCTCGCTATGTCGCTAGCCGGATTTTTCAAGATTTTCCAGCAAGCGACATAGCGACCTGCCGGATTTTTGACTTTTCTGGCTGCCTATAAGCTGCTGACGTCATCATTTGGGCATGCATTTTCTTTCAAAATTTACTTCACTCCTTCTAGCTTACTGGGACCCACGTGCACCTACCTTGCCTTTTCAAAATGCTTTGTCTTGTTGACACTATATGTTTGGGTGCAAAAGCATATAAAGACTAAAAATACTTCCCACTTGCTCAATGTGGGATAATGTTCTTCAATGGTTCTTGCTCTTTGTGTTTGTTGTGATTGCTAAATGCATGAGTTTTCTTATTCCAAACATGAAACTCCATCTTGCTGGTCGTTTTTGCTATGAATCTACAGACTTTTCATTGTAATGGTCATTTCTTATGCACATGGTCATTTAAAATGCTGCTACTCCCTTCAAAAACGTGGCTGCACCTTTAGAGAAGCCATGGGCTTGAAAAATGGGGGTTCTTTGCTTCCTTTTTTATGCACATATGGTCTTTTATTGATTGCTTGCTGCAAAAATGTGAATCACATGCTACCTTGAGCTTTGTTTCACCAACAAATTTGTTCATTTCTCTAAAAAATGTGGATGCTTCTTCCTCTGTGGATGTTTGCTGCTGTCCTCTTTGTTTTCTCCAGACATGGAGCACATCTTCTATGTTGAAAACTACCTCTCAGCTGCAACTTTCAAATTGAGACTACAATGTGGGAGAGAGCAACCTTTATGCAATCTTTTCCTTAATTCAATGTGCAAACTCACAACAAAAAGCTTCATTGTGCTCGTGGATTTTAATTGATGTGGAAATTTCTTGATTAATACTATCTTTTGAAATTGCTGGCAAATCAGCATCATATTGTGATCCTCTAAACCTCTTTAATGGAACACTTTCCAAATTCTCTCTTTCTTGAATCTTCACATGCTCCTTGTATTTTGCTTTTAAGAAACCATTTCCACCATTTACTTTGTCATAAGATTGAATCATATGCATAATGATCATCAATTCATTATTTTAAACTCACTTTTAATCAATTATACAAATTGTGAATTAGTGTCTGGAGGCCTGCCGGTTGTAATTAAAACTTGATCCAATCAAGTTACCAAGCCACGAAAATCGGCATGAGTGTTCAATCCTGCATACTCTATCACACTGCAAATTTTCAACCCATGATGGATTCCCAGTCAAGAGATTTTAATTGCCGAACATCCATACTTCAATTACTCTGCAGGCAAACAATGTTAAAAAACATAAACTGGGCTCGGGTTCAGCATTATAAACTGGGTTATTGATCACTTGGCATTTTGAAAACTAGGATATAAGTTCTTTGCCATGAAGAGAATATAATTCCATGCTTTGGGCTCATGAAGAATCACAAGGCACATTTGGCGAATTTTTGAAATCAGGCACTTGGAAATTTTAACTGGCAAATGTGTCAAAAAGTGATTTTTGGCAAATGTACGGACATAAGAAAGTATGCAAATGGATTCATCATGACTTAAGAACTGGCATACTTCAAGTATTTCTAGGACACAACACAATGGTACAATCCATTTAGGCTAGCCAATCACACGATCAAAGTTATAACATGCCGAACAGGGGTACGGATCAATCTGGATACCGTAGCCGTAACAAAACAATGCAAACTGGGTTTTTGATCATGTTAGCAAACTGATCAAATGGATTCGACATGATCTCAAAATTGGAACATATGAAGTGTCTTACCCCTAGAACACAGTGCAAAAAGGATTTTTTCATTTGGGTCAACTGGGTCAAAGATATGATTGGTCGAACAGGGCTTCCCAGAATTGTGATCAACTAGTTAAATGCACAAAACAGTAAATGACCAACTTTGCGGGGTGCAAAACCTAGTCAAACGGATTCAAAAAGACTTGAAAATTGAAACATAGGTTCTTTGTTATACACACTAAACATCCCCAAAGTGACTAGTCATGACACAGTCCTGGGTAAAAGATACTCAGATGCAAACTAGGCCTCTGATCGCTATTTGACACTTGGTAGAATTGCAAATTTTGTTACTAGCTCAAAATGGGACTTCACAGAATGATTCGGGATGGCAAAATAACATTGTGGATCATATGCATATGTCAAATGAAAGGTGTCAAGCCACTCAAACACCATCTAGGCCTCAAGCTACCAACTGACCACATGCATAAAAGGTACTTTAGGACATGATTTTCCAAAATTTTCAAAATGTGACTAAAAATGAAGCATGCAATTTTTAGTCCCAACAGTGGCTCTGTCTGGGGATGCATGCCCCTTGCGGGCATGGCAAGGATTTAGATCTTTGGGAGAAGTAGACCACACACTTGAACAGCAAAACTCTCTCGAACAACTTTATTGAAAACAAGAAAACTACTCTTAACTATGTACAAGAGATGGCCCCAAGCCACCGAAAAGTTTCAGAACTCTTTACCTCTGTCATACACCTTATTTTCATTGACATTATCCTGAGGAAAACTGAAACTCTCATTCTTCCTTGTCTTACCCAACACATCATTATTCGCAATCAGCTCAATAGGCAAAACAAAACTATCATCATCTTCATAGTGCGAATAAAAATCAGATATACTTTCTTCATCTTGCCCACTATGAAAATATGAATCAGCGTGATCATAATAACTTACATCATACTGAAAATGAAATTGATCACTACTGATTGAGTCATGGATTCTTTCAACTGGAAACACAAAAGCTTGGTACTCTATTTCATTCAACGAGTTACATGGAGCAGATTGTAACTCACCTTGTGCTTCCATAAATGAAGAGTATGTGAAATCTAATCGTTGCCTACTTGCAACCATGTTACACTTTGAATCATATTTATCCTCCTTTGCTGAAACCTCTTCACACTCAAAACATTGATTAGTGACCATATATGAAAATTCATTCTGAAAGTGTTGATCTAGACTATGCTGATCACTATCATTTTCTTCATCAAACTGAATGTCGGAATACACCTTGAACTTATCTTTACAAGACTTATTAGCACATGAAGAAAATCTATAATCTGATTGACAACCTTCACTATTTTCCTCCTCATCATATGAAAACTCAAAACTTATTGTAGCATAACCAACATGGAAAGAATCTGAAACAGCATTAAACTTCCCTTCATTAACATAATCGGCATTCAACAAATCGTCATGTGCAAAGACATTTGAGGAACTGTCACCTACACCTCCAAAGTCTAACAAAGATTGTTCGGATTCTACCTCTTTTTCCACATCAAACTTTGGGGAATTGATTTGACTGAATGAAAAAGTATTATGAGAGAAAATATGAAGATCCTTAGAGATACTTACGTGCTTTTCAAACTCACAAGCCAACAATTTTGAGATTTCACTAGAGCTCAAAAAGACTTCCTCACAAATCTTCTCCTGGCTGTGATTGTCATCTGGATAACATGAAGAACTTACAACAGCAAGATCCTTAGTGTAACAATATGGAAAATCAACATTATTACAATATTCTTTCTTATTGTGGCAATCACTAGATCTACTGTTGTTACAACTTTCTTCAACTTCATATGTACTGTAACAAAATTTATCTTCTCTTTTATATCCATCTTTTTCATGCTGATTGCTATTACCTGATTCATTAACATTTGAATCCGCCTCTTCACAATCAGAAGATAGATTATCTTGCTCTACGGACTCATTGTATTCATTACTACCTTGGCCTTCAGCACACTCATTATCATCAAGAGACATAATATGAAATCTGTAATCATCATCTTCCATCTCCTGAATGAATCTTTCAATTTGTAAAAACTTTTGTAATCTTATAGGTGCTGGCCAATTGACTGAATCGGGTACTAGAACATCAAAGAAAATATTAGGTAGTGAAGATTCCTCGGGTCTACAATGAAAAGGCATCTTACTGATTACTGACTTAAGTCTTAAATAACATTGTTCGACACTTAGACCTTGAGTACTGCCTACCTCATTTCTTATAAGATTTACAATCCTTTTGTAAACCATTGTATTCAACATAGTAATGTTATTATTCACAATTTTCAAACTCTCAGAATTTGGGGAACTAATCTCAGATCTAAGATCTGACTCCATCATAAAACAAACTTTCTACCTCTTCTTTCTAGTGCTGAAAATCACTAAATAGAGGCAACTTCTTTAAACACTTGACTTCCATGAAAAGAAAACATGAAAACCAAAATACCTCCAGTGCTGATACTGAACTTGGATCTGCTGATTTGGCACAGGTGCAAGACTGAAAATCCTTTACACCACTGATCAAACTTTGTAGAGTCGCCACCTCTTTGCAAGAGGAATGAAATAACCACTGCTGTGATCTATTTTTATATTTCAATTATTTATAACAGTAGATTGCAACCAGCACTTAAAAACTTATCAAGAATTTGAAACTCCTTTTCAAGAAACTACCAAAAGCTTCAGATCTGCCCATACAACTGAAAGTCCTTCCAACTTTTGCAATGAAATCAACTAGGAACAAACTGGTACAGAGATTTGAGAGTCGCCACTCACACTTGGTGAGAAATAAAACATAATTTGTCACTTGACAAATTTGAACCAGACCTTCAATGTAGGAGAAACTTGTAGATCACTGACATCTTGAAAAGAAAATATACTTTATAAATGAATTCTTGACTCTGAAACTTTTTCTACAGTATTTGCAAAAACTGAACTGATTGAAGATAGACCTATGATAGTCATAGAACACAATTTTCATCCAGTTTCAACATACTGCTGATAATGAATAAAGCTTAACTGGGGAGCATGAAACTTCAGCAAGGAAAAGGAACACATCTTGCTATTGATATGATATATCCAATCTGTTTTACATCAAAGGCTCCTGTTCTTTCAACAAAATGGATTGCCATCTTATTTCCCCAGCAGAGTCGCCATTTTGTTGGTGTTTGAAAATGTTACCTATTTCCAATTACCCTGATGAGAACAAGATGCATCTAGGGGCAGCTAACTCCCATTATCAACACATCCATTCAGACACCAGGCCAACTATAAGGCTATACTCCTTCTGCACTTCAGGCTCTGCAAAACCTAGGCGGGTGGACCTATAGATTCTTTATATGGTACCAATTGTCAAAGCATACACTGAATCTAATGCAAAGCAGATAGAAACCCTTATTTCTCCTAATAACTTATGAAATAACGTATATCTACAGTAGCTAGATGCAAAACAATGAAATTCATAAGCTGAGTGAGGGCATTCTGTTTAGAGCTCTTCAACATGAAAGGGAAATTCATTTGATTAAAGATGTTGATTCAACAAAACTTCAAAAATGCAACAGTATAACCAGTGATCCTATAACTGATCAGTGCCTACTCCATTGGGCAATTCCATGAATTCAAAACATACATCTGTGACATCAGGGCGTATCTCATATACCCAGACATCAGATCTATCCAACCACCTTGTGATTTAGACATCAGTGTTCATTTAGGTCTCATTCTCACAAAATATCCTTCTCAAACAACCAGTAACCTTGTTTAAACATATTGAGCATTTACTTGGCCCTTTGGTCCAACAGCAAAATACATCAAACATACAACCTGAAAGGGATGCAAATGGGTCTCAAATCTTTGTTCCAAAACTACATAAGACTTACAGATTGCTGAGACAGGAGACAAGAACCAAAACAAAACTAGTGAAATTGTTGCTCATATGTATTCCTTTCCTTGAAACTATACATTCAGATGCATAAAATTAAAACATGAAACAACCTAATATCTCAGAACTATCTATATTATCTCTATAATGCTGTTCACATGAGAGTTCTACTGAAGAAAATGGTGTCACAGTCATGGAAACATGTCAAAATACTGGAACCAATGGTCTCACAGTGCAAAAACTGGAATCCCCAATGGTATCACAGCAATGAACTTTTTCTTCCCAAAAATTGGAACCCCTAAAAAGTGAAGAAAGAAAGAAAGATATAGCAAGAAATGAATTCCCGGATCTGATATGCAATTGCCAGGTGTCCACTTGAAATCCAATCCTCTATAACTGAAAAACCTCTTTCTTCCCTCTCTCTATCAACTGGCAGATCAAATCTTCATCATTATACCTCTCAAAGGCATCAAAATATCTGAAAAAGTAATGATGAAAAGATGCAACTGATTCTTGATGCATTCACGGTAAGAAGTGAAAAACTAGTTACAATGTGATTTCAAGAAGCCAAGGAAACAACCTCAAATTGATTTTCTTCACCTTAAGATTGCAACTAACCCCTAAAACCATCCTCTAACCAATCTTAATTATCACTGAAGAACTCAGCCTGTTCTGTCGCCAATGCCTTTGATTTCACAAATTGTCCTATAACTTGAACCAAGAAGCACCTGTGCAAAAACAAACTCCAGATTTGGAAAGTTCAAGTTCTCCCGGTTCCAACGGTATATTGGAGTGCCTAATTCGGTTAAAAATTTCCCCAGATATGGCCGTTTGAAAATTAGGCCTCTGTTTATGTCTCTATGACAATATTTCACAAATATATGAACTTTCAAAAGTTCAAACTATATCAGAAGTTCAAACTTTATATTTAAAAAAAAAGTCCATGTCAGTTTCTTGGCAAAATAATTTTAAAATGAAAATTTTAAAATCATTTTATTTTTTCTAGCCTCTTTAATTTCGGGTCAACTCCAGGTTTGACCAATGCCACATGTCACTTTCTGATTGGCTGTTGACTCTTGTCGGATTCCTGAGTTTTTCGACGACCTCGCTATGTCGCTAGCCGGATTTTTCAAGATTTTCCGGCAAGCGACATAGCGACCTGCCAAATTTTTGACTTTTCCGGCCGCCTATAAGCTGCTGACATCATCATTTGGGCATGCATTTTCTTTCAAAATTTACTTCACTCCTTCTAGCTGACTGGGACCCACGTGCACCTACCTTGCCTTTTCAAAATGCTTTGTCTTGTTGACACTATATGTTTGGGTGCAAAAGCATATAAAGACTAAAAATACTTCTCACTTGCTCAATGTGGGATAATGTTCTTCAATGGTTCTTGCTCTTTGTGTTTGCTGTGATTGCTAAATGCATGAGTTTTCTTATTCCAAACATGAAACTCCATCTTGCTGGTCGTTTTTGCTATGAATCTACAGACTTTTCATTGTAATGGTCATTTCTTATGCACATGGTCATTTAAAATGCTGCTACTCCTTTCAAAAACGTGGTTGCACCTTTAGAGAAGCCATGGGCTTGAAAAATGGGGGTTCTTTGCTTCCTTTTTTATGCACATATGGTCTTTTATTGATTGCTTACTGCAAAAATGTGAATCACATGCTACCTTGAGCTTTGTTTCACCAACAAATTTGTTCATTTCTCTAAAAAAATGTGGATGCTTCTTCCTCTGTGGATGTTTACTGCTGTCCTCTTTGTTTTCTCCAGACATGGAGCACATCTTCTATGTTGAAAACTACCTCTCAGCTGCAACTTTCAAATTGAGACTACAATGTGGGAGAGAGCAACCTTTATGCAATCTTTTCTTTAATTCAATGTGCAAACTCACAACAAAAAGCTTCATTGTGCTCGTGGATTTTAATTGATGTGGAAATTTCTTGATTAATACTATCTTTTGAAATTGCCGGCAAATCAGCATCATATTGTGATCCTCTAAACCTCTTTAATGGAACACTTTCCAAATTCTCTCTTTCTTGAATCTGCACATGCTCCTTGTATTTTGTTTTTAAGAAACCATTTCCACCATTTACTTTGTCATAAGATTGAATCATATGCATAATGATCATCAATTCATTATTTTAAACTCACTTTTAATCAATTATACAAATTGTGAATTAGTGTCTGGAGGCCTGCCGGTTGTAATTAAAACTTGGTCCAATCAAGTTACCAAGCCACGAAAATCGGCATGAGTGTTCAATCCTGCATACTCTATCACACTGCAAATTTTCAACCCATGATGGATTCCCAGTCAAGAGATTTTAATTGCCGAACATCCATACTTCAATTACTCTGCAGGCAAACAATGTTAAAAAACATAAACTGGGCTCGGGTTCGGCATTATAAACTGGGTTATTGATCACTTGGCGTTTTGAAAACTAGGATATAAGTTCTTTGCCATGAAGAGAATATAATTCCATGTTTTGGGCTCATGAAGAATCACAGGGCACATTTGGCGAATTTCCGAAAACAAGCACTTGGAAATTTTAACTGGCAAATGTGTCAAAAAGTGATTTTTGGCATATGTACGAACATAAAAAAGTATGCAAATGGATTCATCATGACTTAAGAACTGGCATACTTCAAGGATTTCTAGGACACAACACAATGGTACAATCTATTTAGGCTAGCCAATCACACGATCAAAGTTATAACATGCCGAACAGGGGTACGGATCAATCTGGATACCGTAGCCGTAACAAAACAATGCAAACTGGGTTTTTGATCATGTTAGCAAACTGATCAAATGGATTCGACATGATCTCAAAATTGGAACATATGAAGTGTCTTACCCCTAGAACACAATGCAAAAAAGATTTTTTCATTTGGGTCAATTGGGTCAAAGATATGATTGGTCGAACAGGGCTTCCCAGAATTGTGATCAACTAGTTAAATGCACAAAACAGTAAATGACCAACTTTGCGGGGTGCAAAACCTAGTCAAACGGATTTGAAAAGACTTGAAAATTGAAACGTAGGTTCTTTGTTATACACACTAAACATCCCCAAAGTGACTAGTCATGACACAGTCCTGGGTAAAAGATATTCAGATGCAAACTAGGCCTCTGATTGCTATTTGACACTTGGTAGAATTGCAAATTTTGTTACTAGCTCAAAATGGGACTTCACAGAATGATTCGGGATGGCAAAATAACATTGTGGATCATATGCATATGTCAAATGAAAGGTGTTAAGCCACTCAAACACCATCTAGGCCTCAAGCTACCAACTGACCACATGCATAAAAGGCACTTTAGGACATGATTTTCCAAAATTTTCAAAATGTGACTAAAAATGAAGCATGCAATTTTTAGTCCCAACAGAATGAACTCAAGGAAATTAAATATACATGGCAAGCTATTCAAGAGACAATGCAAAAAAATTATCTAGGTTTTGGATAATTTTGCAAGGCTACCACTGATATTCATTATGGTGGTTATACAATTCCAAAGGAAAGGAAGGTTCTCTCTCTCTCTCTCTCTCTCTCTCTCTCTCTCTCTCTCTCTCTCTCTCTCTCTCTCTCTCTCTATATATATATATATATATATATAAACTAATTATTCATAAATTTCACCACAAATTTATTCTTATAATGGATGTTAGTCTATATTTTAATAGTTCTATTTAATTCAAATCAACTACAATGGTTTTTTAATCATCCATGGATGGCTTGAATAGTTGTTATGGACAAGTCACAGGACAAATTTTAAAGAAGAGTACTTCAAGGAAGAAGATAAATTCATGCCTTCATGATTTGATGATGAGGGAAGGTGTGTTGCCCCATACACATTCTTACCCTTTTCTGTAGGCCTACAGGTTTGTGCAAAATGGGAATTCTCAAAAGCTAAGGCATTATTATTTGTAAATCATTTTAAAAATATTTTCTTAAGCTTCACGCTAGTTGATCTAAATGAAAAAGTGACAAGAGACTCATTCCCTCCTCTTCTGTCTAATAGATTTCCTATAAAACTTTCTGTGAGATCCTAAAATCATTCTATGGAGGCAACCACCATACATTTGCAAGTCATTCAAGTATTTTCTTTCAAATCTTGCTAGTACACATATGCCTTATAAATATGATTGCAAATGATTATGGTAGACTATGTTTTCACCTATTTATAGTTGCCTTTCAATATCTCCTATGAACTATATGATTTGTATGCTTCTTTTGAAATGGATTATATAGTTGAGCTATAGCATAACTTTTTAGTATCACCTAAGCTATGTAACTCCTAATGTTTTTAGTGACATTTTGGGGGGTTTGTACGATTATCCTAATAGATATCTAGAAGATATTTTAAAATAAATGTTGACTTTATTAGAGATATTAAATTTAGTAAAGTTGTGAATATTTTTATATTAATAAGATGATATTCAAGTAAGCTTTAATATTTTTAATAGATTTTGTATTATTATTTGTAAAGTTAAATATATTTTTTATAATTATTTAAGTCTTGTAGATTAAAGATAATCTTAGTTTAACTATGCCAAGAGGCGTTCTATACAATGGTATCACAAATGCCCAGTACAGGAATATGCCAAAATATATTCCTTGTCAATAAAAAAGAAAATGGATCAATTACAAATAAATTAAATATTAAATTATAAAATAATAAATATTCTTGAAATAATAGCTAGCTAAAATGAAAGGAAGCCAAATGGAGTCCAAAATAATAGGGCCAAAAAATATAAGGTCAAAAAATAGGGCCTGAAAAAATAGGGCCAAAAAAATAGGACTAACTGGAATTATTTCAATAAAAAAATTAATATGAAACATTTTATTTTTGTTAATTATATTTTTGCATGCATATTCATGCTTTTTTTTGTGAGGAGTGGGGTATTTTGAAATTCAAAATAAATCAATGGAATTTCAAGAGACATCCATTCGGGGATATGAGGAGCCTCTCATGAGTTATAAAACAAATGCTCCTCATTTCATTTTCATTTTGTTTTTTTGTAGGGAGGAGGAGGTGGAGATCATTGGAGTAGATTGGAGTTTTTAAATGGGAGTAGATTGAGGTTTTGGAGTAATTTCTTTTGCAAGTGAGAGTTTGATTTTGATTTTTTTAAATTTAGTTTTACATTTGAATATTCTACTTTGATTTAGATTTTAATTTCAATTAGTTTCATTTTAGATTTAGGATTGTATTCAAAATTGTTTAGACTTGCATGTAATTTAGCCTTGCAAATGATTTAGATTTATAATTAGATCTGCATTCTGTAGAACAAGAATTTTAGTGTGCAAAGAACATTAACAAATAAAGTAAACATTCACAAACCAAAAAACTAAATTCACATATATGCTTAGACAAGGAAAGCAAACAAGAAGTGCAAACCTCACAAGAGAAAACACTCCATGCTTTCTTGATTCTGTAGATGTGTCCTTTTGCTGTGGATGTATGCTCAAGATGCTCAAAAGCTGCTTCAATGGAGATGGGTAATGGCAAATTGGTAGCTTTGTGAGCTCTCAATTTGGCATTATAAGGGTAAGATTGATGGCTTTGGTTCTCAAAATAGCATGGTAACTTTAGCTCAAAGATTGTTGATGAAATGGCTTGGGATGGGATTCAATTTATAGGCTAAGGGGTAGAGGGATGGAGGGCTTAGATGCAAGGATGGATGAAGGCTTAAGGAGGGCTAAGATGCACTCAAAGGGGAGCACATGGATTGTGCTTGTTTAGCACCAATGGGAAGGTGACACTTGTCACAAGGAGGATGAGTGTGAGAGGGTAGGGTAAAGGGTTGGTTAAAGGCATGATGAGTGGGGTTGAGTATGTAAGAGGGATGTAAGAGGAATGAGTGTGGAAGAGGGAAGAGTGTGGAAGATGGGTGTAAGAGTCATGAGTGGGCTTGTAAGAGTCTTTTATGTTTTGTAAGAGCACTCATGACTTAGTGGTTGGGCTTTTTGAGGGGAGACTTTGGTTTGGATTAGGAAAGTCTTAAACTTGTTTAAGGAATGTGACAACATTAGGGGGTGGATTAGGCTTGGGTTTAGGATTAGATTAGGGATGTTAGAGATGTGCAAGTGGATGGCATTAATGAGGGTGGGTGAGTTAGTGGCTAAGCTTGGTTAGTATGGGTGGATGGGGTGGATTAGGCTAAATGGAGGATTAGAGATAGGTCAGGGGTTTTTGAATTTGAGCATTTCATTTATCAAATAGATTTATTTAATAAATGGGGATTTTTGGAATTAGATAGGAGAAAAGGATTTAATTGATAAATAATAGATTATTTGATTTATCAATTAGGACTATAGATGATTAATTAAATTAATCAACTAGGGATGGCAAAGGATTAATTAAATAAGAATTTAATTAATGATGCCTTTAGAGATGGCTAAATTAGATTACCAAAGCAGTGTAATCAAATTTAGGTGTCTACACATTCAAAATCTATTTATTTTATATATTTGATAATACTTTTCATTTGCATATTTTTAATGTGCATGTTTCAATTTAGTTTCAGATTTGCATGTTTCATATTATTTTTCAATTTGCATATTTTAAAATTCTTTTGGTTTGTGTGTTTTAGATTTTTGCATTTCATAATAGTTTTATATTTGCATGTTTCAAAATATTTATATTTTCATGTTTACACCGAGAAGCACTCTATACAATGGCAGCACAAATGCCCAACACGAGAATAAGCCAAAATAGATTCCTTGTTAATAAAATAATTTTTTAATTAAATATAAAATTACAAAACTATAAAATAAAAAAACATTCTCGAAATAATAGGAGGCCAAAATAAAAGTAAGCCAAATGGAGGCTGAAATGATAGGTTCCAAAAAATAGGGTCAAAACAAATAGGACCTAGAAAAATAGGGCAAAAAAATAGGGTATAAATAATTACATTAAAATTTTTAATGTGAAACATTTTCTTTTTGTTAAATATATTTTTGCATGCACATTCATTTTTTTTTTTGTAGGGAGTGGGGATATTTGAAACAAATTTGTGGAATGTGACGAGATATCTATTCGAGGATATGAGAAGCCTCTCATAGGTTATAAAACAAATACTCTTCATTTCATTTTCATTTTGTGTTTTTAAAGGGAGGAAGAGGTGGAGATAATTGGAGTAGATTGGAGTTTTCGAAGAGAAGTAAATTACACTTTTGGAGCAATATTTTTACAAGTGAGATTTCAATTTTTATTTTAGTTTTCCATTTAGATTTAGATTTAGATTTAATTATGTATTTAGATTTAGATGTAGATTTAGTTTCAAAATTCAGTATAATATTCTACTTTTATTTAGATTTCAATTTCAACTAGTTTCATTTCAGATTTAGAATTGCATTCAAAATTGTTTAGATTTGCATGTAATAGTTTATCCTTGCATGTTTGATTTAAATTTAGAATTTGAATCACATTCAAAATCTATTTGATTTATATATGTTTTTATTTTTATTTTATCGGTAAGAGGCTGAAGCCAAAATTAGTTATTATGTATTATTATTAATTATTATTTTATTAAGCATGAGTAGATTCGAAACCAAGACCTCTTCAATAAGAGGCTCACAATTTATCGTTGTGTTGTAGGCTCTTGCCTTATTTGATTTATATATGTGATAATACTTTTCATTTGCATATTTTTAATGTACATTTTTCAATTTGATTTTAGATTTGGATATTTCATATTAGTTTTAGATTACATATTTCAAAACACTTTTGGTTGCATATGTTAGATTTGAATGTTTCATAATGGTTTTACATTTGCATGTTTCAAAAAAATTTATATTTTCATGTTTATAATTAAATTTTATCATTAATTTGGATGACAAGGTCGTCTTATCAATAGAAATCATATTTTATTTAAGTTAATGATTAATTTTAAAAAGAGGAGTCATATATTTAGTTTATATTTTATCATTATTTAATTAAATTATGTATTTGTTTTATTTAAATATTTTTCATAGTAAATATAGATTTTTATTATTAATGTCTATGTTTCTAATGTTTGAAAAGTGGAATGCAATGCCACCATATTTCAAACATTACAATCTAAATGTTTCATATGACATAGTTTTGATTTTAATTTATAATATTTTGAACATTATTCATTTGAAAGAATGTATATTAATTATTAATACTTTTTTTATTCTGGCTATTTCTATATGTTGATGTTTGTTTATAAGTTTTTAGGTTACTATTTGAGTTATGGATGCCTCGAACAAAGAACCAAACATTGTTGATACTAGCCTAACTACTTCAATAGCCTCAAATGACTCCTTTGAGACCAAGTTTGACAAATGCCTCCAAATAATTAATGATGTGGAGAACACAATATTTCTAATTGACTATGTTGAGGAAATGGAAGTAATATAGATGAAAGATACAAAAGAATTGTTACATGACACACCTATAAAAGTGGATGGGTTTCTCATGAAGAAGAGAACAAGAAAAATAAATTTATTTTTGTACAAAATATTTCTTCAATGGATGTGGCAACTAAAAATGTTAATTAAGAAAGAAAATCATAAGTCTAAATAGATGTCCTTCATCATAGGCATATTTATTGATTACAATTCTTAATAATTGCAATAAAACTTTCATTAGCATTATTAAAAATTCAACAATATATATTGTTCTCACATCATCATGGATCTAAATGATTTCCATAGAATTCATTCTTATCTATTCTTTCACACTTTTTACATCATCTAAATAGTTGTGTTGGGACTTATAATTTCCCTTTCACAAACAAGAAAATTAATTTTTTTCTACTATTTGAGTTATTTTTAAAACCTATATCCCAAATTTGACCATAGATATACTCCAAATACTCCAACACTACACCTAAATATTATACTTCCCTTAACCATGTCCCTTATTTTAGTGTCACATCTAACCACTTATTAATGCTAGCCATAACACTAAGTGTCATATAAATGAAATTATAAACCTTGGATCCTAACTCTAACTCTAACTCTATATGTGATTGTACTAAGTACTTAGTAAATTATAAACCTTAACTTAACCCTATATGTACTACTAACTAGAAAGAATATTAAATTTTTATAAGTGGGAATACAACGAGAGAGAGAGAGGGAGAGAGAGAGAGAGAGAGAGAGAGAGAGAGAGAGAGACTAGAAATAAGAAAAGAGACAATTATGTGATGGTGTGTGTGTGTGTGTATTTGTATTAGGGCCTATATTTAGAGAGTAGGGAGAGAAGGAGGATTAGGGGGTGTATCAAGAGATTAGAGAGAGAGAGAGAGAGAGAGAGATAAGGGGATAACCCTAATTCTAACCCTAACTCTACCTTTAACTTTGGCCCTTACTATTGGATACAATTGTCTAATTATGTGTTGTCTTTGATGTTACACAAATGTCATATCTATTGGTAGACAATGCTTACTGAACTCAGTTGGTTAGCAAGGCAATTTTTTGTGTCTACCGAGCATTCTTAGAAATTACTCTGCATAGATAGTGTCTATCGAGCTCACTCAGTCATCGAAGGAAAATGTGGCAGAAAGTAGTGTTAACCAAGCTCTCATGGTTAACAAAGGGAAAATTGGTCAGAAGTTAGTGTTTACCAAGTTCACTCGGTTGCCAAAATATTTTTATGGATTCGCAATGTTAACCGAGCTTCTATTGGTTAACATAGAAAATCTTTTCAGGATCATGTTTACCGAGCAGGGTTGGCCAATGAAGGATTTTTATTGATTTGAGAAATAAAGTTGAATTATTTCAAGTATTGATTCCAGATGACTAAGGTAATGATTATTAGTAATTTTAAGTTGTAAATGAGCCGACTTGATAATCTAAATGGTATATATGAAAGATTAAGTTGGAATTATAAGCGTATGAACAAGTATGCAAGTGTATTGATTGTTTGAAGAGGGAAGTGTGAGCAAATTTGATGGATGGTTAGATATCCTTAAGGAGCAGCAAAGTTATATTTGATCAGGAAGGATCTAGTGTAAAGAAGAATAAAGATTTGTAATTAGCAAATTCAATTTCATCTCATTCAGGTCATTTCATTGTTACTTTCTTACCATTGCAAAAGTGATTCCAAAATCTATTAACAGAGTTGGTTTAATAGCCATTTGCAAATCCTCTAACAAGGTTAGAGTTCTATTGAATTTCTCTAAAGACCTCTTGCAAGGCCACTCCTAATAGGGTGATTAAATCCTCTAACAAGGTCATACCTAATAGTATGTTTTGTAACCTTTAACTAGGTTGGCTCCTAACAGGGCTCACTTTAGAAGAGCAAAAATCAGTAGCTAGTTACTTGGTAGTTTTTCCCATATTGGGTTTCCACATTAAATCTGGTGTCTCATGTGTTCATGTTATTTCCTTTATGCTTACATGTTAATCACTGTGGATGTTCAAGATCTATTAAAGTTAACATACACTGCATTTACCAAGTAATAACATTTTAAGTATGTTTATCGAGTGATAGCAGTAAATAGTTTTATCAGACATCTAAGGGATCTGTGGATTTGTTTTTTTTGTAACTAATTCACCCCCCCCCCCCCACCCCTCTCAATTACTACATCTATATTTCCATTAATTGGTATCAAAGATTTTGGTGCTTGCAGGAAGGGTTTCAAGGACCAAAGCTAAAGATCAAGATGTCTTACAAGAGAGAAATTTCAAGGCTTAACAGAGATAACTTTTCAACATGGTAGGGTCTCATGAGACTTCATCTGGCATCCATTGGAGATTTAAGATTTAAATATCTCAATGAAGAATATAAAACTCCTTCTAGTACATTATCTATTGGTGACATTGCTGAGAAAAAGACTCATAACACCATGATGATAGACATTGCATCTGCTCTAAGCTATGAAGAATTTGATGATATCAAGGACTGCAAAACTACATTTGAAATGTGGAACAAGCTTAAGGATATCTATAGTGGTGATGACAATGTGAGGATAGCCAAAGCAGAAAGCCTTCGAGGAAAATTTGATTAGATGAGAATGAGAGAGGATGAAAACATTGCCAAATATGTTGAAAGGATCAAAGCAAGTGTCAGTGCAATCAAAGCTTCTAGAGGAGAGATCAAGGAAGAAACAATTGTAAGTAAAGCTCTTAGAACATTTCTTCCCATTTATGCAATTAGAGTATCTACAATTCAAGAAAGAAGATGTGAGACAAATCATAAGATAACTTTGGATACTCTGGTAGGAAGATTGATAGCCTTTGAGCTAGATAACTATGACAATTATGTTCCAACTTCCAAGAATATTGAATCAGAATTTGAGGCCATGGTTTCACTTAAATAAAAAGGAAAGAAAACAAAAGACATTCGGTTAGAGAGTTAAGAAGAATTAGAGGAAAGTTCTGATAGTGATCTTGAAGTGGTTGAAGCTCTACTTGCAAGGAAATATTCTCAAGGCCGAGGAAAATACAAAGGTAAAGTTTCCCTAATATGTTTTTCATGTGAAGAAATTGGTCATATTGTAGCTAGGTGCCCAAACAAGCAAAACAAGGATGAGAAGAAAGGTCACAAGTGCAATGGCAAGAAACATTTCAGATCATTCAAGGACAAAGGTAAGAAAACATGTTTTATGGCTAAGGACTCTAAAGATTCTAATAATAGTGAAGATGAAATAGTTTACATTGTTGTAAAAGATGAATCTAATAATGATGAAGAAGATAAGATGGCACTTGTCTATCATGTGAGAAAAAATAATACATGGATCATAGACATTGGATGTTCACATCATATAATTGGTGACAATATAGTTTGAACACCTTGAAGACTATGATGGTGGTAGTGTAAAGTTTCAAAACAATGAAGCTTGTTGCATCAAAGGAAGAGGTTGAATCTCATTAACCAAAGAACTTGTATGTGATAATTCCTATTGGTTTGAAGGACTAAAACATAATCTATTAAGTGTGGCATAGCTAATCAACATTGGATTCAAGGTGGAATTCATGCATGGCAAGGCAAGACTACTAGATGACAAAGGAAAATTGATTGGATCATTCAAACAAGCAAAAGGTAACTTGTTTTATATTCATCTTGGTGAGTGCTCATGTTTTATTGCTCAAGTTGAAGAAAGTTGGTTATGGCATAGAAGGTTATGTCATGTGAATTTTGATAAAATGGTAAGGATAAGAAAATTTAGGAAAGTAAGAGCCATTCCTAGTTTGAAGAAACCTGATGTTGGTTTATGCAAGAATTTTTAGATTGGTAAAATGGGAAAGACTAGCTTTAAAATTAAGAACTATCAATCTGAAGTTATCTTGGAAATTGTGCATACTGATTTGTGTGGACCTATTAGAATTGAGACCTATACTAGAGAAAAGTTCTTCATTCTTTTGCTTGATGACTACTCTAGAATGATTATTGTTATGTATTTAGGAAAGAAGTCAGAAGCATTTGAGAAGTTCAAATGGTATTTGGCAAGAGTGGAGAAGGAAATAGGAAAAAATTTGAAATTCTTAAGGTCAAATAGAGATGCTAAATTCATCTCCAATGAATTCAATAACTTTTACATTGAAAGAGGAATCAAAAGATAGGTATCAACCCATGGAACTCCTGAGTAGAATGGAATAGTTGAAAGGAGGAATAGATCTATCATGGATTGTGCAAGGACTCTAATGATTGAAAAGAACATTGATATCAAATATGGGAAGGAAGCTATTAGCACTGTAGTTCATACCTTAAATTGAGTATAGTTGAAGAAGGACTCATTCAAAACCCCCTATGAGTTATGGTATGGCTATAAACCCAATGTATGTTACGTAAAAGTATTTGGAAGTAAATGTTACATCTTGAAAGAATCTAGAAAAGGAAAATTTTATGTGAAAGGTAATGAAAGTATATTTTTAGGATATTCTTGCAAGAGTGAGGCATATAGATGTTTGAATTTGTCTACTCAAAAAATCATAGAAAGTGCACATGTGAAAGTTGATGAGTTTGCAGAAAGGGCTGAAGAAGAAAGTAGAAAGGAACTAGAAGATTACCAGAGATTTGTTTACATTGAACCTGATACATTGCTAGACAGATTTTTCAATCAGGAAACTTCTACTCCTGAGTCTTCCTCAGTCATCGAGTTGCAAGAAGTTCAAACTGAGTCACAAGTACTTGAGTCACATTTTGAAGCTACCGAGCTAAGGCCTACTGAGTTTGAGTAGCTAGAACCTGAAGTTCAATTTCAAGAGGATGACAATGCAATTCATTCAAAAGGCAAGGAACATGTATTTGTCAAGTATATTAGAAGATATCATACACTAGATCAAATTATTGGAGACAAATCAAAAGGTACTATGACAAGAAGTAAGCTAAAAGGTACTTGTTTACTTGCTAATTTTGAACCTAGAAATGTCAAAGATGCATTGGAAAATGAAAGTTGTATTAAGGCTATGAATGAAGAGATAGAGCAAATAGAAAAGAACAAAACCTAGACTCTTGTACCTAGGTCTAAAGACAAAATTGTGATTGGAAAAAAATGGGTATTCAGGAATAAGTTGAATGAAGATGGTAAGGTATCAAAAGACAAAGCTAGATTGGTATGTAAAGGCTACTCTCAAGAAGAAGGAATTGATTATGGTGAGACTTTTTCTCCTGTTGCAAGATTGGAAGGTGTCAAGACCTTACCTACATATGCAACACATAAAGGATTTAAGGTATATCAGATGGATGTTAAATCTACATTTCTCAATGGTACTCTTGATGAAGAAGTCTACATTGAACAACTTGAATGTTTTATTGATCCAGACAAAAGGGACACAGTCTGCAAATTACAAAAAGCATTGTATGGTCTGAAACAAGCTCCTAGAGCATGGTATGAGAGGTTGCATAATTACCTTATTTAGATTGGTTTCCAGAGAACTAATGATAATAGTAGTTTGTACATCAAGGAAGGACCAGATAACAAGATTTTTTTGGCAGAAATATTTGTGGATGATACTTTGTTTACAAGGAATGATGATCTATGCAAAGAATTTTTAGAGCAAATGAACAAAGAATTTGAAATGTCTATGTTTTGTGAGATTAAGTTCTTTGTTGGTCTTCAAATTCAATAGAGAAAGAATGGTATCTACATCAGTTAGTCTAGGTATATCAAGGAGATATTCAAGAATTTTGGTATGGAAGATTCAAAACCAATTGGAACCCCCATGTGTACTGGACTAAAACATACCAAAGATGATGATTCAAAAGAGGTAGATTAGACCTTATATAGATTAATGATTGGAAAATTGTAGTATGTAGTTCATACAAGGCTTGATATTGCTCTTGTAGTTGGTATAGTGGAAAGATTCTCAGTAAAACATAGAGAAAATCATATGATGGCAGTCAAAAGAATCTTGAGATACTTGAAAGGCACTAAAGATTATGGCTTATGGTATAAACTTGGAGGAAATCTAGACTTAAAAGTGTTTATTGATGTTGAATGGGTAGGAAACATTGATGACAGAAAGAGTACAAGTGATGGAGCATTCTTTCTTGGAAAAAGGTTGGTATCTTGGACAAACAAAAAGCAAAAATGCACATCCCAATCTACAGCAGAAGCAGAATATGTTGCAGTAGCATTGAACTATTCTAATATTGTTTGGTTTAAATAGTTGTTGGAAGGCATGAAGGTTGAGATCAAAGAACCACTTGTTATGTTTTCTGATGATACAAGTGCAATTAACATATCAAAGAATCTAGTGATGCATTCCAAAACCAAGCACATTGCTATAAAATACCACTTTGTCAGAGAATTGGTGCAGGATAAGGAAATTAGATTTGAATATGTCCATACAAAAGAATAGATTGTAGACATATTCACCAAGCCATTACCTAAGGATTCATTCTTGTATATAAGAGGTAAGTTAGGGATCATTCCCCTATCTGAAGCTCACTAAAATAAAGTTTTAGTGATGCATCAACAGGAACCAAGTTAAAGATCTATCAGTTGATGCAGTAGAGTCAAGGGAATATTGCATATGAATTAGTACTCAAGGTACATTGATACTCATTTAATATGTGTTGTCTTTGGCATGTGTTGTCAAAGAGGGAGAGTTTACTATCATATCTTTCTAAAATTTGTTTGAGGGAGAGTTTACTATTTGAAGAAGAGGCTATGTAATTCCTTCACAGAGGGATATTATTGCATTAGAGAAGTTTGTGGCATAAAATCTAAGAGGGAGAAAAATTTCTATCAGAGAAAGACTTGTTTTCAAATTTCATTGTGCTATGACATGTTTTGTTGCCATCAATGCCAAAGAGGGAGATTGTTGGATACAATTTTCTAATTGTGTGTTGTCTTTGATGTTGCACAATTGTCTTATCAATTGGTAGATAATTCTTACCGAATTCAGCCGGTCAGCAAGGCAATTTTTTATGTCTACCGAGCATTCCTAGAAATTACTCTGCATATAAATTGTCTACTGAGCTCACTTGGGCATTGAAGGAAAATGTGGCAAAAAGTAGTGTTAACCAAGCTCTCATGGTTAATGAAGGAAAAATTGGTCAGAAGTTAGTGTTTACCAAGTTCACTCGGTTGCTAAAATATTTTTGCAGGTTCGTAGTGTTAACTAAGCTTCTGTTGGTTAACACAAGAAATCTTTTCAGGATCAATGTTTACCAAGTAGGGTCAGCCAATGAAGGATTTTTGTTGATTTGAGAAATAAAGTTTAAATATTTCAAGTATTGATTCCAAGCAACTAAGGTAATGATTATTGGTAATTGTAAGTTGTAGATGAGACAACTTGATAATCTGAATGATATATATAAAAGGTCAAGTTGGAATTCTAAGTGTATGAGTGAGCATTCAAGTGTATTGATTGTTTGAAGAGGAAAGTGTGAGGGAATTTGAAGGATGGTTAGATATCCTTGAGGAGCAACAAAGTTATATTTGATCAAGAAGGATCTAGTGTGAAGCAAAACAAAGATCTGTAATCAAAAAATTCAATTGCATCTCATTCAAGTCATTTCATTGTTACTTTCTTACCATTATAGCAATGATTCTAAAATCTCTTAACAAAGTTGGTTTAACAGCCATTTGTAAATCCTCTAACAAGGTGACAACTCTATTGAATTGTTCTAAAGACCTCTTGCAAGGCCACTCCTAAAAGGGTGATTAAATCCTTTAACAAGGCCACACCTAATAGTGTGTTTTGTAACCTTTAACCAGGTTGGCTCCTAACAGGGATCACTTTAGAAGAGTGAAAATCAATAGCTAGTTACTTGGTGGTTTTTCCCATATTGGGTTTCCATGTTAAATATGGTGTCTCATGTGTTCATGTTATTTCCTTTATGCTTGCATGTTAATCACTATGAATTTTCAAGATTTGTTAAAGTTAACATACACTACATTTACTAAGTAATATCATTTTAAGTATGTTTACTAAGTAATAGCAATAAATAGTTTTATCAGACATCTAAGGGATCTGTGGATTTGATATCATGGTAACTGTTTGACCCCCCCTCTCAGTTACTCCATGTATATTTCCAACACTTACTCTAACTCTAACTCTAATTCTTTCTCAAACCATAACTCTATTTCTAATCCTAACCCTAATTTTAAAGCTAATTGTATTTTTAGCCCTAATTCTAGCCATAACCCTAATCCTTACCCTTACCCTTACCCTAACTCTAACTCTAACCCTAATTATATTTGTAAATATAATTTTGACCCTAACCCTAACCCTAACTCTATCTCTAGCTCTAACTCTAACTCTAATTCTACCCCCTATATAACCCTAACTCTAATCCTAATTCTAACCCTAACCCTAACCTAATTCTAATCATAAGTTTAAACCTAACTCTAACTCTAATTCTCACCCTAACCCTAAAGCTAAGTCTAACCCTAACACTAATAGTAAGACTACCTCTAATTTTAACTCTAACTCTAATTGTAACCCTAACCCTAATGCTAACCCTAATCATAACCAAAATATTAACCCTAACTCTAACCCTAATTCTAACCCTAAACCTAATTCTAACCCTAACTCTAACTCTAACCCTAACCCTTATTCTAACTCTAATTCTAACCCTTATTGTAACTCGAATTCTAACCCTTATTGTAACTCTAATTCTAACTCCTATTCAAACCCAAACACTAATTATAATCCTAACCCTAATTGTATACCCTAATTCTAACCCTTACCCTAATTCTTACCCTTGCTCTAATCTTAACTCTGACTTCTCTAACCCTAACTATATTTGTAACCCTAATTCTAACTTTAATCCTAACTCTAACTCTAATTCTAAACCTAACCCTAACCCTAACTCTAACTCTAATTATAACTTTAACCCTACCCTAACTCTACCTCTAGTTGTAACCTTAACCCTAACTCTAATTCAAAACCTAAGCCTAACCCTAACTATGACTTTAACTCTAACTCTAACACTAATTTACCCCTAACCCTAACCCTAACCCTATATTATTCTAACTCTAATCCTAACTTTAACTCTAACTCTAATTCTAACCCTAAACTTAATTATAACCCTTACCCTAACCCTAACCTTAACCCTATCCCTAACCCTAATGCTAACCCTAACTCTAACTCTAACTCTAACACTAATTCTAACCCTAATCCTAACCCTAACCCTATATACTCTAACTCCAACCTTAACTCTAACCATATCTCTAATTTTAACCCTTCCCCTACCCCTAATTTCAAACTATTGCTAACTATAACTCTAACTATAACCCTAACTATAACTATAACTATAACTCTAATTATAACCCTAATCCTAACCCTAACCCTAACACTAACCCTAATCCTAAACCTAACCTTACCCCTAATCCTAACCCTAATAGTATATATAACTCTAACTCTAACTCTAATCCTAATTCTTATTCTAACCCCAACCATAATTCTAACCCTAACTCTAACTATAACCCTAAATCTAACTCTAACTCAAACCCTAACCCTAACCCTAAATCTAACCCTATCCCTAACTCTATCTCCAACTTTAACTATAACTCTAACTTGAATCCTAACTCTTACTCTAATTCTAACCCTAACCTTAACCCTAGCCCTAGCCCTAATTCTAACCTAAATTCTAACACTAACACTATCACTAACACTAACTCTAACTCTAATTGTAACCCTAACCCTAATGCTAAACCTAAATCTAACCCTAATTCAAACCCCAACTCTAACCCTAACTCTAACTCTAACTCTAACCCTAACTCTAACTCTAATTCTAACTCTAACTCTAACTCTTACTCTAACTTAAACCCTAACTCTATTTCTAACCCTAACCCTAACCCTAATTATAGCCATAACCCTAATTTTTACTCTTACCCTAACCCTAACTCTAACTCTAACCCTAATTGTATTTGTAACCCTAATTCTAACCCTAACCCTAACCCTAACTATATCTCTAACTCTAACTCTAATTCTACCCCTAACCCTAACCCTATATAACCCTAACTCTAATCCTAACTCTAACTCTAACCCCAATTATAGCCCTAAGTCTAACCTAATTCTAATCCTAAGTCCAACCCTAACTCTAACTCTAATTCTTACTCTAACCCTAACCCTAACACTAATTCTAATCTTGACTCTAACTCTAATGCTAAGTCTAACCCTAACCCTAATTCTAACCCTAAAACTAACATTAACACTACCTCTAATTTTAACTCTAACTCTAATTGCAACCCTAACCCTAATACTAACCCTAACTCTAACACTAATTCTAACCCTAACTATAACCATAACTCTAACTCTAACCCTTATTGTAACTCTAATTCTAACCCTTATTCTAACTCTAATTCTAACTCTAACTCAAACCTTAACTCTAATTCTAACCCTAACCCTAACTATATTTGTAACCCTAATTCTAACCCTAACCCTAATTCTTATTCTTACCCTAATCATAACTCTAACTCTAAACCTAACTATATTTATAACCCTAATTCTAAGCTTAACCCTATTTCTAGCTCTAGTTCTAAGTCTAACCCTAACCTTGACTCTAATTGTAACTCTAACCCTACCCTAACTCTACCTCTAATTGTAACCCTAATCCTAACTCTAATTCAAATCTTAACCCTAACACTAACCCTAATTTGAATCCTAAAGCTAACCCTAACTATAACTCTAACCCTTACCCTAACCTTAACTCTAACCCTAATCATAGCTCTACTCCTAAGTGTAACATTTTAAATAACAATATCCTTAAAATAAAATAAAATTAAAGTCATGTAAATTAAACGCCATATATAGAATTGAAAAATAAAATCTTGAAGAGTAATTTTATAGTAAGTTTCTACAACTAAAATTTTATAGTAACTTTATACAACTATATTTAAAAATAAATAAATAATTCAATACTAACCTGATAAAAAATAGATAAATAAATAAAAGTTTTTCTAGTTGAATGATTTCCACTAGCTTATATATACCTATATAGTACGCTGAGAGTAATCATTCTTGAGGTGCCTATTTTCATAAATCCCAATTGCAATTAAAATAACCTTGGGATTAAATGAAAATAGGTGCCTCGAGAACGATTATATATATAAGCTAGTTAATTGATTAATAGTAGATAAAAGAAATAAAATGAGTTACTTTTAGGAAAGTTGCATGTGGAAATGCCTTCCTAATGTCAATTTAGAGGGGAAATAATAAAGAGTGAATCAACTTTATGACATTAAGATGCATAGAAAAATAAGAACATACAAAATAACAAGAACACGAGATATAAAGTGAAACACCTAATTTACATGGGGAACCCTTTTGAGAAAAAACATATCGCTAAAGAACTCAAGCAACTACTTTGTATTTTAGTATATAATGTTACATACAATTAACCATGGATTTTTGCATAGATTCACATGTCTAGATTGTGTTTCAATCAATCTGGCACTTCATTATATCAGCCTACCAATCCAATCAAATCCTACAAACATTTATACACTTAGAAATTTGTTATGAAATTTAGTATGTTAACTGTCACATTACAAAATGGTCTACCAACTTCCATTGTCCCAACTATCAATCACAATAGAATTGTGTGCTACCACAGACACTACTCCACGGACATCATTGTTCATCATCATGTCAAAGATAACATTGTATTGAAGGCATGTACTTGGCACTAGCATCATACTAATCCCACTATACCACTTCATTTTACTTTCTTTATTGTACTCATGCTCATACTCACCCTAATCATGCTCATGTTCACCATATGTGTACTCACCATACTCATACTTTTTCTCACCATAGTCAAGATTGAGATTCATTGTACACCCCTCCAAGTGGTTGATCAACATACACTTGGTTTGTGACTTTGACTAGGTAGCACTTGTACCTATATGTACTTTACCATATAGTACAAAGCTACTATGTGATACAATGTAAATATCATACAAGTCACTCCAAAAATATCCCACTTGATGAAGTACATACACATATCTACAAAGTTACTTAACATAATCATGTCCACCATTCAAATTAACTGCATGTTTATCTTGATACCTTCAAGGTATACTACATGAATTCAAAATCAACATGATGTACAACCTATAACATACTATCTCAAACCTCAAAGCAATATCTATCACATGTACACTAAGAATATCCCACTACATAGGTAGCATCCATCTGATATGAATCCATTCAAAAACATCACATAGAAGTGCAATCAAAAGCTTGTAACATCAAAAACATGAAGAATACAAACTTGGAGCTTGTTGTGGACTTGAGTGAGGTTGGATTCAAATCAACTAGAGGGAGGAGATACTCACATAGAATTATTAAAAACCCCAATAAGAGAAATAAGGGAAGAAAAGTAGGGGATCCTAGAAGAGGTGGATTTCAACTATGAGTCTAAGGGAATAAAGAAAAAAGGAAACATGCAAGACAAAATCTTGAAGCCTCCCAGGAAAAATATATGTCTCACGTTTCATCTAGTTTTAGTATGTGCATGGTGGATCATATAGCCAAAAAGAATGTCATAGGAACTAATGACAACACCTCCTTGACTACCACTTCCCCTCTTAGGAAGATGAAGGAGGAACCCCTTGTTAACGGGTACACACCCCCTATTCAACCCTTGTCCAAGATCCCATCCCCCCTCCAACATGGAAAAAAACCTCTTTTTTGCAATTTGAAGTTGAATTAATGACTCTATGGGTGGAGTTGGAGAACCTAAATAAAATAATGTCAGAGCTTGACCTTAGGTTCAACATCCTAGTATATTTTATTGTTAAAAAACTACATGTGGTAGTTACCACTCTCCAACTCTTACAATGACAGAAGGTAGAGGATAAAGAAGAGGAGAAAGTTGATAGTGTGTAGAGGCTTTATAGGTTTCTTGTGTATGGTTGGTTGGATGTTCTTCTAGAATGTTTGACCCCACATGAGGAGAAGAAATAATGAGGGCTCGACTTCATTTTGTGCTAAAAAAATTCTTTTACTTTTTATGATCGTTAAGTTCAGACCCTGTGTGGTTGTTACTATGGAAAATTTCAAATTATAGAAAAGGTTGTTGTTAGTTTAGTTATGAAAAATTATTTTGATAGTTTAGTTTGTTACTCATTATATTATTATCTATTGTAGGAGGTTAGATATTAAGATGTTGAACTCTCATAGTATATTTTTTTTGATATTGAATATGGGTGGCTAGTGTTTTGGTTGTGATTGTGGTATGTGAGTTGTTAATCAACTAGTAGCGATTCTACCGCTAATTTTTTATTCCTTTTGGGTCACTCACCCATTTTTTACTACTTTTTAAAATAAAAAATAATACATCAATCATGTACCACGTCCTTCTACAAACACATCTCTAATCATAAGAAAATACAACATCACCATCATCTCTAAGTATCCATAAGCACATTTAATTAATCAATCAATGCCAACTCAAATTGCAAAATAGAAATATTATAAAGCATCAAAAATTGATCAATATACTCAATAAAAAAAACCATACCAAGATCAATGTCAAAGTTCCAATCATGGCATTGGGAATGTAAACATGAAAACATGATCTAAACCATCTCATCTAAGGAGATACCATGCTCAATTTTAACATACCATAACATGTCAGATGAAAACATAATCCACACCTTTATCAAAGACCCTATTGAGCCCTTAGGATATTAACTTATTTGGAAACATAAAGATAAACATCTCCAAACATTAATTGAAAAAAATGTGAGAAGATCCTTTTCTAGATTTAAGACACCTTCCAACATCTGCACTACTAATTTGGATTATGTGCTAACAAAAGAATCTACAATACTTCCAAAAACTCCCATTAAACTTTTGGTTTTGAGTAACACATAGAATCTATGTCAATGCCAACAAATCCCATTATACACTGGTGTCAAGTCACACATGGCATTGTGATTGACATCTTCCACATAAAGATTGAATTATTTTAAATAATCATCATAGATAATCAACTAGCCAAAGAAACACTACTAGTATCTTTATCATCACTCTAAGAAGGCTCTAAATTAAAAGAACTCTTCATTTTCTTCTTCTTCTTCTCTTTGAAATCCTTTTGGATATCACTAGTCTAGTATTAGTTCCAACACTTCACTTTGGAATTCTTTCCAGAATACTCAAATTTTATTTCCTTCTTTCTTTTGTCCTTTGATTTTTATTGTATAGTAAGAGCCTCTTTAGCCACCTCTAAAGATTTCCTTTGCATCTCCTTCAATAGAAGTGCAAAAAGTACTTCATTCATTTTAAACTAGGTGGTAATACTTCCAATGACCATCACAAGGTGATCCCATGAATTGAGAAAATAACTCATCAACAACATGCAATGCTCCTCTTTATTAATAGACACACCAACATATGTCAATTGTATAATCACCATATTGAACATGTTTAGATGATCTGTCATATTTACTCCTTCATCCATCTTCATAGAGTATAACTTCTTTCTCAGGAAGAGCTTATTTACCAAGGATTTTCCTTGATAAATATCTCCCAACTTCTTCCGCGAAGAACATGTAGTTTTCTCTTCATAGATATTCAATAGAAAATAATTTACAAGGTTTAACCATATCATTCCTCTAGCATTTTGATCTACTAGATCCCAATCTTCTTTCTTCATGCTTGAAGGCTTGTTTCTAGACACAACAATCCACAGATCTTGGTCAGCCAACATTTCTTCAAATTTAAGTATTCATTACTTTAATTTTGTGTCATTAAAATTTTTAATGTTTATTCTCCCTGCTATACCTACCATCTCAATTTTTAGATAAACACTTTATAAAAGTCCACTAGAACCAAATTAACACAAATGACCAACCCTTCCTAATAAGGATAACAAGAAACTTGTCCAACTTTGATATCACTTGTAAGGAAAGCTACATGGGGAAATTCCTTCCTAGTGCCAATTTATAGGGAAAATAATAAATAGTGAATCAGTTTTATGGCATTGAGATGTATAGGAAAACAAGAATATAGAAACTATAAGCACACAAGATACATAATGAAATGTCAAATTTACATGGAAAGCCCTTTTGGGGAAAAAACCCACCACCCAAGAACCTAAGAAATTACTTTGTATTATAGTAAAAAATGTTATACACAATCACCTACAAATTCTTTCATAGCCTCACAAGCTCAGATTTGTGTAATAATTAATCTAGCACTCTATTATTTCAACCTTCCATTCCTATTGAATCTCATAGAGATTTATTCAGTTTGTAATTCATAATGAAATTCAGTATGTCAACCATCATATTAAAAAATGGTCTATCAACTTCCATTAGCCCAATTTTTACTCACAAAAGAATTATGTGTCATCATAGACAATACGCCACAAACATCACCATTCATCATCATGTCAAAACTAGCACTATATTGAAGGTGCATAGTTAACATCATACTTAGTATTGGCACCATACCAATCTCACCATACTTCTTCATAGTACTCATGCTCATACTCATACTCATACTTGTACTCATGTACTTGTACTCATACTCTGGTACTTATACTCATGTACCCATACTCACCATACTTGTACTTTTTCTCACTATACTTGAGCTTGAGTTACACTGTACACCCCTCCAATTTCATTATACACCCCTCCAAGTGGTTGATCACCATATGCTTGGTTTGTGACTTTGACTAGGTAGCACCTGTACTCACACATGTTTCACCATAAAATGCAAATATTGCATGGTACAGTGAAAATACCATATGAGACAATCCAATAGTTACAAGATCTAGATAAAAGACACACAAAATGGTACATGCAATATTTGATGGGTAAAATGGATAATTATTATATAATGAATAATTGGTATGATATAACTTGGAGAAATGTCTCAGTGCATGTGTGTGTGTGTGTGTGTGTGTGTGTGTGTGTGTGTGTGTGTGTGTGTGTGTGTGTGTGTGTGTGTGTGTGTGTGTGTGTGTGTGTGTGTGTGTGTGTGTGTGTGTGTGTGTGTGTGTGTGTGTGTGTGTGTGTGTGTGTGTGTGTGTGTGTGTGTGTGTGTGTGTGTGTGTGTGTGACACATCTTGTGCATAATTTAACTTATGCATCTATTTTTGTTTACATCTAATCTTATGAAAATTTCTTATCCATAAGATTATGTGCATGTAATCTCATTTCAATTAGCCTATATGCCTAATTTTTATCATTAATTCAATCCTTTTGAACATTTATCATACTTCATTGTATAACCTATGCCATGTTTGTATCTAAACCATTATGCTCAATAACATTGTTAATAAAAATATTTTTCCCTTTTTATAAATGCTTAAAAAATCACTCTAGAATGCCTAAATAACAAGGCACAACTCGTACTTAAGGTGAGTAACATTTCAAACTTGGGAATGTTAATATTTGCAAGGAGCATAGTAGAGTGGAGGAAGCAATTTTTTGAATTTGACATTCAATAGGAAATCTACAAAGAAGGGACAAGATGATCAGACTACAAGCCTAGATGAGGGAAATGACAAAGAAAAGGGGGATGCAGTAGAAGATGGGGACCCATGGACCTGGTAGCCAGATCCAGACAAAAAAGAGGGTAATACTCCAAAACAAAGAGGATCTAGAGGCACCCTAGGTCATTTGGGATGATGGAAAAAAATTTTTGGAGTCAAACCTTTTGGTAAATGGGATCTGAAAGGGTAGGTTGAAGTTATGGCAATGACCAAAGATTTTATGTCTTTCAAGTTTTCTTTCCCTAAGGATTACTTATTGATCTTAGATTGGTTTTGATAATTGAGTGTCAACACACTTAAGACATTTATTTAGTTTATGTTGAACTAGTAATACATGCCAAGTATAACATTTAAATACAAGACTGTGCTAAGTTGCAATGAGTGTCAAGTCACTCATGTGTCGAGTCACTCAAGTGCCAAGTAGACAGACCATGCAGAGTGATTCAAGTGTCAAGTAAATAGTAGATGATGAGTAGTTCAAATGCCAAGTTAGAAACAAAATTACAATATGTGTCAAGCATCATTAATTTAAAGTATTGAGTAACATAGATTGGATTGTTTGTGATTGTACAAACAACTATGTAAACCATTTTCAAGCTGACATAAGGTTAGATTTTAATTCTTTAAAGGTAAGGATGAATCTATTTGTAGAATCCCTATGTGTTTGCATGCAACCAATCAGAAAATAGGAAGGATTAAGTAGCATAAAGGATGAATCTCAACCATAAATTCATACTAAACCCTAAGCCACCAAAGTCTTTATAAGGAAGATAAAGCCCCAACACTTAAAGAAGAGAGTGAATGAATAAAATGTGTGAGAGATAATATTAAAAGAGGTAACAAGGGATGAACAATTGAATTTGTTTATAGAGAATTTTAAGGTGACTTTGTGGTGAGAGTGAATTATAGAATCAGTTAGAGGAGAACAAAGAATAGAAGGATACTGCAATTGTTACATAAGGTCATAGAGGATCAAGAAGGACATTGTATGGATTTGATCTTTAATCAAGCAACCAAAGCCAATCTAATAGGGTGACATTCCAAGTGAATTTTTTGAAGTCCTTTAGCCAGGCACACTTCTAATAGGGCATTGAAATCCTTTAACGAGGTGGGACTTAATAGTCCTTATAAGCCTTTAATAGGGCAAGCATTTCATAAGGTAGATCATGTTTCATGGTCAAACCATTATAACCTTAATTGTCTACACTTTATTGATGTAGTAGTTGTTGGTGTTTGAAAATGTTGGAGGGTTTTCAATTACCCTGATGAGAACAAAACATATCTAGGGGCAGCTAACTCCCATGTTCAACATGCACATTCAGACACCAGGCCAACTATAAGGCATGACCCTTCTTCTTCTTTAGGCTCTGCAAAACCTAGGCGGGTAGACCTATAGATTCTTTATATGGTACCAGTTAACAAAGCATACACTGAATCTATTCAAAGAAGATAAAACCCTTATTTCTCCTAAGAACTCATGAAATAACATAGACCTATGATAGCTAGATGCAGATCTATGAACCTCATAAGCTGAGTGAGGGCATTCTATGATAGCTCTTCATAATGAAAAGGGGAAAAGTGTTTGATTTTTTGCTGTTGATTTCAACAACCCTCAGATATGCAGCAGTGAGAAGGTAATGACCCTGTAGTTGATTAGTGCCTAGTCCATTGGGAAAATTCATGGATCACAAACATGCATATGAGTATCTGAGACATGTGTGTATCTTAAGATATAAATCTATCTATTTAACTTGTAAATAGACATCTATGTTCAGTTTAAAATCTCATTCTTACCTGATATCCTCTTCAGTAAATCTGTAACCCTATTGATTTCTATGAAGCATTTACACAATTCCTTGAACTATCAGCAACAATGAAACAACATATAGTCTTAGGGGACTGCAACTACGACCTAAACTCTTTGTTCAGAGATCATAAAACATTGAAATTCAATGAGAATGGAGACAAGATTCAACTAAAACTTAATCATCTGCTGCTCTTTGCATCATTTCCTTGAAAATATACAATCATATGCATGAAATGAAAGACATGAAAACAACCTAACAGATCTGAACTATCTATATTTATCTTCCTACTGTTGTTCATACAAGAAGAATATTGTTGAAGAATGTGGGTGGAATCACAGATCTGGATCCAACAAAGTGGTCTCACAGAATGACTGCAAATTCTCTACCAATAGTGGTTTCTCAATCCCAAAAAATTGGAACCAGAACCCCTCATATGGAAGCAAAAAAGAAAGATATAGAAGAGAAAGAATTCTCAGATTTGTTCTAAAGATGACAAGTGTCCACTTAAAATTCAATCTTGTGCAACTGAGTAACCTCTTTTTTCTTTCATCCCATCTAATCTGATTTTGTCTCATCATTATCTGCAACTGATTTGCAAAATATCTCTGCTTAATGATGAAAGCTTTTTGAATCACCAAAATATATGATTGCCCCATCAAAATGCTAGTGAAGATGAGTTTTTACTGAGTAAACCTAAACAAATTTGACCCTAACTGCATTTCCATTGCCTCCTACTGATATTCAGGTCATTATCTTGATAAAAAAAATCAAAACTGAACTTCCTGGTCTGAATATGGTTGCAACTCAAGTATCTGATAGAAAACCTCATGTACCTCAAATTGACTGATACCTGTGCAAAAACTGACTCTAGAATCGAAAATTTCATCTTCTCCCAATTTCGACGATATATAACATCGCCTATCTGGCCTCTTGGAAACCTCCTAAAAGTCTGTTTGAAAAATAGTCCTCTACTATGTGGTTTGAACCATATTTTGCAAAAAAATTTAACTTTTATAAAGTTTAAACTATATGAAGTTTTTTGACTAAAAATATGCACGTTCAGACCTACATGAAGGAGAAATAAAAAGATTAAATATTTAAAATTTTCTTAAATTTCCACCAATTCTATCTGGGTCAAACCTGCTGACCAGCCTGTGATACGTGTCAACACGAGATTCATCCATCTGGTCATTGTGTCAGTGACATGTGTCACCTTCTCACTAAATCAACATGTTAACTCGTGAGCAACTTCTCCTTGGCGAGATAGCGAGAACCCTCAGATCTACCAAATGGCACAATCCAACGCATCTCAAGATCTGGTCACCACATCATCCTGGGCCATCCAGCCGACTGCCACTTGGCACTCTCTGATTCATCAAAAACATCTAAAAGCGGGGCCCACATTACTATTTAACTTTGGCCAGACTTTGAGGTTTTTCGGCGACCTTGCTACCTTGCTAGCCGGATCTTTTGAGATTTCCCAGCTAGCGAAGTAGCGAGGTGCCAGATTTTTGAGTTCTCTGGTCGCCTGCAACTTGCTGACTTAATCCATTTGTTATGCGTGCATTCACTCAAAATTTTTATTTTCTCTAGTCGACGTCATCAGTGAACCCCACTACATGCTTGAGCGGCTTTCAAAAACCTCTTTCTGAAGACACTATACAATATGTAAAGACTTGTATTTAAAAGTTAAAAATGTCCACACCTGCTCGATGTGGGATAAAAAACTTTAACCATCCTCTACTCTCTTGCTTCTGTGAGCTCCACATTTTCTTGATTTGTAGTGTCTCTTAAACTCAACAGCAACAATCTCGCCAATGACCTGACGAAGAAAACGTGCGGGGTAAGTAGCATGGACTAGGTTTATTCATGTTGCGTGAGTTATTCTTTTATTTTTCATGATGCCTCTGCTTTTTACATTGACGCTGGTTCTGCTTTGGTTTTAATGCCTGTGGGCTTCTTTATTCGGAGTCGTGGATTGTGTTGTTACTAAAAAAAAACTTGTTGCCTTCCCCTTTTAAAAATGTGTGCTCTCTTATGTTTGTTGGGTGGACCGTGAGCTTTTTTTTGTTTTGGATGCCCATGATCAAAACACTATCTCACACGGGTTTCCTTTCTTCAACACTGAATCTTCATGCTGGGCGGCTTTAATGTGCCGTCCTCTACTTCTTGCATGGAGTTTCTTTACAAATCACAGCTTTTCTACTGCCGTGGGGGCTTCCTTTAATGTGGTGATGATTGTGGCTTTGCTCTATTCTAGCCTGTGGATTTCTTCACAGCACAAGGCTTTTTCTATGTTTTGCATATTATCATGGCTTTGGCTTATGGATTGTGTGACCTCTTCAAATGGCATCTTTATTTAGCAAGCTGCTCACACTCTTGTTGGCAAAGCTTTTCACTTTCCTAGTGCCCTTTGCTAATTGTCATGAGCTACCTTGCTATTCTTTCTTTTAAAATGTTGATTGCTCTTTTCTTAGTATTTGGTGTGTCTTTGCTTCTTCCAAACTGTGAGTTTTTACTCTCACTATGCCTCATGTCTTCTTTTATGGCGCAGGGTCTTCATTACTTGTCGTGCACTGATTCCATTCTTCATATTGAGTGCCTCTACTTTGACTGTGTGTGTTCATCTTTCTTTGCATTAGCAAGTCAAAGTACCGGTGAAGACTCTGTAGAGCAACATGATAAGCTCCATGATGAAGACTATTCAAGTTTTAGAGATAATTTTCCCATTGCAAGTCTGGTGAAAGTTCCTCAAATTGATTTAGCTTCGCCTTAAATGCATTCATAAGTACAAGTGCAATATGTTTATCAATCAAATCAGCTTGCTCCTGCAAATATCCTTCAACTTGTCAAATGCATCTAACACCTTCGTCCAATTGTAAGCACATAAAAACTGATCCATCAATCGTCTTGAACTAACCGAAATCAAATTTGATCATTGATTGATCATTAAAACTCATTTTAAATCATTTCTGCAACACTGCAAAACTTGTGTCCGGAGGCCTGTTGCCTGGCCTTAAAAACTAACCCGGACAACTAGCCAGGCTCTGAAACTTGACCCACGGACTCTTTGTTATGTATTCTTGCACCCTACCAGATCTTGTCTCATGAAAAAATTGGAGTCAAAAGATATTGACCACCAAATTTTCCTTCTCAAATTTACCTGCAAACAAACATATCAAAAAGCACTAAACTGGATTTCAATTTGGCTTCAAAAACTAGGCAAATGAGCACATGGGAAAATGAAAACTGGGGCATTGGTTCTCTGTCATGAGGACATTATGGATCTATGATTTAGGCTCATGAAAAATAACAAGGCGCAAATGGCGATCAGTCAAAATGGGCTACTCAGAATTTTGTAAACTGGACATGCTGACAAAAAACATTTTTGCGAATGGAATTGACCTAGAAAAGTGTGAAGATGGATTCATCAAGACTTGAAAACTGACACACTTAAAGTATTTTTAGAGGACAACACAATGGTACAATTCATTTGATCTTTCCAATCATGGATTTCAAGTTATAACGCCACGAACAGGGGTACTAATAAATCTGCAAATGCTGACACCAGTAAAAGACAGAAATTGCGTTTGGAATCATGTTTGGAAACTGATCAAACGGATTCATCATATGCTGAAACTTGAAACTTAACAAATCCATGATGTCTAAAATGCAACGCAAAAATAAATTCAACATTTGGATCAACTAGTCGAAAGTTATTACTCATCAAACAGGGCTTCCCAGAATTTTGAATATTTTGCAAAAAACATGAAAACAGTAACTGACCAACTTCGAGGGATTCAAAACCTAGTCAAAAAAACTTGAAACGACTTGAAATTTGAAACATAGGTTCTTGGGTATGGATATTAGACATCCCCAAAGTGGCTAGTCATGACACATTCCTGGGTAAAATATATTCAGATGCAAACACAACCTCTTGTCGTTGTTTGACACTCAAGTGAAAATGCAAGATTGACAATTTCTGAAAGCAAGACTTTGCCAAATGACTCGGAATGATGATCTAACTTCATGAAACACATAGACAGGCTAAAAGAAGGGTGTTAGAAACATTAAAAACCATTTAGGCTTCAAACTGGCAGTCGGGTACATAGGCATCAAAAAGCTTTCATAGGGCTTAAATTCTCAACAGTGCTCAAAATCAGGGCTGCAATTTTGAGTGCCAACAGTAGTGAAGATTTGTGGGTGTCATTCCCACCCTTTTTTTTCCTTCTCTTTGGATGGTTTATGGGTAATCATATCTAGTGTTAAGTGTGTATGTTCAATTGCTTATATGTTTTAGATGCATTTACTTTTCATGTTATTTTTAGTTCATATATTACATGCATCTAATGAAGTTTTTAATAGCTAAATTGTGAACTTTTGATTCACCACCACCCCACCAAGAACTATATTTTTCCCATTTGTAACTCCAACAATTGGTATCAGAGATGAGTTCTCTAAAGAAGAACTTGTGCAACTTAGAGGAAGGATCCTGAAAAGGAAGTCTACAAATTGGGAAAGACCATTGAGAACCAACAGGTTGAAATACATCTTATACTACATCAATTAAATGAAGCCAGAGACACTTTAAAGTGTTCCCTAAAAAGAAGGAAAGATATTGCCATAGCAAAAAATGACATTCAATACAAAGAGATTGACACCACAAAGCTATTTATAGATGGTAACTCTAGTGAATTTGATGCAGCAATTGTAAATCTAATGGAGAAGAACAAATCACAAGCTGAAGAAATTAGAAATATCAAGTTGGAGCAAGAATTACAAGCTATACTTCTATGTGAGGTGACTAAACAAAAGAAGAAAGCTATAGAAGACAAGGCCATGATTAAAGAAGACAAAAGAATTTTGGCAAATGGATTGGAAGAAAAGTTAGTAGAGCTATCTAGGATCTCAAACATGTAATTGGATACCTTAAGCCAAATGATGAATGTTCATCATGAGTTGAATGTTAAGGACATTGAAATAACTACATTAAAGTTATAGAATGAACAACTACAAAATGACCTAAAAAGAGAAAATAAATTTGCTGAAAGTTTCAACAAGCCAAAAGAAGCCATCAAGTACTTTGAGCAATTACTAAAATCCCCTAGATCCAATAGAGATACATCAAGATTAGGCTACACAAGCATTGAACAAGGAGAATCATCCAAAGCTACTAAGGAAAGGAACAATAAAGGCAAGAACTCCAAACCCACTTGTCATAATTGTGGAAAGAAAGGCCATACGGCTAATGTGTGTAGAAGCAAGAATACAAATCAGAATACTAAGCCTAAGAACATGGTCCACTGTCATAAGTCCAATAAACAATGTCATTAGGTATATGAATGCAGAGCTAGAACCATGCATGCACCAAAATTTGAAGGATATTGCTACAATTATCAGAAGTATGGACATAGAGTCTTTGAATTTAGATCCAAGTCCACATGGTCATCAAGCAAGCCAACAAAGGCAAGAAGCTCTGGAAATTCCTATAACTAGGATTACAATACAGGATATAACTATCACTATTGTCAGGAATATGAAAATGTACCTGAAAACTACATTAGGACTCACTTTAGTGGTAATTACAAGAGGTTATTGAGTCAAACTACATGTTTTAACTATTTGAAGACTGGTCACATTAGTAAACATTGTCTGACTAGGTCCAAGGCACCAAGTTGTGAATTTTATAAAGGTAAAGGCAAGGCAGGTGTTGAACACATCAAGAATGAAATGAATAAGACATGGAAGAAGAAAGATGGTTACAGTACATCAAATGGAGAAAGGATCACTTCACCCAATGGGTCAAGTGGTCACACTTCATCAAACTAAGCAACAAGAGGTATGTGGGACTAATATTCAAAATTATTATATCATACATCAGTTCCAAAATAAAATAGTACTAAAAAGAATAGAATAGATGAATAAAGATGCAAGTTCAAGGTTAAACCTTCAAATTTTTCATGTTGTTTCCAAGCATGAAAAGTTCTCTGTGTATGTCGAGTGAAATACTAGCTAGTGTCATGCTATTAATTAAGGTTGAGCATATAGTAGTTGTCAAATGATGGTCATGTCAATAGATGCCGAATGAAACTAAAATAATGTTGATGTCAAGTTTACAACTATACAAGAATTAAACATTAAATGCAGAGTTTTGAAGGGTATAAGGTCAATTTTTCATTCATTTTTTGTCATTTCAAATTTGAGCAATTACAAGGAGAGTAGAAGGTGACTCAAAAACTAAGTTTGAAGTGATTGCACTGATTCCAACAATGATCCAATGCTAGTTCATCAAATTTCCAAGGTATTCTTCATAAGCCAAGCCACACAATTTGAAATTTTTTAAACCCTAACTTGTTAAATGGCATCTAGTTCAAGGAATTTAGAGGGTCAAGAAGTTTTGAATGTTCAATTAGTTAGCAATGAAGTAAAGAAACCAAACTATTGAGAAATTCTAGACATTGCATATAAACAAGACCCATTAGGTGCACTTTCCATGATTCCTTCAAAGGTCATAATGATCCAAGATGTCAAAAAATTCTATAATTGCAAGATAGGTGGAATAGGAGACATGGAAATAAGGCAAACATATGAAAAATTATTTGAAAATGGCATTCTTAAAGAAGAATTTAAGATTGTTGAAAGGAAGGGTTTGACCTGTGCCCTAGATTTCCCTATGATGTTTACAACAGAATGGATCAAGTTAGTGCTAAGTCAAATGCATAATGGATTCTTATGGCTAGAAGATGATCCCATTAAAATATCAAAGAGAATAGTTCATAGGGTAACTATTTTTCCAACCCTAGATTAGTTGAAGACTTTGCAAAGTGACTCAAAGGAAGTTATTGAGAAAAAATTAGGAGAAAAATGGAATAAATGTGGAATGACTATTGATACTATCATAGATCCTCTATTAGACTTTGTTGAAAGCGTAATTTCTCAAAAAATTTATCAATCAAGCTTATTGAATAGTATCCCTTGTATTGCAGTAGATGTGGGCTACAAAATTGTAAAGAGGGATCATACCTATGATCTAGCTGAACTAAAATTACAATAAATAATGGAAAACCTAGGTTCCATTAGAAAAACAAAGAGTGCACAATGTAAGCTTGGAGCAATCCTAATTTGCATATTTTTCTATGTTTAGAACAATTTCCATCTTTTAGCAAGGTGAGTTGGAAAACAAATAGATCAATTGCAATTCAAGTCAATGAGTATATTAAGCAAGGGAGAAAATTCTGAGACTATCATAAATAGCTATTTTGAAGACTTCAAGAAGTCTATGAAATAGAGAATGAGTATACCAATTTCTTTGGTTGATTAGTATTTCAATGACATATTCTTTCTTGTTGATATTGACTATACATATGTATAGGCTGTTGTACCTAAGGTAAGATGGCTAAGACCATTAGGCTATGAAATTAATGTTGATGAAGCCTAAGCTGCCATCACTACACTTCTAACTAAACAAGTTGATAAATCAGCCAAAATCTTTGGTAATTATGATGTCATGAAATCCAAAGTTGAGATGGAGTCGAAGATAGCCTCCACATTGAAGAATAAAGACAAATTGGTGAAGAAATTAAAGGCAAAACTTGGTAAAGGTATAGGTGAAGATGAAGGAGATGATGAAGAGGATGAAGAGGAAGAAGAGGAACTAGCTCAAGAACCTCTTGCGCTAACCTAAGGATTGGGAGAAGATAAGGATGAAGAAGAAATAGAAGGTGTTAAGGAAGCATAAGAAGCACTAGTACAGGTAGAACCAAAGAAGAGAAAGGCCAAAACACAACCTATGGAAAAGACAAAGGCTAAGAAGATTGCTAAGACAAGCCTAGCAAAGCCAAAAACACCAACAACTAGAGCAAGCACACAAGCCACCACATAAAAGGCCAAAGAAAAAGCCAAAGAAAAGACCAAGGCTATAGAACAAGAAGGGCCAGAGCAGAAGAAGCAAAGAAGAAAATACATTGCATAGCAAAAAATGGATGATGAGAGGATAGAATCAAAGGATACAAGCCAATCTAGAGTGGTAAGTCATCCACCAAAATCTGATCTTGAGAATCTCTATGAAAATGTTAGAAATAATGCAAATTTATCTGGTTTGAAAAGTATTGATTTTGAAAAACTTGGTAGAGAAGAGAAAATTTTAATTGAAGAATCAATTTATGAAATGATTTTTAAGTTCAAGAACACCCCACTTGAATTAGATAACACTATGCCAAAATAATTATATACTATTGTTGAAAATAAGTGGCATTATTGTTTAAACCTAGAGAAACAAATTAGAGAATCCACACTAGCCCAGGTAATGCTACAATTTTTAAAAGGGTAGATTATCAAGGCCAACAAGAAATGTGGTGTAAGGTTTTCACCAAAATATAGGGCATTTAGCATTCTTAAGAAAAATATTGAAGATGTTGTGAAGAAATCCACTCAAATGTGGAAATTGATTTATGGTTTGACAATTACTAAACAAGGAGAAGAAGATCCCTTTGAGGGAAGAAATAATGGTGATGATAACAATGATAAGGAGAAAGAAGATAAAGAAAAGGAGAATACTGAGGAGGAGACACAAAAGAAAGATGAAGGCATGGCTACAACTGAAGAGCAATAGGAAGAACAAAGTGTGCAAGACACAGAAATGCCAACTATGAGCCCTCCTCATGACATCGGTATACTTGTAGAAACCATAACTATTAAGGATTTTCTTGATAGCTCAACTCAGAACATCAATCCTTTAACTATAGAAGATCTAAAGAAGATTCTTGACCAATCTACACTACAAGCAAGATTATGTGAAAATCTAGTATTGGTTAGTGTAGATGAACTTCAGAAGGTAGTAGCTAACATCACAAGGGATAAGGTTAACACACAAGAACCACCTTCTACCATCCCTTTAGCTACTAGTGTTCAACCCTTGATTCAAACAACTAAAGATCCATGTATCAAGGTTGACACAAGTGTCAAAGAAGACACAGTTGAGTAGGGGTGGACTTCCAAAGAAGAGGAAAAGGAAACAACAATAGAGAAAATAGGACAGATAGACACATCTATGCCTACAACACAACCACAAGGTGCAACTCAAATTATTGTGATTGATGGGAGAAAATCTAAAGAAAGCAAGGATATAACAAAGGAGAAGGAGCAAGAAGCCATTTAAGCATTGTTAACATTACCAACATCAAGTACTCCTACAAAAATACTTCAAAAGCCAAGCACAAAGGTAATACCACTACAAGTTTCAGTTCCAGGCTCATGCTATACAAAAGTTGACAAGGTAACTCACTATGGTGATGTAACTTTAGATTAAGAAATAGTGATATCTCATTTTGATTATGCAACAATGACACTAGAACAAATAAATATGTTGCAATAAGCTTTGGAAAAGAAGAAACATCAAGAAATACTTCGAAAGGAATTTAGGCAAAGGAAAACCTTACAAGACATCAAGGAAATATTCTTAGATGCATTCAGCCTTCCTACACCTAAAGAAACAAAGCCTCTATTAGAAAAATTCCCAAAAAATTTTGAGAAGGTCAATAATGAAGATATTGACACAAGTGCAAAACTTCTTGAGAGGTCAGAGAAGAAATTCTAGAATAAAGTAAACAAAAAAATATCTAGAGAGATTGCACTCACTCAAGTTGCACTAACCACAAAGGTTGAAGATGTCAAGAAAGTAATGGAGAATATTTTATCATTGTACACTAAACTATGTGCTCTAGCACTCTTCACTCAAGAAACAAGAAATATAATTCTAAGTTTGGAGAGAAATCTCAATGTATTAGGTATACAACTACCTCAAAACCTAGCTCAAAATGAGAAGCATTTTCACACATTGCTTCAATCACAAAGTCAACTAGATGTGTTAATAGTAGAAGAGGCTAATATTATAGCCAAGTTGACACAAATTTAAGCATCCCTCACCCAACATATGCAAATACTCCATAAAGAGATAGAATATGTAGAAACTTTGTTAAAGAAAGATCCTCATCTTTCTACATCAGATGGACTAGTTCACCTAGCTATCAAGCTGGCAATCCAACTCAATTTACTAGATGTTACATGTGACAATTGGGATGCAGCTCTGAAGATAATTATGGAGGTCCAAAAATCCTTTTTGGATAAATACACTCCAAGTTTATATAACCTTTGACATAAGTGTCAAAAATGGAGAGATAAAAGAATGATATAAAGGAGATAAACAAATAGGGGAAGAGAAAGAAAAGAGTAAGGGGGAAATAAACCAAAGGGGGAGAAAATAGGGAAAGGAGCAGATAAAGAAAGAAGAGAATAATAAAAGGGGGAGCTAAATTAGTTTTTGACCCAAGTGATATAATTTTGAGGAATACAATGTAGAAACAGACACAGAGAAAAGCACATATCAACTGATAAAGCATCAATTGAAAAAAATTGAAGGCAAAGAGTGTCAATCAGTAGAGACAAAGCCACTTAGAATGGAGAACACATTTTTGATATAGATCAGACGCATTAACTCAAGGGGAGTTATAAATTTTGAGGTATATAGCTTATTACAAAATTTTGAAACTTTGAAGTTTTGTATATAAGCCAAGTTGTGAATATATTATACTCGAGAAGATTAGATTTTTTATGTACAGTTAAGTTTTTTTGACACTCATGTCAAAGGGGGAGATTTTTGATCTCATATTGGTTTTGATAATTGAGTGTCAAAACACTTAAGACATTTACAAATTTTATACCAAACAAGTAATACATGTTGAGTATAACATGTAAATACAAGACTGTGTTGAGTTGCAATGAGTGTCAAGTCCCTCATGTGCTGAGTCACTCAACTGCTAAGTAGATAGACCATGCCAAGTGATTCAAGTGCCGAGTAAATAGTAGATGCCAAGAAATTTAGGTGTCAAGTCAGAAAAAGAATTGCAATATGTGTCGAGCATTAGTAACTTCAAGTGTTGAGTAACATAGATTGGACATATTTGTTTGTGATTGCACAAACAACTATGTAAACCATTTCAAGCTGACATAAGGTTAGATTTTGATTCTTTAAAGATAAGGACTAAATTATTTGTAGAATCCCTATGTGTTTACATGTAACCAATCAAAAAATAGGAATGATTAAGCAGAAAAAAGGATAAATCTTAGTCATAGAGTCATACCTAACCCTAAGAAACCAAAGTCTTTATAAGGAAGATGAAGCCCCAACACTTAAAATAGAAAGTGAGAGAATAAAAAGTGTGAGAGATAATGTTACAAGAGGTAACAAGGGGTGAATAATCAAATTTGTTTATAGAGCATTTTAAGGTGACTTAGCAATGAGAGTGAATTGTAGAATCAATTGGAGGAGAACAAAAAATAGAAGGATACAACAATTGTTACATCAAATCAGAGAGGATCAAGAAGGACACTATACAGTTTTGATTTTTAATCAGCAAACTAGAGCCAATCACAAGATCTATGTTGAAACATCCTAATAGGTGATTTTAGTTAAATCTCCTAGGTAGAGTAGTCCTAATAGGCTATTGTAAATCCTTTAGCAGGGTGATATTCCAAGTGAATGTTTTGAATTCCTTTAGCCAAGCACACTTCTAACAAGGTTTTGAAATCCTCTAACAAGGTGGGACTTAACAATCCTTGTAAGCCTTTAATAGGGTAGACCTTTCATAGGGCAGATCATGTTTCATGGTCAAACCATTGTAACCTTAATTGGCTACACTTTATTGCTATGGTAGTGAAGATTTGTGGGTGTCATCCCCACCCCAATTTTACCTTCTCTTTAGAAATTTTCTAGGTAAGCATATCTAGTGTTAAGTGTGTATGTTCAATTGCTTACATGTTTTAGATGCATTTAATTTTCATGTTATTTTTAGTTCATTTATTACATGCATATAATGAATGGTGAAGGTTTTAATAGCTGAAATTTGAATTTTTGATTCACCTCCCCCTCTCAAAAGTATATGTTTCCCATTTGTAATTCCAATATTACTCAAAGATTCTCCATGTGGGAAACTGGTCAATGGGGAAATCCACCCTCATTCTTTAGAAATGGACCTCCAACCTTGACCTCAACAACAATTTCTTGACCCAAGCCCCAATTTGGATAAGGCTTTTAAAACTCCCCCTAGTGTACTAGCATGAAGATGTTTTTTATTGCATTGCTAGATCTTTTGGGGAGTTGCTATCTATTGATCTAGTTACAACAGCCAAGAAAAGACTCACCTATGCTAGAATATGTGTTGGGGTGGTGTAAGGCTAGAATGTGCTAGAAGTGATTGAATTCTAATCAGGATTGGGGAGGTGTGTGTAGCAAATAGATTATGAAAATGTGCCCTTTTCTTGCTTCCATTACAAAAAGGTAGGACACAAGGCCAAATTGTGCCCTATTTTCATAGAAAAGGAAAAACTCCAAAAGGCTTAAAATAAAAAAGGAAATACAAAAGAGACCCAAAATCAGCAAAAATGACTTAATTGAGTTGATGTTATAAGGAAGGTGTGGAAGGAGAAAGCTCCCAATGGAAAGATCTGAAAGGGAGAATCTCTAGGGGAGGAACTCAATGACAAATAGGTAAACCTTCCTAATAATGAGAGCTCAAAAGGAAAGAAGGCAAATAAGGATAAGGAGCAACAAGAGGCCCAGATCAATAAAGGCAATAGTAGAAAGATAGTTTTTGAGGCCAACCCTAATACCACATATACTGAGGTTGTAGAGAAAAATAAAGGAGGCAGAAATGATTCTAAGGAATGAGAGATCATAGTGGTGGAAAGCAATGAGGGCTCTTTTTTTCTAGACACCTAAGAGAATGGGGGAACTTTGGAGGTGCAGGGCCCTTTCAATCTCAAGAACCAAACTCAAGTAGAAGCACCTAGGTGTCTCCAGGGAAAATTAATAGATTTTTTGAGATGATTTTTTCTTCAACTCCTAGATAGATTTCAAGCATGGAGGCTCTATTTGATAGTTGTAAAGATGACAATGTGAGACCTTGGATAATAGTTAAGAAAAAGAAAAGAAAAATAAAAGGGACCCATCAATAGTCTCTCATGTTTCTATGAGGAGCAAAGTTAAAGATGACATAGGAAATAAATCTAGTACTCCAAGTAGGAAGAATTTGAATCAAGTCAAAAAGGAAGAAACAAGGAGAAATATAACAGATGGAACCTAGAAAACCATCCAAGAAACATGTTAACAAAATAAACTACGAAAGTCATATCTTGGAACATTCATGGACTCAAGGGAATCCACAAATAAGAAATTTTTAGGAATATGATAAGGGATCATGGCAAGAAATATTTTTGATTCAAGAAACACAAATGAAAAAGGACAAAGTTGAAAGGATTATTTTCAATAAAGGGATGAAGACTGTGGCTACTAATTCTAAGGGTGCTTCTAGAGTTTTCTCATGATGTGGAAGGACAACTTACAAGCAGATATCTTTTTTGATGAAGGTAACATTTTTCTTATTCAATTCAAAAATCTCAATGATCAAGAAACAAAAATGAAAAAGGAGAAAGTTGAAAGGATTATTTTCAATAATGGGATGAAGATTATGGCTATTGATTCTAAGGGTGCTTTAGGAGGTTTTCTTCTGATGTGGAAGGACAACTTAGAATAGGATATCATTTTCTATGAAGGTGACATTTTTCTTTTTCAATTCAAAAATCTCAATGATTAGGAAAGTTGGTTTATCATGAATATCTATGCTCCAAACACTATGAATGGTAGAAGACTCTATTGGAATAAAATGTGTAATTTTATGGCCAAGTTGGGAGATCCTAAGGAAATTATTATGGGAGATTTCAATACCCCTCTTTTGGCCATAGAGAAATTAGGTGGGCTCCCCTTGAATCTAAAAATTAGACAACATTTGGCAGATTTGATCAGTGAACTTGCCCTTCTGGACATTGAGTTAGGAGGTGGAAAATATACTTGGTCAGCAAGAGAGATGGAATGGATTGTATTCAGGTTAGGCTAGATAGAGCCCTTTATAAGATTGGATTGGATGAACCATTATCATTGCAAACTTTCTTCTATGGTGAGACTAGGCTCGGATCACTCCCCTATTGCTCTCACCTTATAAACTATTAATAGGAAAAAGGCTTTTCCAGATGTGGTATGCACACCCTGGTCTATATGAGAAAATTAGGGGTTGGTAGAGTATAGATGTGGATGGACCAACTATATATAAGGTGGCTAAAAAAATTAGAAACATTAAAATGGAGATCAAAAAGTGGAACAAAATGGACTTTGGGAACATATTTCAATCAAAAGAAAGGATTTTGGAGGACCTTCAGAGGTGCAGGAAGAGATATAGAACATGGGTTATGATAAAAGTAGGCTCAATGCTAAAAATACTATTCTAGCTAACCTCCACAACATCGTGGGGAAGAGAAAAAATTTTGGAGGCAGAGGTCAAGATCGGAATAGTTAAAGGAAGGGGATAAGAACTCTAGATTCTTTCACCTTTCTACTATGAAACATAGGGCAGCCAATAGAATTGTTGGTATTAAGAAGGGGGCTAACACTATAGGGAAGATATTAAATTTTTTCACTTCTATCATATCCAAAGAGTTAAACTTGGGAGAGGACCATAAGGTATTTCTCAATACCATCCCTCGTGTGATTACTACTACCCAAAATAAGTTTTTGGTGGCTATTCCATGGCTCAAAGAAATTAAGGAGGTTGTTTTCACTCTGCAAACTAAAAAAGATCCTAACCCTAATGGTTTCCCAACTTTTTTCTTCTAGATGTATTGGGAAGTTATTTAATATGACCTTATTAAAGTGGATCAGGGATTTTTTGGAGCTAGGAATTTGCTCAAGGAGATTAATGATACTTTTCTAATTTTGATTCCTAAAGTCATAAGTGTGGATTCTTTTGAAAATTTTAGGCCTATTAGTCTTTGCAACTCTTTTTACAAAATCATTTCAAAGCTTTTAACTAATAGAATTATTAAATTACTGTCAGAGATTATTGTGCCTTAGCAATTAGGATTTATCCCTAGTAGACAAATTCTTGATTCCATCATTACAATGCATGAGGTGATCCATTCATTAGATACAAGCAAAAAGGAAGGATTTCTTCTTAAACTAGATCTATCTAAGGCTTATGATAGGGTGGACTAGATGTTCCTGGATAAAGTTATGGAAGCTTTTGGTTTCAATGATAAAACTAGAAAGATTATATCTCAACTCATCTCCACCCCCTAATTTCTTTAAATCTTCTAGGGGTCTTAAGGCAAGGTGACCCTCTTTCACCAATCCTCTTTATCATTTTGGAAGAATTCTTGAGAAGACTCATTCATGATAGAAGGAGCAAAGGGAAAATTAGTTGTTTAAAACCATCGTCTAGTCCCCTAATTTTCTCTCATCAATAATTCATGGATGAAACCATTTTGGAGCAAGAAGCTTTAGTGAAGGAAGCCAAAAATGTGAATAGCATTCTGAACACCTATTCCAAATCCACTGGCCAACTCATTAATTAGAGTACGAGCTAATTTTTCTTTATTAACATCCCTATTGACAAACAGAGGAAAATAGCAAGCATTTTGGGTTGTGATATTGGTTCTCTTCCTTCTACATATTTGGGGCTTCCTCTAGGGAGAACTCCTCTTGACTTCTTCTATAACAATGTCATTGATAGATTCAATAGAAAGTTGGTAGGCTAGAAAGGGATTACCCTAATTCAAGTAGGAAAAGTGCTTTTGATTAAATCAACCCTATAGAATTTGCCTACTTATGTTTTAGGTCTTTTCTCTATTCCTACAAAAGTGGCTAATACATTAGAGTCCATTTAGAGAAATTTCCTATGGGCTAGTGTTGAAAGAAATAAGAAGTACCCACTGGTGGCATGGGAGACTATTTGTAGACCCAAAAAGTAGGGGGGCTAGGGATCATAAACCTGAAATGGTTCAATAGGGCTCTTCAAGCTATATAGATATGGAGGATTTTAACTCCACTAAGTAATGTCAGGAAATTTTAAAGTAAAATTATGTAGCTAATATAAATTTCATATACTTCATAGGTAGGGACCTTGACCCAAGGGGATCCAATATCTAGAACAACATTTTGAGGATGAAGGGCATAGCCACTAACAAAGCAAAATAGAAATTGGGCAATGGTGAAGCTATTAATTTCTGCCATGATGACTAGCTAAGAAAAGGGCCATTATGGAACATTAAGCTGCTTAATAAATAGGAAAACTTATGTATGGAGAGGGTTGGTTGTAAAGTGAGCGACTACAGGGAGAATAATGAATGGGTGAATCTAATTAAGTTGTCCCAAAAGCTAAAGTCATTGATGGACATGATTAGGCATATCCCTCTATCCCACAACAAGGATGCCATTATTTTGGGGTAGACAAAGGATGGCAACTACACTATTGCCTCAGGCTATGAAACCATGCATAACAAGGAAACAATTCATGTTTGGGAAAAAGCTTGGTATCTGGGCCTTATTCCCAAGATCAACATTTTTTTTAGATAATTCTACAAAATTGCATCTTGATGGTGGACAACCTCTCCAAGAAGGGGCATCTGATGCTTAATAGATGCATTCTTTGTAAAAAACCATAGTGAGAATGTGGATCATATCTTTATTCACTACCACGTCACCAAGGAAATATGGTTCTATTTCCTATCTTTCTTCAAAATGACCTAGTGTTTTCCTAATACCCCTACTTATCTCTTTGAAAAATGGCACCATGGGACTAATGGGGATATAAATAAGGGGTTATGGGAATGGACTTTTCCTCATGTTCATTAGGGAGTGTGGAAGGAGATAAATAATAGAATCTTTAGGGAGAAAGAAATTAATGCTAAATTTGTCTTCCACAAAAGCATTAACACTTTGATAGAAAACTTCACTACTAATAAATATCATAACCCTCTTCTTAGCACAAATGAAATTGACAAAAATAAGAGGGAGGACTAAATATGGACTCTCCTACTTGAGGGTTGGTGTAAAGCTAATTTCGATGGAGCTTCCTGAATTGCCTCACAATAGGTGTTCCATAGTCATGCACTAGGCCTGGCTTAGGAATAATCAATTCAAGCTAAGGACTAATTTTCCCCTACCATGAGGTGCATTTAGATTGTCAACCCAAAGATGTATACTTGAAATGGTTGGCACAGTATGTGCACTAGGTACCTTGATGAGTCATTATGCTTGTGCTGTAGGAAAGTAGAAATGCAAAGGAAGGAAACGACACTACTGCTGTGGAAAGGAAAATAATGAATCTATGAATGTTGAAAACACAATGACAAGATAACAGAGATTCCATCTCGACTCATCCACTAGACTGTTCTTGTAGATGCTATAGGAAGGAATTAACTAGCTACGTCTTACTTAAAATACTGCTAATGCTAGTAAAATGAATCTATTCTATCCTAATCTAATCCACCTTCCAAGTGGGCCCCCTTGGTTGGCTTCTCTAATCTACCAACATAGGATAGAAGCTAAAGAGAACTAATTCATTTCATTAATCATTCATTACATGATTTAGAATTGTAAAACATGACTGCAAAAAACTTTGAATCAGTGTTCTCTCTTACTCGATAAAACTTATCAAAAACCAAAACTTCATACACAAGAGATGATCCTGACATATATAGGGAATCTACTCTTTATTACATAGCAAAAAAGTAACTTTCCTAAGTTAAGTCTGCAGGAGAGAATATAGGAGAACAACTGAAAGCAGAAAGGAAGGATAACAGAATTAAGGAGGGAGCAATCAAGTCTCGGCATCCGCTTGTTACAACGTAAATGCAGAGAAGGCAATGGCTCATAAAAGCTCCTCCTTATTCACTGCGATGTTTCCTGGAGTGGTTATAACTTCCTTTTCATGGTTGTTCCTTGATGCTCATTTCTCCTTGAATGCTGTCAGCAACCATCTTCTGGATTCTTTCGCTCATCCTTTAATTCTTATCATCAGGTTAGTTATGATATAAGACATATTTGCAAATAAACATCCATCAAACTAAATTCAAGCATAAGAACGCACATTTGGATATTTATATGAAATACTGCATATTAAATATAATTTAGGCAAAAGATGACATAGTTTTTCTACCCCATAAATCATCAAAGGTTTATCAAACATAGGCTTATAAGTGTTAAAACAAGGATAAATGGAGTATCACAAAGTATCTTAAACATAAGAAAATAAAGGCATTTTTTAGACTCGTCATCTACCCCCTACTAAACTAATGCTTGTCCTCAAGCATTACACTTCTTTGTCAAAGATCTGAGCTCCCCAACTTCTGTCTTTCCCTTTCTGCTACTCTTGAAGGTGGAATAGAATCCTCTGGTCCTTTCCCGTACTTCTTGCATGTGGTCTTTTTGCAACTTATCAAGTTTCTCAACATCAATATCATACAAGGGCCATAAAAGCATTGGAGGTTGCATGGTCAAAGGACATCATAGATCTGGCCTTAGTTGCTTTCCCAGTTCTAAATATTTTGGAACTCTATATAGCGCTGCTTCCAAATTAATAGGATTGTGCAGCTCTGATTTCTTGAGAGAATCAGGTAACCGTGCCCATCTACTTCTTACTCCGGTCATAGCTCTCTGGAATGCAAAGTAGGGTAAGTTTTCATATTCGGCATACACTTTGTCTCTAGCAGCAAATACCTTCTTTCTAACTTCTAGATTACTCTTCCCATAGGTTAATGTAAACCAGTCTCGAAGCATTTCTTCTGGTTGTTTACTTTCTGCCCTCAAGGGTAAAGGTTTTGTTCTCTCCTCATCTCTGTAATTAACTAGTTGTCTATCATAATTTGCCTCATTAGACATCCATGACATTAAAGCTTTCAAATGCACATCTCCTATATAGAGCAATGACAAAATTATGAATATACAACTCACACAATAGATTTTTCTACCATGGTGGTAAGGTTTGATACAGCCCATAAAACTCTTGTGCGGTTTTGAATTTTGCATTTACATTTCTGAGGGTTAACATCAACTGAAACAAAAGATATTGTTCCTCCAAAAAAAAAAGCATATACTCGAGGAGGTCATCTGCAAGCAAGAGCTTGATCAGCTAATTTAAGTGAATGTTCCATGCGCTATTTCTGTCTTTCTAGCTATTTTTTCAATTCTTCAATCTCCTCATTTTGTGATGTTATGATCTTGCTCATTCTTTTCTTCTCCTCTTTCCATAGTGCTTTAGCAAATAAATTTTGTCCATATAATTAGAAAAGGAGCTTTTGTAAGGTGACGGCACTATTATCCTCTTCATAATCCTTTTTCTTTTTCTGTTCCCATCATAGATGTTCCGCCAAACTATTGATCCATGTTGACTTATATGGGACTAAGGTAGTATTTGAATCATGACATTCGGGAACTACTTCATTCTCATGGCTTGAAACACCTAGTAAATCCATTAAGGTTTCATTAATTTCTTGCTCACATGTTGCAGGAGGATTACCAGAAGCTTCTGTCATCTCAGTGTGAAGGGGAGAATGGTCAAAAATTATCTGCATAGGAGACTCTGGAGCAGGTGCTTTAGACAATATAGGATCTTTAAAAATCTGCCTTCTCATTCTAGGGCTTCTCTGGAAAGAAGTCTCTTCTTGGACTACTGTCTTTTGCCTACTTTTCTATTTCGGTGTCACTGCTGTAGGATTAGTTGCTGCAGGAACCTTCTTTGTTTTTTTCTGTTGCTTAATTGCAAGACTAGGTTTTTGTTGAGCAGCAATTTCTTCTGGTGACTTTCGTTTCTTTTTAGCTTTACTAGTAGTGGGTTTAGGAATGTCCTGTTCAGGTGGAGGCACATTCTCTTGAGTGGAAGCAAATTTTTGTTCAATCCCTTGTGCATTTTTTGTTTCAGCTCCCTCAATATTTTGTTCTGCAAGCTCACTACTAGGAACTATGTTTTCTTCACCCTGTCATTCGCTAAGGTCAACTTGGGGTTGTAGGGTTTTAAATTTCACAAATTCATCCCATGTCAAAGGGGATACATCCCTAAGAGACCTTTCTATTAACAACTTAATCAAGGCATGGTGAGTGACAGAATTATCTTTCCCTTTTTGAGTCTCTTTTGCACTAATACAGAGCATATTATATAGAAAATTTGGAAGATTTACAGCAATATTGTGCCTTATACAACTAAGCAACTTAAACTGGTGTGCATGTAAGTGAGAAAATCTGCCTTCACAAGTTAAATACCTGATGACATGCATTGCTAGGTCAGGGTATGGAGGCGGCAAAGACAATCTCTTGCACCCCTACTTTGTAACATCCAATTGAGGGTCATGTGGGGTAGTGAATTGGGCCCTTGCTGACCTAGCGTCATGCGAGCTCGGATAATGCTGTCCAACAGAAGGTAACCCTGTTACTTCTGCAATTTTTTCTTCTATTGCAATTACTATCAAACCCCACACAGAAGCTTCACCTTCATCAAATGTCCTGGTGAATTCTATAGCTGCTTCTTCATCATATGTTGTTAAATTAAAACAATAACCTAACCACCCACATGCATTGAATCTTCTTACTACTTCTACATCAAAGAGAAACAAAATGTGCTCAACAGGCTCTTTTCTCTATAAACCTCCTCCCATTTCTTGATACTTCTTTCGCTACTCCGTTTCCCTCTCCCTTTCTGAATGCAAACTTCAAAACTCTATGTTATTTCTCAGACGCTTCACCACTTCTTTTTGGGAACATTAATTGCCATAACCAATTGTTATGTGCCATAACTAAACTTTAGGTAAAAGTAAATCATGAATTTACGTGGAAATCATCCAAAAACATGGTTCAAATGCCAAAATTTTAAAAGTGGGTCACATCATGGCTTAGCACGAAAATTTTTTTTAAAAATCATTCAGAAAGAGGGAGTACAACACTTGACATGGCATACTTATGGCAAAAAGTTCTCATTAATAAAGGGTAATGCCAAGATTTTAGAAAATCATTACAGTTAATCAGGCATTTCATTGGATAGTATGACACTCCCCTGCCTCCTACTAATTTTACGAGAAGTGTCCTCACTTGTCAAACTAGTATGGGTGAGGGACTGGAATATGTCGTAATTATAGAGACTATGCAGTATTATATATAATTAACAAAATCTGCAAACTTATAAATGAATAATAGTTTGAAAATGTTTATACCTACCAAGTGGATTTTCACATGCTCCAAAAAAAGGTGGTGGAAATAATATAAACGGCAGCATCCATCAGCATGTGCAGATTTGATTGAAAACACAAAAACTTAATTATGTAGAAAGTGAGTGGATGGAAGATTAAGAAATGGAGTGGGGTGGGTGGATGGAAGATTAAGATATGAATGGAAATAAAATGGACTTTATGTGAACATAAAGTTATTATTATGGACATGCAAATTAGATTCAATGTTGAAGAGGAGCAGGCAGAAGGTTTTCACCTTCTGCTGCAGGAAGAGATACTTGAGTTGTTGTGGGATCTGGTTGTTTGAACTGTTGCATGAATTCAGCTTTTGTTTGAGGTTGTTTGTAAAGCTTAAGTCGATGATTGTTGATCAATATTTTGAAAGGCACATCATCAATTTTGGTTAGTTGAACTATTCCATTGTCAAAGACATGGATGATTTGATATGGTCCTGACCATCGCGTCTATAGCTTCCCTGGCATATCCTTAAAGCAAGAATCATACAATAATGCCCAGTCACCAACTTTGAATTGTTTGTTGAGGATATGAGAATCATGCCAGTGTTTTCTCTATTTTTGCACTAGTTCAGTGTGTTCTAAAGTGGTCTTGCGCATTTCATCCAAAGAATTAAGATGCAGGAGGCATTCTCTTTGTGTTGCAGGAAGATCAATATATAAGGTCAAGGTTGTTCTTAAAGTCTTGTGTTCAAATTCAATTGGAAGCATTACCACTTTCCCATACAAAAGCTCAAATGGTGTGAATCCAGTAGTGATTTTCCAAGTTGTTCTATAAGCCCAAATAGGTTCTTATAACTGGCTGGTCCAATCCTGATGATGCAAATGGACTGTTTTAGTTAGAATATTTTCCAACTCATAGTTGGTAACTTATGCTTGTCCATTGGCTTGTGGATGATAAGGACTGGATCTGCGATGTCTGATGTTATACTATTTCATCAACTCTAAAATCAAGTTGAAAGTAAACTGTTTGCCTTGATTAGTAACCAATTCTTTAGGAACTCCATAGTGTGTAAAAATCTCTTCATACAGGAATTCAACAACTTTTTCATCATGCGCATGCTTCATAGCCTTAACCTCAACCCATTTGGTTAGGTAGTCAGTACAAACTAGAATATAAGACTTCCCATTGGATGGAGAATCAATAGGATCAATGAAGTCCATTCCCCATTTGTCAAATGGTGTTAACACCACTTGAGGATTCAAAGGCATTTCATCTATTTTGGTTGGGCGACCCATTCTTTGGCATTGGTCACACTTCCTTGTATAATTGATTGCATCTTTATGAAGGGTAGGCCAATAGTAACTAGTGGCTAAGATTTTGAAAGCTATTCTTTTGACTGCAAAATGTCCTCCGCAGGGCTCATTATGACATGCATGCAAAATATCATATGTCTCATCTTCTCTTACACATCTGCGCATAACTTGATCAGGTCCAGTATAGAACAGAAAATTGTCTATCCATGAGAAATGGAAGCTTTTCTGTATGAGCAGCTTTCTCTCCTTATAAGAAAAATGCACTAGTATCTTATTAGCTGCAATGTAGTTAGCAATATCTGCATACCATGGAACTTTAACAGCAATATGAAACAAATGTTCATTTGGAAATGCATCATCTACCAGAGTAGTATCAGTATCATGATGATTGATTCTTGACAAATAATCAGCTATGACATTTGTTTTTCTAGGCTTATCCACTATGGTTATGTCAAATTCTTGTAGAAATAGTAACCATCTTGCTAACCTACCAATTATAGCAGGTTTGTTCATGAGATATTTGATTGCTACATGATCAGTATGAACATAGATAGGATAACCTGTGATGTAATGCCAAAATTTATTTAGAGCATAGACTACTGCTAACAATTCTTTTTCAGTCACTGTGTAATTCAGTTCTGGGCCATGAAGACTCTTACTGATATAATAAATGGCATTCTCAAGATTTGAGTGTTTCTATGCTAAAACTGCACCTATGGCATAATCAGAAGCATTTGTATATATGTGAAGGTAGGTTCTAATCAGGGCCTTGTAAAATTGGGGCTGTGGTCAAAAGTTGCTTAAGCTGCAAGAAAGCTTTATCACACTCAGGTGACCAATCGAATTCAGCTTCTTTGGTGAGTAACTTGTACAAGGGACTGGCTATTTTACTAAAGTCTTTTATAAAATGCCTGTAATATCCAGCATGTCCCAGAAAAGATTTGATATCTTTTAATTTAGTGGGTATGGGTAATTTTTGAATTACCTCAATTTTAGTTGGGTCTACTTGTATACTTGCAGTAGATATGAAATGACCAAGTACCACACCCTCTTGCATGAGCATGAAACACTTTTCACTATTTAGTGCCAAATTATGTTCTTGACATCTTACCAAAACTTTTTCAAGATTTATCATTGCTTCTTCAAAAGTAACTCCAAATGTTGTAAAGTCATCCATATAGATTTCCATACAATCATGTGATATATCAGCAAAAATACTAATTATAGCCCGTTGAAACATTGTAGGAGCGTTACAAAGACCAAATGGTAAAACAGAGTATGCAAAAGTACCCCATGGACAGGTAAATGTAGTTTTGTCTTGGTCTTCAGGAGCAATACTGATTTGATTATAGCCACTGTATCCATCTAAAAAGGAGAAGCACTTCTTTCTAGCTAGTGTATCCAAAAATTGGTCTATGAAGGGTAAAGGAAAATGATTCTTTTTAGTAGCCTTATTCAACTCCCTATAATCTACAAAAATTCTCCATTTTCCTCCTTTCTTAGGTACTATAACCAGCGGTGATACCCATTTACTATCAGATATAGGATAGATAAAGCCAGCATCAAGCAATTTCTGCAATTTTGTTTTGACTATTTCTTTGAGGCTTGGATTTATCCTCCTCTGAGGTTGACGAAGTGGTAGACAACCTTCATTAATGTATATCCTATGGGTACACAGTGTAGGGCTTAATCCTTTCATATCACCATAATCCCAAGAAAAAGTCTTCTCATGCTTCTGAAGCAATTCTTTTAATTGTTCCATCTATACAGATGTCAATTTGGGGTTAACATGCAGTTTATGGCCTTTACTCAGTTCAATAGGAATAGTGGATTCTACCATAGCAATTCCAGAGATTGGGCTTCCTTCTAATTCACAAGGAAGTAGTGAACAAAGATTTTTAGGTTCCTTAAGTAAAGTACAACTTGTATCACACTCCTCATATGTAATCAATTCTAATACAGAGCTTTCAAACACATCTTTTCCTACCACACAAGTGTTGGTAAGGATGCTCTGGATTACTGAATCTTCTTCTTGCAAGTTTAGAAAAGATTTCCTATGTAACATCATAAGTTGTACTATGGAATTTATCTCTTCTTCTTCATCACCTAAATCTGGCCAAAAAGATGTACTCAAATCTGGTAATGGTTGTGCAGGAGGATATAGATCAAATTGCTTGGTTGCTTGGCCATTTGATATGGTCATATTCCCTAATCTGCAATTAATGTTTGCATCATCTGTGGCCAACCATGGTCTACCTAGAATGACAGGATAGCTAGATAGGTTTACTTTAGGGGACAAAATCATGAAGTCCGCAGGATATTCTAGGGAATCTAAAGTCACAACAATATTTTCTATCATTCCATCAGGAATGATAGTGGAACTATCTGCAAGCTGCAGAATAGTTGGTGTGGGCCTTAATCCTTCTATTTGTAACTTCTTCATGGTTTCTTTAGTCATCACATTTATAGCAGCTCCCAAATCTATTAAGGCATTTTTAACAAATTGACCATTTATGCTGACACTTACTACTGGACTCCCTGGGTCAGAATATTTTGGTGAAATCACTCTTCCTAACATGATATCAGCTAAGTGTCCAGTAAACATGAACTGTGGTAGGATCCTTCTTCTTCCTTCTAGGTTTCTTTAGATAAGCTTCCCTTATATCTTTTCCATAAGCAGGAATGTCCTTAATAGCTTGAAACAAAGGTATTTGGACATGCATATTCTTCAAGTGATTAACAATGTCAAAGGGTTGTTCCTTGCTTTGTCCAGGTTCCTTTTGTATTAGTTGGTCTAGAAAAGGAGGCTCTACTGCTGGTTGAACTAGTATTGGTATGGTAACATTAGTTGGGTCAATAGGTTCATGAACCAAAGGTTTTGATGTTGCAGGAGAGTCTGATACTTCAGTTATAAGAGGTGGCTTTGGTGTTGGTAAGGTCGTTCCAGATCTTAAATGTATATCTGTGACATCTAGGGCATAAGCAAGGTATTGCTGGGTATCAGCACTATACATGGGCTATTGTGGTTGACTATTTGGATTTGGCTAAGGTTGTGCAGGTAGCTTTGTTTTCTTTTGAGGTCCATTATTTGCAGGTGGTGGCATTAAAGTAGGTTGTTGAGCTAGAGGGGATAATTTTTTAGCACCAGTATTTTGGTTAGGCCATTGTTGAGATCCCTTCCATTGGTTTGGAGATTGCTAATTCCCTTGGTTTGGAGATGGCCAATTCTCTTGGGGTGGTTGCCATTAGTTCTGCTAGTTCTGGGGCCATTGGTTATTCTGCTAGTTAGGCCAAGGTTGTTGGAAATTTTGAAACCATTGAGATTGTTGTGGGTTATTTTTCCTAGCATTATTCCAATTGGGTTGGTTTTGTGGAGGACCTTGGGTATTGTGGTTTTGCAATTGATTACCATATGAATTTGAATTTTGCAAGGGGTCTTGAGGCATACTTTGACATTGAGCCCATGGTTGGTGTTGAGAAACAAAGAATACTTGCTCATCATCCCCATCTATCTTTACATATCCAATTGGAAGATGCTAGTTCTCCATGCTTGCAACCAATTTATAGTGGCAATCCTTCTTTTGCTTTCAGAAATGAGGATAGTACTCAGCTAGTTGTAACTCAACATTTGCTTGCTTCTTCTTTGTAGTCATTGTATCCAACTGTGTAGTGACATCATTAATGATGTCTTGTTTGAAATCTGACAACAAATTGGATATTTCAAGTTTTGAAATGCCTTGACTAATTCCTTTTGTAACTATAGAATGGGGTCCTCGACCTTTATTCATGGTTAACCTTGAGTAGTTATGACATATCTTTATGAGGTCATCCGATTGAGCTTGATATACATCTCCACCAGCCATCAGGTTCAATCCTTCCAAACAGTCTTCATTCACTCCTCTTAGAAAGACTAGTTTTTGGGAATCTTCAGACAATGTGTGCTGAGGATTCTTTTGTAGTGTATATAAAAATTGAGAAACATAGTCTTCTAATGTCTCTTCCTCCTTCTGTGATATCCTAAATATATCATCTCCTCTTGTGCCAGATGCTTTTCAATATTCTTTATATTTTTCCAAAAACAAGGCTTGCATTTCATCCCAATTCGCAGCTGCATTGGCTCCTAACCCATGAACCATCATAAAGCTAATTCTTTCAATGTGGATGGAAATAATTTAAGCTTATGGGCATCAGTGTTGTAGTCGAAACTATGATAAAGGATGTCAAACTCAAACAAGAAGGTATCAGGGTCTTCAGTTGCAAGGCCATAGAACTTCGAAAGAGCAGTGGGAGGTATATTCTTGAGATTGGCATTGGTTATGAGACTTGGAAGTGGAAATGGAAAAGTGAGTTTTGCCATGACTGGTGGGACTGGATTATGAGGTTGCTACTGAAAAGGAATGTTAGGCACTGGATGATTAACAACTGGTGGATTCAAGGTAGTGTTATCAAGAAGACTGGTCACTATTTCAGTGAAAGGTTGGAGACCAGATATATCTAGGGATTCAGCTCTTGATGATGATACTGTGGGGAAAATAGGACTTGCATCTTCAAAGGTCAACTCAACTTCTTCTTCAACTTCTTCATTCAAATTAACAGATCCTTGTAGAATAAATCTGCCATATTCATCTCGTCGTCTTCCTCTTTGATGCATGCAACTAAAATTTTCACACTAGTAAAAAGAACTTAATCTAAAAACTATGACTCAAAAATGCTCCTAGCTTGACACCATTCCCAGCAACAATGCCAAAAATGAACTGCCTCATAATAGGTGTTCCATATTCATGCACTAGGCCTGGCTTAGGAATAATCTATTCAAGCTAAGGACTACTTTTCTCCTACCATGAGGTGCATTTAAATTGTCAACCCAAGGACGTATACTTGAAATGGTCGACACAGTATGTACACTAGGTACCTTGATGAGTCATTATGCTTGTGTTGTAGGAAAGTAGAAATGCAAAGGAAGGAAACTACACTACTGTTGTGGAAAGGAAAATATTGAATCTATGAATGTTGAAAACACAATGACAAGATAACAGAGATTCCATCTCAACTCATCCACTAGACTGTTCTCGCAAATGCTACAGGAAGGAATTAACTAGCTACGTCTTACTTAAAATACTGCTAATGCTAGTAAAATGAATCTATTCTATCCTAATCTAATCCACCTTCCAAGTGGGCCCCCTTGGTTGGCTTCTCTAATCTACCAACACAGGATAGAAGCTAAAGAGAACTAATTCATTTCATTAATCAGTCATTACATGATTCATAATTGTAAAACATGACTGCAACAAACTATGAATTAGTGTTCTCTCTTACTAGATAAAACTTATCAAAAACCAAAACTTCACACGCAGGAGTCGATCCTGACATATATAGGAAATCTACTCTTTATTACATAATAGAAAAGTAACTGTCCTAAGTTAAGTCTACAGGAGAGAATATAGGAGAACAACTAAAAGCGGAAAGGAAGGATAACAGAATTGAGGAGGGAGCAATGAAGTCTCGACATTCGCTTGTTACAACATAAATGCAGAGAAGGAAATGGCTCGTAAAAGCTCCTCCTTATTTGCTGCCATGTTTCCTAGAGTGGTTATAACTTCCTTTTCATGGTTGTTCCTTGATGCTCATTTCTCCTTGAATGCTGTCAGCAACCAACTTCTGGATTCTTTCGCTCATCCTTTAATCCTTATCATTAGGTTAGTTATGATATAAGACATATTTGCAAATAAACATCCATCAAGCTAAATTCAAGCATAAGAACGCACATTTGGATATTTATATGAAATACTACATATTAAATATAATTTAGGCAAAAGATGACATAGTTTTTCTACCCCATAAATCATCAAAGGTTTATCAAACATAGGCTTATAAGTGTTAAAACAAGGATAAATGGAGTATCACAAAGTATCTTAAACATAACAAAATAAAGGCATTTTTTAGGCTCATCACTTCCAAAGGCAACCCTAGCAAGACTAGAGTTGGTGGAATCATCAGAAATACCCAAGGAAAAGGAATTGTTTCTATTTTAGCTCCTCTAGGTATGCAAACTAACCACTATGCAAAGGTGATTGCAGCACATCAAACAATAAAACTTTCTAAGGACATAGGAGTCAGAAATCTATGGCTAGAAAAAGACTCCAAGAATATCATTGACTATCTCAATCAGAAGAATGAGCCTACATCGATGATAGTGAATATCATTTAGGATTACATTTAGATCCTTAAGTATTTTGATAATATATATGTGGCTCATGAGTAAAAGGAAGCTAATCAAGTGGCTGACAGGTTGGCCAACTGGGCAGTCAAGAATGATAAAATGAGGAAGTGGATTAACGGGTATAATATTCTATTGGAAATCCTATAGTTGATAGAAAGGGAGAGGATCCTAGGTAGATTTGGAAACATTAAAGGTCAATTATGAAAGTTTATGTGTTATGGGAAATGAGCCAAAATATGATGTGTAAATATGATTTCCAAAGCATGAAACTCATTATTAATTTTCATCATCACACTTTGAGGCTCGATTTTGGGAATCAAGTACATAAGGTGAAAAGGAATTTTGAAAAAATTGTTCATATCAATTAGAATCAGCTTTCAAAGCATATCACTACCAAAAAAAACTTGTAGAAAGGATGAAACATGGTGGTAGAAAGATATAGGAGGGAACCTTAAGGATGAAGTAGAGAAGTGGTGTTGGTGCTCTAAGGCGTGGAGAATTTTGAAAAAAGGTGATGTTACCACTTTCATTGAATGGCTTCATGGGTGGAAACCCTTTTTTACATGAAGCATGATCAAGAAATGGAATGAAGGGAGAGTTAAGATAGATGAGGCAAATTTCATAGTGATAGAGGAGGTTATCTCTATAGTGATGGGAATACCCATTATTGGGAAGAAATTCTACAAGGATAGAAGGATTCTGGAGAAGGCAGTGATCAAATTTACCAAGGATGTAGAGGAAAAAGGGCATTAGTGAAGAAAATCACCTACTACCTATTGAGCTCTATAAAACTATTGTGGTCTAGTCTGTGTTGAGGATTATCATCAAGTACATTTCCCTTGATACAAGATTCAACCACCTCTACACTCATCATTTCATGCTTCTTAACCATTTCTAGTATGGGGTGAAGATTTCTATTCCTTTTTTCCTGTACTCATCTATTAATGATAATATCAATAACTATAGGGAGAAGCACATAGGTAATCCTGCCTTCCATGAGGGGCTTTTGTTGCTAATCTATAAAATTTTAAAGGCTAAGACTTTGGGGAAAGAAATAAAGAATAGGAAGGTGGAAAAGGAGGGTAAGGAGGAGTCAAATGTGTTGGGAGGGGATTATACCCCTTTTGATACTAAGGACAACCAAAAGATGCATTTAGATACGGAGGAGGAGGCCACCTCACAATACAAAAAGGGGAAAAAGAGAGTCAAAATGGAGAAAAAGGTGAAAAGGGAGAAAATTGATCCTAAATAGGGTCTCAAAATTTCTTCTGATAGAGACTACAATGAGGGTGGAGGGCATGGAAATGGAGGGTGATAGTGCTGAAGGGGAGGAAAATACTATTCTTAGAGAGGAGGGATATAAGGAGAGGACAAGTGGAAAGAGAAACATGACTATTAAGATTACTACCAACAGAGAGGAGGATTATGTGATAAAGCCTTTCAAGAGGTTGAAAAGAGGAAGAGATATCAAGTCCAAGGAGGAAAGGTAGGAGGAGTGGAAGGATAGTGATGAGGAAGATAAGAAGCAGGGGAGTGGGGAAGAGGAGTAGGATTTTGAGGAATTTGAGTCCGGCCACTACACTTGTATGATTTTAGGAAAAGACATGATTGTGGTTTGGAGGAATTTCAATAATGTTTTTGTGAGGGTGGGGCTTAAGAGAGAGATGATTGAAACTCTAGTTAAGGAGAATAAGGAGGGAAAAATACAAATGGAGGAGTTGATTGACCATGCCCTTATTATTTTGAGTGACAACACCAAGGAACACCCTCAGATGGATGTGCTTAACAATGCAAAAAATAGTGCTATGATAGCTATTGAACCACTAAATGGACTTACCATGAAATCTTGGAGCTCAAATATAGAATGGGTAGATTGGAGAGGGATAATTGCAACACACAAAATAGGAAAATTGAGGAGGTAAACAATATGGAAAATAGAGTGGAGGAAGTGAAGAGTAGAGTTTAGACCATGGAGGGTGCTCTACAGAAAATTGTTCAGCAAAGCTATAACATTTTGAAAGCATTGAATGATAACATAAAGGTACTCATAAATAAAATTGAATAATATGGGATAGGTAAGGAGGATGACCAATCTCCCAATAGCGACAAAGATAAGTCTCCTGAGGATGGATCAAGGAAGAGAACCAGATCTAGCACAAAGAAGAAGGACATCTAGGAACCTAATAAAGATCTTTTAGACTTGAAAGAGGTGGCTAGAAGAATGTCTAAGCTGGAGATTTGAGCTATCAAAATGCTTGGAGAAATTGCTTGAGCTGATCTCCTAGCTTTTGGGCCTTTCCTAGTTTTTTTCGCTACTTCCCTATTTTCATTTACATTTATCTAGTTTTTCTATGGGGGGTTGTTTCAAACTATGGCTTTTATGTTGTTGATACTTTAAAAACTTTTTATATTTTAATCTTTAAGTATTGTAGGGTTTTAGTTCACCATTAAAACCTATTTTCCTTAATCAAAAACAAGTCAGAAAGTCATGACTAATAGTTGAGTCACTTACAATGGCTATGTACAAGTTCTCTCTAAGTTTTAATATGAAGTCTTAGCTCCCTTCTAAAAGATATTCAATAAATTAAATGTGTATTATGTCTTTAATGTGAAGATAGAAAGGTTATTGACATTCACTCATCAACATGAAAAGAATGTTCTTACAAATGCAAATAATCAATGGAAATACTAGAAAATGACCATAAGATCATTCACTAAATCCTCTCTATTATAGAGAAATTGAGAGATCTAAAATGCCTTAATCTATCGAGCATGAGTATACAAACCAATAGATCAATTCCTTTGACATGGAAATACACAAATGAATTCAAAATAAAAAAGAAGTGACCACAAGATCAATTTCGATCCAAAAAATAAATATTCAAACCTCATGATCTAATATATAAATTCCTCTTTATCTCAAACATGTGAAAAAATAACCACAAGATCATTTTATCCCTCCAATCTTTTCAAGCTACCCAGAAAACCTCCCTTAAAAATCAATTTTTAGAAAGTGTTTTTCTCTTCCCTATAGCAACATGACTTGGGAAAGAAGAACCTCTAACCTCCCATGCTATGACATTTTTATCTTTTCTTTTCCCCACAGTCTCTTTCAATTTCAATAACTAATTCTTGAAATGATATTTCTTTTTACCTTTATCTTTTTTGTAAGATTTACTTTCATTTCTCGTTTGAGATCTGATACACTTATAAACTATTTATTATAGAGTTCATAAGAGTATAACTTAAAATATTTGAATGATGTTTTAACAAATGACATTTAAATATGTTAAATCAAAATCAAAATATTTATTTTGTTGGGTGAACTGAAAAAGTACTTCTGCCAGTAAAAATGGATCTCATTGTGAGGGGCATATCATTTTTTCTACCGTTGGATCAACCTCATTTTTGGATGTGTTTATCCAATCCTAGTTTCTTGAATTTTGATCGGAGAGATTGGAAAAATTATCATCGAGTCAAAATAGATTAGCAGATGAGTATGGGTCTATATGACTTTTATAAAATTAGAATTCGTAAAATGAAGTTTCTAGACACTTTCACATCCTTTGTAACCCTCCATTTGGGCCTCTTTAAAGACTTATATCTTGTTGGCTTCATTTCATCACAATAATTATATGGGTTACAAATAACAAAAGTGGTTATCATTTCCATTACATTTATATGTGCCATGTCTACCTTTAAGAATACTCCAATTGTTGTCATGCTTAGGTCAACATTATGTCACAAAGTTTATATGCATGCTTGCACTCTTCTCATAAATGTATTAATTTCTCCAAAGTGTTTTCCATTTTTGTCAATGTTGGAATGCATATTCATTCTAAAAGACAACCTTCTCCACTAGAATGCTCTAGGTTGTAGCAGCAAAGACACTTTGGGCAATAACAAGATCAGCAATATGCCAAATGTTTTCCTCTAAATTATCCCACTATTTTGTTGTTTAATCTAATAGAATTTTTCTATAATCCTTTTGGGATGATTTTACTAATTTCAAAATAGCATGAATCTTCTCACGATCATGACTCGGTTTGTGGTTTGGGTTTTTCATTTCTGGTAGCAAGATGAATGGATGGAAGTTAAACTTGGAGACCCACCAAATTTATTAGTCACTTTAAATAGTCCACCATCCAAGATCTACTATCAATGTTTAGTTCCTTAATTACTTTGAATCTAAATTTTTAAATTATGAACTTGATTAGAGCTTTGAACTCTGAACTATTGAATTTTGATTCTAGACCTATACTTTTAGTCTGTGAGCTCAAATTGTTGAACTTGAACTTTGAACTTGAACTATAATGGTGGTCCTTGAAATGATGGAAAATATTGAACTCTGAATCACTATATTTCTATAGTGAACCTGGATCTGCATGCTTGATCCCTTGAATGTGAACTTTTAACCTACACTTTCGAACTAATGAATTTGAAGTTAGAACTTGAACCTTGAACTTGAATTATGAACTTTGAGGTTCAAGGTTTGATTTCAATAACTCTTTGATGCATTATCCTTTTCAAAGCATCATTTACAAAAATATTATTAACAAAGGTCACTGCACAATGTGGGAAATTTGGAAATCTTTCCATGGACAAAAGTATACTAACAAACATGATCTTGATCCTTATTTATAAAAAACTACTATAAAAATTCCATCCATCAAGATTCCTTTCATTCCTTATTCCCAAGTTGACTATTACAAATCTCACATAATTTAGAATCATAAGAGGGCTTTAATTTACTTTCATTATACAAAAAATAATACACAATAAATGAAATCCCAAGTTCTCTTAACACAAGGAAAGTCTAAAATAATTATTTGTGTTTTGATTTTATTTTATATATATTATTACTTAAAATAATTTCACCATCTTTCATGTCCTTGGTTGTGCTTTCTAGATAGCATGAAGGTCCCAACAAAAAGTTATAGATTGTGTATAGAAGAGACACATAAGTTATGTAAGTTTTATGTATATGGAAATGGATTTTAGTTTGACCTATTTGGATTCTACTTCCATGCACTGAAGTGGTGACATTGTGCATAAAAGGAAAACATAAATCATGTAAGTTTTATGTAGATAAGCATGGTTTGGCCTGATCTATGCCTTATTCTAGCTAGAGTAGCACTTGCATAGAGGTTGAAGTAGTTGACATATTTTTACAAAAGGAAATTTTAAAGAGGTGTGCATGATTAGATATTGTCTAATGAAATATTAAAGTTCTGTGTGGTTTTACTCACAAAATGCTACAAGAATTTGTGGGAAAGTATTTGAAGGTAGATTTGGAATCACTAAGAAATTATCTTTGGTCTTCCATATTAGCATTAGAATATGCAGAAAAGGGTTGTAGCCTAAATTTTTTAATCATCCAAACCATCATTCATTTCCATATTTTCATATATCATATATGATCTTCTAATCTAAGAGAGAACTATGTCATTTAAAGATGGTAAATTTCATTATTGCTATGTATTGAAGTTTGTAGTAGTTATGGGTTCTCAATGGTGCTAGTCTTATAATTTTTATTTTATCATTCTATTCAACCTTTTATATTTGGAATTTCTTGCAAAGGAATGAAGTACATTGTGCATGGATTATACATTGGAGAGATAAGTTTGATGCTAGTTTGTTTTTGTCAAAATGAAAATTCTACTGAATAAATATTGTAAGTTTAGTTTTTCATATTTGTGGAATGAAAATATAATTGAAACTAATGAATAATTATGGGGTATTAGTTAATGGAAAGGATTCCAAATAATTTTTTGGGTTGGAGTACTAGAGATGATAAATCTAAAGTTATTTTCGTTCTTTCTATTTTTGACTTTGAACTTCATTATATATATAAATACATATATGTATGAACAAAATATATAAAAATATTTGGGATAATTTCAACAAATTATTTGGAGAAAAAATGGCTATTGATTTTTTGTCATAATAATGCAATCATTTAGATTCAAAATGGAAGATGGAATTGCAATGTAAAACCATATTAGTATCTTGAGATTTACTATTAGGCAACTTGTAGAGGTTGACAAGCTAGTAGATGATGATGATCTTAAGGCTATATTATTAAACAATTTTCCTTAAGAAAAATGCTATTTTAACACCCAGTTGAAAATAATTTCATAAACTCTAGAAAATATGATTTTATTAGGTATATTAGAAGAAAATAGGACCAAGGAAGATAGAAAAGAAGATTTTCAATTGCATAAAGCTCCAAAAGTTAATAATAAACAATTAGGTAAAACTAAAAGATATTATACATATTTCTACTATAACAAAAATAGACACACAATAAAGTATTGTAGAACTTGATCTCACAATCTTCTTATAGGGAATCTTGAAAATGAATTAGTTGTAGAAAGAATCTTGTATTGAGGATGGGAATATACCAAATGATAAAGATCCATTGATGATTCTTATTTTCCTCCTAATTGCATATTTTTACTTTGATCCCTGAAAATTGGAGGTATTAGAAAATGGAGGATTTCTTCCAAATGAAGATAGATTCTTGATCTAAAAATGTGCTTTATATGAGAAGTTTTTTTTTTTTTTTTTTTCTTCCATGATTTCTTTTTTTCTTAAGTATCTTAGTTGTTGTTGACAAATCTTAGGAATAAATGCATTATGAAGGACATTATTTGGAGATAGGTTTGGATGTTGGCTAATACATTGGCTATGAATGATTTTATGGAAAGTGTTAATGAGACTTTGATGTAGAACTATCACTCTTTTGATGTTCAATATATAACTAGGAAGATTTTTTTGGGAATAATTGGTGTATGTGATTCAAGACTTCAGTGCTAAGAGCTCAAGGATTTATCCCAAAAATTTAAAAAAATATGAGGGTATGAAGAAACTTAAGGGAGATACATTTGATTGAAGATTTGGTTATCTAAGAAAATATTTTCTCAAATTTTTATTTTCATTTATGTAATCAAGAAATATATTTTTTAATCCTTAAGAGGATGTCCCTACGATAGAGTTAATTTTATGTTTCTTGTTAATCAATATAACAAAGATAAGTGGGGTGATGATAGAGTAATTTGTAAATAGTTCATGTATTATATTTTATGCATTCTTCTATGTAACTATGGTGATTATTATTGGCAAGAGACTACAACACAATGGTAAATTGTGAGACTCTTATCTAAGAGGTCTTGGGTTCAAATCTACTTGAGTGCTTAAAAAATAATAATAAATTAATCATAACACATAATAATTAATCATGGCTTTGGCCTCTTACCAATCCAAAAAAAAAAAATGGTGATAATTAAATAGCTACATTCACCACTTTATGTATTTTATTTTTTTGGGAATAAATCATCAAATCACTTACATTTACTTTAACCTTTCATATCTCTACATACACTATTATCATTTACTATTATATATATATTAGTATAGATTTTATTTTATTTTTAACACTTCTTTTAATTTGATGAGATATCTAATTCGCCATAACCCTAGAACTTAAAATTTATATTCTTCATTATTTTCAACAAGCTTATAAAATATTAAATTTTCTCATACTCTACAAGAAATAAGCTTTGCATTATCCTATTATTTTCCTTTTATAAATTTTGACAACCTTAACTACATATTTTACTCATTATTTTATTTTTCATAAAATTTTTTAACATATACACAATCCCTAAGTTTTCAAACCTCAAAATCATTTCAAAATTCTTCTAGACATCTTAGACAAAAGATAAAAAAGATTATATCATAAAAAATTATACAAAACTTTGACCTACAAGTTTGAAGAAAGTGCCACATAGATTATACATCTTAAATCTTTAAAAATATAGTGTTCTATTTATTCAAATTTTAAAAAGTTTTCTATATCAAAGCAACATTCCATCCTAAGTAGAAAGACAATTTTAATATATAAAAAAACTAGATTGGATCTCTTTTGCCATCATTTTCAACCTACAAAAGATAACTTATAACTTTGACAAAGAATTTTGTATAAAATGTGTGAAATTTAAATTGGTGAATTACCCTTTTTTTTCCCTTTTGGGTGCCTAAGACCCTAAAGATCTATTAATAGAAATTGATGACTTTTTTAGGCATTCTAATTTTTTCAAGGAAACTATGTATGTGAGTAAGGTAAACTATTTACATAAATATTTATAATAAGTAGTTTAGGGGGAAAAAATTTCAATTTTGAGACTCTTAAGGAGTTTTCTCAAATTGAGACCTTTAAGGAGTTTTCTCAAATTCTTTTTTGGTGATTTTGCAAAAATATTTGTCATATCTCTTTGCCTTTGTAGGTCAATGAAATGACTCTTTCCATTAGAAAGACTTGTCTCATTTTAGCGCATATATATATATATATATATATATATATATATATATATATATATATATATATATATATATCTAGGTCCAACTAACAAAATAAAATATATTCCAACCTTGGTTGACAGGTATTATTGTTCTCTCTATGTTGTAATTTGTTCATCATCTACTCTCAAACCTACAAAATTTGAAAGAGTATATTTCAAAGTAAAAATAAAGGAAAGGAAAGAACCTTGGAGTAATAGTCTTAATAAGAAAAGCATGACAATCTTATGGCATTATAATTAAAAGGTTGTTACGAGTTCTATCAACTTTAATATCTATTGTTATTAATATGGTTAAAACTTTTTTTTTTTTGGTGAAACATTATATTTATATTAATAATAACTGGTCCAGAAGAGCTCTTGGAGAAAAGAACCAGAAAAGAAAAACTTCGGTCATTACCTGATACAAAAAAGGAATGCAAAAGAAGAAATATTGCATCAAGAGAGAGTATCTACCAACACTAATGAATCTTGTCCTAGAGATTCTTAGATCGAGAATATAGTAATTACAAAGAGCCTAAAACTCATATGAATACAATTTATTGATTGGTGCTAGAGACAAGACCCAAAGCCCAACAAAAAATGTCACAAAGATTACCATCCCTAAGCTAAATCCAAAACTTCAATTAAGACCATGATATTAGAAAGCCATCTGATGCAAGTGTAATCCAAGACCCTAACTTGCATATAATATCTCAAAAGAGCAAGTGAGGTCCATAAAAGAAAAAACATGTGAAATCATAGAGAAGTCATGGTTTACTATCAAATAAAAAATGAGGACTCAGCCTTATTCTAAACATATTATTTTTTCATAATATTAACCAAGTTGGAGAGATCAAGGAGGTTAAGTGGGGAAAGTAAAGAGTTAATATAAACCTCGTCAGTACCCAAATTAGCCATACAATCAACTAAAAGATTCCCTCTCTATAAGTATGCATGATGTAACATTCAGAGATTAAATCAAGAAGAGATCATACTTGATGTAATATATACTGTATGGACCAATTACATACATGACGGTTAATACATGCATTAATAATAATTGATGAATCCCCTTCAGCATGTAACTTAGAAATAGAAAGTGATTTTGTAAGTTCCAAACCAAAAAGCATGGCCAAGGCCTCATCTTTGTTATTAGTACATTGAGGGAGAGAAGAAGATTTAGTTGTAATCACATGACCTTTAAAAGCTCTATTGACTATGTCATAGCTAGAGCTACCTAGATTTCCTCTAGAGGCCCCATCAAAATTGAGTTTGAAATAACCCTCACTTAGAGGAATCCACTCGGTTTGTGCTTAGATAAGAGTAATCTTGCAAGGACACAATGGAGCAAGAAGATGAGAGAAAAGTAAACCCTTCCACCACTAAATAATATAGCCATCCCAAGGAGAAAAAAAATGTTTACCCTTATATTTACTTATTGAAGCATTAACAAGCTCAACAATTGATCTCTCTAATCCTTCTAAAAATTAAGATATTGGAGATGATGTCTATCTAAAAATTCTCTTGTTTCTTTCCCACCAAATTTCCCATACTATAGATATTGGGATACACTTCCAAAGACATGAAAACACTAATTTAGAGTATAAGATTGGCCATGCTTGGAATAAATCCCATAGAGAATTAGGTAATGGCATATGGAAATTAAGCTTATCAAGGACAAAATGCCAATAATCTTGGACAAAAGGGCAGTTTAAGAGGAGGTGTTCTATTGTTTCTATAGCTTGCAAATAGAGCACATAGCTAAAGAGATAAAAAATGCTCAATCTATGAAGACGATCACTAGTTAAAATTTGGTTCTTAAGTGCAAGCCATGCAAAGCATCCTGCTTTTAGTAGAACTGAGCTATTCCAACAAAATTCAAAGGCATGATATGCAGTCTAATTATACTAGTTGTGTTGGATAGCCAAGTATCCTAGTTTAATAGAATATTTACCATCTTTAGCTGGAACCCAAAAGAGGCAATCTGGATGATTAGACATAAAGACATTCCTTTTAGCTAGAGCTTGTTTGAAAGAAGCAGCCTAGTTGTGGGATATAGGAAGAGATGAGGGGTCTTTCCAAATGACTAGCCCTGTGAACCTATGAATAGCTGAGACATAAGTAGAAAAGGATGTCCCCCAAGCTTGAATCACTATGTTTGAAAAATCCTTTAGTGAATCAATAGTGGCAAGGAGGGGAACCCATTCCATGAATCAAACCAAAAATTGACACTATCCCTATTGTTCACTTGCCATGATATGAATGAAGTAATAACTTCTCGAGAAGCCATCATGAAATCCCAAGTGAAAAACCCCTTTTTTAGTTCTAGCATAGTAAGAACTCTAGAAGGTTTCAAGTTATCTAAATATTTCTCTTGCAAAAGGAAACACCATTTGGTAGAGGATTTTCCATACATTTTCCAAACAAGTTTAGCACAAAAAGCCTTATTCCTATTGGTAATGTTGGGAAGTTTGACACCTCCTATTCCATAAGAGGTTGACATGGCATGAATAAAAATTAGTGGTATTTCTTTCTGAGCATTCATATTATTTGACCAAAGAAAGGTGTGGATTAAAGTTTCAATTTGAGAGATGACACCTTTGGGGCTTGTACAATGGAGAAGTAATAGTTAAGAATGGCAGAAAGAATAGTTTTGATAAGAAAAATTCTACTTAGGAGGGATAACCAGTGAACCTTCCAAGCACTAATTCTACTCTTGGTACAATCAATCACAGATTTCCAATAAGAGGGTTTGTTTAATCCCATAAAAAAGGGAACACCAAGATAAGTAGAAGGTAAATGATCATGGGGAAAACCAAGAAGATGGATTATTCTTTGAGAAACCAATCGAGAAGTGTTAAAAACGTAAATTTTAGATTTAGTTGCATTAATACATTGACCTAAAACTAGTATATATATAGGTCAATGGCTTTTTTCATACTCTGTGCTTCTTGATATGTAGATGATCTGAATAGTAAAGTATTGTCAGAAATAAGAGAATGGGTTATGGACAAAGATGTACCCATAATATTGATACCTTTCTACATTAAAAGAGTTATTAAGTCTATTGAGGGCCTCTGCCATAATGATAAGAAGGAATGGAGAAAGAGGGTCACCCTAATGAACTCCTTGGGAAGAGGCAAAGAAACCTGTTGGTGCACCATTAATGAGAATAGAAAAATATGCACCTGAAATGCAAGCTTTAATCAATTTACACCACCTAGAAGAAAAACCAAATTGATGAAGGACTAGAAGAAGAAAAGAACAATTCAAATGGTTAAAACATTTAACTATATTAAATTTTTAATCCTTTTAGGTCTTTGAAAAAAAACACATCTTTCACTTACAGAAGAAAAAAATTGAGTTTATTATTAAAAAAATACATAGTTGAAACATTCAATTAAGATATCAAATTTTAACTATTTTATTTATTAAATATTATTTTATTTTACTTTGTAGCTATTTTATTATTTCATAGATAAGTAGGAGATGTCTCCACAAAAATTTTGTTGGAAATGTAAATGGGAAAGTAAGTTCAAGGAGGGGGCGGGGCGGTGGGCGAATCAGCACTTATAACTTTTACCATAAAAACTATTCACCATACATCCATCTCATAACATGTAATCTAAAATAACCATGCATTACATCCAAAACATAATGTAAATCAACACATAACACATAAGATTTTGGTTACCCAAAAACCCTCCAAAGAGAAGTTAAAACTATGGTGGGGATGACACCCACAACTCTTCACTATTGTAGTTGTAAAGCATAGCCAATTATGGCTACAAAGTTTCAATCATAAACTATGATCTACCCTATGAAAGGTCTTCCCTGTTAAAGGCTTACAAGACTATTAGGTCTCACCTTGACTAAAGAATTTTAAAGTCACACCTAAGTAAGCACTCTGTTAGGAGATATACAAAAGTCTATTAGGACTACTCTATTATGATATTTACTCTATATCACCTATTAAAATGATTCAATACCTGATCCTTCGGTTAGCACCTTGCTACTTAATGTCAGATCTCCTCTTTATTAGTTATCTCTTGATCCTCTTAATCAAGTCTATCTTATCTATCCTTTCACTTCTTATCATTGTTCTCCTCAAAATGATTCTACATTATAGCTCCATAACTTAACCATCATTTCCACTATTCTCTTAGCATTCCTCTCCTCATGCATGTATTCCCCTTTAGGGTTTACCTACTTAAATAGGCATTTAGAAAATGGTATAGGTCATAATCAACAGCTTCAATTGATTTCTATTTCTACCTAGTGCTTCCCTTTACCTAATTGGTTGCATGTAATGGTGTAGGGATTCGTAATATGATTGGATCCTTGTCTCTTAATATTGAAGATTCATGTTCATATCGAAAAAAAATGGTTTGCATAGAAGTTTTCTCCATAACAAACATATATGTCAAAGACTAGTAACTCAACATCAATAGACTCTGATGCTTGGCCTTGACTATGCTCTTTATGCTAATACTTAGCTTTTGAATGGCTCAACACTTACTCTTGCATGACACCTAAATCAGTTAGCACACATTTTTTACTCGACATTTTTTTTTTCTCAACACTTGAGTGACTCGACACACACTAACTACTCAACACATACTAGTGCTCGACACTAACTATTATATTACTTAGCATGTATTATCTGGAGGCTTATGCTCGGCATATACTATGGACTCGGCTTGTACTATCCTTTGCTAGATAATGACTAAGTGTTTTTTCACTACTTTGTCAAAACCAAAATGAGATTAATAATATCCCCCTTTGACATGAGTGAAAAAAACACTTCGTCATGGTATATACAATCTTATTTTATGCATAATTCAAACAATATATCATCTATATTCAGCTTTTATACAAAATTTGCAAAAATGTTGTCTCCCATACCTTATTACTCCCCCTGAGTAATGACTTCATTTCATTTTTGTAACTCCTTCTAGGTAGATATCTGCCTTGAAAAAATTCTCCAAAATTCCAAAATTTACAAAATCTCCCCTTTTGACACTTATGTCATTTGGGTGGTACACTTATAGTGTATTTGTCAAAAAATGGCTTATGTAGTTCCATTATGATTCCCAATGTGGAATCCCAATTGTCAGTGGTTGTATGTAAAGATTGAATCTATATTTCTAGATTTGGTACCATATCTACTAGACCTTATTATGTAGAAAGATACGAATCTTTCTTAATCAATGTTTCTACAAAGGCTAGTTCCTTTTGTGAAACTTTCATGTGAGGGGTCAACATGGACTATATATTGATTAGAGTTGATCTTATATTTGCATCATTTTCTTAAACTCAAAAAACCTACTCTATGTATACAATAATAGGGTCTTCAATTGTATCAATTGGCATTCCCCTCTTGTTCCATATGGCTCCAGTATTCTTCTCAATTACTTATTTTGCATTGCTCCTTAATGTCTTTGGCCTGTCTAGGGTAGGATACTTTGTCACTCTATAAATAATCCTCTTTGATATTCTGATAGGTCCATTTTCTAACCATATCTAATTTTCATGTATTCGACTCAATACAATCTTTATCCATTTAGTTTTGAAAACTGGGGAAAATCTAGGGCGCATGTTAACGCTTTTTTTTCTACAATTTTGTCTTCTTCCTTCAAAATTCCATTTTCACACAACCTCTAATGGGCATCTCTGATCTCTAGATCTCCAACCTCTCAAACATTACATGTATAGAAACATATTACATCCTAGATTATCAAAACCCTAGGTGAAATAGTTGACAATGCATTAGATGGATCACCCTTATATGAAATCTCAAGAATTGCATGAAATAGTGGTTGACATACATCATTACCAATTAATTGTACATTGGTAACCTCTTTACCTTCTTTCCTAACTCCTTCCAATGAACTTTCTTCCATTTTCACTTGCTAGGGTTTACAAAATGCAAAATAGCATAACTCGACACAAGTAAAATACCTTTCAAATCAATGTAAAACATTCGTGTAGCAGTTGGATCTAGTTAGCAGTCACTAGAATCTCTTTCTCAAATTGCATTTGTGCTCTTCAATCTTTTGGTAAATGCAAATGACTCAAAAAATTGAGTATACAGTCTTCAAAACCTTGCAATTAATGCTTAGTGCATATATAGGTGTAAGCTCAGTTGCTATAGGATTTTCAATACACTCAGCCATCATAGCTAACTTGGAAGTCACTACAGTACCTCATTACTTGGCACTTACTGTAATACTTGCAATACTTGGCAACAACATAGAAAACAACAAAATGATAGATTGTCTCTTTGTTCTAATCACTTCATTGCATCTTAATATATACTAATAGATCCTTTTCATTGCTTGAATACTTGGAATTGATGCAAAATATGTTATTTAAGATGTCAGTTCTACACATACCTTTGATTGCTTAGATGGGGCTGATGTAATCACCTAATCCATTGGATAAAGTGACCTCATCTGGACTTTATGTGTTGCAATCTTCCTTCTTTTTCTATGTCTTTCTCATCTATATCTTTACCTTCTCAGCATCTACCTTTCCTTTGCCTTTGTTGAATTCATTGCTCAGTGCCGGTGACCAAGTTTGATAGTTTTTGCTTACATGACCAGTCTTAAGATAACTAAAGCATACAATCTCATTCAACCATATATTATAATTACCTATGAAGTGTGTCCTAATGTAGTTTTCAAGGATATGACCATATTATTAGCAATAGTGACAATTATACCTTGTATTGTGATCCCAATTGTAAGAATTTTCATTATAATGTACCTTTGTTTGCTTATTAGATGTCCACTTGGGTTTAGATATGTATTCATATGCCTTGTGTCCATACTTTTGACAATTGTAACAATATCCTTCAAATCTCTGAGTGTTGATGGTCTTTGTCTTGCATTCATGTGCCTAATGTCCTTGCTTCTTGTAGTTGTGGAAATGTCCATTAAATTTCTACTTAGGGCTTTGATTACCAATGTTTCTCCTATAGACATTTTTTGTGTGATCTAATTTTTCACAATGATGAAAAGTGGGCTTGATGTTCTTTCCTTTATTGTTCCTTTGTTCACCACTTATAGATGATCCTCTTTTCTCAGTAGTAGAATATCCCAAACCATTAGTATCATTGTTTGATCTTGGCAATTCCATCAGTTTTTCAAAGTACTTAATGGCTTCACTAGGGTTGCTAATATTTTCCTTTTCTATCTTCAATTCATTCTCAGTAGGGAATTATGTGTTTCCAAAGTTGTAATCTCAATGTCTTTCCTATTCAGTTCTTGATTTGCAAGCATCAACTAATTCATCAAATCTAGTTAAATGCTTGACGATCTTTGCACATTTGATGACTTCTCCTCAAGTTTGTTTTCCACTAGTCTTTTGTCTTCTTCAATCATGAAACTATCTTCTTCAACTTTCTTTTTTAGTTCAGTTGTCTCACACAAAAATATTGATTGATTTTCTTGTTCTAATTTTAGATTCTTGACTTCTTCATTTAGGGCTCGATTCGTCTTCATCAGATTTGCAATTGTTGCACCGCATTCTTCTAAATTTTTTTCCTCAAAAATTCTAGTAGTGTCTTCTTCTTATTGATATTGAGTGTCATTTTGTTGAATGGCCAATTCTTTTGTTCTTTTCAATGATTGTTGTAGTTCATCTCTTGCCTCCTTAAGTTGATGTATGGCATGTTGTATTTCAATCTTTTGGTTCTCAATAGTCTTTCCCAATTTGTAAACTTCCATCTTCAAGATCTTACCTCCAAAGCTATCAAACTTTCTTTTGTAGAGAACAAATATCTAATACCAATTGTTGGAAATGTAAATGGGAAAGTAAGTTCAAGGGGGGTGGGGGGTAGGGGGTTGGGGGGTGTGAATCAGCACTTTTTAACCATAAAAACTATTCACCATACATCCATCTCATAAATTAACATGTAAACTAAAATAAGTAACCATGCATCACATCCAAAACATAATGTAAATCAAATACATAACACATAAGATTTTGGTTACCCAGATACCCTCCAAAGAGAAGGTAAATTTGGGATGGGGATGACATCCACAATTCTTCACTACTATAGTTGTAAAGTGTGGCCAATTATGGCTACAAAGTTTTGATCATAAACTATGATCTACCCTGTAAAAGGTTTGCCTTGTTAAAGGCTTACAAGACTGTTAGGTCTCACCTTGACTAAAGTATTTCAAACTCACAATTAAGTAAGCACTCTATTAGGAGATTTACAAAATTCTTTTAGGACTACTCTACCAAGATATTTACTCTATATCACCTATCAAAATGATTCAACACCTAATCCTTCAGTTAGCACCTTGCTGCTTGATGTTAGATCCCCTCTTTACTAGTCATCTCTTGATCCTCCTAATCAAATCTATCTTCTCTATCCTTTCACTGCTTATCTTTGTTCTTCTCAAATTGATTTTTTATTATAGTTCCATAACTTAGTCATCATTTCCACCATGAAATGCTCTCTACTCTTGGCATTCCTTTCCTCACCACATGTATTCCCCTTTAGGGTTTACCTCCTTAAATAGGCATTTAGAAAATAGTTTAGGTCATTATCAATGGCTTAGGTTGATTGCTATTACCACCTAAAGCTTCCCTTTATCTTATTTGATGCATGTATTGGCATAGGGATTCATAATATGACCAAATCCTTATCTCTTAATATCAAAAATTCATGTTCATGTTAGCCAAAAATGGTTTACATAGAAGTTTGTACCATAACAAACATCTATGTCAAGGACTGGTAACTCAACATCAATAGACTCTAATGCTTGGCCTTCACTGTACTTTTTATGCTAATACTCAACTTCTGAATGGTTCTACACTCACTCTTACTTGGCACCTGAGTCACTCAACACACACTATTAACTTGACACCTTCTATTTTCTTGGCACACATTGACTGCTTGGTACTAACTATCATATTACTCAGCATGTATTTTTTGGAAGCTTATGCTCGACATATACTATGCATTCAGCTTGCATTTTTATTTGCTAAATAATGATTAATTATTTGTTCATTACTTTGTCAAAACCATAATGAGATTAAAAAATTTAAATTGTGACATTTTTTATAGGTTAGAAGCCAAAGCCTAGATTTATTATTATTATTATTATTTTTTATTTTTTATAGGTTAGAGGCCAAAACCTAGATTAATTATTATTATTTATTAAGTTTAAGTAGACTCAAACCCAAGACCTCTCATACAAGAGGCCCACAATTTACCATTGTGTTGTAGGCTCTTGCCTTCCAAATTGTGACATTGTTAGTAGGATTCAACTGTTTAGTTTTTAAATCAAATTTATACTTTTTTCAAAAAGATATTTAAATTATTTTATAGTGATGGATGAGTTTGACTAAATTATTTTAATTGTTTTATACCTATATCCAATTATTTTATATGTAAAAATAATAAATTTTAGATAATTATACTTTCAACTACTCTACGTTCACTATCATATGAAATGCTTATCCTTTTGTAACATTCATATTTATTCGCTGATTTTTTTAATAAAAATTAAAATATATTATTTTCATATGGAATAAAATAGGATAATATGAAGAATAAATGTTAACATGTTTTACTATTGTCAATAGACTCTTATTGAGGTTAAAAAGTTCTTAAAGAACCCAATAGAGAGCTCCCACTATGACTTTATTTATCCATATTTATTAATTGGGATAAAATATTAATGAATTCAAAGTTGTAGATCAACCATGCTTTTTTGAGCTCAGAGTTAATAATACCAATCCACTTCCCACTACAACTCATGAAATTTATGTGATAATAAGTATTTGGTAAAATCCAAAAATAATGTTATGAGAATCAGTTGAATCTCTTGTTAGAAATATTTTTCAAATGGTGACAGATTGAGAAGTCATTACTAAAGCATCATTGGTAGTCAGACCATTGGTAGAATCTCCAACTGGGAATAATTTTCAAATGGAAAATGACTTGTTAGCCATTATTAAATACTTTAGGAATAATTATCAACTACTTGGTGTTAAGGCTTCCATTCATCCTTTATTCAATCATATGTAAGCTCAATAGCTACTTTTTTCCCAAATGGACGCCTTTAATTCTCTAACAATCATAGACATAAGCATGGCCCATTTCATTCAACAACTATTTTCTTTCCCCGAAATTCTTTTGATTTTTCTCTCCACCATTATTCTTGTAAGAATTTGGTATAGCTCTGATACCATGTAAGAATTTGCCTTAAAAAAAAATTCACCCAAGAACTAAGAACTCAAACACAAGCACAATTGTAGACCAAAAATGGATATGATCAATTAATCAGAGTATGTCCTAATATATTGCTATGTTTAGTATGTGATGTGCAAACACACTAGGAGTACTTGTATATAGAGGCCTCTTAGGAAGCACCTAGAATGTCTCTAGAAGGAAAAAGGAGATAAGATAAGCATCATGACAACTAAGCACATGCCTTATCCATCATTCTAGATGAGTGGATAAGAATGAGAAGGTTGTAGACACCATGTGCTTAATTAGTGTGCTAACTCTTGTGTTGTAGACACCATGTGCATAAAAGAGGTGTGGACTCCTATGTTTTCAACATGACAACACACAAGAGTGCACATACTCCTAGTTGGCTAATAAATAAATAATAAAAATATGCATTAACCTAAGTAAACTTAATTAAGTGTAAATAGTGAAAAATTATTTAAACTACACCCCCCCTTAAGTATAACTTAGGGGAATGCCCTTAAGCTTATGAAAACTAGGATAAAATGCATGATGGGTCTTGGCCACTAGGCCATGTTAGGTACCCATGTACATAATGAAAATGCAGTCTCTCATAAAGCGAAGAAAGATGGAAAACCTGATAGGAAGAACCCTCCCCCAAAAAGAGAGATGAAAAGGGATGCATGGATGGATGGAGTAATCAAGACCCCCCCATTATGACATACATTTAGTATTTACAATAGAGAAATGGGAGAAAGAAAAAAACCCCTAAGAGGAAGAAGTCCCCCCAAAAAAGCAGAAGGAGACGAGGTAGTCCCCTCCCCCCTAAAAGTAAGGTGTCGACCAGTGAGAAATGCTCCAATGTAGAAGTTGATCCATGACTTTTGAATGATGTTTCTCCCCTTTGGAAGAAACAAATGTAAGGGTACAAAGGAGATGCATTCCCTGTATGGAGAAGAAATCTCTAAGATGAATGGTGTCTCTAAAACTTGTTCAAGTGTCCCTGTGTCAATGTTGATGAGGGCTTCCTCCAAAACTACTAAGAAGAAGATCAGATCAAACAAGGAGTGATGTAGAACCTATTTCAAAAAACCAACAATTTTCTCAAATGAAAAAGAGACCTACTATAGATGTTGTACATAAGTATCCACAATCACAACAGCCTGAAAACTGATCATGTAGAGAATGGACATGAGGGTCAAGGTGGGCCCTTGCAACTGGAGAAGGATTGTCCTCAGCAAAGAGAAGTAGTAGATCATCAAAGAAATCATCCAAATCATCTATGTGTGACTCCAAGAATAGAGCTAAAATGTTAGACAAGAAGTCATCACCTAAGGCTAGAAGACCATGTGTACCCTACTGTGCTAAAGTACATGAATCTTTCACTATGGCAATAGAATTGGCCTCAAAAAGAAAGCAAATATCATCAAGGGTGTCTCCCACATCTTCAATGTGAAACTCCACAAACAAGCCTGTAAGGGTGGGAAGGAAGTCATCACATGAAGGTAGAGTATGAAGACATAAAGCATCCTACTGCACTAAATCCAATGCATCTATGGCTGGAACAGGATCAGTAAGAGCAACAGGAGTATTTGGAGGTGTAATCTCATATGAAGAGGAGTAAGCTACAACTAGAGGTATGAGATCTTATGGGAATGGAGGAATGTTTGGATATCTATACAACTCCCAAAGATAGATCTAAACATCATATGGATCAGAGGACATCATATCATTAAGTGAATCCATAACATCCATATCCATAAATAGATAGATAGTACACCAAATGAGAAGACTTATGTCTAGATGGTAGGTAAGTCCTCTCGCATATGGTAGTGCATTATGCTAACTAAGATATGTGATAACCAATTGACTCCACTACTAATAGTTGTCTAGTGTCAAGATGATTAAATCTTCCTCTTCCATGATGGACTAATTAATGTAACCCCCAAAATGTAAAAGAGAATCATACAAACCCCCCCCCCGCCCCCCCAATGTATGATTTAGGCACTTGATAGCCACTTGCCAATTTAGGGCCTATTTCTAAAAGAAGTATTTCTATCTATAGAACCTATAATCCTATTTCAGATCTAGCAAGTAGACAAAAAAATATGCACTTTGAAAAAAAACGAAACCTGATTTGGAGTCCAAATGAGCTCATACTAAGTATTTTAAGTGGCAAAAATTAGGATTTGCGAGTTGTAGAAAAATTCAAGAATAGAGATCTCAAACCACCTAGACCAATGTGTAGATCATGAAATCCTACCACAAAACAAAAACAATTGCTCACAAAAAGGAGCCTGTATGAGGGAGATATTGTTGTTTGAAAATCGTTGCTGCTATTATTTTTTCTAAATTATCATCGCACCTCCAAAAAATAAATGGCTCTAGATTTTGCCTCAAATGTCCGATTTGGATGAAAAAAAATCTAATCCAAAAGCTTTTGGACCTTCTAAATGTGATGAAAATATATGATTTGCACCAGCAAGCTCCAATCTTCACCTGCAAATAATCTCTCCTATGGCCCTATGGCCAAAAAAAAATTTGAAAATAATGTAGATCTAAAAAAATAGCAGAGATGCAAATGAAAAAAATGTAGATCTGAAAATTAAATGTACAGATCTGAAATGATCATACCAATTTTGCAAATTGATCTTTCAGGTGCCGATTTGCAAAAAAAATTGCCTCATAATCAACTTTGGCCTAGGGTAGGCAACTTTATAGCTGATTTTCACTAAATTAGCATTCCAGATGTAATGGCAAGGTTAGATCTAGCTCTAAACACTCATAATTTTTGTAGTACTCTGAATTTAGGCTGAGGTGTTGAAGCAACAAGTGGTCTCAAATGGTTATGTGATGAGAAAATCTCCAAGCTTTGATACCATGTAAGAATTTGGTATAGCTCCGATACCATGTAAAAATTTTCCTTAGAGAAAAATTCACCTAGGAACTAAGAACTCAAACACAAGCACAATTGTAGATCAAAAATGGATATGATCAATTAATCAGAGTATCTCCTAATACATTGCTCTATTTAGTATGTGATGTACAAACACACTAGGAGTGCCTATATATAAAGCCCTCTCAAGAAGCACCTAGAATGTCTCTAGAAGGAACCAGGAGATAAGATAAGCATCATGACAACTAAGCACATGCCTTATCCATCATTCTAGATGAGTGGATAAGAATGAGAAGATTGTAGACATCATGTGCTTAATAAGTGTGCTAACTCCTATGTTGTAGACACCATGTGCATAAAAGAGGTGCAGACAACTGTGTTGTCAACATGACAACTCACAAGAGTGCACATACTCCTACGTGGCTAATAAATAAATAATAAAAATATGCATTAACCTAAGTAAACTTAAGTAAGTGTAAATAGTGAATAATTATTTACACCAACAATTCTAAATGCTTTTCTTTACCTTCATAAATCTCAAAACCAGCCCTCCCTAAAACTCAAACCTAGCAACATAGGTTTCCCTCTGACTAGGGAGACATTACAGTTCTTAAGCTCACTCTGACCATAAAAACCACAATAGTTTTTCACAGACAGATAAAATAAATTATAAGTGGGTAGAAAATTGTCTAATTATGTCAAACGAGGGGAAACTAGTATAGATTTCATGGCTAGAAACTTCAATTGGGTGCAAGTATGGTGAGGATTACTACACCATATGTTATACATGACATCGATGTGTGGGTCCTTAAGCATTACAAAAGTATGTGCCCAAACTAGGTTTAGAAATACAATGTCATGTCAATGAAGAATGGGTGGTAAAACACCAAGTAAAGTGGTTCCTCTAGTGAGGGAACTTGTCTTTTCTATTGGGAGTGCTTTGTTTTTTTATTTTGTGATGAGAGAGAGGAAAATTGGGTTTATCATCTTTTGAAGACTGTTATTGTGGGTAGTATGTCTTTTCTTCTGGACTATCCAAGAATATAATATCACAGAGCTCTTGAAGCACACTCAAAGATTGATAGAATTTTTTCTTCTATAATAGAGAAAAGAATAACCATATGTTGAATTTAAGAATTAAATTTAATGATTATGATGATATGTGTTCCATCTTGATTGCATCCGATGATGAAATGGGGAGGTCAATCGCAAAGAAGGAGATCATTGATAACTTTATTTTAAAATTTTATGCATCATGACAGAGATTTTGTTCTTACTTTTATTTATTAAACTCTTGGAGCATTTGTATAAGAGGATTGTCACATATCAAATATCTTAAATATCACACACTAAGACTTTATTCTTAAGCAAAAAAGTGTTAAATAGTCAATGACTTATTTTTTACAAGCTTAATTTATTTTTCATAACACATGTATATGTTTAAGAATGGCCCTACACATTATAACTAAAAAATATACATATATTTATAGTTGACATTGTTAGATAACTTAGAGGTGGGGTGAATCAGTTATACAAAGTTATCCTACAATCCCTTCAAACACTTTAGTATCAATTTAACTTCATAAAGATCAATAAAAAACACTCGGTGAACACATCCAACTTAACAATTAACTATTTCAACCAATTTGATTCAAATCGTTAACTTATTATTCTTTGCATAACCAAGTATCAGTAGAATAACTTAGTTATAACATAGTTGTCATAATATGTTAAACATGTAAAAATAACTTGCAACATAAATAACATTCACACATTTGACATCAACATTTTAACATGGAATCTTGTAAAGGGAAAAACCACCTGGGACTGACAACCCAAGAATCTTTACTCTTCTAAAGTGAGATTAGCTAAGAGATAACCTTTTTACAAGCTACATACACATTTTTAATCTGACCTTGTTAGAGGATTTCACAAAAATATCATTTATACCTTATCACTCCTTGATCTTTCCTAAAGAGAGGCCTTCTCTAAAGGACTAACAAACACCATTAATTGATGTTATCATATAGAATTTCATAAAAAATTAAGTCCACTTAATTTTTCAAGATATTTTGGTACAATGGTTAGAAATTAATAGTAGAAATGATTTATTTAATATAGTGGCTCAACTACCTTTTCTTGTTCAAATCAATATTTATTGCTCTTTCTCCTTCTGGTCTCTTACTTGCCTGATTCACACTTTTACTTTCACCAACTCTACTCCTCTCTTTCCTCTACTATGATCAATTCTCCTTGCTCTATACTTCTTCTCAATACTTTTCCTTTACAATAATATCAATAGCAATAGTAGCATAATCAACTTAATAATCTTCTAACCAAAAACCAAAAATTGTCAAGTGATCTCCTCATTAAATTTTTATATATGTGCTTCCATATTCTTCCATCTATTTTTTCTTAATCAAAATTGTCGATCTCAGATTTAATGTACTTAGCCACATAGAAAATAGAACCTTGTGCTCATCCTTATGCCTTTTCAATCTCCATCATCATATCTTTATTGAATTTTCCTAGCCATAGATCTTGTAACAAACTTTGACTATAACCTTTGAACATCTAGAACATTTATAATTTCCAACATAAATCAACCTTTGATTTATGTTAGGTTTCCTAGATCTACTGCAAATGTAATAGTACTACCATATTATGAGGTATGTATGTTCCAAATGCTATATATATATATATATATATATATATATATATATATATATATATATATATATATATATATATATATATATATATATATATATATATATATATATATATATATATCTGAACTCTTTTAGGCGAGCTTTATGTTTATCCTTGATGATTAGTGACATTGTTTTTCAAATTGTTGGATATTATTTCATATTCAGTTGATTATATGATGAGTTACTTTGGTACTAGTTATTTCATGTATGCATGATTGTTCTTCGATGATGATACTTGTATACATTGATTTTAGTTATTTCATGATGATAGATAGATGGATTATTTGAATGCATTTTTCTATGGATACTTACCCCATACTTGCATGTGTATGGTGTACCTGTATGTTTTACTTTATGTACATGATGTATATTTCTCAATTAATTAAATATGATTAAATATTGATCTTACCTTTTAAAATTTGTATTAAATTAAATCATTAAATATTCTTTTAATTTGATTTAATTATAACAAAAAAATACCCCAAAGACCCACAAGACTAAAAATGAAAATCCATAATAAAATATAGACAACTAGATCACACTTAAGGGTTATAATCATGAATTTATGTCACTTGATGAATTTGGAAGGGTAAACAACTTAGGTACTTGTCCTACTTTCTAGGACAATTAGCTTAGGGATAGGATTCAGACTAAAGAGTTATCTCCCCTGAGAAATTAATTAAATAACATAATTAAATTTAAAGATAAAGTTATAGTTCTTATTTTGGAGCGTAATAATATTTATTTAATTTAATAATAATATATTTAGGAGATCATTTTTAAATAAATGCTAAATATTATTATTACTTAAGTTAATAAATAGTTTTATGAAAAACGTCTTGAAAATTAATTAAAGAGAGAAAGAAAATTAATTTAATAAAGATATTTTAAATTGCAAAAAGTGTGCATGAATATTTAAAATATAATAAAATATTAAAAGATAAAGATTAACTAGTCTTCCTGCGTAATTGCATAATCAAAGCCCTAAATTTAGGGGAGAACTCTTTATCAAAGATCTAAGAGCTCATTTTGCATTTACCAGGTTTTGGAGGAGCAATTTCAGAGAAGGAGGTTTTTAGAAAGAAAGGGAAATAATGGCATACTTTGTGTGTTGTCAAATTAGCATCAGATTTAGGTAGAATCTTGTGGTTAATTTGTGTAGTAGTTTTTCATTCTTATATTTGTTGTCTTCTTTGTGTCTGGATAAATCCATTCTCAAAATTTTAGACTTGGTTGATATCATTGTGTTATAATTTACTGGTTTCTGTTCTTGATTTTGTTTATGAATAAATTAATTAAATTGAAACCCTTGTCATATATTTTCATTGTTATTCATTTCAAAATTGGTTTTATATGAGTTTTGAAAACTCAGAAAACCTCATTCTGTTAATTAAATAAAATGTTTTAATCACATAGGGTTTGGGAAGAGAATTTGATTTCTAAATGAAAAATCTGAATGGTTAGTGGGGTTTTCCCTATTAGATCTAATTTTGCATTTTTTGTAAAAAATAATTATAGAGAAAAAATGTGTTTCAAGGGGGGTGTACTAGTTATTTTTATAAAACAATTTAACAAAACTAAAAATAATAATAGTAATGAAATGAGTGGGTAGGGCCACCAACCCCCCACCCACCCCTTACCTTTTTATTCCCCCCGCCCCCCCCCTCCGCATGGTAGAGAGAATGTTGTTAGCAGCCATTTTGGTTGCTGTTGTCATAGAAGTTTGCACTCACATCCAAAGTTTTTACCTAAGGAAAACCTTGTGAAACATGGAAACAACCTCCAAGTTGTGGGACTTGAACTGTGAGGTTGAGTCATTAGAGAAGGTCGGCTTTGTTTACTATCAGGGTGCACCTAACTACTCTTGGAGAGGAAAAAGGAGAAAGAATGCATAGAAGAAAATCTACCTATTCTAACCTAAGGGGGTGATGCACTAAAATAGAGTGTTCAAACCAATCTCTACCCATACATGCACTATTGAACCATCATGACACCAAAAGATATACACATTCAGACTTGCTTTAATCTAACAATCACATGCATATCAGAAAACCCAAATGAATAACACAAGGAAAGAGAGGATTCACTTATATACCATTCATAGGCCAAAAGAGATACAGTCATGCAAGGTCGCAGATATCCACAATACACCAATGGGAGGCAAATAATTCTTGCACTTTACATCAATGGCTGAAGGAGATAAGGCAGAATGTCATACAGTTTAGAGGCAAAAGGGATTTACACTGAAGTTACAAGGCAATATCAGAGAAGTCAGAGAAGAGTTGACTAGAACAAAATCTACAAAAATTGCCTTTATAGTTCAGGCATAACTGAGATGTCCTCTAACTGAAGTTACTCCACAACCATTGCCATTAAGTCTTGATAAAGATCTGGAGAAAATTCGATCTGGGCATAGATGCAGATGCAATGAAATCTAATCTTTGTTGAAATAGGGCCCTAAGAAGATAGAAACAATGCCATTAAATAGTTTTGACTAGGTAGATGGATCAACTAGGGTGGTGGAGTGTTCTCCTGGGTTTAGCATTCATTCGAGGGTGGTTGGAATTGATCACAAGGATCAAATTGTGCAAAAAACCTCAATTTCCTTCTTTCCTAGCTCATGAATCAGTAGGGTTAGCAAGTCAACTAAGTCCTACAACCAGAAAAGACCACATGGGCCAATGATTTTATTTTTTTTTGCCACCCCGCAAAGTCTCCACATGGTTGACCATATCTTTTCAACTAACTATGTCACCTCCTAGCTTAATCGTGGCTGCGATGTAACTGCCAGCACTAACTATGCTGCTTGTGGCATATGAAACAAGCCTAGCCCCACAAGGACATGTGGCAACAAGGTGCTTGCCCACATTCCTTAATCTCCTTGCAACTTTATAATGTGTGCATGCACCAGCCATTGATCCTAGGAGATCTAACGGTGATAAAAAATCTTACGTGACTGTATAACTAGTCAATTGGACAAACTAATGAGATGCTTTTGTTGTACTTTGACTCACCTAAAAACTACCACAAAAGATGAGTCGTCATCACCTTCTGAGAAAGGTGGGCCCATGATGTCACACCAGCCACAAAGGGGCATGCCCGCATTGTCAAAAAGCCTAACAAAAGACAAAATGCGGGAATGCGGGCACCAATCAAACTACCAACTCACCCTTCCACCTTGTCCACCCTATCTGTGATGGCTCAAAGAAGATGGACCCACCTGCCATCCAGCCAAAAAGTGCTTCCTTGCATTGTCAGGAAATCTGACAAAACTTAGAATGCGGGAAAACAGGTGCTAATAGAATCATCAGCTCAGCCAGTAGTTCTACCCTCTGCAGCCCACAAGAACAACATGGACCCACTTGCCACATGTCACAAAGGGGCTTCCCTGCATTACGTAAAGATAGTGCATTTTCAAAATGTGAGAAAGTGCCCACTGTAGATCTAAACAAGATCTAACAGTGCAAAAATTGCAGGCAAGTAGAAAAAAAATTTAGAAAATAAGAAATACCATAAGTTTTAATCATTTATTTTTTGTATTTCTTGGGGGACTTAAATAATATAAAAGATGGGAATTAGTCGTTGGGTGTGTTGCGTTTAAATTCAAATTTTTTGGCGAGGGAAAAAATAGGTAACAGTTGCCACATGGCAAACTCTACTGACGTGACAATAGGTATTTTCATAGGCAATACTCTATTGTCACAAAAAAGTTGTTGCGACAGCATTTCAGCCTACGAGATTTTTTTTTAAAATGGTAAGTGTCATTTTTTTAATTTGTTTTATTTTATTATTAAATATATTAAATTAAATTTATTTAATAATATCTTTATTATTAAATGTTATATTTAATAAATGTTTTTAAATTATTAAATGTTAGATTTAATTAAATAAAAGTTTATAGTTATTAAATGTTAAAATATAACAATATTATGCCCCATGGGTTAGGTGAGTTGGTCTGAGGTTTGTGAGTGATCCCCATGGTCTTAGGTTTGACTCTCCTGCCCATTGACTCTCCTGCCCATCATTACCCCACCACAGACATTTGGGGGGAGTGTTTGTTATCTCGTGGCTGAAGAGACTAGTCTTGCTCCAAGCTTGCCCTGTAAAGGGAATCCGCTAGGGTTGGGTCGCGGGGACACCCTCCATGAAATATATATATATATATATATATATATATATATATATATATATATATATATATATAACAATATTATTATTATTTTATTTTAATAGTTATAATTTTATTATTAGATTTATAATTACTTTATTAATAATTTAATATAAGTTATTTTATTAATAAATCAGTAATTATTATCTTTAATAATCTAATTATTATTGATTAAAATTTAATAATATTTAATTAAAATTGAAATTAATGTATTATGAAATTTTATGTGTAAAGTAAATTTGGAAATTGTAAAATTTATCAAACCAAAAACTTACAATGAAATGAAAACTTGAACCCTACTATTAACTCAATCTATGTGTTTTCAAAACCAAATAGAACTAAGAAACTACACTACCTGTTGTATGTTTTCTTGTATGTTGGGTTTGGGGTTAACTTAACTTTGACCAAACCAAAATGTTTACCAAAGGCTTGGAAGTTTTGATTGTGAAATGATGCTATGGCTTATTTTGGCTATGATATTTTATACCCAACCATGGTAATGTGTCATGTGTGCTCTATGCTGATTTGATCAGATGTTTTGTTATTGCTTTCAGTTTCTCTTGTGTAGAACTGAGGTGAATGGTGTGTCTTTCCTAATATAACTTTTGATTCTTCAATCAATTATCTTTGGATTACTTCCTAGTTGCTTGTATAGGACTAAGGTGATATTGAGTTATTATTTTGGCGATGTCATGTAATGTCATGGTTTTGTATATGTGTATTTTTTTTTTGGATCGGTTCTGTTAGGATGATTGTACTGGTAAAATTTGTGAATACGAGCAGTAATGTTTTCAATATTTTTCTAGTTGCTTATTTAAGAACTGATGACTGATTTATGGTCATATGAGACTTATTGCTTTTACTAAGCTTAGGGTAGGTTATTTGTATGTCATGCTGGGAAGTGGCTTGCAATGGAGGTCGGGGCCCTAAAGAGGCTGACAAGTAACCCATTGTAGATTTTTTTTTAATAAGTGATAACACTACATTAAATGTGAGTAAAATAAATAAATACGAGTCATTGTTTTTCCTCACCCATGCCTCTAATGCTAGAACATGCTAGGATGGGAGTATGGAGGATGCTTTGTTGTGACCTTTCTTCATTAGTATGGCTTGTCTATACGAGAGGATATTGATGTGACATAGAGACACTAGGGGGCAAAGTATTAAAAGACTACCTAGGTAACCTTAGAGTTTACTCATGCAATGACACTTGCTCACTTACATAGTAGAGATCCTACATGTCATTGTTGCCTCTAGGTTTAGATGTCATTTATATTTTGGTACCTTTGAGTTAGTTTTCTTTTAGGTTTTCCTTAACCTAGATATTAGTTCTAACCTTGGAGTTTGATATCATTTTTGGGACTTGAGACTATCTCCTTAGCACGGTGGGAGTGGACCCTTTTAGGTTTTTAGGTTGGGTGGTAGTTCTTTTTACTTTTACCATTAAGATCTAACAATTCAATGTTATATTTGGAGTTCCTTGTTCTATATTTTCTTTCATTCTATTCTTGTGTACTATGATGGATGGTTATGCCTATTGTATTGTATTTTATTTCATGGATCTTAAAAGATGATGTAATCTATTTTATGATGTATATTCTTTCAGTCTTTCATACCTTGTGACTTGTACAATGGATGATTGTGCATTCTAACTATTTCCATGTGGAATTCAAGATAATTGTATATTATTTAAATGGATTTGAACTTTTTATTATTTAATGTGGATGTGTCATATATTGGTTTTAGTATTAATTAAACCTAAATGTCATTGAACCTCATGGAACCCTTAAGAATTGTAAATTTTTTTTATGGTATATGCTTATGTGTATGTTATTGCTTCTGCTAGATTATTTATGTTTTTGTTAAGTTATTATTATTATTTTTAAATGCTTAGCAAACTTAGTGAAACTTTAGGTTAATTTGTTTTGGGCTCCCTAGTAGGGTGTTACATATAATATGTCATGAATAGACATGTCCCTTCATGGGAGATGTCTATTCATTAATCAAATAATTAATAATAAAATAAATTTAACATATATATATATATATATATAATTAAAAAATTTCTTTCATGTAATAAACTTATATATCATATATAATTATATAGAGCCAAAATTTTATCTGACTGAAGCTACCAATCATCAACACTCCCTCTTAGCTAGGGAGGATAAACATAAGACAAATATTACACCACTGGCAATATTTAGGAATAACACATTCCATTATTTTGATATCATGAGTATTGGCCTTCAGAATATCAACATATGGTATTTACCAAATACTTTGAGTAAAGGTATTCAGAATATCAACACTTGATATTCACCATATACTCAATAAGGTAATGGTCTGCAGAACATTAACATTTGATATTCACCATTTTAATATCACAATTGAGTATTGGTCTCCAAAATATCAGCATATGATATTCACTAGATACTCTTTAAGTAATGACCTCTAGAATGAGATGCAAGATATTCACCAAGTACTTTGAGTAATGGCCTTCTAAATATCAAGTCATATGATATTCACCACATACTTTATGTAATGGCCTCTAGAACATCAATTTTCATAACATTAAGCATATACTCAAAAATATATATATATATAAGGTATGTGGACATGAATTCTCATAATGCTTACCATATGAACATCCACCATGTATGGTATAATCTATCATGATCTACATAGACATCATAAGATATCCATCATAATAGAAAAATAAGTAATTGTAAGATCATCACCTTTTAATAACTTTTTCCAAATACAAGTGACATCATTTGAAAGTTGTCACTTCCTCGTGATGTACACATCAGGTAGGCCCATTAAAATCATACAGTCACCTACAAGGACTTTTGAAATCCTTCTAAAAATCAATCATCTAAATTCCTCAACCAAAATTGCCTTTAATGAAGTTTCATACTCCCTCCTAATCTAATATGATCAAGATCTTCAAAGATCAACTAAAACATATCCTCTATCCACTCCTTCAAACAAATTTGTCAGAATCTCTCTAAAAATCAATCTTCTAAGCTCCTTCACCATAGAAGAACCATTGAACTCCTTCTAAATTTGATATCAATCTCCCCTTTTGTTCAAGATCATACTCAGACAAAAAGATCAATGCAAATATCTCTTATAGAACATATTGAAAAAAAAAGACAAAGAGACTCTAATGAGTAAATAAATTAAATACTTATTTGTATGAGTTGCTCCAATGAAGGTTCATATGCACCAGATAAATAATGCCTCCATATAAATATTAAGATTTATTATATTATCAATTGAATAATATGAATATTTTATTTTTAGATCATTTTTAATTCTCATTTTAACATATGTAGTGTTATTATCAACTTATTCATCTTGGTCGACATTAATAAGCCAATACATGTGTAGGGTGTATGCATGTAGTGACCAACTGGTTTGTATGGACCATCCATGATTTCTATTGATGGTCAATAGAAAGTCCCCTATGGTACCTTTGTTGTACTACACCTTATAAGTTGGTGGGCCCACCACTGATATTTCTTGGTTATGATAATATTTGTTTCCACTACCATAGAAACCACTCTCAAATATGAATCATGTCTTAATTATTTTGAATTGCATTCCTTCTACCAAGTAGGGAGTTCATATTGTGTGTCTCCTTCATTCAAGACAAAACTCATTTTAAATCTTAATGTTGTTAAGTATTTCATTGTTTTAACATTAAGAACCTATTTTTCAGCATAGTATGAACTTAGTGAACAAATTGGAACATAGTATATTCATCACTATGATATTTGAATATTATTATCGCTACTCCTATAAAAATATCTTCATCATTGTGTTGTAACAAGTAACTACTTCAAGATCACTCTCTCCCAAAATTATCAATTATCCTCTTATATATTGTCAATTGAAAGGAATCGGTTGCAATTTTGGAGTTGCTATTCATGCCTCTCCAAAATCACATATTTTCACTCTCTTAATCACCTTTATAATGATTATTATTTATTTTTAATGAATTATTGTCTTTTCATATATAAGTTATTCACACCTCATAATTATTTCTTACATATTTTAATATGTTAGCCATTGATTTTATGGTACACATGATATCAAAGTTGCTGGAATATTACTCATTAATTATTTTCATATTTTTCCCTTTGCATTGTTATGATTTTGGTGACTCAAAAATCTACTCCAATTTGTATGTGAACTATCCAATTTCATTTATCAGTACTTGATAGAAATCTTTTATATTGTTATCAATTCTACTCGCTATATATTTGTGTTCCCCTTTCTACAATGTATTAATGAATATCAACTTTTCCATGGTATTATGATGATATTTGAATACTCATTACATAACCACCACAATAAAATGATTCTTCCAAAAATAATATATCTTCTCCACATGCAAACAATGAATAATTGAAAAACTAGAAAGGATGATGATCAAGAATAATAAAAGACATTGAAACAAGACTATTGCAGGAGACATTAGTTTCATATAAGACAAGTTGGGTAGACATGTTGGCTAGGATAATAGTGTTCAAGCTTCCACAAGAACTACCATGATACCATTTGTACTTTGGCTCTAATATCATGCTAGTTTCTCTTGATCTATTGCAAATGTAATAGTATTGTCATATTATGCGGTATGTATATTCCAAATTAAACATCCACATATATATACATACATACATATACATATATATTGAGAACAGGCCATGAATATACATGTTCCTTCATGGGGCATGTCTATTCATTAATCAGATAATAAATAATAAAACAAATTTATTCTAACAAAAGCTACCAAACATCAACAATTTCAATTATGCAAACTTGTTCAAGTTTAATTGTTACTCGGTGAGCATAATGTTTCAATCAAGAAATATATCACTTGGTCAATACTAGACTTTCTCAAGCAATACTGAAGTTCTTCTTACTTTGCTAAACTACTTAGTTAACATTATAGTCACTCAGTGAATATAGCCTTCCTTCACTAACCTTGTCACTTGGTTAATCTTGGGTACTTCAATACTTTAAAATGTTACATGACTATAAAACAATCAAACCAACATTACATCATCACTTTCCAACTCATTAAAGTACTCATTAAATACCATACATATCAATTCAATCTTCATCATACTTTCTCCAAATCCTTTTCATCAATCAAGTGATATGACACTCTACTGAGTTAACATAATATCTAGCCAACTAAGACTTGACCTCAATTACAACATAATAACTAATATGACTCTCTTGCATACATTCATAGCATTATCAATTACACTATCAATTGGGGCTAACAGACATGACATAACTTTTCTCCTAAAAAGAGGAAAGAATTGTGTATAGTGATGTAGTATTATTGAAAGAATTAGTTTTTTTAGGATAGTAAACTTAGGTTTGCACTCGATTTGCTAAGGTTAATAAATGGTTCATATCAATTGTGTGATAATTATGGGGTTGGTTGAAGTGTATGTTCATGTTAATATTTTATAGTATCAATCAGATAAAACTCAAAATGTAAGGATAAGCACAACTCTTTAAATGTTATGTTATATATATATATATATATATATATATACATACATACATACATACATACATACATACATACATACATACATACATATATATATATATATATATATAGTTTTTATCTCTTAATGATTTAAATATATCTATAATCTTATAATAATTATTATATAAAAAAGTTTTTGTATATATATATATATATATATTTCTCAATATATTCAGCTTGATTGGGCATGTATTTTCATTGTCATTCATGTCTTCGCATGTGTTGGTGGGGTCCATCAATAGGGCTACATAAGTCACGTGAATCGCTTGATCACACATGTATAAGTTTCTTTGTTAAAGGGCCATTGATAAGTGCATAAATTATTTTTTAAAGGTTGCCAATATCTGACGATTGTCTTTCCTTGACCGATGGGATAACAGTTGACTCCAACATGGGAGTCACAATACCTACAAGTTGTGACTCCATGTTGAGTCATATCTATTGGTATTAGATGTGGGTACCTTCCTATTTATAATAGGATATGATGAAAGCAGGGGGCACTCTTCTGACCGGCCACCCTCGATTTCTGTAAGCAGATATCATTTGATAACTGCTCCAATTCTTGTTCTCCCCCACTTCAATGGCCCCAAAAGCCGAGTGGGCATAACTCTACACTTCCCTACATGAACTAATAGTAATAGAGCCTTAATATAATAATCACTAGCATACCATCATATAAAAAGGAATATAGAATTAGAGAAAAGATTTCTATTAAAGATTAAATAAATCTGATAAACCTTAACATGATATCAGAGTCAAGTTTCTAAAAGATAATCTTGATCAGATTTATACAACAAGTACACTCAAAATTTCTTATCTCTCAAAATGGTGAATGGTATGAGACTAGAAGATAGACCCGAAGGTGACTCAAATTTTTTGGCTTCGAAATTGTGATTAATGTTAATCTTGAAGGAGCATAATTTGAAATAGTTTATGGAAAAATTAGACCCACCACTCAAAGGGAGTGATGAATTGAATAAATAAGAAAAAGACAAAACTAGAGCTATGAAATTATGAGTGGATGGGTTGAAGGATAATCTACTTCCTCTCATTCTACAATTAGAAATGGCATATGAAATATTCAAATCTCATAGAGAAATGTTTGAGATAAACAATACAAAAATAATTCTCACATTGAAAAAAAAGACTCTTGAAAATTAAGATGAATAAAGGAGAATCAATTGCTTCATATTTTATGAGAATAACATAAATAAGGAACCAACTCTATATAATTGGTCACATGTATGATGAAAAATAATTGACTATGATAAAAATAAAAGGACTACCACCATCATGGAAAAATTTTCAACAAGAGTATGTTCTTGATCCAAACCTCCTAAACTTGCTCAACTAAAAGTTGACTACATACAAGAGGAGTGCATGTTAATTTCTCAAGATGATACTTCTACTAGAGGTGATGTTAAGATTCTCACAACCCAAGTTATAAAAGGAAGAAACATAAATCCAAATTGAAAAGGAAATAGTTAGATTACTCTAAAATGTAGTGCTTTAGATAAGATAACTATGGTCACTTAGCATTTCAATGCCCTAATAGATTGAAACATCAAGCATCATTTGCCAAAGTTAGTAATTCAAATATAGACTCAAAGAGATTTCCATTATTAATAATGTCAAATATCCATAACTCGTGTGAAATATTGGATTAAAAGGGAGTTCTTTATTTCTTTATCATCTTCATCAAATTGTAAAATAAATGTGGAACATTGCAAATTTGGCTTGGTAAAAATTTCTAAGATGGAGTTTCAGAATACCAAATTATTGTAATATTCTTTTATATAAATCTAACTTGATTTGTATGTATTTTAAATAGATACTATAAGAATTATTTTACTTTATCTCCTCCTCTAAGAATGTTCTTACAGGAAAAGGATGATTGATGAGATTTAGAGGGGTCCTGGCATTTTATTAGAGGTGACCTTTAAAGAGAGGGAGAAGATAGAGGATATGATTCTATCAACATTCGGTAATTTTGGTAATATTGATTCAGATGGATTAAACCATGTTCAAATGGATATTCCAATGATAAATAAACAATAGAATTTCATAGGACTATTATTCATGAGTATACCTCATTACTATGTGATTTTAGTGAACCTACCCCCTATACATCATGAGGAAGTGAGGACTCTAAATGTTGTCACTTATATTTGTAGGAATTATTGAAAGTTGATTATCTTATAATAACTTAATTTGATTATGATAGATATCTTATGATATCTATGGAGATCATGATAGATTTATTGGAAAATTACAATTGGAACAATTATTATTTTTTCATTCATGTCAAATCTACTGATAAGATATATTGCTACATGATCTAAATGTCATATCTATTGCACTAATGAAGAGGATTTGAGAAATTTCTCATAAAAATAGTTACCTAGAGGAAATGTTGAGTTATGGAAAGGAAGCTACAATGGAAATTTGATTATTTAGACTTTGATAAAAAAGTGATTATTTATATCAAAAATGTAAAGCTAAGTCAAGTAATAGAGTAAAAGATTAAGGAATGTCAAGTGATGCTAGTGTCAACCAAGCCATAGTGAGTGTCAAGAAAATCTAGCATTGACCAAGCATCAATATCAACCAAGCAAGATAGTTTATGTTGAGCCAAAAAATTTACAATGATTGAGTGATTAAGTGATGACCGAGTGTCAAAACTTAGTGATTATCAAGTAACAGTGTTTTGAGGAAATCATGATTTCCAACTGACTCAGTTGATTACTCAAGATATGTGAATTGTGTTGAAGATAAGATTAGTGGGTTGGATCATTAAATTTAAGGAGAGGATTAGGTATAATACCTATGATATAATTTAATGGATGAGAAGATTCTAGAAAAGAAGGAATATGGATGGATATAATGAACTTGATGAACCAAATCATAAACCCTAAGATCTATGGTGATCATGGAAAATGGAAAAGAAAGAATTACCTATTTAAGGAGCTATAGAGTCAAACTTAGAGAGAATGTGCATAGATAAAGGTGGAATAGAGATGCACAAGGGTGAACACAAGTGTGTAAGAGTGAGAGCAAGGCAAAAGGAGATTGCTTACATAGATACTATTAGAGTAAATAATTAATTATTAATTATTTATTCTATTTACTTAAGCTTACTTAGGTAAATGCATTTATTTATTAGTTGTAGTCTAGGAGTTAGTTATAAGTTGTTGACAATACGGGAGTTTGTTCTCTCCTAAGTCATACTTATCCTCTCACCTTATTCGAGGACTCTCCACCTTATGTGGATATATGCTTAGTTGTCACACTTATCTCCTAGTGTCTTCTAGCTTCTTCTAGGAGATCCCTGAAGCTCTTTATATTCAGGCTCCCTCATTGTATTTTCATAACAATGCATATTGTAAATACATATTTTCTCATTTGCAATATCTTCTTCTCTCTCATGTCCATTTAGGGTTTTTCCCTTGCTCCATGCTCTTCCTTCCTTGGCTTCCCTTTGATAGGTTTTCATATGCAGGTGATCTTGGGCATCTTTGGAGTTGGATTTCATCAACTCCAACATGGTATCAGAGCCTCCCTACTGCTGCTTCATTGAAGAATTTTTGAAGTTGTGATTTGAAGTCACAAACCCTAGTTTGTTTATACATTTTCCTTCAAATCAAGGGAACAATAAATTTTTGAAGCACTTTCAGCCCAAACGAACACTACCATTGGATTTTAGAAGGCACTTTTCAACTAGGATCCATATAAAATTTGTTGATTTTGGAGACAGGGCTCTGGGAGGAAAAAAAATTTGGTTTTAGGGCTTTCCGTATGGATCATACGAACGTAAGGCACTTTAAAAAAATTTTAAAAGGGGTGTAGAGTGCACCATCATTACACCACCTAGTGGCCACCGCTAGGTCACCCGTGCTCTACCCGCACCTCCCCAGTCACTGGTGGCTCTATCCTTGCAATGTCGCGCTTCACCTGAGTGCCTCCTCTGATGGTGTCTCCCCTATTGCAAGTGGTGACACCATAGTTTTCCACTTTGCCGGCTCATCTACCAGTGGCTCTCCACCCAGTCTCCACTTTAGACAGCATAGTTGGCAACTTTGTCAGCACATTAGTGCCCAGTCCGCAATTTTCCACCACTTGGCACAACGCGGGGGTGACATGTGGCCTAGGTGCCACATGGCACTCTGTCACGTGGCTTCTTTTTTGCTGTGACAACTAACAGGTCCTCAAATTTAAGATAATGGATTTTTTATGTCAGCATTGCATCATCATCCTTCTTGCACCTCTCCTAGGTTATTTTTTGACCTACCTTTAATTTTTTGGCCATAACTTGAGTATACGGAGGTATTTATTCGATTTGAAAGAAGCACCAAAAAGGTGGTTCCAAGATGCAGACATTGGTTAGGTATTTTTATTTTTTGATGCTATTTTGTTGCCCATTTTTTTAGTTAAAGTCTAAAATTCTATTTTTGACTCCGACAAGCTTTTCTTTTCTGTCCCATGTCAGTTTTTTGAAAACTTTATATTTTTGGAAAGTTGGTTTTATCATCTTTTCATAAATGTAGTCCTTTTTATTAGATTTTTTCCCATACTCTTTTTATCATATTTTTTGCATTTTTCTTATATGGTGGATATCTTGAGTGTTTTAGGCCCGAGGATCATTTTCCTAGCATGGTTTCTTTTGTTTTGGGTTGTACTTTATTTTGTTACAGCTTGTTTTTGGTTTTGATTATTGTAGCTATCATTTTGAAGCACTTGTATGTATTGCATTGAGATAAAGTGTCACTTTTGCATTTTGAGTTCATGAACGTTGTTTTTGAGTCAGTTGTACATGCACTATTTTTTATAAAGCACCATGGGGGGGATAGTTGTTTTCTATTTTAGGCATTCTCCCTTTGTCAAGTGAGTGTCCCTTCCATGACACTAGCCCATGCAAAGTCAGTTTGACCATATCTTTATGGGTATTTGTACCTCTTCCTCTCTTGTCATTCTTAGTTCGTCTGTAGGAGACTTTGGCCCACCTTCTCAGTTGCCTGTCATCTCACTCCATCTGCATTAAGGGGGGGTTATTCTATTATTCTAATGCATCCTTGGTTCGATGGTTCATTAGTGTGAGCTATGTATTCAGTGGTTGATCCTATATACAAGGCGATTACAGTTGTTGGCTACCTATGCATTTCGGTGAAGATGGATCATCTACCATATAGACACGCTCGGTTCGTGCCTTCTTCTTCCATGGAGGTTTTTTAGATCAGCAGTTTTCTTTTTGATGGAAAATTTTGTGGCTTATTCATGCTTCAATGATGCTCTACATGATCACTCCTTGTTCTTGTTTTAGGGGACATTCTCCTAGTTGGAGGCTTCTTCAGTTCTTCACTAGGTTTTTACCTCTTTTTGGGGGAGGGTTTTTCCCACATGGGTTTCTCTTTTTCCTCATTTTCAAAGGTTGCATTTTGTTGCATTGTACATGGCTACCTAACATGGCCTCATTGTCGAAACCCATTCTGCATTTCTACATTTTTTAGTTTTGTGAGCTTAAGGCAGTTCCCTAAGTTGCACTTAAGGGGGGGTGTTAGAGTAAATAATTAATTATTTATTATTTATTCTATTTACTTAAGCTTACTTAGGTAAATGCATTTATTTATTAGTTGTAGTCTAAGAGTCAGTTATAAGTTGTTGACAATATGGGAGTTTGTTCTCTCCTAAGTCATACTTATCCTCTCACCTTGTTCGAGGACTTTCCACCTTATGTGGATATATGTTTAGTTGTCACACTTATCTCCTAGCATCTTCTAGCTTCTTCTAGGAGATTCTTGGAGCTCTTTATATTCAAGCTCCCTCATTGTATTTTCATAACAACACATATTGTAAATACATATTTTCTCATTTGCAATATCTTCTTCTCTCTCATGTCCATTTATGGTTTTTCCCTTGCTCCACGCTCTTCCTTCCTTGGCTTCCCTTTGACAAGTTTTCACATGCAGGTGATCTTGAGAATCTTCGGAGTTGGATTTCATCAACTCCAATAGATACTGTTGATATTGATAAGTAAATTAGAGAAGATGGATTAAGTTTTGGGAGAGGATTAATTTCTTGAAGGGTTGCCAAACAAATCAAGAATAGAGATGACAATGGGAAGCTTATCAATGAATTAGCACATGAACCAAATAGTGATCTAAACCTGCAAATTGAGTTGTCATCATATAGATCAAACCCTACTATTTTTTTTTAATCATTGTAAACAGTTCATATTGAAATCCTTTTAACATAGGTTGACCTAATTGTCATTTGAAGGGCTTAACAGTATATGTAAATCCTTTAGCAAGGTGATTCTAAATGGAATGATCAAATTCCTCTGACAAGAACACTCCTAATAGGGTGATAAATCCTCTAACTAGGTCACATTTAATAGTGTGTATTGTAACCTTTAACAGGATTGGCTCCTACTAGAGCTCACTTCAAAAGACTGAAAAAGTGGTGACATGTTGCTAGTGGTTTTTCCCAAATTGGGTTTCCATGCAAAATCCTAGTGCCAAACTTGTTTTGAATGCTTTATATGTTTCACATTTGATAAAGTTTACATTCAGCAAAGTATGTCATGTTTAGGATAGTAATTTTGTTTATCAGTAAAGTAGAGACCAAGCAACAGTTGGCTAAGAAAAGTAGTGAAAGTTTTGATGTTTAATTATTCAAGTGATACTTATGGACCTTGAGTAATTGATTCACACACCCCCCCCCCCCCCAACTGCCTTAATTATTCTAAACATTTCTAACAATTGGTATCAAAGTTGTGCGCTTATAGAGAAATTTTTGAAGGTACTTAAAGCCAAAGATCATGACTCACAAAAGAGAGGTACCAAATCTAAACAAGGAGAAATTTCCTATATAGAAAACCTTGATGAGGTAGCATATATCTAGTATCAGTGATGCATCCATCAACTTTGTGGACAATGAGTATGTGAAGATAATAGTTACTCCTCTAATAGCTAATCAACTAAAGAAAAAGAAAGAACACAATCAAGTAATTTTGGAGATTGCCTCAGCCCTAAGCTATGACAAGTTTGATGATTTAAAAGAATGTGATAGTGCAAAGAAGATGTGGGACAAATTGAAAACCATATATGAAGGCGATGACAATGTCTTGAGAGCCAAATTAGAGAGCCTAAGAGGTAAATTTGATGACATGAGAATTATGGAAGGTGATACTATAGTTCAATACTACATAAGATTCAAAGAATGTGTTAATGTTATTCATGGTGCAAATGGAGAAATCAAAGATGAAATAGCAATAAGAAAGGTATTGAGGACTCTACTTCCTATTTATGCCATTAGAGTGTCTTCAACTCAAGAAATGAGATGCATACTAGGTAGCACTTTGACCTTGGAAGGTGTAATTGGTAGACTTACTACTTTTGAGATTTCTAACTTTGATAATTATACACCTTCTACTATTGAATCTTCCTTTAAGTCATGACTAGTTCTTAGAAAAAAGAAAGGAAATCATGTGAAGAGTGGCAGTGACAACTCTAATGATGAGCTTGATGAACTTGAAGCCCTTATTGCAAAAATATTTGGAAGAGGAAGAGGTAAATATAAAGGTAAACTACCTTTTTTTTTTTTTCATGCAAAAAAGTTGGTCATATTGTTGTTAGGTGTCCTAGTAGAGAGGATAAGGATGTAAGAAAGGAAAGAAAGTACAAATGAAGAAGAAATGACCAAGCCTACAAGAGAAACAAATATGACAAAGGTAAGAAATCTTGTTATATTTCTAAAGAAGAAACTATCAATAAATATTATAGTAATGATGATGAAGTTGTTTATGTTTTTATGAAAGAAGATTATGATGAAGATGAGAGAACTGCATTAATCTCATACGTAAACAAAAGTGACAGATGGATAATTGATAGTGAATGCTCCAATCATATGACTGGAGATAAAAATAAATTTGAGGATATTGGTCCATACAAAGGTGGATGTATTAAATTTGGTAATGATATCCCATGTGTTGTAAAAGGTAGAGGTACTATTCAATTGACTAACAAGATAAAATGTGACAATGTTTGCTAGGTTAAAGGACTTAACTATAATCTGTTAAGTGTTTTAGAACTAAACAAATCAAGTTATAAAGTTGAATTCCATCATAGGAAGAAAAAGATATATTATGTTGATAGTAAGCTGATTGGAAGTGCTACTTAGATAAGAGGTAACTTGTTCTATCTAGATTTGTCTAATGAGACATGTTTATTTGCACAACAAGATGTTTGGTTATGACACAAGAGGTTATGTCACGTGAACTTTGAAAATTTTGTGAAAATTAGTAAAATAAAGAAAGTAAGAGGGTTTCCTAAACTAAATAATCCTGACAATGCTATGTGTAAACAATGTCAATTGGGAAAAATAATCGAGTCTAGTTTCAAGAGAAAAACATACACTTCTAGTGATATTTTTTAACTAGTTCATACTAACCTATGTGGACATATTGATGTTCAAAGTTGTTGTGGAGATAAGTATTTTAATCTATTTTTTAATGAATACTCTAGGATGATGAATATGATGTTCCTTAAAGCTAAATCTGATGCTTTTTAGTTATTTAAGTGGTATTTAGCTAGAGTTCAAAAAGAAACGGGGAAGAGTTTGAAGTTTTTGAGATTTGATAGAGGTGGTGAATTCATTTCCAATAAGTTCAATACATTCTACAATGATAGAGGAACCAAAAGATAGATGTCAACACTAAGGACCCCTCCTTAGAATGGAATAGTTGAAAGGAGAAATAGATCAATAATGGATTGTGCAAGAACATTGATGATGGAGAAGAGTGTATCAAAGAAGTATTAGAGAGAAGTTGTTAGTACTTTTATCTATATCATGAATAGATTACAAGTCAAAAAAGAAAGAAGTGATATTATATGCAATGAAGAACCTGAAGATTATAGTACATTTATCTATATAGATGATGGTGTTCTCAGCACTCCAAATGAACAAGAAAATCAAGCTATAGTTTCCTAGCAAATGGGGAATGATGAAGTGCAAAAACAAATTATTTGTTAGAGTTAAGGTTTGTTAACCTTTACTCTTGAATAGTAAAGATGTTAACTTTACTATTATCCTCTTAAGATTTTTCTTTTATTTTGCATAATAACATTTAATTCTTATTAAATGTTATTCCAAGGGGTGGATGACAAGTCTTTCTTGTCATGCTATCCTCCTTGTGGGTGGGTGAGTCATGAGGCTATCTTTCTATCTCCTTGTGGGTGGATATGTCATAACCCTATCTTCCTATCCCTTTTTGGGTGGATGACAAGGTTCCCCTTATCCTATCCTGGTCGATGACAAGGTTTCCCTTATCTTATCTTGGTGGATGACTAGGTTGCCCTTATCCTTACCCCTTGGTTAAGAGGTTGAAATCCTTTATAAGGATTTTCATACCTTGCATTTTCTAGCACAATTCAACACTTAATAATTACAACATATATTGTAATTATGTTTCTCAATATAGTTTTTTGCTTATGAGAACTCTTTGTGTTCATGCTCTAGATTCATCCATGTAGCTTGTATTTGTTGTCAGATTATCATCACAAGCTTGTTGAGTTGTTTTCCGATCAACTCCAACATGGTATTAGAGCAAGGGATCTGATAGCTACTCACTCTTGTTTGACAAATCTAAAGTAGTAGGTGGATTTGGAGGCTTCAACATTTTTTGGGTCAAATTTTTGAAGGAGCTATTTTTTAGAGGACATTGGGCCCAAATGAACATCTTTTTTGGTCTTAGAGGATGGGAAAACCCCCATTTCCATATAAAACTTTTCCATTTTGGACAAAGTTGAAATGGGAGGCAAAAACATTTTACCCAAGGGCCTTTTTCCCTTTCATGCGGTTCGAGACAAAATTTTAAAAAATAATAATAATAAATTTTTTTGGTTTAGTTGTAGTTTTTAGCGATACCTGCAGGCACCACCGGCAGCACCCACAAGTGCCACTGTCACTCAACCTTGGCATCTCTTTGCGATTTGTTGTTCTCAGAGGCTTGTAGTCTAGTGCTCCCCACCTCTGCAACCAATGGCACCCTTGGCCCCTACTTCTTCCCCCTCTTCCCATGGCCATGGCCTCTAGCTCTATGTGCTCCACTTGAGTGGAGCTCCTCCACCTCTCCTCTAGCTCCTCCTCAGCTTGGCTTCATGCGGCATCACTGCTACTCCTTTGGTGTCAGCAGCCATTTTTGTCGCTAGGGGCTCTGTCTTCCCTCTACTTGGCCAAAACCCCATGCGGCTCCTCTATGTAGCTCCCACTATCTCTAACAACTTCATGGCTCCTCCTCCATTCATCATTCATGCTCCTTCCTGCAGCAAACCTTTGGCCCCACCTGATCTCGCCGCCCAAGTAGCCCTGCAACCTCCATGAACAACAACCTCCATTGTCGCTCAACCTGTACCCCACTTTGGCTTCCTCTACTTTCATGGCACACCTCCTAAGTTCTGCCACAACCTTCCCATCATGGATCACTCCACAGCCACACCCAGATCTATCGCCCATGTGGCTTTGTAATCTCCACACTGCCCAAGTGGCTCTTTTCCTCTGCCATCAAGCTGTTGTCAGCCAAGCAACCCCCAGTGGCTGGCCTATTATTCCAATCGTCAGGTTTATTTACTAGTAGGGGGCACTTGTCCTTTTTTTGTGTCCAACATTTTTCTTTTTTTTTCACTGTCATCTACTATTTTTTGGGTGAAGAGGAGATTTTTTTTTTCAAAGTGGGCGGGTGAACATTTTTTTGTAACACCAAATTTTTTATTGTGGGGGGGAGGATTTTTTTTCATTAACTAGATTTGTCTCGAGGGGGCTATTTTGTGGCAACTGGTATTTTTTTGGAAGGGGCATTTTTCTATGACATGTTGATGTCATCATGACATCATCATAGTCGAGCCCACTTCCACATGGATGCACTGTCAACATCCAATCAGCATTTTTTACATTGATCCATCACTACCACATAGAATGTCATGTGGTAGTCATTTTTTTCCATAATAGTCATATGGCAATCAACTTTGACATAGTGGCACGTTGATGTCATCATGACATCACCACTGCATCACCCACCTACAAGCCTTAAAGTCCATTTTCAAACCTACTATTGGTTTTTTTTCCATAACATGAGCATACAGACTCTATTTTCAGTAAACAAAATATCGCTGAAAAGATGGTTTCAAGAGCTATCCATTGGTGTAGGTTGTTTGGGATTTTGATGTAGTTTTATTTCTATTTTTAGTAGTCAAAGACTAGGATTCTATTTTCTACTCCAGTAGGCATAACATGAGCATCCACACTTCATTCTATGAAAACATTATATTGCTGGAAAGTTTATATTCTTTACTTTCCAGTGATGTTGTTTGTCCTTCATGATTCTTCTCTAGGTTTATCTCTCTTCTTCTTCTTTTTCATTTTTGCAAAATTAGGGATTACTTGTGTGTTACAAGTCCGAGGATCATTTTTTCATCAATTGTGATGCTTCATTGTGGACTATACTTTTTGGTGTATATGCTTTATGCCTTTTCTGATCTTTGATGAGACCTTTTTGTAAGCTTTTTTGCATATCGCATTGAGATAAAGTGACACTCTTGTATTTGTATTCTCATTCAGTTGTTTGCCTTGTTTTGCCTTCTAATTTGAGCAATGTCATTGCTCATGCAAATTACTATATTCTTAGGATCTCTCTTCTTGTGCCTTATTATACATGCACTACTCATGATAAAGTCCCATGGCAAGTTGATGTTTTTCCTTTGTTTGCCATCTTCCTTTTTTCTAGTAAGTGTCCCTTCCAAGACATTTGCCTCATGATGTGTCTTAGATTGATCACCTTAGTACACACATATGTACTCTTTTGTGCATCTTGATCATGGTTCCTTGACCCACAGTTCTATTGGCCTACTCTCTTAGTTGTCTATCACCTCACCCTTCTCAATGTTTGGGGGGTATAACTATTGATTTCAAATGCTTCCTTAGTTTAAATCATAGTGAACCACGTATTCAGTATTGTTCCTATGTACTAGGCCATTGAAATGGTTGGGTGCCTATGCATTCTGATGAGATGGAACACTTACCATATGGACACTCTTCCCCATTTGTTCCTATTTTGGATGTAGACTTCCATGTTTGATTGATCAACTCTTTAGGCTTGGTGTTTAACACCATCTGTATCTTTGAGTTCAATTATTTTCCTTTGCATGCCTCTTGATTTGTGAAGTGTCATCAAAAAGCACTTATATAGATCAAAGTCTTCTCTACCTGGTCAAGTTTCATTTCCATGGAGGTTATTCACATCAGAAATGCCTTTTGACTATTCTTTATAGCTTCAATGTGGTGTTCTTCAAGATCAGTAATTGTTCCTATTTTTTGGAACAATCCTCTAGTTGGAGACTTCTGCAGTCCTTCACTAGGTTTTCAACTATCTCTTTTTGGAGTAGAGTTTTTCCCATGAGGTTTTCTCTATTTTATCCTCTTTATAGAGATTTGGTTGTAATTGGGTACCTAATCATGCCTTTTTTGCTAGGACCCAAGTCTTCTTTGTAGTTTTTTATGTTGCATTGTTGCTCATCTTAAGGGGGGGTGTTAGAGTTAAGGTTTGTTAACATTTATTCTTGAATAGTAAAGATGTTAACTTTACTATTATCCTCTTAAGATTTTTCTTTTATTTTGCATAATAACATTTAATTCTTATTTAATATTATTCCAAGGGGTGGATGACAAGTCAATCTTGTCATCCTATCCTCCTTGTGAGTGGGTGATTCATGACCCTATCTTCCTATCTCCTTATGGTTGGATGTGTCATAATGCTATCTTCCTATCCCTTTGTAGGTGGATGAAAAGGTTTCCCTTATCTTATCCTGGTGGATAACAAGGTTGCCCTTATCCTATCCTGGTGGATGACTAGGTTGCCCTTATCCTTACCCCTTGGTTAAGAGGTTGAAATCCTTTATAAGGATCTTCATACCTTGTATTTTATAACACAATTAAATACTTAATAATTACAACATATATTGTAATTATGTTTCTCAATATAGTTTTTTTCTTGTGAGAACTCTTTGTGTTCATTCTCCAGATTCATCCATGTAGCTTGTATTTGTTGTCGGATTATCATCCCAGGCTTGTCGAGTTATTTTCCTGTCAACTCTAACATTATCGAGTAGCAAATAATGGGTGCTAAGAAATAGATTGAAGATGTTGAGTCATAGATAGGTGATATTGACCATCAAATAGATAATGAAAAGCATGCAGAATATGGATCAAAACCTGAACAAGAAAGAGAAATGAGCTTGATATTATTTTCCAAGATGAACTTATTGAAGAATAGAGAAGGAAACCACCTATGTTAGAAAATTTTGTAATAAGATATCACAAACCTAAACAAATCATTGGTGATGTTTAATCAAGTGTTTTGATAAGGAAAAGACTCAAACATGATACATTCTTACTTTGTGAATTTGAGCCCAAATCAATAAAAGATGCTCAAGAAAATGAAGATTGGATTCAAGAAATGAATGAGGAAATTGAACAGATTGAGAAGAACAATACTTGGACCCTAGTGCCAAGACCTAAAGACAAAAATTTTATTGTAACAATATGGGTTTTTAGAAAAAAACTCAATGAAAATGGTGAAGTTACAAGAAACAAGGCAAGACTAGTATGCAAAGGGTATTCTCAAGAAGAAGGAGTTGATTGTGGAGAAACTTTTTCTCCCGTGGCAAGACTTGAAGGAGTCAAAACTATGCTTGCATATTCAACCTATAAGAATTTCAAGGTTTGTCAAATGGATGTCAAATCTACATTTTTGAATGGTATACTTGAGGAAGAAGTGTACATTGAACAACCTGAAGGATTTATAGATCCAGACAAGAAGAATATGGTATATAAACTTGTAGATGCTCAAAAATGGTTTGCATCTATGACCTCATCACTTCTTCATACTAATTTGTCCTATTTTCTCATTCTACTAACTTTGATCTTTTTGCCAGATTGACCATATTTTTTCATTTGTATCCCCTTTCACATCAATTTCATATCAACTCATAATCATATCAAATCAACTCAGAATCATATCAAATCAACTCGGAAACACCCCAAATCAACTCGAAATCACTCAAAATTGGTCCTAATCAACCCAAAACATATCAAACATCCCAAATCAATCATCATTTATCTTCTCCTAGGCATTGTTGTGGCTTTAAATGTCTTGGAAACCTATCAACTTATCAATCTTATCATTCTGACCTTAGTACTGTCATGGTTCTCAGTACTAGGTCAAAATATCATTCATGTCATTCAATCTTTGATGTTGTTGAGGCTTTCAATGTCAGATCATGGCATCATCAACCATTTTAATAATATTGACAGTGTTCATCAGTGTTATTATGATCAAACCTTATCAATCAATTTCAATCCTGTAGCATTTACAATGTCGGTTAAATGTTACATATCAATTTATTCATGTCATGTGTCCTTGGCATGTTATCAATTTTGATCTATCAATTAATTTGACCATGGTTTTGGTCTACCTTTTCATCATCTTATTCGATATCCATCATCGTCACATTTTCATCAAAGGATACGGTCGCATTCATTTAATCAATTTGGCCAATCATCTGCTAATTTTCTCTATAGGATTAAATAACCCATAATTTAATCCTATTCTTTCTTCCTAATTATAATCCTTAATTAATTAATTATATTAATTAATTGGTTTATCATCTGCAAACCATGGAAATTCTTAATTTCCTAAGTTCCATTTTTCATCATTAAATCCATTTTCTACTAATTCTTATTTTGTGGAATAAGAGGATTTTTAATTCAAATATTCCATAAAATATTGCGTCATCATGACACTTGGATGTGACACCTCATGGATTCTCCTTTGACACTTGGCTGAGATTTTTCATAATCAAATATTCTTATCTCTTATGCATGTCCCTATTTGGCTTATTCGTCATAGATTCTTGGCTATAAGTGGGTTGAGGAATCTTATGATGCGTCATAGATTCTCTTCCAAATTTGACTCTCGTGTGTCATAGAATCTTACTTTTGGCATATTCTGTCATATGCGTCATAGGAATTATTATTACCTCTTACGCATGTCCCTATTTGGCTTATTCGTCATAGATTCTTGGCTTTAAGTGGGTTGAGGAATTTTATGACGCGTCATAGATTCTCTTCCACATTTAGCCAAATTTGACTCTCATGTGTCATAGGATCTTACATTTGGAATATTCTATCATATGCGTCATAGGAATCTCTTGCCACATCGCATGTCTGTGGGTGACAAATCCAATGCTCTCACCCTACATGAAAATTATAAAATGGACACCCTTCCTCTCATTTTGGGTCCTTGAATCTTAGAATGCTTAAGTCTTGAGTCCTTGAATCTTTGAATTTTTGAGTCTCTACTAATTTTCATTTTGCATTCTTGCTCTCACATTAAAATCACACTTCTAGTATTCTCATGGCATGATCCACATCATAGGCTTTGGCTTCAATCTTGTGTGCACTATAGGCAAATTGGAGCTAGAATCATTTGGAGAAGAAAGAAGGACATGGGAGCTACAAATGGAAAAGGGATTTTTTAATTATGTTTGCTTTCTTTTGATTAGTTTGGCTTTCATGGTATACTAGTGGGTGCTAATGTATGTTGATTGAGTTTGTGATTTGCTCATAGTATGTTATGCATTTTAACCCATTTTTCTGGTCCTACAAAACTGAACAAAGCTCTTTATAGATTGAAACAAGCCCCAAGAGCATGGTATGAAAGACCACATAATTATTTAGTGAAGATTAGTTTTGAAATTAAAAATGATAATAGTAATCTATATTTGAAGAATGGTAAGAACAATGAAGTACCACAATCTAAAATATTTGTTGATGACAATATATTTAAAGGAAGCGAATCATTATGCAAATCATTTGTTGATGAAATGAAAGAATTTGAAATTTATATGTTTGGTGAAATCAAATTTATTTTTGAATTGCAAGTATGTCAAATGAAATTTGGTATTTCCATTACTCAATCCAAATACATCAAGGAGATACTAAAGACTTTTGGAATGGGAGATTCAAGATCAGTGAGCACACCTATGTCTATAGGACATAAGCTATCTAAGAATGATGAATCTACTGATGTGAACCAAACATTATACAGTTCCATGCTTGGAAAATTGCAATATGTTGTTCATAGTAGACCTGATATTGCATTATTAGTTGGGATATATTCTATATTTTTAGCAAATCCTAAGGAGAATTGTATGATGGTAGTGAAAAGGATAATGAGATATCTGAAAGGTATAGAAAACTATGGATTGTATTATAAGAGAAGTGATAGATTTGAATTGAAGGTATTCACTGACTCTGATTGGGTAGGAAATATCGATGAAAAAAAAAAACACTAATGGAAACACATTCTTACTAGGAAAGAGATTGGTTTCATGGACAAGCAAGAAATAGAATTGTATTTCCCAATCAATAGCTGAAGTCGAGTATGTGGCAGTTGCAGTGAACTATTCAAAAATTATGTGGATCAAGCAATTACTGAAAGGAATGAAATAAGAGATTGCAAATCCAGTAGTTATCTATTGTGATAACACAAGTGTTATTAACAAATCAAAGAATCCATCGATGGACACAAAGACAAAGCACGTTGCTATAAAGTATCAATACTTGATGGAACTAGTTCAAGACAAAGAAGTAAAGTTAGAATATGTGCATACCAAAGAACAAATTTTTGACATATTCACTAATGCCTTACCTGAAGATGCTCATGAATATCTTAGAGGTAAATTAGGGTTGATTCCAATAAACAAAGCAACTTAAGAAGAAAAGGTGCATTGCATCAAATGTGCTAATCAGAATATCTTACACATTGATGCAATATAGCTTTACTTTTGGAGATGCCTAAGGTAGACACTCAAGTACAGCATAACAAATCAGTCATAGACAGATGACAAAAATCAGCGAGACATGCAATTATCTACATAATTTAGATGTATGAAGCCAAGAAAGTTAAGGGTCTTTGGAATTTTTGTTAAAGAGGGAGAGATATACTAAAGAAAGAAAAAGAAAAAAGAGGGAAAGATATACAAATGAGAGAGAGATATGTACTAAAGAAAGAAAGAGAGAAAAGAGGGAAAGATATAAAAAAGAGAGAGATATACTACTATATGACATATGTATCCAAGAGGGAGATTTATTAGCTTAGAGGGAGAAAATCAATAAAGAATATTAGGATGAAAATAAGGATATTGATCACTCATGATAGTGAAATCTTTTGGATTGTACAGTAACAATGTAAGACAATTTGAGGTGTTAATATATTGAGATGTTTCCATCAATGTCAAAGAGAGATATTGGTGGAAACTTACAATTGGAACAATTGTTGTTTTGTCATTGATGTCAAATATGTTAGAGAAGAAGGTTAATTTAATTTCATTTATTAAATTACCTTTTTTCCCTTCTTAAGATTTTGCTTTATGCATTTTTTAGCTTTCTTTGTTTTATAATTATTTAAATAGCTTTCACCTTTAGGTTACCTTTAGTAACTTATTAGGTTAACTTTTTTTGGGTTTCGATCTCCTTTTATAAGGATTGTTCTCTTTGTAATTTATTCATTCACTTTTTATAATAACAATCTCTATTTTTGCTCATCAAGAATATCTCATCTATGGATCTAGAAATTCCTACGATAATAGGTGTTTGAATATAGGTGATTCTTGGGAGCTATGGGTTTGATATTTCATCAACTTCAATATGGTATTAGAGCTCCAGAACTTCATGCCCCTATTCAGTTTATAAGATATTTTTCTTGGCTTTCAGATCTATGCTTTTTTTATTTTAGAGGGTTTCAGTTTTGAAAGTTATTTTGTATTGCATTTTGGGGATCATTGTTTTGGTTCTTTTTGAGCCCAAATAAACCTCACTGTTGGATTCGTAGCACCCAAAAACCCCTATTTCCATATAAAATTTGTCCAATTTGGACACAATTGAAATTTGAGACAATAAATTTTGCTACCAAATTTGGGCATGCTTTCCAAGGAGACGAGTTTTTTTTTTAAATAAAAAAATCACAAAAAAAGGCCTTATTAAGAAAAAGCTCATGATTTCTTTAAAAAAGTGTATACTTTTTTTAAAAAAATTCTTCAAAGAGTTTTTTTTTTTTTAATCTTTTTAAATCTTCCAAAAAAGGATGCCTACATCAACAAAGTACTGACACGGCAAGGATGTCAGAAAAGTACTGACATTGCAGGCCTACCGCAGTTGCTGATGTCATCTTTTTTGGGCCAAAATTTGATGGCTTTCAAATCACATTTCTATGATTTGTTTCATCTTAAAAAGTTATCTATGGTTTTTTGGTCATATCTTTGTCATACAAAGATATTTTTTGACGAATCTTATATCGTTGGAAAGCTCTTTCTGAGCCTGTCATGATGGTGTTGGTTATTTGAACTTTTTATTTTGTTTAGTTTTTTATTTATTCAATCTCTGGGAGACATATCTTGAGCATCCGATCTCCGATTTGGAAATTTTTTATATCATTGGAAAGGTCTTTCCAACCTCTTTTTAGTGATACTAGTTTTTTTTTCCAAATCCTACTCTAGGCACATTCTATTCAGTCTTCTTTTTTGTATTCTGGTGGATATCCTAATTTTTTCAAGTTTGGGGATCAATTTCATTACTTCAGATGATTCATCATGACTTGTATTATCTTTTATATCAATCTTATGTCTCTTTTAATCTATTTAGACATCATTTGTATGCAGTCTTGCAAACGCAGTGAGATAAAGTGCCTTACTGCATCTGTATTTTTAGTTTTAGTTGTTTGCCTTGTTTTGCCTTCTAATTCAAGTAGTGTCATCTCAGGATACTCATACAAATTATTGTATTCCTTGGATTCACCATATCTTGTGCCTTATTGTACATGCACTACTCTGATAAAGTGCCATGGGGGGGTTGATGTTTTGCTTTTATTTTCCATCTTCCTTTGTCTAGTGAGTGTCCCTTCCATGACATTAGCCTCATACACTTATGTACTCTTTTGTACACCCTGATCATGGTTCCTTGACTTGCAGTTCTTTTTGGCCCACTTTCTCAATTGCCTATCACCTCACCCTATCTACATTAGGGGGATTCTACTATTGTTTCTCATGCTTCCTTGGTTCTCAGTTCTTTAGGCTTTTTTGTTTTATACCATCTATATTTTCGAGTCCAGTTGTTTGTCTCCAGATTTGATGCAGATTATAGTCTTCTCTACCTAGTTAGATATTATTTTTAGTGGAGGTTCTTCAGATTAGCAGTTATCTTTCGACAGAGCTTTACAGCTTTTACATGCTTTAGTGATGTTCTTCATGATCACTCTTTGTTCCTATTTTCTAGGACATTCCTCTAATTGGAGGCTTCTTTAGTCCTTCACTAAATTTTTTCAGCTATCTATTTTTGGAGTACAATTTTTTCCACTGGGTTTTCTCTATTTCTCTGTTTCATAGAGATTTTCTTGTGATTGGGTACCTCATCAAGCCTTGTTGCTGGGACCCAAGTTTTCTTCCAGCATTACATTGTAGTTTCCTTTTTCTTTCCGCATTGTTTGTAGTTGCATTGTTGCTCATCTTAAGGGGGGGTGTTAGAGAAAATGGTTAATTTAATTTCATTTAGTAAATTACCTTTTTTCCCTTCTTAATATTTCACTTTGTGTTTTTTAGCTTTCTCTATTTAATAATTATTTTATAATTATTAAATAGCTTTCACCTTTAGGTTACCTTTAGTAACTTATTAGGTTACCCTTTTTTGGGTTTCGATCTCTTTGTAATTTATTCATTCACTTTTGATAATAGCAATCTCTTTTTTGGCTCATCAAGAATGTCTCATTTATGGATTTGGAAATTCTTGCCTCCATAGCTTTTTGTTTCTCTTTCTGTGATAGGTGTTTGCATGCAAATGATTATTGGGAGCTGTGGGGTTGATATTTCATCAACTTCAACAAAATCTACTGATAAGACATAGTGCTAGATGATCTAAATGTCACATATATTTGATTGATTAAGAGGAATCGAAAAATTGTTCATAACAATAGCACCTAGAGGAAAGGTTGAGTTATAGAAAGGAAGCTACAATGGACATTTGATTAGTTAGAACTTGATAAGACAAAGTGATTGTTTATATCAAAAATGTAAGGCTAAGTTAAGCAATAAGTAAAAGATAAAGAATGTTGAGTAATGCTAGTGTCAACTAAGCCATGGTAAGTGCTGAGAAAATCTAGTGTTGACCAAGCATCAATATTGACCGAGTAAGATAGTTGATGCTGAGCTAGAAGTTTTATAGTGATCGAGTGATTAAGTAATGACTGAGTGTCAGAACTTAGTGATTTTTGTGTAACAGTGTTTTGAGAAAATCATGATTTCAATCCAACTCAATTGATTACTTGGGATATGTGAATTGTACAATGGAGACCAAGCAATAGATGGATAAGTAGAACAGTGAATTTTTTGATGTTTAATTGTTCAAATGGTACTTATGAACCTTGAGTAACTAATTCATCCCCTCCCCCCCAAGTTATTCTAAACATTTCTAACAAGATTATACTTTTCTTGGTAGATGTTTATATGGTAAGCATTATGATAATACATATGCACATACCACATGCCTTACAAAAATAAATTTGAGTACATGGTGTGTTTGGATTAACCTTAGATAGAAATAATAGCTACATTCAAATATAATCAATATCATAAAATAATATATCACACATAAGAGAACATAAGACACCAAGATTTAACGTGGTTAATCCAATCCCTAGGCTATGTCCACCAACAGCAAGTCCAATATTATTATTATCCAATTATTACAATTTGCAATCCCTTAAAGCTCAACACCACTGCAAGACACTACAATATCACCATTACATAATGAAATCCCTAACCCTAAGTCTTTTTATACAATATTTTTACTGCTTACACAATTAGGGCTAGAATAATTCCACGCATAATTAACGCCTTTTATAATATAAGGTCATTTTTGGCTTCGAGGCCGCTACCCTTGAAAACCCCAGTGGAGGCATTGCCCCTCAACCCAAACCTATATTGTAATAGGGAGTGCACCTCGGGCACTACCCCAAGACCCTGTAGGGGCACTGCCCCCAAACCTGCATAGAAATAATATGGGGAGAAAATCGCGTTGAATATACCTCTGAATCTGATTAGGCTCCACATCACAACATGGTGAATGTTATGCAAATTGATATTCTATAGGACCCTTACATAAATTACTTGGTGAACATCATGCAAATTGATGTTTTGGAAGGCCATTACGCATAGTACTTGGTGAAAATCTTGCATCTCAAGATTTTGGAAGGCCATTACTCAAAGAGTATTTGGTGAATATCATATGTTGATATTCTGGGAGACAAATAGTCATGGTATCAGATGTGATATCAAACATTTTTTAGTACATGATGAATGGCATGTTACTTGATGTTCTGGAGGGCCATTACTTTCAATACTTGGTGAACATCCTACATCTCAACATTCTGGAAGGTCATTAGTCAAATAATATTTGGTGAATATCATTGATATTCTAGGAAACCAATACTCATGATATCAAATGTGATATCAAATCTTTTGAGTACTTGATGAATATCATGTGTTGACATTCAAGAAGGCCAATACGCATGATATCAATATCATAGTGGTGGAAATCCTCTGATCAAAGATTTCTTTCTATGTTAATTTTAATATTGATAATGGTGTAAAATTTATTCTTGTGTTTATCCTCTCTAGCTAAAGAGGGAGTGTTAATGTTTAATGGTGTCAATTGGATAAAAATGCAAAATGTAAACATAAGTACAATTATTTAAATTTATAAGTGAAATATGGTGCCTTCCACCCTAAGACTATTACACAAGTATGGGTTATGTCATTCTAAAATACCTACTGTAAGTGGTGGAGTTAAATTTTAGTTTCATTAAAAGCATGACTAGCTAACTTTGAATGAACGTAAAGACATAAGTCTAAATTGATTGGTTTTGCATTTTATTAATTATCCCATGGAAAGATTCTTATTAGAAAATAATTCCAAGCACATCACCAAATTTTCATTTAAAACTGCATCGTGAGAACCCTATTAAACATTGTTGCACTTCAATGTCTAATCTATTTGAATCATTGTGTAAGAGTCGGTCGGGTTCTTAAAATAACAATTAGACTACACCTTAATTTTTTTCTATTATAATTACAATGGTAGAGTACAATGTAGAATATTCATAGAAGATACATTTCATGCCATACATCTGTATCACAACAAATTAAAGGAGTGGAGAAGAAATTAGCAAAAAATTAAATATACCTGGCAAACTGTACAAGAAATAATTAGGTTTTAGTGGATTTCGCAAGGCTACCACTCATATTCATCATGGTGGTTATGTAATCCCAATGGGATGGAAGGTAAGCTCTATAATTCCAATGAAAATTTACCAAAATTTTGTGAAGATTCAGGTTTTCTGGTTAAAAATTCAAATATTTTGGTGCAATGTAGAGCCATTGTGATGGCTTTTTTATCTATGTATAGCTTCAATACATTTTATGGATAAGTTATACCACCAATGTGAAAGAAGAGTACTTCAGTGAGCTAAACAATTCCAAATGAAAAAGTATAAGGAGATCCATTTTCTCCCCTCCCACATAATGCTTTTAATGTAAAACATTTTCCTAGATCATAAAATAATTGACCAACACAGCCTCAACACATCTGAGAGTTATTAAAGAACTGTGATAAAATATCATGTCCTCAAATAGTTGTGTCTTAATTGTATATGTCCAGATTTAATCATGTTGTATGTATTGTCATTTCTTTTAATTTTGATTGTGTACACTTTTTATAATATGAAGAGGCATTCTATTTAATCTATCTTCTAAATGATACGTTTTAATTTTTTAATATTTTTCATTATTCAAATAATTATTTTAATATTTATATAAAGATCAACACTATATGTTTAGCTAATATTTAAACTAAATGTGTGTTCCTAAAAGCTATAACCTTATCATACACATAAGTGTGTGTCCGATTTTACTTAAACTACCTACACTATATAATTAATTAAAATATTTAAGAATAAAAGTTACAAGGTGAAGGTGAAAGTAATGGAAAGAAGTCTAAGAATTTTAAAAAAATTATGTTAAATATTTTTGTGTGGAGACTATTCTGGTTTTTATGAACTTCTAAATCCTTAATAAAGACATTGTTCATGCTTGTGAGTCAGAGACATTGTATCGGCAATATGCTTAATGCTATTATGTCTACAAAAAAAACATCAATTATGATGCACTACAAGGCCAGGTCTACCCCTCTTGGAGGTGACCTAGCCCCCAGCAAAAAACCACATGGTAGAAATATAATAAATATAGAGATATTCAGATCCAAAACAACATAAATTCTTATAATATAATCATAAGATTTACATCTAACATGATTGACTATAAGGCCTTCTAGGGGAAATTACAAAAAAGAATACAACTCAATCCTCATTCGCAAAGAACCAACTCCAAGCTATAATCCCTCAAGATTATCCTAACTAGTGCATGCTTCACTACTGATTGAATTATTGTAGATATCAAAAGACTCTATACTTATATCAAATCAAGCCACAAGTCATCCTGGAAAGTTATATTAAGTAAACAATCAAACCACAAGTCATCCTGACAAACTAAATTAAATAAACACTTAGGACAAGTCCTAATTTTACAACCATAACTAACTCATAAGACAAAATAAGAGTGTGTGGCCTTAGACGTATAAGCACACACACCATCCAATGATCCATATCTAATATCACATAAGCTTTATCCCCAATGATCCATATCTAAGATCACACAAGCTAACTCCCAAGGATCAAAGCTCATAAAAAAAATCTTCAAAGTTTTCCTAGGATATAAGGAACACATTACCAATAGCCACCAAAGAGATCTAACTCCAATGTGATCTATCCAATTACTATGCACACATCAGATGAGGTCCATAGAGAGGTCCCAAACATAACCCTATGCTCATAGAACATAGGGTCCAAAAAATCCAAGCTTGATTCTCCTAAATCAAGCTCCCAAGGTAAATAGAAAGGTGTGTCCCACACTTTGATGCCCAAAGAAATATTTGCATCCCACTTCATCGTCACCAATTTTTTCCAATCTCTCTTAGAAAAGGGAACCAATTTGCAAATAATCCATTCAAACATCAAAATATTTTGGATCTCAACAACCCAATTAATATGCTCACTTATAGGAACAAAATGAACCACCTAAGGCTTTACAAGTTATCTTTTCAAATTTTCATCACAACTAGTAATAATAGAATCCTCACACATGAAAACCATGTCAGCAACATCATGTAACTCCAAAACCAAAGTAGTAACAATGTGTAAACCCAAATCTACAATAGCAATAACATCCATATCTACATCAATAGTGAGATGTAGATCCTTAACCACATCAACAATAAATGATCCACATTAGCAGCATGTAAATCCAACTCCACATTAGTAGCAACATCTATAGCATCAACATGTAGATCCATATGTCCATATCAACAATAATAGAATCATCAACCATATTAATAGTAACTTGTACATACTCAATCATCTCAGTAGAAACATATAAATTCAGATCAGCAACCATATGCAAATCCATTTCCATCTGTAAATCCTCATTACCACAAATGCAAATCTAATAATCAAAAATCACATTGTTCACAATAAGATTCTCTAAAATTTCCATGTCAAATCCATCCATCTAATCATGAAAACCAACACATACCTCATCATCTAAAGTGAAGTCAACCTTTACCTCTTCCTCATCAGCAAAGTGTCTTCTTCTCGTAACAATTATCCTAACTAGCAAGACAACTCTCTTTCTGATCAGTAGATGCCAACTCAAACAAGACTTCATTATCTCTTCAATCCTTTGATTGAATTTATCCCAAAATTGATCCATTAACTTGTCCATCAGATTCATCACAAAGTGCAATTGCCTCACATCAACAATCTGATTGCAAGACTCCAACTACCTCACACTCAGTCATCTTCTTTCCATCTTTGTAACCTACCTCAATTTAGTGATCTATTTACTCAAAGAAAACTTCATCTTCTCATAGGCACAAGTTTTCACAACTAAAATGATCCATCTACAAGTCCTCTATAATTGTGAGCCAGAACCACTATCTACCACCTTACAACAAAGATATCTAGGGCTCCACATAAAATCAATCTACCACACAACTAGCACAAGATTGAATTATGGTCATATATCATCCAATGCATTACAATACCAAGTGTGCCCCTCTTGGAGGTGACTTAGCCCCTATTAAATAATCACATAGTAAAAATATAACAAGTATACCTAATTTACTAATTTTTTCTTTCTCAAAATCAACATCTTCTCGAGTGTTAAAATGTGTAGTTGTATTATTTTTTAATTATAATATACTATATCAATTATAAAATTATAAAATATAAATGAGAATATTCTTGAACTTGAGCTCTATAAATTGGTGTTTATATGTTATTGAAAAAAAATCATTAAAAAAGTAAGAGTTATTGAAACATTAGTTTTCTAAAATAATTTTGTTTCTTTAGTAATTGGACATAAACCAATATAAAACATGCATTTAATGGTCTTTTCCAATTGGAAAAGTGTGAGAACATATATTTTTGGAAATATAAATGGGAAAGTAAGTTTTGAGTGTTGGGGGTGAATCAGCACTTAAAACTTTTACACTAAAACATTTCACCATTCATCCATCTCATAATAACTTAACATGTAAACTAAAATATGTAAGCATGCATTACATTCATAGCATAATTTAAATCAACACATAACACAATAGATTTTGGTTACCCAAAAAGCCTCTAATGAGAAGGTAAAACTGGGGTGGGGATGACACCCACAACTCTTCACTAATACAGCAATAAAGTGTGGTCAATTATGGTTACAAAGTTTTGATCACAAACTATAATCTACCTTATGAAAGGTCTACCCTGTTAAGGGCTTACAAGACTTTTAGGTCTTACCTTGACTAAAGGATTTAAACTCAAAACTAAGTAAGCACTCTGTTAGGAGATTTACAAAAGTCTATTAAGACTACTCTGTTAAGAGATTTACCTTGTATCACCTGTCAAAATGACTTAGTCCCTGATCCTTCAGTTAGCACTTTCTGCTAGATAATAGATCTCCTCTTTATTGGTTGTATTATGATCTTCCTAATCTTAATATATCTTCTCTAACCTTTCATTTCTTATCTTCTCAATTGATTTGTTCTAATCAATTGGTTCTGCAATGCTAAGAAATCTTCTCTATTATGAATGCCTTCTCACCTTTACATGTGATACTTCCCTTTGCATCATGATAACTCACCCTTAGTTTTTACTCCTTAAATATACATTTGGAGATTATATTAGGTCATAATCAATAGCTCTATTTGATTACTATTTCCTCCTAATGCTTCTCTTTTTCTCATTGGTTGCTTGTGTTGCATAGGGATGAGTTAAATGACTCCTTATCTCATAATATCAAAAATTCATGTTCGTGTTGCCCAAAAATGGTTTGCATAGAATTTTGTGCCATTTCAAACATCTATGTCATTGATTGGTTACTCGGCATCAATAGGCTTCTGATGCTCGACCTTAACTGAACTCTTTTTTTTGTTACTCGACTTCTGAATGGCTTGGCACCTAAATCACTTGGCACACACTATTTTCTCAACACCTTCTATTTACTTAGCACCTTAGTCACTCACCACATGTTGACTACTTGGCACCTACTAGTGCTCAGCACTAACTGTCATATCACTTGGCATGTATTGTGTGGACACTTATGCTCGGCATGCTCTGTATACTTTTCCTAAGTAGTGGCTCAGTCAAAGTGATGACCAACCAACTATCCTAGATAATGACTAAGTGTCTTTTCACTACTTTTTCAAAACCATAATGAGACTAAAAATATCCCCCTTTGACATGAGTAACAAAAACACTTTTTCATGGCATATATAATCTTATTTCATGCATAAGCCAGATAATGTAAAAGCTTCTGCTCAGTCTCTATACAAAATTTCAAAACCTTGAAAATTTGTAAAAATGTTATCATTACCTTGTTATGTTACTCCCCCTGAGTAAATTCTTCATTTTGGTTCTATAACTCCCTTTGAGTAGATATTTGCCTTGACAAAATTCTCAAAACTTATAAAATTCTCAAAATCCCCATGTTTGACACTTATCTCTATGAGGGTGGTACACTTAAAGTATATTTGTCTAGAAATGGATTTTGTACTTCCATAATGATTCCCAAAGTAGAATCCCAATTGTCTCTAGCTACATCTAATGATTGAATTTGTATTTATAGACTTGCTTCCATATTAACTAAACCTTCTTGTGTTGAAAGATGGGAATCTTTCTTTAGAAATGTCTCTGCAGAGGCTAGTTCTTTTTGCAAAACTTCCATGTGTGGGGTCAATATGGATTAAATACTGATAAAATTTGATCTTATATTTGCATCCTTTACTTGTAACTCGGCAAGCCTAATCTATGTTAGCAATAATCTCTAAAAATGTGTTTGACTGGTGCCAAAAGATGTCTTCAATTGAGCTCTTGTAGACTATACATCTCCTTGTAATAGATCAATAGTTCATTAAGTTTCTTGAGTAAACAAATCAACATTGTAAGTTTTAGTATACAAAGAGTATATGTTATCCAAAAATTTCTTCACATTGTCTATCTTAGTTGACAAATAAACCTATCTTAGTTCAATAGCACTGGATATCATATCCATGCCCTTAGTGTGAAACTTTCTCTTAGACCATTCCAATAACTTTACATTGGTCTTTATAACTTCATCTTTTATCCTCTCAACTATATGTAAAAGTTTTTCTATGATAGGCTTATTGGATAATGAGTCTAAAATATCAAAAGCATCATTAAAATTTTGAATATGTACAAGTTGTTCTATGATAGGCTTATTGATTTCAATATATTTTGGTGAGATAGGTTTAGGACTATCTTCCTTGCCCTTATTCTCTTCATTTCCTTCCTTTTCAATGATTAAAATTGTTGGTATCTTGAACTTTGTAAATTAGATAGTGATGTAGCGAATGTATCTACCTCTTTCTCTTTCATTTCAATGAAAAATGTAGGCATTGAAGATGGTACATTAGTAAGTTCGCCTTTATTCTCCAAAAATTTGTCTTGTTATTGAACATGTGATTCCTTTTTCCTTATCTTCTACAAGAAGTGGGGGCACAATAGATGTGTCTAGCTATTGTTATGTAGTGGATGCAATCTTAGCCTTAGGAGATTCATAAATCCTCATCAATATAGGATTTGTGCATGGAATAGCTGTATTGATAGATTCTTGTTGCAACTTCTTTATGTCCTTGTCACTGAGTGGTTAAAATTTTGTATAGAATTATTAGTGATCTCCTCAATAGTGATAGATTATTGTTGACTTTCTTTCTCTACTTGTGGAGGACTAGTGCTCAGTACATTAACATCCATAGTCTCTTGAGTGTCATCTTGAATTGTTCCATCCCATTTTGGTTCATCTTTCTCTAGTTCTTTCTTTTCTCCATCTATTCCTTTCTTCTCTTCCATGGTTTTAGTGGTCAACCTATAGATTTTTTTCCAAACTAATTTACTCTGGGTTACCACCTCTTCAACTTGATTCCTCAAAACATGAAAGGTTCTATATTTAGGAGAAAATATCCCTTTATGCTTCTCTACAACCTTATTAATCATATTCTTATCTAATTAAGGCTTAACTTGAGCTAAAATAGCATCTCTAATTTATTTTTTAGTTACCAAACTAAACTTCCATTTCTATAGACTCAACTCTCTCATATAATATTTTAGGTATAGAGTTAGAAATCTCCAATGGAGTAGTCTTAAAAGTAGCCATCATATCATAAATAGTGTTTTCAACATTATTATTATCTCTATTATCTAACTTATCAAAATCAATATGTGAAAATCCAAATAAATTTGCATTATTATTTATATTCTCACATAGATTTTCAATATCAGATGAAGGATTGTGGCTTACCACTTTGAATTGACTAATTTCATTAAATTCAAACTTCTTATCATCTTATTCCTCTTGGGGTTTGTATTTCCTCTTTAGTTTCTTAGCAACCAAACTTGGATCTATTGTATCAGTCTTCCTTTTTCCCTTAGTTGATTGAGCTTCCTTAGCTTGTGCAGTGGTAGCCCTTGTTCTTGACCTTGTCAAAGGTGCAATTGGTTTTTGTTCTTTCTTCTTGATTATCTTCTTCAATTACTCCACTTTATTTTTCTATGCCTTCCTCTTCTTTCCTATTTTTTTGTGGTCCTTCTTAGCTTCCTCTTCATCCTCTGAAGCTTCATCTTCACCTTGTTCTTGGTTAATATGTAGAGGTCCTTGACTTTATCCTTCTTCTTCTTCTCCTTCACCAAACTTATCTTTGAGTTTCTTCACCATTTTATTTTTCTTTCTAATGATGGGAGTTTGCAAGTTTATGGTAATCCTTGACTTAGCTTCATCATATTTTCCAAATGATGTAGCATCCTTGTCTATCTCTTTTGCCAATAGTGCAGTGATGGCTTATGATGCCTCATCAACATTAACCTCATAAGGTATGGGTATTAACCATCTAACCCTTGGAATAGCCTACTGAACATATGTATAGTTGGCATCTACTTGGAAAAAAACATCATTATAATGTTTCCTCTCTAGAGATATAGGAATTCTTGATCTCTGCTTTACTGATTTCTTAAAATCTTCAAAGTAACTACTCGTAACTAAATCAAAATTATCTCTTAGTTGCTCAATGAATCCACCTATTTTAGTGCCTCTCATGTTTTTAGTCTATACCTTGTCTATTTTGATTCAAAAGATACTTGATACTCTTATTATATGTACTTGTGATGACCTGAGGGTTGGATGTTATACTTTGATTTAGTACCATAGATGCTTTACTACTATGTTGTTCAGTTTATCATATTTTCATATTGATGCCATTTTTAGATGATAGTAGATCTGCGATGATATCTAATTATCTAGTATTTGGACATACTTTCTGATTATGTTATGTGATAGATTTTATGCTATGGTGATTTATCTCATTCTTGTCCCTTTTTGTTTTATGCAAACGCGAGTGATGTAAATGGATTAATTAGGTATTTAATGCATTTTTCTTCTATTGGAATTTACAAGTGGGAAGAATACTTCTGAGAGGGGGGGTGAATTAGAAGTACCAAAATTTAAGCTATAAAACTTTAAACTGAAATCAATACATGTACGTAACACTTCTAATTAACATGAAAGTAAAGGCATGCATGAAAATAGACAACACAATATTTGATCACCCAAAAACCCTCAATAATGAGAAGCTAAAACTGAGGTGGAGATGACACCCACAGCTTATCATTGTAGTAATATGTAACTTGTTAAGGTTACAAAGTTTGACCATCATCAATGGTCTACCCTGTGAGAGGCCTACCATGTTAAAGGCTCTAACACTATTAAAAGTGACCTATCTAAAGGATTTACAAACATTCACTTGGAATGTCACCCTATTAAAGTATTTTCAATATGGTTGTTAAACCAACCTATCTTCATAGGATTTTCATTCTCTTAATACAATGGCTAGAGAGTATAGTAGAATGTGATGACCTGATAACTTACAATCCCCAATTGTTTATTTTAGATCCTTGTTATGTCCAATTTGATCTAATCCTTTTTTATCTAGTATGATTCGATTCAAAGTGTTGATACTGTATTATGACCAATTGATTCTGCAATACTGTCCTTCTACTAAGTCTGTATGCCCCTTTCACTTCCTTCAAACTTTGCTAGTAGTTTCTCCTTACATGAATTCTTTGTTCATATAATCTATCATGCATTCTTCTACTCTCATTAATTATGGGATTTCGACCTCCTTAAAAAGGTTTCATGACTTAGGGTTAGGTATGAATCTATGATTGAGATTCACCCATCTTTCCCACTCAATTCTTTCCATTTTTCTGATTGGTCGCATGTTGATTTCATAGGGAATCAAAAAGATTCAATCTTATCTTTTAATCCTTTGAGATTCATCTTGTATCGGCTCAAAAATAGTTTACATCTTAGTTTGTGAGGGCACAAACTCTTATGTTGATTCTATGTTACTCAACACTTACTGATTATTGATGCTTGGTACACATAGGAATTTTGTCTTGCTTAGCACCTATGGAAATTCTATCTTGCTTGGCTCCTATAGTTCACTTGACATGTGTACTAGCTCGGCATTAATTAGTCACTTGACATCTAAATGACTCAACACTGTCTATCTGCTCGGCATCTATTGTAACTTGACACTTGATGAATTTCTGGCTTGGCACATACTGTAACTCAGCATCAACTAAGAAAATTTCTAAAGTGTGTTGACACTCAATTGTTAAAACCAATCTAAGACCAACAATATTCCCCTTTGACATGTGTCAAAAAAAGTTTACATGATGAATCTAATCTTTTTGAGTATAATATACATCTATTCAGCATATATACAAAACTTCAAAAATTGTTCAAAATTTTGTGAAGATACATCAAAAATTTTAACTCCCCCTGAGTTGATGTTCCTTGGTTGTATCCACAACTTCTCATGCTATATTTGTCTCATGATGATTATGATACTCGTTATCTCTACCTTGCCTTGCCATTCTTTCTGTTATCTGCTCTATTCTATCTATTGTTCTATCTTCCCTACTCTGGTTTTACTCCCCCTTTCACACATCTTCCCTTGTAGTTATAATTTCATTTTGGCTTATCTATTTCTCTTCCTCAAAATTTATCTTCTTATCTCCCCCTTAGTTTTATCTCCCCCTTTTTTGATACTTATGTCAAAGGGTTCTAAACATTAATTGAATACTTAGCCAAAAAGGATTTATTTACCTCCATAACTATCCTGAGAGTAGCATCCCAATTTTCAAGTGCAATTTCCAGTGATTTAAGTTGGATGGTTGTCTCTACTACAAGGTGAACTAGGCCTTCCAATGTAGAAATATTGGGGCCTTTCTTTAAAACATTTTCAGCATAAGCCAGTTCTTTCTGCAAAGTTTCCATGTGTGGGGTGATGGTAGATTGAATCTGTATTAACTTGGCCTTGGTAATTGCCTTATCTACTATGAGTACAGCTAGTTCCTTCTATGTGTGAAGCATAGTTTGAAAATGCTTCTCACTCTAAGTTGGATCCTTAGGTAGTTGCATGCTTGATATTTTAAGGTTCCTCTCCAAGCTCATAATCCTCTGGCTAGTTTCTTGTGTGAAAATTGATAGGTCACACAATTTTGAGTACAATGAGAATATATTTGTTGAAAATGATTGAAAATCTCATGAATGAAGAGTAATGGAACTGGTAAAGAATTTTTTCAATCATTTTTTTTTCATTGATGTCAAACTTGCTACTTGCAGGAATGAGAATTGCTTTAGTGTTCCAAATACCATAAGTTGGTTGATTGACAAGTAGATGGCAATCAATAAGATGTAACTAGAGTACCTAGAGAAAGGTTGAAGTTATGATGTTGTAATGAAGTATAAGGATCAGCTAAGTCATTGATGAAATAGTGCATTGATGATAGATGCAGAGAGTGGGCACACTAAAACACATCAAAGATGCAAGGTCTAGCTAAGTCATTTGTAAATTCAAACTAAGTTTATAAGAGAGTGCCAAGAAAAGTTCAACTTAGAGAGTGTTGAGTTATCTTCAGGTGTTGAGCAGTCTTCAAGTTACGAGTGAAGATCGGGTGCCTAGTAGAAAAAAAGAAATAGGTGTCGAGTAAGTTTTCAAGTGCTGAGCAAGATATAAGTGTCGAGCAAGATATAAGTGTTGAGCGATATTGAAGTGCCGAGTGAATTGCAAGAGCTAAGTTTCATAGAATTTCTTCAAGTGTCGAGCATCAGTAAATCAATAATGCTGAGTTGTTACATTATTTTGAAAATTGAAGATTTGCCAGATCTGAGCTGACATGGTAGTTATCTAGAATTTTGTGAACCAGATAGAAGATAAGAATGATGAGCTAGTGGCACAGAACACTATGTAAAACATTTTTGGTGAATACAATTGGATTCTAGATGAAGTTTCTAGATAAAAGCAAGATGTGGGATAGATACATTGTATCTTCCCTAATCTATTGAAACCAAAAAGTTGGAGAGGGAGAATCGAGTGGGAAAGGTATTCTAGATTTCTATTTAAGAAGTCATAAGGTCATGAAGCAAAGTAGAGAGGTGGTCAAGCATGAAAGCATGAAATCCTAAAGAAGGTGCTAAGGTGGAAGAAAGCACAGATACTCTGCTTTGATAGGTGACCATAGTTATGATTGCATTGGTATGATGAGTGAAAAGACTCAAGGTAATGAAGCTTGAGATGACAAGCTTACAGAACTGAAGTGATTAAAGCCAAGCAAAGGATTGAACTGGAGTGTGATCTAAAATCTGCAAGATATGTTGTGAGTTGTATCAGAACAAAAGTCATTATTGTTACGCTCTAGCAATTGTAACAGTTAGAATAAATCCTATGGACTTAGGTTGGTTTAATAGCCATGTTGTAAATCCTTTAATAGGTTGACATTCCAAGTGAATATTTCAAAAGTCCTTTAACTAGGCCCATTCCTAATAGTATGGTGAAATCCTCTAACAAGGTCATATTTAACAATATGTTGTAGCCTTTAACAGGGCAGACCATCAGAAGTGGTTGAAATAAATTGCGCAGTTATTTTGTGGGTATCATCCCCACTATACTTTTACCTTCTTATTTCTAGATGGTTTATGGGTTATCAAATTCTCAGTGTTATGGTGTGATGCATGTTTACTTTTCATAGTTGTTTAAATGTTCAATTGCATGCATAATAGTTTCAGTTATGTGCTATTGAGGATTTGGAAAAAAAGTGGCATTGGACCTTGGATAACTGATTCACACCCCCCCCCCCCCCCTCTAAGTTATTCTAAAGAATTATAACAATATTCTCAAGTACTACTTTTACCTTTTCAATCTTCTTAGCCATCTCAACCTGAGATAGTGCTATTTCACCTAATATTCTTTCATTTACCTTTGTTTGAAACCTCTTTTTAGACCATTCTAACAATTTTGCATTTGCATCAAGGTCTTCTTTCTATACCTGGTCCACTATACTGGATAGTTGTTCCATAATAGACTTTGTTTCATTAGGTACCTACAAGCTAAAAGCATCTCGAAAGATGTCCTTTATTTCAATCAAAGCTTGCCTTTGTTTATACTCATTTCTAAGTATCTCTTGCTTCTTCTTCCTCTCAAGTGCCTCTTGCACTTCATTTATTTGATCAATGTTCATATTTAGGAATGACTATGTCCTCATCTAGTGCAGGGTCTCCATAGTGAAGTACCCTTGCTACATTTGTTGAGCTTGAACCTGGTGCTGAAATTTGAAGTGGTATTGCTTCAGTGCTCGGCTTCTGTGATGTTCTAGTTGGAGTCCCTATTGTAGGAAAATATACCAATGTTTGTATTGCCTCTTTCTCCTTCTCCTTAGGAATTTCCTTGCCATCTTCTATTCTTTCCTTGCTAATTATAGTGATCTATGGGGGTGCACCTTGTTCTTGTATTGTAGAGACAAAGGAATCCATCTGTCTTGTTTGATCCTTTACTAGCTCCTCGGCAGTTGTAGTGATTGTGGAGTCAACCTTTATAGATGTATCTTGTGTAGTTTGTTCTTACGGTTGTCCACTTGTGGTTGTTGGGATATGATATGGTGGTTCTTATGGATTCACCTTATCCCTTGTTATGTCTACTATAGCCTTTTGCAATTCTTCCACACTCACCAAGACTGGATTTGTACACAATTGTGCTTGTAGGGTAGTCTAGTGAAGGATCTTTTTAAGGTCCTCTATAGTTAGTGGATTCATGTTCTAACTAGAGTTTTCAAGAACATCTTGTATAGTTACTATATCTATAGGTGTGGTAGCTACATGCGAAGGACTTGGTGGTGGCAATTGTGTGTCTTGCACACTCTGTTCTTGTTATTGCTCCTCAGCAGTTGCCATATCATATTTTTGTATCTCCTTCTCCACTATAACATCTGCCTTTTCCTTTTCTTCTTCTTCTTCCTTATCATTGTCCTCTTCTTCTTCTTCATTATTTCTTCCCTTAAAGGGGTCTGCTTCTCCTTCTTTCACAGTTGGCAGGCCATAAATTAACTTCCACATTTGTGTGGACTTTTTCACAATATCTTCAATTTTATTCTACAAAATACTAAATTCTCTATACTTGGGTGCAAATTTAGTCCCATGCTTCTTATTTGCTTTACTAATTTTCCCTTTAGTAATTTCAAGCATGACTTGAGCCAATTTTGACTCTCTTATTTATTTTTCCATATTAAGGCAATAATGTCATTTATTTTCTACAATTGAATATAACTCCTTAGGCATTGTATTATCAAGCTCAAGTGAAGTGTTCTTGAACTTTACCATCATGGTGTAGACTGACTCTTCAACCATGTTCTATTCCTCTCTAGTTAACTTATAAAAATCAATATTTTGTAAACCTGACAAATCTACATTATCCCTAATGTTATCACATATATTTCCTAAATCAGATTTGGTGGTGTGACTTACCATTCTGAATTGTCCATTTTCATTAGACTCTATTCTTTCTTCTTCTAATTCAAGGGGTGCAACATATTTTCTTCTTAGCTTCATCTTGGCTAGACCTCCTTGTTTAGTGTCCTTCTTCTTTTCTTGCTCTTTAGCCTTCTTTGATGTGGCTCTTGTACTGGCCCTTGTGGTAGGTTTTTTTAGGCTTGGCTTAGCAACTTTCTTGGGCTTGGTAGCTAGTTTGATGGTGGCTTTTCTTTTCTTTGCCTCTGGTTTGATGTGTGCTTCCTTGGTTTCCTCTTCCTCCTCTACTCTTTTGCATCTTCTCCCATGCCTTGGGTCAATGCAATTAGCCCTTGATCTTTCTCTTCTTCATCCTCATCTGCCTCTGCATCATCCTCATCACCTTCTATTGTGTCTTCACCAAATCTTGCCTTAAGTTTCTTCGCCAATTTTTCCTTTTTCACAGTGTTGAAGTAATTTTCAACTCCATGTCCACCTTGGATCTGATGACATCATAAGTGCCAAATGGTTGAGCACTTTTATCAATATCTTCTACTAGTAAAGTTTTTATTGCTACAGATGCCTTATCAATGTTGATTTCATATCTAAGTGGCCTCAGCCATCTCACCCTTGGTACTACTGCTTGGATGTATGTGAAATCAATGTCTACTAAGAAACAAATATCATTAATATGTTGTTCAACAAGAGAGACAGGTATCCTTAGTCTCTATTTCATTGACTTCTTACAGTCTTCAAAGTAGCTAGTCATTATAGTTTCAAAATTTGCCCCCATTTGCTCTATGTATTCATTCACTTATACTACTATTGACCTGTTTGTTTTCCAACTTACCTTTATAAAAGAAGGGAATTCATTATGTACATAAAAGAATAAAAATTTCTCTAAAGTTACATTGGGCACCCTTGGACCTTCTTATGGCTCCCAAATTCTCCATGATTTGTTGTAATTGCAGTTCAACTAGATCATATGTATGATCCTGCTTAACAATTTTGTATCCCACATCTACTACAATACAAGGTACACTATTGAGTTAGCTTGACTAGTAGAATTTATGAGACATGACTCTAATAGAAAATTCTATAAGAGGATCCTTGATGGTGTCAATAATCATCCCTCTCTTGTTCCACTTTGCCCCAGTGTTCTTCTCTATGGATTCTTTAGAATCACTCCTTAGGTTTTTTGGCTATTCTAGGGTTGGGTACCCTATTACTCTATGTCTAATCCTTTTAGATAATTTAATGGGTCCATCTTCCAACCATAGTTGTCCATCATGGATTCTTCTTAGCACAATTCTTACCCATTCAGTTTTAAATATTGTAGGGAAATCTAGGGCATGAGTTAAGCCCTTCCTTTCAACAATTTGAAACTCCTCCTTCAAAACCCTATTCTCACAAAGTTTATTGTATGTTCCCCTAATCTCCATATCTCCAATAGCTCCAATTTTGCAATTATAACATCTCCTAACATCTTGTACCATCACAACTTTTGGTGGAATCACAGATAAAGCTTCTGCAGGGTCATTTTTATAAGCAACTTTAGGAATTGGTCTAAAGTCTGGTTGTTTAACTTCATTACTTACCAATTGAACCTCAAATGAGTCCTTATCCTAGGGTTTTCTAGAGCTAGATGCCATTTCTTCAAACTAAGGTTTCAAGATGTAAAAATTGCTTAACTGCGTGGCTCAACACTAGCGTAAATACCTTAAATTGATGAAAAGATGTTGAATCTTGGCTTGAATCTACGCAAAAGCTTCAATCTCTACTTGGAAACTATTTATGCACTCTTCTTGCTCTTGCTTTGTGTTTGTGATGATGAAAAATGATTGAAATCATGACTGTGTACCCTTCATTTCATAGCATTTAATGCTTAGTGCATATACTACTATACACTTGGCTCCTTATGTAATTCTATTTCACTTGGCTTCCATTGATTTTCCAACACTTGGCATACATTAGAGTTCCCCTTACTTGGCTTCAACTAGTACAATTTTACTCGGCAACAACTAATCACTCAGCTTCCACTAGTTCTATCAACAACTTGGCATACTAAGATTTTACTCATCGTCTAAAGGCAACTTTCCTTGCTCAGCAACAATGTGAAAGTTTTGAAGTTTTGACTTTGCATCTTTATTCATGTTGATCTATCCTTTTCAATACTAGTTTACTTTTGGAACTAATGTTTGATAAAACATTTAAATATCAGTCCCTCATACCTTCTTTTGCTTAGTTGGATGTAGTGTGGGCACATGATCTTTTAGGTGAAGTGATTCCTCCATTGGATGTGTTGCGTCCATCTTTCTTCTTCCATGTTTTATTCATTTCTTCTCTGATGTGTTCAACATCAACTTTTCCTTTTCCTTTGTTGAACTCTGAGCTGGGTGCCTTTGACCTAGTTGGGCAATACTTGTTGATGTGTCTAGTCTTTAGATAGCTAAAGCAAGTGGTTTGACTTAGCCACCTATTGTACTTGCCACTAAAGTGTGTTCTTATGCAGTTCTCTGGAATGTGTCCATATTCTTGACAGTAGTGATAGCTCTGCCTAGCATTGTAGTCCTAATTGTAGTGATGTCCATGACTATTTGACTTTTCTAGTTGGTTTGGTGTCCACATAGGCTTTGATCTTAATTTAAAGGCTCTATGTATATACGTATTGCAATTGTAGCAATGACCTTCAAATCTTGGTGTCCTGGTGGTTCTAGTCATGCAGTCATGTGCCTAATGATCTTACTTCTTGCAATTGTGATAATGACCCATCTTTTTATGTTTGTCATGCTGATTGGCATTCTTACTCCTACACATATTAGAGGTATGTCCCTTTTTACCATAAAAATGACAAGTGGGTTTAGTATTCTTACCTTTGTCACTTCTTTCTCTTGTAGTCTTAGATGACTCTCCTTTTTCAATGCTGGAGTATCCTAGTCCTGAAGTGTCATTGCTAGATCTTGGTGATTTTAGTAGCTGTTCAAAGTACTTGATAGCTTCATTAGGTTTTTTAAAGCTCTCTAAAATTTCCTTCTCTCTTCTCAAGTCATTTAATAGTTATTCATTTTTCATCTTTAGTGTTGAGATCTCAATGTCCTTGATATTCAACTCATGATGGGCATTCATTATTTGGCTTAGAGTGTCTAGCTGCATGTTGAAAACTTGTGCAAGCTCAATTGACTTTTCCTCTAGTCTATTGGCAAGGTTTCTCTTATCATCTTCTATCATAGCTTTATCTTCAATAGCTCTCTTCTTCTATTCAATCACTTCACAAAGCATCATGGCTTGTGATTCTTGCTCAATCTTGAGAGTTCTAATCTCTTCTACTTGAGCTCTGTTCTTCTCCATCATGTCTACAATTGTTGCATCAAATTCCTTGGAATCTCCATTGGAAAACACTTTTATGGTGTCAATCTCCTTGTATTTTGTATCATTTTTAGCTATGGTGATTTCTTTTCTTCTCTTTAGGGATTTACTCAATTCTTCCCTAGCTTCCTCCAAAGAATGTAGAATGCGATGTATTTCAATCTCTTGATTCTCTATAATCTTCCCAAGCTTGTAGACCTCCATCACTGGATCTTTTCTTCAAGCTGTAAGGCTTCTCCTTGTAAGAACTTGGCTCTAATACCAATTTTTAGAATTTACAAGTGGGAAGAATATTTCTAAGAGGGGGGAGGGGTGAATCAGAAGTACCAAACTTTAAGCTATAAAACTTTTAACTAAAATCAATACATGCATGTAACATTTCTAATTAACATGAAAGTAAAAGGCATGCATGAAAATAGGCAACACAATATTTGATCACCCAAAAAACCCTCCAAAATGAGATGGTAAAACTAGGGTGGAGATGACACCCACAACTTATCACTGCAGCAATATCTAACTTGTCAAGTTTACAAAGTTTGACCATCAATAATGGTCTGTCCTATGAGAGGCCTGCCCTATTAAAGGCTCTAACACTTTGTTAAAAGTGACCTATCTAAAGGATTTATAAACATTCACTTGGAATGTCACCCTGTTAAAGGATTTACAATATGGTTGTTAAACCAACCAATCTTCATAGGATTTTCATTCTCCTAATACAATGGCTAGAGAGTATAGTAGAATGTGATGACCTAATAACTTACAATCCTCAATTTTTGATTTTAGATCCTTGTTCTATACAATCTAATCTCATCCTTTTTTATGTGGTATGATTATGTTTGAAGTGTTAATACTCTATTCTGACCAATTGATTCTGCAATGTTATCCTTCTACTAAATCTTTACACCCCTTTCACTTCCTTCAAACTTCGCTAGTATTTTCTCCTTGCATGCATTCTTTACTCGCATACTCTTTCATGTATTCTCATACTCTCATAAATTATGGGTTTTTGACCTCCTTAAAAAGGTTTAATGACTTATGGTTAGGTATGAATCTATGATTGAGATTCATCCATCTTTCCTGCTTAAATCTTTCCATTTTTTTGATTGGTTGCATGTTGATTTCATAGGGAATCAAAAAGATTTGATCTTATCTTTTAATCTTTTGAGATTCATCTTGTGTCAGCTAAAAAATGATTTACATCTTAGTTTGTGAGGGCACAAACTCTTATGTTGATTCTATGTTACTTGACACTTATTGATCACTGATGCTTGGCAAACATAGGAATTATATCTTACTCGGCACCTATGGAAATTGTGTCTTGCTCAACTCCTATAGTTCACTCAGCACTGTCTATCTTCTTGACATCTATTGGAACTTGGCACTTGATGAATTTATGGCTCGACACATACTATAACTTAGAATCAGCTAAGAAAATATCTTAAGTGTGTTGACACTCAATTGCCAAAACCAATCTGAGACCAACAGCTTCAACTATGATATTATTATTCAATTGCACTTGATCATGTATTTTAGTGTGCAGGAATTATATCCCTGGTAGTGGCACATGGAGTTAGTGATTCAATTATTCATATGTTACCAATGTCGTCCTTGTATGGTCAACGTATCTTTATTTTAATTGTTTAAATTAAAACCTTTTGGTGATTATTAAATCTGAACTCATCTACATTATGTGATTAGACTAGTGAGTGTGACTATGCATTTAGAGGTTCGCATTGTCATGAAAGTTGTATAGTGATTTTCTGTGATTTTGGGTTTTCAAGCTTTAAATCTTCTTGAATTTAATTTCTAGTAGCTTTTCCTTATGTGAATTTTTGTTATGAGGAATAATCTATTTTCATTTGGGTTGATTTAGAGTCTAGCTAGTCTAACAAGCTAATTGCCCTAATTGACTATTCACTCGAAAAGTGAATAAGAATGGAAAAAGGGAATTTATTATTCAATTCTCCCCTTTTGAAAATAGAAATTTTGTAGAGCTTTTCTAAAATCCTCTTTTGAAGGATTTGATTTTTGTTTGTTCTAGGAGTTGTAAGTGTAGAATTTTCATGAGATCAGTCTCATTGGATATGGCTTGGGGATACCTTGCTTTGCCATGATTTTTGGTAGTATTGATAGGTTATTTATTTTATTATGTGGGTTTCAGATCTACCCCTTTTGTTGTCAGGTAGGGTCTTCCTGTTTTATCATTTTTTCTCTATTTTGGCTTCTATTTTTGGTATTCATTTGTTAGGAGGCTGAGAACTAGTGTTCCCCTCCATTTTTATTTACTGATTCTACCCAGTTGGTCAAGTATGAACATTTTCCTTATTTTTGGGATGGGGGTTTGGGGTTTTGCACCATTATGCTGGTCATTTTTGCGTATGATGTTCGAACTCAATTATTATTGATTTTCAAGGTTTTTGTACCCAAAGGCCAAATGGGTTTTAATTTTAAAGTTCTCTAAATTTTGGGATTTTTAGCTTGTTTTGTGTGTCACCATATTTTCTCAAGTTTTCTTGGCATGAGTTTGGTCGTGGACCTAGATGATCTGTTTGGATGTCAATCAGACCATTGTTGCACTTTTATTGTTTTATTGGGATGTGTATCACATTCGTCATTTCGATTCTATTTTTGGTTGAGTGACTTTCTGCTTTATGTTCTCATCCAGTCCTTGTGGTATGATCTTCATCATGGTGGTTCATTACACACAAGTACATGCACGTACATTTATCGGGTGACTTGTGAGGCTCGATCTTCCATGGTACTTATAGAAGTTATGATCATTGGGGTTGGGTTGGGAATTTGCATGCCTATGGGCATTCATCATTGGACGAGAATGGGTAGGGTAGGGTAGCACATGGAGGGGGCTTCTATCTCATAGCCCAGTGATCATGGTGCCATGGATTGGCAGAAGGAGCTTTATATAAGTGATACCTAAATAAAACACTAGGTATTAATAAAACTTAAGATAATGAAAATTGTTATGTGCTTGAGCCTTCTGTTGAGGGAGTTGAATCCACATGATCTGAGCTTGGGCTTTTTGATGCCAAGTGACTCTCCATGATGTCAGCCCCTACTTAGTAGCCCATTGAGTGTGTGGCCAAGACCTATAGTTTATGCATTATCTATGTCTTGGTTTCAGTCATTATACTACCTGGCATGTGTGTTAGCCATGGATATTTTCTTTGCATGGGTTTTTGGTTGGATCATTATCTCCATCAGCATGACAAGAGTGGGCCTGTGGGTTCCACATGGTTGGGAGGCATAACTACCTATACCACTGCTAGGGACCAATGGTCAAAGACAATCTTTTGTCCTAGTGTGACCATTGTTGGATGTTTTCACTTGGTGTTTTAGGTTTTGGTGTATGCTTTCTCGTGATTTATGCTTTCATTGGGATGCTTGTATATCATGTTTAGGTTATGTTACGTATTGACACATTTCCTTATTTTGATGATTAGCAGATGATAGATGATGTTATCTATATTTGTAGGATTATCTTATGCTTTAATTTAGCATGTTAGATTTCCTTACATGTATGTTGTAGCATGTTTAATAGTGATGTCCTTTTATGATAGTACCAATGATCTGGTCAGTAGCTTGGGATGTTACGTGCATGGGATGGCTAGGGTCCATGATGGCCTTATGATGCCATTATGATTGGGAGGAACTACATATTTAGTATGGTTGTACTATACATTAAATTTTTATTTTTATTATTGTAATGTTGCTTTAGTATAATGAGATGTTTCCTTTTGTACTCTCCCTCCAATACTTGTTTAGATGCTTAGATGTAGTTTACATCTTTCAGTAGTGTGTTCAAGTATTCATGCCTTGAATTATGGATCTGGTACTTCCCAGTGTGGAGGAATTCAATTTTAACCTTTTTGTTTTCCTTAAGTGTTTTCTTGCTTTTCCTAGGTGACCATGTGCCAGCATGGAGCAATACAATTTTATGTCACATGCCCATTAGGATTTTGTCATGCATTCCCTAATTGTGTCACACGCCTCTTTGAGTTTTGTCATGCGATACTTTCCAATATCACACCCCCTATAAAGAAGTGTCGTACAATACTTGAAAATTATCATACACCTTGAGAGAAGTATCACCCTATCCCTTAAAGTATCACCTTGCTTCTTTAGAAATGTCACACAATATTGGAAAGTATCACCCAATACTAATTTAAAGTATCACCTGGTATTTGTGAAAACCATTCCAGGCAGACAACGGGCACTTTTTGGTAAGACCCAAACTTTCTAGGAAGTTTTTAGGGTACCCTATTAAGTTTTATTCAATCCATTAGTGTCACATTTTAGATTCAATATATTTTTATTTGAATTTAGTTTTTCATCTTTCGTTGTCAGTCATTTTGGTTAGTAGTGGCATTTGGAGATTCGTTGGTGTCAGGATGTTTGGATAGTCTTTCGATGTGATCTTTGTAATCCTCATATGTTGTTTCCATGTGCATTCATACTTGTAAAAAAAAATTATATTAGCTTATTTATCCTTGTTTCGAAGGATCTTCGGGTAGGGCATTACATCTATCTTTTGAGTAACAAATCAACTGGACTTCCATACTACCTTGAAAAATGTAGGAAATGTGTTATGTAAATAGAAGAATATGAAAATAATGAGTGAGCCAAACTTACATGAAGAACTCTTTGTCTTTCTAGTAGCTTCTAGGTTTTCTCATAGTTGTTGAAGTTGTAGCTCAACTAGGCCATAGGTATGATCTTTCTTAACAATCTTATAACCTAGGTCAACAACAATGCATGGCATACTATTGAGTCAGCTTGATTGGTTGAATTTGTGTGCTATCACATGCACTGCAAATGTAATAATAAGGTCTATAATTGTCTCAAATGACATTCCCCTCTTGTTCTATATGGCACCATTATTCTTCTTAGTTGCTTCCTTAGCATTGTGTCTCAATGTCTTTGGTCTATCAAGGGTAGGATACCCTATTACCCTATGAATGATTCTCTTACAAATTCCAGCAGGACCATTCTCCAAGCATAGTTAATTTTCATGAATTCTTCTCAATACAATCTTGATCCACTCTATCTTAAATACCTGGGGAAAATTTAGGGCAAGTGTTAACCCTTTTTGCTCTATGATTTTGTATTCTTCTTTCAAAACTCTATTTTCACACAACCTCTGATAGTTTTCCCTCGTTTCTAGATCACTAGCCTCTCCAACCTTGCACATATAGAAACATCTAACATCCTAAATCATTAATAATTTTCATGGAATTGTTGACAACACACTAGATGGATCTCCTTTGTATGCAATCTCAGGAATAGTGTGAAGTGGAGGTTGTCACACACCATTGTTGATCAAACATTGGCAACCTCTTTACCTTCCATCCTAACTCTCATGGATGAACTTGCTGCCATTTTCACTTGCTAGGGTTTTAAAAATGTAAAAAAATGTAACTTGACACAAGTAAAATACCTTTCGATTCAATGTAAAATGTCATGTAGTGGTTGAATATCATTTAATCACTGGAATCCCTTTCACAATTTGCCTTGTTTCTCTTTGATCTTCTAGTAAATGTAAATGACTCAAAAAAAAATGAGTATATAGGCTTGAAAAACCTTTCATTTAATTTTTATTGCATATACAATTGTAAGCTCAGTAGCTATAATATTTTCAATATGCTCAGTCAACATAGCTAACTTGGCAGTCAATACAATTCTTCATTACTTAGTAGTTTCTATAATTTTTCCAATACTTGGCAACAACATAGAAAATAACATAACAATAGATTATCTCTCTCTTATAATCACTTCATTGCATCTTAATACATATTTATAAATCCTTTTCATTACTTGAATGCTTGGAATTGATGCCAAACATATCATTTTCGATGTTAGTTCTACACATACCTTTTGTTGCCTAGTTGGGAGTAATGTGATCACTTGATTCATTGGATAAAGTGACCTCATCTAGACTTGATGTGTTGTAATATTTATTCTTTTTCCATGTCTTGTTCATCTACATCTTCACCTTCTTAGCATCTAACTTTTGTTTACCTTTTCTCAATTCATTATCCAGTACAAGTGATCAAGTTTGACAGTTTATGCTTACATGATCAATCTTAAGACAACTAAAGCATACAATTTCATTTAACCATCTATTTTAATTAGCTCTGAAGTGTGTCCTTATGCAATTTTCAGGAACATGACCATATTCTTGGCAATAGTGACAATTGTACCGTGTATTGTAATCCCAATTATAATACTTTCCATGATGATGTGCCTTTGTCTATTTGTTTGATGTCCCCTTAGGTTTGGATCTACATTCATATGCCTTGTGTCCATACTTCTAGCAATTGTAACAATATCCTTCAAGTCTCTGAGTTTTTATGGTCTTTTTCATCCATTCATCCATTTATGTGCCTGATGTCCTTGCTTCTTACAGTTATGGTAATGTTCCTTGTATATTTGCTTAGGGATTTTATTTCCATTGTTGCTCTTATAGACATTTTTTGTATGACCCATTTTACCTCAATGATGACAAGTAGGTTTGATTTTCTTTCCCTTATTGTTCCTTTGTTCACCACTTCTAGATGTTTCTCCTTTTTTAGTAGTAGATATCCCAATTCATGTATCATTGTTTGATCTTGGTGCTTCCATCAATTTTTCAAAGTACTTAATGACTTCACTATTCTTGTTGAGATTTTCTTTCTCTATCTTCAATTCATTCTACAATAGCTTATTTCATGATTCCAAAGTTGTAATTTAAATGTCTTTTATTTTTAATTATTTATTTGCAAGCATCAGTTGATTCATCAAAATCCATTGAATGCTTGACAACATTTGCACATCTAATGACTTCTCCTCAAGTTTATTTTCTAGTAATCTTTTGTCTTCTTCAATCATGACTCTATCTTCTCCATCTTTATTTTTAGTTCAATTGTCTCACACAACAATATTGATTGAGTTTCTTGTTCTATTTTTATATTCCTAACTTCTTCATTTAGTGCATCATTATTTTCCATCAGATCTACAATTCATGCATCAAATTCTTCTGAGTTCCTTTCCTCAAATAATCCTATAGTATCTTATTCTTGATACCAAGTTTCATTTTCTTGAATGGCCAATTCCTTTATTCTTTTCAATGAATTTTACAGTTCATCTCTTGCCTCCTTAAGTTGATGTAGGGCAAGCTCTATTTCATTATTTTGCTTCTCAATAGTCTTTCCCAATTTGTATACTTCCATCTTCAAGATCTTACCTCCAAAGTTGTCAAACTTTTCTTTCTTAAGAACAAATCTCTTATACCAATTGTTGGAGATATAAATGGGAAAGTATGTTTTGAGAGGGGGGTGAACCGGCACTTCAAAATTTTACACTAAAACATTTCACCATTCATCCAACTCATAACTTAATGTGTAAACTGAAATATGTAAGAATGCACACATAATAAAATAGATTTTGGTTACCCAAAAACTCTCCAATGAGAAGGTAAAATTGGGGTGAGGATGACACCCACAACTCTTCACTACTGCAACAATAAAGTATGGCCAATTATGGCAACAAATTTTTGATCATAAACTATGATCTACCCTATGAAATTTCAACCCTATTAAAGGCTTACAAGACTATTAAGTCTTACCTTGATGAAAGGATTTAAACTCACAACTAAGTAAGAACTCTGTTAGTATATTTACAAAAGTCTATTAGGACTACTCTATTAAGAGATTTACCCTATCTTACCTATCAAAATGATTTAGTACCTAATACTTTGGTTATTATTTTCTGCAAGATAATAGATCTCTTTACTAGTTATATTATGATCCTTCTAATATAATATATCTTCTTTGACCTTTCATTTCTTGCCTTCTCAATTGATTTGTTATGATCAACTAGTTATGCAATGCTAAAACATCTTCACTATCATGAATTCCTTCTCACCCTCACATGTGATACTTTCCTTTGCATCATGATAACTCCCCCTTAGGGTTTACTCCTTAAATAGGCATTTGGAGACGATATTAGTTCATAATCAATGGCTCTAGTTGATTACTATTGCCACCTAATATTTCCTTTTTTCTTATTGGTTGCATGTGGTGCATGGAGATGCATGAAATGACTAGATCCTTATCTCTTAATATCAAAAATTCATGTTCATGTTTGCCAAAAATGGTTTACATATAATTATGTGTCATTACAAATATCTATTTCATTGACTGGTTACTCAACAGCAATAGGCTTCTGATGCTCAGCCTTAACTGAACTCTTTCTGATGTTACTCAACTTCAGAATAGCTCGGCACCTGAATCACTCAGCACACATTTTTTGCTTGATATCTTCTATTTTCTCTCCACTTGAGTGACTCTACATATACTAACTTCTCTGCACTTGCTAGTTCCCAGCACTAACTATCATATCACTTTACATGTATTGTCTGGATACTTATGCTCAGCATGCTCTATGCACCTTTCCTAAGTAGTGGCTTGATTGCAGTGATGATCAACCAACTATGTTAGATAATGATGAAGTGTTTTGTCACGACTTTGTCAAAACCATAATGATTAATATATATAACTTAGCTAGAATGAATTTATCTATATCATGTGTTTGAACAAAAAAAAATTAGATAAAAATACTCAAATTCGATCATTCTGATAAGTCATCCTAAAAGGTGTCTCAACTTTGTGCTTTTACCCATAGAGCTTTCCTTGACAAGAAAATAGGGGTGCACAAAATTTTATGTGTAGACTTAACTAAATTCAAGGGAGAAATGAAAATAATAGTAAATGTGGGTGGAAATCTTATCAATCAATTTGATAACAAAATAATGTGAAGAGTTGCAATAGCAATAATAGACTTTGAGGTTGCACCAAAAATAGAGTATGATCAAGGGATTTTGATTGCATACTCATCTTAAGATAAACTGGTCAACTTGAAACAATCCCACATATTCTCTAAGACTAAAGATTTATCCAAGGTACAACTATAAAACAACTTCTCACCAGTACCCATGATTACTCAATCATAAGAATAGGTATTTTTTTTAATAGGAAAAAATTAAAAAGATACATATATTTGACATCAAGGATGGCTACAATGACATAGACAAAGCATTGGTAAGCTCCTCCACTAAACCATCTCATGTAACTTCCACAAAAATTTAGGTCTACCATTATATGATAAGTTCAAATGTAACAATATCAAATTCAAGAAAACTAACTATACTACTTGTAACTAGTTGTACATTCATTCCAATTTCATTCCTCAATATATTAAAATTGAGAAATAGTTGGACAAAAATTAAATTTCAGATTTGTTCCTTTGAAACATTTCTTTAAAAAAAAGATCTAGGATACACACTTGGGACAAGCTTGTCAATATTTATATGCAAGCTAAATGAAAAATGAAAAATTGACAAACTTCATGCACTCTTGCGCACATCCCTCAAGGTAAGTATTATGTATATCCTCTTTCACTACTCCATAATTATTTTTGAGATTGCCACTTATACTAAAATTGTAACATTTGTTGTAGGTGATTGGAACATTAACAGTGGAAAATGCATATTCAAATCCTTTTCATGCCTATTGCCCAAAATAAAACTACAAATTTGATAGTTATGGTACAATAGATGATGAAACACCTCAATGAAACTGATGTGATGAAAACATGAATTGCAAATATTCTCTAAATCTTAAAATAGTAATCACAAATGATAACTTGCAGACAATTCAGTGCTTTTCTAAGATGACCTTTATTGTACAATGCAAATTCAAACATTATGGGGAGAGGTCTTCTAAGAAAATCCATAACCCCTTCTAGGACTCCTTAGGCTTCTTTCTAAGATTAATTAGATTTGTTACGAAACCCTATCTAAGAGGAATTAACTTTTTCCCTTCTCCAAGACTCTACCCATCAACTTTAAACACTTATGTTACTCTCTTTCTCTCTCTGATTGATAAATATCAATCACACTCTTCTCATTCTACTCTTCTATTACAAGTTCTCAACTGAGGCATGACTTGCTTGCCTAGAACTTGTTTCTAGAATTGGCTAATATCTCCTCACACAAAATATGAAACATAAACAAACTATGTACAGATGACTCTTCCTAATTCGAATAGTCCATTGGATTAAACATTGAAATCAAGAAAGAGCCATGGAAAACAACTTACTTATGTATCGTAAACTAGAACTAATTAACTCCTAGCCAAAATAGTAAATTATAGAATGAAGAAAAAATTAGCAAACTTTAAAACTATTTGTATTAAACTTCAAAATAAGAATTTTACATTCAAAACCATTAGACCAATATCATCTTCCACTAGAATCTTCTAACACTATCTTCCAACCCTATATTATAAATTCCATAGGGTTTTTATAAAATTTCCCAACTCATCCACTTCCTCAATATTTCCCTAAGATAAGGTAAAACTAAATTTTGCAACTACTTTTCAGTTCTGCAATTGTTCTTTCTTCATTTTCTAGCTCTAGCATACTTTCAAAAGTTTTTCCCTGATGATGTAAGCATTTCTTACAACCTTAGGATCAATCCTTCTATTGCCAATTATTTTAATAGGGTTGGGAAGTCACATAATAATTGTTACCACTATGGTTTACACAAACCTTTAACTTTAGTAGCGATGATGTGATTCATGGTTAGCCACTTGTTAGCTTTCTGGGACACCCATCAAGTAGTCTTATGCACAACCAAAAGCTTCTTAAAACTTAATCCCCCTTAGCCATGTGTCATCATTATGAGGCATTCTATGGAAAATCTTGTTCCCAACCTAAAAGTCACCTAGAATTAAATTTTCATTGTAGATTCAACCCATCTGATCAACAGATAAATTCAATCTCCCTTAGCCACGTGTCATCATTCTAGGGCATTTTATGTAAAGTCTCCTTCCTGACCTAAATGTCACCCAGAGTCAAATCATCATCATAGATTTAACCCATTGGATCAATAGCCAACAAAAATTTACTTGGACTAGTAATTATCAATTTGTTTATTCAACTCTAATCTACTCCAAGGACACAAAAAATTTGTAGAATAGGGTTGGAGTAAGCCCTAGCGTTCTCCTTCACTATTATCCTCCTATAAAAGAAAATTGTGGTGGATTGATATTTAAAATTTTTTGATCAATTTCCAGCTTCTTAAAATCACTCTCCTCAACCTAGGAAGCCTCATATTCTGACTGGTCTTTCTATTTTATTAGATGTTCCATGTATGTTTGTCACCTATTTTTCTTCTTCACCCTAGATCCAAAACTTTCTCTACTTGAGCTTTGGATTGGGTAGGAATTTTGAATTCTTGGATATCTGTAGCGATCTCTATATCTTTCTTTGTCAATTTAGGACTTTGGTATCTAACTAGATCTATGACATTGGAAATTGGAGAAATAGATAATGTTTCTGGTAGTTCCACCTTGTATGTATTCTATACTTATTTAGCCATGATTTTACATGGTCCAATCCTTCTCATTTGAAGCTTTCTTGGAACTCCTTTTGGCAATCTATCTTTATTCAAATATACTAACACCAAATCACCAACTTCAAATTGTACATCCTTCCTCCTTTCATCCACCTTGCTTTTCAATTTTTGAGTTGCCTCTATCAAAGTCTTTTCTTAACTTGGTCATGAACCTCTTTCATGGATTGAGAAAAATCTTTAGCATATCCATTGATTTCTCCATGTTCTTTCAACTCTTTGATTTCACAACTCCTCTTGGATGTAGGCCATAGACAATTTGAAAAGGACTCTTTCTAGTAGTCCTATTAATGTTGTCACTATAAGAAAATTCAGCTTGTGGTGTCACTTGATCCCATGACTATCCATACTCTTTGGTTAATCATCTAAGAAGATTTCCCAATACTATGTTGATGACCTTAGTTTGACCATTAGATTGAGGATGGTATGCAAAACTATGAGACAAATTGGTACCCAATCTCTTCCATAATGTTTTCTAGAAATAACCCATGATCTTAACAACCCTATATGATACAATGTTGATAGGAAGACCATGAATTCTAACTACTTCTCTAAAAAAGAGGTGTGCTATGTAGCTGGCATCATGAGTTGTCTCATCTTACTAAACCTATCCACTACTACAATTACACTATCAAAACTAGTTTTAGTTCTAGGCAATCCAACAATGAAATCCATACTTATACACTCCCAAGGTCTATTAAGTATTGGTAAGCGTTGATACTGTATGCGTGAATTGTGGCCTATACTAACACACACAATTCAACATGGTCATTATGTGCAGATTCATCCCAAAATGAACATGAGATTGTTCACCCAAGAATAGTCTAGCAAGGCGACCTATTGCCTTCTATCTAAAGGGATTTTACCTATTAATGTCCTTAGGTTCAAGGTGTAGGCAAGTAGACCCTCTAAGAATGAAGGATTTAAAGAAATGCAGATAGCCTAGATGAATGTGCAAAGTATTCTAAATGTGTTATGTAATTAAGCTAAGAACATGTAAAATGAACTAGATTAAGCATATGCATAATTATACTAAATGAGATTAAACCAGAAAATGAAAGTCTTATGAAAATAGTGAGCTCAAATGAATGCACAATCCAGCAGTGATTCGATAACAATTCAATTCAACCTTTTTTGATAAGGAATTAGGAGTTTCTTAAATAGAATTCCTGGAATCTATCAACGGCTGAGATCAGCTCGGATCAACGGTCAGGATTGAAGTAAGATTTAGTTAAAATGGAAACTTCCTTAAGAAAGGAGAGTTAACTGAGCTTTTCATGAGTGTGAGAACAAGTTAACTAGATTAATTCCAATTCGAGAGATAGTTCACTCAGAGTTTCCATTTTGGAACTGAAGAGAAGATTTTGAAAATATTATTTAATTTAATAAAGTGAGATATGACCTCATAAATGCCTTTTTCATTTAATTGAATAATCACATTCAATTAATTAAAGTGAGCATAATTATTAAATTAAATATTTTTAATTCCTTAGTACATTAGCCTTAAGTGATGATTTAATTTAATTAAAGTATAAATAATTAATAATTAAATTAAATCTTAATCAATAGGTTTAATGTGACTAATATGAGTCAATACTATAGGAATTAAATAAAGAGTCTGATTAATGCAGATTAGGGTTTTCAAGCATTTGACAATTAAGTCAAGTAGCAAGTAGTAGAATAAGAATTGCCTATTAGAATAGGTCTTAGGATTGATTAGAATAGACAAGAATTGGTATAATGGCAATAAGCCAATTTTGGGGTATTACATTTTTTCCCTCTTTGAATGAATGTGCGAGCAGCACATTCAATTCAAAGAAAATCATAAAGCATGATGCGAGGATCAAAAAATGAGATTGGTTCTGAAATTGATGATATGAAGACCAATTGATAAGCTTTTAGTGACTATCTCTAAAACAGAGCTTAATCCCAAGGAATCCAAGTAGAATACTTAGATACCTCAAATTGATAAGCACTTTAAAGGTTTCCTTCATAACAAAGTTTAACCTTTAAGGATCCAAACAGAACGTCTAGATACCCAAGATTGATAGCATTTAAAAGATCATCTCCAAAATGGAGCTTAACCTTTAAGGATCTAGATAGAACACCTAGATACCTGAGATTGAAAGCATTTAAAAGATTATCTCCAGAACGGAGCTTAACCTTAAGGATCCAAATAGAACACCTAGATACCTAAGATTGAAAGCATTTAAAAGATTATCTCCAAAATGGAGCTTAACCTTTAAGGATCCAGATAGAACACCTAGATACCCGAGATTGAAAGCATTTAAAAGTTTATCTCTAGAACGGAGCTTAACCTTTAAGGATCCAAATAGAACACCTAGATATCTAAGATTGAAAGCATTTAAAAGATTATCTCCAAAATGGAGCTTAACCTTTAAGGATCCAAATAGAACACCTAGATACCCAAGATTGAAAGCATTTAAAAGATTATCTCCAGAACGGAGCTTAACCTTTAAGGATCTAGATAGAACACCTAGATACCTGAGATTGAAAGCATTTAAAAGATTATCTCAAGAACGAAGGTTAACCTTTAAGGATCCAGATAGAACACCTAGATACCTAAAATCGATAAAAGATAGCAAGATCAAATTATGATTCACAGAATCATCCCCAAAATGAGGCTTGATCCTTAGGAGTCAAAGTTTAGATTGTCTCAATACCTATAATCAAATGATGACAAGATGAAAAAGATGCCAGAAAGAGGAACAAGATGCCCCTAGTGGTGAGATGCCCTGAACAATAAGTATTCAATGATGTAATAATCCTGCCCCCTCGAGAGCGAAATCAAAAGATGACACACCAAAAATAAGATATAGGAAAGAAATCCAAGATTGTGTAGAATGGAGAAGAGATCAGAAGGATCAGAAGAAAAGATGAAGAGATCAAAATGATCTTAAGAAAATTGGAAGTCGATCCAAAGTGATTTCAAGGTCCAAAAGACCAAGTTTGACCAAGGAGTTGACCAAAGTTGAGCATAGTTGACTTGAGTTGACTATTTCTAAAATGAGTTGTGAAAACATGAAGAATGTAGAGTTGAAAAGATTCCAAGCATCGCAAAGTATCAAAAACAAATTGGACTGCACAAGCGTTCGATCGCGTCAGTCTCAAAATTTTAAAATGCATTTTTTGAGGCACTTAAGTGTGTCAGATTTTGAATTCAATCTTGAAAATGGATTCAGAATAGTCAAAATAGCTAAGGGGGTGATTATTACGCAAATTGAAACACTTTGAAAAATTAGGTCAATCGCTATATAAGGGCCTAAGGGGTCATTTTCAATTCATTTGTGCTTTTTTGTCCTTTAGTGAATTGAGCTCTGAGAGAGCCATGGTAATGAATGTGAGATATCATCATTTTGAGTGCTCCAGATGACATAGCCAGCCAACAGACTACGAACCATCGATGAGTCATTAGTTTTCCACCATCGTACTTTCACTTTTATGTAGTTTGAGGTTATTTATTGCATGTTTTAGCACATTTTAGGGTTGTACAATCGATCTTCACATGAGACTATCCTCTCTCATATGAAGATGTTCTTTTCTCACATGAAGAAAAAGGGTGTGTTGTTTCTTCATGTACGTGGAAGATACCCACCTCTCGCGTGAAGAATGAGATTCTTCATGCATGAAAACTTTGTTTCTCATGTGACAAAGAGATTCTTTACGCAAAGGAGAGAAACTTCGCCTGAGAACCCTTGATAGCGGAGTTTAAAATTTTCAATTTTGTACATAAAATTTGCATTTTTATTAGCTTTGTTTTGCCATTTCATTCTAGTACTGATCATTTTCTTATCGTTGTTGGTTATGTGTGCAGGAGGTCTTTGGTGATGTGTCATTCAGATCACACTACCTGCCTTACTGCCCTTTACTTTCTAAGTCTTGATGCCACTGACCTAGCACACATCAAGCAATTGGGCTAGTCCTCTCTATGTCAGATCCCAGTCGTGATGGTGAATCACAGCCTACTCACAGCTTTGGTGGAGCATTTCATTTGGAGATGAACACCTTCCATCTACTAGTGGGGGAGATGACAATCACCCCAGAGGACATCTGGAGGATATTACTGATCCCTTTTCATGACGCATGAGTTGTTTTTGATACGGTGCCTCAAGAAGGTACAGAGGCACTTTCTATTGTGTTTGGGAGAGAGTTGCAAAGAGGTCGAGCCATTAGTTGGGATGAGCTAATGCACATATGGATAGATGCATAGACTTGCATCTGTGCTAGCGATCTTTCTAAGCTATTTTCTAATGCCTTACAATGAACAGCATAGGCTAGAGTGTGGGTGGGGAGTTATGCTTCGTTGGATGGTAGAGGCACCTGAGATTTTTAGATGGGGTCAGTGTATGCTAGCCCACCTATTCCATGAGATGCATGAGATAGTCTTCCATGAGAAGAAGACTATGACCACTGGTGTTTATATGTTGTAGATCTGGGCATGGGAGCATCTTCCCTTATGTAGGGCCATTCACGAAGATGCCCAAGAGCCGATGGAGCCATATATCTGCAGATATCAAGGTCATATTACCCAAGTCTTCCTGAGTAAGATAGAGCACTGGAGGACACGTCTCGATGACCTAGTTTCCATCATATGGTGGCCCTGGCAAGAGACAGAGGATTGGGATGACACCCAAAGAGAGTTGCCCTGGATGTTTAGCTCATGGTCACTGTTGGGCAAGACCATGCAGATCATAAAGTGGTTTGCAATTTAACAGGTGTGGCAGTAATATCGCTGACCATAGGATATCTCATAGGAGTACTACGCCTATGCCCAACTACAAAGGGACATAGAGTGGGGATGGCCTCCATGTATGGATCCAAGCCTATCCATGATAGATGTGCATAGTCTAGCTATGGTTTAGTGGGACTACCTTTCGAAGGTAGCAAATGCAGGGATGACACCTTCTTATCAGGCTCATTTGATTAGCCATCCATTCCTGCAACTTACTGATTCATTGGGGATGGTAGGTCAGGCATAGAGATAGGTGCCTTAGTCATAGTAGGCATAGCCATAGCCATAGGTTCGACACAGGGTATAGTAGGTGCAAATTCCTCCACGGCAGATGGGATTAGACCTAGGTGCAGAGGGTAGTGGGATAGGATAGAGTCAGCATCAGAGGCAGAGGATGAAGGAGCAGACACCACCATAGTAGTAGGCACCTGAGATGTTAGATGAGGATATTCTTGATCAGCCTGCTGCTAGGACATAGGACATAGTGTGACACTACCAAGGGCAGATTCATCAGGCCTCCTGACAGTTGGGAGATCTACAGATATAGGTAGTTGTCTACGATATACAGTTGGTCAAGTGATAGTAGGAGATCAATCAATGGAGAGAGCACACCGAGACTGCTAAGCAGAGGTCAGTGATGTTGCAAGACGAGGTCCGATTACAATTAGCCTGGGCAACCTACTACTTTGCAACATATTTGACAGTGGTACCTGATGAGGCTCTACAGGTGCAGCAATTTTCATAGTATGTGTGAGAGTCTGGAGGCACACGACCTCCTGTGAGGCCAGACATGCCACCACCTCCTCCTACACCTGCTGCTCTTGCTCCTGCTCCTCTTAGAGATGAGAGTACAGGACAAAGTTAGATGTTGTGTGTCTGGCTCTTGATTTTGATCATTGGCTATGTATTGATTAGTGTGCTAGCACCATTTTGTATCATTTAGATCAATAGCACTCGAGTAGTGCCCATTTTTGTATTGACCCATTTTTTTGATAGATATATATACGAGATTTTTTTAGCCGAGTATCAGTGTGTACATGTCATTGTCTGTGTCTGCTTCACTTTGATTTACATGAGATGTCAATATGATGATTATGAGATGTATGTTTTACTTTGATATGAATGCGTATGTATTTTGATGTGATGTGATGTGATTATGAGCATGTAGCATAGATATTATGAGTATATGGATGCAATGCATATGCAAATGGACTAACATCTCATGTAGTGTTGCATGTTTTTGCTTGACAGTGATAGGTATTCCATTGAGGAGTGTGAATTGATGAATCAAATACTTGTGTAGCCGTGGAGAAACCTGATATGTTTGAAGATGCCCCCAATCCTTCATCACACGAGGGAGAAATAGAATCACAATTGAATTGTGTGCTTATGCAAGTGAAGCACTGTAATGCAAGACTATATTAAGTGCAACCCTAGGTCTGGTTATCAAGCCTTGACAATTTATCATCATTGGATATAGAACAAAGCTCATATGTTATACAATTCCCACTGACATTGCAATCATGGGAATATGAATAGAACATACATTATAGGTTTGTTAGGATTAAATGTAAGCATTCGAGGCACAAGAAGCCAGAATGACCAGAACATTTGTCCCTTTTAATATAGCAAGTTAACATAAGCATCAAAGCATAAATGCTAGGATGACTAGAATGTTTCTTGCATGAAAGACACACCAAACACACAGGAGATCCATCTTATGCTAAGTAATCAATATTTATTCTATCTATAATGACCCTTGCGTTTGTAACCTAAGATAGAAGTGTGTTATATATACTCGCAGTGACCCGTACATTCACTTAGCAAGACAAGTATCAGTATTTACTGTAGCATGAAGAGTACACTCCAACAAACGAGGAGAAGAACCAATGTTATTGGCATATTCATATAAAAGGAGTCGAGGTACACATGGCCATCCAATACAAGATGGAGGCTCTTATAGTGGACACCCATTTTTATAGGAATATATCAACTTATTGGAACTAAATCACAAACAAAAAGAAAAGAAAAGATCATGCCCTCAGTCATTACTTCTCTAGTCAAAGATGACATCATCGAGTTGCTTGAGGAGATATGATAAAGAAAAATAAAGAAAAAAAAGAAAATGCTTAGCATATCCAAACAAGTATATCATTTTTGAGTGCAAATGTTTTTGGGATTGATGTCAAGTGTTAGTGTCTAGAATATGTTTGAAAGAAATCTCTTCAGTAGGGTGACAAAAGTAGGCAGATGCAATCATAACAACTGGTGACTAAGGTCAAATAGGAATCTTCAAGATGAAGAACCTAAAAAGGACTAAGTGATAGTAGATGGACATAGCCAGAATGACTGGTGATTGGTGCAAGAGATATCTTCCATAAAGGAATCTAGAGATGTGACCTAAGCAATAGTAGGCAGACATAGCTGAAACAACCAGTGACTGTTGCAAAAGAGATTCTATGAGGAGAATCTTCAAAATGAGGTATAGTGGTGATAGTGGGCAGATGCAGTGAGGACCACTGGTGACTGTCACAAAGGAGATTCTATGAGGAGAATCTCAAAAATAGTGACACTAGCGATAGTAGGCAGACACAGTGAGGACCACTGGTTACTGCCACAAAGGAGATTCTATGAGGAGAATCTCAAAAATAGTGACACTAGCAACAGTAGGCAGACACAGTGAGGACCACTAGTGACTGAGGTCAAAGAGGAATCTTCAAGATGAAGAATCTAAAGGGGACTGAGCAACAGTAGATAGATATAGCTAGAATGACTGGTGACTAACGTAAGAGAGATCTTCCATAAAGGAATCCAAAAATATTACCCAAGAAACTATAGGCAAACACAATTGAAACAACTAGTGACTATTGTGACAGAGATTCTATGAGGAGAATCTTGAAAAGAGTGACACTAGCAACAATAGGCAGACATAGCCAGAATGATTGGTGAGTATCATGAAAGAGATTCTATGAGGAGAATCTCGAAAGGAGTGACACTAGCAATAGTACGCAGACACAGCTAGAACAACTAGTGACTATCACAAATCTTGAAAGGAGTGACACTAGCAATAGTAGGCAAACATAGCTAGAAAGACTGGTGACTATCGTGAAAGAGATTCTATGAGGAGAATCTCAAAAAGAGTGACACTGAAGGGGAATGGCCTCGAGCTATCAGAAGACTCAATCCATGGATACATGAGCGGTAAGTAGGAAACAAAAGCAGGAAAGTGAAAATGTGAAAGTGACTATACAAAATAACCAGAAGATGTGCTACAAGATGGAGTGTTGGGAAAAAGAGGCACCTATTTACTAGGTTTTCACCTTCTTGGAAGGATTTTAATTTTTTTGCTACCATGATGCCTATTTCCAAGTTTTCACCAATGGCACTTTTTTTTTTGTTTTTCAATTTTTTTTGTATTTTTCTTTCTTTTCTTTTTTTCTTTTTTTTTGAGATTTTTCATCATTTTTTTAATTTTATTTTTGATGTTACCAAGGTACCTATTGCTAAGTTTTCACCAAGGTAACAAATTTTTTCAGGACTTTTTCTATTTTTTAGGATTTTTTCAAAACATATAGATATGTACAAAGAGCTTACTGACATTAGATCAACTGTAAAACTGCTTCAGATGGAGAGTGTTGATAGGTTCTTTAAGCACTTCTCCTTTGGTTGTGAAAAGTTGATAAGTGCCAGATCCATATATTGCAATAATGATGTAAGGACCGAGCCAGTTTGGCTCAAACTTTTCTTTTTATACTCGTTGTTGTTGATTCTTAGGGTTCTCTCGCAGGACAAGATCACCCAGCTGGAAATCACGTGGCTTGACCCTCCGATTGTAGCTTCTTGCCATTTGTTGTTGATATGCTCACAAATGATCACATGCCACTTGTCATTGTTCATCCAATAACACAAGCTCTTGAAGCCAAGCTATCCTGTAGTCATCATCAGTGAAAGGCCCTTCATAGAGATTCTCAAGGTAGGAATCTCAACCTCTATTGGAAGCACAACATCTGCCCCATATGCCAATGCAAAGGGAGTTGTGCCCATTGGAGTTCTGATGCTTGTTCTATATGCCCACAAGGCTAGATTGATCTGGAGATGCTAGTCTCTCCCTAATTTGCCAACTATGCAATGAAAAATTTTGAGGATCATCTTATTGGATGCTTCAGCCTAGCCATTACCCTGGGGGTAATAAATGGAAGACCAATGTTGTGTGATTTTGAATTTTTTACATAGTTCCTTGAGTTATTTGTTCTTGAATTGTCCTCTATTGTCAGTAATGATTGAGGATGGAACCCCATATCTGTAGATGATGTAATTTTTGATAAAAAGTGCTAAAGTTTTGCCATCGCCAACTATGAGAGGTACTGCCTCTACCCACTTCGTGAAGTAATATGTCCCTGTGATGATGAACTTATGCCCATTAGAAGAGGTTGGGTGAATAATTCCCACCAAGTCAAATGCCCATTGTTGAAATGGCCATGTTGTAGTAGAGCGAATTAGCTCTCTGGCTAGAGCATGGATGAGATTCCCATGTAGTTGACACTGCTTGTGGTACCTAGCATACTTGATAGCTTCTTGCTCCATTTTGGACCAATAGTAACCAGCTCTAAGGAGTTTGTGAGCTAGTTTCAAACCATTAGAATGAGCTCTACAAATTCCCTCATGAACATCAATTAGTGCGCATTTGGACTCTTCAAGTTCTAAATGCCTAAGGATTGTATAGTGTGAAGCATTATAGATTAGATAATGTTTCTCATTTTGAGTCGAACCTTCTGAAATGGTTTGATTGTAGAGGTAGGAATAAATGTGATGGTAGCGAGATGATTCTTGTCCTATAACAAAATAGATCATCTTAGAATTAGGGGTGTCATATGCTGGGTAGTGTAATGCTTCCACCAAGAACTCATGTCAGAGATCATTTTTAGGCATTTGTAGCAGGGAGGCCAGAGTGGCCATGGCATCAATCGCTTTATTATCTACTCGTGGAACTTACTGGAAGGTAATGTGTGCAAAATACTTCTTTAATTCATCAACCATGCACTTGTAAGGAATTATTTTCTCATCCTTTGTTTGGTACACATCATTAACTTGGTTGATGACAAGCTAAGAGTCACCAAGGATATCTAACTGATCCACTCTCCATTCAACTACAATTTTCATGCCATTGATCAAAGCCTCATATTCAGAAATGTTGTTTGTACAAGGAAATAGAATCATGTATGCTTTGGGCAGTATCTCTGTGGTGTAATAAAGAGTAATCCAACACCTAATCCTTGTTGTGTGAAAGACCCATCAAAAAATAGAACCCATGTGTGGTGCGTTAGTGTTAGAATCAACTCATCTAGAAAATCAATGTTCATTGGCAAAAGACTTTGTATGGGTGCATCGGCCAACTGGTCTGCGATTGTGTATCCCTTTATAACCTTGCATTCAATGTATTGAATGTCAAACTCACTGAGTTTCATAACCCATTTAGCCAATCTTCTTGTGAGAGCTGCCTTACTGAGCAAGTATTTTAGTGGATCTATTTTGGCCACGAGCTATATAGTGTGGGAAAGCATGTAGTGTCTCAACTTCTAGGAAGCAAAGATAATTGTCAAGCAAGCTTTCTCAATAATGTTTTAGTTCTTCTCATAAGAGACCAGTGTTCGGCTCAACTAGTAAATAGCTCTTTCTTTGTTGTCATTATTTTCTTGAGCTAACAAGATTCTCAGAGATGTTTTAGTGGCTGAAATGTATAAAAGAAAAGGCTTCCCATGAATAGGAGGCATCAGGATTGGCAGATTGACAAGATAATTTTTTATTTGTGTTAAGCTTTTCTTACAATCCTGGCTCCAATTGAATTTTACATCGTTGTGTAAGGTCTTTGTGAAGGGTTGTGATCTATCTGCTAATTGTGAGATAAACCTGCGAATAGATTGGAGCCTTCCCTAGAGTCCTCTCATCTAGCTGATGTTCTGAGGTGGTGGCATATCCATTATTTCTTGTACTTTCTTTGGATCTACCTCAATTCCTTTTGTAGAAACAATGTATCCTAGCAACTTCCCTGATGTGACTCCAAATGCACATTTCTTAAGATTGAGTCGAAGACTAAATTTTTCCATACGATCTAGGATGGGCCCCAAATCTTGCAGATGAGTATTTTGTTTAGCACTTTTGACCAAAGTATCATCAAGTAGTCCTCCATGGTTCTATGCATCATGTCATGGAAAATTGTAGTAACAACCCGCTGATACATAGCACCAGCATTCTTCAAACCAAATGGCATCAAATTCCAACAAAAGGTTCCCCATGCACATGTGAAAGCTATTTTCTCCTAGTCTTCTAGTGCAATTTTTATCTGATTGTGTCCATAAAAACCATCCATAAGTGAGTACATCTCATAACCAGCCATCATGTCTATGATCATATCAATATTAGGGAGCAAAAAGTCATCTTTAGGACATGCCAAGTTAAGAGCATAGAATTCTATACAAACCCTAATAGATTTATCATGCTTGGAAACTAGAACAATATTAGATATCCATTTAGCATAATCAATTGCACGGATGAAACTAGCTTTTAGAAGTTTCTCCAATTCTGCTTTAACGAGCAATGCAACGTGAGGATGCATTTTTTGAAGCTTTTGTTTAACTAGTTTGATGCCTAGTGCTATGAACAAGTGATGCATGATAAGATCAAGATCCAATCTTGGCATGTTAGAGTATGTCCAAGCAAAATTTATTTTCTTTTCTTTGAAAAAGGCAATGAATTCTTCCTTTTCTTCAGGTGATAGTGACTGTGCCAAATGTATCATATGAGGATGCTCTTTTGTACCCAGATTAATTGGTTGTGTTGGCTCTATTAACACTGATGATCTCTCCTAAAAGTGACTAGGAAGTGCATCAAATATCTCATCTGTGGGTGCCTCAGAGAGGTTTTCACCCTTGGATAAGTCTTTTATTTTTACTTTTTTGGGTTTCGACACTGCCACAATGTGGTTTTCACCATCAAACCTTTTGCATTTTTTTTTTAAATTGTATGATTGAGATATTTGATGTCAGCCTCAATCATGTTGACACTCTTCTCATTGGTGGAAGATGTTATAAGTTCGATAGTGTTTAGGTAACAGGTGAGAGTATAATCATTCTGGAACATGGGGATTTCGCTAGATGCATTAGCGTTCCAGTCTATAAGCTCAGGATGTGTGAGTGAGAGAGTAGTGGTTGGTTTAATTGCATTCATAGTATAGTCATTAAGTGCTTGGACCAGCAATTTGAGACCTATGATGACCTCATCCACAGGTGTGTTCAAATGCCTTGAAGTATAAATGAAAGTAATTGATGACTCCAGGACACTAGTTGGATCAGACCCATGTGACCTAACCCTAGATGTTTCACCCACTTCGATTTGGTTTTCATAGACATGCACTTGGTCAATGTCTTTATCAAAAGTCACTTCTAAAAGAGAGTCAAATTCATATTCCTTAGAATCAGTGCTACATGGCAAGAGACTATAGAACTCCCCAACAGTGATAGGGACATACTCACCTTCATCCTCTGGGTTCTTACACAAATACTCAATACGGAATGATTGACTAGATTCTCCCTTTTCTAAATGATATTTGAGTTGCTTAGTATTATCCTCAGAAGAATCACTAGTATCATCCATAGTGCTAACACGTGGCACAAAGTCATCTAGCTCAGCAAAGAATTTAGCGAGATCATGAGGAATAGGATGAGGATAAGAATCTTCATGATTGGATTCTTCCTTTTGAATATCTGACTCAGCTTGTGACTCATTTTTAGATGAACTTTCAGGTGTTGGTATGAATCTATTTGGTCCCAAATGAAAAGGAACCTTCTTAAATCCTAGGCCAGTTGTATCGTGGTTGCTTCGAGCTATTGCTTTGATAGGATCAATTAGGCCATTGTTATTGCACCCAATAGGGTCAGGTCCCTTGTAACCAAAATGCTTCATAAGCCTAAGACTAGGCCCATATTTCTCGAGAGTGATTTCTCGAGCTCGCTCTATTAGGTCCACTGGAGCCTCTTCTCTATAAAGCCATGCAAAAATGGCTCTATTTTCACTTTCATCTTTTAAGGGAATTGTATCCTTGACAAAGGTACCATTGTACTTGGTATGGGGTGTCAGCACAAACGGTTTCTTTGCCTCTAAAGGTCTCCCATAATGTCAAGGAGACTTTGGGAGAGATGTTAATGACAACACTAGTTCAATGTGGTACTCTCTCATGCCAGTTTCTTTCAGTTTAAATGACTATTCGATTTGTTTTAGCTTATTGTCATGATAATCAATGGATTCACACTTAGCAAGGATGAAAGTTTCACCAACCTTGAGCATATTGTAGGTATAGTTAGTAGTGGTAGGAATAGTAACTTTGCAGCCATGAAATGGGAACTTGATGCATTGGTTGTATGTGGATGGTACAGCATGTGTCTCATGTATCAATGGTTGTCCTAACAAAATTTTGTAAGCCAAGGGAATGTCAAGCACCTGACAGGTGACATCCCTTTCTACAGGACAAACGTGAATGGGTAAAACCACAAGACCTAGAGACTTTCGTTCCACTTCATCATACGCTTTGATAGTGATCTTTCATCAAGGATCAATAGAGTCCTCAAAATAATTTAATTGTCTAAGTAGAGTAGCAGAGACAATATTTAGGCCAGCGCTATTATCAATGAGTACTCGAAAAACACGTGTCTGATGGATCATAACCTCGATGTGTAGAGGTTGATTGTGTGGGTGACTCAGTGAGTTATCATCCTCCTGGGAGAAGGTCATAAGATAAGGTGAGTTCAAGTGACCTACCATGGACTGAAATTGCTCAAGATCAAGATCTTGAGGAACATTTGCCTCAGCGAGGGCTTTGTTTAGAATCTGTCGATGAGCAAGCAAGATTTTAAGTAGCTCAAAGATGGAAATCTGAGCATTAGTTTGTTTCAATTGATCGAGAACACTATAACTGGTTTTTGTCAAGTTTGTTGTGGGTTTTGCACCTTTGCCAGATGGACCAGCAAGGGCTTTGTCTTTGTGTCGTTCAAGATCGTAAGTAGGAGGCACAAGGCCTTTGAGCACCAACTTGGCGCAAGAATGAGTGACAGCATTAGTACAGTGTTGTGAGGGCATATTATCCATTACGTTGAAAGTAGAGCCTCTCAAGACAAATAGTGTCTTGGGTTTGTCGTTATCTTGTTTACCCTTAATGGTAATAATGTTGCAGTATTCAGAATCCACAGGTTCAATCATGTGAATGACATTGTCATCATTGGAATATGCATAGTTGACCTTGTTGTAGGGTTGTGGTTTTGAAGTCTCTCCTTTTTTATAAGCTAGGAAAGGCTCTTTGAATGCTTTGTGGTCCAAATTTTTGTTATGTCCATCTACCATAAGATCACTAGAATCAATCATGTCTTGGACTTTATGGCGCAAGTTTATGTAGTTGCTAGTTTTGTGTTCCTTATTTTGGTGATACTCACAAAATGAGGTTTCATTCCACCCTGGTGGACGTGGTTGTGGATCATAGGGACGAGGATTATCCATTGGTGAAATAAGCTTGTTTTGTAGCAATGTTTTGTAAACCACGTCCAAAGGTTCTCCCAAGGGTGTATACTCTCACTTAGGGCATGTTGCCCATGAATTTCTTGGTTTATTGCTAGATGGCTTGTTTTCAGGAGGAGGTTTCTTAGTGTTTTTGGCTGCTTTGAGGCTGTCTATGAGATTAAATGCCACTTTAGCAGGTTTGGGTGTGACATTGTCAACAACTCCATCATGGACAATTTCTCGGTTCTTGTTGACATGTTTGGTTTTATCCCTATTGGAAGTGGAACCTTATTTTATGTCCCTCTGAAGAGTAAGTTCACCTTTCTTGACCATAAATTCCTTGATGCGGATAGCATGTGTGATCATGTCTTCAAAGGTACATGGACCTTGAAGTTTGACTCTATATCCAAAATCAGGTAGGAGGTTATCAGTGAAAATGTCAAGCTTCTCCATTTTTGGAATTTTGCAAGAATACTTAGTGTATAGTTGTCTCCATCATTGAAGGAATGTGAGAAAAGGTTCTCCAACTTTCTGTTTAAGGTTGCACAAATCTCGAATGTTGACAGGATGTTGAATGTTATGAGAATATTGTTGAACAAATAAGTTGGCAATTTCATCAAACATCTTAATATCGGGAGGTAAATATGAAAACCACTCTAAAGCCTAACCACCTAGGCTTCTAGGGAATAAATGCATGAGGTATGTTTGATTGTGTATAAACTCCATAGACAAAGTGCAAAATTTTTGCAAGCGATCTTGGGGATTGGTGGTACCAAAGTACTTGTCATGCTTGGATAGCTCTACACCTTGTGGGAAAGGTGACATGTTTATGCTTTTGTCAAATAGAAATGGAAAAAGAGCATCTAAGGTGTATGTTTTTCGTGGGTTTCTCCTTCTCATGCATCATCTGAGCCAGTTGGTCTTGCATAATTTTCAATTGTTTTTGGAGTTTAGAAGTCTCAATTTCTTCTTCAAGCATGATAATGGTTTCCACATTGAAATGAGAGCACAACTTAGCTCCCTCTTGGGAAAGTTTGAGAAAATACTTTTCTTTTTCTTCATTGAGTAGGATTCCCATAACCTTTTGAAAGTTTTTGTCTCTTTGACATTTTGCTATGTGTTCAGGGAGTATTTCCACCTCTTCTTGTTCCTCATCAGTGTCATGGTCTTTCTCTTTCTCTTTCTCTTTGTCATTCCTAGGTGGTTCTTGATGTCAACTATAACTACCATGTTCAAGTTCATGATTAGTCATTGTAGGAACATGTTCAGTTTTAGTGTGTTGTGTTTCAAAAAATCCTCTGAAAAAGGAATCAGACATCATGTTTGGTGATCAGGACCTCTACCTATCTCAGTGTCCTCTTGGTACAAAGGATTCCTAATTTGTTGCAAGTTTATGGAAAATGTTCGTTGAATTTGAGGTGACCTGATAGGTGAGGGAGATTGTGAAGATGCCTCACTAGCCGAACTAGTTACAGATTGTGTAATGAAAGGTAAGCAACCTTTGCCATGATTACAACCCCTAACACAACCTTGTCTAAGTCTAAGAGGATAAAACATGTTTCCACTCCTGGTTGCGATAGTCATAGACAATGACAAGAAGCAAGAATCTAGACAAGGACTACACTAAGACTAAGTCTCAATAGGGTAAGACAAGAATGTTGTATACTAAGGCACGAGTAGTCTGATTTGAAGGCTAGAATAGCCAAAGGTTATGACTATCATAACACATAGTATGACAAGCATTAAGAAACAAGAATGTAGAGAAGTAAAAGATAAGACTAGTCAAAATGTGGATCACAAATTTTTGATTCAGCTAAATGCCACTATTCAAGATTGTGCACAAATAGAAAAGAACAACTTAGTGCAGGAAACTAACTGGACTAAGATCACAGATTGGTCAAACTGACTGATTTGATAGTTTTAGAGTAGGATTTTGCGCGAAGATTCCCTACAAGCCGCATGAGGAAGTTCACAGGATCGTGCAAAGACTCATGATAGTAGTTTAATTTTGTTTGAGGACTTTTTCTATCTCGCACAAAGAAATGATAGGATAGCTAAGACAAAGGAAATATTTTGTGCAAGTATATACAAGATCTCACGTGAAGACCTGAATGGGCTCGTGTGAAAAGATGAATTATCACGTGAAAAAGTACAAGTCTGCACAAAAATTAGGACCAGATTAACAACAATGTTGGATTTCGAAGAGATTTTTAGATTGTTCGAACATATTGGATAGATTTATCTAAAAAATTTGATTGGACAGATAGCAAGGTTAACTTAGTAAGACATTTGGACAATGTTTTAGGATTCAATCAAGGCAATGTGTTTGAACAAGACAGTGGGAAGCAAGTAGTAGTCGAAAACAGTCCCGCCAAAGACAAAGCAACTCGACAGGATAGGGGAGTCTTGACCTTTGTTTGTTGTAGATAGTTTTGGACTTGTTAATGACTCAAGAACAAACACTCTTTTATCCCTAAAAAAAAAAATTGGTAGAGAAGGAAAAACCTTTGTCCCATATCTTATGCGCATGCATGTACCTCACACAATCGTGTCACCCCCTAGAGGGCAATCGTGTTTTTGGTATATTCAAAGGACTCAATAGTATACATTGAACGAGCACCCTTGTGGTAGGGGATGAGTGTGTATACCACCTTCAAATGTCTAGTAGCATGCCTATGGTGAGTTCTACAGGAGAGATTCTTCCCCCTCCTTGCACAAAGATTATGCCTCCTTTCGGAGGTGAACTAGGTGGCTTCTAACTAAAGGTTTTTACTTGGCTTCCATTCGTATTAATTCTCAGTGGCTCTACAAGAGGAGTTGAAACCAGTAGCCTACACCAGCATCTGAAAGTGCACATTACTTGCTTAGCAAGAAAGGGGCAGGCACCGACCAGTGCATAGACAAAGCTTCCCCTTGATATACGATATCAAGAATCAAGGGGAAGAAATTAATTTGGCTTTGGAGTCTTTCACTTTACAAAGCATCTTGATTATAGTGAGTTGGAATCTCCGATGAAAGGAGTCTGCTCACTTGGGTCATTCTCGAAGGTTGGATCACTCTGATAGGTCCTCTAAACGATTGACTCAGATTGGTGGTTTGATCGCAAGGGTCAAAATTTCTAATTTCCCTCAAGGGGAAAGAGAATACTCCTCTACCTTACTTTCTTGCTCAAACATGCAAAACAAGTTGATTACCAACTTAGCTTAATCAATCTAGACTCATCCTTCCTAAAGATTGTGATTCCCTTGAAAGGAAACCATCATCTCATCATAGAAAAGGATTAGTACTAGAGAACCACTAAGATGCTTGCCTTCTTCGGAATGTTGTCTTTCAAAAGTGTCTAGGTTTTTGATTCACCCTTGGTCATGACCTCCAAGTGGTGAAGAGCATAATACCCTATTCTTCTTTCTTGCACCCTAGGAAGTTCACAAACCCCTAATTAATCTATGTTTTGAAAGCAATAAATAAGACACGTTGTTTTGTAGGTTTTAAAAATGGTCTTTGTCAAATGTATCTTTGGCAATCATCCTGCAAGAAAACCATTAGTCCATGTTTGAGTGGGTTATATAAGGAATCTTTGACAAATCGTCCTATAGACAATAGTTAAGCTGTAGAAAATTAGAGAAATAAAGCAACATAGATTCCAAGAAAAGTATGTTAAGAAAATTGAGTAAATTGCAAAGTAAAAATGCTTGAAACAGAGGTTGTTGTTACAAGATCTCGCGTGAGATCTCTAGCAGAGCCATGCAAAATCTTTTTATGGCCCATGCAAAGAAATAAGGTTACACACGAAGGTTCACATGCTCAGGCACTTTCTTGTGCAAACTGAAAAGAATCTTCACGTGAAGATTCAGAATCCTCGTGCGAAAATGGATTATCTCACGTGAAGATTCCTGAATTTGTACGAAACTATACAGATAGAGAGCTTGAAAAATTTAAAATGTGCAGAGAAGGCTTAAGAAATTGATTTTCTCAGCCCCACGGTGGGCACTAGAAATGTATGCGTTAATGGTGGTCTATACTAACACACACACTTCAACATGGTCATTATGTGCGAATTCATCCCGGAATGAACATGAGATTGTTCGCCCAAGAATAGTCCAGCAAGGTGACCTGTTTCCTTCTATCTAAAGGGATTTTTCCTATTAATGTCCTTAGATTCAAGGTGCAAGCAACCAGACCCTCTAAGAATGAAGGATTTAAAGAAATGCAACTAGCCTAGATAAATGTGCAAAGTATTCTAAATGTGTTATGTAATTAAGCTAAGAACATGTAAAATGAACTAGATTAAGCATATGCATAATTATACTAAATGAGATCAAACCATAAAATGAAAGTCTTATGAAAGTAGTGGACTCAAATGAATGCACAATCCAGCAGTGATTTGATAGCAATTCAATTCAACCTTTTTTGATAAGGAATTAGGAGTCTCTTAACTAGAATTCCTGGAATCCATCAACGGCTGAGATCAACTCGGATCAATGGTCAGGATTAAAGAAAGATTCAGTTAAAATGGAAACTTCTTTAAGAAAGGAGAGTTAACTGAGCTTTTCATGAGTGTGAGAACAAGTTAACTATATTAATTCCAATTCAAGAGATAGTTCACTCAGAGTTTCCATTTTGGAACTGAAGAGAAGATTTTGAAGATATTATTTAATTTAATAAAGTGAGCTATGACCTCATAAATGCCTTTTTCATTTAATTGAATAATCACATTCAATTAATTAAAGTGAGCATAATTATTAAATTAAATATTTTTAATTCCTTAGTACATTAGCCTTAAGTGATGATTTAATTTAATTAAAGTATAAATACTTAATAATTATATTAAACCTTAATCAATAGGTTTAATGTGAATAATATGAGTCAATACTATAGGAATTAAATAAAGAGTCTGATTAATGCATATTAGGGTTTTCAAGCATTTGACAATTAAGTCAAGTAGCGAGTAGCAGAATAAGAATTGCCTATTAGAATAGGTCTTAGGATTTATCAGAATAGACCAGAATTGGTATAATGGCAATGAGCCAATTTTGGGGTATTACAGATACAACCAAACATTTTATGAGGTTCCTTTATCTTTCTAACAAATGACACATTTCTCGACATATCCCCTTGCATCTTTTTTCATTCTTGGCCAATAATAGTGCCTATTCACCAGCTCTAAAGTTCTATTCAACCCAAACTGTCCACTCAAAATTTCATTATGCTTTTCTTGAATAAGATTTTTCCTAATAGAACCCCTTGGAACACACAACTGGTTATCCTTAAATATCAAGTCATTTTGCAAGGTATAGTTAGTAAACTCCCTATGAAAATGATTATTAAATTATGAGCATACCTTATAGGCTTCTGAAAAGTCTTCATCATCAACAAATAGGTCTTTGAAGTTTTCAGTGAATATGTTTTGTCACTGAATTTCTTAGACTATGAGTAATCTTCTACTCAATGCATTAGCTACCTTGTTTTGCACCCCCTTCTTATGTTTGATGGTAAATGTGTAGTCTTGTAGGTATTCCACTGATTTCATATTCTTTCTTTTGATCTTATCTTGGGAGTTAAGGAAATTGAGGGCTTGGTTGTTTGAGTAGAAAAAAAATTCTTTTGGAAGAAAATAGTGTCTCCACTTCCCTAGAGCTTGGAGTAGATCATACAACTCTAAGTCATGTGAGGAGTACTTCCTCTTTGCATCATTGAGCTTCTCACTGTAAAAATTCATTGGTCTTCTTTCTTGGCTTAGAACAGCCCATATAGCCACATTACTAGCATCACACTCCACTTGGAAAATTTTCTCAAAACTAGGAAGAACTAGTGTAGGCAACTCTGCTATGTTCTTTTGAGTGTCACAAAACCGTGATCATCTTGTGGGGTCCAATGGAACATTGTCTTCATTCCACCCTTGATTGTATCCAACATAGGAGCACAAATGCCACTAAATTCTTGATAAACTTCCTATAATATTGTGCCAGACCATAGAAGCTTCTCACATATGATGCAATCTTGGGAGTAGGCCAACTTAGAATGGCATCCACCTTTTCTTGGTCCATTTTGAGGTTACCTTGAGACCAAACAAAGCCAAGTTAACTAGCTCTTGTTTCATGAAGTCACACTTCTCCAAGTTTATCATTAGCTTTTCTTTATGTAATTTCTTAAAATAAATTTTTAAATGCTTGATATGGTCCTCTTTAGTTTTCCTAAAAATTAATATGTCATTTAAATAGACAACAAAAAACTTGCCAATATAATCTGCTAATACCTCGTTGATAAGCCTCTCAAAAGTAGATGAAGCATTAGACAAACTAAATGGAATTACAAGCCATTCATATAAACCTTTTGTAGTTTTGAATGTTGCTTCCATTCATCCCCTTCATTTATTTTGATTTGATGGTAGCCACTTTTTAGGTCTATCTTGGTGAAATATTTTGCTCCCCCTAAGTAGTCCATTATGTTTTCAATCCTAGGTATTGGGAACCTATACCCAATGATGATTCTATTAATGGCTCTAGAATCAGTACAAAGTCTCCAATTTCTTCCTTTATTGAGTGCTAAATTAGTGAGGATTGCACATTGGCTAATGTTTTTCCTAATTAGGACTTGGTCTAGGAGTTCTTGGATTTGTTTAGCAATGTCCTTGTTTTGCTGAGGAGTCATTTTATAGGCATATTTTTTGTTAGGAATAAGGTGTCTCAACCTTGAATAATTCCTATTCTTATTATTTGTTTTGTAAATTTATTTCTTGCAAATAATGTAATTAAGTGAAGTGTACATGTCTAGTTGTGTTATGCCCCAAATTTACAAGGCAAAAACACAACTACAATTTTTTGTTTATATATTTTATTTTAATTTATTCTTTAAATTTCAAAATGATAACTAGGGATGAACATGTAAGGAACTACACAAAGTAAATTATGATGATAACACTTGGGTATAACAGTGAGATATCCGAGTTGAAGATTCAATCCAACATGTTAAAAAAAAAAATGAACCCTAACTTATTCTTCTCGCTCCACTCAATTTATAATTTTGCTTCACTCTTCTTCACACTCGATCTACCTCCCAGGGCTCCCTATAGCTCATACTTTTATGCTATTGATTCATGCATGAATTATGTAAGTATCTCTTGAACATGTGTACCTATATACTTTAGATTTATATGTCTACCTATATATATCCCTCTATGTAGGGTCAAAAACCACCCATAGGATGTCTTATGACATTATTAATTTTATATACTATTGACAAATAAAATAGATATATCTAAGGCTACTGTGAGGATGGCACATTATGAATAGGGTCATCTGTGTATAGTAATAATATTCATCATTTAATAATGACAACGCATACTATTCATACCATAACTATAATTTATAGGATAAAAATTTTCTTTTATGTATTGTCAAATGTATGATATGTGTGTATTTATATATATGTCTTACTTAATGTATGAACACCTAATAATTAATACTAAGATTGAACCAATACTAGATCAACTCACCGTATTACATTTATTGACTAATCATCTAGAATATTCACAAACTATCCACTACCAACTACCAACTAATACTACTAACTAATTCTATATATATATATATATATAATTCAATCATAACTTACTATCTCCTCCTTCCACTGATTAATTAATCATAAGACATGATGAATTTCTATCCTATAGGCTCATCATCTTAGTAACTAAATGGTATTGTACCATCAACCAACTAGCTAGGACTGACTATTAACTATGTGCATCATCTTACAATATTCTAAACCTTTAATTGATCATAACCTCTTATCCTCTCCTTTATTTATAATTTTCTAATCAATTTAATATCCTTAATTATTAAAGAAGTTGTTGAAAATGTCTACAATTAAATTCAAAATCTACTATATTACTATCCTCTCTTTTTTTACATGAACTATTTAATTTACTAATTACCATAATATATAATTTAAACCTAACTATAATACTAATACATCTATTACTACATACTTCCAATTTATTCATTCTTTTCCATTGTTATTAAATTGCCAAGTATCCCTATATTTGAACATCCCTATACAACTTCCACAACACACACATTCCTATACAAATACCACAACACATACCCTATGAACAATTCTACTTCCACACTCATCATGCAAATTACACAATATTGATTTCTTAACTACTATGCTTAGCACTACTTTCTAACTCTAATCCCTACTTTACCCCCTTAACAACCCCCCATTCCATGCAATGCCCCTACTTCCATGTGCCCCCTTATTTATTAGCCCTAGCTGCCACGTCTTTTTCCAAACTCCACTTACCAACTTCACACTTGGCAACATCTTCTCGAGTGCTTCAAATCAAGGTTACTATGCACTTGGGAATGTCATGTGCTGATAAGTGGAAATTAATGTGGGTCCATTAAGGTGACAATATGAGATGGGTGCATTGACCAATGGGTTGGAGATGGAACTATGGCACTGGCTAAATAGTCGATTATTTGCACCAGTGTCGTTACTTCCCTTACTTTCGTCAATCAATATTTGCACAGATAGTACTATCCTATAATATTGAAAATAAATGAAGTCAGTCCTTACATTATCCGTCCGTGAAATGTGAATGAAGGTGAGAGCATCAGGTTTAATTTTTTCCATTTCTTGTATAAAAAAATTATATGAGAGATTAATATTTATGGTTTATGTTTTTTTTTTTTAAATTAAATTCAAAGTTTAGAAAATTGTCAATTTAATAATAATATAGTAATTTATATTAATAAGATTTTTTTTAAAATTTAGTTTTATTTATATTGATGAATAGAATTACTAAAAATATAAATATAAATTATGTGAAAGTCTATGATAAAATTTAATAATGAATAGATGAAATACTATTAGAGTTTTTGAATGATCTTGAATGAATAAATTAACTATAAATTTGGAAAATATAATATCAATTTATTTTCTAAAATAAAAGAAAAAACATTTATAAAAAATTTTAAAAATATTATGTGTGAATTATCTTAAATAAGATCAAATTAAATACAAATATATGTTAATAAAATTGTGCACAAGATTAAACAAACTTCTTTTATAATTTTTCTAAGAAATTCAATAAAAAAATTAAGTATATAATTTAAATAGTATAAAAATAGATATAATTTTAATTATAAACTTCAAATAATTTTAAATTAATACAGATAAATTAGATGGAGGTCATCCACAAAAAGTTCTAGGTATCCAATACGAGCCTACACGTCCCTGAAACTTGTTCGAAATTAACGAGCATCCATGCTGCCAAATTAAAAATATTAAATATAAAGTTTAATAAATTGTTTTTTATTAAATAAATAATTCAAAAAAATATTAATTTAATTTTTTTGAAAAAAATTGTGATTAATCATTCTGAAGAAAATTAGTATTATATTTGGTATGAAAATACTTCTAAGTTAGTGTATTTAAGATTATTAATTTTTTTGTAATAGTATATTATCTATTTATTTTAGTTTTTTATATAACAGAATATACTCAATATAATATATAATTAATTAAATAATCTTATTAATATAAAATAATATAATATTAAATTGACAAATTTCCATAATTTTAAAACTTTTAATTTAATTTTTTTTTTAAATTTGTCATATAATTTTTCTATAAGCTCTAATAAAAAATAGAAAAAATTAAATCACGATTTAACATATCTAAGATGACATGGAGTTCGTTTGTCTTTTCATTGCACAGTACTTAATTTTTTTAATAAGATTTAAAAAATAAATCTTATTAATATAAATTACTAAATTATTATTAAATTGACAATTTTCTAAACTTTGAATTCAATTTTTAAAAAAAACATAAACTATAAATATTAATCTCTCATATAATTTTTTTATACAAGTCTTAAAAATAGGAAATGGAAAAAAGTAAAACTGATGCTCTCACTTCATTCACATTCCACAAATGGATAATGTAAGGACTAAATTTATTTGTTTTCAATATTATAGGATAGTACTATCTATGCAAATATTGACTGACGGAAGTAAGGGAAGTAACAACACCGGTGCAAATAATCAGCTATTTAGCCAGTGCCACGAAGTATAATTGCATTCTCCTCCCTCTTGGCGCCTACCATGGGATATGGTGTATGCATGAGGAGAGAGAGAAGGGCTACATGGGGATGGGGTGGGGTCGAGTACAACTAATAAAGGTCTTATTTTATTGTGTTAAAATAAAGTCGGTTCCTCTTTTATAAAGAGAATGATGGCCTTGGAAAGTGGGCATGTACCTTATTGGTAAGTATATAACCCTTTTTACAAAGGTTCGCCCCCTTTTCAAAGCTGGTCAATGGAAATGATAGGTATAGGTTTTTTAAATTAAATAATTGAGAGAACAAAAAAGAGGTACAGTATCAAAAGAGGGGAGGAGGCAAGCCTCAACCACCCAGATCAAAGTCCAACAATCAGCTAGAAATAGCCAACTAACACATTAAGTAGCAGTTCTAGCGAGATAAAAAAAAGAGGAGATAGAAAAGCTATTCCAAAACATCATCATGATCATCGAACCAAGTTTTCCATCCCAGCTCTCCTTCCATCCACATGACTTTTTTTCGCTCGAGAGTGTGAGCAAAGAAGTCATGTTCATCAGAAAAGGGGCCTTTGTTCTCATGTATTTCCTTGAGCAGCTCCTTAAGAGCTTTTCCAAAAGCAGTCTGGTTATCAAGAATGCTGGCCAATTCCATCCCATGCTTCATCTCATAAATGAATATCGTAGCGAGCCCATCATGGAGGAATCTTTTTAGCGTGTTCATCTCGAGCTTCATAATGCAACAAATCTACGAGACAATCTTAAAACGGATGAGTTTCAAATGAGACAAAGTAAGGGATCTACCAATATCTTGAAATTTTTCCTCATTTCTACATTTCCAAATAAACCAAAGAATGTGAGAGGATAGAATGTTCCAGAAAAATTAGCATCCTTTTTAAGACCAAATAAGTTGCCAAGAATGGTATCTAAAACAGGAACACAATCAGCTATAGAAATTCCAAAAAACTTCCATATAATCCTAGCAAATTGACAAGTAAAGAATATATGCCTTAAATGTTCAGGAACCCTGCAAATAGTACAAAGTTCAGCATCACCAACATGATTTTTAACAGGAAGTCTATCGAGAAGGAGCTGCCATTTAAAATGTAAGATTTTTGGGGGAATATGTGATTTCCAAAATCTGTCAAGAATTTTTTGCCATTCAAGAGAGTTCAAGTTCATATACCAAGTGGTATTAAGGTGAGAAATAACAGAGTTGTCTTTATTGAGAACCTTATATATATCTTTAGCTTTAATTTTATGTAGGAGAGATCCATCATCCCAATGAAAATTCAAAAATCTATGAGAGTCCACATCACACCTGTAGGGAAGAATAAGAGTGTGGCAGGCATTGGAAACCATATTATATGTATGTTTATGAGAGATAGGAAGATCAAACTTGATTCTAATATCCGGCCAACTAACAAGGATATCATTCTCCAAAATTTCAATAAAGCTCTGGATGCCAAGGTTGTTCCAAAATTTCACAGAACAACCTTGAGTCATGGCAAGAGGCTTACCATTATGATGTAGATTCCACCATATAGAACGCTCACCATGAATAGAGTTATTACTAGAAAAGTTGGAATTATAGATGAAACCCCTCACAAGCTCCCAAGCTTTCTAGATAGACTTGAAAACCATGGAACCTTGGACAGAGACAGGGAATGACCCAGCAACCAGATCAGTAAAAGGAAGGTTTTTCCAATGTTTGGTCTACTTAGGATAACTAGACTGAATGTTGTTTCTAAGAATAATCTTCCAAGGTTCCTGACCATCAAGAACCTGAATGATCCACTTAGCAGCAAGGGAAATTCCTTGGATCCTAAGGTCAATTAGGCCTAAGCCACCAGAGTTCTTGGCAACATGACACCAACTCCATTTAACAACATGTTTCTTCCTGTGACCTTTGCCATCAGACCATAAGAATCTCCTAATGGCTTTTTGAATCTCAAACACTTGGTAGTTACTAAACATCCAGATAGAGGAGTAGTATATACTATAGGATGACAAGATTTTCTGACACACCTGCACTCTACCAGCAAGTGACAACACCCTGTTATCCCATTTGTAGAGCTTCTTAACAATTTTATCCTTAATCTAAATCCACATGTCTTTGGGAGATGGGGAGATGGAAAAGGGAATCCCCAAATATCTGACAAGCTTATTAGGTCCACCCCATGAGTATCCAAACTAGAGAAACCAATCAGGAGGCTCCTCTTTCCAACCAAGCATAATAGGTTTGGATTTGGAAATGTGAACTCTAGAAATGGTCTCAAACAGGTCAAGTTTAAGATTAAGATGTTGAATATTACTACAATATAGTTCAAGGAAAAGAGAAGTATCATCCACAAACTAGATATTAATAAGCTCAGACTTATCAGGGAGAGAAATCCCATTAACTTTGGGAGAAATAGTGTTATCTCTAAGGATATAGTACAAGGCATCAGAAGTGATGAAAAAAAGAGCAGGAGCAAGGGGACATCCTTGTCGAATGGATCAAGACAAAGGTATAGGATTAGAAAGAAAACCATTGATTTCAATTCGAGCAGATGAATCCTTAAGAAAGACTTGAATATATCGAACAAATTCATCAGGGAATCCAAATGCCTGAAGAATAGAGAAGATAAATTCCCATTCAACGTGGTCATAGGCTTTGTCAAAATCTAGAAGAAACATAGAAGAGTTTTGATGCGAAGTCTTAGCCCAATCCATTGACTCCCAACTAGTGACAAGGTTCTCTAATATATATCGACCCTTAATAAATCCTGTCTGAGTGGGACATATGAACTTGGGAAGAACATTAACAAGTCAAGAAGCCAAGGCTTTGGCCATAATTTTATATGAAACATTAAGCAAAGTAATTGGCCGCAAATTCTTGATAAGGGACGTATCTCCATCCTTAGGGATAAGTTTAATAATCCCCATATTGATAGAATGTCCAAGCGTGCCATAATCATAGGCTTCTGAATATAGGTCAAATAAGTCCTTGGCAATATTGGATTTGTAAAATTCAGCAAGGAGACCATCAGGCCCAGGTGCTTTATCTTTTTTGAGAGCAGATATAGCATCAGAGATCTCCTGAACTGAGATCCTAGCCCTAAGGATGGAGGCAGCATCCTCAATAATTTTCTTGGGAATAAGCTTTTGAAATCTACTTCTGAGATTTTTGGCATTTTTGTTGTCCTCATACTTGAATAAGGCTTTGTAGAACTTCTCGACAGCAACAACAATGTCATTAATATCACTGAGCTCCTGATTATCAACCACAATTCTATCAATTTTCTCCTTACTCTACTTTTGTTTGAGGTAATTAAAGAAAAATTTAGAACCCTTATCCCCATATTTCAACCATTGTTGATTGCTTCTAACAGAGGCTCCAATGGTTTTAATATGTTGATGTTTCCTTAGCGTATCTCTGGCAACCGAGACACGTTCAGCATGAGGAATGGAAGTGGGATTAGCTTGCACATCTATTTCAGCAAGATGAAGGTGTTCATTTAATACACTTTCCATTCTTCTATAGTTTTTTGCCTTCCTTTGGCCAAGGGTTTGGAAAATTTTCCTCCACGAGGAGACATTTCTATTCCACCTATCAACTTGGGAGGAGAAATTATTAGCAAGGTTAAACAACCTAACCATCTTAACAATAACACAAGTATCCTGGTCATTAAGCAATGAAGTATTAAGGATAAATTTTTCATTATGATGAATGCAAGGAGCAAGAGCATTTCTAATGTTAATGAGAGCACTTATAGGGAGATGATCTGAAAGAGTAGAGAAAGAGGCAAAAATGGGAGAATGTTATTGGTTAGGAGAAAAAGAAAAAAAGTCAGAGTTCACATAGAATCTATCAAGCCTAGAGTAAATCCTCTTAGACCCCTATTGAAAATTACACCAAGTGTACCAAAGGCCAGAGGTATCCCTTTTACGCCCTTCCATAGGATCAAACAAATTAAATTTATGTTTACAGCGATCCCAATGTGACTTCTCTTGATGTTTCCAAGCAAAAGGAAGACCACCAAACTTATCATCTTGATCCTCGACCATGTTAAAGTCTCCGAAAAGGATCCAAGGAATGTCAGGAAGGTTATACAACCAATTCCATAAAGTGATCCTATCCTTAACCTCATTAGGAGTGTAAATAGAATAGACACCAAAGGATGAACCTTTAAAGTCAATAACAACCCAAGCTGCTCGGTTACAAGGGGAGCAGCCAGCTGAGTTAATATAATTTTCCTAGTAGGGATTGATGAGTAAAGAAGCACCACCTTTCCCTTTAGGATGATTGGTGAAAATTTTAATAGCATCCCTCCAGATAAAGTCTAGAGAGGAGCTAAGAAGAAATTTAACAGCTTTAAGCTCTTGCATCATAAAAAAATCTATGTTTTTATTCCCCAATAGAAATCGCTTAATGATAGATTTCCTATCAGGAGACTCAAGGCCTCTTATATTCCAAGATATGCACTTCATGATGAAGAATGCAAAGAAGGGCCAGTAAGAGGAGCCGATATCTCCCCATTCTTCTTTTTATTTTTAGAGCCTAGGGGCCTGCCTTTTTTCTTAGAGCCATTGGATCCTGTGAGGGAATCATCCTCTTTCTCACCAATAAATGGCTGGGTATAGTTTTTGGAGGGGGGTTGTTGTTGTTATAGAGTATAAATTATTATAATTTTAAATGAAGGTGACTTGACCACATGCCAGTCACGGGATGTAGATGATTTATCCTCATCTCTCCCTTTTGAACTTGGTAATGTTATTGTTTATTATATTATACCTTAAGACTATTTTTATTAGTTCCTGCCAAGGCAAGAATACTTATGCATTCATGTCAATCCAAATATGACATTAACACTAACCAATTAAATTCAAGAATTTAAAAAATTATATGAGATTTCAAATGTTTATATCTTTTTCTAATTTTTTATTATTTTATAAATCACATTTTTCATCCATTCTATTTGTCCAGACTATTTTTGGTAGGGGAGAAAATTAATTTTCTTTAACAAAAAATAAAAATATTTTCTAACAACTTCATCTTGCATTAATGAATGTATTAATTATAACTTTATCTTTTCCACATTTGTGACAAGTTGATAAGATTTTATTTTTTCATTCATTTTATCTTCCACCTCACACAACATGTCTAATCAATATTAATTATCACAATCTATTAAATATTTTTAATTTCGTATTTTAAATATATTTATTATTAGTTTTACATTGATGTTTATTTTTTACTATTTGATATAACTTGTTCCTAAAACTTCATGTAATGCATAAGTTCAAATTATATATATATAACTAATAAATATATCTTTTTAATATAATTTCAATATGTTATATCTTTGTATTTGAATTTCTAATTTTTTTTAAGCTTTGGTTTTTTACTAAAAGTAGTTAAATTATTACTATTATTTTACTTTTATAAAAATGAATTAAACAATATTATTTTTTAATTATATTTATAATAGTGTTTGTAATATGTATAATTGATAAGTGTTACAATTTTTAAATTATATTATTTATTATTATTAATATTTTTTATTTAAACAATTTATCATTTAGTTTAAATACATTTAAAACTTAAATATATATTTTAATATTAGATTAATAATTATATTTTATATCAAAAAACATACTAAAGAAATAACCACAAAATAGAATTAATTCAATTCTAAAAGATATATAAATTATTATTAGGTTTTTATAAACTATGTATTAAAATTAAATACTTATATTTAGTTTCTTATTTATCACATCATATTTATTCATCAACATCAAATTTATATGTATTGCATCTATTTATTATTTACAAATGTACATATTAAATTATATAGATATTATTTCATAATTAAAAATTACTTAATTTTATGAAAATTTTGGAAATACAAAATATTAAATAGTAAACCTTCTCTAATTGTGTAAAATTAAACAATTAGTTTTACTTATAAAGTATTTTTATATTTCAATACATTTCATTTTTTCTTATAGAAATGTGAGTTTTAATATAAAAATTAAATTTTTACTTTCATTAATTAAAATATAATATATTTTAACTCTTTATTATAACCATGATTTTATTTTGATTATTTATTTTATTAAGAAAAATAATTATATTTAATTCTCTCTCTCTCTCTCTCTCTCTCTCTCTCTCTCTCTCTCTCTCTCTCACACACACACACACACACACACACACACACACAACTTATGTTGGTATCACTCTATCATACTATTTTATCTCTCTTTCTCTTTCTCCTCTATATTATCTATCTTTTTTTCCTCTGCATATATGTTTATGTTGTTATTGTTGTATACTACTATTTATCTCTATCTATATCTCTATCCTAGTTTTTGTCCAGTGCTAATGATTAAAAATAGTGTGAATTCCATTTGATAATCAATATGAGAATAATACATAGTTGGGGGAGTTATTCCAACTACTTATGGTTGTCTAGTAGCATGCATGGTATGCTTAAACATATAATGTGATACTCCAAATGCTTCATCACTTCTTCAAGTTCTATAATTCAAATATTGGTATGGATATCGTTCCTCATTGCACATAATTTAAGTTGTCAATGTAGAAGGTGCAAATTTGTCTAAAGCATATGTATTGATCATAGTATGATATTAAGTACTTACTGCCATATTGGGGACTTTGACCTCTTATTCTTGGGCTTAAATGCCTAAAGATATAATAATATAGCATGAGAACTTAACAATAAAATATGAGCCATCCCATCAGATCACAAGCGCATTTCTAGGACGAGAATTTAACAACGAAATATGAGCAATCATATTAGATCACAAGTACATTTCTAGGCAAAAATTAATGCATTCATAATGTTAATTTAAATTATCACTCATCTACACCTCTACAACCATTATGCGTTAGGCAGGAACTATGACGCATTGTGTCTCTTATTTCTATTGGCATATCTAAGTGAGAAGATGCTAGGGTATATTCTACTTGAATATTATATAGGATTGTAATAGACAGTGGCATTTTTTTTAATCTCTCATACAAAATCTAGAGAAAAGTGCATGTATAGATTTATTTTTTCATGGAGTTTAATATTGTGAGATCTATAATACTCATCTTTTCTTTCCAACTATGATATTATGATTCTTGGGTTGATAGTGATTTGATGCTACTTCTGTATACACATGTAATTACTTAGTTTAATAAATCTATTAGAAAACTTAAACTATTACTTAACACGTGAAAGAAATTGAAAACACGATCAAGCATGAGACTTCTAGACTAATCCTTTACTATCAATAATGAAACTTTAATTGACATTTCCCATTGAAGTAATGCATTTTGAAAAAAAAAAATCATAAACAATCCTTTGATATGCATTCACTTATATTTATCTATGATTCAGATGAATATGATTCTACATATGTATGCTCATTCCTGGAGTGTCAAAAATAATATTTCATCTTTGAATATAACTTCATTTTTACATCCAACTATGACTATTATGATACAATAATCTTCCCATTTCAAAACATCTAAATGAATGATCTTGAAACCAAAATGAAAATACATAAGATCGTCTCCCCAGTCTTTCATGAAATCACTCTTCACAATAATGTACATAAAATGAAGATTGTAATTGTACAAATGCAATACTCAAAGGTATCCCTTCCCTATTACATCAATCCAAATCATTGATTTCAACAAAATGAATAAGATGGAGAGAGATTCTTCAATGCATGTACAATGCACCCTGACAAGCTTTCTCCTTCAAGAAACATCTACAAGTTGATATTTTCAAGCCTTTTTCCATTGCTCCCTTGAGCACAAAATTTACAAATACATCACAAAAAACAACAAGAACCATGAAGGCTCACCTCCCATCCTAGGCTTCTATAAATCCACCCACCAAGCAAGCGAAACAAGACTCAAATGGGTTACACTCATGCAGATAACAATGCATACAACATAACTTCACAATACATAAACAATCCCTCCTAGGTTTAATACAATGATTCACCATTGTAATCATGAAACAATGGGTGAAGGTCGGCTCTCCAAAGAGGATAATGCCATATCCATATACACATATACATCTGCAATTGCACAATGCCCCTTCAAGGCTATCAAATACATCCTCCTCACCACATCAATACACTTATACCTCCCATAATACAATTTTTTTTTTGAAGGCTATCAATATGTTGGCTCCTGATTTAATAGTTTTGGAAATAACCAAGAAACCAGACCAATACATCTAAGGTTAGCTAATTCCTATGGTGGATGCACTTGACTTTAGTCTTGGGCCAACTATAAGGATAAATCCTTCTTCTTCTTCAGGCTCTGTTAGACCTAGGTGGGTTGACCTCAGACTCTTTATATGGTACCAGTGTAAAGGCATACAATTGAATCTAGAAAATAGATAAAATCCCTTAATCTTCTTATGTTTATGCAAGCATTCATGGCTGAAATAGCTGATAACATAGCACATGAACCTGATAAACCAAGTGGGGGAAAACTCTTTTAATTCTTAAACACAAAAGGAAAGATATTCAATTAAGATTCATATCTCAACATCATCTAGGTATTCAACAACAAAGAACATGTATCCTCCAAGCTGACCAGTCCCTTATCCATTGGGCAATAACTAAATCTTAACATGTAGAGGGATACCCAAAATGTTCTCATACATTCAAACATATGATCTATCTATTTGACTTGCAAACAGACATCAATCTTCATAACAACTCTCATTCTTATGATGAAATCCTTCTGGTTTAACCTGTAACCCTATCAGTATAAACAAGTATTTAAATGGATCTTTGTTCGAACAAAAAATTCATCCTGACATACAACCTTAATGGATTGCAACTGAGTCCAAGCTCTTCATTCTCAAACACAAAACATTACAGATAACAGAAGAAGGAGATGAGAATCAAAATGAAACTAAGAAAGGTGAAACTCTTGTATTAATTTCCTTGAAAACAATACATCATCTACATATCAAAACTCAGAAAATACACAAAGAATGACTATGTAATATAGCAAATGCCTCAAAAGGAATACAATATGTTGTTCATAACAGAATAACACTAAGAGAATTGGTATCACAACTATGAGAAAGTTCAGGAAGCTGGAACCAGACTGGTCTCAAAATCTTCCTAAAATCTTCAAAGAATTGGAACCTCTACAATAAGAAAAAAAGGAAGATATATAAGAGAGAAGATCTTTCAGGAAATGTAATCTGGAATTGACATCTGTCCCACTAAAAAAATCTTCAGTTTGAAGTTTCTAAAACTGAACTTCCTTCAACTACTTGCAACTAAGATCATCAATGAAGCCAAAATATCTGATATATCTCCCTTTTAATAATCTACAAAATATCTCCAGGAGAACATATCAAGAATTTATCACAAACTGTACTGGGCTTGAAATTTGATCTAAACATGTACTTTTGCCTCTGCCGGGCAATTTCTTCATTTGCAACCTACTACATTTAAAACCATTAGATCAACTTGAAAATTGTTGATGAAGTCAAAAATTATGAAATCATGTTTATATCTTATTGCAATTTCATCTACAACATTAAATTTGCACATTTCACTGCGAAGCCCCCGAAATCAAAAAACCTCTTGTAGTTGCTACCGGCTGAGACTTGCACAAAATTTGATTGCAAAAATGGAAAATTCACTCTTTTCTAGTTCCAATAGTATATTACACTATACATTTTGGAAAAATATCACCCCCCTAAGAACATTCTGAAAATCTGCCTCTTAGACTCAATAGAGCATTAAAATTTTAAAAATTTAAAAATTCACATAGTCAAACTATATAAAACTTATAAATATTTCAAATCTATGAACATTGAAAACTCTCTGCGTTGGATCATTTAGGATTTTGGAATTTTAAATCATTTTTCTTTTTCCCCTTTGCCACTTGTCCATATATGTGACGTGTCAATTTTTTATTTGTTGGAATGTACTCGAGCAACCCTTTTATCATTTTATGTATTTGCAATACTTTTCCTTTAAGCCTATGATATTACGACCAAATTGCAATATCGTAGCTTATTGAAATCATCCTCTCAATGTCACGATGATAGCTTTGAAAACTTTACATAAACGCTTTTAATATATATTTAATATATTAAAACCCTTCTGAACACCCCATCATAGCATCTCTTCGTTGGAAATTCCCATCCCCAACCATACGACAAGATCGTGGCATTGCAAGCCTTTCCTCTCGGGCCTCCGATCTCATGACAAAATCGTAGCATCGCGAGGCATGAAAAGTTTTGCCCCAATCATACGATGAAGTCATAAGATCGGGGACCTTTTTATTGCCACCTAGACAACTCAACACCATCGTAACATCACACATCATCCAATTATGTTCCCCAATCATGCGATGGGTCAAAGCTTAATTGACCATTGAACCTACGGCAAGCTACGAGTGGGCCCCTCATGCATTGATTTTGATATCATACAAGATGTGCCACTTGAGTTACAATGGCATTAAGGTTGTGCACTTTAAAACATTATGAAACTTCAACATGGAATGAATGTGGGACATTCAGCCTACTCATTCCCTCTATCACCAGGGATAGCTCCTTTTGCTTAATCTACCAACCACTCCTCTTCAAAGCGGGTTGTTGCCTGGCATCAGATGTGAGCCCCCCAACAATGAAGTCATGGTCTTGGGCTACCCCACACTATGATTTCCTCTCTATTGGGCATGGGTTGTTGTGAATTCATACCATGGTTCCCCTTCCAAGCAGCTACCCCATCTTTAGAATATGAGCTGCAACAATGAAACCATCCCTTTCAACTTGTTGTGCATGTAGGCTCTACCTTGGATGTGAACTTAGCTTATAAAGCTATGAACAGCTCCCCTGATTGGATGTGAGGTCCCCTCCAATGCTGAGCATGAAACTTGAAACATAAGTCTCCTCCATCATGGACCTTATTGCACGAGGCTCCTCCCTTATATGCCTCTAAGGTTGTGGCTTTGTATCTTTATTACCTACTAGATGGCCCTTTCTCCATTGCATGAGGACCCTACCATCCTCTTTCTCCATCCTCTACCTTCACAACTCTGACACCATAATCAAAAGGATATATGAAGTGCACTGGATTGGCAAAAAGCCATAGTAAGGAGACGATATTGAATAAAATCTTTCAAATATGAAGCTATATGCTAAAAGTTGGTCCAGAATTCCATGAATCTCCCACTATATATAATAAACATTCATTATTCATCTCATAGACCTTATATTCAATGTTAATCTAATGAAATCAATCGGGCCCCAAACTGGGTCCGGCTAAAAAAAATCTATTTCTGAACAACTAACATGGCAAATTGATCCATTAACCTCCACGAACTGACTAGAAACTAATTTGAATGCTGAATCATCACTTAAAACTTATTTTAATCATTTTTGCATCACTGTGAAATCTTTTTCAGGAGGCTTGTTGCTTGGTTTCAAAAACTGATTCAAACATCTGATCAAACCCTAAAACTCTAAACTTATGTTCTCTCTAACACATTCAACAGGCCTGCCAAATCTCATTGCATGATGACATCAGGGTCAAAAGATATCGACCTCAAAACATGCCTACTTAAAATCACCTGCAAATGAACATGTCAAAAAACTGAAAATTGCATTTGGTTTTGGCCTTGAAAACTAGGCAAACAAGTACTTGAGATTCTAGAATCTAGGGCATCAGTACTTTGTCATGAGGATAATATAATTCTGTGATTTGGGCTCATGAAAAATCATAGGGCGCATTTGGCGAAGGTTTAAAGTTGGCTACCAGGATTTATAGGATAGTGAACATCAGTAAAATAGTGTTTTTTGCAAATGAAATGACCCTGAAAAAGTGTGCAAATGGATTCGTTATGACTTGAGAACTGGCACACTTGTAGTATTTTTAGTAGAATGCATGGGAACAAACTATTTGATCCCATCGATCACAGGCTCAGAGATATGACATCCCAAACAGGGCTCCCAATCAATCTGCACTTCAAAATACCAGTGAAACTTTATAAATTGCAAATGGAATCACATTTGAAACTGATCTAATGGATTCTTCATAAGCTCAAATTTGGAGCATATAAAGTCTCTAACCCCTAGAATATGATGCAAAAATAATTTTCTCACTTGGGTCAACTGGTCAAAAGTTATAGCTTGTTAAACAGGGGTATCTAGAATTATGAACAAAATGTAGATTTACAACAGAGGTAACTGACCAACTTTGAGAAGTTTGAAACCAAGTCAAACGGATTCAAAATGACTTGAAACTTGAACATAGGTTCTTTGATATGCATATTAAAAATCTTCAAATTGGCAGGCCATGAATCTTAATCAAGTATGAGATATTCAAAGGCAAATTGGGCTCTCTGTCATTGTTTGACACAGGCAGAAAATGCAAAACTGAAGACAACTCAAAATGGGACTTCGCAAAATGGTTCAAAATGTTAGTTTATCATCACTGAACACATGGATAGGCTGAACGAAGAGTTTTAGAAACATAAAACACCACTTAGGCCTTAAAATGTCAGCCAGGCACATACATGAAAAGCGTTTATAGGGGCTCAAAACTTGGACTAGGTACTCAAAATGGAAATACAATTTTGAGCACCAACACAATATACATTTATACCTCCCATAACAAACAAGTCATATGGGTTCAATGGAGCCCATACTCCATGAACAAAAAAAACCTCTCCAAGACGAAAATCTCTCAACTTCAATGTTGAGTCCAACTAACCCCTTCACCCAAGGCATCTTCTCCCTCCCAAGGGTGAGTGAAGCCTTCAAACCCATTAACAATCAACACTCAAAAACAAGAAAAAAGAAACAAATCTAAAGAAAGTAAATGCAACACGACCTACAATCACTTCAACACAATACAAAATTTGATTTCTCCAACAATAGTTTAACAAGATCACAACACCATTATGCAAGTACAAAAGAAGGCCATGGCATGGGCACCAACCTTGGTCCAAGCTAAGGCAATGATAGTTGATGAAGAGCTCTCTTCTCCTTATTCTTTCTCCTTCCAAAACCCTAGTTGTCTCTAAACTTAGAGAGTGGGTGAACACCCATTGGTTTGTCTAAACTCTCTTAAAAAGACCTCCAACCTTACCACTATCTCCATTTTTGGCAAAACATGAAGCCCACTTTCTCTTACACTATTGTCCCTTCTAAACATAGGACCTTGACCAAGTGTGAAGAAAAGGTTGAAGTCATGTGACAACTCCAATTTCGAATTGGTGGAAGAATGCATTGGTTAAAGGGTCTCCTAGGTTAGCTAACCACTAAAATGGTCAAATTTAGGCCCATAACATGTTACACTAATGTATGAGTGGCTTATTTTCACAAAAATGACACTTTGGGACCACATATTAACCCTCTAAAATCCTTGTAAAGTTTGAATTCGAATTTCCTTTGATAGTGACCCATCCTATCCTTTCTCCAAGTAGTTTTACTTAATCTTATGAAAGGTAATTAGTTTAAGGTTAAGTGTTGTCATGACGAAAACTCTAGGTGACATGTCATCAACACATAAATAATTTACAAGTGTTAAGTGACACATTAAAACACATTACACATCACAATGACATGTCCCTAATTCATTCATGAATATATATTTATTACACACATGCAACTTATATTTACAAAATGAACTCATCACAATGAGACTTTGAATCTTCCAAAGATTCACCTTGGCTAAACTGTGTACACATAAGTTTTGGCCTTATTTTCCTAATTAATTTCCATGGTTCCATTGCCTGCACACTAAACTCGAGCATCAGTAGTCCAATGAAAATATTATAAAAATACAAGTGTCTAAATACATGACAATTTTTGACATTTCAAAATCAACATATTCAAATTTACATATTTAACCTTTATTTTTCTAATCATTTTCATATAAAAAGCATTCAAAACATCAAGATATCAAAATCTACATATCAACACTAATCTTTCCCTATCACGATCAAGTTAATATTTTGAACCACATTATATTCTATTTTCTATCATGGAATCAAAATGTTGAATCTATATTGTTAAGTCAACCAACATCAAAATTATCTCTAAATACATATCTTAGGTCAAAATTACCAAAATGTAAACATCGAAACTAGTATCATTTGATTCAATATAGTTTGATTACTAACAATATCTCGTTATCATTATAAGATAAAACACATAATAAGGTGTATCAATTATGTCAAGTAAATCAGGAGGCTTGCATAGTCATATAGTTTTAAAATCAATCATAAAATAGATCCATTACATTTTATTGGCCATAAAATCTACCTTGTGAATATCAACCTAATACTAATTGCACAATAATTAACTCTTTACACTACATCATATTGAGTTCCATCGTTTAGACCCTTATCCAATTTTGATAACAATTTTCATCTTATTACTATTAATATTATTCACAGGAGTGGGTGTCAATTCATCTTTCCATACTAGCCATCTAATTTAATTATCCTAATAGGCCATAAAATATCATGAACCCATCGATGTAGTTTCTAAGTTATGACATCTCGAGCTTTTATTCCATAAGGTCTCAGCTTATCAACCTAATATAATTTTGAATAGGGTACCTAGCACAACAATAACTATATCAATCTCAATAAGATCTCTGGTTCACTTTTTATAAGGAAAATGCCAATCATGGCATACTTAGATCCTGGAACCTTCTTACCATCGCTCTATCTTAAGGTGAATGGTAATAGTATACGATTCACATTCAATACACCAGAGACAAATCTTGACATCTCATCTCCTTACGCTTCATATCTCTAACCATATTTGGGTTATTAAGATTCATAATAGGGTACTGGGGAAGGGACCTTACAAGTTGGCATGTTGATGTGTCACTCCATTTTTATGTGTCAACATCTTAAACTGTGTTAAGGAGATCATGGCTGAAATGTTTATGATGGATTCATATGATGTGTAACAGTTATCTCTAGAAGATTCGATGACAGGTGAAGACATGAAGACATGTGGAAATTTATCATTGAGTACTATAAACTCAAGTCTCCAACCTCCTAATTTTCTAGAGAATGGTAAAACCCTAATACAGTTGTTCTTTGGAAGTTGTCCTAAAAGGGAAAGTGCATGATATAAGTGTTTTTAGGGTTTCAGTTTGGAGAGAGAGAAAGTGTATTTTCGATATGGTATGTTGCTACTAGATTGGTCTTTTGTGTCATTATTCTCCTGAAATGATGTAGGAGCATGCAGTGGTGTAAGGGTAATCCTGTATCACCCAAAAACATGCTTAGTGTTAGTTTTTGTTTAATGTGCTTTCATTTCTGGATGCCCATTTGAGTCAAATAAAGATTCCAACTCTCATAGTTCCACTATTGGTTTTCTAGGTTAGAGTTTTGAGCACCTTGGGATATGTGCCAAATGTAGAAAATAGGTTATTTTGTAATTGAGTCATAATTATAATGAGTTTGAGGGTTCAAGTTTGAGGTGATTATATTTTTAATTTAAAGCACTCCAAAAAAAAATCAAGTCAAAAGGCTTTACGATTTGAAAGTTATTGCAATTTTAAGTTGCCTAGAGACCTCCTAAGAGCACTTCAAAGTCAGATTTGGGGCACTAAATGGCCTCATACGTGCTCAAAAAATGGAGGGTGAGAAAAGATATTCCATAGGGCTATAGAGCACTTGGAGAGCTTTCTAGAAATGTAAACAGTTTGTCAATCGGAGTCTCAGATCAAAAGTTATGCCTCCCAGAAGTTGGACTACCATTTTTGGATTCTTCCAATTTTACACCGATTTTTGACATGATTTCTAGAACCTTTTGTTTTGGAAGTGGATGCAAAATGGCATATTCTAAAATATATTCATAACCCTAAACCTAATTTGGTTTACTTAAGGACCTGTATGGCATTGTAAAGACAGTTTTTGGTGGAGTTTGGGAGAAGGTATTGTGAGAAGGGTTTTCTCCATAATCTAATAACATTGTAAGCCCACAGGGCATGTCATAGAGTCTATTTTCATTGTACTAAATGCAGTATCAAATCACTTCTGATAATAATATTTCCCTTTTCCTGTTTTATTTATTTTTGTCTTAGATTGTGCCCTCATTAGGTGGTATCAGAGTTGGTCTTCCTGAGTGTGTAGACAGAGCATCGAGCATGAGGAAATTTGCACTAGGACCAGGTAGTTGTGGATTTTGATACAAGAAGATGCCTCCATGAAGGGATCATGGTGGAAGGTCCAGAGTTGTTACTACTGAGGTTAGAGCCCTCTAGAGACAAATCCAGGCATTGCAGGAGGAGATCCATAGAGGGATGAATTTTTCCATAGGCGATGAAAGTGAGGAAGAAAATGAAGAAGAAGGAAATATTGGGCAAGAAGGGGAAGGAGACATAGAAGTGCTAAACTAGGTGAAGAGGCTTGTTAGCGCCATTGTCAAGCTTGGAGAAAGACCTAAAATTGGCATTGGCATGTTTTTCAAGAGATCTAAACCCAGATGAGTTGATCGACTGGATCAATGAGTTGGAGGAATATTTTGAGTATGAGGATATCAGGGACCCTGATAGGGTTAAGTTTGCAAATGCTATGCCAAAATCTAGTGGCAAGAGATTCAGTTGGAAAGAAACAGAAGAGGAAAGGACAAAATCACAAGATGGGATTGCATGGTGAACAAACTAAAGAAGCAATTCATTCATGTTGATTACGAGCTTGATTTGTTCAAAAAGATGCAAGGGTTAAAGCAAGTGGGGAAATATGTGTAGGAATACATAGAGAAATTTTACCGAGTCCTTATTAGGGTAGGGCATGCAAAAGAAAATAAGAAGAATGTTGCCTATTACCTTAGTGGGTTAAAACCTAGCATTTAGGAGGAGTTAAGTCTGGTTAGAATGACTAGCATTGAAGATGCATACCAATTTGCCTTGTGAGTTAAGGAGAAGCTATACAAAAAGTTTGATGGAAGGAAAAGATGGCACAATCAAGGAAGAAGGGGTTGTGGGAGGTCATTTGGAGGCTGAAATGAGAACAAGAAGAAAAATGAAGATGTGGGTACTAGCCAAAATTAGAGGAACGAGGGTTTCAACTACTCCTGTGATCAAAACTTTGGAGATCAGAGAGGAAGAGGTAGAGGACGTGGACAAGGTTTAGGAAGAGGAGGCTTCTGTGGTACATGTTTTCATTGTAATGAAGAAGGTCATCAAGCCTTTGAATGCCCTCAATGCCAAGGAAGGACAGATAGGAGAATTGATGGTCAAGAAAGGGTTGCTTATGTGGATGACAATGTACAATCATCACATTCAAAGGATGCAAAAAGAGGAGAGCTTCTAGTTAATAAAAGGGTCTTACTAAGTGGTGAGACTAAACCTAGACAAAGGAGGAGTTTTTTTTGTACCAGGTGCAAGTGTGAGGGTAAATTTTGTGATGTGATCGTTGATGGTGGAAGCACTGAAAACTTGGTGATAGAGGAGATGGTCTCAAAGCTAAAGCTCAAGAGGGAGAAACACCCCCAACCCTATCAAATTTCTTGGGTGTAGGATGATCATAAGGTCTTGGTTAGTGAGCAATGTTTGGTAAAGTTCAAGATTAGGAGTTACCATGGCAAGGCTCTCTGTAACATCATTGCCATGGATGTCTGCCATTTATTGTTGGGAAGGCCATGGCAGTTTGATAGGCATGTTATACATGATGGTCATGCAAATACATACTCCCTGAAAAAGAATGGAGTTCACCATAAATTGAAGTCCTTGATAAAGGAGGGTGAAAAGGTATGCAGTCGTGCTAGGGTATGTCTTGTTGATGGAAGAAAATTTCTAGATGACATGAAACATCAGCATATGTGTTATGCTTTTATTCCTAGAAAATATAAGGAAGGTAGTAGTGAAATACCAAGGCCTATTAACTGAGTATGAAGACGTCATCTTTGATAATGTTCCAGAAGGGTTTCTGCCAATAAGGCAAATCAATCGTCAAATAGATTTAGTCCCTAGAGCTAGTTTTCCTAACAAGGCTGCTCATAGGATGACTCCTAATGAGACTAAGGAGCTAACCAAACAAGTTCAAGAGTTGTTGAGGAAAGGTTTGATTTGAGAGAGCCTAAGTCAATGTGCAATACTTATAGTACTAGCACTAAGAAGGATGGAGAGTGAAGAATGTGTATAGACTCTCGAGCTATAAATAGAATAACCATCAAGTATCAATTTCCTTTTCCAAGAATGGATGATCTTATGGACTATTTGAGTGGAGCTCAGTACTTCACAAAGATAAATCTCAAGAGTGGTTATCACCAGATATGGATACGAGAGGGAGATGAATGGAAGACTACAGTTAAGACCAAGGAGGGTATATATGAGTGGTTAGACATGCCCTTTGGAGTGACCAATGTGCCAAGCACCTTCATGCGGCTTATGAATGAGGTACTAAAGAAATTTTTGGGAAATTTTGTTACTGTCTATTTGGATGATATTTTGATTTTCAGTAAGTCTTTGGATGAACATTTACTACACATTCATAGCGTCCTTGAAAGGTTGAGGGAAGAGAAATTTTTGACTAATTTGAAGAAGTGTAGCTTTGTCAAAAGGAAGTTAGTCTATTTGGGATTTGTTGAATCAGCTAAAGTCTCAAAATGGACCTAGAGAAGGTGAAGGTTATCTTGGAATGGCCTACTCCAAGGTTTGCCACTAAGATGAGGTCATTCCATGGTCTAGCTAGTTTTTATAGGAAGTTCATCAGGAATTTCAGTAGTAAATGTGCACCCCTAACTAAAATAATGAGGGGGGAATAGAAAAGAGTTCAAGTGGACTACAAGAGTTTCCGAGAGTTTTGAACTGCTAAAGAAGAAGGTGATAGAGCAATCTATGTTGGCACTTCCTGATTTCAACAAAGTATTCCAGGTGGATTGCAATGCTAGTGGCAGTGCTATTGGGGTTTTGTTGAGCCAAGAAGGTAAACCTATTGCCTATTTTAGTGAAAAATTGAATGATACAAAGAAAAAGTATTATGTTTATGATTAGGAGTTCTATACAATAGTTCAGGCCTTAAAGAAATAGAGGCATTATTTGTTGCCGAAAGAAATTGTCTTGTATACTGATCATAAGGCATTGTGGTACCTAAATAGAAAACTTAAATTGAATCAAAGACATTTAAAATGGGTAGAGTTCATGCAAAGCTATACATTTGTATTAAAACATAGAAGTGCAAGGTCTAAAAGGGTTGCAGATGCATTAAGTAGGAGACAGTTGTTGCTGACAGTAATGTAGGTTGAAGTGGTTGAGTTTGATGAACTTAAGAATTTGTACCTTGAGGATCCTAACTTTGCAGAGGCTTGGAAGGCTTGTAAAGAACCTGTTACTCTAGACAGGACCAGGTGGCTAGATTACATGATTCAAGATGGTATGTTGTTCAAGGGAAGTCAATTGTGTATTCCAAGGAGCCTCATGAGGGAGAGCTTGATCAAGGAGAAGGATAGTGGAGGAATAGCAGGACACTTTGGTCTAGATAAGACCATTTCCATTACTAGAGAACATTATTTTTGGTCTCAATTGTCACAAGTTGTGAAGAAGATTGTGAAAAGTTGTCAAGTATGTCAAATAGCCAAAGGATTTAGTCACAATACTAGACTCTATCAGCCATTTTCTATTTCATTGAAGCCTTGGGAGGACATAAGTATGGATTTTGTTCTTGGGTTACCAAGGACACAAAGGAGTAATGACTCAGTATTTGTGGTGGTTCATAGGTTCTCCAACATGGCACATTTCATTCCATGCCACAAGACTCATGATGTAGTGCATATTGTAGATTTATTTTTCAAAGAGGTGGTGAGGCTACATGGTCTCCCAAAAAGTATTGTTTCTGATAGAGATACTAAATTTGTTGGGTATTTCTAGATGACCTTGTGGAAGAAGTTGGAGATAGAATTGAAGTTTAGTTCTACACATCATTGTCAGACTAATGGACAAACAGAAATAGTGAATAGAAGTCTGGGCTATTTGTTGAGAAGTTTAATAGGAGATAAACCTAAGGGATGGGATTTGATTCTACCACAAGAAGAATTTGCTTAAAATAATTTTGTAAACAGGAGTACTGGTAGATCACCATTCCAAATTGTGTATGAGAGTAGTCCATGACTGCACCAGAGCTGAGGAAGATGGAGCAAGGGGAGAGGACAAGTGTTGGGGCAAAAGACTTTTTTGAACATGTCAAGAACCTACATGAGGAGGTGCAAGCACATATTACCAAGATGAACCTATAGTATAAGGCTAGGGAAGATTAAAAGAGGATACATAAGGAGTTCCAATTTGGAGATCATATTATGGTATATTTGAGAAAGGAACGATTTCCAATGGGTACCTATAAAAAGTTGAAGATGAAGAAATTTGGCCCCTGCAAAATTTTGAAGAAACATGATTTAGGGAATGCATATGAGGTGAGTTTCCATATGGGATTCACATTTCTCCCATTTTCAAAATTGTAGACTTAACAAAATATCATGATGATGGTGTAGATGAGGATTTGATGTTAGAGCCATGTCCAATTCCTACTTCTGCGAAGGAAGAAATTGAAGAAATTTTGGATAGTCGTGTGGGTTGGAGTACAAGAAATAGGCAATATGAAGAATACTTGGTGAAGTGGAAAGGACAACCAATAGAAGACTCAACTTGGATATCTGCAATGGAGGTTTCCCATTTGGGTTTTCCTCTACTAGTTATAAAGTAACAGGGTCACTTTTCAATCTACCCTGGGTGTCTAATGCAAGAGCATCCAGTGGTGTAAAGGCAATCCTGTATCACCCAAAAATATTCTTAGTGTTAGTTTTTGTTCAATGTGTTTTCATTTCTAGATACCCATTTGGGTCAAATAAAGATTCCAACTCTCATAGTTCCACTATTGGTTTTTTGGGTTAGAGTTTTTGAGCACCTTGAGATACGTGCCAATCTAGAAAATAGGTTATTTTGTAATTGAGCCATAATTATAATGAGTTAGAGTGTGTTATTTTGAGGGATGATTATACTTTTAATTAAAGCACTCCAAAAAAAGAATCAAGTCAAAAGGCTTTATGGTTTGAAAGTTATTGTAGTTTTTAGTTGTCTGGAGATCTCCTAAGAGCACTTCAAAGTCAGATTTGGGGCACTAAATGGCCTTGTACAGGCCTAAAAAATGAGGGATAAACAAAGCTGGTCCATAGGGCTATAGAGCACTCGGAGAGCTTTTCATAAATGTAAATGGTTCATCAACCAGAGTCCCAGATCAAAAGTTATGCCTCTTGGAAGTTAGACTACCATTTCTAGATTCTTCTAATTTTACACCGACTTCTAATGTGTGCTCTAAAACCTTCTATTTTGGTGGTGGATGCCAAATGGCATATTCTAAAATGTATTCCTAACCCTAAACCTAATTTAGTTTACTTAAGGACCTTTTTGGCATTGTAAAGGTAATTTTTGGTGGAGTTTGGGAGAAGGTACTCTAAGAAGGGTTTTCTCCAAAATCTGATAACATTATAAGCCCATAGGGCATGTCGTGGAGTCTATTTTCATTTTATTGAATGTAGTAGCAAATAACTTCTAATAATAAAATTCTCCTTTTCCTGTTGTGTTCATTTTTGTCTTGGATTGTGCCCTCGTCATGAAAGAACTTGCATTACAAGTGTGTTGTAACCTTCTATGTTGAAGATAATACATTGCGCAGGTTTTGGAGGGGTGGGGTTGTTTTACCGAAAGGTTTTTCCCCACTGAAATATCTTTGTGTTTATGTGTTTTATTTCTCTATCTATTTTATGTATTCATGGTTGACTACAATATTATTGTTTACATAATATCAAATCTAAAATTTTAAGGATTTAATAGGAATCTGCACAATACTTTCCTTAAGGGATTATTGTAGCAAGTTGTTTCCACGCCTGGGTTTCCTTAAAAAAATTTAGGTAGGGTAGCTCCTAGAGTAAAATCTATTTGGTGGCTAACAAGTCTCTTAGGAAGTAGGGTGGTAGGTTATCCATCACTAACAATGGCTTTGTACTCTTCAAGCAATTCTTATACTTCCCTTGGTATCTATGTTTTCTTGATAGCAACTTCATATTTAGGTTTCAAAACCAATGCAAACCCAACTCCTTCTCCTTCCTCTAAGGTCTTTAAGAACTCTTTCTTACCAACCATGAGCACACTTGGACTTGAGATCTTCATCTCTCGTTCTTCTATCAAGGACTGAATCTTGAAAGTCACTCCATCCTTCTTGAATGAGTTAGCATTTTTGGTTCCATCATGTATAGCTTGGTTATCAAATTGTCATGGCCTTCCAAGTAGAAGGTGGCATGCATCCATGGGAAGAATATTGCATAGCACTCTATCCTTGTATCTCCCTATGGTGAACTCTTCCCATGCTTTCTCTCCAACAATAATATGTTGTCCTTTATTGAGCCATGTGACCTTATATGAGTTGGCATGTGGAATTCTTTTATCTTTAGCTTGCTAACTGCCTTTTCACTGACTATGTTATCAGTTGAGCTTGATTCAATGATGACACTACACACCTTCCCCATAATTTTGCATCTAATTCTAAAGAATGCCCTTCTTTGACTTGGCTCTTCCTTGATTAGCTCCTTGATCAGTGTTCTTCTTAGAATCAAGTTCTCCCCTTCCTCTAATTTTAGGGGTACCTCATATTGCTTATGTCTGATGTCAGACTCTTCTTGCACATAATTGACTCTTTTTGTACTTCCTTGGGAAGTTGATCCTTTTTTAGGGCATCTATATGTGGGGTGTCCTAACTAGTTGCAATGGTAGCACTTCATGTTGGCAAAGTACGACCCTCTCCCATGGTTGTTTCTCCTTCCTCTCTAATTAGTGTTAGAGCCTCTACCTTTGTTGAAACTTCCTCTTCCTGAACTTCCTTCTTGTTGTTCCATGACCTTGTTGTCTTCTTGTGGTCTAGAATCTGATCCTCTTACACCATAGTCTCCTTGACCTCTTCCATCTTTTCCCTTACCTCTACCTCTAAAGCTTGTGTTTGCCTTATTCTTATTCTTCTCTTCCACTTTCAAAGTAAGTTGGAAGCATTTATGGACTTTTGTATGAGTCCATAAGCTGATCTCTTCTTGTATGTTCCATTTCAAACCTCCTAGATACCTATCCACTTTGATAGTTTCATCTTCTTGTACTCTTGACCTCAAACACAACTTCTAAAATTCTTCAGAATAAGTTGCCATGTCCATATCCTTTTATTTTAAACTTCGCCTCTTGTGTAATTGAAACTCATAGTCCTCTAGTAAATATTGCTCTTTCACTTTTGTTACCTTATTTTTTTAAAATTTTAATGGGCTTCTTTCCCACTTTCTCCCTCTCTTCCTAGAGGTACTTCCACCGTGTTAGGGCAGATCCCCCTAGCCTAGACCTGGCTACCTTAACTCTTTGTGCTTCACTCACACCTTTACACTCAAAGTGGTTCTCCATCCCTTCAATCCACTCCATCACAAGTTCAACATCCATCTTTCAACTAAACATAGGAATCCCTTCTAGGGATTTTCCACCTAATGCCTTGATGACCTTTAGGAATGGCTCTTCATCTATTGGAGGGTTTGATTCAGGGATAAGATCTTCTTCATCAATCTTCTCTTTACCCTTGTTGCTTCTTTCACCTTCTTAGTCTTTCTTCTTAGCTTCCTTAGCAACTTCTTCTAATTTGGTTTTCATTTCTTCCCAGGCTTCTTCAAGGATCCTACTTCTCTCCTTTTGCTCACCCATCTCTTTGGGCAACTATGCATTGGTCACTATGATTGTTTTTCCAATTGATTCTTCAATCTGAAACATCTAACCACAAGCCAAATCTTTATGCTCTAATACCAATATGATGGGGAGAGATCTTCCAAGAAAATCCCTAGCCCCTTCTAGGACTCCTTAGGCTTTTTATAATCCTAACTAGAGTTGCTACAAAACCCTATATAAGAGGAATTAATTTCTCCCATTCTCCAAGATTTTGTCCATCAACTTTAATCACTTATGCTACTCTCTTTCTCTCTCTGATTGATAAATATCAATCATGCACTTCTCATTCTACTATGCAATTACAAGTTCTCAACTGAGGCATGACTTGCTCACCTAAAACTTGTTTCTGGAATTAGCCAATATCCCCTCACACAAAACATGAAACATAAACAAACTATGTACAAATGACTCTTCCTAATTTGAATAGTCCATTGGATTAAACATTGAAATCAAGAAAAATCCATGGAAAACAACCTATTTGTGTATAGAAAACTAGAACTAATTAACTCCTAGCCAAAATAGTAAATTACATAATGAAGACAAAATTAGCACACTCCAAAAATTGTTGTATTAAACTTCAAAATAAGAATTTTATACTCAAAAACATTAGACAGCTACCATCTTCCACTACAATCTTATAACACTATCTTCCAAACCTGCATTAGAAATTCCACCTAGTTTTTATATAATTTCCCAACTCATCCACTTCCTCAACATTTCCCTGAGATCAGGCAAAACTAAATTTTGTAACTGTTCTTTCTTCATTTTCTAGCTATAGTGTACTTTTAGAAGTTTTCCCTGATGACATAAGCATTTCTTACGACCTTATGATCAATCCTTCTATCACCAACTATTTTAATAGGGTTGCAAAGTCACAAAAAGCCCATTATCGCTATGGTTAACACAAACCTTTAACTTTAGTGGTGATGACGTGATCCATGGTTAGCCACTTGTCAAATTTCTATCACCTAGAAGGCAATCTCGTGCATGACCAAAAGCCTCTCAAAATTTAATTTCCCTTAGCCATGTGTCATTATTCTGGGGCATTCTACAGAAAATCTCGTTCCCAACCCAAAAGTCACCCAGAATCAAATTTTTGATGTAGATTCAACTCATCGGATCAACAAAGAAATTCAATCACCCTTAGTCACATATTATTGTTCTAAGGCATTCTGCGAAAAGTCTCATTCCCAACCTAGAAGTCACTAGAAATCAAATTATCGTCATACATTTGGGATCAACAACCAACAAAAATTCACTTGGACTAGTAATTATCAATCTATTTATTTGACTCTGATCTACTCTGAGGACCAAGAACAAAATTGTAGACTAGGGTTGGAGTAAACCCTAGGTGCTCCTGCACCAAAACACAATGACATAATGACAATCTCACCACTTTTGCAAGTACAATATTCCAAAAATTTTGAAGAATAAGTCATCAATAAAACTCTAGTCAAGAAGCACATGTCTATATTAAAAATGCATTATGTGTTACAGTAATGCCTACTTTTCTCATTTTGACTTTTAAACTATCTCAATCAATATTATTTTCCAAATACTTTAACAATAAATAACTATCTTCGGCTTTTTATATTTGAAAACTCAATCAATTCACATTGTCAATACATTTGAAGAAACTCTTTCCACTACTACTAAATAGTCTTCCTACATTTCAAGTAACTCTTTTTAGTACCATTGAACATATATGCTACATGTTTCAAACATCATTTTCACCATAATGCATATAATATTAAATTGACATGTTAATGCATAATTTAAAACTTCTTTTTGTTAAGTTTTATGGATCTTTGATAGATAAAATTCTTAAAATAAATATGGGAACAATAAAACTCTTACTTGTATTACTGTAGAGTAGAGTTGCACTCCAAATACTAATTGATGGAGGGCCACACCACCCTACCAACTCACAACCAAGAATGCAACAATATGGAGACCAAGAGAAATAAAAAATGCTTCACAAACAATTTTATTATACTTGAAAATCCTTACAACTCCCACAAGATGATATCATAGATATGACTTCTTCAAAAAGAAGTTTACAAATTCTTCAACATAAGAGAAATCCCAAGTAAGAGTCTTCACACCAAGAGCTTCACCAAGAACTTCTACTTGAAGAGCTACACCTTTAGAGCTTTTACACCTTGAAGTCTTCATGCCTTCTAGCTTCTACTTCTCGAGCTTAATTAGAAATTCTCATATGCCTTGCTTAAATAGGCACTTACCACCCATTACATGACTTATCCACAACCTTCTAGAATTCCACTTACACAATATCCACAACCTTCTACAACTTCCATAACCTTCTACAATATCCATAACTTTCTAGAATTCTACCCACACACCTCGATAAATGGAATGACAACCTTTTTTTTTTTTCTATTATGCCACCTATTCACCTCGAAAATAGAAATTTCTCCTTTCCCTTTTTTTTATTTATTTATTTCCTCTAATTTTCGTCACTTTCTCTCTCCTCCAAAATTTTTTTTTTTTAATTTTAAATTTTACATTTTACATTCAACATGCCTCCCCTTTATTTTGGATACAAGATGCTCCTGCATCACTGATGATCTTTGATTTTGTATGTAGAATCTACTTCTTCGAATATTGTTGATATTGTGAGATGTATATTGTATGTAACAATGACCCTGCAGATTAGATAATAAAGAAAAGTGTTGATGATTATTTGAATGCATATCGTTGAGTCCAAGATCTCATATACTGATGTTATTCTACAACGATCTGATTACCCAAATATATATATATATATAGCAGCAAAGGGTCATGACCCCCGTAGAGTCAAGGCTCTACATGGCCTTTGGCCACGAAGAGTCATGCCTCTACAATGGCATGACCAATAACTGCCTTGTTAACACAATGTAATCTTAAACATAATGCAGTTGGCAATCACAAGTAATACTGTGCATTATGCTCAATTTAATGCCATTAGCATTCAATGGACAAGGTAACAGATCGAAGGTGAACATATGATTTATAATTATGATTGAATATATATACATCTAAACATTATATATATTAAATATATATGAGAACATCATAGTTATAAACATTATAAGATATATATTATTAATACATTATAGAACATTTATAGATATATGATATTATAAGATTATATATTAATCCACACAATTTTATCTATATATATATATATATATATATATATATATATATATATATATATATATATATATATATATATATATAATCAAAGAGTTTAATCTTTAAGATTACATCTCATATTTTATCTGATAGAAGCTATAAAACATTAACACTCCCTCTTAGCTAAGGAGGATAAACATACAATCATTTATCACTTCAATATAAGAATATCATTGATTAGAAGATATTCAACATTTTGATATCATAATTGATATCACAAGTATTGGCCTCCCAGAATATCAACATTCGATATTCACCAAGTACTCAATTTAAGGTGTGATATCACATTTGACATCATGAGTAATGGTTTCCCAGAATATCATATGATATTCACCATTTACTCAAAAATAAGGTTTGATATCACATATGATATCAAGAGTATTGGCCTCCTAAAATGTTGAGATGCAAGACATGCACCATTTACTCAATTTGTGTGATCTCATAATACAAGTTATTATAAGATCGTCACCTTACAATAACTTCTCCAAATACAAGTGACATCGTTTGGAAGTTGTCACTTCCTCATGATGTACACAAGGGTAGGCCCATCATTTTTATATATAAGGATGTTTTCAACTCCCTCTAAATATCAATCATTAGATCTCCTTATAAACTCCCTCTAGTAACATTCTCAAAATAGAAAGTTCATGGCACATAGCAATAATGATTAAAAGTAAATACACATTGATAACATAGTACAATAATTTAATATTCTAAGACTCCATCTTAGAAATGTTAACAAGCTTATTTTACACTTCAATGAATATATAAAGAGAACTCCCTCTTAATCTGTTACTTCATACATGTTAAGGATATTTGAAGTTTCTTTATAATGGACGTTTATCTAGATCTGTATCAAAATCACTAACTTTGGTGAAAGTTGCTTCATGTTTTAGTCTATCAGGGCATTTAAATGTTGAGTGACCATAGTTGTCACATCTAAAGCATTGCATTTTCGAGTAATCAACATGTCTTCTTTTCCTTTTGAATTTAGGTTTCTTGTTTTTATCAACTTGGGCTGTGAGGGCTTGCATATCACCTCCAATAGGAATATCGCCTTGAGATATTAACACGCCCTCCTCTTGTATGCAGTCATCCTTTAGTCGACCAAGTTTAGGAAGCTTTGATCAAGCACATACCCATTGTCTAAAATATTTCCATGATGATGGTAGACCCTTGAGAGCTATCATTATTAATTATTTTTCATCATAAATCTAGCCAATTTTGGAGAGTTGGTTTCTTAGTTTTGTTATGCTCATGAAATATGAGGCAACAGATTCTCCTATTTTCATTTTAATGTTGGAGAGATTATCTTTAAGGTTATAATTCTCATTTTATTGTTTATCTCAAACATTTCTTCAAGCGTTTTAAGCATTTCATGTGTCATGTCTAATTTAGAGATAGTAGTGAGTAGATGATCCCTAACACCATCCACAATTAATTTCATGGCTTTAGTGTTATCTTTTTCCCATTTAATCAATTCGTTATTCCCTTTTGGTTGATCAAATTTTTCAATGAATTGCTTAAGATCATTATATTTTAAGGTAAACATCATTTGTAATTTCCATGCTACATAATTTGAATCACCGTCAAGTCTATCCTCCACTTTTATATCGCTCACCATTTTGAAGGAAACAAAATTGTGAATATTTTAGGGCATTTGAATAAAATAAATCTAATTGGGATCGTCTCTTGAACCCGCTCTTAAAAAATTCTAAGAGTTCCTTTTAATTTTAAGTAATAGTTTTTCTTATCAGAATGGTTAATACCAAGTTAATTTTTATGGATCTTTGACAGATAAAATTGTTACAATAAATATGGGAACAATAGAACTCTTACTTGTATTACTGTAGAGCAAAGTTTCCCTCCAAATATTGATGATCTCTGATTTTGTATGCAGAATCTACTTCTTTGAATATTGTTGATAATGTGAGATGTATATTGTATGTAACAATGACCCTACAGATTAGATGATAAAGAAAAGTGTTGATGATTATTTGAATGCAGATCATTGAGTCCAAAATGTCGTATATTGATGTTGTTCTACAGCAATCTAATTACCTGAATATATATAGCAGCAAAGGGTCATGACACTCATCGAGTCATGGCTCTACGTGGCCTTCGGCCATGAAGAGTCATACCTCTATGATGGCATGACCAATAACTACCTTGTAAACACATTGTAATCTTAAACATAATGCAGTTGGTAATCACAAGTAATACTGTGCATTATGCCCAATTTAATGCCATTAGCATTCAATGGGCAAGGTAACAGATCAAAGGTGAATATATGATTTATAATTATGATTGAATGTATATACATTTGAACATTATATATATTAAATATATATGAGAACATCATAGTTATAAACATTATAAGATATATATTATTAATACATTATAGAACATTTATAGATATAGGATATTATGAGATTATATAATATAATCCACACAATCTATATATATATATATATCAAAGAGTTTAATCTTTAAGATTACATCTCATATTTTATCTGACAGAAGCTATAAAACATTAACACCTTTTTAGGATGTTTCAAACATGGCTTTTGCTATTGCAAATCAAGTTTACTTCAGTTATCACCTACTCTACTCTGAATGCATTTTCAGCAATTATTTATAGTCAATGTACCATAAAGATCCAACTTCTTTTTCAGCTATTGCACACATGATTTTCATATGTGTGAATCAGATTTAGTTTACTAGTCAGCTACACTAGTCTAAATGCATATAATGTTAAATTGACAAATGCTAGCAAAATTTAGATTCCTCAATAATGCACACTGTGTTCAATACTTGTAAGTGTTACATACATAAAGTACAATAAGGTTTCCTGTAAATGACAATGCAGGTGTTTTTCACTACTCTTTCATATACATTGTCTACGACATTACAAATGCAAGAATTACACTTATATGGAACAAACTCCAAAATAACCCATTGAAAGCCAAAAAATTGGACATAGCTCCAACCTTAAACAAGAACTCGCAACACATGCACCAACTCCACTAGGTAAACAAAAAATTATCTCTCCCTATGTCTATTGCTTTTAGTATGTCATTATTATCAAGACATTGATATGAATTAGCATTCATAAAATTAGGAAAATTAAGAACTCTATCAATTAATATTGTTATAATTTTGATTATATTAATCCTCTCAATTATACCAAGGTTATTTTCACAATAGGTCTCATTTTAATTATATTTATGTATCCTTCAATGTATTTTTAATATTTCCCTTTACTATCACAAACAATTCCAGATCCAAAAAGAGCTCCTCCAAACATACAATGGACAACAAAAAAGATTCACACATAAACTTTGTTTCTGAAAATTAATGTTAGACTAGTTCACTTTACTCCTACATACAATCTCACAACAAAGTCTTCTATAAAATATTATGCAAGCAATCATACTATTGCATATACGAACAAATAATAACTCCAATATGACCAGCACAAAAGATCATACTATACAACTATTTTACCACAACATACACAAATAAATAAATAAATACTCCTATTCAATCAGAAATAAAACCATACTCTCTATTTGTTTGGCCTAAATAACTAGAAAAGTCTTTGCTTGTCGATTCCTTTGTTTACGCTATAAATATTTTTTTCTGTTCCAGACATGCACAACTTTTTAGTCTATATCTTTCTTGTGCATCTCGAATCTACTATTTATGTGTGGTCAAATAGGCATCTTTATTATTTTAATAAGCATAAATAGTATAACTATGTTTCTCCCATCCCTAAAAAAAAGATGAATATTATTTATTGTTTGTTTATAAGAAATAATGTTCACAAGGAAGACACGAAATGCATCAATGTTGGGGTTTCATTTTGTAAGCTACTTATCTTCAGCTTTATGATAACTAAAAATAGAGTTTCCCATTTACTGCTTAGCATACATAAAATATATACATCTTTTGAATTTTACTCTTTATAGATTCAAACTTTGAACTAATAAAATTACTATGTTGAGGAAATTGCAAAGACAGAGTTATGCATTTCAGATGCTTTTTTATTGCAAAATGGCATGTGCTTAATGGTTTTGTCATTGCTCTTCACACCGTGAATTCAATATCACAAACATTTTACTTTTCATATTTCATCCACTTTAATTTTACATGAGGAACACATTTTGACAAGCACTTTGTAATAGTCATTCCTTTCAAGTTTTAGGCTTAGTACTAAGTGAATGCAACATGACCCATAAAGCCTCTTAAGTTTTTAGATTACCTTTATCAAAATAAATAAATATCATTTTTCATTGTGCTTTCTTGGATGGACTAATCTAAGTATTCCATGCAATTTCATCAAATAGTGTCACTTATGCTCTGCTTCTAGCAAGGTGACACTTCACAAGGATATAGATGGTTATTGTTGGTAAATAGATTGTTCCTTTTGATCTTAACTCTTAAACACCTGAACTTATGAACAATATCTGATTACAATAGTTGGAAAGTTGCTTCTAGAAAGACTAACTTTCCTCTGAATTATTAGGTACAGCTCCCTATTGTAGATTTACAATGAGTTATGTTTGTTCCTAAATCTAAATGGGGTGTTCTTAACCTGAGAACAGGAGAGGTAAATTGAGTTAGGCCTAAACAAGATCTAACTCAGGAAAGAAATGATATTTGAGGATTAATTAAGTTTATGAACTCATAAGGCTTAATGCTTCAATAGTGCATACTAACTAAAATGAAATTGATCTAGCTAGAAACTAAATTGCAGAGAAAGAAAGATTAATTAGAAAGAAACATCTAAAGGATCTCTTTCGAACCTACAATATAGTGCTTATCATATTCAACTTGTTATCTCAAAACAGGGGAATGAAGCTCTGTTTGTTCCTTGTTTCAATTTAGATAAAAGAGAAAACAAACAATTAACAACTAACAGAATGGAACATAAAATAATTGACATAAAATACCATTCAATTGACTCTGCAACATCCAGTATTTCACACCAAAAATTAGCCGACATTTTATTAATCTTTCATTTCAATTCATATAGGACTCAGAAATGACTGTTACAAAAGAAGTTTAATCGGTTCATCTTCTCAAAAATGACAAATGGCAAGGAGCCAGTTTGTTGATTACAATGATTGCATTAAAAAATGGAAAGGGGCAGAATATGAATCACTTCGCCTTCTTTCCTTTTTCTTCTTTTTTCCTATAGGCCTTAGTAATTACAATGATTGGAATTTATTCTTCATGCCTATGGACATGTACATTAGTATATCTCAAGAGCCATTTAGAATGCTCTCTGGCCAAATCTTTGACAGCACTCAAATGATCTTGTATTTCCTCCATGGCCACGTGTACATAGCCACCAAGTTTCTAGAGTTTGGAAACTCTGTTATGATGACTGGAAGATATATTTGTCAGGTTATCTATGAAGTTGGAGAAGTTTGATTGCATGATAGATATTCCAATTATTCCCTTTCCTTGACCACTAGTTTGCGAGTTTGTATGCAAGCCTCTCAGGAGTTCATAATCTTTGTCTTTATCTTTCTTCACTTCAACTTCGATTTCTCTGAGCCCTTCTTCTGCTGACAAGATCATTTTAGACTTGAACTACATGCTCTAGAGCCATTAAAATAGAGGCTCATCCTCTTTAGGTAGGATCTTTGCTTCTACAGCCTCCTTAGTCTTCATATGAGTGATCATCTTTAGCAGGGAGACACAATCTTCACTCTTTGTTCTCTCCATGGCCAAAGTGGCTCTATTTGATAAAATATTGTCCTTCTCTGTTTCCAGCCTCAATATAGAATTGCCAATTTGCTCTATAATGGAAAGTCCCTCCAACTTGAGTTTCTCGCTCCACTCCCTATCGATCTGCCCAAAGTGTTTGTCTTCTTGGAGTTGAGAGATGAGTACTTGAACACCCACAACAGTAGGATCACTGGTAATAGGCATCCCAAATATGCTTGCTAATAGGGTGACCAATTGCCTGATGAATCCATTAAGTTCTTGTATTTTTTCTTTCATTTAGACCTTTAACAACTTAAGGCTCTCTAGTTGTCCTTCAATCACCTCATTTTTCAACTTCCATAAGCTAACTTTGGTATCATGTCTGGCCTCCCCAAGATCCACTAAATGCAAAGTAAAATCATCAATAGACATATCCTCATTCCTTCCCTGCTTGGTAGGCTTTGCTATCTCCATTGTTAGATGCTCTGTTTCAGGGTCTTGTCTAAGGATGGACAAGGTCTTCTGCTTCTTGACCTTACTCAATGCTAACCCAGAGCAAACCGCAAGAGATAAGGTATCCTTATTGGGGGCACCTTCATCTTTCCTCTTTCTCTTCTTATCTAGAGTATCCTCCAACCATGAATCTATGTCTATCACTTTGGAGGTCATCCCAATAGAATCTATGCTAAGCATTTTCCTCTTGACCAGAGTGATTGCTTTCGCGGTCAAAGAGAAGGGATTCTTTGGGGCCTGTGAAATGAGCTTCGAAGAATCTAGGCCTTTCTCTGCCTCCGAAGTCTTCTTTGTTGCCTCATTAGATTTAGTGGATTCGTTGTCACTGCTTCCTCCATCTCCTAAATCTACTACCTACACTTGAGGACTACTCGGCTAGAGAAGTGCAACACTTGCAGATGGAATTGGGCTACTATGAGGTGAGTGAACTAGAGTAGCCGCAGTATCTTTAGGATCTTTTGCTTTCTTCTTCTCAGCTTCTATTGGTGTTCCATTCACTAGGAGGGAGCCATCATGACAAGTTTTAGCCAAAGGAATATTCTTGTCGAGAGTTTGATCACCTCTGCCTGATGCTTGAGCCAATCCCTAAGTGATAGCCAAGGTCACACATGATGTGCCTTTTTGAGAAGAAGAGGTCGTGGCAACTACTGGAGAAGCTTGAGTAGATGTAGTTTTAGTTTGACTCCTTCTAGCTATTGTCCATTGGACCCACTTCCCAGTCCTTTTAATAATCTAGGCCATCATAAGGTTTTGAGATGATAGGAGTATTTCTTAGCCTTGTTAGATAGGTTTTATAGTACATATTCAGTCCATCATCTTCTACTCCCTCAACATTAATATTAACTTTATACATCCTCACTTGATCTACTGTAAGTCTGGCGAAAGCATGGTCACGACTTTCGAACTCATCTTTCCAATCGGCCTAGTAGTATTCAATGGTGGTGATGTGTCTAATCACACTTCCAATCTACAACACCTCCCTTGCATATCCATTTGGAACATAAGTCTTAAGACCTCATACATCTCCAATTTATATTTTGTTTCGAACACCTTTAGCATGTTCTTTGCATCAAAATGGACTCACAACTGAAAGCTCCCACCTTTATAGGAAACTCGAACCCTTTCTTCTTCAAACTCCCACTCAGCATGTTCACTTGGATTGCTTGTCGCACGATCTCGATCATATCACTAGGATATCTTGGCAGCTTCAAGGGAAAGCCATCAAAAGCTACAAGACACAAATATTAAAAGGATAAGAACTGGATGAAATAACTCCCAAATTGACTAATGGTTGCCATGGCTTCAGGGCTAAATCTCCTCTCCAGACATCCCTATAGCTCCCTGTAAATTCTCATGGTGAATGCATCATTAACTACTCTGCATATTTATTTTCCAATTGTAAACATGGGTAGAATTCATAAGACTTCACATCATCAAGAAAAAATTTCACCCTTAAGAGGCATGGCCATAATTGTAAAGAAGCTAACATGTAAATGAGGAAGGAGGACATGTAGAATGCGTTGTAGAATTTGAAAGCACTAAGAGCATTGGACAAAATCTCACTTACCTCATGAGCCCAATCAATATATTGGGTATCAAAACAGATGACTTGCACCAAAAAGAAATATTGCTCAACAAAGTTTAAAGCTTCAACCTCACCTTTCAATATGTATAAGAGGACCATGATGTTGACAATCTCAAGTTTGAGATTAGTCCCAAACAGAGTCTTAGGAACCTTACTCTTGGTGCCCCGTGGTTTCTGGAACCATGATTGCATGATCTCTTTTCTCCAAATCATCTTCTTCGCAATGAACTCTCAAAGGGCTCCTCCAAATGTCAAATCTGAAAATTCTTCTCGTTCTGAAACTCGAAGGGAATTCACCACAGTTTGCCTATTAATGGAGATCAAGACTATGTCATCAGGCAATACAATCTGTTTGGTGTCTAGTTTGTAATGATTTATGCATTCATAGATTGATTCTGAAGCTTGGACTGCAACCAGAAAACTAGTTGGCTCAACTAGTCTGCATCACTCTCTTCTGAAAATCTTGCATATCATAGAAACAGAGAGAAGTATCTATGAAATTCTACAGTGAAGACTTAATTCTATTCAACCCATCGAAACTCACAAATCTAGTTGCCATTTCCGTTTGAGAATGAATTTTGAATCCAAAAAAGGAAAAGAATAGAAAATGCACAGATACTGGCCTTTTAAAAAAGTTGTGCAATTTAACAAAATAACAGTTCAAGGAAGAGTGATAGTTTTTGTAATTGTTCATGTTTCCATCTATATAGGAGTTTCAATTCACCCGTTGATCTTTAGAATTCACGTCACACGAATAAATTAAAGGAGAGATCCGTTGGAATAGTAAATGCATGGTTTTAACGAATACCTTGGTGTTTTTTCATTGTTCTATTGGCCCAATGGTAACTTTCTATCTTCTCATACTTACTTTCCCATTTCCCTTTAAATTTCGGGAAGTTTCAAATAGAGTACTTTGTGAGAAAATATCCGCTAAGTTGAATTCTACTTAATAACTCTTTTTCGCAATAGTTAGAATATTTCCTATCATCACCTTGAGTAGTTTTGCACACAAATTGTGGGTCTAATCTGCTTGCAAACTTGATTTTCTTTAAAATCCAAAAAATTGTTCTCATGAGTTGAAGACTTGTCGAGGAGAAGACAATTTCCATTTCTCTGCCCAGGCTTCCCTTTTACTTTACCGTTTAACTATTGTTTCTTTTTGGTTCAGAGATGTCCAAAAGGAGTGTGAAAATTTATTAGGGACCCACCTTTTGTTTCCTTTCCTTCAAAATTGCCTTTTGCGAAAAATCGACTTCATGGGTTGAAAACCTGCCAAGGAGAAGTCAGTTTTGAGTTTTCTGCCTAGAATGATTATAAGAGTTGTGACGAATCTTGAACATTCCCTCAAGTAGATAATCGTAAGAGGAACATTAATTTTCCATAGGGCACCCTATTATCTTCTTGTTTTGATCCAACTGCATCATTTGGTGCTCTTCGTGGAAAATTGTCTTCATGAGTTGAAAACCCACCAAGGAGAAGACGAAGTCCAAATTTCGGCAAGCTTCTATTTTTATGAGAAAATGATAGACCGCAAGTAGATGAATCTTTATAGATTATCTTTGCACGAGCAATGTGAATCTCCATCGGATTAGGTACTAAGCTACCCGTACAATCCCTCCATATAAAGGAAAAACCACCCAGCTATGAAATGTGGAGAACGGGGAAATGAAAAATCTGATGAAAACTCTTTCCACCTAAGGGACTTAGGCCTAGACTCGAACACACCTAGGAAATTACTAAGACACAAGAAATCACTTTTACTACTCGGGTGCAGGATGAAAAGTAGGGCATTAGTTATGTCAAAATATCATATTGGAAAAATCAAACTCATATTTAAATGTGCTCAATATTAAATATCTTACAACATAATGGCATTTCATATTCGTAAATATCATATTAAAAATAATAGAGAAATAATATATGTTATCATGGAAATTGTTAAAGTCACTAGTGATTGACAGGTGTGGAAAGTACAAGCTTAATGGTTCATGTATTATTGTTATTTTTAGTGGATGTTGTTTCTTGTCTCCCCTTTACAACTCTAAATCATTTGGATTCCTTCATAAACAAGCGAAAGATATCATGAATTCTTCTTAATATATTATTTTCACTATGGCATATGAAAATCTAATTATATTTGTAAACATTGAATGGACTATTTCATTTAAGGAAACAATTGGGTGAGATGAAAAAATATATAAGAATTTTGTTGTAATCTATCATAGAAGGATTTTTTGCTTGACATCTTAAGGGTTTTCCTTGTTGAATAAAAGATTTCAATTTTAACTTATTTTCCTTTTTGAATAGATTCAAGATTAGCTGGGATTATTGATCAATCCTAAGCATATCTAATAAACATTTTGTAGGTCTAGTAGATGAAACTTAATGATTAGGTTTTCAATATATTAAATAACAAACAAGAGTGGATCACACTTGAAATTTTTACAAACTACTTTGTCAAGGCTTATGCAGTTTGCATTTGTTTGAAAATATCTATTTCATAAATGGTTTATTAAGGTTTGGCTAGAGAGTGATTCTCTCGATATCATCATCTTAATGGTAAGTTACCTCTAGTTGGACAATTAAATCTTTGATAATATTCAAATGCTAAATGTTTTTGTTAATCATAAGGTCACTCATATGTACTTAAATTGTAATTATATTCTAAAAAGATTAGCTAATCTAGGGGTTAATTATCAACACATGGTAAGCTAGGGATTCAATTATAAAATCTTAGAAGAGACCATAAAAAAAAAATTTAATTATTATGTGGAATTCTAAACTGAATTCCTTTTCAAAAATGATGTACTCAATCATGCAAAATGGTTTATTACTTTGACCTTCATTTATCATGAAGTGTCTAGTTTTCCCATCTACTTGAGCTTGGTTTTTAGCATTTAGTGCCCTAGTTATCTAGTTTTTTCTTCTATTGGTAACATTAACAATATGAGAGGCAATAGGAATGTAATTGAGCTTATTTTCTACCATAAATGGTAGAACAATCATATGATCTAGTCTAGGATCTCAACCAGTGGTCTTTCAAGCTAGCATTTTGAAGGTGTATGGTTTGGAAAGTGAAATCAATAAGGAATGAATTTCTAAAATCTCTAGTACTCTTGTTGAGGGGAGGATATGGATTTTCTTCTAGCCTGGAAAAATATACGTGTGAGGTTATCGTGTAGTACATATCTATAAATGAAAGATTTTGTAGTCTCTTTAGCTATTATTTTGTTATTCTTAACAACTTTAGCTATGGTGAGTGCATTTCACTTTCCTTCTATTTATTTTTATTATTATGGCACTGCATAAAGTACCATGAAAAAAATCATTCTTCTCCAATCCTTCATGAGGGCCTCATTTTTCTTATTTTGGAATATATCGAGTCCTAGTCTATCCATAAAAACCCTACCCCTAAAACTAGTATTAAATACCATCAAAATTAGTGTATTCGTTATAAGGGTTTTTTTACTAATCTAGATTATTCTCCCTTGAATAATGAATCAATTTTTCATTTGGTAAAATATAAGTACCATTAAATAAAAATCTTGGAGCACAAAAAGAATTGTAGTTTCTAATGATGAAACCTCTAAGTGTACTCCCTATGAAGGTTTTGTACTAAGTTATTTGGATTCTACAAAATGGTAATTTCATTTTTAATGTGTTTTCTAAAGCCATGGGGAAAGCCCCTGTTAAGTCCCAATCAGTGGGGTGGGGGGGAGTGGGGTGAGCGAGGATAAAGTCCTTCAAAATTCAGAAATTTGAAATAAATTCACAAAATGGTGGTATGGGTGGGTGAGACATAGTGATTCAAGTTGATATTTCCTTGGAGGTGGGTAAAGACATCTCGCCTAAGAATGGTTTGTAATAATACGAAAACATAAACAAGAACGTAATAGATATTCAAAATTCTCTATTCCCATGGATTATTTCACAAATAAATGCTATAAAAGATATGATCATTATGTCTTCTTTAATCCAAGGTTTTTATAAGATAATGGTAATACTCATACTTTAGTGAAAAGTGTCAAATAATTGAAGGAGAACAATAAGTTTCATGTTAGTGAATGTCATTGACTTTTCTTGGAAAATATTTCCTACTTATAAGTTTGTAAAAGTTGTTGAAAAAAAAATTATTTAATGTATGGAATCTAGAATAATCATTATATTGTCAACGAGGTCAAACCTACTACTTGTTGGTGAGACAATTGCTTCTTTGGCTTGAATGTTATCAATTGTTTGATTGATAAAAAGAATTTGATGCGGTGGGATAACAAGAGCACCTAGAGAAAAGTCAAGTCATATTGTATTGTTTATTTACTTGAAATTGAAATTGATGGATACACCGGCTAAGTCTAGAAGAACAAAGAAAACAAAATAAGTTTGTTAAACTTGACTAAGTGCTTAGTAGGTGCCAAGCAATGCTAGTGCATACCGAGCAAAAAATCAGTTAGTGTCAAGCAAAGTGAATTTAGTATGCGCCGAGTAAATTCTAGTGTGTGCCAAGTGACAATAAACGCTAGTATGTGTCAAGTGAATTTTAGTGGAGATCGAGCAACCCAATATGTGTCGAGCATTAAAGGCTAGTTGATACCAAGTAATAGCACTTAGAGTTTAATCATTGATTCCTCAAATCTAAGCCAACAAAGTTGATTTCTTGGATTGTGTTAAGCGTGTGGAAGATAAGTTTGATGAGCTAGCGAAACAAAATTCAATATAAACCATTTTAAGGTGAATTTAAAGAGGATTGTAGAAGAAGTCCCTTGAAAGAAAAAATGAAAAAAAAAGGGGCGACTCAATGAATCACCTCACCTTAAGATGGACAATTGTTATTGAGCAAAAAAAGACCTAAATTCTCTTTATAAGGCTTGAAGCAAGAGTTGACATGTGCAAGAACCCAAAGAAGACAGAGTCTACAATATTACTTCATATGGTGGCCAAGTAGGAGAGTCAAGAGGTTTCCACAAAAAATCATTGTGTCAAAAAATGTGTGAATGATTTTGTAGTGTTTAATGTTTACATTTCTGTGATTATGACCTAAGATAGTGACCCACTAAGTTGATGGAATTATTTGATGCATGCAATGATTCACCTCCTGCCCTCTCACTTGTTATAAAGTATTTCAACAAAATGATTTGATGCATGCAATGATTCACCTCCCGCCCTCTCACTTATTATTGTCAATGTTAATTAAATAGCTATAACTAAAACTACTAAGGCTTCAAGAAAATTAATTCTCAAGCTAGAGCTTTAAAGGTAAATCAACCTCTCCTATCAAATAAATCAAAGAGTCTACAAGTTTCCACGTAAAATCGTTGCGTCAAAAAATGTGAATGATTTTGTAGTGTTTAATGTTTACATATTTGTGATTCTGACCTAAAAATGATCAAGTTGATGGAATTATTTGATGCATGCAATGATTTACACCCCCCCCCCCCCCCCCCCCCCTCTCACTTATTCTAAATTACTTCAACAATTGTCGATGTTTATTAAATAGCTATAAATAAAACTAAAAAGGCTTCAAGAAAATTAATTCTCAAGCTAGAGCTTTAAAAGGTAAATCAACCCCTCCTATCAAATAGGTCAAACAAGTCTCCGTCGATGAAACAAGTTTGACCAATAAGGATAAGGATATGGTATCTCTACCCGAGCTTATAACTAGACTTCATAGAAAGGATAATCGGAATATCCCTATTCAAAACATTGTAAGGCCCATAGAATAAATGAAATGAAACGAAAAGCGTTTTAAAAAAATTAGGCTTTGGGGATTTTCTCCCCATAGTTTACTAGTTCTGGCTAGCGGACATCTAGCAGATGGATAAGCTTTTGTTTTCTTCTTTCGTTGACTTTTGGTCCTTGCGAAACTAGTTTTCCTTTAGTTAAAAACACACGTAGATCTTTTTCAAAAAAGAATTTGAGATAAAGATCATATCTTCCGAACCCCCCACAATTTCAGAAGCGTTATAGGGGCAAATTAATTTTAAAAGCCATCGAAACAATGGAGTCCAGGAGATATACGAAGTCCGCAGAAGACGAGCTGGAATATCTAGGTGGATCACAAGACATGAATTGGCATATTAAGTCGATAATATTTGTAAGGGCTCGAAAATAAAATTAGCGTTAGGCACAAAAATACAATGGAGAATCTGCGAGAGTAAAAGGAGAAATGACTTTGATCAAAAGAAAAAACAATATACACGAGCCAGCCATACAGTCCATGCACAAACGTCATTGCTTATAACGAAGACAATTTATGTATGTCTTAAGGCTAATCTTTCAAAAACCATTAAAACAAGCTACCTGAATTATCCATGTAGACCCAATTACTCGTGTTTTGAAAATGGTTTCTTCGAACAGCAGGAAAAAATTTGAACACTAAAAAAAAAACATTTTCCAAATAATGCCACAAGCACTATTAACTTGATAATTAACAAACTATCAAAATATGATGGTCGAACAGCAGGAAAAAATTTGAACACGAAAAAAAAAACATTTTCCAAATATTGCCACAAGCACTATTAACTTGATAATTAACAAAGTATCAAAATATATGACCATCACATTATGCACGTTCGGTTCTATTCGATTCCCAGATAGATTTAAATAATTAAAAAAACTTCAAATTTTAAATTTCAAGTAATTGTCTAGACGCTTATGGTATTTATAGCTCTAATGCACAAGGCAATTAGACTGAAAAGTGACATCAGTTCTCAAATGAATAACTAATTGCAGTTCCAATGCTCCTAAATTTATGGTTTCTGAAATATTCTGAAATTCAAGATTCAGATCCAATGCTATTAGATACTCGGTGATAACCAGCCACGGCCATTAGAATTGGGCTGCAGCAAAAGAAATTTCGAAAATTATTATTAGAAACTATTTGGAACCGTAATAGAAAAAGTAACACCTTTTACCATTAAATTAAAATAAACCTATTGCCCCCATTTATTACCTGATACAGGTCCTCTGCGGCATTCATTCAGCATGTCTACATAGAACTGGCATTTTGAAATGTCACTCCCATAATTATTCAGGCACTGCACAAGCAATTGCAACAATAAATAGCAACCATTAAAATTATATTATGGTTCTTGGAAACATCGAATGTCTTGAAATGGAATGGCATACATCTTGGAACGCCTTGGCTTGATTTCCACAGGAATCTGGTCCACTCATGTTTGCAACAGCGGGCGCACCAGCTGCTGCAGATGCTCCCTCAGCAGGCACATACTCATGTTGAACTGTACGTGGACCCATGATTCCATCAACGGCTCTATGTGCTATAGAACTTCCGGTTCCAAAGGCCAACCCTATCAACCACATTGAATTCGCTTAGTAGGTAAACTTTAAAAAGGGTGATGCCCTCAATATTTCCAACTAATCTCATCTACCCATACAGTCTCTAGTTCAACAAGTCAGAATTTAAATGTTACCTTGTGCTATGGTAGAACCAATGCCACTGAGCATCCCACCACCACTAGACTGTACTGGAGCCGGGGATGGCGCATGAGAAACAGGAGCTGTAACACAAAAACCAGTAGACAAGAATTAATTTACATCATCAGGCAATTTTACCCAATACTCTAATACCATGGGGGAGATAAGAGCAGAACAAGCATATCATATCTTTAATCAACAAAAACAATTTAGATCACATGATTGACCAAAACTTTTGATGACTTTATTCTTGAACTGTTTAACAGATATAATATTAATATTAATATGCATCATCGCTGCAATTTACGCTTAATGCAGCTAGTAATAGAAATTTAGTCATACATTCATAATCTGTCTGCATTAAATCTCAACATCCAATGAAATCTCACTCCAATGTGAGTAATGTCAGAGAAGAAACTAGAAGCAACAGTATCGCCTTACATAGTTCCACAGCAACTTAAGCCAAAGAATGAGAAAGAATCTTTGCATTCTAACCAGCAGCATTATTATGGTAATTTTCTGAAGGTCATCTCACAGCCTCCTAAATCCACCAGTCACAGATTTGCCGATTGCTAAATACTGCGAGACACCTAAATAGAAGCATCCTTGGTTGTTTGCTGTAAATGCTAGCACCTTTTGCCAGTCGATTTCAAAGAGAACCTTCCTTGGAGGAGCTTTATTCACCAAAATTTATGTTCATTGTTTAGCAAACCAATGACAGTTATAAATGCTTGAACTTCGATCAATGTCTTTTAGTTTTATACCACTATAGATACAATTGTTAGATTATGTTTCCTTGGGATAGGAAGTGATCATGCCTACGGCTATTTACAACTATCAAAATTAAATTCTTGATAGTGACACACTTAAAAAGAGAAAGAACGAGACCAGATTTTATACAGACAACGGAGGATTCCATTACTGAAGAGTTCAGTTTATTCATCCATAATTCAAGAGGTCACTTTCTTTATCCATGCACCCTTTACCTAAGGCTACAATTGTTCAAATGTTGAAACATGGTACATAACGTGCAGAAACCCTTGGGAGGTCAAGAATCTCTGGAATGAATATTATCTTTATACATATCAATAACAGCAAAGGAGAAAACAAAGAGGCAAATGCAGCAGTGCACAAGAGACTACAAAATAAAATACCAGATTCTTTGAGGTTTTTAAATAGGAATACACAAAATTCATTTAATTGAAAATGCTACAACAGACAGATTATATACCTGGTTGTGGAGGGCTACGAACTGGTGTTCGAGCTGGACGAGCACCCCCTGCCCTTCCTGTAAAACAAAATTCATGAATAAATTACTCCCCCATAAAATACTTTTTTTACACAATCGCTCAAAAAATTTTATACACACACAATTTGAAAACAGCAATTTCCAATTCATTCATAATATACTTTCAAAAAATTCTGACACAAAAGCACTGTTAAATAAAAGTGTAGAGGAACAGTTGAATAAGTTCCGAATCTTATGGGTCCCACACGTGAAAACATCTTGAATACTACAAAGTCCGTACATGTTTGACAAAAATCTTTATCACCATTTCCTATGTCAATTCTAAAACTGTGTATATACTTCAAGCTGGGATACCAGATTTGTGGCCTGCAACACAGATCTAGGTCCAGGTTCTCACAGGTCTGGACTCACATCCGGGTTCACAGGTCAGGGCAGTCCTTATTTTTAACTGTAGGTCTGCCAGGGTCCATGTCAGTGCAGACTTGGGCAGACCCATAGTCCAAAATAAGTACCCTGCCCAGACTGGCAGCGAACCTCGGATGACCCATGGCGAACCCTAGAGGACCCACGGCAAAACCAGGGGGACCCAGGGGGACCCACAGGTCTCTCTCTTTTTTGTGTAATCACCATTTCCTAGGTCAATCCTAAAAACTTGTTTATATACTTCAAGCTGGGTTACCGGCTTTGGACCCTGTCCCCCAGATCTGGGTTCCAGTTTGCACAGGCCCGGATTCACACCTGAGTTCACTGCAGGTGTATATACTTCAAGCTGGATTACCAGGTTCAGACCCTGCCACCCAGATCCGGGTTCTCACCCAGGTTTGCCACAGGTCCTTTTTTTGGACTGGTGAGTCTGCCCGGGTCTGCGACAGTGCAGACCCAGGCAAACCTAGGCAAACCTACAGTTGAAAATAAGTACACTGCCCAGACCCACAGCGAACCCAGGAAAACCCGGCTTTCTCTTCTTTATATATATAGATATAGTCCCCCAGAAGAACCCGTGGGTTTCTCTTATTTTTTGTATATATATATATACACACTCCCGAACCCACCCAAAAACCCAAATGGGAAAAAAAAAAATTCCCAAACCCAAACCGGTAACTTTAGACTTCAAGCATTATACTTGCCTGCAAATGATATGGTCAAATAAAATAACCTCATGCTTGCACCTAATATGTTGTAATAAATATTAAAAATTGATCACAAAAACTATGTCAAGCAGGCTTAATAGACCACAAGGAAGAAAAAGCCAATTCATTCTCAGGTGTTTTACTGTTTAAAGACGATCATTTTTACTTGAATTTGATAGAGTGAAAGCTCCCAACAACTCATAAAGAGTAAGTAGTCTGCAAGATTAATAGGCTCTCTGTGAGTATTATCGTTATTATAACACAAATTTTTATAACCAAATAATTTCTCATTAATAGCCTCTCTGTGAGTGTATGGTTATTACAACTACTTTTTAGTAAGCAAATTCTTACAATTTACAAACCTAAAAAACTTCAATCATGTATCCCATCTCTGTGTTGTGTTTGATAGCCATGTCTTGTGAATATACATATAACAATCAAACCAGAAATTTACCTATATATAATGTTCAGCTTTCATCATGATGTAGATGAATAATAAGTTCTTGTAAACAGTCAGCTACAATCTAGGAACTCTTGTGAGGTCTCGCCCCAACCCTTAGTAGCCTTAGATGTTACTTTATCATTTTGATACTCACGACTCGAGATGTCGAGACATTATCTGATGCTTAGAACATATTATATTATCTCATGCTGTGTGATGTTACTTTCAAATATTTGATGTTTGTCATTTAATGTTTTATGTATATGTATGTTGATGAAATCAGTACATGTAGGATTGCTACTTTGATTTAAGAGATTTTAATGGTTAAGAAATGAGAGAAACCTTGATTGATGTATGTTTCAATTCATGTGAATTTCTGATACGTATACATATATGTACATGTGATTTTACGGGACTACTGATGTGTGCAATGAGCGTGCAGATATTTTAGCCAAGGAAACCGACGAAAGAACAAAACTGATCCCTATGTGCTAATTTTGGAAACCTTCTTGTTCGTAATTCAAATATTGTATTGTGAGATGTATGTATCCTTTTGTGTTCAGTGAATGTTAATGTTCGTAACTGTGTTCTTTTAGTGTCGCTGTGTAACTTTTGGACCTAAGTCGGATTAAGTCAGTGTCAGTTTGCTAATTGAATTCTTAATCGAGTTTAGTCACCCTTAATCCGGATTAGTGCTTAATTTGCTTTTTAGAGTTGTTAGTTGGTCCTCATTATTTCCTAACTTTTGTTTGGCTCTAAACCTATTCCTAAGGCTTTAAAACATGGAATATTTATACCCAAGGGGTATGGGTATGTGTTGGGGGTCTTTTTCAACCCCTAAGCCCCTTTTGTTGACTTTTGAGATCACTCAAAAAGTCTCATTTTACCTTTGTGCGAAAATTGCAAGTGGCTACCATGAGTTGTCTTACCTCACCTCCACTTAGTGGTTAACCATAGTATGGGTTGAGTTAGGAGCTTCTAGATTTGTAGGTGGGTGGGAGAAGTTATTGATCCCTTTGGTGGTTGAGTGAGAAGAACCTCCTTATAGCAATATCGTGAGAATGCTCGAAATAACAGAATACAAAGTGATAGCAGAACTCAGAATAAATCTACTGATCGCAGGCCACTTCGAGGGGGTAACCTCCTTTGAGCAAGCTCAATACAATAAATTCGTCCGTGCCCATCAAGGGCCTCAACCTATTCTTATATACTGGGTACGATCTAGAAAAGTAATACTACCTATGCATGTGGGATAATAAAATAAACTCACGGGACGACTTACAAAGCATATGCGTCCAACAACTCTACTCTAACAAAATAAACAGAAGGAACACACAGGTTCCTAACATCCCCTCTCCCTTAGAAAAAAGCTTTGTCCTCAAAGCTTAAGGTGTGAAAATTGTTGTTGAATCTGAAGAAGGGGTTCCCAGGTAGCATCCTCTGGTTGCATGCCATGCCACTGAATCAAGACCTCAGAGATGGAGCGAGAGCGAAGCTGGCGAGTGCGCTGGTCAATGATTGCCACCGGCTCCAGGATAATGGATCCTTCCGTATCCATTTCAGGGAGAGTAGTTTGTGCTCTGACAGTGGTACCCAGAACTTTCTTTAGACAAGAAACATGAAAAACTGGATGAATGCGGGAAGAAGGAGGAAGTTCCAGTTTATAAGCAACTGAACCAATCTTCTGCAGAACCTGATAAGGCCCATAAAATTTTGGGGCCAGCTTATGACGCCCTTTCAGCTTTAGGGAGGATTGTTTGTATGGCTGTAGACGAAGAAAAACCATATCCCCAACTTGAAATGAGCGCTCAGAACGGTGTTGATCTGCTTGCTGTTTCATCCGATTATGGGCCATGTGAAGATTATCCTGTAAGGTACGAAGAATCTGATCCCTGCTGCGGAGAACTATGTCAACTGCCTGGACTGGTGAGCTGTTGGGAGTGTAGGGAAGGAGCACTGGAGGTGCCTGACCATAGACTGCTTCATATGGAGTCATTTTAGAGGCAGTGTGGTAAGAGGTATTGTACCACCATTCAGCTAAAGGGAGCCACTTGGCCCACTGATGTTGCTGTTCGGAAGTGAAGCAACGAAGATAAGTTTCCAAGCATTTATTGACAATTTCCGTTTGACCATCAGTTTGTGGGTGATAGCCCGAACTCATCTTCAGTTTGGTGCCAGTTTTCTGAAACAGTTCAGTCCAAAAATGACTGGTAAAAGTTGCATCACGATCAGAGACAATGGAAGAAGGGAGTCCATGAAGACGAAATATCTGGTCCATGAAGATTTGTGCAACAGAGGAGGCAGTATAGGGGTGGCTGAGGGCACAAAAGTGACTATATTTCGAGAGACGATCAACCACAACCAAGATCACTGTCTTGCCACCGGATTTAAGAAGCCCTTCAATGAAATCCATAGAAATATCAGTCCAAATCCGTGTAGGGATGGGCAATGGTTCGAGCAAGCCAGGAAGGAGGGTCGTTTCACCCTTGTGGCGTTGGCAAGTATCACATTCAGCCACCATCTGTTGAATTGTCTGTTTCATTCCTTTCCAAAAGAAGTTTCTCCTTGCTCGCTCATAAGTTTTGAGGAAGCCTGAGTGCCCTGCTGAAGGAGAAGCATGGAGTTCATAAAAAATAGCCTGATGTAGAGCTGGGTTCTGAGGAAGCACTAGCCGACCCTTGTATCGAAGAGAAGCACCATCCCAAGAGTAATGTGGTATAGCAGAAGGATTATTGGCTAGCTGGTGAATGATTTGAGATAAAGAAGAGTCACTGTCATAGCCCTGCTGAACAGACGCTAACCAATTGGGAATGGGCTTAGAAATAGCGGAAAGGGAAGCTTGATTATCAAATGTGCGAGAAAGAGCATCTGCCACAATATTCTCCTTACCCTTCTTGTAGGTGATCTCATAATCATACCCCATGAGTTTGCTGACCCATTTCTGTTGTGTAAGAGAGGATACCCGTTGTTCCAGGAAGTATTTCAGACTTTGGTGATCGGTTCTGATGCAAAAATGACTCCCTAAGAGGTATGGCCGCCACTTCTGTACAGCATGCAAAATAGCCATCATTTCTTTTTCATAAGTAGAGAGGGCTAGATTCTTACCAGAGAGGGCTTTGCTAGTGAACGCAATAGGATGGTCATCTTGCAGGAGAACAGCACCCAATCCATTGCCGCAAGCATCACTCTCAATAGTGAAGGGTTTGGAAAAATCTGGCATCGCGAGAACAGGTGTACTGCACATAGCCTGTTTCAGTTGTTCAAATGCAGTCTCAGCAACAGGGGTCCAGGAGAAGGCATCCTTTTTTAACAGAGCTGTCAATGGTGCTGCAATTTTCCCGTAATCTTTGACAAACTTGCGGTAGTAGCCAGTCAACCCCAAAAAACCCCAAAGGCTCTTGAGAGTTTTAGGATGCGGCCAAGTTTTCATGGCATCTATTTTTGTAGGATCCACCCGCACTCCATGGTGTGCAACAATATGCCCGAGATACTCCACTTCCTCCTGGCCAAACACACATTTAGATAGTTTTGCACAGAGTTGATGATCCGAGAGAAGTTGCAAGACAAGCTCCAGATGATGGAGATGCTCAGCCCAAGTTGTGCTATATATGAGGATATCATCAAAGAAGACCAGAATGAATTTTCGGAGGTATGGTCGAAATATGTTATTCATCACTGCCTGAAATGTTGAAGGAGCATTCGTGAGGCCAAAGGGCATGACTAAAAATTCATAGTGACCATCATGTGTGCGGAAGGCAGTTTTAGGTATATCCTCCTCATTAACCCGAATTTGATGATACCCAGAACGAAGATCTAACTTGGAGAAAAAATGAGCCCCATGAAGTTCATCAAGAAGTTCATCAACAACTGGAATGGGAAACTTGTCCTTTATAGTGAGATGATTAAGTGCTCGGAAATCAATGCAGAGTCGCCATGACCCATCTTTTTTGCGAACAAGCAGAACTGGAGAAGAAAAGGAACTGGTACTAGGGCGAATAATACCTTGCTTCAGTAAGTCACGGACAAGTATCTCGATTTCGGTCTTCTGATGAAATGGGTAGCGGTAGGGCCTGATGTTGGGCGGAACACTGCCAGGAAGGAGCTGAATACGGTGGTCCTCTAGACGAGAAGGAGGTAATCCCACAGGTTCAGCAAATATACCAGAATACTTGTCCAAAATGTGTTGGAGATCGGCAGGAGTGCTAGAGACTGCTGATGGCTGCATCTGAATGGAATGGAGCTGAGCGATGACACCATGTGAATTCTTCTTAAGAAGTTTTTCCATACGGTGTGAACTGATGATGCTGAGAGACCCTGGTTGTAAGCCTTTCAAAGTGTGTTGGTGCCCCTCGGCTGAAAACTGCATCCAAAGTTCAGCAAAATCCCAGAGAATGGGGCCAAGAGTGCGTAACCATTGGGCACCCAAAACCACATCACAGCCACCTAAGGGTAAGGCAAACATGTCAGAGTGCATGTGATAATCGCCAATAGAGAGACGCACATTGCGACATTTCCCTTTACAAGGTAAAGTGCCCCCATTGGCAATCATGACTTCAAAGCTAGAGCAGGGATGGATAAAGCAATCAGCCTGTTTGGCTAGTCGTGGATCAATGAAGTTATGAGTGCTACCAGAATCAATGAGTATAGTAAGAGGGATCTTCTTGAAGAAACCCTGGACCCGCATGGTTTGTGGAGTAGTGACTCCTGCCAAAGCATGGACAGATATCTCTGGTGGAGCTTCTGGTGAAGGAGGTTCAGGCTGGTGAGGCTCAACCTCATCATCCACTGTTTCCTGAGCATCTACATATTCTTCCAGTTCCGGTGGAGAATCCACATCCAAGAGATAGAGCTTTTGCTGAACACATCTATGGCCCCGAGACCATTTCTCATCACAATTATAACAAAGCCCTTTGTCTCGCCTAACTCGCATCTCTGTTTCAGACAAGTGCTTGATCGGAGTAGTTCTGGGAGCTGGTATGACTGGAGGGTTGTGAGAACCTGTATTTCTGAATGGAACAAAATTAGATCTGGAGCGTTGTAGAGCACTAATCTTGTCTTCCGCTAACTTAGCCAACCCAAGGGCTTCCATCATTGTAGTAGGTCGAAACATTTTGACTTCTGAGCGAAGTGCATCCTTCAGACCACTGACAAAACAACTACGGAAGAATTCATCAGACAAGCCCTCTGTGTGATTAGCTAATTTTTCAAACTCTGTCTGGTATTCTCTTACAGTGCCTGTTTGACGCAGTTTAGTGAGTGCTCCTGTGAAATCATCAAAGGAACTAGGGCCAAAGCGCTCCAAAATGAGGGTGCACAATTCGCTCCACGTTGGGCCTACATTAGCCTTGATGTACCAACGGAACCATTGAAGAGCTTCATGTTCCAAATGAAAAGATGCAAGGGAGACTTTGTGGTTATCCAAAGTATTATGCAAGCTGAAATACTGCTCTGCCCTATAGATCCATCCAGTCGGATCAGAACCATCGAAGCGTGGAAAATCAAGCTTTGGTCCACGGAAATTGCCAGAAGAGGACCCAGTATCTCCTGAATGGTTTCGGCTAATGGCTGACTGCTGAAAGTTAAGACCCAGAATTTTGTCATCCAGATCTTGAAGTCTGGTTTTGAGGGATGCAATTTCCTCTTCCATGATTTTTGCTCCTGTACGCGTAACAACCATAAAACAAGGTTTTTTTTTTTTTTTTTTTTTTTTTTTTTTTTTTTTTTTGAAATGGGTAGAAGATGAGAAACAAAAACTTTTTTAGTTACGGCAAACTTGGATTTGGGTAAAACTCATATAGGAAATGGGTGTTCGACGGGTGGTGGGAGACTATCTAGGGACAAGGGAAAAAGAAAAATGAGGGTTTCAAGGGTAGGGAGGCGAAATGAGGCGAACAGTCCAAGAGGGATAAGGGAGCAAAATGAGGAATTGAATCTTGTGGCTCAGTTTGGTGGCGATGGGATGAGAGGTGAAAAAGATAGGGCAAACCCTAAAATTAGATAAATGAGGGATTTAGGGCTTTGATATGTAAAATTTGGGGTTGGGTCGCCAAGGAAGGAAGTATGCGAAATGATATTGCAGACGTTCTGCGGAAGTATGAGCAGAAACAGAAAGCAAACAAGGAAGCTACGACTAAAAAACAGAAAAAATTTTACTCTTTATTTTTTTTTTTTTTTTTTTTTTTTTTTTTTTTCTGAACAGTCAACTTAGAAAAATTCACTCACAGACAGAACAACTGAAAAGAGTTATTGCAATAACAAGAGATATTAGAAGTGAGAGGAACCTGAAGGCCACGACAGAAAAAAATTTGATGTAATTTCCACCCAGCGAGCCCAAGAGAGTGCTCTGATACCAGATGAGAAGAACCTCCTTATAGCAATATCGTGAGAATGCTCGAAATAACAGAATACAAAGTGATAGCAAAACTCAGAATAAATCTACTGATCGCAGGCCACTTCGAGGGGGTAACCTCCTTTGAGCAAGCTCAATACAATAAATTCGTCCGTGCCCATCAAGGGCCTCAACCTATTCTTATATACTGGGTACGATCTAGAAAAGTAATACTACCTATGCATGTGGGATAATAAAATAAACTCACGGGACGACTTACAAAGCATATGCGTCCAACAACTCTACTCTAACAAAATAAACAGAAGGAACACACAGGTTCCTAACATTGAGTTTGAGGCTTATTTAGAAGCCCTTCTTGGTCTAGGTGAGGTTGTTACCCAATCTCTACATTTAGAGAGAAGTCTTGGAAGATTGAAGCAAAGAAGGGAAAAGCTCTACTCAAACTTGTTCATTTGCCATTACCTCTTTGTGAAGGTAAGAATTCTCATCTCCCTTGTTCAAATTTTCATGTTTGTTTCATGCTTGTGCTACCTTATTGTTGTTTGAATGTTTGTATGATTGTGGGTATGTTGAAAAGATTTGAAAATCATGTTATTTTGGATGATTTCTTTTCATGTTTTTGTTGAATTTTGAGATGCTCTTGCATGGGTGTTTTGGCATTACTCACCCTTAGAGAGGGCAAAAGTGGCCAATTTCGAAAAAGGGCATTTTAGTTGGACTCCAACAATGGAGAGCCTCTTCTCTCGATGAGAAGAGGGAGAGAAGGTAGGGTGTTATGGGCCCCTACCTGTCAGCACAAACCACATATGAGTTTTGGCATGTAAGAATGGAAGAACGGAAGTTCTTGATTTATAGCTCCGATTGGGCACCTAGTTTGGTGTTGTGTCAAACGTCTCCTGTTGGAAAAATCCACCTTTCCCTAGTGTTGATTCATTGTGAATCCTATTGTGAAAACTTTGTATGAATATGCATGTTTGATTTGTTCTTGGTCATGCTTGTTGTCACTTGATCAGAATTATGTTCCCTCCGCAGTTTGTAAAAATGTGTTGCAGAATTTGGTATGAAACCCTTGATGAGGGTCATGTAAAAATTTCAATTAAAATTGATAAAATTTGGAATTGAAATCCTATGTAATTTGTATTTCAAACTTTGTTGTAATGGCAACGACACCGGGTTTTCTTCCTGGTTCTTTCCTGGTTGAGCCTTTGAATCAAGTTTGCCAATAAAATTGGTGATTGAGTATACTTGTTTATCATGTGATTTAATCGTAATTTCCAATTATATGGATGCACATCAAAAATAGGATGAATGATGATGGTTTAATTAAGCAAAATTTTCAAGATTCTTATATGTTCAAAATGGAAATTATGTTAAAAAAAAAAAAAAAAAAAAAGGGGTATGGTTGATATATTTCAATTCAAGTTGTTTAGGAGATCAATTAATCATGTGTTATTGTGATACAATTATTAAATCCATGGTTTAAATCCATTCAAATAATATACCTCTTTAAAAAAAAACTTATACACCTTAAAAAAAAATATTACATTTGCTTTGTAAATCCACACTTAGAAAAATAAGACAAAAGAAAATTGTATCCAAGAGCCAAATAGTCTCTGGATTTTGTATGGGGAAGATAAATATTTTCTGAGTGATCTTTTATTTCAATTTTTAAATAACTAATAATAATAATAATAATAATCAATAAAATAAATATGAATGACTAAAGAAACATAAAACTAATACCTAATATCCTAAATATCTCCCTTTCACCTATAAAACTTTATATGTTAAATGCTTACCATCCCTCCTTGGGCGTCAGATCCTATGATGCTCTTTAAATATTTTTTTTACAAAGTTGATCTCGCTAAAGTCTTGGTCATCACATGGGATGACGTCACCTTTTGTTCCCCCCATTTATGTTGCTGACCATGAGAAGGTTTTAAACTTGTTTGTAAACCCTTGCAAATTGGTCACTTACCTTTTAAAATTTGGCCTGCGCTTGTTTTTAAGTCTGTCTGCGCTTTGTTTGGCGTTGGGCAGAGCGCTGTCCCAAGGACAGCGCTTGGGATGCACATGTCCTATGGGAAGCGCTGTCCAAGGTGTAGGTGGCTTAGGAGGAAGTGTTAGGGGTTAGTGTAGGTGTTAGTAGGGTTTAGGTTAGTATGATGTTAGGCTAGTCTAGTCTAGTTTAGTTAGTTGTTTTTAATTATTTATTTTTTTAGTTGTGATTAATAAAATGATTAAATTAAGTTAAAGTGTTAAGGTAGTTAGTTTAGATTAAGTTAATTTTAGTTTAGTAGATAAGTTTTAAGTTGTTAGTATATAATGTTTAGTTAGTTTTTTTGATGGTTGAATTTAGTGTAAGTTAGTTAGTTTTTTTTTTATAATTTAAAATATTTTGTCAATTATTATAGTTTTATTTTAATTATAGTAGTGCAATGTTATATTAAATTATAAGTTCCTTTCTATTTCTTATGTTCTCTGAAATATTTAGATTAGTTTAGGATAGTTAAGTTAATTTAGTTAGTGTTCTATATGTATATTTAAATGTAACTTTGTTTAGTTTTGTAAACGTTTTCTTTTAAATTAAAGTTAGTTTAGTTTAAATCTTAGATTAGTTTAAAAATGTGTGTGGTTTACACTAAGTAGTAGATTTAAACAGTATATTTAAAGTTTTATGTATGCTCAATATTAGTTAGTAGTTACCATAAATTTACAATGCTTAGTTGATTTAATCGATAGAAAATTAATTAGTTTAAAAGTTATGTAAGCTACTTAATTTAGTTTTTAGTTAATAAATATTAAATAGTTTTGATCAGATTTGAAACGTAGTTAGTGATATTCTTTTGCAAATCAATGCATGATACACATTTATATAATGGTTAGTAAAACTTTGGTTAAATGTAAATTTAGTTTAGCTATTATGAAAGTTAATCATTATGTTTATGTACATAGCAAGTTATGTTAGACTACTGAGATAAGGTAATTTGTTCTATGTTCTACGTAGTTACCTTTAAGACATATATATATTGTTGTTCAAATTATTTTAATCTATCATTGTAAAGTTAAAATGTAACTATTGTTGATATCATCTTAATAACGAAAGTAATAATGTGATTAATTGTGTGTTTTTGCCCTCAGTTTGGGCATGACAACTCTAAAAAATCAAACAGTGTAACATGGGTTGAGTGTGAGGGTAAATTATAGAGGGAGGGAGGGAGGCAGGTATCGAATAGACAATGAATCAAAAAGTAAATACCTTAGTGCATTTTATAGCAAGTTTTATTTGACTGTTTATTAGAAGATGCAGCTATTCTCCTTACTATAAAAGGAATAACAGTCCTCGGAATTAATTTTGTCAAATACTTCTATTTAATTGTTCTTTTGCTGTAGCAATAAATGATTGTTCTTATGATTACTATACAAAATTAAAATAATTTGCTAGGCTCACAACAATACAGTTTGTAGTCATATTTGCTAACATATATAAAAACAGTCCACCTTCTCCATATGACAAGAATGTGGGATAAATCAAAAGGATAAAACAAAGTCACTTCTGATGGGACTTCTAAAGACAACCCAGGGCCTTCAGGTGCAAGCTTTGTAATTTGTGATTGGAACTGTTAATCTATTGGCACTCTTAGAAGCTCAATGATGGCACAAACAATAATGCATACGCAAGGCAGCTTTGCCACCCATAAATTTAACAATCTGATAATTTGTATTAGGGGAGAGATCTACAGATCACAGTAGATGCAAACTAATAGCAGGTAGGCTCAAGCATGGCAAATGGAAAAAATTATCGAAGTGATTGAATTTTAATTGTCAAGTTCTAATGATTTTTTAAATTTCGCCACATATAAAGCACATAATAGACTGGCCGACACTTTTTCCAAGTGGCTATAAAGATTATGAACAGCAAATAATCATAACATTTTTGAAGAATTACAAGGCATTTTGTTGGAAGATAGGAGGTACATTCGGTGGTATTGAGATTGAGATTGCAATAAACTCTCATTAAGAATGATTAAGATCCCCAAAATGGAGCAGCTTGCAAATTAAATGAGTTGTGCTGGAGTGTCCTCAAGTTGAGTCAATAACCTACACTGGCCATTTGGTTGAGACAAGAGTTTGAGGAGCAGAAGCTATAACAGTTTGGGAAGTAGATGGAAAAGAACAGAGCCATGGAAGCTTGGAGGCAAACATTCAGCCTCCAAACCAAGCAGCATCAACTAGCATCATGGGGTAGAAATACAGAGGTAAGTTTAAAGAAGATCATCATCATTGATGTGTCATCAATGTTTCTAGAGATTGATCGAGGTGGTTTTGGGTGAAGAGTATTTGCAGGCAGAATTCATATACGGAACATACACACATTGCCTCAATGTTGCTCGCATGGTATCCAGAGCTTGATGAGAACGATGGCATGCACTGGATAATGAGTGCGTCATGGGAGAGCAGTATTATGGAATGAATGTGTTCCATACTATTGTCAATGCTGGGAAAGGCTTCAAAGCCAGGTGCAGCACTCTGCCCAAACAAACCACATATATCTTGCAGGCAAATTCAAATTAATACTTTTTACCTTACTCTCAAACTTCATCTTTCTAGCATTATTTTCTACTTCTCCTTACCATCACCACATAATTTGTTGAACTAGTCTGCAACCCATTTCATTTTTCTACATCACTCTGAAATGGACTACTAGGATGATCCAAAATGTTGATGCAAAATACTTATGCAGTTCATTTAAGTTTTACTGCTGTCAACTGTAGAAAACAGTCACATTTACAAAAGGTGATGATCCAAAATGTTGATGCAAAATTCTTATGCAGTTCATTTCTAGTTTTACTGCTGTCAACTGTAGAAAACAGTCACATCTACAAAAAGTAAACATTTTATCTATAGACCATTACTGACGGAGAGAATTCATCTAACCAGAAGATTACAGAATATTTAAGTGAAATTCACCTCCAGCAATTAAAATAATTATAGAAGTTCAATATTAAAAACAATGGAACCACATATATTCTATGTCCTAAGGAAGAGGTGTACATGTATTCTCTGTCCTAAGGAAGAGGTGCATGCACTCCAACATTGAGGACTCTTACTAAAGGCTGTCACCCTATCTAAGCCCTTGTGTATGTCAGTATCAGATATTTGACCTAGCTTAGCCAAGGATGGCCACCCATTCTAATTTCTAGCAATCAAGAATATGCAACGTTGAAGCGGTTCAATTCCAAGAACAGATGTAAAACACACAAAGATTATTTCTTAAAGAACAATCAGGACACCTCAGAAGGAATAATCTTCCAGTAGGCTGATTACAAATAAAACAGTTAAGGTGAATCCAAAGAACATGACCACAAAGAATGGATTCCTGGGTAACATACTCGGGGCCCTATTTTTGACACAAATTCCATAAAACTATAATTGCAAACAGAGAATAATGCAGATTCTTCATCTAAGAAGTACAGCAGCCTTCACTTGAAAGAGAAGGGCTGCAAGTCTTGTGGAAATTGGCTGCTAGTTTCAAATTCCTTATAGCGGGATCCCAGGCGGGTACTTGCTGGTAAGTCTCCCAGCAATCTTAATTTTTCGAATTTCAGAATTTCTTCTCATTGCTTCGTTTGTTCATAAATTAGACGGAAAAATACCAATGAAAAACCTGGGGATAGAATTTTCGACTTGTGAACATAATTGTACATCTTCAGACAACTAACAAGAAAAAAGTGCATGGCTAGAATTGTGCATCCTAAATAGTCATACCCGTTCTTTAAGGAGGCGATCCATGCACCTGATAAAAGCTGTTAATGAAACATTTACAGGACTAACTTTATCTTAAAAATAGAAGCGATACAGTACAGAACCTAACAATGCTATTATAATTTATCTAATGAGCCTTCGTTAGCAAACTTCCAAAAATCAAACGGAGATGTCGAGGGATGTTCGAATTTAGAAATCAAATATGAAACCACAACAATTGCATGCACCAAGCAAACAACTACCGCTTGACATTAGTGCAAGGGTAAGCTCTCACTCGAATAAAAAAAAATTGTCACGCAAGTATCCCTACCCCTAAATGACTCTGACTTGTCCAGCCAAAATCTCCTATTCCACGAAAGTGGACGATGCATCTGCTAGGAGAAAACTGAAAAATACGCAGAATAGAGAATTCACAAAGTACAATAGAGGGATTGAGTTTCGTGCACTCCTTATATGGATGCTTCTATTGACGGTGAACTATTCGATGAAAAATTAATTAGGCACGCCCCTCCTCAGTGAGGTGGAACTTGATAGTTGTTTAGAAAGGAAAAATATCGCAGTAAGCATTCGTGTAACACCGTAATCTTGATCGTCAGCAGCCATTGATGGGGTTTCGAAATATACCCAGAAAAGGTTACACATAAATGAAAATTCATGACCTCACACGCCTGGTAATTTAGAAACAAATACAATAATGCAGATTGTGCGTCCTCTTGCATGATTCTTTCAATTAAAATGTATAACATTATAAAAATCTAGCCTTTAGCAAGTAACAATAAAAAATTAACCAATTTACTGCAGGGATGTACCACGGAACTCAGAGAAGGCCGCCTATTAGAGCTTTTTATATAAGGAATTTTTAAGAACCAAATCGAGTTTTTGAAAACAACGGTCGAAGACGTTTTCATTAATTAAAGAAGTAGGGGTTATAAAGCATCTGTTAATATGCTTTACTAAGAGAAGAGACGGCTTTCATTAGCATTGCTTAGGGTTTTCATTCGAATTGATTAGGGTTTCCCCACAACCCCTCAACAGGTCAACGAAGCCAGGGTTCGTGACAACGAAACCATCTTCGGCCATGTCGTTTAATATTAGAAGATTTGCAACAATCAGAACCATATTTTCTCAATATAAATGCTACAGCCTAAAACATCCGTTAAAACCGCCCATTTTACTCAGATTCTAATCGAGAAAGATTCAGAACGAACAAAAGTATCATTCAATAAGTTCAGAAATCGCACCTCCACCTCCTCCACTGCGTCTTGGCATGATTACAAGCGTAGTAGAAAGATCTGAAGTTTTCCTTAGCGTCCTCCGCAACTCTATCGATGAAAATATGTGTAAAGAACTAACGATGTCTTGTAAGAGCGATCGATGGGAAGCTATATATAATGTATATTTTCTGTTCCTTTTAGGGTTGCGATTTGTCCACAACCCAGAATATTCGGAAAGTTCTAGATTATTCCTTTTTTCTGATGTTAAAAATAAATCCAAAAAGTTTAAAGGGGGGATTTGACAAGGTCTCATTGGTTTATCATGAAACGGGTCAAGTTTTGTGGAGTCTATTGGGTCCACGTAAAATGGGAGGATGTTCACACGAAGGCACTTAAATTTAAATTTATTCAATTAAATTTATTTATTTATTTTATGAATAATTTTAGAAAATTTTAATGACCAATAATCACATTATTAAATTTTAAGAAAATTGATAAATATAATTGTATTTAAAATTTATTAGATAAATGATTATGACATTTTATATAGTGAACTATATTATTTAGTGTAGAAAGAATAGATGTCATGGGGTCTAGTTTTAATTGGCTAGAGTTTGAATTGGTAAAGTGTGTGGTCACAAGTTTTTATCTCCTTTAGTCCACATGGTAACATAAGCTCTATGGCTTTAGAAATAATTGTGAACAATGGTCTTTAGTCATGTATATGTTCTTGAACATTGATGTATATTTTCTTTAGTCATGTATATGTTCTTGAACATTGGTGTATGTTCCTTTTTAGTGTTAAATCAAAACATTTTTATAACAAATGTTCCTTAATTTGTGAAAGGTTATTGATATTCAATAATTATTGCGTTGGAGATTGGGTTATAATTTATGAATCCCTAAAGTTGAATCCTTTTCCAAATGTGGTGGGTGTCAAAGTTGAAAAGGAGGTTAGATACTTATTATCAAGATTTGGCAATTAAGAACCAATCATTGAGTTAGGTTGAATGCCCTTCAATTTTGCCTCTATAGAACAAGGGGGGCTTCCCAAAGCCACTAGGTTACATGAAACTGTGAGGAATGATTGATTTCTTTGCCGCAAATCATACCCACTACATAATATATCCCTATTTCAATCGACACTCCATACATATATGACAGTCTAAGGAACTCAAGGTCTTGCACATTACTAGTAGAAATAATTTACCCTTAGAAGTCTTATGAGATCTGGAATAACACCCCCTATTGGATATTATACACATCAAGACATCATAACTAAAACACATTATATCAACATAATCTAAAAGATGTTTGATTGTAAGTAGTTTTGTGTATGTTGGGATGATGAAGGTTTAATCTTATGCAAACATCTATGTATTCCAATTGAATAACAAAGTCTTAGTGTTCATGCAAAAATAAGTAATGATAAAAACCATTTAACGATACCTTAATGGTGATATTGAATAAGATTGTTTCTTTCCTAATGAATAGATAATCTAGGATATATATACATACACGTGAACAAATAACTAAAATAGTAGAAATGTTAAACTTTTCTATTGTATTGATCTCATAATGTAGCCATGGTTTTCTCTATTGATCTTGAAAAGATACCCTTACAGTTTTCTAATTGTCTAAATAATCAAAAGTGGTAGGAATTCATCTTTACTCAGAGTTACCCTAAAGTTATGAAACTTTTAATACTCTCCTTCAAAAAGCATGTTATGATTTAAGCATTGTTCCTTACTAAACTTGCCCTCATAATTTTGCGAATTCCTTAGTCATAATTGATCATTTGGTCAATTTTTGTACAAAGTCAACAAACTCTTTAGTCTTTAAACCTATCCCTAATGGTACAAAAGTGCATAGATCCACTAACCACCCAACCATTGTGCTAAAACAAATATGTAGTGTTAGTCACAATACCAAAAAAGGCATGTATGTCCATAAGTTGGGCAAAATTTGAACATTTGTACCTCCTTGTTTATTTGGGGAAATGTAAATAGATGCATCATTTGGGAACCTGATATGATAGATTTCTACAATTAATAATTAAATTAAAAATCAGTGCAGATTATTTTATCAATAAAAAGCAAATACCCTATATATTATATTTCAGAATCATTTTGTAATTTGTTTTGCCCCATTCAAAGTTTAGGCACCGGGGGGGAAAGAATGGGGAAGAAAACCCTCGGTATTACCTAGGATCAAAGTCTTTATCTATAAAGTACATGTGCCCTTAATATCTAGGACCTTTAGAAGGCATACCTTCTATTTACAATGCAATTTTAGTACATTTTAAAATTACCCTTATCTGGGTTTACATGAGAAACTTTACATGAATTTGGTTTCATTTGTTTTGCATAACTTTGACTTTTTGGTTAGAGCTTCTCTCTTTTCCAATTCTTCATTTTCTTATTTCTATTGCTCAATCATCTTGATATTAAGTTTATGATCTCCTTTCATATTATAGGAACCTACAACTTCATATACACTTCAAGGTCATATTTAAAAGTTAGTCTTATAAATCCTTTTAAAAAAGGATGGGATGTTATATGTTAAGAAAAAGAATAAGAAAAAAGTCATTGTATATATTTCTTATTTTAGTAACAAATGGGATCTTTATGATAATTTTCTCTTTCCATATACTTAACACGTAAGTTCCTTGCTGACGATTGGGCCCAAATTCTTCTTCATGCCAGAGGAAAAGGGAAAAAGAAATCTAAGTCTTTTTTTTTATTTCTGTTTAGTTATGGGGTCCATGGATCCAAAGACTTTATATATTGTTATGACAATTATAGTTTTGTTGGTTATCAACTGTAATTAAGTTTTTATTAAGCCTAGATGCCTCGTTGGACTTTGGTTAGTTGCTAGGGTTCCTTTCTGGTTCTAGCTCTCTGGTTTTAGGTTTTTGTCTCTGAGTGCTAGTTCTCCTGTTCTTTTTGTCTATTTTTGTTACTAGTTGGTAATGTGCTAGTTACCAGCCTTTTGATTGTTAAGGGCCGACCCCCTTGCTTTTGGTCACTTTTAATTTCAAAAACACGTAACCTCTATTGAATAATATTTTATATCAACAATTTTGTAAATTTTAGGTATTTTTATTAATTCATGGATTTGTTATTTAAGTTTATTCAGAAAGAATTGACTATTATACTTACATCACATTTTAAAGTAATACTTTATAGAACCTTTCTAAGCTTTTTCTTTGGAATATTTTATCTAAATTGATAGCTCTATTTTCAAGTTGTATCTTCACTTTAGATTTCCTAAACTCATACCCTTAATTCTGATTTTGTCAAGGTTGATTCTAATCAAAGAAGGAGTTTGTTTAAAGTTATACTTGATGGTAGGATGTTGCCTATAACCTTTTGAACTAATGGCTAATGAAGAAGATTGATATAATCTTCCAAGGAATTTGTTATTGTTGTAGTTCATTTAATAATACTCCTTATATCTTCCAAATCCTTTATTTTAGATTTATTTTTGCTTTACTATCATAATTATCGCTTGGTCACAAAAAAAGAAGTATTAAAGAACTTATATTATTAGTCCATACAAAACTGAGAAGATGGTTACTAGATAGGCTTCGAGATATTTCAAAATAAAAAAAGATTACTAGGATTCCATAAAGCTTTATGCCTTAATAAAATGTCTACAGATTACACCTCTGGAAGAAGTTTGTTTTTGAAAACTTGGAAGAAGATTACTATCTAGGAGCTTGCAAATCATAGAGCTCAGGGGAACATGAGAGACTAACATCTACCGAATACTTGGGGATGCTTGAAAATTTGAAATAAGTTATTTATTTTGATATTTACCATTGCCAAAGATTTCATGTGTCTTTAATAGTCTAACTTTATATAAAAACACAAGATTATACTATCAATTACATCAATTTTTATCAAGTATGTCAAAGAGATACATTAGGTTGAGTGATCAAAGAAAACATCATGTGTGTTTGTTTTATTAAGACAATCGAGAAAGTTACATTGGTTGATCTATCAAATGAGAAATAATGTGCCTAATTCACAAAGTTGAGGATTAAGCGGTCTACTAAGATATAATGTGCATTAGTTATATGTTAGCTATATTTCTATTGTAATGCCATTTTCCCCTTTATCCAACTCTTTATATGTTTACTTGTTGGCTTGCATTAAGGGATTATCCATTGATTGTGATAAGATCTATTCTAATGGTTTTAGTGATTTAAACAATTCCAAATATGTATTCATTGATCAAAATAGTGTTTTTTATGAAAGCCAATCTAATTGATCCATGAAAAGGATAAGTGATCCATTATTACAATTTGTAATGTGTGCCTTGAAAATGATTTGTTTGTGGCTCATACTATTAAAATTGTAATTAAATTTCTACAAATTCATCACATAGAGTAGATTATATTTGAGTTTGTGTCCAGGATCTTTGGGTGCATAGTTTGGTACATGTTCTACCTATACCTCACTTATATAGATAATTATACATGCAATACTTTAAAATAGAGGATATTCTCCTAATATTAATACAATCATGTAATAACCATTAAATTGTCTTCAACAAATAAACTATAATTGAAGTCCTTATATCAAATTAATTTCATATTCATTTTAAATTCACTTCCACATGAGGCTACAATTTAATACTATAAAAAGTACAAAAAATCTTATAGACTTTGTCCAAAATATTACATTGAAGATCACCCCTATCAAGGTCGGATAATACTATATCGCTAGTATGAAGTATTTAGGAGATAAACCATCTATATATAAAATGACAGCCTACCACCCATGTGTGGATCTAGATAATGAAAAAGATAATACTACTTGGCTAAATTTCCTTAAACATACATTCTATTTTGTACTATATACCTACTTAGTTTTGTATTGTAAGTTTTAGAAATACTTCTACTTCTTGTTGTAAAAGTTTTCATTTTGTTTTAATAAAAAAAAATCTTCATATGCACCTATATTAGCCAAAAGATTTTCCTCTTTATCTCCTTCTCTATATATATGATTGATCCTAATATCTTGAAACATATCAACTAGTTTTAATGTGTCTTCCAATTTGGAGTTTAGTTTCTAGTTTGGTGTACTTTTTACCCTTAGTGCATTAAGAATAATTTGTGAGTCTCCTTCAATCACTAAATTGCTAATGACCACCTCCAAACATATCTTTAAACATTCAATTAGGGCTCCTAACTTTGCTAAGTTATTGGGCATCATCCCTAAGGGCTTAGCTATTTTTATTAACCAAGAGCCTTAGTTTGAATGGATAATACACCCTAATCCTACAGCTCTTGGGTTTCCTCTTGAGGCCCCATTGAAGTTTAGTTTTGCCCATCCTACTGGAGGAAGTGTCCATCTGCACTTCACTCAAGCTTGTTTACTTGCTTTAGTATAAATCAAGGGTGGATTTATAAAATTGAGCCAATGTTTTTGCATTTCAACATCTCGGTCTAAGAAGGACCATTCCTCTTTGTAGGTATTCTTAAGTTATTATTTGCTACTTCTATTATAATTGCCTCCACTTTATTAAGGAAAGATGATATATCCATTTTAATTAATCTCTGAAATTTCTTTGATTTCTCTCTTTCCATAATTCCCTTGGAAGTATGGAAGGAGATATTTTTCATAAATTGCTATAAGTCTTAGAGAACGCATATTTGAGCCAAATTTTTAGTAAATTTCATAGATTATCAGGCAATTTTATTTTTTCAATTGAGTTTTTAACATAGCCATTTCCCACACTTATGAGCAAAAGGACATTGTTATGGCAAGTGCTCCACCATTTCAGAATAATTTTTGCAAAGAGGGCATCTTGATGGCCCTTCAAAAACCATCTTGGTAAATATAGTAGTTGTATGTATTCTTTTTTGCAAGGTTGCCCATACGAATATGCCTACCTTAAGCATGCATGGAATATCCCAACATAGATTTAGGGGAGTGTCTATCTTTCCCCATCGATGTGAACATATAATCATTTTTTATCCTTTCTTGACATTGTATTTTCCTTTCTTTGATGTGGCCCAAATTAGTTTATCCTTCTTATCTTTATATGTTGCTTGTCTACTTTTTAGAAATTGACCAAATATTTATTTTTCTTCTCTTGTTAGATTAGTCTTCTCCATACATTTACATTGCCAACCATCAAATTGATCACCTTTAACACTCTCTTTGTAATTACTTACATGTTGCTCCATAAATTGTTAAGGTATTATTGATATTTAAAGGTAAATTGGAGTTGTCAAGTGATGGGAGCCTATCCTAGGAATCTAGCTAGAAGAGTGTGTCCTTACCTTGACCAATGTCCCACATAAGATTTTTACTTATCAAAGATTAGCACTACACCATGAAGTTTCATCTTTTTTATCCTTTTGGTGGATTTTTAGTTTGAAACAAGGATAGGGGGTTTGAAATATTTAGGTACTTATGATATAAGATTTTTCTCCATTTACTTTGGTGCTCTTGGTACATTCTCCATATTAGTTTTTCTCTTAATGCTTCATTTGCCAACTCCATTTTTTATGCCTAGACCTCAATATTCTCTAGGTCTACATAGTTGATCCCATTTTATTAATGCTTGTTTCTTTTTGTCATTTGTAACTTGCTAAAATAAATTTGTTAGTTTTTTATCTATGTTTCTCTTTTATTTCCTTGGGAAGAGAGAGGCATGAAATCCGATATGTTGGAATAGTAAATGATATTTCTTTGGTCATAGTTATTTCTCCAGCCTTAGTTAGCCAATTCCCTTTTTGATCTTTCCATCTTTTTAAATCAAGTTTTTTTGATATCGCATTCCATGTTTTTCTATCTCTTGTCCCTTTTTCCAATTGAATTCTCAGATATTTACAAGGGCAAGTTCCCCTTTTGTATCCCATGATGTTACAAATGTTTCTTTCTAAGTCTCGGTGAGTATTAAGATTTTTATTTTTTTTGACTTTTCAATGTTAACTTTTTGGCTTGAGGCTTTCACGTATGTCTTAATTATTTGTTTATAGCATTGGGCCTCTTCCAACGTACTTTCCTTAGGTAGTATTATATCATCTACAATTTGTTGGTGGGTGATTTTTGGTAGAGCCTTTGTGGTTGTGAGTCCTCTGACTCTCCCTTCTGCTTGTGCTTTCTTAATGGATCAACCAAAAGCTTCAACCATAATAGTGAACAAAAAGGGGGAAATAGGATCTCCTTGTCTAATACCTCTTGTTATGTTGAAATAGCCTTCTAGTGTACCATTAATTAATAAAGATATCTTAGGCATTGATATGTAATTATATATTAGGTTTATCCATTGGTGTGAAAAAACAAGAGCTTCCATGATTTTGCAAAGAAATCTCCAATCCACTTTGTTGTAAGCTTTTTAAATATCTAAATTCATTAATATGCAAGGATATTTATTGTTTTGGGTTGGATATATCAATTCTTGGATGATAATTATACCAACAAGGATAGATATACTGGGAATGAATCTAGTTTGTTCTTCCAAGATTAGTTTATAGATAATATTTTTTATTCTATTTGCTGATGTTTTGGTTAGAATTTTATATGTTTTGTTACATAGTGCTATAGGCCTAAAGTCTCCTGGGTCTTCATGTTTGACTTTCTTAGGGATTAAAGTTATGAGGGTGTCATTAATTTTTGTTAATAGTGAACCTGAGTTTCTAGTAGCCTCAATAGCTTCCCACAAATCATAACCTAGAATATCCCAATATTTTTTTAAAGAAGAAGGCTTGAAAGCCATCAGGAACCACTGGGTTCATGTTGAAGAGGGCTTCTTTGATTTCTTCTAAAGATAATTTCTTATTTAGTTCTTTATTGTCTTCCACTATTGATGAATTAAGTATTGTGTTTAGCATCTTATTTTGGGTTGTTAATTCAGAATACTCAAAATTGTTTAATGCGCCAACATAATAATTAACAAAAAAAATGTTATTTTGCTAGGGTTGTCTGATATATTGCTTGTATTATCTTTAATTTTAGTAATCATGTTTGTATTTCTTGTGTTTAAGGTGATGGTATGAAAAAAAATTGTATTATGATCTTCTGTTAACCATGACTAATGTGTTTTTTGTTTCCTTCTTTTTTTTCTTTAGCTAAGATGTCCTCTTGTTTCACTAATAGTTCTTTTTCTTTGATGATCCCATGTTTAATGAATTCCTCATATAGCTTTTTTAATTCTTCTTCATTATCTATTTTTTCTTTGAATTTATTGTTAAAATTCTCTTTATTCCCTATTTTTATTTTTTTCTTTTAAAACTTTCAATTTGGCTACAAAATAGAATTTTTTTTACTTCAAATTCACCTTCTTGCCACCATTACTTGATGTTTTTACAGAATTTCTTATCTACAAACCATGTTGTTTCACATTTGAAGGGGTTTCTAGAAGGTTTAAATTGTTCTTCTATTTATGATCTTACTAGAAACAGATTTCTAGAAGGTTTCAACTTTCAATTTGGCTAAAAATTAGAACAATATTTATCCTTCAAATTTACCTTCTTGCCACCATTGCTTGATGTTTTTGTGGAAGTTGTCATCTAGAAACCACATTTTTTCACATTTGAAGGGGTTCCTAGAAGGTTTCAACTATTCTTCTATTTCTAATCTTACCAGAAATTGGTTTGAGCATGCATTGGGAGGAATTGTTGTATTGAGAGTAAAGTCAAATGTGCTTAGATCACATTTTATACAATTCAATCTAAATGTTATACTATGTGGCAGAATCCTATCCTCCTATTATTAGAGTGAAAACCCCATTTGTCGTTCAGATGTCAATAATAGTATTTTTTGTGAACCAATCTTTGAAATCTGTCATTGCTTGTGAGATTATCTTAGGAACTCCATATTTCTCTTCTAGGTTAGTAATAGCATTAAAGTCTCCCCTTATGAGAAAGTTTTATGTTGGAAATACCTCAATGAAACTAATAATTTTATCCCAAACTATTTTCTTTTTTGTTGTAGGAATAGCTCCGTACACATTTATAAGAATGAATTGTATGTTATTTCTAAATTTTTATTTTCCCTCCCATCCAACTTGTATTTTATGTTTGGGGTCTAAAATCTACTTTTCTTAGGTCCCAAATTGTCCCAATTCCTCATGAAACCCATGTTGATTCAATCATATATGTTTTCCACTATCCCAATTTGTTACTTAATTTCTCTCCCTCTTATTTCCTTAGTTTAGTTCCCTATGTTAGTATTATTTCATATTCAAATAAATATAAATTACACTTTAACAAGTTCTTTTCATTAGGGGCATTTAGGTTGGGGTCCCATGGCCACTTACTTCCTTAAACATAGAGCAGGTGCTACTGAGAATTTTTAGGAATATCTAAAAGGAAGTGGTCCCATGAATTTTATATGTGAATCAGCTTTAAAAAATCAACTCATAAATTCAAGGAAGCTTGTGGTGTTATAAATTTTAAAAATAAAAATTTAATTTCTTCATAAATTTATTTGGTAGGATTATATCATTTTGGTGGGAAATGAATAGTAAGTTTTGACAAGTGGCATATTTCTTCCCTAAGCTGGTGGCACTATTTCCAACCCCACTCGATTTTCACCCACTCAAATTGAGGGGGCTAAAAAGTCAGAGCTCTTATTTTATATGAGTAGATTCCAAATAAACTTGTAGCCCCCCTCTAAAAATTATCATGGGGCCACTTGCTCCACAAAAATAGAGCCCAAGCCCCTCCCATGGGACCCTTGCCTTAGCCCCCTACCATTCCATGATGTTAGCATCATGGCTCTATGTGAAGGCTCTTCCCCTTCCCTTCTTGGAATTACTCTTTAATATTCTTTTGGTTTTGTGCTTTTCTTTTGTTGTGTAGAGTTCTACTAGGGATTTCCCCCCTTGTTTTTTCTTTTTTTTTTCCATATTTTGGTTTTGCTATGCCTTCCATATTTTTTGCTATGCTAGATTGTCAGTATTTCACTTTCCATTTTTAACATTGTCAGCTATTGATTCATCTTTTTTTCAATTTCTTCATTTTCATTCATTTGATGCATCATTAAATTATTGATACAAGGATCTAGATTTCTATCCTCTTTACTTATGGGATCCATTGTTTCAACCTAAGCATTCCTTCCTTTACTGTTATTTTCATCTTCTAACCATTTTTTTGATATATGGACTCCAAATTATTCCTTGAATTGATTTGTATCTGCTTGATTTTCCTTTTTATTGTCTTTATCCATGAAGGTTTCCATTCTTGTTTGGTTCATTGAACCAGCTTTCCTCTTAATAGTCTCTGCTTCTATGAGAATGGTTGCAATTTTATTTCCCTCCAACTCTTCCATTTCTCAAGATCTATCATCATCCTCAAAATTTCTCTTTCCATTTGATGTCATTTGCCAAAACATAAATAATTTCTACTTCAAATATTTTGTTTTTATTAGCAAGAGGTTGAAGCCATATATTAAGTTGAAAATATAAATAAAACCCAACTCAAGGGGAACTGAGGGGATAGAGTTAGGTGATAGTCCTTTAGTATTTCCCCACACAATTACAAAACCTTTGGACTACAACTATTTTAATTAGATTAAAATCTTTGGAGGAAAATTCCTTTATTTCCTCTAATGAACTGTGAGCCTATCTTTTGGTGTTACCTAAAAAACATAGATATTTCCATCCAACAACACTCTCTACTATTGATTAGGGGGTTAGGGAAATTATAAAACCTTGAATAAGTAATTGAGCTATTAGAGATTGTATTTACCTTATTCCATGGTAATTCAACAAGGATCACAATATAAAGAAATAAAACTAGTTCTTACAATTTTTTAAACCATAAGTTAATACATAATTGAGTAAATGGAAGGGAACAAAAGAAAAAATATATTATAATAACAATAAAATCAATTGTTTATACATTTTATAAAGATAATACATTCATGCATTTTAGCCCATATTTCATAAAGACCTTGAAGTAAAGCCAGATTATAACAAATGGGGAGGCAAACTAATCTACTAGCATATGATTTGGGGATGGTGAATTTGCCACCTCCAAAACCTCCTCCTCTACCAGTGGTGAATATTCCAAGCACTCCAAACTCACCTCAACTTTCCTTTCCCAAGCTCCAATACACTCTTTAGACACATACTACTCCAACCAATTTATTACCCAAACTCTTTTGACATGCAAAAAAACATGAGAGGAAGTAAACATTCCTATGAATAATTAGAAACCATTCAATCACCTTGGTTGGATCAAAAGAATAAATGATCACTTAGAGAGGAACTAGTTGGCACCCATGTTGGGGAATATCATTGTGGCAAGGTCTACATATCAAGATATCTTCTCTCATATTTTCTAGAACTTTCTCCATATTTCCTAAGTTTTTTGGTTTAAGAAAAAAACATCTAACCATCATACTCATGCTACCCTTATCAATATCAATCAAACTAGCCATAGCCAGGAACATTGTTGGAATATCACTATGAACCCTGTACTAGTCAGTGTTCATAATAAATTCTTTGCCCAAGATTCTAAAAAGAGCTTGGACTACTAAAATGTGTGTGTTAAGGAGGACTTCTCTGAGATGAGTACCATAAATTGGTTTGTCAAAGGCAATTTGAGGGGGGCAGGGGGGGGCTTTAACTTAAAGATGGTATACATCTTGAAAATGTTAATGGCTAAGCCTACTGGGTTCCTCCCTTTAAGTACTAAAGGAGACCTTTTCAATTCTTCTAACGATTCAACTACCAATTGGCTATTAGTATACTTGGTAGAAGGGACTTAAAGATACTTAGGATATTACCTAATCATATTTGCTTCTCTACAAGTACAATATTCTAGGGAGATAGCAAGATTATGGGTAGATTAGTGCTTCTTTAATATTTAAGAGTAGAAATAATATAGTTCTATAGAGAACCCCCTTTATCTTGAAACCAGATTTCATATCCAAATTTAAAACCATTGAGTAGAAAGATCGCTTAAGAACTGATTTATAAAAACTCATAGAATCACCAAAATAGTTTATTGTTTACCCCATAAGCCTATTGTTAATAGTTTGATCATAATGAATACAAAAACCAATATATAATGGTCAAAAGCCCTCAACTAGTGACCCATTATATGAAATATGATAAATTATAGAATCGATAATAGTCTCACCTCTACATCTGTCTAGAAAAAATGAAAGGGATTTAAAATGAGATTAAACATTGCTAGTTTGGGATAAATTTAGAAATCTTCTTCATTCATTTCAAGGAAGAAGTACCCACAACTATAAATTTCATTCATTCCAGAAAAACGTAAAATTCAGTAACAAAATATCTTGTTTGTATATTTAATGGATATAAGTACAACTTCATTTAGTCTTTACTGAATTACATATGATAGTTTAGCGCAAAAAACAACAAAACCTCTCTTTCATCAGTAGAGATGATATAGATATGGTATACATTTTCTTGGTTTCAACCTATCTAGGCTTCTGCTAGCTAAAACCTTACTTTATACGTGGAACTCCTAACAACTAGCTTAAGAAACTTAGACAAAATTAGGGGTAATTCCCAATATACCAAACAACTTCAAAATAGGTACTATCCACAGAAGAAGAAGGCAAATAAATTTTCCATGCCTTAAATCAACACCGACCCTTTTTCCTTATGGTCCTTTTCTCTAGATCTCTGGCCTGCTATCAATTCCCCATCACATTTCCTTATCTTTGGCTTCCTTGGAATTGTAGAATCTTCAAAGTCATCCACTTCATCTTCTTAGTCGAGACAGGTAACATTAGCATAGTTTGGGATGTCCTCATAACACTTCACACCTTCCTCTTTTAAGTATTTAGCAAACCAGTTAGGATAATTCAGACATTTAACATGGAATAAGGCCAAAAGGAAATTCAAACTCCTCATTCTCATCTCCATCTTGTCTCGAAAGGTATCCCCGTTATCCATGCTCAATATTGAAAATTTTAGAACTATATTACCATAAACCTCCACTTTGTGATAGTTCTTAGCTTGCAGGGCCATCAAATTAGAATCAATGTTCCTCACGACAGTTTTCATATTCACTAAATACTTCTTATGAAACAAATTACCACACAATTTTTTTGTTACCTCTTTGTCTCTTTCAAATAACATTGTCAGGGCTAGGAACATAGAAGTGATGCTTGAGTCCACCCTTGTCCACCTTTCCCTAGTAACAAACTCCTTAACCTTTGTCTATTATTTCTTGCCTTGCATTCATAAAATTGTATCCATCCTTAGCCCTTACTAGTCAGAAATGATAGATCAATTTCTTTTTAACAGAAACAAGCTTGGAAAGGGGATGATTATGAGGTGATAGTTTGCATAATTAGGATTAAATAAGTGTTCTCCTTATATTGAAATGATGGTATAATACAATTTTCCCAAAACATAATATAGATATAACTAATTCCTTCATATGGGCAATGTTTTCTCATAGATCAAAGATTTCAGAACGTATGAGAGGGGTCATTTAATGATTAAAGAGAAATTCAAAAAAGTTTTTAATTGTCTATGCAAAAATCCAAGCTTCTTCAAGCTGTCAATTTTATCTACTCAATAATAATTACTATTGGGAACTACACAGTAGATTTAATATAATTTCAATCATTTTCTAGGTATTTATAAATCCCCAATATAGCTAGCTCATTTGCTCTCTTATTTCCCTCTCGATAAATGTCGTTAATTAAAATCTTACTAAAGGATTTGCATAGGTCTAATGCTTCTGAAAGCTTCACATCTAGCCTCCAATTGGTTACAACTTTGTTTCTAAGAGTATTTATCATTATGACTGAGTCACCTTTGATTTCAATTTTATTTAGTCCTAGCAATTTGCATATGGAAATCCCTTCTACTAAAGAAAAAAATTCTACCTAATTATGTGTTGCCTCTCCAATATATTTTTCTATTTTAGTAATTTCATCCCCTTTGTCATTATGAATGCGACATCATATGTTAGCTTTACCTGGGTTTCCCCTTAAAGCTCCATCAAAATTGAGCTTGAACCACCCTTTTTTCAAAATCTTCCATACACATTCTTCCCTTATAGATTTACCTAAATATTCCCCCTTCCCTAGAAAGGGAGGGATCTTTAAACCAATCCAACTTCCTTGCATCTTCTCATCCAAGTCATCCTATTTAGTTTGATTTTAAAGTTAAGTAATCTATTATTTGTTAATTCAATGATTGATATTTCTATCTTATTTATAATTTGTTTGGCAGTCATTTTTCCATTTTGGAAAATTCATTTGTTCCTCTCCTTTCATAGTTCCCATAGAATTATTGACGAGGAGGAAATCTAAAGGCTATGAAAGATATTGTTCTTTCTTAAGAGTGGCCAAGACAAAAGCATATTATTGATGGAACTGGGAAAGGCCAACATCAATCCTAGTTGAGAGTTGAGCCATTGCCAACATGAGTGTCATGTCCCCTTTTCAAATAATTAAAAATAATAATCTTTGCTAAGGCAGGCAGGCCCAAAAAGGTGAAGTTTTGGAAAAACAGGATAATCTTTGGAAGCTAATGGACTAATAAATGAAGATTATTATTAAAATATGTTTTATTAACCCCTCTTAGAAGTGAGTTAGGGTTATGCCCTCTGTTAAGGGGTTTGGAGGCATTTTGGGCTGATTCCAGAACTTGATTTTTGCTCATTTCTTTGTTATTCTTCAGAGGCTACCAAACCTGTGGAGAAGGAGACCCAAGAACGAGAGTTTGCAAGTTTCCAAGAAGGCTAAGGATAGGAGTTTGAAGCCATTCCATGTGCATGCTAATGTAGAGTTTGCCTTTGTGTTGAACAGTGCAGATTTGTGAGTTTTCGGGTGTATTTTTTATAAGAGTTTAGTGTTTCCAATTGAGTATTTCATATCAGTTTGGGTTGCTGTTGTATATCAGACTTTTAAATATTAAAATAGAGCTGAATATATGTATTTGGATATGATTATACTTCTGTGATAGATTATTAAGTTTTTGTGGTGATTCTAGGCTATTTTGTGCTATTTTCGGGAGCCCGATGAGCATTGTTTTTGTCCTTCGTTTGGGAGCTATTGTGTGCATGTTATACAGATCTGGAAATATCATTTTGTAGGATGTTATGCTGCTGAAATTTCTATAAAAATTTCCACTTTTAGATTTACTAATAATATGTGAAGCTGTGAAGTTTTTGGCACTATCTCCGACATACCCAATTTGGGGTTTATTGAGAAATTTGGTGGATCTTTGTGATATTGGTTGTTTGATTTTGAAAATCTGATTAGAGGCATGAAATATCATATAAAATCAGTAAAGGGACATTTCAGTGGTATCAGAGCCATGATCTTGCCAGCCTAAGGGTTTGTAGAAGTTTGCATGTCGGTTTTGACAACTACCCAGATCTTGCATGTCAGTTTTGACAACTACCTAGATCTTGCATGTCAGTTTTGACAACTACCCAGATCTTGCATGTCAGTTTTGACAACTACCCAGATCTTGCATGTCATAATTTATGGTTGCATGTTGCTTCTAATCAGATGCATGTCAAAATCTATGGTTGCATGCTACTTCTAATCATTTGCATGTTAGCTCTTGGTGAATTTGGTGGTTGCATGTTGCTTCTAATCAGCTGCCTGTCAAAATCTATGGTTGCATGCTACTTCTAATCAATTGCATGTTAGTTCTTGGTGTTTGAAGAAGTTATAACCTATTGGGGTTACACTCTACTTTATTCAGAATGGACAGGTATAGTATAGAGTCTCAGAGGACACGATCTTGGACAATTGATATCCAGAGTCAGAACAGTAGAAAGGATGGTTATTTAGACATTCGAGATAAACTTAGGAAAATAAGCCACGACATGTCTGAATAGTTGGTTGAGCACCACCGTATAATGAATAACATGTTGTCCGACCTAGCTAAGGTGAATAAGTTGACTGGATTTCTATTTGGCAGATTTTCTCACAGGGCAGATGACACAATTACCGAGAACTTGCATGAGGAGTTTGAGAAACTATCTTATAGCCAGGCTGAGGTCTCAGATTCTACTCCACCACAGGAGGTAGTGAGAAAGGATATTACGCAGATTGATAGTAATGGTCAACTTGATACTGAAATTGAGACAATTGTATATAGGTCATTAAAGGGTGATATCACAGGTATTCAGGATGGTATAGTTACAATAGGTAGTGACTACAGCGTAGTGGGTTCAGATGATGATTATGAGGATGTTGTTGTACATGATGGTGAGATACCTGGAAGAGATGACCAGACATTGAGCATTCATGAATTTGCTGAGAAAGAGTACCAGGCACAGTTAGATGCTTCGTCACATGAGCTTGAGGCTGGTAGTACTTCACACGATTTGTCCAACCAGCTGAAAGTGAACAAAGATAGTATTGTGACTTCATTATCTCATCATGAAAGGTATGTGGAGTTAGTTGGTATTGGTAATATTACTCAAGTGAGGATTTTGCTTGAGTTACCAACTGATTCTAGTTTACAGATACAGACTCAAGATTGTTATATTGGCATTTGGGATTCAGTTGACTGGAGATCTTTAACACTTTTTGGTAGCAGTATTCCTCTGGGTGCTATCATGGATTTGATTAGCAGATTGCACGGTGTTGTCTTTTCTTGTGCTAGCAGCTTGTTCAATGTTGGTATTAGTTTTTATACACCGATGTTGGGCTTTGTTCATATATCCAGTCGACCATACTTGCTGGAATGTGTTGATGATCTTTCATATTTGGCAGTCTGTACAAATGAGTCCCAGGATCATATTGGCATTGATGACATCCAGGAGGATGCAGTGGGTAGTTTTGAAGACTTAGTTTCTTTGGGTACAAAGGAGTTGGACAGCAGTGCTACAGTTTTTGATACTCCGTTTGTTGATATGAGCTTTAGATTTGATTCACAGGATATGGATGGTAATAATCTAGAGACTAGTAACTTTGAGGATACTCCTTTAGACAGTGCATCAGAGGAGGTTTGTAGGAGACGGTCAAGCCAGTGCCATCATGTGTCTAATCAATTGAGAGTTAGTGAGCGAGACATTGCTATCGCTTGCCAACATTTCGATGCTGCTCGTCAATTGTTAGCAGTTTATGGATGGGGTTCTCCTACTAGTGATGAGCAGGGAGGCAGTTATCTTTCCTTGACAGAGTTCCACTCTTTATGGGAGGCTATCCAGATTCTGAGATAGGATTATATGCAGTTGGTAGCCGATAAAGATTATCTTATGGAGTGGGGCAGTACAGCATATGATGCATTGTTGGCCAAGGAAGATGAGGTGAGTGAGCTTACTCAACAACTTGAGGTGACTTCTGAGATTCTTGAGAGTACACAGTTGGCTTTTAAGGAGTCACAACTTCATTTGGCTAAGGTGACCATGGAGAGCAACTACAGTCTTTACTAGATTATGTACAGTCACAAGCTGTGGTGTCTGATGATCAGAGGATGTCCATGGTCAAGATTGTCAAAGATAGTGGAGATGGGGATGCATCCATCCTTGATACTAACATTGGCATATCGGGTTCATCCCAACAAGAGTCATGTTCAGTTGAGTTGGGTGTTGTAGTAGATTGTTGTGGTATGCCTGACATGGTGGTGACCTCTAGCACTAATGGCATGAAGACTAGAGATGTTGTAACAATGACCATGTGTGATGTTAGTGAGCTGATAGTTGGCATGGTTCCTGCTAGTAATACTACTCCCTTGGTGATGTCTTTGGAGGTAGTAGTCAGTTCCAACTTGGTTAGTGATCGATTGTAGTTAGTTACATCTGGATTGCGGTCTAAGCCACTGACTGAGATTGGTGCATTCTATCAACATTACATTGTAAGGTATGCTCATCAATTTATCTTTGATGACCATGTTGATGAGATGATGATACAGAGATGTACTTTGGTTCCTAGTGCTTATCATCAGTTATGGGATAGTTTAATGCCTCAGGATGAGAGTTGTGATGGGCACGACATGGCGATAGGTTCTACAGTTGATAGCTTGATAATACATGACTTAGAGCAGGAGTTTCAGAGTGATTCTTCAGCGGGTGTTGTTATTGATTCTACTCCTTTGGCTATGACATCTCCTAACTTAACTAGTGATCAGTCACAGTGGGTTGTATCACTTGTTTATGGTGAGCTGTTGACTGAGGTTGGTTTTTTTTATCAACATTATATTGCAAGGTATGTACATCAGTTAGCATTTGATCCTTGTGTTGAGGAGTTGATGGCAGGAAAATTTGGTTTGGGTTCCAATTCTTGTTGTTTATCTTGTGATGGCTTTTCACCATCAGGGGTACATGGTAGTTATGGTTATGAGACAATGGTCGGTGATCTACAGAGTTGTGTTCACTGCAAGCGTTGCATAGTGTGTGGATTCTCCATAGTTGGTACAGTTTCATTCGGGAGCATTCACCATTGTTGTAGAGTTGGATTGTACATTCTGTATAGGCCAGTAGAATGCATTGATGGTATTTACTGTGTTGGTAGTCCACTTTACTTGGGTTTTGATGTTCTAAGAGTTTGTGTCTCGTGGGTTTCTAACTGTGGAAGTTGTGATTTTGGAGTTTGGTTGAGCTATAATTGTCAGTTTGATTATGGATTCCTCTTGGTCATATTACAGAGAATATTGCAGGAGCCTGTGTTAATTGGTAGTAGTATAGTTCATGACTACATTTGGGATCCAGGTGGATTGATTGGTTTATTGTTCAGCCATTGCTTGAGGACAAGCAATTTTTGGGAGGGGAGGACTTGTCATGTCCCCTTTTCAAATAATTAAAAATAATAAACTTTGCTAAGGCAGGCAGGCCCAAAAAGGTGAAGTTTTGGAAAAAGGGGATAATCTTTGGAAGCTAATGGACTAATAAATGAAGATTATTATTAAAATATGTTTTATTAACCCCTCTTGGACGTGAGTTAGGGTTATGCCCTCTTTTAAGGGGTTTGGAGGCATTTTGGGCTGATTCCATAACTTGATTTTTGCTCATTTATTTGTTATTCTTCAGAGGCTGCCAAACCTGTGGAGAAGGAGACCCAAGAACGAGAGTTTGCAGGTTTCCAGGGAGACCCAAGAATGGGATTTTTCAGGTTTCCAGGAAGGCTAAGGATGGGAGTTTGAAGCCATTCCATGTGCATGCTCATGCAGAGTTTGCCTTTGTGCTGAACAGTGCAGATTTGTGAGTTTTCGAGTGTATTTTTTGTAAGAGTTTGGTGTTTCCAGTTGAGTATTTCATATCAGTTTGGGTTGCTACTGTATATCAGACTTTTAAATATTAAAATAGAGCTGAATATATGTATTTGGATATGATTATACTTCTGTGATAGATTATTAAGTTTTTGTGGTGATTCTGGGCTATTTTGTGCTATTTTTGGGAGCCCGATGAGCATTGTTTTTGTCCTCCGTTTGGGAGCTATTGTGTGAATGTTATACAGATCTAGAAATATCATTTTGTAGGCTGTTATGCTACTGAAATTTCTATAAAAATTTTCACTTTTAGATTTACTAATAATATGTGAAGCTGTGAAGTTTTTGGCACTATTTCCGGCATACCCGATTTGGGTTTTATTGAGAAATTTGGTGGATCTTTGTGATATTGGTTGTTTGATTTTGAAAATTTGATTAGAAGCGTGAAATATCATATAAAATCAGTAAAGGGACATTTCAATGAGGTAGAATATAGACAATGAAGGAAGAGATGATTTGTTGTTTCTTCTTCATATTAACATAAAGGGCATCTACTAGGGCCTTGAAATCCAAATTTTCTCAGTCTTTCTATTATAAGAGTAATCTAGTTAAGGAATATCCAAGAGAAGAATCTTGTTTTAGCTAGGCAAAACTTATCCTAGCACAATCTTAGAGGACGAGGACTCCTAGAAAATCCTTGGAGTGATTCCAAAAGTCTATAACCCTTTTTCAAACTATAATCTCCATTATTATTGTCATCCTAGATGAGGGCATCCTTTCCTCCTTTAAAGGAAATTTTCCTAGAAAAAAATTGATTGGAGGAGATTTTTATCTTCTTGGGGGATGTCCTCCGAATCAAAATCTTTCCATTTCCAATTTAGCCCATTATCCTCAAAAATCACATAATCCCTTACCTTAGATCCCCATTTGGATTCCAAATAGGATTTGTATTGATGAAGGGAAGGGTAAAGGTCTATGGTCTTATATCCTCCCCAAGGATCATTCTAAAATAGAGCCTCTTTTCCATCCCCAAGATTCCAGGATAGTTTATCTTGAATAATGGGTTTGCATTTTACCAAAAATTTCCAAAACCTTGAACCTTTAGGAGGATTATCCTCTATAAAAATATTAATCAAATCTAGGGAAGAAATATACTTATGAGTCAAAGTTTTGACCCATTTTAGGTTGGGAAATCTGATCATTTGCCATATTAACTTTGCTCCTAAAGCTTTCCCTTGGAATTTGATATTATTTATGTCTTCCCCCCAAGTCTTTTGATCTATAAACTTGGTCCCAAGAGAGTATGAAATTTTTTTTTTTTTTTGCACTTCCTTTTTCAAAAAGGGACCTAAGATAACCATTAATGCTAGTTATTTTACTACTGGGAAGATCTATATAGGAGACTTGATAAATAGGTTGAGATGACAAGACTTAAAAAACCATGGTCTTCCTTCCTATCGAGGAGAGTCACTTACATTTCTAACCAACCGTTCTCATTTTTAGTTTCTCTATTAGAGGATCCCAAAGCTTTGATAAATTTTGAATTGTGTTTAGGGGAAGGCCTAGATATTTATAGGGAAAGGTATCCTTATTAAAATCTAAGATAGTACATATTTGTCTCCTCGTATGAGGATTAGTATTGAAGAAGATGTTCGATTTGTCTTTATTAATTTCTTGCCCTAATGCCTCTATATATTTATTTAGGATATCTTTCAAGATGAAGGCTTCCACGATCGATATTTCCCCATATAACATGGTATCATCAAAAAAATGTTGATGAGAGGTGGGTTCCTGACCACTAGTTATGGGGATACCTTTAATCTCTCCTAGGGATTTAGCTCAAGAGATTGATATTCCTAACACATCTACCATAAGAATAAAGAGGAAGGGGGAGATAGCATCCCCCTATCTTAGTCATTGAGAGATACTGAGAAAATCTACTGGGGTCCTATTCACTAGAATAAACATTTTTGGAGTTGAGATACATTCAAAGATTAATTCTATCCATTATTTAGAAAAGTGATAGGCTTCTAGACACATACATAAAAAATGCCAATACACCCTGTCATATGCCTTTTTGATGTCCAATTTGATGATTATATTGGGAAATCTATTATTTTGGATAGAGTGAATAGCTTCACGAGATATGATAATGCCATCATATATTGATATACTAGGGACAAAACCTATTTGTTCCTCGCTAATGAGGTTAGATAAAATCTTTTGTAGTCTTAAAGCCAAGATTTTGGTAAACAAATTATAAAGAGTATTGTAGAGAGTGATAGGTCTAAAGTCATTAAATGTATCCACACTCTCCTTCTTACGGATAAGGGTGATAAAAGTGTTATTAACTTCACACAATAGTTTACCAGAGTTACTAACTCTTTCTAAAGCCCTTGTAATATCATCTCCAGTGAAGTCCCAACATTTCTGAAAGAAGAAGGCAAGGAACCCATTTGGTTTAGGAAATTTATCTAGATGCATTTGTTTAAGATCTAATTTGACCTTTGGTTTAGATATCTTTTGTAGAAGAAGTTTAGTTTTTTCCTTGGAGACTAGTTTTGGGATGTTTGAAAGAACACTTTATTGGGTAGTCAAGTTAGAGCTAATCTCATTATTGTTGATGCCTTCAAAGTATGAGACTACCTTAAGTATAATCTTGTCAGGGGAATTCCTTGTACTTCTATCCATCCCTCTAATAGATGTAATTCGATTTACCATCCTTCTATGTTTAGAGTTGTTATGAAAAAAACTTAGTATTGATGTCCCCTTCCTCCAACCAAACTTCCCTCAATTTTTGCCTCCAAAAATGTTCAAGGATTCTATAGCAAGAACTTCTTCATATGGTTGCATGAGATTTTTTTCTTCTAAGAATTGTGATTCTCCCACTCCATGCTTCAAAACTTCTTTATTGAGGATTTCCAATTTTTCCTCCAAAATAAGATTTTCCTCAAAGATGTTCCCAAATAATTTTGAGTTCGACTCCTTCAACTTATGTTTGATAACTTTCAGCTTACTAACCACTTGAAATAGTTTGGAACCTGAGACTTGTATTTCCTCTCATCATTATTTGATTAATTTAAGATAATTTTCATCTTTGAACCATATTTTCTCAAATTTAAAAGGACAATTATTGGGGTGTTTATCCTCCAAAATTTAAGCTTGGCATGATAGTGATATGATCCCAATATTGGCTTAACTTTAGAATGAAATGAAATTATGACAAATAACAAGTCCTCATAAATAAGGAACATATCCAATCTTTCTGCGATATTGCTAAAAAATTCCCTCTGGTTATTGCAGGTGAAGGTGTTGTTATAATAGACTAATTTCATTAAACCTAGCCTATTGGCCCAATCTGAAAACTCCTTGTATGCCAAAGAGAGGGAATTACTACCTCCACATTTCTCAGAGGGGCAAAGGATATCATTAAAACCCCCTCCTAGAATGGATATGCCTTCCTTTTCTAAATTGATCTTACCTTCTAGTATCTTCCATAACCTATATTTGTCCTTATTGTTAATTGGACCATAGACATTAAAAAACTTGTGACTAAAGTCAAAACTTATACCTTTCACTGACACACATATCTAGTTCCTATAAAATTATGAGGAAATAGAGACATTTCTAGGATTCTATATTAGAGATGGCCCACTATAGGATCCTTCTATTGCAGAGTCTTTTACCTCCCTCCACCCTAGAGACCTCCTAAATTTACCTAACTCTACACTATTTAGTTTAGCTTCTTAAAGAAGAATAATGTTAGCCTTAGTATTAGAGATGCAACACTTTAGCAGTCATTGTTTGTTAGGGGCATTGGGGACCCTAATATTCCATGTAATGATATTCATGGTGCTAGGGTAAGGACCTTCTCCTTCCCTATATGAAAAATATTCGAAGTTTAAACTAACCCTTAACTATCCCATCTTTAGATCACAATTATGGCAAGGATCTCCAACCTTGCTTCCTTAGAACTTTTGCACAATCTGAACCTCCTCTACTTGGGAGGGAGGATCCTAAACCTAAAGGGACTAAATTATCTTCTAGTATCTCCTCATTTTTCTAAAAAAATAACACTTCCTTGGAAGTGGTAGGGACTATTTCACCTTCCCTATGGTCAACTTCCATAATCTTGGAAATTAGGATAGATCTTTGTAGCTTCACCTTTTCCTCATCAAAAATCTCGTCCAAAAGATTTTCATTTGATCCTATACGACCATATTGTTTAGGGCCTCTATTAACAAATTTACTTCAACTTCCTTTCATTCTGAGGTTTCACTTGGGACTTCTTCTATTTGAGCCCAATTAATGAGAAAATCTTCATCCTTCTTTGGAACCTAACCAAATTTATCCACTTCCTTGGAGGGAATAAATTGTAGAGATGTCTACTACATAGAACATACTACCTCATCATATTTCAGACTAATAATTACTAAATTTAGGTGGAGAGGATATTCCCTAATTTCCCCTTCCTCCATCTCCTCCCTTAGATGGATCGAGAATCCTCCACCCTTATCATTAAGGGATATTTTAATATTTGGAATGTTTCCTGGAAGATCCTAATTAATGACATCTTGAGGCAAGGAAACATCTAAATTTGGTTCTATGCTAAAGAGACCCTCCACAAGTCTTGACTCCATGAGTTTTAAATAAACTGTATTTACATATACTTTGACTATAATAATAGGACTAGAACATGCCATATCACATTCTATCATCTCTACATAGGATTCTAATTTGTGAACTATATTCTAAGTATATCTTTAACTAGATATTCAATTAAAAGATTAGGCAATAAGATGGCCTTCTCTACTTTGAATTTTGCCAATTTTTTTGGATCAAAGAAGGGGATCCATTCTAGAAGTTTTGCCTTGTGGAAGGATTTAATCTATTCTTCTTGGTTTCCTCCATGAGAGAACTTCAATCCATCCTTCATCAAGCTCCTAGATTTTTGGAAGAAAATGTAGTGATTGGTAGAAGGGTAGTGTATACTTTGTTTGCCAGAAGTGAACAAGTTGTCTTTGATACCTAGGTAAGTTTGAGAGTGATTTCACAAAGTTCATTAGAGTAAGAGTAGAACCCATTGCCCATTCATGCATTTTTCTTCAAATATTTTTCTCTTTTTCTTTTTTCATTTATTGTTTTGACTTCCTAATGTATTTTTTATGTTACTATTGGTGCACATAGATTTTTTTTTGGTAGTGTCTTTCATTATCCTTGACATACTATTGTTGTTTCCCTTGTTTAATATGTTTTTCTTTTTAAATCTTTTGTTGTATTATTCTCTTGCGGGTTGCTCCAATTTATTTCTCTTCCTAATTGTGAATTGATGTTGCTTAATTTTTTATTTAGAGGATCTACTTCTAAATTTTTTTATCTTCTTGTTTTTTTGCAGTTATCATTCTTGTATCTAGTGAATGAGTAACTCCATCCTGTTATAAATGTTTATAATAAATGAGAGGGGGGGTGGTGAATTAGTTACTCAAGGTCCTTATATACCATTTGAACAATAAAGCAAGCATTCATTATTCTGTTAATCCTACTATTGTTGAGTCTCTACTTAAAATAATGTCTTAAACATAACTTATTTTGCATAATGAAAACATATAAAGCATTTATCAAATTCCACTCTTTTTCACTCTTTCAAAGTGAGCTCTATTAGGAGCAAACCCTGTTAAAGGTTACAAAATACATTGTTAAATGTAACCTTGTTAAAGGATTTAATCACCCTTTTATGAGTGGCCTTGTTAGAGGACTTTGATCATTCCATTTAGAATGTCACCTAGTTAAAGGATTTACATAGACTGTTAAGTCTTCCAAATGAGTGTTAGGTCAACCTCTGTTAAAACGATTTCAATACAAACTATTTGCAATGACTAGAAAGAAAATAATAGGTTTTGATTTGTCTGATTACAACTCCCTTTTGTTGGTTCATATCTATGTTCAATTCTTGTACTGACTCATTGATAAGCCTCTCATTGTCATATGTGATCTTGATTCACTTGGAAACCCTTTAAGCAATCAGTCCACTCTTCTCAACAACTATTAAGCCTTCTACTCAAATTCACTTATCAACATCAACATCATCTCTATAAGCTTTCTCCTTTACCTTCGCATTCACTCACACTTGTGCATTTCTAATCAACCTTGCTCTGTATGCCTCTCTTCACACACACACACAACTCACAACACTGACACCAATTGTTTGACTCTTTATCTCTTTAAATAAGCAATTCACACTTTACCATTTTCTACATCTATCATAGATCTTAGGTTTTATGATCAGGTTCAACTCAATTCATTGTATATGTCTATCCTCTTGTACTTCTTCAAGAAACTTCTCTGGAATCCATCTATTAGGTCTTTACCTAATATTTTCTTTGAATTTAATGATCCAACTCATCAATCTTATCTTCAACATGGTTTACATCTCCCAAGAAATCAACTATGTCAGCTTGATCTCATGATTTCCTTGAATTCATTCTCATATAGTCACTCGACAATCTCTATAATTTTGACACCCGGTCATCACTGAATTACTAGTTCACTGTAAAGCATTCTACCTTGGCATCAATTATCTTGCTCGGTCGATGCTAATGCTTGGTCAACACTAGATTTTCTCAGCACTACTTGTAGCTTGATTTACACTTGCATTACTTGGCATTCCTTAACATTTTACTCTATTGCTTGGCTTGGCTTAGCTTTCTTGACATAAACAATCACTTTGCTTTATCGAAGTCTATCTAATCAAATATCCAGTGTAACTCTCTTTTCATAACTCAACCTTTCCTATAGGTGCTATTGTTATGAGAAACTTCTCAAATCCTCTTCATCAATCAAATAGATATGATATTTAGATTAGGTAGAAATATGTCTCATCAATAGATTTGACATCAATGAAAAAACAACAATTGTTCCAATTGTAAGTTTTCAACAATCTCCCTCTTTGGCATTGATGAAAACATCTCAATATCTCAATATGTAGTAGTATCACTTATTACCCTACAATCCAACAGATTTCATTTTTATCTCTTTTATGAAATTCTTTCTTTGAAAGAATTTTTCCTCTTTGATAATCATCTCCCTCTTTTATGTAACTCTCTCTCTCTCTCTCTCTCTCTCTCTCTCTCTCTCTCTCTCTCTCTCTCTCTCTCTCTCTCTCTCTCTCTCTCTCTCTCTCTCTCTCTCTCTCTCTCTCTCTGTAGTAATATCTCCCACTATAGTAATCTCTCCCTCTTTGACAACAATGCCAAAGACATTTAGCTATCTAAGCTTCAAACTTCTTCATACATCTAAATTATGTAGGTTGTGCATGTCTGGCTAATTCCTGTCATCTATCTATGATTGATCTATTATGTTGTATTGAATTATCTACCTTAGGCATGTCCCAAAGTAGAGTTGAATTGCATCACTATGTAGGATATTCTGATTAGCACATGTGATGCAATGCACCTTGTCTTCTTAAGTATATTTGGTTAAGGGAATCACCCTTAGTTTACCTCTAAGATATTCATGAGCATCTTTAGGTAAGGGTTTTGTGAGTATGTCAGCAATCTATTCTTTAGTATTCACATATTCTAGCTTCACTTCTTTGTCTTCAACCAATCACCTCAAGTAGTGATACTTGATAGCAATGTGCTTTGGCTTATTGCGCATCACTGGATTCTTTGAAATGTTGATAGCACTTGTGTTATCACAATAGATAACCACTAGATCTATAATTTCTTCTTTCATACCTTTTAGTAATTGCTTGACCCACATAATATTTGAATAGTTTACTACAACTATCACATACTAGGCTTTAGGTGATGATCCGTGACACCAATCTCTTTCTTAGAAAGAATGCACCTCCACTAGTGTTTTTTCTGTCATCAATATTTCCTGCCCAATTTGAGTCAGTAAACACTTTCAGTTCAAACTTATCATTTCTTTTGTAATACAATCCATAGTCTTTTGTACCTTTCCAATACCTCATGATCCTTTTCACTTCCATCATGTGATTCTCTTTAGGATTTTTTGAAAATCTAGAAACTATCCCAACTGCTAAAGTAATATCTAGTCTACTATGAACGACATATTGTAGTTTTCCAATCATGGATCTGTATAGGGTCTGGGTCAATCAGTAGAATCATTAGTCTTAGATAGATTATGTCATGTAGACATAGGTGTACTCACTGGCCTGCAATCTTCTATACCAAAAGTCTTTAGTATCTTTGTGATAAATTTGGATTGTGTAATGAGAATACCAAACTTTATTTGATATACTTGTAATCAAACAAAGAATTTGACTTCACCAAACATAGACATTTCAAATTCCTTCTTCATTTCATCAAAAAATGATTTGCATAATGCTTCTCTTCCTCCAAATATGATATCATCAACAAATATTTCAGATAATAATACTTCATTGTTCTTACCATTCTTCAAATATAGGTTACTTTTATTATTTGTCCTTTCAAAACAAATTTCACCAAATAGTAATGTAATTTTTAATAGCATGCTCTTAGGGCTTGCTTCAATCCATAAAGGGCTTTGTTTAGTTTACTTACCACGTTCTTCTTGTTTGGATCTACAAATCCTTTAAGTTGTTCAATGTAGGCTTCTTCCTCTAGTATACCATTTAAAAATGCAGATTTGACATCCATTTGATATACCTTGAAATTCTTGTAGGTTGAATATGCAAGAAGACTTATAACTCCTTCAAGTCTTGCCACAGGAGCAAAATTTTCTCCATAATCAACTCCTTTTTCTTGAGCATAACCCTTGCATCCTAGTCTTATCTTGTTTTTTGTTACTTCTCCATTCTTATTGAGCTTGTTCCTAAAAACCCACTTTGTCCCAATGACATTTTGTCTTTAGATCTTGGCACTAATGTCCAAGTATTGTTCTTCTCAATCTGGTCAATTTCGTTCTTCATTTCCTGGATCTAATCTTCATTATCTAAAGAATCCTTTACTATTTTGGGATAAAACTCATGAAGTAAGTATGTATCATCTTTGAGTCTTTTTCTGGTCATAATTGATGCAAGGAGGGATGAATAACTAAGGCCAAAGGCACATCTAGCTATTCAAACCACCTTGCAAGAGTTAACATAGCAGAAACACAACACATTGAACAACAACCAAAGCAGGAAGAAGAGAAAACACTTGTTGATTCATCAAATTCACGGCTCTAGATATATATGCAACAAACTTTCCAAACTTTCATGTTCTGCTCCAAAATCCCTAAAAAAACTACCCTAACTCTAAGCCTAAACACTTTATATATACTTGCCAAAATGACTTATAGATCATTCTAGAACATTACATAAGAGGAAGGTCGACCCAACAATGGTTTGGATACATTCCAAGAAAAGATCTTAACATAAATATTGCAATCAAAAATCCTGCAAGTTGGCTCGTAGAAATCATGTCCAAATGTTGACACTTGGTATAAATAGGAAAACTTGGCACATGAAGAGTCACTCGGCATACACTGGGCAACTTGTCACATGAAGGAACACTCAGTCAACACTAGATTGCTATAGTAACTTGACATCTACTAGAGTTATAGCAATTCGGCATCCATTAGAGCTATAGTAACTTGACATCCACTAGAGCTACAGTAACTCAACATCCATTAGAGCTACAATAACTTGGCATCCACTAGAGCTACAGTAACTTGGCATCCATTAGAGCTATAGTAACTCAACATCCACTAGAGCTACAGTAACTTGACATCCATTAGAGCTATAGTAACATGGCACCAACATGCAGAATGAACAAAAATGAGCAGGATAACAAGGCAACCCAAAATGCTCTTGCATCAATAACACTTGATTCAACATCAGTAATGATTTTTTCAGGTTTATGATGTATTCTCACATATTTTTCTAGCACAAGTAGTTTCCTTTTATCTTCTATAGGTTCATCTTGAAAATTAATCTCAAGTTCATTTGCTCTTTCTTGTTTAGGTTCAGGTTCATGTTCAACATACTTGACATTTGCTACCCAATGGTCAACATTTCTTGTCTGTGACTCAACATCTTTAGTCTATTGTTGGATACCCACTCTTTGTTGCTCGACAATTTGAATTTGCATTTCATCATTTCCTATCTTCTGAGAGACCGCAACTTGATTTGCTTGATTATTAGGAGTGCTTGGAGTATTATCATCCACATAGATGAATGTATTGTAGTCTTCAAGATCTTCTTTACATGCAATGTCACTTCTTCTTTCTTAACTTGTACTCTATTTAGGGTATAAACAATAGTACTAACTACTTCCCTCCAATTCTTCTTTGACATGCTCTTCTCCATCATTAATGTTCTTGCACAATCCATTATTGATTTGTTTCTTCTTTTAGCTATCCCATTCTGAGGAGGGGTCCTTGGTGCTAAAAAATGTCTTTTAATTCCCTTGTCATTGTAGAATCCATTGAACTTATTTGAAATAAATTCACCATTTGTCAGATCTCAAACAATTCAGACTCTTCCCTATTTCTTTCTCAACTCTGGCTAAATACCACTTGAATAACTAAAAAGCATCAGATTTAGGTTTAAGAAACATTACAATCATCATTCTAGAGTAGTCATAAACAAATAGAATGAAAAAATTATCTCCACAATAGCTTTGAACTTTAATGGGTCCACATAAGTTGGTATGAACCAATTCCAAAATATTAATAGAAGTGTATGTTTTTCTCTTGAAACTAGACTTGGCCATCTTTCCCAATTGACATTGTTTACACATAGCATTATCAAACTTCTTTAGTTTAGGCAACGCTCTTACTTTCTTCATCTTACTAATATTCACCAAATTGTCAAAGTTCACATGACATAGTCTCTTATGCCATAACCAAACATCTTCTTGTTGTGCAATCAAACATGTCTCACTTGATAGATCTAGATAGAACAAATTACCTCTTATTTGATCACCAATTCCAACTAGCTTACCATCATCATCATGTATCTTGGCCTTCCTATTGTGGAATTCAAATCTATAACCTGATTTGTTCAGCTGTGAAACACTCAATAGATTATAGTTAAGTCCTTCAACCCAATAAACATTGTCACAAGTTATCTTGTTAGTCAGTTGAATAGTTCCTTTACCTTTCACAACACATGGAATTTCATTACCAAATTTAGCACATCCACCTTCGTATGGACCAATATCTTCAAATTTATCTTTATCACCAGTCATATGATTGGAGCATCCACTGTCTATTATCCATCTGTCACTTTTGTTTACATATGAAATTAATGCAATTTTCTCATCTTTATCAGAGCATTATCATCGGCATAGATGAATGTATTGTAGTCCTCAAGATCTTCTTTACATGCAATGTCACTTCTTTCTTTCTTGACTTGTACTTTATTTAGGGTATAAACAATAGTACTGACTACTTCTCTCCAATTCTTCTTTGACACACTCTTCTCCATCATTAATGTTCTTGCATAGTCTATTATTAATTTGTTTCTTCTTTTAGCTATCCCATTCTAAGGAGGGGTCCTTGGTGCTGACATAAGTCTTTTAATTCCCCTATCATTGCAAAATCCATTGAACTTATTTGAAATAAATTCACCACCTCTATCAAATCTCAAACAATTAAGACTCTTCCCTATTTCTTTCTCAACTCTGGCTAAATACCACTTGAATAACTAAAAAGCATTAGATTTAGATTTAAGAAACATTAAAATCATCATTCTAGAGTAGTCATAAACAAATAGAATGAAAAAATTATCTCCACAATAGCTTTGAACTTCAATGGGTCCACATAAGTTGTATGAACCATTTCCAAAATATTAATAGAAGTGTATGTTTTTCTCTTGAAACTAGACTTGGCCATCTTTCCCAATTGACATTGTTTACACATAACATTATCAGGTTTCTTTAGTTTAGGAAACCCTCTCACTTTCTTCATCTTACTAATATTCACCAAATTGTCAAAGTTCACATGACATAGTCTCTTGTGCCATAACCAAACATCTTCTTGTTGTGCAATCAAATATGTCTTACTTGATAGATCTAGATAGAACAAATTACCTCTTATTTGATCACCACTTCCAACTAGCTTACCATCAACATCATGTATCTTGGCCTTCCTATTATGGAATTCAAATCTGTAACCTAATTTGTTTAGCTGTGAAACACTTAACAAATTATAGTTAAGTTCTTCAACCCAATCAACATTGTCACAAGTTATCTTGTCAGTTAGTTGAATAGTTCCTTTACCTTTCACAACACATGGAATTTCATTACTGTAAGAATTTGGCTTAGGCCAAAATTCACCCACGACCAAGGAACTCAAACACAAGCACAATAGTAGACCAATAGAGAGAGAGTATGATCAGAATGATGATATATTCATTCAATATGCCATACAACCATATCAGAGTACACTAGGAGTGCCTGTATATAAAGACCTCAAGAGAGCTTCTAGAATGCATAGAAGTTAGCATCATGATAAGTCATACAACCAGGCACATGTCCACTAGATATGGGTTATCCTCCATTAAGCACATAATTAAGTGTGATGATGTGAGGATGAGCCTACAATGGTGTAGACAACATGTGCTAAATTAGGAGTATAGATAACTGTGTTGTTTGTGGAGGGGTGATATGTAGACTTAAAAAACCCCTTGTCACAAGTGTATGAACAAAGGCAGTCACCGGCCGGAGAGTTGAGCACTGGCTAGAATGTTGAAAGAGGGCCGCCGGTGGATGTGTAGGGCTATGCCAAAATTTGTTGTATGGCCAGTTGGGAGAAATTTGTAGTTGCCCATAGATTTATTCAATAAACCCTGCGAATTAATAAATCTAAATATTCCACCAAAATTATAGAGTTGAGTCAGGGTGTCATTGCCCGGTTCAGCTAAAAAATATTTCTTTGCTTGTGCAACTAATAAATCCAAAAATACTAGTTCGAAAAATAAATGCAAAGAAGAAATAAAATGTAGATATGAACAATTAAATAATTAGATCAATTAAATGACCATACCCAAACTGCAAATTGGGGCCTCCCGGTTTCGATTTGCAATTTTTTTTTTGCCTCATATCAACTTTCACCTAGTATAGGAAAATTTATAGTCGATCTTCACCAAATTGATGCTCCAAATGCAATGGCAAGGTCAGATCTGGCTCTAGACCCTCCTAATTTCTGTAGATTATCTGGATTTGAGTCGAGGTGCTGAAGAACGGTCTCGAATAGCTATGTCTAGAGAATCTCCCTCAGCTCTGATGCCATGTAAGAATTTGGCTTAGGCCAAAATTCACCCATGACCAAGGAACTCAAACACAAGCACAACAGTAGACTAATAGAGAAAGAGTATGATCAGAATGATGATATATTCATTCAATATGCCATACAACCATATCAGAGTACACTAGGAGTGCTTGTATATAAAGGCCTTAGGAGAGCTTCTAGAATGCATAGAAGTCAACATCATGATAAGTCATACAACCAAGCACATGTCCACCAGATATGGGTTATCCTCCATTAAGTATGGAATTAAGTGCGATGATGTGAGGATAAACCTACAATGGTGTAGCACACAAATAAATGGTGTAGACAACATGTGCTAAATTAGAAGTGTGGATAACTATGTTGTCTACATGACAACTCAAGGAATGATGTGAACTCTAGTGTTGTAGATACCATGTGCATAATTAGAGTTCAATACTTCTGTGATAGTACACAAACTCCTAAGCATCTCACCTAAATAAATAATAGAATAATGCAATATAATAAAATAATGCATTAACCTAAGTAAACTTAAGTAAGTGTAAATAATAAATACTTATTTACATGAACAATTACCAAATTTAACACATCCACCTTTGTATGGACCAATATCTTCATATTTATCTTTATCACTAGTCATATGATTGGAGCATCCATTGTCTATTATCCATCTATCACTTTTGTTTACATATGAAATTAATGAAATTTTCTCATCTTTATCAAAAATCTTCTTTGATAGAAAAATATACAACTTCATCATCATTACTCTTAGATTCATTGTTAGTTTCTTCTTTGGTTATATAACAAGATTTCTTACCTTTGTCATCCTTGCTTTTCTTTTAATATTTGTCATCTCTTCTTCCTTTGTACTTACTTTCCTTATTTTCATCCTTGTCCTCTCTGTCTGGACACCTAGTAGCAATATGACCAACTTTGTTGAATGAAAAATAAATTATAGGTAATTTACCTTTGTATTTACCTCTTCCTCTTCTAAATATTTTTACAATAAGGGCTTCAAGTTCATCAATGCCATCATGAGAACTATCATTTTCACTCTTCATGTGTTTACCTTTCCTTTTGCTAAGAACTAGTTGTGACTTGAAAGCAGATTCAATAGTGGCAAGTGTGTAGTTATCAAAGTTAGACATCTCAAAAGCAATAAGTCTACTAATTACACCTTTTAAGGTTAGATTGTTAATTGGTGTGCATCTCAATTCTTGGATTCCAGAGAATCTAATGGCATGGATAGGGAGTAGAGTCCTCAATACCTTAATTATCATTGTTTCATCTTTGATTTCTCCATTTGCACCATGAATAGCATTAAAAACGTCTTTAACTCTTATGCAATATTATACTATGTTCTCACCTTCCATTATTCTCATGTCATCAAATTTTCCTCTCAGGCTTTCTGATTTGGCTCTTAGGACATTGGCATCACCTCCATATATGGTCTTCAATTTGTCTCACATCTTCTTTGCACTATCACATTCTATTAGATCATCAAACTCAACATAGCTTGGGGCTAAGGCAATATCCAACATTGCTTGGTTGTGTTCTAGCTTCTGTTTGAGTTGTTTAGTAGTTAGAGGAGTAGTTGTTATCTTTACAAATTTGTTGTCTAGAAAATTGATAGTAGTATCACCGACACTGGATATTTGCAACCTCATTAAGGTCTGTCATGCATGAAAGTTCTCCTTGTTGAGCTTAGGTACATCTCTCTTATGAATCATGATCTTTAGCTTTAAGTACCTTCAAAAATTTCCCTATAAGCACTGAGCTCTAATACCAATTGTTAGAGATATTTAGAATAACTGAGAGGGGGGGGAGGGGTGAATTAGTTACTCAAGGTCCTTATGTACCATTTGAACAATAAAATAAGCACTCATTATTCTGCTAATCTTGTTGTTGCTCGGTCTCTATTGAAAATATTATCTTAAAAACATAACTTGCTTTGCATAATGAAAACATTATCAAATGCAAAACATATAAAGAATTCATCACAGATTTGACACTAGGATTTTTATGTGGAAACCCAATTTGGGAAAAACCTCCAGCAACATGTCACTTTTTTCCACTCTTTCGAAATGAGATCTGTTAGGAGCTAAGCCTGTTAAAGGTTATAAAACACATTTTTAAATGTGATCTTGTTAAATGATTTAATCACCTTGTTAGGAGTGGCCTTGGTAGAGGACTTTGTTCATTCCATTTAGAATTTCACCTAGTTAAAGGATTTACATAGACTATTAAGTCTTTGAAATGACTGTTAGGTCAACCTTTGTTAAAAGTATTTCAATACAAATATTTACAATGACTAGAAAGAAAATAGTAGGTTTTGATCTGTGTGATTACAACTCTCTTTTGTTGGTTCAAATCTCTGTTTGATTCTTGTGCCGATTCACTAATAAGCCTCCCATTGTCATCTTTGATCTTGATTCACTTGAAAAACCTTGAAGCAATCAATCCAATCTTCTCAACAACAACTAAGCCTTCTACTTAGATTCACTTATCGACATCAACATCATCTCTACAAGCTTTCTCCTTTAACTTCACATTCACTCACACTTATGCATTTTTTATCAACCTTTCTCTATATGCCTCTCTTCACACACACACACACACACACACACACACACACACACACACACACACACACACACACACACACACACACACACACACACACACACACACACATCACACAACACTAGTAATGATTTTTTGGATCTTTATCTCTTTAAATAGCAAGTTCATGTTTTATCATTTTCTACATCCACCAAAGATATTAGGTTTTACAATTAGGTTCAACTTGATTCATTGTATTTTTCCATCTTCTTGATCTTCTTCTAAAGACTTCTCTAGAATGCATTTGTTAAGTCTTTACCTAATCCTTGTCTTGAATTTAATGATCCAACTCATCAATCTTATCTTCAACATGATTTACATCTCCCAATAAATCAATTATGTCATCTTGATCTCACGATTTCTTTGAATTCATTCTCATATTGTCACTTGAAAATCTCTAAATTCTAATGCTTGGTCATCACTAAATTACTTGGTCATTGTAAAGCATTCTAGCTTAGCATCAACTATCTTGGTTAGTCGATGTTAATGCTTGATCAACACTATATTTTCTCACCACTAACTGTATCTCAGTTGACACTAGCTTTACTTGACATTCCTTAGCATTCAACTCTATTGCTTGACTTGGCTTAGCTTTCTTGACATAAAAAATCACTTTTTTTTTTTTTTTTTTTCAAAGAGGGGTAAACGCTTTGACTTGGAGCTATGAACCAATGAGGCCACAAACGGGGGACCTCATCCCCATGAGATTTGAACCTTGATGGCAAGGATAACAACACAACAACTTAACCATCACAACATGCCACTATTGGCAACATAAAAAATCACTTTGCTTTATCAAAGTCTATCTAATTAAATGTCCATTATAACTCCCTTTTCATAACTCAACCTTTCCTCTAGGTGCTATTTTTATGAGCAACTTCTCAAATCCTCTTCATCAATCAAATAGATACAATATTTAGATTAGGTAGCAATATGTTTTATCAATATATTTGACATCGATGACAAAACAATAATTATTCCAATTGTAAGTTTCTAACACATCCTACTTATTATGGGGAGAGTTCATCTCCATTGTTTCATTTTGACCTTGATTATTCTCTGTTGCTTGATGGTTGTAATTTTTAGGTATGTTCCCAATCCTTTTTTTGTGCTATGATGTCAAAGATTAATTATCCTTATTTAATTGACCTTTATGTGTTGTATCCCACAAGATTAATTGTTCTCTTAAGTCATTCTAGATCAATTTTAACTCCAAGGTCAACTATCCATGTTTTTAAATTTTTTCTCTAATATCTTCTAAATACAAATTCTATTGCATGCAATTTTCACATTGTTGGAGTTTATTACATTTTCCTCAATGTTGTTATTCTCTAACTCATTTATGTTATCATTGTTTAGAGGACTTTATCTATCCCCTTTTTTATCTTTGTTCATTTTTTGCTCTTTTTCATGAGTAGTTTGCTCAATGATGTTTATCTTCATGTCCATATCTTTATCTAATATCTCTCCTTCCTTTGTATACCCTCTTGGATATCAAATTATACTAGCAATTTGAAGCCTCTGTATGTTGTTGCTAATATTATTAGGTTGATCAGCAGATAAAGTTTGTTGATCTTCCATATTCTTTGGTGAATGATTTTTCATATTGTCTTTAGTTGGTTTTGAGGCCTTTGGAAAGATTTGTTTTAGGTTTGAGTTACCATCAATATATTTAAATCTCACTTTCTATAAATCCTTTAATGTTCCGGGAGTATAATTTCTTGTATTTTACCCTCAAATTTTGAATATTCTATATTGTATAAAGATCCATTCGTTATTATTTTCCTAGGTTTAGATTCTTTCCAATTTGTTTCTATGTTTACTAATATCTTGATGTTGTTGGATTTTTATAGCTAGCTTCAATCCCTAAAAATTCACCTATGTATTCTCCTATTTGTTTGATGATTTTATATTGTGTTAGTTCTACTAGTAAGGATTTAATACTAATCCATGTTGGTAAACATAGCTTGCTAGAAGATTTCTCATGGAAATTTGGAGCCCATCTAATGAAATTAACACTATATCATTTGTAAAAGCATAACGACCCAGACAATAAATAATCTATTATAACTATATTATTGCAATGTAAATAAAACATGTAGTTAGAGATAGAGGACATACTTACCTAGTCATTTCAAAAGTCATTCAAACATTTTGTCAAGTGAGGGTTCTTTGTTTTAGGCCCATTCCAAAAGGTGAAAATGCCTAGGTCTTAGCACTCAAACTATCTTCTTTCACTGTGCATGGTACCTATAATTAAAAAGTTTTCTAAATATTTGTTATTGTTTTTGGGTGATTTCTAATCTCTACCTATATTCTATGGTCTTCTTCTAGCTTTCTATCAGTAATTGATTCTACCCTTGATCCTTTGTTGTTAATGTCAATAGGTTCTTTTAGGTTAGGGTTTCTACTAGCAGAAGGGTGATTGATCTCTCTATTGTGTGGTTGAGGTTTTGTGGAAAGTACATGTAGAGGGATGTATACATTACCAGATGGAATCTTGTTGGAGGGTGTGGAATGGCTTACCTATTTGATTGATATTGAGGATTCATTATTTTCTATCGTGGGATTCCTTTTGATATCATTGTCCTGAATCCTATTGGACTCCAGATTTTTGCTTGGTCAAAGAATGTGAGGGATTGATGATCTAGGGTAATGGAATTTTTTTAGGATTCCTTTATCTGGTGACTATAGTCTAGCTTTCTCCATTTATTTAAACCATGATCTATGATTCTAGGATTTTGTGCTTGAAAATGTACCTTTTTCTTGTGATGGGTATATTTCTATTTGCCCTGTTCGATTGATTGTTATGACTGCAAAGATGATTGATTCCTAGATGTTCCTATTGATTGATGGAGGAATAAACATGGTAAACTAGATATTGAGAGGGGGAGGGGGGGTAGGTGAATCATAACCTATAACACTTTATAACTTTTCACCAATTCATCCACATCTATTGATAACTTGTGCATGCAAAACTTATAATGTAAATTTGTTGTAACATATTAATATGATCAATCACATGCATGAAAGTAAAATACACAACACAATAATTGTTACCTAGAAACCCTCCAAGGTGAAGGTAAAATTGGGGTGGTGATGACACCGACAAATCTTCACTACTGCAATAATAAAGTTAACCAGTTAAGGTTAAAATGTTTGACCATAAAATATGATCTACCCTATGAGGGGTATACCCTATTAAAGACTTAACCTTGTTAGAGGATTTGACACTTAAAACAAAGAAAGGAATTTGTTAGGAGATTTACAAAGGCTTGTTAGGACTACTTTGTAAAGATATTTACCTTGTCTCAATTACAAATAATTGATTCAGTACCTAACTCTCAATTTTCTCTGCAATCCAATTTCGAGTCTTCTCCTTGCTAACTGATCCTCTCCTCTGATCTAATGTGCTTGTCTTTCCCTTTCACTTCATTGCCATGACTAGGTCACTTGCTTTGTTAGATGATAACATAACCCTTCACTGATCTATTCTCAATCCTTCTCTTGCATAACACTTCAAGTTCGCATGCATACACGTCTCTTCCTTTCTATTACTTTGCATGCATACAATCTAGGTTAAGATCATCACTATTAAAGAATTTTATAAAGAGTTTTCTAGATGGTTCCATGTTTTGCCTCTTCACCTTGATCATTGAACACATAACATAGGGATCTATGATCTATGTCATGTAAATGTTTTGTAACAACCTCTTCCAGTATTAAATGTTCTGTAACAACCTCGACAAAATTTAAATAATCCTTCCAAGTCAACTTGATGATCATTTTGCCTCAAACTTTGTTCCATTCCTAACTTTTATGTCAAATCTACATTGCTCGATCTTTACTATTTCCTGATGCTCAAAATTATTGTTATTCGATTTGTATTACCCTTCTAATGTTTGGCATGCGTTATGCTCAACACACACTATATAACTCGACACTTGTATACTTGGAATCTGCTCAGTTGATGATGAGCTTGACTCATATAGAAAATTACTCTGTGACCAAAAAACTTACTCGACTCCTGTAGAGCTTGGTACATACTTGCTTATGTACATGACTCGACCTATATAGAGTAGCTTGGTCATAGTGATGATTGTCTAACTCTGCCTTGTAAATGACTAAGTGGTTGAGACTAATAGACAAAAATGGTTAGAGATACTAATAGTTCCTATTTGGGAGGAAAAGGGAGATACTTTAATAGGATTGTAGGTATCCACTCTTTTGAGCCACTAAGCCATTCAAATATGAATGTGAGGGAAAGAGGGAAATTTCCAAATATGATTCCTCTTATAATACAAATTAGATTAGCTAGAACCCAAAGGAAGAATAGTGCCACTACTAAGTTCAAAATACAAATAGGAATACAATACAAGGAAATGCACTCTTTGGCCCTTATAAGATAATGTATATGTAAAATTGAACCAATTGTTTAAATAATGCAAATCTAGATGCTATGTGTATACAATCAACCCAATTAAGATATAAATCCAAGATATCGATATGAAAGGAAATTGAATATAAAAGATTCACATTGAAATATGTAGAGGAATATGTATTTTAGCTTTTAAAGTCATATATGAGCCTGTTTCTAAATATTTGACTATAGATTCATGAATGAATTAATGAAAGAAACAAAACCCAAAAAAAATTCATCCAGAAAAGTAGAAAGAACTAGGTTGATCAGGAGAAGGACTAGGTAGACTTGGAAGGATTTCTTTCTACAACATTGATGTAGTCCGATGAAATTGTAACAAAATCAAACCAAATTCTCTAGAAATATTCCAAGGAGTTATTTCCAGATCTACATGTAAAATTTTGCTATCTTGCTCCTACATACAAAAAATGAAGGGTTTTTGTTGTTGGGTTAATGAGGGTTTTCCTTGGTCAAGACCTAGGTGAAGGAATTAACCATAAATTAAAATATAATTGATAATGGAAATGCTTTCATATAGTAGATCTTAATAATATTAAATGAGAAATACAATTATGTTTGAAAATGCAATTGCATTTGATATGTGATCAAGTAATGTAACAACCTTGACTCAAAGAAATCAAAGAAGCCAAAACCTCATGTATTGAAATGGATGTGACATGTCATGGATGAATAATAGAAGAACATGAATGATATATCTTCTCCTTAGAACCAAACTCCACTACCACCTTAAGGGAAGAAGCTTGATGCGAGAAGGAGATGCTTAGACTTGAATGTTTGAAGATGCTTGAAGATGAATGCCTTGATTGCTTTCTTTTGGATGCCTTAGCTTGTGAAGATGAGATAAATGGAGAATGAGACATGAAAATGAAGCACCCAAGTCTCTTTTTACACTAGTTAATGGGTGGGAAAATAACTTAGGCCAACCAAAGAGTAAATTAAGTCAATTGGAAAACTCAAGGATTTTCGGGCCCTAAACCCCAAAACCACCAAGGATTAGGTAAACTTGGTCAACCTAGTTCTAGACTAGGTTGACTTGGCTGACCTAGTCCTAGGGAAGGGAACAAGAAGGCCTAAGAAAGGTCCAGAAGGAGGTGTAAGTAAAGTTGGAAGTTAACAAGTTGATCAGAACATATGGTCAAAAGGGTAGAAAAGTGACACCTAGAAGATCATGTCAGAAAGTGAGAGATGATGAAGAACCATAAAATAGAAGGGGAGCAAAGAAAAAATAGACTAAAACCAAACTAAAGAGGGCGAAAAGGTCTCAAAATGAAGTGTGTCCCTTTTAAGACAATACATTTAGCCCACACTTTGGTAAGAGTATTAGGTAAGTCATACTCTCCGTAAAGGAAGGAGAGAAGAAATACAATGTCACATAGAGGTAGAAAAATCACTAAGATTAAGGAAAACAGCCCCCAAACCTAGGATCCTAACTCCATTTCCATTCATAAGAGCACAAAAACAAAGCAAAATAAAGCCAAAGAAAACAAAAGGAAAACAAAGCCAAAGATATACGAAAGGGGTTAGTACTAAAGCCCAAATCAACTAGTGAAAGAGACTTTGATCAACAATACATTATCCACTACTATCATATTCATAAGGCTTTTACAAAATATAAGAGATCATATAGAAAAGGAAATATCATCACAAAGGACTATATCCCTCATGATTCTACTCCACCAACATAAAAGTATAAAGAGAGAAAGAAAGGGACAATGATTATCTTGCTCAGTATGGTTTGTGTGCCTTACTATGAATCACAAAAGGAAAGGATTGAATGGTCTATCAAGTTTGTGTACCTTATAGTCATTCTTAATAAACAAAAACTAGGATCAAATGGTCTAGTAGGTTTGTGTTCCCGATAGTCAATCATGTGTGCCCATTGAAAACTTGTGCATGCATATGTATACGTGTCCACCCATGGATCAATTTCCTGGTATCACCATGGAGTGTAAATGTGCATGCATTACCCTAGGATGGATTTAGCAAAAAGAAAAAAAAAACTACATTCCCTCGGGATGGAAAAGTATCACTAATACTCATTGAGGATTTAGAAAATGTGCATGCGCTACCCATATATGAGTTTTAGCATATGTGCTTGTGTATGAAAAAGATAGATGAAGCAACAATGCATAGATTTGAGGATGACCTAGAAATCATACTAAGATAACCAAGCTAAATTACTCCAATTCATACTCTAAATCCATATTTTCTACCCCATGGTTGTCAATAGAAATTATGTACAAAGAGGGTTTATATATTCCCACATCATTATGATGACTATGTATCCATAGATATCATAAGGAAGCAAATAAAAGATAACTACTTCTAGAAACAAGGAGATATCCTCTTACACAATGTATGCCAAAATACAACAATGAGAAATAACTCTTATAAGCTAAGGTGATAGAAAAATTATGAAAGGATATGTCACTTATAAGAAGAGACCCTTGAAAGGAAGAGATCTTGTGTACAAGACATCTACCTTCAAGAGGAGTGTTATGAAAAAAGATACAACTTCAAGATAAAGAGAGGGAAAAAAAAAATGCACCTATTTAGCCCCCTATGTAGATGAAATAGGGATCCTTGGAAGAAGGATGAAAAAATTTAGAGCACATAGTAAAGAAAAATGTTTATAATCAACATAGTTTTGCAAATAAAGAAGAGGATATGATCAAGAACATGCACCTCTTGGATAAGAGATAATCGTGATCAAGACACAATAAACATATGCCACTCTACTAAGGAAAGGCAATCCATTAAAAAAGAAAGATAGAAAAATGTACAAAAACCTTGCCCCCAAACCATCAGACAAGAAAGAAAATCTATGGTGAGATTATACGACAACATCTTGCAAGATATAAAGATGAATCATAAGCAACAATTGATAGTCATGCACAAAATGAAAATACCTTATATCCACAAGAATTATTATATAATAATGCAATACTATAAATGATTTAAGTGAGAAACACCTGACTTGAAACAACATAAAATGTTAGAAAATATATCTATAGATGATTATTAAATAATAAACATTACTATCCAAGGTATAGAAGGACATCAACTAGACACACAATCCTACATGCAAAAAATCTTTTCATAGCCAAAGATAATAATTTATCATAAAGTAATTCAATCTATAGAGAAATGAAGCAGGAATATTAAAGGATACCACATTATGCCAACTTGGTTATCATGAAATGAATAATAAAGGAATAATAAACCCTTGAGAGAAGAGAAAGAAAATCCAATATATGCCCTAAATGAGAGATTATTTATAATGAAGATTCACTTATAAACACAAGATTTCACTCATGATGTTAATCCCTATGCAACACGATAAATTTATGCATGAGAAAACACCAAATTATGAGAGAATGCAAGTTCATGAAGTATATTGGATGCATTTCACTAGAGAAGAAGGACACATTATATTTCCCTAAATGGTTTCAATTTATACTAGACATGCAATACCAAGAAAACATAAGATTTCACTTTGGATGTTACTCTAGAAGTAATCACAATAAATGAATGCAAGAAAATATGTCACTACATAAAAGAAAAACAAGTCATAAAAGGGAAAAAATGCATCCTATGATATAGATAGAAAGAAGAAATAAGAAATTTCCCCCAAGTGAGGAGACAAGGGAAATGACTATTATGTTACTCCCAAAGCAAGACAAAGAGCCCCCAAAAGATATGCTAACAATATCACATAGCTCAGAACAACATAATATTGACATATCAGTCAGGATTTTTTATTAGTGACGACACTTATTTAGATTTTGTATGGCTACCGAGCTCATTGAATAATCTACAATATTTGCCATGTAATTCAGTAGCTACCAAATTCTACAGTTGCTACCGATTCTTCTAGACTAATTTTAGTGGCCACCAAGCATTCCAGTGGTTACCGAGGGAATTTAGTGAGTGTGAAGTGCAACAATTCAAACCGAGTAGAATCAGGTAGTGTGAAGTCTAGCAGTTCAACTTGAGCACTCCAGTGGTTACCGAGCTTTGCAGTTTCTATTGAGCTAGAAGTTTATGTGATGCAAAGCTAGTGTTAACCGAGCCATATGTGAAGTTAGTGTTTACCGAGTGAAGTTATGGTAAACTAGTAATTCAATTTATGCCAAGTGACATAGTGTTTACCAAGTCACCAATGCAGACAAAGTTTGAGGCTGCTTTGAGGTTATTAGTATGGAATAAGCTTCTACTTCTACCAAATGCATGATGATGTTGAGTAATGATAGTGGACACCGAGTATCAAAACTTCACCAAGTCAGTCTTCAAAACCTGAGTGCCTTCATATGGGCTGACTTTGTAATATTGGTGTTAACTTGTATAATGACTGACTTTATAATTTTGTAAATTGGATTTGTATATATGTAATGTATTGTATCATATCCAATGTGTGTGAATATGTAATTCATAAGTGTGTAAGAATGTGAATGAGATCAAGCAATAGATAAAGTATATATTGAAGGCCATATCAAAAAAGGAGCAACAAAGATATATCCATCATAAAAGGTGATTAGTATTTCAAGGAATCTCTATCAACAAATTAGTTGTAAGTCAAAGATCTACTGTTCCATTCTAACAGGTGAATCAGTCTAAATCCTTTAAAAAGGTAGACTTAACATTCTTTCTTAAATCTCTTAACAGAGTGCATACTTTATTGTGTGTTTGTAAAAACCTCTAACAAGGTGGACCTAGCAGTCCTAATTGCTCCTAATAGAGCACATCATCATAAGTGATCACTGTAAGCCCTAACAGGCTAACTTTATGTTGTAGTATTGAAGTTTTGTGGGTATCATCCCCACCCCAGTTTTACTTTCTATTTGGAAGGTTTCTGGGTCACCAAATTATTGTGTTCAAGTGTTATGAATGTTTTATGTTTTCAGTTTCTCATGCATGCAATTAGATGAATAAATGATAATTGGAATATTGCTATCAAGTGCTGAATTTGATAAAGTTTTCAAGGTTACTGATTCATAGCTCCCCTCTTAGTAACCTAGCATAGTCTTGAATATTTCCAACAATTGGTATCAGAGCTTTGTGGTTCTTAGGATAAAGTTTAACAACTTGAGCAAAGATCAAGAATATGGAGATATTCAGACTTGATAAGGCAATTGACAATGAAAAGTTGGATCTAGAAATGGCCATTGCGCAACTCAAGAAAGCTAAGGAGCAACTTTCCCAATTCCTAAAAAGAAGGAAGGAACTTGCAAATCAAATGGATGATCATTAGTACATTGAAGAAAGAATTGAAGACTTTTTTCCTTCAAGTAGTTTAGATGAAGGAAATGATGCAATCAAAGAACTCCTAGAGAAGAATGGTTCCCTACAAGAGGAAGTAAGAAAGCTCAAAAGAGAAAAATAAATTCAATCAGTAAAGCTATGTGAAATACTGGAATAGAGGAACAAGATGAAAAAAGATATGGATGGAAGAAACAATGAGATCCAGAACCAATTCCTTCAACATGCAGATCTTATGGACCAAATCTCCAATGCAAATGAGGAAATCATGATCCAAAGATAGATCAATGAAAGATTAAGAAATGATCTAAATTTAGAAAGACAAATCAATGAAAGAATAAGAAATGAGCTGAGATTTGAAAAGAAAATCAGTGAAAGATTGAAAAATGACCTAAACACTGAAAAGCAAATCAATGAAAGAATGATGAAATCCCAAGTAGATATATATCAATTAAATCAACTAAATGAGTAGAATCTCTATAGACAAAAGGGTAAAGTAGGAATTGGATACAAAGAAGAAGGTGAATCCTCTGAACAAGGTGCTCAAAGGAATCAAAGACCTACTTGCAATCACTATGGTAAGTTAGGTCATACATCAAACAAATGTTGGAGTAATGGTAAATCAAAATTTAATGGAAAATGCTACAATTACAATCAACATGGTCACAGGGCTAATGAATGTAAAGAGAAACCAAGATTTGAGGGCAAGTGTCACAAGTGCAAGAAACAAGGCCACAAGGCATCAGATTGTAGAACTAATTCATTCAATCTAGTAGAGAAAATTGTGAAAGCAATATTTGGTTGAGACTACAACACTTGGTGTAGATGTCATTACTGTGGAGAATATGGACACATTGTCATGAATTGTGTTAAACATTACACAAGGAAGAGAGATACCACCATAATATGTTTTACTTGTACTGAACTTGGTCATCTAGCCAAGAATTTCATGAATACAAGTAGAGTTGAAGATAAAAAGAAAGCAAAAGTAGATAATATTCGAAAGAAAATGAGGTAGCAATGGATTCCCAAATCTATCGAGAAAGCTAGTTCAAGTAATGATGGTCATGTCACTCAAAAAGTGGGTGACTCCACCATTTTCAACTAGGTTTCCAAAGAAAAACTGGAACTGCATTCTCAATATCACATTCAAATAGTTCCAATTGAAGGGTGACAAAGATCCAAATTAGTATTTAAGATACAAAAGGATCACTAAGAAAGATCAGTATCAGTTATCACTGAGTTACCTTCTCTACCGAGTAAGGTTGGGTCATAGAATCTATCAAGCAAGATCATGAGTAACAAGACACACATGGTTATTGAGTTATAAAACCTTCACCAAGTAATCAATTGAATAGTGGATGACAACCTAGTGAGCATAATGTCAAACATGATGTCAACCCAACTACCTTCATACCGAGCATTAATGGAAAAGTTTTAACAAAAAGCATGAAAACAAATTCATTTTTCACCATGAAATCTAAGTGCTATTGTGAAGAAAGCGAATTCCAATGCAATCAAGTGACTTCAAGTGAATTTGCAACAAGGTTTTCAAGGGTTTGATAATTTACTGAGTAATCATGGCATCGATTAGTAGCAGTAGCAAAGTGAAGAAAGGGTCTGAGATGTTGGTTTGAGGAGTCGAGTGGAAAGCACCAGACTTCAAACTTGTGCCCACAATCACAAAAACCCTCGACCCAAGTAGAGCTCAATCAAAAATCCCTCCAAAGGTAATCCTTATTAATGATATTCAAACTCATTTCAAGTGTTCTATTCAAGAAATTGGAACCCTAGAAATGGATGATGCCCTAGGTGAATTGTGTATTAATGGAGTTCTCAAACTTGAGCATAAACATTTGGAAGACAAAGGTTTGAGCCACATTCCTCACATGCCCCAAGGTTTTCAAGGCAAATGGATTAGATACATTCTAAGCCAGGTGCATAATGGTCAGATATGGCTTGAGAAACTAGTTGTAATCACAAAGAAAATGATTCATCTCATCATCGACCTTTCCATGCTTACTAAAGCTAAAACCACCAAAACCCTAGGTTGGGTTGAGCTAGAAAAGAAAACCCTAGTTGAGTGGGATGACTGAGGCATGAAAATCAATAGTGTAACAAATACAAAACTAAAATTTGGGATACATGTGATAGCTCACAAGATATATAGTTTGAGTCGCCTTAATAGTGTATCATGTGAAGCTGTGGACTTAGCTTATAAATTTGTGAAGAATGATTTCTCTTATAACATGGTAGATCTATTGTTGAAGCAATTCAACAAGAATATGGAAAGTATTTAGACTTCCAAGAACAACCCTTGCAAATTTGGCTCTCTATTGACTTGTTTGTTCTTTTATGTTAAGAAGTTCTTCCCATCCAAAGGCACATTAGTATGGAGAAAAGATGTGCCTATATTATACCAGATAAATGAATACATTACAAAAATGGGAGAAAATTTTGTTAGCATTATGGACAACTACATTGAAGTATTCAAAGAGAAAATGAATAACAGATTCAAAATACCTAAGAAGCTAGTAGAAGACTACAAAGATGATGTTTGTTTCATGGTAGATAGTGACAGAGTCTACATTCAGGCAATAAGACCTAGAATTGTATGGGTAAGGCCTCTTCCCTATGACGTAAATATTGATGAAACAAAGCATATTATTGAAGCTCTAATTAATGAACCTATAGATCCAAATGCATCATACTTTTGAACATATGATGAGGCAAAGGCAAGGATAGAGCTAGAGATAAAGCTCCCATAAGTGGTTAACAAAGGTAAGAGGAGGATAACAAAACTAAAAACAAGCATGCCTCTTATGTTAAATGAGGGCAAAGGAGAAGATATAGATGAGGAGGTAGAGGATGAAGACGAATAAAAAAAAGAATAACTTGTGAAGAAGAAAGGCAAGGTGATCATCACCAAGCCACCTAAGCCATCCACTGCAGTCTTCACAAGGAGGTCTAGGAAGAAAGGTAGTGATATTGTATTTAGCAAACCTCCTCCCACCTTCCAAGAAAAATTGAAACAAATGGAAGAAGGTGCAGGTATAACCAAATTCAAATCTTTGAAGTATGAAACTAGGTCAAAGGTAGAAAAGAAACAGGTGGAAGAACTAGTGTTAACCAAAATGGGAAAATGGAAGTATTCACCAAATCAAATAGCCTCCAAAATCTCTAATGAATTAATAGATAAAATAAAGCCAAGATGGGACTTTGCAATGCAAACAACAAAAGACATTTATGCACAAAACTTGAGGCAATTACTACTGAGCATGACAGATGCTAAGGTAAAAGAGTCTTTGAAGAAAAATGAAGATAAAATGACTCTTAGATTTAATACTTGTTTAATTTTGATCAAGGATATAGAGCATGTGGTTAAGAATGCCACAAGAATGTGGAATAATGTTTATCATTTGCATAAACAAAGTGACTTCCTAGTAGATGTTAAGGATGATGATGATGACAGTGATGATGATGAAGAAGAAACTTACACTGAGCCCACGCATTTTGACAATGAGGAAGTTGAAGAAGATAAAGAGGATGAAGCTATCAAGGAAGACAAAGAAGATGATGAGGAGATTGACCCTATGAAGATAGTAGCTATAGTCATTGCCTCACTTCCTCACTCTCCAAGCAAACTAGTTGCTACATCAAGCTAGGAGATAACTTCAACAAGTTTATTTGTGACAACTATAGGTACTTCAAATGTCCAATCACTCCTCGTCCCCACATAACTCAACACATCATTGATAGAAGTGACTTTCACTTCATCTACTGAGTTGTAGCCTCCCTCTTCTTTAGCTCTTGAGTTACAGTCATCAACAATGGATACAATGGCTTCTACAATTTTGAGCTCTTCAGTAGTAAGTACTTCAATTTTGGATTCTACAATTTTGTCTACTTCAGTAATGGATACTTCAGTTATGACTTCTTCAATTTTGGATTCAACAAGCATTCCTGTTAGTATTCCATCAGTTGGTACTATATCAATTTTCATAACAAGTCCTAGTATATCTAGAATTATTTCCATTCTAGATACAAAGGCATTAAGTATAAGGATAGTTGAACCTATGGTTCAATTGAGTACAAGATTTTTGAGTAGAGGCAAGGAGATAGAAGAGGATATAGACCTAGATGAGGAAATAGAAATTCCCAAATGAGACTTCTATAATCTTATTGTGGATCAAATGCATATAGCTGGTGAACTCCTCCAAATGAAGGCAAAGTAGAAGAAATTAAGAGAAGAAAGAGGTAGAGAATATAAAATTATAGATGATGCCAAGAACATTTTGTTTGAGGAAATGGGTATTGAGATAGATTCTTCTCAACCTATTTTATTGCAATTAGCCAAGGTAGGCCAAAAGTTTAATGAGGACTCTAGTGGTCAAGATAAGTTAATTAAGAAAGTAGAAAAGAAATTTGATAATAAAGTGCTTGAGCACATTGCTCAGCAAATTTCTATCCATCAAGTTGAGCTTTCCTCAATTTTGACTAATCTTGAAACCTCTTGCACTAATGTAACATCACTTTTTGTGAAGTTGTGTGCTATTACCGATTCCACAAAGGAGATAAAGAGAAAAATGACAAAGATTGATGAGGATCTAAAAGCTAGTGCACATCAATTGCAAATTGACTCTAGTTCAAGCTCTACACATCATATGAAGATCAAATTTCTATCAGACATGTAGGCAGAGTTGTTGAGAGAAGAAGCAAGGATCTGGTCTACATTGATTGATATTTAGAATATGATCATTCCTATCATGGATATAATGTAGAAGTAAATTGTTCACTCAAAAACCTTGATCCATGACAATAACTTCTCTATTGTAGATCACATGATAGAACTCTTTGTAGAAGTGCAAATTTCTCTACATACATGCGAGATTTTACAAGACAATTGAGATAAAACTCTAGCACTTATTCTTAAGGTACATTCTAAGTTTCTATCTCATTTTGGTGTCTTCATGTAAATAACTTCTGAATAAATCTTTGGCATTATTGTCAAAAAGGGGGAGAGACTATGTATAGTGAGACACTATGTATATTGTATGGGGGAGAATCATGCAAAAAGAGAAAATGTATATATCAGAGGAGAATTTTGTAGATATGTTGTATAGTATACTGTATATACTTACAAAGATAAATTTTGAAAAATCTCAAAATAGTATATCCTACCGAGCCAGTATCACATGGTGATGTGTATAAGTTTTGGCTAATAAGTATTTCTGTCACTAATGCCAAAGGGGGAGATTGTTTACATATCAGTCAAGTTTGTTATTAGTGACAACACTTCTTTAGATTTTGTATGGCTATCGAGCTCATTGAGAAATCTACAGTGTTTTCCATGTAATTTAGTACTTACCAAATTCTACAGTTGCTAAGACTAATTCTAGTGGCTACCGAGCATTCTAGTGGTTACCAAGGGAATTCACTGAGTGTGAAGTGCAACAATTCAAACCAAGTAGAATTAGGCAGTGTGAAGTCTAGCAGTTCAACTTGAGCACTCCAGTGGTTATCGAGCTTTGCAGTTTCTACCGAGCTAGTAGTTCATGTGATGCAAAGCTATTGTTAACCGAGCCATATGTGAAGTTAGTGTTTACCGAGTGAAGTTATGGTAAACTAGTAATTCAGTTTATGCCAAGTGACGTAGCATTTACCAAGTCACCAGTGCAGACCAGGTTTGAGACTACTTTGAGGGGATTAGTATGGACTCAGCTTCTACTTCTATTGAATGCATGATGATGCCAAGTAATGACAGTGGATGCCAAGTATCAGAACTTCACCAAGTCAGTCTTTAGAACTCGAGTGTCTTCATATGGGCTGACTTTGTAATATTGGTGTTAACTTGTATAGTGACTGACTTTGTAAATTGGATTGGTATATATGTAATGTATTGTATCATATCCAATGTGTGTGAATATATAATTCATAAGTGTGTAAGAATGCGAATGAGTCAAGCAGCAAATAAAGTATATATTGAAGGCCATATCAGAAAAGGAGAAACAGAGATATATCCATCACAAAAGGTGATCAATATTTCAAGGAATCTCTATTAGAAAATCAATTGTAAGTCAGAGATCTACTATTTCATTCTAACAGGTGAATTAGTCTAAATCTTTTAACAAGGTAGACTTAATAGTCTTTCTTAAATCTATTAATAGAGTGCATACTTTATTGTGTGTTTGTAAAAACCTCTAACAAGGTGGACCTAGCAGTCCTAATTGCTCCTAACAGTGCAGATCATTAGAAGTGATCACTGTAAGCCTTAATAGGCCAACTTTATGCTGTAGTATTGAAGTTTTGTGGGTATCATCCCCACCCTAGTTTTACTTTCTATTTGGATGGTTTTTGGGTCACCAAATTATTGTGTTCAAGTGTTATGAATGTTTATTGTTTTTAGTTTCTCATGCATGCAATTAGATAAATAAATGATAATTGGAATATTGCTATAAGGTGCTGAATTTGATAAAGTTTTCGAGGTTATTGATTCACCCCTCCCTTCTCAGTAACGTAGCATAGTCTTGAATATTTCCAGCACATAATAGGGATGTGGATGTATTAAGTAAAATGATCATGAAAAAGATATTATTCAACATTGCAAATAATACCAAACATAATGTAAGCAATGAATTGAAAAGATGGATGAAGCAAAGATAAAGAAGGTCTCTTAGGTGTGATTAGATGAAATATAAAGAGAGGCATTCAATATGCATATACTCATCAAATAAAGGTGTTGGAATCATAAAGTCAATAATAGATAATATTTTTTTGAAATTGAGAGTTTCTCAATATTTAAGAGTTGAGAAACTACTCACAGAGTCAATGCTAATAGGATGCATAGGATCTAAGTTTGAATATGTGAAAAGGTCATAAGAATAATCTTTTTCATCAAAACCTAAATAAAAGTGAAACATGTTGTTAGAGGAATAAGAAGGAGCATCAAATGTGTTGTCTTTCATTTCTAATGTACTCTTAGGAGTAGGATAAACAAAACTCATAAATGCCTCATGTATAGAAGGAATATCAATGAAATGCATAGAAGTACTTTTATCATAATTAATAACCATGTCATCATCTAAATGTGTCTCATGAGGAAGGGAATAGTTTGTGTCCTTATCTAAGGGTTCATCCAAAATAGGAGAATCATCTAAAGAGGGAGGAAAACACACATTATAGTGTTGGATTATCTTATTGGAAAGAATGCTTCTGAGAGGGGGGGGGGGGGGGGGGGTGAATCATAATTACTAGCCTTTTTAACTATTTCAAATCCTTAATAACATATTTTTGAAATGAACATGCATGCATATAAACATTAAGCAATCATAAGAAACAAATATGCATCACCACATAACACTTAAGATTTGGTAACCCAGAAACCCTCTACAAATAAGAATGTAAAACTGGGGTGGGGATGATACCCACAAAATCACTGCAGTAATAATGTTTAACCACTTCTGATGGTCTGCCCTGTTAAAGGCCTGCCCTGTCAAACGCTTTACATTGTATCAATAGTGACCTAGTTAAAGGATTTCAAACACTTTACATGAAGTGTTACCCTGTTAAAGGATTTAATCACCTATTGAAAGGATTTACAAAATAGCTGCTAAGCTAACCTATCATCATAGGATTTACTCTCTAATACAATGGCTAAAGAGTATTAGGTATGATAAACCTGATGGCTTACAATTCTTCGATTGCTGAATACAGGCACTTGATCTGCTCTTCTGTGATCTTGATCCTCTTTGAGATCTAATACTCTTTTCTGTAAAAAAGTTTTCCCTACACACCTTTTTTAATGGGATTTCGTCTTCCTTATCAAGACATTCGAAGACTTAGGGTTAGGTATGGATCTACGATCCATATTTAATCTCTGATTTTTTGCTTATTCCTTGCACATCTCTTATTGGTTGCATGCCTTCTCCATTTTTCTTATTGGCTGCATGTAGATTGCATAGCAAATATAGATGATTTGATCTTATCACTTAAATCTTTCAAGATTCATCTTATGTCGGCTATGAAAACAATTTACATCTGAGTTTGTGAAGTTTCAAACTCATATGTTGATTTTGAGTTGCTCAACACTTACTACTTCATGATGCTCGACACTTACTGTAACTCGGCTTCTGTATATGCTCCTATCTTGCTCGACATCCTTTAAGACTTGACACCTGAATAATGCTTGGTACTTAGATCATGCTCGACACCTGTACTTACTCAACACTTGATCTTCACTCAGCACCAGAAGACTGCTCGACACTTGAAGTTCACTCGGCACTTGTTGATTTTCCCGACTCAACACATGCTATGGCTCGACATACAAGGTGTACTTGGCTTCAATGTGAAGTGTGACTAAGTGTGTTGGCACTCAAGTGTTAAAAATCATTTTGAGGTTAACAATCTCCCCCTTTTGACATGAGTGACAAAAACACTTAACTGACCTTATGAGTATATTCACTAATCTGCTTGGTATATACAAAATTTTGTAATTTACAATATATATATATATATATATATATATATATATATATATATATATATATATATATATATATATATATATATATATATATATATATATATACACACTTCAAAATTTGTGTAACTCCCCCTGAGTTGATGGTTCCTTTATCTGTGCTATCTGGTCTCATAATATCTCCCCCTATGTATAATATCTTTTCTCCCCCTTTTTGACACTTATGTCAAAGGGTCCTAAATAGTAATGTCATGTTTGGCCAAAAATGTCTTGTTTACCTCAAGGAGTGTTTGAAGAGCTGCATCCCAATTATTTAAGGCAATATCCAATGACTTTTGTTGGATTGTAAGATTTGCTGTGAGATCTACCAGTCCTTCATGTGCAGAAATATTAGGATCCTTCTTCAGGACTGTTTCTACATATATTTGCTCCTTGTGCAATACTTCTAAGTGAGGAGTAATGGAGGCTTGAATTTGTATCAACTTTTCTTTGATAGTGGCCTCTTTTGCTGATAATGTAGCTAATTCCCTCTGAGTGTGTAATGTATGAGCAAATTGCTTTTCACTTTGTGTAGGATCTGAGTGTAGTTGTGTGCTGGAGAGTTTTAATTTACTCTCAATATTCAAAATTTTCTGATTTATTTCGTGTGTGAACTTGGAAAAATCACACAATTTATTGTAAAGGGAAAATATGTTCCCTAATACACTTTTTACATTTTCTAATTTCTTGGCTAGGTCAACCTATCCCAAAATTATGTTATTAGCTATTTTCTTGTTGAATTTTCCTAAAAACTTCTTTTATGACCATTCCATTAGTTTTTCATTAGTATCATGATCTTCATTATTTACTTGGTCAACTATATCAGATAATTGCTCAAGTATTGGCCTGTTTGAATCTGGAGGTTGAAGACTAAAAGAATCCATGAATATATCTTTTATTTCACTTATTGCCTGCTTGTATTTGTAGTCTTTTCTCATTGCCTCTTGTCTCCTCCTCTTATCCAATGCACTCTGTATTTCATTCATCTTTTCCTCATTGAGAGTGCTTGAATCATAATAGGGTATTTTTATTTCTTCATCAAGCTCAGGAATACCATAATGGATGGTCTTGGCTACCCTTATAGAACTAGAATTTGGTGTACTGTCATGTAGAGTTATCTTTTCAGTACTTTGCTCATGACTAGATTTGGTGGGAGTTGTAATTTTTGGTAATTCAACCAAAGTTTGAATTGCAGACTCCTCTTTATTTTTGGTTTCTTCCTTCTCCTCTTCTTCTTGCTTGTCTTCTTCTTGTTGTGTTTCTGCTACTGGAGGTGTACTCACTGCTTGAACTGTTGTCCCTGTGATTACCTTTATTGTTGCACTTGGCTTCTGATGAGTTTGAGTGACTAATCTTGGTGGTGACGGAGGTGGTAGAAATGTAAGCCCAATAGTTTGAGTGTTTAGAGGTGGTGGTTGTGATGGCACCTTGACCTCTTTAAGTTTATCTACTAACTTTTGAAGACTATCCACACTGACCAATATGGGATTTGCACACAATTGTGCTTGTATATTTGCTTGGTCAAGGATCTTAGTATGATCTGCTGCAGTTAATGGATTGATGTTTTGACATGTAGTATCAACAACATCCTTAATCTTTATGATTTATGTAGGTGTGGTAGGTGAATGAGGCGAGCTAGGAGGTGAAAGATGTATGCTTTGCACTCTTTGTTGTTCATCTATTCCTTTGTCCTCATCTTTTCTTTCCTCCTCTCTTTCTTTCTTTTTTTCCTCTTCTTCAACCTTTTTCTCTTCTTCAGTTTTCTCTTCTCTCCTCTTCCTCCTTTCTTTGGGTTTAGCAGCAGCTTCTTCTTTGTATATTTATTCAAGAACATCTTCAAATGTGTTGTACAAGTTTTTCCATACTCTTGTTGTTCTCTGCACAACTTCTTCAATTTTGTTTTGCAGGATGGAGAATGCCTTTTGACTGCTTGAGTTACCTGTTCTTTTGTCAAATCAGGCAGTAAGTTTGCTAGGGTTGATTCCCTCATCTCTTTCTCCATCTTTAAGCATAAATGACATCTATCTTCTATAGTTTTAGACAATTCCTTTGGCAATTGTCCATCTAGTTCAAGAGGTGTATACTTGAACTATGCCATACATGCATAAATTGATTCTTCTATGCTATTTTCTTCCTCTTTACTGTACTTATTGAAATCAATCTTTTTAATTTCATTTAAGTCTCCATTCCTTATCTTCTTACATAATATATCAATTGAAGATTTAGGAGAACTTACCTTTTCAGTCCGATCTTCTTCATCAGTATCAGGTTGGGTCACATATCTTTTCCTTTTCTTTGGCTCTTCCTGTGACTTTGTGTTTTTCTTCTTTGTGGCTTCTTCTTTAGCCTTTTGGATAGAGGCCCTTGTTGTAGCTCTAGTTGTTTTCTTCTTTGGTGTTTGCACGAAAGCTTTCTTTGGTGGGGGCTAAGAGGCAAGAGAGGTCTTTGTTTTCCTTTTAATGACTCTTCCTTTGATGGGTGCTTCCTTGGTTTTTGTTTCCTCGGCACTTTCATCTTTTTCTTCTCCTTGTTTTTGAGTCAGTTCAAGTGGCTCTTTTTTTGGCTCACCTTCTTCTTCTCCTTCACTAATCCCTTCTTCATCACCTGCTGCACTTGATTCTTCAACACCAAATTTCTTCTTTATTTGCTTTACCAGCTTGTCCTTTTTCTTTACTGTCGAGGCTGTCTTGAGTTCTGTAACAACTCTTGGTTTTACAGTGTCATATGTCCCAAATTCCTTGGAAAATTTATCCATTTCCTCTGCAAGTAAGGCTGTGATGGCTGTAGAAGCTTGGTCAACATCAAGCTCATATCCTAATGATCTAAGCCATCTTGTTCTTGGAAGGACTACTTGAATGTAGGTGTAATCAATATCAACAAGAAAACATATGTCATTTATATGCTTTTCTACCAGTGAGACTGGTATTCTCATTCTGTTCTTCATTGCATTTTTGAAATCCTCAAAATAGATAGACATTTGATCGTCAAAGCTATCTCCCATTTGTGCAATGAAATCATTAATTTGATCAACAATGGTTTTATTTTGACTCCAATTGACTTTGCCAAATGAAGGGAATTCCTTCATTACATAGAAGAACATACAAACCAATACTAAACCAAATTTACACTATGCTCCCTTGGATTTTCTAATAGCTCCAAGATTTTCATTGATCTGTTGCAACAGGAGTTTTGCAAGATCATAAGTGTGGTCTTTCTTTACAAGTTTGTGTGCCACATCAACTGCTATGCAGGGTACATTATTTAACCTGTTGGATTGGTAGAACTTATGTGATATGATCCTTATAGAAAAATCTAAAAGGGGATCAGTTATGGTGTCTATAGTCATGCCTTTGTTGTTCCATTTTGCTCTTGTGTTCTTCTCAATTGTTTCCTTCTTTTCGCTTCTCAAGGTCTTCAGCCAATCTAAGGTTGGAAAACCAGTAACCCTATGAACTATTTTCTTGGTAATCTTGACTTGCCCTTGTTCTAGCCAGAATGATCCATCATGGATTCTGCTGAGTATAATGCGTATCCACTCATTTTTGAATACAATTGGGAAAACTAGGGCTTTGGTTAAACCCTTATTTTCTATGACAGAAAACCCATCTTTCAGAACACTATTATCACAGAGTTTTTCATAGGCATTAAAGATTTCCAAATCTCCTATGGCTCCTATTTTACAATTATAGCATTTTCACACATCCTGAACCATAACAACTTTTTTAGGGATGGCGGATAGAGCACTAGCGGGATCATTTTTGTATGCAACCTCTGGCATTGGTCTAAACTCAGGTTGCTTAACTTCATTGCTGACAAGTTGAATTTCATGACTCATTTTCTCTTGGGTCATTTTTGAGCTTGTCACCATTTGTATCGGAACTATGGTTTTAACAATTTAAAGCAATTTTTTCGAACTGTAAAACTCGACACTTGTGGGAAATACCTGAATAGATACTTTGATCGCTTGGGTGGATATTGATTTGCTGCAAATCACTAGTTGAAGGCTTGAAAATCACTTAGTCGTGCTCAAAATAATCACTCTTCGTTTGAATGACTCAGGAATGAATTGAATTTTACTTTTAAACAACAGAGGAAACTTTTTCATTTAATGCATTTTAGTACCTACACCTGTCACTCAGCTTCCAAATGTTCTTCAACTTGGCATCCACTCGGCAGCTATGTTTACTCAACATCTACTAACTTTGCTTATAACTCGGCATCATTGTTTGAATTTAGGTCTTAGCATCTTATCTTATGCTTAATTCTTCTTTTCAGTGCTTCTTTGTCTTGGAACTGATGTATGCTATAACTTTGTATATCAGTTCCATATATCTCCCTTATGCTTAGTTTGATGAAGTGTGATCACTTGACTCGTTAGGTGAAGTGATCCCTTTGCTTGATGTATTGCACTCATCTCTCTTCTTCCAAGTCTTGTTCATTTGTCCTCTTATGACATCAATCTTTTCTTTTCCTTTGTTGGTTTTAGTATTTGGTGCTTTGGACCTTGTAGGACAATTCTTGCTGGTATGACCAGTTTTCAAGCAATTGAAACATGTAGTTTGGCTCAACCATCTCTTATAGTTTTCCTTGAAATGTGTTCTTATGCAGTTTCGGGGTGTATGCCCATATTCTTGACAATAGTGACAACTGTACCTGGTGTTATAATCCCAATTGTAGTGACTTTCATTCCCTTTTGCTGGTTGATATGATGTCCACATGGGCTTTGATCTGCATTCAAATGCCCTATGTCCATATTTCTTGCAGTTATGACAATGTCCATCAAATCTTTGTGTTCTTGGGATTTTGAATCTACAGTCTTGTGTCATATGTCCTTGCATTTTGCACTTGTGACAGTAACTCTTGCTTTTATGTGTGTTTGGCTGATTGATTCTTCTACTCCTACAAATATTAGCAGTATGTCCCTTTTTATTACAGTAATAACAAGTGGGTTTAGAATCCTTACCTTTGTCATTTCTTTGCTCAACACTCTTTGATGATTCTCCAAATTCAGTGCTATTGTATCCAAGTCCTGATGTATCATGGGTTGATCTTGGGAATTTCAGCAATTGTTTGAAGTACTTTATGGCTTTGCTTGACTTGTTGAGATTTTTTGCTATCTCTTTTTCTCTGTTCAGTTCATTTTGTAATTGTTCATTCTGTATCCTTAGAGTAGAGATCTCAATATCTTTCATGTTAAGTTCATGATGAAGGTTCATCATTTGAGCAAGTGTATCCATCTGCATGTTTGAGTTCCTTGTTAATTCAATACTCTTTTCTTCCAGTTTGTTTGCAAGATTTCTTTTGTCATCTTCCATCATCACTCTGTCCTCAACTGCTCTTTTCTTTTGTTCAGTGATTTCACATAACATTATGGCCTGTGATTCATGTTCCATCTTGAGAGATTTTATCTCATTTGCTTGAGCTTTGTTTTTCTCCATCAGTTCTGCTATTGCTGCATCAAATTCTTTAGTGTCTCCATTGGCAAACACTTGTGTGGTATCAATCTCCTTGTAGTGTATGTAATTTTCAGCTATGGCTATCTCCTTTCTTCTTTTTAAATATTTTTTTAATTCCACTCTAGCTTCCTCTACCTTTTGTAGAGTGAGATGCACATCTATTACCTAGTTTTCAATGATCTTTCCAAGTTTGAAGACTTCCATCCTTAGATCTTTTCCTCCAAGTTGTTAGGCTTCTCTTTGAGAGAAACTAGGCTTTGATACCAATTGTTGGATTATCTTATTGGAAAGAATGCTTCTGAGAGGGGGGGGGGGGGAGGGGGAATCAAAAGTACTAGCCTTTTTAACTGTTTCAAATCCTTAATAACATATTTTTGAAATGAACATGCATGCATATAAACATTAAGCAATCATAAGAAACAAATATGCATCACCACATAACACTTAAGATTTGGTAACCCAGAAACCCTCCAAAAATAAGAAGGTAAAACTAGGGTGGGGATGATACCCACAAAATCACTACAGTAATAATGTTTAACCACTTCTAATGGTCTACCCTGTTAAAGGCCTACCCTGTTAAAGGTTTTATACTATATCAATAGTGACCTAGTTAAAGGATTTCAAACACTTTACATGAAGTGTTACCCTATTAAAGGATTTAATCTCCTATTGAAAGGATTTAAAAAATAGCTGCTAAGCTAACCTATCATCATAGGATTTACTCTCTAATACAATGGCTAAAGAGTATTAGGTATGATAAACTTGATGGCTTACAAGCCTTCAATTGCTGAATACATGCACTTGATATGCTCTTCTGTGATCTTGATCCTCTTTGAGGTCTGATACTCTTTTCTGTAAAAAAGTTTTCCCCACATACCTTTTTCCATATATTTTTTTAATGGGATTTCATCTTCCTTATAAAGACATTCGAAGACTTAGGGTTAGGTATGGATCTACGATCCATATTTAATCTCTGATTTTTTGCTTATTCCTTGCACATCTCTTATTCGTTGCATGCCTTTCTCCATTTTTCTTATTGGCTGCATGTAGATTGAATAGGAAATATAGATGATTTGATCTTATCACTTAAATCTTTCGAGATTCATCTTATGTCGGCTATGAAAATGGTTTAAATCTGAGTTTGTGAAGTTTCAAACTCATATGCTGATTCTGAGATGCTCGGCACTTACTGCTTCCTAATGCTCGACACTTACTGTAACTTGGCTTCTATATATGCTCCTATCTTGCTTGGCATCCTTTAAGACTCGACACCTGAATAATGCTCGGTACTTAGATCATGCTCGACACCTATACTTACTCGGCATCTGATCTTCACTCGACACTAGAAGACTACTCGGCACCTGAAGTTCACTCGAAACTTGTTGATTTTCCTGACTCGACACATGTTGTGGCTCAGCATACAAGGTGTACTCGACTTCAATGTGAAGTGTGATTAAGTGTGTTGGCACTCAAGTGTCAAAAATCATTTTGAGGTTAACATATAGGAGGAATTTTCATGAGGAAGAGAGTAGTCAATATTCCTATCCAAGGGCACATCCCAAATAGTAGCACTATCAAGATTAGGAACACCATGAATCACTAAAGGTTGATCTTTAAAAAGATGAGCCTCAATAAAAGAATATATTGAAGTATCATCATACGCAAAAAATGGAATGTCTTGAAGATCATGAAGATGTATTGAAAGTAAAGATAACAATCCCATTTAAATGAAATGTAATGACTATAAATAAAATACAATCTAAGAATTAACAAGATGCGATTTTGTTTTGAAATGCAAATGTATGAAATGAAATCTATATAAAATCAATCTAAATACAAAAGAAGATCTAAATACCACCAATGTAAATAATATCATATAAAGTAGATCTAGATACACCAAAATTTAACCTACAAAGAGAGATAATGCAAAATAAGAGAGACATTCAATAAATGGATATCTAAGTCCAAGAAAGAGGGTAAGAGGGTCAGGTTCACTAAAAGAAGGTAAACACTTATAAAATGAAAAGGAGCGGTCTAACCCCACAAAAGAAAGAGTTAATAATGTTAGTTTTACCAAAATGTTTAGGGGGGAAAGGGAGACACTTTAAGAGGATTGTAGGTCTCCACTCTTTTGAACCACTAAGCCATTCAAATATGCATGTGAAGAAAAGAGGAGACTTTCCAAATATGATTCCTATTATAGTCCAATAAGTTTGGCTATAACCAAAAGTAAAAAGGATGAAATTAGTAAATTTGAATTATAAAGGGGAATGCAATACAAGGAAATGCACTATTTGGTCCTTATAGGATAATGTGTATGTAAAATTGAACCAATTGCTCAAATAATATAGATCTAGATGCTATGTGTATACAATCAACTCAATGAAGATATACATCTAAGATATGGATATGAAAAGGAAATGAAATATAAAAGACTCACATTGAAATATATAGAGGAAGATCTATATTATCTCCAAAAGTCATTGATTTGAACCAACTTTTGAATATCCAATGGGGATTCTTGAAGAAATTGACTAAAGGAACAAAACCCAGAAACTCTTCATCCAAAAAAGAAGAAAGTACTAGGTCAATTTGGAAAGACATCTTTCCACAAAGTTGATGGAGGTTGATGGAACTATGAAAAAATTGATCCAACTTCTCTAGAAATATTTCAAGGAGTTATTTCCATATTTGCATGCAAAATTATGTTATCTTGCTCCTACACACAATTAATGAAGGAATTTTGTTGTTGGGTTGGATGAGGGTCTACCTTGGTCGAGCCCTAGGTTTAGGAATTAACCAAAAATTTAAATATAGTTGATAAGGGAAATTCTTTCATGTAGTAGATTTGGATAATATCAAATGAGAAATATAATTGCCTTTGAAAATATAATTGCATTTGATATGTGATCAACTATGTAAATGTAATAGCCTTGACTCAAAGAAACCAAATAGGAAATCAAAGAAGCCAAAAAATCATGTATAGAAATGTTTGTGACATGCCACATATGAATAATATATGAACTTGAATGAATTGGAATGCTAGATCTTCTCCTTAGAGTTGAACTCCACTACCACATTGAGGGACGAAGCTTGATGCAAGAAGGAGATGCTTAGACTTGAATGTTTGAAGATGCTTGAAGAAGAACACCTTGATTGTTTTCTTGTGGATGACTTAGCTTGTGAAGATGAGATAACTTGAGAATGCGATATGAAAATGAATCCCCCAAGCCTCCTTTTATGCTAGTTTTTGGGTAGGAAAACAACTCAGGCCAAGTGAGGAGTAAATTAAATCAATTTGCAAACTTGAGGACTTTTGGAACCTGAACCCTGAAACCACCAGGGAATAGGTTGACCTGGTTAGCCTAGTCTTAGGGAAGGAGACAAGAAGGCCTCAAAAAGGTCCAGAAGGAGGTGCATGTGAAACTAGAAGATAACAAGTTGAGCAGAAGATATGGTCAAAAGGGTAGCAAAGCGACACCTAGAAGACCATGTTAGAAAGCAAGAGAAGATGAAGAAGCATGAGATGGAAGGGGAGTGTAGAAAAAGAGACTAAAATAACACTAAGGAGAGCTAAAAGTTCTCAAAATTAAGTGCATCCATTTAAAGATAATACAGTTCCATTGTAAATCTCCTTTTCATCTTTTGTTTTTTAAAAAAAAGACTTTCTATCTTTCCACTAGCACGATCCTTGGTTGTTTTTTTGTCTGAATTTTTGGATGTCGAGGGTTTTTTTCTCATTGTTTTTATTCTTGTCTACTGAAGGAGATTCCATCTTAGTATTTAAGATATTGAATTGATTAAAAATTGATAAATGTTGAATGATCACATATTTTCTTTTTTTGAAATGAGTATTACTTCTAACTTTCGTATTGAAATTTGCATTGGATTTGAGTAGGGCCATTTTTATATCTAGTTGATTTGATATTAAAATTCAATGCAAAATTGTATTGTAAATTTTAATTTAATATTTAATAACAACAAATTATCTTGTTAAGTGCCAAATCATGCTTGTATAGACATTTCCTCTATTTGGTTCATATGTTATCCAATTTGCCAATCACCTGACATCTCTTCAAATGTGTGCCTTATCACCATTCATATGTATTAATGAACCCTTCTTGTGAATCGTTTGACTTTGTGGAGTTTGTCACCTTTCGTGACATAATATCTTTCAAAGATTTAGGAAGTAAAACACTCCTTCATGTCATATTGTATGGTGAAATTTGTATAGGTGATGGCATAATTTCTAAAGATAAAATAATATTACTCCCCATCACCAAAATTTAATGAATTGAAAACCTTTTCCTTAAATGAAAGGTGCCAATATTTCTAAATTCTTTCTTTCTTTGGAATCTAGCTAGAGAATACATAAACTAACAATCTATTGACTATATTGGAGATGTATAGATTCAAAAAAATTAATGATTTCAGCCTAAGAATCCTTGGAATCAACACTTGACAAGAGTTATCTCCTTCCTTTATCTTCACCATTAAGATGAAATTCTCTTGGTTCAACTTGATTTGAATTGGATGCAAATAGAGTAGGAAGATATTGTCACCAAGTTGGGTACAATTGCATAGAGATAGAATATTAGTTATGCTAGGAATAAGAGCGTAAGTGATTGTTCTCAATCAAGAAGAAAGACAAGTAGAACATAATATTCTCCTACAAAGGAAAATTTCTATTGAAAGAAACTCTATACCCAAGAAGAATTTATGTAATGCATAGGAGAATTTATGACCAAGTAAGTGTATGAATAATTATTGATAAGCACTACAAAAGAACAAGTAAATAGCTCTCTTTTTTGCTTCCACCCACTTTTTAAATGTATTTTTTTTCAAATTTTTGAAAAGCTAGCACAATTTTTGGGGATGGTGTTATTTTTGGAATTATTTGTGTCAAATAGATAAGTAGATGCTATCTAGAGCCTAAATTAGTGCCTACTTTAGCACCTAATTTAGCACATAAATTGGTGCCCAATTTAGCTCTAAATTAGTTCTTAGACTGGCACCTATTTTAGTAGCACCTACTTTAGGGCATGAATTAGTAGTATCTAATTTAGTGCCTATTTTAGTAGCACCTAACTTAGTGACTATTTTAGCACTTATATTAGTGGCTAGTTTAGCATATGAATTAGTGCCTAATTAAAAACCTAAATTAGCACCTAATGTAGTTCCCACATTAGTGCCTAAATTTTCATTATATATTATAAAGGCCCCAAAACTATCTGTATGCATGTATGCATCACATGGGCTCCAAAAATAACATAGAGCCACGCCTAAAATTACTCTAAAATTGTCCATAATTCATGCAAAAAATAACTCCCCTCATAGACTATTCATACTATATTCTTTGATTCTTCCCATAGCCATTAAATTTTTTCTCTATGACTAGAACTCTATTATTTGAATTTTTTTTCCCTCTTCATAACTTCCTTGTCCTATCAAATTTAACATTAATATGAATTTATGAAAGTTCTATAAACCTTTACTAAATTGGAAGAGATGATTGGAAGTCCCTTTGTTTCATATATATCAATTTTATTTTTCCCTCTAAATAAAACTATATTGCTCTTGTACTTTTCTCATGAAAAAATGTGATGATTGCTAGAAATCTAATAGGGAAAGTAAGATATTGAGGGGGGGATGGGGGATGAATCAAGATCTATAATTTTTTTAACACTTTAAACATGAATATTTGATGTCTTCACATATTGGTATAGTAGTCCTTGTAAATACTTTGGTCATTCTATCATATATATCCCTGTAGTTAGTCCCTAGCTTAGTCTCATTGTATGTCTCTCATTTGTTCATGTGCGTTCCTGTCTGGTCACAAGTTGTTGTTCCCTTGGATAAGCACTTTTGTGAATTATTATTCGAGATCTCTTGTCATCAAAGGATTGTCCTTAGAAAGTTATAGTTACCAAAATCATCATAGCCTCAAATACTACCAATGGGTCTCTGCAAGATGCATTCTTCCTCATGTTTGATTTTGGTCCATCAGTATCCAATCCTGCTGATCTCTTTGGCAAAAGGTTACTTTCTATGGATTTATTCTTTTCTTTTGATATTGGATTTCACTTTTTGGTTCTTAAAAATAATATTTTCCAAGCAATTTGGTTGCTCCCTCCTCAAGGTCACCATAATATTTTATATCATGGTGTGTTGCAAATGGAGCAATTAGAGTGTGAGGTTTTGATTAGGTCTTTTCTGCTTGTGAGTTGATTAGATGTCACTCTTGCATGTTCCAAATGTATGATCATTTATAATCACATGGTGCGATTGGGAAATATTATTTTCTTATGGATTACCCAGTATTATTTCCACTCTAATTCCTCCAAGATTCATGTGTGATGCTTGGGCAATCCTTGCATGCTTATTTCAAGTTAGTCCTATGTAATATTAGTGAGTAGGCCTTGATGTTCTTAGTAACCTTGGCATATCCCAAATATTTCTATATCAAAATAATTGCTCAAACTACATGGTGTTACTTTTTCATGAAGTACCCCATGCTCAAGCTTCAAGTGTAATCTCATCTCCCTCATCTTACTTTACCACATCCATACTAGTACACAACCTTCCTACCTATCCTCTAACTTCTATTTTCTGAATCATCCCTAGTTTTCCTATCTTTCCATCACACGAATCCAATTTACCAGCTATCCCTTTTCCTTTTTTTCCCCAATCACCTAGCACACCAATCCTCCATGGATCTCCTTTCTCCCGCTACCTATGTTCAAAGTTGTGCACATTCACCCCTCCTGCTCCCCCAAATCGAGGCTATGGTTGATCAATGATATGCTACAGATCCATCCTACTCCCACATTTTCTTCCCTATCATAACACTTCACTCACATCACATCCATTCCTTACCATGGTCTCTTTAAGTTTTCTTTATCCATTCTTCATCATCATAGTTTTTAGGTGCATTTTGGATATCCTTTTTCATCATCATAGTTTTCAGCATTTTAGTTATCCAATTTTCATCATCATAGTTTTTAGGTGTATTTTAGTTATCCATTTTGCATCATCATAGATTTTAAGTTCTTTTTAGTTCTCATTTTGCATCATCATGTTTTTTAAGTGCATTTTAGTTATCTATTTTGCATCATCATAGCTTTTAGGTTCATTTTAGTTATCTATTTTTGCATCATCATAGTCTTTAGGTTCATTTTAGTTCTCATTTGCATCATCATAGTTTTTAGGTATCCATTTTTCATCATCATAGTTTTAAGGTGCATTTTAGTTATCCATTTTGCATCATCATAGGTTTTAGGTGCATTTTAGTTATCCTTTTTATCATCATAGTTTTTAGGTGCATTTTAGTTATCCATTTTTCATCATCATAGTTTTTAGGTGCATTTTAGTTATCCATTTTTCATCATCATAGTTTTTAGGTGCATTTTAGTTATCCATTTTTCATAATCATAGTTTTCAAGTGAATTTTAGTTATCCTTTTTCATCATCATAGTTTTTAGGTGCATTTTAGTTATCCATTTTGCATCATCATAGTTTTTAGGTGCATTTTAGTTATCCATTTTGCACCATCATAGTTTTTAGGTGCATTTTAGTTATCCATTTTGCATCATCATATATTTTAAGTGCATTTTCTTTATCCATTTTTCATCATCATAGTTTTTAGGTGCATTTTAGTTATCCCTTTTGCATCATCATCGTTTCTAGGTGCATTTTAGTTATCTTTTTTCATCATCATAGTTTTTAGGTGCATTTTAGTTATCCATTTTGCATCATCATAGTTTTTAGGTGAATTTTAGTTATCTATTTTGCATCATCATAGCTTTTAGGTGCATTTTAGTTATCCTTTTGCATCATCATAGTTTTTAGGTACAATTTAGTTATCCATTTCACATCATCATAACTTTTAGGTTCATTTTAGTTATCCATTTTGAACCATCATAGTTTTTAGGCTCATTTTTGTTATCCATTTCACATCATCATAGCTTTTAGGTTCCTTTTAGTTCTCATTTTGCATCATCATAATCTTTTCATTTTTTTGATTCCTTTACATCTCATACATCTCATATAAAAGCTATTGAAAACAATTGATTAATTGTGTATTATATTTGATGTTACACAAAATGTCATATAATTGCCAGTTAGTGTATGCCAAGCTCACTCAGGCATTGAAGACATTTTCCTATGTCTTTTGAGCATTCTAGAGTTTGCCAAGTTTAGAAGATAGTGTCTACTGAGTTCACTCGAGTGACAAAGAGAAGTTTGCAGAGGTTGAGTGTTAACTGAGCTCACACAGTTAATGAAGAAAATGTTGGATGGAACCAGTGTTAATCGAGCTCACTTGGTTATCAAAGGAACTTTGTGAATATGTAATGTTAACTGAGCTCACTTGGTTAATGATGGAAAATCAATTCTGAGTTAGTGTCTACTGAGCATGGTCGACTAACGAAGGATTTTCTTGTTTTGACATATTAAGTTCAATTGATTTAATTTGTTGGTTATAGTCGACTGCGGAGATGAATATTAGGTATTCTAAGTTGTATTCAAGCTGACTTGATAATATGTAAGATATAAATATAAGGTCAAGTTGAGGATTGAAAATAACTGGAACATGTAGAAGATTTGATGATGCTTAGGAAGCAAATTTTAAGGATAAGTAAAATATCCTTGTTGAGCTGAAAAGATACATTTGATCAAGAAGGATTAAGTATACAAGCAAGAATTGAGATCTGTAATCAACAATTTAGTTGCATCAAAAATTAGGTCATCTCATTATTACTTTCTAACCATTGTAGTAGTGATCTAAATCTTGGTATCAATTATGTCTTAGCTATTTCCTTTATGTGTTTGCAACTAAGTTAAAGTAAGATTAATCACATATAATATATTAAGATTTTCATGTTAAGAAGTCACTGAATTATTTTAGTATCTGCCAAGTTACAACATTTGCTAGTTTAAACCAGACATGTGTGTTTGCCAAGTTACAACAAAATATAGTTTAATCACAGTTTGATTTGTATTGATATCTAAGGGATTTGGGATTTAATTTTGTAGTGACTGATTCACCCCTCCCCTCTCAATTTCTCCTCTTATATTTCCAACGATTGGTATTAGAGCTTATTGGTGCTTACAGAAAAGGTTTCAAGGACCTAAGCTAAAGATCAGGATGTCTTACAAAAGGGACATCCCAAAGCTAAATAGAGATAACTTCAAGGCATGGCAGGAACTCATGAGGTTGCACTTGGCAACCATTGGAGATTTAGGGCTAAAATATCTAGACACAAAATACATGACACCTACTAGAACTATGATTGTTGAAGAAATTGCAGAGAAGAAGATCCATAACATCATGATGATCAATATTGCTTCATCTCTCAACTATGTCGAATTTGATGATGTCAAAGATTGTGGAACTACTTATGAAATGTGGATCAAGATAAAAGCCATATATGGAGGAGATGATAATGTAAGAAGAGCTAAAGCCAAAAGTCTCAAAGGACAATTCGATCAAATAAAGATGAGAGAAGATGAGAACATTGCAAAATTTAGTGAATGAATCAAAGCCAGTGTTTGTGCTATCAAAGCTTTAGGAGGAAAGATTGAAGATGAAATAGTGGTAAGTAAATTTCTCAGAACACTTCTTCCTATATATGCAATTAAAGTATTAGTAATTCAAGAAATGAGATGCAATCCAAAGAATTTCATATCATTGGATGTAGAAGTTGGAAGATTAACAACATTCGAGCTAGATAACTATGATAATTATGTTCCTAGTTCTAGAAATCTCTTGTCTACATTTAAAGCCAAGTTGTCATTGATCAAGAAGAAGTCAAAAGGTCGAAAGACAAAAAATTTGAAAGTGAAGAGAAAGATAGTTCTAATAGTGAATTGAAACTATTGAGGCATTGCTTGCAAGAAGATATCCCAAAGGTAAAGGAAAGATTCCTTTAATATGTTTCTCTTGTGAAGAAGTTGGACACATTGCTACACGATGTCCAAAAAAAGAAGACAAAGATGAAAAGAAGCACAAAAAGTACAAAGGAAAGAACGATTTCAAGAATTTCAAGGACTACAAGGACAAAGGTAAGAAATCTTGTTTTATAGGAAAAGACTCAAATAGTAGTGAAGATGATAAAATGGTATATATTGCTGTAAAAGATGAATCTAATGATGAAGGAGATAAAATGGCACTTATGTCTAATATTAGCAAGAATGATACATGGATTATTGATAGTGGCTGCTCACATCATATGAATAGTAATAAAACAAAATTTGAACACATGGAGCATTATGATGTTGGTAGTGTGAGATTTGGAAACAATGAACCTTGTTGCATAAAGGAAAAAGGTTGTATTTCACTAAACAATGAACTTAGATGTGATAATGCTTATTAGGTTGAAGGACTAAAGCATAATCTATTGAGTGTGGCATAGTTGAATAACATTGGATTCAAGGTAGAGCTCATGAATGGGAAGGCCAAACTGTTGGATGGGAAAGGAAATCTGGTTGGATTTGGAAAATAAATAAAAGGTCCTATTCTACCTAGATCTTAGTGAAAGTTCATGTTTTATTGCTCAAGTAGAAGAAAGTTAGTTATGGTATAAAAGGTTGTGTCATGTGAACTTTGATAATTTGGTGAAGATAAGGAAAAACATAAGAGTACGAGGTATTCCTAGTCCAAGGAAACCTGATATGAGTCTATGCAAAAATTGCCAAATTGGTAAGATGGGAAAGACAAGTTTCAAAAGAAAAGACTATCATTCAGAAGAAGTCATGGAGCTAGTTCATACAAACTTATGTGGACCTATTAGAATAGAGAGTTACGGTGGAGATAAGTACTTTATTCTTTTTGTTGATGATTATTCTAGAATGATGATTGTAATGCATCTAAAATAAAAGTCTGAAGCATTTCAAAAATTTAAGTGGTATCTGGCAGGAGTAGAGAAATAAATTGGAAAGAAGTTGAAATGTTTGAGATCAGATAGAGGAGGTGAATTCATTTCTAATGAGTTCAATGAGTTTTGCATTGAAAAAGGAATTAAGAGACAAGTATCAACCCCTAGTACACCTCAGTAGAATGGTATAGCCAAAACAAGGAACAAATCCGTCATGGATTGTGCAAGAGCCTTAATGATAGAAAAGAGTGTTGTAATCAAATATTGGAAGGAAGTAATAAGCACTACAGTGCATACCTTAAACAAAGTATAGTTGAAAAAAGACTCAAATCAAACTTCTTATGAAATATGGTATGGCTACAAACCCAATGTAAGTTACTTGAAAGTATTTGGTAGCAAATGTTATATCTTGAAGGAATCTAGGAAAGGAAAATTTGATTTCAAAGGTGATGAAGGTATATTTCTAGGATACTCTTGCAGAAGTAAAACATACAAGTGTTTAAATCTAACTACTCATAAGATCATAGAAAGTGCACATGTGAGAATTGATGAGTTTGCAAAAAAGAGTGAAGAGGAAAGCAAAAAAGAACCTGAGGATTATAGAAGGTTTGTTTATTATGAACCTGGTACATTGTCAAATCTATTTGGAAGTTAGGAGGCCTCACCTCCTGAGTCCCCAAAATCTCCAAAAGCTATCAAGTTGCAACTAGTGCAACCTGAATCATAGTTTGAAGGACCCGAGTCGTAGTCAAAAGCTATCAAGCTATTGCGAGAGCAAACCGAGTCTAATTGACCTGAGTCATAGTTAGTGGGACCTGAGCTTGATGTAGAAGATCATGAAGAGGTTAGCAGAAAAAATTCTAAATCAAAAATACCTATCTTAATAGGATATGTCAGAAAGCACCATGCACCTGATCATATCATTAGAGACAAGTCAGTTGGAATAATGACAAGAAACAAATTGAAAGGTACATGTTTGCTTGCTGAATTTGAACTTAGAAATGTAAAAGATGCTTTGGATAATGAAATTTGGATTGAAGCTATGAATGAAGAAATAGAACAAATAGAGAAGAATAAGACTTAGACTTTTATTCCTATACCTAAGGATAAAAATGTAATTGGCACAAAATGGGTTTTCAGAAATAAGCTAAATGAAGATGGAGAAGTCTCTAGAAATAAAGCAAGGTTAGTTTTGTAAAGGTTATTCTCAAGAAGAAGGTATTGATTATGGTGAAACTTTTTCTCCTGTTATAAGATTAGAAGGTGTTATAACTTTACTAGTATATGCAACACACATAGGATTTCAAGTTTATCAAATGGATGTAAAATCTGCATTCTTGATGAGGAAGTCTACATAGAACAACCTGAAGGTTTTATAGATTCTAACAAAAGGGATATGGTCCATAAATTACACAAAGCATTGTATGGCCTTAAGAAAACTCCCATAGTATGAAAGACTTCATAACTACTTGATAAATATTGGTTTTCAAAGAACAAAAGATAACAACAGTTTATATATCAAAGAAGGACCAGACAAGAAGATTGTATTGGTAGAAATCTTTGTGGATGATAGTTTATTTTAGGAAATGATTTATGCAAGACATTTTTAGTAGAGATGGGTAAAGAATTTTAGATGTCCATGTTTAGAGAGATAAAATTCTTTGTTGGATTGCAGATTCAATAGAAAAAAGATGGTATCTACATTACTCAATCCAAATATATCAAAGAGATATTAAATAAGTTTGGAATGGAAGATTCAATACCAGTTGGAACACCTATGTCTACTAGACATGAGCTTTCCAAAAATGATGATTCCAAAGAGGTAGATCAGACCACATATGATTGGAAAACTACAATATGTAGTGCACACAAGACCTAATATTGCATTAGGAGTTGGTATGGTGGCAAGATTCTCAACAAATCCCAAAGAAAATAACATGATGGAAATCAAGAGAATCATGAGATATCTGAAAGGCACTGAAGACTATGGTTTATGGTACAAAAAAGAGGCAATTTGGATTTGAAAGCATTTACAAATGCTGATTGGGCAGGAAGTGTTGATGACAGAAAGAGCACTAGAGGTGGAGCATTCTTCCTTGGTAAAAGACTAGTGTCTTGGACAAGAAAGAAGAATAATTATATTTCTCATTTAAAAACAAAGGAAGAATATGTGGTTGCAATAATTAATTGTTCAAATATTGTTTGGTTCAAGAAAAAGTTGGTAGGTATGAAGATAGAAATCAAGGATCCAGTGGTTATATTCTATGATAACACCAGTGCAATTAATATATCAAAGAATCTTGTGATGCATACCAAAACCAATCACATATCTATAAAATATCATTTTTTGAGAGAATTGGTATAAGATAAAGAGGTAAGATTGGAATATGTGAATACAAAAGAGAAAATTGTAGATATGTTCACTAAGTCATTACCTAAGGATGAATTTTTGTATCTAAGAGGTAATTTAGGGGTCATTCCCCTATTTGAAGCTCACTAAAATAATGTTTAGTGATGCATCAACCAGAGCATATTGAAGATCAATCAATTGATGCAGCATTGAAAAGAACACATTGCATATGAATTAGTAAATAAGGTACATTGATATTCACTAAATATTGTATTTGGCATGAGATGTCAAAGAGGGAGAGTTTACTGTCATAATTTTATAAAGAGGGAGAGTACATATTTCATAGAAATTTTATCACTTCAAGAGATGTCAAAGAAGGAGAACTTGGTCTGATATCAAAGAAGGAAGTTTTCTATTAGAAGATGATGTTGAAGATAGAGTTTTGTTGATAGAGGGAGAAACTAAAGCCAGAGGGAGTTCACATTGATAGAGGGAGTTCTAATGGATGAGAATCAGAATAAAACTAAGGATATGTTCCTTTATTGTTGCTCTAAAAATTTCATTGTATTATGACATGTTGTGTTGCCATCAATGCCAAAGAGGGAGATTGTTGAAAATAATTGATTAATTGTGTATTGTCTTTGATGTTACACAAAATGCCATATCATTGCTAGTCAATGTATGTTGAGCTCACTTGAGCATTGAAGATAGTTTCCTATGTCTGTCGAGCATTCCAAAGTTTGCCAAGTTTAGAAGACAATGTTTACTGAGTTCACTTAGGTGACAAAGAGAAGTTTGTAGAAGTTGAGTATTAATCGAGCTCACTCAATTAATGAAGGAAATGTTGGATGGAACCAGTGTTGACCGAGCTCACTTGATTACCAAAGGAACTTTGTGAATATGTAGTGTTAGCTAAGTTCATTTGGTTAATGATGGAAAATTAGTTTTGAGTTAGTGTCTACCAAGCATGGTCGGCTAATGAATGATTTTCTTGTTTTGGAACATTAAGTTCAATTGATTTAATTTGTTGGTTCTAGCCAACCGAGGAGATGAATATTAAGTATTCTAAGTTGTATTCATCTTGACTTGACAATATGTAAGATATAAATATAAGGTCAGGTTGAGGATTGAAAATAAGTGGAACATATAGAAGATTTGATGATGCTTAGAGGAATCAAATTTGAAGGATAAACATAATATCCTTGTTGAGCTAAAAAGATACATTCGATCAAGAAGGATCGAGTATACAAGCCAGAATTGAGATCTGTAATCAACAATATAGTTGCATTAGAAATTAGGTCATCTAATTCTTACTTTCTAACCATTGTAGCAATGATCTAAATCTCTTAACCGAGTTGGCTTAAGAACTATTTGTAAATCCTCTAACAAGGTGGAATTTCTAGATTAAAGTGTCTAAAGACCTCTAATAAAGCCACTCCTAATAGGGTGATTAAATCCTCTAATAGGGTCGCACCTAACAGTGTTTTTTGTAAGCTTTAATAAGGTTGGCTCCTAATAGGACTCACTTCAGAAGAGTGAAAATTAGTAACTAGTTGCAATTGGTGGTTTTTCCCAAATTGGGCTTCCATGTTAAATCTTGGTGTCAACTATGTCTAAGGTATTTCCTTTATGTGTTTAAAACTAAGTTAAAGTAAGATTAATCACAAATAATATCTTAATATTTTCATGTTAGGTAGTCACTGAGTTATTTCTGTATCTATCAAGTTACAACATTTGCTAGTATAAACCAGAGCATGTGTGTTTGTTGAGTTACAACATAATATATTTTAATCACATTTTGATTTGTATTGACATCTAAGGGATCTGGGATTTATTTTTGTAGTAACTGATTCATCCCTCCCCTCTCAATTATTCCTCTTATATTTCCAACAAAAACCTCACATCCTACATCCAAATACGTCAAGTAACACATGCATCTCATATAAAAACATCACATCCTACATCCAAACACATCAAGTAACACATGCATCTCATACATCTAAAATAAAAATATCACATCCTACATCCAAAGCATCAGTAACATCATGTATGTCATACATCTCATATAAAAACATCACATCCTGCATCACAAAATGTTAGTAACATCATGCATATCATACATCTCATATTAATCATCACATCCTACATCACATGTTAGTCCATCTCATACATATATCCACATACATTTCATAAAGCATACAACACCATAAAAATGTAAAAGCACAGTACTCATAACACACATATCCCACCCCCAAGAATGCTCATCATCTATATATCATATCCTCCAAAGAATAAAGAATACATCACCCAACCCTGGAAGAATACACAAATGTACATCATAGTCAACAATAGTATCCATTTAGTACATATATATCTATACAAATATATTCGAGTTTGTGCCCATAAAAATACATCTCTATCCAAAAATATTGACACTCACAAAACTACAACATATTGTAGACACCTAGATCTGATTACAACACTTAAGCAATCCTATTTAGTCATCTCCTAAGGCATCATTAATTAAATATTAAATATTTAATTAATTTATTTTCATCTCCTAGTTAATTAATTTAATTAATCAATTATAGCCCAATTGATAAAATCAAATGACAAATCCAAAGTCTAATTATCAATTAAATCCCTATTCTCCTATTGAATTAAGTAAATGTATAAAACTATTTAATTTAAACCCAAAAATACCCTTTGATCTAATAAATAATTTCAAATCAATTCCCAACCCCTAACTATACCCAAATCCGCACCATTAGCTAAATCCAACCCATTGACCCATGCTAACCCCACTTAACCAACTAATTGACCTACCTCATAAGTGCTAGTCCACTTGCATCCCTCTAACATGCCACTTTCACCCTAATTCCCACCTAAACTAAGCATAATCCCTTCCCTAAGCATGTGCACAACTTTAACCAAGAGTTAAGAAAGTCCTAAACCAAACCAAAGTCAAAGTTCTATCCTATCCCTCTTGCAGTCCTATTTGAGAGCCTTAAAGGCTCTTACATGACTTGAAGGCTCCTTAAATGCCTTTTACACCAATTTTCCACACTCATCTTCCCTCATCCTCCCTCATCCTCCCTTATCCTCCCTCATAACTCCCCTTGAACACCCATCTTGACCCTCTTCACCTATCCAATCCCCTTGTGACACTTGTCGCAAGGTTATGGATTTGAAGAACCACAATCCATGTGCTCTCCTCTCCTTGCATCCTAGCCCTCCCTCATCCTTTCTCCATCCTCACACCCTGACCCTCCATCTCATCAGCCCTTAGCCTATAAGTAAAACCCTCTCCCCTCACAATTAAAAATCATCTCTTAATGCAAACTTACAATGCTCCATCAGCCATGACAGCACAACCATTTTTATATCCACTTCCATGCTAAAGTTATCATGTTATTTTAAGAAACTAAAGACTACCAAAATACCATTATAATGCAAAAATCCATCCACATTTACACTTTGAGCCTCTCATCCATTGAAGTTTGAGCAACATCATTGAGCACACATCTCCATCCAAGGACACATCTACATGATCAAGGAGGCTTGTTGGGTGATTTTCCTTTTGGTTTGCACCCTCTCTTGCCCTCTTTTTTCCAACCTTATATGTGAGAATTTTTTTGGTTTGTGAATGTTTTCAATTTAGTTAATGTTCTTTGCATGCTAACTTCTTGTTCTACATTTTGGTACATCTAGTGGGACGGACCCACAACCACAAGGTGAAACATGATATATAATTTTAAAAAAAAAATTTCACCTTTCATTTTTTATTACATTTTTGTTGTGTAAGTTTTCTTTAATATCTATATATTTAACAAAAATAAATAAAAATCCAAAATAAAAAAAGGAAAAAAGGAGCAAATGGTAAAGAAAAATAAGTGTCCAATGGTGAAAACTTGGCAATTCAAGCACCTTGGATAGGTACTTTGGTGAAAAAATAACAAATAGGCATCATGTGTACTTGGCTTTTTCATTATCTATCAGCAAACCACCACCTCTCCCTACCTTAGTCACTCATCTCCCCATTTTTCCAAGGTGCTCCAAAATCGTATCACTATACTCTTACTGTTACTATCATGATCCTTGAACCTTCTAGTCTTTACAAGGAACTATCAATTTTGGGACAATTGGCTCTTTCTTTTCTTCAAAATCCATATGGATAAATTTTTGTATTCCTTTTTCAAGGAGTCTTGGTTTATGTTGGCTCTGGTTTAATGAGTTCCTTAGCGATTTGGTTATACTATCTATCTGGTTATAATTCCCAAAAGTCCAACTATTCCAAAAATCCACAAAAAATCCAAAAAAATTAGAAAATATCTGCAAAAAAAATCCAAAAATATTTATAAAATTTTAAAACAAAAAGAACATTTCCTTCCAACAAAGGCAAACACTTCGTGTTATCTTCATTCTAATATTTACAAATATTTATCTTCCTGATGATCCAATGTTTTCATATCTGGTGTCTACATATAATTGCTGCTACTTCAGGATAGGTTTTGCATACCTCAACTGGGTTTATATGAAAATGTTGGTGAGGCCCCAAGCTGATGTTTTCCAAAGTTCTTTTTGAACAACAATTTTGAAACAACAACACATCTTTTTTTCAGATAGCCATTTGATAAGATGAAAAAGTCTAATAAAAATCCACTAATACCTTTTGTTTATTAAAATAGCCACTGCTTACAAACCATCCAAACAAAAAATATACAAATACTCTTTTACAAACCACTTGAAACAACATAGTAAACAAGAAAAAACACACCGCAAAAAAATAAAACATATGCTCATTGAGAACCCCCTCGTGGAGGTGGGGCATTTGGGTTTCCAACAAGGGGCATTCCCTCTCGCATAGTCCCAGATGATGACACCCTTGGGGTTATCCTCTTGTCTACCTAGACTATATCCATAAGAATAGGGGTGTTCCCATGCCTCAAGAGAGTGTTTATCTACTCCATGAACTGATTCTCTGAATATACAACTCCTCTACTTTGGTCCAAAGGGACTCCTTAATGATATAACCCCATATAATATGCTGCCTCTCATACAACTTTGATAGACTACTCCATCACATCTTTCATCTCTTCCCATAGTCTTTTTGCCCTTGGAATAGTTGTTGTCCTCTGTGCAATATTATACTCTCTTTCATATCTATTCACTATCATTTTCATTGACTCCCTCTCATGTTTCACCATATTCATCTAATTCTAGTACCAAGTAATGTGTGCATTACTCACATTTAATTGTTCTTATACCCTATATGCTAAATTGATGGTATGCACCATTGACTCCCTGAATGCTTCCACTTGGGAACATAGTAGAACCAGTTCATTTTTTATTCTCTCCGTAACAACTCTCTAAGTAGCTAATGATGCCTTTACAATTTTTGCTCGTGCTCACTCAACAAATAACATTGTTTCTAAACACTTAGCTTCCATCAGTGCACCATCTTGTCGAGCCCTCTTAATCAGGCCTTGAAAGAACTCAACATCTTTCTCTATCTATTTGTCCCACTCTTTTTCAACTATCATCTCTTTCTTTAGCTCTTCTTCCATCACCACCACTGGATCATATACTGCTTGTACCATAGTTTCAGGATGCACCACTTGAAATGGCCAAAATGCAGACAACACTAGGTCATCCTTTGTCCTTCAGGGATTTTTTTCATGTCCCCTAGAATGTTCTTTCCCTCCATCCATAGGGATTCTACTAGCCTCACCATAGATCCATGTTCTACTTCTGGTAATGTCCCTCCTATAGATGGTTGATCTCCTAAATCCAATCCCTTTGATAATACTCTCGCACCTAGAGAAAATATCTCCTTTTCTTTTTCCCTCAATTCTGTTCATTGCATCGCACATTCTACTAATAGCTATAGCAAGGTCAAATCTTCTTCTTCCTCTTCTACCTGATCTTGCATTGGGTTGATTTGGCTAGCAACTGTTGCTTCCCACTCACACCACCGCACGCTTCGATGATGCGGCATTTCTCTCCCTTCTTGTTGGCTCCACTTTACACCCTATTTCTATCTCCTCGACCACTTTCTTTCCATTTGGCTTTCATTTTCCTCTTCACTCCATCCTCCCGTAACTCCTTCTATTGCTTCTGGCTTTTGTTGGGCCTGCTCTTGTGAATCTGCCATTGATACTTCATAGGGCTCAATTCTTTACTCACACTTTTCTTATGCTTTGGAAAATACTCAACTCACTGGTCTTTCATTAGGTTCACTCACCTTTTATAGAACCAACAACATTCTCCATAGCTTTGATTACACACTATCAATATCTTTGGCAAAAAGCTCCAATACCCACCATCATAATAGTCAAGTCAGCAACCACCTCTGTCCTACCCACACATCACCTCCCCTATAGTAACAATTTGCTATATCCTATCTCTTTCTACTAGCTTCTTATCTCGAGCTTTTCATCCCCTCTATCTACTCATCATGAGGTTATCCACTATCTCCTAATCTTGAGTTTTTCTTGCTATTTCCTCATCTTGATCTTTTCATCTACTATCTTCCCACCTTGAGCTTTTCATCGGCTCTCTCCTCATCCTAAGATTTTCATCCACTATCTTCTCACCTTGAGCTTTTTTCTCGCTATCTTCTCATCCAAAGTTTTTCATTCACTATCCCATTTGTAAATATCATGTTTGGTCTATTGTATATCCTCTAGAGTTATTCCTTCTCCTAGGCCCATTGTACACACCTTGTTTCTCTCATATTAGTTCATATTTTGATCACAAATTGTAATTCTATTGGTTAGATGCTTCGACAAATCCTCATACAAGATCCCTTATCATTAAAGTGTTATCCTCAAAGGTTCTGATTGCTCATCTCATCCTAGTTCCTGATACTACCAATGGATCCTTGCAAGATGCATCTTTTCTCTCATTTGATCTTGGTCCTTTAGTATCTAGTCCTACCAATCTCTTTGGAAAAAGGTAACTTTTTTCATGGTTTTACATTTTCTTTTGATTTATTTTCTTTTTGAGATTTCCAAATTTGGTTCTTAAAGTATCTCTTCCAAGGAATTGGATTGTTCACTCCTTAAGGTTGCCACGATCTTCTATATTGTGATGTGCTGCGAATGGGGCAATTCATGAGCAAGGTTTTAATCAAGTCTTTTTTGTCTTTCTTTCTACTTGTGAGTCAGTCGAATATGACCCTTGTAGATTACAAACATGTGATAACTTGTGCTTACATGGTGCACTTGGGAAATATCATTTGCTTGTGGGTTACCCAGTATCATTTCCACTCTGCTTCCTTTGGAATTCATGTGTGATACTGGGGCAATCCTTGTGTGTTTTTTTTGAGCTAGTCCTATGTAATACTGGTGAAAAGGCCTTCATGTTCTTGGTAACCTTGGCATATACCCAATATTCCTATATCAAAATAAGTGCTACACTTTCTTGCACGCATAAAAGTATATCCGTCGATCTACGATACTTGACCCAAATGCTCATCCAAGGAAAAATGACTCCTTTGAATATGAAACTAGACTCTAAGCCCCACTAGTCATCACACCACCCTCTCTCCTATGACTCCTCTCATCATCATCACTAGCATGCCCCCCTATAGATATCCTCCAAGGTGACGGTGTTGAAAATATAAGAGAAGTAATTGAGAGGGGAGGGGTGAATTAGTTACCACAAAAATAAATCCTAGATCCCTTAGAAGTCAATACAAATCAAAACATAAATTCTGATGAAATTGAATTACTATGGTCACTCAGTTAACATAGAGGCACTTAGTTAAAACTAACAATTTATAGTCACTCAGTTAACATAGAGGCACTTAGTTAAAACTAACAATTTATAGTCACTCAATAAGTACTGAAATAACAACTACAACTTGGTAAATATTGAACATGCATATCTTAAGATATTAAGTGTGATTAACCTTAATTAACTTAGTCACAAACACATAAAAATAATAGCATGAACATAAGTGACACCAAGATTTAATATAGAAACCTAATTTGGGAAAAACTACTAGTTGCAACTAGTTATTGTTTTTCACTCTTTTGAAGTGAGCCCTATTAGTAGCCAAACCTATTAAAGGTTACAAAACACACTATTAGGTGTGACTCTATTAAAGGATTTAATCACCTTGTTGGGAGTGGCCTTGTTAGAGGTCTTTAGACACTTCAATCTAGAAATGCCACCTTGTTAGAGGATTTACAAATAGCTATTAAGCCAAATCTGTTAAGAGATTTGATTCACTGCTACAATGGTTAGAGAGTAACAATGATTTGACTTGATTCCTGATACAACTATCTTTGCTGATTTAGATCTCAATTTTGACTTGAATACTCAATCCTTCTTGATTAGATTAATCTTTTAGCCCAACAAGGATATTATTCTTATCCTTCCAATTTGATTCCTCTAAGTATCTTCTTATCTTCCACACATTCTCACACATTCAATCCTTAACTTGACCTTATACTTATATCATATACATTGTTAAGTTATCTTGAATACAACTTAAAACAATTAATATTTATCTCTTTAGTCAGTTAGGACCAATAAACAAATTCATTAAACTCAATATGCCAAAACAAGAAAATCCTTTGTTAGCCGACCCAGCTCGGTAGACACTAACTCTGGAATAATTTTCCTGTGTTAATCAAGTGATCTCAGTTAACACTACAATTTTGTAAAACTCATTTGGTAAGTGAGTGAGCTTGGTTAAAATTAGTTTGATGCCAACTTTCCTTTGTTAATTGAGCGAGCTCAGTTAACACTGAACTTCTATGAACTTCTCTTTGGTGCCCAAGTGAACTCAGCAGATACCATCTTTTGAACTTGGTAAGCATTGGAATACTTAATAGACACAGGAAAATTTTCTTCAATGCCTAAGTGAGCTCAGTAGACATTGACTAGTAAAGATATGACATTTTGTGTAACATCAAAGATAATATATAATTGATCAATTGCTTTCAACAATCTCCCTCTTTGGCATTGATGGCAATACAACATGTCATAATACAATGAAATTTTTAGAGAAAAATAAAGTTAAGGATAATATCCTTAGTTTGATTCTAATTCTCATCCATGAGAACTCACTTTATCAGTGTGATCTCCTTCTGACACCAATCTCTCCCTCTAGAATGATTCTCTAATTTTAGTTTCACCCTTTGTCAGCAAACTCTCAAAGTTTAATCTTCAACAAACTCTTCCTTCACAAAATTTCTACAAAATTTCTCCCTCTTTGACATCTTCAAACATTCAAAAAGAATTCTTTGATATATGACATCAAACTCTCCCTCTTTGACATCTTATGCCAAAGATAATATTTAGTGAATTTCAATGTACTTGATGCACAAATTCATATGCAATCTGTCTTTTCATTATTGCATCAACTTGACTGATCTACAAGAGTACTCAATTGATGCATCACTAAATGCTATTTAGTGGGCTTTAGATAGGGGAAAGAATCCTATCTTGCCTCTTAGATACAAAAATGCATCCTTAGGTAATGGCTTGGTGAATATGTTTGCAATTTGTATACACATATTCCAATCTCACCTCTTTGTCTTGTACCAATTCTCTCAGAAAATGATATTTAATTGCAATGTGCTTGGTCTTGGTATGCATCATAGGATTCTTTGACATATTAATTTCATTGGTGTTATCATTGAAGACAACTACTGGATCCTTGATTTCTACCTTCATACCTACCAATAGTTGGTTGAACCAAACAATATTGAAATAATTGACTGCTGACTGCTAGTGCAATATATTCTGCCTCTATTGTAGACTGAGAGATGCAATTATTCTTCTTACTTGTCCAAGACACTAGTCTCTTTTCAAGAAAGAATGCTCCACCACTGGTGCTCTTTTTGTCATCAATACTTCTTGCCCAATTTGCATTAGTGAAGGCTTTCAAATCAAAGTTGCCTCCTTTCTTATATCATAATCCATAATCTTCGATACCTTTTAGATACCTCATGATTCTCTTTATTGAAATCATATGATTTTCTTTAGGATTAGCTAAAAATCTTGCCACCATACCAATTGCTAGTGCAATATCAGGCCTTGTATGCACCACATACTAAAGTTTTCCAATCATAGATCTATATGTGGTCTGACCTACCTCCTTGGAATCATCATTTTTGGAAAGCTTATGTACAGTAGAGATAGGTGTTCTAAGTGGTCTTGAATCTTCCATTCCAAACTTCTTTAGCATCTCCTTGATATACTTAGATTGTGTAATGTAGATACCATCCTTCTTCTATTGAATCTGTAAGCCAAAAAAGAATTTGATCTCTCCAAACATTGACATCTAAAATTCCTTACTCATTTCTTTAGAAAAATATTTACATAAGTCATCATAACTAATAAACAATATATCATCTACAAAGTCTTGTGGTATTTAATGCATGCACAACTAAGAAAATTCACAACTAGTATATTATGAATCAGATTTGGCAATTACTTCATTCTTTTCAGGATATATGCATCACTCACATGCTTAAAGAAGGTAACAAGGTGGATAAATTTTTATCTAATCTTGGTTGTGATGGCAACTTTATTGAATCTTTTTTAGCAAACCAGATCTTAAACTTGTTCCCCAAATTGGAAAATTTATTATCTTCGAAACTTGTTTATTCAGACTGTTAGTGCTAACCTCTTCTTCTAGCTCTTCCCCAACTCAGTAATGGGTGTTCATCTTCTTCATCTTTCTTCTCTTTCCCTTCTTGTTGTATTCTGGCAAGGATATTGGATTTTCTTCCTATTTCTTTCCCAATTGAGTCTTTGAATTAGGATATTTATTAGTTATATATATATTTTAGTGGTTCACCCACTTTTGATATATATATATATATATATATATATATATATATCATCTACACAGATTTCTTCTAGCAATATTTCCTTCTTTGGTCCTTCTTTGATGTATAGACTATTGTTGTCATTTGTCTTTTGGAAACCAATCTTTATCAAATAACTATGAAGTCTTTCATACCAAGCTATGGGAGCTTGCTTGAGACCATATAATGCTTTGAGCAGTTTACAAACCATATCCCTTTTGCTAAGATCTACAAATCCTTCAGGTTACTCAATGTAGACTTCTTCTTCTAGAATTCCATTTAAGAATGCTGATTTCACATCCATCTGATACACTTTGAATCCTTTATGTGTAGCATAAGCAAGTAGAGTCCTAACACCTTCTAATCTTGCAACAGCAGCAAAAGTTTCACCATAATCAATACCTCCCTCTTGAGAATAACCTTTGCATACTAACCTTGCTTTGTTTCTTGAAACTTATCAATCTTCATTCAACTTATTTCTAAATATCCATTTTGTGCCAATTACATTCTTATTCTTGGGTCTAGGAAGAAGAGTCCAAGTTTTGTTCCTCTTTATTTGTTCAATCTCTTCATTCATTTCTTCAATCCAACTTTTATTATTCAAAACATCTTTAATAGTTCTAGGTTCAAATTTGGTAAGCAAACATGTACCTTTCAATTTATCCTTGTCATTGTACCTTCTAACTTGTCTCCAATGATTTTCTCTGGTGCATGGTGCCTTCTGACATATCTTGCAAGTACAGGTACTTTGGATTTATAGCTTGTTTCACTTGTCTCACCATGATCTTTTGAATCATGCTCATTGACTCTTGTCATTCTGACTATAACTCGAGTTGCACCAGTTGTAACTTGGGTGCTTTTTGAGATTTTGGGGACTCGGGAGGGGAATTTTGCTAACTTTGAATTGGATTAGGTAATGTATCAGGTTCAAAGTAAACAAAATTTCTATAGTCTTTAAGTTCTTTGCTGCTCTTTTCTTGACTCTTTCCTACAAGTTCATATATCTTCACATGTGCACTTTCTATGATCTTATGAGTAGTTAGATTCAAACATTTGTATGTTTTACTTCTACTAGAGTATGCTAGGAATATGCCTTCACTTTTGACATCAAATTTACCTTTCCTAGTCTCCTTCAAGATATAACATTTGCTACCAAATACTTTCAAGTAACTTACATTGGGTTTATAGCCATACCATAGTTCATAAAGAGTCTTATTTGAGTCTTTCTTCAGCTATACTCTATTTAAGGTATGAACTATTATACTAATTGCTTCTTTCCAGTGTTTGTTACAACATTCTTCTCTATCATTAGGGTTCTTGCACAATCTATGATAGATATGTTCCTTCTTTCTACTACACCATTTTGCTGAGGTGTACCAGGGGCTAATACTTGTCTCTTGATTCCTTTCTCATTGCAAAATTCATTGAATTCATTTGAGATGAATTACCTCCTCTATGTGACCTTAAACATTTGTTTCTTTCCTATTTCTTTCTCAACTCTAGCCATATACCACTTGAACTTTTGAAAAGCTTCAGACTTATCTTTCAAATACATTACTTTCATCATCTTAGAATAATCATCAACAAATAAAATGAAATACTTATCTCCACTGTAGCTTTCTATGCCAATAGGTCCACAAAGATTTGTATGAACCAACTCTAAGACTTCTTTAGAATGATAGTTCTTGCTTTTGAAACTTGTCTTTCCCATCTTTCCAATTTGACAATTTTTGCACAAACCCATATTAGGTTTTCTCAGACTAGGAATACTTCTCACTCTTTTGTTTTTTCTTGTTTTGATCAAGTTATCATAATTCACATGACACAATCTTTTATGCCATAACTAGCTTTCTTTTACTTGAGCAATGAAACAGGAACTTTCACTTAGATCAACATAGAAAAAATTACCTTTTGTTTGATTACCAGACCCAATTAGATTTCCTTTTCCATCTAGCAACTTGGCCTTCCCATTCATGAATTCTACCTTGAATCCAATGCTATCCAAATCTACCGTACTCAGTAAATTATGTTTTAGTCCTTCACCCTAGTAGGCATTGTCACATTTGAGTTCATTGGTTAGTGAAATACAACCTTTTCCTTTTATACAACAAGGTTCATTATTTCCAAATTTGACACTCCTACCATCATAGTGTTCCATGTGTTCAAACTTTGTTTTATCACTAGTCATATGGCAAGAATAGCCACTACCAATAATCCATGTGTCATTTTTGCTAACATGAGAAATAAGTGTCATCTTATCATCTTCATCAGCTTCATCATCTTTTATATCAATGTAAACCATTTCATCATCATCACTACTATCATAATCTTTAGCCATGAAATGAAACTTCTTACCTTTATTCTTGTAGTCCTTGTAGTTTTTGAAACACTTCTTGCTTTTGTACTTACTACTCTTCTTTTCTTTTTTGCATTCTTTGTTTGGACACGTTGCAGTAATGTGATCAACTTGTTCACAACAAAAATATATTAGAGGAATTTTACCTTTGTAGTTTCCTTTTCCTTTGGGATATTTTCTTACAAGCAGGGCTCTAATGACTTCAAAATCACTGTCAGAACTATCTTCTTCTTCACTTTCAAATTTTTTGCCTTTAGATTTTCCACCTTTCTTTTTGAATGAAAGCTTAGCTTCAAATGCAGACTCAATGCTTTTGGAGTTAGGAACATAGTTTTCATAGTTGTCCAATTCAAAGGTTGTTAACCTTCCCACTAGTGCATCTAAAGTTATGTCATTCTTGGGATTACATCTCATTTCCTAAATAACTGATACTCTAATTGCATAGATAGGAAGAAGAGTTCTGAGTACCTTGTTGAGCACTATTACATCATCAATTTTCCCTCTAGAGGCTCTGATTTCACTAACACTTACTTTGATTCTTTCACTATATTTTGTAATGTTTTCATCTTCTCTCATCTTCATTTGATAAAACTGACGTCTTAAGATTTCTACCTTGGCTCTCCTCATATTATCATCACCTTCATAGATATCTTTTAGCTTGACCCACATTTCATGAGCAATATTGCAATCTTTGACTTCATCAAATTCAACATAATTGTGAGTAGATGCAATGTCAATCATCATAATGTTATGATTCTTCTTTTCAACAATTTCTTCCATAGTCAAAGTTCCAGGAGGTGGCTTATACTTGGCATTCAAATATTTTAGACTAGAGTCACTGATGGATACAAGATGTAGCTTCATAAGTTCCTACAATGCCTCGAAGTTATCTTTGTTCAACTTGGGAATATCTCTTCTGTAAGACATCTTGATCTTTAGCTTAGGTCCTTGAAACCTTCTCTGCAAGCACCAAAAGCTTTGATACCAATTGTAGGAAATATAAGAGTAATTGAGAGGGGAGGGGTGAATTAGTTACCACAAAAATAAATCCCAAATCACTTAGATGTCAATATAGATCAAAACATAAACTTTGATAAAATTGAATTAATGCTATCACTCGATTAACACTAACAATTTAGTGTCACTCGACAAGTATTGAAATAACAACTATAACTCGGTAAATACTAAACATGTAGATCTTAAGATATTAAGTGTGATTAACCTTTATTAACTTAGTTGCAAACACATAAAATAAATAACATGAACACAAGTGACACCAAGATTTAACATGGAAACCCAATTTGAGAAAAACCACCAATTGCAACTAGTTACTGTTTTTCACTCTTCTAAAGTGAGCCATGTTAGGAGCCAACCTTGTTAAAGGTTACAAAACATAGTATTAGGTGTGACCCTATTAAAGGGTTTAATTACCTTGTTAGGAGTGGCCTTGTTAGAGGTCTTTAGACACTTCAATCTAGAAATACCACCTTGTTAGAGGATTTATAAATAACTATTAGGCTAACTTTGTTAAGAGATTTGATTCACTACTGCAATGGTTGGAGAGCAACAATGAATTGACCTGATTGTTGATGCAACTATCTTTGCTGATTCAGATATTAATTTTGGCTTGAATACTTGATCCTTCTTTATGAGATTAATCTTTGCATCCCAACAAGGATATTCTTGTTATCCTTCCAATTTTCTTTCTCTAAGTGTATTCTTATCTTCTACACATTCTCACACATTCAATCCTTAACTTGACCTTATACTTATATCATATACATTGTCAAGTTGGCTTGAATACAACTTAAAACAATTAATATTTGTCTCTTTAATTGGCTAGAACCAAGAAACAAATTCATTAAACTCAATATGCCAAAATAAGAAAATCCTTTGTTAGCCAACCCAACTCGGTAGACACTAATTCTGAAATGATTTTCTTATGTTAACCAAGTGAACTTGGTTAACACTACAACTTCATAAAATTCCTTTGGTAATTAAGTGAGCTCAGCTAACATTGGTTCCATGCCAACTTTCCTTTGTTAACTAAGTGAGCTCACTTAACACTAAAATTCTATGAACCTCTCTTTGGTGCTCGAGTGAACTCGGTAGACACTATCTTCTAAACTTTGTAAATACTAAAATGCTTGATAGACACAAGAAAACTATCTTCATCATTCGAGTGAGCTTGAAAGACACACATTGGTAAAGATATGACATTTTGTGTAACATAAAAGACAATATACAATTTATCAATTATTTTCAATAGACAATCATCTCGCCTGTCAGGAAATGAAATGTCCCTATCTCACTATGCCAACACTCATAGAACGATGTCACCATCACCATATATGTGCAAGTATGAGGTAACCTTGCTAGATAATAGAGCTTAATAACATCAATCCTCACCCAATCTGCTGGTGTGAACTACTCGCCAACACAAAGAACTATCACGTGTCACTCTTGTGACACCAATACATCAAGTGACCACTGCATCCAACAAAAAACACTACTATCAGTTCTTTGTTCCTCTTAAAAACTCTCTATCTATGTTTCATCATCCCACCCCTTTTCTCCCTTGTCTAGTTCTACTTCCTACCTTCCTACCAATGAGATTGCATTCCCAAGACCAATCTCTATCCTAGCATTCCTGCGGCTGAACATCTCAGCGGGAACACATCTCATCTTTTCACCCTCCCTGCTCAAACCCTAACCCGCATTCCTGTGAAAATCTCCTAGCACCAAAATTCCCATAGTTGTAGATTAAAACAGGAATGCATCTCCTATTTTTCCTTGCTTGGTCAACCCCTTCTCCATTCTTGTGCTGACTTCTACCCTTTCTCACCCTTGGCCCGCGGGACTACATTCCCACTAACAAGAATGCTTTATCAGTTTTCAAAATCACTAACCCATGAAAATTTTCATGCAGGATCACTAAGATTTGTAAACTAGATTTTCTTTCCCATGAAAATGGTTTCCAAACCCTCTTTCTACCCTTTTTCCTTGGCCCTTTGGTGCGATCATGTCCCCACTGATCCCTAGAGTGATCCTGCTGGACCCATACCTGTAGGAACACTTTTAAAATTTTTTGGGAACACTATAATTAACAAAAAAAAAATCACAAGAGAAGTTTAAGTGCCTACCAATTAGTCTAGTGTCCACCATGCCCATACTTGCCATACCAAATATTCTCAGTGCTCTGGACATCCCTGCACAACCATCACGTACTCCAAATTAGAGCTCCAAAAAGCAATATCTAGTCATCAATATGAGAGAAGATTGATGAGCCTATAAAATGTCATATCTATATCCATTTGTTATAACACTTTACCCCATGGTTTTAATATATATATCCAATCCATTTCCACATATTAACTTGGTTTACGAAGCATTAACTATGATAAATGATGTATTGATTAACAATTGCATGTATAGCTAGTTGATGCTAGAAATGATGATTTATTATGAAAAATGGTTAACATTGAATAATAATATTTTTTAGGTGGTTAACATATTGTATGTGAGTTATTTGGGTCTTTCATGCAGCTAGAAAGAAGGAAAAGAAAGTTGACACTTGTCAATATTCAACAAGTGCATGAAATGAAGAAAAAGTTAAAAGCCAGTTCCAGAAAAATAGGCATATCTTGATCAATTCTTAATGAAATTAAGAATGGATTACAATTTTGGAAAGATAATATTAAGGAGCATAAACCTTTTTGAGCATTTAAGTTTGTTCTAAGTAGTTAATAAGCAACACAAATCAGAAGTTGGTTGAGAAAAAAGTGGCACGTTTTCAAGCAGCATAAAACCACTTTCAGCAAAACGACCATAACTTCCACATTACTTAATTAAATTCAGATTTTCAAAATGATATAGAAAGATGAAAAGGAGTAGCATAACATGGTAAAGGGGTTTGTACCAATTTGAAATAATGGAAGAGAACCATGCATTTGAAGTGAACTTCTGAAAATGTGGAACTGAAATTTAGCACTTTGTCATTACTTTTGTAAAAAGATTCTTCCTTATTTAAAAGGATGATGGGGGAAACTTGTTAAGTAGTTAGAGGGCTTTTAGAGGTAGAAGTAGAGGTAGAGAGGTAGAGAGATGTAGACATACATAGAGATGTAAACAGTTTAGATAATATACAGTTCCTACAACAACTACTATGCAGTTTCATGTAGCCATTACTGTGTATTTAGTTTGTTTCCAGCATTGTTATTTTGCAATGATAGAATGACTTAGATATTTTTATGGTGCATATACTTTGCAGACTTGTTTCAAGTATACATCCTCAGGTTGACAATTTAAATGAACTTCTCTATTAGAAAGATAACTACTCATTTTGGATGTCCAATCCATGAGTTGTGTTTGTAAACCAAGTTATTGATCTAATTGGGAGGCCGACATTTTTGGAGCCGTTGCTGGGGATAAGTCAAGCTGTGAGAGTCTCTGAGTTTTTAGCAGTTCTTTGTAATTTTTCTAGAATCTTAGTTTCTTTTCAAAGCACTTAGGATCATATAAGTTTGCATGTATCACAATATGGTTTTTGGATCCATGGAGGATGAGAATGAAGATCCAATATCATTTTCAGCAAGTTTGGAAATCAATGAAGACATGTTCTCTAGCATAGTAGAGGAATTTTGTTCACATATTGATGAAAAATTGCTGATTGGTGAGGAGGAAAAGGAATACAGCCTTGCTTTGCAAAATGAGGAAATCACCATGCACAAGGTTGTTGCTCAAGATGAATGTGATGTCAAATCAAAACTCCTAATTCAAGAAGAGAGTTGCAATAAAGTGAAAATCAGTCCTCTCATGCATAAAAGTAAAGAAGATATTGAAGAAGATCAGTTTTGGGACGATTTCAAGGAGTTTTTCTTAACATTAGATGTTAAACCAACATCTTTTGTAGAGAAAAATTATGAGCCCTATGAAGATGGTGCAAAAATTCTTGTACTTCTATCAAATCAGCCACAAAAATTGGTTTTTAAAAATCAAGAAGAGGATGGAGAAGCAACTCATCTATGTCAAGCCAGCAAGGAGAGTTCAAGATTTGCGTTTTCATGAGGGTGTCCCATTAGACATCTTATTCATATGGAGGAAAATATATTATCACAAGCTAAGGTTGCAGCAAAAGAAGAACTTGCAGTTGAAGACAAAGATACACATGCAGTTGCACCTAAAGGAGACACATTTCAGTTTACTTATATACTTCAGTATAGCAATATATATTATCAACATGAAGTAATAAGTGAGTCTATTAATGTCTTTTCAAAAATTTGTTTCATATTAAGTTTCAACTACTACTGCAACTCTTTCTCATTGTGCATAAGCATGTAAAGCATTGGAAGACTTTGAGAAGAGGAAGATATTTCAATGAACTAGTAAATAGTTTTGTTTGAGTAGGTCATGTAATCTGGTTAGTGTAGGGTAGGATAGGTTAGGGTAGGTTTTTCATTCAATAAGTGTGCTTACATAGTGTCTTAGAGTTAGTAGTTGTCTAGTTTAGTTTGTTTTGTAGTTGTTCTTTCCTCAATGACTATTTTGGAGGAGTTCACAGTTGGTTGGTTGCTCATATTTCAAATCATTTTTCCAAGGGTGTGAGTGAGTCAAGTTTCTACTTGTGGAAGAAAGTCTTTGCATATGTTTCCAAACACTCTATTGAGTAGTTGAGTCTTCATGATGTCAGGAATGTTCTATTCAATGATGGTGTCTAGTTGGTCTTATCTGTAAGTCTCATGTTGTAAGAGTTAGTCCTGCAACAACTACTATTTGGTTGTAATAGTCAGTCCTACAACCACTGCTCTTTGATTCAATAGACACTCCTGCAACAACTACTATGTGATCCAAAAGACAACTTTTAGAAAGCATGAAGACAATACTCATATTAAATATGCAACACTCTTGGAGGGACCTGGATATTCATCAATAAAGGGACCTGTACTTTCACAACAATACCAATGGTACTATGATTTCTATTTATTCATAATAATTATCATTTTTAGTAATTGATTATCTATGCCTTGTATTTTGTTTCTCAATTATCATTATTATAATTATATGCTTCATAAGTGCTTTTTCTTCTACCCTCATCCATACAATCTCATTTAAGGACAAACAACCTTTTAGCTGGGGGGAGCACATGTATACCTAGTTTTATTGACATATACCATAGGAGGATGACCTTTCATGTATACCTTTTATACCACCTTTGAAATTCTTGATGATTGATTAAAGTTGTCAGAAGATTCCATGCTGAGAGTTTGCATGACTAACTAATGCCTATCCCTTGCTTGAGGACAAGCAAGATTTCAGCTGGGGGGAAATGATGAGCCTATAAAATGTCATATCTATATCCATTTGTTATAACACTTTACCCCATGGTTTTAATATATATATCCAAGCCATTTCCACATATTAACTTGGTTTATGAAGCATTAACTATGATAAATGATGTATTGATTAACAATTGCATGTATAGCTAGTTGATGCTAGAAATGATGATTTATTGTGAAAAATGGTTAAAATTGAATAATAATATTCTTGAGGTGGTTAACATGTTGTATGTGAGTTATTTGGGTCATTCATGCAGCTGGAAAGAAGGAAAAGAAAGTTGACACTTGTCAATATTCAGCAAGTGCAGGAAATGAAGAAAAAGTTAAAAGCCAGTTCCAGAAAAATAAGCATATCTTGCTCAATTCTTAATGAAATTAAGAATGATTTACGGTTTTGGAAATCTAAGATTGAGGAGCATAAACTCTTTTGAGCATTTGAGTTGGTTTGAAGCAGTTAATGAGCAACATGAATCAGGAGTTGGTTGAGGAAAAAGTGGCACATTTTCAAGCAGCATAAAACCACTTTCAGCAAAATGACCATAACTTCCACATTACTTAATGAAATTCAGATTTTCAAAATGATATAGAAATATGAAAAGGAGTATCATAACATGGTAAAGGGGTTTGAACTAATTTGCAATAATGAAAGAGAACCATGCATTTTAAGTGGACTTCTAAAAATGTGGAACTGAAATTTAACACTTTGTCATTACTTTTGTAAAAAGATTCTTCCTTATTTAAAAGGATGATGGGGGAAACTTGTTAAGTAGTTAGAGGGTTGTTAGAGGTAGAAGTAGAGGTAGAGAGGTAGAGAGATGCAGACATACATAGAGATGTAAACAGTTTAGATAATATACAATTCTTGCAGCAACTACTATGCAGTTTCATGTAGTCATTACTGTGTATTTAGTTTGTTTCTAGCATTGTTATTTTGCAATGATAGAATGACTTAGAGATTTTTATGGTGCATATAATTTTTAGACTTATTTCAAGTATACATCCTCGAGTTGACAATTTAAATGAACTTCTCTATTAGAAAGATAACTACTCATTTTGGATGTCCAATCCGTGAGTTGTGTTTGTAAACCAAGTTATCGATCTAATTGGGAGGCCAATATTTTTGGCGTCATTGCCGAGGACAAGTCAAGCTATGAGAGTCTTTGAGTTTTTAGCAGCTCTTTGTAATTTTTCTAGAATCTTAGTTTCTTTTCAAAGCACTTAGGATCATAGAAGTTTGCATGTACCACAATATGGTTTTTGGATCCATGGAGGATGAGAATGAAGATCCAATATCATTTTCAGCAAGTTTGGAAATCAATGCAGACATGTTCTCTAGCATAGTAGAGGAATTTTGTTCACATATTGATGAAAAATTGCTGATTGGTGAGGAGGAAAAGGAATACAGCCTTGCTTTGCAAAATGAGGAAATCACCATGCACAAGGTTGTTGCTCAAGATGAATGTGATGTCAAATTAGAACTCCTAATTCAAGAAGAGAGTTGCAATAAAGTGAAAATCAGTCCTCTCATGCATAAAAGTAAAGAAGATATTGAAGAAGATCAATTTTGGGATGATTTAGAGGAGTTTTACTTAACATTAGATGTTAAACCAACATCTTTTGTAGAGAAAAATTATGAGCCCTATGAAGATGGTGCAAAAATTCCTATACTTCTATCAAATCAGCAACATAAATTGGTTTTTAAAAGTCAAGAAGAGGATGGAGAAGCAACTCATCTATGCCAAGCCAGCAAGGAGAGTTCAAGATTTGTGTTTTCACGAAGGTGTCCCATTAGACATCTTATTCATATGGAGGAAAATATATTATCACAAGCTAATGTTGCAACAAAAGAAGAACTTGCAGTTGAAGACAAAGATACACATGCAACTGCACCTAAAGGAGACACATTTTAGCTTACTTATATACTTCAATATAGAAATATATATTATCACCATGAAGTAATAAGTGAGTCTATTAATGTCTTTTCAAAAAATTTGTTTCATATTAAGTTTCAACTGCTAATGCAACTCTTTCTCATTGTGCATAAGCATGTAAAGCATTGGAAGACTTTGAGAAGAGGAAGATATTTCAAAGAACCAGTAAATGGTTTTGTTTGAGCAGGTCATGTAATCTAGTTAGTGTAGGGTAGGATAGGTTAGAGCAGGTTTTTCATTCAATAAGTGTGCTTACATAGTGTCTTAGAGTTAGTAGTTGTCTAGTTTAGTTTGTTTTGTAGTTGTTCTTTCCTCAATGACTATTTTGGAGGAGTTCACAGTTGGTTGGTTGCTCATATTTCAAATCATTTTTCCAAGGGTGTGAGTGAGTCAAGTTTCTATTTGTGGAAGAAAGTCTTTGCATATGTTTCCAAACACTCTATTGAGTAGTTGAGTCTTCATGATGTCAGGAATGTTCTATTCAATGATGGTGTCTAGTTGGTCTTATTTGTAAGTCTCATGTTGTAAGAGTTAGTCCTGCAACAACTACTATTTGATTGTAATAGTCAATCCTACAACAACTGCTCTTTGATTCAGTAGACACTCCTGCAACAACTACTATGTGATCCAAAAGACAACTTTCAGAAAGTATGAAGACAATACTCATATTAAATATGCAACACTCTTGGAGGGACCTGGATACTCATCAATAAAGGGACCTGTACTTTCAGCTATTTGTAAGTTTGAAGTTTCTCACAAAAATACCAATGGTACTATGATTTCTATTTATTCATAATAATTATCATTTTTAGTAATTGATTATCTATGCCTTGTATTTTGTTTCTCAATTATCATTATTATAATTATATGCTTCATAAGTGCTTTTTCTTCTACCCTCATCCATACATTCTCATTTAAGGACAAACAACCTTTTAGCTGGGGGGAGCACATGTATACCTGGTTTTATTGACATAGACCATAGGAGGATGACCTTTCATGTATACCTTTTATACCACCTTTGAAATTCTTGATGATTGATTAAAGTTGTCACAAGATTCCATGCTAAGAGCTTGCATGACTAACTAATGCCTATCCCTTGCTTGAGGACAAGCAAGATTTCAGCTGGGGGGAAATGATGAGCCTATAAAATTTCATATCTATATCCATTTGTTATAACACTTTACCCCATGGTTTTAATATATATATCCAAGCCATTTCCACCTATTAACTTGGTTTATGAAGCATTAACTATGATAAATGATGTATTGATTAACAATTGTATGTATAGCTAGTTGATGCTAGAAATGATGATTTATTGTGAAAAATGGTTAAAATTGAATAATAATATTCTTGAGGTGGTTAACATGTTGTATGTGAGTTATTTGTGTCACTCATGCAGCTAGAAAGAAGGAAAATAAAGTTGACACTTGTCAATATTCAGCAAGTGCAGGAAATGAAGAAAAAGTTAAAAGCTAGTTCCAGAAAAATAGGCATATCTTGCTCAATACTTAATGAAATTAAGAATGGCTTATAGTTTTGAAAATTTAAGATTAAGGAGCATAAACACTTTTGAGAATTTGAGTTGGTTCGAAGCAGTTAATGAGCAACACGAATCAGAAGTTGGTTGAGGAAAAAGTGGCACGTTTTCAAGCAACATAAAATCACTTTCAGGAAAACGACCATAACTTCCACATTACTTAATGAAATTCAGATTTTCAAAATGATATAGAAACATTAAAAGGAGGAGCATAACATGGTAAAGGGTTTTGAACTAATTTGCAATAATGAAAGAGAACCATGCGTTTGAAGTGGACTTCTAAAAATGTGGAATTGAAATTCAGCACTTTGTCATTACTTTTGTAAAAAGATTCTTCCTTATTTAAAAGGATGATGGGGGAAACTTGTTAAGTAGTTAGATGGTTTTTAGAGGTAGAAGTAGAGGTAGAGAGGTAGAGAGATGCAGACATACATAGAGATGTAAATAGTTTAGATAATAAACAGTTCTTGCAGCAACTACTATGCAGTTTCATGTAGCCATTACTGTGTATTTAGTTTGTTTCCAGCATTATTATTTTGCAACAATAGAATGGCTTAGAGATTTTTATGGTGCATATACTTTGCAGACTTTTTTCATCTATATGTCCTCGGGTTGACAATTTAAATGAACTTCTCTATTAGAAAGATAACTACTCATTTTGGATGTCCAATTCGTGAGTTGTGTTTGTAAACCAAGTTATTTATCTAATATTTCTACCTTAGATGGTCTAGTCCACCTTGCTGCCAAGCTAGCTATTCAAATAAAGTCTTTGGATGTAGCATGTGAGAACTAGGATACAACTCTCAAGATAATCTTAGATGTCCATAAGTCTTTTCTGGACAACCACACTATAAGTGTATAGCCCATTTACATAAGTTTCAAAAAGGGGGAGAATAATATAGAGGGGTAGAATAAGACAAAGGGAGGAGAAATATTTTGGGGGAGAATAAGAATTTTGGGAGATATGAGGAGATAAAGAAGAAAAGAGATAGAGAAAGTCAAATCAAGCTAATGAAGAGCAAGGAATAAGAATTTTGGGAGATATGAGGAGATAAAGAAGAAAAGGGACAAAGAAAGTCAGATCAAGCTAAGGAAGAGAAAGCGCAAAACAAAGTATGAAGTCAAAGAGTATCAATTGAGGCATATTTACTTAGCAGGAGTACAAAATTTTTGGATACAAAACAAACATATCAACTTAGGGGGAGTTATCATATTTTGAGGTATCTAAGTTGTTACAAAATTTTGAAAATTTGAAGTTTTGTATATAAGCCGAGTTATAGATATGTTATGCTTGTGAGATTAATGATATTAATGCATACTCATGTGTTTTTGACACTCATGTTAAAGGGGCAAATTGTTGATCTCAGATTGGTTTTGACAAGTGAGCATTAACGCACACTTAAGTTATTTACTTAGTTCATGTTGAACAAGTAGTACATGTTGAGAAAAATATGTAAATAATAGACCATGCCAAGTTCATAGTGAATATCGAGTCACTCATGTGTTGAGTCACTCAAGTGTCGAGCAGATAGTGTATGTTGAGTGATTCAGGAGTCGAGTAAATAGTGGATGTCGAGTGATATAGATGTTGAGTCGCATTAGAAAGATTAGTGTATGCCAAGCATTAGAGACTTCAGATGCTGAGTAAGATAGTTTAGACATATTTCTTTGTAAAGGCACAAACAACTATGTAAACTATTTTTGAGCCGACTTAAGGATGAATTAAGATATTTTGGAGATAAGGACAAATCTCAAATTGGATTACCTAGGCAATTAGATGCAGCCAATCAGAAAATGGGAAGGATTAAGTAGCAAAATGGATGAATCTCAGCTGTAGATTCATACCTAGCCCTAAGTCACCAAAGCCTTCTCAAAGAGGAAAAATCCTAAAATCTCTAGTGAGTGTGGAGGGTATTGAAGGAGTGAAGAGAGAAGTTTGCATGCACAAACAGAGCATTCATAGTGACTAAGGAGTTATGAAGTGAGACAACATTATAGAATCAATTAAAGCAGAATAGAGGAAAGGAAAAGGATACACCAAAGAGACATTTGATGAAGAAGGATAAATAAGACATTTTTTTTGGAGGTGATCAGTTATCAAGCAAACAAGTATTGACCATAGGATCAATGCTGAGACATTCTAATAGGTGATTTTAGTCAAAATCTCTTAATAGAGTAGTCCTAACAGGTTGTATCAAAATCCTTTAATAGGGTGCTTACTTAGTTGTAAGTTAAAGTCCTTTAGCAAGGCACACTTTTAACAGGGTGTTGAAATCCTCTAACGAGGTGAGACCTAATAGTCTTTGTAAGCCTTTAACAAGGCATACCTTTCACAGGGTAGATCATGTCTCATGATCAAAACATTGTAACCTTCATTGGATACACTTTACTGTTGGAAATGAGAATGGAGTAACTGAGAGGGGAGGGGTGAATCAGTTACTACAAAAACTTTTCTCACAAGTCCCTTAAGATGTCAAAGGAAATACTCATTGCTGATACTCATATAATCAAACTGAAAACACAAGAAACAAGAGACAAGAGACACCAGTTTTAACGTGGAAACCCAATATGGGAAAAACCACCAATGTAACTAGTTACTATTTTTTTCACTCTTCTGAAGTGAGCCCTGTTAGGAGCCAACCTTGTTAAAGGTTACAAAACACACTGTTAGGTGTGACCTTGTTAGAAGATTTAATCACCCTACTAGGAGTGGCCTTGCTAGAGGTCTTTAGATCAATTCAACTGAATTGCCACCTTGTTAGAGGATTTTACAAAAGGCTGTTAAACCCACTCTGTTAAGAGATTTGAAAACACTGTTACAATTGTTAGAAAGTAACAATGAGTGATCTGAAATAAATACAACTTATCTTTTCTGATACAGATCTCTGTTCTGTTCCTCTCTGATCAAATGCAACTCTGCATCTCTGATCCTTCAAAAACTTGCTCTGACCTTCCTTCGCATTTTAGATATTCAATCATATCTGCTCGCTTTTTCACATTCATATTTCATACTTGAATTCGCAACTTGATCTTTCATATATACCTTTCAGATTATCAAGTCGGCTCAAATACAAGTTACAATTATAAATAATTGTGCTATAAGTCGACTTCATACATTACATAAAGTAATTAACTTTAATTACTTAACCTTCGAGAAATCCTTCGCTGGCCGACTTAACTCGGTAAATACTGCACAGAAAATAATTCTTGTGTTAACCGACTAAGCTCGGTTAATACAGAGAATTTCGTGAAATCCTTCAGTCGCCGAGTGAACTCGGTAAACACCAATTTCTCTGACTTTTCTTTGATGACCGAGTGAGCTCAGTTAACATTGTCTGTTGCTTTTCTTCGATGACCGAGTGAGCTCGGTTAACACTGTCTGCTATTTTTCTTCGATGACCGAGTGAGCTCGGTTAACACTGTCTGCTACTTTTCACTGTCTGCTACTTTTCTTTGATGACCGAGTGAGCTCGGTAAATACTGACAACCTATCTCATATCCTTTGTTTACCGAGTGAGTTCGGTAAACACTGAACTTCCTTTGTTTACCTTGCAAGCTCGGTAAACTCTGTCAACAGCTGTACTTACCTTCTGAGCTCGGTAGACTCTGTCTGATGACTGATATGACATTTGTGTAACATCAAAGACAATCATGCAATTATCAATTGTATCCAATAATCTCCCTCTTTGGCATTGATGGCAACACAACATGTCATAGCAGAATGAAATTTGAAAACAAGTCCTTATCAGCACAATGTGTCATCACAACAATTCTCCCTCTAAGATGATAGACTCTCCCTCTTTCAGTAATCTCCCTCTGTGAAGGAATTACATAAGAACTTTCTTTTCCATACAAATTTCAGAAAGATATGACAGTAAAGTAAATCTCTCCCTCTTTGACAACAAATGCCAAAGACAATAGGACTTAAATGAATTGTAATGTACCTTTAGTACTGATTCATATGCAATGCTTCCTGATTTGACTGCATCAACAGATAGATTTTCATTTTGGTATGCGTTGATGCATCACTAAAACTTGTTTTTAGTGAATTTCGGATAGGGGTGTAACCCCTAACTTACCTCTGAGATACAAGAATGCATCCTTAGGTAGTGGCTTTGTGAATATGTCAGCAATTTGTTCCTTTGAATTGACATATTCCAATCTGATCTCCTTGTCTTGTACCAATTCTCTGACAAAATGATATTTGATTGCAATATGCTTGGTTTTAGAATGCATCGCTGGATTCTTTGATATATTGATTGCACTAGTATTGTCACAGAACATAACAACTGGTTCTTTGATTTCCATCCTCATTCCTTGCAATAACTGCTTAAACCAAACAATATTTGAGCAATTTACTGCTGCAGCAACATACTCTGCCTCTGCTGTAGATTGGAATGTACAATTCTGCTTTTTGCTTGTCCAAGAAACCAATCTCTTTCCAAGAAAGAATGCTCCTCCACTTGTGCTTTTCCTATCATCAAGGTTTCCTGCCCAATCAGCATCAGTAAATACTTTCAAATCCAAATTACCTCCAAATTTATACCATAGCCCATAATCTTTAGTTCCTTTCAAATATCTCATTATTCTTTTGATTGCCATTATATGAGTTTCTCTTGGTTTTGCTGAAAATCTTGCTACAATACCGACTGCAAGGGCAATATCTGGCCTAGTATGTACTACATACTGCAACTTTCCAATCATAGATCTATACAGTGTTTGATCCACTTCTTTGGATTCATCTTCCTTGGTAAGTTTCAATCCAGTACACATAGGGGTTCCAACTGGTTTACAATCCTCCATACCAAATCTTTTTAATATCTCCTTGATGTATTTTGACTGTGTGATGAAGATGCCATTCTTACTTTGTTGGATTTGAAGACCTATAAAGAATTTAATCTCACCAAACATAGACATCTCAAACTCCTTGTTCATTTGTTCTGAAAATTCTTTGCATAGATCATCATTGCCTGTGAAAACAGTGTCATCTACAAATATTTCTGCCAAAACAATCTTATTATCTGGACCTTCTTTTATATACAAGCTACTGTTATCATTAGTCCTTTGAAAACCAATCTGAATAAGATAGTTATGCAATCTTTCATACCATGCTCTAGGAGCTTGTTTTAGACCATACAGCGCCTTGTGTAATTTGCAGACCATGTTCTTCTTATCTGGATCAATAAAACCTTCAGGTTGTTCAATGTAAACTTCTTCATCCAGTATTCCATTGAGAAATGCTGACTTGACATCCATCTGATAAACTTTGAATCCTTTGTGAGCAGCATATGCAAGTAAGGTTCTTACACCTTCCAATCTTGCAACAGGAGCAAAGGTTTCGCCATAGTCTATACCTTCTTCTTGAGCATATCCTTTGCATACTAGTCTAGCTTTGTTTCTTGATACCTTGCCATCTTCATTTAGTTTATTTCTGAATACCCATTTTGTTCCAATCACATTCTTATCTTTGGGTCTAGATACAAGAGTCCATGTTTTGTTTTTCTTTATCTGTTCTATTTCTTCATTCATAGCCTCAATCCAACTATCATTTGCCAATGCATCTTTGATATTTCTAGGTTCAAAATCAGCAAGTAAACAAGTGCCTTTTAACTTACTTCTTGTCAGAGTTCCTTCAGATTTGTCTCCAATGATCTGATCTGGAGCATGATGCCTTCTGACATATTTAGCTAACATAGGTTCTTTACTTCTTGAATGAGTTTCATTGTTGTCCCTTTGTACTTCAGATTCTTGCTGTTCTGGCTCGGTAGATTCAGACTCGGTAGATACTTTCTTGGTAGAGTCTGAAAGTGACTCGGATTCTTTTAGCTTGGTAAAAACTTCTTGTATCTCGGTTTGAACTTCCTGCAACTCGGTCATTGATGACTCGGGAGTTGAGGATTCCTGATTAACTGGAGTACTTGGTATAGTATCAGGTTCAATGTAAATAAATCTTCTGTAGTCTTCAGGAACTTTCTTGCTTTCTTCTTCTGATTTCTCTGCAAACTCATCAACTTTCACATGTGCACTTTCTATGACCTTGTGAGTAGATAGATTTAAACATCTATATGCTTTGCTTTTACAAGAGTAACCTAGAAATATTCCTTCATCTCCTTTTACATCAAATTTACCTTTTCTAGATTCTTTCAGAATATAACATTTGCTTCCAAATACTTTCAGATAACTTACATTGGGTTTGTAGCCATACCATAATTCATAGGGAGTTTTGAATGAGTCCTTTTTCAGTTGTACTCGGTTCAAGGTATGAACTGCAGTGCTGATAGCTTCCTTCTAGTATTTGATAGCAATGTTCTTTTCAATCATTAGGGTCCTTGCACAATCCATAATGGATCTATTCCTTCTTTCAGCTATCCCATTTTGTTCTGGAGTTCCTGGTGTTGAAACTTGTCTTTTAATTCCTCTTTCAATGCAGAAGTTATTGAACTCATGTGAAATGAATTCACCACCTCTGTCTGACCTTAAGCATTTCAATCTTTTCCCTGTTTCTTTTTCTACTCTTGTCAAGTACCATTTGAATTTCTCAAAAGCTTCTGATTTATTCCTTAGATACATAACAGTCATCATTCTTGAGTAATCATCAACAAAAAGAATGAAGAACTTTTCTCCAGTATAACTTTCAATTCCAATGGGTCCACATAAATCAGTATGCACAATTTCTAATATATCTTCAGACTGATAGCTTTTACTTTTAAAACTAGTCTTTCCCATTTTACCAATCTGACAATTCTTGCATAAACCGACCTCAGGTTTCTTTATATTAGGAATGCCTCTTACCTTTTTGAATTTTCTTATCTTCACCAGATTATCAAAATTGACATGACACAACCTCTTATGCCATAACCAAATTTCTTCAATTTGAGCAATAAAACATGAACATTCACCAAGTTCTAGGTAGAACAAGTTACCTTTAGTTTGTGTGCCAGATCCTATCAGCTTTCCTTGCTCATTTAATAGTCTTGCCTTTCCATGCATGAATTCTACCTTAAATCCAGTATTGAGTAATTGTGCCACACTTAGCAAGTTATGTTTAAGACCTTCAACCCAATAGGCATTGTTGCATATAAGTTCTTTGGTTAGAGAGATTCTTCCTCTTCCTTTTATGAAATGAGGTTCATTATTACCAAACCTTACACTGCCACCATCATAATCTTCAAACTGATCAAACTTAGTTTTATCACCAGTCATATGATGAGAGCTACCACTGTCAATAATCCATGTATCATTCATACTTATATGAGAGATAAGAGCCATTTTATCTTCCTCATCACTATCAGAATCATCTTTCACAGCAATATAAACAATTTCATCTTCACTATTATCAGAATCCTTAGAATTTTCAGCCATGAAACATGATTTCTTACCTTTGTTCTTGAATGATTTGTAATCTTTCTTTCTATTCCATTTATGACCCTTCTTTTCATCATTGTTCTGCTTGTTTGGGCACCTAGCTGCAATATGACCAATTTCTTCACATGAAAAATAGATTAGAGGAACTTTACCTTTATATTTTCCTCTGCCTCTGGAGTATTTCTTTGCCAGTAGAGCTTCAATTACTTCAAGATCACTGTCTAAACTTTGGTCTGATTCATCATCACTTTCTGACTCTGATTTCTTTTTGCCTTTATCTTTGAATGAAAGTTTGGCCTCAAATGCTGATTCAGTGTTTTTGGAAGCTGGAACATAGTTGTCAAAATTGTCTAGTTCAAATGCGGTTAGTCTTCCAACTATAGCCTCCAAATTGATATTATGATTTGCTTCACACCTTCTTTCTTGAATTGCAGAAACTCTGATTGCATAGATGGGAAGCAAGGTTCTGAGAACTTTTCTTATAACCGTCTCTTCGTTGATATCACCTCCAGATGCCCTGATTGCACTGACACATGCTTTGATTCTATCAACATATTTGGCAATGTTTTCATCCTCTCTCATTCTCATTTGGTCAAATTGTCCTCTTAGACTTTCTACTTTTGCTCTTTTCACATTGTCATCTCCTCCATAAATTTCTTTCAGCTTGTTCCACATGTCAAAAGCGGTTTGGCAATCCTTGATATCATCAAATTCTTCATAGCTTAGTGCAGATGCAATGTCTATCATCATATTGTTATGAGTCTTCTTTTCAGCAATATCATTGACAGATAATGTGCCGGAAGGTTCTTTGTATTTTTCATCAAGATATTTCAGTCCTGTATCACCAATAGTAGCCAAATGAAGTTTCATCAATCCTTGCCATGCAGAGAAGTTATTTTTGTTGAGTCTTGGAATTTCTCTCTTGTAAGACATCTTGATCTTTGGCTTAGATCCTTGAAATCTTTTCCTGCAAGCACCAATAAGCTCTGATACCAATTGTTGGAAATGAGAATGGAGTAACTGAGAGGGGAGGGGTGAATCAGTTACTACAAAAACTTTTCCCACAAGTCCCTTAAGATGTCAAAGGAAATACTCATTGCTGATACTCATATAATCAAACTGAAAACACAAGAAACAAGAGACAAGAGACACCAGTTTTAACGTGGAAACCCAATATGGGAAAAACCACCAATGTAACTAGTTACTATTTTTTTCACTCTTCTAAAGTGAGCCCTGTTAGGAGCCAACCTTGTTAAAGGTTACGAAACACACTGTTAGGTGTGACCTTGTTAGAGGATTTAATCACCCTGCTAGGAGTGGCCTTGCTAGAGGTCTTTAGATCAATTCAACTGAATTGCCACCTTGTTAGAGGATTTTACAAAAGGCTGTTAAACCCACTCTGTTAAGAGATTTGAAAACACTGTTACAATTGTTAGAAAGTAACAATGAGTGATCTGAAATAAATACAACTTATCTTTTCTGATACAGATCTCTGTTCTGTTCCTCTCTGATCAAATGCAACTCTGCATCTCTGATCCTTCAAAAACTTGCTCTGACCTTCCTTTGCATTTTAGATATTCAATCATATCTGCTCGCTTTTTCAAATTCATATTTCATACTTGAATTCGCAACTTGATCTTTCATATATACCTTTCAGATTATCAAGTTGGCTCAAATACAAGTTACAATTATAAATAATTGTGCTATAAGTCAGCTTCATACATTACATAAAGTAATTAACTTTAATTACTTAACCTTCGAGAAATCCTTCGCTGGCCGACTTAACTCGGTAAATACTGCACAGAAAATAATTCTTGTGTTAACCAACTGAGCTCGGTTAATACAGAGAATTTTGTGAAATCCTTCAGTCGCCGAGTGAACTCGGTAAACACCGATTTCTCTGACTTTTCTTTGATGACCGAGTGAGCTTGGTTTACACTGTCTGTTGCTTTTCTTCGATGACCGAGTGAGCTCGGTTAACACTGTCTGCTATTTTTCTTCGATGATCGAGTGAGCTCGGTTAACACTGTCTGCTACTTTTCACTGTCTGCTACTTTTCTTTGATGACTGAGTGAGCTCGGTAAATACTGACAACCTATCTCATATCCTTTGTTTACCGAGTGAGTTCGGTAAACACTGAACTTCCTTTGTTTACCTTGCAAGCTCGGTAAACTCTGTCAACAGCTGTACTTACCTTCTGAGCTCGGTAGACTCTGTTTGATGACTGATATGAAATTTGTGTAACATCAAAGACAATCATGCAATTATCAATTGTATCCAACATTTACTACTTCAATAGTGAAGATTAGTGGGTGTCATCCCCATCCATTTTTACCTTCTCACTTGGAGGGTTTTTGGGTAATCATATCTGGTCTTATGTGTGTGTGAATGTTTACTTGCTTACATGCTTTATATGTATATGCTTTACATGTTATTTCAATTTATACATTGAATGTATGAGATGGATGAGTGGTGATAGTTTTATGGGTCCAAGTTTAAACTATTGATTCACCCCCCTCCCCCCTCTCAGTAGTTTACCTTTCCTATTATAATTCCAACAACTTAAACATCACTGTAGATCTTAGGTTTAGGTCAGATTCATTGAATCCTTCCAACATTTCATTTCATTCTTTCTAATCTAAGAATTTCTCCAAACTTCTCCTTGAATTCTTACATAGAAATGTGCAAACATGGTTTCTCTTGATTTGAATATTTCACATCATCCATCCTTATCTTTAAAAAACTTTACATATCCTAAGAAATTAACTTTGTCAGCTAAAAATTATCATTTCTCATAAATTTTTAAAATGTTGTCCCTTAACCATCATTGTGTTCTAACATTTGGTCATCATTGGATTACTCGGTCACTACTAGATTTCTTGTTTGACATATATACTATCACTTGATCAATATTGATGATCAATCAACACTATTTCTACTCGGCTCTTACTATGGCTCGTACGACACTAGAATCACTCGATATAAATTGCAAGTTCATTAATCTTCTACTCTGTTGCGTGATCAAGCCTATGCATTAGATCTATCTTTGATCACTTCTTCAAGACTTTAGTATAATTGTCTTCTTCTCTTCTAGTATGTTTAAACAATCACTTTATCTTGTCAAGCTCTAACTAATCAAGTACACATTTGTAGTTTTCTCCTCATAACTCAACCTTTCCTCTAGGTACTTTTGTTATGACCAAATTCTCAAATCCTCTTCATCAATCAGATAGCTATGACACTCAAACTAGATAGCAAACTATTTCACCAATAAGATTTGACATCAATGACAATACAACAATTGTTCCAATTGTAGTTTTCAATAATATCCTACTTTGGCATTGATGGAAACACCTCTAGTTACCATGCAATCCAAAAGTTGTACTAAATCAAGAAAAATTTCTCTCTTTGTACATTATTAGATCTTCATTAATATCATTAGTTTCATTCAAGTTATTCTATGTACACTTCTTCTTCAACTATCTCATTTAGAAATGTAGATTTGACATCCATTTGATATACCTTAAATCCTTTATAAGAATATTATGCAAGTACTATTCTAACTCCTAGTCTTGCAATAGGGGAAAATATCTCCCCATAGTCAATACCTTCTTCTTGTACATATCCTTTGCATACCAGTTTAGCCTTTTTTCTTGTGACATCACATTTTTCATTCAACTTGTTTCTCAATATCCACTTTGTTCCAATAACATTTTTGTCTTTAGGTCTAGGTAGCAGTGTCCATGTTTTTTTCTTTTCAATTTTATCGATTTCTTCATTCATTTCTTGTATCCAATCCCCATTTTCTAGAGCATCTTTCACCGCTTTGGCCTCAAATTCACTAAGTAAGCATGTCTTACTTCCGAGTCTCTTTCTTATCATAACACTAGATTATGTTGAGATAATGGGTGTTGCACACATTGCATAATATTGTTATATTTTATTATTTTATTTTATCATGTAATGTTCCACCTAGATGGATGTGCAACATGTAAAGATTCCCATAGAATATTCTTCATGAGTTGTATTGTAACATTGTGATAATATTTTATGTAATTATTTAATATTGGGGAAAAGAATTAAATGCCCAATATTAAATGTGGGGTTAGTGGGTTAGGTAGCACATGGTTTTAGCACATGGTTTATGTAATACCTGTTAGAAGTTGTAATCTTTCCTTGGTGTGTTTATAAACCAAGGTTAGACCTTCTTTCTTTATTGTTATAATATATTAGGATATAAGCCAAGGTATCCTAATATATTTCCTTTTTGTCCTTTTTCCACTACATTGTATTTTTTCCTCTAGTGGAATATGTGAGGACAAATATTTATTGTAATTTGTAATTTAGATTATTCCTCCTTAAGAGGAATCTCACACTTGGCCTCACACACTTATGAATGGTGGCATTCATAGACATGGGAGTTACATTCTAACTCCTCTCTCTCATCTCTATTTAAGAGATGACCCTCCTCTCTCATTTCTAATGAGGTCTCTTCCTCTTCTCAATTATATTATGAGCGATTGCTCTCTCTCTCTCTCTCTCTCTCTCTCTCAGGCTTTTCATGCCTCATTCATAATGTCACAAGGGGTTTTCTTTGCTTTCCCTTTCCAAATATCTTGTCTCATGGTGTTGGATCTTGAAGCTTTCTCTCTCCTATCTTATGGTAATATCTTTTCATGCATTAACTCACTTAGATTCTTTCCTGGTATTGCTTATTTACATATTTTTTTTTTCCATTTCTAACATGGTATCAGAGCAGTTTAATCTTTGTTTTTGAGTGTTTGCATGAAGGTACGATTCAAAGGAGACTCTTGAGAGAGATTTCACTAATTTTTTTTTCAATCTTCTTAAGTTGGAAGAAATTGAATTTTTTTTAGGTTTGGCTGGTTTACTGCCAAACCCGATTAACTTTTGTTTGCTCTAATTTGTGTAGGTTTTGATATATTGTTGATAAAGAAAATAATATAAATTTAAAGATATCACACTGTGTTTGTTAAGTTTATGAGATTTCTTCTAACTTTATTCTAAATCTTCTTTATCAAAATTTTGTGCTAAATTTTTATTATTATTATCTTTTATCATTTCATATAAATCAAAATCTCAAATATTATCCTTTTCATTTTGATAATAATATTAATTCTTTTCTAATATTATAATTAAAAAGTTTTAATATCAATTTTAATTTGCAAGCTCACCCAAAGATCTGAAAGCCTGTATGTCTTCATTGTCGACCTGGGGATCTTAGTCTTTGCACCTACAGAAAAGTGAATACTAAGCTTCTTTTTCCTCCTTGTACTGATCAATGGATGCTTAAGCGGCAAAATTTGTTGGGCAGAGGGACAACTTCTTAGCAAGCTCTTGCCGAGGTTCATTACTCTCTAGAATGAGTTAATGCACTCACCGCCGATTCAAACCCTGAATGATGATGCATAAGAAGAAATTAGAGGAAAGATTTACACTTTATATATGTTGCAGGTTTATCGACACAGCCTTTTGGAAGGCAGAGTTGCAAGGTGTGGGCTTGTGGGTGACTCACAAAACCCCTCACATTACTTGGAGGTAGCAACCTCCATGCCTCTGTTACCGTTGCCGTTGGAAGCATAGTCATTTTCATAAACCCCGTGGCTCTGTTATTCACTTCAGCTATGCCCAATATTATCCAATCCTCAATCAAAATCTGCAACAACTGAGATTGGCCCTCCAATTAATCCCCTCCTCAATCAAACTCTGCAAAATCTAAAGCACACCCAAATGAAGATAAACAGTTAAAATAGCTCAAAAATCTTTAAAGCCTAACTGGTGCAAACAAACGAGTGTGCCTAGAAGAAAAAACAAGGGGGACGGCTTGATCTGCCTTTGGATTTGTAAGTCTGAAGACCACACTTTGTTGAGGAGTCCTTTCATATGATCAAAATCTAAATACATCGCCCCTAAATACGTTTGGCTTGGAGCTATGCCAAAACAATATAGTAGTCCTAGACACTGTTTAAGAATCTTGGCGTCGTTGGTGCAAAGACTAACATACCGCAGGTGCCATAGCTACCACACGAAATCAAATCAGACCAAAATCGTCAAAACCCCTGGCAGGTGAGCAGGCTGAAGAGGAGCAGGAGCACTGTTACTGGAGAACGTTTAACACAAAAGCAAAGGGGTTTTTCTTTGAGTTCAGACGCATAAAGCATCGGTAGAAGGCTCTTGAACATGCGACAGTTTTCCAAGCATGAGATTCTTCAACTGGCTGTACGTTTTTTTTACTTAACCTGTGTTACATGTCAGAATCGACAACTGGAGATAGGTTCAACTTTCATTTTTTGATTTGGCCCGTAATCCTCCTTTTTAGTCATTTTCCATCATTATAGCTATCAAACCTTTTTTTTTAGATTTCAATTATTCTTTTTTTATAATCGTGGCCACCAACTATAATTATACTATTTTGTATGTTTGCTTTTAACATATTATTATTCTTTAATAGCAAGAAAATGCAATTTTTAAAAAAAATCTTATGATATTGTGACATTCTCATATTCTTTGATATTATGATATTTTGTTTTTTTTTTGGAAGAACTCCACAACTGAAAAAGGTAATTATGTTTATTTTCTTTAATTCATCCATATACAATCTTAACAAACTTTTTAAATTATTAGTTCGCTCCACATGTGTCACCCTGGAAGTTATCACATTAACCATTTTTTATTACTTATTATGTTGGTAATGATTTTCATTATATTTGAATAACAAATATTAACTATTTTTTTACTTAAAAACATTGTAATTTATAATTTGATTTGGATACTATTTCAATAAAAAATATTAGAGTAATCATTTATATATATATCTTTGTTTGAGTAATAATGTTTATTATATTTTCATTTAAGACTATATGTTTATTTTTTGATTAAATTCATGCTTATTGATGGTGATACTAAATTTCTTTAGTTCTCTCTAAGATAGTCTATTCCAAATTTAAAAATGCTTTAAGGTGAGATAAGGTGATCTTTTGCATTGGTATGACATGAGTTAAAGCCTATAGTATAATTATTACTATTAGGATAAATTATCTTGTCTTATACTCAATTTTAGTAGTCTCACTTTATTAAAAGTTACTTTTCATATATCTTTGGTGCCTAAAGAGGGAATCTATTTAGTTCAAAATTTTACAATTTTTTCTAACTCTTCTAATGTATTTACTTTATGTAAAGTATTTATGTTCCATCGACCATTTGGCTTTCATGCAAGTTAGCTATGACCCTATTTTACATTATTTTAATTATGAGATTTCATACCATGATGTTTCAAGTATATTTATTCAAGTATATATGGGTGCACACGTATATACCTAGATAAATATACAAACTATTATGACTACAATGATTATTACAATCTCTTGTATATTCTTATCCCAAATGAACATGTTCAAATTTACAAATGAATTAAGTACCCATGTTACCCTCAATGGAGTTTTATATCTGATATCCATATATTGTTTATTTCTCATTGATCTTCCTTGGATACCAGCATTTACCTTAATTTTGATTGGTTTATGGGTTATCTTACACTATTGCCTTCTAATGATCTATCTTTGCACATAGTTGCAGTCTTATGCTTTTATAGCATCTCTTTATGCTCATAGCAGCATTTCATGGTTTAATACCATTCTTTTATTATATATTTTTTGTAAGTTGCATCGGGAGCCAATTTATCAAGGTTAACTATGGTGGACCCGACAGTTTTAAACTAACTCATAGTTGCCTTATCTGGCCCGTGGAGTACCCCTCCAACCTATAATTGGTGTGCACTTACTTCAATGGAGTTTCCCTCCATTTGTTCCACTTTGTTCCTCAATGCGAGGATGATATTTTATGGGGATTTCCCATTCCTATCTCTTTGTCTCCTTTGTGTATGCTCCTAGTTGTGATTTATTCATGGTATGAGTTCCTACACCTTGCTCATTTTTTGATAGGTGACGAGGCTACCATATCTTGGAGCACTCCAATATTGGAGACTCTATTTGAGAAAGTTGTTTTGACCCATGTTGATCTTTTTCCTCATGGCAATGATCTTTCTTGTCCATGATGGATTTCTTATTTGAAGGCAATATGTTGTTAAACCCTCATAATCCATTCGTTTGAGTATCCTAACAAAAATCATGATAATACTAATTTGATTAGCATGTCTCTCTTTTTACTTTATTTTCATATTAATGTGATAATGGTTTGCATACTTTATTGCTTAGATCATGAGTCATGCATGTTATGGAGGGACGCCCCCATTAACTTGCAGTGAGATGATTCATTAAGTGGACTGTCTATATCCACATGATTGATGCAATGTTGATGCAAGTATCATTAGTTGGCCTTGTCTATGGTCATTAGTACATTAGTAAAATATACTTTTCATGAGAACATTGATCAAACTTTTTTGTACTTATCGATAATTTTTGAGCATATACTTCATTTTTGATATTAGGTTATCTCCATTGCTTTGTGGTAACATGTTTTATTTTCCTCATTATTTCTCTATGAGAGTTTTATTATCCTTATTCAAAGGATTTCTAATTTGCATATAAGATGAAATACTTCTTGTGGATAGTTGTCTCATTTCTTGTCTCTATATTTTTCAGGTAATCTATCCAGGCACATACAAGACAATATTATTTGGTGTACATTTCATGAACTATCCACTTCTCTCTTGGATCTCCAAAGATCTACCTACACTCACAGAGACCTTTTGCATAATTGAAGACATTCTCAAAGATCAAGTTTCTGCTATTTAGAATTTCATTGTAAAAAATACCACTTAGTGGTTTTGTGGGACTTGCTACTATATAAGTAGCCACAAGGGTAGTTGTTGTAGAAAGTAAGAGTGAGAAAGGCAAGAGTCGACCAGGACAAGGCTTGACAGGTTAGCCAAGGGAGCATTTGTGAAGGTTGAAAGCATGGCATGAGATGTGTGGATTCATGCTTGTTCACATAGTTTGCTCAGTTGTGGCTATGGCCATGAAGGCTTCCATGGTTGTATGGCAATGATATTTTTTTGTTGAATAATATATGGTGATGGATGTTTTTGGAGGCTGGGTTTTTCCCTCAATAAGGGTTTCCCAGGGTATATCTTGTGTCACAATTTTGTGGGTATGTTGTCTATTCTCTTGCGTGTGGATTTTAATTTTGTGTTTATTTCATATTTATTATGGGTTATGTGGAAATGGTTATATTCTTTGTTGCCAAGTTTCCTTACAAGTGGTATCAGAGCTATGGTTTTATCATTGTAACCCTAGTTTGAATCCATGGGAATGCATGAGAGGATAAAAGAAAGGGCAAGATATATGAGTTTTATTGCAGATCTAAAGGTTTTGGGTTTGCTGTTATGATGGGATGTTAAAATATTTTGGCATGTGAATTTTTTGGACAAAACAATTTTTTGGATGTTTCATTTAAATGAGGGTTTTGGGGAGTAGCTTGCAAAAATGACCTCTTGGGTAAAAACAGACCTCACCATTGGATCTAGGTTGACATTTTCACAAATTTTGATATATAATATGCCCTAGTTTGGCCATGTTTAGAGGAAATGAAAGAGTTTTTTGGTTTCAACCCATGATGGCCATCAAATTTAATCTCGTCGAAATTTTCATCACAAAAAAAATAAAAAATAAAAAATCGCAATGAAAATGGTAAAAAGACTGTCTTAGTAAAATGACCATAAATTTCTCTCAGAATATCGGATTTCAGAGTTCTTATAGGCGTTGGAAAGCTAATTCAGAGCACTACAACTTGGCATAGGTTTGGTTCTATGATTTTGATATTTTTTCAGATTTTAAGAGCCCTAAAGTCAGATGTTATTTATTTTGAGCACGGATTAGGGCATAACTTGAGCATGCAGAGTCAGATTTTGGATTTCGAGTAGTCAATGGAAAGCTCTTGGAGAGCTCTACACATTGGTTCAGATTTGGTGCAGGTTTGGCATGATTTATTTGTTGATATATTAATCTGAATAGTTTATAGGTATATTTTGACTATGGTAACATTGTGAGTTTATGGCATTGGAGATTTAAGATTTGATGTCATTGTATACTCAATTCATATTTCAATTTGGCCTCATGATGATATAGTTATCAGTGTTTGGTTTGGAGATGTATTCATATGACTTATTGGATCTACAAGTTGTGCAGTGTTGTAAGTGGTCTATACTTACAAGTTGCATTTCTAGCTTGGTTATGGGTTGTCTTTGTCTATTGGTCTTTCATTATTGATGCATATTCAGATTGGTGGCTTCGATTTGGGTTGTCTATGCCTTAAGTCACATGATTTGCTATTTTTTTCTTCATGTAGAAGGGATGAGATGTTGTTACCAGGTACAATCATGGTGGAGGATTGTGGTTGACTATTTTATGCTGACAGGTTGGACACTTTGAGAGACAGATGCTCGGTTCATGGATGTGATCATGGTGCCATAGATTTTGGCATGACATGATTGGATATACAGGTACATTCTTGATGTTCATTAGCTTGGATTTTTGATTCAGTTATGGTGGTATATCTTCTTGGTAGAGGATCATGGTTATTTGGTTTCTTTTGAGGAGCTCATGATGTGCACTTTGAGTTCTTGGATGGTTTGATGCTTTGGTTAATTCTCATGGTTAGAGGATGGTTTTTTCATCATTATGTCATGGATAGCTTGGATACACAATTTAGTGAGAGCTTGTGATAGTGATGGGGTGACAATGCAGGATTAGTTTCGGGTTTGGTTTGGATCTTTATGTAGGAGATGGATTTTATGATGCCATAGGTGACTTGGTACCACATTTGAGTGGAAGTTATTAGAATTGATATATTTATTGAGTGTTTGCAGATGTTGGAGATTTGTCTTAGATCCTGTTGCTGTAGAAGCATCTTTGACATTTGCATGGTGCACTTGTTATCTTTATGGTGTGTGAAGGCAGTTAAATCTTGAGAACTCATGGAGTTCTTGGTTATCTTCATGGTGTGTGGAGATGGTTCTTCCTGGTATGTGGAGATGATTTATCTTCATGGTGTGTGGAGATGGTTCTTCATGGTATGTGGAGATGGTTTTCTTCATGGTGTGTGGAGATGGTTGCATCTTGAGGACTCACAGGGTTCTTAGCAAAGGTGTGGTTTATGCTTTTAGGCATGTTATCCTTAGTATGAGGATGGTTTCATCATTATGTCATGGTATACTCTTGATACGCATTTAGAGTTGTGACATGTTATAGTACGTTCATGTGGAGCATGTTATCTCTTTGGTTGAGATGGTTTAGATCATGTTGTCATGTTTATGTTCCTGAGGCCATGGTTGGAACTTTGACATTGATCTTGGTTTAGTTTCTTGGTATTGAGTACACTGATCATAAGCTAGATACTTCATGATATTACTATGTTGCATTTGGAGTTGGCATGGATTGATTGGTTATAGGTGCTCATGGATACTTAAAGACGGTGGTGATGCTGATTTCTCTTGGATTAGAGAAGTATTTGTTGGGATGGTTGATGGTTTCAGCAGGAAGTCCAAGGAGTAGTCACTTGATATGGACTTGAGAGGAGATTGTTCTTAGATGAGTCTTGATTGGAGACTTGGGTATCTTGATGAGCATTCTTATTCCCCACTCTTGGTCTACTTGGCAGTTTGCTACTTGAGAGGTATAGCCCATTGTTTCTCTCAGTTGCATTATGTTTATGTTTATCTTTCATGGATATGGATCTTGAGCTATGGTATATGAGTTAGTTCTAGAGGGTTCATTTGAGAGATGGTTTAGCATTGGTTATCTCCATGTGCATTTGTTATTATGCTGGTTGAGTTTGGGAGATGGTTTTATATTGGGCATTTTCCTTGGATTAGGAATGGATTTTCTTTGGTTTAGGAATGGTTTTATGAGTTTGATCTTCTTGTGAGAGGTTTACATCCATGATTATTTATATGATATGGTTTGGGTGTTGTTGAGGCTTCTTGTTGGGGTTTAATGGAGGAGATCATACTTGCACAATTTACATCTAGAGGTGTGTGTAGAAGGACATGATACAAGTTATGATTTGCATGGTTTCTCTGGTCTTGATTATCTTCTTGGATGTTCAGTTTTGCTTACATTGGATTTGAGATTGGTTAGAGATTGTGATCACTAATTTGTGCTCATGTATGTCATGTGAGAGATGACATGGTTTTTCTTTTATCTCTTTCCTTTGTTGGTTGTGGAGAATTTGGGAGACTATTGGAGACTTGTTACAAGAGTTGTTCTTGCAGGATATCAGTTTATGTATTGTGGATGTCCTTGATACTACATGGATTCACTTCTTTGAGATGTGTTGAGTGGATTGGTTATAGATTTGACATTATCTTTTGCACTGGGAGCTTCTTGATATATATGTGGCATGTATTGCTCTTGAGGCTTGTGATTGTAGGTTACAGATTGGATATGTCGATGATATGAGATTCACTTAGTATACCTTTGAGGTATGGATAGTTGGATGGGTTTGGCACTTGTTGTGGGTGCTATTTCAGCTGTGGATATTTTGACAACTACGGATACATGTGATTACCTTTGGATCAAGTTTTTGTGCTTGGAATTTCAGTTGGTACAGGATTTTATGATCTTCTAATGTGATAGGTTGGGTGGTTTTCTCTTTGGATGGCTTCTATGTATGTCCAGTGGCAGTGGCATAATAGGAGGTGAGATCATTCATGTTTGAGATGTTAGATACTTTGATTTTTGTTGCGGGTACCAGGATGGAGCACTTGGTGTATTTTGATCCATGATGGTGGATGTGCTGGGAGGGATTGTTCCCTTGTTCACTTATGTGGCTATGGATTGACCCTATGCAATGTATACAACAAGTGGGAGATTGTTGAGATAATGGGTGTTGCACACATTTCATAATATTGTTATATTTTATTATTTTATTTTATCATGTAATGTTCCACCTAGATGGATATGCAACATGTAAAAATTCTCATGGAATATTCTTGATGAGTTGTATTGTAACATTGTGATAATATTTTATGTAATTATTTAATATTAGGGAAAAGAATTAAATTCCCAATATTAAATGTGGGGTCAATGGGTTAGGTAGCACATGGTTTTAGCACATGGTTTATGTAATACCACTTAGTGGTTTTGTGGGACTTGCTACTATATAAGAAGCCACAAGGGTAGTTGTTTTAGAGAGTAAGAGTGAGAAAGGCAAGAGTCAAGCGGGACAAGGCTTGATAGGTTAGCCAAGGGAGCATTTGTGAAGGTTGGAAGCATGGCATGGGGTGTGTGGATTCATACTTGTTCACATAGTTTGCTCGATTGTGGCTATGGCCATGAAGGCTTCCATGGTTGTATGGCAATGATTTTTTTTGCTGAATAATATATGGTGATGGATGCTTTTGGAGGCTGGGTTTTTCCCTCAATGAGGGTTTCCCAGGGTATATCTTGTGTCACAATTTTGTGGGTATGTTGTCTATTCTCTTGCATGTGGATTTTAATTTCGTGTTTATTTCATATTTATTATGGGTTATGTGGAAATGGTTATATTCTTTGTTGCCAAGTTTTCTTACAGATTCTTTGTCTCTCATAATTTTCTTAGGTGCATATTCTCACATATTTTTCTAAATTAGGGATTTTTTTTACTTTGATCTTCTATAGGTTCATGTTGAAAATAATTTCAAGCTTGTTTCACCTCTCTTCTTCAGGTTCTAATTCATGTTTTGCATACTTGATATTGTCTACTTGATGTTTGATTCCTTGTATCTATGACCTGACATCATTTTGTTGTTGCTTGACACCCACAATCTGTTGCTCAACAATCAATTGTTGCTACTTGACATTCTTAGTTTTTTGTTGACTTGCAACTTTTTTCTCTTCTTCATGTGGGATGTACGTGTAGACACCTAAATTTGATTACACCGCTTTGGTAATCCTATTTAGCTATCTCTAAAGGCATCATTAATTAAATTTCTATTTAATTAATCCTTTGCCATCCCCTAGCTGATTAATTTAATTAATCATCTATAGTCCTAATTGATAAATCAAATAACCCACTATTTGTCAATTAATCCTATTCTCCTATCTAATTCCAAAACCCTCATTTATTAAATAAATCACTTTGATAAATAAAACCCTCAAATCTAATAGCCCCTAACTTATCCCTAATCCTCCATATGGCCTAAATCCACCCCATCCACCCATACTAACCTAGCTTAGCCACTAACTCACCCACCCTCATGAATGGCATCCACTTGCACATCTCTAACATCCTTAATCTAATCTTAACCCAAGCCTAATCCCCCCCTAACCTTGTCACATTCCCTAAGTGAGCTTAAAACTTTCCTAAGCCAAACCAAAGTCTCCTCCCTCAAAATATCCCAATCATAAAACTTTATCCCAACCATAAAGCCTTCAATGCTCTTACATCCTCACTCATGACTCTTACATACCCAACCACCCTCATCAAGCCTTTGACCAACCCTTATCCTATCCTCTCACACCCATCCTCCTTGTGAAAATTGTCACTCCCTGATTGGTGCTAAACAAGCACAATCCATGTGCTCTCCTTTAAGTGCATCCTAGCCCTCCTTAAGCTTTCATCTCTCCTTGCATCTTAGCCCTCCATCCCTCAAGCCCTTGGCCTATAAATTGAATCCTCCTCCTTCACTAAAATCAATCATCTTCCATGCAAAGTTATAATGCTATTTTGAGAGCTCATAAACTACCAAAATGCCATTATAATGGCAAAATCACTCCATGACTCCATTGTTAAAACCTTGTTTTACTCACCCCATCCATCCATTTGAAGTTTGAGCAATATTACTGAGCATACATCTACATCAAAGGACACATCTACAACATCAAAGAGGATTTTGGAGTGATCTTGCTCTTAGTTTGCACTCTCTTACACCTTCTTTTGTCTAATCTTATATGGGAATATAATTTTATGTTTGTGAATGTTTTCCTTATTGCTAATGTTCTTTGCACACTAAATCTTGTTCTACATTTTGGCACTCTCAGTGGGGCCTCGCATTTGGGTCAATCTAACCTTGTTTTAACCTTAATTTTTACTAACCAATTTAACCTTGTTTGCTTGTAGGTTTTTGTGTTAAGTTTTCTGATCTTATTCAGGCATGCAAGTCACCGTTTGGAAATTGCGCTCCCGGCGGTCACCTTTTGGAAATTGCGCTCCTGGCCATATCACCACTTTTCATTTTTGAGACCTCAAAAATCAGCATTTTTTTGCAAACTCGCAAACCCAAGAATGTGATCCCGCGATGCAAGAATGAGGCCATTAGCCGAGGAGAATGCGAACTCGCAATAGCGAGTTCATAGTTTATCACCAGACAGTTGCCACGTGACTAAAAAAACTTTCTTTGCATCCCCGCTGACAAATCCTCTAGCGGGAATGCGCTCAGCAAAGGCATAATCATCATTCCCACTTATGGGAATACATTTTTTATGTAACTGCTGTAAGAAAATTGTATTAACTTAATCTTTCACAGGACTGTCAATCCCATGTTGCGGGAATGTTGTAAAATCATAAATCAACATGATTGCTTTGTTCAGGGTTTCAGGGCCCTTTTAAAGCTTATTTTCCTTAATCAAAAATAAGAAAGGCATAGTTGCAATGTGATCATCGATGACATTGCTGATGGAAGTATCTTAATATTGTTATCAAGGGTATTGAATCCCATAGATATGCATATACCAATATACATGTCCCTTGAGATCCTCCTAATGTTTATCAAATTGTCCCATGCATTATGCATCGTGCAAATGGGGTCTCTATGAATATTGCTATTCACAAAAACTATGACATATCACGAACTAGCAAGGCATACATAAAAATGTGAATACAACCTCTCTATTTTAGCATGATGCTCCAAGGGATATGAATTGTGGATATGATCTCAATACAAACATTTTGGCAATCTATACTTGACCACGTGTAGAATTGTGATCTCCACATTCTTGCTTATTACTGCCAACTTCAAATAGGGATTTATCAAAAATAGTGAGGAAGTAAGGATTAGCTGAAGAATGTTTGATAGAATGTCGATATAGTTATAATAATGGTATTTTAATGATATACTTAGATAGATGGAGGTGATTTCTTAAAAGGAGTATGAGACATACAACTATGGCTTGAATAGTCTCATAGAATGGAAAATCTTCCAGTGGTGTCTGATGTCCCATAAGAATGATAGAACAAATGATCATCATTATGATCATGGCTAAAGGTCAACCTCAATACAAGGGCTCTCATTGTGAAAATATGAAGAAAATATTCTGACAACAACACAAACAATTTTTGAAGTCTATGAGACACCTTCTTATAACTCATGCCCGTGAGTTTTGATACATAATTATTTTGAGCATTTGATAACTGTCCTCTCAAAGAAGAAGAAAACATTAAAATATTGATCCAAATGGTGGTAAATGAAATATTAACTAATTTCAATATAACAAATCTTAAAAATCTCCAAGACTAATGTGCAATGCAAACTATAACATTTGATTTATAAGGGAACAAAATGTGACACAAATCCTTATAAATGTTTATAAATTTCACCAAATGAAAATTTGGAAGTGATAAATATCATAAAAGGTTTAGTATATTTCCAAATCCTTGAAATCCTACATCAGGACACTTAGCAATTGAAAAAACACTCTTCAAGAATTAGTTTTAGATAATAAAAAATGGGCCTGCTTGAGAGAGGGAAATAAGTATAAAGGAGAGAGATTTGCAAGAGGTTCCAATTTCTTTTTTTTGCTCAGGAGACTTTGTGCTTCAATAGAATAAGGGCTGTGAATACAGGGAGAGAAGGGAGATATTTTTTCAAATAGTGATTTTTGTGCGTGTCAAACAACAAAATCTATATTGATTTGTTGTGTCCAAAGGGGAAGACTTTAATACATCAAAACTTTGAGTTTGCATATTAGATTCCTGATCAATGTTGATCTTTGAATTACCTTGGTTGTCACTGAATGTAGTTTGGTACATATTATTATTGTCACAATTATATTTTGTACTTTGTGCTTTAGTTATTCATGTGTTTGGAAAGAACTATTTGTGCTTCTCTCTACATTCATTCTATAATGCAGTGTTTGGATAAATGAACTATTTGTTATTTAGTTTTTATTTCCTTTGAGTTACTTTGTCTCGTCACATCTATGTCATGTTTATGAGTAGATGTTTGTATACTTTTCTTGCTTCTAGGTTAAAAGCATGCATGTTCATAAGTTAGATAATTCATTGTAAATATTACACACAGATTTGTACCCTAATAATTCAGAGGGAGCTTGCACATTCCAATAGTGAAGTGACCCAACTATTAGTGTTGATTGAGTCTTCTTGTCCATGCATTTTAGGGTCATTTTGTAAGCATTTTCTTGGAAGAAAAATCTATTTACTAATAGATATTTACCCTAATTCAATTTTTTAAAACTAATTCAGTATCTAACCCTCAGTTTTCTCTAAAAGCTAATTTTGAATCTCCTCTATTCAATGTCTCAATTTGATATCTTAATTTGATATCTCTATTTTGGCCTTCACTTCTTACATTGCTCTATTTGATCTCTTTTTAGACTTGGTCTTTCTTGCTATGTTATTTCCTTGTTCTCTCCTTCACTTGTGCATTCACCAATTCATCACTAATGTATTTCTTCATATGATCCTAGGGTTAGAACTCTCATTAAATAGATAATCTTTGAAAGTTCTACATCATAATCAACAGTTTACAATTCATTCCCTTTTCCCTTTCCCTTCTAATTTTTTGATTGGTTGTTCTTCTTTCCTCGAGATGATTACCCTCTATAATGACATATAAAATCTATCTTATCTCTACAATCATTAAATATTGTATAGAAATAAGCAAAAAATGGTTTGCATAGGTGTCTGTGCAATTACAAAGTTATATGAGAAAAATGGTTTGCTCGACATATGAATTTTTTGATGCTTGGTCATATCTAACATTCATGCTGGCACTTGGCTTCTACACACTTGATCTATTTTGTTCACTTGGAAAAAATTGTATTACAATTTTACTCGGTCTCAACTGTACAAGTTTAGCTTCTATATGAGCTTGGTCTCAATTGGGGTTTTTGGAAAACTTTGACTTTCTCATCATGTGATGCAAAATAAACAAGTCCTTATATACTCGGCATTTACTAGATGACTTGGTCATAGAGATGATTGTTCAACCTTGCCTAGTAAATGACTAAGTGTTTGGACACTAATAGGCAATTTAGGCATAGAGATCAACAATGTATATGCATATGTATGTATATATGTATATATATGTGTATATATATGTATATATACACACATATATAAATATATAATGTAGAGATGAAATGTAAAATAGATAAATAGAATATAATGAAAACCATACCCCTTTTTGATATTTATGTGAAATAATGTTTTCATTTTGGTTCTAATTCTTTTACAACAATCAGATTTTGGTTCTAGTTCTTTTACCTCAAAGGAGAAAGGTTCAACATCATAATCCTTCCAAGGAATACATTTAAAGAAAACTTCATGGGCAATGATGTTGAGGTTTTTATTTATATATAATTTGGGGTGGGGATTGCTTGGCTAAGTAAACTAAATGAGCTTCTACAATATGGCCAGAATGTGGTCGTGCAACAATTTCTATTGGGCCTAAATTTTGGGTAGTTAAAGCACCATAGGAAATGGATGTGAATTGGCAGGGATTTTATCTAAAAATGGTTTATCTAGAATAAGTGGAGGGGGGTGACCATTAGCTTCAAGAAACAAACTTAATTATGTTTGATTATTTCTATATAGATGCAAGAGAAAATCACTAGGGTTTTCCTAGGGCTCATTACCCTTATTGATGTTTTTGTTTTTTTATATCAAATTATAATCATTATACATAATATGCTATATATTGTAATTTTTTTTCTATTAAGATAGAGAATAAAGCTTGAAATACAATGAACATAATATATCAAAAGAGTTTAGTGGCTAAATCAAAAAGAGTCCCAAACCTAAAAGGCACCAACTTATAAGGTAGCTACCCAAATACCCAAGGGATAATAATTTTGCATCACTTATATATATATATTAACCTTAAAACCATGTATAGAAGGACTTATGCCAAGCTTGTGACAAAAATATATTGTTTGACTAATCCCAAGCTCTAATGATGTTATTGCTAACATTAGCTTTGCTAGTCTCAAATGTCCCCAAAATAGGTTTCATAACAAGTCCAATAGGGATACAATCCTTCCATGAAGGTTCTTTCTTGACTCTATCTTTAACAATATTTTGGTTCTTAGCTTAAGATTCAATACTATTGATGCTAGTGAATCACCTAAGAGACTCTAGTTCCTCCTGATTGAGAATTTAATTGTAAACATTGAAATAGTTGGTTGACTAGATGTCCTACTTGTATATCAATAATGTTCCTTCTCTCACAAGGATCATGAACCTTTGTTTGGGAATGTCCACCACTAGAGAGATCTGAGACATGATATGAAAATGAGTGAGTTTAAAATTAAACTCAGTAAGGTTTATCCTATTGGTTTTTAATATCTCTTTATTTCTCCTCAACCAATGATGTCATAAGACCTCAATAGAAAGAGAAAACCAAAAATTGTTAAGATTTAAATAAAAATTATCATAAAGACTAGTCAAAGAATCAAACATAGAGAGACTCAATTTATCCTTTTAGTCATTAATGCATGGAAAAAATAAAGAACAAATTTTCTTAGCGTAGATACATCTAAGAAATAGGTGTTGAAAAGACCTAGGACAGCCACAGATAGAGAAATATACAAGATTGAAATAAACAAAGTCTAACATATAACCAACAACAAGCTTTTTTAGTAAAATAATTCATTTGAAGCACAATTGTTTAGGCTTAACATGTGAATGCCAAAAATAATCAAAGTAGAAAGTATATCTAGAGCTAGACCAATCCAACCTCCATACACAATTAATCCTTTCAATAATGCAATTATCCTTCTTTGACATATTATATATTTTCTTGGTATTTTTAGCATTAAAGACCTCTTCATCATTCCATTTGAGCTACAAGATAAAAATTTCACAACTATAGAGTCTGCCAGAAAACCAAGGCCCTACAACTTTAACAATGAGAGAGTAAGTTTTCTCATGTGTAGCAAGAACAGAAAACTTTTTCATAATCTCCTCCCAGGATCCCAATTGGTGGATAAAAAGAATGTCCCTCATAAGGACAACACCCATGTTACCCCACTTCCTAGCTAAGCATGACTGAGTAAGATCAAGAGGCTTAAAATTAAGATATGCTCCCCACCACATAGAATGATCCAAAATAGAGTAAGTAGGAGGGCCACCTACATCATATTAGAAAAAATAAGAATCCTCACCTGAAGCCAGGATTTCCAAATAGAATAGAAGACTTTGGATCCAAATACTTTAACCTTGAAGTTACTCAACACAATATCAATGATAGGGATCTCTTTCCATTTTTTTAAACCTTTGTGAGCAAAAGAAAAATCAACATTGTTTCTAATCAAAAATTTCCATGGTTAATTACAAACTGAATCATTGAAACCCCACTTGGAAGCCAAAGAAATACCTTATTTCTTGAGATCCTTGAGGTCAAAACCTCCATTTTGTCTAGGAATAGTACACCAATCCTACTTAACACAATGTCTCTTCTTCTCACCCCTATCATCAGGCCAAAGAAAGTTCCTCAAAAATTTCTCAATTTGAATGAATTGATAATAAATAAAAACCAAGCTAAGGAATATTATAAAGCATAAGAGGAGAGAATATTTTGAATAAGCTAAAATCTACCCCCAAGGGATAGAAGATGAGTTTTTCACTTGAGATGTTTACTATTGATCTTAGAAAAAACCAAGTTCCACATATCCTTAGTAGAGTGGTCCACAACAAATGAGATAGCCAAGTATCTCAAAATGTTATTCGCTCTAGCCTAAGGCCAATTCTTCATCATAAACCAGTTAGGACCACCATCTAATCAACCTATAATGATAGATTTTATTGTGGTTCCACAATGCACGCCCCATTCTTGACTAAAAATGGGGACCCCCTACTTTATTTTTGGCTTTTTTAGACCCTAGCTCGGGTCCGAGTCATTTTTAGGGTCTTTCTTAGTCTTATTCAAGTCCCAATTGAGAAGTCTAGATGTTTGTAAATCATGTTCTAAAACAAAATAAGGTAAAAGGTGCACCTACTTGATGCACTACTGCATAAAAATCACATGGACATGGCAATGAAGACACTCTTGGCATAGCTCTGCACCTACATAGCTACACCAAAAGTCTCATAGTCTATATGGGGGGGGGGGGAAGTCCCCTCCCTACTCACTTCACTTTTTTCCATTTGACTGTCTTCGTATTCTCTGACCACAGCTGCACTTCCTAAAGAGGTTTGCTTCCTCCCTGCGAAAATGCAAACCCTTAAGTAAGGGGAGTGTACAATAGTGCACCTAACTTGGTGTGCTACTATGCACCCCCTCAAAACATGTAAAACTTAAAACAAAATTTTAAAGGAATAACCCAAGTTTGGGTGTGCATTAGTGCACATCCATGGGTGTGTTGATATGCACCCATGTTCACATATGAAACTTTGAAAATACCTTAAAGCAACATTTTAATCAATTTTTAAAACCTCCTTTGGGTGTGTAGTAGTGCACCTTGTGTAGTGCACTACTACACACTTGAAAGACATTATATGAAGAATTTTCATATCAAGCGCACCTTTTAGGTGCACTTGGTGCACCAAATTTACATTTTAAAAAGGGTTTTAAAAAAATTTCTTGGATTTTTAAGCAATTAGGTGTTTGGTTTTAGGGTTTAATTTAATCAATTTTCCTTCCTAATTCCAAACTAATGCACATCTTTTTGTGTAGATATAATGGCATCCTCTTCATCTTCCTTTGGTGAGAAAATGGCACCAAAACCTATGGTCTTCAAGTTCCAAGGCATTCCGATGAAGTCAAGATTTCAAGATGAGAACTCAAATACCAAGGATATTGATTTAGAGCACACTAACTTGGGGGAATTCTTGAAGATTTTCAATAAACCTACTAATAGATCACCAATGATTTTTGCACTCATCAGGTCAGGACTCATCAATGCAGCTTCACACCAAGTGTTGGTACAATCTTCAGAGCTCATCATGACGCTTACAGAACACTTTGTCCCTGAGGAGAGGGCTGTGAAGAGTATAATAGGAGAAATCATCCTTGATCTATAACCAAAGAATATTGAGAAAGTATTTCATCTACCAAGGTTAGATTAATTCATTGGCCTCATCTATGAGTAGGCAGAAAGGTGCTATAGGGAACATATCGAGGAGGCCTCTAAGATCATTCAATCATCCCACCTCATAGAGAAGACTCCCCTGGGAAAGAAGACTAGAAAGGTTGATATGACCAGATGGTATATGATAGAAGATATTGGATACTCCACCATACTTTTGAGTAGATTCATGGGTTTACCTATAGCTGGACACCTAAATATCTTCATGGTGCCCTTCATCGAAACAATAAAGAAAGTAGAAATGCAACTGGATTAGGCTTCCACTATTAGTGAGAATTTGTGTCAACAATTGGTGGTGGTAAAGAACAAAAGGAAGTTCTATATAACATCATATTTGGTGTATCTATTGGTTATAAGAGTGATAGACTATCTAGGATAGTACAAGAGGAGTAGCATGAAAGATGTTAATGCATGGCCATACATTGTGTACCCTTAGCTAGTAATGAAGAGGCTATTAGAGAAAAGTAAAGAATATAGAATTGTGAATGATGCCTTCATATTCACTATAATTTGATTCATATAAGGAGATTATGTGAAGATATTATTAGATGATGTAGTGGCATAGATAATAGTACTCAGAGCATACTAAATCAATTTCAAAACTTTTACATATTTGAGGGTAGCTAGTACCACCATTAACCTAAAAAATCTCTCGAGGTATCCTTATGATAGACTTGTTCTCCTAGAGATCTCTCGACAAATCTTGTCTACATATGATAGAGTTAGAAAGCAACATAAGACATGTTGGACATGGCCTCTAACCATAGGACCTTTTTTGGGTAGATCGAAAACAAGATATTTCATCTTTTGAATGTGAATGGGATTAGTATCCCTTAGAAGAGTATAATTCTCTATGGCCATATTTTGACAATATCAGGAGAGTGTAGTACTTAGTAGGCAAAGCTTTCAGCCATGAAGAAGCCCTTGAAGACCATTAGATGAATGTGACATATGAATATGATATTTGACTAAGGGATTATTATAGAATGACTTTGTATATAGTAGAGAAGGCCTTAAAAATAAAGATTCCATTAAAGATATTGCAGTAGGACTCAGAGGAGTTACTTGATCCTCTATTTAATAGGGATAAGATTGGCAAAAGGTTGATTATAATTGTTGAGGTTGACAAGGAGGAGAATTATGATATCAACCATAGGGCGAGGTATGTCATAAATTTGACAAATAAATGGATCAAGAGACCTTTTAGGCTGGATCCAATTCCTAAAACAATGATTTTCCATGCACAAGCTCGTCCAGCCAAAGGAAGAGGGAAGAAAGTCATTGTCCCTACCTTTGCAGCTTAGTCACCAGTGAGGCTAGAAATAGTACATCAACTCAATAGGAAAGTGGGTTATTATCGAGCCCAAAAGGGTAAAGGAAAGGGTAAGAGGATGAGGAATTCTTCTCAAAGAGCCAAATCTAAAGAAGAAGAAATTTTGGCACCTCCATAGTAAAGAAGGGAAAATATACAAGGAACAAAGAATATAGAAACTACACAAGCTCAAGGAGATCTCCAAGTACCACCCATTAAATAGGGACAAGGAGGAAATGAAGTAGAAATTCAAGAAATACATCAGTAGTAGGTGCAAGCCTCCACTTCTATGCCTAAAAGGGGAAGGAAGATCAAGACTCTAGTAAAAAAGAGGCAAATGATGATCAAGAAAGTATTTCCTATCCCATCAATCCCTGAACCTATTCCTAAAGAAGATGAAGAAGAGGATGATGAGGATTATGTACCTTTGAATTGGAGGACTTGACTTGCTAGAGCCATAGAAGAGGAACAAAGAAGAAGCTCAATAATCACATCGTCACCCATGGCTAAGTAGGTGATTCAATCTACAAAATCTAAGGATGAAATGCAAAAATGGATTGATTAGTAGGATGTTGAGGGGATTGATGCCTTTAAGATGTCATATTTTGATTTCATGCCTATTGGCACTAAATTTGTGGGGGGTAAGATTTGAGATACACCAACCAATCAACCTCAATAAGAAGATTAGACTCAGATGCCCCTAAGTCAAAAGGACTCAAAGTAGTACCTACATCCACATTCTAGTTGCAAGTCACATTTTGTGTTGACAAGAGATTAGTTACTCCTCCTCCTCTAGGAACAGAAATTGAGCAGGTCCAAGTAGAACCTAAAGGAGAGCCACAACAAGTATCTACCAATGAAGTGTCAGAAGAGGGACAAATAGGTGAACAACCTCAAGAAAATTCTCAGGACATAGAGGGAAAAGACCTTGAAGAGGAGCAATAAGTGTAAGAGCATAACAAAGCAAACTCTTTCATCCTCAAAAGGAAAATCCTTAGCTCAGCATGTTCCAAGGTGGCTCCAAAAAGTAGTAATCAGGAGCAAGAAGCAATCATTCACTACAGAAGAGGACATAATGGAACTAATAGAAATGCTAAGGAAACTTGATTCACCTCCTAAAGAAGTGCAACCTTTGGCCTTTATTATGAGTGATTAAAATCAAGACCTTTTTGCTCATGTAGCTCTTAGTCCTCCATAGTCAAATGTTGAAGAAATGAGTCCACAAGATTACCAGATCTAGGAAATCCTGCTTAGGAAACCCACCTTGGAAATAGCAAAGTTGATGGTCACAATAGGAATGAAGTTTTTTGGAGCCTAGAATAGGATGTGGTAGAGTTGGTGACACTTTAGTGACAAAATAAAATCCTTAAAGGATATTTGAGCAAAGTTGTTGCCCTGTTAAACCCCACCAACCCCAAGGAGACTCTAAATGCAACAATAGAAAGGAGAGATAGTGGGGCAGTGGGATTGGATCCATTTTTTAATGCTTGTTAGAAATGGTGGGAAATTTTTGAGGAGAAATATGTACTCATCATCCAAGGGAATCTCAAGCTACTACATTTCATGCAGGAGAATGTGGATAAAATGGTAGCAATTTTGAATCAAGATTTTAGTCTTATGGATTATGGGTGCTACAGGTGATAAAAGGCCAGAGTTATAGAATGCTCATGGATGTATATATGGTAGAGGAGTTAGATTTAATTGATGATTGGATAAAAAAGATAGTGAGTAGCAATAAATTAATGGAATCATTACATGCGGAGATCTACCAGCTCAAGGACCAAGCCCGAGAGCAAACTTTGGAAGCTGAGAAACACTATTGTGATGCATGTCTGGACATTTTTGAGGATGATGCATGAGAGAAGTTATTACCTATAGAGATAGTAGTTTAGAGATTTAGGAATTTTTTGAAGAAGTTTCTACCGATGAAGATATTCAACAAGCATTCAAGACAAAAGAGGCTTTGTTAGAGCTAGATACTAAACTCAAGGATTTTTCTGAAACCCATGTAGAGGTAGATAATTATAGAGAGAAGGTCAAAGATAAATATAATATCTTGTATTTACCAAATGTGGAAAAGGTCACTGGAATAGTAGAGAAATTCAAGGGAAAGCACCCAGACATAGCTTTGGTATGAAGGGGAACAAAACCCAGAAGCTAGAATTTCATTTTTGACACTCAATGAAATTTTGCATTTTTGCACCCTTGACGTGTGTTATTGTGCTAGGTACACTGGTGTGGTTTTTGCAACAATGTGTTAGAAGAATTTTGGAGAAGTTAGAGGTGTGTAGGTGCACTTCTTCTAAGGTGCACTTTTCCAGAGGTGCGCCGATAGTTAACTACTAGTTCCAAAATTAGAGCTTTCCATGCATCGAAAATGCATTCTGATAGCAGTATAACTCCAAAAGATGTCTAGTGAAGGATGAACTTCTATTTTTGACACTTCTAGACACTTCTACATCAATTGAAGGCTCTCTTCTTCTTATTCTCTCATAATTTCTTTGTTTTATGACATGTAAAGGCTCATGCATCCAATTAATAATATAAATATGGATGGAGTCCTACTAAGCACCAATTAGATAATTAGTTTGTATATAATTAGTTTTTTTTATTAAATTAGAAGCATATGATTGCATGAAGATATCTCTCACTCTCAACACAAATTGAGGAGATGATTTCTTATAAATACTAGATTGTAATATGTAATCAAGGCCACCATTATTTTGCAATAATATATGCTTTTGGTGCTCGCGTTTGAAGTGTAGTGATTCTTAGCTAAGTGTGCCATATTTTTGTGAATGTATGTTCACAAGATTGTGATTGAGCCAAAAGTTTATTGCATTATTTTTGGCTGTGCGATCTTTTAATTCTGGTGTTTGCTACGATTTTATGAATTTTGCTAACATATCTAGTTCGAGAAGAGATCACCCATTTTGTTCCTACATAGCTTTTTGTCTTGCATGATCACACTTTCTATGGCCTTGAAATTTGATGAAAAGTGAAACATCTTATGGTTACTAAAATTCCCATAAACAATTGCATCAGTGGAATTAAGGAAGTGCTGGTCCTATTTTCATTGGTTACCTACCAATTTCTTCAAAGACTTAACTCACAAACACATTGTTTCCATAGCTTATGTCTATTAGGATTTTATTTCCATGTTATTTTCTTAAAAATTTTGTTATCTTATATTTTTTATTTTCTTTACTAACCCCTTGTTTAATTAGGAATTTATATTAGTTGCATTGTTAGATTGCATTCATTGAAAAATAGAAAATACAAAAATATAGTTCTTTTTGTGTATTTATTTTGAAGTAGTGAACAGATTTGACATCTAATCTCAAGTTATTAGAACTAGCAAAGGCCTCCTCATGAACACTCACATTTATCTTAACCTAAGTAGTTTCTAGTAGGTCACAAGATCATCCAAAACCTTGGAGTTGATCCCCAAGATTGAATTTTCAAGAGAGGAGTTCGAAAGGATTCCTGCCATTAAGCATTGTGCAAAATGACAACTCAACAAAAGTAGCACTAGAAAGAAGGCTTTTTGATTTTTAGAATAGAAGATAAATTTTTCAAATCTTCAAAATTCTACACTTTTTACAAGTTCAAAAAAATTTCCAATTTTTTGAGAAATTTAGGTGCACTAGGTGCACTGATGCCCCTATTGTGCTAAATTTTGTGGTGCACCTCATTCTGTGAGAAAGTGTACTTTTGTAGAAGTGCACTTTTTCTAGAGTTGATGCAAACTAGAGGGTTTTGATCTAGAATCCCCATTTCAATGAGCTTTAAGATCTTTGCCAAGTGCGCACGAGTTCCTTGAGCTTAGCCATTTTCACAAGCACTGTAGTGACAAACAAATACCTCACATCCAACCACTTCCATTCGAGATTTCATCATCTTCTTCAGCTCTACCTCCACTCCAACCACTTGGTGGACCACCAAATATTCCAATAGTTCCACCTCTACAACAACCACCCTAAGATCTGCCAAATCCTCCAATGACATTTTTTGCAAATGTTGTAGACTCACCAATCAACTTGAGAGGTGTACTCAATTACCTTCCCAAGAATCCTCAAAAAAAATTCCCAAGGTTCATTTATGGAGAAACACAAACAACGAAAGATCACATTAAAGTATTCAAAGAAATTTGCAACCAAATGTAGATTACTAATGAGAATTTGGTTCTTCGCTTATTCCCCTACTCTTTGGGGAAAGTTGCCTCTAATTGATATGTTAATTTGCCACCTGGATGTATTGGAGATTGGGATACTTCCAAAAAATTGTTCCTAGAACAATTCAAAACTTTTATCAACCCAACAGTAATACATCAATAATTCATATCAATCAAAAGGGACCTAGATGAGATGATTTCATGCTTCAACCATCACTTTCACATGGTGTATCGCAAGTTAGAGGTGCCATAAACTATACTAGTTGAAGCTGCTATTCAGATTTATCTAAATGCTATGGACCATCTCAATGCTACTTTTTTGAGAAGACTTCTAGAAATGGATATCGACACATTGGAGAAAGTCTTCGTAGAAGCGATTACCTTCACTAAGAAAGCCAATCCTAATGGAGGAGGATTGATACATCTAGCTCAAACTATTACGACGATGCTACCATATCCTATTGAAGCACCTATGATGCCTAATGAGTTCATACCTATGAATCCACTTCCATTATAGCTAGCACCCACTCTAGAAAACCCTGCTCTAACATATCCAGGGTATGAACCTCCAAAAGCTACCTTCTTCGAGAAAAAGGAAGCAGTTTCCATTGAAGCAGACAACAGCTTTTTTTTCAAATTTGGTCAGATGAAAAAGATGATGTCACAAATGAACAATGAACTGAATCATTCAAGGTTGTCACAAGGAAAAAATAAGAACTTTCAAATAAATAATGCTAGCCCTTACAACAACAGTTATAGAAAAAATTACAACCAAAATTTCAACAATAATGGGAACAACAATACAAGAAACAATAGTGGAGGGAACAACTTCAATCCCTCTGATCAAAGAAATGGCTTCCAAAGATAGAACCTATAGTGGAACACTCATCAAAATAATGGAAGTATTCCTATAGAAAATAACAACAATAATTTTTAATATACAGATATCAATCAGTATGATGACAGTCAAAATACATCTAACAATGATGGTTTGTACTATAATGAAAATCAAGAAATGGCTCAAAATTAACAAATGAATGACAATGCTCCTCCTGTGTAGTTTAATGCTATGCTATTAGAATCTTATGATTCTACATAGAATGTATAGGTGGAACAACCAGCCAAAAAGAATTCTCATTTCCATTTAGTTAAGAACTAGACCTTCAACCTAAAGAGATGTTTGTGTTTCACAATGATAATTGAAATACATACAATCTAAGAAGTAGAAAGGAACCTATGATAGATGGGATTCCTCTAGCACTACAACCAACTCCTCTTGAGCCAAGAGTGAGTGATAATCTGACACTAATTAGGCCATCGTATGGAGGATAAAAAAATTAGAACCAAACAAATGTATCAACAATATTGAAAAATCCTGCTTGGTCTACTAAAAAGTATAGTTTCATAAAAGATTTGAAATAAACAAAGGCCAACATGTCCATATTTGACATGTTACAAAATTTTCCACAAAAACGAGAAGCACTCATGGAGACTTTGGATCATACAAAGGTACCTCATAACACGAATATTGTCCCTCAAAAGACAATATCTCAATAGGTTAATGCTTCGGAAGCAACGCCGACTATGTTTAAAGACAAGGTTGAGGTGCCCCCATTTTTCTTAGCATCAGGATATATGGCAAGAATCTTCACAATTGCCTAATTGATTTAGGAGCATCATGTAATGTCATGCCACTATTGATAGCACAAAGGTTAGGAGTTAGTTCTTAACCTTCCAATTGGATAGTGATAGAGTTGGACAAAATAGAGGTGAAATTCATTAGTGTATTGAAAGATGTTTAGATATAATTGACAGTTGACCCCAGATTCAAGATGTCATTGATATACAAGTGGTTGATATTCTAGAAACATATGGACTACTTCTAAGTAAAGAATGGAAAAAATGCCTAAGGGGGTGGTTTTCTATTGATTTTACTCACTTATGGTTACCATGGAAGGGGTTGAACAATCAAATCAAGATAGATGTGGAGCCAAAGTTGAAAATGATGATTATAGAATACAATGCTTTGAATGAGGTGGAATTCCTACAATCAGATTTAGGTTCTTACAAAGTGATGACATTTGATACAGTTCTGACCAAAATATCAAGTGATCAAGATAGAGAACCCAAGATTTTGATCCCAAAGGATGAGATTGTGACACAATTTATTGATAATATGATCGCTAATTTGTGATGTTTAGGAGAAGAAGCTAATCCCAATATCTTACTTCTCACAGGATCTTGTTGATTGCATAAAGTTAGCCATTTAGAGTTTGAATGCTCATCATGTCAAGAAGCAGTCGCTAAGGTATTAACACACATGATGGGAGACAAGAATAACACTCTGAAGGATGAACCCATAGAAAATAAAAGTCTTATAAACATATCTAAATTTGTGGAAAAGATTTTAGAGGGAATCAAAGATCTAAATCTGTCATATAGTGATACCTCTTCAGATAGCAAAGGTTTGTCTTCTCCTCCCCTAAGAATGATCAAAGTTCAAAGAAGAAGGCAATATGTAAAAGGTCAAGGTTGGACTTTAGTGGTCATTCATCTTGAACCTAAGGTTGATTAAATCAAATAATTTATAGGGGAAATTCAGGACAAACAAGAAAAAAATATACTCCCTTTGTCAAAGAGTTATAAAAGAGAATCATCAAGTCCACCCCACAAAAATTTACAATGGGTCCCCAAGAAACAATCCTTCTAGGCCCAAGTGAGAAAGAAGTTAAGGACAAATAAGCATAAAACTAGAAAACCCAAGGAAGATTCAATTTGGACACTCCACTTTGATGGTTCCAAATGCAAAGGAGGAGCCAATGCAGGTATCGAGTTGGTCAACCCAAAAGGTAAGTCTTTCTACGTAGCATATTGATTACAGTTTATATGTACTAATAATGTTGTAGAGTATGAAACATTGATCTAAGGACTTATTTTTGCATTGGAGAAAGGAATCACAACTCTCATAATCAAGGGAGATTCTTAGTTTGTTATGTGACAAGTGAAATCATTATACTCTTGCAATGATAAAAGGTTACTTGCTTAAAGGAAAAGAGTATAGGATTTAATGGATGATTTTGAAGCCTTGAACATAAAGTCCATTCCACGAAGGAAAAATATGGTAGCAAATGCTCTAGCTATTTTAGCTAGTGCATTACAACTAGTTGAGAGAACAAAGTTGAAAATATTTTCAGTTGAATTGGTTGCTGCTCCATCTATTTCAGACAATATCACAAAATTTCAAGTATTTCAGGGTGATCAACATATACTCAAATTTATCATTTGCAATGGCCATTTTAAAGGGCAAGAAATTGATGACACTCTGAATGACAAGCCTAAGGATGATGAACTTGAAGATGACGATGAAATCTTGAACTTAAAAAACAACACTATTCCTAAGGGAATGGCTAAATTAGAACACATTTTTTATCATGATGAATTAGCACTTAATAGAATAATCATCCAAGAAAAGGGATCAAGGAATGTGACTCATAAAACTTAGGTACCAATGAGAATCCAAGAATGGTACAAATGGGAAAAGTGTGCAATACATAGGAGAGGGAAGACACGCTAAAGTTACTTAGTGAGTATAAGGATGTTATTTTGTGGAGCTATGAAGAGCTAAAAACATATGATCCTAAGATTATAACCCATGATATCCCATTGAAACTAGATGCCAAACCTTTTATACAAAGAAAAAGACCTATTAATCCTACCATTGACCTATTGATAATGAAAGAAGTCAAGAAGGTACTTGATGCCAAGATCATCTTCCCCATTTTTCATTCTATGTGGGTGGCTAATTTGGTTCCTGTACAGAAAAAGACTAGAGAGATTCATCTTTGTCTCAATTTTCGTAACTTGAACCTTGCATCTCAAAAGGACATTTACCCTTTACCCTCACTAGATGAGGTCCTACAAATTGTGAATGGTTCAAAGATGATGTCTTTCTTGGATGGATATTCAAGATATAATTAGGTAATGGTCGATGAAGAAGATAGGCTAAAGATGACTTTTACAATTAAGTGGGGAACTTTTGCTTACAGAATAATGCCTTTTGGGTTGATTAATGTAGGAGCTACATTTCAGTGAGCTATGGATGAAGCTTTTAAGGGATTAATAAACAAATTTATAGTGATCTACATGGATGAATTAACTATATTTTCAAAGGATTAAAGCACTCACATCGCTGATCTAAGACAAGTATTCAATAGATTTTGTAAATACGACATATCTCTTAATCCCAAGAAATTTTCATTTGGGGTCACTAAAGGAAAACTCCTAGGTCATATCATCTTCAAAGATGGAATCTCCATTGATCCTAATAGAATTGAGGATATTCTAAAGTTATCACCTCCTTATAACCGAAAAAAACTTAACTCTTTCTTCGGGAAGATAAATTTTGTGCAAAAATTCGTAAGCGGATTTGCAGAGATAGTTCATCCCCTTAATGATTTGCTCAAAAAGGGAGCTAATATAGAATGGGTTCTAGAGATTAAGAAATCCTTTGAGGATATTAAAATGGCTATTTCTATGACCCCAGTGTTGGTAAGTCCTGACTATGAGTTACCTTTTAAGATATATATTTTTTCTTCAGAACATTTGTGTGCTGAGTGTAGACACCTAAATTCGATTACACTACTTTGGTAATCCTATTTAGCTATCTCTAAAGGCATCATTAATTAAATTACTATTTAATTAATCCTTTGCCATCCCCTAGTTGATTAAATTAATTAATCATCTATAGTCCTAATTGATAAATCAAATAACCCATCATTTATCAATTAAATCCTATTCTCCTATCTAATTCCAAAACCCTCATTTATTAAATAAATCTATTTGATAAATAAACCCTCAAATCTAATAACCCCTAAACTTATCCCTAATCCTCCATTTAGCCTAATCCACCCCATCCACCCATACTAACCAAGCTTAGCCACTAACTCACCCAACCTCATTAATGCCATCCACTTGCACATCTCTACCATCCCTAATCTAATCCTAACCCAAGCCTAATCCCCCCCCCCTAACCTTGTCACATTCCCTAAGTGAGCTTAAGATTTTCCTAAGCCAAACAAATTCAACAATCTCAACTCCCTCCAAAATATCCCAACCACCAAGCCTTCATTGCTCTTACAAAGCCGTAAAGACTCTTACAAGCCCATTCATTGCTCTTACAAGCCATTTATGAGGGTCTTTAAAGCCTTGAGCCTCCTTTTTTGACTCATCCATCCCCTTGCCTCCATCCACTCACCTTGTGACATGTGTCACTCCCTAGTTGGTGCTAAACAAGCACAATCTATGTGCTCCCCTTTGAGTGCATCCTAGCCATCCTTAAGCTTTCATCTCTCCTTGCATCTTAACCCTCCATCCCTCAAGCCCTTAGCCTATAAATTGAATCCCCTCCCAAGCCATTTCAATCACAATCCATTTAGTAAAGTTATCATGCTGTTTTGAGAAGCCATTTTATCAACCTCACTCACTCACACCAAAAAGCCATGAAAAATCCATTGAAGCCTTTGGAAGCAATCGAGCATACATCCCAAATCCACAAATAGACACATCTCCAAAACAAGAAAGGCTTCATTGAGAGAACCTCTTAATGGTTCATATTCTCAATTGAGGGTTTGTCTTTGTCTAGCATATATGTTATGCTTTTTAATTTTGTAAATGCTTTCATTTCATGTAAATTAGTGTTTCTAGCATAATTATTTAGTGTATACACCGAGATCCTAACACAGAAGAAGGAAAAGGAAGGTAAAAGACCTATAGCTTTTATGAGTTTCCCTTTGAAAATTTTTGAGTTGAATTATTCCAACCTTGATAAATAGTCTTTTGTGTTAATCAAGGCAGTAAAGAAGTCTTGTCATTATGTACTAAGAAGCAAGGTATATGTAATTGTACCTAATCCAATGGTCAAGACATTGTTGATGCAAAATGAGCTTGGTAAAAGATGAGGGAAATGGATGGCAATACTGCAAGAATTTGATTTAGAGATCCAATCCATGAGGTTAGTTAGAGGTCAATAATTATAAAAAATGATAGCTCATAACCAGGTTGCGGATGAAAAGAAATTTAGATTTGAAAGTGAAACAGGTGCAAAAGATTGAGAAAATATGATAGTATCTCAAGTTGATATTGATCAAGGTGTGATAATAGATGTTTGGTACTAGGATATTGTTTACTATTTTCTACAAAATTAGTATCCTAGTTGGATGAATAGTTCATAGTGTAGAGGATTTAAAATGAAGTGCGAGTCCTATATGTTGCATGATAGAAAGTTATACAAAAAGAACTATTAAGGTATTTACCTAAAATGCTTGGGACATAAGGAAGTAAAAGAAGTTCTAGAAAAATTTCATGATAAGTATGGTATAGGACATGGTTCAGTAGAAGCAACTGCTCATATGATTTTAAGATCAGGTTATTTCTAGCCCACAATATTTAAAGACACTTTTGAGCATGTGCGCAGTTGTCATATTTGTTAGACAAGTGCTAACAGAGAAAGACATCCTATGATGCCATTACACCCAGTGTTCGAGGTATGATCCTTCACAAAGTGGAGGCTAGATTTCATTGGTCCAGTCAATCCACCATTTTTAACTGGACACACTTTTATTCTCACAACCACTGATTATTGTACACAATGGATGAAGGCAAAGACTTCAAAAATTGCAATGCTAAGGTAGTAACAGACTTCTTTGAAGAACACATTTTTACTAGGTTTGGGATGCTATTCTCCCTAGTATGCAATAACGGATCAGCTTTTGGATCAGTATTCTTAACTCAATGGGTATTTGAAAATTAGGTTATTATCAAGTTCTTATCAAACTATTACCCACAAGGAAATGGGGTAGTTGAATCTACGAACAAGAACTTGATCACAGTAATAAGACATTTGTTGAAGGAGAATTCTAAAGATTGGCATATGCAACTCAAATATGCTCTATGGACAGATCAAGTAAGGGTCAAAAATGCTTTGGGGACATCTCCATATTTTCTTATCTACAAACAAGAGCTAGTATTCCTACTTAATTTTAGGATTTGTGTTTTGAAATTGATGAGTGGGTATGTTGAAGATGCTGATAGAGTTCAAATCAGATTGATGAATCTTTCAGAGATGGATGAAAAATGGACAGTTTCATTGGAGCACATGGCTAAACATTAGGTTGTCATCAAGAGGTGGTTTGACAAGAGGGCCATGATAAAATCCTTCAAAAATTTTGACCTTGTTCTACTTTGGGATAAGGCGAAAGAAAAATCAAGCAGCCACATTAAGTTTCAATGCTTATGGATTGGTCCTTATCAGATTGCGGAGATTCTCGAAGAAAATACTTTTGGGCTCAGTTCCTTATAGGGGGAATTATTTCCATTTCCAGTCAATGGGCTATTATTGAAACATTATTTTGAAGCATAGAAGCCCAAAAAAACTAAAATTAAAAAAATAAATAATAAAAAATAGAAAGATTTTATTTCCGCAAGTGTGTTTATTTTTTGCATGTGCGTTTTCTTTTCGATTGCATGTTTTCTTTTAGTCACATGTTTGCTTTCAAAGCTGTGTCAGTCTAGGGGCTAGGTGCACTCAAGATTTTATCTTGACTATCTTACTAATTACTCTTTTGGTTCTAATTTTAGGAAGAGTTATTTCTTCTTCAAAACATTTTGATGATTGTGTGTCTTATATCAACTAAGGAATAAATGTTACTCACAATAATAGGGGACTTTTAGTCTTGAATTCAAGATTGTAGATTTGACAAGTTCTTAACACATTGCAAATTTAAAGATCAATTGTCCCAGGTGTTGTCAAATTAATGTTGAAGATAGCAAGGGATGATCCAAACCCCAATCGATTCAAATAGAAGGGTCTTCTCAAAGGAATTGTTAAGATCATTGTTTGGCATGAGAGTTTCTAAAAAGTTCTTAAAAGAGGAATGTAAGGGATGTTCACAAAAGATGGAATTCTAGAAATGACACCGATGTCCTAGCTACACAGTCTAAATGTAGTCAGGATACAGAAGAAAATAAAAAATAAGGGATGGTGTTAAAATTGAATGATTCTAAGAGATCTAAAAAGGCAAATAGATACACATTTAAAATGAGCTATCTAGTACCAAAACATTTCTTCATCTAAGAATCAAATGGTGACATTATGAACTATATGGAGAAAATATTCAAAAGATTTTCCAAAAAATTTAAAAGATAAGTGATAGCTTGCCAAGAGCCCTCGAACTAATTCTCTCATCTAGTCTAATAATGGATCGACAAATAGCTTTCATAGAGACCCTGAAAAATGAGCCAGATGGGGTGGAAGATTGTTTTTGAGTTGTCAAAATTTTTTGATAGACTACATTTTGAGATGTCGAAGGAAATGAATACATGGAGCACACACTAAACTTGAAGCTCGAGAATCCTGAAGTTTTGACTATGAGGTGATTCAAAATACACTTGGAATATTCGAGATGCAGTTGGTGTTTGATACATATCAGAGGGCTATTTTTTGTGGTTCCACAATGCATGCCCTATTTTTACTGAAAATGGGGACCCCCACCTTTATTTTTTGGCTTTTTCAGACTCTAGTTCAAGTCTGAGTCATTTTTAGGGTCTTGCTTAGTCTCATTTGAGTCCCAACTGAGAAGCTTGGATGTTTGGAAATCATGTTCTAAAACAAAATAAGGTAAAATTGTAAAAATTTCATAGTAGGTGCACCTACGTGATGTACCTACTATGCCAAAATCACATGGAGATGGCAATGAAGACACTCTTGGCATAGCTCTGCACCTATGTAGTTGCACCAAAAGTATCATAGTCTATATAAGAGGGGGAAGGTCCCCTCCCTACTCACTTTCCCTATTTCCATTTGACTAACATCATATTCACCAATCACAACTGGGCTTCTCGAAGAGGCCTGTTCCCTCCCTGTGAAAACACAAACCCCTAAGTAAGGGGGTGTGTAGCAGTGCACCTAACTTGGTGCACTACTCCACACCCCCCCAAAACATGTAAAACTTAAAAAAAAGTTTCAAAAGAATAATTCAAGTTTGGGTGTGCATTAGTGCACCTCCACAAGTGTGCTAATGCACACCCATGTTCACATACAGGACTCTAAAAAGACCTTAAAGCAACATTTTAATCAACTTTTAAAACCTCCTTTGGGTTGATAGTAGTGCACCTCATGAGGTGCGCTACTATGCACTTGAAAGACATTATATGAAGGATTTTCACATCAAGCACACCTATTAGGTGCACTTGGTGCACCAAATTTTCATTTTTAAAGGGTTTTAAATTACTGTCTCAAATTTTTGAGCAATCGAGTGTTTGGTTTTAGGGTTTAATTTAATCATTTTTCATTCCTAATTCTAGACTAATGCACATCTTTTTGTGCAAATATAATGGCATCCTCTTCATCTTCCTTGGGCAAGAAAATGGCACCAAAACTTGTGGTCTTCAAGTTCCAAGGTATTACAATAAAGTCAAGATTTCAATATGATAACTCAGATATCAAGGATACTGATTTAGAGCACACCGACTTGGGGGAATTCTTGAAGATCTATAATAAACCTACTGAGAGATCACTATCAATTTATGCACTCATTAGGTCAAGACTGATCAATGCAGCTTCACACCTAGTGTTAGTACAATCTTTAGAGCTCATCATGATAGTTGCAAAACAATTTGTCCCTGAGGAGAGGTTTGTAAAGAGTATAATAGGAGAAATCATCCTTGATCTATGACCAAAGAATATTGAGAAAGTATTTCATCTCCCAACAGTAGATCAGTTCATCAAGCTCACCTATGAGCAAGTAGAAAGGTGGTATAGGGAACATATCAAGGAGGCCTTTCAGATCATTCAATCATCCTACCTCATAGAGAAGACTCCTTTGGGAAAGAAGACTGGAAAGGTTGATATGATCATAGGGCATATGATAGAAGACATTAGATACTCCATCATACTTTTGAGTAGAGTCATGAGTTTACCTACAGTTGGACACCTGAATATCTTCATGGTGCACTTCATCGAAACAATAAAGAAAGTAGAAATGCCACTGGATTGTGCTTCCACTCTTAGTGAGAATTTGTGTGAACAATTGGTGGTGGTAAAGAACAAAAGGAAGTTCTATATGACATCGTATTTGGTGTATCTGTTGGCTGCAAGAGCGATAGACAATCCAGGGTTGTACAAGAGGGGTAGCATGCAAGATGCTAATGCATGGCCATACATTGTGTACCCTTAGCTAGTAAAGAAGAGGCTCCTAGAGTAGAGAAAAGAATATAGAATTGTGAATGATGCCTTCATATTTGCTATAATCTGATTCATAGAAGGGGATTATGTGAAGAGATTATCAAATGATGTAGTGGCACAAATAATAGTACTCAGAGTACACTATATCAAATTTCCAACTTTTACATATTTGAGGTTAGCTGGTACCACTATTAACCTGAAAAATCTCTTGAGGTATCCTTGTGATAGACTTGTTCTTTTGGATATCTCTTGACAACTCTTGTTCTCATATGATAGAGTTAGAAAGTAGCATAAGACATGTTGGACATGACCTCTGACCATAGGACCTTTTCGGGTAGATCAAAAACAAGATATTTCATCTTTTGAATGTGAATGGGATTAGTATCACTTAGAAGAGTATAATTCTACATGGCCATATTTTGACAATATCAGGAGAGTGTAGTACTTAGTAGGCAAAGCATTCATCCATAAAGAAGACCTTGAAGACCATTGGATGAATGCAACAAATGACTATGATATTTGAATAAGGGGTTATTGTAGAATGACTTTGTATCTAGTAGAGAAGGGGTTAAAAATAAAGATTCCATTGAAGATATTGTAGTAGGACTCAGAGGAGTTACTTGATCATCTGTTTAATAGGGATAAGATTGGCGAAAGGCCCATTATGAATGTTGAGGTTGACAAGGAGGAGAATTTGGATATCAACCATAGGGAAAGGCATGCCATAAATTTGACAAATGAATGGATCAAGAGAACATTTAGGCTAGATTTGATTCTTGAAATAGTGATTTTCCATGCACAAGCATATCCAGCCAAAGGAAGAGGTAAGAAAGTCACTGTCCCTACCTTTGTAGCTCAGTCACCAGTGAGGCCGAAAAAGGTACATCAACTTGATATGAAAGTGGGTTATTATCAACCCCAAAAGGGTAAAGGAAAGGGTAAGAGGAAGAGGAATTCTTCTCAAAGAGCCAAATCTAAAGAAGGATAAATTCTAGTGCCTCCATAGCAAAGAAGGGAAAATATACAAGGGTTAGAGTATATAGAAACTACACAAGCTCAAGGAGATCTCCAAGAACCACCCATTGAACAAAGACAAGAAGGAGATGAAGTAGAAATTCAAGAAATACCTTAACAGTAGGTACAAGCCTCCCCTTTCATTCCTAAAAGGGGAAGGAAGATCAAGACTCTAGTCAAAAAGAGGCAAAGGGTGATCAAGAAAGTATTTCATATCCCATCAATCCCTGAATGTATTCCTGAAGAAGATGAAGAAGAGTATGATAAGGATAATCTACCTTTGAATCTTTTCAAGTACTTTGAACACAAATGGACATCATTGTTGAGCTCAAAGTACTCAAAAACCCCCATTTCCATATAAAATATGTATACTTTGGACGCTATTGAAATCTAAGGCAATTTTTTTTGCACCTAGGTCGATTTGACTTGGGCATATAAATCAAGGCGGTGATTATTCTGGTTTTTCAAAAAATAATTTGGAGGCAATTTTTGTTTGTTTGTTTGTTTGTTTTACAAACAAAATCATTTGTATCAAAAAAATTGCATGCATTTAAGTGAAAGGAAGGCAATTTTTTCTATAAAAAAGGGCCTTTTTGGAGGGCAAATCTATACAGAGGCTTTGTACTAGCGTAGACATTATAGGACCCATACCAAGAACAAGTCCTTTTGATAGTGTTGACACTAACAATTCCACACCCAAGGAAATTTTATTGGGTGCTTGATCCATGCCTCCCACGTAGGCCCATCACCGTAACCTTTCATCAATGTTTTAATGAGGGAGTTGTCATTTTGTATTGGCCTTTCTCCCAAATTCAACATGTTTACCTTCGGTACTCTGTGGGCCTCTGTAAGTCTTGACCCATGTAGTGAGTTTTGATCACCACATGGATATACAAAAACCCACCCTTGGGCTTCGCCAAAGACATCTCCCACATGGCTTCTAAGTCCTCTTTTCTCCATGTCATCAAGGTAGTTTCTAAGATTTACTAGAGACAAAAAAAATTTATTGGGAGAAATCACATGGGAGTGGGTTGTTTTTTCTTGGAGACAGTATTTTTCAACTTCACCATGCTCATCATGTGTTGGTGCCTTGTTTGGGAAGCTATGCAAAGATTTCTTTTAGTTCATGATTTGTGGGATTGGAGCCAAATCCTCAGGCCCCACACCCTCCTTTCTCACTCTACATACCCATGATTGCATTTTAGTTTGGAAAAGTCAGTGGACCATGGGAATTCCATAAATCTCTACCCACATCAGTGCATGATTTTGGTTTTTTTTCCTGTCCTAATCATCTTCTTTGGTAGTTTGTTTGGATGGTATATGTTGATTCTAGTTTTTCATGCAATACATAGTTTTATCGCATGTTGGGCATATATTTGGACATGTTGCCTCCAAGATGGATTCCACTTGGAGACCTCACCTTTCTTAGGATTTATTTTTGAAGCCTTTTATTGGTGATCTTCTGATGCATGTGAATGTGACATAATTTTTGGATGTATGTGCCTTTATTGGCACGATTTTATGATGCGTGCAGATGTTTTTTTTTAAAGATTGGACCCCATCCGTTGAGCCTACACCTTTTTTTTGGTGCCAATAGCAAATGACCAATGCATGCATGTGGTTTGGTATTTTTATGAATTTGTCTCCAACACTAGAGGTACTTTTTTTGATATGTTGATGATATGTTGCTTGTGATTTGAGGTTTTTAAATTTCATGCTTTTGGAGGGAGTGCCTATGTTTTTTTGGAGAAAGTGCCACATGGAGCTGACCTCACTTTGTTCATCCCTTTTCAAGAGATATTCAAATGCTACATGGCTTCTTTTTTGCCACAAATTGTGTTTGGCAATTTGTTTATTTTTTGAGGTATTTTAAAAAATGTATAGTGGTCTTTTCCAGAGTTCTATGTGTTCTCGAGGGATTTACTACCAAGCTATTATTTTCCTTTTTGGCAATTTCTTTCAAAAACATGGCTTATACTTTTTTGGCCATCGGATTTTTTTTTCTAGCACCGACTCTTTTACCTACAACTTTCTAACATCTTTGTCTTGTTATCTGCGACCATATTTTTTTTTTGGTAAGGGTCATTTTTTGGCATGTTTTTGTGTCGACAATCATTTGACCATCAAATTTGGGTTCGTCACTTGCTGAAATCAACATTGCACCAACATGCTTGTTTTCCCTTTAGGCTCTGTTTGAACCTACCTTTGGTTGTTTTCTCATATCTTGGGCATTAAAACTCTATTTTATGCAAATGAGAAACACAAAAAAGTTGGTTCTGAGCCCGCCAAAAATGGTACATGGTATTTTTAGTTTTGGTATTTTTTTTTATGATTGTTTTTCTGTCAAAGTTAGGGGTACAGTTGCAAACTCTAGGAGACTTATCTTGAGCAACCAATCTCCAATTTTAGAATTCTTTATATCATTGGAAAGGTCTTTCCAATATCTTTTCAATGATGCTAGTTGTTTTTCTAGATTCTGCTCTAGGAACACTCTATTTAGTCTTTTTCGTGTTTGCAATCTGGTGGATATCTTGGTTGTTTGAGGTCTAGGGATCAATTTTATTGCTTCAGATGATTTTTCATAGTTTGTACTATATTATGTATCAGACTTATGTCTCTTCTATTCTATTTAGACATCATTTGTATGAATTCTTCCAAATGTACTAAGATAAAGTGCCATATTCCATTTGTATTTTTGTTTCAGTAGTTTTGTCTTGTTTTTCCTTCTTATTTGAGTAGTGTCATCTAAGGACACTTGTATAGATTATTGTATTCTTGGAATTTACCATATCTTGTTCCTTATTGTGCATGCACTACTTCAATTTAAGTGTCATGGGGGGTTGATGTTTTCCTTTTTTTTTTCACCTTTCTTTGTCTAGTGAGTTTTCCTTATGTGACATTAGCCACATGACATCTTTGAGATTGATCACCTCAGTACATACAAATGTTTTCTTTTGTGCATCTTGATCATGGTTCCTTCACATGAAGTTCTTTTGATCCACTTTTCTAGTTGCCTATCACCTCACCCTTGTCTTCATTAGGGGAGGTTCTTGTGTTCTTTCTCATGTTTCTTTTTTTTATGGAGTGAGCTATGCATTCAATTTTTATTCTTATGTACTAGATGGATGCATTGGTTGGGTACCTATGCATTTCGGTGAGATGGATCATTTACCATATAGACACTCTTATTTTCATTCCTACTTTGGATGCAGCCTTCCATGTTCAATTGATTAGCTCTTTAGGCTTTGGTGTTTCATTTAATTTGTATCTTCAAGTTTAGTTGTTTTCCTTTGTGTGCCTCTTGATTTGATGTAGATTGTAATATTCTCTACCTGGTTAGGTTTTATTTTAGTGGAGGTTCTTTAGATCAATAGTTACTCTTGATAAAGCTTTGCAGCTTCTACATGCTTCAATGATTTTCTTCATGATAATATTTTGTTCCTATCTTTTGGGAAATTCCCTATTTTGGAGGCTTTTTTAGTCTTTCACCAGTTTCTTTCAACATGTTTTCCATTTCTTTTCTAAGTAGGGTTTTTCCCATGTGGTTTTCTCTATTTCACCTTTTTACAGAGATTTGGTTGTGCTTGGGTACCTCATTGGGCTTTATCGTTGGGACCCAAATTTACTTTAAATAGTAGTTTCTAGGTTTTTAGCTACTCCCTAAGTTTATCTTAAGGGGGGTGTTAGAGTAATTAGATATTTCCTAATTATCTATAGTTTTCTTAAGCTAAAATTTCAGCATCTAATAATTAATTCTTTTATTGATTATTATGATGCAACCTAGGATAGACCTTTTTAATGCTTTGATCTCCTTTATAAGGATGATCTCTCATTATAAAAATTGATTCACTTTTGATAATAGAAAATTCTCTTTTTTCTCATCAAGAATGTCTCATTTGTGGATCTAGGAATTTTAGTTTCCATAGCTTTTGCTTCTCTATTTCTATAATAGGTGTTTTCATGCAGGTGTTGTGGGGTTGATCTTTCATAAACTTCAACAATAACTTAGTTAAAAAATAAATCTTATGAATGCTAATTTGTTTAAAGGTTACAATACATACTGTTAAGTATGACCTTGTTAGATGATTTAGATCACCCTGTTAGGAGTGGCCTGGTTAGAGGTCTTTAAAAACTTCAATCTTGAAATGTCACCTTATGAAAGGATTTAAAATCTAAATTTTTTATAAAGAAAATAGGTTTTGAAGGGCCCCTAAAACCTTTTATAGTGCAAGAGGTAAAAATATTAAAATACCAGGCTAACAGAAAACAAAGTAGAAAAAGGAAAATGACCAAAAATTTCAGCAACAAAGGCCATCACCAAAAGGAAATCATGAATCAACACAAAAGAGAAACAAAACTAGGAAAGAATTAATCTCTATTCATAAGGAGGTTCACAACCTCCTTCTCCATAGTGTCCATCTTCCCAGCAACCTCTTTGATCTCAGTGAGCTCATTATTGTACTTAGAGACTCTCTTCTTCTTACTAGCTCTAGTCCTTCTCCCTAGGTCATCCATCTCAGCTCCAACACCACCTTCTTCTACAATGATCATCACCTTTTCCATTCTAATGCCTTCTAGTCTATTGATTAGAGCATTGAGGTTTTCATTGGAGGCCTTCAGGATATGGTATTTCTGGTTAGCTATGCCCCATAGAGTAGCTTGACTGGCATCCACTTTATTGGTAAGATCCAACACTTTAGCTTCTAGACCATAGAAGGCAGCAAGGTCTACATATTGGTTGGAGCCAACACTCTCCGCCTCCTGAGTGGCCTTCTTTCCTTCCAACAGACTTATTTTTTCCTTAATCTCAATAATCTGGTGGAACAACCATTTAATAGACCTAAAGTTTTCCACCATGTTATTTGTTACATATTTTTCCCCCCACCAAATATTTGAATTTTTAAATATTTGCCCACCCAATGGTCACTTCTCAATTTAATTTTTTTTTTAAAACATCCTAGGAATATCGAAAAATTTAAATGATCAAACCTTATGATATTTCTTATTTCCTATGTTTATTTTTGCGGGCCCACAAGTCCCCATCATCGAATCTCAAAATATCCACGGTCGGCGCTATCTTGCTATGGGAAGTTGCACATTGTTTTTCTATAGCGACATAGTACCTTTTCACCACGTGGCCGGTGGGTCCTCCTTTTCCTTATTGTTTCTCCGACACTGGGTTTTGATAGATCCCCAAAGGGTGCTATGGTGCTATCAAAAAAATTGTGTTCCTCGTCGATAGCGACATAGCACCCAGATGGAAAATGATACTGTGACAACATCAAAAGGAAGGTGGGTCCCAAGTATGCCCCGTCGGATATCAGTGATGAAATTTGGCACACACAGTGGGACCTCAGGCAACGTGGAAGGATGACTGTGCTTGAAATGAGGCTTTGATTTGTCACCAGTTGGGCAATTTGTTGATGTCAGGAATTACCTAGACCCATGCCCCTTTCAAACGCATTAAGATTTCCTCACCCTCGGATCAATCTGGATCAACGGTGGGCACTATCTCGCTATGGAAAGCTGCGAGGATATTATCCATAGTGACATAGCAGCTTAGCGATGCATGGCATAGATGACATCATGGGCCTACCCTTCTCCAAAGTAATATTATGGCTCGTCCTCAGTGATAGTTGTCAGGTGGGTTATAGTACAATGGTGATATTTCATTGGTCCACTCAGCCAACTCAGTGTGCAATCGTGCATTTTTGTTGATCATCATAGATCTAAGGAAAATTGACGGTGGGTGCTATCTCGCTATGGAAAGCTGCAAGGATATTACCTATAGTGACATAGCGCCCTTGTGCCACGTGGATCGGTAGGGCTAGATCATGCCAAGATGAAGATGCTAGGTGGTTGCCAAGTGGTTCATGGGCCTAGATTTTCAAGTTTCTTTTAAGGAGATGGCACAGTAATATGGCAAGTCTTCACAATCATCATATTAGTCTAGATCTATGGTGGGTGCTATCTCGCTATGGGAAATTGCTCAGAGGATACGCATAGCGACATAGCACCTTGGTGACATGTAGCAGGGTGGAGCCAAGTATTTTGAGACCATTTGTTGGTGCCAATTAGGATCACGGGGTTTGGCTAGGGTATGAGCAGTTAAGGCATTGGCGGTTAGTGGCTGACAGTTAATGTGACCGTTGCGGTTAGGGTTTGCAAGTTGGCACAATTAGTAAACAAAGATTGGCCAACCTTGGGAAGACCTTGTGGGGTGGCAAAGTGAAAAGAGATCATTGGTTGACATGGCTCATTCTGGTGCTAGGGTTATGTTACCTTGCTGACCACGCTGGTTCATGAACTGGGAACATTGGATACTGAGGTTTTTTGCATAATATGATCTTATGATCAATCCCAACCAACCTAGAATGAATGCGAGACAAGGAAGAACACTCCACCTCTGATCCAATCCATATACCTAGTCAGAGTGGCTTAATAGCATTATTTTCATCCTCTCAAGGCATTATTCAACATAGAAGATCAGATATCATTGCATCTGGATCTGTATCCAAATATGATTTTCTCCATGATTGTTCTTTGCAAGACTTAATGGCAGGTTGTTGCAAAGTAATTATAGTTGGAGGACATCCCAGTTATGCCTAAGCTATAAAGGCAAAATTTTATGAATTTTGGAGGGGTCGACCTTTCTCTATTTTCTCTATTATTTCTCTACATATTCTCAGTGTAAATTCCCCTGTGCCTTTGAACTACATGATTTTCTACCTTATCTCTTTCAGCCATTGGTATGAAAGTGCAAGAACTCTTTGCCTCTTAATGTTGTTTTGTAGAGATCTATGATCTGCATGACTATATCTTCTTGGCCTATGAATGATGATATAAGTGAATCTCTCTTTCCTTGTGACATTCATCTTGATCTTTTGATCAGCATTTGATTATTAGATTAAAGCAAGTCTGAATGTGTATATCCTTAGTTTCATTCTGTTTCAATAGTGCATATATGAGCAGAGTTTGGTCTGAACACTCTATTTTGGTGCATCGCCTCCCTAGATTAGAATAGGTAGATTGTCTTTCCATGCATTCCCTCTCCCTTTTCCTTTCTAAGAATAGTTAGGTGTGCCTTGATAGTAAGAGGAAGCTGGCCTTCTTCAAAGACTCAACCTCACAGTTCAAGTCCCATAGCTTGGAGGTTGTTTCCATGTTTTACTAGGTTGTCCTCATGCATAGGCTTTGGACAAGGGTGCAAACCTCAGTGACAACATTTTTTAGCATGCCCGATGGGAATTTTTTATAGAAAATTTCAAGCCTACTAGTGTCAAAAGGGAAGATTTCAAGATCAATACTGAGGAGATAGTATTGGCTTCGATGTTTAAGTCTTTAAGAGACTCATTCTTCAAAGTACTTGGTGACTTTGAACTTCAAATACATATCTGGTTCTAGACCAAAGTTGCAGTGATTTATGCCCATAGTTGAAACAAGGGCATCTTCTAGAGGTAAGTTTCAGTATCAAGAGCTTTCATTTTCAAACCCTAGAAGATGGAAGACTAGAATATCTTTATCACCAGTTAGGAGTGCAATAGTAACAAATACACCTACAAGATCTATCTCTACTCCTCTTAATGTTAGATCTCAGCCTTGACTGCCATCAATACATATCAATAGATCACTTTTCTATATGGAATTGCCTAGAGCTCATACTTTTTCCACCTTTAATGATGGGAACCCTCTCTTATTAGCCCAAAGACATGACATACCAGTAGCTGCCCTCAAAAGTATACTAGAGTTTACTAGTGAAACTTCTATCTCTCCCTCAAAACACATTCAAGAGGTTGCAAATGTCTGCAATATCCATGGTATTATAGAGGATGATGTTGTAGTTAGGCTCCTAGCCTGATCCTTGAAAGGAAAAGCACTACAATGGTATAGAGGTTTGGCTCATGGTTCTATAACAGATTGGGATGGATTAGGAGCAATATTGTGCAAACATTTTGAGGATAAAAGTGACTATTTGTCACTTTTAGAGCAGTTGACTGCTATAAAAAGAGCCCCCCATGAATGTATGACTAATTTTAATTATAGATTTCAAAAGACATAGGATAGAATACCTACTTCAGTGAAGCCTACCCTTGGTAATGCCTTCTTGCATTACCTTAGAGCTTTTAATAGTGATATTGCCACTACAATCCAAACTATGGGAGGAGATACCTTGCCTAATGCTTATGACATAGCAATAAAATTAGAGAAAATCCTAATACAAGGAGGTAAACTAGCTCCAAGGCCTCCTATGCCCTTCTTTCTTGATGTTCCAAATCATCAACCAGCAATGGCTCCCCTTCCGACAACTTCTACATCACAATTCCTTACTCCAGTCCCTCAAGCTTCCACATCCTCAAACGGGATAGATGAAATCAAGGAGACGATGTAATCTCTGATGCAGAACATGGACAAAAGAGAGAAGAACCTTGATAAAAGATTGCAAGATCAAGGGAGGAAGTTAGAAGATCAAGGAAAGAGGCTGGAAAATAATTTTCTCTATGATGCAAAAAGTGAACAACAAGGTGGTGACTTTAGAAAGACATCAAGCTCAAGGTAGTAAGCCTCATCAATTACAACATCAAACTCCGAATAGTGGTAGGCCTCCCAATCCTAATCATTGGAACAATTCCTTTGATGAGAATAGGCAGAGTAGCCATGCTTCGACCTCAAATGTAAATCAAAGTAGGGCCATAGTCCCTCAAAACAATATGGCTCAAGATCAAGATTTTTGTCCCTCCTATAACTACTCCTATGCCTATTGTATGTGTCAGAAGGTTGAATCTTTTATGGCTTTGATAGTCCAAGAACTTGCAGTAAAATAATCATACAAGGAGGACCAATTTAAAGATGCGTCAGATATGCAAAGATAGGGCGATTACTCTTTTATGAATCATCAGATGGAGGAGCATTGTAATGTAAACTAGGATTCCATTGCTCATAACACTAGAAGCAAAAGAAGAGATATGGAAGATGTTGTCCCTCATCCTCCCAATCAAGCCTCAACTTCAAATGTGATATCTCATGAGCAAGCAGCAAATAATCAATCAAGTACCTTTCAGTAGCAAAGGAAAAATCATGGCAGAAAGGATGCAAGTGATCTCAGGTTATTCCATCTCAACCTCATACAATTGCAGCTCCCAAGGGTTCTACCAAAACACCTACTATTCCATTCAGTGTGGTAGAGCAAATGAAGAAGACAAATGTGAATATCTCCATGTGGGATGTTGTTGCTACTATACCCATGCAAAAGAGGTTGCTGTAGCAAGAATTGGAAAGAATTGAACCAAAGGATCAGACACTCAACATGGAAAGTGACACAAACCTAGTACAACCATCAAGGGAAGTAGAAATAAGTAAAAAGGTTAGACCTCCTCCATTCTATGTTTCTCTAATTATAGGGGGGAAACTAGTCCATAATTGCATGATTGATTCAGGGGCTAGCAGTTCAGTGATGCCTAGGTGTGTTGTTGATGCTTTGGGAATGAAATATGAGCTCATTGTTAGGGATGTATTACAGTTGGATGGTAGTACTATCAAGACTGTAGGGATCCTTAGGAATGTGGAGATGGCCTTACATGCATGCCCTAGTTGTACTATAACCCAAGATATCTCTATTGCTGAGGTCAAGCCATATTTTGCCATCTGTTTGTCAAGAGACTTTACGGCCCAAATAGGTAGTTACATATCTTCCAATTGGTCATATATGTTTTTTAGAAAAAGATATGGAGCCCAAGATTCAATTAGAGTAGAGCCTCTAGCCCTCCATCATACTAAATCTTACACCCCCAATTCCATCAACATGAATTGCCCTATCCTAGAGATGGATGAGAATGACATAGTGAATGAGCCCACCACTTCCCTAATAGAGATACTTGATTTTTTCTTGGATGAGTGGGCTAACACATATTAATTTGATCTTATGCTAGAAACCCTTGAGATAGGTCTCAGTACATATTGTATATTGGAGAAAGATGCTCTAGTTCCCAATCTTGTGGAGACTAAAGAAGATATGAGTGGGATATGGAGTATGTACTTTGATGGATCAAGGAATAAAAATGGATCACGGGCTGGTGTGATGTTAATTTCTCCTGCACAAGTAAGGTACTATTTCTCCTTTAGGCTCTAGTTTAGTTGCACTAATAATGTGGCTGAGTATGAATCCTTGATTCAAGGTCTCCTACTTGCTCAAAAAAGAGGAATCCAAGCCTTAAGGGTGTATGGAGATAGTGAGTTGGTGGTTAATCAAGGGAGAAATTAGAATACCACCAAGAATGGTTTTCTCAAGTCTTATAAACACAGGGTATGGGATTTTCTTGAGGGTTTTAATGCATTTAATATTCAAAACATCCCTAGAAAAGAAAATAGACATGCTGATAGACTTGCAGTAATAGGTTCATCTTATGATGTACCAAGGAATCTTGAAGAAAATAAGAAGCAACAAATTAGAGTGGTAGTAAGGCCTACTATCCCTAATAACAACATCCATTGGCAAGTGTTTGGATTTGATGAGAAATTTTTTAGCTTCTTGTAGAATGAGGCATAGTTTTCAAGCAAGAACTAGTTGAGACTGTAGAATCAGTATGGTGATCAGATCATTCATGTCAGTTCTAACAAATTTCCTATGGGTCTCATTAACTTAGAAAGTATTTTCAATCCCGATGACCAAACAAGAGGCAGAGACATGAATCTAGCTGCTGATGAAGATGATCATATTGCAGTCATGATTGCCGATGGAAAGTCCTTAAACATGGGTAAGGTATGTTTTGAAATTGAGCAGGAGAGTTTTATCCATCTATGTCAAGAATTTAATGATGTATTTGCTTGGACATATGATGAATTAAAGGGCTTTGACCCAAGGTTGTTTTAACATACCATAGATTTAATTAATGATGTAAAACCAGTAAGACAAAAATAGAGACCAGTGAATCCTAAAATTGAACCTTTAATGAGAAAGGAGCTATCCAAATTGATTGAGGCCCACATAATTTTCCTTATCAAACACTCATCATGGGTAGCAAACCTTGTCCCTATTAGGAAGAAGGATAGAGAAATTAGATTGTGTGTGGACTTTACGGACCTTAACCAAGCTTCCCTTAAAGATCACCATCCTCTCCCTTCTATGGAGAAAATTTTGTCCAAGGTCAGTGGTTCAAAGAGATTTTTATTTCTTGATGGATTTTTTGGCTATAATCGAGTGTTGGTTAAAGAGTCTAATAGATACAAGACTACATTTACCACTAAATGGGGTACCTATGCTTATTGTAAGATGCCATTTGGGCTAACCAATGCAGGTGCTACATTTTAGAAGGCAATGGAGATGGCCTTCAAAAGATTGATTGACAAGTTTTTCTTAGTTTACCTTGATGATATCACTATGTATTCAAAGGATGTAGAAGATCATTTTGATCATCTAAGATAGGTATTCCTAAGATGCAGAGAATTTGGGGTTTCCCTTAACCCAAGAAAGTGTGTCTTTTCTACTAACAAAGGAAAATTATTAGGACATATTGTATCTAAGGATGGCTTAACTATTGATCCAGAGAGAACAAAAGTGATACTTGCCCTCCCTCTTCCTAAACACAAGAAAGGGCTGCAAAGTTTCCTAGGTAGGATAAATTTTGTGAGAAGATTTATTCAAAATCTTGCTACCATGGTGAAACCTCTTATAGCTATGCTCAAGAAAGGTATGGTCTTTGCATGAACCAAGGAAGGGAAGGAAATTTTTGAAGAGATCAAGATAGCCATAGCCTCAACCCCTACTCTCATGAATCCAAATTTTGAGAACGATTTCATCCTTTATACCCTAGGTGGTGAGTCAAGGATTTCTATTGTCCTGACTCAAAGAAATGATAAAGGTGACGAGCAGCCCATAGCTTTCTTTAGTGAAGGGCTTAAAGAATATGAAGATAAATATAGCTATGTAGAGAAGCAAGCCCTTGCAGTCATCAAAGCTTTAAAGAAATTTATACACCTCCTATCTCATAATAAGATTCATTTCTTAGTACCCCATGCTAGTGTGAAGGGTTTCCTTTTGAGAAAAGATATTAGTGAGAAAAGAGCTGGCTGGATTACTAAAGTGATGGAATATGATATTGACATTTAGATTACCAAGCTGGTAAGAGGGAGGGGCCTGTGTAAACAGATATTATCATCTAAAGAACCTAATGAGGAAGCTGATATGATACTAACAGAGCAACAAGAGGTAAGAAATAGCGACCCAAGGAGTTGGATGGATGATATGATGAAGTTCTTATTAGGCAATGGATACCCTCAAGGATTAGATAGAACTAAAAGGAGATAGTATAGATTATAGTCAATTCCTTATGTCATAGTTGACAGTGTCCTCTTTAGAAAAGATTTTAATGGAGCCCTATTAAGATGCCTAGATATAGACTAGGCTAAAAGAATGATCAAAGAACTTCATGATGGTCCTAATGGTGGCCATTTCTCAACAAGGACAATTGCAACGAAGATAATGAGGGCTAGCTATTATTGGTTGTCCCTATTTCATGATTGTCATAGGTATGTGAGGAAGTGTAAGAAATGTGCTTTCTTCTCTGGAAAAAAAAGGCTTGCAGCTCTTCCCCTTCATCCCATTTAGGTGGACCAGCCTTTTGCCCAATGGTATTGGATTTCATAGGCCCTATCAATCCTTCTTCCAGTTCTGGTCACAAGTAGATTCTAGCTACTACAGATTACTTCAATAGATGGACAAAGGCAATTGCATTGAAGGATGCCACAAAATCTTTAGTTGTGGGATTCCTTGATGGAATTGTGACTAGGTTTGGTGCCCCTTCAACCATTATTTCATATAATGCAAAGTCATTTGTAAGAGCTTTGATCTGTGCATGGGCAGTTGACCACAACATTTACTTGAGCACATCATCAAACTACTATCCCCAAGGTAATGGCCTGGCTGAGTCCTCCAACAAGAACCTGATCAAGATCATGAAAGGGACAATAGAAGATAACCAGAGATTTTGGCATAAAATATTGAAGACTACACTATGGGCTGACAGAATAACCCCTAAAAGGTCAATAGGGAATTCACCATTTGTGTTAGTCTATGGTAGAGAAGCAAGGCTTCCAATTTCATTGTAGTTCCCATCCCTAGAGCTAGCTCATCAGATGGAGTTGATTGAAGATGATGCCATGACAGTAAGAATAGTAGAGCTGATGGAGCTGGAAGAGAAGAGAAGTAAAGCCATGCAAACCCTAGAGACACACCAACAGGAGGTGAAAAAGATTTTTGACAGGAAGGCTAGGGTCAGGACTTTCAGAGAAGGTGATTTAGTTTTGAAATGGGATGCAGATAGGGTGAAACTAGGGAGGCACTCAAAATTTGACACACTATGGAGTGGTCCCTATCTGATTGAAAGTTGTAAACAAGTCAATGCTTTCTAGTTAAGCAAGCCTGATGGTGAGACTCTACCTATCCCAGTCAATGGGATCTATCTCAAGCCATGTTTCTAAGGGTTTGAGATTCCACGTACATAGTTAGCTTAGTTTCATTTCTAGTTTGTTCCCCACTTTTCCTAGAAGTGCATGAGCATAGGATTGTCTCCGTGAGATAGCAAGTTTTCAAAATTTTGAAGGACATAGAGGAGGAGCTTTGGTCTCTAGTTTCAATTGTAGAGATAGGGGTTTTAGGGTTTTCCTCTTAGAGGTAGGATTAGGGTTCCATAGTGTACGTAGGATCTACATCTTTTGACTCTATAACATAATGGATGCATGAGGTCACTGGTCTATGCATAGTAGGCTAGCATCCCCTGTGAGTCACCAGAAATGTTACAGATTGTGCCCCCCACCAAATATTTGAATTTTTAAATATTTGCCCACCCAATGGTCACTTCTCGATTTAATGTTTTTTTTTAACATCCCAAGAATATCAAAAAAAATTAAATGATCAAACCTTATGATATTCCTTATTTCCTCACTTTATTTCTATGGGCCTACAAGTCCCCATCATCAGATCTTGAAATATCCATGGTCGATGCTATCTCGCTATGGGAAGTTGCATGTTGTTTTTCCATAGTGACATAGTGTCTTTTGGCCACGTAGCTAGTGGGTCCTCCTTTTCCTTGTTGTTTCTCCAGCGCTAGGTTTTGATAGATCCGCGGAGGGTGCTATGGTGCTATCAAAAAATCTATTTTCCTCATCGATAGCGACATAGGTCCCAAATAGAAAATGATACTGCAAAAACATCAAAAGGAAGGTGGGTCCCAAGTATGCCCCGTCAGATATCAGTGATGAAATTTTCCACACACGGTGGGACCTCAGGCAACATGGAAGGATGACTGTGCTTGAAACAAGGCTTTGATTCGTCACCAGCTGGGCAGTTTGTTGATGTCAATAGTTACCTAGACCCATGCCCCTTTCAAATGCATGGAGATTTCCTCACCCTTGGATCAATCTAGATCAACAATGGGTGCTATCTCGCTATGGAAAGCTATGAGGATATTACCCATAACAACATAGCACCTCGGTGACACGTGGCACAAATGACATCATGGGCTCGCCCTTCTCCAAAGTAATATTACGGCTCATCCTCCGTGGCCGTTGTTAGGTGCATCATAGTACAGTGGTGATATTTCATTGGTCCACCCAGCCAACTCGATGTGCAGTCGTGCAATTTTTTGATCACCAGAGATCTAAGGAAAATTGACGGTGGGCACTATCTCACTATGGAAAGCTATGAGGATAATAACCATAGCGACATAGCGCTATTTGTGCCATGCGGATCAATAAGGCCGGGTCACGCCAAGATGAAGATTCCAGGTAGTTGCCAAGTGGTTCATGGGCCCAAGTTTTCAATTTTATTTTAAGGAGATGGCATAGTAATATGGCAAGTCTTCAAAATTGTCAGATCAGTCAAGATCTATGGTGGGCACTATCTCGCTATGGGAAATTTCTTGGAGGATACGCATAGCAACATAGCACCTCAGCGAAATGTGACAGGGTAGGGCCAAGTATTTTGAGACCATCTATTGATGCCAGTTAGGATCATAGGGTTTGGCCAAGGTATGAGTAGTTAAGGCATTGACGGTTAGTGGCCGGAAGTTAATGTGACCATCGTGGTCAGGGTTTGCAAGTTGGTGCAGTTAGTAAAGAAAGATTGGTCAACCTCAGGAAGACCTTGTGGGATGGCAAAGTGAAAAGAGATCATTGGTCCACATGGCTCATTCCAGTGCTAGGGTTATGTTGACCTATTGACCATGCTTGTTTGTGAACTGGGAAAAGGGGATATCGAGGTTTTTTGCATAATCCGATCTTATGATCAATCCCAACCAACCCAACATGAATTTGAGACAACAAAGAACAATCCACCTCCAATCCAATCCATCTACCTTGTCAAAGTGGCTTAATGGTGCTATTTCTATCCTCTCAAGGCATTATTTGACGCAAAAGATTAGATATCATTGCATCTGGATCTGTATCCAGATAAGATTTTCTCCATGATTGTTCTCTGCAGGACTTAATGGTAGGCTGTTGCGAAGTAATTACACTTGGAGGAAATCCCAGTTATGCCTGAGCTATAAAGGAAATTTTTTATGAATTTTGGAGGGGTCGACCTTTCTCTGTTTTCTCTATTATTTCTCTACAGATTCTCATTGTAAATTCCCCTGTGCCTCTGAATTACATGATTTTTTGTCTTATCTCTTTCAGCCATTTGTATGAAAGTGCAAGAACTCTTTGCCTCATACTGGTGTTTTGTAGAGATCTATGATCTACATGACTATATCTCCTTGGCCTATGAATGATGATATAAGTGAATCTTTCTTTCCTTGTGACATTCATCTCAATCTTCTAATCTGCATGTGATTATTAGATTAAAGAAAGTCTAAATGTGTATATCCTTAGTTTCATTCTAGTTCAATAGTGCATATATGGGTAGAGTTTGGTCTGAACACTCTTTTTTGGTGCATCGCCTCCCTAGATTAGAATAGGTAGATTTTATTTCCATGCATTCCTTCTCCATTTTCCTTTCTAAGAATAGTTAGGTGCACCCTGATAGTAAGAGGAAGCCAGCCTTCTCTAGAGACTCAACCTCACAGTTCAAGTCCCATAGCTTGGAGGTTGTTTCCATGTTTCACTAGGTTGTCCTCATGAAAAGGCTTTGGAAAAGGGTGAAAACCTCAGTGAAAACATTATTCTTAGCATTGTTGAGAATTGATGTTATCTTCCTTGCTAAAGTCACTCATGATCAACATCACGAGGTCGATGAGCTTTTGGAGCTTCACCTTCCCTTTTAGGTCCTCATGAATTTTTAGGTTGACAATTTCTTTGGCTATCCCCAAGTGAATGTTATCCATGTTCATTTTTTCCATGTTTTCACCCTCCCTTTAGTAGAGGTAGTAACTGTCACTATTTTATCTTTTATCAAATCTTCTACAAGGGTGATGGGACTCTCATACCCCTGCTAGTCTCCTAGGTCCAGATTGGTGATAGGGTTGTACTCCCTATCCTCTACATATCTTGTAGTATCCTCTTGAATTGGTTACTTCTTTTCTTTGGGGGTCTTTCTCATATCCTTTTCCTCCCCTTATATTTCCATCTCCTCACCTTCCTCCTCTTCATCCTTAGATGATGATTTTCTTATTTTCTTCTTCTAGGGCTTCTTGGGCTTTTTATTCTTCCTTTATCTCTTAGTCAAGCTAGTCTTCCCAAAAGTGTTTAGAACCTTCATATCCATGTCCATTTCATCCTCACTAGAATTAAGTTCATCTTCAAACTCAATAGGATTACCCAAAGGAAATTTATTAACCCCTTTTTGTACTTGAGCTCTGGAAGCTTTTCCTTTGGATGTTTTCTTCTTTCTCTTGCTTGGTTCAAAGTCCTGATCACTATCAAGGCCATTTTTCTCCTCCTCATCCAAGGATTATTCATACTCATCATAATCATCTCCTTAATCCTCAACAAGCTTGGTCTCAATGAACTTCCCTATAGTGTTAGCTTTAGGTCCTCATAAATAAGAAGCATGGGTCTATCATAAAGAGGGGGATTGGTTATACTCTAATTTCTAACTCCATTGATGTTATTATTTAGTGAGGAGTACAGATAAAAAGGAATTGAAATCTTCACATTATGCCTAAAGTGATTTAACATGACAAAATGATACTTATAAACCCTAGAGAACCTTATGTTAAGGGTAATGTAGGAGGCAATTGTTGCAAATTTGTTTAGTACTCCCCTCGAGATTCATGACAAGGGCTTAACCACCTCATGTGTACTATAAGTTGAGTGGTTGTATCGGGCATTGGTAGATCAGTCTTGTTACACCCCATTCTAACAAGTGGTATTAGGGCTTGGTCATAGGTTTGAATCCTCATACCCTTGGGTAACATTGAGAGGGATATTGTTGGAAATTTGTTTAGTGCTCCCCTCAAGATTTGTTAAAAGGGCTTAACTACCTCGTGTGTACAATAAGTTGAGTGGTTGAATTAGACATTGAAAGATCAGTCTTTTGGTGCAATGAAAACCCCATTATGACAACAATAGCCCTAAGAATAAACTTCCAAAATTTCTTAAGAGACTTGGGCTGAAAGTAGGTGATACCTTGTTTCTTCACCAATTTCTTTTTCTCCTTGGGCATCTTTGGGAAGGTGTCCACTATAGATTTAGAGATCTTCCTATCTCTTTAAAACTTCTTGCCAACAATTAGGATGCCTATGACCTTGGACATATACTCCTCAGTGATAGGGTACTTCCTGTCATTCATAGTCAAGTAACCCTCATTTCAATTCTACAAAATCATTTGGGTAACTTGGGAATTTCCCCTAAGAAATTTCTCTAGGAAGGTAGCAATGCCCCCTTTTCTCAACACTTCCCATATTTGTGTTCTCTTCCCCTATTTTTCATAGCTATCTAGATCCCAATGTCTTCTTTGGCCTCCCATTCTCTATATAGTGTTTGTAGAGCTAATGCAAGAAGTGAAGGGAAAGTCAATAGATAAAATTAGAAAGACCCAAAATCTATGTGATTTAATAGTAGAGTAATGGAAAGTACCACCACTAGCTCTTCCACACCTTGTAATAAAAAAAAATCCTTCTTAGCATAAATCACTATCTTTAATGATGACCCCTCTAGCTCCTATCATTACATCATAATTGATTCTTGAGATGATTAGATTAGGTAGGTTTTCATTCCATTTTTGTAATCTTTGACATGTCATAGCCAAGTTGGCCATAGCGTTAGTGGCCCCATTGCCTTCTTGATAAGTATGGATAATAAATTACTCCTCAAAATTAATTAGAATAAAAATATTCTCTCTTATTATGTTTTCTATGGTCCAAGAGGGATCAGATTAACTTTTAAGGCATTTCATAATGTTGAGTGAATCTCCCTCTAGCCAAAGTTTAGAAACACCCCTCTCTTTATCTAGTTTTGTTTTTTGAAGGGTATCCATGGCTTCAACAATATGGTTAGTTTGAACACCCAAAGGGGGTGCCACTCCTACCTAGCCATGACCAAAAGAAACTCTAATCACTACCCCACACCCAACCAACCCAGGATCGCCCTTACTGCCCCATCAAAATTTTCTTTGCTCCACCCTATAGGGGGGATGGCCCATCAAGAATTATCTCTTCCCTTAGTAGGATATTTCTCTTTTTATTTCTTATGGAGGATCTCCTACCAACCTGAGCATAACACCTTTCCCAATTTGGCATTTTCCATTGTGGCACTTAAAACCTTAGAGGACACCATGCCTGGGGGGAGGGGGAATCTCAAAAGATCCTATTGTTTCTTTCTTTCCAAACACCCCATATAACACGAGGAAAGGAGAGGCCCCACACAAAGGAGAATAGGGGAGAAACAAAAGGGGGAGGAATCCATTGGTTAAAGAAATCAGATATAGTCCTTGGGAATGACCAGAACATCCCAAATTTTGTTAGGAGGTCCACCAAGATATGTGAAGCAAAAGGACATTGAATGAATAAGTGATCAATAGATTTTGCATCATCTTTGTAGAGACAAAAAATATTAGGGATCATTATACCCCTTATACTAAGATTATCCACAGTAAAAATTCTATTCTATAGAGCCATCCATAGGAAAACATTGATTTTGGGAATGAGACCGAAGCTCTAAACTTTGTTCCAATAAAAGGAATCAATCTGCTCTTCAAGTCTAGAAAGATAAGTAGAGGCCACTGGGAATAATCTAGATGTTTTTCCATCCCAAATGATTACATCTAGTTGCATGCTTGTTTAAAGAGAGGTCAAGAGCAACATAATCTGGTTTAGGGAGGGGTCAATTTTTGTCAAATTTTTTGAAGTCCCATCCATCCAATAGTCCTCCACTTTTGTTCCAAACCTAGCTTCACATAAGTCCTTCCAGACAATGAGATCATTGAAAGAATTTTGAGGCTCTCCAGTCAAGTAGTTATCCTCCTAGAATCTTATGTGGTTTCCCTTTCCAACTTTCCATTTAATTCTTAGCATGGAAGTTTTTCTAACTTTCAAGAGGCTATTCCAAATATGGAAGCAATTTGGGATTTCCTCAGAGTAGAGATAACTAGTCAAGCTTGGTGAATTAAAAGCTATTTAGCCCAAAGTACCCTAGACCATTCACCATCTCCTTAAAAAATTCTCGATATCTACTTAGCAAGTGGCACATTATTGAAGAGCCTTAATTTCCTAAGCCCTAGTCCCCCCCCTTTTCTTAGATAGGCATACTTTATCCCAAGAAATAAGGGTAATTCTTTTGTGATCTAACTCTTAACCAAAAGAACCTCTTTTGAATTCTTTCAATAGCTTCCACATATTTATTTGGCATCTGAAAAATACTTAGAGCATAAGTTGGGAGATTTTGGAGAGTTGATTTTATTAGTTGAATCTTCCTAGCTTGGCTTAGGATAACTCATTCCATCCAGCTAGCTTCCTATTGAACTTGTCCACCAGATCTTCCTAGAAAGCGTCCATAGGTTTGACTCCTAGGGGAAGTTCCACGTATATCATCGATTGATATTTTACTTTACATGAAGAAATATCACCAATTATTCTTTGTCTACCTTAGGGTGTTTTGACAAAGAACCAAGAACTTTTTCCCTAGTTGATAAGCTATCCTAAAGCCTTGTAGTAGCTATTTAAGAATTCCTTTAATATTCTAGCTTCTTTAATTGAAGCCATACCCCCCACAATAGTTTCATCAACAAACTAGTGATTGGAGAACACTTCAGGGCTGGAAGAGGGTTTGATGTCTTCCAACAAGTTGCTATTGATATTATCCAAGATCATTGTCCCCAATCCTTTGGCAATTATGACAAAGAGAATTGGGGAAAGAGGATCCCCCTACCTAAGGCCACAGGAGGGTTTAAATAAGGAAGACAATGAACCATTCACCAAGACTACCATAGGGGCTAAGGAGACCAAATGAAGAATCATCTTAGAGACCTTTTCGTTAAACCTAAACATATAAAAAAATTTGAAAAGGAGATTCCAATCCACACTATGATAGGCCTTAGATAGGTCCAGCTTCAGGAGAAAGCTTTCATTTTTTACAACCATCATGGAATGAAAGACTTCATGAATAAGGGAGATCAAATCTAGAATCTGCTTGCCAGGGTAAAACCAAATTGTTTAGGAGATATGATCAAAGGGAGAACTTTCAAGAGTCTAGAAGTGAAAACCTTTGAGATTATCTTATAAAAAGAATTATAGAGGCTTATGGGTCTTAAATTTTCCATAGAGTTAGCCCTAACAACTTTCAAAAATTGAACTAGGAAGGTTGAATTAAGTTCTTTAAGAAGGTTCCTTGATCCAAAGAATTATTTTACCGCTTTCACTACATCCTCCTTGATAATGTCCCAAAAATATTGAAAGAAGACTAGGGGGAAACCATCTAGACCTGGGGCCTTGTCACCATCAAAGGAATAGACCACCTTAGTAACCTCCTTCTCCTTTAGGATACCTTGCAGAGAATTATTTTCCTTGCATCAATAATAGAAGGAATGTTCCTTAAGAGTAGATCTTGGTCATTCTGCAAGAGAGAAAAGTCTTTATATAATAAGGAATGAAAGAAACTCTTCACATCCATTCTAATATCATCCTCCTCCTTCAAGCATCTACCATTACTAGTGCAAGGGAACCTTGATACATAGGGCCCTCACCTTTTCAATTTTTTTGTGTTGTGCTCTAAGAGAGACTTTGTAAGTAGAATAAGGGCCAGTGGACCTAGGTGTGTTAGCTAGGGTATAGGAAGTCTTAAACTATCCTTAGAAGAGTCATTAAATAAACTTAGAATCAAGGAATTCCTTTCCATTGAGTTATAAGAAATCTAGTGATTAGGTCTCTAGCCTAGGGAAGGGTCCCTATCATGGAAATGCTAAGGGATAGCCTAAATAGGAAGTAGGAAGTGTTGAAAATTGCAAGCAAGAAAAATTGTAAAAAGTTGTTAAATTGCAATTTTGCAATTTTGCAAGAAAAATGCTGATTTTTCTTTTTAACACCAAGGAGGCTGCTATAAACCCTAATCATTAAGGAGAAATACCTAGGTGTACATATTGAAGCTTTCCAAACCCTAAAGTGGTCAAAAGTTGCAATTGATTGTACAGACAACATGTTGTAGCTTAATATTTGAATGCAAGAAGACTGAAAATCTAAGTTTTGAAGGCTTTTAAACATTTTTTTGTTCATTCTGCCTATTTCCATTGTAGATAGGGTTAATTAGAACATATTTGTTTCAGAAATTTGGTTTTGGTGGTGTGTAGTTTCTTTGTTTTGAAAATCTTTTCCTTTTTTACCAGTTTGTTGTCTTGTTATCAATAGTTTGCATTAAAAATGGAGTAACTCACTATCCCACCATAGTAATTGTATGACCTCTTGGGGATAGTGAGGGTATAAAATTTATTATACCTTAAAAAATTCAAGGGCACTCAAAAGCATGGGAAGCATTTTTAAGCTCTTGCCTTAGGCAAGCCAGAGCATGCCCAGCTAGGGAATAATGATGTTACAGAGCTTGTTTCTTGTAGGGTTGTGAAGATCTTTTGGAAAGTGAATGTGGAGGTTGAAAAGGAGGGAGAGGAGGTCCTTTAGTGGAAGGACAAGGTTCCATCAATCCATTTTGACACCTAATAAAGCCAAACAACAAGTTGGTCTTGTAAACCCTCAAATTTGGCATTGGTACCTTACGACCATTCTAGGGTGTAAAACCAAGAAAATCTCAAAGCACTTACAATATGAATAGAGGTAAATGAAGACACCTTGGAAGGTTTATTGGAAGAAAATGGAGAAATTCCCTATTTTGTATGAGAAATAGGGCTAATTGATGGTTCTTCCTTGTAGCCCTATTTTGAGATAAAAGGGTGAAATCGGTAGGAAGAATAACCAAAAAGAGTTTTTTTGGCATACCAAAGTAGTGAATTGCAAGGATTTTTGACTTCTCCATGATCTTGCAAGTTGGTTGTGAAGAATAGTCAAAAATACCTAGCTTAGTTGGAAGACCTTGAATACTCTTCAGCTAGTATGGAAGCCTAGCAGATAGCAAGAAGTAAAGCGTGAGCAAGATAGTGGAATAAGATTTAGGATTGGGGGATCTTTTATTGAAAAGGATCCTATAACTCCATTTGGTGATTAAAAATATGTCCTAAGTCTCATTGGTAGACAAGAATCATGAGCTAGCGACTAGTTCATCCCTATTCTCCCTATCAATTGCTTAGCAAAAGAGAAATGTGATTTGTTGCTCTATGTTTGAGAGGGCTAAGATGGAACAATCTCAAGTTCTTGTCCCCCTCTTTAATTCATTTAGTTCTTAATCTCTATCTCCAAAAAGTCTTCTCCTTGGTGATAATATCCTAGTAATCTGATAGAAAAGCCTTTTCCTTGGCCAAAGAGAAATCGTCGTAGACTTCTTTTTGCACCATCATCTAAATCTTGTTTATTTTTCTTTGTTCTAGACTTTGATATTGTCCTTTACATTCCTCAATTTTTTTGCTACCCTAAACATAGCGATTCTCATGATGTCAAAGATGAAATCATTAGTTTGGCAAGATATTTGAATTGACTCAAGTGGTCTATCCAAGAAGACATGAGCCTTATCACTCCTAAAAAAATCCATCAATGTTATCAAATGGCTCTAAAGGTAGAAGAGAAAGGAAAAAGAAAGCAAGATCATACCTCAAAGAATAGGGGAAGAGGTAGAGATGGAAGAGGACATAGGGGAAGCTATGGAGGTATAAGCAATGAAGGTAGATCCCAAGGTGAATCTAAGCTAACTAAAAAAAGTGGAGAAACTAATCAAAGAGGTGGTTAAAGAAGAGGTAGATCACCAAGAGGAAGGGGACCATCCTACTTTGCTACAATAAAGTGTTACTTTTGTTAGCAACTTGGGCACCCTACCTATACGTGTCCTAAAAAGGGATCAGCATCACAAGGAGAAAGGAAGATAACATACATTCATGAAGATTCTTTAGGTATTAAGTCACTTGACATCTAGTCAAAGTGGTGAGAACTTGATGATAAAGAGGATCCTAATTAAAGAACCAGTCAAACGAGAACTAAAGCAAAGAAGATCACTCTTTAGAGTGATATGTAAGATTATGGGAAAGGTATGAAAAGTTATCACAGATTTAGGGTCTATTGATAACATAATTTCAAAGGAATCCATTTCTAAACTCAAGATTACTAAAATCCCTCATAGCACTCCCTACAAGGTCACCTAGCTAAACAAGGAGTAGCATGTTTTGGTGAATGAGAAAGCATAGATTGAGTTTACCATAGGAGGATATAAAGACAAGATTTTATGTGATTTTTTGCCCATGGATTCTTTTCACCTATTATTAGGTAGGCCATGGTGGTTTGATAGGAAAGTCATACACAATGGTGAACTCAACTCATACACCTTCAAGAAGGATGGGGTGAGTTATAAAATTTAGTCATTACTTGAATCTGAAAATCAAGGAAGTGGACCTAATGTGTTGTTTTTGAAGGGGAAAGAGTTCATGAAAACTCTTGATAAAGAAGGAGTAGGTTATGCTATTGTGGTGAAACCAAAGGAAGAAAGAGAAGCTAAAAAGGAAGACATACCTCATGAGGTGTAGTAGATTTTAGATGATTTCAAGGACATTATATCAGATGGAACACTAGTAGTACTACCACCTAAAAGAGCAATCAGCCATCAAATAGACTTGGTTCCAAGAGCATCTCTTCCAAACAAGGCACCTTACAAGCTAACTCCTAAATAGAATAGGGAAGTTGCAAAGCAAGTACAAGAGTTGATGGACCAAGGGTTGATAAGGAAAAGAATCATACCATCTATTGTGCCTACTATTTTGGCACCTAATGAAGGAGGAGCATGGAGATTATGCATAGATTCTAGAGCCATAAACAAGATCACAATCTTGTATAGGTTTCCTATACCTAGGATTGAGGACTTAATAGATTGCTTAGGAGGGGCTAAGTACTACACCAAGATAGATAGTAAAAGTGGTTATCATTAGATTAGGATAAAAGAGGGAGATGAGTGGAAGAATACTTTTAAAACCACTGGAGGACTCTATGAAGGATAGTTATGTCATTTGGCCTCTCAAATGCTCCAAGTAAATTCATGAGGCTCATGAATGAGGTGTTAAAAGACTTCACAGGTAAGTTTTTGGTAGTTTATTTAGATGATATACTTATTTTTAGAATGAGTAAAGAAGAGAACTTAGAGCATATTAGGGTTGTATTGTCTAAATTGAAATAAGAAAACTTAACCATCAATCTAGACAAGTGTGATTTCATGAAGTAGGAACTAATATATTTAGGCTTTTTTCTATCCCAAGGAGATCTAAAAATGGATGAAGACAAAGTTGCAGCAATATTGAGTTGGCCAACTCCTAAAAATACCAATGAAGTGAGGAGTTTCCATGGCCTAGCTCAGTACTATAGAAATTTCATTAGGAATTTTAGTGGGATATGTGCTCCCATGATGGATACTATCAAGGGTGAAATAAAGACAAGTTTATGTGGACACTAGTAGCAAACAAGGCATTTGAAACATTGAAGAAAGTGGTAGCTGTATATGAGCAATGTTAGTATGCTAATAGAAACCAAATTTAAATAAAGCTTCTACAAACTAAACAAAATTCATAAACTTCAAGATAGACTAAGATGAGCTCTGAATTGAGGATATGAGCCATTAATGGGCTCTCTCAATAAGAAGCTCTCTTGTTGAGTGGCTTTGTCTAAATAGATAGGATGTATGCTCAAGATTATGCTTCAAAAAGGGTTTCAAATGGAGTTGGAATTTGGGTGTGAGTGTATGGTTTTGATACAAAATGGCTTCTTAAAGTGGCATTATGACTTTACTTAATGGATTGTGTTATTTTGCAAAGGGGAAGGATCCAATTTATAGGCAAGAGGCTTGAGGGATTGAGGGCTAAGATGCAAGGATGGGGAAAAGCTCATGGAGGGCTCAGATTGCATGAGAGGAGAGCACATGGATTGTGCTTCCTTACAACCAATTAGGGAGTGACACATGTCACAGGGTGAGAGGATGGAAGAAAGGGGAAGGATGAGTCAACAAAGGAGGATCAAGGGATAAAATATTCATAAAGACCCTCATAATGGCTTGTAAGAGCAATGAAAGGGCTTTGGAAGAGTCATTTATGGCCTAGTGGGCTTCATAAAGTTTTATGGTTGGGATATTTTGAGGGAGATTAGAGGAATTTCGACTTGGGCTTGATTAGGAAGGTTTTAAACTTGCTTAGGATTTTGCAAATGATTAGAGGATGGATTAGGATGGTTTAGGATTAGCTTAGGAATAGGCAAGTGGATGGCATTTAATGAGGGTGGGTGAAGGAGGAGATATTTGTTAACTTTGGCTTGGGTTAGTAAGTCTTAACCCATGTTTAGGGAATGTGACAAGGTTAGGAGGGGATTAGGATTAGGTTTAAAGACATCTTCTAGAAGAGTCTAGACTTTGGATGAGGATAAAGACTTTCTAGAATAGTCTAGAACTTCCTAGGATGAGGATGAAGACTTTCTAGAAGAGTCTAGAACTTCTTAGGATGAGGATAAATTAGATTTTTAGGAAATAAATAAAGTTTTATTTATTTCAAGGGTTTGGGTTGAGGAGATATTTATTAAAACTTTTTTAATAAATATGAGGATTAATATTTAATCTTAATTAGATATTTTGAGTTGGGATAAGGGGTAGGAAATGATGGGATTAGCCTTTAATCAAAATTAAAGAAGGATTAGAAGATTTTGGAAGAGGTTAGTGGTATTAAGGAAATTGGCCAAGTTTTGGGCAAAAAATAATTTTTTTAATTTAGTTTGGATTTTTTGGTCAATTTATTAATTAAATAATTAATAAATAAGGAAATAATGTTTAAATAAGATTTAAACATTTTTGGGAGGGATTCCTTAATTAAATATTTTTAATTAAGATAAAGGGATTTAATGGCATAAAAATAAATAAATAAATAAAATAATTAATTAATTAATAAATGATGATGTCATCAGGAATTTTTTCAAAAAATAAAAATACTTTATTTTCTAAAGGATTTAGGTGTCTACAGTAGCTACTAAGCCCATTCTAAGGTTACCTACTTTTCATGAACCTTTTGTTGTAGAATGTGATGCTAGTAATATAGTAGTGGGAGGAATCTTAAGCCAAAGCAATAGACTAGTGGCTTTCTTTAGTGAACAGATAGATACAACAAAACGAAAGTACTCTTCCTATGATTTGGAACTCTATGCACTTGTTCAATCCCTTAGAAAGTGGAGGCATTATCTCTTGCCCAAGGAGTTTGTAGTGTTCACTGATAACCAAGCTTTGAGTTTTCTCAACTCTCAAGACACACTAAGCCATAGACATGTCAAGTGAGTGGAGTATTTATAGTCTTATATCTTCACCATAAAGCACAAGAAGGGGCACCTCAATAGGGTAATTGATGCTTTCAGTAGAAGGATTTTTACTGTCGAAGAAATCCAAGTAAGGAGCATAGGGTTGGATAATTTCAAAGAACTCTACCAAACTGATGGAGATTTTGCAATAGCATACAAGGTGTGTCAAGAGCACCTAAATCACTTTCATGGTGATTTTGTAGAATATACATTGCAGAATGGATTACTCTTCAAAGGAGGGTAGCTATGTGTGCCAAAAGGTTCCATGAGGGAGAACCTCATCCAAGAAAAACACAATGGAAGTTTGAGTGGCCATTTTGGCTTGAATAAGACCTTGGAATTGGTTCAAAGGTACTATTATTGGCCTAAAATGCAAAGAGATGTCAAAGCTTATGTTGAGAAATGCATCATATGTCAAAGAAAAAAGGGGACTTCTATAAATACAAGACATTATCAGCCTCTCCCAATACCAAGAAGACCATGGGAAAGTGTAAGTTTGGATTTTGTGGTTGGTTTTCCTAGAACAAAGAGAATTTTTGATAGCATCTATGTAGTAGTGGATAGATTTAGCAAAATGAGTCATTTTATTCCATGCAAGGTCACTCATGATGCAAGTCATATTGCTTACTTTTTTTTCAAGGAAGTTATGATGATTTATGGTTTTCCAACTAGCATTATATCTTACAAGGATAGAAAATTCATGGGACATTTTTTGAGATCCTTATGGAAAAGGCTAGGTACCAATCTCTCTTTTAGGTCAGCCTACCATCCTCAAACTAATGGTCAGACTGAAGTGGTTAACAAGAAACATGGCAACTTGTTAAGATGCTTAACCAAGGAGTATGGTTTGATATGGGATTTAGTCCTTCATCAAGTGAAATTTTCTTATAATGATAGAATTAATAGAACTATAGGCAAGAGTCCCTTTGAGATTGTATATGGGATACATCCTAGGGGTGTATGTGAAGTGAGAAGCCTAGATGGTCAAGTACCTAATAGTGGTTATGTTGAAGATTTCAGTCAATCTATGAAGGAAGTGCATGAACAAGTAACACATTCCTTCATTGATAACACCAAGAAGATCAAGGATAAAGTTGAACTTAAGAAGAGAGAACTACAGTTTAGTGTAGGGGTTTTGGTCATGGTTCACCTAAACAAGGTAAGAATGGACAAGGGAACTTCAACAAAGTTACAAATGAGAAGAATTGGACCATGTCCTATACTGGCCAAGTATGGGCAGAATGCTTACAAGGTTGGGTTGCTAAATGATCTAGCTATCTCTCCCATATTCAATGTAGTAGACCTAGTTAGGTATAAAGGCCCTCTCACTATGGTGGATCATCATGTGGAAGAAGCTCAGAAGGATGCTCGAATAGTAACTTTGCCCCCTAAGCCAAAGCTTCAAACAAAGAGGATCTTGGATTCTTACATTCATACCAAGGCCAAACATGGCACTTACAAAGAGCACCTTTTCAAATGGCAACGAAAACAAAACTCAAAGGCTACATGGATGCCTAAGAATCAGTTCAAGTTTTAGGGTATAGATCTCCACCTTTTGTCTCCAGAGGGGACTTAGCTTCTTTAGTGGGGAGTATGGTGCAGGGGTACCTTGAAACATAAGGTTCTCACCTTTTCAATTTTATTTTTTAATGTTCCAAGAGAGCTTTTGCAAGTAGAATAAGGGTCAATGGACCTAGGTGTGTTAGCTAGGGTATAGGAAGTCTTAAACTATCCTTAGAAGAGTCATTAAATGACCTTAGAATCAAGAAATTCCTTTCCATTGAGTTATAAGAAATCTAGTCATTAGGCCTCTAGCCTAGGGAAGAGTCCCTAGCATGGAAATGCTAAGGGATAGCCTAAATAGCAAGTAGGAAGTGTTGAAAATTGTGAGTAATGAAAATTGTAAAAAGTTGCTATATTGCAATTTTGCAATTTTGCAAGAAAAATGTTAATTTTACTTTTTAACACCAAGGAGGCTGATGGAAACCCTAAGAATGAAGGATAAAGAACTAAGAGGACATATTTAAGCTTCCCAAACCAAGTTGCAAGTGATTGTGCAGAAAACATGTTGTAGCATGATATTTGAATGCAAGAAGACTAAAAATCTGAGTTTTGAAGGCTTTTAAACATTTTTGTGTGTATTGTACCTATTGATATTGTAGATAGGGTTAATTAGAACATCTTTGTTTCATCAAGTTTGTTTTGGTAGTGTGTTGTTTCTTTTTTAAAAAAAATATTTTTCCTTTTTTACCAATCTGTTGTCCTAATAGAAGAGCCTTTTCCTTGGCCAAAGAGAAATCATCGTACCCTTCTTTTTGCACCATCATCTAAATCTTGTTTATTTCACTTTTTTCTAGACTTTTATATTGTCCTTTACATTCCTCAATTTTTTGGCTACCCTAAACATAGCAATTCCCCTGATGTCAATAGACCACCACTCCAAAATTACATTATTGATGCAAGGGTACTCCAGCCACATTTTCTTATATCTAAAAGGGAAGGATTTTTCTTGTACTTAAATCCTCTATACTTAGGGAGATATGAGAATGGTCTAAACTAACCTTGGTTAGATCTGAGAGAGAACATGAAGCTTCCTTTAGCTAGTCCAAAGAGATAAGTGCTTTCTCTAGTCTAACTTGAATACACTCCTTCCCTAATCTTTTATTAGTCCAGGTGAAATCTGCATCTTGAAAATCAATATCTAGAAGAGCAAGTTCATGAATAAAACTCAAAAGGTCCATTAGGATGGTTAGATCACTATCAGCTCCCCCTTCTTATCTAGGACTTTTAGAGGAGTATTAAAGTCCCCCATCAGAGTCCATATTACTTTTTCCACATTCCTTAATAGGCATCTTAACCTATCCCAATATCTAGCTCTACCTCTTTTAGAGTTAGGAGCATAAACATTTAAAATGAACCAACATTCCATGTCCTATGAGTTGAAAATTTTTATCAGCATGATATTAACCCCTTCAAAAATTACATCTCCAGAAACTTGAATAGAGTTCCAAAGGATAGCCAAGCCTTTTGAAGCTCCATTAGAATTTGAGCCTAAATAAAAATTGTTCTTGAAGAGTTTCAATATGTCCCATTTTTTCTTTTTTTCTTTTGGTTTCTTGTATCATACAGACATTTGACTTATGGTCCCTAATTAGGTCCCTCAAGACATCTTATTTATGTGGTCCATTCAGACCACATATATTCCAGGAAATGATCTTCATTTCTTTTTCTATGAGTAGGCCTCTCAGATGGTAAATTGGATCTCATCCACAATAATCCTATGCAGTTTGTCTTCTCTAATCAAGGATGCCCTCATTCTTCCTAGTGTCTTAGACCTATCTCCCACATCAGCCTCATTCCTTCTTCTTGTGATGGTTAGTAAGATGGGGGAAGGGTCTCTATTGATTTTCTTGCTATGTTTCCTCGAAGTTGAAATTTTCTATTCATCATAAGGAAAGACTTCTTCCTCACACTGGATTTCCTAGCCCAAACTTGTGTCTCCTAGCACATTAAACCCCTGACCTTCCTAAAATATAGAGTGGGCATATCCATTCTTTTTAGGATCTTCTTGTCCCCTAATTTCCCCTTCTTCAAGGGTCTACTCCCCAAGAGAGTTTGGGACCACTAAGATAGAGGTCTCACAAGAAGGTTTGGGAGACCCAATAGTACACTCCTCATCATTAAAGCTAGGGGTATCACTCTCTTTCTTAGAATGAGCCTTAGATTTAAGGTCTTGACTATCCCTCTTAGGTTGAGAAAATTCTCTTAGTGTTGACTTTCCTTCAGCCTATTCTAGCCTAGCCTCATTGTTGTCTTCCTTCTCCTTAACCCTCCATTCCTTTTTCTGAGCTTTTTTTTCTCTTCTTAATTTCCTTCACAAAGGGGTAGGCCTTAGCCAAATTTCCAACCTTCTTATAGTGGAAGAAAACCAAGGGAAAATCTCAAAATCCACATGTTGAATCCTCTTTCCTAGCCTAGACTAGATCTCTACCGCTTCGAGCATGTTCTTTCCTTTCTTTACCCCCACACAAATTTCTAGCATACATTACCCTTCTTGTAGAGGTAGTAACTAGGTCAATGGAGAGTAATTCCTTAAACAAATCAAAAATGCCTTTGAAGACATCCTCATACCAAAAATCTATCGGTAGTTTTGGTAATTAGACCAAAGCAGGAGCTTACTTAAAGAAAGAGTCATTAAGATCAAGATTTTTGGTCCACCATTGTAGTGAAAGGGAGGCCCGCCCTATCACCTAGGGACCACCACATAGGCTCTTATCAAGATCTTCTTAGCAAGAAAAAGAAAAAGAGAGGAACCCTTTCTCCATAGCTAAAATCTCAACAATCCCCTTGAGGTCCCATTTCTTCTTCACAAAGATGTGAGTAATATCTATATTTGTCTTAGGCCCCAAATATTTTCCAACCAAGGTAAACTCCATTAAAGTGATATTATAATCAATGAATTTGTTAGGGATAGCAATAACTCTCATTCCTTTATCAACTTTAGAAACAACCTTGACCTAAGGAAAGGATGACTTACTGATAGGCTTAACCCCAAAGAGAGTGTTGATTTATGGAGGAGTAAACTACATACTAAGAGGGGGGTGAATCAGAATCTATAACACTTTATACCTTTTCATAGATTCATCCTCATCCAATAATAACTTATGCTTATAATATAATAAATGTAAATTTTTTTAACATGTAAATCAATTCAATCACATAAATGAAAGTAATAAAACATAAAATAGTATGTGTTACCCAAAAACCCTCCAAGGTGAATTTAAAACTGGGGTGGGGATGACACCCACAAATTTTCACTACTGTAGTAATAAAGTTAACCAGTTAAGGTTACAATGTTTGCCCATAATATATGATCTACTCTGTGAGGAGTTTGTCCTATTAAAGACTTAAGAAAATGTTAGGTTTCACCTGGTTAGAGGATTGACACTTACAACTAAGGACTCTTTTAGGAGATTTACAAAGATCTGTTAAGACCACTATGTTAAGAAATTTACCGTGATTCAAGTCTTTTAAAAGTATCTTAGTACCTGACTCTTGATTTTCTCTACAAGCTAATTTTGAGTCTTCTCCTTACTAACTGGTCCTCTCCTCTAATCTGATACTCTTTTTCTTTCCTTTCCACATTCATTGCTTATGAATAAGTCACTTATTTCTCTTAGGTGATAACAAAACCTTTTAATGACTTATGATCTTCTTCTCTCTTCCCTTCACATGCACTATTACTTTCTTCCTCTTCATATCTCTCTCTCTCTCTCTCTCTCTCTCTCTCTCTCTCTCTCTCTCTCTCTCTCTCTCTCTCTCTCTCTCTCTCTCTCTCTCTCTCTCTCTCTCTCTCTCTCTCTCTCTCTCTCTCTCTCTCTCTCTCCCTCCCTCCCTCACTCTATCTGATCTAGGTTAAGATCATCTCTATATAAAGATTCCATGAAGAGTCTTCTATATGTTTCTATGTTTTACCTCTTCATCTTGATTGTTGAACATACACATGGGGATATGTGATACATTCCATGTAAACATTCTATAACAACCTCAACAAGTATTAAATTTTCTATAACAACCTCTTCAAAACATAAATATACCATCCAAGTTGGCTTGATAATCATTTTGCCTAAAACTCTATTCCATTCTTGACTTTTATAAAAAATCTACATTGTTTAGCCTCTACTGTTAGTGGTGCTCGGCCTTGTTTTTGCTTGGTCTTTATTAACTTCCTAATGCTTATCATATACTATGCTCAAAAAATAATATATCACTCACTAATTATATACTTAGAATTACACTTGGTCACTAATGACTTGCTCGGTCATTGAATGAGCTCAGTCCATATAGAAAATTGTTATGTAACCATACTTTACTCAGCTTTTATACAATTACTTAATACATACTATCTTGTGTACATGACTTGGCCTATGTGGAGTAGTTCGATCATAGTGATGACCGTCTAACTCTATCCTGTAAATACCTAAGTGATTGACACTAATAGATAATAGAGGTTAGAGATATCAACAATTAGTGATTGACAATTTTTCATATCTATACTTTCTCATATCAATACAAAAATGAGCTTTACCAAAATGAGCTCTCCCCCTAAGTCTTATGACTTGTGAAAAATGAATACAAAAATTCATTATAGCCTTTATTCATTACCTATACATGATAATCCATCTATATGCATTTCTCCCTTGTATACATTTCCCTCTTGTTTTTTAACACTTGATGTCATTTTTGTTGGGGTTGAAAGAGTTGAAGTAATCCATATATTTCAATGAATTCCTTGTGAACTCTAGTAATCATAGCTAGTGCATGATTTCATGTGATTCTTGTTGCCTCTAAAATTTGATTATGTAGTTGTAGTCTTGCAACTAAATCAATTAAACTCTCAACCAATAATAAGTTATAATCTTTTGTGATAAGATCCTAGGTTATTTTTCATTCTCTTTGCATAACCTCCAAATGAGGTATCAATAGTGCCTAAATTGAGATCAATTTGGATCTCATGGTATTTTTAGTTGCCTAAATCTCAGCCATTGTACCTTGAGCATTCAATAGAACATTGTAGCGATCCATGCTAGATCTTGTTGACTCTAAGATAACATTTTTGGATGTTTTCATCTCAGCCTAAGTCTTATCTACTTGTGCTTGAATATTATCTATAAATCTTGGCACATCAGAAAAAATTGTGTGTACCTATTGTACCCTCTATATAATATCCACCATTACTTGTGTTTTTTCCTATAATATTTTTTTTTGCAAAGCTATGGCTATGAAGTCTTTGTCCATAACCATGGTTTCAACTCTTCTTGTTGACCAATCCATTAACTTGTCATTGGATTCAAAATTTTCAACACTCACTTGATCAATGATATGTACAAGTTGATCAATAATAGATCTCTCTTCATTTGCATTATGTGTGTCAAAATCATCAACAAAAATATTATTTACATCTTGTAGATTATGTTATTGCTTTAGCTCTCTCCTGAGCTCTTCTTTCCTCTTTTTCTTCTTCAAATTTCTTGCAGAAAAAATTATTGTTTCAAGGTGAGATTTGATAGATCAAATTGTGGCATCTCAACATTTTCATCAAGACTAGCTTCAATATCTGGTGAAATGTCTCTTATTTCTTTTCTCTTCTTGTTTGGTGAAGGAGTGTTTTTATTCAGCACTGCCTTAGGAGTAGGTGAGGAAGTATCACCACTTATTCATTCTTGTGCATTGATGCTCGAGATAACAATAGTAGCACTTGGTTCAACCTTATTATTATTATTTTTTTACTCAATCTAAGCTACTGAAATTGTATTATCAATTTTATCAACTTCTTTATCTTCACCATCTTCTTCTTCATTTGTAAGCCTTTACTGCCCTACTTCTGGAGTGGTAGGAGCATTGACATATATAGGAGACATGTGTGGAATCAGCACACCTGAGCTTTCTCCACTACTGCATTCATCATTAATATTTGAAATTTCTACCTTCTTTATTGTAAGCCCAAAAATGCTTTTCCACAATAATTCACTTTTTTGTCATACATCTTCTTAATTTTGTAATATCAAGAACATCATGTATTTAGGGATGAATTTTCTCCTATGTTGTTTTAAAAAATTGTCCTTTTGTTCTTGAGACAGACTAGGCATAACTCTAACTAGTGTGTCAATTCTTATCTAATTTTCTATTACTTCATCCTATTGACATTTCCTCTATAATCTATCAAATAGATCCTTGGGTATTTTCTTCTCTATTGCACTAGTAGTTAGCCTTTGATTTCCACTAATTTCTACCATGGATTCCTCTACTTTATTTCTATCATTATTATCTAATGTATCATATTTCACATGTTTGAAACTAGTTAAACCTATAGATCTTCTTATGCTATTAAATACCTCTTCAACAATCTTGATCTACTATAGATCTTCTTATGCTATTAAATACCTCTTCAACAATCTTGATCTATCTAATAGGTGGTCCTCTAACCAATCTTTTTTTCCTTGTCATCTTCTTCATCTTCTACTTCTTCTTCCTCTTCACCACTATCTTGTTCTTGTAATACCCCAAAATTGGCACATTGCCATGTAAACCAATTCTGGTCTATTTTGATAAACCCTAAGTCCTATTTTACTAGGAATTTCTTATTCTAATTATTGCTACTTGACCTAATTGTTAGATGTAGAAAAACCTAATTTGCATTAATCACATTCTCTATTTGATTCATAAGTATCAACTCGAATTAGTTGTTTTAAACCTATTGATTAGATTTAATTTAATTTAAAGTGTTCATACTTTGGTTAAATTAAATTATCTCTTAAAGCTAATGTGCAAGGGAATTAAACATATTTAATTTAATAAGATAATCTCTTTATTTCAATTATTGGGTTTAATTACTCAATTAATTAGAAATATGCATTTATGAGGTCATATCTCATTTTATTAAATTAAATAATCTTCCAAATCTTATCTTCAGTTCAGGAATGGGAATTCTAAGTGATCTATCTCTCGAATTGGAATTGATTTAATCAACTTATTCTCACACTCATGTGAATTTTAGTTAACTCTTTATTATACTCAAGATCTGAGTTATTTAACCTCACCTACACTAGGAATCTTCCATCTTGACTGAATCTCAGCTTCAATCTTGACCATTCATTTGAGTTGATCTCAATTGTCGATTGATTTCAAGAATTCTATTTAAGAGGCTTCTAATTCCTCATTACAGGGGTTGGAATGGAATTGCATCAAATTACTATCAAAATACTTACTCACTTGCTTAATATTTTCATAGCTTTCTTTGCTTAGCATTGATATCATAGAGATTAAAATGCACTCATATAGCTTAATTTGATTTTATCTATTATTAGATTAAATTTCATTTTCATTTAGATTAATTGCACTATTATATAACTGCATAAATCCTTCATACTAAAAGGTTTGGTTACCCACTTCTCAGCCTGAGAGCAAAGGAAAAATCCTTCTAGTTAGAAGGCAATAAGTCGTACTGATTAGATTATTCAGATGAACAATTCAATGTTCATTTTGGGATGATCTCTTAGGTAAAGACCATGTTGAAGTGTGTTTGTGAGAGTCTAAGGCCCACAATTCACATATACATTTTTGATGCCCACCATGGGGCCAAGAAATCAATTTTTCTTGTGTCATGTGCTCTATTTTCTGTTCTTTTAATGGTTCTGTTGCATTTGTCTGTACAAATTTCTAGATTTTTGTGCAAAAAATCTCATTTTTGCATGAGGATTTGAAGGTTTCACCCCTTTCATTGCACTTCATCGTGCAAAAAAGTGCATAATTGTACAGTTTCTTGCACGGTGCACAACATTTTCTCACGTAGGCCTGTATAGGATTTCACATGAAATTTTGCAACAACATGCAAAATATAGTTTTCCAAAATTTAGTTTATCATTACATTCAACTAACAAGTTTTCTTTGAAGAATTTTCTTTCAATTTTTTGGTTTTCTACAACATAATAGTGGTTTGCTAGATGCTTGACAAAGACACCTTTATCAAACAACTTGAAACATGTATTGATTGTGTGATTGTAGGATGATTTCCAAAGAAGCACATGTCGAAGACCAATTTTAAACCCACTCAAAATGTCATGTCTTTCTTTTTCTTTCCACACATACTATAATTAGGGCATGTGAACTTCATAGGGTGCAAGATAGGGGAATAGGGGAGTATGCTCTTTACCACTTGGAATTCATGACCACGAGTAAATCAAAAACCTAGAAGCCTCTATAAGATGGCATATGAGGGAGGCAAGCATGTTAGTGGTTCTCTAGTATGAGTCCACTTCTATGAAGGGATGATGATTGCCTTTTAAGGAATCAAAATCTTAAGAAAGGACAAGTTTGGATCGATTAAGCTAACTCGGTCATTAACATGTCTTTTGTATTTGGGTGAGGTGATGAGGTAGAGGAGTATGCTCTTTCCCCTTAAGGGAAATCAAAAACTCAAACCCTTAGATCCAAACCACTAGTCTAAGTCAACCCTTAGAGGGCTTGGCAGAGCGATCCAACCTCTAGGAATGACCCAAGTGATCACACTCCTTTCATCGAAGATTCCAAATCACTATAATAAAGAAGCTTTCTAGAGTGAAAAGCTCTAAATCCATGTTAATTTCTTCCTCTTGATTCTTGATATCACATATCAAGAGGAGGTTTTGTCTATTGCACTGGTCAGCACCGACCCCAATCTTGCTAGTCAAGTTTGTGCACTTTTAGATGCTAGTGTGGGTTGTTGGTCTCAACTTTTCTTGTGAAGCCACCAAGGATTACTATGAATATAAGCCAAGTAAAAAATTCTTAGTTAGTTGCTACTTGATTTACCTTTGAAATAGGGCATAATCTTTGTGCAAGCAGGGGGGAGAATCTCTCCTGTAGAACCCACCATAAGCATGTACCTAGGCATTGGAAGGCAGTATACATGCTTGACCCCTACCACAAGGGTGTTCATTTAGCATATATGTTATTAAGCCCTTGGAATACACCAAAAACACAGGCGCCCTCTAGTGGGGTGACACGGCTGTGAGAGGTGAACGCATGCACATAAGTTGTGGGACAAAGGTTTTGCTTGCTCTACCATTTTTGGTTATAGGGATAAAGTGTGTTTGTTATTGAGTCTTAAATTTATCCAAACCTGTCAAAACAAACAGAAAGTCAAGCCTCCCCCATCCCTCTGAGTTTATTTTTCCTCGGTTGGATTTTTTATAACTACTGCTTGCTTCATGTGTCTTTCTAAAAACAATTTTTCTTGTTCAAAACCAAAATATTGTTCAAAAACTTGAAAACCATCTTGCTATCTATCTAAACTCTCTCAAAAAAATCAAGAATCTATCCAAAACTGTCTAACCTTGTAAATCTCTTTGAAATTCTATCTCAGTTGTTAGTCTGGTCCCTATTTTTGTGCCCAATTTTGTGAAATTTCTCACGGGAACCTTTTAGTCCACACTTCTTTGTGTGGCTTTGTGTAGTCCTCACATAGTCCTATGCAAATATCCATGCAAGATCTTGCAAGTATGTCCTTTTATGTCAAATTATTTTTCCTTTTGTCAAACTAGCACATCCTCGTGTAGCTTTGATCAAGTCCTCACAAGAGAAAAGTATCAAAAAAATACTGTTCTAAGTCTTCACCTAGTTTTTGTACTTTCTCATGTGGTTCCCTAAGAATCTTCATGCAGAATCTTGCCTTAAAATTGTCAAACTATTATGGCAAAGCTATCTGCTCTCTAAGTTTGATCTATTACCTACAATAGTTTACCTCTTTTCTATCTGTGAACAGTGTCAAATAGTGGCATCTTTCTTAGCTAACTACTTGTGACCTACACTCAACATAGTCTCATCTTTCAGTTATCTTGTTCTTGTCCTTTAGTGCTTGCCATATTATGTGTCATGATAGTCATAATCTTTGGTTGTTCTAGTCATTACTCATACTACTCATACCTTAGTATACAACACTCTTGTCTTGCCTTTTTTTAGACTATATTCTAGTGTGGTCTTGTCTAGGTTTTTCTTTTTGTCCTTGTCTATGATTGTGGAAACATTTTTTACCCCCTTATACTTAGATGAGGTAGAGCTAGGGGTCATAATTGTAGTAGACATCACTTTCTAGTTCATACATAGTCTATGTTCGATTCATCTAGTAAGGAGTCTTCATGATCTCCTTCACCTATCAAATCACCTCATGTTCATATAACATTCTCTATCAACTTACAACAAACTAGGAATCCCTTGTATCAAGAGGATCCCAAAACTAGCAAAGGTCATACATCTCCAAACAACACAATGGAATTCCTATTTAAAGGACCTTTCCAACTAGAACATATTGAAACCATTCACATTCCTAGAATGGCTGATCAAGGACCTGAATAGGGAGAACATAGTAGAGACAAAAATCTAAATAGAAATGAAAAATATAAGGAACCTCTTCTTACTAATGAGAATGGGGAAGAGGTAGAAATACTCCTTGAACATGTCAAAAACTTTTGTAAGGACAAAAACTTCCAAAAAGTCATGGAAATCCTGCTTAATGAAGAAAAAGAGAAATACTTTCTCAAAATTTCCCAAGAGGGAGCTAAACTACCTCATCACTTTAATGTTAAAATTATCATTATACCTGAAGAGGAAATTGAAATGTCCAAATTGCAAAAATAGTTGAAGATCATGCAAGACCAACTAGCCCAAATGATGTTTGATAAAGACAAAGTTGCAAAAATATACACCTTAGATGCTCTTTGTCCATTACCATTTGACAAGAGTATAGACATGACTCCTTTTTCAAGAGGAGTTGAATTGCCTAAGTATGATAAATAATTTTGAACTACTATCCCCAAGATCATTTGTGGCAATTTAGGGCCTTGTCTATGGAATTTATGCATAATCAGACATATCTCATGCATCCATTCCCAAGAAGTCTAGGTGGTCATGCCAAGGAGTGGGTTTCACAATTTCCTACTAGTATCAAAATGTTTGATGAGATTGCTAACCTATTTTTTCAACAGTACTCTCACAACATCCAACACCCAATTAACATTCGAGACTTGTGTAACCTTAAATAGAAAGTTGGGGAACCTTTCCTCACATTCCTTTAGAGATGGAGACAACTTTACACCAAATATTCATGAAAGATTCCTAAAATGGAAAAGCTTGATATCTTCACTAATAACCTCCTACCTAATTTTAGGTATAGAGTTCAACTTCAAGGTCCATGCACCTTCAAAGACATGGTCACACAAGCTATCTATATATAGAGGAATTCATGGTCAAAAAGGGTGAACTAACCCTTCAAAAGACACTAAACAAGGATCCACCTCTAACAAGGAAAAACTCAAGTATGTGAAAAAAAATTGAGAGGTTGTGCATGATGGAGTTGTTGACAACATTACTCCTAAACCTACTAAGGCATCCTTCAATGTTACAAATAATCTCAAAGCAGCCAAGAATGTTGAGAAACCTCCTTCTGACAATAAGACATCTAGAAACAAACCAAAGAACACCTCTTGGGTCTCACACCCAAAACAAGAATATACACCTCTTGGTGAAACTTTGGATGTGGTCTATAAGACCTTGCTACAAAACAAGCTCATTTATCCATTGGATAACTCTTGTCCTTATGATCCACAACCATGACCACCATGGTGGAATGAAACCACATTTTGCGAATATCACCAAAAAAAAGGTCACAAAACTAGCAATTGCATCAACTTGTGTCATAAGGTCCAAGAACTAATTGATTATGGTGACATTATTGTGGATGGACATAACAAGAAATCAAATCACAAGGATTTCAAAGAGCCATTCCCATCTTATGAAAAAGGAGAAACCTCAAAATAGAAATCTCATAACAAGATCAACTATACGTACTCTAATGATGATGATGAGATAGTCCATATGGTTGAACTTGTGGATACTGAGTACTATGATGGCATCACCATCAAGGGAAAACAAGACAAAATTAAACCTAAGACACCATTTTTCTTAAGGGGTCCTTCTTCCAATACATCTGAAAATGAACCATTGCAATCTTGTGCCAACATTGTTACATGTTCTCATGCCAAGTTGGTACTCAAATTCCCTATACCTTATGCTTTTGATCTCAAACAACATAAAGACAAACCTCTTGCTGGTCCTTCTAGGAAAGGAAAAAAACTTGCAACAACTTCTATGACTACTAGCTACAATATCCTTGATCAGTTACAATGAACTAATGCTCAAATCATGATCTTTGAGCAGCTCAAAATCTTTCCTACTCATAGGAAGATTCTTGAAAAATCCCTCACTAAGGAAAATGTCCCTCAAGATCTTGATCTTGAGTGGTTCCTATCTATGGTAGGTCATCTGACCTCACCTTACTATATGTCCTCTAAGGAGGATGACAATTCACTGATTTATCTACATAATCAACCTCTACACATTGAGGTCATGATACACTAGAAGCATGTCCATCATGTGCTCATAGATAATGGAGCTAGTTTAAACATTATCTCTTTTGCTCTACTCAGACAATTTGACTATTCTGAAGAGTCCATTGATCCCCATTGCAAGATAAGTATCAAAGAGTATGATGAAGTTGAACAAAAATCTTTATGTCTTGTGGTGTTGCCTCTTTGGGTTAGTCCTGTAGAAGGGAAGTTACTTTTTAGGTCCTCAACATTTCCATGGCTTACAATATTTTTCTAGGAAGACCATGGATACATGAGATACGAGTTGTGCCTTCTACTTACTATTAATGCGTAAAATTTCCATTTCATGGCTCTAAAGTCAGCACACCTGCAAGTACTAGTTATACCTATATCATGTAGAAATATATTGAAAATTTTTTACCTACTAATAGGGAATTTATAGACCATCATGATCATAAGCTAAAAAAAAATGAAAAGTCTCTCAAGCTTAAGGAAACTAGAATGGGTGACTATCACATAGAACTAGTTCTATCTCTAAAATCTCTTCCTGAGTCTTCCCATCACTATGGGAGACCTTTTGAAGCTATTGTATGATGCTACTTTCATAAAATCTATTGTATGATGGTAATTTCATCAAAGTATGATGGTACTTTCATCAAAGCTATTATTCCTCTTGAGGAGGAAGTTGAAAACAAATCCATTGCTACATGGATCTACAAAGAGGAAACTCTATTTGAACTCATCGGAAAGTCTCATGAAATTACTCCTAAGAAGTATGGTCCCACTATTAGATTCATGAAAATCTTTGGCTACAAAGGGACTAGTCCTATTGGATGCAATAGAAATGGTCTGATTGATCCTGTCAAAGTGATAGCTAGAAGGAATCGAGACACATCTAGTATAGGCTTCAAGAAGATTCCTTTCCATCTAGGGAGTAACAAATTCATACCAGAACCTGAGAGTTCATTTGAACATGAGTCACAAGTTGATTTTGATGACCATGAAGACAATGATGATGATGAGGATACTTATCCTTATCCAATTCTTGATGATTAGGCTAAATTCTTTGCAGAACCAGATGAATTTATATCGTGTGTCAGTGTCATGGATGGTGATAGTGATTCTTCTAAGGATACTACTAGTTCACATCATACCCAAGAAGAACAAGGAAATTCTATTCATGATTTACACATTGAGTACATTTGTAAAAATCTAGATGATGAAGGAGAAATTGTTCCTATCACTGTTGGGGAATTCTACAATTTGTCTCCCTATAGTATAGATTCTGGAGAGTATGAATTTGACTCTCTTAGAAGCAACTACAAACAAAGACATAGATCAAGTTCATGTTTATGAAAACCTCCTTGAAGTAGGTGAATTTTCTAGAGTTAGGCCAAATGAGTCCTATCCAACTAGTGTCCTCGAGTCTTTGATTAATGACATTAGTGCTCCAAGGCATTCAAACACACTTGTGGATGAATCCACTCTAGGTCTCAAATTACTCATCCAAGCATTTAATGATTATACTATGAATGCAATCAAACCCACCACATCTCTTTAACTCACCTATCTTGAGCTCATAGACTAGAATTCCAATGCATCTAGTGAAGTCCTCACATTCTAGCATGACTATGCTCTTGCCTGCTACTTAAACATTTTCAAACCAGTAACATCTTCCACTAGTGAACAAAGTGTCAACCTGACTGGAGCTGAAATCAAATATCTCAATCATAATATAAAAAAAAAAAGAAATAAAATGTCCGATGGTGAAAACCACATTGTGGCAGTGTCAGAACGTAAAAAGGTAAAAATAATAGATGTATCCTAGGGTGAAAACCTCTTTGAGGCACCTACGGATGAGATATTTGATGCACTTCTAGTCATTTTTAGGAAAGATCATCAGTGTTGATAGAGCCAACACATCAAATCAACTTGGAACTAGAGGAGTAGCCTCACATGATACATCTTGCACAGTCACTATCTCCAAAAGAAAAAGAGGAATTCATTGCTTTCTTCCAAGAGAAAAAGATAAACTTTGCATGGACATACTCAAACATTCCAAGATTAGATCCTAATCTCATTATGCATCACTTGTCTATCACACCAGGTGTTAAACCAGTCAAGTAGAAACTTAGGAAAATGCATCCTCATGTTGCATTGCTTGTCAAATTTGAATTGGAAAAGCTTCTGAAGGATAGTTTCATCTACACTATTGATTATGCTGAATGGATATCAAACATTGTTCTAGTCTCCAAGCATGACAAATCTATCAGATTCTATGCAAAATTTTTAGATTTGAACTTAACATGTCCGAAGGATGATTTTCCACTCCTTAACATTGATATGATAGTGGACATGATGACAAGATATGAGATGTACTCACTCATGGACAATTTTTTTGGTTATAGTGAAATCAAAATTGAACTAGAAGATTAGGAAAAGACCACTTTCACTTATGCATGGGGAAATTTCTATTGGAACATGATGCCATTTGGTCTAAAAGATGTTGGTGCTACATATTAGAGGGAAGTCACTACAAATTTTCACGACATGATGCATAAAACAATGGAAGACTATGTCGATGATACTCTAGTTAAGAGTGTAAAATGCCACACTTACCTTCAAGATTTGGGACCTATCACGAATTGCATGGAGAAATTCAATTTGAGACTTAATCCCAAGAAATGTCTATTTGGTGTAACATCTGGAAAATTACTTGGCTATATTGTGTCTACAAAAGGAATCGAGGTCAATCTAGAGAAAGTTCAAGCAATCATGGACATGCCTCCACCTCATAATATTAGTTAGATGAGGGACTTAAATGGAAGACTCCAATCCATTCATAGATTCATTTCACATCTCATAGATAGGTCACAACCTTTTACCAAGACTCTGCATAAAGGTGTGAAATATAAACGGAGCAAGCATTGTGATTAGAGTCTAACACAGATAAAGTAGTACCTTGCTAATCCACCAATTTTGATGCCTCCTATTCACATGAAGCCTCTTATTATGTACATATCAGCAACAGAGACATCTTTGGGTATCTTGCTAGCTCAAGAGGATAATGATAACAGGGAAAGAACCATTTACTATCTTAGTCGTACGTTGATCTCATATGAAAAGAATTATAGTATCATCGACAAAGCTTGCTTGGTAGTCATCTTTGCTTCCCAAAAGTTGAGACACTGCATGCTTGCCCATAATATGTGACTGGTCACTAAAATTGACCCACTAAAGTACTTACTCCACAAGGCAACTCTAACAAGAAGGTTGTCTAAGTGGATCATGAAACTAAGTGAGTTTGACATTCAATATGTTGAAGGGAAGGCTATCAAAGGATAAGAAATTGTTGATCAATTAGCAAAGGCACCCATCCAGAGTCTTCTTCCACTAAATGTTGACTTCCTTGATGAATCAATTCTAACACTCATGCATCAAAATTGGGTGATGTTCTTGTTGCCTCACTTTTCACCATGTACCAATTTTGCAAAGTGGAGATTACCTTGTATTGTTTTTAGTTTAGTCAAGTTGGTTGCCCCTTGTTAGTACCCAAGGTGGTCTTAGTTTTAAAACTTTCAGTTTCAGAGGTTGAACCTCTTTGAACCACTTCGAACTGAAGTTCAAAGTAGTTCGACAATTCAAAGCAGTTCAGTTCAAAAATACAGAACAGTTAGAAAAGTTCAGAATTCTATCTCAATGCATTTGCCAGGTTTAATTTTTTAGTCCCATGACTTCAAGAAAATGAAAGGGTGTAGATTAAGATGAAGCTCAGATGTAGTGGTTCAAAGTGTTTCAGTAGTTCAAACTGGTTCAATAGTTCACTAGTTCAACTGCAGGTTCAATACAAGCAAAGTTCAAATTTTGGGTTCGAAATACAGTTTTGGAAATTCAAGAAAATTTGAAGTCCAACCTTAGTTCATGATTCAGAGTCAGTGCAGAAGTTCAGAGGTTGTAATTTGGAGATGCACCTTGGTTAAAGAACAAAATACCACCATGGCAAATCTTCAAACTGTCTTTATTCTAAGGTTCAGTGTTCAAGCTCAAAGGTCAAATTCAACCCAAAAAAGTTCAACACAGAGGATGGTGCCCATGATAAACACATTAAGATATTGCATATCAATATGGAAGAATAACAAAATATAGAATCTGAGAAGGAGTTATGTGGACGAAGATGGGATGAGCTCAGGTATATAAAGAGCAGAATCATGCAGGTGTATTGGGGGTATTTAACCAACATGTGCAGGCCACAGGTTTGTTACAGCAAAGCATAGTCTGCGACTCCTTGTTGGCGGCAAAAAACTCATAGTCCACCGTGCAAGATGCTGACTACAAAGAGGTTAATAACAACATCTGCAAAGAAGTGTGGATGGTGATTTTCTGCACCCATGATGGTCAAGCTTCCACAATGCTTAAGCGTGTTGCCACTTAAGTTGTTTGAAAGATAGTAACAAAATGCGTGCATAGGCCATTTCATAGAAACACGATGAAGACAGTAGTTTTCATCATTAAAAACATTAGCGTCAGCCCCAACACAAACACAATTATGAAGGTTTGTAATGCTTGTGCACAGAGAGTCATGATCTTGGCGGTTTGTGCAATGATGTCTCAATATGCCTGATCCCAATGCAAAGGTATTAGCAGCTGCAGGTGTCCCCTCCTTTCATAGCATAAGATCATTTTTGATGGAGGTTAATACATGTTATGTGGCTCGAGTTTTCATCAAATTTGGTAACCTTGGTGTTACTTCCAATTTGTAATACTTTTTCTTCTCCACAAACGTATGTGTGGGCATGAAAGACATGTTTGGAACAAATGATAATTGCTCGAAGAGATGTTAGAATGAGACGATGCTGAGAACTAATAAGCATTTCAGGATGGAAGCCCGTGCATCCTATGGCAGTGTGAAGGAATTACCAAAATAAGAGATGGCATATTATGCTCACCATGATCATATGCCCAAACTAGCCTTTGTGATTTCATAATCAATTTGAACACCCATCATTTGAGAAGAGCTCAAGGTCATGTTTAGCAATAGAGCAAGATTTCCCAAGTGGTAAACATTCAATAAAGTGCAAATTAACAACTTTAAAAGCATTGGGTGATATATTTATATGCTATCCATGGGTTTCAAAGAGATTATTGGAAACGTATGATGAAAATATTATATGCAATCAAAATAATGCTTCAAATTCTTAAAAAACTATGCCAAATGAAGTCTCTGTACTGGTGAGTTAAGCAGAGATAATGAGGATGAAGATATATTCCACGTATTTATCAAATTAAGAATGGTGAGTCATCACCCATCTTAAAGATTTGACATGTCATTTGTGTAAAGGAGCATCTACACATCTTTAAAATGATAGGTTAATCTAAAGTCACTCATGACTTTAAGACTTATAAAATATTATAAGCCCAACTTGAAAGATGGAAGATTATGGGTCAGTTTTAATAACTGAAAAATGAACAAAGTCATGGGGGGTCTGGGGAATTCTATTAACACATGATGCTATGAGGGGACCAAGAATCAGTTATAGAAGCTGAACAGTTTTCCCACAAATTCTATATATGATGAAAGCATCAAACAAATAAAAAGGGGGTTCCACTTTCTGCTGGGTTTGTAGACTTTGGGCTGCAGAACAGAGGAGTTGGATTGAAAGTTTCATTTGCTGGGAGAGAAAGAGCAGAGTTTTGTTTAATTTTCCAGATTGTGAGCTAGAAAATAGGGGATATTTTAATTTTGAATGTATACAGGGAGAGGGAATTCAGGTTTCCTTTTTGGTTAGTGATTTAGATGTATGATGTAATGAGAACTTTGTTGTTTCAGCATTTTTAGAGGAGGGAGACTCGAAAGATAATTGCATACCAGAACTTTGAGTCCGAGAAATTTTATTCCCACCGAGTGTTATCTGTGTATGAATTTCAGTTTTCTCTAAATGCATTTATGTCATGAATTCCTGAATATATTTGATTTCAAAGTGTTCTAAAAGCTTTGTCTCTTTACTTTCTCAAATTTCATCCTATGCTGCATGCTAATGAACTTTGTGTCATTTGTTAATACTTTCTTGCTGTAGTTTAGATTTTTGCATCTACGTTGTATTTATAGGTAGATGTTTGATATCCTTTTATGCTTTCTGGTAAAAGCATTCACATTTGATTCATTGAACATTTCATACGGGGAGCTATACCCGATAAAATTTAGAGGAAGGTTATTAATCTAATAATAACCTATCCAATTGTTGGTGTCAAGTTGTCCTTTCACTTGGGCATTCAGGGTCGAATTTCCACATATTCTCTTGAAGGACAATTTGTTCACTAACACCCCTTTTCCTTTCTCAATTAATAATTATCTCCATCAAGTTTTCATCTTTCCCTTCTCTCGCATTGTATGGTCGAGTGGGTTTTGTTTATCATCATGAGTCTTTGGGGTAGTTTAGGACGTTACTCGATGGAGATTCTTAAATTATTTTACTACATATGAACTTACTCACAAGTCATTTTGTTTTGAACTTATAGAAATTTGGACTGGCGAAAAATCCAATTTCATCTTCTCCTTGGCGGGTTTCACACCCCGAAGGTGAAACCTCCCTGAGATTCCTAAATGTGATTCTCGAGCTTAAATGAAAAGAAGAAAACTATGTTATCGATAGATCATTCAAGTGTTGCCATGTTTTCACTATTGGAGCCTTTCAAAACTCACTAAGATGATTAAAAAGGGCAACAATAGAAAACTCAAAAACAACTTCTCCTCGGTGGGTTTCGAACGAAGAAGTCAATTTTCTGAAAAGGTGTTTGTAAAAGAATAAAGTGAGCTAGTGGGTCCCACCTTTCACTTGGGAAGTCAATTTTATATTTTCTGAAGGCTTAAAGTAAAGTGCTTAGGGAAAAGAAGGTAAAACAAAGAGCATCAGTGGAAAACTCAGAAATAGCTTCTCCTCAGCAGGTTTCGAACCAGGAAGGTACTTTTCTACAACCAACGAAAGATCACTCTTGCAAGCATGGTTATTCGATGAATTGATTACAAGAGTCTAAAACAAGGTAAGGGAAGCATGTTGATCACTTTGAGGGAGGTATTCTATTCAAATTCTGGTTGAGTGCAATTTTACTCACAGAGTACTCCATTCTTAATTCTCTGCAGCTTGGTGGAAAATGAAAAAGTAAGTCGTAATAAAGGAAAATAACCGTTGGGCCAATGTAAATAGTGAAAAGAAAAGAAAGAATCTATTGTAACCTCCACATTTACTAATCTAATGGATTTATCATTTAAGTCATTTGTGTGGTGCAGATTTTAAAGATTAATGGGTGGATTGGAGTTTCTATATAGAGATGAACATAACGGATTTTCAAACTAGTACTTACTCATTTGAACTGTTATGTTGTTAAGTTGATTATTGATTCTGAAATCCCCATAGTTACAAAGTTCTACTCTTGACCTTATTTTGAGTTTTAAGATTTCCAAATTATCTTTACCTCAATCAAAATGGCAAAAAGATTTGCTAGATTTAATGGATTGACCGAAATCAAGTCTACATGGAAAAATATGACAGACACTTCACTCCGTTTCTTTGACATGCAAGATTTCCAAAGAAGGTTGAGGGTAGATCCAGTCTATCCCATAACGGAGAAACTTTAAAGAAGTGGGCTGGTAGAAGCAGCAAGATTTCCTATAGTAGTGCAAGCCCCAGAGCTAATTATTGAATGTATCAATCACTATAACCCAGATACGAAGAAAATCTTACTACCTGATCAAACGGTGTTAATCTCAATTGATAGGCAAGTAGTAGTCAATTGCCTACGAATTCCAGAAAGAGAGGAGTTCTCTAAATTAAGAATTGGAGGAGCTATGTCTGAATTCTCTCTGAAGAAGATGGTGCTGTAAAAGGAGATAATGAGTTCTTGGTTCCAAAAGACAAGAGAACCTAAAAGTAAAGTTCCTAAAACTATTTTTGGCACTGGTCTCAAGCCCGAGATCCTAGACATTCTAGTTCTTTTGCATTGATTGAAAGGTGAGGTTGAAGCCCTTAACTTTGTAGAATGATACTTCTATTTAGTGCAAATTATCTGCACGGATACACAATATGTTGACTGGGCCTATGAGGTAAGTGAGCATCTATCTAGGGCTCTCAGTGCAACCAAGTTCTACAATTCATTTTATATGTCTTCTTTCTTGATATATATGTTGGCTTCCCTACAATTATGGTTAGGCCTTCCTAGAATAGAGAATTTTCTAGATGATGTAAAGAGTTATGAGTTTTACCCATGCTTGTAGTTACAAAATAGTTATGTAGAGTATATCAGAGTTAATGATGCATTTACAATGAGGCTTTGCAGGGAACTCCAAGGGTGTCTGAAGAGGAGATTCAACCTAGAAGTGATGGCAGCCATCAGTCAGTTGGGTAGTTATTTCATCCAATTCTCATCATTTTCATATTTGTGTCTTGCAACTTTCGATGGATTTCCCCTAAAGCTACCTAGATATCTAGATGACATGATTGTGCTCATTGAGATCGTGAGACAAGTCATCTAGGTGAATGTGTTGAGTGCTAGTTTGAAGAAAAAGGGATAAAAATTTCCAATAAAAGTTGGGGCATACAGTTGTGAGTCCCAATCAGATGCCAAAAACATGCTCATGGCATTTGAGAACAAGTTCAAATTAGAAGAATATGAAGTTTTGACGCCTATGTTTGACCCAAATGGGTATGCTAGAGATGTGCTTCAAATTGGAAGCATGATTAAGCATGTTACTACTGTGGAAGATTATTGGGTGGATTGTAAAAAAGAGTTGGAAAGTTGAGATCGAGCTTTTGCAAGATTGACAATAGAAAAAATAAAGACATATGACATTAACTTAGAGGTGGAAGGGCTAGAGGATAATGGGAACAATATGTATAGTAATACATATTTGACCAAACTGAGAAATACTCCAATCAGTTTTGAGCCATATGTTGATGTGGAGGAATACCTTGATGTTATGATGGTTTGGATTGTCAAAAGAACTTGAAAATGGGTCGAGTGGATAGTAAAAAAAGGGCTAGAGTAGGAGAAAGACTACTCAAGCTTCTCCAGTCGCTACTACTCCCGCTTCTTCTCAAAGTGCCACACCTAGTGACAACTTCAGTTGCTCAAGGACCTACTCAATCTGTCGGAGGAGGTGATCAACCCCTAGAGAAGAACATCTCAATAGCTCCAACTTGCCAAGGTGGTCCTCTACCAGTTGTTGGAGCCCAAGCTAGCACCAAAGAAAAGAGGACCAAAGAGCTAAAAGATGGTGTTGTTGCTCCAATTTCACCTCCTCATGTTGCTACTCCAGTTTCACCTCCTCATATTGCTGCTCCAGTTTCACCTCCTCACATAACTACTACTCCATCTCCTCATCATAGCCCTGGTCCATCTACAAGCACTTCCCTTTTGAAGCTGATTGGTTCCCCTATTCGAATAGTAGAGATTAGGGATGAAGATAGTAGTAGCAGCAAATCCACTGAATCTGATGAAGCTGCAAGGAAAACTCAAGAGCAAGAGAAAGTCCTGAATTCTACTAGGCTTCTATTTTAGGATCCTACAAATCCTTTTTTTGCAACTTCAGTGCCAGTGACTCCAGTAAGGAAGAAGATGTTCAGTATAGAGTCACTTGCGGCTACTTCTAAAGTGATCATCACAGAGTCCTGGCTAGAAGATACCTTAGAAAGGAAAAGAAAAAGGAAAGAAGAGAGTATCCTTGCAAAGGATACTATATCTCAAGTATTTTTCTTTGGATCTACAGTAGTAAAAGCTAAGAAGCAAAAGACTTTATCAATATTGGGGCAAGATCTAGAAACATGACACTTAACAATGGAGGTAGCAAAGAAAAACAAAGCAGGGAGAATTGAGGACATGACACCCGATGATTTCACTCTACATTCGATTGATCTTGGAGAGGCTAGGAATGATACAAAGGTGGGCCTATGGAGATCAAGTAATGAAGTAATAGAAGAACAATTGGAGAACCTCAAATTGTCAAAAATCAGAATGAAGGCCGAGATTGAAGAATTGAAAAAAATTTATCAGGCAATTGGTTGTTCCATTGGAAACCATTACTGGTGTGCCTACTACTGAGAACCCTACTATAGAAGAAGTGCAAGCCTTCATCTCATAGCTTCAAAATGATAGGCATTTTGGCTAGATTGGAAAAGAATGGATTGAGAAACTCAATGGAGATGGAGCTATTCTAATTGATCAAATTGGAAATGTTATCCTTCGATTGGAAATTGAGAAGGATAATATCATTTCTAATCACAACACTTTGGCCATAGAGAAGGCAAGGTGTGACAAATGTATTTGTCTCCTAAATATAGTCATCCAAATGAAGGCAAAAGAGGCAGTTGAAGCAAATATTTTGAAGAAGGGGACTGAACCTCTATTTGAATGGCTTCAAAACATGCAATTTAAGTAGGAGATGATTCAAGAGGTTGAAGAAGGACTTAAAGAAACAAGGGAAAAGGTGAAGAAGACCCAAGACAGAGCATTTGAACTCATGCAAGGATTACACACTGACCCACAAAATAGTGGGCAAGGGAAAGCTCTCATTGGGGTAGAAGTAATGAAAAATAACTTCTCCATATACTTGAGTAATCTATGTGGAATGACTTCAAGCAGTCAAAATAGAATGGTAGAGTTGCAGATGTTTGGTGGATATGTACATGTGGCTGCTAGAGAATTGACCAGTTAGCCAAATGTAGTAAAGGAGTTGGCTTGAGAGCATTTAAAGTAGCTCTTAAGATTCACTAATGTACATGTGCCTAGTCATGAAGAAATGATCCCAATTATAGTATCTGCCAAGGCATATCAGGCAAAAACTGAAAAGGGAAAGAAGTCTTAAGTAATTCATTTGACACTCCCTTTTCATTCTCTAATGTAAATTTTGCAAATTTTGTAAATTTTGTAATACGAAAAACTGGCATCTTGCCATTTGTCATCCTCAGAAGATGAACTAATGAAAATTCCTATTGTAATGGTCATCTCTCAACTCTATATGTATGAAGTTGAATGATTAATGAAAGGTCAACAAATTTTTGGTGTGAAGTACTTTTTGTTGCAGAGTCAATTAAATGGTATTTTATGTCAATCATTTTCTATTCCAGTAGATATTGTGTTCAGTCCATGTTTCCTTTTTTCTTTACAAAGAATTAAGGAGGAATAGAGCTTCTTTCCCCTATTTTCAAGATCATGAATGGATGTGATAAGCATTGTTATGATCCATTCAACTAAAAGATTTTTTTAATGTTCCTGATTTATTAGTTATAGTTTAGATTTGAATTTCGGCTTATTGTAGCCTTATTTATGCAAATAGATTTATGGATTCATAAGATGTGTGGGTATATGAATCTATTTCAGTATTGAGAAGTTTTTCTTGCCTGAATTAAGTTCTAGTTAGGTTTAATTTAGTTTTCCTCTTCTGCTCTCAGCTTAAGAGCATACCCCGCATTAGTTTTAGGAACAAAACATAATTCCTTGAACATCATTCACATAGGGCTTTGTACCTACCAATTCAGAGAGAAGCTAGTAATTAGAGAATGGATTTTCAACTATTGTAAATAGATATTGTTCATCATTCAAGAATTAAGAATCATATTTTCACAAGAAACAAGAAAGGAAAAATCTATTTACCAACAGATTTTTGGTGACTCTGCTGGGGAAATGAATAGTTGCTTGACCAAAAAGCCTATGTCATGAGGGAAAATGGTACTACCTCATGAAAACATAATCCCAGTGCTCCAACCTAACCTTGGTTTTCAAGATGACCAAGAGGATATAATTTCATCCCTTAACACATTCATTTGGAGGCACAAAAGGAACACTGAACATTATCGAAATGTTAGCCAAGTATTAGAAGAAGAAGAAAGAAGAGTTGAAGCTTATGAAAGAGCTATTCAAAGGAGAGATATTCAAAGAGTAGAAAGACAATTAAGATAGTAAGCTTAGAGATAAACTAGACCCAGCATCTTGGAACAATTTAGGTTTCTTAGAAGTACCAAGGAATAGGGTGGGCAAGATTCCACCTTTGATAAACTAGCAAAGCTCTTTAGACATTCCAAAGTGGAAAGGTGAAGATAAAAGTTAGATTATACCCCCTTCCCCTATTAGAAATCAGGATACCAACAATTCACATTCCACTTGTCAGGGGTTAGCACTTCAGGGAGTTACTACCCCTCCAGTTGTTAATTTTCTGCCATATACTACTAGAACAATCATGGCTACTCCATGGGCCATGGCAACATGACCGTTAGTGCTAAATGCTTACCACCCACTTCTGGCTGACTCAAGGAAGAATTTTCCTAAATTCTCAGGTGATGGAAAAGTCACTACAAATGAACACATTAAGGCTTTCTTTGCGGCTACTCATATCTTAGGAGTGGGACATGAAGATGTTGTTGTAAGATTGTTCGTAGAAACCTTCACAGATAGTGTAGAAGATTGCTTTTATCATCTACCTAACAGCTCAATAACTAATTGAGACACGATGAGAATTGAATTGGAGGCCAAATTCAAAATTGCAAAAGATGAACATGCCTTGCTAACATAGTTAACTTCAATTAAGAACCAACCAACTATGAGCATGAGGGATTTTGTTTCCGATTTCAATAAGATTAATAGCAAAACTCCTACTAAAAATAGACCTACACCTGGCAATCTAAAAACTTTCTTTATTAGTGCTATGCCTCCAGAGATCAATTATGATCTAAGAAGAGCATGCCCCACTGATCTGGCTGATGCACAGAAGAAAGCTATTGAATGTGAGCATGATTTAATTTCTACGAGAAAATGGAAATGAGAACTTCAAACTAAAGGGACTTCTAGTAATACCACAGCATCAGAAGAGATGATTCAGAATTTTTCTAATGAACTAGTAGCAATGAAAAGGCAATTACTCGGATTCAATAACTCTTATCAATGGAATTACCAAAACTCACCAAGAAGAAGCAATGAAAGTAGATTTCCATAGTTTATAGGTTCACAACCTAGGTTGCAAATCAAAGCAACATCAAAAAAAGGAAATATGCGTGTCTTTCATTTGACCATAGATCATGACAGTGAGAATTGTCTGGAGACTGTTCATATCATGTAGTTGTTATCTACTAATGAATTAAATATTGTAGCTCTATGTTCAGAACCTGATTCTTGTTCAAATGGTGACTCTAGAAATTTATTTTTAGAATATGAATCAGATTCTAAATCAAAAGGTGAGTGCTATGCAACTATTGATGGAACTTCATACATAGTGCTTACCCATGGACAAAGGTTAAAGAATCAAACCTCTAGCCACACTCAGAGGAATGACTTTGGTACTTCAACAAGTAATGTACATACTGATCAAGGAGCATCTACTTCACAAATAGGTAAGGACAAGAAATCCTTTGATTTCATTTAATTTAGTTAGGAGTCAAAATTTCAAATTTCTACTATTGATTATTTAAAATCACACCTGTTTGAGTTAAAAAGACTGGTAGACTAATGTAAAGGAAGCTCACCAAATGCTGATTGTAATGCGATGGTTGAAAAAGAAGATGAAACCTTAACATCTGGTTTGTTTAATCAAGAATATTCCACAGTCTTAGAAACCTCTCCTGGGAAAAATCCTAAACCTTTTTATATCTCATTGTACATCAATGGGTGTAGACGCAGTAATTGTATAATAGATTCTGGTGCGTCGGATAATGTTATGCCTTATTCTATAGCTAAAGCTTTGGGTCTCAATCTTACTAAAGTGAATGGAAGATGCTATTCAATGGTTGCCAAACAAGTTCCCTTACTCGAATAGATTAAAGATGCTCAGGTAGCTTTAGCTTCACATCTAGAAAATAAGCTCCTATTGACTATCCTAGTAGCTGACTATCCTAGTAGCTGACATCCCAAAAAGTTATGGACATGTGTTAAGTAGAAGTTTCTGTCATGACTTAGGAGGAGAAATAAAACTAGATTAGTCCTAAGCAGTAATACCTATTGGGAATAAGAAAGTGAAACTAGAACTTGAAGAAAAAGCAAAGTTCACAATTTTGAAGTCAGATGATCCTAAAGCTCAAATTCTATATCAAGAACTAGAATTTGGTAACTATATGTTGTTTACTGAAGAAGGCATAAATGGACAAATAGATGAAAATTGAGGTGATATAATTTCCAATATATCAGATGTTTGGATGCTTGAATTTGATGGAAGTTGTACTTCTTCAGGATCTAGAGTAGGTGTGGTATTGATATCCCCAGAAGGACAACCAGAACCTATGGCTTTTAAATTGGAATTTGGGAATACAAATAATACTACAGAATATGAAGCCTTATTACTGGGGATAATGTCAGAAAAAGAGAGAGGGATAAAGATTTTAAAAGCTCAAGGTAATGTCAAGCTAATTGTAAAGAAAATAAAAGGGCAGTATTCTGTTAAAAACCATAAGCTTAAAAATGATAAGAACAGATTTGGGATGAGATTGAAGGTCTAGATGCTTTTTCCATTGAAGTAGTTCCAAGGGAGATGAATACCAAAGCTGACTCCTTAGCAGTTTCTACCTCTTTATTGCTCCCTCATCTAGATTTCAAAGACAAGAAGTACCAGATCAAAATTGTATATCGATCTATCGTCCCAGATAACACAAAATCTTAGCAAGTCTTTAGTGATGACAAGAGTTTGTAGATGTTTTTAGAGAATGACAAGACTAGTTTTGAACATGAGTCTAGTGAAGGTGATCATGAAAGCTCTGATGTAATTGAGAAACGAGGTCAAAATGGAGAAGTTTCACTAAAAGGTAATACAATTCCTCCATATTTTGTGGCTTTAGAAAAATTGTTTAATAGACATGATGCTTACATAAAGTAGAAGAGAGTAGAAGAGGGGCCAACAATGGGTGAATATGAAGGAGTTAACATTGGAGACATTCATAATCCCAAACTGATTAACATTGGGAAGTTATGTTCACTCGAAGAGAAAGAGGCCACAAAGAATCTCTTTATGGAATACAGAGATGTTTTCGGTTGGAGCTATGAAGATTTGAAAAGTTATAAAAATGAGAAGGTAAAACATGAGATCCCACTGAAGCCTAATGCAACCCTTTTCCAATAGAAACAAAGGAACTATAATCCTAAAGTTGCTGATGCCATCTTTTGAGAAGTAGATAAGATGCTAAAAGAAAGAATTATTTATCCCATTCATCATTCAACCTAGATAGCCAACATAGTACCCGTTACAAAAAAGAATGGAGAAATAAGAATCTATGTTGATTTCCACAACTTAAATTAGGCATCCTTGAAAGACAACTTTGCTCTTCCTAATATGGATCATTTATTGCAAACAGTGGCAGGATCTGAAATGATGTCTATGCTTGATGGCTTCTCGAGTTATAATCAAATTGAAGTAGAGGAGAAGGACCAACATAAGATGGTGTTCACTACCCCTTGGGGTACATTTGCATATTGTAGAATTCCTTTTGGACTTATCAATGCTGGTGCTACATTCCAAAGATGCATGAGTAACACATTTGCTGATTTAAAAGACCAAATCATAGTCATATACCTAGATGACCTGACTATGTTCCCAAGAAAAATAAAAAATCATATAGGAGATTTGAGGAAGGTGTTACAAAGGTATTGAGAACATAGAATATCTCTCAACCCAAAGAAGTCAGTATTTTGTGTGATAGAAGGAAAGCTCCTTGGCCATATAGTGTCCCAGGAAGGCATTAGAGTCAACCTTGAAAGACTAGAAGCTATTCAAAGACTAAGCCTACCCTTAAACAAAATAGGGGTTAAATCTTTCTTTGGACAAGTGAATTTTCTCAGAAGATTTGTGCCTAATTTCATAGAAACTACTAAACATATAGTGGATATGATGAAAGGGAATTCAAATTACAAATGGAATAAGGCGGGGAAGCAAGCTTTTCATAATATAAAAGCTACTATTGCTAATGCTCTAGTACTGTGTCATCCAAATTATAAGTGGGACTTCATCATTTATTGCTATGCTTCTAAACACACATTGTCAATTATTCTTATGCAAGAGAATGATGAAGGAGTACAAGCTCCTATTTCTTTTATGAGCATACCTTTAAAGAAAAATGAACTCAAATATGCACAAATTGAAAAACACGCTTTCTCAATGGTCAAGGCTCTTAAACATTTTTGGTTCTATGTCCTGTATTCACATTCAATAGTTTTTGTCCCATATGTAGTAGTAAAGAGCGTATTGACACAATAGGATATAGGTTGCAATGTCAGAGGAGCATGGGTAGAAAAAATACAAGACTATGATATAGAGATTAAACCTACCAAGTTGATAAGAGGGAATGCTCTATGCAAGGCAATTGCAGAAAAAAAAATTACTGGAAGGTCAGAAGAATTGGGTGAAAAGCAATTGGTGTTAGCCGTAGGTCTCTATGATCCATGGTTTGAAAACATCTCTTACCTGTTAATGTATGGTGAATGTCCAGAGGGCCTAAATGCAAGGCAAAGAAGAGATCTAAACTAAAAGTGGCTAAGTATGTCATTTGGGATGATAAACTTTGCAAAAGGGCTATTGATGGTACTTTCCTTAGATGTGTAGATAAACAACAACAAGAAAGGCTATTGAAGACATTCCATGATGAAGCTTGTGGGGGAAATTTCTCTTCTTCAGTCACAACATTTAAATTATTAAGGTAGTGTTATTACTGGCCTAGGATGTTTAAAGATGCATATGCATGGGTAGCAAAGTGTGAAAAGTGCAAGTTGTTCTTTGGACGTCCTCAATTAGCTACTATACCTTTGAGACCTATTATCATCAAAGGGCCTTTTCAATAGTAGGGCCTTGACTTTGTTTGTCCTATTAGCCCTACATCCAGTGCTGGTCATTAGTATATAATAACCACAACTAATTACTTCACCAAATGGGTAGAAGTTGAGGCTATAAAAGAAAACATTTTGGTCAGGATTGGTGTTCCTATTAAGTTAGTGATGGATAATGCATCTTATTTTTCTTCAATCGAGATTGCTGATTTCTGTTTTGAGTATGGGATCACCGTTGGTCATTCATCTGATTATTTCCCTCAAGGGAATGGACAGGTAGAGTCTAGCAATAAGAATTTATTTAATATTGTTAAGAAGCTAGTCTCAGATAATCAAAAAACTTGGCACAAAAAGATTCATGAGGCACTCTGGGCAGATAGAGTGACACGCAAGAGGGCAATTGGTTTATCCCCTTTTGAACTGGTTTATGAAACTAAAGCCAACCTACCCCTACCTTTGGAGTTAGCCACGAACAAACTCAAAGAATTAATTGAGGATGATGTCTATAAGGATGGTCTAGAGAAGAGGATCTTATATTTGAGAAAACTCAAAGAAGAAAGGAGAGAGATTGTAGACCACATTACATAGCATCAGATGTGAGTGAAAGAGGTTTTTGATAAAAGAACAACACTCAGGAAGTTTATGGTAGGAGATATGGTGTTGCTTTGGGACAAAAGAAGGGCCCCAAAATGAATGCATAAAAAGTTTGATGCTCTATGGAAGGGTCCACTCAGAATTAATTAGGCATTTGAAAACAATTTTTCAAGTTGGCATATGAAGATGACGAAGTATTACCCTTGACTTATAATGGTTAGGATCTCAAGCACTGTCAAATTGCAAACTGAAAATAGGTAACCCTTGTATTGTATTATAATTTCGTTTAGTTCTTGTCTGTGTTTTCCTAGTTAGGTTTTCCTTCCCTTCCATGTCCTTTTTTGTCCTACCTTATTTTTGTTGTGTTGCCACCTTTATTTCCTTTGCGAAACCAAAGATTCTAAGTTCCTTGCTTGGGTATACTCTACCCAAGTACATTGTCAGAGCCAGTTGTTGCCTCACTTTTCACCATGTACCAATTTTGCAAAGTGAAGATTAGCTTGCATTTTTTTTAGTTTAGTCAAGTCAGTTGCCCCTTTTCCTTTCTCAAGTAATAAGTATCTCCATTGGGTTTTCATCTTTCCCTTCTCTCGCATTGTATGGTCGGGTTGGTTTTTTTTTTTTCATCATGAGTCTTTGGGGTAGTTTAGGACTATAAGAAAAAGTGATTGAAATGATAAAATATAATAAAATAAAATAGCATGAAATAATAGATTTAATCCAAGAAAGCAAGAAGAGTTTTACCATACAAATGATACAAGATCAATGGAGCAATACCAAAGAGGAAGCAACACAAGAGACAAGGATTTGATAAGGGGAAAGCAAAGAAAACCCCTTATGAGTACTATGAATGAGGCAAAAGCCTAAGAATGAGAGAGAGAGAGAAGAAATGAAGCAAAATAGCTCATTTACAATAGCATCAAAAAATTGATGTGAATAATGGAGACTAGATGAAAATGAAAGAGAGAAGCACCTCTTTTAAAGAGATGAGAAAGGAGTTGCATGTCTTTGCATGTGTAACTCCCATTTTTATGAATGCCACATTCATAAAAAGTGTGTGCAAAGTGTCAAGTTCCTCTTAAGGAGGAATATCTATTTTCTTTATTAAAGGAAATAAAAAAATGAGTTGTCCTCACAAGTGGACAATAGGACAAGAATGACATGTCCTTTACATATGGACTAGAAGACAAATAAATAATACATAAGGGATACCTTGGTTTATCCCAATAAATAAATAAATACAACCAAGGAAAGATTATTAATTCTAACACCCCCCTTTAATCTTTACTTGAAGAGATGTTGTCAAAACCAATTTACAATATTACAACTTAATTTTTTGAAATATCTTCATTGTGCAAGAGGTCTCTTATTATCATGGGTACATCATTGGAGAGCCAAGAGAAGTGGATAATTCTTCAAGTGTGTTACATCTTCAAGTGGATTCATGTGGCATAAGATTTGTACAACGAATAATGATATCTTGTATGTGCCTTGATGGATTACCTGAAACATAGAAACAAAGGAAACTATCCACAAGGATAATTTTATATTATATTCAAGTTAGAAACTTTTTATGTATAAGTAAATTCTCATAGAGTAAATATAAGTGTAACTTGGTACCGCAAAGAAATCAAGATAAATCATATTCTGCAAAAAACAAATATGTTATCAAAACTTTCAAGAAAAGACCATAGAAAAGGCTAGCTAATAAATGCAACATCAATAATGCTTCAATCACGTGGATATAGAAATTCCACTAATAAGTCATTTTACTACAAGTTAATGGGTGATCAATCCATAACCTGCATGACTCATGATTTAAGCAAAGAAGTATACATAACATTATATGACATATTTTCAAAGATGTCAAAGGGAAGAAGTATGAGTATTAACAATTGACTGCCTTCAAATAAGAGTAAAATGCCTTCAAGATGGGTCAAATTAACAAAAATTGGAGGGAAACTCCAGTAATAAATGGTATTAACCATAAACTGCCAATATAGTAATAGAATGATACTAGAAAAACATAAACTGCACTTATGTGCCAATTAGTAGAACAAAATAAATGTTAAAAGAAATAGTGTATAATAACTCATAATCTCAAGAAATAAGAAAAATAAATAAAATAAATTTACTTATGTGAAATAAAGAATGCACTCATATTTGATAAGTCACAAGAGACACAATAATTTGTATATTTATCAGGATATATATGTGGGCCCCCATATATACACATGAATAAATATACCTAAACTATCATGGTATGAAATCATGCAAATAGAATTAAAATCATATATAGAACATAATTTCTAGGAAACATACTAAAGAGAAATGCCAAAGATGATGAAAGAGAATTATTAACATCAAACAATATTTGCAGTAATTAATCCTCCTAGGTTGAAGTCCACCCATTCTAAAAATTGATCTCTTTTACTAAGTTCTTTTTGAAATCATTTATTTTTTCTCTTAACAAATTTATCACTAGAGGAAGAGTCATGATGTATGAATGCATCATTTGTTTCAACATTAGCATTATTACCATTATCAATATTAGCATTATTACCATGATCTATAAATGCATCATTACCATTACCATTGTAAGAAAGAATAGGAGGAATAAAGGTAGATATATGAGGAGTAGGGTTTAGAGAAGGAGGTTGGTCCTCCACTAACACAATTTTGCTTCCATGAACTTGTTCATTTTGAGCATTAGAAGAATCATGTACACCATTTTTTGCAAGACAAACATTTCGTGCTATGTGCACTTTGTTAGTAATAGGATTATAAGCTTGATAACCTTTGGTATTTTGCATTTTTTCACTCATGCACCTAGTGCATGCAATCTTAGATGGAGCAATAGGAGGTAAATTGTCAACCATATTAGATAAGATATGCTCATTTTTCAAATGAGTTAGTTTTTCATGCTTCATATTAAAAGCAATATCTCTGTGCAAAAAGAGTCTAGAAGAGGTGAACCTATAAAATTTAAATAAGTTATCATCACCTAACTTAGCATTAGCAACAACTTTATTAGTGTTAGGATCAATAAAAGAGCACATGTCCCTATGAAACTCAACTTTGTAATTTTGACATAATTTTACAATAGAAAGAAGATTGTATTTCAACTTAAGAACATAAAGGACATCATGTAATTTTCCATTTGGAATACTAACATTACCAAATCCTTCAACTTTGCAACTATGATTATCAGCTAATTGAATTAAAATATTAGAAGGATCGAATTTTAAAGAATCAAACACTTCTTTATGAAAAGTAACATGTTGAGATGCACCAGTATCAATAATCCATTCTAAATTTTTAGGAACATTGTAACTAACAATAAAAGCATGACGAGATGGATGAGAGTTTTGATTATTGTTATTGATAGGTTGCTTATCTTTTTATTTTTTAAAACAATTATTAGTTACATGACCATCTTTCTCACAATAAGTACAGTGGGGTTTTTTATTAAATTGATTAGAATGAGTATTATTACGATGAGTGTTTGGATGATTATTGTGATTATTATTATTATTATAAGTATTGGGAGAATCATTATTAGAAGATTTAAAATTCTAATTTTGACTTTTAGACACAAAAGTATGATCATTAGATCTAAGAGTACCAAATTGTAACAACTTAGCTTCCTCTTGATGTAACAAATTTTGAAAAATACTATAAGTTAATTGAGTAGACAAAGTAGGATTAGCAAGTTGAGAATGAATATTAGTAATAAATTGTTGAAATTGCCTAGGAAGACATTTCTTTAAAATAATGGTAATTAATCTAATATCAGTGAGAGTAACACTTAATCCAATTAGTTGACTTTTAATATAATCAAATTTAAGTAAAAATTCATCCATGGATTTGAAATCAATATACCTTAAGTCTTTCAAATTGTCTTGCAATTGAATCTTGCGTGATTCAGATGGCCTGTCATATGTTTGCTTTAAAATATCCCAAGCTTCGTGGGCATTAGTGCAATGAGAAATTAGAACATATAAATCTGAGTTAAGAGATATACCAATGAGGCCAAGGGCTTTCTCATTTTTAGTATTCCATGCATTTTTTTCATCTTGTGTAGCCGAGGTACCAGGAACTACAGAAGGGTCAGTAGCAACATCTAAAATATGCTTAAAATAGAATATAAACGAAAGATGAGTTTTTCAAGCATGATAGTTTGAGTTATTTAACTTGATTTCTGGAATTAAAGTCAACATGATTTAAAAAATTACGTTTAAAATTTAAATAATAGATTTGAAATAAAAAAGTGAGACTTATTATCCAAAAAAATGTTAAATAATTATTAAGAGATTTAGAGAGTCAAAATTAAAAATTAAAATGTTCCCTGCAAAACCATTGGTTAGATTGAAGAAATAGAAAAAATAAAAATTTCAAAAAATTGAAAAAAAGTGTTACACACAGAGAGCGATAAATTTTTTAATTTAACTCTATTTTGAATAAAATTTAAAGAGTTTTTTCATTTTTATGTCCTCTAAATGCTGTTCAAATTTCAGCCACTAATACATTTGGTACCAAATTGCAACGGTAGTGCCGTTGCAATTTTTTCGTCACAACCTTGTCATCGTCGCAATTGCAATGGTCTACCGTCACAATTGCGACGACGACAAGGTTGTGATGAAAAAAATGCAACGGCACTACCGTTGCAATTTGGTACCAAATTTATTAGTGAGCCAAACCTAGATCACGGATTGAGAGATATAAAAATATGAACTGCTGTCTTAAAACTTGAAAAACAAATAATATTGCACATATAGTACAATAAATTTTGCAATACTATTCTGATACAAATGAAATTTAAAGGATTTTTTCATTTTTATGTTTTCTAAATGTTGTTAAAATTTCAACCAAACTCAGATCATAGATTATGAGATATAAGAAAAATACGAACTGCTGTACTTTCCTTTCTAAAACAAAAACAGAAAAAAAAAAACTTGAATTTCAAAAACTTAAAAAGCCTGCAGCAGAAATAGGGTTAGATATAATAAAAAAAATTAAAAATAAAGAATTCTTTGGTGGGAAGCCTTCCAAAGGAGGTTAGAAAAAATAAAAAATGAAGAACTCTTTGGCGGTAAACCTTCGAAAGAGGGTTAGAAATTTTTTTTGAAGATTGAATAAAAAACCTGCAAAAAAAATAGGAATAATTTTTTTTTTTTCACTTCTCCTCTCAAAAAAGTTCTCCAATATGATAACCTTCACAAAAGCTCAAAACAAGGATTAGAAAGCTCTGACACCATGTAAGAAAAAGTGATTGAAATGATAAAATATAATAAAATAAAATAGCATGAAATAATAGATTTAATCCAAGAGAGCAAGAAGAGTTTTACCATACAAATGATACAAGATCAATGGAGCAATACCAAAGAGGAAGCAACACAAGAGACAAGGATTTGATAAGGGGAAAGCAAAGAAAATCCCTTATGAGTATTATGAATGAGGCAAAAGCCTAAGAATGAGAGAGAAAGAGAAAAAATGGAGCAAAATAGCTCATTTACAATAGCATCAAAAACTTGATGTGAATAATGGAGACTAGATGAAAATGAAAGAGGGAAGCACCTCTTTTAAAGAGATGAGAAAGGAGTTGCATGTCTTTGCATGTGTAACTCCCATTTCTATGAATGCCACATTCATAAAAGGTGTGTGCAAAGTGTCAAGTTCCTCTTAAGGAGGAATATCTATTTTTCTTATTAAAGGAAATACAAAAATGATTTGTCCTCACAAGTGGACAATAGGACAAGAATGACATGTCCTTTACATGTGGACTAGAAGACAAATAAATAATACATAAGGGATACTTTGGTTTATCCCAATAAATAAATAAATACAACCAAGGAAATATTATTAATTCTAACAAGGACCTTGCTCGATGGAGATTCTTAATTTTTTTTACTTCAAATGAACTTACTCACAAGTCATTTTGTTTCAAACTTATAGAAATTTGGACTAGCAGAAAATCCAGTTCCATCTTCTCCTTGGCAGGTTTCACACCCCGAAGGTGAAACCCCGCCGAGATTCCCAAATGCGATTCTTGAGCTTAAATGAAGAGAAGAAAATTATGTTATGGATAGATCATTCAAGTGTTTCCATTTTTCTGCTATGGGAACCTTTCAAAACTCACTAAGATGATTAAAAAGGGCAATGACAGAAAACTTAGAAACAGCTTCTCCTCAGCAGGTTTCGAACCAAGAAGTCAATTTTTTGAAAAGGTGTTTGTAAAAGAATAAAGTGAGCCAATGGGTCCCACATTTAACTTGAAAAGTTGGTTTTATATTTTTTGAAGGCTTAAATTAAAGTGATTAGGGAAAAGAAGGTAAAACAAAGGGCATCGACAAAAAACTCAGAAATAGCTTCTCCTCAGCGGGTTTCAAACTAGGAAGGCAATTTTCCACATCCAATGGAAGATCACTCTTGCAAGCATGGTTATTTGATAAATCAATTACAAGAGGCTAAAAAAAGGTAAGGGAAGAATTTTGATCACTTTGAGGGAGGTATTCTGTTCAAATTTTGGCCGAGCAGAATTTTACTCATGGAGCACTCCATTCTTAATTCTCTACAACTTGGTGGAAAACAGGAAAGTAAGCTGTAATAAAGGAAAATAACCGTTGGGCCAATGGAAATAGTGAAAAGACAAGAAAGAATTAGTTGTAACCTCCACATTTTCTAATCTAATGAATTTATCATTTAAGTTATTTGTGTGGCACGGATTTTAAAGATTAACAAGTGGATTGGAGTTTCTATATAGAGATGAACATAATGGATTTTCAAACTAGTACTTACTCATTTGAACTATTATGTTGTTAAGTTGATTATTGATTCCAAAATCCCCAAAGTTACAAAGTTCTACTATTTATCTTATTTTGAGTTTTAAGATTTCCAAATTATCTCTACCTCAATCAAAATGGCAACAAGATTTGCTAGATTTGATGGATTGGACGGAATCAAGTCTACATGGCAGAATATCACAGACACTTCACTTCATTTCTTTGACATGCAAGATTTCCAAAGAAGGTTGAGGGTAGAACCAGTCCATCCCATAACAAAAAAACTTTGAAGAAGTGGGCTGGTAGAAGTAGCAGGATTTCCCGTAGCAGTGCAATCCCTAGAGCTAATTATTGAATGTATCAATCACTATAACCCAGATACGAAGCAAATCATACTGCCTGATCAAACAGTGTTAATCTCAATTGATATGCAAGTAGTAGTCAATTGCCTATGAATTCCAGAAAGAGAGGAGTTCTCTAAATTAACAATTGGAGGAGCTATATCTAAATTCTCTCTCAAGAAGATGGTGTGGCGAAAGGAGATCATGAGTTCTTGGTTCCAAAAGCCAAGAGGAGCTAAACGTAAAGTTCCTAAAACCCTTTTTGGCACTAATCTCAAGCCCAAGATCATGGATATTCTAGTTCTTTTGCATTGATTGTAAGGTGAGGTCAAAGCCCTTAACTTTGTAGAACAATACTTCTTTTTGGTGCAAATTATCTGCTCAGATACACAATATGTTGACTAGGTGTATGAGGTAAGTGAACATCTATCTAGGGCTCTCAGTGCAGCCAAGTTCTACAATTCATTTTATATGTCTTCTTTCTTGATATATATGTTGGCTTCCCTAAAATTATGGCTAGGCTTTCCTAGAATAGAGAATTTTCTAGATGATGTAAAGAGTTATGAGTTTTACCCATGCTTGCAGTTACAGAATAGTTATTCAGAGTATATCAGAGTCAATGATGCATTTACAATGAGGCTTTGTAGGGAACTCAAAGGGTGTCTGGAGAGGAGATTCAGCTTAGAAGTGATGGAAGCCATTAGTTAGTTGGGTATTTATTTCATCCAATTCTCATCTTTTTTATATTTGCATCATGCAGCTTTGGATGGATTTCCCCTAAAACTGCCCAAATATCCAGATGACATGATCGTGCTCATTCAAATCGTGAGACAAGCAATCCAGGTGAATGTGTTGAGTGCCAATTTGAAGAAAAAGGGATACAAATTTCCAATAAAAGTTGGGGCATACAGTTGTGAGTCCCGATTAGATGCCAAAAACATGCTCAAGGCATTCAAGAACAAGTTCAAATTAGAAGAATATGAAGTGTTGATGCCTATGTTTGACCCAAATGGGTATGCCAGACATGTGCTTCAAATTGGAAGCATGATTAAGTATGTTACTATTGTGGAAGATTATTGGGTGGATTTTAAAAATGAGTTGGAAAGCAGAGATTCGACTTTTGCAAGATTGACAATAGAACAAATAAAAACATATGGCATTAACTTAGAGGTGGAAGGGCTAGAGGATGATGGGAAAAATATGTATAGTAATACATATTTGACCAAATTGAGAAATACTCCAATCAGTTCTAAGCCATTTCTTGATGTGGAGTAAGACCTTGATGTTATGATGACCTGGATTGTCAAAACAATTAGAAAATGGGTTGAGTGGATAGAAAAAAAGGGCTGGAGTAGGAGCAAGACTACTCAAGCTTCTCCAGTCGCTGCTACTCCCACTTCTTCTCAAAGTGCCACACCTAGTGTTACAACTTTAGCTACTCAAGGACCTGCTCAATCTGCAGGAGGAGGTGATCAACCCATAGAGAAGAACATCTCAATAGCTCCAACTTGCCAAGGCAGTCCTCTACTAGTTATTGGAGCCCAAGTGAGCATCGAAGAAAAGAGGACTGAAGAGCCACAAGATGGTGTTGTTGCTCCAGTTTCACCTCCTCATTTTGTTGCTCCAGTTTCACCTCCTCATGTGACTGCTACTACATCTCCTCATCATAGCCCTAGTCCATCTAAAAGTACTCCCCTTTTGAAGCCAACTAGTTCCCCCATTCAGATAGTAGAGATTGAGGATGAACAGAGTACTAGCAGCGAATCCACTGAATCTGAAAAAGCCAAAAGGAAAACTCAAGAGGAAGAGAAAGTCCCGAGTTCTTCTAGGCTTCTATTTTAGGATCCTAAGAATCCTTTTTTTCCAACTTCAGTGCCAGTGACTCCGATGAGGAAGAAGATGTTCAGTATAGATTCACTTGGGGCTGCTTCTAAAGTGATCAGCACAAAGTCCTAGCTAGAAGATATCTTAGAAAGGAAAAGAAAGAGGAAAGAAGAGAGTATCCCTGCAAAGGATACTATATCTCAAGCAGTTCACTCTAGATCTATAGTAGTAAAAGCTAAGAAGAAAAATACTTTATCAATACTGGGTCAAGATCCAGAAACATAACACTTAACAATGGAGGTAGCAAAGCAAAACAAAGCAGGGAGAATTCAGGACATGACACCCGATGATTTCACTCTACATTCGATTGATCTTGGAGAGGCTAGGCATGATACAAAGGTGGGCCTATGGAGATCAAGTAATGAAGTAATAGAAGAACAATTGGAGAACCTCAAATTGTCAAAAATCAGAATGAAGGCCGAGATTAAAGAATTGAAATTTTTTTATCAAGCAATTGGTTGTTCCATTGGTAACCATTACTAGTGTGCCTACTACTGAGGACCCTACTACAAAAGAAGTGCAAGCCTTCATCTTACAGATTCAAAAGGATAGGAATTTTGGCCAGATTGGAAAAGAATGGATTGAGAAACTCAATGCAGATGGAGCTATTCTGATTGATCAAATTGGAAATGTTATCCTTCGATTGGAAATTAAGAAGGATAATATCATTTCTAATCACAAAACTTTGGCCATAGAAAAGGCAAGGTGTGATGAATGTATTTCTCTCCTAAATATGGTCATCCAAATGAAGGTGAAAGAGGGAGTTGAAGAGAATATTTTGAAGAAGGGGACTGAACCTCTATTCAAATGGCTTCAAAACATGCAATTTAAGCAGGACATGATTCAAGAGGCTGAAGAAGGACTCAAAGAAACAAGGGAAAAGGTGAAGAAGATCCAAGATAGAGCATTTGAACTCATTGGAGGATTACACACTAACCCAAAAAATAGTGGGCAAGGGAAAGCTCTCATTGGGGTAGAAGTAATGAAAAATAACTTCTCCACATACTTGAGTAATCTATCTGGAATGACTTCAAAGTGGTCAAAACAAAGTGGTAGAGTTGTGGACGCTTGGTGGATATGTACATGTGGCTACTGGAGAATTGAGAAGTCAGCTAAATGCAGTAAAGGAGTTGGCTTGGGAGCATTTGAAGTGGCTCTTAAGATTCACTAATGTACATGTGCGTAGTCACAAAGAAATGATCCCAATTAGAGTAGCTACCAAGGCATATAGGGCAAAAACTGAAAAGGGAAAGAAGTCTAAATAATTCATTTGACACTCCCTTTTAATTCTCTAATGTAAATTTCACAAATTTTGTAAATTTTGTAATACGACAAACTAGCATCTTGCCATTTTTCATCCTTAGAAGATGAACCAATTAAAATTCCTATTGTAATGGTCATCTCTCAACTCTATATGTATGAAGTTGAATCATTAATGAAAGGTTGGAAAATTTTTGGTGTGAAGTACTTTTTGTTGTAGAGTCAATTAAATGGTATTTTATATCAATCATTTTCTATTCTAGTAGATATTGTCTTCAGTCCATGTTTCCTTTTTTCTTTACAAAGAATTAAGGAGGAACAGAGCTTCTTTCCCCTGTTTTCAAGATCATGAATGGATGTGATAAGTATTGTTATGATTCATTCAGCTAAAAGATTTTGTTAACATTCTTGATTTATCAGTTATAGTTTAGATTTTAATTTCACCTTATTCTAGCCTTATGCAAATATATTTATGGATTCATAAGATGTGTGGGTACGTGAATCTATTTCAGTATTGAGAAGTTTTTCTTGCCTGAATTAAGTTCTAGTTAGGCTTAATTTGGTTTTCCTCTTCTGCTCTCGGCTTAAGAGCATACCCTGCATTAGTTTTAGAAACAAAACATAATTCCTTGGACATCATTCACATAGGGAGCTATACCTACCAATTTAGAGAGAAGCTAGTAATCAAAGAATGGCTTTTCAACTTTTGTAAATAGATATTGTTCATCATTTGGGCATTAAGAGTCATATTTTCACAAGAAACAAGAAAGGACAAATTTGTTTACCAATAGTTCTTTGATGATTCCTTCACACAACAAGGATCTTGTATTGGGTTACTATTCATAACACCATAGAGGTATTCACTACCTAATTCATACAAGATTTTTTTTCCTTGTAGAAACAATATTGAAGAATATGAAGCTCACATTCATGGCATGAAGATTGCAATTGAATGGAGAGTAGATCAATTGAACATCTTTGGTGGTTCATAACTCATAATCAACCAGGTCAATGATGTATATCAGACGAAAGATGAAAAATTGATCCCTTATAAATGCATGGTGGATGATCTAAAGAAATACTTTTCTCATATCAATTTTCAATAGGTTCCTCGAGCAAACAAAAAAGTTATCGATGCCTATGATACCCTTGAATCTCAAATTATCTATGAGAGGTCTCGACAGAACACTCCTTAGGTTTCTACAACCTAATGAGTCCAAACATGCTTTAATCAACATCCACAAGGGCATTTGCAAATCTCACTCAAACAGCTTGACACTAGCTCATAAACTTATTAGAGCTGGTTATTATTGGCCGAATATGGAGCAAGAGGCAATCAAATATGCCAAGTCCTATAAATAATGCCAACTCCATGGGAGTCTAATTCATGCTCCAGTCAAGGAGCTAATTCCATCTATCACATTATGGCCATTGCAACAATGGGCCTTCAATCTTGTGGGTCAAATTCACCCATCTTCTTCAAATGAACATAAGTTCATTATTATTGCTACAGACTAATTCACTAAGTGGGTGGAGGCAGTCCCTCTCTCTATAGAAAATGGAAAAAATGAAGCTCTATTCATCATGAATTACATCATATGTAGGTATGGTGTACCTTCCTCCATCATTACTAACAATAGAGGATAGTTTAAAAATAAGGATCTTAAGGAGTTATGTAAAATGTAATGAAATAACTTGCACAATAGAAGAAATAATATGAAATATTGTATAAATTCTTGATAATAGCTAAGATTAATAGGCCACTTCAAGGGGGAAACCTCAAAATATCTCCAATGAGAACACACTTCACCATATGATGATGAAATAAGACTCACAAGCTCCTATATATACCTAATTATGCTTAGGTTGAATAGACACAACCCTTCATTACACCTAGGCTGACCTACCTACCTAAATTATAATATAATAATGATAACATGACTTAATTAAGGATTAAGATAGCCACAAGTTGACTATTCATAACCCTAAATACAAAAATATTAAGGGCATAGCATACCCCCTCTCTTGAAAGAAAAAATGTCCTCAATGCTAACCAAGTGTGGATTCGTTTGAATGAACTTCTCATATTCTTCCATTGGATGAGATGCTAAGTCATGGTTTTGTTCCTCAACTTCTTTGTGTATTTTTGAAGAATGCACTCTGGTTCCAAAATTATTCTTCCTTCTTCATCAAGTTCTGGTAGTACTATTTGATTAGGAATATTCTAACCAATTACCTTCTTCAAACAAGAAACATGAAAAACTAGATGTACCTTTGTTGTTTGTGGCAACTCAAGCTTGTAGGCAACACTACCAATCTTTTGCATGATTTGGTATGGTCCATAATATCTTGGAGACAACTTATTATTCTTTTTTTGTTGCTTCATTGAGATTTGTTTATAAGGCTGCAATCTCAAGAAGACCCAGTCCCCAACATCAAAATTTCTTTCACTACGATGTTGTTTCACTTTTTGTTTCATTTGATTTTGTGCCATATATAAATTCTTCTTGATTCCTAAAAGTACCTATTTTTGATGAAGTAAGTGATCCTCTATTGCTTGAACTCTTGGTGACTTCCTTCAATGATGATGTAATGGAAGGAGGATGATATCCATAAAGTGCCAAAAATGGAGACATTTTTTATGAGCTATGAAAAGAAGTATTATACTACCATTTTGCAAGAGGTAACCAATCTACACACTGAGATTGTTTTTCTAAAGTGAAACAATGTAGATATCCTTCCAAACATTTATTAACCACCTCAGTTTTCCCATCTAATTGTGGATGGTATGAAGAGCTATGAGCCAATTGAGTACCCAAACATGAGAATAAATCTTTCCAAAAGTGACTAGTAAAGATAGGATCACAATCACTAACAATAACCTTAGGTGTACCATGTAGCTTTTGGATATTCTCCAAGAAAACTTTTTCAACTATATTTGTTGTAAAAGGATGTGATAATGCAATAAAATGTACATATTTAGTGAGGCGATCAACTACTTGTTGAAAATAATCAAGACTAACAAGGTTACTGAGAGGGGAGGGGTGAATCAGTAACTCTAAAACTTTAATTCTGCATAATAATATTTTTACCATTCATCCATCTAATCTACTGTATGCATGAAAAGATAAACATTTGTAACACATGAACACACAGATTTGGTGACCCAGAAACCTTCCAATTAGAAAGTAAAACTAGGGTGGGGATGATGCCCACAAAACTTCAATACTATAGTATAAAGTTGGCCGGTTAAGGCTTACAATGATCACTTCTGATGATCTGCCATGTTAGGAGCAAGTAGGATTGCTAGATCCACCTTGTTAAAGGATTTACAAACATACAATAAAGTATGCACTCTGTTAGGAGATTTACAAAAGACTGTCAAGTCTACCCTATTAAAGGATTTACAAACTGATTCACCTATTAGGATGAAATAGTGGATCTGGTTACAAATAATTGCTGATAAGATCCCTTGTGCTCGAATCACCTGATGTGATGGATATAGCTTTTTTGCATCAATTATTGACCTTACTGTATTCCTCTGTTCTACCGGTGATTCACTTTTCTTCTTCTCAAAAATATTGCAATATAACACCAAAAATATTCAACATCTCATTATTTCAAATGATATATACCATTCCAATATTTACAGTAGCAAGGTCGGCCAAACACAAGTGAACAAATATTACTGAGTCGGCCAGATGGTAAAAACTCAAGTTCCACAAACTGACTCAGTGACCTTCTGATACTCTGCATTGTCATGCACTCAGTAAGAGTAGATGCACAGTCCATACTAATCATTTTGAGTAGCTTGAAATTTGGTAACCATTGGTGACTTGGTGAATATTGTGTCACTCGGTAAAAACTGAATCCATTGATAACCTTCTTCACTTGGTAAACATTGATTCCTTTGTTTACCTTGATTACTCAATAAACACTAAGTTCTTTGTTTACCTTGATCACTCAGTAAACACTAAGTTCTTTGTTTACCTTGATCACTCGGTAAACACTAAGTTCTTTGTTTACCTTGATCACTCGATAAACACTAAGTTCTTTGTTTACCTTGATCACTCGATAAATACTAAGTTCTTCTGATGACTTGGTGAAAACTGACTGCTTGGTAAAAATTGCGAAGCTCGGTAACCACTAACTGCTTGGAGAACACTGTCTTGCTCGGTAACCACTTTGAACTTGGTAAATACTGCTGAACTACCCATATGCTTGATTTCCAAAAGAATGCTCGGTATCAACTATTTACCTACATAATTTATAAGGTAATCGCTGAATGCTCGGTGTGAACTGTAGACTAAGTGATGAGCTCGATAAGCATTCAGAATCAAATAAGTGTTGTGACTAATGACAAATATATCATAATTCCAACAATCTCTCCCTTTGGCATTAGTGACAAAAACACTTATGAGCCAAAACTTATATATAATATTTGACATATACAATATCTGACATACTAACAACTGATTCTGCTGAATATTCATGGCTTCCTTACATATGACTCCCCCATACAATATACACAAGGTATTTATATGAGTTTTATGACTTTTATTTATAGTATCTTTTCTTTTGTACATTTATCTCACCAATAACTCTTTTTAAGTATCTCTTTCTCCCCCTTTTTGACAATAATGCCAAAGAATTTTTAAAAAAATGTATTTACATAGAAACACCAAAATGTGAGATAAACTTTGAATGTACCTAAAGAATGAGTTGCAGAGTCTTATCCCAATTCTCTTGTAGAATTTTGCATGTGGATAGAGCTATTTGAACTTCTGCAAAGAGTTCAATCACATGGTCTGCAACGGGGAAATTTTTGTCATGGATCAATGTTTTTGAATGGGCAATGTGCTTCTGCATTGTGTCCATGATGGGAAGGATCATATTCTGAATATCTGACAATGTAGATCGGATCCTTGACTCTTCTCTCAACAATTCTGCTTGCTTTTCTGACAAAAATTTGATCCTAAGATGATGAGATGAGGTTGAACTGGGGTCAAGCTTTAGGTTTTGTGTGCTTGCCTTCAGATCCTCATCTATCTTATTCAATTTCTCTCTTATTTCCTTAGTATACTCGGTAACATCACAAAGCTTAGCAAAAAGAGATGTTAAATTATTAAAAGAATTTTCAATATTGGCCAAAACTGTGGTTAATTCAACCTTTCTTTGAAGTCTTCAAAATAATTATCCATAATACTATCAAAATTTTCACCCATCTCTGCTACAAACTCATTTATTTGATACAAAACTAGAATATCTTTTCTCCATACAACTGTACCTTTTGAAAGGAAAAACTTTTGTACATAGAAAAATAAACAAACTAACAAAGAACCAAATTTACAAGAGTTGGTTTTTGAGGTCCTTATACTGTCCATGTTTCTATTAAGTTGTTTCAGCAACACATCTACTAGGTCAAACTCCATGTTTTTCTTCACAACCTTATAAGCTAAATCTATAGCCTCATAGGGCATGCTATTCAATCTGCTAGAACTATACATCTTATATGCAATTAAATAAATTTTGAATCTTAGCTCTATATCAGATACATTGTTAGGTTTAATCCTCTACCATCCCATTCAGCTAGGGTTAACTTCTGAAGTTCATCCTGACTTAGGATTTTGGTGGTTTTTGATTTTCTTAACATTGGAAAACCTATGATCTTATGAATCATTTTCTTCGTTATCAGGACGGGTTTCTCTAACCACATTTGACCATTATGCATACGGCTTAAAATGTATCTTATCCATTTCATTTGAAAGTTCCTTGGCAGGTTTGAGATATGAGTCAAACCTTTGGTTTCTAGATGTTTGAACTCGAGTTTGAGGGTTCCATCCACGCATAACTCAGCTAGGGAATTATCCATATCTAGTGTCCCCATCTCTTGAACAATGCATTTGAAATGAGTATGAATGTCATTTATAAGTAGTACCTTTGGTGGAATTTTTGATTGGGCTCCATGTGGGTCGAGTGATTCAGCTATGGCGGGAACAAGCTTGAAACTAGGTGCTTTCCATTCTACTCCCTTCACAAGCATTTCAAAGCCTCTCTTTGCCTTGCTGCTGCTGGTGCTTGCAGATGCCATTGCTGCTCAGTGAGTGAATGATTTTGTTAAACAAATTCTTCATTGGAAAATCACTTCAAATTGCTTGAACTCACTTTCATGCTCTTGGAGATCTCTTCGCTCTGTATATTCTAAATTTGTGGTTAAAAATGAGATCAAATTTTGCCTTTTTGATGAAAAATCTGCCATTAATGCTCGGGTACAAAGGTAGTTGAGATGACCTAGGGTTTGTTAGATAGTCACCGACTTACTCAGTAAACCTTGCAACTCGGTGAACAAACAAAACCTTTCACATTACCGACCTGGCTTGGTTAAGTCTGAAACCAACCTTGCTCGGTAGATGCACCACAGTGAACTATGTCTTGTATCTGAAATACTAATTTGTCATTTGCACTTCTACATTTTGGAACTGCTTTAGGATATTACTTGAAGATGCAGTCCCTGGTCCTGCTTGATGAGTCTAATTAGAAATGGTAGTGTCACCCATTTCTTGAGTGACATTACCATCATTTGAACTTTCTGGCTCGGTAGACTTAGGAATCTACTGTTGTCTCATCTGTTTTTGAATGTTGTTAATTCTGGCTTTCTTTTCATCTTCAACTCTTCCTATGTTCATGCAATTTTTGGATATATGACCAAGTTCAGTACATGTATAACATCTTATAGTAGTATCTTTCTTCCTTAGATGATGCCTTGCACAGTTTATTCCAATGTGTCCATATTCTCCACAATAGTGACATCTGCACCAAGTATTGTAGTCCCAACCAAATAATGCATTGAAAATTTGTTCTGCTAGATTAAATGATTTAGATCTACATTCAGTTGCCTAGTGACCTTGTTTCTTGCATTTGTGACATTTTCCTTCAAACTTTGGTTTTTCTTTGCATTCATTTGCTTTGTGACCATGATGTTTGCAATTGTAGCATTTACCATTGAATTTTTCTTTACCATTGCTCCAACATCTATTAGATGTATGACCTAACTTACCACAATGATTGCAAGTAGGTTTTTGATTCTTTTAGGTACCCTATTTGGAAGATTCACCTTCTTCATTATATCCAAGGCCTGCTTTACCTTTTTGTCTATGAAGATTCTGCTCATTTTGCAGATTCAATTGATCCATATCTGCTTGAGATTTTATCATCCTTTCATTGACTTGTTTTTCAATATTTAAGTCATTTTTAAAACTTTCATTGATTTGTCTTTCAGATCTCAGATCACTTTGTAAGCTTGCATTGATTTTTCTTTCAGTGATTAAATCATTTCTCAAACTTGCATTCTCAGATCTTAGATTCATAATTTCTTCATTTGTGTTAGATAGTTTCCCTACAAGATCTTCATGCTAAAGGGATTGATTATTTCTTACCTCTAAGTCTTTATTTTCCTTGTTTCTCTATTCCAAAACCTCACATAGCCTAATGGATTGGATTTCTTGTTCTCTTTTGAGCTTTCTTACTTCTTCCTGCAGAGAACCATTCTTTGCTAGGAGTTCCTTGATTGCTTCACTAGCTTCGTTTGAACTGCTTGACGTTAAAAGGTCTTCAATCCTTTCTTCAATATACTGATGATCATTCATTTTTCTTGCAAGTTCCTTCCTTCTTTTTAGAGATTGAGAAAGATGCTCCTTTGCTTCATTGAGTTGAGTCATGGCCATTTCCAGATCTAGCTTTTCATTCTCGATAGATTTGTCAAGTCTGAATATCTCCATTGTCCTTGATCTTTGCTCAAGCTGTCAAACTTTATCCTGAGAACCACAAGGCTCTGATACCAATTTTTGGAAATAATCAAGACTAACAAGGTTACTGAGAGGGGAGGGGTGAATTAGTAACTCTAAAACTTTAATTTTGCATAATAATATTTTTACCATTCATCCATCTAATCTACTGTATGCATGAAAAGATAAACATTTGTAACACATGAACACATAGATTTGGTGACCCAGAAACCTTCCAATTAGAAAGTAAAATTGGGGTGGGGATGATGCCCACAAAACTTCAATACTATAGTATAAAGTTGGCTAGTTAAGGGTTACAATGATCACTTCTGATGATCTGCCATGTTAGGAGCAAGTAGGATTGCTAGATCCACCTTGTTAAAGGATTTACAAACATACAATAAAGTATGCACTCTGTTAGGAGATTTACAAAAGATTGTCAAGTCTACCCTGTTAAAGGATTTACAAACTAATTCACCTGTTAGGATGAAGTAGTGGATCTGGTTACAACTGATTGCTGATAAGATCCCTTGTGCTCTGACCACTTGATGTGATGGATATAGCTTTTTTGCATCAATTGTTGACCTTATTGTATTCCTCTATTCTGCTGGTGATTCACTTTTCTTCTTCTCAAAAATATTGCAATATAACACCAAAAATATTCAACATCTCATTATTTCAAATGATATATACCATTCCAATATTTACACTGGCAAGGTTGGCCAAACACAAGTGAACAAATATTACTGAGTTGGCTAGATGGTAAAAACTTGGTTTTCACAAACTGACTCGGTGACCTTCTGATACTTGGCATCCACAATAATACTCTACATCATCATGCACTCAGTAAGAGTAAAGGCATGGTCCATACTAATCATTTTGAGTAGCTTGAAATTCGGTAACCATTGGTGACTTGGTGAATATTTTGTCACTTGATAAAAATTGAATCCATTGATAACCTTCTTCACTTGGTAAACACTGATTCCTTTGTTTACCTTGATCACTTGGTAAACACTAAGTTATTTGTTTACCTTGATCACTCAGTAAGCACTAAGTTCTTTGTTTACCTTGATCACTCGATAAACACTAAGTTCTTCTGATGACTTGGTGAGCACTGACTGCTTGGTAAACACTGCGAAGCTCGGTAACCACTAACTACTTCGAGAACACTGTCTTGCTCGGTAACCATTATGAACTTGGTAAATACTGTTGAACTGCCCATATGCTTAGTTTCCAAAGGAATTCTTGGTATCAACTATTTACCTGCAAAATTTATAAGGTAACCGCTGAATGCTCGGTGTGAACTGTAGACTAAGTGATGAGCTTGGTAAGCATTCAGAATCGAATAAGTGTTGTGACTAATGACAATATATCATAATTCCAACACTACTACCATGATGACATTATGACCTTTAGATTTGCAAAGCCCTGTGATGAAGTCCATAGATACATCTTCCCAATGTTGGCTAGGAATAGATAAAGGTTACAAGAGACTTGATGTCTTAATGTTTTCCCACTTATATCTTTGACAAACCAAACATTTAGCCACAAACTTTTGAACATCACCTTTTAGCCCTTCCCAAAAAAATTCATGCTTGACCCTATGATATGTCTTCAAAAATCCTGAATGACCACCAATTGGGGACTCATGTAGTTCTTTGAGAATCTTGTGTTTAAGAGTGGAATTTTTGTCGAGATACAATCGCTCTTTATACCAAATAATATCCCCCTTTAGAAAAAACTTATATAAACTAGTAGGGTCACTTTTTATTTTCTGGATGAGATTACTTGTTGCAACATCATTTTTCCACTCATCTTTGGCTTCTACCACCCAATTTTCTTGTAATATTGAAAGGGCACACAATAAGGCTTCATATTTTTCATCCTTCCTAGAAAAGTGCATCAGCCACAATATTTTCCTTCCCTTTCTTGTATACAATTTCAAAGTTATATCCCAACATCTTAGTGACCCATTTTTGTTGCTCTTCTAATGACAGTATTTGTTCCAAAAAATATTTTAGGCTATCATGATCTGTCTTAAACTTGAAGTGTCAACCCATTAAATAAGGCCTCCATTTCTTAACTGCATGAAGGATTGCTAATATTCCCTTCCTGTAAATAGGTTTTAGTTGTTTTTTTACCTTTTAATTGATGACTCTCAAAAGAAATTGGTTGACCTTCTTGCATGAGAACTACTCCTATTCCATTTCCAAAAGCATCACATTCCACAATGAATTCCTTGGTGAAGTTTGGAGTGGCAAGCACTAGAGTTGTACACATAGCCTTCTTCAATTGCTCAAATGGTGCATTACCAGATTCATTCCAATGAAAAGAATCCTTATTCAATAGAGTTGCAAGGGGTGTTTCTATATGACCATAATTCTTCACAAATATTCTATAGTATCCTATCAATCCTAAGAAACCCCTCAACTTCTTAATAATTATTGGAATAGGCCATTCCATGATAGCCTTAATTTTGTTAGGGTCCACCTTTGCTTCTTCATGTGAAACTATGTGTCCCAAATACTCCACCTCCTTAAGACCAAAAGCACACTTGGATGGCTTAGCATAGAGTTTATGATCTTCGAGTAATTTTAATGCTTGATCTACATGTTGCAAATGTTCTTCCCAAGTCTTGCTATAAATTAATATAACATCAAAAAACACTAACACAAACTTTCTCAAGAACTTCTTAAAAGTGGAATTCATCAAACTTTGGAATGTAGATGGAGCATTGGTAAGACCAAATAGCATCACAAAAAATTCATAATGACCTTCATGAGTTTGAAATGTTGTCTTACCAATATCTTCCTCCTTAATCCAAATTTGGTGATAACTTGATCTAAGATCTAACTTGGTAAAATACATAGCTATATTTAATTCATCTAGAAGATCATCAATGACTGGAATAGGAAACTTATATTTAATGGTGTACTTGTTGAGCACTCTATAATTTGCACACATGTACCTAGTTTCATCCTTCTTATGCACTAGCACAACAGGTGAGGAGTAAGCACTTTGGTTATGCTTGATAATTTCTACCTCTAGCATTTCCTCAACATTTTTTTCTATCACACTTTTTTGTATGTATGGGTACCTATAAAACCTCATGTTTGGTGGCTGACTCCTTGGAACTTGTTGTATGGCATGGTCATGATCCCTCTTAGGATGAAGTCTTTTAGGCATATCTCCACAAATCATTGAGTGATGATCAATTATTGCTTGCAAGTCTAGATGAGTAAGAGCACTAGATTTAGAGACCTCTAACAAACATAGCTGGGCCACAAATCCATCCATAGCTTTCTTAAGAATTTTTCATATTTGATGAGAGCTTACCATCTGTGGGGATTTTGCCTCCAATCCCCTTAGCTCCACTACCTTTCCTTATGATTGAAATTGCATGAATATTTCTTGGAAGTTCATCTCAATTGTTCCCAATGTAGTAAGCCATTGTACTCCCAAAACAGTATATGTGACACCCATGGATATCGCATACATTGGGTTATTAAGTTGATAATCTCCCATGGATAATTTGATGATATGACACTTCCCTAAACAACTAACCATGCCCCCATCTACAATCAAAACCTAAAACTCTTGGGCTAGATATGTAAAAAAATTTAGAAGAGTTGTCAACTTTTTGTTGATGAAATTATGAGTACTATCTGAGTTGATCAACACTGTTACTTTCTGCTTCTTTAAGAAACCCACTACCTTGAGAGTTTTTGGTGCACTAAAACTTGAAAGTGCATGACAAGAAATGATTGGTTGAGAATCATGTGATTCCTCACCTGACTCCCTATCCTTCTCTGATATGGGCTCATCCTCTTCTTCCTCAATTGGACCTTCAATACAGAACAATTTATTTTCACTACATTTATGTCCTCAACTATATTTTCTATCACAATTGAAACACAACCCTTTTGCTATTTTCCCCTCAATTTGTTGTGGATTCAACCTAGTAGGTTGAGGAAGATAAGATGTTGAATATCCTTTTTCTCTCATCACATTAGCCCCTTGCTTTCTAGGAATCAAGAACTTCTCCTCTACCCTGCATTCCAATATAAAAGATTCATTTACTGAACTGGGACAAAACATGCATACCTCATGTTGAATGTGATCCTTGAGACCACCCAAGAATAAATCATTCTAGTTCTCCTTTGTAATTGTATCCACTCTTAAGGATAGATTTTGGAATTGTTGAATATAATCCTATTGGTAAATAGATTTGTCACTGTAAAAATGGCCCAATGAAGTGTATGTGGAAAACCGTTCACAACAGTTGGATAGGCCCTTGGTATGTGGAATTCCTCTGCGTTTAGAGGGGCAGCTCCCTTGTGTGATATAATTTTTAAATATTTTCAAATAAAGAATCTAAAATTCTTAAGATCAAGAGAAAGTCATTCAGGATGAATGCACCACATGACCTCAAAACTTTCTTGAGCCAACATAGAATGATAACAAAGACAATCAAGAACTACACTTGAAAATGACCATTATTACCATGTTGATTCATGATTCGTAAACATTTGCACAATATTGTGAAAATTCTCACTACAAAAGAATCAGTAGTTTATACTGCAACAATCTTGATTTTAGAACAAGAAACCAAAAGCGTATCTCATTTCATTTTCTTGCACCAAGAACATAATAGAGATTTTCAATTTCAGAGACAAAAGTTGTACATACTTTCCAAAAATTTTCTCTTGGTCAAAATTTCAGCATAGTGTTCCCTTATTCTAAAGTCCAAAAAATCCCTTTACAAAGTCCAAAAGAGCCCTTATATAGACATAGAGGTTAATAACTACCTCTTCGTGGTTAACAACCACCTCCAAAATACGTAATTTTGGAGAGGTTAATTAACCTCAATAAAATTAACCTATACAAGGAAAACTTTCAAAAAAAAAACTTTAGCTAGAATTTCTAAGGATGTATACATATCCAATCACTAGTCTTCTAGCTATGAACTCTATCTATCTAGACATAATTGACTTATTGCAGAAAGCCTTGTAAGCATCAAGGTTAATCATAATTGAATAATAATTTAGAATGAACATGTTCTCCATCCTGAGTTTGGTTGTGAAGTATTTATCCTAGATCTCTTATGTCTTGTTGATAGGCTGAAATGTTGCAATCTTCCATAGTGACTGTGACCAGACTAAGCTTCATCATAGTTTTATCATCTAATACTTGATTCTCTATTTCTAAATGAATTTGAGTACTGAAAGAATCAAGAAGAAATTAGCAATAAATATGTTGAAGATCACTTACTGCCACCCCATCTATGATAGTAGAAACTAATTCATCTGTAACTTTCATTTTCAGCTACTCCCAAGAAGCTATTAGTTTTTAAAACTCAGTCATCCCTTTGAAGATATTTATCATTTTCCAATTAATACTTTTATTCTAGATACGTGTCTAATTCTCACTTGGATCAGCAATAATTTTCTGAAGAACTAGGGTGTTGGTATCTAATTTGGCCATTTCTTGTAATTCATTAGCTACTTTTTTCCAGGTGATTTTTTGTTCCTTGCTAAAACTAGTGGAGTAACTACTGCCTTCACATTAGAGGAATCGCTAATCAAATTGATGTAAGATAATAGCATCTAAACTTGATCCTTGAGTTGTTCCTTGATTCTTTTCTCTTTCTTTGCTCTTTTTAACATTTGAGCAGTACTCACTTCAAAATTTTGAAAGTCTCTTTTTGCAGTAGATGGACCAAGATCAACCTTATCCAGAATGAAATTTGACTTGAATACTTCATCAACATTCTTTTCAATTATAGGCTTGGCTATTTCTATGCATAGATTGCCTAAATTTTTATCAATGGCTAACCTAGACATCACTTTAGTCTTTTTCACTTTAGGAGGCTTCTGAAGGAAACTAGAGATTACATCAAATGGAGGCAGGATCATTTGAACAACTTTCTTCTTCTTCTAAAGACTGGTCTGGAACCATGAATGTATAGTATTTGAAACTTGCATGTCACCTATTATATTTTTATAAATCATCATTAAATCTTCTAAATTAGATAATTGATTATCTAATTGTGTGATGTCTATTAATGATATCTCAAGAGGAGAGAGGCTCGAATGAGGAATTACTACATCATGAGAGGATGTAACAAGAATGTATGGTTCAATAGTTTGAGGAGTTCTTTGATCATTCTCATTAGATTAATTTCCTTCCTGATTCACTCTAGTAAGTTTATGTTTCATTTTTGTCCTTCTTCTTTTGACTATAAACTTAGCCAGTTGATTTAGATCTTCATCTCAATCTAGAGAACTCATATCCAATTATTGTATTTTTCTCACCAAAAGTTGCCTCTAATGCCATTTGAGATGTTTCTCTTTGATTATCTCTCCTCTTTTACTTTGAAATTCACCAGTCACTTTTTCTATTCTGATTTTAGTGACCCAATCTCTTGCTCTTTTAAGGACTTAGGCAGTTCTTTCTTTTAGGCTCTTTAACTCTTGAATTGACCAATCAATAAGAGGAAGATCTAGTAATTAAATTTTCTCATAGTAGAAGGGATCGACCAAGGAAATTTCATCATTATCTACACCTATCACATCAATATCCAACTTGAAGTCTATTACCTACCTTTCTATAAGCCACATCCAATCTCTCTTCCTAGCATTGAAATCATTTTCACAATCCTCCCAAAAGTCCTCTAGAGCCAAAAAGTGACCGAGGTTGGGGTTTAGCTTTAACTCATTAACTATGTAGCCTTTACTATCACAAGGGAAATGCATAGTATAATGATGCAAATTTATTGTGGCAATGGATCTCTCCATATTCCTCACATCTGATACAGTATCACAGCTATAATATTTGATGCTGATAGGAAAAGGTATTTCATATATCCTCTTGTTCTTGCAAAATTTATTGATTTGACTAATCTACCTACACATTTCAATCAAGACCAATTTGTCATCAACAAATCTAGGTAACATTAGGGGACACCCATCATAGGTAGCTAACTTGATATAAGTGAACTTTAGGAAATGTATGAAAGCACTTCCATATTTTTGTACTTTCATCATTGATTCTGGTGAAATTCTAAGTTTTATGGTTCCCTAAATTTCTCTTATAGTCAACATTGTGAACGCATCATTCACTTTTCTAAAATGGTGTAGGCTATTGTCATATTGTATCTAAGGAAGATGATTGTAAATAATAGTTGTATCATCATATATACCTTGCCGGTTAAGCCCTGGCCAGCTTTTGGTACTTGCAATAGTGTAGAAAAGGTATGAAGTCATATAGAAGCAATCATTTTCTTGAAGTTCCATGAGTTGTCTATGTAATAAGTCACTAATAATTTTAGCCCAATCAATGTGTTGCTTCCCTTCACAAACCATGTTAATAAACAGGAACATCCAACATTCAAACTCATGTAAATCCTAAAGTCCAATTATCTTACTTAATAGAGTTACCATGTTCACTACATCTTCCTTTAACAATGATTTGTGGATGGATTTAGCTAATTGAGATTTCCCTTTCCTTGGTTGCAAGAGCCATGACCTAGTAGTACTCCTTAGTGGTTCTTAGATTGATGTTGGCATATTGCACTCTGGTAGTTAGTCAAAAGGAAATGGCAATAGAAACAAGATCCAGACAGACAATCACTTTATTATTTGTTGAAATTACTTCCTTGGTATTCAGATGATAGGCTTTCATGCATTCCAATACTAGATCAGGACACTGTGCCGAAATGGGATGCCCTCCTATTTGAGCTAGGCCACTTTCCAATATCTTTCTAGCTAAAGGGGTCCTCTCCTCACTCTCAAGAGATGACCAAAAATCTTGGAGGAAAACACTTCCTAAAATGGTATCACCAATGTTTGGAAGTGTACTTTTTAAAATGGGAACATAATTTAGCCTTTGATATCTGTATTTCATGGTTTAATTATTGATCTTTTTCTCAATTACACCAAATGTCTTCAACTTCACACTGCCTCTTTATTCCCAGCTTCAAAGTGATAAACTAGACATTCTATCAAATAGATCTATCAACATTATTCTATAATATCTCGATTAATCCTTGACTATCATTTGATCAAACAATTTGATCACATTCTTTATGATTTCAAATTTTGCATATATGCATCTTACCAGTATGCATTTGACTGAGGATCACCATGTTTTGGAGCTCATATTAGGCATTCACAAGGATATTGTTGACGATCGTTTACTCACATCAAAAAATTGTAATGAATTGAATATTTCTATGTGATTCTTCTAATGTTACCTTGGTGTATCTGTTATCTTCATTGTTGAATGCTATGATATTATTGCCTTGTGATTATTTTGCCATGTCTAGCCTATCATTTCTCTGGGCTTTAAATAGTGTATACAACACTCTATTCTATACATGGATTGTCAATTGCCAAGGAGGACCATTCGGTGATACTATGTTGAGAAGATAGACAACGCACGTATTTCTATTAGTGAGGCGATATCATCTACAAGTGTAGCAATTTGTTAAACAGATTACATGCTCTGTATGTGGTCACCACCAAGTGTTGTAGGTTAGGAGAAGGAATAGCTATGGCTAGAAATATGGGTATGGCTCACATGTTTGGATGATGAAATATTTCATTCAAAACTTAAAACTTTTGTCACATATAGCTTGGACTTATCTGGCTGAACTTGATTTGTAGGAAATGGCAGAGCTAAGGTATTACATAAAACAACTTAGAGGCTTTGCATTTGTTAATTACAAATGCTGCTATCTCCTATGCAAAAGTGGATGAAGGCAGTCCTGGCAGTAATGTTATAGAAATGTTTTCAAGGCATTTTGTCAAATACTTGTTGTGTTTCTGTGCATGAAGCTCGCACTTTCATTGAGTTGATGAAGATTATTGATGAATCTATGTGCAAGGTTAATTGCAGGGCTGATGACTATTGTTTGCCAAGTGTTATTCCCACAAGTAGTTGATATTCATTAGTTCACCATTTCCTCGATAGCCAATTAGGAATGAATGAGTTATCAAGCACAAAGGTTCAAAAATAATGCTAATTTGTCACTACCTGATAACATTAAAGGATTTTCCAGTTTCAAGTTCATCAATCATAGCATTTAGGGAGCACACACCTTGTCTATGGTCACTGTTAGGAAAAGGAAGCAAGTCATGGCTGAGTTCTACTTCTGGCTTTTTGGGCAATTCATAGACAATTCCAAACTAGCGTTCTTGAACATATTCAAAACATTCCACCAACCTATCATAACATGCTTTCTTTTTAACATGGGTAGAGACCTGCAATTTTTAATGCTTCATGCTTTATATCTTGGTATGCATGAGAAGTGAGATGCTCAACTCTACATAAATAGCTTGTCATCTATAGATTCATGAGTTTTCATTATGACTAATCATGAACCACCCATATACCCAATCTTTCCAAGAAATTCAAGAGGTTAATAACTATCTCAAAAATGTGTATTTTGGACTCAAACATTAAACACTCTTTAGGAGGTTAATGATTAATGATTTGGTTCAAAATACATGTTTTGACCCATGAACCATAACCTTTTGAGAGGTTAATGATGGGAGAGAGAATACATAGTTTTGGAGAGGTTAATTAACCACCTCCAAAATACATAATTTGGAGCTTAACCTTAACCTTTTGGGAGGTTAATGGTTAATGATAGAATTGAAAATACATATTTTTGGGTCTCTCCATTAACCTGCAATAAATTTGGACTCAGAAGCTAGAATTTGAAAATTCAAAGTGTTGGGCAGAGCTGGGAATGAGCCAGAGATATTGAAGGGAAAATTTTCTCAAAAACTCAAGGATGAAATAATGATTTAGACAGTTAAAATGAGCTATATTTCAAAAATAACCATAGGATTAACAAGATCAAAATTGAGACAATTTTGATAATTGGGTAACAAATTCTTAATTAATCTTGTTTGTTGAAGCTTAGCAAGTTGGCTAAAGAAGTTTTTTGTCACACTATTGCTGTATTGTGCTTGGAATTCTTCTATAAAAATTGACCATGATACAGTGAGACCCTTTTTCCTCCTATGAATACAAAGCCAATGATACCAAATCAATTAATCTAGTTCTAGATATAAGGAAGCCATCTTAACCTTTTCTCCATATGGGATTTGATGTACTTCAAAAAAGTTCTCCATTTGATTTATCCATGTTAGAGGATCCTTGCATCAAATTTGCGCATATCCACCTTTGGAAAAAAATTCCTAGATCTCGTAGGATTAATAAAATTAGTGTCATTATTAGTTGACTTTAAGGTTTCACCTTGATTGCTCAAGAGCTCCTTCCTTGTTTCATTCATATAAGTGCTTAACATGTTTTGTATATCTAATATATCTCATTTTAGGTCACACATATCCTTCTTAACCTCTTCCTTGAACTTACTAAGTTCCTCATTGGGACTACTATCCTTTGTTGCTTCCCAATCTTGATTAGAGGATTTTCCTGGTGTGGTAGAACTCTTTTTGCCTCTTGTTGGAGGCCCTGTCATGATGGAAACCAATGTTTTTAAAATAAATCACACAAATGAAATGTAAATTCTCTTATTTATTTATTTTTTATTGTAACTTACTTGGGCCAAGAAATCCTTACTCTGAAAAAATCCCCCAAAAAAAATTAACAAATTTGCTGCCTTGAGAGAGAATTTTCCCAATATCTTGCTTATTTTTGTTTTTCAATTTCTCTAAGCTTTGAATTTAGGCTCCTTTACTATGTATTGAAAAACCCAATACAAGTTATACTCCAATTTGCGAGGATGTGAGAGATATGAAGATCTCAAAAAAATGTGTAGAAATAGTAATTCTACAATACTTTCCTCAAATTTGCTTTGATTCCTCTAAATTTTGGACTATAGCTTCTTTAATATGGTCTTCAAAAACCCTTTAAAAATCTTTCAAAAATTTGCTAAAATCTAAAAGTTATGCTCTTCCCAAAATTGCCCCAATGCTGAGAAAAAAGCTTGCCTCTATGGTGTCAAGATCATGTTCTGATACCACTTGTAATGAAATAACTTGCACAATAGAAGAAATAATATGATATATTATATAAATGCTTGATAATAGCTAAGAGTAATAGGCCACTTCAAGGGGGCAATCTCAAAATATCTCCAATGAGAACACACTTCACCATACAATGATGAAATAAGACTCACAACCTCCTATATATACCTAATTATGCTTAGGTTGAATAGACACAACCTTTCATCACACCTAGGCCAACCTACCTACCTAAATTATAATATAATAATGATAACATGAATTAATTAAGGATTAAGATAGCCAAAAATTGACTATTCATAACCCTATATACAATAATATTAAGGGCATATCACAAAAAGTTCAGAATCATGCAAAATTGGTCTTTTATCTATTACCCCCAGGGTAATGGTCAAGCAAAGGCATCCAACAAGGTGATTCTTAAGATCTTGCATCACATAGTTAGAAAATTTGGAAGGGAAGGCACCTTCAGATTAATTTTTCTTTGTGGGCATAAAGAACAAGTATCCAAACTCAAATGAGTACAATGCCCTTTCCTTTAGTCTATGGAGCAGTTGCTGTGCTTCTAATTGAGGTTGAGATTCCTACTCTAAGAATCTCCATGAAGGGCCTCATTACTAATGATGACTATAGAAGATCTCAGCTTCAAGAGTCAGTCTTGTTAGATGAATGTCAACAAGTGGCATGTGATCATCTTCGAGCTTATCAACAGCGTATGTCCAGAAGTTACAATAAGAAAGTAAAGCCACATGACTTCCAACTGGGCGATCTTGTTCTGAGAAAGAACACTAAGAATCATCAACAACAAGTACAAAAGGGAAGTTCAAACCCAATTGGCTCAATCCTAACATAATTACTACAGTGTTTGGATCTGGTGCTTACCAACTTTCTACAACTAAGGGAGAGGTGCTCAAGGAGCCTATCGACGACACTCTCCATCTGAAGCGGTTCTAGAGCTAATATGTTGTTAAAAGCTCTCTATATATACTTAAATATCCTTAAAAAAAAATTACAAAAATTCCTGGAAAAAAATCATTATCTTGGTGAAAACCTAGCAATAGGTGCCTTGGTAATATCAAAAATAAATAAAAAATACAAAAATACAAAAAAAAATTTAAAAAGAGAAAAATACAAAAAAAATTGAAAAATAATAGAAAAAAAAGTGCTATTGATGAAAACTTGGCAAACAAGCATCATGGTAGGAAAAAATTAAAAAAAAGAATCTCCGCCAAGAAGGTGAAAACCTGGTAAACAGACGCCTCTTGTTTCAAATGCTATATCTTGCAGTGTATCCTCTGGCTTCTTGTAGAGTTGCTTTCCTTCTTTAGTTTGCTATTTTTTCTCATGCATTCATGGATTGAATCTTGTCATAACTTAGGGGAAACACCCTACAGTTTCATAGGAATCTCTTAAGCTTCAGTCACCTATTGTTCTAATTACGTCTTCCTACTATCGCTAGTGTCACTTTTTGAGATTCCTCTCATGGACAATCTCTTAAGCTTCAGTCACCAGTTGTTCTAATTATGTCTACCTATTGTCGCTTAATGTCACTTTTTGAGATTCCTCTCATGGACAATCTCTTAAGCTTCAATCACTAGTTGTTCTAATTGCATCTACCTATTATCTCTTAGTGTCACTTTTTGAGATTCCTTTCATGAACAATCTCTTAAGCTTCAATCACTAGTTGTTTTAACTATGTCTGCCTATTATCACTTAGTATCACTTTTTAAGATTCCTCTCATGGGCAATCTCTTAAGCTTCAGTCACTAGTTGTTCTAACTACATTTGCCGATTATTGCTAGTGTCACATTTTCAGACTCCTCTCGCAAAAAATCTCTTAAGTTTCAATCACCAGTTGTTCTAACTATGTCTACCTACTATTGTTTAGTGGGACTTTTTGAGATTCCTCTCATGAACAATCTCTTAACCTTCAATCACCAGTTGTTCTAACTGTGTCTGCCTACTATTGCTAGTGTCACTTTTGAGATTCCTCTCATGGAAAAATCTCTCTTATGTTAGTCACTAGTTGTCCTAACTACATCTGTCTATTGTCACTCAGTTTCCTACTAATGTTCTTCTTATTAAAGATTCCTCTTTGACTTCAGTCCCTAGTTGTTCTATTTATGTCTTTCTACTATTGTCACCATAGTGAAGAGATTTCTTGCATCTATGTTCTGGACATTGACACTTGACATCAATCCTATAACACAGAAAATGAACTTAAAATGATAAATTTTCTTGGGATGTGCTAAGCTTTTCTTTGTTTGTTTTTCTTTTTCTTTATCATGTCTCTTTGAGCAACTCAGTGATATCTCTTTTGGAAGCAATGACTATGGGGCATGATCTTTTCTTTGCTTTTTTTTTGTGGTTTAGTTCCAATTATCTGAAACATCCACATAAAAGGGGTGTCCACTATAGCCTCCTTCTTGTAGTGGATGGTAATGTGAACCTTGACTCCTTTTCTATGAATAATTCAGTGAGGTTGGTTCTTCTCCTTGCTTGTTTGAGTGAACTCCTTATGCTATTGTAAATATTGATAATTGTATTGCTAACTGAACGTACGGGTCACTGCAAGTATACCTAGCACACTTCTGTCTCAAGTCACAAATGCAAGGGCCATTGCAGACAAAAAATTTACTGATTAATTAGCATAAGAAGGATCTCTCATGTGTCTAGTGTGTTTTCATGCAAGAAACATTTTGATCATCCTAGCATTTATGCTCTAATTCTTATGTTAACTTGCTAAATTAAAAGGGACAAGTGTTCCGGTTATTTCGGCTTCTTCTACCTCGAATACTTAATTTTAATCCTAAAAAAACTAGAGCAAATTTCCTATTCATATTCATATTATTAAAACGTTAGTAGGGATTGTATGACATCTAGGGTTTCATTATACACTCAATGATGATAATAATCAAAGCTTGATAGCCAGACCTATTGTTGCATCTAGTCTAGGGATTACATCTAGTATCAGCTTGCATTGCATAAGCACATGGTTTGATTGTAAATTTTCCTACATCCTTTGTGATGAGGGATTATTGGCTTCTTCAAAGTATCATGCTTCTTTACAATTGCAAGTGCATTCGGTCCTTTGGTTCATCCTATCGATCTTCACGGGATACTTGTCACTATCAACAACAACAAAACATTGCATGAGATGTTAGTTCATTCATACATCAAAATCAAATTTGCATTCATACATCACATCATATTTGCATTCATAATAAAAACATTAAACATCTCATGTATAAAAAACTATAAAGAGAGACAAAGATGACACCTATAAATGGTACTCAACTCAAAATCTCGTGTATATATATATATATATCAAAAGGTGTACATTGATGCAATAATGGATACTGCTCAAGTGTTGTCAATCAAAAATAGTACAAAATGGTGTTGGCACACTAAGGGATACAGAGCCATATAAAAACTAGGGAAAAAAGGTATCTAACTCTCTCCTTCCTCCTCACCTCCCACTGGTGGCAAAGGAGGAGGAGGAGGAGGAGGCATCTCAGGTCTCGCTGTAGGTCGCGCACCTCTTGACTCTTTGGCATATCATGAAAATTGAGGCACTCCTCAGCCTCATTTGGTATAACTACTAAATAAGAGAAAAAATAGTATGTCACCCTAGCTGAGTGTAGCTACATCTCATCCTACTACTTCTTAGATCTCTGCACATCTCACTCTGCCTGCTCCCACAGCCCATGGATCTCACACTCCCAATCCATGATCCAGGAGTCTCTAATAGCTACCTAGATCTATAATTTTCCTAGCTATTACTATGTGACCCATATCCTCTCTCTGGCCCTCCTCAAAGCCTCCTACATCTATGTCAATAGATCTCCACCCTGGGCTCTGATAGTAGGCCCATCCTACATCTCCTCATCTCCCTACTCAGCTAGCTACTCCACTAGCCATTGCTCCTTTGTACGAAGTCTCTAATGCCTCTAACCCATCCTACTCCCACCAAAATTTGGGGCTAATCCCATTTTTCTAGCCAAGATCTACACTTGGCATGTCCTATGTCTCATCTACTCTGGTTGCTACGTTGGTGCCTAGGGTGCTTGCACTAGCTATCTAGGTGTGACCATCCCCACTAGATCTGTAAACCATGGAAAGGGATGACTCTCAAAATAGGCTTGATATGAAAGAGTCATCCCTATATCTACTACCACTAGTAGATAGTCCCACTATGTCACAACCAAGTTGCGCACATCTATCATCGATCTCCTAGGATCCAATCTTGGGGACCACCCTTGGTCCACATCTCTAGCTAGTCATGCATAGGAGCGGTACTCCTGTGATATATCCTGTGGCCTCCCATAATTTTGTCATACATAAGTTAGTGGGAATCTCTCCACTATATAAATAGACTAACCTATCAGTGGTCATGATGCAAATATATGCCCTAGCTCCCAGGGTGCCTCATCCTAATCCTCTATCTCTCACCAGGGTCACCATACTATAGACACCAAGTCATCAACACAACCCCTCCACTACTCAGTCTTCCCTAAAGCTATCTGTGTAAGCTAGCCTCTATATCTACAAATATATGGCTCCATGGGTTGCCACTCATTGGCAAAAATGGGCCTCATGATTGGTAGGTGCTCCCATGACCAGATTTGGAGAACATAAACCCCAGCGGCCATTCTCTTCTTCTTGTGATATACTACCTCATGCATCTTGTGATACATGTGTGTAAACATGCACTATCCCCACCCATATCTCTCTAGGGTCTCCAACATCATTTGTAACATCCTGCCCCATCTACACTCTAGTCTATGCTGGCCCCTGTTAGGCATCAAGAAACAACTGATAAATATCCCCAAAGTTGTTGCCAATTTGTGCGTGTGCCCATAGGTATACACAAGCTCATCCAAGGTGATAGCTTAGCCCATGATTAGCTCCTCCTCAAAGATGGCTCTTAGTGCCTCTATACCTATTTGTGATGTTGTGTCATATACCACTCTCAGCCTGTGGAATGGGATCCTCAGTATTTGGTAGATGTCCTCCGGCATGATCATCATCTCCCCCTGGGGTAGATGGAAGGTTTTTGTCTTCGAATGGAAATGCTCCACTAGTATAGTCAGCATGTCGTGATTCACCAATACTAGTTGAATCTTTCAAAGATATGTTAAACCCAATCTATTTATGTGAGCCATATTGGCATTATCAAGTCTCTACAATAAAGCTCTATACGGCGAGTAATGGGATCAAAATTTGACATCCTCAAAAGTAACTTGCACACACAGAAATCCAACATGCAAATTATTAGTCTCCACTCGACAAATGAATATGACAAAAATAAGCACAAAATTGCAATAAAAAGTCAAATTTCAAATTCTAAAACTTGCACTTAACAACAAATTTTTGCATGACCATGCAAATTCTTGCATGAGATTGCACATCTTCGTGTCATGATGAACTTTCTCACGTGAGAGGTAATTAACTAGTAAGTGAAAAACAAACCAAACTTAGGGTTTTTCACGTGATAGATGGGTATCCACCACATGAGAAAACACACAAAGCCACGCAATGAAGTACTAGTTTGGTACTTCTTCATGGCAACTTCAATTGGTTTCGCATGATGAGAGACATCCTCGCACTAGAATTGACACACAACTATTCAAAACCCCTTAGATGACGTAAAATACCTTGAAAAGTGTGAAAAATTAAATTTGAAGCAAGGTTATCAACTACTCACCAAATGCCCATAGTCCACTAGGCAACTGTGTCATCAAGAGCGCTTGAATCGATGTGTCAACAAGGGGAGCACCATTTTCACCTCAGAGCTCTATTCACCATAAAAGATAAAAGTACAAATGATTTGAAAATGACCTTGTGGGCCCCTATATAGGTTTTGACCTAATTTTTCAAAGTGCTTCAATTGATGTGAAAATCACCCCCTAGCTAATTAGACCACTCTAAAGCCATTTTTAGAATTGAATTTGTAATCTGACACACTTAAGCAACTCAAAATCACATTTTAAAATTTTGGGACCGACATGATCAAACACTTGTGTAGTCTAAACTTTCTGATACTTTGTGAAACTTGGAATCTTATGTCTTCATCACTTGAGGCATTGTTAGTTCATGTTTTTCAGAGTCACCATTTTTACTCATTACTTTTGGTTTCCTCTTGTCTTTGTCATTTTAGTTCGAACCATTGGTTTTGTCAATTCATCAAACCCAAAAATGAAGTTGTGTTTGTATTCTTATATTTATTTGACTTCATGTTTTACCATATCTTCCCCCCTCAAGCTAATATTTTGACGAAGTTCTCCCTTATAGCTAGCTTGAACCGAATGTGTTTTATTTCAAAGCATCATTTTGTTGAAGTTCGAAAGATGTCTTGGTATAATGGACATGTTCCTTGTACTCCTTGAACCTTTTGAACCATTTTTACCAAGTTCAAAGGGCACTAAGCCACATTGAACCCCTTGTACCAAAGGAACTAGTTTGTGGGTTCAATAGTTCTTTCATTTCATCATAACAACTCTCCTTAGAGGACCCACTTGACATGTTGCATTCCACATGGCACATGAGACACACAACAGTTGGTTGCCTCATCATGATTAGCATGGTTGTGGGTGGAATTATGATTTGAAAGGTAAGTACAGGCAGTTAATGACCAAGTGAAATTGTCATTAATAAATGCGCCAGAGTTTTGATTAAAGGTGTTAAACTAAAGATTTGGCACATGTAAAGAGGGATAATCATTTAAAGTACTTGGCTCCTAATTTAATGCTAGTACCCTTTCCGCCCTATCATCTTTCCTTCACAGCATGTTAAAAAAATCACTTCCATCCTTTATGCAATTAATGGTCACGTCCTTCTTTGCAAAATGCGTTTGAAGGAAAGTTTTCTTGTTTAGAAGGAAGTTATTAAGTTTCTTTTTCTGCTCAAAATAAATAATCGCAGGAGAGAAATGGAGAAAACTAGCCTTCTTTCATAATTGAAATGGTCGTCATCCTCCAAGTAATTCTTTCATCTTGTATTTATTTCTTCCCATCCCCCATGGGGTAAATCATATTTTTGGTTGTTTCCTTGATTTGGATTCAAATATAGAGCTCTTAAAAATCATGAAGTCTACATTACATATATTTGGGAACACCCATAGTCTGCAATGTAAGTCCCCCATTATAGCTGAGAAAAACTTATTAGGGGTTGATTTGGGAAGAATTTTAGAAAGATTATGTGATATTCTAGCCCAACCTTTTTCCACTAAGGCCTTAGACATGAACCTAATCATGGCTTCCACTTTCCCTCTAGCTTACCCATGCCTAGAGCTAACTCAGGAATGCATACACATGTACAATGTGTCCAAAGGCCATATACTAAAAAAGGATGGAAGTGTCTTGTTGCATATCAATAGAGAGACCGTGTCTGGTTTATTTCATTTGGAAGAGCAACCATTTTCTGATCTCACCTCAGCCTTGTCTGTGGTTAGGTTTGTCAAGAAAGCTAGTGATTATAGAAATGTCATAGAAAAAAGTTGGACATAAGCTTTCTATAAGGGTGGTTCAAGGTTACCCAAAACCTTAAAGAAAATCCTAATGACTATTGAGGTTCAAGACATAATGGTTCTTTTGCACAAAATTTATGGTTCCCCTGATGTTTCTATTCTCAAGAATTGGATGTACTTTTATGTTCAAATTGTGTTAGAAGGTTCACAATTTTTAGATTGGGCAGAACTAATTGTCAACTCCCTCAGAGACCAATTGAAAGGTGCCCTAAATTTGAAGATAGATTTTTACATGTCCTCTGACTTGATGTACATGTTAGCTATGACTCAAGATTTGCATCAATTGCCACATGTACCCTAGACTAAGGAGATCACCATATATAGTTATTGCCCCTTATTACATAAAGATAAATCCTTAAATAATTTTAAGAGGGTTCATGATGTCTTCTCTAGAAAATTGTGCTTTGAAATGAAAAATTCTTTGCAACACAGAGTTTCACTTGAGTCCCAAAGACTTGTCCAATCTTTTGGTAGCCTATATGTTCAATTCCCAAGGTTTACATATTTGAGAATAGGAGGTTTTGATAAAGAATGCATGCATCTTCCTAAGTTTTCCTTTGATTGTTTCATTTTAGTAGAAGTAGCATAGCATTTAATTTTTGTGATAAATAAATTCTCAGTGGAGGAAGCCTATGATATTGTTTTCCTGCTTAAACTTGGCAAGTTAACATGTGGAAGCATGGAAGATGCCAAATGTATAAGTTCTTATCTAGTTAAATTTTGTTTTGGTATGTATCAAGCTAGAACGAACTTTGATAGCAAAGGCATCATCCATAGCTTGTTTGATAGCGAGGTTAAAATTACACATGTCCGTACTATGCAATATTTTTGGGAAGACTGTACTGATGAACTAGAAGTAAAAAGGATAGGTTTATCTAGGTTTACCATTTCTCAAATTATCCCATTTCAATTAAAGCAGGGAATAGATATCACAAATATAGAAGATGATGAATAGACATTCTAACCTCTTAGGAAATTGAACCTGTAAACCTTGCCATAAATTGGGATTCTAAGGAAGAAGATGATATCCTTGAAATAATAGCTAATGTGTTTAAAAGGATAAAATCTTGGTTGAAATTGAAAAAGGACACCCCTGCTAATGTCAAGGCTGATTTTGTTTCTAATATTGGTCTCCCCATTGTAGGTAGCAAAAGGTCCTCCAAAATTTATGAGAAAAAGGCTCATAATCCTCCCCTTGTGCAAAAAACTTGTTCTACCTGGAAAGCTAAAATGTCATCTCCAGTAAGCCCTCACCAAGTTATCTAGGTTGATAGCGAGCAAGGCAAGGACCAAGGTGGAGAACTCATTGACAATAGCCAAAGAGTTTAGATGATCGTGGGTTCATCTCCTCCAAGGGTACAGGTTGTAATTACTCTAGAAGGGGCTGCTAGATCATGATAGGATGCTACCACTCCAAACTAGCTTGTGTCCTTGATAAATAGGAAAAGGAGTCTGGTTCTAGTTTCTTTTCCTATGGATGACATTCTAAGCAAGTATACTAACAAGGCTCCCAAACCCAAGAGGACCAAAAGCACTACAAGGATAACTTTTGACAATGCAACTGGGATGAGCATCGCTGAAGTGGCTACTTCTAGCCATAAGGAGGGAGTGGAAAAATTGGATTTGAGAAATTTTGAGGTTACACACATCAACCTAGGGGTAATGAACCATGAAACAAAGGAGCATTAGGTAGAAGCCTCCACTAAAAAAATCATCTAGTCACAAAAAGATGGGATAAAAAAGAAGTGGTTGAAAGCTAAAAACAATGCGATGACAGAGTACATAAACTCCTTAAAAGAACAAAGCTCTATTCCTAGTAATCAGTCACAAGCTACCTTCAATTCCAATGCTCTCAAAAATTAGCAACTACTAGAAGATCTAAATAAGGGGAAAATGATGATGTTCATGGTGTCTAGTTGGATAAGCTTGGTAATGAGTCAAGTTGCCAAACTTATGCAAAATTTGCATGAAATTGTTTCCCTAGTAGGGGCTACTTTGAATGAATTCTATTCTCAATCTAGGACATGGAAAACTGATGTTGAAAAACTATCAGCCATGGTGTCTCAACTAGTGGAAGTAGAAGAATTTGGGCCAAAAAAGTTCCTTCAAGAGAACCCACTACAACATGTAGATGCAGGTTTAACTCAAGTTCTAAGGAAAAATATTTCCAAGAGGGTGTCAAACTATAATTTTTCTATTTCAAGGATGTAATCTTCCAAAAAAGATTTCAAGGCATTACTGGAGAAGGTAGATAGAGATTTCCAATCTATCGGTTCACCCTTGCCTAGCCCCCTTAAAGAAGGAAGTTTTCATGTAGAGACAATTGTCAAACAACATGAGGAACATATGAAATCTATTAAGGACAAAATAGACCTCACATCATTTGACTTCTCTAGAGTGGAAAAAAGTGAAGTGATTGCAGGAACCTATACCTTGCGACTACCACGCTAACTCGACACGATGAACAAAATGAAGCTGGATAGAGACATATGGAGAAATTGCCTTCAGAGCATCAAGAATTGAAACACAACCACCATGACTGAGTTCATGAATGCATTTAGAATTTGGAAGCTAGCACATGGGCAAAAAGATGCCGAAGATGCTAAAGAAGAGGAAGAGGAGGAGGAAACCGCTTGATTGATCGATGGTTATTTTATGTTTTTTGTTAATTTGCTAAAAAATGTTTTAGTTATGGTTCTTATCAGTTAAACTTCAAGTCTGCATACCTGATTCTAATGTTTGTTTTCATAACTACTTTTAACTATCCAAGAATTGGGTTTTTAGGGAGATTCTTAGATAGCTTATTATTTAAGCTTAAGACCTAGTGGTATTGGGGGTTGGCAATTTCTGATGGATAACATAATGTGACTGATTTACTTAAAGTTTTATATTTTCATGCAACGTTTCTAAGTTTTTCTAGTGATATATATATGACCAGTATTGTTCTTTGAAAGGAAATATTTGAATGTTCAAAGATGTATGCTTTGAAATATTTCATTACTGATTTAGTATTGAATTGATATTGAATTATTGAATGTTTCCTCATGTGCTGGATGTTTCTTCCCTCGTGGTGTTTTTCCCTCAAATTTTTTTAATTTATGGAATGTGATTGATAGAGAAAATGTGTGTTCTCTTTCTTACATGTATTCATCTTTATTTTATCATTATTATTTAGATTGTTCCTCCACCCAAGAATAGAAGGGAAGCCTTATTACTTTCAAGTTAAAAGTAATCTTCTTTTAAAAAGTGGTTTTGATTGAAAATTCAATAAGGGAGCTGAACCTTACTAAAATTCAGAGAGGAATCATGAATGTCAAAACTCCTCAATTGTTGGGAAGTTGTATTTGTCTTAAAAACTTGGGCATAAAATCTTTTATTCCTTTTCTATGATTTAAAAATAAATTTGTTCACCAACAGATTTTTGGTGACTTCACTAGGGATCGATTAGAGAAGACTTAGTATTTACTAGTTAAAAAGTTGATATTATGTTCTAGCATGGTACTCCCTCATTATAATTTTTTCCTATTTTTCAACCAAATTTTGGATTTAATGATACCCAAGAAGATATCATATATAATTTGAATGCAGTAGCCTAGGAAGACAAGCAATCAACAATATTCTCAATTTGGTTGAGTTCTTGAAAGGGAAGAAGAGATTAGTAAACAACTAAGAGGAATCCCTATGGTTCAAGAATCTATCATAGTAAATAGATTGGTCCAAAGACTAGCATAAAACTAGCTAAAAAGAGGTTCACAAGAGCTAATAGGGAATGAGGTCTTACTTATGATGACTTTGAGGCTCTTGAATTGATTGATTTTAAACCTAATCATACCCATAAGAGGAAAAAGAAAGTAAATTCAGTTAGTAGACCTACCTCCCCACCACCATCACAACCCCCCTATCTCTACGAGCTCTTGATATTCTCGATATCTTCATACCTATCATTTTGAACATCCAACCTTTGAATATTATCCCTCTTGTTATGGCTTTTTGGGGTCAAGAAAATGGACCACTCCAACTCGAAGCTAATCTTGGGGCTATGCCCAAAGGTGCTAAAGATCTTTTACCTAAATTTAGTGGAGATGGAAAAGTTCTAGCTAAGGATCACCTAAGCTCTTTCAAAGAATCTTGTGGAATTATGGATGTCCCTATTGAAGATGTCATAGTCTGACTCTTCATTTAAACATTTATTAATGTCACTGCTAATTGGTTTAATCACCTTCCCCGTGCCTCCATAACCAATTGACATACCATGACTCATGCCTTTTAAGCACATTTCAAAACTCCAAGTGATGGGAATTCTCTCCTAATTCAATTGTCTCAACTAAAGAAAGAAATGCATGAACCCATTAGAGAATTTGTGGCTAAATACAATAAATTTCTAGAAAGGATTCATGTAGCCTTAAGACCTAATGTAGAAAATTGAAAGGGATTCTTTATAGGAGTGATGTCTCCAGACATTTCTTTTCATATGAGAAGAAATATACCTATTGACCTAGCCACTGCCCAAAGCTTAGCCATTGAACTGGAAGATGATCTGATAATAGTAGGGAAATGGAGAAGAGATGTTCAAACCTTTAATCCTCAAACTTCCACAAGTACATACCCTATGGTCTAGAGATTAGTTAATGATGTTATTACACTAAAAAGGTAGTAAACTAGACCTAATATCTACCCAAATCAATATCAAAACTAGTCTGGATGAAATACTCTCCACACAGAACAAGGTAAACCTGCTTACCAGTTTCCTGGTCCATAGAGTAAGTTGCAAATTGAAGCTTCTCCCCATAAAGAGGTGATGTGCTCATTCCATATCACCATTGATCATGATGGTGAGACTTATATAGATTGGCTAAGACATTTGCAAATGAAAGAAATTGAAGGTCAACATGGAATTGTTACTAAAGTTGAAACAGATTCACCTGAAATAAGTACCTCACATACTTTCTTTCTGGAATATGAATCTGATATAGATGGAATGGAGAAATTTTTCTAGCCACAAATGACCCTACATGCTCTATGATAATAGAGGACAAAGAGCTTCCAAATTTCATTATGGGACAAACTTGAATCCACAAGGCATAAAAATGAAAGCTTCATCTCAAATTGTTAAATATCCCACCAAAGGTATGGAAAACACTTCTCCTAAGAAAACAATTGTGAATCCTAGTTCTTCTAATTCCTTTGATATATTTCAGTTTTGTAAATCTTCCACTATTACTATATCTACTGCTGATTATTATTTTTTAAATTCCTAAGGAACTAGATAGACTTATGGATTTTATTAAAGGTGAGTCATGTAATAGTTCACAACTCATTGGTGAAACCTCTAACTCTGTCGAGACACCTGTCTCAACCAATGAGCATTTCCAAGAACAAGCTACCAATTCCAAAAATCCTATAATCCTAGAGACTGATGGCCAAAATAGAAAACCTTATCCTTTTTCTATTTCTATATTACTCAATGGAAGGAAACTCAGCAATTGTATTATAGATTCTAGTGCATCTGATAACATAATGCCTTCTTCTGTCACTAAAGCTTTGGGCCTAACCTGCACTAAAAATTATGGGAAGTGCTACTTTATGGATGGTAAATAAGTACCTCTGATAGGCTAGGTGAAAGAAGCACAAGCAGTTTTAGCAGCATATCCAAATAAAAGGTTGAAATTGACTATATTAGTGGTAGAAATACCAGCAAGTTATGGGATGCTACTCAATAGAACTTTCTATAGAGATATGGGTGGTGAAATAAAAATGGATTGGTCTCAGGTGGTTATTCCTATGAGGAATAAGAAAGTTCATTTAACCCCTAAGGAGAAAAATAAGAACATAGGTTTCCCTGCAGATGACCCTAGATCTCATACTGTATACCAAGAATGTCAATTTGGTAACTACTTTATTCAATCTAAAGAAGAAGTAGAACATTTGGAAGAAAATGAAACATGGAGTATGGAATTTGATAGAAGCTACTCTAGTGCCAGATCAAGAGCAGGTGTAGTTTTAATTTCTCCTAAAGGAGATATCGTGACTCATTCTTTCAAATTGGATTTTCACAATATTAATAATACTTCTGAGTATGAGGCCCTTCTTCTAGGATTGCATGAAGCAAAGTTAAAAGGAATAAGATTAGTAGTGGTGAAAGGGGATGCAAAATTAATTTTGAAACAAGTAAGAGGTTCATATGTAATAAAAAATTAATTCCTCAAACAATATCAGAATTTGGTAAGGAACAGTATTGAATTCTTTGATGCATTCAATATCAAAGTGATACCAAGAAGTGAGAATTCTAAGGTAGACTCCCTTGCAGTATCAATTGATTTACTACTCCCACATCCAAAATTTGACCAAAAGGAGTATAGAATTGAAATGATCTACCGCCTTAACATACCAGACAATGTAAATCATTGGAAAGTCTTTGACAATGATAAACAAATTGAACAATTCCTAGCTTGTGCAGGATGGTTTGCTGAGTCTTGTTTTGAAGGATCTTCAAAGATATTGAGTGAAGAGTTGTTAGTTCCTCCCGATGAACAAGAAGTGGTCCAATTAAAAGGAAATAGAATTCCTCATGGCTTGGTTTCCCTTGAAAACATGTTTTCAAAAAAAAATGAAGGATTTATACTGAGAAAAGGCCTAGACCTTGGGGTGGATAAAGAATATGATAATATTAACATTGGTGATGGTAATGATCAAAAATGGATTTCCATTGGGAAGACCTATTCTTCAGAAGAAAAGAATCAACTCATATAATTGTTAATGAATTTTAGAGCAGCTTTTGCTTGGGGTTATGATGACCTAAAGAACTTTAGGAATGGAGAGTATAGACATCCTATTCCCTTGAAACCAAAAGTTGTCCCTTTCAGACAAAAGTTGAGAAATTATAATCCTAAAGTCTCAGAAGCCATCTTCAAGGAGGTAGAAAAGATGCTCAAAGCAAGAATTATTACCCTATTCACCATTCTACCTGCATGGCCAACATTGTGCCAATGTGAACGAAAAATGGAGAAATAAGAATTTGTGTAGACTTTCACAATCTAAATCAAGCTAGCCTCAAGGATAATTATGCACTCCTCATTATGGAAAATTTGTTACAAAAACTAACAGGATCAAAAAAAATGTTAATGCTTGACAATTTCTCTGGTTATAACCAAATCAACATAGCTGAAGTTGATCAACACAAGATAGCCTTTATAACTCCCTCGGGTACATTCACCTATAATAGGATGCCTTTTGGTCTCATTAACATTGGTGCCATATTTCAGCAAGCAATGAACTCCTCTTTTAAGGATTTGAGAGATAAAATTATTGTGATTTATCTAGGCAAATTAATAGTGTTCTCTAAAAAGTGGATAGATCATTTGAGAGATTTGTCCATGGTTCTCCAAAGATGTAGAGAGCGTGGGATATCCTTGAATCCTAAGAAATTGATTTTATTTTTTGAAGAAGGGAAATTGTTAGGCCACATCATTTCTAAGAAAGGTATTCAGATAGACCCTAAGAGAGTAAAGCCAATTCAACAATTAAGCCTCCTAGTGAATAGAAGTGGAGTCAAATCTTTCTTTGGTCAAGTTAACTTTCTTTGGGCTTTTGTGTCAGATTTTTCTAAACCCACCAAAGACATAATCAAATTGATGAGTGAGAAGGAAGTTTTCAATTGGAATGTCGAAGGTAAGAAAGCATTTGATGGAATCAAGAAATCTATTGCTTTGGCTCCTACTTTAGTTACTCCTGACTTTAAAAAAGACTTCATCATATATTGTTATGCATCTGAGCATACTTTGTCAGGCATTTTAACATGGAAAAATAATCAAGGTAACAAATTTCCTATTGCATTTATTAGTGTACCTCTAAAGAAACATGAATTAAATTATTCACTCATCGAGAAAAAAGACTTCACAATGGTCAAAGTTCTTAAGAAATTTAGGTACTATATTCTACATTCTCAGTCAGTTCTTTATGTTCCTGGAAGTGTTGTAAAAAGTGTTTTAACTCAACAAGATGTGGGACTGAATAAAAGGGCCACTTGGGTGGTTAAGTTACAAGAATATGACATTTATATAAAACTAGAAACTTAGTGAGAGGGAAGGGTTTGTGTAAACTAATTGCTGAAAATGTTATTGTTACAAATGAGAAAAAAGAATTGCCTCAAGTTCTGTTGGTGCTTCACAGATTCATGGTTTTCCAAAGTAACATACTATTTAACATATTAGGACTACCCTGAAGGAATGTCACCCAAGGAGAGAATAAATTTGAAGCTAAAGGTTGTGAAATATGTAATTTCTTAGGGTTTCTTATATAAGAAGGGAATAGATGGAACATATCTGAGGTGTGCTGACAAAAGTCAACAAAAACAATTACGCAAAACATTTCATGAAGAGGCATGTGGTGGTCATTTTTCCTCATTAGTTAGCTTTCAAAATTTTGAGAAATTGTTTCTACTAGCCTGGCATGTTTCAAGATGCTTATTTTTATGTCAAGGACTATAAAAAATGCAAGCTATTCACTGGAAAACCTCAATTAGAAACACTACCCCTCAGACTAGTAATTATTGATGAACCTTTTAAACAATGGGGTATTGATTTCATTGGACCTATAAATCCGATGTCAAGTGCAAGACATATGTTCATCCTAATAGCAACTGATTATTTTACTAAATGGGTTGAAGCTATACCTACTAAGAAAGAAAATACTCAAGTAACCTATGATTTTCTTCTAAAACATATTCTGGTAAGATTTGTGGCACCCACTAAAATTGTTGTTGACAATGCGTCCTACTTCTCTTCTGAAGATATCACTCTTTTTTGTTATTAGAATGGAATTACCTTAGCACATGCTTCAAATCACTTCCCACAAGGTAATGGCCAAGCTGAGTCGAGCAATAAAAATTTGGTTTCCATCATGAAAAAATTGGTGAGCAATAATGGCAAGGATTGGCATAAAAATTTGTATGAAGCATTATGGGTAGACAGGACTTCCCCTAAGAGGTCTATAAGGATATCTCCTTTTGAACTAGTATATGAAATTAATGCACAGATATCTCTACCATTGAATCTTGCAACTGCAAAATTACAAACCATCATTGAAGATGCCTATTTTTAATCATCCTTGGAGAAAAGAATCATGTACCTAACAAAACTAGAATTAGAGAGAAATAAAATGGTAGACAGGATCACAGAACATCAAATGAGGGTGAAAAAAGTCTTTGATCAGAAAACAAGACCAAGAAATTTCATGCTTGGTGACGAAGTCCTTTGTACATGTTAAGCCTATGTTCCTACTTTATTCCCATTTTTTATTTGTTTTCCTTTTTTCTTCCTAGTTTTTTCATTTTGTTTTCCTGCCTTAGGTCTACCAACAAAGTATCTGAGTTCTCTATTTTTCATGTGAAAACTAGCCCCCAGATAGAGCCAATGTCAGTTCATGTTTTTTAGAGTCACCATTTTTACTCATTACTTTTGGTGTACTCTTATATTTGTCATTTTAGTTCAAACCATTGGTTCTATCAATTCATCAAACCCAAAAATGAAGTTGTGTTGGTATTCTTATATTTATTTGACTTCATTTTTTATGATATCTTCCCCCCTCAAGAAATTTTTTTGACCAATTCCTCCCTTATAGCCATCTTGAACCAAATGTGTTTTATTTGAAATCATTTTTTGTTGCAGTTTGGAAGGTGCCTTGGTATAATGGACAAGTTCCTTGTACTCCTTGAACCTTTTTAACCTTTTGTACCAAGTTCAAAGGGAACTAAGCTACGTTGAACCCCTTGTACCAAAGGAACTAGTTCATGGGTTCAATACTTCTTGCATTTCATCAAAATAGCTTTCCTTGGAGGACCCACTTAACATCTTGCATGAGACACACAATAGTTGGTTGCCTTATCATGATTACAATGGTTGTGAGTGGCATTATGATTTGAAAGGTAAGTATAGGAAATTAATGACCAAGTAAAATTGTCATTAATAAATGCACCAAAGTTTTGATTAAAGGTGTGAAAGAAAAGATTTGGCATGTGTAAAGAGGGATAATCATTTAAAGTACTTGACTCCTAATTTAATCCTAGTACCCTTTCCATCCTATCATCTTTCCTTCACAACATGTTAAAAAAAATCACTTCTGTCCTCTACACAATTAATGCTCACATCCTTCTTTGCAAAATGCATTTAAAGGAAAGTTTTATTGTTTAAAAGGAAGGTATTAAGTTTCTTTTTCTACTCAAAACAAATATTCACAAGAGAGAAATGGAGAAAACTAGCCTTCTTTCATAATTGAAATAGTCATCATCTTCTAGGTAATTCTTTCATCGTCGGGTTATTTCTTCCCATCCCTCATGGGGTAAATCATATTTTTGGTTGTTTCCTTACTTTCCATTCAAATATAGAGCTCTTAAAAATCATGAATTCTACATTACATATATTTGGGAGCACCTATAGTCTTCAAAGTGGGTCCCCCATTATAGCTGATACAGATTTATTAGGGGTTGATTTGGGAAGAATTTTAGAAAGATTATGCGAAAAGCTAGCCCAAAAATTTTCTACTAAGGTGTTAAACATGAACCTACTCATGGCTTCCACTTTCCCTCCAGCTTACCCATGCCTAGAGCTAGTTCAAGAATGCATACACATGTACATTGTGTCCAAAGGCCATATACTAAAAAAGGATGGAAGTGTCTTGTTGAATATCAGTAGAGAGACTATGTCTAGTTTATTTTACTTAGAAGAGAAACTATTTTTTGATCTCACCCTAGCCTTGTTTGTGGCTAGTTTTGTTAAGAAAGCGAGTGATTATAGAAATGTTATAGCAAAAAGTTGGAGAGAATCTTTCTATAAGGGTGGTTCGAGGTTACCCAAAACCCTAAAGAAAAGCCTGATGACTCTTGAGGTTCAGGATATAATGGTTCTTTTGCATAGAATTTGTGGTTCCCCTGATGTTTTTGTTCTTGAGAATTGGATGTACTTTTATGTTCAAATTGTGTTAGAAGGTTCTCTATTTTTAGATTGGGTGGAACTAATTGCTAGCTCCCTTAGAGACCAATTGAAAAGTGCCCTTGCTGGATACAATTGTCTAATTGTGTGTTGTCATTGATGTTACACAAATGTCATATTAGTTGTTAGTCTATGCTTACTGAGCTTACTTGTTTAGCAAGATAGTTTTTCTTGTCTACTGAGCATTCCTGGAGATTACTTTGCAAAGATAGTGTCTAACGAGCTCACTTAGGCATCGAAGGAAATTATGATAGAAAGCAGTGTTAACCAAATTCTCATGGTAAATGAAGGAAAAGTTGGTCAGAGTCACTGTTCACTAAGTTCACTCAGTTGCCAAAGGATTTTGTAAGTTCATAGTGTTAACCAAGCTTTTGTTGGTTAACATAGGAAATCATGTCAGGACTAGTGTTTACCCAGTAGGGTCAGCCAATGAAGGATTTTTGTTAATTTGGGATATGAAGTTTAATTATTTCAAGTATTGATTCTAGCTGACTATGGTAATGTTTATTGGTCATTGTAATTTGTAATTGAGCTGACTTGATAATCTAGATGGTATAAATGTAAGGTCAAGTTGAGATTCTAATGTGAAAAAGAGTATGCAAGTGTATTGATTGATTAAGAAGGAAAGTATGTGAGAAAACTTGAAGGATGGTCAAATATCCTTGTGGAGCAGCAAAGTAATATTCAATCAGGAAGGATCTAGCATGACGTAGAATAAAGATCTATAATCAGCAATTCAGTTGCATCTCATTCAGGTCATTTCATTGTTACTTTCTTACCATTGTAGCAGTGATTCCAAAATCTCTTAACATAGTTGGTTTAATAGCCAGTTGTAAATCCTCTAACAAGGTGACAATTCTATTGAATTATTTTAAGACCTCTTACAAGGTCATTCCTAATAGGGTGATTAAATCATCTAACAAGTTCACACCTAACAATGTGTTTTGTAACCTTTAACCAGGTTGGCTCCTAACAAGGCTCACTTTAGAAGAGTGAAAAATAGTAACTAGTTACATTGGTCATTTTTCCTAGATTGGGTTTCAATGTTAAATCCTAGTGTCTAATGTGTTCATTTTATTTTTGCAAATTAATCACTGTGAATGTCTAAGATTAGCTAAAAGTAAATCATACTTCTTTTATCGAGTTATAGCATTTTCTGTGTGTTTACCGAATAACAATAGTAATCAGTTTTATTGTTAACATCCAAGGGATCTAAAATATTTTTGTAACTAATTCACCCCCTCCCCCCCCAGATATTCTATCTATATTTCCAAAATTTGGTATCAGAGCTTTTGGTTCTTGTAGGAAAGGTTTCAAGGACCTAAGCTGAAGATCAGGATGTCTTACAGGAGTGAAATTTCAAAGCTTAATAGAGATAACTTTTTACCATGGCAGGGACTCATGAAACTTCATCTGGCTTCCATTGGTGATTTAGGATTAAAATACCTTGATTAAGAAAACACAACTCCTACTAGTACATTATCTATTGGAGACATTGTTGAGAAAAAGAACCATAACACCATGATGATAGATATTGCATCAGCTCTTAGCTATGAGGAATTTGATGATATCAAGGACTGCAAAACTTCTTTTGAAATGTGGAACAAGCTAAAGGACATCTATGGTGGTGTTGAAAATTTTAGGAGAGCCAAAGTAAAAATCTTTAGAGGATAATTTGATTAGATGAGAATGAGAGAAGATGAAAATATTGCCAAATATGTGGAAATTATCAAAGCCAGTGTCTATGTAATTAAAGCTTCTGGAGGAGACGTCAAGGAAGAAATTGTTCTAAGTAAAGTTCTTAGAACATTACTTACTATCTATGCAATTAGACTATCCACTATTCAAGAAAGAAGGTGTGAAACAAATCATAAGATAACTTTGGATACCTTAGTAGGAAGATTGACAGCTTTTGAGCTAGACAACTATGAAAATTATGTTCCAGCTTCCAAGAATATTGAATTTGCATTTGAGGTTAAGCTTTCACTTAAGAAAAAAGGTAAGAAAATAAAGGACATTCAGTTAGAAAGTGAAGAAGAATTAGAGGAAAGTTATGATAGTGATCTTGAAGTAGTTGAAGCTCTACTTGCAAGAAAATATTCTAGAGGCAAAGGAAAATATAAAGGTAAAGTTCCCCTAATTTATTTTTCATGTGAAGAAATTGGTCATATTGCTGCCGAGTGCCCAAACAAAGAAAATAAGGATGAAAAGAAAAGTCACAAGTGCAATAACAAGAAGGATTTCAAAAATTACAAATCATTAAAGGACAAAGGTAAGAAGACATGTTTTATGGCTAAATATTTTGATAATAGTGAAGATAAAATAGTTTACATTGTTGTGAAAGATGGATCTAATGCTGAAGAAGATAAGGTGGCACTTATCTCTCATGTGAGAAAAATGATACATGGATCATAGATAGTGGATGTTCACATCATATGATTGGTGACAAAAAAAAGTTTGAACACTTTGAAGAATATGATGGTGGTAGTGTAAGGTTTGGAAACAATGAACCTTGTTGCATAAAAGGGAAAGGTTGAATCTCATTAACCAAAGAACTTGTATGTGGCAATGCTAATTGGGTTGAAGGGTAAAACATAATCTACTGAGTATGGCATAGCTAATCAACATTGGATTCAAGGTGGAATTCATGCATTGCAAGGCAAGAATGCTAGATGACAAAGAAAAATTGATTGGATCAGGCAAACAAACAAAAGGTAACCTATTTTATCTTGATCTTGGTGATTGCTTATGTTTTATTGCTCAAGTTGAAGAAAGTTGGTTATGACACAAAAGGTTATGTCGTGTAAATTTTTATAACATGGTGAAAATAAGAAAATTTAGGAAAGTAAGAGGCATTCCTAGTTTGAAGAAACCAAATGTTGGTTTATGCAAAAATTGTCAGATTGGCAAAATGGGAAAGACTAGTTTTAAAAGAAAAAACTATCAATCTGAAGATATCTTGGAAATTGTGCATACTAATTTATGTGGACCCATTGGAATAGAAGGTTATAGTGGAGAAAAAATATTTGTCCTTTTTGTTGATGACTATTCAAGAATGATGATTGTTATGTATCTTAAAGAAAAGTTAGAATCATTTGAGAAATTCAAATGGTATCTAGCAAGAGTAGAGAAAGAAACAAGGAAAATATTGAAATGCTTAAGATCAAATAGAGGTGTTGAATTTATCTCTAATGAATTCAATAAGTTTTAAATTGAAAGAGGAATCAAAAGATAAGTAATAGCCCCTAGAACTCCTGAGCAGAATGGAATAGTTGAAAGAAGAAATAGATCTATCATAGATTGTGTAAGTACTTTGATGATTGAAAAGAACATTACTATCAAATACTGGAAGGAAGCTATCAACACTATAGTTCATACCTTAAATCGAGTATAGTTGAAGGACTCATATAAAACTCCCTATGAGTTATGGTATGGCTATAAACCCAATGTAAGTTACTTGAAAGTATTTGGAAGTAAATGTTATATCTTGAAAGAATCTAGAAAAGGAAAATTTGATGTGAAAGGTGATGAAGGTATATTCTTAGGTTATTCTTGCAAGAGTAAGACATATAGATTTTTGTATTTTTCTACTCATAAAATCATAGAAAGTGCACATGTGAGAATTGATGAGTTTGTAGAAAGGATTGAAGAAGAAAGCAAAAAGGAATCAGAACATTATAGGAGATTTGTTTACATCAAGCCTGGTACATTGTCAGACACATTTGTCAATAAGGAGACCTCTACTCTCAAGTCTTCCTCAATCACTAAGTTGCAAGAAGTTGAAACTGAGTCACAAGGACCCAAGTCACATTCTAAAGCTACCAAGCCAATGCCTACCAAGTCTAAGTAACCAAAGCTTGAAATTGAAATTCAAAATGAAGATAGTACAATTCATTCAAATGGCAAAGAACCTGTATTGGCCAAGTATGTTAGAAGGCATCATGCACCAAATCAAATTATTGGAGATAAATCAGAAGGTACTATGACAAGAAGTAAGCTAAAAGGTACATTTTTACTTGCTGATTTGAACTTAGAAATGTTAAACTTACATTGGAAAATGAAATTTGAATTGAGGCTATGAATGAAGAAATGGAACAAATAGAGAAGAAAAAAACTTGGACTCTTGTACCTAGGCCTAAAGATAAAAATGTGATTAGAATAAAATGGGTATTCAAGAATAAGTTGAATGAAGATGGTAAGGTATCAAGAAAAAAAGCTAGATTGGTATGTAAAGGCTACTCTCAAGAAGAAGGCATTGATTATGGTGAAAATTTTGCCCCTATTGCAAGACTAGAAGGTGTCAGGACCTTACTTGCATGTGCGGCACATAAAGGATTTAAGGTATATCAAATAGATGTTAAATCTACATTTCTCAATGGTATTCTTGATGAAGAAGTCTACATTAAACAACCAGAAGGATTTGTTGATCTAGACAAAAGGGACGTGGTTTGCAGATTACACAAAGCATTGTATGGTCTAAAACAAGCACCTAGAGCATGGTATGAAAGATTGCATAACTACCTTATACAGATTGGTTTCCAGAGAACAAATGATAATAACAGTCTGTATATAAAGGACTAGATAACAAGATTGTATTGGTAGAAATATTTGTGGATGACACTCTATTCACAGGGAATGATGATCTATGCAAAGAATTTTCAGAGCAAATGAACAAAGAATTTGAAATGTCTATGTTTGGTGAGATTAATTTCTTTGTTGGACTTTAGATACAGTAGAGTAGGAATGGTATCTACATCACTCATTCTAAGAATATCAAGGAGATACTCAAAAAATTTGGTATGGAAGATTTAAAACTAGTTAGAACTCCCATGCGTATTGGATTAAAGTTTACCAAAGATGATGATTCAAAAGAGGTAGATCAGACCTTATATAGATCAATGATTGGAAAATTATAGTATGTAGTTCATACAAGGCCTAATATTGCTCTTGTAGTTGGTATAGTGGCAAGATTATCAAAAAAACCCAGAAAAAATCATATAATGGCAATCAAAAGAATCTTGAGATATTTGAAAGGCACTGAAGATTATGGTTTATCGTATAAACTTGGAGAAAATCTAGACCTAAAAGTATTCACTGATGCTAATTGGGTAGGAAATATTGATGACAAAAAAAGAACAAATGGCGAAGCATTCTTTCTTGGTAAATGGTTGGTATCTTCGACAAGTAAAAAGCAAAACTACACATCCCAATCCATAGTAGAAGTAGAATATGTTGCTACAATAATGAATTGTTCTAATATTGTTTGGTTTAAATAGTTGTTGGAAGGCATGAAGGTTGAGATCAAAGAACCAGTTGTCATGTTTTGTGATAATACAAGTGCAATTAACATATCAAAGAATCTAGTGATGCATTCCAAAACCAAACATATTGTTATAAAATATCATTTTGTCAAATAATTGGTGACGAACAAAAAAATCAGATTGAAATATGTCCACACAAAAGAACAGATTGCAAACATATTTACCAAGCCATTATCTAAGGATGCATTCTTGTATCTAAGAGGTAAGTTAGGGGTCATTCCCCTATCTAAAACTCACTAAAGAAAGTTTTAGTGATACATCAATAGGAACCTAGTTGAAGATCTATTAGTTGATGTAACATATTCAAGAGAATATTGCATATCAATTAGTACTCAAGGTACATTGATACTTATATGGTATGTGTTGTCTTTGGCATGTGTTGTCAAAAAGGGAGAGTTTACTATCATATCTTCTAAAATTTGTTTTAAGAAGAAGTTATGCAATTCCTTCACAAAGGGAGATTACTACATGAGAAGCTTATGGTATAAAATTTAAGAGTGGGAAACTTTCTATCATAGAAAGTCTTGTTTTCAAATTTCATTGTGCTATGACATGTTGTGTTGCCATCTAATTGTTTGTTGTCTTTGATGTTACACAAATGTCATATTATTTGTCATTCTATGCTTACCAAGCTTGCTTGGTCAACAAGATAGTTTTTCTTGTCTACCAAGCATTCCTAGAGATTACTCTGTGAAGACAATGTCTACGGAGCTCACTCGGGCATCGAAGGAAATTATGATAGAACGCAGTGTTAACCAAGTTCTCATGGTTAACAAAGGAAAGTTGGTCAAAGTCACTATTCACTAAGTTCATTCAGTTGCCAAAGTATTTTGCAAGTTCACAGTGTTAACCAAGCTTCTATTGGTTCACACAAGAAATCATGTCAGGACTAGTGTTTACTGAGCAGGGTCGACCAATGAAGGATTTTTGTTAATTTGGGATATGAAGTTTAATTATTTCAAGTATTTATTCTAGCTAACTATGGTAATATTTATTGCTCATTGGAATTTTTAATTGAGCTGACTTGATAATCTAGATGGTATAAATGAAAGGTCAAGTTGAGATTCTAATGTGAAAAAGAGTATGCAAGTGTATTGATTGATTGAGAAGGAAAGTGTGTGAGTGAACTTAAAGGATGGTTAGATATCCTTGTGGAGCAGCAAAGTAATATTCAATCAGGAAGGATCTAGCATGAAGTAGAATTGAGATCTATAATCAGCAATTCAGTTGCATCTCATTCAGGTCATTCCATTATTACTTTCTTACCATTGTAGCAGTGATTCCAAAATCTCTTAACAGAGTTGGTTTAACAGCCAGTTGTAAATCCTCTAACAAGGTGACAATTCCATTGAATTTTTTTAAGACCTCTTGCAATTCCACTCCTAATAGGGTGATTAAATCCTCTAACAAGGTCACACCTAATAGTGTCTTTTGTAACCTTTAACCAGGTTGGCTCCTAATAGGACTCTCTTCAAAAGAGTGAAAAATAGTAACTAGTTACATTGATGATTTTTCCCATATTGGATTTCCATGTTAAATCTTGGTGTCTAATGTGTTCATGTTATTTCTTTTATGTTTGCAAATTAATCATTGTGAATGTCTAAGATTAGTTAAAAGTAAATCACACTACTTTTATCGAGTTACAACATTTTTAGTGTGTTAAACGAATAACAACAACAATTAGTTTTATTGTTAACATCCAAGGGATCTAAAATATTTTTGTGGTAACTGATTCACCCCCCCTCTTAGTTACTACATCTATATTTCCAACACCCCTAAATTTGAAAAAATATTTTTCATGTCATCTTACTTGATTTACATGTTAGCTACCACTCAATATTCGTAGCAATTGCCACATGACCCCTGGACTAAGGAGATCACCATATATAGTTATTGCCCCCTATTACATAAAGATAAAGCCTTAAATTATTTTAAGAGGGTTCATGATGTCTTCTCTGGAAAATTGTGCTTTGAACTAAAAAATTCTTTGTAGCATAGAGTTTCACCTGAGTCCCAAAGACTTGTCCAATCTTGTGCTAGCCTATATGCTCAATTCCCAAGGTTTATATATTTGAGAATAGGAGGTTTTGATGAAGAACCTATGTGTCTTCCTAGGTTTTCCTTTGATTGTTTCATATTAATATAAGTAGCATGGAAATTAATTTATGTGATAAATAAATTCTCAGCGGAGCAAGCCTATGATATTGTTTTCCTGCTTATACTAGGCAAGCTAACATGTGAAAGCATGGAAGATGCCAAATGTATAAGTTTTGATTTGGTTAAAAAAAAAATTGGTATGTATCAAGCTAGAATGAACTTTGTCAGCAAAGGCATCATCCATAGCTTGTTTGATAACCAAGTTAAAATTACACATGTCCCTACAATGGAGGATTTTTGGGAAGACTATACTAATGAACTAGAAGTAAAAAAGAGAGGTTTATCTAGGTTTACCGTTTCTCAAATTATCCCATTTCAATTGAAGTAGGGAATAGATATCACAGATATAGAAGATGATGGAATAGACATTCTAACCTCTCAGGAAATTGAACCTGTAAACCTTGCCATAAATTGGGATTCTAAGGAAGAAGATGATATCCTTGAAATAATAGCTAATGTGTTTAAAAGGACAAAATTTTGGTTGAAAATGAAAAAGGGCACCTATGCTAATGTCAAGGTTGATTCTATTTCTAATACTGGTCTCTTCATTACAGGTAGCACAAGGTCCTCTAGAATTTCTGAGAAAAAGGCTCATAATCCTCCCCTTGTGCAGAAAACTCGTTCCAACAAGAAAGCTAAAATGTCATCTCCAATAAGCCCTCACCAAGTTATTTAGGTTGACAATGAGCAAGGCAAGGAATATGGCAGAGAACTCATTTACAACAGCTAGAGAGTTCAAATGATCGTGGGTTCATTTCCTCCAAGGGTACAGGCCATAACTACTCTAGAACGGGTTGCTGGATCACAACGGGATGCTACCATTTCGAACTAGCTTGTGGCCTCAGTAAATAGGAAAAGGAGTTTGGTTCCAATTTATTTTCTTGTGGATGATATTCTAAGAATTTACACTAACAAGGCTCCCAAACCCAAGAGGACCAAAAGCACTGCAATGATAACTTTCAACAGTGCAACTGGGAGGAGCATTGCTGAAGTGGCTACTTATAACCATAAAGAGGGAGCAGAAAAATTGGATTTGAGAAATTTTTAGGTTACACACATCAACCTTGAGGTAGTGAATCATGAAACAAAGGAGCACTGGGCAGAAGCCTCCACTAAACAAATTGTGTTGTAGTTACAAAAAGATGGGATCGAAAAGAAGAGGTTGAAAGCTAAAAAAAATGCGATGGAAGAGTACATAAACTCCTTAAAAGAAAAAAGCTCTATTTTTGGTAATCAGTCACAAGATACCTTAGATTCCAATGCTCCCAAAAATCAGCAACTACTAGAAGATCTAAAAAAGGGGAAAATGATGATGTTCGCGGTGTCTAGTTGGATAAGCTTGGTAATGAGTCAAGTTGCCAAACTTATGCAAAATTTGCATGAAATTGTTTCCCTAGTAAGGGCTCATCTAAATCAATCTCATGCTCTATCTAGGACATGGAAAATTGAAGTTGAAAAACTATCAGCCATGGTGTCTTAGCTAGTGGAAGTAGAAGAATTCTAGCCAGAAAAGTTCTTTCAAGAGAACTCGCTACAACGTGTAGATGCAGGTTTAATTCAATTTCTAAGGAAAAATATTTCCTAGAGGGTGTCAAACTACACTTCTTCTATTTCAAGGATTCAATCTTGTGAAAGATATTTTAAGGCATTGTTTGAGTAGGTAGATAGAGATTTCCAATCTATCGATTCACCCTTGCCTAACCCCCTTAAAGAAGGAAGTTTTGATGTAGAGATAATTTTCAAACAACATGAGGAACATATGAAATCTATTAAGAAAAAAATAGACCTCACATCATTCAACTTCTCTAGAGTGGCAAAAAGTGAAGTGATGGCAGGAACCTATACTTTGTGATTACCAAGCTACCTAGACATGGTGAACAAAATGAATCTGCATAGAGACATCTGGAGAAATTGTCTTCAGAGCATCAAGAATCCAAACATGACTGCCATAACTAAGTTCATGAATGCATTTAGAATATGGAAGCTGGCATGTGGGCAAAAAGATGCTAAAGATGTTGAAGAAGAGGAAGAGGAGGAGGAAATTGCTTGACCGATAGGCAGTTATTTTATGCTTTTTGTTAATTTTTTCAAAAACTTTTTAGTTATGGTTCTTATTAGTTAAACTCTAGGTCTATGTACTAGATTCTAATGTTGGTTTTCATAACTACTTTTAATTGTCCAAGAATTGGGTTTTCAACGAGATTCTTGGACAACTTATTATTTAAGCTTAAGACTTAGTAGTGTTAGGGGTTGACAATTTTTGATGGATATCATGCTATGACTAATTTGCTTAAAGTTTTATATTTTCATGCAACTTTTCTAAGTTTTTCCAGTGATATATATCTATATATATATATATATATATATATATATGAGTAGTGTTCTTCTTTGAAAGGAAATATTTGAATGTTCAAAAATATATGCTTTGAAATATTTCATTATTGACTTAGTATTGAATTAGTATTGAATTATTGAATGTTTCCTCATGTGCTGGATGTTTCTTCCCTCGTGGTGTTTTTCCCTCAAGTTTGTTTAATTTCTAGAATGTGATTGATAGAGAAATAATGTGTTCTTTTTCTTGTGTGTATTCATCTTTATTTTATCATTATTATTTAGATTGTTCTCCCAATTCAAGAATAGAAGGGAAGCCTTATTACTTTGAGGTTAAAAGTAATCTTCTTTTAAAAAGTGGTTTTGATTGAAAATTCAATAAGGGAGTTGAACCTTACTAAAATTCAAATAGGAATCATGAATGTCAAAATTCCTCAACTTTTGGGAAGTTGTATTTGTCTTATGTGTTGGAAATGATTGAAAAGATCATGAGGGAGATTGTTGGAAATGATCATATGGAACTAGTAAAGAGTGTTCTCAATCATTGTTTTTTCATTTATGTCAAACTTGCTACTTGCAGGAATGACAATTGCTTTAGTGATCCAAATACTATCAATTGGTTGATTGACAAGGAGGAGGCAATCAATAAGATGTAACCAGGACACCTAGAGAAAGGTTGAAGTTATGATGTTGTAATGAAGTACAAGGATCAGCTAAGCCATTGATGAAAAAGTGTATCGATGACATACTCTAAGACACAAAGAATGGGCACATTGAAACATATCAAAGATGTAAGGTTTTATCTAAGTCATTTGTAAAGCCTAACTAAGTTCATTAGAGAGAGGGAGCCAAGCAAGCTAGTAAGTGCCGAGCAGAAACAACTGCCGAGAAGATACAGGTTCCAAGAAAATTCAAGTGCCGAGCAAATTCAAGCGCTAAGAAAATTCAAGTGCCAAGCAAATATAGGTGCCAAGAAAATACAAGTACTGAGTAACATAGAGATGCCGAGCATCAGTAAACCAATAGTGCCGAGTTGCTGCATTATTTCAAAAATCAAAGATTCACCAGAACTAAGCCGACAAGGTTGTTATATTGAATTTTGTGAATTAAATAGAAGATAAGAATGATGAGCTGGTGGCACAGAACACCATATAGAACATTTTTGGAGAATACAACTAGACTCTAAATGAAGTTTCTAGATAAGAGCAAGATATGGGGTAGATGCATTGTATCCTACCTAATTCATTTGAAACCCTAAAATTGGAGAGGGAGAATCGAGCGGAAAAAGAAAACTAGATTTCTATTTAAGGAGTCATAAGGTCACAAAGAAAAAAAGGAGGAGGTCAAGCATGAAAGCATAAGTGCTGAAGGAGGTGCTAAGGAGTAAGAAAGCATAGTTACTCTACTTCAACAGATGACCACAGATATGATTGCATTGGTATGATGAGTAAGAAGACTCAAGGAGATGAAGCTTGAGATGAAAAGTTGTCAGAGCTGAAGTGATTAAAGCCAAGCAAAGGATTGAGCTAAAGTGTGATCTAAAATCTACAAGATATGTTGTAAGTTGTATTAGATCAAAAAGCCATTATTGTTACTCTCTAGCAATTGTAACAGATAGTTTAAATCCTATGGACTTAGGTTGATTTAATAGCCATGTAATAAATCCTTTAATAGGGTGACATTCCAAGTGAATGTTCTAAAGTCCTTTGATTAGGCCCATTCCTAACAGTATGGTGAAATCCTCTAACAAGGTCACATTTAATAGTGTGTTGTAAGCCTTTAACAGGGCATCACTTTAGAAGAGTGAAAATCAAGTAGCATGTTATTTGTGGTTTTTACCAAATTGGGTTTCCACGTAAATCATTGTGTCATGTGTTGATCTTGCATGTTTTATCCCTGCATATTGATTTATTGTAATTTGCTAGGATGATTGATTTAAGCTTGGATGGATGAAAAGTTTATGGATTCACTATAATTTGAGAAAAAGTATTGTTAGGGCATTTAGACCTTGGATAACTGATTCACCCCCACCCCCCACCACCCCCCCCCCCCCCCCCCCCCCCCCCCTAGTTATTCTAAAGAATTCTAACATTATGAACTTGGGCATAGAATCTTTTACTCCTTTTATGTGATTTAAAACATGAATCTGTTCACCAATAGGCATCTCATCACTAGGGGCATCTTGTCCCCTTTCTATCTGACATCTATGTCATCTATCTCATCTTTTGATTAGCTGATCACATATTATAACAATCCTTATCAGATTTTGATGGACAAGTATAGGGATAGTCTAAACCTTGACTCTTGAGGGTCAAGCCTCGTTCTGAGGATGATTCTATGACTCATGATGGGATCTTGTTATCTTTTAGGTGTTCTATCTAGATCCCTTAAGGTTAAGCTCTATTCTAGACAAAATCTTTAAAAGCCTATCAATCTAGGTATCTAGGTTTTATATCTGGATCCCCTAAGGTTAAGCTCCATTCTAGAGATAATCTTTAAAAGCTTATCAGTCTAGGTATCTAGGTGTTCTATCTAGATCCCCTAAGGTTAAGCTTCATTCTAGAGATAATCTTTAAAAGTTTATCAATCTTGGTATCTAGATGTTCTATTTGGATTCCCTAAGGTTAAGCTCTATTCTAGAAATAACCTTTAAAAGCTTATAAATTGGTCTCTGTATCATCAAGTTTGGAACCAATCTAACATCTTGATCTTTGCATCATACTTCTGATTTCTTTGAATTGAACATGCTGCTAACACATTCATTCAAAGAGGGGCAAATGTAAAACCCCAAAATTTGCACATTGCCATGTAAAACAATTCTGGTATATTTTGATCAACCCTACGTCCTATTTTACTAGGCAACTCTTATTCTTATTATTGCTACTTGACCTAATTGTCAGATGTAGAAAACCCTAATTTGCATTAATCACATTTTCTATTTAATTCCTAAGTATAGACTCAAATTAGCTACATTAAACCTATTGATTAGATTTAATTTAATTTAAAGTGTTCATAATTTGGTTTAATTAAATTATCTCTTAAAGCCAATGTGCAAGGGAATTAAACATATTTAATTTAATAAGATAATATCTTTATTTCAATTATTGGGTTTGATTACTCAATTAATTAGAAATATGCATTTATGAGATCATATCTCATTTTATTAAATTAAATAATCTTCAAAATGTTATCTTCAGTTCAGGAATGGGAATTCTAAGTGATCTATCTCTCAAATTGGAATCGATTTAATCAACTTCTTCTCACACTCAAGTGAATTTCAATTAACTCTTCATTATACTCAAGATCTGAGTTAGTTACCTCACCTACACTGGGAATCTTCCATCTTGACTGAATCTCAGCTTCAATCTTGACCATTCCTTTGAGTTGATCTCAACCGTTGATTGATTTTGGGAATTATTTAAGAGGCTTCTAATTCCTCATTAGAGGGCTTGGAATGGAATTGCATTGAATTAGTGTCGAAATACTTACTCACTTGCTTAATATTTTGATAGCTTTCTTTTCTTAGCATTAATATCATATAGATTAAAATACACTCATATAGCTTAATTTTCTTTTATCTATTATTAGATTAAATTTCATTTTCATTTAGATTTATTCACTATCATACAGCTACATAAATCCTTTGTACTAAAAGGTCTGGTTGCCCACTTCTTGGTCTAAGAGAAAAGGAAAAATCCTTCTAGTTAAAAGGCAATAGGTCACACTAATTAGATTATTCAGATGAACAATTCAATGTTCATTCCAGGATGATCTCTCAAGTAAAGACCATGTTGAAGTGTGTGTGAGAATCTGAGGCCCACAATTCACATAGATAGTTCTTTGTCTTCACCAAGACCTTAAGTCAGTTGCAATGGTTCTTTACCCTTGCCCAAGGTGCCTAATTTAGCTTCTAAGTATTCAATCATCTTCTTCCTTTTCTTTTCCTTGGAATTTATCTTTATTTTTATTATTATCCTTTCCTTTTCTTCTTCATATCTTCCAAATGGTTCTACATCAAAATCTATTTCTTCCTTCAATAATACATCAATTTCTATGCTCACATCATTACTTTCTATTTCATATCCAGAACCTTCTGGTCATGCCTTCCTTGAATTTACTGCTTGCACAATTGTTTTGTTTGTATCAATAAGAAAACATATGTCATTGTAGTATTTTGTGACCAATTCCTCTAGAATTATCATTCTCAACATGAATTCATCAAAATATGTATTCATTGCATTCTCAAAATTGTCTCCCAAATGAGTAATAAACTCATTGATTTACCTTGTTATTGGTTTGTCTTGTTCCCATACAACATTTCCTACTCCAAGAAAATACTTTTGAATATAAAAGAATGTACAAACAATTAGGGAACTGAACTTACACATTGAATTCTTTGCCTTTCTTATTGATGATAGGTTTTCTACTAGTTGTATCATTTGTAGCTCAGCAAGATCATACTCATGATCTTTTATCACAATCTTCCATGCTTAGTCCACAACCATACTCAACACACTATTTAATCTTCTAGATTGATAGATTTGTGACTAATGACTCTCACTAAACAAATCTATAAGTGGATTAGAAATGCTTGTAATGGACAAACCACGTCCATTCTACTTGGCTCCTATTTTAGCCTAAACTTCTCCTCAACTCAAGCATTGCATGGTTTTCTTCCTATCTAGGGTTGGATAACTAGTAACCCTATGCATCATCTAGTTCATGACATCTATTGGTTCATCCTATAACAAGTACTTCATATCATGAATTCTTCTTAAGATGACTTTGATCCATTCTATCCTAAAATTTCTTAGAAATTTTAGGGCTCAAGTTAACCCTTTCCTTTCAACAATCTTAAACTCATCTTTCAAGGTTCCTCCATCACACAGCTTCTCATAAGATTCTCTGATTTCATAGTCTCCTACTTCTCCAATTTTGTACATGTAGCAACTTCTGATATTGTAAATTGTGATGAGTTTAGGTTGTATTGAGGATAACACACCTATTGAGTCTCCTTTAATAGCAATTTCTAGAATAGCATGAAATTTAGCTGGAGGATAGGTATCACTCATCACCAATTAAAATTTACTAACCTTTTTGCTCATTCTAGTAGTCAATGAAGTTTCTATGATTGTAACTAGGGTTTGATGTATTTCCTTTTCTAGATTCTCAACACTCAATCATGCTCTTGTTTAACCTTTTGATCAATTCACTTCTTGAAATCTCTGATAGTTGTTTGAATTTTCTTTATCACTTGATCGCTTCATCACTCTAAGTTCTTCTAAAATATGTATGCAAGGTATGAAATAATGTATTTGAAATTTGTTGTATATCTCATATTTTGTTCAATTAGGCTTGTCATAAATGTAGATGTACTTCATTGAGTGGAAGCCAGCTAACATAATAGCTCAGTTTCTTCCATAGCCTTCAGTCTCTATTAGAATGCTCGATCTATGTTACAATGCTCAGTCAACACAGACAATAACTAATGCTTAGAAACCTTTTACAAACTCTATTCTCTTGCATCTTATATATGCAAATATGAACTTTTAGTACACATTTATGTAAGAAACTATTCTATGATGTATCATTTAGATGTTAGGTTCCATACATACCTCTTTTTCTTAGTTAGAGATGACATGATCACCTTCTCCATTAGATTGGGTGATCTCAGATCCATTAACTCCATTATTTCCATCTTCTGGTTTCTTTTTCCATTCTGGCTCTTTTTATTTCTTACTTTCTCAATCTCTACTTTGTGTTTTCCTTTATCCTTTTTCTGATTGACTAAATGTACTTGAGTCCTAAAATTCTTTTTTGATGTCCAAACTTGTGACATTTGGAACATGTATTGTTAGGTGCATAATTCTTCTTTCTTTAGTTTGGCTAGTAAGGTTTTTTCTTTGGTCTACATTCAAATTCTCTATGCCCATATTTCTGATAGTTGTAGTAGTATCCTTCAAATCTAGGTGTAGTAGGTGCATTTCTCAATTTTGACCTACACTCATGTATTTGATGTCCTTGTTTATTGCAGTAAAAATAGTAACCAATAAACTTAGGTTTAGAGTTTTTTATACCATGTTTTCTTCAACAAATATTTGTAGTATGACCTATTTTTCCATAGTGATAGCAAGTTGGTTTATCATTTGCCTTTGCATTTCTCATTTCACCATTCCTGGATAATTCTTCTTTTTCATTGCATGATTTTCCTCACCCATTGGAATAGCTTGATGACTTCATAAATTATTTAAAATATTTCATTTCTTTCTTTGATTTGTTGAATTGCTCCATAGATTACTTCTCATTCTTCTATTCATTCTTAAGTATCTCATTGTGAGATTTCAGGTTGGCAATATCCATATCCTTGTGATTCAATACCTAATTTGTAGTCATTAGTTGATTCATCAAATCCATTTGTGTATTGGTGAGCTTTTGCACATCTAATAACCTTTTTTTCTAGTTTGGTGGCCATTACCCTCCTGTCATCTTCTACCATAGTTTTGTATTCTTCAGCTTTCTTTCTTTGTTCAGTCACTTCACATAGTCTCACTGATTGAATTTCATCATCTCTTTTCAATGCCCTTATCTCTTCATTGAGGATTTCGTTCTTTTCAAGTAGTTCAATAGATTTTTTGTCATTAGGATTGATTGGGTCAAATAGTCCTTCATTTTAAACTTCTTCATAAGAGAATTGTTTTATCTAGATGGAAATTTCCTTTCTCCTTTTTAGGGAATCCTTTAGATCTTTTCTTGCCTTCTCTAGTTTCTACAATGTGAGTTGGATGTTGATCACCTAATTGTCAATACTCTTTTCTAGTTTGAAAGCCTTAATCTTCCAAGACCTAATCTCCAAGCCTTTAAGCTTCCTTCAGAGAACCAGTGCTTTGATACCAATCATTGGTATATGGAGGAGTAAACTAGATACTAAGGGGGGGGTGAATTAGAATCTATAACACTTTATACCTTTTCATGGATTCATCCACATCCAATGATAACTTATGCTTGTAATACAATAAATGTAAACTTGTTGTAACATGTAAGTCAATTCAATCACATGCATGAAAGTAATAACACATAATACAATTTTTTTACCCATAAACCCTCCAAGGTGAAGGTAAAACTAGGGTGGGGATGACATCCACAAATCTTCACTACTGTAGTAATAAAGTTAACTAGTTAAGGTTACAATTTTTTACCATAATATATGATCTACTCTATGAGGAGTCTTTGTTGAAAAAAACTTAAGAAACTATTAGGTTTCACATGGTTACAAGATTTGACACTTACAATTAAGTAAAGACTCTATTAGGAGATTTACCATGATTCAAGTCTATTAAAACTATCTCAGTACTTGACTCTCGATTTTCTCTGCAAGGTGATTTCAAGTCTTCTCCTTACTAACGGATCCTCTCCTTTGATCTAACACTCTTTTATTTCCCTTCCACATTCACTGCTTATGAATAAGTCACTTATTATGTTAGATCATAACATAACCTTTCAATGACTTCTGATCTTCTTCTCTCTGCCCTTTACATGCACATGATTACTTCATCTCTCTCTCTTTCCCTTGCTCTATTTGATCTAGGTTAAGATCATTGCTATATAAATATTCCATGAAGATTCTTCTATACATTTCTATGTTTTGTTGCTTCATCCTGATCATTGAACATACACATGGGGATATGTGATCCATGCCATGTAAATGTTCAATAACAACCTCAACAAGTATAAATATTCTATAACAACCTCTTCAAAACTTAAATATACCTTATGATTTGGCCTAATAATCATTTTTCCTAAAATGTTGTTCCATTCCTAACTTTTATATAAACTTTGCATTGCTCAGCCTCTACTATTACTGGCGCTCAGCATTGCTATTGCTTGGCCTTTATTAACTTCCCAATGCTTGGCACATACTATATCACTCGATACTTATATACTTGGAAGTATACTTGGTCACTAATGACTTTCTCGATCATTAAATTAGCTCAATCCATAAAGAAAATTGTTTTGTGACCATACTTTACTCGGCTTCTATATAATTACTTAGTACATACTATCTTATGTACATGAATTGGCCTATGTAGAGTAGCCCATTCTTAGTAATGACTACTTGACTATACCTTGTAAATAACTAAGTGATTGACATTAATATACAATAGAGGTTAGAGATACTAATGAGAAGATGATGGTTTAGAGAAAACTTTCTCTTCTCGAGTCCGTAATGGGTTCCTCCTCTACCCCATAGGATCAGACTACCCTGCACCAGCTTTAGCGCCAAGAATCTTGATGGGTACAAAGACACCATCTTTTCCCAAGTCAAATTCTTGTAAATGATGGACCCCATCCAAAACCATCTGCCTAGGTCCTTGTTAGTTCATGTTTTTCATAGTCACCATTTTTATTCTTTATTTTTTATTCACTCTTTTTTTCAAGCATTTTTAGTTTGGACCATTGGTTCTGTCAAGAATTAAATGGAAAATGAGGTATGATAACATTTTCATATTTCTTTTACCTCATTTCTTCAATTCATCTTTTGCTCAAGCTAATTGTTGATCAAGTCTTCCCTTTAGAAAACTTGATCAGGAGTGATTTATACTGAAACCATCTTACAATAAGTTTGAAAGTTTCTTGATATTAAATGTAGACTCCTTTGTACCCCTTGAACCTTTTGTATTCATTGTACCAATTTTTGATAGCACTAAGCTACCTTGAACCCTTTGTACCAATTGAACCAGTTCACAAGTTCAACACTTCATCAATTTTTCAAAGACCATATTCCTTGGTGGGTCCAATTCACATGTTGTGTATACGCATATGTGGAGGATACACAATAGTTAGGTGCCTTGTCATGTATGATGTGATAGTGGGTGATGTCATGATTTAGAGGTAACTACAATAAATTAATGATTGAAGTAAGGTCATCATAAATGATCACTTTGGAACCTTGATTTAAGAGTGCAAAAATTAAGATTTGGCATGTGTAAAGGGCAGTAATCAATTAAAGTACTTGCTTCTCAATTTAATATCAGTCACTAATTTGTCTTGCCACCTTACCTTCATGGCATGCCAAAATTACTTATGTCCTCCACATAATTAATGATTATTTCCCATTTTTGAGATGCATATAAGGAAGGTTTCACCTTGAAAAAGAGGGCATAAAATTTATTTTCTTGTCCAAAATAATCAATCGCAAGAAACACACAAAGAGAGCAAGCCTTCTTCCATATCTGTAATGGTCATCAGTCTTTAGGTAAACCTTCTTCTTTTTGGTTAATTTTCTCCTACCTATTGAGAAAATCATATGTTTGGTTGTTTCTTTGCTTTCAATTACAAATAAAGCTACTAAATCATGAGGTCTATTCTGCACCTACTTGGGAATACTCATAGTTTACAATGTAAGTCCCCTATAGTAGCTAACATATACCTATTAGGGGTTGATTTGGGAAGTGTTGCAAAGAGAATATGTGAAAGACTTGTCAAACCTTTTTCTACTAAGGTGTTGGATACTAACCTCCTCATGGCCTCCACTTTCCCACCAGCTTACCCTTGCCTAGAACCGATTCAAGAATGCATGCATATGTATAATGTGTCTAGAGGGAATATATTGAAGAAAGATGGAAGCATTTTGATGAGTGTTAATAGGGAAATTATATCTAGATTATTCAACCTAGAAGAGAAATAATTTGTTGACCTTACTGCTGCCTTGTCCATGGCTAGATTTTTAGAACAAGAAAATGTCTATAGGAACACCATAGCAAAGAGTTGGACTGAATCTTTCTACAAAGGTGGTTCTAGGCTACCCAAAACCTTGAAGAAAAGCCAAATGACTACTCAGGTCTAGGACAATTATGTTAAAGGGCTCACAATTTCTAGACTAGGTAGAATTAATAACGAGCTCTCTCAGAGATCAGTTGAAAGAAGCTCTCAATTTGAAATAAAACTTTTTAATGTTGTCCTATCTGATGTACATGCTAGCTACCACTCAAGATTTATAGAATTTTCCACATGAACCCTGAACTAAGATTATTATATATAACTATTGTCCCTTGTTGCACAAACATAAATTTTTGGAAGATTTTAGAAGGGTCTATGATATCTTTTCTAGAAAGTTGTGTTTTGAGATGAAAAGCCCCTTGCACCATAGATTGTCCCTTGAGTCTCAAAAGCTCATTCAACCTTTTGGTAGCCTATATATCCAATTCTTGAGATTTACTTATCTAAGAGTAGGAGGTTTTGATGAATAACCTATATGCCTTCCTAGGTTTTCCCTTGATTGTTTTGTCCTGGCAAAGGTAGCTCAACAATTAGTTGTTGTAATAAACAAATTCTTAGCTAAAGAAGATTGTGATATTATTTTCCCACTTGAGCTAGGCAAATTGACATGCAAAAGCATGGAAGATGCAACGTGTATAATCTCTAGGTTGGTTAAATTTGGTTTTGGCTTCTATCAATCTAGACCAAATTTTGACAGCAAAAGAATTATCCATAGCCTATTTGACACTCATGCAAGGATTTTGCATGTCCCTAATGTAGAATATTTTTGGGAGGATTATGCAGATGATTTAGAGGTGAAAAGAAAGAGGTTATCTAGGTTCACTATTACACAACTCCATCTTTTTCAATTGAAATTGGGTGTAGATCACAGACATAGAAGAAGACAGAATAGATATCCCAGGTACCCAAGAAATTAAACCTCCAAATTATAGCACAATTTCTATAGATTGGAATTCTAAAGAAGAGTATAATATCCTTGAAAGAATGGCAAATGTGATTGAAAAGAAAAAGTCTTAGTTGAGAATGAAAAAGGACACACGTATTAGTGACCAAATTGACCCTATTTCTAATGTTGGTCTTACAATTGCAAGTAAAAAAAGGTCATCAAGGATCTATGAGAAGAAGATCCATAATCCCCCTCTTGTGCAAAAGGCTTGTTCTAGCAAGAGAACTAAAATATCAGTAATAGTAAAGCTCCTCCAGGTGATCCAAGTAGATGGTGAGTCAGATAAGGACTTAGGTAGCGAGTTTATTAATAACAGCTAGAGAGTTCAAATGACTATGGTTTCATCTCCCCTAGGGATGCAAGTCATGAACACTCTTGAAAAAGGTAATGGGTCACAATAGGATGTTACCACACCTAACTGGGTTGTAGCTTGAATAAATAGGAAGAGGAGTTTGGTTTTGGTTTCTTTCCCTATTGATAACATTGTGACAAAATATACCAACAAGGCCCCCAAGCCTAAGAACACTAAATGCATAGCCAAGATAACCTTTGATAGTGCAATAGGGAGGAGTATAGCTGAGGTAGCCACCTATAATCAAAAAGAGGAAACCAATAAGTTGGACCTAAGTAACTTTGAAATCAAATGCACCAATTTGGGGGTAATGAACTATGAAACAAAAGAACACTGGGTAGAGACATCTACCAAGCAAATTGTGCTATAGTCGCAGAAAGATGGGATTGAAAAGAAGAAATTGAAAGTTGAGAATAATGCAATGACCAAATATATAAATTCGCTAAAATTTCAAAATTTAGTCCCTGGTAATCAATCACAACTTACATTTGATTCTAGTGCTCCTGAAAACCAACAACTGTTAGAGGATTTAAAGAAAGGGAAGATGATGATGTCTGTAGTGTTCAGTTGGATCAGTCTACTAACAAACCAAGTTGTGAAACTCATAAAAAATTTGCATGAGATTGTTTCTCTAGCTAGGATTTCACTTGATGAATCTCATATTCAATCAACAGTTTGGAAAGGAGAAGTCAAAAAATTCTTAGTCGTGGTGACCCAATTGGTAGAAGCGGAAGATTTCAGACCAAAAAAGTGCCTAAAAGAGAACCCACTACAACATGTGGACACAAGATTGATTCAATTTTTGAGGAAGAATATATCTTGGAAGGTATCCAATTACACTTCTTCTATCTCTAAGATGGAATCATGTGAAAAAAATTCAAAACATTGCTTGAACATGTAAGCAGGGACTTTCAATCTATCAGCTCAGCTTTATCTAGCCCTCTTAAAGAGGGAGGTTTTGATGTGGAGACTGTGATCAAACAACACAAAGAACACATGAAGGCTGTGAAGGATAAAATTGATCTCACATCATTTGACTTCTCCAAGATGGCCAAAAGTGAGGTAATGTCAAGCATGTGCACTCTACGACTTCCCAGTTACCTAGATATTGTGAATAAGATGAAGCTAGATAAAGACATCTGGAAAAACTAGTTGTAGAGCATCAAAAGCCTGAATACAATTTCCATGACCAAATTCACGAATGCATTTAGGACATGGAAGTTGGCATGTGGATAGGGTGATGCTAAAGATGAGGAGGAGGAAGAACTACTTGACCAATCAAAAAAAGATTAGTGTTGTCTTTTAAAATGCTTTCAAAACTTTTAATTTATGTCTTTAAAGTTAAACTTTGGGTCTGCGTACCCTTATGTTGGTTATTATAACTACTTTTAATAATCCAAGAATTAGGTTTTTAGGGAGATTCTTGGATAGTTCTTTATTTAAGTCTAAAGCTCAGTCACGTAAAAGGTTGGTAGTTTTTTATGGTTATCATACTATGACCATTTATATCAAAGTTTTTATAACTATGCAAATGTTTTAATTTTCTAGTATTATATCTAAATAGTATTGTTCTTTTAGCAAGGAAATGTTTGAATGTTCAAAGATGTTATGCTTTGAATTTACTTGTTATGATTTAGTATTGAATCAATTTTGAATCGTTAAAATTCCTTTGATGCTAGAGAATTATTTTCATGTTAGATAAATATTAGTTTGAACATTTTTCACAAGGATATTGATAGAGAAACTATGTGTTCTCTCTATTGTATGTATTTTTGTTTGTTTAATTCTTGTTTATCATATTATCCCCTATCTAAGAATAGACAGGAAGCCTTAATACTTTTGGGTTAAAAGTAATTCTATTTTAAAAGGTAGTTTTGATTAAAGATCTAATAAGAAAGCTAAACCTTACCAAAATTCATAGAGGAATTGAAGAAATTGAGATTCCTCAACTGTTGGAAAATTGCATTTGTCTTGTGATTTTGGGTATATAAGTTTCTTTCTTTTCTTTTTATTAAAAAACAAATATGTTCACCAATAGTCCTACTGGCTTTGAATCTATTGTCATCCCATTTCTTCACTACTAAAATGGTTAGAAGGTAACAATAATTTGACCTAATTTATGAAGAAACTTCTTTCACAGATTCAAATCTCTATTTTTGCTTGACCTTTGGATCCTTACTAATTAGAATATTCTTTGCATCTTATCTTCCACACTTGCCTACTCTTCCTTTTTCTTCAATCACGTAACCATCTTATTCCACATATTACACTCCTTCTCTTTACATCACACTTCTTGATCTCTCTTATATATCATAATCTTTGTCAAGTTAGCTTGAATACCTTTTCAAATAACAATTAAACAACTAACTAGTCAGCCTCAATTAGTCTATTAATTAACTAGTGTAATCTATTGACACTCGATAAATATTAGGATTGATCACTTGATTAATACTAAGATTCCTTATATTCCCAACCACTCAATGAATATTGGATACTGGATGTCCTTCATTTCTCAACTTCTCAATTAACACTGAATACCCTTTATTTACCAATTGCTTAGTTGATACTAAATATGCTTGTTTAATACTACAAGTTCTTCATTTCCTGACTACTCGATTAATACTGACATTTGTGTAACATCAATGAGAACATATAATTTGAAGAATTATTTCCAAAAATATCCCTCTTTGAAATTGATGGCAACACAACATGTCAACATACAATGATAAAAGTATGAGCAATTAGATAATATCATTATTTTGATTTTGATTCTCATCCATACCAACTCCCTCTGTAATCATGCCTAGATTTTTCTCAGATGCTTCCAAATGAGTTCTCCCTCTTTCATATGTCATCATTTTGTTGGGTACTTTTTTCATTATTCTCCCTCTTTGCTATAAATTCCATCATTTGTATACTTTACTTATGAGATACTAAAACTCTCCCTCTTTGACATAAAATGCCAAAGGATACATACTTTGGCATTACTATATACCTTTTTTACTAATTCATATGCAATATATTCTACATTTCACATGTGAAGTGTGACAATCTGCATCAACTTGATAAATCTTCAATGAAACTTGGTTGATGCATCACTCTTTTGTGCTTTAGTGAGCATCAGATATGGAATAACCCCTAGTTTACCTCTTAGATACATAAATGCATCCTTAGGAAATGCCTTAGTAAATATGTCTTCTATCTACTCCTTAGTGTTCACATATTCCAATCTCACCTCTTTTTCTTGAACCAATTTCCTTAGGCAATGACACTTAATTGCAATGTGCTTTGTTTTTGTGTGCATCATAGGGGTTTTTGATATATTGATTGCACTTATCACAATAGATAACCACTAGTTTCTTAATTTCTTCCTTCATTCTTGATAATAATTGATTGATCCATATTATGTTAGAACAATTGACTACTATAACAACATATTCTTCTAGTTTTGTTGATTGAGAAATATATTTATGCTTCTTACTTGTCCAAGATACTAATCTCTTTCCAAGAGAGAATGCTTCTCCACTGATGTTTTTTCTATCATCAATGCTTCCTACCCAATTTGCATTAGTAAAGGTTCTTAACTCAAGGTTTCCTCCTTTCTTATACCATAGACCATTTTCTTTGGTTCCTTTTAGGTACCTCAAAATCCTTTTTAATATATCATGTGATTTTCTTCAGGATTTGTAGAAAACCTTGCAACTATGCCAACTGTCAATGAAATATTAGGTCTAGTGTATACCACATACTAAATTTTCCCAATCATTAATTTTTAGGTAGTTTGATTTACCTCCTTTGAATCATCATATTTTGACTGAGTGATGTATATGTCATCCTTCATTTGATGAGCTTGTAGGCCAACAAATAATTTTATTTCTCTAAACATAAACATTTCAAATTCTTTCCTCATTTCTTTAGTAAATGATTTGCATAACATCTCATATCCTCCAAATATGATATCATCAACAAATATTTATGCTATCAATATCTTGTCCAGTGGTCCTTCCTTTATATATAAATTACTATTATCATTTGCCTATTTAAAACCAATTCTTACCAGATATCCATGCAGCCTTTCATACCATGCTCTAGGAGCTTGCTTCAGTCCATGTAGAGCTTTTTATAGTTTATATACCATGTCTCTTTTGTTTGGATCAATGAAACCTTTAGGTTGTTCAATGTAAACTTCTTCTAGGATTCTATTTAAGAAGGCTAATTTTACATCCATCTGATATACTGTTAATCGCTTTTGTGCAGCATATGCTAGTAGTATTCTAACTCCTTCAAGTCTTGCAATAGGGGAAAATGTTTCTCCATAGTCAACACCTTCTTCATGTGTATATCCTTTGCATACTAGTTGTTGTTATTTTGAAACAACACGGTTTCAAATTACCTCAATGAGAACAAGATACATTTAGGGGTAGCTACTTCCCATCCTTAACATATCCTTTCAGACACTAAGCCAACTATAAGGCTAGACCCTTCTACTACTTCAAGCTCTGCAAAACCTAGGCAGGTGTACCTCAAATTCACTTATATGGTACCAGTGCTAAAACATATTCTTAAATCTAACAAAGCAAATAGAAACCTTAAATCTTATAACACTTATGCAAAGATCTCAGACATGGAATAGCTAATAGCATGGCCTAAGAAATTGATAAGCTAAGTGATGGCATCCTTTTTAGTTCTTCAACATTAAAGGGAAAGAAAATTTGATTAATGATGTTGATTTCAGCAAAAAATCCCAAATATGCAGCAGTAAGAACAAGTTGATCTTGTAGTTGATTAGTGCCTTATCTATTGGGAAATTCCACAAATTAATCACATACATCTATGATACCAATGACATATTCCATACACCAAGATATCAGATCTATCCTATCACCTTGTGATTCAAACATTGGTGTTCATAAAGACCTCATTCTTATGAAGTATCCTTCTCAAATAACCAGCAACCCTGTCAAATACATCAAGCATTTACTTGGCCCTTTGTTCCAAAGAAAAAATATATCAAACATACAACCTTAAGTGGACGCAAATGGGTCTTAGTTCTTTGTACTTAAACCACATAAGATTGTAAATAATAGAGACAAGAGATGAGAATCAAAATTAAACTAAAGAGATTCTTGCTTATTTGTATTCATTTCCTTGAAACTATACATTCAAATGCATGTAAAACAATCCATAAAACCATTGAAAAGATCAGAACAAGCTAATATATCTTCACTAATATTGTTCATACAAGAGAAATATGTTGAAGAATATGGTGGAATCACAGTTTTGGAACCAACAATGTGGTCTCACACTGAACATTGCCAACTAGGTATCACAACAATGAGAAATTTTCTCCAAAACTGGAACCAACCCTTACAATGGATGAGAAAGAGAAAGATATAGAAGGAGAATGGAATCTTGGATCTGATCTAGAAATGACATGTGTCCACTTGAATCTCTATTCTTTACTGTTGTAGAGCATCTCTCCTCTTTTTACCCATGAAATTTGATTTGGTTTTCATCATTGTTTTGTAGCAAACCCAAAATATCTCTTCCTCAATGATAAAACTGTCCTACTACTAAAATATCTAAAATGCATCATAAAATGCTAATGATACCTTGATTTAACTACCTCAAATATGACAAAATTCACCCATAATTGCATTGATGCTATGTTTTATATTCACTCAATTCACCATTTCACTAAAAATTACATTTGAACTAACTCAACTGGATGGAACTAAAAATTGGTCATCTGAGACAAATCCTTGCGTAATTAGAACTAGTGACTTCTTGTGCAAAAACAAACTCCAGAAATGGAAAGTTCTTTCTCTCCAGAATCTTAGTATGAAAAATGGGCTCCTGTTATGGCTTCAAACAACATTTTTGCAAATATTTGATCATTTTCTAAAGTTTGAACTATATAATATAATTCAAATTTATTTAAAAGGTCCTACACAATCAAAAGGGAAAAAACATTTAAAATAATTTTTTTAATCCATTTTTATTTTCCCTCTAATCTTCCATCTGAGTCAAAACTAGTTGACCAGTTATACCATATGTCAAGTTTTAATTGGCTAGATTTTGCTTTGTCATCTAACACTTGCCACCTGGGTACCATGTGTCACCACCTTATTGGTCCTCTATCCTACCATGTGGTAGCCACATCACTACCACATCATCAATTGTTATGTCACTATCCCAATCAATAATTTTTTGTGTCATTATGACATAGCAACCACATGACACGTGTAACTTTAGTCCATGTCAGCACCTCAATTTGTGTGCCATGTCTAAAGCCTTCACCATGTGTCAATTTTTGACTCCTCCAACTCACTACCAGCTGGCACCAACTCACTATCACATGTCAACTGCTGGTTGGTGGGTAGGTCCATGTGTTTTGCTAACATCACCAGTCGCCATGTCGCATGGTTATCTTCCTTGCATCTTTCCTTTGGTGACATGGTGACCACCGTCTGATCTGCCATGTGTCACCATCCTATGCCTTCAATTTTAGATTGCCATGTGTCATTATGTCACAACATATCTTCCTCTAGTTCATTCTAGGATGCCATGTCATTATTGACATCATCTCTTTGGCATGCGTGTCAGTCCAAAGTTTGTTCTTTCTTACTCTCTAGTCGGGTGGGGTCCATCATGCAAGCCTTGGCTCATGTCTCTAAAGGTGTGAGCCTTTAAGACAACTTATTATTGCATGGTATGGTATTTAAAAAGTATATAAACCCTTAACCTAGGCAATGTGGGATTAAATCCCTAAAGATATGTTCCAAGAATCTCTTTCCATCATTGTTCATCCTTATCTGTCTCATGCTTGTTCTTTCCCTTAGGTATGCAACACAAAAAAATCTCTCCAGACACACTTCCTCAATCTCTCCTATCATATCGAATCGATTGGGGAGGTTGCTTCATAGTTAATGATGAAAAAAATCTAGGTATGAATATTTGTGAGCAGGCCTCCTTCTGCCACTGCAAAATACTTGTTCTATGATCATAGAGACATCATCTTTTCTCCATATGGTGCATACTAGCAAAAAATGAGACATATATGTGTGTTGCACCTTCTGAGTGCAAGCAGGATCAAATCATTTAAGTGCCTAGCTGAGGAAGAACAGACATAACTGCAATCATTTCCCCTAACTAATGGCACATGATGTTGAACTAAAAAAGGGGCTGGGTGGGTACTTCTTACCTTAAAAAAACACCTTTATTTTCTCAAACATATCCTCATTACCATAATTTGAAAGGCAATAACGAAGATAGCGGAGAGCACAAATTCCTTCAACTTATGAATGGGCTTTGCCATTGTCGGCCTTCACACAGTGGATATCCTTTTCCCTTGCATTTAAAAACTAATCACTAAAAACCATTTGCGCAAACCAATTCTCAAATCTTGTTGCATGGCTCGACTTTCAAACTATTATTTTTGTCTGATAAATTTATGATTGACCTTATTGGTGGGTTTTGTAGGCTGAAGATGCAATCCAACTTTAATTGTCAAAGACAAGAAATTTTTCTTCCTAGTCTTCATTATCATCTAATTAATTAAGGTTGAGGCCATTTCAAAGAGTTGTGGCAATGGTTTAGATTTAATATATGGAATAGCACCATGTCATTCAATGTTATTCGTGAGAGGGTGATTATTATTATTTTAATGACTCTAACTTTTCATGCTCTTTCATTAGAGAAAAAGCCCTCTTGTATACTAATTTAAACCATTCCATGTCTATGATGAACGAGGAGTGAGACGATAATTGATGATTGGCTTCTTCACTTGAATGTATCCATGTGCATGTGCATTTCATGGCAACTCACTATCCTCTATAGTATGAACCCCTCATTTGCCTTCTACCTCATGAGTTGGGTGCTATGCCTATAACCTATTTTACACAAGTGCCTTGCATTGGCATCCACCTTGGACTGTTATGTTTCCTTTTTTTGTGAGTGTCTGCAACTTTATCATCACTTAGACTAGTTTCCTCTTATCTTTCCAAGTCCCTCATGCATGCCAAGACCCTATTGCTTCCTTAATGATTTCCAAAATTGTCACTGCATTCATCATATCTAGGAGGAAAAAGATCTCTTGGTCAATTTTTAGAAGGGATAAAGTGTCTCATAAATGCTCCATAGAACTTTGGCTCTTTAGCCATAAGAAAATATGCAATCTAATTCTTTATTTTATATTCAAATATTTACCCATTCATAACAAGACCCACTAATGAAAAGCATATCCCCCATTAACCTTATAATAGAACTAAAAAAGGTCACAAGAAAAGCCATTTATAGAATGGATTTTAGGGAATACTGGCTTAAGTTCTTTCTTGTACATTCAAGCATTTCTCTTTATGTTCACTGCATATGGAGTTTCCTATGCACCATCAATCTTGAGTTATGGTTTGCATGCTGAATGTTCTAAACAATCATGACTATTGTGTCTTCTCAGGACATTTTTTTACTCCACGAGTGTGACTTTGCAATCTGATGAAATTAATTGGGCCCCTAAAGTAGGTCTGGCTAAAAAAAAAATTGTTTCCAAATAACTGTTCCTTCAAACTGCTTCCTCGGTCATCTAATACTATTTTGATTGAAAATCAACCACTATCACAACATTTAAAACTCATTTTAACTCCTTTTGCTAACTGTCAACTTCATGCCAAAGGGTCCTCTAACTAGCCTTAAAATTGACAAAAACACATGATCAGGCTCTAAGATCAGACCTACTAATTCTCTATTCCACATTCTCATACCATGTCAAATCTCATCTCATGAAAAATTCTCAGTCAAAAGATATTGACTATCAAAGTTGCCTTCTCAGAACTGCCTACAGGAAAACATGTCAAAAAACCATAAAATGCATTTGGATTTGGCTTTGGAAACAGGTCAAACTGACACTTAGGGAGATGAAAACTGGGGTATTGGTTTACTATCATGAGGACAACATAAATCTTATATTAGGGCTCATGAAAAATAACTAGGCATGTTTGGTGAGTGGTCAAAGTGGGCTACTCAGAATTTGCAGACTGGAAATACTAGCATAAAAGTGGCTTTTGCAAATGGAATGGACCTGGGAAAGTGTGTAGACAGATTTGTCAAGACTTGTAAACTGGCACACTTAAAGAATTTTTAGAGTAGAACATAATGGTACAATCCATTTGATCTCACCTATCACAAATTTAGAGTTATGACTTCCCGAATTGGGGTACCGACCAATCTACACTTCTTGACACCAATAAAACTTCATAAATTGCAAATGGAATCACATTCAAAAATTGATCAAACAGATTTTTCATAAGCTCAAAATTAAAACATAGCAAGTCTCTAACATCTAGAATTTAATGCAAAAGGATTTTTCTCATTTTGGTCAACTAGGTCAAAATTATAATGAGTCAAACAGGACCTCCCAGAATTCTAAACAATTTGCATTAGCATGACAACAATAAACAACCAAATTTAAGGGATTCAAAACCTAGTCAAAACATATTGAAATGACTCAAAATTTGAAACATAGATTCTTTGGTATGGATACTAAAAATTTCCAAAGTGGTGAGTCATGAAACATTATTGGGTACAAAATATTCAATTGCAAACATGTCCTCCTATCATTATTTGACATAGGCAAAAATGTAGATTTGGAAAATGTGCAAAATGAAACTTCACAGAGTGACTTAGAATGACAATTTATCTTCATGGGATGAGTGGATATACTGAATGCAAGGTGTTAGAAACATTAAACACCTTGTGGACCTCAAACAGACAGTTGGGTACATATGCATCAAAAAGCACTTATAGGGCTTGATTTTTAGGATGGTACTCAAAATTAGGGCTTCAATTTTGAGTCCCAACACTAGCCTTTCCTTGTTCCTTGTTATTTCTCCTTTCTCATTTAACTTATTTTCAAATATCCATTTTACACCAATCACATTCTTATCCTTAGGTCTAGGTACAAGAGTCTAGGTTTTTTTTTCTATTTTAAAGCAAGAATGTACCTTTTAATTTGTTCCTTGTCAGGATGTCATCTATCTCTCCTCCAATTATTTTTTTGGGTTCATGGTGTCTTCTAACATATTTTACAAGTTTAGATTCTTTCCTTCTTGTTTTTGAACTAGGTTCACTACTCTATTGCTCAGTATCAATTGTATGTGGTAAAGTCTCAGGTTCCTCCTTATAGTAAAAAAATGTTATATAGTCTTCAGGTTCCTTTCTACTATGTTCCTTACTTCTTTCTACAAACTCATCAATCTTCACATGTGCACTTTCTATAACTTTGCGAGTAGCAAGATTCAACCATTTGTATGCCTTACTTTTATTGGAGTAATCGAGGAATATACCTTCATCACTTTTTGCATCAAGTTTCCATGTCCTTATATCTTTCAATATATAACATTTTCTTCCAAAAACTTTGAGATAACAAACATTAGGCGTGTACCCATATCATAATTCATAAGGTGACTTGTTTGTGCCTTTCTTCAGTTGAACTCGATTTAGTGTATGGACCGTTGTGTTGATTGCTTCTCTCTAGTATTTTGGTGCAACATTTATCTCAATCATTAGTGTTCTTGCACACTCCATGATGGATCTATTCCTTCTTTCTACTATACCATTTTTCTATGGTGTTTTAGGAGCTTATACTTTTGTTTTGATTCCTCTTTCATTGCATAATTCATTGAATTCATTTGAGATTAATTCACGTCCTCTATCTGATCTCAGGTATTTTAGATTCTTTCCTATTTCTTTCTCAACTCTAGCCAAGTACAATTTGAACTTTTGAAAATCATTAGAATTATCTTTTAAGAACATTACAGTTATCATCCTAGAATATTCATCGACAAAAAAAATTAAGTATATGTCTCCACAGTAGCTTTCTATACCTATTTGTCCACAAAGATCTGTATGAACTAGTTCCAAAAATTCTTTAAAATTGAAAGTCTTACTTCTTAAACTTCTTTTACTAATCTTTCCAATTTAACATTGTTTACAAATGGTCATCTCAGGTTTCTTCAGATTTGGTATGCCTCTTACTCTTTTATTCTTGCTTATGGTAACCAAGTTATCAAAATTAACATGACATATCCTTTTATGCCATATCCAACTTTCCTCTATTTGTGCCAATAAACATGTATTTTTAGTGAGATCTAGGTGTAGACACCCAAAAATTGGCAAAGACCTAAATTATGCAATTTCGATCAATCAATGCAAATTAATGAGAAAATCATAGGAAAAAAAAAAGCTTTCAAATTAAAGATTGCATTAGGTCATTAATTGATTAGATCATCTATCAAATTAATAATAAGTAAATCAACTTCAAAAGAGGAGAAAAATAGTTCAAAATCACAAAATGAAATTCAAAAAGGAGAGGGAAAAGACAAAATTTTGAAAATAAATGACACTTTTATTAAATCAATAAATCCAGTTATTCTCACAAAATGAAAATCCTTCTTTTATTTAAAGAATTCAAAGAAATCCACATTTAGCCTCAAAATAAGACTTTTTGGGCTCCTCCTCTTGTCTCTCATGAGACATTTTAGTTGAAAATAAAAGCCACATTTAGTCGTAAATCATGACTTTTGGGCTCCTCCTCTAATGAGACATTTTTGTTGAAATAAAAGCCACATTGAGCCTCCAATCAAGACTTTTGGGCTCATCTTCTTGTCTCTCATGAGACATTTTAGTTGAAATAAAAGCCACATTGAGCATCTAATCAAGACTTTTGGGCTCTTTCTCTTGTCTCTCATGAGACATTTTAGTTGAAATAAAAGTCGCATGGAGCCTCCAATCAAGACTTTTGGGCTCTTCTTCTTGTCTCTCATGAGACGATTTCAATTTCACTTCTATCCACCAGTGAAAGGTAAAACCCAAATTCTTACACCAACCTCTTCTAAAATCCTATAAATAGAAGGAGAATTCAAGAGCAAAGGGACCCAAGTTTTAGGCATCCACATTATAGGCATATCCAGAATTGTCATATTGAGCATATTAGCATTGTTATTCTAGAAAATTAGCATTTTAACTTTGTTTTCATGTTAGTTTAGTATCATCTTAACACATGTTTAGGTCATTGCATGTTCATTTTGATAGTATTCTAACAGTTCTTACTCGCATGTAATCTACATTTTCATCTTAGATCTTGCATACATACTAGTAGATCTGCATTTTCAAGATACTTTTCATTTTAGAATTATCACTGAGATGTTGGTCTGAGAGCAGTCTTAGTGGTTGTAGTTAGAGAAACATGAGACGTTCTTAGAGTTTTTATTTTGACAATAATTTCTTCGGTTTAGTATAGTTGATTTTCATTTTATCTACACTCTGCATCAAGGTTTCATGAATATGCAAATATACCATGTACACTAGGTAAAAAAAAAGTTACCTTTTGTCTAATTTCCAGTTTCGACAAGATTTCCTTTACCATCCAATAGCTTACCTTTGTCATTCATGAATTCTACCTTATATCCTTTATTGTTCAGTTGTGTCACACTAAATGGATTATGTCTTAGTCCTTCAACCCAGTAGGCATTGTCACATTTGATTCCTTCAATTAATGCTATGAATCCTTTTCCTTTTATCTAACATGGTTCACTATTTATAAACCTAACACTTCCACCATCATAGTGTTCTAAATGTTCAAACTTAGTTTTGTCACTAGTCATGTGATGAGAAAAACCACCATCTATGATCCATGTATCATTTTTTCTAACATGAGAAATAAGTGCCATCTTTTCATTTTCCTCATTATCAAATTCATCCTTAACAAAAATATAGACTACTTCTTCTTCATTATCATCACTATCATAGTCTTTAGCAATGTAACAAGATTTCTTACCTTTGTCTTTGTAGTCCTTGTAGTTCTTGAAGTCTTTCTTGCCTTTGAACCTATTTTTTCTTCTCTCATCTGTATCTTCTTGTTTGGACATCTTGCAACAATATGACCAATCTCTTCACATGAGAAAGAAATTAATGGAACTTTTCCTTTGAATTTAACTTTCCCTTTTGATACTCTTTTTGCAAGTAGGGATTCAATGACTTCAAGGTCTTCATCTATATTATCTTCTTCCACACTATCAATCTATTTTCCTTTCAAGTTTACCCCTTTTCTACCAAGAGTTAATTTGGATTTGAATGCAAATTCAAATTTGCTAGGATTAGGAGCACAGTTATCAAAGTTATCCAATTCAAAATTAGTCAATCTTTCCACAAGTGCATCCAAGGTTATATCATTTTTTGGATTGCATCTCATCTCTTGAATTTCTAAAACTCTAATTGAATTAATAGGAAGAAGAGTTCTTAATACCTTTATAACCACTATTTCATCAGTTAATTTTCCTCTTGTAGCTCTAATTGCACTCACACTTTCATTGATTCTTTCATTGTATTGGATAATTTTTCACCTTCTTTCATTTTAATTTGATGAAATTTACCTCTTAAACTTTCTGCCTTGTTTCTTTGCACATTCTTATCACCTCTATAAACTTTCTATAGTTTTTCTCACTTTTAAAATGTGGTAGGACAATCTTTAACCTCATCAAATTTAGAATAGTTGAGAGAGGAAGCTATATCAATCATCATTATATTGTGATATTTTGTCTATTTCATATGTTCCATAATCATAGGTTTAGGTGGTGGAACATATCTATTTTCCAAGTAGAAAAAATTAGTATCTCCAATGCTTGATAGGTGCAGCTTCATCAATTCCTACTATGCTAAAAACTTTTCTCTGTTAAGCTTGGGAATCTCCCTCTTGTATGACATCTTGATCTTTAACTCAGGTCTTTGAAAACTCTCCTATAAGCACCAAATCTCTGATACCAATTGTTAGAAATGAAGAGAGGAACTAAGAGGGGAGAGGTGAATCAATTACCATAAAATAATTCCTTGTTCCTAGATTTCAAAATTTTTACTGATAATGAAATACTTTATTTAGCTCAATTTGAGCTAAGTACTTGATGTAACTCGTTTAACAAAGAAATCTTATGAATATTAATATGTTTTAACCTTTATTAACTTAGTTCCAAGAATATAAAGTATAAAGAAAAAACATAAACATAGATGACACTAATATTTAATGTAGAAACCCAATTTGGGAAAACCTCCATGCAACTAGTTACAATATTTTCACTCCTCTAAAGTGAGCAATTTAGGAGCCAACCCTATTAAAGGTTATAATACATATTGTTAAGTATGACCTTATTAGAGGATTTAGACCACCTTGTTAGGAGTTTCCTAGTTAGAGGTCCTTAAAAACTTCAACCTTGAAATTTCACCTTAAGGTCAATTTTTCTATTAGTGACTCACACTTAGTCAATATACAATTGCTACCGAGCTTTAGAACCTATGTACAGTTTATAACAAGTGTAGCATTGTTTACCGAGTTGTTTATTACAAGTGATGGAAACTCCAATGTTAACAAAGTTCCATAGTCTTAACCAAGTTTCACAGTGTTAACCATGTTCTCTAGTGTCTACTGAGCTAGCAGTGTTAGTGATGTAAATCTAGTATTGACCGAGTGATTTCGTAAATGTTGAGTTTCATAGTCTTCACCGAGTCACACAGTACTGACCGAGTTCAAGCTACTTGGAAGTGATTAGTATGAACCAAGCCTCTTCATCAACCAAGTTCCAAATGATGTCAAGTGTTGACAGTGATTATCATCACTAATTTTGTCTTTAGAACCCAAGTTATAGCAATTGGGCTGACTTTGTAGATTTTGGTGAAACTTGTATTGTAGCCGACTCCAATAAGTTGTGATTTAGATTGGTATATATGTAATGCATTGTATCATATCCAAATAAGTAGAGTAAGCATATGATGATCAGAGGTATGAATTAAAGAAGGCTACACATAGTACAAGGGACAGCAAAGTATTATCTATCACAGCAAGGTGATCATTATAATTCAAGGAATCTAACCTAGCAAGTCAGAGTTGTAGATCAGAGATCAGCCACTAGTTCATCCTATAATGTCCATCAGTCAAATCCTTTAACATGGTAGACTTAACAGTATTTGATAAATCTCTTTACCAAGTGCATACTATTGTCACTTAGGTTTGCACCCTTGTCCAAAGCCTATGCATGAGGACAACCTAGTGAAACACGAAAACAACCTCCAAGCTGTGGGACTTGAACTATGAGGTTGAGTCTCTGGAGAAGGTTGGCTTCCTCTTACTAGCAGTATGCACCTAACTCATACTTCATTATATGTTTTGTAAATGCTTTGAAAAGGTGGACCTCATAGTCCTTATTACCCCTAACAGGGTAGATCATTAGAAGTGATCAATTGTAAGCCTTAATACACCAACTTTATACTGCAATACTAAAGCTTGTGGGTATCATCTCCAGCCTAGTTTTACTTTCTATTTGTAATGTTTTTGGGTCACCATATCTTGTGTCAAATTTCTATAAATTTTTATTTTCTTATATTCTTTCATGCATGCAATTAGTTCAGGATATTATATGAAAGATTAATTGGTGAAATAAGATTAAGTTTTATAGGTTCCTGATTCACCCCTCCCCTCTTAGTAACCTTGATTACCTCATATTTCCAAAAATTAAAGGATTTGCAATCTGACTATTAAGTCAACTCTATTAAGAGATTTCTTCACAACTATAATGGTTAGAAGGTAATAGTAATTTGACCTGATTTATGAAGCAACTTCTTTTGAAGATTCAGATCTCTATTTTGGCTTGACCTTTGGATCCTTACTTATTAGAATATTCTTTGTATCTTGTCTTCCAAACTTTCCTACTCTTCCTTTTTCTTTGATCACATATACATCTTATTCCACATCTTACACTCCTCTTTACATTACACTTCTTGATATATCTTACATATCATAAGCTTTGTCAAGTTGGCTTAAATACCTTTTCATATACCAATTAAACAACCAAATAGCCTACCTCAATTAGTCAATTAATTAACAAGTTTAATCTATTGACATGCGATCAATACAAGGATTGATCACTTGGTTAACACTGAGATTCCTTTGATGCCTAACCACTCGGTTAATACTAGATGTTCTTCATTGCCCGACTGCTTAGTTAACATTGAATACCCTTCATTGCCCAATAACTTAGTTGATACTAAATATTCTTGGTTAATGCTACAAGTTCTTCATTGCCTAACTACTTGGTTAATACTAAAATTTGTGTAACATCAATAACAACATACAATTTGAAGAATTATTTCCAACACACTTTTCAATCTACACTACTCATTCTTGATAACTCTTACCATATCATTTTTGGGAGAAAGGGAGAGAATTTTTAAAGAAGTAGAGCAAGCCTTACCCTCTTCTCCTCCTCTAGGACTTGCTTTTTTAGTGTTGCACTCAACTCCTTGACCACATCAATTGTTTCCAATACACAACTGTATGCCTGGTTCCAAATTTAGATTTTTGGAGACTATGTCATCAAAGGAAGATGTAGGGGGGATATTGGGATGGAACTATCAACCACAACCACCTTATATGAAAGTTTTTCTATAGAAGAAATGTTTGAAAAACTTTGCAGATATATTGATATTAATTCCAAATATTTCCACACTTTTTGACAGCAAGGTACCCTCTTTATGGGCCATAAATAATTAAGCGTGTGGAAGAACTAGAAAGACTAGACTCTTGTAGAGAATTGAAGGCACAAACAAAAAGTAGAAACAAGGGGACAAAAGGACATAGACATAAATGAACCAAGAAAGAAAAATAAAAAGTATGGAACAAAATAAAGGCAAATTCCATGAAGACTATCTAGAAGATGCCAACAAGGAAGGTTGAGAGTTTTGAGGAAGCAGGTTAGCATCCTTGAAATAGCCACTTGCAGAGCACTTCCTTCCAACTCTTCTTGCCTAACTATAGATTGTAATGTTAAAAAAATGTTTGTAAAAATTTAGAGTTCCATTTAAGATTATGTTTTATTGTTCTATTGGCTTCTTCAATGTTTTGTTATTTCAAAAATTTCTCATAAATTTGTAACATTCAACATTGAAGTAAAATTTAAAAATTGAGGTTTAACATTATTTTTAATAGGTAAACAATTGACACCTAGATTATTTAGTTATCATTATTTTTTTAGATTAATTATTTATTTAACTAATTAATCATTGAATTCACATTTTAATTATATGGTAATATTAGTGAAGCATGAAAATATACCAATAGATCATAATAGATCAACAACATTTGTTGTATTTTAAACAAAAGGAGAATTACAAAACCAAAATTCCCAAAATAATTCTGGAATGTTTACTCGTGTCCACCATCACTAACTTAGATTAATGATCTAATATGAATTTTGGGCTGATTTGGGGAAAGCTCAACCATTTTTGTACATGTGTCTTAGAAAGAAAACATGTGTCAGTTGTAATAAGTAGTATTTCAATTGCCTTTACTTAACAAGTTATTAATAGTCACTTTATGTTTTAAAAATCATTAGTGAATCAATTTTCCACCAATTATAATTCTTTTTTTTTTCATAACTCATTTGAGTAATGTTAAACTATCATTCTTTTTATTTAATTAACTATACAATTATTTCTCATAAGTCTAATTGGTTCAAATATTTTAGGGTTATAGGAGCGGATTATAAGGAAAAATATCTAGTAACTGCTTCTAAAATATTTTCTTCCCTATTTTATAAAATCTTCTAAGATTTCATGCACCAAAAATTAGAATATTTTTGTACCCATTATAACACTCTCACTCTCATTATAAAAATATTTTTTAATATATTTATGTATAAACTATTTTATTTTAAACATTATAAATATTCTTTTGTATTTAAGAAAAATAATCTAATTGATTGTGATAATGTTATCAAGATTCAACAGTGTGGTTTTTGAGTCAAACCAATTGACCCCTATTTCATGAGTAGAGGTTTACACCAACCCATTTCTCATGACAAAGAATAGAACACTTAGCACTCATTGGATCTAGATAATGCTCACAGAGGTGAAGCACCAAGACTTCCCAAGAGGTCACCCATCTCAATACTAGTCTATCTCGAGTGCGCTTAACTATGAAGTTTCCTCCATGGTTAAACCCACATTGCTTGCAACCCCATATGCAAAACCATCACCAAGAATTTTTTCCTTATGGACCATTCATTGTAAAGCCCCTTAATCTCATCAATTGAAAAATATGAGATATTTTCCACAAGTCAAATTGTGATATTGTTATTAGGAGTCAATTGTGTAGTTATTAAGTCAAACTCGTTGACCCACATTTTATGAGTAATGGTTTACATTAACCCATTTCTCATGACAAAGAATAGAACACTCAAAATTAATTGGATCTAGGTGATGCTCATATAGGTCAAGAATTAGGATTTCCTTGTAGGTCACCCATCCTAGTACTACTCTAGCTCAAGCACACTTAACTACAAAGTTTCCTCCATAGTTAAACCCACTCTACTTGCAACCGCATTTACAAAACCTTCAACAAGTATTGTGCCTTATGAACCATTCATTAGAAAAACCCTTAAGCTTATTGTTGACAAGTAGGAGATATTTCCCACAACAAGTCAAATTGTGATATTGCTATCAGGATTCAACTATATAGTTTTTGAGTCAAACTCATTGACCCATATTTCATGAGTAGTAATTTACATAAAACCATCAATTGAAAAGTTGAATCCAATGAGCATCACCTAGATCCAGTGAGTTTTAAGTGTTCTATTCTTTTTCATGAGATATAGGTTTGTGTAAACCGCTACTCATAAAATATGGGTCAGTGAGTTTGACTCAAAAACTACATAGTTGAATCCTGATAGTAATATCACAAATTGACTTATTATGGAAAATATCTCCTAATTTTCAATTGTTGAGTTTAAGAGGATTTCTAATGAATGATTCATAAGACAAAACACTTGGTGAATTTTTTTCAAATGAGGTTGCAAATAGAGTGAGTTTAACCATGGAGGAAACTCTATAGTTAAGTGAACTTGAGCTAGAGTAGTAGTGGGATGGGTGGCCTCCTAGGAAGTCATAATGCTTCACCTTTGTGAGCATCACCTATATCCAATGAATATTGAGTTTTATATTATTTATCATGAGAGATGGGTTTGTGTAAACCACTACTCATGAAATATGGGTCAATGAGTTTGACTCAAAAAATAGTTGAATCTTGATAGCAATATCACAATTTGAATGATTGAGTAATTTTTCTCCTACTTGTTATTTGATGAGATTAAAGGGATTTCTAATGAATGGTTCATAAGGAACAACACATGGTGAAGGTTTTGTGAATGGGGTTGCAAGTAGAGTGGGTTTAACTAGGGATGATTCTCTTGTAGTACCTCTCCCATTTGATATATGTAACTCATCTTGATGGATGCAATTGTGATGATCTTACCTTGTAAGTGATCATGATTAGGGCCCATGAGTGATCTATGCCCTTAGGGTGATTTTATCATGTTATTTGATCAACAAGATTAATTTATGTTTATGCCCAATTTTTGAGATTATGATGTAATGAATGGCTTCACTGAGGTTTGTGCCAGTGGTTCCTTGAATTGATATGGTATCATGATGTTATGTGATTACTCTAAGATGTGAGTAGAGATTGTACTATGTATTATTCATCTTGTAGCACTTGACTAGGTTCCCGTAGTAGTGTTTACTCATGTGTTTGACCATGTTGACTTAGATGTTTATAGTGTCATTTATGTTGTCGGGTAGTTGTTATTACTTCTATTATTAAATGCTAAAATAATTAGAAAATGAGATATCCATACTAGATCCATTACATTATGTGCTACAAATATTTACCTTGTTCATTTCTATAATTTATGCAAATGGGTTTTTTAAATGATTATTTAAAAGAAATTAATTAGATTCTTTAATTACAAAATTTCACCTAATTATTGCTTTGGCTATTACTATTGTGCATCTCCTCTTGATTGTGTTCATTTATTATGTGGGACTTATATCCTTGGCAGTGGCACATGGAGTTAGTGATCATACCTTTCATGTTGAGCCAATATTGTCACTGTATGGGTGATGTATCTTTATTATTATTTTAATCCTCCATTAATTGGTAAATCTAGATTCAATATGCATATGTATCTAGACCAGTGAGCATGTATGCAAAACCTGAACAAGAAAGGGATAATGAGCATGAAATTATTTTTAAGATGAACCCATTGAAGAACAAAGAAGAAAAGAGTTTGTGTTAGCAAAATTTGTGAGAAGACATCATGCACTTGAAAAAATCATTGGAGATAAAGAGTCTGGTGTTATGACAAGAAAAATACTATGATGCCTTTTGAAATAATGAAAGAATTGGGTCTCAAGGTTGATACTACTCAAGGAAGATGTTGTGCTATGGATAAAAGAGAAGTGACAATCATAGGCACTATAAACTCTTTGCCATATAGATTAACAGCCTGCCCTGACAAAGAACTTACTATGAGTGTATTGGGTGTTGACATTCCACCTCAGTATGGCATGTTATTATCAAGAAAGTGGAGTGTTGCTATGGATGGGAGTCTATAGTGTGATTTGTCATTTGCTACTTTTAATATTGAGGGGAATTTGATAAAAGTCAATAGGGAGCCTAATAGTATATACATGATAGAGGAAGATGTAGAAGATAATATGAAAAAATTTGTGGACACAGATGTAAATGCATTCTGAGTTGAGGTCCTAACCTTAAGGAAAGATAAACATAAATAATAGATGGAAGTACAAGTTGATGCAAAAATAGGTAAGGGTGATTTATGGGCTATGTTCTTCGATGGTGCCTGCTGCAAAGAAGGATCTGGTGTAGGTATCTTATTGATTTCTCCTGCAGGAATAACATACAAGTTCTCTTTTACATTGAGTTTCCCTTGTACTAATAATATAGTAGAATATGAGGTTCTATTATTAGGACTCAAATTATCTCAAAAGCATGGCATAAAGTGTTTACATGTTATAGGAGATTCTAAATTGGTTGTATCCCAAGTGAGAAATGTTTATGTTTCAAAAAACAAAAGATAAAAACAATACATAAATGTAGTATGGGATATGATTGAATATTTTGATGCATTTGGAATAGCTTGGAAGGATAGGACTAACAACAAGATGGCAGATTTGTTAGAAAATGTAGCAATAAAGCCTAATGACATTACATTTGCTAGTATATCTAAAGTAAAAATCCAAGCTAGACCCTCTATTCCTAACAATATCCAAAATTGGTAAGTATTTGAGGATGATAAAGATATTTTAAGGTTTTTGAATTGTGAGTATATGTTATCAAGGCAAGAAATTGATTGTGCAACATATGTAAAAAACATAGATGGAAAAGATATTGTTTTTGGACAAGAAGTTGTGCAATTGAAAACAAATAAAATACCAAAGGGTTTGGTTGTCCTAGAAACTATTTTTGATAATCATGATAGATCTCAAATGGATACTAGTGAATAAAATGGTAAGGATATGGAGGAGATAAATTTGGGAACTAAAGAAAACCCTAAGAAGGTATATATTGGTAAAAAATTGTCTCCTAAGATAAGACAGGGTTTGATAGGTCTGCTAAGGAAATATAGACATGTGTTTGCATGGTCATATGATAATCTAAAGGCCTATAGGGAAGATCTCTTTCAACATGAAATCCCTTTGAAACCAAATGTTAAGCCTTTTAGACAAAAACAAAGACCAATAAATCCAACCTTGGCCCCTAAAATGCAAGAGGAATTGGTCAAGCTAAGAGATGAAGGGATCATAAAACCTATTAGACATTCATCCTGGGTATCCAATTTAATCCCTATTAGGAAGAAAAATGGAGATATAAGGTTGTGTGTTGATTTCAAAAATCTTAACATATCTTCATTAAAAGATAGTTATGGTTTTCCAAATATGGAAGCCATGTTGCAAAGGGTCACTAGTTCAAAATTGATGTCCATGATGGATGGGTTTTCAGGTTACAATCAAGTGGTTGTTAAAGAATCAGAACAGTTTAAAACTACTTTCACTACTCCATGGGGTACTTATGTTTATGTCAAAATTCCATTTGGGCTTACCAATGCTAGGGCTACTTTTCAAAGGGCCATGGATGTAGCTTTTGCTAATATCATTAATAAATTCATGGATGTATATCAAGATTATTTAACTGCTTATTCTAAGGATGAAAATGATCATTGCATGCATTTAGAAAAGGTGTTTATCAGAGCCCTCAAGTATGGCATCTCTTTAAATCCCAGAAAGTGTTAGTTTGGTGTCACTGAAGGAAAGTTGTTAGGACATTTAGTTGGCAAGCATGGAGTAAGGATTGATCTTGAAAGGGTAGAAGCAATAGACAAGATTCAGAAGCCTAAAAGTGTTAAAGGAATTTAATCATTTTTTGGGTAAATTAATTTTCTCAGAAGGTTTGTGAGTAACTTTGCATAGATTAGTAGGCCAATATCAAGAATGCTAAAGAAAGGATCTAAGATAAAATGGGATGGTGAACCTAGTATTGCATTTTAGAAAATTAAGCAAGCTATTAAAGATCTCCCTGTTCTCAGAGCTCCTGATTATGATAAGCCAATGCACATATTTTCTTTTTTCTTCATTTCACATTGTTGTTGCAGTATTGTTACAAAAAAATGAAGAAGGTTATGAGCAATCAATTGTATTATTCAGCAAATCCTTGCAAGTAGGAGAACTCAAGTATGACATCAATGAAAAATAGGCATATGCACTGGTGAAAGGGGTGAAAGCTTTTAGATGTTATTTAATGGGAGCCATTATTATTTCTTTTGTTTGTACTGCTACTGTGAAGGACATTTTTTCACAACAAGAGGTATCTAGTAGAAGATGCAGATGGACTTATAGAATACAAGAATTTAATATTGATATTCAAATCACTAAATTGGTTAGAGGTCAAGGTTTAGCAAGGTTGATGACAAAAGCTAATTTGGAAGCAAATCAAATCAACCAATGTGATGACATCTATAGGAATGACCTTTGTGACATGAATAACTCTGATTGGTACAAGGATGTGATTTATTATTTGCAGAATATGAGTCCCACAAAAATTAATAGATAATCAAAAAAGATCTTTGAAGTTGCAAGCTATAAGGTATATTATAGTGCAAGGACAATTATGGTGGAGGGACATGGAAGGAGTACTTTTGAAATGTGTAGATGAAACTGAGGCTGTGAAAATTTTAAAAGATATGCATGAAGGTGTGTGTGGAGGTCATTACATGGCTAAAACCATAGCCCACAAAGTCCTTAGATCTGGTTTTTGGTGGCCAACACTTTTCAAGGATGCTCATGAATTGGTTAAGACATGTGATACTTGTCAAAGATTTAGTGGAAAGTTGAAATTTTTAGGGAATTTACCATTAAGAACTATAGAAGTACATGCACCATTTCAACAGTGGGGAATTGATTTCATAGGTGAAATCTCAAACAAATCTAGTGGTGGACAATCTTGGATTCTGGTGGCAACTAATTACTTCACTAAATGGGTTGAAGCAATCCCTACCAAGAATGCTACAAGAAAAGTGGTGATCAATTTCATCTTAAACAATATTATAACTAGATTTAGTTGCCCACAAAAGATAATAACTGATAATGCTATGTGTTTTAGATCTTATAAATATAAAGAGTTTTGCAAAAAATATGGCATTACAGAATATACATCCTCACCTTATTATCCTCAAGGGAATGGTCAGGTAGAATCAAGCAATAAGAGTATACTAAAGATTATCAAAATAATTCTAGCGGAAAACAAGAAGGCATGGGATTCAAAATTGACATTAGCCCTGTAGGCTGACAAGGTTACTGTGAAAACACTAGTACATTTGACTTGAATTTTTGACCAAAACTTTCGACCATCTGATAATTTAGGGTCAATTTGGTCGAATTGTGATGAGTTTTGTTAAAGATGAGCTCGTGTCGGTCAAAATTTTGACCAATCAAAATTTTGACCAACACGGGTTCATCTTTAACCAAAAATTGAAAAAAGTTATGTTTTTCGCCCTAATCTTATTGTTACATGACCCAGAAGACTCGTGCACTGAACCATTTTCTACCACTATGATTTGTGGCTAGGAGTATGTAGAAAAAGGGTTTAACAGTGTCAGCACCAGTAGGGTTTGACATCTTGGGTTCTTTGGTGGTTGATTGTAGCAGAGGAGAGCTTGTGAATGCTTTCAAGTTGATCCATTGAAAGAGATTTCAGAAAGAAGGCGGCATGAAAGGATCAAATAACAGCTGGAAATGTTGAAGAGTCTCCTTCCCAGCATTACAAAGGCAAGTTGAAGTTTTGTTTTATAGATTGACATTTCTTGCCTTGTTTTGAATATATTTATATGCACCCTATACAATGTTTGCCCTTTTTTGGACTAGACATTTCTCATTTTCTTTGTTCCCTAACTAGAGTTTTCAAACTAGTGCTTATAACAACCTCCTAAGATATTCATAAATACTAGTAATCCAAAAGCAAGGCAAAAAAATTTGATGAGTCAAAAAATAGAACACAAAACTATCAAAATCTAATCAATGGACTCCTGCAATTCAATCCCTAACACAATCCAAATTAATTTCTTGAAGTTCAATCCACTCCTGCAATGTCCAAGCACATTTCTCTATCAACATTAGCTAGGTTTCTCTAGGGATCAACACACTCATTGCTTGTTATTTCAAGTTTGGCAGAGAAAAGTGAGGCAATCAAATATTACATTACATATTTGAAAGGAACATACCTCCTGATATGTGCACTTATAGCTCATTTCAGGTCATTGTAGAGCTAGCAGGATAGAAGAAGAAGTCAGACTCTTAAACCAACTAATTCTAAATGGTCTAGCTCCAAAAAATCTTACGTACAATATCATTATTGCTGGACACTGCAGGGTTGCCTACACAAGTGTTGCATTAAAACTACTTGATAATATGGTAAAGAGTGGTCTTTTGCTTCATGTGATTACTTATACTACTCTTACAATGGGGTTATGCAAGGAAGGTAATAAACAGGAGGCAAATTTTCTTTTGAGGGAAATGTTTGGAGAAGGTTTGATTCGTGACAAAACTGTACACAGTGTATATATTGATGAACATCTCAAGAATTGTAATGTAGAACAAGCTTTTAAACTGTGGGCACAAATGGACAAGAAAGAAATTCCACCTGATGTTATTGCTTACACTACTTTTATGAACGGCCTTTGCAAGATAAGCTACATAAAGCAGGCACATAAATTACTTATGAAAATGGTAAATCGACACATTTTTCTTGACAATTTCACTTATAGCTCATTGATTGATGGACATTGGGCTAGAAAAGGAAATGATTAAAAATTGCACTTGCGCCTAATGTTGTTATTTTTAATACTCTCATTAATGGATTTTGTAAACAAGAAATGATAAGTACAAAAAATCAGCTTTGTAACCTCATGCCAAGCAATGGCTTGTCCCCTAATATTTTTACCTACAATATTTTACTTAATGCTCACTGTAAGGCAACTGATATGAAGCGAGCTTTGGAGATCATGAACATGATATCATGTAGTGGTTGTGCTCCTAATGTTATTACCTACAATACTTTGATAAATGGTCTTTGCATTACAAAAATGACTCAACTAGCTTTTAATCTCCTTGAGAGTGTTGTTTCCACAGGATTTTCTCCAGACACATTCACTTTCAATACAATTTTGGATGGGCTCTGCAAGGATTCCCTTGGTCTAGTTGTTACTTTGTTAGAAAAACCTTTTTAAATGGGTTTTGTCCCAGATACGGTGTCCTATAGTACACTGCTTAATCATTTTTGTAGCCTTGGAATGCTGAACCAGGCTATGATGTGGCTAGGTAAACTTATGAAAATATTTTTTATTCACAATGTTGTTACATATGAGATATTGGACAATGTTCACTTTGGTGGGAAATGGTCTACCAATAATCCAAAAAATGTCACTAGAGAAGGATATCTTTTGAATTGTGTAATGTAGTCAATGAGTAATAGATCAAAGAGGCAAGAATGCACTCAAATGCCATTTTTAAGTCTTAATGAGAATTTGGACAGTGTAATAAGCATAACTAATATTTATTCTAAGGCTATACAAGACAGATGATAAGGGGCATCAACATGTTTTAAAGAGTGACGACTGGGATGATTCGACTTGTAACAGGCTGATGGTAAGCTATAGAAGTGGTCTCTTTTGCAAAGAAAAATCAGAGGTCGATGAATTCTTCAATAGTTGGTCAGCTGTAAAATAGAAAACATTAGAGCCCCATGAAACAGTTAAAATTAATGATCAAACTTGCTCTTTGCTCACAGATTGAAGACACAAATATAATCTTGAACAGATGATGAAGCACAGTGCCAAAATTATGGGTAAGTCCTCTCAGTTTGTTGGTCAAAAGTTAAATTTCAGAGTCTAGAGAAAACCTTGTCTTCCTTTAAGAAAGTTCTAATTTCAACTCCACAATTTTATGCTTATTTTAGCACAATATTCTATACAAAAATTTACGACAAAGATATACCAAATTAAATAATGTCAAAAAGTGTTAAGGTCAAGAAGAAAGTATCCCTTCTTAAACAATAGGTTGTTGGTAAATTTTTTCCTAAAACAAGAACATTGTTGTTTCCTTTGGAACCAAAATTTGAGCAATGCACAAAGGCGAGTTTAAAAAAATAATTCTTCATCTCTTCTAAATCCATTAAGGTGGATACTTGTGAAGGAATATTTATATGTTTCAGCATTACATGCATATGGGGCACTAGTGTCTCTTAGGTGATCAAATAACCTTATAATTGAAGTGAACCAATATTAAACCACATTTAGTAGAACATGCTTCAGAATTATGTTAATCTATCCTTATAGCACTGGAATGCCTATGTATTCCCACGAGATCATTGCAGCATGTTTAACTCAGTGTTTTGATCAAATTTAAGAATTTTAATTATAATTTGTCTTCTTGATAGTTGTATAGCTTATAAACATATTAATTATAATTATCAAATATTTGAGCATGTGTTAATTATTTCTAGAGTTGATCAATAGATGAGCACGCTGAAGGTTAGATCAATAGTCCATAGAGACACACTTAAGATAAATAGGATTTGTGGCATGCCATTGTAATGGAGGATAGAATTTTGCTACTCTATACAATCTGGCATATGATATGTACTACATTAATTTCCTTGTGATGTAGCCCTATTTTATCTTCAATTGTCCAAAAGATAAGCAATGAATGGAGCCTACAGCTAAAGTTGGTGTTTGGAAATACAAAATATATTCTCACACCTAGGGATGGATGGTAACAATAGAAAACTACAACTCCTCCATTCCAATAAAAAATGACATAATTTATATAGAGTCTACTTTCATTTCCCATAATTCCATGCATTTTTAACCACAAGAAATGAATCTAGACTCCATTCTTTTGAAACTGCTTGGGTTTGTCCAGTAACCAGCAGAGTACAATATAATAAGTATTAACCCAACAAAACTAATCAAGAATACACACAATTATGTATAGAATATCAAGACCACATACTCTAACTACTAAATGTAAAATAACTCAAATTTCAATCAATATTATTGTGGATGTTCACCATTGCATAGCTATACAGTCAAAATTGGTCAGCATTCAATTCCTTCTAGTTGAAAAACACAACATCCAACCATACAAACTAGTTTGGATGGGTTTAAATAGCCTTCCTAAACCTTCCCCAAATTGAATTCTGGGAGTGGGTGACTAATTGGTAAAATATTGAACCAAGTTACAAAAGTTTCACATAAAGTTGTCAAACTTGCAACTTGACAACTTTTCAATTGCTTGACAACTTTTGGAAATGTTTGGTTCCTTTCAGCCTAGGTGTGTAGAACCTTACCAAATGGTTCCCCAATCTCACATGAGTCTAGACTCTATTCCAATCCATTCTAGGCCTTGGATCATATACTATACTCCTAGAGACAATTGGACCCATTGACAACTTTTTACCTAGGGAATGCAACTTTACATCTTTTTCCACAACTTTTGAATTTTGACATAGAAAACATGCCAAGATGCACTTGGATATCACTTTGAGATTTCATTTATCTATTATTAGATACCATGGCCCATAAAAGAGCCAAACACAAAAAAAATTTCAATAGGACCTTGACATGTCCTAGAGTGCTGAAAGCAGAAAGTATAGTAGATAAAACAGAGTGGGTTAGCAAAATTAGGACCTTATTCAACCTTCAAAAGGTGTATCAATGGAAGGACCAATATTATTGTTGTCTTGATCTTATCCATTATTCTATACTAGGTGTTTTTTTTTGGTAGAAGGGTGGTATTGCCCATTTTGCAAACATCTACGCCTTCTAGAAATTATAGGATCATTTTAGTTACATTTGAAAACATTAATCAAGAAAAACCATATGTGCAGATATAAACATTAATCACAACATGTCCAATTTAGAAGCATTTTTCTACATTTAGTTTATCCTCATCCTCTTTTTATTAGTATTGTTGCATTTATTTTATGCATCTTCATTAATCTCAGCACTTGTGCAAGTAGCCATTACGAATGACAAATGATTGATCTACATTTAAGTCTCTTAAATGAATTGTTAGTAAACATAAAAATTAAAACTATCCTATCAAATGAATCATAGTTTTGTCCAATTATATATTATTTCCAAGTTTAGCAACCCATAATTATTAAATGCCATGTACTCTTTTGTAGTGGTACAAGCCATCCTCATAAATCAGATATGATCTTACCCAAGCATTCAACAAAAATATGCATGATCTTCATCATTAGCTTTCTCAGGGCTCTGAACATCTACCAACCAAGTTGTGAAAGATGTCTCACAAAATATATCACCAAGGGATATAGTTGTTACCTTTTTTCTTTTGGAGATCGAGTCAAAATTGACTATTATATTTGACGCTATTCATTGAAAACATTGACATGTGAAGTCACAACTAAGTTCAACTATTTCAACTTTCATAATGGTTTTCTAGCCTCTATCTAGTGTGTGTTTGTGTAAGCTATCTGAGATTTAATGTGACTAGAAGAAAGATATTCATGTCTTTCTCAAGATTGCTACATACAAAATTCATAGTTTTTGAGATCTCTCTCTCTCTCTCTCTCTCTCTCTCTCTCTCTCTCTCTCTCTCTCTCTCTCTCTGTGTGTGTGTGTATATATATATATATATATATATGTATGATAGCAATCCCAGAGTTGATATGGCCAAAGATATTCATGTCTTTCTCAAGAGTGCGATGTACAAAACACCAACTTTTGAGCTTTCATGTTCATTCTAATGTCTTTTCTCTTTGACACTATTTGTTTAATTGTAAACAATTCATCCCTATATAGCTTGTTTAGATTCTCTCAGTCTAGAGGGTTGTCCCATGGAAATATCTTGGGATCCAGATTATTGATGAAGTTTGGGGATGACGTGACATGAATAGTGGATGTATATTATTTTGAATTTTACATGTGCAATCCGATAGATTTTATTACAGGCATCTTTGAATCTCTATTTCAGCATAAAGAATGGTGAAAAAATTGGCAATGACTCTGACATCCCTCTTTGTTATCTAGTGATGGCAAAAATTGGAACCATTCTTAATGAGATTTACAAATTAAGCCAAAAATAGTCCAAGTGTCCATAGGTGGGTATTGTGATTAAACTATGCAAATTTAGCTCTGTTTCCTTCCTTTTGGTGGTGTTTGGTCCAGGTTTGCATTAATGTAGAATATTGCATAGGTAGTGACTGATGGCTATCACTGAGACACATGTTACTATAATTTTTAGCACTAATCATGAAACACAACCCTGCATGCCTGTCTTTCAAATAATATAAATGGAAGATGTAATTTTTTCTTTCATAATAATCATTTTTATTTACTTAAATAAGCTTCCCTAGCAGAGTTAGGGATGATTTCGTCCTCATTTTTACATAATGCTGATGTCTTCCCTACTTCTTTCAGATTTGTTCTTGCCATATTTTCTAAACAAAATTATTCTGCGTTTGAGAGAAGATTAGTATTGTGCAACATATGGAAGTTTTCATTTTTTTGTCATGTGAGGTTATTTGAGCTTCTTGTTCAACCTTTTTGTTGATCCCTTGTCTTGGTATCCTTATGAATGATAAAAATCTCTACTTTTGGAATCCAAAAAAGATGGGGGAACTCATTTGAAGGGCTTCCTTCCCTTTCTATTCACTATTTAATGCAAAACATTAGGCTGGGTGGTGAAGTTAGAGGGTGGATAACTTTTTCCCTAGAGTCTAAGAACCCTTTTGCCAAGGAGGCAGTTCTTGTCATTTTTTCTAAACAAACTTATTCTGGGTTTGAGGGGAGATAAGTATTGTGCAGCTTATGGAAATTTTCACTTTTTGTCTTCTGAGGTCATTTTAAGCTTCTTGTTCAACCTTTTTGTTGATCCCTTTCCTTGGCATCCTTATGAATGATAAAAAATTCTGCTTTTGGAATCTAAAGATGGTGGAGCATGTTTGAAGGGTTTCCTTCCCTTGATTTCCACTATTTAATGTAAAACATTAGGTTGGATGGTGAAGTTAGAGGGTGGATAACTTTCCCCTAGAGTCTGACCCTTTTACCAAGTTGGCTGTTATGTAGGGGGTTGTACCTTGGAAGTAATAAAAGGTGATAACAACCTTGAGCAAGAGTATCACCCTTATTCCAATATCTTTTAAGAGGGAAAATTTGTCAGCCAACAATATATTGCCAATATCATTGTGTAAAGAATCATTTCTAGAAAAGTGTAAAGAACTAGTATTTCCAGATAGGATTATAAAGTTGCTGCAAAGGATTGCTAACTTGAATCAGTATGCCATAACGGAGTGTCTAGCTATATTGAGAATTCACTTGAAATAAGAATCCAGTGAAGACAGAAATTCTTTGTGATTTCTATTTTCAAATGCTTTATGTTCAATTTTTTGGGAAGAGTAAATGTTATCTATATCCATGCCTTAGGAGGATGGTAACAAACATGCCTCTACAACTATGGAGAAGCATGAGAATACATAGTTTTACTTTAGCAAAGAACTCTACTTTGTTCCATGTTAATAAAGTTTTTGATTCCTAGATACTCCAAATACTACTTTAATTCACCATAGCCTCTCCAACCAATAGAAATGGTTAAGTTTATCATAGTGCCTATGTGGCAATATCATGGTGCCTAAGTGGCATAGTAATTGTAATGTGTGCCAGTCACTTCCAGGAAACTTTACAATGCAGATCTTTACTAACATTTAAGTATACTATAAGTTGATCTCTTGTGATTGTAAAGGCTTTTGGTCTTTTTAAAAAGTTCCCCAAAGGATATAAAAATTGTTTTGTAATTGGAACCTTTAAACTTCTAAATCAAGTAACGGAAAAATGAGATTGACTGTTTCTGTTTGTTTATCCATTGTGTAATTTTATATGGAGTATTTGGTTTTCTTGATTATCTAGCAAGCACCACAAAAAAATTTAATGAAATAATGTCTTTGAATAAATGAATTAATGATGGTACTTCTGATTCTCCAGCTCTAGCTAAATCAAGTTCTAAAAACTCAAAAAAGGCAAATGGTCCTGATGCTGTAGCTATAAGTCTTACATTCAAAATCAACAACAAGGTTTCATATAGAATAGTACTAAAAGGTGTGTGTCTTTTTGGGGTTCAAGTTTCAAACTGCAAGTGCACATATTTGTATATTAAATTGGCACCTTCTATGCTCAAATGGTTGCTTGTCTTTGTTTCATGGCTTTCTATTCCAGCACATAGTGCAATTGTGTTGAAAGCAGAAAGTATAGCAGATAAAACAGAGTGGGTTAGCAAAATTAGGAGATTATTCAACCTTCAAAAGGCATATCAATAGAAGGACCAGTATTATTGTTGTCTTGATCTTGTCCATTATTCTATACTAGGTGTGTTTTTTTGGTAGAAGGGTGGTACTGCACATTTTGCAAACATCTACGCCTTCTAGAAATTATAGAATCATTTTAGTTACATTTGAAAACATTAATCAAGAAAAACCATATGTGCAGATATTAACATTAATCACAACATGTCCAATTTATTTTCAGATATATTTTCCTGTGAAGAAAGACCACGCCTGACAATATGAACATTGAACAAAATGAGACAATGGTTGCATTGTGGGCTCAGTTTTGAAGAAAACCTAATAAATGTTATTGTGCTTGCAAGAAGTGTAAAGGCTTAAAGACTCAAAGAATTCTAATCACAATAGCCCAAAGTCATTGTAGGCAACATGGTCATGTTGAAGGGGACCACGATTTTCATCCATTGCTAAATGTGGATTTCCTACTGGAGGAACATGGAGGTGTGAATATCCAAGCTGAGGATAACACTCTCATGGAAGAAGATGATAATGTGCCAGAGGACATGATTGAAGAAGATGGTATTGGGGCAGGTGATGAAGAGGCTCACAATGATGGTACTAGTGAATCTGATAATGATGATGAAGATGGTCTTGATATACCTTTACTTGAGAAGGCACATGAGCCCTTATACGAAGGCTCCCAAACAACTCTACTCTTGGCTATAGTGTTGTTGGTGAACTTAAAGGTTATGAATGGTATATCCAATGTAGCAATGTCACGTATGCTAAGGTATGTCATTGTTGTCATCTTCAATGTTAGCATACAATTACTATTCATTATATTAACAATGCATATTTGTTGTTGTAGGTTGATTAGTGAGTTTTTGTTACCACCATCAAACATTTTGCCTTGTTCGTACTGAGAATTATCTAACATTATGGATCAGATTGGAATGAAGTATCAAACAATACATGCATGTCACAATGATCACATTCTATATCATAAACAATATGAATTTGCAGCAGAATGCCCTGATTGTCATAGTAGTAGATATCGGTTAGATCAAATAAATAAAAAAGTGCCTCAAAAGGTTCTTCAATACATTCCCATTATTCCATGTCTTCAACGGTATTCAGGTGCACTACCTTGGCACAATTTATGGATTACCATGCACACAATAGAAGTTAGGATGACATTATGTGAATGCCTGCCGATGGTTAGGCAGATTTAACTGGTAAAAAATAACATCCAAAATTGTAGTTTGTAGAAATTATAAGTAATAAAGAAGCTCAAGATAATTGAAATTGTAAACCAAAGCTTGCAAGAAAAACATGCCTTCAGAAAACTAGCAAAAAGACAAGCTAGACGACTAAAATTATTAAGATCAAAAAGACTGGAAGCAACTAAAAGCAGGAGATGCAGAAGAGGTACCAAAAGCCTTAGCACTAAATATCCACAAAAATCAAGTGCTACATCAAGATGACTGAACAACAAAAGGCATTTATGCAGTATTTGATCTCTATTACTATAAGTTTGTTTAGCTTGCTTCATGGGTACACAATGGAAGCTTCAACACCTTTGTAAATTGTGGATTTATAGTGATATTTACTATGCATTTTACTTTCCAAGAATTGTTCATTGATAAGTTCCAAAGATGGTAGTTTAATTTTACCATTTGGAAAATATCTTGATAGTGAGCAAAACAATCAAGGAACCACCATTTCATATGAAAGGCTTTGAAATAACAAAAAAAAAAATTCCTCCCATACAACATATAAAGTGAATATTATTTCACTATTTAAGCACCCATGGAAAACATACATTTAAGGCGGTATATTTTAATGTTGTATTTAATATATTTATTCAAAATCATACATCAAAAGCATCAAAGTAGGCGAAGGCCTTGAAATTCCATTATAACAAGAAACACATCCAATCTTGAATAAGGGTTGATTGTTTGATATCCTGTAAAAAAAATTGGATAGAACAACATTTATAGGAAATTATCATCAACTTAGATTCAGATTTTCAAATTGGTCCCCACTCTTATGGTAGATCTCAAATGTATGTCTTATTGTAATAGGAAGATCAAGGATCATTCCTCAAAATTTGAAGATATAACAATTGTGAAGGATACACTAGCAAAACTGCACCCTTATTGACAAAAAGATTGGCTCAGTTGCTTCCTTGGTACAAGACTTAAAGTTTTCTTTTGTGCTAAATAGATAAGCCTTACTCAGCACTCAGCACAAACACTCAGCATTCATTACATATCATTCGAGATCAAATGGGTGTGTGGGATTATACGCACAGTTAATAATAAAGGAGGGAATTGAACCCTCCCTGATGCTCGCACTTGTTGAGGTCCACTTCAGTAATGGCCCTTCTTGTGAAATTGTTGTCTAAAACTTTTCTAATGAGATAATGTGTTATGAGCTCTTCATCTGTGGGATGGAACGTGAATCCAGGAGGCAGTTGTGCATTACCCATATCATGACTATATATAACTAAAGTTAAAAGCCTCTATTATTGAATTCTCTTCCTTATCACTCATATTCATTTCCTTTGCTATTCATGCTTCACACATGAGTCTTTTTATATGATGATTTATTGTCAATCATGTCCATTTTCTACGAAACAATTCTTATTCTAAAAATTTGAGATGCTGGAACTTTTGTGGATGTGCAGGCCATCAGAACATACTATAGGGAGGATGACGAACTTAATCTCAACTGTCAGACTCAGGAAAGTGATGTTTTATTGTAGAATCTTAACATATGGTTGTTCAAATTTTGTATCTCCTAAATGATTTCCTTTTAGTGTATAATTTGTTGTGCATAGTTGCCAAGTTTGGTTATTGTATCGAGCATATTAATGAAGAAGAATATTAGTTACTGTCGATGATTACGACAACTTGACTAGTTATTGTTGATATTTTTCAAGCATTCTATTTGTAATGCAAAATCAACAATATCATATTTCCACAATCTATTTGTAGTGCAAGTTCATTTTGGATTTGATTGTGATGTTTTTTAGCGTCATCGTTTCAGATCACTCTCCATAATCCATCATCAGCCAGATGAGACACTGTAGGATGCATGCAAAATGTCATATCATAGGGAAAGCATGTGAATTGTTTTATAGAATGCCTGAAAAAAAAATTACACCCAGGCATTGGTAGAAATTTCTACCTTCATTGGTCAAAATTTCTACCTTCAGTAGTCAAAATTGTCAACCTTCATTGGTCAAAAGTTCTACCTTCTTGGTCAATATTTCCTACCTTCAATGGTCAAACTTTTTGACCATCATTGGTAAAAATTTCTACCTTTATTGGTCAACATTATCCACCTTCATTGGTCAAACTTTTTGACCATCATTGGTCAAAATTTCTACCTTTCTTGGTCAACATTTCCACCATTATTGGTCAAACTTTTTGACCTTTATTGGTCAAAATTTCTACCTATATTGGTCAAAATTTCTACCTTCATTGGTCAAACTTTCCAGCTTTCATGGCCAATACTTTGTACCATAGTTGGTCAAAATTTCTACTTATATTGGTCGAAATGGAAATCTTCAATTGTCAAAATTTTGACCAATCCTAGGCAAAACTTGCACTGTGGTTATAGAGGTTTTTTGACCAACGTATTGGTCAAAATTTTGACCAACCAAAATGTTGGTCAAACTTTCGATCAGAAAAATTTTGACCAATGTGTTGGTCAACATTGGTCAAATTTTGGTCGAAATGTAGGTCAAGATTTCGACCAATAATGGTCAAAAAATGGCCTCAAATGTAGTAGTGAAAAGGCCATTGGTTGTGCCCCATTTGACTTGGTTTATGGTATACAGGCTAGACTTCCCCAAAATAATCTAAGGGAGATGTATAAATTCATTCAGCTATATGAAGATGATATCATTGATGAGATGCAACTCAGAATGGATGACATTAAATAATTAGAAGAGATAACAAGAGACTCTTCTATTCAGAATGCTAAGCTCCAATCACAGATGAAGCACTTATATGATAAAAAGGCCATTGAGAGAAAATTTGAAATAGGAGATATGGTACTAATATGGAATGCTAGAATGGAAGATAAGGGAAAGCGTGGTAAGTTTGACCCAATCTGGCTTGGTCCATGTTGTCACTTAGGTTTGTACCCTTGTCCAAGGCCTATGCGCGAGGACAACCTAGTGAAACATGGAAACAACCTCCAAGCTGTGGGACTTGAACTGCGAGGTTGAGTCTCCGGAGAAGGTCAGCTTCCTCTTACTATCAGGGCACACCTAACTACTCTCAAAAGGAAAAGGGGAAGAAGGAGATGCATAAAACAACTCTACCCTACCTAAACTACGGAGGTGATGCACCAAAATAGAGTATTCAGACCCATTTCTGCCCATATATGCACTATTGAACCAAAATGAAACTAAGGATATACACATACAGACTTGTTTTGATCTAATAACCACATGCAGATCAGGAAACCAAACTGAATAACATAAGGAAAGAGGAATCTCACTTATATATTATCCAATAGGCAAAAATAGATATAGTATGCAGGCTACAGATCTCAACAATACACCAATGAGAGGCAAGAAGGATGCACATACACATTAATGGCTGAAGGAGATAAAATAGAAAATCATACAGCTCAGAGGCACAGGGAATTTTGCACTAAGAATTGATGAGCAATATCAAAAAACACAGAGAAGGGTCCCCCCTTTAGAAATATACAAAATTTGCCTTTATAGTTCAGGAATAACTAAGGAAATTGGCTCTGCATTAACTGCTCAACTACTGCCATCAAGCTCCCATACAAAAATATTCGATCAAAGATCACACTCGAGCATGGTTCTGAGGTACAAAATTAGGTATTTAATTGAAGAAATGCCTCGAGTAGACAGAAGCGGTGCTAATGAATGATCCTGACATAGTAGATAGATCTGCACAGTGATGGAAGGTCCTTCTGTACCCTGTATTCATTCTGAGTTGGTGGCAATTGATTGCAAAATTGAATCCATGGTGAAGACTCCTAATTTTATCATTTCTAGTTCATGAAATAGTGAATCAAACAAGTCAACTCAACTCTATACGCCAGTTGGGCCATGCGGGCCAATCATCTCTCTTTATTCTGCCACCTGGGGAGTCCTCCCGCGGTTGACCACCTTCATTGAACTAACAGTGCCACCCTTCGAATATTAACGCTAACTGTGACAATTACACTAACTGCCAGCCGACTGTCAATCCTGACCGGGCCAATGAGACATGTGTCGTTAGGGCACTATGTCGTCAACGTATACATCGTGCAACTTCTTTATAGCATGATGGTGCCTGCCATCGATCGTCTTGATCTGAAGGTCACAAAAGATCTGTCCCTCTTTACTATGCTGGCTGCATGGAAATATGGCCCCACTAGGACACATGGCACCAGGGTGCTATGTCACCAATGTTATCTCCCGAGCAGTTTCTCATAGCGCAATGGCGCCCACCATAGATCTATCTCAAGTTGATGATCAGAACCACATCGCACTCTGCACATCATTTCCTCTTAAAACCGCTAGGCCCGTGAAACAATGTGCTTTGACACGTACACTTGGCACCTCCTTGTTGGCCATTTGAAGCATCAACCTGGCAGATCCAAGACTTGACCCCACGGAGTGGCCACGTATCGACTAGGCACCATGTCGCTATGAGAAAATTGAGGTCAAATTCCCATAGCGCCATAGCACCCAACTGATGACATGTCCTTTGATTTGCACGTGGCTCCCTCTGATTTGCCACCATGGCTTTGAGCTTTCTGACTGTGTAGATGAGGTACAAATGGGACCCAACTATCTGATCGCTCCTACCATCAATCTGATCTTTCATTTGGGCGCTATGTCGCTAATGGAAAACTAATGGGTTTTTCGTTGGTGACATGGCACCTTACCTCTTTTTGAGACTTTCAGCCATTAGAACATGCTCGCCTGCTACCGTGAACACTTTTTAGTCCATCATGAAAATTTTTCAACCCACCGAACACTGGGACGTGTTCACTGAATGTGGACCCACCAACGCAATGTGTCATCAAGGTGCTATGTCATCATCATAAATCCCACACAACTTCCCCATAGTGCAATGGCGCCATCTGTTGATCTGCCTTGATCCAACAACAGAGAACTTGTGAGCTGCAAAACATATGTTATAAGGTTTGAAACTTGGTATTTAATATTCCCATGGGTATTAAAATATTACTAATTGGGGAGGTGATTTTTGGGCAGGGTAACATTTAAATTTTGAAATTTGGCAAGGCAAACAAAATGTGGTAACATTATGGTGACTCATAGGGGATGCAAGTCTTCTATGCATTAGACCAGTGCCTGCGAAAAATCCATTGGGCTATGGAGTCAAAAAATATGAACCTGAGAACACCAAAACCCTAGCCTGTCTGTGAGGAGATCAAAACATTGAAAACCCTAGCTCTACAACTACAACTAGAAAAAAAAAAAAAAACTTCCTCTACAACCTGAGACACCTTAAAAATTGCTACCTCACAGGGAGGCAGCTGTGCTTGCGCACTTCTTGAAAAGCAGGAAATAATAGAAAAGAAACTAAACTACTTATGTACATGGATCCACAAATTTTCAGAAACAAGGCTTCAGATAGATCCCATTGACTGGAATGGGCAAAATCTCTCCATTTGGCCTGCTCAACTAAATGCATTAGCCTATTTGCAACTGGTAATTAGATAGGGGCCACTCCATAGTGGGTCAAACTTGGAATGTCTTCCTAGTTTTGCTCTGTCAAAATCCCACTTTAGAACTAAATCTCCTTCTCTAAAGGTCCTAACCCTAGTTTTCTTATCAAAACTCCTTTTCATCTGCTGCTGATGTATCTCTAGGGTTTGCATAGCCTTATTTCTCTTTTCTTCTAGTTCAATCAAATTTGCCATTCTTACTGACATGGCATTATCTTCAATCAATTCCAGCTGATGAGCCAACTCCAAGGATCGGAATTCCAATGAAATTGGGAGTCTGGCCTCCCTACCATATACCAGCACAAAAGGTGAATTCCCAATAGATCTCTTGGGTGTTATCCTATCAGCCCATAGAGCAGTTCTTAATTTCTTATGCCAGACCCTCTGATTGTCTTCTATTGTCCTCTTCATGATTCTGGTCAGATTCTTGTTGGAAGACTCAGCCAAACCATTACCTTGGGGATAGTAATTTGATGATGTGCTCAGGTAGATATTGTGATTCATTGCCCATGCACAAATCTGGGTTCCAAAAAAAGACTTGGCATTGTCCGAAATGATAGTAGAAGGAGCACCAAATCTAGATACAATTCCATCAACGAATTCAACAACTGATGGTTCTGTGGCATCCTTCAAGGCAACTGCCTTTGTCCATCTAGTGAAATAATCAATAGTAGCCAAAATCCATTTATGACCTGCACTAGATGGAGGATTAATGGGACCTATAAAATCCAACCCCCACTGGGTAAAGGGCTGATCCACCTGAATAGGACGAAGGGGGAGAGCTGCAAGCCTCTGTTTTCCTGAAAAGAAAGCACACTTCTCACATTTTCTCACATATCCATAAAAATCATGGAACAAAGATGGACAATAATAACTAGCCCTCATGATCTTCATGGTAGTTGTTCTTGTAGAGAAATGGCCACCATCAAGGCCATCATGAAGTTCCTTAATCATCCTTTCAACCTGATCCTCTTCAATGCATCTCAATAGGATCCCATTAAAATCCCTCCTGAATAGGATACCATCAATTACAACATAGGGAATGGATTGCAGTCTATATTGTCTCCTTTTGGTTCTGTCCAATCCTTGAGGGTATCCATTCCCTAATAAGAAGCTCTTCATATCATTTATCCAGTTCCTTTGACCATTAACGTTTCTTACCTCCTGTTGCTCTATTATTACCATAGTAGCCTCTTCATCTAAATCCTAGCCTGATAACATTTCTTTGCACAATCCTCTTCCCCTTACCAGCTTGGTAATCTGAATATCAACATCATACTCCATTACCTTAGTGATCCATCTAGCTCTCTTTTCGCTGATATCCTTGCTTAACAGGAAATCTTTTACACTGGCATGGGGCACCAACAAATGGATCCTATTGTGGGATAAGAGGTGCTTGAATTTCTTCAAGGCTCTGATGATCGCAAGGGCCTGCTTCTCAAAAAAGCTATACTTATCCTCATATTCCTTGAGCCCTTCACTAAAGAAGGCTATGGGCCGCTCCTCATCCTTGTCATTTGATTTGAGTCAAGATAGCAAAGATACTTGACTCACCACCTAGAGTGTAGAGGATGAAATCTTTTTCAAAATTTGGTTTCATGAGAGTAGGGGCTAAGGCTATGGTTGTCTTGATCTCTTCAAAACTCTCCTTCCCTTCCTTGGTCCATGAGAAGACCATACCTTTCTTAAGCATAGCTGTAAGAGGTTTCACCATGGTAGCAAGATTAGGAATAAACCTTCTTACAAAATTTATTCTACCAAGGAAACTTTTTAGCTCCTTCTTGTGTTTAGGAAGAGGAAGGGCAAGTATTGCCTTTGTTCTTTCTGGATCAATGGTCAGCCCATCCTTAGATACAATGTGTCCCAATAGTTTTCCTTGGCTTGTAGCAAAGACACACTTGGCTGGGTTGAGGGAGACCCCAAACTCTCTACATCTTAGAAATACCTGCCTTAGATGATTAAAATGATCTACATTTTTTAAATATACAGTTATATCATCAAGGTATACTAAGACAAACTTGTCAATTAATTTTTTGAAGGCCATCTCCATTCTGAAATCTGGTACTTGCATTTGTTAGTCCAAATGGCATCTTGCAATAAGCATAGGTGCCCCATTTAGTAGTAAATGTTGTCTTATATCTGTCAGATTCTTTAACCAACACTTAGTTATATCTAGAAAATCCATCAAGAAAAGAGAATCTCCTTGACCCACTGACCTTGGATAGAATTTGCTCCATGGAAGGGAGAGGATGGTGATCTTTAAGAGAAGCCTGATTGAGGTCAAGCGCTGAAGTCAAGCAATAGATATGTCTTGAATCATAGTGCAACCAGGGCATGCATGTAGGGCCATCTCCACATTCCTAAGGATACCTACAGTTTTGACAGTACTACCATATAATTGTAACACATCCCTAACAATGGGTTCATATTTTATTCCTAAAGGATCAACAACACACCTAGGCATTACTGAGCTACTAGCCCCTAAATCTATCATGCAATTTTGGACTAATTTGCCCCCTATAATCAGAGAAACATAGAATGGAGGAGGTCTAACCTTTTTACTTGTCTCCACATCCCCTGCTGGTTGTACTAGACTTGTGGCACTCTCCATGGTAGATGGCTGATCCTTGGGTTCAATCTTCTCTAACTCTTGTTGCAGCATCCTCTTCTGTATTGGTATGGTAGCAATGGCATCCCACATGGAGATATTCACATTGGTCTTCTTCATTTTCTCTACCACATTAAATGGTGCATTAGGAACTTTGATAGAAACTTTGAGAGATGCACCTATAAGTGGTTGAGATGGGGCAACATAAGGATCACTTGCATCTTTCTTTCTAGAATATTGCTTTTGCTGTTGTGAAGTACTTGTTTGTTCATTTTCTGCATGCGCATGAGGTGTAGCACTTAAAGTTAAGGCCTGCTTAGGAGAAGGAGGGGCAGCATGTTCCATAGCTCTCTTCTTACTTCTTGTGTTATGGGCAATAAAATCCTGGTTTACATTACAATGCTCCCAAATTTGATGATTCATGAAAGAGTAATCATCACGTCCTTGAATATATGAGGCCTCCTTGGGATGATCCTTCTTGTATGATTGCTTTGTTCCAGGTTCTTGGTCAGTCAGGGCCAAATAAGATTCTGCCTTTTGGCACATGCAATAGGTATAAGAATAGTTGCAGGAAGGATAGAAATCTTGATCTTGGGCCAAGTTATTTTGAGGGACCATAGCTCTGTTCGGATTTGAGCTTGAAGCAGAAGCATGACTATTTTGCCTACCCTGATCAAGAGAGCTATTCCACTGATTAGGAGACCTACCACCATTTGGAGCTTGATATTGTAATTGGGGAGGCTTGCCACCTTGAGCTTGCTGCCTTTCTAAGGCCACCACCTTGTTACTCATTTTTTGTATTATAGAAAAACTATCCTCTAATCTCTTCCCTTGGTCCTTCAACTCCCTCCCCTGCTCTTGCAATTTTTTTATCTAGGGTCTTCTCTCTTTTATCTGTATTCAGCACTAGACCTTGGAGCATCTCTTTGAGTTCATCTATCTCATTTGAGGATGTGGAAGCTTGAGGAACTGGAGGAAGGGCTTGTGATGGAGAAGTTGTAGGAAGAGGGGTTGTTGCTGGTGGGTGGTTGGGAACATTAGGAAAGAAAGGCATAGGGGGCCTTGGAGCCAATTTTCCTCCTTGTATCAAGATGTTCTCAGCTTTTATGGCTATCTCATAAGCATTAGGCAAGGTATCTCCTCCCATAGTTTGGATTGTAGTGGCAATATCACTATTAAAAGCTCTAAGGTAATGCAAGAAGGCATTACTAGGGGTAGGTTTCACTATAGTGGGTATTCTATCCCATGTCTTTTGAAATCTATAATTAAAATCAGTCATACATTCATGGGGGGCTCTTTTTATTGTAGTTAGCTGCTCTAAAAGTGACAAATTGTCACTCTTATCCTCAAAATGTTTGCATAATCTTGCACCTAGTCCATCCCAATCAGTTATAGAACCATGAGCTAAGCCTCTATACCACTATAATGCTTTTCCTTTTAAAGATGAGGCTAGAAGTCTGACAGCAACATCATCCTCTGATATACCATGAATATTACAGACATTTGCTACTTCTTGGATATGCTCTAAAGGGGAGATCGAAGTTTCACCAGTAAAATTAGGTATACATTTTAGTGTAGATACTGGTATATCATGTCTTTGGGCTAACAACAGAGGACTTCCACCATTAAAGGTGGCAAAAGCATGAACTCTTGGTTGTGCCATGTAAACAAGTGTTCTATTGATGAGTGTTGATGGAAATCTAGGTCGAGTTTGAGCAACAAGAGGAGTAGAAATAGATCTTACAGGTATATTAACTATTATTACACCCCTAACTAGTGATAATGAAGTTCTAGTCCTCCTTCTTCTAGGATTTGAAAGAGAAAGCTCTTGATATTGAAATTTACCTCTAGAAGACGCCCTTGTTTTAGCTTTGGGCATGAATTTTTGCAACTTTGGCTTGGAACCAAATTTGTTGATGTTCAGAGTCACCAAGTACTTTGAAGGATCAGCCTCTTAAAGGCTTGAATACTGAAGCCAGCACTACCTCTTCAGCATTAATCTCTGAAACTCTTTCTTCTTGACACCAGTAGACTTTAAATTTTGTTTGAAAAAGTGTCCCACTGGGCATGCCAAAAACTGTTGTCACTTAGGTTTGCACCCTTGTCCAAGGCCTATGCGCGAGGACAACCTAGTGAAACATGGAAACAACCCCCAAGCTGTGGGGCTTGAACTGTGAGGTTGAGTTTCTGAAGAAGGCTGGCTTACTCTTACTATCAGGGCGCACCTAACTACTCTCGAAAGGAAAAGGGGAAGAAGGAGATGCAAAAAAAAACTCTACCCTACCTAAACTATGGAGGTGATGCACCAAAATAGAGTATTCAGACCCATTTCTACCCATATATGCACCACTGAACCAGAACGAAACTAAGGATATACACATATAGACTTGTTTTGATCTAATAACCACATGCAGATTAGGAAACCAAACTGAATAACACAAGGAAAGAGGAATCTCACTTATATATTATCCAATAGGAAAAAATAGATACAGTATGCAGGCTACAGATCTCAACAATACACCAATGAGAGGCAAGAAGGATGCACATACACATTAATGGCTAAAGGAGATAAAATAGAAAATCATACAGCTCAGAGGCATAGGGAATTTTACACTAAGAATTGTAGAGCAATATCAAAGAACACAGAGAAGGGTCCCCCCTTTAGGAATGTACAAAATTTTCCTTTATAGTTCAGGCATAACTGAGGAAATTAGCTCTGCATTAAATGCTCAACTACTGCCATCAAGCTCCCATACAAAATTATCCTATCAAAGATCACACTCGAGCATGGTTCTGAGGTACAAAATCAGGTATTTGACTAAAGAAATGCCTCGAGTAGATAGAAGCAGTGCCAATAAATGATCCTGACATAGTAGATAGATCTGCATAGCGATGGAAGGTCCTTCTGTACCCTGTATTCATTCTGAGTTGGTGGTAATTGATTGTGAAATCGAATCCATGGCGAAGACTCCTAATTTTATCATTTCTGGTTCATGAAATAGTGAATCAAACAAGTTAACTCAACTCTATACACCAGCTGGACCATGCGGGCCAATCATCTCTCTTTATTCTGCCACCTGGGGAGTCCTCTTGCGGTTGACCACCTTCATTGAACTAACAGCACCACCCTTCGAATATTAATGCTAACTGTGATGGTTACACTAACTGCCAGTCGACTGTCAATCCTGACTAGGCCAGTGAGACATATGTCATTAGGGCGCTATGTCACCAATGTATACATTGTGCAGCTTCTTCATAGCGCGATGGCGCCTACCATTGATTATCTTGATCTAACGGCCACAAAAGATCTGTCCCTCTTTACTGCACTAGCTGCATGGAAATATGGCCCCACTAGGACACATGGCATCAGGGTGCTATGTCGCCAATGTTATCTCTCGAGCAGTTTCTCATAACGCGATGGCGCCCACTGTAGATCTGTCTCAATCTAATGATCAAAACCATGTCACACTCTGCACATCATTTCCTCTGAAAACCACTGGGCCCATGAAACGTTGTGCTCTAACATGTACACTTGGCACCTCCTTGTTGGACATTTGAAGCGCCAACCTGGCAGATCCAAGACTTGACCCCACAGAGTGGCCACGTGTCAACTAGGCACCATGTTGCTATGAGAAAATTGAGGTCAAATTCCCATAGCGCCATAGCACCCAACTGATGACATGTCCTCTGATTTGCACGTGGCTCCCTCTGATTCGCCACCATGGCACCGAGCTTTCTAACTATGCAGATGAGGTACAAATGGGACCCAACTATCTAATCACTCCTACTGTCGATCTGATCTTCCATTTGGGCGCTATGTCACCAACAAAAAACTCGTGGGTTTTTCATTGGTGACATGGTGCCTTACCGCTTTTTGAGACTTTCGATCATCAGAACATGCTCACCCATTGCTGTGAACACTTTCTAGTCCATCGTGAAACTTTTTCGACTCGTCAAACACTAGGACATGTTCGTTGATTGTGGACCCACCAACGCAACGTGTTGTCAAGGCGCTATGTCACCATCGTAAATCCCGTGCAGCTTCCCCATAGCGCAATGGCGCCATCCGTTTATCTGCCTTGATCTGACGGTAGAGAACTTGCAGGCTAAAAAACATATGTTATAAGGTTCAAAACTTGGTATTTAATATTCCCATGCGTATTAAAATATTACTAATTGAGGTGACTGTTGGGTGGGGTAACATTTAAATTTTGAAATTTGGCAGGGAAAACAAAATGTGGTAACAGTCCATATAACATTTGTGATAGAAATGGAGAAGATTCATATTTTTTTAGGGAATTAATTGGAGGTATTCTTGAATTGCTAGTTCATGGATAATTCTTGAAGAGGTACTTTTCTTGAAGTATCTATTTTCCATGAATAGTAGTTTTAGGGTTTCCTAGATTTTTTGTACATTCTGTATATTTTGGAAATCCTTGTAAATATCCCTTTGTAGTTTGGTTTCTTGTTTCTATTTGTTGCTCTATGCTCTCTGAAAAAGTCATCATTTCTGCACCAAGTATGTGGTCTGCTCTCCCAAAGATTCTGAATTCTTGCATAGACTCAAGTAGTCTATCATCCCTAGACAGAGCCACTATTGGTATAATTTTTTACATATTAAATTTTCTTACAATCATGGTGAAAAAATTAGATGTGAGTTCTTTTTTTAGTTCCTAGGGTTTCAGGTTTTGGTCTCTTATTTCTGATATTTTTTAAAAATCTGTATAAAGCCCTAGGTCTTGCCCTTTCTATGTTATCCTAGCACAAAAGTTTTTAAAAAGGGTGAAGTGAATATTCTTTCCCACCTACTTTGAGGTCATTATTGAGTCCTTTTGAAAAAATGAATTATCTTGTCATTGGATCTTATTTGAATCTATGGTTGTCACATACTCACTATGGCAAGATGCTCGAAGATTATGCATAGCGAGGTAGCGACCATTGGAGAACTATGTGTGACACTGAAAAGTGAAGTCCAACACTGAGAAATGTGTTAACTTGGAGACATTATGACCACATGCTATGTCCCAGGCTTGTCAATTTTAAGAAGAAATGCACGTGACAAAACTTGCAAATAGTGTCACCGGAGTTCAAGTTTCTCCGACAATTCGTTAAGTCGCTATTGAAATATCTATGCGACTTGCTAGTGGTGACATAGCGAGTGCCCGAATTTTGCAAAAGGCAGTGTTATTTTAAAGGTTCATGTGACCACAAAAATTCCCATATAGACTTATAAATATGCACAACTACCTTTTCTGACACTAGTATTAATTGGTGAAGTTTCAATCAATGTATCTTTGTTTTCCATCACCAGAATTGTGAATCTGTCAGAGGTCGCTAAATAGCTAGCTAGGAAAACACCAATTTTATGGTAGTGACATAACGAGGGAACGGTCATTGCAAAAGACATCGTTCTTTTAAAATAAGAAATGATTTTGAGGATCTCGAGGAAAATATTGTGCAAGCTTTTCTTTTATTTCTATGCAAGTTGTGTCACTCATAGTTTTATTTCCCAATGTCAATTTTGATGGTTACCAAAAATTCACTATATCGCTAGCCGGATAGTTGGTAATTTTGCTGGTAGCAATGTAGCGACTGGCCGAAAGGTTGTGATGTAACAAAAAATCCTCAAAGGTGGGCCCCAAATGAGTGACTTGACAAAGATGAGTTGTGCAGATCAAATGACATGGTGGCATCCTACTGAGCATCTATAAACCAAAAATTTTGAATTCATCAAAACTCGCTATATCGCTAGCCAGATAGTTTGTAATTTTTCCGATAACGATGTAGCGACCTACCTAAAAGTAAAAAACATGGCAAGGCCAAGGATTTGTGATGTCACTAAAGTTTTAAAACAATATATATGTGTGTGATTACATGTTAAACTAGCTCAGTGCCAGTGGTAACCTGGACCCACTTCCCATGTATAAGACATGCAAAGAATTATGATCATTGGATCAAACTAGAATCAACAGCCCTCACTATCTTGCTATGAAAAGTTGCAAGTTGTTTACTCTATGTGACATAGCGAGTATGAGACCCACCATTCTTCAGGGTACTTTGTGTAGTTTCTCTAGCTTTGATTTGGTCTTGGATCAACGATGCTGGTTAACTCACTACGGAAAGATGTACGAAGATTATGTATAGTGAGTTAGCGAATGAGGGACCCACCATTGTTCTCATAAAAGTTGTTTCAAATATCTTCCACATGATCAAAGCAAAATCAATGGTTGTCGCATACTTTCTATTGAAAGATGCTTGAAAGTTACACATAGCGAGGTAGCAATTTGATGACACATGTCCCTAGTCATCAATGGGCCCAAGATGAAATGCCAGCATTGAAGGAAAGATACAAATGGAGGCATTTTATTGGTTTGACTACTTGCATGCTAAGAAGAAAAGCGAGTCGGCCTAGTTCTCATTTTGTTCTTCTATTCTGCGCATTTACGATGAATGAAAACTTCTCATGTGGGAAAAACAAAGTATAATACAAGAGATTTTCATTAGTTCCAATCCCATGCAAACAAAGATTTCAAATTTTTTGAGCAGAAGAGCCTGTTGATCATATTGTGTTTAGCCTAGTACGAATGTGAACTAATTCCTCATCTATTCGAGAGCAACTGCAGAGGTTCAAAGAAGAACAAGTTTAGAAAATCAAGTAAGTACTCATATTTCAACCTCTGTAGCATTCTAGTTCCTATTATTACGATCAAGATGCCTCCTAAGAAAGCATTTTCTAGGCAATTTAATTACATGGATAAGAATGTTCATGATGATTTGTTAGAATTACTCCTAGAATCCACCACTGAACCTGCACAAGTTAAAAAATTGATTTCCTTAAACCCTAGGCTTAAAATTGTTGATGGCTTATATGAAAAAGGGAACTGGGTTAGGGATGAAACCTACACAAACTGGTCTTGTCTTGTTTAAAAAGTGGTTTTCAGAAAGGAATTTGTTTGCCCCGCATGCTAACATCTAGAATTTTGATTTGGGAAAGCTAGTAGTTCCAAGTGCTTTCATGGATTATGATTTTCTTGAAGCCATTGCCAAGAATTATGACCAAGCTATTAGGGTGGTGAGAAGAAATGATGGTGTGCCTCTGATCTCAATTAGTCCTAAAGAAATAAGAGAGGTTTTTCACCTAGAACCATTGTCAAATTACTATGTGCCAATCAATTTGCCAGAGTTAGAAAATGAATACAAAGCAAAGAAGGATGTGATTAGGGGAGGTGCACTAAGTGCACATATTGGTACAATAGGAACTCTGCCAATAATTACTGTAGCCTCTAGAGAACCTTTTAAGAAGAGTCCTTTCACTTCTTGGGCTGTAGAGATATACAAGACCCTGTGTCATGTTTTTGGTGAAGATGATCAGGATTTCATGCCCATTAGCCTTATGTATATGATGGTTCAAATTGCTTCTTTTGGTGTAGATTTTATCTTTGATTTTTCATCCTTTTTGGTTGAAGAAATTCATACTAGTTTAGTTGGAATTGCGAAGGGCAAAGTGGAGAAAACTTTTGGCCACTATTCTCTATTAATGCATATGTTCTTGTTAAGGGGGTGACATATTTTGGTAATGAGATGGAATTGAATAGAGAGGAGAATGGGGAAGCACTACCAGTCTAGTTGTGGAGTGCAAATATGACCTGGGATGTAAATAATGCCAGTTTTGTCAAATTTGATAGGTATTTTGCTTCTAAATTGAGATGCCTCATATTGAGTGACAATCCTAGAATCCTAAAGGTACTAATGAGTCTCATTAGTCCTATGGATAATCCCCATAATTTGAAAGTTTCACATAATTGGGGAGATATCATCCCTTACTATGTTTCTACTATTTTCAGATTTTATGGGTTTAAGGGGAGTCCTCATGTCTTGCCTTACCAAGTACCTTTCAAGGTAGGAGTGGCTGAAGTTTTGTGGCAATTAGGAGGAGTAGAAGAAATGTTTCTATTGAAAAGGAAACTAGGGTCAATTTTCCCTACCTACATAGTGGCCCATTAGTTTGTGATTACCAAAGGGGGTTGCTTCTTTTTGCATAAAATTGTGGATCAGTATATGATGGTTGTCTCTCATCCCCATTTTTGTGATTATGAGGGATGTTTTAATCAAACCTTGAGGCATAGAATAAAGCTGGGACAGGTTAAACATGATTCATATTTTCCAAAGGATATTATAAGGAATGAATTATCATTGCAAGAATAGGAAGCTAAGAAGGAAAAATGGAGAGCTTATTCTTGACTCTTAGAATTCATTCATTTTTTTGATTAGAAATATAGTCCTTTAGATAATGCTAATACAGAGGTTGACAAAATAAATAAGCTCATGAGTAACTTCCCTAAAATAATGGAAGCTATGAATGAGAAGAAATAATTTTTTATTGATTCTTATCCTAATAAGGCCAGAGAAGTCATGAGGAGGTTGGCTTTCACTCCTAATATAGGAGTTGGTCAAATAATTGTACAAAAGAAGCTTGGTTACACTATAATTCAAAATAAAAGGGCTCTTATATATAAGGGCAAGAAAATAATGGGATCCACCAGTACAACCCTGGAGGAGAGACCTGATGAACCTAGTCCCAAGAGGCAAAGGTAATGAAAGAAGAGAGACCTCAAGTTGAGGAATATTCACCCACTCAATCCCCTTTGAGGATTGGAGAAGAACAGCTCACAGGTGAGAAAATTGAGCAGATGGGATCATAGGGAGGTATTTTTATTACTCAAGCAAAATTAGATGAGGGCAACCCTCCGGAACCTCCCCTCACAAGTTTGGACCTAACAATAGCTGACTATAGAGGTAGGGAATTGGACCCTATGTTAGAACAAGCAAGTCATCAATTTTTGGTTGATGACAGCTTTGTGAAATCTAGGGCTTTTTAGCAATTTGCATGGAGGGAAAACATTAATATTTTTAAGGAAAAATGTAAAAGGTTGAAAATAGAGTATCCAAAAATGGATGAAGCTTCCATCCAGAAGCAAACAAAAGAAGAAATGATAAAATAATTTTAGAATATAAGTCCTAAGGATGGAAGGCAAATGGTGAAGGCATCTAACATTTTATTGTTACCAAATTGGGATATTGTTGATGCCTTAGTTTTTAGTTCTGTTTCAAATAAACTGACTTTGCAAGATCAAAATAAAGGGGACTTTCAAGGCACTGCATTCATTGAAGATCAAGCTGCATTGGTTAGTTGGTCATTAAGAAGAGGATCTAGAGCCACATCATCACAACCAAATGAATTTGGATTGATGGGAAGCATAATTGTGAGAAGAGTTGTTGATACGTCACATGAGCACATTGGAATGTGGATTCTTCCAAGTTTCTTTTGGCCACTACTAAGAAGGAAGAACAGGCTATGTTTGAGTTACAGAATAAATATGAAACAATTCTTAAGGCCTATAATAAGGAGGTAAAAAGGAGAATTGAGCTTGAACACAAGCTAATGGGGAAGTCCACTAAGCCAAGAATAGCATACCCCCATCCTCCAATGGAACCTTTTAAATCCACCCCCCTTGAAGAAATACTAGACACACCTCAAAGGCTAGAATATTACACAACTGAAGATTTTGAAGAAGAGAAAAGCAAGCTATGGGCCTTACATGTAGAGTTAAATATGCAATATGAGGATACGCTTAGAAAGGCTCTAATGTATTTAGTAGATAAAATTGAATGGCCCTTATTCTATGATTAGTTGGCAAGAGTAATAAGTATATGGGAGGAACCAAAAACCCATGATGAAACCCTCAAGCCTATTGTTAATAAGTGGGGAAAAAGGGAGAAAGAAATCACCCTTTTATGTTATTCAGTTGTAAGGTCTTCCCATGACCATATTGAAAAAATGTATGATGTTACTAATGACCTATCAGATTTTGATAATAGGAGAATTGCTCTGCAACTGAAAATTATCTCTTATTTAAGCAGATACAAGAATCAAAAATTTGATTTGTTTCCTTGTGCCTTGGATAGAAAGAATAAATTGAAAAATAAGGATGAATGGAGTAAAGAATTGGATGACCTTTTCTGCATAAGGATAAATAAAGTTGTAAACAAGAACGGGCATGCCTGGTGGGCCATCATGATAAAAGAATTGGTTAAAGTCCAGTTATTTTTTGATTCTTTGAGACAAGAGTTTGTTGGTCTTGAAAATGAGGCTAATTATATATTAAAAAAGCAAGATGATATCTTGTAATTCAGTTGGCCTGATGATGCACAATTTAACACCTGGATAGTAGATATTCCTTCTGATGAGTAGTTAGAAGAAGGCGATACAAATGATGATGAAGAATAGAAAGGTGAGGTGTAGATCATTGACACATTAGCACCAGATCTAACAAAAGAAGAAGGTGAAAAAGTAATATTTCCTGCTCAAGGTGAAAGAAGTGAAAACCCGTAGGAAAAAATTGATTTGGAGGCACCACAGAATAACCCTTCATTGGACAGTTTGGTAGCCATGTATTTTGAAGATCCAGAGTAGTAGGGGACAAATCAAAAGTTGATTTGCAGCAATAACAAGAACGGGCCTACCTAAAGAATGTTTGATGTGCTTGGCATTCTGGCATGCTCATTTTTGTCTCTTGTATGGTATTTTGTTTCTTGGACACTTGTCAAATCACAATTGCACTTTTCTTGTTGCAACTCATGTTATATAAATGAGTTGTCAAGGCATTGTGATGGTTCAAAACATGTATAATTTTTGTGTTTCTCAAGAAAAGTATAGATAGTCAGCCCAATAGTATGTAGTTGTTTTGAATTTGCTTCCACTTGTACTCTCTGATGACACATTGGAATGACAAAAATAGAAATATATTATGGGCTTTCAATTGATTTTTATTGTTCATTGTATTAGTCATTTGAAAGGATAATACAAAGGGGTTTTTACACTATATTTTTGTCATCAATTTATGTCTCCTTTTTATGGGTTTGTCTACTTTAATGTCATTTTAAATAAGGTTTAACTTGGTTGAATGCAATCTGGATGGGTTGTATGTTGATATCGCTATTGCTTTTAATTCAAGAAATTATAGAAATGCTTCAGTGAATCAGTAGGGTTTATGAGTTTATAGAAAGGATAACTCATAAGAATGGAAATGGGTGATTACAATTGATTAATTTATTTACAAGTTATTTGAATTAGATCTCCTGCCAATAGTTAATTTTATGCCCAATGGATAAGGCACTAATCACATAAGTCAAAATTGAGCAAGGGTGAATTTTGCTACTGCATATCAAATCATTTTTAAAAAATCAAAACCATTTAATTCCATTTTGTTTAAAGTTACAAATGCTAGTTACCACTCATTTGCATATAGTTTTCTGAGTCTTAGATAGCCACTAATTCCAAAAATACTTGTAAACCATAGGAGATTTATAACCAGATCTGCTTATAGGGGATGCATATAGATTTGAGAAGCTTTTAGAGGAAATTGATAAACTGTGTATGTGCCTAAGGGTAAAAGATGAGAATTAGAAAGAAACTAAGATAATTTCATACCATGGTTTGCATTAGAATCATCCCTAGGTATACCCACCTTCATTTAGTAGAGCCTAAAGAGTAGAAAACCATTTTTGGTTTTGTTGAAGTTGGGTCAAAGTGGTTTATTCATATAATTGCTACTAGGAATTGGCTAATCCTTAGATTGTGTGAGTAATTTCACTGTGATATTGAGCATTTTGTTGCTCAGTAGTTTCAAACACTAACTAATTTCATGGATAAGCAAGAAGCAAAACTGTATTTCTCAATCAACTGCTAAAATTGAGTATTTGGCAGCAGCAGTAAATTATTCAAATATTATTTGGATCAAACAATTATTGAAAGGTATGGAGGAAGAGATTATTGATCCAGTGGTTATCTATTGTGATAACATAAGTGTTATTAATATGTCAAGGAACCTCAAAGAGATTATTGATCAAGTGGTTATCTATTGTGATAACATAAGTGTTTTTAATATGTCAAAGAACTTGGTTATGCACACAAAAACAAAGCACATTTCTATCAAGTATCATTACTCGAGAGAGCTAGTTCAAGATAAAGAAGTGAAATTGGAATATGTGAACATAAAAGAGAAAATTACTGACATATTCACTAAATATTTATCTAAGGATGCTTATGAATATCTTAGAGGTAAACTAGGGGTGATTCCCCTAGACAAAGCTACAAAGAAGCATTGCATCAAATGTGTTGATTAGACTATCTTACACATTGATGCATGTAGTTCTACTTTAGGAGTTGCCTAAGGTAGTAGTGAAGAAGAAGAATACTATATCAAATCTGACATATGAAGATGGTAGATGAAAAATTTAGACCTGACATGAAATTATCTACATAATCAAGATGTATGAGCAAGTGATAATGTCTTTGGCATTATTGTCAAAGAGGGAGAGATTGCATAAGATTGCAAAAATATTAGAGGGAGAGAATGAAATATTACATATATTAAAAAGGGAGATATTATCTTCAAAGAGTGATATTATTCATGCAAGATAATAGAAAAGAGAAATTGGATGTGGGTAGAGACATGCTAAGTAAGAGGGAGTGATTACTTAGAGGGAGATATGCATCAGAATGAAACTAAGGATATTAATAAAAGATCTAATACATTGAGAGTGTTACTCAAAGTCTATAAAAATTTTGGATTGTATGGTAACCTAAAGTATTTTTGCAAATATTTTAGTTGAGGTATTGTCATCAATGTCAAAGAGGGAGATTGTTGGAAACTACAATTGGAAAAATTGTTGTGTTGTCATTGATGTTAAATCTATTGGTGAGACAATTTTCTATCTAATATAAATGTCATATCTATTTGATTGATGAAAAGGATTTACAAAGTTTTTCATAACAAAAACATATAGAGGAAAGGTTGAGTTATGAAGAGGAAACTACAAATGGACATTTGATTAGTTAGACTTTGACAAGAAAAAGTAATTGTTTAAATCATGTTGATAGAGAAGACAATAACATTCAAATCTTGAAAATGTGCACAAAGATAGATCACTTATGTAGGCTTGAGCAAGAAATAGAGTAAAAGACTAAGGAATTTTGATGAACATGTTGAGTGATGCTAGTGTTAACCAAGCCATAGTAAGTGCCTTGAAAATTCAATGTTGACCAAGCATCAGTATCAACTGAGTGACAGTGTTAATGTTGAGCAAGAAGTTTCATAATGACCCAGTAATTTAGTGATGATTGAGTGTCAGAACTTAGTATTGGCCGAGGAACAACATTTTAATTGTTTACACCATGAGGAATCATAATTTCTATCCAACTAAATTGATTTATTGGGATATGAAAAACATGTTGAAGATAAGGATCAATGAGTTGGATCATTCAATTTTAGGAGAGGATTAAGTAAATGACCTAAGAGATGAATTCAAGGAGAAGTTTCTAGAAAAGAAGAGATAAATATAATGGTGATTATATACATTATATCTTATAGATCAAATTGTGAACCCTAAGATCTATGGTATTGATTAAGCAAAAAAATATCAGAACTGCTTATTTAAAGAGTTACAAAGGCAAACTTTCTAAGTGGAAGTGTGGAGAAAGAGAAGAACAGAGAAGTTGTACATGTGTGAAGAATTTATAGAAGAGTTGGAGTTGTTACTAATTTTTTTGACTGGAGAATCTAAGCAAAAGGCTTAATTGAGTTGAGAAGAAGTGAAGGGTGATTGCTTAAAGGGTTGTAGAGTGAATCTGAGATTATGATGACAATAGAAGCCAGACAGTGAATCAATATTAAGGAGTTGAATAGAGATCTAAACATTAAAAGTAACATTATAATAGAATGTTCTAAATTCCTCTAAAAAGGACACTCCTAATAGGGTGATTAAATCCTTTAACAAGATCACATTTAACAGTGTGTATTGTAACCTTTAATTGGGTTGACTCCTACCAAGGCTCACTTCAAAAGAGTGAAAATTAGTGACATGTTGTTGGTGGTTTTTCCCAAATTGGGTTTCCACAAAAAATCCTAGTGTCAAACTTGTGTGAATGTTATTTTGATGTTTTATTGATTTAAGTTTACATTCTACAAGTCTGTTATTCTTAGAACATTGGATAACCAACTAATGTTGCAAATAGTTTATAGTAGAGATCAAGCAATGGAATGATAATAGCTGAAAAAAATTTAAGTGTTTGTTTTTTCAATTCGTATATCTAGACTTTGAATAATTGATTCACCCCCACCCTTGAGTTATTCTAAATATTCTAACACTTGTACTATCTTAGAAGCACTCCAATTTAATAGCACCTGTTTAATGTGAGATCATCAATCCCCTTGCACATTTCCTTCTTCCTTACCTTTTATGTCCTTTCTCCTAGTTGGGATTGGGGTAAAGCCTAATAGATCCTCTTTAAAGCTCCTATTTTCATGACATTAATCTTGAGCTAGGATTAATCCTCCTAGATCCTCCATTTTCTTCATCTATCCAGTTGTAATCTTCTCTTTGTACCATAATGACTATATATCATATTTTGTGCCTAATTTCTAAGACCCGAGACTTGTTTTTGGATCATTAAGGGATCCTAGAGGTTATGACCCCTGGTTTTCAAGGGTGTAGTGTACCCTTAATTGGTCAATTAAGGCCACAATTGTTGGAAATATAAGAAAAGTAACTAAGAGGGGAGGGGTGAATTAGTTACCAAAAAAATAATTCAAAATCCCTTAGATGTCAATACAAACTTCTTACAAATCCAAATCCTTGTACAACTCGGTTAGAAGTAGATAAGCATTGTATCTCAATTAATAAAGCAATCTTAAGATATTGCCACCTTGTTAGAGGATTTACAAAATGATTGTTAAGCCAACTCTATTAAGAGATTTCTTCTTTGCTATAATTGTTAGAGAGTAACAATGATTGACCTTATTGATGAAGCAATTGATTTGCCGATTTAGATCACTATTCTAGTCTATCCTTTGGATCCTCCTTAAGCATAATATTCTTTGCAGCTCCTTGGATGTTCTTCCCTTAGTTAGATATCCTTGTTTATTCACATCTTATTCTCTTCCACAACTTCATACTTCAATCTACAACTTGATTTTTCATATATATGAAACCCAATGTCAAGTTGGCTTGAATACCTTTTTAAAAAAATAGTTATCATCTACTAGGTCAGCTTGCATAAATCAAATAATGAATAGAATTATTATGTTGTCACTTGGCTGATACTAAGACTAGGTCACTCGGTTAACACCGAGTTCCTTTAGTAACTGACCTAACTTAGTTTACATTGAAAACCTTTGGTAATTGTTGTCACAAAATTTTGTACCCTTCTTTATATAATGCATCTTAGGCAACCTTGTGAAACATAGAAACAACCTCAAAGTTGTGGGACTTGAACTGTGAGATTGAGCCTCTGGAGAAGGCTAGCTTCCTTTACTATCAGGGTGCACCTAATTACACTTAGAGAGGAAAAGGGAAAAGTAATGCATAAAAAGAAAATCTACCTATTATAATCTAAAGGTTGATGCACCAAAATAGAGTGTTCAATCCTATCTCTACCCATACATGCACAGTTAACTATCATGACATCAAGCTTTATAGATTCATACTTTTTTAATCTATTAGTCACATGTAGATCAGACAACCAAACAAATGAAACAAGGAAATTCACTTTATATCATTCATAGGCCAAAAGAGATATAGTCATACAAATGATAGATAACAACAAAGTATTGAAGATATGCAAATGAATTCTGCATAGTACATCAATGGTTGAAAGAAATAAGGTAGAAAATCATGAAGTTTAGAGGCAAAGGGAATTTACAATGTGCATGCCAAAACATGCCAAGGAAAATAAAGAAGAATCGACCCTAATAGAGATTACAAAATCTTCTTTTATAGCTCAAGCATAACTCAGATAGCTTCAGAAAGAAGTCATGTTCAACCACTAACATCAATGTTGCAAAGAATCATCTTACAAATGTGGAGAAAATCTAATCCTGGTAAGTGTCGAGATGCAAGGAAAATCATCAAACTTCATCAATAGAGCCCTGAAAGTGACAAAAATGGCAACCATTATCATTCTAACTAGGTAGATGGATAAAACTAGGGTGGTGGAGTGCTCTTTACATCTTTCTCAACATGGGGAATGCTACAAATAATTCGCAAAAGGTTGATAGATTGAATTCACCATTAAGAATCACTTCTTTCCTTGTTATCTGTATGCCAGGTCAAAAAAACTAGCAAGTCAATGATTTTCAACTGCCACCCTGGGACTTTCCTAAATTTTCATTGGTTGAAGACCCTTTCATTTCCCATCTCAGCAAATGAGAAAAGTCACCTTGTATTTGACCTAGGTCTTATGATCTATAATAGACACCTAGGCTCACAAGGATAGATGTCCTCATATCGCTTCCCCACTTTCTTTACAATCCTTGCAACTTCACAATGCGGGAAAGTGATGATCATCAATCACCAAACAAACAATGATCATGGAAGACCCAAGTTATTACTATGCTTTCCTTTATAATTTTTTCTTCTATTTGCTTCATTTCTCATCTCAAGAATTCTATGTTCTTGCATTAATGAGTTCAAACGCTCTAGCATTCAAGTTTTCAAGCCTTCAAGTCTTCAAGCATTATTCAAGCATTCCTCCATTGAATATCAAGGATTCAAGAAATTGAAGGATTTTATCTTCAAGATCTTATTCAATCCATTCAAGATCCTTAGTTGCATCTTCTACATCCATTCATATTCATCTTTTTGATCCAAATCAATTGGTGAAGTAAGCATATTACATTTGATTTAAGAGATCCTACTATTGTAAGGTGAATTCCTAAATTTTATTTACATTCATACTATTTCAATTATTTCAATTCAAGGTTAATTCCTACACTAGGGTTTGACCAAGGAAAACTCTCCATCAACAACAAAAAAAACCTTTCCATTATAGCTTATGGATATCAAATTAACAAACAAGTTGTAGATCTAAGTATCCTTTTCAATTTTCTTCAAAACTAAAAAATTAGAATTGACATTGCACACACTCTATTAGGGTCAACTGGGCCACCCCTTATCATCCAATTCACCCTTAAAATATCATCAAATGATTTCTAGATTTTATCTACAACACTTTCTAGCCTAGATAGAATGATTTCCATCCATTATGATCAACACAAAAAGCATAAAATATATTATAAAGGTGTTTTCTATACCTTCTTTTTCTTTTTAGTATATTTACTTATATATTTATCTAGCCTATATCTATCATATAGGGTTTTCAATGATCTAGTTATCTATTCCTCTATTCTTCCCTAGTCCTAGTTTGCATTAGTGCTCCTTTCTTGGTTAGCATTGATCATTCTAGATCTAGTTCTTTAGAATTGGGATTAGAATGGCCTATTTTCCTGACTTCCCTCCTCCTTTTTTGGCATGTGTGTGTTAATGTCCTGAACTTAGGGTTCATACCCTTGATTCACATTTCTACCATTACACAATTGAAAATGATTCAAACAAAGACTTTACAATGCATAAAATACCTCATAATTGATCTCATTTAGGGCTTCCATAAATGAATTTTAAATCACTTCATTCTCCTTCAAAACCCTTTCTTTATCTCTATGATGTCTTTAATATCTCATTTGGTCACAATTAACTTCATTTAACCCTTTAAGTTTTTCACAATCTCTTCTATTATTATTGTGTTAAGTTATAGTACAAAAAGTTGATAAACGTTAACAATATATGCTCAAACCTATGAAGAACATCTAGAAAATTAACAAAAAAAATTAAACATACATATAGGGTCAATAATGCCTTATATACCTCATATTAAGCTTCCATACCTTAGTATTTTGATTTTGGGGTTTGAAGATTTACTGGTAAAGTTCCACCCCCATGGCAATAATAGTCATTTAGGTTGATCATGAGGGTTCAATGATTGACATTGATTCCCACATGTTCTCTACATTAAAATTTTCTTTTTCCTTCCATACTTTGTTGTTATAAGCATTAGCTTGTTTCAAAAAAATCTCATCAAGATTCTCATATTGAGTTTCTTCTTCCAACATAATTATTCCTTATGATGTTGAATCTAAAATATCTAGTTGTATGACCCAAATTGTTACAAATTTAACACAACAACATGTTTTTCATACCTTGGTCTATTACAATTAAGTTCCAATCTATAATCCCTGGCTATATATCCAAATTTATTATATTTTTAGCTTGTGGCACAATTTTTATAATATTTTTCATTCCAAAAGGTCTTCTTGTTATCATGTTAGGTCTTTCATTTTCTCTTCCATTATCTTTTTTATTAGGTCTCTTATATTCATGTGATTTATATCCATAAATATAATAATTAAAACAACATCTAGTAAAATGTTTGGCATATGTATTATCTTTATAATCTTTCTTCATGTGACCATATTTTTTGCAAGCATATAATCTTATTTTAAATTATTTTTTGTGTTCCTTAGGTTCCTCAATCTGATATGTTATCTAATTAAGATCTTGTGTAGGAACTTGCTTATTATTTTCTTTAGGCTCTTTAGAACATTTACCTTCCATATATCCAATTCTTGTCTCCCTTAGGCTTCTATTAAATTAGTTTTTTTTTTGGCAAGAAGTGGCGAAGCACTTAAATAATTTATTAATAGAATAAACTCATTCTGGAGGCTCCTCAGAGAAAGAACTAGCCAGAAAACTCTGAATCGTCAACAAGCAACAAAAGAAAAGAGAATTAGAAAGGACAAAGACAAGTAAACTTGAAGTAGCTTGCCAAACCTAGAGAATAGCCAAGAATCTCATCAAAGTAAAGGTAGGTGGTAGTAATTTGACTAGTGAGAAGAATGTTGTAGTCATCTGATATCCCACACTAAAGGCTAACATCTTTGTGTATCATGATCAATCAATTTACCTAATTCTAAATGATTGCTGATAAAATGAGAAGGGGCTAATGTATCAATAAAAACTCCATCACAACCCCAATTTGAAAGTAAGTCTACCACACGATTGTCTTCACATAATATGTGAGATATGGGGACATCTGAGAAAGAATCTAATAATTTCCAGATTAGATCCAAAATATATTTTAAGCTCCAATTATGTATTCTTTTTTTAATGCATGCATTGATAATTACCATAGAATTGCCTTCATTATGTATCTTATGATAGCCCCTTCATCTAGCCAAGACTAAACCATGTAATAGGGTGGTAGATTCAACAATATTATTAGTGCCTAGTAAGATAGAAAGATCTTTGAGGCCACAAGAGTTACCCACATGATCACGAATACAAACACCAGTCCCTGACAATCCCAAATTGTCAGGTGAAACACCATCAAAGTTAATTTTAACAAAATCCTTAGCTAGAAAACACTGTTTTGTTTAATCCATGTCACCACAAGAAACAATGTTCCAATTTGGAATTGAGCCAAAGGGAATAATAATCCCCCTCCAAGCTTTGGCCACCTTACCATCCCATGAAGAAAAAAAAAAATTGCACTTAATGTTTAGCAAATTAGCTTTAATAGTCTTTGCCACTAATTTCTCAATGCCTTGTAACACAACAGTGATCTAATTAACCTCCTTACAAAATATTCTCTTGTTTCTTACCCACCAAATGGCCTAGACAACTAAAAATGGAATGCATTTCCAAATACAATTAAATAGTGAGGAAGAATAAAGGATAGTCCAAGACTAAAATAAGTCCCACAACTTGGATGGAAATGTTGGCATTAAGTTATTATTTCTATTAGTGAGAACACTTATCTATATCAGTATAGCTATCAAGCTCAGCACTCAGTTTACTACACTCACCGAGTAGAACAATGCCTACCGAGTGAATACAGGCAATGTGAAGACCAGCAGTGTCCACTGAGCTTTACAGTGTCTACCAAGTAGTAAGTTCTTTAAACTAAGTGTTGGAAGTAGTAGTGTTTACCGATTGAAGCAAGGTAAACTTAGCGTGCAGTATCTACCAAGTGACACTACATCTACCAAGTCACCAGTGGTCACCGAGTTTAGAACTACATTGAGTGATTAGTATGGACTGAGCCTTCAATTCTACTAAGTACATGATGATGTCATGTAATGCAGTGGACATCGAGTATCAAAAGGTCACCAAGTTAGTTTAGTGAACTCGAGTTATTTACTATTGGGCTGACTTTGTAATGTGTTGTTCACTTGTATTTTGGCCAACCTTGCAGTTTTGTAAATTGGAAAGGTATATATGTAAGATGTATTGTAAGATATCATTGTATTGAAGTACTATGAAATATTTTTGAGAAGTGCATGCAAAGGATTATCAGTAGTAGTTTAAGGAATGCAACAAGGTCAATATAGAAGTAGAAAAGTCATATCTATCACATAAGGTGATCAATGCATAAAGGATCTTATCAGCAATCAGTTGTAAGTAGATCCACTACTTCATCCTAATAGGTGAATCAATTTCTAAATCATTTAACAAGGTAGACTTAACAGTCTTTGTATAAATCTCTTAATCAAGTGCATACTTCATTGTATGTTTGTAAATCCTCTAACAAGGTGGACCTAGCAATCCTTTGTTCTCCTAACAGGGCAGATCACTAGAAGTGGTCAATGTAAGCCTTAACAAGCCAACTTTGTGCTGTAGTAGTGAAGTTTTTTGGGTATCATCCTCACCCCAGTTTTAATTTCTATTTCGAAGGTTTCTGGGTTACCAAAATATTGTGTTCTTTTGTGTGATGAATGTTTTATCTTTTAGTACTATTATGCATGCAGTAGTTTAGATGGATTTGTGATGAATTTAAAGAAAATTTTTGAAGTTATTGATTCACCCCTCCCCTCTCAGTAACTTATCTAGTCTTGAATATTTCCAACAATTGGTACTAGAGTATTGTGGTTCTCAAGATAAAGTTTAAAAGCTTGAGCAAAGATCTAAGGACTAATGGAGATATTAAAACTTGACAAGGCAATTGAAAATGAAAAGCTAGATCTAGAGATGGCCATAGCTCAACTTAAGGAAGCAAAAGAGAATCTTTCCCAATCCCTAAAAAGAAGGAAGGAACTTGCAAGACAAATGAATGACCATCAGTATGTTGAAAAAAAGATTAAAGACTTTTTCCCATCAAGTAGTTCAGATGAAGCTAATGAAGTAATCAAAGAACTCGTAGCAAAGAATGGCTCTCTACAAGAAGAGGTAAGAAAATTGAAAAGAGAACAAGAAGTTTAGTCAATAAGAATGTGTGAAATCTTGGAACAAAGGAATAAGGAAAAAGAAGATTTGGAGGCAAGAAACAATGAAGAAAAAATAAATCCAATCAACATGAAGACCTTATTGATCAAATCACTGAAGAAAATCAAGAAATCAAGATTCTCAAAGCACAAAATGAAAGAATAAGAAGTGATCTAAATTATGAAAGAGAAATTAAGAAAGATCAATGGAATCAATTGAATCAAAAAAGTAGAAAAGTCATATCTATCGCATAAGGTGATCAATGCATAAAGGATCTTATCAGCAATCAGTTGTATATGACTTTTCTACTTTTTTGATTCAATTGATTCCATTGATATTTCTTTAATTTCTCTTTCATAATTTAGATCACTTCTTATTCTTTCATTTTGTGCTTTGAGAATCTTGATTTCTTCATTTGCTTCAGTGGTTTGATCAATAAGGTCTTCATGCTGATTGGATTTATTTTTTCTTCATTGTTTCTTGCCTCCAAATATTCTTTTTCCTTATTCCTTTGTTCCAAGATTTCACACATTCTTATTGACTAAACTTCCAATTGAATCAGCAAAATGAGCAGGATCTTCATAGGAAAAAAGGTAAAGCAGGACTTGGATACAAATATGAAGAATGGAAATGATAGAATCAGTATTCTAGATACACAAGGATCATAGAAAGGTTATCTTTTGTTGAGTTGCATCAAACTCCACTGAGGAAATTTGGTTGAAGACCTTGCCAAGTGAGGTCAGGAGTAAAGGAAATTTGGTTTGTTCACTGAGTTGATACTCTTGTTGAGTTAGGTTAGTGGATGACAGTCTGTCATGCACTGTTTCATTATGGCACTGAGCATTTATGAAAAAATCTCAACAAAAAGGGGCAATTTTGACTTCATTTTTTCCTCCGCATTCATAGCATTCAAAGAGCAGAGTGATTTAAAAGAGCACTATAGTGTTTTTGAGTGATTTAGTAGTGAGATCTTTATGAATTCTATCATCTACTAAGCTGACTATTACTTCTTCAACTACCATATTAGCTCCCTCTGCTCTTGCATCATCAGTAAGTGCAACAGTGAGTTCTACAATTTTATCTTCATCAATTCCAGTTAGCTCTACAGTTTTGTTTTCATCAGCATTATATGTATCCTCTTTGATTCCAATTAGTTCATATATTTCTATGGGTATTCTATTAAGTGTGGCACCATTTTTGGGAAATGTTTCAATTTTTTATCAGATTAGTGCTCCTATTGGTATTCAATCTTTAAGTTCTATCCCATTTTTCATTGCTAGCCCTTCTATCTCCACTATTGAAAGGAAAAACCAGTAATCATAGAAGTAGAACAAAGGCAACCATTGAAACTTCTAATCACTGGAAAGGGAATTAAGGAAGATATTGACTTAGACACAGAGATAGTAATACCTAAGATTGATTTTGACACTACTACTATTGAAGAAATGAAGTTAGCAAGTCAACTCATAGAGATGAAAGCTACATAGAAGCAGTTAAGGTCTGAAAGGGATAAGGAGTATAGAATAATTGAAAATGACAAGAATATAATTATAGAAGCTATAGGTGTTGAAGTGGATTCCACTCAACACATTTTGATTCAGTTAGAAGAAGTTGTATAGAAATATAATGAGGACTCCCTTAGACAAGAGAAACTAATTGAAAAGGCTGAAAGGAAGTTTGATGACAACGTGCTAGAGCATATTGCTTAGTAGATTGCAATCAAAAAAGTTGAGTTGTCTGCATGTTTGGGTAATTTTGAAAATTCTTTTAATAGTGTAGCATCACTTTTTGCCAAACTTTTTGATGTCTATGGTTTTACTAAAGAAATAAAGGAGAAGCTAAATAAGATTGATGTTGATATGCAATCAAGTGCATCAAAGTTGCAAACTGACCCCTCCTCCAGCTCCTCTGATCACACCAAGGTGAAATATCTGGCAGACATGTAGGTAGAACTTCTAAGAGAAGAAGCAAGAATAAGAGAAAACTTGATTGATATTCAAAACATGGTCTTGCCAATAATGGATACAATGCAGAAAAATATTGCTCATTGCAAAGCATTGGTCTAGGATTAGAACTTCTCAGTGGATGATCACATGATCAAATTATCAGCAAAAGTTTAGATTGCTCTATCCACCTGCCAAATTTTGCAAGAAACTTGGGATAACTCATTCACCCTCATCCTCAAGGTACACCAAGAATTTCTATCTCATTTTGTTGTAACTATATAGATAGTATATGTAGCCTTTGGCATTAATGTCAAAAAGGGGGAGAGATATCAGTATAAGTGAAAGTGGGAGATAGCATTCAATAAATTCAGCATGTATATGTGTATAGCTATGTACATAAGTATCTTTGTATATACGTTATGTGTCATCAAGGAGATATATGTAGCAATGTATATGCAACAGCTTTACAAAGATCTATTTTGAAAAATCAAAATTGAGTAAGTAAGATTGTGTGCATATATTTTGGCTTATAAGTGTTTTGTCACTAATGCCAAAGGGGGAGATTGTTGGCATTAAGTTATTATTGCCATTACTGATATCACTTATCTATATCAGTATAGCTATCGAGCTCAGCACTCAGTTTCCTACACTCACTAAGCATAACAGTGGCTACCGAGTGAATGCAGGCAATGTGAAGACCAACAGTGTCTACTGAGCTTCACAGTGTCTATCGAGTAGTATATTCATGTCATGGAAATTTAGTGTAAACCAAGCGTTGGAAGAAGTAGTGTTTACCGAGTGAAGTAAAGTAAACTCAACATGTAGTATCTACTGAGTGACACTGCATCTACTGAGTCACCAGTGGTCACCGAGTTCAGAACTACATCGAGTGATTAGTATGGACTTAGCCTTCACTTCTACCAAGTGCATGATGATGTCGTGTAATGTAGTGGATGTCAAGTATCAGAAGGTCACTGAGTTAGTTCAGTGAACCTGAGATATTTACTATTGGGCTGACTTTGTAATGTGTTGTTCACTTGTATTTTGGCCAACCTTGTAGTATTGTAAATTGGAAAGGTATATATGTAAGATGTATTGTAAGATATCATTGTATTGAAGTACTATGAAATATTTTTGAGAAGTGCATGTGAAGGATTATTAGCAACAATTTAAGGAATGCAGCAAGGTCAATACAGAAGCAAAAAAGTCATATCTATCACATAACGTGATCAGTGCATAAAGGATCTTATCAGAAATCAGTTGTAAGTAGATCCACTGCTTCATCCTAACAAGTGAATTAGTTTCTAAATCCTTTAACAAGGTATACTTAACAGCCTTTGTATAATTCTCTTAACTGAGTGCATACTTCATTGTATGTTTGTAAATCCTCTAACAAGGTGGACCTAGTAGTCCTTTGTGCTCCTAATAGGGCAGATCACCAGAAGTGGTCAATGTTAGCCTTAACAAGCCAATTTTGTGCTGCAGTAGTGAAGTTTGGTGGGTATCATCCCTACCCCAGTTTTACTTTTTATTTGGAAGGTTTCTGGGTAACCAAAATATTGTGTTCTTTTGTGTGATGACTGTTTTATCTTTTAGTACTATTATGCATGCAGTAGTTTAGATGGATTTGTGATGAATTTAAAGAAAAGTTTTGAAGTTACTAATTCACCCCTCCCCTCTTAGTAACTTATCTAGTCTTGAATATTTCCAATAGGAAGAGGTATACGGTATTCTAGTTTTCTCAAAACAAAGGACCAATATTTATAAACAAATGAAAAATTTAAAAGGATTTGATCAATAGACTCCACTTCTTTATTACAAACAATACACGAAAATGGTGTTGCTATAGAGAGCTCGGTGAGTCTACCACTGGTAAGAATCATGTTCTTCAAAGCCAGCCAAGAAAAACAACCAACCTTAGGAAAAATAACATGATCCCAATAGAAAGAGAAAGCATGTTTCGACAGGACCACATACTAGGCCTGTTGAAGAACATGGTATCCATCTTTAATAGAAAATTTCCCCTCTTTTGTAGGAAGCCAAACAAGAACATCAACTTTTTTAGATAGAAACATAATTTAATCAATGGAAATCTTATTAAGAACATCTTTTTTAGTGTCATCAAGGGGCAGTACTGAAGAATCCTTCCAATTAACCTTCCCAGAAAATAACTCAACAGAGTCAATGTAATCTATTAAATTGATACCCCAATGGGCTAAGGTAACATTAATTATATTAGTATCTTGTACTTTACTAGAGAGAGTCAGAAAACCATTCCAAGAATCTTTCAAAAAATTTACCTCATCACCACAATGAACTTCCCAAGATGTATAATTCTAGATTAAATCCCTAGAGTGAATCACGAAATCCTATATAGTCGAACCCTTTGGAGGATCCAAAAGTGTCATTGTCTAAGTATTTCTACTGCATCAACTTGCACCATTTCTTTTCTAGATTAGAATACATTTGCCAGACTAACTTCCCACAAAAATTCTTGTTACAGAGTTGGAGATCATTAATGCCAACATCCCCAATTGCCTTAGTCTGAGCCATGTCCTGTAAGGAAACTAAGGGAATTTTTATCTCTTCAAAATTATTACTTTTCAATAAAAAATCTCTAACCAAAGATTCAATCTTCTTAATGATAGAAGAAGGGGCCTTTAGAATAGCCACATAGTAATTTGGGATGGCTAAAAGAACCACATTAACTAATAAAACTATGCCTACAAGCGAAAACCATCTAGCTTTTCAGCCCACTATTCTAGATTTGATTTAATCAATGATAACATTCTAGTAGCAAATATTGTTCGCACCCATAAAAAAGGGAGCTCAAGATAGGAAGTTGATAGTTATTCTACTTGAAATCCCAAAATGTTCACCAATCTATCATGAATGCAATTATCAACATTGAACAAGAAGATCTTTGATTTTTTACTATTAATTTTTTGACCCAAAGCATCCATGTATAAATTCACTATGTTTTTAATTTGATGAACTTCATGAATGGATTCCAAACCAAAGATTAAAGTGGCATCAGCAAAGAGTGAATGAGTAAAAGAATTTTTAGTACCAATAATGTAAATTCCCTTCCATTGACCTAGGGTATGCATATGTGAGATAGAGCTACTAAGATCTTCAGACATAATGATAAAAATAAAAGAAGACAAAGGGTCACCTTGTCTAACCCCCTCAAAGGCTTGGAAAAACCCAATTATAGAACCATTAATAATAGAAAACCATGCACTCAATAGACAAGCTTTGATCCACTTGCAAAAGTTACTTGAGAAACCAAATTTAGTGAAGAATGCTAATAAGAAATGACCAACTCACTCTATCATATTCTTTCATCATATCCAATTTAATAAAAAAATTAGGAATTTGATTTACATTAATGGTGTGCAAGGTTTCATGAGCCACTAAAGCGCCCTCCATAGTTCCTCTACAAGGTACAAAACCACCTTGCTCTTGAGAAAAAATTCTAGGAATGATGTGCAACAACTTGAAGTAGATTGCCTTACTAATGATCTAATAAATAAAATTTCATAGAGAAATAGGCTGAAACATGAAAATGTAGAAGAATTCTAATTTTTTGGGATGACGGTGGTGGTAGTATTAAAATATCTTACATTGCCTTCTTTCTCCTAGATTCTTCCATTGTTGCAAGCAAATCCCAATAGATGACATCCCAACATCTTTGATAAAATAGAGGAGTAAACCCATCTAGACCTGGAGCTTTATCAGGGGAGAAGGAAAAAACTACTTTTTGCACTTCCTCAATGGAAAGGGGATCCATCAAAACCTCATTATCCTTGTCTAAAATAATTTATGGAATAGCATCCAAAATCTCCTCAAATTTAACTAAAGAGATAGGAGGAGATATGGGAGGATCCAAGAGATCCTTGAAGAACCTAACCCCTTCCTCCTAAATGTCCTTAGCCTCAAAAAGAGCAGTACTAGATGCTGCACTTTTGATTGAAAATATAGTGTTGGCAGCCCTTTTAAATTTAACCAAGGCATGAAAATAACTGGTATTTTTATCACCTTCTCTAAGCCATAACTACCCAAATTTTTGCCTCCAAGATTCTTCCTCCCTAGTACAAAGTTCAACCCACTCATTTTTCAAGGCCTTTTGAAACAAGAATGTGTTCTCATCTAAACCATTCTTAATGTCTTGATTGTTTATATCTATCAATTTTTGTTTGACTACCTCCCTTTCTTCAAATACATCCTTGAAGATTAAAGAGTTCTAATGGGAAATTTGTGATTTAACATGTTTCAACTTGTAGGAAAATTGAAATATTTTAGTTCCCACCACCTTTCAAGCACTAGTCCACCATTGCCTCAAAAAAGGAAGAAACTATGGGTGGAGAAACCACATAGTTCAAATTTAAATGAAGGTTTATGCAAAGTATGAGATGAAATGGAAGCCATGTTTACCTTCAAAATGATTAGAAAGTGGTCTAATTCTAAGAAAGTGAGGAACTCAGAAACAAAAGAAAAACTATTTACTTTCCAAATATCAAAAAAAAGAAATCTATCTAATCTTTCTGCAATATGAGTGAAACCTTGTCTATTATTAGTATAAGTAAAGGACCCATTGGAAGGTCTAACATTCCAAACACAATTATCTAAAACAAAATCTTTAAAATCTTGCATAGCCCTCATTGGAGGAAAAATACCCCTACATTTCTTTAATTGACAAAAGATAGCATTAAAACCCCATGCCAATATAAAGAAACCCTCATTCTAACCTTGAACAAGTTGTGATAAAGTATTCCATATGTTAGTGTAAATAATTATTATTTACTCTTTACTTAAGTTTACTTAGGATAAATGCATTATTTTATTATTTCTTAGGTTAGACACTTAGGAGTTTGCATACTCATATGAGTTGTCATGTTGACAACACTGGAGTAAGCAATTCTAATTACACACATGGTGTCTACAACACTGGAGTTTGCATAATTAACTGAGTTGTCATGTTTACAACACAATTATTCACACTCTTATTTTAGCACATGGTGTCTACAACATAATTTTATGTGTTACACCTTTGTAGGCTTATCCTCTCATTATCACATTAACTCCTATGCTCAATGGAGGATAATCCACTTATGGTGGACATGTGCCTAGTTGTAAGAATTACTGGTATGTTGACTCCTAGTCAGTGTAGAGGCCTTTATATTCAATCACTCCTAGTGTACTTATCAATCTAAGAACATTATTCATTCTCATATCATTATTATGGTCATACTTTTTTGGCCAATATTGTGCTTATCTTGTGCTTGTTGATCTTGGCTTGATTTTCCCCAAGGCAAATTGTTACATGGTATCAAAGCCATAGAGGCGTCATTTTATAGTCATTAAAGACCATTCTTACTTCACCTCTCTAAGGACACCTCAATTCAAATCCAAAGTATCCGCAGCTATTGAGAGCATCTAGAGCCAAAGCAGGCATCACCATTGCGTCCGAAGCATCGATTCGATGAAAATTGACTACAAATTTGCCTATATTGGGCCATAGTCAAATTTGAGGCAAAAAAAATTTGCAAACCGGCACTCGAATGCCAAATTTGCAAATTTGGTATGGTCATTTTTAGATCTGTTTAATTTATTTTTCTTGGATCTATTCTCTGCATTATTCTACAATTTTTGGGGCATTTTTCGGAGAAAAAAAAATTCAGCCTATCAGGCCTGTAGAGAAATTTTTTTTGCAGGAACCAGGTGGTGAAATCTCGGCCCCTGCAAGGAATATTTTCTTATATTTAGGAATATTCCTCCTTATACTGGCAACCAAGTCCACATGACATCATCGACCAGTGACCACATCTATCTCATCGACGAACCACAAGTTTGGCCAACCATTTTCATTCAACAAACGATGGTTCAAAATACGACAATCTTAATTCATTTTAGATCTTGTGGCAAGTTTTTTAAAATACTTTAGCAATCCTCCATAGTGGGCATGTGGGACTAAAATTCCTCCCTACCGGCCATTAAATCTCCTTCTATCAGCAATCAAACCCAACCACTATCTAAGCTCCTCATCATTGTCTCTCTTTTCAGCAAACTTTTTGGTGATCGCTACTATGACATGCGGCCCAATCACTAGGCACTAGTAGTTTACAAAGTGCCACATGGACATCGCCTAGTCTCTAGCCTACTTTGCTCCACATCGGTGCCATGTCACCCCTCCATGATGTTTGAATAGTCCAACTCAATGTCAGCACAGTAGCTGACTAAGTAGTCTGAGTCAACAAAACCCTCCACATGTCTAACACCTCAGCTGCCATGTAGATCCTTTCATACTAACCATACAGATGACTTCATCATTCATATAGTAGCATCACTACCATGCCATTAGGGGTCACTTTTTTTGCTGATGTTAGCTAGTCACTGGTTTAAAATTGATGATCGTCTAACCATCATTTGTAGGCCCAATTATACTGTTGCAATGGTCATTTGGACATCAAATTTAACACAGTGTTTTGTTGCTCAGACCCCTCTCTAGATTTAGTTTTGATTTGACAATCTGACTTTGAGAGTCCATATCTCAGTCATCTAGGCTCCAAATCAGGTGCAATTTTTTTATTTTGGCTAGAATTTCCTAAACTTTTTAGTGGTGCTACTATTTTCTAGTTTTGGTGCACGAATTTGTCAGAAATTGATTTTTTTGGTGACTATACCTATCCAATCCTACATTTTACAACTTCAATTGCTCTGTACAGGCTCATCTAGACACATAAAAAGGTTCCATTTTTTTGAAACTGAATAATTTTTAATCTACTTTCCAGATTTGTAATTAGACTATAGGCTTGTGTGGATAGAAAGGTCCTTTCTTTTTTTTGTATTGCTTCAAAATTGTTGTATTTCTAAGCTACATTGTAAAGTTCCAGATTTCAACTATAAAAGGAGGTTGTAAATAGAAAAATCAAAAGTCCACTAAGTCCATTTTGACAAAGTGGCCCATTGTAATTGCACTACTTATAAAGTGCCAAATCATGCATTAGGGGAGTTAATTGATTATTTTTGCATTTTGGGGGGTGCATACATTCATTGATCTCATGGAGTTTTGTCTCACATGTCAGTTTGGTGTTAGACTAAGGTTGACAAAGAGGAACTATCAATAATGGAGTACCTTGATAATTGATCATCTAAGAAGAGAGCATAAGGAAGTATTTCCTTATCTATGTTCCAACGAACTACACTCTTCCATTACACTGCCACATGTTAAAAAAATTCTGGATGTCATTTATTTCAATGACAATCAATATTGCTTTGAAATCATTGATAAGTTCAATCATCCTTATGACATTTGGATGGCTCTTTGGAAAGCATATGGAGATCCAACAATTCCTCCATTTCTAGAAGACATTCTATCTTTAGTCAATATAGTTATGGTACCTCCAACTCTAGATGAGATCACACATCTTGATACTCTTGTTGATTCTACTGATCTAGTTCTAGCCATAGATGCTCCTGATTTAGTGCAATAGGAATTACCATGTCTTCCTACTTCAAGTTTGTGGGATGACTTCCTTCTATACATTGTAGGGTTGTCTATGGAGTCTCACATTGAAGATGTGGGAGACATCATCGATGACATTAATCTTCTCTTTGTTGAGAAGACTTCTTCTTCAGTCATTGCAAGGGCACACTCTGACCCTCAACCACTTGATCATTCTGACATGATTGTGGACATTTATTTACAATAGATGGATAAGGACTCTTTCACTTATGAGGAGACATATCAGTCTATGGAGATTGTATTCTAGTTTCCTCAAACATCATATTTTTTGTGGATTCTTCCTACTAGTTGGGGAGTATTCTCTATGACACCTATGGCACCATTTCTTCCTACAAGGAGGAACATCATTTAGCTTTCAAGGTGCAACTTCTTTAGTCATTAAGGATCTTATTTCATGGGTGTGCATCCATCATTGAGGGGAGGCTACATTGCTTCTCTTTCTCCATCTTCCTATCAGGATTCTTTATCATCTTTGGAGTTTGATTCAGTTTCATTCATGGATATGTTACCTTGTTTGCCACCTTCTTTTGGGAATCCACCAGATCAGTTTGTGGCATCTTCATTCATCAAGGACTTGTTGACATTTGAGCAAACTTCAGAGGTAGCATCCACTACATACTACATCTGGATCTCTCTTCTATCTTCCTATCTACAATGGGAAGCATACTTGTACCTCTACATGGTGTATCTTCTTCCTCAAGGGAAGAACATTATTTTTCGGCATTGGATTTTCTTTTGTCCTCAAGAACTTATCATTTGGAAATCCTCCACTAAGGGGGGGATTTCATTGATGGATTCTCTATTGTATATGCAAGATGTATGTCATCATGGGGGGGTCTTGTTTACTCCATCCATTTATGCATCTTTATTTATTGTACTTTTCTCTCTTTTTGGGGGAGGGTTTTTCCCACGAGGTTTTCCCTCTTTCCCCATTTGCAAAGAGATCTCATTGCATTGCATTGTGTGCATACATCATTGCATTATAGCCGAGACCCATTATGCATTTCATCATAGCTTTTGTGAGCTTAAGTGCATTCCCCTAAGTTGCACTTAAGGGGGGGTGTTAGTGTAAATAATTATTATTTATGCTTTACTTAATTTTACTTAGGATAAATGCATTATTTTATTATTTCTTAGGTTAGACACTTAGGAGTTTGCATACTCATATGAGTTGTCATGTTGACAACACTGGAGTAAGCAACTCTAATTAAGCACATGGTGTCTACAACATTGAAGTTTGCATAACTAACTGAGTTTTCACGTTGACAACATAGTTATTCACACTCTTATTTTAGCACATGGTGTCTACAACATAATTTTATGTGCTATACCTTTGTAGGTTTATCTTCTCATCATTGCACTAACTCTTGTGCTCAATGGAGAATAATCCACTTATGGTGGACATGTTGTTGGTTGCAAGACTTATTAGTGTGTTGACTCCTAGTCAGTCTAGAGGCCTTTATATTTAGGCACTCCTAGTGTACTTATCAATCTAAGAACATTATTCATTCTCATATCATTATTCTGATCATACTTTATTTGGTCAATATTGTGCTTGTCTTGTGCTTCTTGATCTTGGCTTGATTTTTCCCTAAGGAAAATTCTTACACCATAGACTCTTTTTATCTTGAGATGAAGAAGGATCATAAACATTAATGATGAGGACTTTAATGTCCCCTTTCTAGCATTCATAGCATGATGTTGTCGTTAGCCTATTTCCCCACAGTCCCGTAGGCTAACTAGGACATTAAAGGGGCTTAGAGGCCATTTGGCCTAGACAGTTTCAGTTACAGGTCTTTCTGAGGGGGTTCTGGGGAAACTTTGGGCATACTTACTATTTATAGTAAGTCATCTTGGACATGGCCGGACATTCAGTCACAGTGGTATGTTGATGGTAATTGTTTAAAATCGACAGGAAAACTTATTTATCATTGATAAGATTTGTTATGCATTGATAAAGCCATTTTATAAAGTTAAATTTAAATATTTAACTTTATTAATGCATAGACTATAGTTTGTGCGAAATATTTAAATTAAAAGAGTTCCCTTTATTTTTATAACACATTGGAGACATAAGGTACATAAAGGGAGTTATGTTTTATCCCACATTGAGAAAACGAAGGATTGAGCTCTTGTGAGAACACTATAAAAGAAATGGAAGAGCTTTTTTTTTTGTATGCTTGGATGAAGATTAATGTTATGTTGTTGGATATCTGATTATTGGGCTTGGAGGATGGAATCCCTCTTTTCTAGCATTCTCTTTGCTGTTGGAAGACACAGTCAGGAGGATCAAGGGTGTTTTCACTTCAGGAAACACACTGGGTTTCATTTGGGGCGTTCACATAAAGAAATTTACAAGGGTTTGAGGTGCAGATCTGAAGTTAGTTATTGCTATAGTGCTGCATGAACAATATTTTGCTACAGTCGGCATGAACATTATTTTGCTACAGTACGGTGTGAACAGTGTTGGTATCAAGTTTACTTGTTTTTTTGGCTGATTAGAAGTTTGGAGGGCTGCCGACTACATCTGCAAAATACTACGGCAACTAATTCCAGGTTTCTTCTGTCAAATTTTGATACTTTGCATAATAATTGTTGAATGCAAGTCTGAATAGTTGTTGCAGCCTTTAAGGCAGCTGTAAGTGCACATCTACATTTAAAAATCACCCTTTATCAGCAGATTGAAAGAGTTTCCAGATTTTTCATATACTGTTGAATGTGTGCCAAGTGTTTGTGAAAATGTTATGATGTGTATTATGCATTTTAATGTCACTTCATAGTTGTTCGTAAATCTACTCATTGGAAAGTAATTTATTGAGGAAATCAGCTTTATGAGTTTGCATACAAAGTGTTTGACAATATTCCTTAAGTTAAATTTCTACAAGTCAAAGTTCAAAATCAGGGGAGGATATTACAAAGATCACATTAAACAAAACAATTTTAACAACTTGAAAATTCAGAGATTGTTGCAACAAAATGCCCTGAACCACTTTAGGATTCCAAAGTGTAGCTAACCCCACAGATGCACCAACTCCTTGACTATAAATCACTTGCTAAGAAGGTCATCTATCTAAAGATTTAGAAAATGTATCTTGTGATAATTTATTTTCTTGTAGAAGAATGGCATCAACCTTGACAAAATCAAGTAGTTGCTTGATCTTGAATCTCTTGTCAGAGGCATTAATGCCTCTGACATTCCATGAGAGAATCCTCATGGCTGACAAGGAAAACATTTTGTTCTCCTTGTTTGACACTTAGTTGGAGAAAATTTCTCCTCAATAGTACTTTGTAAACCTACTGCAACTTCAACTAAAGTTTTGAAACTTTTTGGCTTTCTACTACGCTGCTTAGGAGTCTTCTTTGTCTTGGTTTTCTTAGAAGGGGATTGTAAGACTAAATAATATTTTGATGGATCAAAAATTATTTTACCTTCAATTACAGTAACTAGAAATATTTGTCTCAAAATTGAAGTATCATTCTTCTCCAAAAGGCTAATTTGTTGCAAAGAAGATAACCCCTTAACAGGAGTTTCCATCTCCAATAACGAATGAGTCGAGACCTTACTATGTGAAAAGTCCCCCATATTTTCTTGACTAGTTGATGCAACAACATGATGATGAGCCAAATTTTGCACATCCCCTTCCATATGCATTATTTTTTGATGAAGAGAAAGACTCTTCTCATGAATATTCTCACAACAAGAGACTTTATCTAGATTCTCACCCCTGATGCTCCCCTCCATATCCAACATTGAAGAGCTTTCTAATTCCAAATGAATAACTATCGTAGAACTATAACTACCATTTGCATTAGACTTAATCATACTTGTTTCCAAAGATGAATGAAAATATTGAACAGTCCTATCCAAATCCATATACTCTGTTGAGGAACCCACATTGCTTTGCCCAATGAATAATGTGATGTGATGAGGATCAAAATTATGCACAATCTTTGTATCAAGAATCTCAAGAATTAGTGGACAATAGTGCTTATAATCTATACATGGACACTCTTTGTGGAAATATAGACACCTTCCTCCAAAGTGATTTCATTGATCATGGTAGATGCAAGGGATAGTAAAATATCTTTAGCCAAGTTCTCTAGCTAATACTTTGATAGCCCTTGAACTTTGAGCTCTAAAAATTTTAATGGAATATGGATAGGTTTATCCTGTATAATTAATTGATGGGAAATCTTGGAAATATTAGGAAAAGTGACAATAGATTCTTTAGTAAACACTTCTACCTCATCATATTCCAAGTAATTAGAGGACAACAGGTTGTTAAAAAAGGGAAGAAAGACCTCCAGCCACTATAACTTTAAAGATTATAAAATATTGTTGACATAATGCATAAAAGTTAAGAATGAAAAAATAAATGCTCAACAATTCTTGCAAACTCAATTGAAGCTTCTTGACATCACATCTCTCTCAACTCAAATGACCATAAAGATAATGAAAATCCTCTGCAAGAAAAATCTCATTATTGTTTTTCTAAAAAGAAGAATGAAGAAGGTTTGAGAAAGCATCCCTAGAAACCCTTTTCTCTAACTAAACTGATCTATGACATTGGGTATTGAAATGACCCAAAAAAAATTCATGACTATTAACAACTTCATCATATTCAATAATTATATTTTGCACCCAGGATCCATCCCCTCACTATATGTAGATTCGCTAAGGACATGGCTTTAGGACTGAAAGCAATCAACACACTCTGACACGTCTACCTAAGAATTCATAAGGGACTAGGTCATTCTTGAAAAAAATACCTAGATTACTTGGTAGAGCTTCCACAATATAGGGATCTCTATACTCTAGAGGTAGATTTGGGAAAGAAATCCAATAAGGAAAATAATCAACCAATTCTAGTTCTAGATGTAATTTAGGCACCCATGGAAGAGTAAATAATCTAGATGCTTGACAAAACCAAACCTTGTGATTATGTACTTGATCTCTATATTCCTTGGAATGAAACAGTGCAACAAAAAACTTGGACTCCTATTGGAAGCATGAATATTGATGATACTTTTATGGGGGAGTATTCTAGAAACATGATTAGATCATTATCATGATGATATGTTACATTCATGGCTATGTTTGTCATTGATGTCAACATAGCAATTTTTTGTGGTATCTTGTAGAAGAACAACAGCAAAGATCAATTTGGTATAGATAGATAGTTGAGAATTTTCAATAAATAAGGTTAAAGGAAGATAATACTAAGTGTTTATTATATTTAACTAACCTTGGAAACATAAGATATTAAGTCTAGAAGAAGTTATGCAAGTTTCAATGAAAACTGTTGTGAGATAGAGTTTACAGAAGCATGTTCTGGTAAACTTGTTATATCTCTTAGCAAAGTTATTATTCTGAGAAGCTAAATGAAATATCCCTTTACTGATTTTATATGATATTTCAAGTCTCTAATCAGATCTTTAAAATCAAACAACCAATATTTCAAAGATCCACCAATTTCTCAATAAACCCCAAATCGGGTATGCCAGAAATAGTGCCAAAAGCTTCACAGCTTCACCTATTATTAATAAATCTGAAAGTGGAAATTTTTACAGAAATTTGAGCAGCATAACAGCCTATAAAATTACATTTTCAGATCTGTATAACATGCACACAATAGCTCCCAAACGGAGGACAAAAACAATGCTCATCGGGCTCCCGAAAATAGCACAAAATAGCCTGGAATCACCACAAAAACTTAGTAATCTATCACATAAGTATAATCATATCCAAATACATATATTCAGATCTATTTTAACATTTAAAAGTCTGATATACAGCAGCAACCCAAACTGATATGAAATACTCAACCGGAAACACCAAACTCTTACAAAAAAAATACACCTGAAAACTCACAAATCTGCAATGTTCAGCACAAAGGAAAACTCTGCATGAGCATGCACATGGAATGGCTTCAAAATCCCATCCTTAGCCTTCTTTGAAACCTAAAAACTCCCATTCTTGTGTCTCCTTCTTCACAGGTTTGGCAACCTCTAAAGAACAACAAAGCAATGCGCAAAAATCAAGTTTTGAAAATCACCCCAAAATGCCTCCAAACCCCTTAAAAGAGGGCATAACCATAACTCACATCCAAGAGGGGTTAATAAAACATATTTTAATAATAATTTTCATTTATTAGTCCATTAGCTTCCAAAGATTATCCCCTTTTTTTGAAACTTCACCTTTTTGGGCTTGCCTGCCTTAGCAAATATTATTATTTTTAATTATTTGAAAAGGGGACATGACAAGTCCTCCCCTTCCAAATATTGCTTGTCCTCAAGAAATGGCTGAACAATGGACCAATCAATCCATCTATATCCCAAATGTAGTCATGAACTATACTATTGTCAATTAACACAGGCTCCTGCAATATCCTCTGCAATATAACCAAGAGGAATCCATAATCAAACTGACAATTACTACTCAACCAAACTCCAAAGTCACAACTTCCATAGTCAGAAACCCATGAGACACAAACTCTTAGAACATCAAAACTTAAGTAAAGTGGACAAATCAAATTGCCAACATAGTAAATACCATCAACGCATCCCACTGGCCTATACGGAATGTACAATCCAACTCTGCAACAATGGTGAATGCTCCCGAATGAAACTGTACCAAGTATGGAGAATCCACACACTGTACAACTCCTACAGTCAACACAACTCTGCAGATCACCAGCCACTGTCTCATAACCATAACTCCCATGCACCCCTGATGGTGAAAAGCCATCACAAGATAAACAACAAGAAATGGAACCCAAACCAAGTTTGTCTGCCATCAACTCCTCAGCACAAGGATCAAATGCTAACTAATGTACATACCCTGCAATATAATGTTGATAAAAAAAACCAACCTCAGTGAATAGCTCACCATGAACAAGTGATACAACCCACTGTGACTGATCACCAGCTAAGTCAGGAGATGTCATAGCCAAAGGAGTAGAATCAATAACAACACCCACTGGAGCATCACTCCAAAACTCTTGCTCTAAGTCATGTATTATCAAGCTATCAACTACAGGACCTATCGCCATGTCGTGCCCATCACAACTCTCATCTTGAGGCATCAAACTATCCCATAACTGATGATAAGCACTAGGAACCAAAGTACATCTCTGTATCATCATCTCATCAACATGGTCATCAAAGGTGAATTGATGAGCATACCTCACAATGTAATGTCGATAGAATGTTCCAATCTCAGTCAATAGCTCAGACTACAATCCAGATGTAACTAACTGCAATTGATCACTAACCAAGTTGGAACTGACTACTACCTCTGAAGACATCACCAAGGGAGTAGTATTACTAGCAAGAACCATGCCAACTATTAGCTCACCAACATCACACATGGTCTTTGATACATCATCTCTAGTCTGTGTGCCATTAGTACTAGAGGTCACCACCATGTCAGGCATACCACAACAATCTGTTGTAGCACCCAACTCAACTGAACCTGACTCTAGTGGGGACAAACCCAATATGCCAATGTTAGTATCAAGGATGGATGCATCCCCATCTCCACTGTCTTTGACAATCTCAACCATGGACATCCTTGGATCACCAGACAACATAGCTTGTGACTGTATAGAATCTGGTAAAGACTGTAGTTGCTCTAACTCCATGATCACCTTAGCCAAATGAAACTGTGACTCCTTGAAAGCCAACTGTGTACTCTCAAGAATCTCAGAAGTCACCTCAAGCTGCTGAGTAAGCTCACTCACCTCATCTTCCTTGGCCAACAATGCATCGTATGTTGTACTGCCCCACTCCATAAGATAATCTCTATCGACTACCAACTGCATATAATCCTGTCTCAAAATCTGGATAGCCTCCCATAAAGAGTGGAACTCTGTCAAGGAAAGATAACTACCTCCCTGCTCATCACTAGTAGGAGAACCCCATCCATAAAGTGCTAACAACTGATGAGCAGCATCAAAATGCTGGCAAGTAATAGCAATGTCTCGCTCACTAACTCTCAACTGATTAGACACATGATGGCACTGGCTAGACTATCTCCTACAAACCTCCTCTGATGCACTATCTAAAGGAGTATCCTTAAAGTTACTAGTCTCTAGAGTATTACCATCCATATCCTGTGAATCAACTCCAAAGCTCATATCAACATATGGAGTATCAAAAACTGTAGCATTGATGTCTAACTCCTTTGTACCAAAAGAAACTGCCAAGGAAACTAAGTCTTCAAAACTACCCACTGCATCCTCCTAGATGTCATCAATGCCAATATGATCCTGGGACTCATCTGTGCACACTTCCAAATATGAAAGATCATCAACACATTCCACCAAGTATGGTCGACTGGATATATGAACAAAGCCCAAAATCGGTGTATAAAAACTAATACCAGCATCAGACAAGCTGCTGGCACAAGAAAAGACAACACCATGCAATCTGCTAATCAAATCCATGATAGCACCCAAACAAACACTGGTACTAAAAAGTGTTAAAGATCTCCAATCAACTGAATCCCAAACACCAATATAACAATCTCGACTCCATATCTATAAACTAGAATCAGCTGGTAACTCAAGAAAACTCCTCACTTGAGTAATATGACCAATACCAACTAACTCCGCATACCTGTCATGATGAGATAATGAAGTCACAATACTATCTTTGTCCACTTTCAACCGGCTGGATAAATCATGTGAAGTACTACCAGCTTCAACCTCATGTGTCGAAGCATCTAACTATGCCTAGTACTCTTTCTCAGCAAAGTCATGAATGCTCAATGTCTGCTCATATCTACCAGGTATCTCACCATCATGCACAAAAACATCCTCATAATCATCATCTGAACCCACTATGCTATAGTCACTACCTATTGTAACTATACCATCCTGAATACCTGTGACATCACCCTTTGATGACCTGTATACAATTGTCTCAATTTGAGTATCAAGTTGACCATTACTATCAATCTGCATAATATCCTTTCTCACTACCTCCTGTGGCGGAGTAGAATCTGAGACCTCAGCTTGGCTATAAGCTAGTTTCTCAAACTCCTCATGCAAGTTCTTGGTAATTGTGTCATCTGCCCTGTGAGAAAATTTTCCAAATAGAAATCCAGTCAACTTATCCACCTTAGCTGGGTCGAACAACATGTCATTCATTATACGGTGGTGCTCAACCAACTATTTAGACATGTCATGGCTTATTTTCCTAAGTTTATCTCAAATGTCTAAATAACCATCCTTTCTATTGTTTTGACTCTAGATATCAATTGTCCAAGATCGTGTCCTCTGAGACTCTGTACTATACCTGTCCATTCTGGATAAAGTAGAGTGTAACCCCAATAGGTTATAACTTCTTCAAACACCAAGAACTAACATGCAATTGATTAAAAGTAGCATGAAACCATAGATTTTGACATGCAACTAATTAGAAGTAACATGCAACCACCAAATTCACCAAGAACTAACATGCAAATCATTAGAAGTAGCATGCAACCATAAATTTTGACATGCAAGATTTGGGTAGTTGTCAAAACTGACATGCAAACTTCTACAAACCCTCAGGCTGGCAAGATCATAGCTCTGATACCACTAAAATGTCCCTTTACTGATTTTATATGATATTTCAAGCCTCTAATCAGATCTTTAAAATCAAACAACCAATATTTCAAAGATCCACCAATTTCTCAATAAACCCCAAATCGGGTATGCCAGAAATAGTGCCAAAAGCTTCACGGCTTCACCTATTATTAATAAATCTGAAAGTGGACATTTTTACAAAAATTTGAGCAGAATAAAAGCCTATAAAATGAAATTTTCAGATCTATATAACATGCACACAATAGCTCCCAAACGGAGGACAAAAACAATGCTCATCGGGCTCCTAAAAATAGCACAAAATAGCCCGGAATCACCACAAAAACTTAGTAATCTATCACAGAAGTATAATCATATCCAAATAAATATATTCAGATCTATTTTAACATTTAAAATTCTGATATAAAGCAGCAACCCAAACTGATATTAAATACTCAACCGGAAACACCAAACTCTTACAAAAAAATACAGCCGAAAACTCACAAATCTGCACTGTTCAGCACAAAGGAAAACTCTGCATGAGCATGCACATAGAATGGCTTCAAAATCCCATCCTTAACCTTCCTAGAAACCTAAAAACTCCCGTTCTTGGGTCTCCTTCTTCACAGGTTTGGCAGCCTCTGAAGAACAACAAAGCAATGCGCAAAAATCAAGTTCTGAAAATCACCCCAAAATGCCTCCAAACCCCTTAAAAGAGGGCATAACCATAACTCACGTCCAAGAGGGGTTAATAAAACATATTTTAATAATAATTTTCATTTATTAGTCCATTAGCTTTTAAAGATTATCCCCTTTTTCTGAAACTTCACCTTTTTGGGCTTGCCTACCTTAGCAAATATTATTATTTTTAATTATTTGAAAAGGGGACATGACACTAAAGAAAAAGATGTGAAGAAGACATTCTAGAGATGATGTAGCTAAGCTCACTCATCATAATGTCACACGTAAGGAAATTTATTGAAGTTACAAAGCAAGAAATTAATGTTATCACTAAGTGTAACATGTTCTTAATGAGGTCCCATAAGAATTAATTAAGGAGATGTAATAGCCGACTTAGGGAATTGTTTTATGGATTTAGTATAAAGGAAGGACATTTTTCCTTTATCATGTATGGAATGTATGAATGATTACAAGAAGAATAGAGAGAAGAATGTGAAGATAAGCAGAGCAGGGTGAAGGTGAAGAAAACTTCATTGTTGAGGTTTTATTATGAGATCTGAAGGTTGATATTTGGATCTGAGGTTCACGACCTGGTCTACAAGGTCTGATAGTCATTGGTCTAGTTGATAGGACAGAGGAAGGAGGTTAAAGAATAGTACAGACTATTATTCTGTAGGGAATAATTGAAAGATCAATTGGACAATGATTTCAGTGGTCTTGCCCTAGAAGTTATTTGGACAATGGGTCCTTCTTCCTTCTACAACTCCTAACAAGGTTGGAATCTCCTAATAGGAATTCAAAGTCTCCTAATAGGGACTCATATGTACTAAATGTTGTAATAGACTCCTAACAAGGTCCATCCTCTAACAAGGAGTATTTGTATTAGTATATCATCTTGTTGGCATCATTCCCACTAGGGTTTTCCCTCTGATCAAGGGTTTCCCTATTTAACAAATCTGGTGTAATTGTGTATGTGTATCTTAGTATGGTTTTTGTTTACTTTGATTGAATGGTTAATATTATTTAAGGTTGATAATTATTGGATAATTGATTCAACCCCCCCACCCCATCCCCCCCTCTTAGTTATCTTGGTGGACTATTGTTTCTAACAACTCCAAATCAATGAACTAAATATCCTTTAGACCCCTCCAGTATTTGTTAGCCCAAACTAAAATGGAAGAAATCAGAAGACGAGGGTTTGAAAACTTACCAAAGATCACTTTGTTCCTTAAATGTGTAACATAAGGTGCAACAAAGTGATCTGGAATAAAAATATTAACAATCAAATATTTACCCTTCACGCCCGGTGGTGAAGGATTGAAGGAAGTTTCATGTGGGATATCCTATGAACTCATGCTTCAAGCTCTTACAGATTCATTCTTGGTGGGAGTGTTGCTATAGATATCCAAAACCATTTGTTTGGAATGAGTTGTATGCTTTTTGCACCATTTCCATGATTCATATGAACCTTTGAAATCATTTCGAACATAAGTGTCTTGACCCCACCTAAATTAGTTTTTTTTTTTGGGTATATCTTGCTTGTACTAGTTCCTCCCATATTGTGTTATCATAAAGTCTCATCTTCCCTGAGTTCTTCCTCTTTTCTTGAGTGGGCGACTCACCGATTTCAAAGGTTTGTTGTCCACCATAGAAATCTTCCTTTGGGCTTGGACAAAGAGACAAACCCTCTTGTGATGAATACCACCATTTAAAATTACATGCTTTGTATTACTTGAAAAACCTCAAAAACCATTCTTATTAAGATGAAATTTGGGATTCACAAAAAAGGGCTTTTTTGACTGAATGATGGCTTCCCCCTAAAAAATATTTTTGATCACTAAATGATATGTTGCACCATTTGATCTAGCATGATGCATAGTGTCCACAAATTTCTCCTACAAGGGAACTTGTGATAAGCCAAAAGCCCTAATTTTTCCATCATCTAGAAATTTTCCCCAATCAACTATCATTTTTCTCACTCCTTGTGTTTTAGACTCTCACTAATACTTCCATTGCTCACATTGCTAACTCCTCAGTTCCTGTCAATCAGTCCTCAACTCATTGGTAACTTGAGTATAAATTATCAATATGTAACTTAATCTCAAAAAGATCACCTTTAACAATATTAGTTTACTACTCAAGCTCCTTTTACTCAAGCTCTAAATCATCACATTCAAATTTTTCCTTTGCAAGTTGAATATTCAAATATTTCCATTCACTAGCTTTACCTTTCAGATTAGCTTCAAGTTTGTCTTTCTCAAATTTTCTTTCATTTTTTACCTTGATCAACTAAAGTGGTGAGACCTCAGGTTCATGTTTGAGTGCTTTAATTTCCTTCTTTAGTTTTGCAACTAATTTTTATTCCTTAATTTGTTTGACTAGCTCTTTTCTTTTTGTCCTTGAAACATCAATCTGATCCTTGAGCTTCTTAATATAATCTTGTGCATCCTTTAGTTTAATCTTTAGCCTTTCCTTTTCTTAATTTTCTTGATCTATATCTTCAAATGTTCTCTCAAAGTTCCTTTGCAAATCATCTATATCCATTAGGGATCTTCCTCAAGTTACTAAATTTATTTTGATTAGCTAAGCTATGAAATAAATTGTTAGAAAGAGACAATATTGAGAGGGTGGGGTGGGGTGAATCAATATTTCAACACTTTTACACCAAATAAAATTTATTCCAAGTGATATATTAACACAAAAAATATGGAGATATCATATATAGACTTCATATTAATAATATCCTAAATTATGGTTATTAATACTTATCAAGTGAAGCTCGCTGATGAAAACAATACCACTGCTGACATATATTTTGAACTATACTTAGGCAAGTTTATTGCCATATCAAAATCAAAACTAAGTGTAAACACAAGCGACCTTGTTGTCTAATAGTGTTTCCATGAATGACAATATCCATGCTTTCATAACCAACTACTTGGCAACAAACTAGGAAAACAAATATGAGACAATACTAAAATAATTTCCCTCTTGTTGATCCCTAAGGCAAATTTGTCTATTAGTTTCAAACACTTAGTCATTCACAAGGCAGGGTTGGTTGGTCATCAGTGTGACTGAGCCATCATATACAAGCAAAGTCATGTACTAAATACTTGTACATATTTTAGTTAAGTGTCGAGAAGTAGTTATTTCCAAGCAAGCTAAGGGTCACCGAGTACTCTAGTAATTGCCATTTTTTTTAGAGAAAGAAATAGAAGCCAAGTGATATAGAGGCCAAGAAAAGAAGTGTATGTGGAGTATAGTTAAGGCTAAGGGACAACATGGAGAATAGTTTGGGCTAAGCACTAGTATGGTATAAGTGTTGAGTAAGATAGTTTTGCATAATTATTTGGAATGGAACAAAATTGTATGTAAACCATTTTTATCAAGCCAAAAGTATGTTTTACATATTGAGGAGCTAATTAAGGAGTTGATTGTGCATCCAATAGAGGATCATTAAAACCTATGTAAGTCAATCCACCAATCAAAAAATTACAAGGACTATGCAACAAAAGGAATGAATCTAGATCATTGATAATGATCTAGAAGCTTAACCAAATAGTTATTTAAGAAATTTTTATGACCTAGTTCATGTGTGTGGAGCATATGTGATTAATATTTTGATTGTATGTGAAGAAGAAGGTGAATTGGGTAGAGTGACAAGGAAGTGTAGGAAAAAATTTTGAGAAAAGTTATTGAAGATCAATCACAAAGAGGTGATAATATATTGTATAGAGGAGATCTGACATCAACATTTAAGTGCAAATGTAAGGATTAGGTATTGATACATTTTAATAGGTGTTTTAGGGTCTAAATCTCTTAATAGAGTGGCTTTAACATGCCTCTTTAAATATCCTAATAGAGTACTCACTTAGCTATGATGTTAATCCTTTAATAAAGGTAGATTTAATAGTCTTGTAAGTCTTTAGTAGGGAAAACCCCTCATAGGGTAGGTCATTTGAAGAAATAAAATATTGTAGCCTTAATAGGTACACTTTACTATTGCAGTAGTAAATATTTTGTGGGTGTCAACCCCATATAATTTTACCTTCACCTTTCAGCATTTCAATGTTACCAAATCCTTGTGTCATATGTGTTATGTGTTTGTTAGTTTTCATTCATGCAATTAGAAGTTAGTTCGAATGTTATGTTGAAGTATATGATTGCATTGATATGAGGTTAGTGTTCAAATGAGAGTTAATGTGAAGACATCAAATATGCTTCATGTTTGAAGTGTTGAATTTTTATGGATCTTGATTCACCCCCACCCTATCTCAATATCTCACTTTCCCTATTATATTTCCAATAATTGGTATCAAAACTTTGTTCTCTTACCAAAACTCTAACCACTTGGGAGTCAAGATCTTAGAGATGGAAGTCTATAAGCTAAAAAAGATCATTGGGAATCATAAGCTTGATATTTATCTTGAATTTGAACAAGTCAAGACTACAAATGGGACATTGAGGAGATCCTTTAAGAGAAGGAAAGAGTTAGCAATTCAATAGAGTGACACCCAATACAAAGAAGAAATTGTTGAAGAATTGTTTGATGAAGGCGGTTCAAATAAATCTAATGAAACAATAGAAGATCTATTTGAGAAGAAAAATATTCTGAATGAAGAATTCACGGCACTAAAAAGAAAACATGAGATGCATTTAGTAAGGCTATGTGAAGTCATGGAACAAAATAAGAAAGTTGATGATGACAAGGCAACAGTTGATGAAGACAAGAGACAAATAGTTATAATACTTGATGAAAGGATAAATGAAGTACAAAGGATGACATAAAATTAGTATGAAATGATCAATCAATTACTAAGTGCAAATAATGAGACCACTATAAAGATGGAAGAGATTGCAAATCTAAGATCTAAGAATGGTCAATTAAAAATTGAACCAAGAGATGAAAAGGAAGCCATTAAAAGGATGAACAAACCTAAAGAGACCATGATATTATTTAATGAATAGATGAATGCACCAAGGAGACCTCATGAAACTTTTGTATTAAGCTATGTTGAGTTCCTATCAAATGTCAAGCAAGGAGAATCATCAAAGCAAAGAGAACAAAGGAGTAAGACCAAAAAACCAAAGAACAAGAAGCCTAATTTCTATCACTATGCAAAATTAGGCCATACAACAAGTATTTATAGGAGAAAAAATGGTAAGTCAAACCCTAAACCCAAATTCAATGGTAATTGTTACAACTACAACAAGTATGGAAACTAAGCATATGATTCTATATCAAAGACCAGTAAGGGATCTAGATTTGAAGGATCTTGCTACACAAGTCAAAAGTATGGTCACAAGGTACAAGATTTCATATCTAATGCCAAACCTAATTAGACACCTAAGAATCAAGGAAATGCACCTAGACAAGGCAATACTATAGGTTAGGATTACAACTCTTGGGTCATTTGTTAGTTATGTGGAAAGAATGGGCATATTGTAGCAAATTGTGTGAAGGTACATTTTAAAGTTAAGAATTGGAAAATATTTGGTCTAGTATGCTTTCACTATCAAAATTTTGGTTATCTAAGAAATGAATGTAGGAATCGAGCACCAACGCATAATAATGAAGAGAGCAATGGAAAGGCAAAATTCAATGCAGAGAAAGTGAGAACCCAAATGAATCAAACCTAGAAGAAGAAAACTAACGGAGGTAGTTGTTGGAAGTAAATTGGGAAAATAAGAAAATGAGAGAGGGGGTGAATAAGAATCTATAAAATCCTTCAAAAAAAACTTTACTGCATTCACTATATTAACCAACTCATATCTAGCTTATGCATAATATGACTTCAAATATAAAAAATATAACTATGCATCACATCCATGAAATGTAAACACATAACACAAAAGATTTTGGTAACCTAGAAACCCTCCAAGGTGAAGGTAAAAGTGGTTTGGGGATGACACCCACAAATCTTCACTACTGTATTAACAAAGTTAGCATGTTAGGACTACAATTTTGATCACTTCTAATGATCTACCTTATGAGGGGTTTGCCTTGTTAAAATTTTTAATACTATTAGGTATACCCTAATTAAAGGATTTTACACTTATAATAAAGTAATGAATCTATCAAAATTGATTCAATACTCGATCCTTTGGTCTGCACTTACAATTGTTGATAATGGATCTCCTCCTTCCAATCTTTGATCTAGTCTTCAATATGATATATCTTTACTTTTTCCTTCACTCCTTCATTAGGTCGCTAACTCTGTTCTCCACAAATTTTGCATGTAGCATCCAAAACTTAACTCCTTTGCACAATTCACACTATCTTTTGTGATCTCTTACTCTGTATATAAAAATGGGGTTTGGATATGCCTATTTAAAGACATCTATAGAGTCTTCTAGATGCTTCCCTTTTCACCTCTTCATCTAATTGGTTTCTTATCCTTCATAGTGATTTATGATCCATGTCAAAATTGCATAACAACCTTTGTAAAAAACTCTGCGATCATTAAATATCTTGTTCATGTCAGCTCAAAATGATTTACCTCAAAGTTTGTACCATTCTAACATTTTTGTTCTCTCTGTGTTACTCAGAACATATTATCTCTTATGCTCAGTCATAATTGCTCTTCTTATTGTTGCTTGACCTATACTTACTCATCTCCTTTTGTATAACTTGGCATCTATGTGCTTTGTCTACTTGGCATTCACTATGCTCAGCTTATACTAAAAGTACTTGGTGACCAAAGACTTGCTTGACTCCTATAGAGCTTGACATATACATGATTATTTACAAGTCTTTACATGAATCAGCCTATATTGAGTATCTCAGTGGCCTATATTAAGCATCTCTCTAATCTCTCTCTATAACTGCACATCAAATCCTTAACCATTTTGGCTCTCAAAAGCACAAAATATCTCAGATATTTGATTGATAAGATAACTAATTTTGATGCCAAATTTGAAACTAAAGGCAAAAGAAAAAATTAGTTTAATGACCTCAAGAAGCCAAGAAAACCTTTTAGAATCGATTATCTCCACATTTAGACTTCAACAAGCCTTAATATCTACCTCCTAACCAATTTTGATGCTTAATGGTGAAAATTGCCCGTTCTGTTGAGAATGCCCTGGAAAACATAAATATGCTTATAGAGAGAACCAGTGAATAGCTATGCAAAATCTAGCCTCATATTTGGAAAATTCATTTCCTCCTGGTTTCAACAATATATTGAAGTGCCTATTTTGGAAAAAAATTGCCCCTCTCGCGGCCATTTGAAAATTCAAGTTCCAACTATAGCCTTGCACAACATTATTTCAAAAATTTGACTTCTATAAAAGTTTTAAACTATAGAATAACTCCAACTTTAATTTTAAAAAGGAACCTACACGTGACTTTTAGAGAAAATTTTTTAAAAATAATTTTTATGCAATCTTCAATCTCCCTCTGTTTTTTACCCAGGTCAAACCTGGTTTGTCCATGTTGACATGTGTCATGTTCTTATTTGCTCATTTCTTGCATAGTAGTCTAATATTCACCATTTGGACGCCACATGGTACCATCTTATTGGCTTCCTATTTCATTATGTCATCATGCAAATGTCACTAGGCCATGTCAAAACCTTAAGAAGCATGCCACATCTAAAGCCTCTTCCATGTGTTAGTTTCTAAGTCGTCCTCCTCACCGCTAGCTCATTGCCATGTATCATTTTTTGATTTAGTCGCCATGTCGTCATGTTAATAGTTGAGAAACTTCACTTTGGTGACATGGTGACCACCGTTGGATCTACCATGTGTCACCATCTGGTGCCTCTATGAGATCTGTGTTAATCCACCTACCACATATTGCCACTTGTCAAATTTTAGTTTTTCGTCACCACTATAGTCAGGTCTCACATCCTTCTCATCAGATTTCAAGGTTTTCCAACAAGTCGCCATGTCACTTGTCAAAAAATCTCATTTTTTTTCCAATATTGACATAGCGACCACAAAATTCTTCAACTTTCCTGGTGACTTTCTAGTAGCTCCTCAATTTGCATGCTCATTCAAAATTTATTCAGTTACCTCTAGCTATCAACGACCGGTTCAGGCCCACCACGTAGGCCACGGCTTGCAAAACCCTTTTGTCTTGAAGACAACTTAGTGTATGATTATTGGAGTACTTAAAGATTATGGAATCCCCAAACTTGGGCAATGTGGGATATATGCTTACGTGCCCTACCATTGACTTGCCTTCTCCAACGATGGTTATTTTTTACATGTTGCCTTCTTCCTATTTGGTGTGGGCATCCTTCCTTCCTACTCTAGCTTGACAAGCCTTGAACTATCCTATTATTCCTGTTGATTAACCCTTGAATCTACCACAAATCTTGTTGCAGTTATCATTGAATCATTCACAAGATGCAACATAGCTAATCTTGAAGCATCCCTACAGCCTAACTGTGGGTTCCTCTTCTTTATGCATGCATTACTTCCTCTATGATTTTCATTGGAGTGGTTCATCATAGTAAGGTTAAAAGAAAACCTCTTGATGCTAAAGGCACTCTCATGCTGAAATGACAAAATATATTGTGATGGAATATGCATGGGAATTATGAAACCTTCCATGTTCAATTTGACCATAGAAAGCATTCTAGAAACAACTCCATCTAGCCTTTACAAGACAATCACCTAATGATGTCTTTGTTTTAGCCTCAAACTGATATTTCTAATATACCACTATGTTGCTAACCACCAAAGGTAGAGAAAATAAAATATATGAAGATGGTGGTATGCCGTCAAATATGAATTGAAGAAGGGTAGTCACCATTAGAGCATATACAATAACAAATCCATTTTGGACACCACCAACTAGTGTTGTAACAAGTCCAACTAAGATCCCACCAACTACGATGTCCACTGGCATAGTGATGATGCTACACCTGAGAGCACAAATGTGACTATTATAGGTATAATACCCATAAAAAATACTTGTTTGCAGTGTATTTTTGAACCATGACCAGAGTGTTCTCCAATGCTAAGAAGCGGGGCAGCAATTACCAATAACACTAAGGCTCCAACTTGCAATGATTTTATCACTTTTTTAATGCATCATCCATCCTGCCCATGCAACATTTTTTCCTCCCCTACTATCGTGTGAATGTGGATACCTCTAAGTATATCCAATAGATTTCCAAAAAAAAAAAGTGTTCGAGCTCCTCCTTGAACTGAGAGCTTTGGAACAAGGCATTGTAATCCATCATAATATCATGAATAAAGGCTTTTTCATATGATGTAGTTACGAGTAACTCTTGGGGGTACACATTTTTAAGATACTAAGAAATCATTTTTAAAACCATACCCAATTTATGCACTATAGTCAGAAAGAAACCCCGACTTATCACTGGAATCATCACTTTATCAGCTCTAATAACAAGAAAACTCCTTTCTACTTGATCTTAAGAAGAAAAATTTCAAAACATGTATGCCTCCTTAAGCTGATCCATATTTGAAAAATTTAGATGTTGTAATAGCTTAGTGAAATTAGTCGTGCCCCAAGTGGGTTTGCCTAAAAAAAATTCATTTTCAAACACCTAATTTGTCAAACCAATCCTTTAACTTTCTGATACTGACTGGAAACAAATTCAAGCATTGCTCTATCATTAAAAACTCATTTTATCATTTTCTTCAAACTGTCAATTTGGTGCCAGAAGGTCCTTTGACTGGCCTTAAAAACTGACCCAAGCACTTGACAATGCTCTAAAATCTAACATGTTGATTCTCTATTTTGCATACTTTTACCCTGTTGAATCTTGTCTCATGAAAAATTCTCAGTCAAAAGATATTCACTATCAAAATTACCTTCTCAGAATTGCCTGCAAGAAAACATGTTAGAAAACAATAAATCTCGATCAGATTTGGCTTTGAAATTTGGGTAAATTGACACTTGGGGGCATAGAAATTGGGGCGTAGGTTCACTGTCATGAGGAGAGTATAAATCTATGATTTGGGCTCATGAAAAACAATGGGATGCAAATGGAAAAAAGTCAAGGTGCTCAGAATTTGTAGACTGGAAACATTGGCAGAAAATCATTTTTTGCAAATGGAATTGACCAAGGAAAGTGTGCAGATGGATTCAACAAGACTTGAAAATTGGCACACTTTAAGTATTTCAAAGGAGAACATAGTGGTATAATCTATTTGATCTCACCTATTATGGATCTCAAGTTATAACATCCCGAACAGGGGTACCGACCAATCTGCCTTCTTGACACCAGTAAAAAGTTACAAGTTGCATTTGGAATCGTGTTTGAAAATTGATCAAACAGATTCATCATAAGCTCAAAATTGAAACATAGTAAATCTCTTACCTCTAAAATGCAACACAAAAGGAATTTTCTCAATTTAGTCAATTGGGTCAAAAATTATAACAAGTCAAACAGGGCCTTCCAGAATTCAAAACTAATTGCATCAGCATGACAACAATAAATGACCAACTTTCAGGGATTCAAAACATAGTCAAATAGATTTGAAACAACTTAAAATATGAAACATAGGTTCTTTGATATGGACACTAAACACTTCCAAAGAAGTAAGTCATGAAACATTACTAGGTGTGAGATATTCAATTGCAAACATGGGCTCCTATCATTGTTTGACACGGGCAAAAATGCAGATTTGAACATTGCACAAAATGGGACTTTACAGAATGGCTCAGAATGGCAATTTATCTTCATGAGACATATAGATGCACTAAATGTAATATGTTAGAAACATTAAACACCTCTTAGGCCTCAAATAGATAGTCAGGTACATATGCATCAAAAAAGTTCTTATAGGGCTTGATTTTCTCAATGGTACTCAAAACCAGGGCTTCAATTTTAAGTCCCAACAATGACTTTGTCTGGGGATGCATGCCCCTAGTGGGCATGGAAAGGATTTAGATCTCTAAAAGAAGTAAACCATTCCCAAAAATTCTCTCAAACAGCTTTATTGAAAGCAAAAAATAACTACTACTATGTACACATGATGGCCCCAAGCCACCAAACCTCAACGAAAACTTTTACCTCTATCATAAATCTGGTTTTCATCTACACTCTCATGAGGTAAGCTAAAAACATCTCTTCTATTAGTTTCACCAATTAGATCAGCATCTTGAAACAAATTACTTGATAAAATGAAACAACTTCCTTCATTCTCAAAATGCATACACACATCCCCATTAACCTCTACCTCATGATCAGTATGAAAAACAAATCAGCATGCTCATGTAAATTAGAATCATTCTAAAAACTGTCATCCACATATGACTAATGCATGCTCTCCACCAGAAACACAAATGATTCATATTCTACCATGTTCAAAAAGTTGCATATGTCAAAACTTTGCAACTCACCTTGTGTAACCAGATGTGAAGAATATGTAGACTTTGATCATTGCCTACTTGTAGCCATGTTACTCATCAAATCAGATTTACCTTTTGCTGAAACCTCTTCACACTTGAACAACTAATTAGTTACCAAGTCTACAAAACTATCATGAAAGTGCTGACATAAATCATGCTAATTGTAATCTTCATCAAACAATTCATTAGAATGAACTTTGAACTTATCATTAGCATATAGTGAAAACTCAAAATTAGATTTATCACTTCTAGCCTTTGCTCCTTTGTCATATTCAAAACCAATTTTAGTATAATCATCATGATAAGAATCTGAAACAAAATAAAACTTCTCCCTATTGATACTCTCCTTATTAGAAAAGTCATCATGTGTATTGATACTTGATCTATTATCACATACACCTCCAAAGCTGGACAATAGATATTCTAATTTTATATTAGATTCAACATCAAACCTTGGGGAAATGACCTCACCTTGAGAAGAAATACCACAAGGGATAAAATGAGCATCCAGAGAAACATTTGCATATCTTTTGAGATCATGAGCTAGCAGTTCTAAAATTTCATCAACATTCAACAAGACTTCATCACAAGTCTCTTCTCCTAGGTTCTAATCATACATCGGCTGATTTAAAAAACTTATAGCAGTAGTACCATTAATATGACAATCTAAAAAACCTAAATCCATATTACAACATATTACCTCTTCTTCACATAATACCTCTTTACTAGGTGTATCATTCTAATCTTTACCAAAAGAAGAATTATCTGTATTGCTATTAAAACTTTCCACACTCTCATGCATACTGTTACATGATTCATTTTCAGCCACATAACCATCTTCATCCTATTGACTAAAATCATCTAATTCAGTAGATCTAGAATCCATCTCTTCATAATTACAAGAAATATTGTCATTATCTATGGATTCACTAGACTCACTATTACTTTCAACACATTCACATTGGCTATTTAAATCATTCTCAAATTTCTTGAAAAGACTATCAACATGAAAGATCTTTTGTACCCTCAAATGTGATGGCCGGTTAACTGAATCAAGCATAAAGACATCTAGGAAAGCAATAGGCCATGAAGATTCCTTGGGTCTTAAAGACACATGCAACTCCATGAGTGCTTATTTAAACTTTTCATAAATCTGATCATCTTCTAGACCTTGAAGACTTCCTACCACATTTCTTATAAATATAACAATCTGATTACAAAGATCTTTCTTAATTTCTACCATATCTTCTAGCACATCTTCATGTCTTGGTAAACTAATTTTAGTCTGAGATTTGATTCCATTTTAAAATAAAACTTGTACCTCTTTCTCCTAGTGCTAAAAACCACTAAATAGAGGCAACCTTTTTAAACACTTGACTTCCATGAAAGAGAAATATGAAAACCAAAATACCTCAAGTGCTGATGCTAAACTTGGATTTGTTGATTTGGCACAGGTGCAAGACTGGAATTCCTTCACACCACTGATCAAAACCTTATAGAGTCGTGCCACCTCCTTGCAAGAGGATGAACAAATCACTGTTGTGATTTTACCTTTTACACTTCAAATTCTTATAATAGCATATTGCAACAACACTTCAAAAAAAAAACTATCAAGAATTTAAAACTTCCTTTTCAAGAGATTATCAAAAACCTCATATCTGCTCATACAACTAAAAGTCCTTCAATATATTGCAATGAAATCAATTGGGAACAAACTGTTGTAGAGATTTGAGAGTTGCCACTCACATTTTGTGAGAAATAAAACATAATTTTCCACTTGAAAAATCTAAACCAGACCTTCAATGTAGGAGAAACTTGCAAATCATTAACATCTTGAAAAGAAAATACACTTCATAAATCGATTCTTGACTCTGAACTTTCTCAAAAGCACTTGCAAAAACTAAATTGATTGAAGATAGACTTATAATAGTCATAGAACACAATTTATATCCAATCTTACAACATATTGTTGTCCATGAATAAAGCTCAATTGGGGTGCATGATATTTGAGTAAGAAAATTGGAAAACACATTAGATAACTAACTGCTGCAATTTTTTCCCACACTTCTCCTACTATATTGAATCTTATTTTTCCAAATTCTCAAGGTTTGTCTACCATTCAAATTCAATACAGTCCCCAACAAAGTCGCCATTTTGTTGGTGACTCAGATGAGCAAAACCATACTGAAAATAGGATTGAGATATTCAATTCACACCAGAGGTTCTTGTCCTTTTAACAAGGTGTATTGCCATCTTGTCTCCCTAGTAGAGTCACCATTTTGTTGATGTTTTGAAATGCTACAGGTTTCAAATTACCCTAATGAGAACAAGACACATCTAGGGATAGCTAACTCCCATCCTTAACATATCCTTTTAGACATAGGGCCAACTATAAGGCTAAACCCTTCTTCTACTTCAGGCTCTACAAAACCTAGGCGGGTGGACCTCAAATTCAATTTATATGGTACCAGTGCTAAACATACTCTTGAATCTATAATTAGCAGATGAAAACCTTATTTCTCCTATTAACTCATGCAATAAAATAGATCTACAGTAGCTAAATGCAAGACAATGCAATTCATAAGCTAAGTGAGGGTTAGACTTTGAATAACATTCAACATAAAAGGGAAAAATGATTTAATATGTTGATAATAGCAAGACCTAGGTATGAGCAACAAAATTGAATGATCTTACAATTGACCAATGCCTTATCTATTGGGCAATTACATGAATTACAACCATACATATTCTAGAAATCTTTGACATAACTCCTACATCAAGATCCCTAATCTATCTTTCAACTTGTGAATAGACATCTACATCAAAATGAATCTCATACTTGAATTATCCCATCCTGAAGTCTACAAACCCTATGATAAATATCAAGCAATTACATGGCTCTATGCTCCACAAGAAAGATATTTAAACCACATGCATTTTAAACAAATGCAACCTAATTTATGCTTTTTGTTCACAAATCAAAAGAAGTTATAAACCCATGAACAAAATTTTGGAGTTGATGAAATCCAACTCCGAAGACGTCCAAGATCACCTGCATGCAAAAACCTATCAAAGGGAAGCCAAGGAGAGAGGAGCATGGAGCAAGGGAAAAACCCTAAACGGACATGAGAGAGAAAATATTGCAAACACAAGAAAATATGTATTTACAATGAGAATGTGTTAATGAAAATAAAATGAGGGAGCTCGAATATAAAGAGCTTAAGGAATCTTCTAGAACAAGCTAGAAGACGCTAGGAGATAAGTGTGACAACTAAGCATACATCCACATGAGGTGGAAAGTCCTCAAACAAGGTGAGAGGATAAGTATGACTTAGGAGAGAACAAACTCCCATATTGTCAACAGCTTATAACAAACTCCTAGACTACAAATAATAAATAAAATGCATTTACCTAAGCAAGCTTAAGTAAATAGAATAAGTAATTAGTAAATTAATTATTTACTCTAACACAAGAGACAAGATCCAAAATGAATGTAAACCCTTTGTTGTGTTTTATTCATTTTCCTTGAAAACAAATACAAGAAACATGTATAGAAATTACTCAAAGATCACCTAACAAATGAGAAATATCTATATGAAACTTAGTGTTGCTCATTACAAGAGAAATTGATGAAGGGAATGGTATCACAGTAATGAGTCTTTTTCTCTCCAAAACTGGAACCTCTACAATGGAGAAAGAAAGAGAATGATATAGGAGGAATGAATTCCCAGATCTATTATGCATCTGACATGTGTCTACTTGGAAAACAACTCCTAAAAGTGACAAAGCATCTCTCTAATCTCTCTCTACAACTGCATATCAAATCCTTAACCATTTTGGCTCTCAAAAGCACAAAATATCTTAGATATTTGATTGAAAAGATAACTAATTTTGATGCCAGAGTTGAAACTAAAGGCAAAAGCAAAAATTAGTTAAATGACCTCAAGAAGCAAAGAAAACCTTTTAGAATTGATTTTCTCCACATTCAGACTTCAACAAGCCTTTATATCTACCTCCTAACTAATTTTGATGCTTAATGGTGAAAACTACCCATTTTGCTGAGAATGCCCTAGAAAACATAAATCTGCTTATAGAGTCAACCAGTGAATAGCTGTACAAAATCTGACCTCATAGTTGGAAAATTTGTTTCCTCTTGGTTCCAATGGTATATTGAAGTGCCTATTTTGGACAAAAATTGCCCCTCCAACAGCCATTTGAAAATTTAGGTTCCAACTATGGCCTTGCACAACATTATTTTAAAAATTTGACTTCTATAAAAGTTTTAAACTATAGAATAACTCCAACTTTATTTTAAAAAAGAAACTTGCATGTGACTTTTAGAGAAAAGATTTAAAATATAAATTTCATTCAATCTTCAATCTCCCTCTATTTTTTATTCGGGTCAAACTTAGTTTGACCATGTTGACATATGTCATGTTCTTATTTGCTCATTTCTTACATAGTTGTCTAATATTCGCCATCTGGATGCCACATGGCACCATCTTATTGGTTGCCTATTTTTCCATGTCATCATGCCATGTCACTAGGCCATGTTAGCACCTTGGGAGGCATGCCACATCTAAAGCCTTTGCCATGTGTCAATTTTTGACTCATCCACCTCACTGCCAGCTTATTGCCACATGTTAGTTTTTTATTTAATCGCCATGTCTCCATGTTAACAGTCAAGCAACTTCACTTTGGTGACATAGTGACCACTATTGGATCTGCCATGTGTTGCCATCTTGTGCCTCTATGAGATCTGCATCAATCCACCTGCCACGTATTGCCACTTGTCAAATTTTGGTTTGTCATCACCACTACAACCGAGTCCCATATCCTTATCACCAAATTTCAAGGTTTTTTGGTAGGTCACCATGTCACTTGCTGGAAAACCACACCGTTTCTAGTGACAACATAGTGACCACTGGATTCTTCAACTTTTATGGTGACTTTCTGGTAGCTCCTTGATTTGTGTGCTCATTCAAAATTTATTCGGTTGCCTCTAGCTATCCATGACCGGGTCGGGCCCACCACATAGGGCATGGCTTGCAAAAGCCTTTTGTCTTGAAGACAACTTAGTGTATGAGTGTTGGAGTACTTAAAGATTATGGAATCCCCAAACTTGGGAAATGTGGGATATATGCTTAAGTGCCCTGCCATTGACTTTCCTTCTCCAACGCTAGTTTTTTTACATACTGCCTTCTTCCTATTTGGTGTGGGTGTCCTTCCTTCCTACTCTAGCTTGACAAGTCTTGAACTATATTCTTGTTGCTGTTGATTAACCCTTGAATCTATCACAACTCCTATTTCAATTATCCTTGAATCATTCACAAGATGCTACATAGGTAATCTTGAAGCATCCCTGTGGCCTAACTACGGGTTGTTCTTCTTTATGCGTGCATTGCTTCCTCTGTGATTTGTGTTGGAGTGGTTCATCATATTGAGGTTAAAACAAAACCTCTTGATGCTAAAGGCACTCTCATGTTGAAATGAAAATATATATTGTGATGGAATATGCATGGGAATTATGAAACCTTCCATGTTCAATTTGACCATAGAAAGCATTCTAGAAACAACTCCATCTAGCCTTTACAAGACAATCACCTCATGATGTCTTTGTTTTAGCCTCAAATTGATATTTCTAATATACCACTATGTTGTTGACCACCAAAGGTAAAGCAAATAAAGCATATGAAGATGGTGGTATGCCATCAAATATGAATTGAAGAAGGGCAATCACCATTAAAGTAGATACAATAACAAATCCCTTTCAGACACCACCAGCCTATGTTGTAATAAGTCCAACTAAGATCCCACCAACTACGATGCCCACTGGCATAGTGATGATGCTACACCTGAGAGCACAGATGTGACCATTATAGGTATAATACCCATAAAAAATGCTTGTTCGTAGTCTATTTTTGAACCATGACCAGAGTGTTCTCTAATGCTAAGAAGCAGGGCAGCAATTATAAATAACACTAAGGCTTCAACTTGCAATGATTTTATCCCTTTTTAATGCATCATCCATCCTGCCCATGCAACATTTTCACCTCCCCTACTACTATGTGAATGTGGATGCCAATAAGCGTATCCAATAGATTTTGAAAAAAAAAGTGTTTGAGCTTGTCCCTAAATTGAGAGCTTTGGAACGATGCATTGTAATCCATCATAATATCATGAATAAAGGATTTTTTCATATGATGTAGCTGTGAGTAGCTCTCGGGGGTCCACATTCTTAAGATACTAAGAAATCAAACTTAAAACCATACCCAATTTATACACTATAGTCAGAAAGCAACCCCGACTTATCACTGGCATCATCACTTTATCAGCTCTAATAACAAGAAAACTCCTTTCTACTTGATCTTAAGAAGGAACTTTTCAAAACCTATATGCCTCCTTAAGCTAATCTATATTTGAAAAATTTGAATGTCGTAATAGCTTAGTGAAATCAATCGGGCCCCAAGTGGGTCTGACTAAAAAAAAAAATTGTTTTCGAACACCTGATTTGTCAAACCAATCCATTAATTTCCTAATACTGATTGGAAACAAATTCAAGCATTTCTCTATCATTAAAAACTCATTTTATCATTTTTTGCAAACTCTCAATTTGGTGCTAGAAGGTCCTTTGACTAGCCTAAAAAATTGACCCAAACACCTGACAACGCTCTGAAATCTAACATGTTTATTCTCTATTCCGCATTAATTTACCCTATCAAATATCATCTCATGATGAATTTTTAGTCAAAAGATATTCGTTTTCAAAATTACCTTCTCAAAATTGCCTGCAAGAAAATATGTTAGAAAACAATAAATCGCGTTCGGATTTGGCTTTGAAAACTGGGTAAACTGACACTTGGGGGCACAGAAACTGGGGTGTATGTTCAATGTCATGAGTAGAGTATAAATTTGTAATTTGGGCTCATGAAAAATAATGGGATGCAAATGACAAGCGGTCAAAGTGGGTTACTCAGAATTTGCAGACTAGAAACAATGGCAGAAAAGCATTTTTTGCAAATGGAATTGACCTAAGAAAGTGTGCAGACGGATTCATCAAGACTTTAAAATTGGCACACTTGAATTATTTCTAGAGGATAACATGTTGGTAAAATCCATTTGATCTCACCTATTACAGATCTCAAGTTATAGCATCCCGAACAGGGGTACCGACCAATCTTCCTGCTTGACACCAGTAAAAAGTTACAAGTTGCATTTGGAATTGCACTTGAAAATTGATCAAACGGATTCGTCATAAGCTCAAAATTGAAACATAGCAAGTCTCTGACCTCTAAAATGCAACACAAAAGGAATTTTCTCAATTTATTCAACTGGGTCAAAATTATAACAAGTCAAATAGGGCCTTCTAGAATTCAAAACTAATTGCATTAGCATGACAACAATAAATGACCAACTTTGAGGGATTCAAAACCTAGTCAAACAGATTCAAAACAACTCATTATCTAAAACATAGGTTCTTTTGTATGGACACTAAATACTCCCAAAGCGGTGAGTCATGAAACATTATTGGGTGCGAGATATTCAATTGCAAACATGGGCTCCTATCGATGTTTGACATTTAGGCAAAAATGCAGATTTGAACATTGCTCAAAATGGGACTTCACGAAATGGCTCGGAATGGAAATTTATCTTCATGAAATACATAGATGCCTTTAATGCAAATTGTTAGAAACATTAAACACCTCTTATGCCTCAAATAGATAGTTTGGTACATAGGCATCAAAAAGTGCTTATAGGGCTTGATTTTCTCAATGGTACTCAAAATCAAGGCTTCAATTTTAAGTCCCAACAACTCATACACAATTAAAACTAGATAGGTTAACTATGGAAACCCTTTATCAGAGGGAAAACCATGGTGGGGATGGTACCCACAAGATGATGTACTAATATAAATATTCCTTGTTAGAGGATAGACCCTGTTAGGAGTCTGTTACAACATTCAATACATATGAGTCCCTATTAGAAGACTTTGAATCCCTATTAGGATATTCCAACCCTATTAGAAGTTGTTCCAACCCTGTTAGGAGTTGTGGAAGATAGTTGGACTCACTCCCCAAACAACTTCAAGTTTAAGATCAAAGAACCCACTATCCAAATGATCTCTATATTATTCCTTGCAAAATAATAGAACAATAATGTACTTCTTTCCTTTGTCTCTATCCTATAAATTAGACTTTTTCTCCTTTAGTTATTGTAACTAGATCTCATACTGTATATCCAATGATCCCTTGGATTGCTTACATGCATTCAGCAAGCATTTTGCTCCTTCTCGCACTGCGCACTAATACTTCACATTCCACTTGATCCTCTAAATCAAGATACATTACAAATAAGGAAAAGAACTTTCCTTTGCACCTTATCTTCATAATAATTCCTTGAGTCAGCCTTGAGGCCTTCCCAATTAATTAAAATAAGATAATTAATTAATTTACAATTACAACAACACTGTTGGCTCACAATCTATACAAAACTTCACAAGTGTGAAACCACGTCTTACGCACAGGCTAGCTCATCACAAAACTATCCTCTATCACTGTGTGACTACACATCTCTTCATTACATCTCAAATGAAAGATAGTGATAGATCATCATAACTCTATTTTTCAATGCTTTGTTTCTGCACTGCTTCTAGTAAATCAAGTGTAACTTTTGTACACCATTGACTCAGACTTAGTCCTCTTAACCACATAATCAAGACAACTTCAGGAACATGTCCTCCACTACACATCATCTAAAACTTCCTCAACTTCTGCACATCTTAAGATTGCCGACTGCTATTCTTCCAATCTTTACAGAATTACTGCCATGTTGACATCAATGACAAATGCAATCATGAATGAAACATAGCAATACTCTTCAATGCTTACAATACTTCCCCAATGTAGTATCATCAGCATTCATGCTCACAATCCACCCTTTGGCATTGATGGCAACATAGATGAAAAACATCTAAGTTCCAATAATACCAAACAGTATTATGCTACTACTGCCATTTTTCTCATCTTCTCAAATCCTCTTCATCAGTCAAATATGAAATTTTCTAGAACACTACTCTATTCATCTTCTTGTTCTTGAGAATCAGCAACATTTGTTCACTCTAAACAACTCGCAATATATCAGGTTCATATTCCTACATCATTACATGAATCTTTCTAAATCTTCCTAAAGAGATATCTCTCTCCCATTTCTTAGGAGTTCTCATACATATTCTCCCCCATGCCTTATGAGATGTTGTTCATGTGTGTCTCTCGCCCATTAACATCAATTTCAAAGGTGTCAATCATAATACCAATTATTACATACCAATTGTTAATCAATTGCTCAAATCATCAACTAGCTCAAGTGTTCAAAGACATTGTTCAATACCAATTACCAAGAGTCATTCATGACTTAGTACATACCAGATACTCCCCCATTTAGGAAGCATCAGCATTCAGTCCAATCTAACCATAGTGCTCTAATCCACTAGACTGATGCACCCCTTGCATCATCTACTCTAAACTAGGTAGGGGCATAACCCCTAGCATACCTCTTAGGTACTCAAAAGTATCTTTAGGAAAAGGTTTCATAAAGATATCTACAATCTGATCTTTAGTATTTACATACTCCTGCCTTATTTTCTTTTTAGTTGCCTTTTCTCTCAAAACATGATACTTAATGGATATGTGCTTTGTCTTAGAATGCAATACTAGATTCTTAGATATACTTACTATACTTTTGTTATCACAGTAAATGATAATAGGCTCTGTAAACTCAATCCCAATATCCTTTAGCATTTGTTTCATCCACATAACTTGATTATAGTTATTTATTGTTGCAACATACTCTGACTCAACTGTACTCTGAGAAATACAGCCTTGTTTCTTGCTCAACTAAGAAACCAATCATCCTCCAAGAAATAATGCTCCATCACTAGTGTTCTTTCTATCGTTCATGCTACCTACCCAATCTACATCAGTATATGCATACAAAGTAAAATCATTTGATCTGTCATACCCAATTCTATAATTAGATGTACCCTTCAAATATTTGAATATCCTCTTTACTATTACATAATGATACTCTTTAGGATCATCTTAAAATCTTGCTACAATCCCAACTATATTTGCTATATCTAGTCTGGTGTGAGTCAGATATTGCCATCCTCCAATCATAGATCAATATGATTTCTGCTCAACTGTAGGAGTCTCATATTTACTAGATAACTTGTGACCAATTATCATGGGTGTACCAACAGGTGTGCAACTTTATAAATCAAATATTTTCAAAAAGTCTTTTAGATACTTGGTTTGTGAGATAAATATCCCATCTTTGTTCTATGTGCAATACCCCAAAATAGGCTCATTGTCATGATCACCAATTCTGGTCTATTTTAATCAATCCTAAAGTCCTATCTCATTAGGCAATTCTCATTCTGATTGTCACTAATTGACTTAATTGTCAAATGCAGAAAACCTCAATCTGCATTAATCATACTCTCTATTTAATTTCCAAAGTATTGACTCATATTAGTCACATTAAACCTATTGATTAATATTTAATTTAATTTTGAAGTATTTATACTTTAATTAAATTAAATTATATCCTAAGGCTAATGTACTAAGGGATTAAATTTATTTAATTTAATAACTATTCTTATTTTAGTTAATTGAATGCAATTATTCAATTAAATGAAAAAGGTATTTGTGAGGTCATATCTCACCTATTAAATTAAATAATATCTTCAAAATCCTCTCTTTAGTTCTAAATGGAAACTCTGAGTTAACTACTTCTAGAATTAGAAGTGACTCAAATCACTCACTCTCACACTAAAGTAAATTTGAGTTAACTATTTCTAACACTCAGGATCTGAGGCAGTTAACTGCATCTGAATTAGGAACCTTTCATTTTGAATGAATCTTTGCTTCAATCCTGATCGTCGATCCGAGTTGATCTCACATGTTGATGGATTCCTAGATTCTATTTAAGGGACTCATAATTCCTCATTAGAGAGGTTGAATTGAATTACTATCGAATCTCTATTGAATTGTGCACTCATTTGCTTACTATCATCATAGCTTTTTATTGTTTGGATTTAATACCATATAGTTTTTAATATGCATACATTTAATCTAGTTTATTTTACAATTTTTTAGAATAATTGCATAATCATTTAGATTACGTGCATGTGCATATAGATTAATCTTCAGTAAAGCCTTTGTTCTAGCATGGTTTTGATTACCTATACCTCAAATTTGAGAGCATAAGCAAGTAAAATCCACCTAGATAGAAGGCAACAGGTCATCTTGTAGGACTCCTCTTGGGTGAACAATCTCATGTTCATTATAGGATGAATCTGCATATAAAGACCATGTTGAAGTGTGTGTGTTAAGCAGAGGCAAAATTCCACGCATACATTTTTGGCACCCACATGAAAAAGGTATGCATATTAAAAACTATATGATATTAAATCTAAACAACAAAAAGCTATGATGATAGTAAGCAAATGAGTGCACAATTCAACAAAGATTCGATAGCAATTCAATTCAACCTCTCTAATGAGGAATTATGAGTCCCTTAAATAGAATCCCGAAATGAATCAACGGTTAGGATCAACCTTGATGAACGATTAGGATTAGATAGAAGATTCAATTGAAATGGAAACTTCCTTGTGTAGGTGAAGTGAATTGTTTCTGATCTAAGTGTGATAAGTAGATAAATGAACTTGTCATAAGTGTGAGAGCAAGTTAACTGGATTGATTCTAAGTTTGAGAGGTAGTTCACTCAGAGTTTCCATTTAGAACTAAAGGGAGGATTTTGAAGATATTATTTAATTTAATAAAGTGAGATATGATCTCATAAAATACCTTTTTTCATTTAATTGAAGTGTGTGTTAAACATGAAGCAACAAATCCAATCAATGAGTGCTCAACTTCAAAGACTAAAGGAGGAAAATGAAACATCATTGAACAAATTCTCCTTGAGAGAAAATTTCCCTTCCTCCTATGACAACCAAAAATCAAATTATTGTGATCTTGAATCCAAGATATCTAAGAAAACTTCACAAACACCCAAGAAATCTACAAATATCTTTGAAGAAAAACCTTGGGAACCTAAACCAAAGCATGATTTCACCCCTTTGGGAAGATCTTATGAATCAACTTTGGAAGAACTTCTTCAAAAGAAACTCATTGTGTTACCTAAGGTCACTTTGGAGGGAGTTTCCTTTATGAGTAACTATTATGCTTATCATAGACATAATTTACATAAAACTTCACATTGTAAGGAGCTAAAAAACGAGATCCAAGATCTCTTTGACAATGACATAATTCAAAAATCTAAGCTCTCATCCACTATAGATTATACTCTCAAGAAGGATCAACCTCATGAAACCATGTCTAGTAATGGTTCAAATGCAACTTCTACTTCTTCCAACATACGTCCACCTTCTAACGTGTCCAATCTTTCCAACACATATTCACCAAATGAAGAGCGTGCTCCTCCCCCTGTTAACTGTGTGTACCCTCAAGGACTGCCTTTGAAAGAAACTCAAGCTAAAAAATACTAGGCTGCAAGTCTATTCACTACCTTCATAGATCATACTTCTTCATGCCTTTTTATGCCTATGAAGTCCATTCCAAGTAATTTTCCTTCTGAACTTCAAGAGCCTATTATGCAAACTCCAGAAATAGATTCGAATACAAATTCAGATACTCCCTCATCCTTGGAATTGGTTTCATGTCAAGAGGACTACTTAAATGATGAAGAAACAAGTGTTGATCAAGACCAAGATTCATTCATCCCCTTTTAAATCTTCCAAGATCCCATGCCTCCATCTCAAGAGTCACATAGTCCTCCATCTCCCATGTCATGCACCTCTACTAAGCAAGATCAAGATATCCCTTCCACCATCCCTAAGGAGACTATTAAAGACCAAGAGAAGGATACTTTTCCTATACTACCTAAAATTCCTTTTGAAGATAAATGTGTTCCCTCACCCTCTTGTCCTACCTCACTATATTCACTTCAAAACTATTCTCAAGCTCTAAATATTCCTGTCAAAGGTATTGCTCCTATAACAGTTACTCATAAATCTATTGATGGCTTTGGTCATATTGCTCACTCTAAAGATGTTGATATCTATACTCATCGTCCATTCACATCTATCCTTGGTCCCTACCCATCTAAGATAAAACCTTCAAGTCTTCCATCCATATTGGGACCTTATGTTCCTCTATATCTTGCTTCCACTCTTCGCTCATTACACATTCCTCCTACCCTACCCCAAGATCAACAAAGATACACATACTTGAACTCTTCGCATTCACCTTTCCATCTAAAATAATCATATTTGCCTCATTCATCCAAAAATCCCAAGTCCTTTGGAAGCAATTTGGATGATCAACTCAAACACAAGTGCATGAATCCATCCTCAAAAGTTCACTATGTCTCCTCTAATTGACATGTGAATGTCAAGAAGGAAAATATGCAAAAAAGATTGCAAAGGTCCACTATTCAAAGAGCTCAACCAAGGAAAGTGTGGGTTCTTAAATCTATTACTGAAGAAATGCATTCCAAAGCATCTAATGAAAAATCAAAAGCTATATGGATTCCCAAGTCCCTTTTGAAGGACTTGAATATTGAAAACAAATAAAAGTTGACATTCAAGCTTCGAAAGGCTCCCACTCCATCTTCTTCCCAACATCTTCCTAAAAAGGTTTCAAAACCTTCCACTCCACCCCTCTCCAAAATGGCTTTGCTACCTCATATATCTAAGCCTCAATCTATTTTATCCTTGATTTCCCCATTTTTCCATCACCCTTCAAGGTGTGTGTCAATTTTGATCTTGCCTAATATCTCATCCACCCTCATGAAATCCTCTAAATCTTACGCCCACTTGCTATCCTTTCTTATTTCAATCTTCCAAAACCAACAACCTTATCCTCCATCTACCTCTCATTTTCCTATCATTTCCCTTCCATTACCTTATTAGCATCTTTGAGTGTACCTTGTTATGGCCTTGGCTTATCATAACTTATCTTTGTTATAGGCATGCTATCTAACTTGAGAAAGGCTTGAATTCTTTCCAAAAACTCTAAAAATCAAAAAAAAAAAAGTGCCTCGATGAAAACTTGGAAACAGGTGCCTTGGTAGAAAAAGTAAAGAAAAATTAATCCATCCTATGGTGAAAACCACTTCTTGTGGCACCTTGGATAAATACCATGATAAAAACCTGGTAAATAGGCATCATGCGTAGTTCTTCCATCCATGACATCCTATCATGATCTTGCTTATCCTTCAGAAGTCCTCGTTCCCAAAGGCATTCACTCATAACCTCCATAACAAACTTTGTTATCCTATTCAGTTAACCCTTTGGTCTTGATCAATGAAAGAAAGAAGAACACTCAGTTCTTAGCAATCTCTTGACATGGTCATTTTCTTGGATTACTTACATGACACCCTTCATTACACCATGAGCTTATATTGCTATATCATTTTTCCCTAGCTTGGGTAATCTTGTGAAGACTTTCCTTGAGGCTAACATTCACTGCTTCATACTCCTTGCCTATCCATCTCCACTTATCCACCAACTTGCTACTACGTCTCATCCTACACCTTGCTAGATATTAGAGAAAAATCAAGGTAATCCTTCTTGAGAGCTAGTAATCTCTTAAAAAGTTCTAAAATTTTAAAAATATCTTGAAAAAAATCATAAAAAGTCCTGAAAAAAATTGTTACCTTGGTGAAAACCTAGCAATAGGTGCCTTGGTAATAACAAAAAATTTGGAAAAATCAAAAATACAAAAAAATCAAAAAGACAAAAATACAAAAAAAAAATTGAAAAACAAGAAAAGTGCCATTGGTGAAAACCTAGAAACAAGCATCATGGTAGCAAAAAAAGAAAAGTTCTACCAAGAAGGTGAAAACCTGCCAAACAGGCACCTCTTGTTCCCAATGCTCCATATTGTAGCACATCTTATGGCTATCTATATAGTTGCTTTACTACTTTTCCCACGTGTTGCCCATGTATCCATGGATTGAGTCTTGTCACAACTTGGGGGCATTCCCCTTCAGTGTCACACTTTTTGAGATTCTCCTCATAGAATCTCTTTCGTGACAGTCACCGATCATTCTAGCTGTGTCTACCTACTTTCGTCAATGTCACACTTTTTGAGATTCTCCTCATAGAATCTCTTTTGCAACAGTCACTGGTCATTCTAGCTGTGTCTGCCTACTATCACTAGTGTCACACTTTTCAAGATTCTCCTCATAGAATCTCTTTTGCTACAGTCACCAGTCATTCTGGCTATGTCTGCCTACTGTTGTCAGTATCACTATTTTTAAGATTCTCCTCATAGAATCTCTTTCACAATAGTCACCATTCATTCTGACTACGTTTGTCTATTGCTGCTTGGGTCACGTTTTGAGATTCCTTTATGGAAGATCTCTCTTGCATCAGTCACTAGTCATCCTGGCTATGTCTATCTACTATCGCTTAGTCCTCTTAGGTTCTTCACCTCAAAGATTCCTCTTTGACCTCAGTCACCAGTTGTTCTGGCTGTGTTTGCCTACTATTGTCACCCTACTAAAGAGATTTATTTCATTCATGTTTTGGACACTGACACTTGACATCAATCCCATGAAAAACATTGAACTCAAAATGACATACTTGTCTGGATATGATGAGCTTTTTCCTTGTTTATTTTTCTTTTTACTTTCATCATGTCTCCTTGAGGAACTCGATGATGTCATTTCTTACTAGAGAAGTAATGACTGGCGACATGATCTTTTTTTTGCTTTCTATCTACAATTTAGTTCTAATTAAGTTGACATATTCGTATAAGAGGGTGTCCACTATAAGAGCCTCCATCTCGTATTGGATGATCGAGTGTACCTCGACTCTTTTTATACAGATACGTCAATAACATTGGTTCTTCTCCTTGTATGTTGGAGTGAACTCTTCGTGCTATAGTAAATATTGATACTCGTCCTACTAAGTGAATGTATAGGTCATTGCAAGTATACCTAGTACACTTATGTCTCAGGTTACAAACACAAGGGTTGTTGTGGACAAAATACTTACTGAATACTCAGCATAAGATGGATCTCTCGTGTGTTTGGTGTGTATGCCATGCAAGCAACATTTTGGTCATCCTAACATTTATGTTATGATGCTTATATTAACTTGCTACAATAAAAGGGACAAATGTTCTAGTCATTTTGGCTTCTTGTGCCTCAAATGCTTACATTTAATCCTGACAAACCTATAACATATGTCCTATTCATATTTCCATGATTGAAATGTCAGTGGGAATTTTATGACATGGGATTTTGTCCTATGCTCAGTGATGATAAATTTGTCGAGAATTGGTAACCAGACCTAGGGTTGCATCTAGTTTAAGGTTGCACCTAGCTTAGGGTTGCATCTAGCATAGGGTTGCATTGAATACTTCACTTGCATAAGCACATGATTCGATTGCAAATCTACTTCCATCTTTCATGATGAGGAATTGTTGGCTTCTTCAAAGTATCATGTTTCTTCACAATTACACAAATGATCGATTAATCGCCCCCTAGCTAATTTGACCGTTCTAAATCCATTTTTGAAATCGAATTCAAAATCTGACACACCTAAGCAGCCCAAAAATGTGTTTTAAAATTTTTGGGACCGACGCGATCAAACCCTTGTGCAATCCAACTTTTTCTAATACTTTGCGATTCTTGGAATCTTTTCAACTCAAAATTCTTCAAATTTTCAAAATTCATTCTCAAAAAAGTCAAATCTAATCAACTTTTGGTCAAAATTGGTCTTCTAGACCTCAAGATCACTTCAAATCAACTCTACATTTTCTTCTGATCATTCTAATCTCTTCTATATCTTGATGAATCTTGGATTTCTTCTATATATTTCAACATATTGCTTTACATCATATTTCTAATGTGTCATCTTTCGATTTCACTCCCGAGGGGGCAAGATGATTACATCATTGAACTTGAAATTCAAATCAATCTAAATCCTTATTGCTCAAGGCATCTCGTTCCCATCTTATGTCCTCATTGCTTGGGGCATCTCATTCCCATCTTATGTCCTCATCACTCAGGGCATCTTAGTCCTCTCTTTCTGGCATCTTTGTCATCTATCCTATCTTTTGATCAGCTTATCACATCTTATAACATTTCCAGTTAGAGTCTGATGGACAGGTATTGAGACAATCTAAACCCCAACTCCTAAGGATCAAGCCTCATTCTGGGGATGATTCTATAACTCATTATTTTATCTTGTTATCTTTTATCAATTTCAAGTATCTAGGTGTTCTATCTAGATGCTTAAAGATTAAGCTTCATTTTGGAGATAGTCTTTTAAATGCTTATCACTCTCAGGTATCTAGGTGTTCTATCTAGATCCTTAAAGATTAAGCTCCATTCTAGAGATAGTCTTTTAAATGCTTATCACTCTTAGGTATCTAGTTGTTCTATCAGGATCCTTAAAGATTAAGCTCTGTTCTAGAGATAGTCTTTTAAATGCTTATCACTCTCAGGTATCTAGGTGTTCTATCTAGATCCTTAAAGATTAAGCTCCATTCTAGAGATAGTCTTTTAAATTCTTATCACTCTCAAGTATCTAGGTGTTCTATCTGGGTCCTTAAAGATTAAGCTCCATTCTAGAGATAGTCTTTTAAATGCTATCAATCTCGGGTATCTAGATGTTCTATTTGGATCCTTAAAGGTTAAACTTTGTTCTGAAGGAAACCTTTAAAATGCTTATCAATTTAGGTATCTAGGTGCTCTACTTGGATTCCTTGGGATTAAGCTCCATTCTGGAGATGGTCCTTAAAATCTTATCAATTGGTCTTTGTATCATCACTTCGGAACCAATCTCATTTCTTGATCTTTGCATCATGCTTTTTGATTTTCTTTGAATTGAACATGTTGCTCGCACATTCATTCAAAGAGGGGCAAAATGTAATACCCCAAAATTGGTTCATTGCCATGATCACCAATTCTGGTCTATTTTAATCAATCCTAAAGTCCTATCTCATTAGGCAATTCTCATTCTAATTATCGCTAATTGACTTAATTGTCAAATATAGAAAACCTCAATTTGCATTAATCATACTCTTTATTTAATTCCCAAAGTATTGACTCATATTAGTCACATTAAACCTATTAATTAATATTTTATTTAATTTTGAAGTATTTATACTTTAATTAAATTAAATTATATCCTAAGGCTAATGTACTAAGGGATTAAATTTATTTAATTTAATAACTATGCTTATTTTAGTTAATTGAATGCAATTATTCAATTAAATGAAAAAGGTATTTGTGAGGTCATATCTCACCTATTAAATTAAATAATATCTTCAAAATCCTCTCTTAATTTATAAATGGAAACTCTGAGTTAACTACCTCTCGAATTAGAAGTGACTCAAATCACTCACTCTCACACTAAAGTAAATTTGAGTTAACTATTTCTAGCACTCAGGATCTAAGGCAGTTAACTGCATCTGAATCAAGAACCTTCCATTTTGACTGAATCTTTGCTTCAATCCTAACCATCGATCCAAGTTGATCTCACCTATTGATGGATTCATAGATTCTATTTAAGGGACTCATAATTCCTCATTAGAGAGATTGAATTGAATTGCTATTGAATCTCTATTGAATTGTGCACTTATTTGCTTACTATCATCATAGCTTTTTGTTGTTTAGATTTAATATCATATAGTTTTTAATATGCATACAGTTAATCTAGTTTTTTTTACAAGTTTTTAGAATAATTTCATAATTTTTTAGATTACTTGCATGTGCATATAGATTAATCTTCTTTAAAACCTTTGTTCTAGTATGGTTTGATTACCTGTACCTCAAATCTAAGAGCATAAGCAAGTAAAATCCACCTAGATAGAAGGCAATAGGTCATCTTGCAAGACTCCTCTTGGGTGAAAAATCTCATGTTCATTCTAGGATGAATCCGCATATAAAGACCATGTTGAAGTGTGTGTGTTAAACAGAGACCACATTCCACATATATACTATGCAATCTGCAATCTTAGGAAAAGCTTCATTTCTCCTATCATGCTCATTTTAAATTCATTTTTCATCTCTTCAGAAAACTTATCACTTTCTTTATAATTTCCTCCAAATATTATGTCATCCACAAATATTACAATGATAAAAAAACCATCATCAATTTTCCTCAAATACAAATTACCATATGTTGTACCTTTGATAAACCCAAGCTTAGACTAATACATATCCAACCTTTCATACTAGGTTCTAGGTGCTTACTTAAGACCATATAGTGCTTTCTTTAGTCTACATACAAAATCTTTATCTTCTATCAGAGGGAATCCATCAAGTTTCTCAATGTAGACTTCTTCTTCAAGTTCTCCATTTAGAAAAGTTGACTTGACATCCATCTGATAAACCTTGAAATTCTTGCTTGTTGCATAAGCCAAGAACATCCTTACTGCTTCAATTCTTGCCACAAGTGCATATGTTTCTTCATAATATATGCCTTATTTTTGTGAGTAACCTTTGCAAATAATTCTAGCCTTGTTTCTCACAACCTCTCCTTGCTCATTCATCTTATTTATAAATACCCACTTGGTTCCTATAACATTTTTGTCTTTAGTTCTAGGAACTAATTCCCATGTCTAATTATTCACAATCTGGTCTAGTTCTTCTTTTATTGCTTGCATCCAGTGATCATCCTTACATGCCTCATTTGTACTTTTAGGTTCTACTTGAGAAATTAGACACAATTCCTCATTCACTCTATTCCTTGTCATCACATTGTTATCCTTGCCCCCAATTATCTGCTCTGGGGGGGTGATCCTTTGTCATGTTTTTGTTAGAAGTAGGAGTTGATATCTCAACTCTTATCTCTTCTCTAAGTTCAATTCTTTGTTCTTCTCTATGCTCAACAGATACATCTTTCTACAAGTTATTGTTAGTCTTAAAAAGAACTTCAGCATTTTGTCTAACAATTCCAAAATTATCCTCTTCTTCATCAGAGTTATAATCTGCTATCTTCTCTTTAGTACCAAACTTTTCATCAATCCTTACATTTGCACACTCAACTATTGTCTTAGTTCTATAGTTGAAATATTTATATGCTTTACTTTTCAATGAGTAACCAAGAAACATACCTTCATTACTTCTAAGATCAAACTTACCAATATCATCATCTCTCTTTATGTAACACCTACTTAAAAATATTCTGAAATATTTTACTGATGGTGAATGACCAAACCATAACTCATAGGGTGTCTTGCTCACACCTTTCTTGATTTGTACTCTATTCAGAGTATATACTGTAGTATTAACTGCTTCTCTCCAAAATGTCTTTGAGACATCATTCTCAAATAGCATTGATCTTGTTGCTTCTGCTACTAACTTGTTCCTTCTTTCAGTAATTCCATTCTATTCAAGTGTTCTAGATGAAGATAACTATCTTTTGATTCCATTCTCTTCACAAAAAATGTTGAACTCTCTAGAGGTAAATTCTCGATCAAACATTTAATCTTAACACTAGATTGATTTTCAACTCTATTCTTAAATATCTTAATTTCTCAAAGGCTTTAGACTTCTCTTATAGAAATGCTACCCACATCATCCTAGTGAAATCATCAACAAAAATCATAAAGTACCTTTTTACATAGAATCCTCTAGTTCTTGCAGGACCACTCAGATCTTTGTGAACAATCTCCAATTTCTCTATAGTAGAGAACTTCTTTCTAGGGAAAGAAAATTTCTTTTTCTTGGCCAAAATACATTTCTTACAGATAACATTAGTAGGCTTAAAAATCTTAGATAGATCTCTTACTACAAATGTACTACTAACTTTCACAATATTATCAAAGTCTATATGACAGAACCTTTTATGCCATAACCAATTTTTGTCAACCTTTGCAACCAAACATGTTATTTCAGTAGGATTCAACTGAAATACATTGTCTCTATATTTGGTTCTAGTATCAATCAACTCATCATTTTTGTTTTTGATAATGCAAGTCTTTTTTGTGAACTGCAATAGATATCCCTTGTCTACCAATTGTCCAACACTTAGAAAATTATGTTTCAAACCATCAACAAAGTAAACATCATCAGTGTTAGTTTTACCATCAAGAGTAATAGACCTAATCCCTATAATATGAGAGGTTGCATTGTTACTCACTCTAACAATACCTCCATCATGATTTCTAAACTTAACAAATGTGTTCATATCACCAGTCATGTGATGTGAACATCCACTATCAATTATCCAATCTGATTTATTCTCAACTTGGGTAACTAGAGCTCTTTCTTTTCTTATTTCTCTATCAAGATAATCTTCCTTGATAGCCACAAATCCTAATTCATCATCACTTTCACTCTATTCTCTTTCATCAGATTCTTCATCTTCGTTAGCATATAAACAATTTCTATCCTTATCTCTTCTAAGCCTAAATTTTCCTCTAAAATTTTTCTCTCTTTTAGGATATTTAGATGCATAATGACCATATTCATCACAAGTCCAACATTTAAAGATTAACTTACCATCTTTCTCTCTTCTTACAGGAAGGGCTATTTCTTCTTCAATCTTCTTATCTTCTTCAAATCTGCTACTATTGGCAAAGTCTCCTCTTGTGCTTGCACTTCTTGATAGATTAGGACAAATTTTTTCACCACTGAAAGTTGTCTCAACTTTGGCCAATTCTCCAGACTATCTCATTTCTTCTTCTATAGATTATAATCTTCTAAGGAATGTTTCCTTTGTGAAATCTTTGGTGCAAGGCATAACTAGCTGAATCATCTGAGTTGTCTACTTGAATGGTGGTGTTAAACTTTTCAAGATCTTCCATATAACCTCATCATCTTCTTTAGTTCCACCAAGAGACAGGATTCCTGCAACAATTTATGATATTCTACCTACATAACTTCTTATAGATTCATCTTCCATCATCTTAGCATCTTTAAATGCGTAAATTTAATTTTGCAAACTCATTCTTTTTGCATGATCATCACCTTCAAAAGTAACTTCTAATGCTTTCCAAATTTCATGAGAAGTTTGAAATGTCTTTACCTAATTGTATTCATTCTCTGGAAGAGTTGATAGTAGGGCTTCTTTGGCTCTCACGTTACACATGAATAGATCTCTTTCTGTTTCATTGCATTCCTCAAGCTTGTCTTCTCACTCTTTGTCAAGATCTAATAGCCCAGACCCATGCACAACATATGATTCTTCATCTTCTCCTTCCAACTATCATAGTTGGCCCCATCAAATCTTGGACTATCCTTCCTAAACATATTTTTCATCGATCTCCCAAAGTTGTTAAGCCTTATCTTCAAGGACCTAAGGCTCTAATACCAATTGTTAGAATATATAGTCCAACTATCATCACAAACATTAACCTTAAAAAAACTTAACCATGTGAGTAATATAAACTAAAACCACAACAAGATACTCATGCACAATTAACACTAGATATATTAACTAGGGAAACCCTTGATCAAAGGGAAAACCCCGATGGGGATGGTACCTATAAGATGATGTAGTAATATAAATATTCCTTATTAGAGGATAGACCCTGTTAGGAGTATGTTGAAATATTTAGTACATATGAGTGCCTGTTAGGAGACTTTGAATCCATGTTAGGAGATTCCAACCCTATTAGGAGTTGTGGAAGATAGCTAGACCCAATGCCCAAACAACTTCAAGGTTAAGATCAAAGAACCCACTATCCAAATGATCTTTGTATTATTCCTTGCAGAATAATAGAATTGAAATTTACTTCCTTCCTCTATCTTTGTCCTATCAACCAAACTTATGTTCCTTCAAATCTTGTAACCAGATCTCATACTGTGCATCCAATGATCCCTTGGATCGCTTACACGCATTCAATAGGAATTCTTCTCCTTTTTGCATGGTGCACTAATGCTTCACATTCCACTTGATCCTCTAAATTAAGATGCATTACAAATAAGGAAAACAACTTTCCTTGATACCGTATCTTCATAATAATTCTTTGAGTCAGCCTTGAGGCTTTCCCAATTAATTAAAATAAGATAATTAATTAATTCACAATTACAACAACATTGTCGGCTCACAGTCTATACAAAAATTTACACATGTGAAACCATGTGTTGTATACATGCTAGCATCATCACATGACTATCATCTATCACTGTGTGACTATGCATCTCTTCATTACATCTCAGATGAAAGATAGAGATAGATCATCAAAACTATGTTTTCCAATGCTCTATTTCTACACTACTTCAAGTAAATCAAGTGTAACTTCTGTACACCATTGACTTAGACTTATCCCTCTTAACCATATCATCAGGATAGTTGGGTAAGTTAACAAAGAGTTTTCCTATGTTGACCAAGCACTCAATTCAGTATTAACTGGCTAACAGCATGTTGAGTTTGATAGATTTATTTGTTAATGTTAGTTGACTTAAGGGATGATAATTGATTGATTAGAAGTGTATTCAAGCTAACTTGACAAGGTAAATCATATAAGTATAAGGTTAATTTGAGGATTGAAGAATGAGAAGAATGGAATTGAAGAATATTAATTAAGAAAGCAAATTGGAAGGATATCTGCAAGAGGACAAAGTATTCGAGTTGACTAAGCCATAATGAATATTTTAATTAAGGAGGATCAAGTAATCAAGATAGGATAGAGATCTAAATATGAAAAGATAGTTATATCAACAATCAGGTCAAGTATTATTACTCTCTAATAATTGTAGCACTGAATCAAATCTCCTAACAGAGTTAGCTTAACAGTTATTTGGCAAATCCTCTAACAAGGTGGCATTTTTAGATTGAAGTTTCTGAAGACCTCTAACAAGGCCACTTCTAATAAGGTTATTTAAGTACTCTAATAGGTTCACACTTAACAGTGTGTTTTGTAACCTTTAACAAGGTTGGCTCCTAATAGGGCTCACTTTAGAAGAGTGAAAAATAGTAACTAGTTGCAATTGGTGGTTTTCCCAAATTGGGTTTTCATGTTAAATCTTGGTGTCTCATGTGTTCATGTTATTTGTTTTATGTTTCTACAACAAAGTTGATTAAGTTTAATCACATTTAATATCTTAAGATCTGCATGTTTAGTGTTAACCGAGTGACAACAATATATTTTGTGTTAATCAAGTTTCAACAAGGATTTATTTTAAAGTTGTGTTGACATCTTAAGGGACTTGGATTTATTTTTGTGGTAACTAATTCACCACTCCCCTCTTAGTTACTCCTTTACATTTCCAACACCACTATGCTCAGCTTATATTGAAATTACTTTGTGACCAAAGACTTGCTCGACACCTATAAAGCTTAGCATATACATTATTATTTACAAGTCTTTACATGACTTGGCCTATATAGAGTATGTCGATCACTGTAATGACCGACTGACTTTGCCTTATATATGACTTAGTGTTTAACACTAATAGACAACAAGACTTAGAGATACCAATAGTTTAAATGGTGAAGTTGTGATCACTGAATCCAATGGATTGGGTGATTCCACCACCTCAAATTGAACTAAAATGGTATGTATGGAACTATGCTTCAAATCGATAAATCATACATTATTTCCTAATATTATATGTATTTAAGTCCAAATTAGCATGATAGTAGACGTACAAGGAAAAATCTAAGGTTTGAAAAAAATAATGATCTTTGGTGCTAAGTTGAACATCTGGTGAAGACCGAGTGCTAGTCTTGGAGTCTATTCAAGACCAAGTTGCAGTATAAACTAAATTGTATCATCAACTAAGTAGAGAATGTGTTGAGTTGGATGTTTATATGAACTTAATAATGGTTTTGAGCGAGTGAAGCTAAAGGAAGTTTGTTTTTTGAGTTTCGTTGAGTTGGTTGAGATAGTTGTTGAACACCTAATACATGTTTGGAGCATTTATGGAGACCTAATGTGACTATTTAACCTTATAAAGAATATTTCAAAGATCATTTTATTTACCAATATTTCAATAATTTACAAGAGAAATTTGAGAAGGTGACTGCATAAAAAAATTGTTGAAATTTGTTGAAGATCTAGTGTGTGTCATCATCATCTCAAGCAAGTTGTTTGAAGTTAAATTGAGGTCGAGTTATGAGGTAGCTTGCAAATGAAACCCTAATCTTAAGGAATGGCATCAACTACATCTACAAATGAGAAGAAGGTTGTATTAAAGGTTAGTAATGCTTAATTAGTTTGAAATGAAGCATGCCTCTAACCAAAATTCAAGGCATACCCCAGTATTGCATCAACTGGTGATTTGTCTAGAGCTTTATTTGCAATTCCACTGAGAATCATTATGGTTCACAATGTCACAATGTGTTACATTTGCAAGATTGGAGAGATTGGAGATTTTGAGTTGAGGAATGTGTATGAAAAATTGTGTGAGAGTGACAGATTGAAGGATGGACACAAGGTGGTAGCCGAGAAAGGTTTAACTTATGCCCTAAACTTCCTGAAGGTTTTTAAGGTAGAATGGATCAAAATTGTATTAAGCTCATTCCATGACATGAAACTCTAGTTGGAGAATGAACTAGTAGAGATTATGTTTTTAATGTAGAATGGATCAAAATTGTATTAAGCTAAATCCATGACATGAAACTCTAGTTGGAGAATGAACTAGTGAAGATTACAAAGCCTATCATCCATCATGTTACTAGTTACCCTATTTTGGATAGGGTAAAGACCATTCGCTGCCAAGGAAAATATGTGATTGAAAATAATACTTTGGCAGAATGGAACAATAGAGGTATGTCAATAACTGTTGTTTTCTTAGGATCGATTGCAGATGTAGTTACATTTCCATCTTGGTATATACCTTTCAAATGCATCAATCTCCTCTTATATGTATTGCAAATGAAACATGGAGAGACATGTCTCCTCATGAGACATGTCTATCCATTATAATTAATAAAATAATAAATATATATAATATCTCATATATTAAATATATATGTTGATATACATACATACATACATACATACATACATACATACATATATATATATATATATCACACTTATATATGTATATTTATACTAGTCTTGTAGGTTTAGTCGACTGAAGCTACCAAACATTAACACTCCCTCTTAGCTAAGGAGGATAAACATATGATGATATATTAACTCAATGTAATATATGAATAACTTTGATCAAAATATATTGAATATTTTGATATCTCATATGACATCATGAGTATTGGCCTCCCAAAATATCAATGATATTCACCAAATACTTTGAGTAATGGTCTTCAGAGTATCAACATTTGAAACTCGCCATGTACTCAATAAGGTAATGGTCTACAAAATATCAACATATGATATTCACCATTTTGATATCATATTTGAGTATTGGTCTACAAAATATCAACATAAGATATTCACCAAATACTTTGAGTAATGGTCTTCAGAGTATCAACACTTGAAACTCACCGTGTACTCAATAAGGTAATGGTCTACAGAATATCAACATATGATATTCACCATTTTGATATCATCTTTGAGTATTGGTCTATAGAATATCAACATAAGATATTCACCAAATACTCTTTGAGTAATGGCCTTCAAAATGAGATGCAATATATTCACCAAGTACTGCGAGTAATGGTCTTTAGAACATCAAGTGATATGATATTCACCACTTAATCTATGTTATTTCCTCTATAAAATCAATTTTCATAACATTCACCATATACTCAAAAGTTTTTATAAGGTATGTACACATGCATTTTCATAATGCTTACCATATAAACATCCACAATGAAAAAGTATAATCTATTATGATCTACATAGACATCATAAGATATCCATCAGAATAGAAAAATTAAGTTATTGTAAGGTCATCACCTTTCAATAACTTTTACAAATACAAGTGATAATAATTTGTAATTGTCACTTCCTCATGATGTACACAGGAGGTAGGCTCATTAAAATCACATAGTCACAAGGTATACTCATGAATTGCAGTCCTCTTGACTGCTACAATTTATTGATCACTGGAGAATCCATCTCAATGTGGTTTACTCCCTCTGAATCAATATGTCTGAGATCACCAAAGATTAACTGAGTTACATCCTCTATATGCTCCCTCTCTTTCAAGGTTTCCTCTAATGAAATGTTTGGCTCCCTCTAAATCTCAATCTCCCTCTTCCTACAATAACAATCTCATAGGAAAAGATCAAGGAACATAGCTTGTATAGAAAATAAAATTAAGAGAGACTAATATAATACTCAATATAAGATCTTTCCAAAAAGACATAGATAATTAAAAACTAATGTCATTCCTTCTTATCTTACTTTAAGAATGATCCCCAATATTCCTATATAACAAATATCTAATTATATATATATATATATATATATATATATATTTATTTATTTATTTATTTATTTATTTATTTATATAGCATTAGATTTTCATATACTTATGTTTTCATTAACATATTAGTGATACATGAACCTTAACATATATATGATGATAATATCAAAAGAATTTAAATAAAATATTTTATTATATTTAAATGACACATTAAACATCATGCCTACCTTTTACCACTTCTTAAGGGATCTCACCTTCGTATATAAATTAGGCACTAACAAGTGGCTTCGTATGATGGCCTCTCTAATCCTTCCATAGGATGTCCAAATGCATGGCAGGTTATCAAATCTTAGCATATCAATGACCCTACTCCATGTGATGGCTCTCATTGGCTTGGGAGGCAAGTCCCACTCACAGATGTGGCATTTGTAGTCACTCACCTTTTTGTTTATATATATTTATTTATTTATTTATTTATTTATTTATTTATTTATTTATTTATTTATTTGTTGCCCTTGTATGTCAAACATGGCAACCTTTAATACTCTAAAGTTACTATACCAATGCATGTATAGAGACAATGTCATTATGGTCACAAATCCATAGAGAATGAAGTTTGATTCACATTATCCAATAGTCCATGTTAGAAGTCTCTATTGGAATGCAACGGAAGCTCCAATACTTGATACCAAAATTCAAATATTCCCTCTTATTAGCATTTGATAATAAACTCCTTATAATTCCTACTTGATAATATATGGTGATGCATGTAATAGTAAGATTGACGAGCCCCAAACCCTGCAATGATTACTATCCTCTTCTCGTGGTTTAAAAAATTGTCTGAAACCAATTGATTTTGAAATGATGTGGAAACCATCATCTATCTTCTTTAGTTGGTCACATGAGTGCAATGATCATTCCAATATGCATGTGTCAATCATGCCAATGATGATGTCTTCATCATGAGTATGGTATTCTGAACATACTCAAAGGATGCTAAGGAAATTAGGCAAGTACATGGTGTGGAGTTGATGAGGAGAGTAGACAATTATAGCTACACATCATGTCTTGGCTTGTGGTAACCACACTAATAACATGAGGAGCAATCCTAATCATCTAGCACTTGTGCCAAGTTTTCAAACTATGATCTGTCGTCTTCTCACAGGAGTGCTACTAATTTGCATGGGCTTGTACCCAGACTTGTCTGTATAGCTCTTCTTATCATGCTTACATTAGGGTTAGCAAAAGTACATTGATTACCTCTATTTGATTCCCTTTAACACAATTATTGTGATGGGGAACATTGTAACTTGCTAATCTACACCTAGGCTCATCTATAGAGCTCTCATAATCACATCCAAATTTTCAAAATTTTCATAATATCAAACAAGGTTCATGGAGTCTCCTTTCCTACATTTGCACTTGGCTCTAATACCATGTTGTTTTCTTAGGATCAATTGCAGATGTAGTTGCATTGCCATCTTGGTATATACCTTTCAAATGCATCAATCTCCTCTTATATGTATTGCAAATGACACATGGAGAGACATGTCTCCTCATGAGACATGTCTATTCATTATAATTAATAAAATAATAAATATATATAATATCTCATATATTAAATATATATGTTAATATACATATACATATAAATATATATTATCACACTTATATATGTATATTTATACTAGTCTCATAGGTTTAGCTGACTGAAGCTACCAAACATTAACAATAACAACCATTGAGGATCTAGAGATAAAAAAAATTGTTAGATTCATAGCTCACAAATTCTACCAATCAAGCCAACTAAAGAGTGTGTCATGCATTGTTGTGGATATGGGATATAAGATTGTTAAGAAAGATCATACTTATGACCTAGCCAAGCTCCAACTCATAGAATTAGTAGAGAACCTGGGAGCCATAAGGAAGGCCAAGAAAAGATCATGTAAGTTTGGTTCTATCATTGTTTGTATATTCTTTTATGTACAAAATTCATTCCCTATAATAGGAAGTTTTGTATGGGATAAGAAGAAACTTGTTACCCAACAAATTAATTAGTTTATCAATCAAATGGATGAGAATGTTGAGGTAGTTATGGATGATTATTTTGAAGAATTTAAGCAAAAGATGAAAAATAGGTTCAGGATCCCTAAGTTGGTAGTAGACCAATATTATAATGATATATTTTTCTTAGTGGATACTAATTACACCTATGTTCAAGATGGCATATCAAGAGCTGCATGGTTGAGACCTCTTCACTATGAGGTGAACATTGATGAAGTGTTAGCAACAATACTACATTATTGGTGAAGGAGATTGATAAAAATGTTGAACCATTTGGCACTTATGAGATAGTAAAGATCAAAATGTTGATGCAAACAAAGGTTCCAAAGTTAGATAGAAAAAAAAAGAAAATGATAAAGAACCTGGAAGGCGCATTTGGTGAAGACCCACTAGTGATTGCTAAAGGAATAGGAGAAGATCTTAGCAGTGAAGATGAGGATGAAGGTGATGATGATGGAAATAAAGGCAAAGCATTAGTGGTTATCAAGCCTAAGGAAACAAATTGTAATAAAATTGGTGTGGTAGACCACAAGGTGAAGAAATATTTGAAGAAGATAGTTACTAAGCCTACACCCACACCATCTAGGGTCATAAGACAAAGATCTAGGGCAGCTAGAACTATAGTTGTCAAGCCATTGAATAAAGGAATTGTAAAGATCACCAAGCCTACACCAGTTACAAGTGCAACAAAAAGGAAGTCCAGCCCTAAGGAAGTTGAGCCAAGAAAATTACTGAAGAAACCAAGAACAAGGCTTGTAGTCAAGAAGGTGTTGACATTATAGTCATGTTTGTTATTAGTGACACACACTTATTCAGATTATAAGTATCTATTGAGTGTATTGTATAGTTAACAGAGTTAACCAAGCATTTCAAACTCTACCAAGTTCTACATTTGCTATCAAGTCTGAGGAATAGTGTTCAGTTTGTGTCGAACAGTTTCTACCATGATGGTGATTAGTAGTGTAAATCGAGCTTCATAAGGTTAATCGAGTTCCTCAGTGCAAATTGAGTTGTGCAGTGCTTACCAAGCTTGCAGTTACAGCGATGTGAATCCAATTTTGACCAAGCCACTCAGTGTTAACCAAATGATTTAGTTCATATTGAGTTCATAGTAATAGCATTTACTGAGCTATGCAGTATGAATCAAATGGTTTAGTTTATATGTTGAGTTTCACAGTATTCATCGAGTCACCAGTGTAAGCTAAGTTTGGACGGACTACTTAGAATTGATCAATATGGACCAAGCTTCTACTTCTATCAATTGCATGATGATGTTGAGCATTGACAGTGGATGTCGAGTATTAGAACCTCACCAAGCTAGTCTTCAGAACCCAAGTTCCTATAGTTGGGTCGACTTTGTGTATTTTGTGTAAACTTGTATTGTAGCTGACTTTGTTGATTTATAAATTAGATTGGTATATATGTAATGTATTGTATCACATCCAAAATATAGAATGGATAGCTAATATGCTCCTAAGCTGAAAGATGTTGTGACCACATATGGACCAATCCATGTGGGCTCAAACTTGCCCTTCTTTTCTCAATATGTTTGGACTTTCATATTTTCTTTGAGGACCATGTCACCTACTTAAAATTGTCATGGGTGAACCTTCTTATTGAAGTTGTGCTTGAGGTGATTTTGATAGACCATGAGATGGTCATAGACCTGTTGCCTCTTTTCATCAAGTAGATCTAATTGTGTGAGTCTAGCTACTCTATAATCCTCATCTAATATTTGTCCTCGCAAAGAGATGTGCAAGGATGAGAGTTCAACCTCAATTGGTAGGACAACTTTAGCACCATAGACCAAGGAGTATGGGGTTGTGCCTATAGATGTATGGAACGAGGTGTGGTAAGCCCATAAGGCAGGGTTGATTTGTAAATGCCAATCACGGCCAGAATCATTGACAAATTTCTTGAGGATTTTGAGTAGGGTTTTGTTAGTTGCCTTAGCCTGATTGTTACCTTGTGGGACGTAGGGGCTAGAAAAATGGTGATGAATGTGGAGATAGGTGCACAACTCTTCCATATTGAGGTTTTCAAAGTTACCTCCATGGTCTATAAAAATAGTAGCAAAGATACCGAAGCGGTAGATAATGTGATAGAGGATGAACTTTGATACTTAAACTCCTATGGAAGTAGCAAGTGGGACTGCTTCTACCCACTTGGTGAAGTAATCTGTAGCGTTGATTGTCCATTTGTGGCCTTCTGAAGATAGAGGTGCAATAACACCTACAAGGTCAAACCCCCAACATGCAAATGACCATGGTGGTGCAATGGGTTGAAGATTTTGAGCTGGAGTTCATATTAGATTTGCATATTGCTGACAAAGTAGACACCTTTTGACAAAGTCACAAGCATCATGTTCTAGAGTAGGCCAATAATATCTAGCTCTAAGTATTTTTTAAGCTAGGACTATACCACTCATATGAGCACCATAAAGTCTAGTGTGTACCTCTTTAAGAGCCATTGTAGCCTCATTTTGGTCTAAACACCGAGAGAGAGAGAGAGTATCATAATAACCTCAATGATATAGGGTGTTAGCTACAATGGTGTAGTAGGATGTTTTGTGAATGAGGTTTTGGCATTGGGTTTTCGTCAGATGGGGAGATATGTACCATTTTGTAGGTAAGAAAGAATTTCATGGTACCATGGGGATTGGGGACCAACCAAGACACATACCCCTGTTGATTCATCATTCTCATACACGGGCTCATGTAGTTTTTTGACTAAGAATTCATATTGTGTAGCTTATTCGGCAATTTCCAAGAGTGAACCAATAGTGGCCATGGTCTCTAGAACCTTAGCACCTGTGTGAATTGGATCTTAATGAAATGTTTCTTTGACTAGTCCACCAATTCTTTGTAGGGTTGGATTTTGTCATCTTTTGATTGGTATTCATCAAGGACTTGCTTGATAATCAATTGTGAATATCCGAAGACATGTAGCTCTATGATGTTCCACTCTATGGCTATTTTGAGCCCTACAATAAGAGCTTCATACTCTAAGATGTTATTGGTGCACTGGAATTGGAGTTTGAAAGACTTAAGAATATAGTTTCCCTAAGGGGTGACCAATAGTATTCTAGCTCCAAAACCATGAGATGTATAAGATCCATCAAAGTATAGCTTCCATGATGTTTTTCCTCTATCAGGCAAAGGTGTTCATCTAGAGACTCCATAATAGAGGGTGATCAATGACTAAGAGTGCATCAACTAAATGATCTACAATAGCTTGTCCTTTGATTGTCTTTCTATTAACATATTGGAGGTCAAATTCACTAAGAAGCATGACCCATTTGGCTAGGTGGCTTGTGAGTACTGTGCATGACAACATGTATTTCAAAGGATCAATTTTGGAGAGAAGTTGCACAATATGACTCAGCACATAATGGCAAAGCTTTTGAGTGGCAAAAACCATGGCTAAACAAGCCTTTTTCATGGGTGTGTAATTAAGCTCATAACCAACTAAAGTGTGGTTGATGTAGTAAATAGCTCTTTCCTTTCCTTTGTCATTAAGTTGTGCTAGAAGTTCACCTAGTGTAATGGGGGTAGCTGTTATGTACAATATTAATGGTCTCTCGGCAACTAGCAGAACTAGGATAGGTGGGTTAGCCAAGTATTGCTTGATCTATTCAAAGTTACGTTAGAAAATAGGATCTCATTTGAAATTTTGATCATTTTTGAGTAGATGTGTAAAGAGTTGACACTTATCTGCTAGTTGTGAGATGAACCTTCTGACTTATTACAACTTGCTTTGAAGGAAGCAAAGTTGTTAGAGTGTCTTGGGAGGAGACATATCCATGATGGCTTTAACCTTTTGAGGGTCAATCTCAATACTATGCCTGGATACAATAAAGCCTAGGAGCTTTCCAGATGTAATGCCAATGACACATTTCTTCAGGTTGAGCATGAGATGGTACTTGCCTAGTTGATCAAACACTTCCTCAAGGTAAGATAAGTGATCAAGGGAAATAAAATATTTAACTAAGATGTCATCGACATAATCTTCAAGGGTTTTATGGATGAGATCATGGAAGATAATCGTCATGGCTCACTGATAGGTTGCCTCAGCATTCTTTAACTCAAATGACATCATGTTCTAACAAAATGTCCCCCAAGGAGTGGTAAATGATGTCTTATGCTAATTTACTTCAGCTATCTAAATCTGATTGTACCTAGAGAAACCATCGGTGAGAGATAAGAGCTCATGGCCTGCGGTGAGATTGACAATCATGTCTATATTTGGTAAAGGGAAATCATCTTTTGGATAAGCTTTTTTTAGATCCCTAAAATTTTTGCAAATCTTGATATCTCCATAGGGCTTGGTGACAGCTATCATGTTAGAGATCCAATCTAAATAATCAATGGGGTGAATGATCTTTGCATGTAGTAGATTTTCTAACTCCGCTTTGACTAGTAGAGCCACTTTGGGTGCATCTTTTAGAGTTTTTGTTTGACTAGTTTGACCTTTGGATCTATGGCCAAATGATGTACCACTAACTGAGGATCTAACCTTAGCATGTCTTGATAGGACCATGCAAAGAGACCAATGTTTTCTCAAAGCACCTCAATGAGAAGGCATGCTTGTTTGGGTGGAAAAGATGTTGCATTGAACATGATCCTTGGTGTCCCTATTAGACTAATGTTGACTGGTCTAGTTTCCTCTATTAAGAATGATGATACTGTAGGCATATGACCTTGCAGGGGAAGGATGAAATCTCCATCCTCAGGTGCCTTAGAAAGGTTTTCACTATTGGATACATCCTTTATTTTCATTTCACTTTTTGAATGATCTGATGGTGCTCTAGAAGATTTTTCACCAAGGGATACTTTTTCTTTTCTTTTTTTCTTTTTGTTTTCTTTCTTTTGATCATTTTTGTGACTAGAGATTTCCTCCTCCCCAAAGTAACCTTTTGGATCCAACTTGTAGACATAAGTTGATTATGGAGGTGGTTTTTTATGTGGTGTCTCAACTCCCATGAATCTGAGGAGTGCATGCTCCATAGAGAACTTGTGAACATGTATAATGCTTGGTTGGGCCCAATCAATGAGTTTAGGATGAGCGAGGCATAGGTCGATAACATTAATGGATAATTGATAAAGCAAAGAGGTTCCTAAGATAAGTTCATCAAGGAAAATATCATCATAAGCTTTCTTTTCAACTTCCTTAGGGATGTCTTTGACCTATACGAGATTGTTCTAGATATTTATAAAGGCATGATCATCTTTTGTGGTGCCCCCAGTTGTGGATGTTGGATACAATTGATTAATTATGTGTTGTCTTTAATGTTACAAAAAGTTCATATCAATTGATAGACAGTGCTTACTGAAATCAATTAGTCAGTGAAGATAGTTTCCTTGTCTACCAAGTGTTCACTAGTTTACTTTGAATAAATGGTTGTGTCTACTGAGCTCACTCAAGCATCGAAGGAATTTAGGTAGAAAAGAGTGTTAACCGAGCTCACTCAATTAATGAAAGGAAAGTTGGATAGAGTTAGTATTCATCGAGTTCACTTGGTTGCTAAAGGATTTTTGCAAGTTCACAGTGTTAACTGAGCTTCTATTGGTTAACATAGGAAATCATTCCAAAGTTAGTTCTACCAAGTAGGGTTCGCTTACGAAGGATTTTTCTTATTTTGGCATATGAAGCTTAATTACTTTATGTATTGATTCTAGTTGACTATGATGATGAATATTGGTTATTGTAATTTGAATTTGGGCCAACTTGACAATTTCAAAGGTATAAATAAAAGGTCAAGTTGAGATTTCTAGTGTGTGTGCAAGTGTGTTGATTGAATTGAAAAGAAAAGAGAGGGAGCGAACTTGAAGGATAAGCAACTATCCTTGTGGAGGAGGAAAGTAATATTCAATCAAGAAGGATCAAGTTTAAGTAGAAAAGAGATCTGGATTCAGCAATTTCCTTGCATCACAATCAGGTCATTTCATTGTTACCCTCTAACCATTGTAGCAGTGATCTAAAATCTCTTAACAGAGTTGGTTTAACAGCCAATTGTAAATCCTCTAACAAGGTGGAAATTCCATTGAATTATTTTAAGACCTCTTACAAGGCCACTTGTAGTAGGGTGATTAAATCCTCTAACAAGGTCACACCTAATAGTGTGTTTTGTAACCTTTAATAGGGTTGGCTCCTAATAGGGCTTACTTTAGAAGAGTGAAAAATAATAACTAGTTACATTGGTGGATTTCACAAATTGGGTTTCCATGTTAAATCCTAGTGTCTCATGTGTTCATGTTATTTCTCTTATGCTTGCAAGTTAATCACTGATAATATTTTAAGATCTGCTAAAATTAATTCACTCTGCATTTACCAAATTACAGCAATTTTTATTTGTTTACCGAGCATCAACAGTAATCAGTTTTCTAAGTCTAAATTTTATTGTTGACATCTAAGGGATCTGGGATTTATTTTAGTAGTAACTGATTCACACACACCCCCCCGCCCCCTCTCTATATTACTCCTTCTATATTTCCAACAATTGGTATCAGAGCTTTCAATGCTTGCAGGAAAGGTTTCAAGGACCTAAGCTAAAGATCAGGGTGTCTTACAAGAGAGAGATTCCAAAGCTAAACAGAGACAACTTTTTAGCATGGTAGGGACTCATGAGACTTGATCTGCCACCATTAGTGATTCAGACTACAAATACCTTGATAAGAATACAAAACTCCTACTAGTACATTATCTGTTGGAGATCTTGCTGAGAAAAAGAATCATAACATCATGATGATTGATATTGCATATGCTCTTAGCTATGATGAATTTGATGAGATCGAAGACTGTAAAACTGCTTTTGATATGTGGAACAAGCTAAAGGATCTATGGTCGTGATACAATGTAAGAAGAGCCAAAGCAAAAAGCATTAGAGGATAGCTTGATCAGATGAGTATGAGAGAAGATGAAAATGTTGCCAAATATGTGGAAAGAATCAAAGCTAGTGTCAGTGCAATCAGAGCTTCTGGAGGAGAAATCAAGGAAGAAATTGTTGTAAGTAAAGTTCTCAAAACTTTTCTTCCTATCTATGCAATTAGAGTATCTGCTATTCAAGAAAAGAGGTGTGATCCAAATCACAAGTTAAGTTTGGATGCCCTAGTAGGAAGATTGACTGCCTTTGAGCTAGACAACTTTGACAATTATGTTCCAACTTCAAAAATATTGAGTTTACATTTGAAGCTAAACTTTCACTCAAAGAAAAAGGCAAGAAAACAAAGGACAATCAGTCATAAAGTGAAGAGGAAACAGAGGAAAGTTCTGATAGTGATCTTGAAGTTGTTGAAGCTTTACTTGCAAAGAAATATTCTGGAGGTAGAGGAAAGTACAAAGGTAAAGTTCCTTTAATCTATTTTTCATGTGAAGAAATTGGTCATATTGTTGCTAGGTGCCCAAATAGAGAAAGAAAGGATGAGAAGAAGAGCCACAAGTACAAAGGTAAGAAGGAATTCAATAGTCACAAATCCTTCAAATACAAAGATAAGAAAACTTGTTTTATGGCTAAAGATTTTGATAATGGTGAAGATGAAATAGTGTACATTGCTATAAAAAATGAATCTGATGAAGAAGAAGATAAGATGGCACTTATCTCTCATATTAGTAAAAATGATGCATGGATCATAGATAGTGGATGTTCACATCATATGACTAGAGATAAAACAAAATTTGAACACTATGATGGAGGTAGTGCAAGGTTTGGAAATAATGAACCTTGTTGCATAAAAGGGAAAGGTCACATCCCATTAACCAATGAACTTGTATGTGATAATGCCTATTGGTTTGAAGGACTAAAACATAACCTACTAAGTGTGGCATAGCTAATAAACATTAGATTCAAGGTAGAATTCATGCATGGAAAAGCAATATTGTTGGATGACAAAGGGAATCTAATTGGAATAGGCAAACAAACAAGAGGTAACCTATTTTATCTTGATCTTGGTGATTGCTCATGTTTTATTGCTCAAATGGAAGAAAGTTCATTATGGCATAGAAGACTATGTCATGTAAACTTTGATAATATGGTCAAGATAAGAAAATTCAAAAAAGTAAGAGGTATCCCTAGTTTGAAGAAACCAAATGTTGATTTATGCAAAAATTATCAGATTGGCAAAATAGGAAAGACTAGTTTTAAGAGAAAAAAACTATCAATATGAAGATGTCTTGGAAATTATGCATACTAACTTATGTGGACCTATTGGAGTAGAAAGTTATAGTGGAGAAAAAATCTTTATTCTTTTTTTTTATGACTACTCTAGAATGATGACTGTTATGTATCTTAGAGCAAAGTTAGAAGCATTTGAGAAATTCAAATTGGATATGGCAAGAGTAGAAAAAGAAATAGGAAAAAGATTGAAATGCTTAAGATTAGACAGAGGTTGTGACTTCATCTCCAATGAATTCGATAATTTCTACATTGAAAGAGGAATCAAAAGGTAAGTATCAACCCCTAGCACTCCTGAGCATAATGGAATAGCTAAAAGAAGAAATAGATCCATCATGGATTGTGCAAGGACTCTAATGATTGAAAATAATGTTGCTATCAAATACTGGAAGGAAGTCATCAACACTGCAGTTCATACTTTGAACTGAGTATAGTTGAAGGACTCAGATAAAACTCCCTATGAATTATGGTATGACTACAAACCCAATGTAACTTACCTAAAAGTATTTGGCGGTAAATGTTATATCTTGAAAGAGTCTAGAAAAGGAAAATTTGATGTGAAAGGTGATGAAGGTATATTCTTAGGATATTCTTGCAGAAGTAAAGCATATAAATGTTTGAATTTGACCACTCATAAAATCATATAAAGTGCACATGTGAGAATTGATGAGTTTGAAGAAAAGACTGAAGAAGAAATCAAAAAGGAACCAAAAGATTACAAAAGATTTGTTTACTTCAAACCTGATACATTGCCAAGCATATTAACAAAAAGGAGACTTTATCACCCGAGTCTTCCACAGTTACTAAGTTGCAAGAAGTACAAACTGAGTCACAAGGACCCAAGTCAAATTATGAAGCTACCGAGTCAATGCCTACCGAGTTTGAATGACCCGAGCCTAAAGTTGAAATCTAAAATGAAGACAGTGCAATTCATTTAAAAGGCAAAGAACTTGTATTGGCCAAGTATGTTAGAAGGCATCATGCACCTGATCAGATTATTGGAGATAAATCAAAAGGTACTATGACTAGAAGAAAATTAAAAGGTACATGTTTACTTGTTGATTTTGAACTTAGAAGTATTAAGGATGCTCTAGAAAATGAAAGCTGGATTGAGGCAATGAATGAAGAAATAGAACAAATAGAAAAGAATGAAACTTGGACTCTTGTTCCTAGGCCTAAAGATAAAAATGTGATTGGAACAAAATGGGTATTCAGAAATAAGCTAAATGAAGATGGACGGGTATCAAGAAACAAAGCTAGATTAGTGTGTAAAGTCTATTCTCAAGAAGAAGGAGTTTATTATGGTGAGACTTTTGCCCCTGTTGCAAGATTAGAAGGTGTTAGGACCCTACTTGCATATGAAGCTCACAGAGGATTCAAAGTATATCAAATGGATTTTAAATCTACATTCCTAAATGGAATTCTTGATGAAGAAGTCTACATTGAACAGCCAAAAGGTTTTGTTGATCCTGACAAAAGGGAATGGTCTGTAAATTACACAAAGTGTTGTATGCTCTCAAACAAGCTCTTAGAGCTTGGTATGAAAGACTACATAACTACTTGATACAGATTGGTTTTTAGAGAATAAATGATAACAGTAGTCTGTACATCAAGGAAGGACCAGATAACAAAATTGTGTTGGATGAGATATTTGTGGATGATACTCTATTTACAAGAAATGATGACCTATGCAAAGCATTTTCAGAACAAATGAACAAAGAGTTTGAGATGTCCATGTTTGGTGAAATAAAATTCTTTTTTGGATTGCAGATACCACAGAAAAAAAGTGGTATCTATATCACTCGATCCAAGTATATAAAAGAGATACTCAAGAAGTTTGGAATGAAAGATTCAAAACCAATTGGTACCCCTATGTGTACTGGACTCAAGCTTACCAAAGATGATGACTCCAAAGAAGTAGATCAGACTTTGTACAAAGCAATGATTGAAAAATTACAGTATGTAGTTCACTCAAGGCCTGACATTGCCTTGGTAGTTGGGATAGTGGCAAGATTCTCAACTAAACCCAGAGAAAATCACATGATGGCAATCAAAAGAATCTTGAGATATATAAAAGGTATTGAAGACTATGGTTTATGGTACAAACATGGAGGAAACCTAGACCTAAAGGTATTTACTGTTGTTGATTGGGTAGGAAATCTTAATGACAGAAAAAGCACTAGTGGTGGAGCTTTCTTTCTTGGTAAAAGGCTAGTATCTTGGACAAGCAAGAAGTAAAACTGCACATCCCAATCCATAGTAGAAGCAGAGTATGTGGCAATAGCAGTAAATTTTTCTAACATTGTTTGGTTCAAACAATTGCTGGAATGAATGAAGGTTGAAATCAAAGAGCCAGTAGTCATGTATTGTGATAACACTAATGTAATTAACATATCAAAGAACCTAGTGATGCATTCCAAAACAGAGTGCATTGCTATAAAATATCACTTTGTCAGACAACTGGTATAGGACAAAGAAATCAAATTGGAATATGTCCATACAAAAGAATAAATTGTAGACATATTCACCAAGTCATTACCTAAGGATGCATTCTTGTATCTAAGAAGTAAGCTAGGGGTCATTCCCCTATCTGAAGTCCACTAAATAAAGTTTAGTGATGCATCAACAAGAACCAAGTTAAAAATCAATCAGTTGATGCAGCATAATCAATACAATATTGTATATGAATCAGTACTCAAGGTACATTTATACAAATTTGGCATGTGTTGTCTTTGGCATGTCTTGTCAAAGAGGGAGAAGTTTACTGTCATATCTTTATCTTTCTGAAATTTCATAGAAGGAGAAGCTTGAAAAGAAGTTATGCAGTTCTTTCATAGAAGGAGAATTCATCATAAAGAAGAAGTTCTTGTGTAAAATTAAAGAGGGAGAAACTTTCTATCAAAAGGAGTCTTATTCTCAAATTTCATTGTGTTATGACATGTTGTGTTGCCATCAATGCCAAAGAGGGAGATTGTTGGATACAATTGATTAATTATGTGTTATCTTTAATGTTACACAAATGTCATATCAATTGATAGACAATGCTTATCGAGTTCACTTAGTCAGTGAAGATAGTTTTCCTTGTCTACCAGGCATTCACTGGTTTACTTTGAATAGATGGTATTGTCTACCGAGCCCACTCATGCGTCAAAAGAATTTAGGCAGAAAAGAGTGTTAACCAAGCTCACTTGATTTGTAAAGGGAAAGTTGGACAAAGTTAGTATTCACCGAGTTCACTCGGTTGCCAAAGGATTTCTACAAGTTCACAGTGTTAACCGAGCTTCTATTGGTTAACACAGGAAATCATTCCAAATTTAGTTTCTACCGAGTAGGGTCGGCTTACAAAGGATTTTTCTTATTTTGGCATATGAAGCTTAATTACTTTATGTATTGATTCTAGTTGACTATGATGATGAATATTGGTTATTGTAATTTGAATTTGGGCTGACTTGACAATCTGAAAGGTATAAATAAAAGGTCAAGTTGAGATTTCTAGTGTGTGTGCAAGTGTATTGACTGAATTGAAAAGAAAAGAGAGGGAGTGAACTTGAAGGATAAGCAGGTATCCTTATGGAGTAGAAAATTAATATTCGAACAAGAAGGATCAAGTTTAAGCAAAAAAGAGATCTGGATTCAACAATTTAATTGCATCACAATCAGGTAATTTCATTGTCACCCTCTAACCATTGTAGCAATGATCTAAAATCTCTTAACAGAGTTGGTTTAATAGCTAGTTGTAAATCCTCTAACAAGGTGGAAATTCTATTGAATTATTTTAAGACCTCTCAAAAGGCCACTCCTAGTAGGGTGATTAAATCCTCTAACAGGTTCACACCTAATAATGTGTTTTGTAACCTGTAACAGGGTTGGCTCCTAATAGGGCTCACTTCAGAAGAGTGAAAAATAGTAACTAGTTACATTGGTGTTTTTTCCCAAATTGGGTTTCCACATTAAATCCCGGTGTCTCATGTGTTCATGTTATTTCTCTTATGCTTGCAAGTTAATCACTAATAATGTTTTAAGATCTGCTAAAAGTAATTCACTCTGCATTTATCGAGTTACAAAAATTTATGTTTGTTTACCGAGCATCAACAACAATCATTTTTCTTAGTCTAAATTTTATTGTTGACATCTAAGGGATTTGGGATTAATTTTAGTAGTAACTGATTCCATAGCAAGGCGGTGTGAGTGTGGCTATTTTTGCTTAAAATAGTTAAGCAGTTCTTTCCCCTTTGGGGGTGGATCTTTTATAGCCATGTGTTGATGTTAGGAGTTGTTTCTATTAGAGAAAAAGGTTAATTTAATTTAATTTATTAAATTACCTTTTCTCTCTTCTTAAGATTTCATTTTATGCACCTTGCATTTCCATTTAATAATTAATTAGTAATTATTAAATATCGTTTACCTCTTAGGGCTTCCCTTTTAGGGTTTTGATCTCCTTCATCACATTTGATCAGTTGTAATTTCATTCATTATGTTTTGCACAAGAAAATATATTTTTCTTGTTTGTTGAGAAAACCCTTCTCTCTATGTTTTTATTTCTTCCTTATAACAAGTTATTTGCCTGTAGAATATCCAGGATCTGTGGATTTGTTCATCGTCAAATCCTACATAGTATCAAAGCCTAGCCTATGGCTGCTTGTTCTTGTTTAAAGAAAAAGAAGAACAAGGGTTTGACAGAATAGATCTAGCATTTTTTGGGTATTTTTTGTGAAGATAGGGGGGACTCTAATTTTTGGAGCACTTTTAGGCTAAACAGACTTCACGGTTAGATTCAAAAGGTGTCAAACCCCTCGTTTTCATATAAAATTTATCAATTTTGGACAATGTTGATTTAGGAGGCAAAAAAATTGCATAACAAGGTTGTACATCCTTTATACACAATCTAAGACGCGAGAAATCAAATAAAATCACAAAAAATTTGATTTTGGGCTAAAGCGATTTGCAAAACTGACTAGCGATCACCAAAACCGCTAGCAGTCCTGGTAAGTGCCAACAGTCTCCAACCACTTCACCCGCATGCCACTCTACTAGACACTACCACCAGTGACTCCTCCAGTGCACCGCCTAAGCAGTGAATTTTTTTTTTTTAAATAAATTTTTATTGTTATTCTGGGGGCCCTATAGTTTTTTTGCGATATCTTGAGCATATAGTGGTCTTTTTTCGATCTAAAAGAAGCACTAAAAAGTTGGTTTAGAGACGAAGACAATGGAGTAAGTATTTTTTGGATTTTTTTCTAGTTTGGTACCTATTTGTATGCTTGAATTTTTTTGATGTCTGTCATCTTTCGGGGGGCGTAACTTGTTCATTATAGCTCCATTTTTCGATCCAAAAAAAGTGTCAAAAAGCTCTTCTTGGGCCCTATTCAGATTCTCTATTATTTTTCATTAGTATTCTTCAAAGGTACATGTGATTCTAAACTGAATTATTTTTTCTCTTCTCTCATTTACGCATTCCTTCTAGCAACTGAGGTTCAGTTTTTTGTATTGTGGGGGGTGTTTTGTATTATTATTTTTGTTATTTACATTAGTAAAGTGGAAAAAATTTTCAAAAAAAATCTAACACCTTCTAAAATAATGGTCTAGACCTCTTCATGTCTAGAACTTCTGACCCCTCATAACTATCAGACATGGAAGACCTTAACGACATGACTTCTCCAGTCAAAAGGGTTGTGGTCTTGTTTAGATGTAGTGCAGCCAATTTTATAGAGGGCTTTTGAGGTCATGTAGCACAAGAACAAGATGGATGAGGCAATAGGATTGATTGCTTTATAGGTATCTGATAGTCTACAGTTTCATCTTGATGGGTGCAATATCCCTCTAACTATGTGGACCAAGCTTGAAGGCTTGTTTGGTATAGTGAATGAATTCTAGGCACTTCAGATTGAGGTAGAACTTACCTCTCTTGTACCATATTCTTTTCCTTCCATTGAGGACTTCTTGATAAAGTTCAATCAGTAGATATCTTTATCGCAGGTTCATGGAAAGACCAAGATAAACATTGAGTTCATTTATCTTATTCTTTCTAAGCTTCATGGAAACTTTCAAATTTTTGCTTCTACCTTATGTTCCACCAAAGATGCTTTGGATAATAGATTTACCATGCCATCCTTTGATTTTTTTTTGATCGTTTGACTTGAGAGCAAGCTAAGCTCTCTCAGTTGGATTCTCTCACAGGCTCACAGACTTATGCATTGGTAGCTCGGCCATCTTTAGGGACAAAGGAGAAGACACATAAATATCATTCTATAGAGTCTTACATTGATTATAGCACTCACAGTTCATCAGGGCCACCTCCTCCTAAGGTGGGTAAATCAAAGCCAGAAAGACTAAAGTGTGCTTATTGTAATAAGCTTAATCATGATGAGTCACATTTCTATGAGAAGAAGTTAGATGGCTATGTCAAACATGTTTTAAATTTGATAGCTCTCCTTCAGAAGAGCAACATTGATATTCCTTCTACTTCTCACAAATCTTCTTCTTCATCATCATTTCAGTTAGATGGTAAAGATATAGGAAAGGTTCATACATTATATGCAATTATTATTCCTCATTCTTCTATATGGTTACTAGATTCAGGTGCTTCACACCATATCGCATCTTCTCAGGATTTGTTCTCTTCTTTTGAGGCTTCTCTAATCCACACATTTTGATGGGGAACAACATTGTTATGATTGTACATGAGAAAGGTTATATTGACATTGATTGTGGTATATTTTATGATGTACTTTGTGTTTCATCTTTCTCCTCTAACCTTCTCTCTATTTATCAAATTACACACAGTGGGACAAGGAAGACAATTGAGTTTGCACAAGATTTAGTGCACATCAAAGATAGTGAGACAGGCAATATTATTGCTACAAGGATTGTTGATCATGATTCCCACCTATATTCCTTCTAACATTTTGGTCCACCATCTCCACTATTGGAGACTCGCTCTCCTTTATCACGAGAGTCTACTTAGGTGAAGTCAGGTCGCTTGTACTTATGTGTTGTTCCTAAGACCAGTGTTGTGGCTTCTACACCTCCACCTCTTGTTCAAATTCCATCTCTTGCACAAGATTACTCTTTAGCATTGCCTACTATTGTAGCTCTAGTCATCAAACCACCTACTGTAGTTTTTGAGGATATATTAGAGGACACACATCTTCTCTCAGATGACAGATTCAACACACCTATTATCTCACCTCCATTGGAGATTCCATTTTAGGATTCTCATGTTTTGTCCTTTGAGCATCAGCTAGGAATTCTAGCTACACCTTACATACATGGGTTTTATCATCCTTGTCCACTACCTTTGTTTCCTTCAAATTGGAGCCACATTGGTATGTTCATCGACGCAAGAGTTTTTCCATTCTAGAGGGGCTATGGAACCTCAAGCTTCTATCATGGGGGCTTTCATTATATTTATGATCTTGAGAGATTTTCTTGAGATGTTTTATTTGTGCATCCTTTTCTATCTCTTTTTGGAGTAGGGTTTTCCCCACTAGGTTTTCTCTATTTCTCCATTTCATAGAGATTTGATTGTGATTAGGTACCTCATCAAGCCTTGTTGTTAGGACCTAAGTTTGTTTTCAGCATTATAGTTTTCTTGCATTGTTTGTAGCTACTTTGTTGCTCATCTTAAGCGGGGGTGTTAGAGAAAAAGGTTCATTTCATTTCATTTATTAAATTACCTTTTGCCCCTTTTTAAAATTTCACTTTATGCACTTTGCATTTCCATTTAATAATCAATTAGTAATTATTAAATGTCATTTACCTCTTAGGGCTTCCTTTTAGGTTTTTGATCTTCTCCATAAGGATTGATCAGTTGTAATTTCATTCATTTTATTTTGCACAAACAAATATAATTTTCTTGTTTGTTGAGAAAACCCTTTTCTCTCTCTACTTTTCTTTCTTCCTTGTAATAGGTTATTTGCATGCAAGATATCTAGGATCTATGGATTTGTTCATCATCAAATCCTATAGTTTCCTCTCGATTGAGGATCCTATTGGCAAAAAATGTGGTAGGCCCAAGTTGCCTGAGCTGAGGAGTTGTATCTAGCTTTGGTCCCTAATAGGTCAAGCACCCTTGAGTATGTGGGTCAAGAGGTAGAGCACCAATAACAAAGGCATCTAAAAGACTGTATTCTCCATAAACCTAGTAGTTGATTTTAACCATGGAAAGAGTGGAGGATAAAATAGTCTCTGGATCATGGCAAGTGCTGGAGGAGCTAGTCATGGTGCTACCAATCTCGATTCCAAGATAATGGTTGTCATATGAAGCTTCTACCGCATTGCAATAAGCAAAGGATTTAGGATCAGCGTGGATGGTTATCTTAGTGTCATGATAGGGAAATTTGACACACTAATGATAAGTGGAGGGAACGACCTTCATAGCATGAATCCATGGTCAACCAAGGAGGATGTTTAAGGGTAGGTTGAGATCAACTACATGACATATTGTTTCCTGAGTAGAAGGGCCAACTCTGATAGGTAGCAAGATAATTTCTTCGATTGTCTGCTCCAAGTTATCATAGGCTTTGATAGTGATGACCTCATTTAGGATATATGCCTCAGTGTATCCAACCTATTTGATGAATTTCAAAGTACATAGATTTAAGGTCGATCCATTATCTATCATGACCCTTTTGACAGCAATGTCAAGAACCATGACAACGATGCAGAGTGGGAGGATATGATCTAGCTCAACAGCTGGGATGTCAAAAGTTTTGAAGGACAATGCACATGATGCAGAGAGATGGCCTACCAAGTTTTGGAATTTTGTGGCATAGATATCAGTAGGGACATGTGACTCATGAAGATCATTGTCAAGGATTTCTTTGCAAAGTGGACTAGTGCACAAAAGATCTAAAATAAAGATTTGAGCTGGCATATTCCCAAGGTGTTCCAAGATATTATACTATGGTCCTAATGGGGTAGGTACAGATGGTCCTGCTATGTTGAGTCAAGTTCTTCTTGTGGTAACTGCACATTGCTTATCTAGGCCTTTGATATTTATCACATTTATAGAAGGCTTCATCTGAGATATGGACCCAATCAAATTGCCATAGTCTAAGTATGTCGATGTATAGTTCTATGCTTTATCATGATTTTCACCTTGTTTGGTTGGAACATTATTTGGTTTGTTGGTGTTGTTGGTGGTGGTATTGTTTACAAGAGCTTTGCCTACATTTTTTTGTGTGGGGGAAATGTGTTTTGGTAGATCAATAACCCTGCATTTGGAGAGGCTTGTGCCCCCACTGTGATTTCCTTATGATTGATGAGAACTTGCACATAGTCTTTGAGTTGCATACACTTGAGGGTGGGATGCCCTTTAACATGATGAAATTTGCAGAACTCGTTCTCTCTATACTAGGGTGCCCTTGATTGATTGTGATGTAATGGTTGAGTCTATGGGTGTTGGATAAGATTGTCTTTGGCTAATTTTTCAAAATGCCATTAAGGGGTTCACCCAAATGGGTGTATACTCAGGGTTGTCTTTGGATGCGTGGTCTTGGTCCAGCTGAGATGGTAATGGCATTGGTGTGATTTTGAGGATTGGGTGTTTGGGTATTGTGTTGATTGCTCTATAATGGAGGTTGTTGATAGGATTGTTGGTATGTACTCTATTGATAGGATTGTTGGTGATAAAGTGTATTTTGTGAGTTGGATGTTGCTTCAACTACATGAACGTGTCAAGTGTTTCTGGCTCCATCGGTAACTACGTTTTTGTTTTTGTTCCAATACTGTGGTTTGTGGTGAGAGCCAATTATAATCTATTTAATGCTCTATTTTAATCTATCTTATTCACTTTCCTACATACTTCTCTATTTCATTTGTATCCCATTTCATTCCATTTTACCATTATAATGTTGCATATAGTTTAATATAATTAAGTAGTATTTAATATTGTTTTGGGATTAAAATATGGAAAATTCATTATTGATTATGTTTTACTAATCTTTACTACTATAGCATGTTGATTCATTGTTGTAGATCTTCCTATTATTTAACAACCTCTCGTCGCTTGCCAGTCAGGACTGTAACTTCCTGTCACCTTCTTCACCTTCTATGCATGACTCTTGTTGGTATTTATTTGGAGTATTCTCTATTCCAACAATATTGACAAAGGAATATGTTGAAGAAAACATAATGATATTATTATATTTATTAGAATTTTGCAAGAAATCACAATTCAAACATTTTCTATAGTCAATATTGCATGGCAATTTCTGAGAAAATGAAGAAGAATCTTAAAAATATGAGATATGGGTTTTGTCTAGAATAGAGCCAATTCAATTCTCTCGCAGCCAAATCTTCAGAAAGTGAACGAAAAAGGAGTTATGAGTGGTTTTATAAAGGCCAAAATTTCAGATTTACCATTTCGGCTAGATTTTCATATTATTTATTTGTTATATTATTAGAAAATCAATTTGCAAATAATTATCATATTGTTAAGAAATTAGTTTATTGTATTATAGAAAGAGTGTTCATATATTTAACACTCTTTATTAAAAATAAAACAATAAGTTCCAGCCATAAAGATTGAACTTCCATGATGAAAATGGAATTGTTTGTTTTATATGTAAAAGGCTATATAAGCCATCACATATTCAAGAGAGGAGGAGAAGAATGTATGAATCATAATATCAGAAATATATTATTGTGCTGAGCTGATTTAAGATTTCTTTGAGCATTTTCTTCAATCGGTTTGTTGGAAGGAAGGGTGCCCACTCTCCAGCAGCTGATAGACTGTAAATAATTTATTCTAGTGTGTTTGGCATTTGTTTATTATGTTTTATATTGTTATGTTTGATAGTTTAATAATTTTTGTTAGTTAATATTATATTTCTATATTCAATGAGTATTAATAATCTATTTTTATTTCAATGTTGCAGATCTAGTTGATATGGCTTTCAGATTTGATTTATATTATAATTTGTCTTAATTTATGTATTGTAGTTCCTATCGCATTCTTGTATTGTAGTTTCTGTAGAATTTTAATCACAGAATTAGAAGAGAAATAATTGTGCATTAAGAAATTATGTTATCAAATTAACCATCCATATCTTATGCACATTTATGGCTTATAGATCAGTTTGGTTTGTATTTGAGAGTTTTGTTTTTAGAGTATTAGATCTATTGAAGTTGTTATTGCCAAAAAATTATAGTTCTTGTCGCTAGGAAGTGACAGTTCCTGTCACCAAAATTACTTTAGTTTGATATAGATTTATTCTTGTGTGTTCTAGATGCATTCATAATCCCTCATATCATAAGCAACATCCCTTGAAGGCATATTGCTTGGACACCTTTTGCAAGCTTACGCTCTCGGATTGACACGAATAGACCAAGCTGAATTTTATAGTAAATTGTTAATTATTTGCCCCAGTGTTGGCCTATCATTTTGGCATCGTTGCTGAGGAAAGGTGTCAAAGGCATGTTAGCTTGATGAGTTGAGTTAGGAACAATGCATTAGGATGAAAGCTTTTGCAATTGCTAGCCTTGCTTAAGTAATTAATCTTAATTTGCGTTGCTTAAATCATATAGATGCATTGTTTTAGAGTTTGCAAGTAGGTTTTAGAAGTCAATTTCAATTTAACATTATCACTAGTTGTTGTGAGTTATTGTTGGTAAAGAGAAGAAGCTATTTTGAAGAAAAAATGTTTAAAATGATGCATTTTCAAGGTTGTTCAAGTACAACAATATTAGCTGCAAAATGTTTTTAAAATACAAAATTTGAACGGAACACAAGAGGAAAAATGTGCTTGGGCATTGCTCCAAGGTGTTGGCCCTTGACCCCATTGGTGGTTGCCACCCCTAGACCCATGCCTTCAATTTAAAAACAAAAGAAGAAATTGGTGGGGAACTCACATTGACCAAAGGTGAGATTTTAAAACCCTCTCTACCTAATGAGTGCAACTTAAATGTTCTTGATCTTCCATTATCACAGGTACGTACAAATTGTATCTTTATATATGACCAAGAAAATATCATTGATGAATTCTTAGAACAATGTGATTTTGATGATGAAAATCTAACCACTTGTTGTTCTAACTGCTATAGGAAAGATGCCCAATGTATATGCTCAAAAAATCATGAGAACATGGTGAATGAGGTACAAGCTATTTCTAATCCTTACCATGATAAGGGTGGAAGTGACCAAGTATTTCTTATAATGGATGAACAATCTCAAGCACCAACCCAAGAAGATCAAGGTATGCATTATGTTGGTAACATGTATTGTCACTCTAATTCATTACAAATTCAACATATTTCTTCAAAATGTACTTCTCCACCTAGGGTGCACAACGAATGTAATCATGCATGCTCACAACAACCTGTATATCCCTCTTATATTCCACCATATCCATTCTTACCATCTACATTTCAACCATCCTTCTTATTCCCATCTACCTTATCTCCTTCACACTTCTTACCATCTCATTCATATCATATTCTACCCACTCCACCATATCCACCAAATGAAACTATGTTGCCTCATACAAGACTTCATAATAAGGTGGTTAATAAACTTTCACGAATCCCTTCCCTTTACCATATAATGATGTGCTTGAAATTGATAAATCAACATTGGAATATATCAATGGACTTAAGGAATGGGATTTTGGTTTAATTAAATTAGAAGAACAATATTATTATTTATTGAAATATAATCAACTTTGTTCTTCTTTTCTACTTAGTGAATTTCAAATACCTACAAATGAGCCCATACTTCAAAATGCATCAATTTTAATTAATGGACTCATGAGTAGGTGTGTTAATATCAATCACGCTCTAAGTAATATTAAACCATATGTATTCCATATTCCACAAATGTGTTGCTAGATCCTCCAAGATCTATATTCTATTACTTTTGTACTTACGCATATTGATAGTTGGAGGCCTATGATTAAACTGTGCATTCCTCATATACTTGTTGATCTGTGACCAATAATTGATTAAGCATTATCATAAGGGATTCTATGCATTAATGGCCAAAATGTTAAAACCTGGATGATTGTTAACCCTCATTGTTTATTGTTTGCACTGTTCTAAGAAGACCAAATAAACTATGGATGATTCATTTATTTAACAAGGATCAAAGTATTAATATCCATGTTTTCTTTATTCTTGGTTCTTGTATCTTATAATGATCATTCGCTGATTATACATGCTAATTTCTTGATTCCTTGGATAAGGTGACTTCCCTCTGCTTTTATAACCTATAGTTTATTTGTGAATCCATCCATCAAATTATTGAAATATTTGATTTATCTATCATTCAATAAGGCTCACAAAATTCTAAAGATGTGTTACTCTCTTCAGGTTACCTAATTTCTTTGGTTATCCTAATGATTTCATGACCTTGTAGCATGAAGTTAAGTTGGGAGGAATCCCTCAAATCTTGTGGTTCTTGGATGATTTCAAATCAAGCTTCATTGATTGTTTTGTTGGTCCTTTAGCAAACCTCAACATGTGATGTCTCCACAATTCAAGGTATGTGCTCTAGTGTTAAATTTTCATTGCTATTATATGAACACAAGAGTTTATTTGTATTTATCCATTCTATCAAGTATCTATTCATAGTAATAACTCTATATATCATTTGTAAAACTAAATAACCTGCTTAATGATAGAGTTATTGAATGGATGATATTTATTTACTATACTTGATATGCTTGGTTTAGAGAATGTGGTTACAGGTTTCTTGTTGTGGTGTGATAATCTTAGAATCAATACCAGTTGATGATGCTTCTCTACACAAGCATTGCATAACACACTATGTTGGCTTTGTTCACATTGTGTGGGCTTGCTAGCTATCTGGTGCATATCCATTTCACTTGTGCTTCACTATTCAAGATCACATGCAAATTTTGGCATAGGGTGTTCACCACTTTGAGACAAGATTTCCTTTATTTGGTGATTAATTCAATGGAGGAAAGTATGAAACATGGTCTATGAGGTTCATGGTTATTCAACAACACATCTTACAATACTTTGAATACAATGCTAGCTACTACACTCCTTCCTCGAGTTGTGTCTCTCTAGAGTTCTGTGGATACATTGGTGACTACTATTGGTTTTCACTCCATACTCATATATTTGGTAATGAAGGTGTGTTACTTGCAACATTAAATTTTCCTACCATGGATATTTCACAAGCTTCACAAGAATAGGGTTTTATATCTTCAAGAGATGTCTTCTTATTTAGTCAGCATAGAAAAATATGAGAATCATCATCCTTGTGAGTAATACTCTTACCCAAGTGTCCCAGTATGTTTTGAAGCTCTACAATCAATTTCTAGATTCAATGGTGAGAGATACATAGATCAAAAATGTTTCTAGTGCAGTGGTTTGTGGTTCTAGTTCTGATGAGGTTATTCTTGGTGATCATTTCAAGTTCATTATGCAATCAAGTTTCAACAGTGCCTTCTATGTGGTCATGGTCAAAAATCAAGATTTGAATGGTATCATTTTTCATCATCCATATCAAGATTTTATTTCTTTGGTCATTCTATGCAGTTATTAAAAAATTCAAAAAAGAAAAAAGAAAAAAGAAAAATCGAAAAAAAGAAAAAGAAACAATAAAAGATCCAATAATGAAAACCTTCAAGCATTGTTGGCCAATTAATATCTGAAAACCAGTTTCTGGCAGATGTTACCTGCAAAATAAATCCTTAATGGTGAAAACTGTTTTTACAGCGCCATTAAGCAGTGAGTGATTGAAAACTGGCTTGCCAATGGTCACTTATCATTATCAAAATTTATTCAAAAAAAGAAAGAAAAAAAAAGCAATAATTGGTGTTCTTGGTTTTTCTACTAATCATTCTTTTCAGGAACACTCATTGGTTTCAGTGGTTCTTTTCACCTCCTGTCGCTCACTTCTACAACTCTGCTCCTCTTCAATGTGATCCTCACATCTTTGATCACCCCTAGTACGTGTTGCATGATCCATTGAGGTGTTTCAGTGGATTTTGGTACCTATTGTATGATCTCCAGTGCTTCATTTGATAATGGTGGCCCCACAGATTTCCCTCTTTGTCCCATGTTTTATGATTGCTTCCAGTGGTCTTCTCTTTGCTATTTTCAGTTAGATGGTGGTCTTCTGTGGTGTTGCAATACAGTTTTGGGTGCCTTTCTTCATTCATTTTTGGTTGATTGATCGCTTTTGGTGGCAATAGTTGCTGAGTTACTCCATCTTTTCACCTTGGTCTCTCTATCCGTGCATGTTGGTAAAACAATTGATTTTTGTGTTTTTCCTTATTTTATCTCTTAACTTTATTTGTATTGTTTATTATATTGATCGTTATGCAACACACCTACATACCCTCTCCTTGTTCCCCATGGACGGTCAACCTTTAAGTTGGGGGGAGGAATGTCATCCTATTATCTTCCATCCATCTCCCTTAATAATTCCATCATGCTATCCATTATATCCATCATATAATAACCTTCATCTCATCTCTTCTATTTCACCCATTTAAACTCCTCTTGTGCAAATTGAGATAAATTTCCCCTATATGTAACCTTTTGAACCATGATGCTATAAAAAGTAAAAAGAAAAGAAAAAGTAAAGAGAAAAGAGAAACAATTTATGAAAAGTTAAAAGAAATATCCCTATTTGAAAAAGAAAAAAAGAAAAAAACTTTTCATGTGAAGAAAAGAAAGGGATTTGTATTTATATATGGATTATCATGGTTCAGCGTAGAGACAAAGCCAAAGTGATAAATCCAAAGTACTTCTAGTTCAAACCAAATACCCCTTGATAATATTAATTGCATGAGGGTGTGCAATATGCTAAGTTGGGGGGAATGATGAGAGCCAATTATAACCTATTTAATGCTCTATTTTAATCTATCTTATGCACTTTCCTACATACTTCTCTATTCCATTTGTATCCCATTTCATTTCATTTTACCATTATAATGTGACATATAGTTTAACATAATTAAGTAGCATTTAATATCATTTTGGGATTAAAATATGAAAATTTCATTATTTATTATGTTTTACTAATCTTTACTACTACAACATGTTGATTCGTTGTTGTAGATCTTCCTATTATTTAACAACCTCCTGTCGCTTGCCAGTAGGGACTACAACTTCCAGTCACCTGCCAGTCGGGACTACAACTTCTTGTCACCTTCTTCACCTTCTATGCAAGACTCTTGTTGGTATTTATTTGGAGTATTCTCTATTCCAACAATATTGACTAAAGAATATGTTGAGGAAAACATAATGATATTATTATATTTATTAGAATTTTGCAAGAAATCACAATTCAAACATTTTCTATAGTCAATATTGCATGGCAATTTCTGAGAAAATGAAGAAGAATCTAAAAACTCTGAGATATGGGTTTTGTCCAGAATAGAGCCAATTCAATTCTCTCGCGAAAATATCTTCAGAAAGTGAATGAAAAAGGAGTTATGAGTGGTTTTCTAAAGGCCAAATTTTCATATTTACCATTTCGGCCATATTTTCATATTGTTTATTTGTTATATTATTAGAAAATCAGTTTGCAAATAATTAGTCTATTGTTAAGAAATTATTTAATTGTGTTATAGAAACTCTTTATTAAAAATAAAACAATAAGTTTCAGCCATAAAGATTGAACTTCCATGATAAAAATGGAATTGTTTGTTTTATATGTAAAAGGCTATATAAGTCATCACATATTCAAGAGAGGAGGAGAAGAATGTATGAATCATAATATCAGAAATATATTATTGTGCTGAGCTGATTTAAGAGTTCTTTGAGCATTTTCTTCAATCGATTTGTTGGGAGGAAGGGCGCCCACTCTCCAACAACTGATAGACTGTAAATAATTTATTCTAGTGTGTTTGGCATTTGTTTATTATGTTTTATATTGTTATGTTTGATAGTTTAATCATTTTTGTTAGTTAACATTATATTTCTATATTCAATGAGTGTAAATAATCTATTTTTATTTCAATGTTGTAGATCTAGTTGATATGGCTTTTAGATTTGATTTCTATTATAATTTGTCTTAATTTTTGTACTGTAATTCCTATCGCATTCATGTATTGTAGTTTTTGTAGAATTTATCACAGAATTAGAAGAGAAATAATTGTGCATTAAGAAATTATGTTATCAGATTAACCATCCATATCTTATGCACATTTATGGTTTGTAGATCAATTTGGTTTGTATTTGAGAGTTTTTTTTTTAGAGTATTAGATCTATTGAAGTTGTTATTGCCAGAAAATTATAGTTCCTATCGCCAAGAAGTGACAGTTTCTGTCGCTAGAATTACTTTAGTTTGCTACAGATTTATTCTTGTGTGTTCTAGATGCATTCATAATCCCTCATATCATAAGCAACATCCCTTGAAGGCATATTGCTCGGACACCTTTCTCAAGCTTACGCTCTCAAATTGACACGAATAGACCAAGCTGAATTTTATCATAAATTGTTAATTATTTCTTAATTATTTGCCCCAGTGTTGGCCTATCAGTTTTTCATTATATTGTCCTCATTCTTGGGTGTTTTTTGCAAAGTTTAATGACACCATATTTGATAAATCCCTATTCAAGGTCCATGCCTTTCTCTTTGATATCCTTGTATGTTTGGAGGCAATTCATAACCATGTGGTGTGCAAGATTAGTATGTGCATTGTTAATGAACATCTTAACGATTTGACACTCTGGGATAATACAAGAGATTTGTGTTGTGAGAGTTTTCCTTCTTTGCAAGTAATTAGCAAGGATTTTTCCTCCCTTTTGTTTGGCATGAACTAAGTCAACTATAGATAATTCAATCTCAACGAGATGAGTGTATTGGGCTACAAAGGCTTCTTACAGTTCAACAAAAATTTTAATGGTGCCATAGGGGATCTGGAAGAACCACTCAAGAACAAGCCCCCCTAAGCTTTTAGGAAAGAGGCGCATGAGAAACACATCATTGTAACCTACTTCTTGGCAGTGCATGAAAAATTCCTTGACATGTGTGACTGGATCTCCTTTTCCCCTAAATTTATCAAACTTAGGGACCTCAAAATGTTTGGGAAATGGTGTCATTATTATCACTCTATCAAATGGATGCGGACATACGACTTAAAATTTGAAGGTCTTGGATTATGTCCCATCTTTGAGTGCTTTTAGAGAATTTTTCATCTCTTCCCACTCAGGGTTGATAGGTGTTAATGGTGGTGCCCCTAGCCCCAGTGTCGGCTATGTTTCAGATTGGGTGGGTGAACATGGATAGTTTTGATGGGGTATTGTGGTGGGTGAAATGTGGATTGAATTGCAATTTGGATGGGATTGATTGGTTGTTGGGGTGGTGGTTGAATATACTATTGCATTTTTTGGGTAAGTTGTTGATATTGCAGTTACTGTTGGGGTGGATAGGTATGGGATTGCTACCCAACTAGATAATGTTGTTGTGGTGGTTGTTGCTGAAAAGGTGGTGGTGGAAATATTGGGGCTATGGTTTGATATTGTACATTATGCCTAACATGTGTTGGTTTTGCTCCTGCTTGAGAAGGCAACTGGGTGTTGATGGATGCCAAATAGTTGTTGAAGGGAATCATCCCTATTGCTGGTGGTTGTTGTTGTGGGATTGTTTGGCTACTTCGTAAGGGTGGCATAGAAGTAGTTGGTGATGGGTGGTATTGGATCGATTGGTGGTGGTAGTTGTTGATGTGCTTGAAAAGTTGTCATGAATGAAGTACTAAAAGGGAAGCTTGTAGTTAGCCCTTGTGATTGTCTAAAATTCCAAGGACCTAGTGGAAATGGAGTGGTGGTATTTGGCATAGATGTAAATAGATTAGAGGTGAAAAAAGGTGGTTTGGTAAGTCCTGTTGGTGGCATCCCTATGGTGGATTGTGACGCTAATTGGGTAGTGGGCTGAAATGTGCCAAATGTATTACTAGTGGGTATGGATGAAATATAAGCAACTCTCTAGGAGATGGAAGGTCTTATGATATTGAAGGGAATAGATGAAAACTGTGAAGTATTGGCAGCAACAATGCTAGAAGGGGTGGGTTGTTGAGGTGTTGTGTGGACTAGTGACTGTGCAATGGTGGGTTGATTGCTTTGCAAAATAGGAGCACCAATTTGGGTTGATGGGATATTTGAATCTATGGGTTTTGATTATGTCATTTGATTTTCGCTTTTTGGGATGAAATATGGACCAATGGGGGGTGATAGCCTACCACATAAGGGATGAGTAGGATTGGATAGATCTAAAGGTGGTGGTCTCCCAAAACCAAAGACACCAATGTCATCTCTTAGGAAATTTTCTATAATGGTTTCCCTATTCAGATTATGATGATGTTAACAATAGTTGCATGTCTTGTCTGGTTCATGAAAGCATCTATGTCTAGTGAAGGACCTAACTCTTCTAGATTTTGTTTTGGTGGATCATGTGTGATTAGAGGTACCGTTGGGTATGGTTGTGCGCTAGCTGAACTATCGCTAAGACTAGGATCCATGTCTTTCTTCTTTCATTTGTTCTTACCGAAATGTGTGGTAGGTGGCATGAAAAGATGATATTCCTAAGGATGAAATGCAAGATGTTTAGGACCAATGAGTGCAAATAGACATGGGTGGATGGATTTGCTAAATGTTCTTTAAGGATACAACTATAATGGTGGGATTTTCTAGGATGCATAAGGACATATGATAGATATGTGGGAAGGATGCTAACTCTAATGATATGACACCTAGGAAGCCTAAGGATAAGTGATATAATGCCAAAGTAAAAGAGAGGATGTTTTCCCTATGTGTAAGCTTAAGATGTGATAGTGTTGTCAACTCTAAGATAGCCTTGTGACCTTTGGAAAGACAAGAGATGATTAAGTGTGGAGCCCAACCTTTTTCTCAAGGTGATTAGGGACACAAATGACAAAGATAGATTACCCTAGATAATGCTTAGTTTAAGGGATAATCAAGATAATATAATGGATGTAGGATGTAGGGGAGACAATTCTCAACAAAGTGACACTAAATTCTTAAGTATGTTGGAGATAATGGAGAATGTGGGATCTATGATTTTTGAGTTTGGATGGGGCTGGATTTTCAAAAGCATGCCCTAAGGATGAGAAACCTAAAAATGCCTAAGTAGGATGAGAACCTATATGAAGACCTAAATCTATGATATGATAAGTGCAAAGTGTGTGTGGAAGAAGAGGAACCTAATCAAAGTGGGCATATCTAGTATAGTTGATAAGGCTTTGATTAACTCCACGCCTTAGGGTTAAGTTTTGAACTTTTTGATCCCACTTGGTTTGTAGAGAAACTTCAACACCTTCTTTCTCAATTTGAGCCAATTTAGCAAGTCTTGGGTTAGGTGTGTGTTTCTTGCATTCTGCTTCTATCTCTATATAAATAGTTGTTTGTGGAAGCTTGACCTTTTTGAACTTGGGTTTTGGTTGGTTTGACATGAGGTGGTCTTACTAAGATTATCACAATTGTGGGTTAAGGTACTAACTACACTAAGTATACCTTTTACTTTAAGTTGGACAGCATGAATATTTTGGATAGCAAAACAGGTCTAGGTAGATAAGAAATGGTGTTATCGAAGGACAATGTAATGGTTCTTAGTTTAAAGATAAGGGATAAAGTAGAGAAAACTAGACATAAGGTTGTTGTGAATAGACTTGCTAACAACCTTCTTGAGATGGCAAGGACAAGTTTCTCTTGATAATGGTTGGTTTTAAGTAGATATGCATTGATTCTTATCAAAGGATGGTGCAACGAATTTCATTTTGGAAGAGATGAAGTAAAACCAACAAGACTATGTGTTGTTGTGAATAGACTTGCTAACAACGATTTTCTTGAAACAACAAGGATTAGACTTTTTCAATAAATGGATATGGTATACTATGAGAAAAAAAAATCTCAAAGGGCAAAGCAACTTTGAGAGAGACAGACAAATAATCTCTTTAGCAAAAAGGATTTGATGGTAACCACCAATGTGTATGTTCTACAAATATTTTTCATGAGGTCACTTGCACAAATAAGACAATTCAATCACACTTTTTATCCCTAAGGTCAATTTGGTTTCAATGTGTTATTCATTAGGATTGTTGGGAGGAGCACATCTTGATGTTTTCTGGATCTAGTGCAATATTTCCCTCTAATTGAAGAGGTGATTTGATACAAGAGTTAATCAAAAAAATTACACGTCAATGATCCTTCAAGGTATGACAAATAGAAGCCCCCCTTCTATAGGGATAGTGACTCTTGGAGATGAAACCCAAGTAGCCTTATGCCTCTACTCAGGAAAACACATATGTCAGGTAACTTTATAGAAGCCTTACATTATCTTGCACCATGAGTAACACACCAAGGATAAAAGGGTAGTTACTAATTTGGTTCGTAATAAGATCTATGGAGTCAGCCACTCAATTGTTACGTATGTGATCCACTTAAGAATCTATTTCAAACATGTTGAAATCATGGGAAAATTTTCCCACCTCAGGCTACCCCCAAAAACACATTGCCCAAACTTTCCTGATGGAGCAAGAAGGTTTACCCTTCCTCTCATTTATATACCAACTAGATTATTTTACTGGTTTGAGGTTCTATCCAAAGAGGACACGCTTCCTAGAGGATTATGAACTTGCTAGAAGCACTCCTAGGTTGTTGCGAATGATCTTGCTAACAACTTTTGGTACATGTGTCATGTATTTAAATGGTCCTAGTTTGCAAGAAATAGTTAAGTCAAAGATGTGCTAAAAGGCACAATCTCAAGACACGCAAGGCACTTGATTCATTCTATTTTTTAAGCTTTTAATGTGTCCATCCTATTAACTACTTGAAGAAACTTGTGATTAACATAAAAAGTTCATTCTAACTTACCAGCGATGGTCAACATAGTAATTCGAGTCAACATAAGAAAATCGCTCATATGAAAGATTTGAAAAGGATGGGAATAAGAGAAATTTCTCTTTAAGGCATCCAAGATTGTGTGAATTTGTTTTAAGCACTGAATTTTGAAGTGTTTAATCCACAATGTTCATTTAACACTTAAATCAAATGTTCATTGTATCTATTCATTTTAATACTTGGCATTCAAGATTTGTGTGCTTCTTAATCATTCATTCCATTTAAAAGCATGTTAATTTATCTTTAAGGCATTCAAGATTGAATTTGATGATAGCAAAAAACTAAAGTAGATTGATAAGAAGACAATTAAGGGACCAAATAGAGAAAAAAATCCACACATTTTTCCTTATGCAAGAATTCAATAGAACAAATTAAAAACACTAATGAACCTATTGGAGTCAACCTGTAATCCTCTAACATGAGAGTGTAGTCAAACAACATGGGATCATGGTACCAAAACTGATGAAAAACAAAAAAAAAATTGGGCTATGGAAGAGATACTTATAGAATGAACTCACAATAAGTCAATCCCATAGATTTGGTTGGCATTCCTGTTGACAAGTTTAACCATGGATTTGAGGGTAGAAGTTTAAACATGATTCCTAGGACTGAATGTTTTGGCAGAGTGATCCCACAAGTATTGCAAGTGAACCCACTAGCAGTAACATGTGTTCCCACAGATATATTGGAGGGAAAGAATGCTGAAAGAGAATTTAATAACCATGTGACAGGTTAATTTTGTGGTTAGTTCAATTCCTCATTTGCTGGTTTGCAATCCTGCAAATTTCTTCCCACAAACTTGCAACTGCAGGTTCGCAAAAACTATTTGTTTTTGGGTTTTTCTATTGGAAAATGGATAGTATGATTGGAAGCATGTCTCTTATATTGTGATTAATACACATGCATGTTGGAATTTACAAGTGGGAAGATTTACTTCTGAGAAGGGTGGGGGGTGAATCAGAAGTAACTAACTTTAACCTTTTAAAACTTTTAGCTGAGATCATTCACATGCATCTAACATATCTACTTAACATAAAAAATAAAGACATGTGTGAAAATAGATAACACAAGATTTTGGTAACCCAGAAACCCTCCAGAATGAGAAGGTAAAACTAGGGTGGGGATGACACCCATAAAGTATCACTGCAACAATATGTAACTATTTAAGGTTACAAAGTGTGACCACTTCCAATGGTCTTCCCTATGAAAAGCCCATCCTATTAGAGACTTTACACACTGTTAAAAGTGACCAAGTTAAAGGAATTACAAACGCTCACTTGGATTGTTACCCTATTAAAGGATTTAGCACCTTGTTTAAAGGCTTACAACATGGGTATTAGACCAACCTATCATCATAGGATTTTCATTCCCAATACAATGGCTAGAGAGTATTAGAAAGTCTTGACCTGGTGACTTGTAATCTTCAATTGTTGATTCCAGATCAATATGTCTCTCCTCAAAATTATGATACTCTATTCTTAATCAGCTAAATTCTACAATATTGTTCTGTTTTTCTAAGTCTTTACACCCCTCTGCACTTAGCTAGCTTTCTCCCATAAATTCTTACTCATACATACACAAAATGGGGTTTTGTCCTCCTTTTAAAGGCTTTGAAGACTTAGGGTTAGGTATGAATCTATGATCAACATTCGTTCTTCTTTTCCCACTCAATTCTTTCACTTTTCCTATTGGTTGCATGCTTTCTCCATTTTTCTTATTGGTTGTATGCTAATTACATAGGGAATGCAAAAGATTTGATCTTATCTTCAAGAGCCTTTGAGATTCATCCTGAGTCGAATAAAAAATGGTTTACATCTGAGTTTGTGAAGATACAAACTCATATGATGATTTTGTGTTACTTGACACTTATTAATTGTTGATGCTCAACACATATAGGAATTTTGTCTCACTCGGCTCCTATAGTAATTCTGTTTTGCTTCGCATCTATACTTTACTCGGCACCTATAGTGACTCGGCATCACTTACCACTCGACACTTGAACTTTGCTCAGCACTTGAAGTTCACTCAGCACCTATTGAATCTCTAGCTTGACACATACTATAGCTTGACATCTGTATTATACTCGGCATCATCTTGAGAATTGGTTAAGTGTGTTGACACTCAATTGTCAAAACCAATCTGAGACCAACAATCTCCCCCTTTGACATGACTAGCAAAAACACTTAACTAAGCATTATGAGTTTGGTCTCTATGAGTATAATACACATTCTGTTTGGCATATGTACAAAACTTCAAAAGCTTGTTTCAAAATTTTGTAGATGATTATATACCTCAAAAACTTGTAACTCCCCCTGAGCTAATGTGACATTTCTGTAACCAAAATTCCTTAAGCTGAATTTGTCTCATGCTGATATGTCTGATACTCTTTTGCCTTATCTACTCTGTATCTAATCTGTGTCTACTCTGTTTGTAATCCCCCTTTGTTTATGCTCTATGTCTACTCCCCCTTTCACACATCTCCTTATTACTTCCTCAAAAGTTTGATTATCTCCCCCTTTATCTATATAATGTACTATCTCCTATCTTTATTATATCTCCCTCTTACATGAATATCTCCATATATTTCTCCAAAAATGTAATTTCTCCCCCTTTTTGACACTTATGTTAAAGGGTCCTAAGAATGAATGGAATATCTAGCCAAAAATGTTTTATTTACCTCCATTATCATCTTTAGAGAAGCATCCCAATTGTCTAAGGCAATTTTTAGTGCTTTGAGCTGGATGGTTGTCTTTGTTGCAAGATGTACAAGGCCTTCTAATGTAGAAAGATTAGGGCCTTTCATTAAAACATTTTTTGCATAGGCCACTTCCTTATGTAGTACTTCTAGATGTGGGGTAATAGCACACTGTATCTATATTAATTTGGCCTTAACATTAGCCTCTTCTCTTGTTAATATAGCTAACTCCTTCTAAGTGTGAAGCATTGTTGCAAAATGCTTCTCACTTTGAGTTGGATCCTTAGGTAGCTATGTGCTAGATATCTTAAGGTTCCTCTCCAAGCTCAGTATTCTTTGGCTAGTCTCTTGTGTGAAATATGATGAATCACATAGTTTGGAGTACAATGAGAATATGTTCTCAAGTACTATTTTAACTTTCTCAACCTTTTTAGCTAGTTCAACCTGTGATAGTGCTATCTCACTGGATATCTTCTCATTAACTTTCATTTGAAATTTCTTTTTAGACCATTCTAATAATTTGACATTAGTATCAAGGTCTTCATTTTGTACCTAGTCCACTATGTTGGACAGTTGCTCCATGGTGGGCTTTGTTTCATCGGGTACTGACAAGCTAAATGCATCAAGGAAGATGTCTTTGATTTCTACTAATGCTTGCCTCTATCTATACTCATTTATGAGTATCTCCTGCTTCTTCCTTCTCTCCAATGCCTCTTGCACTTCATTTATCTATGTTAGGTTCATTTTTTTAAAGTCATAACTTGATATGACTATTTCTTCATCAAGTGCAAGGTCTCCATAGTGAAGTACCCTTGCTACCTTGGTGGAGCTCAAGCCTGGTGCTAAAACTTATAGTGGTACTGCATCAGTGCTTAGTTGCTTGGTAGGAGTCCCTGAGGTAGGCAAATTTACCAGTGTCTATATTGCCTCTTGCTCTCTTTCCTTGGGGGTTTTCTCCTCTTCCTTATCTTCTTCTCTTCTACCTTGATCAATGATAATTATTTGAGGAGGTGCACCTTGACTTTGTGCTATAGGAACCTTTTGTCCTATCTACTCCTTTGTTGACTCCTTGGTAGTTGTTATTATTACTGTGGGATCAACCTTAGAAGTTGTTTCTTGTGATGCTTGCTCTTTTGGTTGATCATCTATAGTTGTGGGAGGTTGTGAAAGTGGTTCTATGTGTTCACCTTCTCCTTGGTAATTTTTGCAACAACTTTTTGCAACTCTTCTACACTCACCAAAATAGGATTTGTGCACAACTGTGATTGCAATGTTGTTTGGTGAAGGATCTTTTTGAGATCTTCTGTAGTTAGTGGATTGATGTTCTAACTTGAGGTGTTAGGAACATCATTTATAGTTATAGTTTCTACAGATGTAGGCATTGTATGTGGAGGACTTGGTGGTGGCAATTGGGTGTCTTGGACACTCTATTCTTGTTGTTGCTCCTCAACTGCTTCCTCATCACCTTTATGTGTCTCGTTCTCCACTATTACCTCTTCTTTCTCTTTCTCTCCTTCTTCCTCTTTTTCATTTTCTTCTCCTTCCTCATCATCATTTCTTCCCTCAAAGGGATCTTCTTGCCCTTCCTTGACAGTGGTCAATCCATAAATCAATTTCCACATTTGTGTGGATTTCTTTACAACATATTCAATTTTATTTTGTAAAATACTGAAGGCTCTATATTTGGGTGCAAATTTGCTCCCATGTTTCTTGTTAGCCTTGTTTATTTGACCTTTTGTAAGGTCTAGCATTACATGAGCCAATGTTGACTCTCTTATTTCCTTCTCCATTTTTAGGTAATAATGCCATTTATTTTCAACTATTGAGGTTAGCTCCTTAGGCGTAGAATTGTCAAGTTCAAGTGGGGTAGTCTTGAACTTGGCCATCATAGTGTAGATAAACTCTTCCACTATGTTTTGTTCTTCTCTTGACAATCTATTAAAATCAATGCCTTTTAATCCAGTCAAATATGCATTGTCCCTAATGTTGTCACAAACATTTTCAAGATTAGATTTGGTAGTGTGACTTACCACTCTGAATTGATCATTGTTAGATTCAGTTCTCTCTTCATCTGTCTCTAGTGGTGCCACATATTTCCTTCCTTTCCTTTCTACTGCCCTTCCTTGCTCTGTGGCTTTTTACTTTTCCTATTCTTTAGCCACCTTAGTTGTAGCCCTTGTGTCCGCCCTTGTGGTAGGCTTGGCTAGGCTCAGCTTTGTTGTTGTTTTCTTCTTCTCTTTGGGCTATGCAACAGGCTATTTCTATGCCTTTCTCTTCTTAGGCTCTGGCTTTGGTGCTTCCTGCTTGACACCTTCTTCTTTTGCATCCTCACCCATGCCTTGGGTTGATGTAGGTGGCCCTTGTTCTTGTTCATCTTCATCTTCTTCTACTTCTTCACCTTCTTCTTCTTCAACAGTCCCCTCACCAAATTTAGCCTTTAGCTTCTTTACAAGTTTGTCATTTTTCTTTAGTGTTGGAGGTAGTCTTCAACTCCATGTCCACCTTTGATCTCACCACATCATAAGTACCAAAATGTGGTGCACTCTTGTCCACTTCCTTAGCTAATAATGCAGTTATAGCTGCAGATGCCTCATCTATGTTTATCTCATACCCAAGAGGTCTTAACCATCTAACCCTTGGTGTAGCTGCTTGTATGTAAGTATAATCAATATCTACAAGAAATCATACATCATTTACGTGTTGTTCTACCAATGAAATTGGTATCCTTAGCCTTTTTTTCATGGTCTTCTTGAAATCTTCAAAGTAACTTGTCATAAGGGTTTCAAAATTAGTTCCCATTTGTTCTATATATTCATTAACTTGAGCTATTATAGTCCCATTGGTTTTCCAGTTGATTTTACCATAGGATGCAAATTCATTCTTTACATAGAAAAATATGCAAATCAAAATTGCTCCAAACTTGCACTATGCTCCCTTTGTTCTCCTTATTGCTGATAAGTTCTCATTGATTTGTTGCAATTGCAGTTTTGCAAGATCATAAGTATGATCCTTTTTCACTAGTTTGTAACCAACATCCACTGCAATGCATGGTACACTGTTAAGTCTACTGGATTGATAAAATTTATGTGAAATGACCCTAATAGCAATGTCAACAAGAGGGTCTTGGATAGTGTCTATTGTCATTCCTCTCTTGTTCCATTTGGCACCAGTGTTCTTTTCGATAGCTTCCTTGGAATCACTTCTAAGGGTTTTGGGCCAATCTAGGGTTGGATACCTTGTTACTCTATGTACAATCCTTTTTGTTATTTTCACTGGACCATCCTCCAACCATAAACTTCCATCATGAATTTTGTTGAGCACTATCTTGATCCATTCAGTTTCGAAAACTGTGGGGAATTCTAGTGCACGCGTCAAACCCTTCTTCTCTATAATTTAATACTCTTCTTTCAAGACCCCATTTTCACAAAAAATTTCATAGGCTTCCCTCATCTCCATATCTCCTATGGCTCTAATTTTGTAGTTGTAACATCTTCTAACATCTTGGACCATAATTACTTTAGGGGGTATAACAGATAGGGCTTCGACTGGATCATTTTTGTATGCCACTTTTGGGATTGGCCAAAAATCTGGTTGTTTCACTTCGTTTGACACTAGTTGGACCTCAAACGGCTCTTTCTCCTATGGTTTCCTAGAACTAGAGGCCATTTGTGCTAGCTAGGGTTTTAACACAAAGAAAATGTGAAACTACATAGCTCGACACTAGTGTAAATACCTTAAAATTGATGAAAATGTGTTGAGTCACTTTTTAAATCTACTCAAATGTTGGATTCTCTGCTTTGAAATCATTTTGCACTCTTCTTCATCTTTTCTCTTCATTCATGATGAAGAAAAATGATTCAAAATGCGATAATATATCCTATTTTTATAGCATTTAATGCTTAGTGCATTTACATCTATCCAATTGGCATCTTAAGAATTTTTGCATTACTCGGCTTCCATTTTCCTTCCAAACACTCAACATCCACTAAAGTATCCCTCACTCGGCTTCAACTAAATTTCTCTTCACTCGGCTTCCACTACCAACTCAACTATAACTAGTCATTCGGCTTCTACTGACTTTGGCAATCAACTCGGCATGCACTAGGATTTTACTCGGCATCTGAAGGCAACTTTTCTAACTTGGCAACACTGATGAAAACTTGAAGTTTTAACTTTGGATCTCTATTCATGCTAATCTTTCTTTTTCAGTACTTGCTTGTCTAGGAATTGATGTATGATAAAGCTTTGTAAATCATTCCCACATTCCTTCTCTTTGCTTAGTTTGATGAAGTGTGACCACTTGACCTTTTAGGTGAAGTGATCCCTTCATTTGATGTACTACTCTCGTCTTCCTTCTTCCATGTCTTATTCATTTCTCCTCTGATATGTTCAACATCTACCTTCTCTTTTCCTTGGTTGATCTCTAAGTTGGGTGCCTTTGACCTTGTTGGGCAATTCCTACTGATATGACCAGTTTTCAAACAACTAAAACATATATGGTTTGGCTGAGCCATCTATTGTAGTTTCCACTGAAATGTGTTCTTATGCAATTTTTAGGGACGTGTCCATATTCTTGATAGTAATGGCAGCTATACCTGGTGTTGTAGTCCCAATTGTAGTGATGTCCATGATTATTTCCCCTTGTTGGTTGATTAGGTGTCCACATAGGCTTTGATCTACACTCAAAAGCTCTGTGTCCATACTTCTTCCAATTGTAGCAGTGACCTTCAAATCTTGGTGTTCTGATAGTCCTAGTCTTGCAGTTATGTGCTTGATGTCCTTGTTTGTTGCACTTGTGACAGTAACCCACATTCTTAGGTTTGTCATGCTAATTGAAATTCTTGCTACTGCATACATTAGAGGTATGTCCTTTTTTACCACAGAAATGACAAGTAGGTTTAGTGTTCTTACCTTTGTCACTCCTTTCTTCTGCAGTCTCGGATGAATCTCCTTGTTCAATGCTAATGTAACCTAGTCCTGAAGTATCATTGTTGGCTCTTGGTGATTTCAGTAGCTACTCAAAGTATTTGATGGCCTCATTGGGTTTGTTGAAGCTCTTTGCAATCTCCTTCTCTCTTTTTAGTTCATTTTGCAGTTGTTCATTTTGCTTCTTTAGTTTGGAGATCTCAATGTCCTTGACATTCAGATGGTGTGCATTTGTCATCTGGCTTAGGGTGTCTAGCTACATGTTTGAAATTCTTGCAAGTTCAATTGACTTTTCTTCCAATCTGTTGGCAAGATTTCTCTTGTCTTCTTGAAGCATAGCCTTATCTTCAATGGCTCTTTTCTTTTGTTCAATCACCTCACAAAGCATCATGGCTTGTGATTCTTGTTCAATCTTGAGAGTTCTGATTTCTTCTACTTAAGCTCTATTCTTCTCCATCAGGTCTATAATTACTGCATAAAACTCTTTCGAATCTCCAGTTGAAAACAATTTTGAGGTGTCAATCTCCTTGTATTGTGTATCATTCTCAACTATGACAATCTCTCTTCTTTTCTTTAAAGATTTTCTCAGTTCTTCTCTTGCTTCTTCCAAAGTGTGTAGAGCAAGTTGTACATCAATTGCCTGATTCTCTATGATCTTCCCAAGTTTGTAGACTTCCATTTCCAAATCTTTTCTCCAAGCTGTAAGGCTCCTTCTTGTGAGAACTTGTCTCTGATACCAATTGTTGGAATTTACAAGTGGGAAGATTTACTTCTGAGAAGGGCAGGGATGATACCCACAAAGTATCACTGTAACAATATGTAACTATTTAAGGTTACAAAGTTTGACCACTTCCAATGGTCTGCCTTGTGAAAAGCCTATCCTGTTAGAGACTTTACACCCTATTAAAAGTGACCTAGTTAAAGGATTTACAAACACTCACTTGGAATATTACCCTATTAAAGGATTTAGCACCTTGTTTAAAGGCTTACAACATGGTTGTTAGACCAACCTATCATCATAGGATTTTCATTCCTAATACAATGGCTAGAGAGTATTAGAAAGTCTTGACCTAATGACTTGCAATCTTCAATTGTTGATTCCAAATCCTTGTTCTGCTCTGTATGTTCTGATCCTTCCTTGATCTAATATGTCTCTCCTCGAAATTATGATACTCTATTCTTGATGAACTGAATTATGCAATATTGTTCTTCTTTTTCTAAGTCTTTACACCCCTCTACACTTCACTAGCTTTCTCTCATAAATTCTTACTCATACACACACACAATGGGGTTTTGTCCTCCTTTTAAAGGCTTCGAAGACTTAGGGTTAGGTATGAATCTACGATCAATATTCATTCTTCTTTTCCCGCTCAATTCTTTCACTTTTCCTATTGGTTGCATGCTTTCTCCATTTTTCTTATGTTGATTACATAGGGAATGCAAAAGATTCAATCTTATCTTCAAGATCTTTCGAGATTCATCTTGAGTCGGCTCAAAAATAGTTTAGATCTGAGTTTGTGAAGATACAAACTCATATGTTGATTATGTGTTACTCAACACTTACTAATTACTGATGCTCGACACATATAGGAATTCTGTCTCACTGAGCTTTTATAGTAATCCTATTTCGGTCAGCATCTATACTTTGCTCGACACCTATAGTGACTCGGCATCACTTATCACTCGGCACTTGAACTTTGCTCGTCACCTAAAGTTCACTTGGCACCTATTGAATCTTTGGCTCGGCACATACTATAGCTCAGCATCTGTATTATACTCGGCATCATCTTGAGAATTGGTTAAGTGTGTTGACACTCAATTATCAAAACCAATCTGAGACCAACACTACAAACAACATTAAAAGCCTAACATTCAAAACAAAAGGCATAATACGTTAGTTTGGTTAATTAACAGACATAAGTGTAGAATATGATCAAAAGTGTCTCGAATGTGAGGTCCCACCAGGCGTGCCAGAATGTATGCTATGAAATCTAGTGTGCTGAGAATATTAAAACTAATTTAACATTCACAAAATATATTAAATAACATTACTTATGATAAGACAAAGGAAACACTATATAGGAAGGAAAACCAAAAATGGTGAGCTCCCCAAGTGCAACCTTGATGTTTCGATGTGTCCAAGTGATGATGGATGTACGCTCAAGTGTGTTTCAAGCCTTCAATAGGTAGGAGCCTTCAAAGGGGTAAAGCATGGTGTATGGGGTGGGTATGGATTTTTGCATGGTAAGGGTGAGCTTTGATGACTTATTCTTCAAAGGGACATTATAAGTTTATATGAGAGTCAGATGATTTTTGAGAGGGAAAGGGTCTAATTTATAGGCCAAGGGGTAGTGAATTGGAGGGCCAAGATGCAAAGCTGGAGGTTTGATGAGGAAGGGCTAGGATGCAAGGAAGGGGAAGCACATGGATTGTGCTTCTTCAAAGCCATAACCTTGTGACAAGTGTCATAAGGGAATTAGATAGGGCAAGTGAGTCAAAATAGGTGGTCAAGGGGAGTTCTGAGGGAGGAGGAGTGTGGAAGAGAGATGAAAGAGGCATTAAATGGGCTATTAAGGCATGTAAGAGTTATTAATTCTCTTAGATAAGAATGTAAGAGGATGAGGGAGGACTTTGACTTTGGCTTGGCTTAGAAAGTCTTAACCCATGTTTAAGGTTGTGCACATGTTTAGGGGGGGGGATTACGCTTAGCTTAGGAGGGGATTAGGAGGGAAGTGACTTAGGATTAATGAGATAGGTTAATTAGCTGGCTTAGTGAGGTTAGTATGGGTGAATGGGTTGGATTTGGGTAATGATAGGGTTTAGGGATGGTTAGGGGTTTGGAGGTGATTTATTAAATGATTTATTTAATAAAAGGGAGATGTGAGATTAAATAAAATAGGTATAGTGCAATTATTTAATTTTAAAAAGGAATAGGGATTTAATTGACAAATTAATTTTGGGTTATCATTTGATTTTATCAATTAGACTATAGTTAATTAAATTAATTAATTAACTAGGGGATGACGATTAATTAATTAAATATAAAATATTTAATCAATAATGTCCTAGAAGATGACTAAATAAGATTACTTAGTAATGTAATTAGATTTAGGTGTCTACAGTTACAACTAGTAAGGAAAGGTAAAAATTCTATTTTGATTTGTAAGCCTTCATTGTGTATGTGTTTATTAGCTTAGATTGATTGTTTAGACATTGTCACATAAATTTTCATACATCCTCCTTAAGGAAAACTTGTTACTTGGTCCTTTCTTAGACTTTTGTTGCAATGGTAACCTATCATAACTTGTTCTTCCATCTATAAACATCTCAAACAAGGGATTAGGTTCAAAAAAAACTTATTCTTTTGTTGTCCTCCATGTCAACCTTTGATGCCCTATTGTTGCAACTTATTTCCTTCCTACATCTGATCTTTTTGCCTTTCCCCTACTATCACAATCTATAGACTTTTTCCATTCTTCATCTCCATAGCTAAAGGGCACATTATGCTCCCCACCAAAATTGTATTCTTTCACATGTTTTTGGATTGTCAGACCATTTTTTTTCGCATTTTTTCATAGATCCTTGCATTTCTTTGTTAGCCTCCAATATAAAAAATGATGCCTTTTTCATCAAACATTCTTCTATAGGTATGCTCCTTGCATGTTCTTGTGGATTGACATATTCTTTCCTTCAAAACAAATGACTCTTGATTCAATTGAACCATTACCTTGCAAAGGCTTCAAAACATATTCCTTACCATCCTTGTGGACTAGATAGGCGTTCTTATACCCATCATGCATTTTCCTCCTCTTTGACTATCACATCCTTCTTAAAAGTATATAACAACATGTCATAGGCACCACATCACATAGTACCTCCTCCTTATACTCACCAAGCAAAAAATTTGCATAGGCTTGCTCCCTAACCAAGATATTTTGTTCATTACTTACCCAAAAGGGTCTATAAGGCCCAGGGTGTTCAAACCTCCTCAAATGTAACTTCTCAACCATCTCATATGAAATAAGGTTATCAAGTGAACCTGATTCTATGATTGTTTTACAAACTTTACCTTGACTTAGGCAATTGGTTATGAAAATTGAGACCTTTGGTCTTCTCTGTTGCAACATTGCTCCATTCCTTACCATAATGAAATCAACTTCAATGTAGGGATTTAATGCTATACTCTTTTCTTTCTTTGAAACTTAGTTTCATTATTCCTTTGTTGCTCCATGCATCAAGGTGATACTTTTATCAGACTTTCATGTGTCTTTCTCAGGGAGTTTGTAGAAAGGATTTCCTTCCTCCCCATAGTTGTAGAGCTTTCTACTAAATGAACCTACTCATCTTCCTACTCTAGACCTTCCACCACCTCTCTACTAAAAAAATAGGCTCCTTACCTTTATTATTGTTTCCTTTTACACAAAAATCATTATTCTTACCACCTCTACCTCTATTTTATTGGGCTCTCCCTCCTCTTCACCTTTCTTGTCTCTTCCTCAACTTCTCCTCAGTCTTGGTGGCCAACTTGTAATACTCCTCAACAATGTTAGGGCAATTCAAGCTTATCTCATCTTGAATGTTTAACCTAAATCCACTGACATACCTTTCCACCTTCCCTTACTCTTAGTCAATATGAGAAACTCTGATGTCTAATTTGTGGAACTCCTTAGTGTATTGGATGTCCATGTCCTTTTGTCTTAAGTTTTGCATCTTCTTGTATAATTGAACCTTATAGTCCCTTGGAAGGAACTTTTCCCTCATCTTACTCATCATCCTCTTCCATGATGTGATCTTAGGCAACTATTTATTTCATCTCTCTACCTACAATAAATCCCACCAAAGTAAGACATGTCCCTTTAGCCTTGATTGTACAATCGTCACTTTGTGATACTCCTTCAAATCTTCATAATAAAAAAAGTTCTCCACTGCACTAAACTTTGTAATAAGTTCATGTTCATTCATTTTCCCATCATACATGGGAATATTTGACTACACCTTATAATAATTTCTTTTGATGGCCTTAACGAACTCTCATGTAATCAACTCTCTTTTCATCTTCCCTCATTCTACTCTCAATTTCTTATTTTCCTCTACTTGTTTTTTAACAAGCTTGGCAAGCTTTATGTTTGTCATTCTAGGATGCATACCTTGAACCTCTCTTTCAAATGTGTCAAAATCCTCAGACGTGTACCTTATTCTCTATCTCAAAGATACTACTATGCTTTGATACCACTCTGATGCAAAGGGGTAGTGGGGCTTCACAAAATCTTATCAAATGCACAAATATGTTGTTGTTTCTCAATGCCTTCCAAAGCAAAAGTGGGTCAAATCACCCAACCCATGTACTCAATCTTCCCAAGGACCCAAAAGGACTATAAGGGTATTTAATCATCCAATTCAACCTATATGATCGACTTGCAAAGTTTCAAACACCTATCTCCTAGGCAAACTCCAATGTGTTGTCCTACTAGGCCTAAAGAGTAATTAGGCCTCTAGAAACATAAATTAATTATTTTCTCCAAAAAAATCCAAACAATTTTAGAAAAAAAAACATATTTGAGCTCTTGTTGGGCTCTTCTTCAACATATCCCAGACTTACTATAGGGTACTTTGGACCATCACACTCAACAAGTCAACTATGATTATTTTTAGGCTAAAATGAGGGCACTTTTACAAAGGGTGACCTTGCAACTTTGTCCAGAGTGTTATTATTGATCCAATTAGAAGAATATCAAGTCATTTTGGTGCTACAAGCTTCCTATACTCAAAAGCCCCAAATCTCTCCATAAAACCCTCACTAGCCTATGGCTTTCTCAATCTCACCCTTCCCAAATCAATTTTGACCAAGAAAAAGTGAATTCACCATATCCTTGGAACCCTCTAACTAATTCAAACATAAAACATAATCCTCCAATGACTAAAACCTCTGTTGTTATACTTTTGCATCAAATTTAGTGTTCCTTTAAATACCTCTCCTCATAGTGATCACCAAAAATTCAATACTTTCTTAAAATTTTGAGTTAGCAATATACTGTACATTTGACGACATGATCATCCTATGGGAAACAAATCAATACGTCAAAGGAATGATCATTTTTCATGTAGAAACCCAAACTATCAAGGAAAATGCAAGAAATCCTTTTGTCAGCAACAACTTAACAAATGGAAATATAATATGGTCTTAAATAATTCAAAATGATCTTAAAATTTTTGTTTGATTTCCTTAAACCATTAGTAATGCATGAAACAAGATATTAAACAACTATCAACACAAAATTGCAAAATAAGTTACTATTCTATTGCATTTCAATGAGCATGTCCATTAGTTGTTGATCCACCATACAACTATGATTGCTCCTATTGGAAATTTGGCTAAGGAGGTTTGTTATAGTTGTCATTTATGGAAATATATATCTTATATAAAGAGGGAATTCATTATATGAAGTTTTGTATACTAAGACTTAGAAAATTGTCTAAGCACAAATCAACAAAACAATACACAATCACCTTATTTTGTTCATCATAGTTCACTAGAGGCAATTGAGTACATGTGCTCTTAGATGAAGATAATATAGATACTAAAGAACATATAGGTAACAAATTTTAAGTTTTGGATGTATATAGACAGAGTTATAGCTAGTTTACCAAGTATAGGAGTGAATAGACATAATAAAGGTAAAAGTAGAATAAAAGCATTTTGGTTAAGGGATTGTTTTGGTTTACCAAAATAATGACTTAAAAATGTTGGGATGACATCCTAGATCTTAACCCACACATGGAAAAAGATAATTCAAAAGATTTAGTAAAGTATCAAGCATCAAGGCTAATAGGATGAAATACTTTGGTATAAAGGAAAAACTTTTTGTTTAGCAAAGTGTAGCATTGTAATCTAATGTTATATTGTTTGAATGTGCATTATCTATGATTTGAATTTATGTGAATTTTATGCTAGTACAAATGCCTAATTAGTATTGAAGACAAAGCTACAAGGACAAATCATATATTAAAGATATCAGTATTGTGTAAAAGGTTTTTGTATCTATCTTCTTGATAGCATTGTAAAGATATTATTTCTTGTTTGAGCAGTGGGGTCTTCTAGCATACTTTTGTATTGTAATACCAACTCCTAACATGGTTGAGGCTTCAAAAAAGGCATAGTTCTCTAACTAGGTCATATACACCATACATATGTAATAGACTCCTAATAGGTTCAATATCTTTCACAAGATACTTTTGATTAGTGGATCATTTTGTGGGTACCGTCCTCACCAGGGTTTTCCCTAGTTAACAAATATTGCTTATGAGTTGCATTATTTTATGGTTTTGTTTACTTTTTACCTTGATCATATATGCAAGTTTAAAGTTTGTTAATGGTATCCATTTGTGGAACACTGATTCCCACCCCCCCCCCCCCCCACCGCGCACTCCTACCACCCCCAATATTCCCTATTTCTAACAATTGATATTAGAGCACAATTAGTTAGAGGAGGCCTAACAACTTGAGTAGGATATTCATGGATATGGATCACTTGCAAAAGAATCTTGAGGAAGCTCTTGAGTAACTTGATACAGTTATAGAGGAAAGAAACAAAATGAAGATCAAACTTAGAGAGGCATAAGACTTCATTCAGAAACTGAAAGAGCATATTGAATCGTCTAAATCCAATAAGAAAGAATCACATAATCAGATCAAGGACTCTGAAGTAGCTTATAAGCTTAACAAGGAGAATGAAATTTTGAAGTGTGAGCTTGAGATTATGAACTTAAAGACGAGCGTGATGGAAGATAAAAATAAAAGTCAATTAGATTTGAGATCTAAGAAGGCATATTTGAAATCCAGAGTTACCAAGGTGACATCTGAAATTGAGACTACAAAACTATAGTATACATAACTTGAGAAGTACAAGACTATTGTGAAAGGAGAACTCACACAAATAGAGCACAATATTGAGAAATTATATTCAAGCACTGAGAAGCTTGATGGTCAAATTATGGCACAAAGACCTATTTGAGACAAAATAAGAATTCGATATGCTAAAGGAGAATCATCTAAAGGGTCCAAAGTTACTAAGGAATAAGATCCAGTGAACCAAGAACCTAATCATCAAGAATATCTTAACAAAGAAGTGCATAATCAACCTAAACAATCTGAAGAAGTAAATAAATAATTTAATGAAAGATGTTTTGCATGTAATAAGCTTGGACACACGAAGGACTACATAGGTAAGTATACTAAACCCTTTTCTGGTTATTGTTATAATTTCTTTTCTTATGGACATAGATCTAATTAATGTAGGAAACTTGGATATAATAATTATAATAGAATGTATGGAAGTACTAACCCTATAGCTAGTAGACCATTGGGAGAAACAAAAGTCATAAGAAATGGAGTTATGTGGTATAAGTGCAACAATTTTTGGATATATTGCTAGGGATTGTAGATTACACACTAATCAATTTGGATCTAGATATGGAAACAATGTTATAACATATCATATTTGCAATAATTTGGGACATACAACAAGGCTTTCTAGAATGAATAACATGGGAACACCTAATATGAGATCATAGAATATGAAGTTTACAAGGAATGTAAACAACAATATAAGAAGAAATGTGAATGCTGAAGGAAAGCACATTGAAAGACTAGAAAAAACATTGCTTAGAGCAAGAACACATGCAAGCACTCAAATATGGGTATAGAAGACAAATGACTCATCTAAGAAAAGTTAAAATCAATTATAGTAGTTGAAAATCCCTTATCAGCTTAAGAAATCATCTTTAAGAGGGAAACATGGGATAGTATACCAAAAATTCGTTAGACCTGTGAAATGGAAACATATAGTTTTGCACACTTGGGAGAAGCATGGAAATAGTGTTTAGAAGCTATGTTTAAGATCACATGAAGAATGAAGATCATATGTGAGCATGAGAAATAACTTTGATTTAATAAATATAATATCAACTTTTTGAGTTACGTGTACATGGACAATTAATGTGAGTAAGTTTTTTGTAAGGATTTAAGTGTTAAGATAAATCAATTTCCACACCATTTGGTCACTTGGAGATAAGAGGAACTTATGGAATCAACTTAAAGGTGATTTGGAGCAATTAGAAAGAAAAATCAAGTGGATTTCCATCAAGTCCTAATTTTGTGATAATAAGGTATTTAATCTATTATTAAGGTAAATTGTTGGAGTAAATTTGAAGTTAAGAATGGATCCTTCACTATCGAATGATATTATGTAGAAACCAAGGTATAAACTTGAAAGGAACCCTATTGCAAATTTGGAAGATGAATCTATCGGGGTATTTTTGCAAACTTAAATGGATTACGGATAATGGAAGATTATAGGGCATACATACATTGCAAGTTTGAAACTATAGGAGATTATGATATTGTGAGTAAGATTGATAGCTTATATGTCATTCAAGGAAGTTTTTGAGCACCTAGGGAAACTCAATGTTACATAGGTTATATTTCATCATGAGTTAAACAATGAAGAGTGGACAAGGATCATTCTAAGTAGAATTCATGATAACAAATTATGGATTAGTAGTGAACCCATTGAAATTTGAAGTTATTGGTTTGAGCAACAATGATATAATTCCCATCAATGAGAAGAATGTAAAGAAAATTGTACAACAAAACATTAAAACTAAGTGGAATGGAAGAGGAATGATGCTAAGAAAAATCATACAAAATTATGTGAGGTTCATTGGTAAGATTTTGGCATACAAAATAAGCTCTAGTTCTAGGGAAAATGAAGTGTTAGTTAGATTTATCGATGCACCATATAAGATGTACGTAGAGAGAAAAAAATGTTAATATTTGTGAGATTCTAAGCCAACAACTAATTGATAATTTGGAAAGATTAAAGAAGAAAAAATATGCTACATGCATATTTGAGTTATTAATTATCTATCTATTCTTTCATATTTTGAAAAGGTTTCCTAATACACCTCAATCGGAATGGAAATTTGACGAATGTACAATGGAATTGATGAGACACTATTACAAAAAGCCATACGAGGATGACATGACCAACAACATAACCAACTTGATAAAAACCTTTAAATCAGAAATGAGAAAAAGAATGAGGATACCTAAGACTCTGGTAGAAAAGTACAAAGAAGGCATACGCTTCATGATAGAGATAAATAAAACTTGCATAAAAGTAGTTGAACCAAGAGTAATGTTTGTGAATCCTTTGGGCTATGAAGTAATATAAAACATGATGGATGAATATGCAAAAGAACTATTAGAATATGATATGGATGACAACAATGAAAGATGGGAAAAAGAAGAAGAGAGATTAGTAGAAACACATCAATTGCGTATGGTAAAGGAAACAAAGAAGAAAGTTGAAAGTGTGCTTAAGAAAATGCTTAAGGACACTGATATGACTAAGAAAGAGTATGTTGAAGCTAAAAAAACAATAGCAAAAATGAGAGAAAGTGGTCAAAGTAAAATTTTCTTAGTGCAACCATTGTCATTAGTACCATCAACACCTACCCTAGTAACACCCTCACAAAGAACGCATATGATTCATGATAGCGATAGATAAAACTTGCATGGAAGTAGTTGAATCAAGAGTAATGTTTGTGGATTCTTTGGGGTATGAATTAATATAAAACATGATAGATGAATATGCAAAAGGACAATTAGAATATGATATGGATGACAATAGTGAATGTCGAGGAACAAAGTAAGAGAGACTGGCATAAACACATCAATTGTTGATACCAAAGGCAACAAAGAAGAAAGTTGAGAGTATAGCTAAGAAAATTCTTAAGGACACTAACATGACTAAGGAAGAGTATGTTGAAGCTTAAAAAATAACAACAAAGATGAGATAAAGTGGTCAAAGTACCATTCTCTAGTGCAACTATTGCCATTAGCACCATCAAGCACTCCACCATCAACACCTACCCCAACATGACCTTCACCTATCATTTCTACACCACTCGCAATAGAAGCACAACCTACAATAAAAGAAGAAGACGAAGTTAGAATTATTTACAAGCCTACACCTTCTACTAGGAAGTCTTCAAGGAATTCACTTGCAATAGTTGCATCAACCAAAGTTACACTTAAGCAAGAGGAGGTAACTCCTAAAATGTCAAAGAGGATTAAAGAGATGTCTAGTGGGCCTAGAACCAAGAAGGAACCCATAATGTTGATGACTTATGTTGGAAAGATGATACAAGTAGAGAAAGATAAAGATACACTTACAAAGAGGATGAGAGCTCAAGTCTCACATCTACAAGAAAAAACACAAGAGAAAGAACATGAAAAGCCACAAGAAGCTTAGAGAAGGAAATTGAAGCAAGAAGTAGGAAACTTGGAAAAATTAAAGAAATTCTATGAAAATTACAATTCAAACCAAAGAAGAAACTTGGATATGCTTGTAATCAAGTACATGATCAATTTCAAGACACCTCTCGTCAGTCCACATGAGAAACTACCTGAGAAATTGTATGAGAGATTGAATAAATCTAGACTAGGGGCAATAGAGGAAGAAAATAAATTGAGAGAAGTATGTAATCAAATTTTTACATATTAGATAATAATGAGAAAATTGAGAGAATTAAATGAAAGTTGAATATCTTGTTGAGAGATAAAAAGAAAGCAATCAAAATCATGCGAGAATTGTATGAAGAGGTAAGAAGAGAAACGAAAAAAGTAGTATATAAGGTAATTAATGAGCCTAAAACTAAGAAACCACCAGTACCACCACCAACAACAATAGAAAAAGATATTGAGTCACCGAATAACATGGTTATAGAAACATTTGATGCACTAAATGTACGAAATGACAATATGGTCATTGGGGGAGCTACAATCACTATTGACACTGGCGAGGACCCCTTTGCTAGCTCATCTGGTTATCTATTTAAAAATCAACAGGACTTTGATATTGGTAATTTAATCAAATCTAGTTCATAGGAAGAAGAAGATGATATGTTAGGCCCCTACCATTGTGTGCAGTCAAGAATCCCTTAAAGTGATGTCCTTGATACCTAGTTTTATGAGCAAAATTTTTGATTTTCAACCACAGTGGTAGAACATAATAAAGGAGGCCACATAAAATACCATGTCATTAAAATAGGCTAAGACAAAAGATGAAAAGAAAAAATAGGAATATTAGAAGCAATATTAGATGGATACACAACCATCACAAACACTAGATGAGCAAAGACCTCAGCAAGAGGGTGGAACCAACAAAGAAAAGAAGATAGAGTATTGCAAATCCCTCCCAGGACAATTGAATCTACACCTATAATTACTTCAAAATCACCTTTTGAAGCACTACTTTGTGGTTTTCACAAGATATAACAAATATGTTTGGAGAACGCACATACATTTAGAGATATATTCAATTAACAACATTCTCAATAAGTAAGATTACTGAAGATAAAAAAGTTAAGCAAGAATGCACAAAATATTTTAGAGATTTCTATTGAGAAATTACAGAGTATTGAGCTTTCATCATTACTGATAAATAAGAAAAAACATTGAGAAGAGAATTGACAAGGTTGTAGAGGCATTTGACAATCACTTTGCTACACTTGGAGAGGCAACAAATCTAAAAGCAAAGATTGAACATGATGTAAACTTGTTTATCACAATATATGATAATATCATAAATGATCTTATTACATTAGACATATAGATCAAAGAGTTATTAAGTGCACAATCAGAAGGAAAGGACCTATATGCCAAGTGTGTACTTGCACACAAGTACTCAAAATAGATCAAGAACATTAAAGATAAAACTGATGAGTTGGAGAGATTTGTTGATGAGCTCAGAGATCTCAAGGCAAATATCTTAGATGTTGAGTAGAAGATTAGTAAGATAAATGATGAAATGAGAACTCTTAAATTGGAGACAGAAAGAATCCTAAAAAGATTCTCATTACTAAGGTAACATCTGACACTAAAAATTGACATTGTGAAGAAATAATTGGATTTTTGTCTAGAAGCAAAAGAATCTATGTAAAATTTACCTATTCAAATTTGAAGGTAGTTGAATTGACAGTTTATGGACTATATGCATTAACTAGCATTGTATATGCAATAAATGATGATTGTGATAAAGAGTTTGACAATTTAAAGAAGAACTTTTCATACTACATTTCAGTTTTGGGTACCCAGTTAGCATGAAGGCAACAAGGTAGATTCATAATTTTGACATGTATATATCTCTTTTTGACTCACCTTTTGTCATTGATGTCAAAAGGGGAGAGCGAGTAATTGCATGGATAATTGTGATGTATTGATGTAAAGGGAGTTAAAAGTTATAACATAATATAAGGGGGAATAATATAGGTAGAAGATGGTAATGGCTAAAATGATCCACACTTTTAAATCTTATTGTTGGCCATGTGAATCTTTACACACACACACACACACACACACACACACACACACACACACACACACACACACACACACACACACACACACACACACACACACACACACACACACACACACACACACACACACACACACGCACGCACGCACGCACGCACGCACGCACGCACACGTATTGGGCCAGAGTCTAAATTAGTGATTATTATTGTTTGTTGATATTAATTACTATCATGTGTTAAACTTAAGTAAATTCAAACCCAAGACCTCCCAAATGAGAGGTCTATAAGTTATTGTTGTGGTGTAGGCTCTTCCTTGTCATCATCACTTTTTATTATCGATAAATAAAATATCCTATTTAGTTATCTATGAGTTTTTTTAGGTTTGTTTCATCGTAAGATGACATGTATGAAGATAAAGATCATTGTCAAATTGATGACTATTTAAAAGTGTTTTAGAGAGGAGATCACCTAACATGTATATAGACTAAATTACTTTGATCTAGGAGGGCCAAATCATTTTAAAATTTTCTCTATTAGAATTTCTTTGATATTTTCTCCATATGTGCCTTTATTGGCCAAAATATATGCCTCCCAATTTCCTTCTCTCTATATGTGCTTGATATCCTAGTCCAACATAAGTTGATTGATTTATCCCTTTCTTGAAGGTTTTGGTTTTTGACAATATTTTTATAATTGTCCTTAACTTTATAAGACCCATTACTGGACCACACCAAATAAGTCTATCTGTAAATATCTTTGGCAATACATTTTTGATTTTTAAGATTTTGAAAAGGGTTTCCTTATCAATCATCAATAAGGGGGTGTTGTCTAAATTCCTCCATTGCCAACATAGTGCTATAGAGTTATTGACAATGATGTAATCTTTAACCTTAGTTCCCCATGTTTGTTTTAAGGTTTCAACAATATAATTAGAGATATTTAAGTTTCCAAAAGGGTTATAATTACCCCACGAGTGTTCCCAAAAAGGGCATCCTCACCATTCCTAACATCCTAAGACAAATTTTCATTAAGTAGATGCCTACACTCGACGATGAAGTTCCAAATTCTTGAGCCCTTTGTTAGGTTGTAAGATCTAAAGTTATTGATCATATATGCATCCTTCACATATTTATTTAGGAGAATGGAAGCCCATTTTGTTCTAAGGCCTTGAATGATTCTCCAAACAAATTTTGCTCCTAGGGCCACATTTTGCCATAAGAGGTTCTTAATACCTAACCCGCTAATTTCTAGCGGAGAACAAATATCTTCCCACTTGATTGTAGCAAGTATCTTATTTTCAAAGGAACCTTGCCAAAAGAAGCTCCTTAAGAGTTTGTCTAATGAGATTTGGCTTTCCCTAATAAAAGAAGTACTAACATTTGATATATCAGAATGACTGAAAGAATTGATTTAATCATTAGTACCCTCCATTACTTTCTCATATTATTCCCATAATCATTAGACAAGTTTGGAGATGACTACATATGTACACTAACAAAAAAGACAAGGGAGTTATTGGTAACACATATCAAATGTTTTGATATATTCCTTGTCTATGACATAAATCTCATAGTTTAAGCTTTGTATTACACAAACAATAAGATTACTTGAAAGTAATAGTCTCTATATATGAATTGATAATTTTTATTTGAATGATAAATTAATCATTCATGTGAAAGACATGTTAAATCTTTAATTTTAAAATAATTTGGGGAACACACGATTTCAATAATAATATAATAATATAATAACAATTATAACCATAATAATAAGAATTGAAACACAATGATATCACAATGTGAGGGACTTTCTCTGTGTCTGCCCATATTGACTATTTATGTTTCCAGGCTATAGAAAAAGATTTATGACTATATGATCTTAGTGTATATATATGTATGTATATATATAAACAAACCTATATAATTATTAAACAAAGAGCAAAGTGTCAAAGTTCTTCTTGAAGTTAAATGTAATATGTTGAAAATTAATGAGTAGGAAATTATAGTAATTGAAGTGTACTTTTAAGACATGAAATATGACTTATAGTAGTAAATTTTGCATTTGGACATTATTAGACTATAGTATTTTAATAAAATTGAGTGTGAACCTATTCCCCAACCTAACATAGAATATACTAAAAACTATTGGGTTTTGTTAAAAATCAAAGTATTAAATTTATGTAAATTAATGAGCAGTTGAATTAAAGATCTTCCTATAATTTACAAACTTTATAAAAGTAAATTTGGTTCATAAATTATTCACAAAAGTGTATTGCATAAATTTTGTCAAAAGAGATACTGTTGAATAAAATGAAATGCATAAAGTTATCAAAAGAAACACTGTTAAAAAAATGCATACACTTGTCAAACAAAACACTCTTGAACAATAGTAGAATGCATAAAGTTGACAAAAAACAACTATTGAAACAATATTTTCATATTGATTAGAATTTTTTTAATTCTTTATCAATCATGCATAATGTTTCTAAAATAAATTCAACAAAGATCTCACTAGAAATAAATATTTTCTATTACATAATAAAAAATCAATATATATTAAAACTGTATAATAATAATAAAAAAAAGTTGCTTTAAGAAAATTCTATGGTTAATAATGAATTTGGCAAGTTGGTTTTGATGGATGCAATAGAAAGTGAAAAAAAGGAATAACTCTTCGGGCTCGTTTGTTTCACGGAAATGGACCATAATTGGGTTTGACAAAACCCAATTTTGTCAAAATGGGCATTTGGGTCAAAATTGTGAAAGCAAAATTAGAATTGCAATCTTCTAATTTTGACCCAAAATGAAGATACCAGTCTTCCATCGAAATAGAAAGAATTGGGAATTGAATCCAAGGTTTGACATTTTGGGGATTACAACAGAATTGAAATGAACAATTTTTGGCATATGCTGAATTTCTAACCTAAACATAAACTCAAACCATTGTGCTGCCATCGGCCCTCTCTCTATGTATATGGCAGCTGGGAGATTGAACCAGTCAATAAAACATTTTTGTTTATGTGTCATTGTGCTGACATGGAAATTAGAAATTTATCAACTACTTCAACTACACTTCCGCCGACCATTATGCCATTTTCAACCCACTGTCGCAAAGTTATCTCTTCCCCACTCTCAAAAAAATAAAATTGAGCTAGTGTGTCTTGTGCTCATCAAAAACTCCATTGAAACTATGCTGAAGCTGAAAATGGCAGCTTTCAGAGTCAATAGCACCATATATGCAAACTCTGTGAAACCCCCAAACAATCAATCAATTTTATTAAAACAAGCTTCAATGAGATGCGTAGACTATAGATCGTATAATGAAATGCACGACATTTTACCTAGAGATGCATAGACTGTAGATCCCTTGCTATCTTGCTGGAGATGGATCCCAAGCATTTTAGTAGTACCAAAATCACTCACATGGGCTTCAAGATCTTCATCCAGAAGAATGTTTGCAAGCTTTAGATCACAATGAACAATGGGAAAATTGCAATCCCTGTGCAAATAGATAAAAATAAATTTAAAAATAAAACAATTAATTAAATAAAAAAATTAAATTTAATAGGAAAAATTATTTTCTCAAAATCAGATTTCAAAATTGAAAAATCAATTTTGACAAAACCAGATTTTGAATCAAAACCAAGTTTTGCTAATTCTCCACAACAAATGGACCTTGAAGAATTAAAATAACACTTCATATAAACACACCAAAAAAGGGAAAATAACATAAACTAGTGCTTGCACCAAGGTAGGGTGCAAGTGTATAGCTGATAGGTGTAGAGGATTGTGGAGTAGATTTCAGATTATGGAAATTATTGCATAAAGTCTATTAATTATTTTAATGTGATAAATAGATTTCTAAGCTCTCTACATTTTCTCTATTTGATTCTCTTTGTATTTCTCTTTTTCTATCTTACATGATGTCAATTATGTCATGAAAGAGAGACACTATATTAGGCCTTATTTTTGTCACAAAAGCACATTATGATATTAGGTCTTGTAAAGGCACACTGATCGATCTTTTTATAACATTAACAGGGCTATGAACATTCACTTTTTCGGCATTACTCACTATAAGAAAATGCATATTATAGTGGCAAAAATATTTACATGATTTTTTATTTTAACTTTGTGATTGATGACCATTGGCAATTGAATTCCCTGTATAAATGGTGAATATTGATTTCAACTGACATAAAAAGTAGCTGATTTGAATAGGGGCAAATATATGTTCGTATGATTGTGTTATGTTTTATAGAACAATACGTCCACCTAAAGTATTAAAAAGATTCAAATAAAAGAATGCACACCCTTTTTATGTTTTAAAATGAAATGAAATATTTTAATGTCATTCATGAGACCAAACAATCGAGTAAGGAGAAAAAGATTTGAAGATTTAGTACAAAACATTCAGGCTCATAGTAAATATTTTACATAACCAATAGCCATTACAGATCCTAGTTCTTATAGGTTCTGGCCATCCTTAAACATCACACACTAAGGAGAAAATAAAGCTTGGAAAAAATAAGTCAACTTTGACTATTTAATACTTTTAGTCTTGGAATGAAACTTAGTTTGTGATGTTTAAGTTGTGTGGTTCTAACATGTGATGACTATCAAATAAAAATGCACTATCTTTTATGTTCTCTCTTTCAAAGTATAGATTAGTTTTTTCTTCGAAAATAGTAAAAAATGCTATCAATTCGATCGACCGATGTCCCTACTTGTGATAGGGCCATCCTTAAACATCACCCACTAAGGAGGAAATTAAGCTTCAAAAAATAAGTCAATTTTGAATATTTAACACTTTTAGCCTAGGAATTAAGTCTTAGTGTGTGATGTTTAAGCCATCCGTTGTGGGCCTAATGGAAGCCCCCATTAATTGTGAAGTGTCTCACTTCTGAAGACCAGAATGAATTTAAATTTATAACCAAGGTGACTGCTTTGTCTTCAATATTGATTACATTTGGTATAAAAATGGTGAAGACCTCAAGTTGAGCAAATAGAGATGACTAACCTTATGACTTTGGTTACTGAGACAAACATGGGGATCACGTTCACGGTTTATCTTTTGAAAGTTGGCATACCAATGTACGTATCTATTACTACAATTTTATTTTTTATGGAAGAATCAAGATTTCATAGCTTTTGTAACTTTTCTATTAACCTTGTTGTTGCAAATATTATTAATCAATGCATATTAAACTCTACTCTTTTCAATCTGCGCTTTCTCCCTCTCACCCACGGTTCCCCTTACTATGCTTCTTACATGCCCCGTCACTATTGTTTTCCAACGCTGTGCACCATCTGTTTTATTCAAATTTTCCGTTAAGCGGATAATTTATTGCCGACGCCGACAAAGGGTGACTTCCCGATTGCGTGAGACGAATACGGCGGCCTCTGGCCCCGGTGAGAAAGCCTATCGGCTAATGAGATAATCCGAAACACTTCTCTTCTATATAACATCATGGACTGTTAAAACCGTTTTCTTTGTGCTAGCAAAGAGAGGATATGAAAAAATGGACAGAATTGCAGATAGACGAGCAGACGTGAGGCATCCGAGAGACGAGAGCAGCAAGGAGTATGCACGGCATACCAGGGAGTATTCTCGAAACCCTAGAAGAGAAAGCCGGTATGGAAGAGATCGTAGCCCCATTCCAGAGCCCAATGGTCGAAATTACCCTTCCTTGAGAGAAAATCGCCATGAAATCCGTAGGTTTGAGGATCGTAGCCCCATTACAGAGCCCAGTAGTCGAGATTACTCTTCCGCGAGAGAAAATCGCCATGAAAGCGAGCGTGATCACGGGGTTTCGAACGCTCGACGGAATGGGTACTATGACAGGGATGGTCGGAGTCCAAGCCCTATTTATGAACGCAGAGGGAGTCCCACTTATAATCCCTACAAGCTCAACGGGAATCGCCAGGCGTTTTTAGAGAGGGATTTTAAGCACCGCGAGGATAACCAGTCAGAGAGTGACGATGAGGAACTTAAGGGGCTAGATTTTCATGAATATCGCAGGCTCAAACGACAGAAACTTAGAAGAAAACTGAAGAATTGTATTTGGGAGATTACTCCCAGTCCGTCGCGTGAGGAGATGGAATTGGATCCCAGCGGAGGGAGGCCGAAGATTGAAAAAATAGGGGCTGATATTTACACGAATGCAAAATTGAACGGTAAAAATGATGATCATGATTCCGAGGACGCACAGGGAAAGAAGAGGAATGGAATAAAGAAGAAAGAGTCTGGCAAGTATTCTGACAGTGGGAATGACGGTAGCGAGGAGGCAAAGAAGGGATATAAATCGAAGAAAGGATCCAGGAAGTATTCTGACAGTGGGAGTGACGACAACAGGCAGGGAAAGGAAAAATATATGACGAAGAAGGGGTCTGGGAAATATTTGGACGGTGGGAGTGAGGATGACGAACAAGGCAAGAAGAGAACCTTGGTGAAGAAGAGGTCTCAGAGGTATTCCGACAGTGGGATTGATGATTCCGAGGATTCCATGTCTGAGAAGGAATCTGATGATAACGTGTCCAGTGATTCAGATGACAGGCGGAAGGAGCATAAAAGAGGGGGTACTTCTAGGAGGAAGAAGAGATCCAGGGTTTCTCACAGGAGCAGGAAAATGAAGGCCATCGGTGCGAGTGAGAGTGAAAGTAGTGAAGAGGCTAGTGCGTCTGAAGGCTCATCATCATATAGCAGTGAAGAGGAAAGGCCGAGGAAGAAGAGAAAACAAGGGAGCAAGTACAGGGAGCCTAAGAAGAGGTCAAAAAGAAAGATGCGGAGGTCCAAAAGTTCAAAAGCAAGGAGTAGTAAAGATAGTTCAGAGTGTGCAACGGAATCAGAAAATGGCACGAATTCTTCTGATAAAGAAGGGAATGATAGCAAGATTACCAAATTGGCAAGGGTTTCAAAACAAATTGATCGCGTGAAACAGAAACAGCAGTCGCCTCCTGGGAACAATTCCTTGTCTGAACCCAGTAATTCTGATTCTGAACCTGTCGGGATTGAGGAGGATAAAGAGGATAAGAGCCATCCTGTTGAACTTGATGACGAGGCTCTTATGTTTAAAGAAATGATTGAATCTCAGAAGAAATCAGCAGCTGGTGGGCTTGAGAATGAGCCATTCGTGGGTCCAGCCCCGGCTCCGAGAGCTGAGGGGCATATCAGCTATGGAGGTGCTCTTCGGCCAGGAGAAGGAGATGCAATTGCACAGTATGTGCAACAAGGGAAACGTATACCTCGAAGAGGAGAGGTGGGGCTGTCAGCTGAGGAGATTCAGAAATTTGAGTCACTGGGTTATGTAATGAGTGGAAGCAGGCACCAACGTATGAATGCTATTCGTATCAGAAAGGAAAACCAAGTCTACAGTGCTGAGGACAAACGGGCATTAGCAATGTTCAATTACGAGGAGAAGGCAAAACGTGAGCATAAGGTTATGTCAGATCTGCAACGCTTGGTGCAGAGGCATATTGGACAAGATGTTGGCCCAACACATGATCCTTTTGGTGCTAAGGGCTCAGAGGTGGCAGATGGTTAGTTTTTTTAAGATAATGTGTCGAACTTTATGAATGTCTGTACAATTCCTGATCTTTTCATAATTTGCATTTTGCGTGCAATCATATCATCAATGCTTTCTACTCTTTCCAGCCCATCATAATTATACCGAGGTTTTGAATTCGTTGATATGTGTGTATTGTTTATTAATGCATCAGGGCCAAATATCTTACAAGACATGGTGAATGTAAGACAGAAATATAAGTTCCTTTTTAGCCTATGTACGTCAATAATAATCTCTGGGTTTTAAATCTATTATCGGAATCTACAAAATGCTAGAAATCAGTAAAGGTTTTTCAGAGAATAGCCATTAACATATTGGGTGAGAGAAAATCTTTTCTCCCTTTAACTGTCTGTGCTCTTTACTGACCAAGGTTGTCCCTGGACTGCTTTTCATTTAGAATCACTGAATTTCTTGAAATCTGCCATCGTTTCATTTTTGCTGATCTTTTCTGCTTTTATATTTTCTATTTGAAACTATTTTTATCAGCGTGTGAATTTTTTTTTTGTTCCATTTTTTAAGACTTTGCAAGAACTTGCTAGGAGTGACAAAAATGGGTTGCAGAAGTTGAGGATATTGACAACACGTTTACTTGGCTAATCTGAGGCCTTTCTATTGTGATTGTTAAGACTTGTAAAAATTGTGTTACTTTTTAAATATTACTTTATGATAGGGTAGGGCAGAGGTGAAAAATTGATGGCAATTATAGTTTTCATAGGGTTAGATTGTACTCCTCTGTTCATTTTGTGAGTGAATAGCTGATTCAAGTGCATGTTTTCTAATGCTAACTAAGCAACTTGAGATTAAGTAGCTGCTAAGAAAATGTGAACAAATGGACACCTGATTTTATCATCTGAAAAGGCATTTTTGCTTGGCCTCATTTAAAAAACACGAGAGAGTAAAACAGCATTTTTGCTTCCACGTGAACATTATTTTGAAGGTTGCTGCATTTTTCTTCAAAAGTGAGACAATGAGAGAGAACCATACACCAAAAGGGAAGTTCTTAGATATATTTATCAAATTAGAGGAAAAAATTTAAGATTTTCCAATTTTTTTTAGAGACTTTATATACATAATAAAAGAGATCTGTTGTATTTCAGTTGACATATGTGTAGAGATCATGTCAATTTATTACAGCTTCACCTCGTTGGCAACATACAACAATGATCGAATAATTTCGTAGTGCTAGGGGTTATTCTTGACATTCTAGCCAATGTAGGAATGAATGTAAGACCTTGTATGGTAAAGTGAAAGCTCACCTATGCACCATTAAACAACTGAGGAGTAAGAATTTGTTTAGAGCCAATAAAAACGATTTGCCAAAGCAACAGGCACTGGATACATTAGGATTATAAAGATGCTGACGTGGTAAGTAAAAGATTAAGAGAACAAGCACAATGATTTAGAAATCTCTGACTAGCTTAGCATGACTTGTTGGCTTACATCCTTTCATGCTAGCAAGCTCTATTACAGGAAAGAGAAAATGATGATGAGATCAGAGGGAAGCAGCCAATTTTTCCCAACAGTAGTTCAGGTACATCAATGTTTCCCAACAGTAGTTCAGGAGCAAGTGGGTGGCATCCTACAAGAATGTCTAATCTATGTAACTGTCTAAAGTTACACAAGCTGCTTAACATTAGTGAAAGGAGCAGCTTTTAGCCCAAAAGTCTTATCTCGATAACTATTTCAGATCATTCTAATGTTGTCATTAGTGATAATAACTATGTTTTGTCATGATATGAGTAATTTCTCAATTGCTACTTTCACTGTAATGGTCATAATGATTGTAATTTAATCTTATCATATTGTGATTTTGATTATGCTATCTCCAACCACTTTCAATGAAAAGAACCTCTGTAGACAAAACAGAGGATCCCTGATGAAAATTTGAAATTATCATCATGGTTGAGGGTTTCCTACCTCTCTCTGGTGGTCATATTATAGAAACAAGACTCCGACTGAGCATGCACTCGGCAAGGCTGATATGAGTGGGGACTGCAAAAACTTGTGAAGAATTGGCAGGACTCAACAAAATACCGATTTGTAATGAGTCTCTCCTAGAGCGGGTTCCTAGAGAGTCCTGGACCCCTAGGACTTGGCTAGAGTAACTTTGGTTGGGACTAGTCAGGGCTCAGAGAGTCCTGGAACAATGGATCATATAGTTATTCTTGACATTGCTTAAATAAATAATATAGCATTACAATTCTTTGAATAGATAAAATGTTTGCTGTGCTCTCTGTGTCATAATATTCTACTAAATTTGGACTTGAGAAAAAATTATTTATAATTGCATCAGATAAATGTCATTAGAACATGCATAAGTGAACTAAGACTAAATTTGGACACAAGAAAAACCTATTCATAATAGCATCAGATAAATGTCATTTGAACACACATAAGTGAATTAAGGCTAACTGCATTCAAGAGAGGAAATCATTTCGTGTAAACATTACAAAAGTCATGTTTAGAGTTAATCTTCTAGAAAGCTGCGGATAGAATGTGAACGAGTACTTACATCTCTAAGTCTCACATATCCAGATTCGATATGACAGTTTGCTTTAAATGCTTTGAATATCTCCCACTCCCAATCTTGATGAGTTTTATTCCCAGTTGTCCTCCAAAGGTCCACAAGCAACTCAACAGTTTCTGGTCTCTGAATATCCCCTGATGCACCAACCCTTATATCCTACAATAAAGTCCAGTGAGTTTTTTAGCTGGTTTTAATTAAAAAAAATCTATGAAATGCCTCAAAATTTTCAATTGTATTGTGTTAAATGGTTGAACCAGTTTTATGCATTGTGTTAATGTTTTAGATCAGGAATCAAAATAAGAAGCAAAACTTAAGAAAATAAACAATAACACGATACTTATTCTGGGAAAACCCTCCATTTGAGGGTGAAAAACACAACCACACCAAAAGTTGATCCTTTATTGAATACTCCAAACCTGGGTACAATACACTCAAACTTAATCCAAAGATGAATCTTTCACAAATATTGTTAAGTCTTAACAATCATTAGTAGTATGCCTTTTACAATTAAACAAACCAAACTGCTTGCATCTATGATAGACATAAAGGCTTATGTATTTTCTGATACTAAAATACAAAAATGATCAGGACACACAGGAAAATACACCAATAATATCTGCAGAAATTACAATAGAATTTACATGGCATTTTCCGATCAGAATCACTGTTGAGTCATGATTGTTCCTTTTGCTATGTGCACTGACTATATTATGGTAATTGTCAAGATCAAAATCAATCTGAGCATTTTTCTAAATCGCAGGAATACCAATCGAATATCACATTGCTGACTTTTGCTTTCCCACTGCAATTAGCAAGGACGGTGACTATTATGAATAAGTGCCATTTCATCTCTAAATCATCAGAAGCATCAAGGATGGGTACAACCCAATGAATAGTACGATCCAGAATATATTCATAGGTAATCAGGATTTTGCAGCTACAAACATCAACACTCTCTCTTAGCAAAGGATATATCTTTTCGAGCATTCATGTCATGGAATCTCTCTACATGATACTCACAATGGCTACACCCAATTGTGAGGGATTTTTTTTTATTATGTAGTATCCCAATGTGATGGAACCATGGAGTCTCTCAATATGGTGTTCACCATGGCTGCTCCCATGTGTGAAAACACAAACTCTCATCACATATTCACTCAAAGTGATGTTGTCATGGAGTCACTCAACATGACGTTTGGCTATGACCATGAGTGGAAAGACCAACAAGGGCTTTCACCTCAAATTTCTCCCTTATAGAGAAAAAATCATTACAAGGGATTACTCGCTCTTAGAGAAAAATGCATTTACTAGGGCTTTCACCTCAAATTTCTCCCTCTCAGAGAAAAATGCATTAAGCTCATAATAAGAACAACTGAATATTGAGATTCCTTAGTAGAGACACCCTCTCCACAAGGGCAACATTATCATAGCCTAAGTCACATGATACACTGAATTTCATCCGTGGAGTTTGATTCAGCGAATTTTTACCCTTTTTGAACTTCACACGAATTTTATTTATTATAATATTGTTATTTATAATTATATTATTTTATTTTAAAATAATATTGAGTTATTTACTATGTTACCCCAAGTTTTCGGGACGAGGGGACGGGGGGACAAGGAAATGGGTTTCCGGGACGATTTTTTTTTTGCCGAAACAGGGGACGGCAGGGGATGGCTATATATATATATCTGAATTTTATCTGAATTTTCAAATATATTTATCAATTCTACATTCATCATAGCAACATAGTTTAAAATTATCAATTTCATTAATCAAATAATGATTCATCAATGATCATAGAGCATAGCAATCAGCATCTAATCGAATCATCGTAGAAAATTCTAAATAGCATCATTTTCAATCATCATTTAAGTACTTAAGATACCATTAACACATAATGAAATGAGTCAAATAAGAGAATGAAAAACATCAACTCTCAATAAAATGGAAACATTGAATAGATAAAGACTCAAACTTTAAAGTTTTAAACTTTTGAAGTATCAACTATAGTGTATCAATGATCATATAATATTATAATGTCAAGACAGAACACTGCAAGTCTGAAACATCAAAGTCAAAATGAAAACAAAAGATACTAAGGCAGCTGCCCCTAATCATCCATATCAAAGTCACTATCACTATCATCCTGAGCTTCAAAATGAAAACAAAGATGGTATGATAGTTGCCCCTAATCATTCATTTTATAATATATTTTATAAAAAAATTGACTTCTACATGTTCGAGACTGCAGATGATTGGAAAATCATTTTTTTAATGGTTTTTTTGAGTTTAATAAATTTTAATAGGAAACCTTTTATGCAGTCCCCGGGATGTTAGGAAACGGAAAAACAGTCCCCGAAACGGTCAACGTGGTTTGGAAACTCGTTGACCGTTTTCGAAGTTTTGGGGACGCGTTTCCTGTTTTCTTCTCCAAGTGGGGACATCTAGGAAACGTTCCTTGCCGTCCCCCCGTCCCCGAAACCGTCCCCGTTTTTGAAACTTCAGGTTTAGGGGTGGAAACGCGTCCCTGGGTAACATAGGTTATTTATGTTAATATTTAGTGTCAGAAGAAGCAAAACATGAATTACTTGATATACTGATAATATTGTTGATGCCATATACATTACAGGGATCTACATACACATATATGTATGCATACATCCATGAATTATAATATCTGTTATCGGCATCACTGAGATCAGGTTATTGACAGACTTCATTGTGTTTAGGCACTTATATTAGCATGCCTTGTTATCGGGCAAATATTCCCTATCGTGCCTTGTGTTGTAATTGGCACTTATGATACATTTGTTATTTGTTTGTTTGGATTAAATAACATGCCTCTTCGGAGGCATGTCTCTATGTGGCCTTTGGGCCACGTAGAGACACGACTCTCCGGAGTCATGTCTGTCCACAATGTTTATATGGGAATTCGCTGCTGCAGGGAAAGTATCAATCCCATGGCAATTAACTACCTGCAGTCAGTGACTAACATAATATATATTGCTCTTTGTTATCATTAGCATCTTATCTGTTACATAGCATTTCAGTATTGCTGTTGCTGCCAAAGGAAGAAGATAATCAAATTCATATTATGAGATCGCTGCCAAAGTAAAGCAAAGTCATTCTGCATTGTGCAAGTAAGATACTCTCTGCAAATATCTATTTGTAATTCTTTTATCTATCCGAGATCGACAAAACGTAACAATTTAGTTTAATTATTTAGGAATGTTAAACTATTTTGACAATTTTTTGGATATATTACTTATATTTAAAAAGAAATAAATTTATATCTTTTTTCTGAGTTTTTATCCTAGCCGAATTTCCTCTGAATTTTATGATCAATGGAATTGAATTCGAATTCAAATCTTGTGAGTTAGATCACGACTTTGATTATCACTAGAAATTACAATTGGCTCCACTGTTTGACCAAATAATGAGCTTTTGAGGCCTCATTGCTTCTCGAGCTTGCTGATCCTTAGCGAAGGACTTGGCACTCTCTCTTTGCCACACAAGCTCCCTTTGAATGTTATTTCCTTGAATTCCTTATGTAATCTCTCATCATCCTGATGCTTCTCGATTTGTCTTGGAGTCATTTTAAAGAGATTAGTAATAGACTCAACCTATGTCTCAGATAGAAATATATATACTAATGCTAGAAGCATACACTATTCCCTATTTCTTATGTTATTGTGTGAATTAACTACAAAAAATTAATGATCAATATTCAAAAGATATGTTATTGATTTCGGGTGCGGATGCGAGTATTGGGTGCACAAATGCACAATTTTTTTTTGGGGTTTTTGGGTGCATTTACACACCCACACACACATATCATAGTTACATTGCCCTAGGGTACGTGGGATGGGGGGAACAAGTTTCTGGGACAAGGGAATAGAGGGGCCTTAGTTTGGGGATGATAGGGGATTAGTGGGGGGATGACAGGGGTTGTATATTCTATACATATGGTACTTAAAATGCTAGTTATGAAAAGATGTATTGTAGTGTAAAATATAAATATGTAAAAGAGTAAATATTTGAAAATTGCATTGAATTGGAACATCAAACATTGAAAACAAATGGTCAAGTTAGTAAATAGTCAACACCAAGACGTCTGCCAATTCTTGGCGGAGGTGACAAAATCTGGTGGTGCTGCTGAGAATTGGGGCACAAACTCCCGAAGTCCTTGACGAGTCCCTGTCTCCGAGACATGGGGCAAAAAAAGGGGGGGTGTGTGTCTCTGTGTTACTTTGATATATATATATATATGTATGTATGTATGTATGTCCTTCGTTGAGAACAGGGGGACAAAGTTCCCAAATCCCCAGTGCGTCCTTGTCTCCAAGATGTGGGGCAAAAAAGGGGGGAATGTGTCTCCATGTTACTTTGATATATATATATGTGTGTGTGTGCGTGTGTGTGTGTGTGTGTGTGTGTGTGTGTATGTATATATCATACATATACATATACATGCAGAGAAATGCTAGTTGGGAGCAATTTGAGAATAAAGTCGATGAAACTTCTCTAATGAGATGGTTAAATAATAGGTCCAGATGATGAAGTCAAGAAGATAACGACCTGCTCAATTAATGAGGAATGAATGCTTTATGGAGATTGTCAGTATGCTTTGGGAGATGGTTGAGTGCTTATCTTTTGCATTCATGACTTGGTTTGTCATTGATTTCAACATATTAGCTTCCTGGACAGTTCTTGCAGAGTAGCAGAGACAATTTTGTTTGGTAAGGTTTTTGGTTGCTGAGTTGCTTCTTGTGGGGTTAGCATTATGTTTGTGGATGCTAATAGATGCCATGCCTATGTGTGCAGAAAGAATTATGATTTTTTTTAGTAAGTTACAAAAGTTTTGCTGAAAATTGGTTGTAGGACAATTTGTAGGAAACTACATGCTGTTGTACGTGTTGTATCTTTTTGGCGAGGTTTAAGCTTGTTTAGTGGGCTTGGATTTTGGTTAGAGACATGTTTGTGATGCTATGTTTGAGGTGGCAAATGTGGTTTTCATTCTATGAAGACTTGTGAAGGATAACATGCAGGTTATTCCTTGAAGGCCAACTGTGTTATATTATTGATGTAACTTGTATAGTAGCGTGTGAAACTTAAATGTAATATCTTATGATGGTCCTATATTATTAATTGTACATTGGGAAAGCCTCAAGGTCGACTTAATTGGTTATTAGGACTTGGTATAAAGGGAAGATGTTTTCCTTGGTTGGAAGCGTCCATGTGTGGATGTATATTGTTTATGCGAGCTTGGATGCGAATTTTGCCCAGGCCAGAGTAGTGTTTGATGCAGAGGATAAATTGTGGACTTCAAAGGAACTGTATTGACAAGATCAGTAGCTGTTTCAGTTAGTTCATTTTTCTTGGATAGGTTATCCTGAATTGTTTAGTGAGAACAGTTTTGAAGCAAATTGGACAATGGGTTCGTTTGTGTTCTTGTCAACTCCTAACATGGTTGGAATCTTCTAACAAAGATTCAAAGTCTCCTAATAGGGACTCATATGTATTGATTGTATTTATTTGACTCCTAATAGGGTCACACCCTTTCACAAGGAACTTATATATTAGTACATCATCTTGTGAGCATCATTCCCACTACGGTTTTCCCTAGTTAACATATCTTGTGTAACTTTGCATGGTTATGATCTTGTGGTTGTTCTATTTTTTGATTACATGTTTCAGATATTTGTTAAAGTTGATAAAAGTTGTTTAAAGCATATAACTAATTCACCCCCGTCTTAGTTATATTGGTGAACTTCACTTTCTAACAGAATAATACTGCTTGAGTGGTTATAGCGGAGGATTATGGAAGAAACTGCTGCAAGATTTGCAAGTGTGGGCGGAAGGAGTACATAAAGGTTAAATTTGCTTAAATCTAGCCCTCTCACCCTTCCATAACTACATTCCTCTTGAGCCAGAGATAGGGGATTGCCCAAATTGTTATGCCACTGCTTTAAATTTGTGGATTTCAAATTGTATTATAGAAGAAACCCTTGAATTGAGTGAAACAGATCTTTGTTTCACCCAATGAGCTTGGACAATCTTGTAACATTCAAGATTGCCAAAAGTAGCAAAGATTTAACTTGAGTCATCTTCATTATATGATTGTTTGAAGTTTCCTTCAATTTGTTGCATGTTTGCTTGAGTTCTCCTCTAATTCATTGCATGTTCACATTAAATTTCCTCATTCTTCAATTAAATTTGGTGAAATTAAAATATCTGTGAGACAATAAATGCGTGGAGGGTCAAACAATGAGTCAGTCACCACTAATGAGTTTGAAAGATTTTAATGGAGGGTTAGTTAGCACTGACGAGATTAAACGATTTTAATGGTTGTCAAAATTAAGGTTTTTTATTTTCTGGGTCCCCAAATGTGCTTGGATGCATGAGGATGCCTTGGAGGCACCCAAGAAGCACATTAAAACAAAATATCCCTTACAGCTCAACAAATCCGAGTGCTACAATGACAGGGGTCTGTATCTTTGAATAAATGAAAATTACTGAGAGGGGGAAGGGCTGAATCAACATTTTAAACTTTTCAAACAAAAAGTAACCCAAGAAACAATAGAGATCTCACACAACAAAACAGGGACACCAAAGTTATTTAGTGGAAAACCCAACAAGGTAAAAGAACCACAGTATCACTAATCTCCAAAAAGGTACAATCTAGTACAATGAAGAGCTGCAACTCTTTTACACACCAATGCACAATAAAGGTTGTAACCCGAACCTTTAGAGGCTACAACCTCAAGGATCTCACATGGCAAAACAAGGACATCAAAGTTATCCCATGGAAAACCCAACAGGTTAAGAAACCACAGTATCACTGATCTCCAAAAAGGTACAATCCAGTACAATGAAGAGATGCAACTCTTTTATACACCAATGCACAACACAGGCTACAACCTGAACCTTCAAAGGCTAGTGTTAATTTTTTATATCCAATATCTAGGTAAATAGATCATATCTAGATTTATGCTACTAGATTTATTTAACGAAATAAAGCAGCAAAAAACTTAGAAAACTAAAACACATTCATAAGCTCTTCAATCAGTTCATCATTCAAAATAACTTCATAACATACAAGAGCTCCTAGTACATGGGAAATAGCTCTGAAACAAGCTACAAACAAAACAACAAACGTGGAATATACTTGGTATTGCTACCTTTGCCTTTACTGTTAACTGTTGTAAACTTTCTTCTTTGTGCCCTGCTGAAAATAAAAAGTCTCTTCTCTAATTTTCTCTCTCTCAATGTCCTTGAGAAAGATAATTGAAATCTATTTTAACTCTTAGCTTCCTTTTATAATAGCAGTCGGGAAAAGTAGAGCCCTACTTGGAAGACTAGTTCCATAAAGTAGAGTCTTACTTGATGTCTACTTCCATTAAGTAGAGTACTACTTAAACTCTTCTTCTTTGGTGACTACTTTGATTAGTTAGGTGGATAAAATAAGCTCTACTTGAACTTTACTTCCTTAAAATAGAGTCCTACTTGAACTCACTTCTAACTTACCTTTATGAGCTACATTTATCAACACTCTCTTAGCAATGAAGGTATTCACCACCACTCCAAGCTTGTCTCAAAAGGAAACAAATTTCCCTTATACTAAGGGTTTGGTGAGTATGTTTGTAACTTTTTCATTTGTCAAAATGTACTGAAGTTTAATTGCTCCCTTTAAGACCTTGTCTTTGATGAAATGATATCTAATCTCAATGTGTTTTGACCTATCAAGAAACATTGGATTCTTGAGAGTTTCTGCAACTTTGATTGTCACAATTAATCACAGTAGGCTCCAAATCCTAAACAAATAAACTTGTAAGCAACTTACAAAGCCAAATTGCTTCACAATGCACCAAATTGGCTGCCATGGACTCAGCTTCAGAGGAATTGAGTGCTACTAAACTACGAAATCATGGCTGACCCAATACGAAAACAACACCTTGAATTACTCTTCCAATCTGTATCACTCCCAGTCCAACTTGAATCAAATTACCCTTGCAACTTTACCCCATCTCCAAAGAGGTATTGCGAACCATACTCTATTTGCCTTGCAAATATCCGAGCACATGCTTTGCTGCAATCCAGTGAACTTGCCTTGGCTCTACCATATATAGTGGCTCAAGGTGTTTACAACAAAACAAATGTCTGGTCGAGTGTTAATGAGATACATCAAGGAGCCAATTAATTGCCTGTATTGTTTGGAATCTACCAATTCCGACTTTGAAGAATCAACCTTCTTCAAGTTGGTGACCATTGGAGTAGCCAATGATCTACTGTTCTCCATCTTGAATCTCTTAAGGATCTGTAGTGTATAATTCCCTTGTCCAAGAAAGATCTCTCTCGATTTTTGCCAAACCTCTAGTCTCAGAAAGTAATGCATCAACCCAATGTCCTTCATCTCAAATTCTGTTAGCAAATCTGACTTGCAAATAACGATCAATTTCTCTACCCTATAAGAATTAAGTCATTGACATAAAGCACCAAGATGAGGATCTGAAATCCAACTAGAATGAAGTATAGTTTGGAATCTACCTCACTCTTGGTAAAGCCCATGCTCTGTTAATAGCCGTCGATCCTAGAGTACCATGCACTCGGAGCTTGTTTGAGTCCATACAAGGGTTTCTTAAGTCTGCATGCATGTGACTCTTTGTCATGTACCTCAAACCCTTGTGGCTGCTCTATATCTACTTCTTCCTCATTGAGGAATGCTGTCTTTACATCCATCTGGTGAACCTTGCACCCAACTCTGAAGCAATGGATATAGCAACTCGAATAGAAGAGTATCTAGCAACAAGAGCAAAGGTCTCCTCGTAGTCTACTTCCTCTTTTTAATATAATCCTCTAGCCACAAATCTTGCTTTGTACTTCTCCACACTGCTATCTGGTGCATGTTTGATTTTGAACAACCATCTAGCAGTCACTACTGACTTCCCCACTGGTCTTTGCACACATTCCCAAACATCATTCTTCATGATGGACTTATACTCCACCATGGCATCTCTTTGCACTTGTTGGCTAGTTGCTTCCTCAAAGTTGTAAGGCTTAGAGTCTACGATGTTGGTCATTAAGGTCATATGCGTCAAATTTTTTTGTGGAGGACTACTCTACTTGAATGTGGTTCTAGGACCCTCAACATGTTCCTGAGCATCTCTCAAGGTTTGCGCAAACCATCTGGGCCTCCTAACTAATTTCGAAGGGGTTAATTGTCCCTCTCTTGAAGCTTGGCCCCTTTGTACTAGAAGTTTGCGAACTCTTCTCACCTTTTGAATCCTCCAGCAAAGTATCCTCTACAACTATAGGTGGATCATGAGATTTCTCGGAGGCCAAGTTTTCTTCAAACTTGACATCCTTGCTCACAACTGCCCTCGATTATGTTGATATAAAGACCCTGTAGGCTTTTGACTCTTTACTATATCCCACAAGAATGCCCTTCTCACTTGAGGGCTCCACCTTTGTCCTCTTCTCCACAGGCACATGAGTATAAACTAGACAATTAAAAATGATAAAATCCTAAGATGTCCTATCTCAGGTTTAATCCCTGTGAATGCCTCCTCTAGGATCTTGTCCTCTAAAACTTTGTGAGGGCTCCTGTTTTGTAAATACACGACTGTGTTGAATGCTTATGCCCATAGAAACAATGGAAAGCTTTTATCATGGATCATGGCCTTCACATAATTGATGATAGATATGTTCTTCCTCTTTGCAACCCAATTTTGTTGTGGATTATAGGCGACTGTCTTCTCCCTCTTGATTCCTGCATCCTTGTAGAAATTTCTAAACTCATTTGAGGTATACTCACCCCCATTGTTTGATCTCAACACTTTGATCTTCTTCCCTACCGGATTCTCCACATGAGCTTTGAACTCCTTGAATAGATCGAAGGCCTCATCTTTGGCATTAATGAATTAGATCCATGTATTCTTGGAGAAATCATCAGTGAAGGTGACATAATAGGATGCACCATTCATTGATGCCACTGACATAGGCCCACAAACATCAGAATGTATTAGATAAAAAATCTCTTTGGATCAAGTTTTACTATTGGGAAACGAAGCTTTGACGCTTAAGAGCACAACCTTTACATGCCCCTTCTTGTTCTAAAATAAACTCTGGAAGTCCAGTGACCATCTCTCCAAATATAGGTAGTGCTTTGTGATGCAAGTGACCCATCCTCTTGTGCCAAAACTCACACAAGCGCTCACTGGTATGCACCAATGCCTGAATGGAGTTACCTTGTAGCCTATATGAGTTGTCTTCCCTGACTCCAATCCTCACAGCTGTGTCTGGATTGGCTCCCTCTGGGCATCTAAACATTTGCCCTTTCTGAAAGGTAATTATGTAACCTTTGTCTTCCATGACTGAGATGGACAACAGGTTTTTCTTTAGACCAGGTACACACAGCACTTTTTGAGCATCAGTTGATCCCCTTGACTCAAGCTGGAACTGCATGATTCCTTGCCCTGTAACTGTATACAAGGCATCATTGCCAAGCTCCATAGTGATCCCTAATTCATACTTGGACAGTTGATTGAACAACTGTCGTGCTTCAGTCATGTGACTGGAGGCACCAATGTCCATGTACCTGGCACTTGTAACTATAGTGCTGGTAGAAAGACAGGCTACAAGGGAAAAATCATTCACAAACTTTGTTGCAAATTCACTTAATTGAGTCTCTGCAATTGCTGCTGCTACTACTTCTTGTGTCTTCCCCGTGCCTTTCTTCTTCTCTGGACGCTAAAAAGCATAGTGACCTTGCTTATAGCAAACAAAGCACTTGATCTTGCTTAAATCTTTCTTCTTTTCAAGATGATGTCCTTCTCCATAATTGTTACCTTTTTTGGCGAAAGCTTTCCCTTTGCTTTTTTAGTCTTCATGATGAGGGCCAAGTTTTCATCACCAGCTCCTTGCTTGTTGGATCTAATCTTTTCACGAGTCTCATGTTGAATACAATCATCCCATAGCCTCTGCCAATCTGGAATGTTTTCTCGAGCACAAATTCCCTTCACAAATGGTTCCCATGGCTTGGTGAAACCATTTAGAGTCTAGACTACATTCACCAGCTCTGCATCCGAGATCTTTTCTCCAACTGCTGCAAGATGATCACGTATGCAACAGCAAGAACACTTTATGCTCCCTTTGTTTGTATTATTTCACTCATACTTCTACAATGCCAAATTCCTTCACACACAACCAGGAAGGTTAAGACTCAGACTTTTCATACAATCTCTACATGCAATGTCATCTATTTTTTTGATGCAAAACTCACGTAAAAGCACCTTAAAAAGCTGCTTCAATAATTTCCTTTTCAAACTTCAAATCTTCCAAAATGCTACACGCCCCACACAGAGTCTTCAATATGTTAGTTCAAAACAACATGCAAAACAATGACTTGTCTTCTTTCATGCATCACACCACAACTAAAAAAAATCCCTTTTTTATCTCACACAAATCTAAGTCCTGTTTGACCCCCTTTGTTTTACAACATCATCACCTTTTTAGAAATTCATTTTCAGTTGCATCTTACACTGTATTGCCCAGAAAAAAAAATGCCAGCTCCAGAATAACAGCGACGTTTTTGAAGAGCTAATCATTTTCTGCAGTTTACAAGTTTGCCTAAAAAATGCCAATTCCATGATTGATTCTACCCTTTTTTTAGGAAAGCAAAATGCACAGGAATCACAATTGACTGGGTGAGTATCTGGTATATTTCAGACATGAGTTATGTTACAACAGTTACTTCTGATATATTGCAGCGATATACGATGCTTCTGAATGCAGTGATTGCATTACAACAGTTACACCTCTGTTTGATTATTGCAGCCAGAGGTCTGACGCAGCCAGTATTACAACTGTTACACCTCTATTTGATTCTCGCAGCCAAAGGTCTGATGCTCATTACAAGCACCTGTAGGAGTCAGTTAACTCTGCAGGAAATCATGAACATTGCTGGTAAGGAATCGGTTTCACATGTAGATTTTTCAATGTACTCATACTTGTCACACAAACAAGATCAGTCAAGATAAGTCAGAGAAAAATATGATCAACAACAGATTAAATCAGTCAACAAATGATCACCATAACTAAGGATGTGATCACCACATAATAGGCTCAATCATCAATGAGAAATAATAACAATCTCCCCTTATTTTTCATTGATGGCAACCCAATCTGAAAATCAACTGCAAAAAGAATACTCAACAAACATACAACTCCCCTTGAATGCATACTCCACCTTTGACATCAATGATTATTAAATTTGAAACAAACTGAACCAATTTGAGAGAAAGATAGTGCAATGAGGCGCTATAGTGCAATGAGGCACTCCCTCTAAACATATGCCATCTAGTGAGGTAGAAAAACATCGAGTTTGCTCTTGAGATATTTAAAGCGTTCTCAGGGTAGTGGTTTTGTGAATATGTCAGCTACCTGTTTTCTGGAGCATACATATTCCAGCTTGACAACATGATTAGCAACTTGTTTTTTCAAGTAATGATATTTAATTGGAATATGTTTGTGCGAGAAAGCATAACAAGATTTTTGGAAATATCAATCAGACTAGTGTTATCGTAAAAAAATGGAGATGGGATCAACAAACTAGAGCTTGAAATCTAACAAAGTATTTTTCATCCAAATTAGCTGCGTGCAACAAGGCCCAACTGCAATATATTTTACTGCAGCTGTAGATAGAGAAGTGCAGGTTTGTTTCTTGCTAAGCCAAGAAATGAGACATCCACCATGAAAAAAGGGACTACCACTTGTGTTCTTCATATCATCAACTGAACCTCCCCAATCTCCATCTGTATAGGCTGTTAGAGTAAAATCAGAACATGCAGAAAAACTAAGTTGCTGGTTCTGATTCCGGTACGGATGCGGATTCTAGATTTGGGTTCAAAATTTGTCATACAACATGATACACTTTCTTGGTCACATGCATGGAACATATTTCCATATCAAGGGGACAGTTTGAGAATTAAGGCCCCGTTTGGTTGCGAGAATTGGTCAATGCGGAATTCAACTATGCTGGAATAAGCTCTCTTCTGGAATTTACGCATTCTGAAAATAAATTCTGGAATATCATTTGGAGGTGTTTGGTTTTCCCGGAAGAGGAATCGGTAGATGACTATTCCGTATTTGGTTGCATCAATAAAAATAGGAATTAGAATAAGTTTTTTTAAAAATCTTAATATGAATTTATAATATATTTTTTGTTAAGTTTTTAAAAGTCAAATTAATTTACTGCCCTCTTCATTATAAATTGACTTTATCAGTAAGAAAGGTATATCACATATTTCACTTAATACTAAGTTAAACGTGTTTCAAATTTTAAAAAGTTCAAATATTTAGACCTCTCTTATCCACAAATATATTTGCTTGCTTAGACCACACTGAAAGCAACCAAGTTTAATCAATTCGCTTTGTCATACCCACGTTTTTGAATCTTAAATTCATTGGATTTAAATCTATTTTTTAAAAAATTATATTCAATATTGCCTAAAATTGTTTCCATTATAAGCGTGATTTTTTAATATATATGTTTATTGTTAAAGAAGTCAAAAGTTACAATTTTTAATTATAAATATTTGACAACATTTTTTAAAATTTTAATTACATTTGAAGAATTCGATTATAAATACTATTTTATGCATAAAGAATATAAAAAATAATGTTAAATATAACTATAAATTTGAATATAATATCAAAACAAAAATTATTTTATTTTTGGGTAAGAACCGTCAATGACTGATAGCCTTAAACCGTGTGTGAAGGAAAGTCCAAAGACTATTCCCGTCCTTATCAAGGGAGATGCCACCTGTCTCTCGTTTTCGATGAACACAAACATTTTTGTTTTAAATATATTAAAAAAGCAAAATATACGATATTTGAACCTAGTTTTATTTAGAAGGCTAAAGATAAGATTTATTTGTAAAGATAATTTTAACAAAAGTTTTGATTAGGTAAAAACAGGTTTTGAAAAGTCCCAAAACCTTGTACATCAAATCTAAAATAATTACAATATAAGGCCCAAATACAGCAGTGTGATTCACCAAACAAAGATAGGGAACAACCAACAAAAGTTTATAATAAATATCAAGTCTGATATTAGACATTTGTCATCGATAAAAATCCTTATACAAATTATAGCTATGCATTTTTTCGCATATGTTCCCAACAAATAAATGCAATTAAAAGACAAACAAGACATCGTAAAAAGTAAATTTCAGCCTTTTGACTATTGCAACACTTGCACTCTACTCCAGCCTTCTGACTATTGCAACACTTGCACTCTACTCCATCATCACGCATTGTACTTTTTTGTGCATCACTAGCCCATTCAAAGAATCCACATCCATCGTGTCCCTACAATAGCAAATCTTCATTAGTTCCTAGTATAATAATTAATATTCATTACTCTAATTTCTAAGAAAATTAATAAGGACTTTTTTCTTATTCGGGCAAGACCAAAATTTACACCCAAGGTTTTTTTGTGTGTCGGAGATTTTCAACAAACAAGGGCTAGCACCACATCGACATGTTGGTACATTGATTAAAGCCATCAACCCTACAACATAAAAAATACATTAGTTATATGAAAATACACATGCTATAATAAAAGTCTTTTAAATCACTATACAAAATCTTTATAATCATTATTAAAAACTTATTTAAATATCAATTTATATAGCCGAGGAGTCTTTCACAACGAAATACATCTCTGCATCTATTTCAGTGGTGCAAAATTGAAATTTGATTGGATCGTTATATCAAGCAATATGAAATCCTAAAAATGGTAAGTATAGCATCTCCTACTGCTGCATTATTTATGGGAGTGAAGAATCAAACAATAGGTTTTTGAAAATGAGAAACAACATGACTAGAAAGAAGATATCAACATTGTGCACACCCAAAAAAAAATGACATTGTCCAAATTAAGACATTATCCATAGGAGCCAAACAACACAAGAGTTAGTAATGTTGATGTAGATATTACTAAACAGCACAAGAGTTAGTAATGCTGATAGGAGTCAAACAACACAAGCGAAATGTTGATGTAGACATTAGTAATGTTGATGTAGAGATTACTGCCATTTATATTCCAATGTGCAAGCTACTATGAAAGAATGGAAAGACATACCTATCAATGGAACATGTGATTGTAAAAGAAACCCACAGGATGTCTAGTTATGGCCAACCATGGCAATACGGCCTTTTGAAAATGTTCATGATCATCAATAAAAGCCTTTACAACCGGCACAAATGCAGGGGAGGGGTATCGTGGTTTTAATAACAATTGGGAAAGCATTGTTCAAATAAGAGGAATTGCTATTATCAGAAAATGAAAAAGGTGTAAAATGGAGGATATAAGAATCATCACAGTATTCTGCATTTTACCCAACAAAACAATGTGAAGTAGCCTAGACACCACGCAAACTGTTTGCTCAATTGCCTATCCAAGTAGCTCAATAGAAGTCGGGGACTAATGTGTAAAGAATTTGGTACCAATAGCTATCAAATCTGCAAATAATTCTATGATTAATGCAAACGACTAAGTCCACCAATCCCTCTGTGTGGGTTAATATATAAGAAGAGCGGGTACAAGCATCTTTAAATATTTAAACAAGACAATGAATAATTTTCCATATACGCATGTCATAAAGTAATAAAGAAGCTGATAAAAATATGTTTTCAGCTGATAAAAATATGTTTAGCAGCTAATAATATCGTAAGGCATGCATAAGGCATGCTATGAAGCAGCCAAATATAAAGGTCACTATAATTCGAAATAGTTATAACAAAAACTTTAGAGTCCTCCATACTTAAGTTGTATGTATTTGACTCTCTCCCCCTCGAGCATTCTCAAGAAGCCTTTTGCTCTTTTGGTTTCAACCAAAAAATCATCATAGGCCTTTATCATTGAATCTTCACTAATCCCAGGAATGCCTTTGAGGGCATCATATATTTTCTCTCCAACAGATTCAGAATCCTCTTCATCTACTTTGACAATGTAAGACTTTAACATGCCTTTGTGGATCCTATTCATGGCTTCACAAATGGTATCCATCGAATCAACCATGCTTGCCTTCTTTCTCTTTCCCTTCCTTGACGAAGATGGTGATATTCTCTAACTACCACTTGCACTTGATTGGTTGGATTGAGCAAAGTCTTCATCCAAATGACTATCAGCATCAATTGGTATACTGAAATCCCCAACATCATCAAGATCGATGGCCTCATCCATAATGTTTCCTTCCTCCGTTTCCTGAGCCGTGGCAGCTGTAGTACCTTCTGCCATGTGATTTCCCACAATGACGGCTAACTCATTATAGTATTGGAATGGCTGCCTTTTATACACTTTTGCGTTTTTTAATTCTTTCCTCTGCAAATTGGGAAACAATTGAAATGGTTAGTTGTCTTTCAATACTAAATTTACAAATATAAAGTTATACTTAAACAAAATGAATATTGAATACCATTTTACCTTCAACAACTCATTCCAAACACTGTCTTCAGCATCCATGCACTGTTATCTTCATTCCAAGCACAGCCATGTGTATTTTTTAAATCTTTCATTACTCCAAATCCCGCTTTCCATGTTTTCAATTTATTCTTCAAATTATCCTTGGTCAAATTTTGCTTCAGCTCATCATTGAACCGCCTTTCAATGGCAGTCAAAGCTTCCTTTTTGAAACCACCTTCACCTTTTCAACCTAGCTGTACTTGCTCTTGAAGCAACTCAAGGAATTTGTGCTCCATATCCCTAGTCCAGAGCACCCTATTCATAGAAGGTGCATTGCTGACTTGTGTTTCTTGAGCCATGCTAAGGAACATAACAAAAATGGGTAAAAAATACTTGTGTTGATGTGCAATCTTATGAAAACGTTAGTGATTTGAAAAATAATAAAAATAACATCAATGTCGATAGTCTGTATACAAATGTGCTCATTCGTCAACAAGAGTCAATTTACATGTAATATATCCAAAACTCTTCACATTAAACTTATCATCATGTATGCAAAGTGAAAAAAAATACGGTAGAAAGTCCTAAATTTTGGCATCCCCTGGAATGTTACAATTACAGCTTACCAAAAAGACATGATACAAGTTTCCTTTCTAATTAAAGGCAAAAAATAAACTATGTTAGCATTCTGTATAGCATGCAGTTGTCAGTAATTCCACATTTAACAGGGAAAGCAAAACCATACGGTCATGAAGTTCAGCACTTGTCTTGTGTATCCAGGTGATGGAATTCTTGAGGATTCCAAATACCCACTTATCTCCCAAATACAAATTATTACATTAGCAGTATAAGAGATATCATTATTATAATGGACCTCAGCTCTGTAAGACCAAACTTACTCATTAACCTTCTTTAAAAAGCCCGGGCATGGTAGATGGAGTGAGGAAATCATGTGTACGTTTATTAACTTGGACTCGTACATCATAACAATTGGGGGAAGATGGATTTAGAATTAGTTTGAGTAAGAATCACTTCAACTTTACCTAATAGCCAACAGTGATGATAAAAGATTCATATGATCAGATTCAGAAATCTATCATATATACTTACAGCCACATTATAATGATGATGAAAATGTCACATATAATTCAAACTCGAAAACCTTTGCTACTGTGCTACCTGCCTGTGCAAAACTGGCAGCTCTAGGACACGGGAGGGAAATCCATGAAAATATAATAAGAAATGGATTTCAACCAGATGTTCTTGTGGGTAATGCCTTGATATCTATGTGTGCAAAATGTGGTGACATTCAGAAGGCAAATGAAATATTTGAAGGAATGCATCTAAGAGATTCAGTCTCTTGGACATCGATAATTACAGGGTTTGCAATGCACGGCTATGGCAAGAAAGCTCTTGAACTCTTTGAACAAATGAAATTTTCTGGTATGACACCAGATCATATCACCTTTTTCAGTATTTTGTCTGCATGCAGCCATGCAGGTTTAGTGAGTGAGGGCTATAAATACTTCGATTGCATGAGGGCGTATTATAACATCAGCCCTACTATGGAACACTATAGATGTATGGTTGACCTCCTTGGGCGTGCTGGCCGACTGGATGAAGCAATTGATTTGATCTACAGAATTCCAGTAAAACCCAATGGTGCCATCTGGAATTGTTTGATGGGTGCTTGCAGGATACATAATAATGCGGATTTAGGAGAATATGTGGCAGGACAAATAATTGAATTGGAGCCTCAAAATGCAGCACCTTATGTGCCTCTTATGAACATCTATGCTGCAACTGGCAGGTTGAGTGAGATTGAGAGGATACAGCAAATGATGAGTGACAGGGGCATAAAAAGACACCTGGATACAGTTGGATTGACATCAATAAACATGTAAATGCTTTTGTCGTAGGCTAAAGGTCACATAAAATCGAAGCAAAGGTCATGGCATTATCTTGGAAGATCAATCTAGAACATCTATTCCTATTCAACCTCTGTGATGAATAGTTTCTCTCTAGTCTCTGAAGCATTTTTCTGCAGACAGTAGATTATGCGAACACTATATTTGTTTAGGGGTAGAAGTCTTATTGCTGCCGTTCACTAAGACAAGGTAAAAACTCCTTTTTCTCTGTTTTTTTTTTCAGTTTACAATGCGTTCACTGAAATGAAATCCCTATATAGTATCTTGTAGAAATATAAATAGAAAACCTTCACCAAGCATTGTGCCTCACGAACCATTCATTAGAAAGCCCCTTCATCAACCGATAAGTAGAAGATGTTTCTCAATCAATGTTTTGAATTAGATTTTAGTGATTTAGAGAGTTTGAGTACTACAATATTAGAATAGTTGAAGATCTGTAAGATAGAAAATTAGAATAGTTGCAAATCTAAGAGGAGGTTTAGCTCAAATATACATGCATTATATTCTAGAGACACTTCTTCATATCCCAAAAAACAAATAAGATGTGGAAAAAAATAGAATACAACACAAAAGTGAGAAATAATACAAAGCGAAACAGCTTATGTGGCCAAAGTCTGCTGAACACACTCAGTCATGTGACTAGAGACTATATAGCACCATACATTATAATCTCTCAAAATTCTTGACACCAACTCTTCCTCCATTGAAGATACCAGTCACAAGATAATAGCATATGCATTGAATTACAAATCAAAGAAACATATATCATACAAACTCACACTAGTCAATATACTTACAGCCACATTATAATGATGATGAAAATGTGACATATAATTCATTCATTTGAAATAACACACGTATCAGTATATATATCAAAAATATCTGCCAATATATATTCTACAACAATATGTATTGTTCCAACTACAACTAAGCCCGTGCTCTACAGTCTTCCCACATTGTCCGAGCTATTTCATCTTGAAAGTTTCCCCAATCATCTCTATCTCGCTGAGTCATCCCATATGTCTCAAGTATGGGTACATTTATCCCATCGCGCTCATTCTCTTTAGTTTCAACTTTTGTAGGAATGCCGTCCTCTATCGTAATGAAGTTGTGCAAGATGCAACATGCTAAGACAATCTTAGTCTGTGTCATGATTTGATACAATGTTGCATGCTCCAAGATAGGAAAACGTTGCTTCAGAATGCCAAATGTACTCTCTATTGAATTCCGAAGTGAGGAGTGTTGGTGATTAAATAGCTCTCATGGAGAGTTAATCAGATTTCCTCTGCAAAACTCCTTTAGATGGTAGCGTGTACACCGATAAGGGGCGAGAAATCTAGGTACATTTGGATATCCCGCATCAACCAAATAAAATTTACCTACACAAATGTACCAAAAGTATATTGATATAACCTTGACACGTCTCTCATAAAATCAAAGGAACTAAACATTAAAAAGTTGATTGCACATACCAGGGGGAACTACTAGTGGATTTGATCTGGACAAAGCAGAAGCAAGAACACGACTATCTGCGGCAGACCCTTCCCAACCAGCAAGAATGTATTGAAACTTATAATCAAAGAAACACACACCCATAACATTCTGTGATAGGTTGCCTTTTCTATCACGATATTTAGCTTGGTTGTCGACATCAATAGTAATCGGTATATGGGTCCCATCTATTGCTCCAATACAATCCTACAAATTGTGAGTTTGCATTAGAAAACATATTATTATGAGTAATAATCAACATAACAAATATATGGCAACAGGAGATGTACCTTGAAGTAGGGATCAAAACAATCCTTCCCAAGAATTTGAGGGGGAGTGTTTGGCTCAGTGGGCAACATATAGTCAGCATGGAGCGCTAAGATAGCCCTCAAGACCTTGTGGAAGTATCTACTAATTGTGTCTCTGCAATCTTACGATTCTTCAAATTTTGCCCAAGTGCGTGGAGGAACATCACTAGTTGTTCTTCTAAAGTGATGTTGCAGGAATCTCCAATGATTCCTTTCTACCTAAGAATAGTGGATAGACGAAAGAAGGTTGTTGTAGTCATACGAAGCTAGTCATGGCAATCAGTCTCATTTGAATGAATAATACTCTTATAAAATGGGATTTCATCTCTTCTGCGCTTACGCCTCTCTCTTCTTGCTTCTTGTGCAGATGCCGCAATGGATATTGCGAGGGCAGCTACAAGCGCAAGCATGATTCTAGTCGTCCTACCAATGAGACCATGAATCCTTGGATCATTAGCAAGATCCATCAATGACCTAGATAAAAATCAGTACCAAAGATGAGGAGAGTGAGATCTGAAACAAAAAACAGTTTGCTAACATGAATATTAACCTTTAAATTATAAGCTTTCCCTATACATTTTAAGAGGTTATATAAAGTTATTATTATATTTAGAAGGCAACTTTGTATACACACAACTTTCTGTTATATTAATGAAATTAAAGGTCAGCAGTGAATGTGCAACAATATAGTGACATAGAACTTGCATCGATGCCATTGTTACACAATGCACCTCCATGAACTAATAAGGTTTCAACCATAGCTTATATGGTATGGCTGTTCACAGGAGCCTAAGCAGCCTTGCAATTTTAACCTTCCATGCAGCTATTCGGGCTGAAATCTTTCAATACATGATATGATATAAGTTTTGAGAGCCTAAGCAGCCTTAGATTTCTGACCACCTATCCATCTATTTGGACTATGGAATCTATTATAACGTCTTTAATAGGTTGTTACTTTCCATGGACCAGTTAAAGGTTGAACCTAAGATGCACGCTGGATGTGAGCTACCAGCCCTCTTTGTGACTGGAGCTTTTAGTAGGCTCCTTATTGTAATTCTGATGCAGTACCTTTCTCCAACAATAAAAGGTTGCCAATTTTTTCTGTCAAAAGCACTTGATCAAGATTTATATCTTGACTAATTAAAGGCAGTAGATTTTGAACTCCAAATTAGCAACTTTTGTGATCATGAAATAAATAAAATAAACCATTGGATAGATTCTGTTAACTTGTTAATTTGATTATGTAGCTAACACTTTTAAACTTTACTGAGAGTAACTTTCTGTCAGTTGTCTTCTCACAATCAGTATAAGAAATTGTTGTTATCGATTTCATCCCTCAGATACTTATTTGCTAATCTATGTCAGAGTTCATGATATGGGTACATTTTGTTTCTGAATATCAGAGTAGATGAGATAGATGTAACAATCGAAGTTAAGGGGATTGTTATATAACTCTTGGACAGGATTTGACATCTAGATACATCTTTCAGTCCTTGTCATGAGATGAAAATTAGAATGGAAGGACAGTTTGCTCTGATGAAAGCAACCTCTATTCTGGTACTATCATGCCAGATTTCAATTTAAATGTGAAAATGTGTTAACTTGTCATGATTTTATTGGTGAAATGTTTGAGCACATAAATTCTGTGCCACAATAATATTAGGAATGTACAAATATCATGTTAATATAAACCTGGCTTCCAAACAATGGGCTTAATACAATTGATTTCTAGTATTCCGAGGATTTAAAAAAGAAATGTTAAAACGTAAAACAAAATGAGATCCAATAAAACTCCAAACAATGCACATATTTAATTGATTGCTCTGTTATAAGAACTCAAAGAATATTTCCTTGAGAGATGGGTAATTGTGAATCTACTACTGAAGTATGAGTGGATGGAGATCAACACAAAAACTATGCAGTTGAATCCTAATAAAACATCGCATAATCTTTTGTACATGTAAAGTGTGGTTCGTTTTGTCACTATCCTTCTGGTTGAAACCAAACTGACTATTTTGGAACAGGTGATATCAGCAGATATTTCAGTTGTATGTTTATAGATTGGGAGGTAATGTGAAGGCATGTATATTGTTTATCAAATATCCTTGTACAAGAGTTGTCTCTGGAATTATGATCTACCTCCAATAAGCCAGGACCTGCCCAATTCCAACCTTCTTTATTCACCCCTATATTTAACAGAAACTGACTTGCAAGCCACAAATTTCATATACTGCACCCTCTTACATGGGAGAGTTCATAACAGGGAATGAAAGAATATAGCATCTCATCTGGTCACGAAATTCACCAAATATCAGGGGCATGCCAGCAAACAATGAAGTCTCATCAATTACAAAAACTGTTAATCTTCAAAAACAGAAAATTATAGTTTTATTTTAAAATAAACTATACAAATAACTTCAAACATCACCCATGCCTACTTCCTGCAAAAAGAATGACGCATTTTTCTCTTAATAGTTTTTAATCAAAAATATCTCAAAACAACATAGAACTCCACTTTCTTGCCACAAACTCCTATAATGGCCTACTAAATGACCCTCAAGCATATCAAAGAAGGTTTGCTAGGCGGTCCAAACATTAAAATCAGGCCATTGCATCTTCCAGATCAGCATATATGCATACATAACTGGTAGGACTATATGCAAAGAAAGGAAGAACATGGAAGACATATGTATTGCCTAATGACAACTGGCCTCGTCACCACATGGTCTTATCTTCACAGAGTGCTAATATAAGGGCTTTGAAACAGGGTGGGGGCTCCATCAATATAAATTAGAACTGGAGTACAGTGATGTTATCATTAAAAACCAATGCTGCAATAACAAAGATCATTATCGTAGATAGCAACAAGCATGGGTTTGAGATTCAAAGTGAACCTTTGACTTTCATGACACTTGCATATACCAAGGCAATATACTTGGTTGTCAATCACTTATGCTGCTTGTGAAAGTTTGAACAGCATAAATTTTTGGATTGGAGTATAATCTTTCAAAGCTAAGTGAAATCTTTTCTTGTCTGATAAACAAGTTGTGCTTGTCCCAATCATCTAGACTATGAAATGTGAATGAATTAAAGGCCAACAAACTGCTTTTCAAAATGCATCGACCAATAACTGGGTGAATCAAGTAGAAGTACAGAATAGCTCATAGTTGTTGATAGAGACTTGGATGTCTTAAGGTAATTTAAAGATCCAGTAAAGCTGAGAAGGCTGGATCAAGGCAGGAGATGACAGCAGAATTTCTCAGCTATGTTTCTGTCATGAGAGATTCAAAACAGACAAGACAGGGAACTCTGGGCTATAATAAAAACCTGAAGGATACAGAGTACCATCCGTTTACTACTTTATCTGAACAATATCTGATTTATTTCGGCATTGGAGTGGATGAAAGTTGTGCTTTAAAAGATGCTTATGAGGTTAGTGATGCTCTATTTGCATGGTATCTTGATCATCAACCTTGATGACCTCTTTATTCAGGGTTACTTTATTTTTGCTAAGTATGATTGTAATCCAATCCTTGGCCTTTTGGCCATGATTCAGTTGCCATACATAACACATTGCCCTTCATGCTACGACATTTTTGGATTTCTGATGATTTTACATTTTTTTAATTTTTATTAGGGTGAGCACACCAAAATCAGCCCTCAATGGTCCATTAAAATACACAACAATGCCCAACCTTGTTCACTTGGAAGTTGGAGCCATTAAAAAATACTTAAATTAAATGAAGGAAACATTACTATAATGATAATATTATAAAAGAATGGAAAATAAATAAAACTGAGATTTCAATCCAAAATCAAAAAGCATGATATCAAGTTTAAGTGACTAGTTTTGTTTCTGAAATATATTTCAAAATATGAAGTTTGTAAGAATTAATTCCTTTTGAGTTTTCTCCCCGCTTCTCTATTTAGAAAGTCTCGGTCATTTACTCAGTATGTACATTAACACTACATGTATGTTTCCTTGTTTCCAAAGACTTTGAAAATGTCCTTCCAAAATTGTACGAATCTTCCATTCCCCTGACCACTAAAATCATTTCAGAATAGTATAACCAACTTTGATTCCTTTGGAGGTGCAAGAGCCCATCCACCTTTTACTGTATTCTTAGCCATCGCCTATTTTTAATCTTAGACTTGTGAGTAGACCATTGAAAGGGGAACAAGAATCACTTACTAGTAAAATCCAATTTTATTCTAATCCAACATTACTTCAGAGCCTCTAACAACCATTTTAATTGCTAAAGAAAATATGTTAATGAATTCCTACACATGCACCATCTTACGGGATAGATGTAGGGGAACACATGCTTGGTCTTTTGCTTAGGCCACCAATGGATCTGACGGCCCATATTTCAGATGTTTATTCATGTATATACTCAGAATTGTCATCAGCGACTTTGCACAAGCTATCATTAGTGAAAATTGTTGAATGGCAAAATTGTTCTATATTGGAGAAGTTATGGTACTTCTATCAATTCTCCATCGATTATCATCCATCTCCCTTTCATGAAATCCGGTAAGATGGCTATTAACAGTGTGACCTAATGTTCCCCTACATCTATCAACTAATTGCTAAAGAAAATATGTTAATGGGTTTTATAAGAACTCGGAAGAAACGACCTAAAATGCTAAACAAACTAAAATGCTGGGTACATCTGTTACTTCAAAATAATGAATAACCCTCCACACCTGTTACAAAATATCCACCAACAAAAATGTCTACTTTACATTTGAAGAGGAAGAAAATATACTAGCTTTAAGACAAAATGGGAAGATGCGTACCGAATGTGTGGGGAAAGCGGTGAAAATGGTGAAACTGGGGAAAGTGGGGAAATCTTCAGCAGACAAGAAATCCCTGCAAAGAACATCCATAGAAAAAGCTCAGACTAACATAAAACACTTGTGTATTAACAATGCTAGGGCACAACAAAAAAAGTGGTAAAGATACCTAAAAATATCAAGCAGAGATTGGTACCTGCTATGAAGGGCATACAAGGCTGGCTTTCTCAAATGCTCGACTGGAACAAATGGAATTGAGTGGTAGAATAGATGGAAGATCGTTGCATTGAGCGGCAGAACAGATGGAAGATCGTTGCATCGAGTGGCAGAACAGATGGAAAATACATCGAGCGGCAAAATGAAATGGCGATTGTCAAACTCATGGACCCGATAGCGGCAAAATGAAATGGTGGGAGTCAAACTCACAGACCCGATAGGAAATATTATTTGGTTTACTTAAAAATGGAATAAGAATAGACTATTCTTATTCCAACTATTTTTAAGAACTCCGCTATGCCTGTTTTAGGGTAAAATGAGGAGAGGAGGATTCTAATTCCACTTTTATTTTTTGCACACAAACGTTAAATTCGCGAATTCCAGTATATAACTTTTCCTATTCTGCTCCAATTCTCGCTACCAAACGGGGCCTAAAGGAATTGTAAAAAGATAAGTGCAGTTTTCTGAATTATTATTTTGTGTTTGTTACTGGATTTCTAACCACGCTAGATCAAAATTTGAGATTCAAATTTTAAGGCCTAATTCAAAGATATCATTTTTTTTTCAGAGATTCCTCTAAAATCGTCATTACCTATTTTCAATTTGGATTGTAAGCAAGTGTTCATCTTCATTCACAAATGCTTAAATGACATATAGACCATTTTTTGGTCTTTTAGTGGTCAATTTAGGGTTAGGAGGATCAAATAGACCAAATTAGGCAAAAAAAACACTTAAAAAAAGTCTCAAAAAATGTTTTGAGACCAAATTCAGCCCAGGTTCGGCCACTGGGAAGCAAATTCTTCAAAACTCTACCTTCTACCTAGGTTCCTCTGAGAGAATTTGCAGCAAATTCGTAGTTTTGCAAGGGAATTTGGGGAGAATTTGACAAGGACCAGAGTTTGTACAGAATTGAACCAGATTTTGAGAGCTGCTGGAGAGAATCTGGTAACTTGGTAGAAAACTATAAGCCATAGTCATGAGTTCCTTTTAGGTACTTTAAGATCCTCTTCAAAAGGTGTGGCTTGAAAACATGCAACATAACCAACAAGTTGCACCATAGACGTGTGGTAAGTTTGATCAACACTAGGAGACTCATCCTCTTAACTTGCACCTGGTTTCCATAGGAGTGCTAACTCAATTACAATATTCCATTTGAAACCTTTTCAGCAGCCCTCTTAACATATTTAGATGGAGAAATGAAAATACCTTCTGCTGATTGACAAATTTGCAGCTGAAGAAAATAGGACAGCTCACCCATCATTGACATTTTGAATTCATTTTCCATACTAGCAGCAAATTCCCTTGTCATTTTGGAGCTGTCACTTTCAAAAATTAAATCTTTGACATAAATAACAATAATAAGAATGTTGTTACCTTCCTCCTTTACAGACATTGTTGTCTCAATATCCCTTTTTGACTCAAATACTGATTCTCTGCTGAAATGGCCAGATGTTGATTTTGATGCGTCCAGATGCTTGGGTGCATTAGGATGCTGTACGGATTCTCCCAGGAAGAGCATCCTGGGACTGTGGGTTCTTGCTGGATGCACTGCAACGCATCCAGCAAGAACCCACAAGCCCAAGATCTTTTTTGGTCTTTTTAGTGGTCACTTTAGGGTTGAGAGGATCGAATAGACCAAATTAGGCAAAAATAAAAAACACTTAAAAAAAGTGAAAAAATGTTTTGAGACCAAATTCAGCCCAGATTTGACTGCTGGGAAGCAAACTGTTCAAAACTCTGCCTAGGTTCCTCAGGGGGTATTTGCAGCAAATTCATAGTTCTGCAAGCGAATTTGGGGAAAATTTGTCAAGGACCAGACTTTGTACAAAATCAAACCAAATTTTGAGAGCTCCTGGAGAGAATCTGGTAACTCAGCTTTTTATCTCACACAAATCTAAGTCCTGTTTGGCCCCCTTTGTTTTACAACATCCTAACCATTTTAGAGATTCATTTTCGGTTGCATCTTACATTGTAGCACCCAGAAAAGAAAATGCCACTCCAGAATAACAGTGACTGTTTTGTAGAGGTAATCATTTTCAGCAGTTTACAAGTATGCCAAAAGAAATGCGAACTCCATGATTGATTCTACCATTTTTTGGGAAAGAAAAATGCATGGTAGTCACATTATTACCTTCTAATTGACTGGGTGCGTCTGATATATTTCAGACATCAGTTACATTGCAGTATTCAATACTTCTAAATGCAGAGATTGCATTACAACAGTTATACCTCAGTTTGATTCTCACAGCCAGAGATTTTGATTCTCAAAGCCAGAGATCTGACGCATTACAACAGTTGCACCTCAATTTGATTCTTGCAGCCAGAGATCTGACACTCATTACAAGCACCTGTAGGAGTTGGTTAATTCTGCAGGGAGAATTTCAATTTGTCTGACTCGAACCAGCTGCTCCAAGTATACAACAGCAAGAACGCTTTATGCTCCCTCACTTTGTATTATTTCACTCATACTTTACAGCGCTAAATTGCTTCACACACAACCAAGAAGATTGAGTCTCTGACTTTTCATAAAATCTATGCATGCAATGTCATCTCCGTTTTTGATTCAAAACTCATGTAAAAGCACCAAAAAAACTGCTTTAATAATTTTCTTTTTAAACTTCAAATCCTCCAAACTGCTACATGCCACACAGAGTCTTCAATATCTTAGTTCAAAACCCAACATGCAGAAAAATGGTTTGTCTTCTCTCATGCTTCACACCGCAACTAAAAATAGCCCCTTTATAACTCACACAAATCCACATCCTGTTAAGCCCCCTTTATTTTATAACATCTTCACCTTTTTAGTGATTCTTTTTGGGTTACACCTTACACTGTAGCGCCCAGAAAAAAACAATGCCACTCCAGAATAACAGTGAGGTTTTTGCCGAGGTAATAATTTTCTGCAGTTTACAAGTGTGCCAAAAAAATGCCAACTCTATGATTGATTCTACCATTTTTTTGGAAAGTTAAACACACAATAATGCATTATTACCTTTGAATTGACTGGGTATCTGATATATTTCAGACATCAGTTGTATTGCAGTATTCATTACCTCTGAATGCAATGATTGTTTACAACGGTTACACTCCTGTTTGATTCTTGCAGCCAGAGATCTGATGCAGCCAGAGGTCTGACACATTACAACAGTTCACCTGTATTTGATTCTGACAGCCAGAGATTTGATGCTCATTACAAGCACCTGTACGAGTCGACGAACTCTTCAAGGAATCATGAACATTCTTTGCAAGGAATCGGTTACCCATGTTCAGCATACTCACACTTGTCACAAACAGGATCGGTCAAAATAAGTCAGAGAGAAATGTGATCAACAGCAGATCCAATCAGTCAACAAATGATCACCACATGATAAGCTCAATCATCAATGATAAATTCTAACAATCTTATCCTGGGAAGCATAGGACATAAACCATATAAAAATGCAGAATATAAATCGTGAGCTGAAACGCAGACCAAGCTCCATTGATTTACACTCACAGATTGTGTGCAACCAGCAACTATTGCTTAGTCTGCCAACAAAACTCTTATTGATATATACCCAAAAACTCTCATTTTATGACAACAATAGTGAAGCGGTATGCAATCACCATCGATGAGCATTGTTTTCCCATGAAAACATCTCTCATAGAATCTTCCAAACGCCAATGTATGACAGCAGATTCCTTCTCAAGAGGCATGAAAGAGAGGTGAATTCCCTCATTCTAATTCCCACCATGCACAATAGTTTCCTCTCTTTTTACTTGTTCATTTAGATTACCCAAAATAGGAAACGGTTCTCTGACACTTATTAGCCGTTTTCAAAGCTTGATGGCTAACATTACTTATTTTTATACTCTTTTAGACCAGGAATGAAAATAAGCAGCAAAGCATCAGAAAAGAAACAATAAGACAATATTTATCCAGGGGAAACCCTGCACTTCAAGGTGAAAGGCGTGCCACGCCAAAAATCTATCTTTTTAATACTTCAAATTTGGATACAATGCTCTCAAGCTTAATCTTTAGATGAATCTTTCACAAAGATTGCTAACTCTTAACAATCATCAGTAGTATGCCTTTAACAATTAAACAAACAACCTGCATGGCATCTACGATACACAGAAAGCCTTATGTATTTTCTGATACTAAAATACAAAAATGATCAGCACACACTGGAAAATACACCAATAATATCTAGAGAAGTTAACAATAGAATTGACATAGCATTGTCTGATGGCATCTACGATACACAGAAAGCCTTATGTATTATTTCATACTAAAATACAAAAATGATCGGTACACAGGAAAAGACACCAATAATATCTGCAGAAGTTACAATAGAATTGACATAGCATTGTCTGATCACAATCACAGTTGAATCATCACCATGCCTTTTGCTACACACACTGCCTATATAATGATAATTGTCAAGATCAAAATGAACTTGACTGTTTTCCCAAACCGCGGGAATACTAATCAAGCATCATACTGCCAATGCTTCCTCTCCCATCGTAATTAGCAAGGACGATGACCATTATGAATAGGTGCTATTTCATCTTTGAAATTTTTAAATCCTATTGTACTGGATTGCTCTTGAAAGATAAAATTTGAAAGTCAGCTCACTGCAAAGTCGGATTTGGTTTGGATTTGCTCAAAATTCTGCCAGTCATTTAAATTTGCTTAAATTTCTCTTAGCAGAACCCTGTAAGGATATTGGACAAATTTGGAAGACTTGATTTGGAGTCTGGCCAAAAGTGCCCAAAATGAATTTGATGCAAATTTGACTGAAAACTTCATTTTTATTGACTTTCATATAGAATTTTTGCAACCTTAGGTCTATTTGACTTTCCAACCCTTAAAGTGACCACTAAAAAGACCAAAAGGGTTGTTTTATATGTCATTTGTGCATTTGTGAATGAAAAGAAAAGCTTCTTGCTTTCATTTGTGTATGAAATTATCTGCTGCTACACACACACACACATAAATATATAGACATGTATATATACATATATTCTAGAAAAAAATATTGTACGGATGAACACAAAATAAATTAGAACTGAACTCCAAAAAAATTGGACAATTTTTGATTCCGAATCTTGAACCCGCATTTGAATTGAAATCCGATCTGGCAACTTAGCTCTTAAGAGATACACAGAATTGAATGTATACCAAAATTGAAAACAAATTGAAGGGTTTGAAAAATAACTACTGTTCCTTTGTAGGTAGGGTGTAAGTGTGCCAAAAAATTCTGTCTTACCTATGTTTGGTTTTTTGCAAAGTTTTAGATTAAGGTAAAAGTAGGTTTTGAAGGGGCCCCGAAACCCATTACATCAAAGAGAAAGATAAACCATTAAGCACAACCAGGTTTTAAAAGGACCTGAAACCAACCAAACAACTAAACCAGGTTTTGCAGGGATCTGAAACTAGCAGATATGACCAGTAAAATTAATCAAAAACTCTGGAATCTGAAAGGACAAACAGACTTGAGCAAAGCAGCTAGGAAGGCTATCCAAACCAGATACCAGAAAATCAGTGACAAGACCATAACACCAACCCAGAAGAACTAGTCAGCATAAGGGAACAAAAGATTATCCTTTTAAAATGAGGTTACCCTTACACGACCGAAGGGTCATATCTAAAGGGGGAGCAGAAGGCTTAGCCTTCTTCCCTTTAACCGCAATCCAACCGTCCTCAAACTTCGCTGCCTCGATTACCCAATCCTCAGAGGACAAAGACCCGAGGAACCCAGGGGACGCAGAGGCCTCAGCAACCCTATGAGAGACAGACGACAATTGACCCCTAGGAGGGTCAACCGAAGCAGGGGGAGAGACCAAATCCTTTACCACCAGCTTGGAAAGAATGCTGCCCACAACCACTGAATCCACAAGATGAGACGCCAAAGCAACCTCCGCAACCACCGGCACGAAAGGAACACTAGCCTCAACCTCTGAAACCGCAGGGGCAACCGAGGATTGTTTCACTGTATAATGCTCAGAGGAGGCCCCAGTCCACCAAGAGGGGGAACGCCTGGGTTTGGATTTCCCAGCAACACAACGAGCAGCAACGTGATCCATCAAGTGGCATTTCCTGCAACGAAAAGGGATTCCCTCAAAATCCAACATTTGAGACCAAGACCCCCTCGGGGAATCCAAACAGACCGCCTTAGGAAGACCTTTAGAAACATCCAAGTCAACAAGGAAGCGAGCACAGGTCGAGTGGAAAATATCTGAAGTGTCAACATCCACATATAATAAATCCCCAATAGTGTTCCCAATAGATTCAAAAATTGAATCCTGCCAAAGATGAATCGGAAGATTAGGGAGCCGAACCCAGATAGGGTACTTATTAAAGGATTCCAAAAGAGGATCAAAATCCATATGCCACGGTTTGGCCATAAGTGGAAATCTGCCCTGCCAAGAGAAATTATTGTGACATAAAATAATCTTCCTGTCATTAGAATCTTGAAACTTAGCTATAAAAAAACCGTTAGCACACGGAAATATATGAACATTATTATCAATAAGTGGCAACCAGTTCTTGGAGATCCAGCCATGTAGATCAGCAAGGGAGGGCCAATAGCCACGGAAGCGAAAAATTGCAGCAAAAGAAGAAAGGTCATCTACCGTTTGGAAAATGTCTTCAACTGAATCTGGATCCAAAGGGACCCTAATAGGCTTTAAAGCACTTACAGGCGAAACCAGAGAGGGGCCAGATGAGTTAACATGAGGGAAAGCACCATGAAGCCCAGCCTCAAAGGCGTCAACGTCAGCGAAAGTTCTTCCCTCGGAACCAAAAGAGCCTGAACCAGGAGCAGGAGAACCAGAAGCCGATAGAGGGGCAAACGGGACCCTACCCCCATTTGCAGAAGAGGCCGGGCGAGATGCAGAAAGAGCCTTAGCCCCACCCACAGAAGAAGCCCCACCCGCAGGAGGAGCGGGAGCGACTCCAGCAGCCACGCTGGAACAGGACAGAGACAGGGGAGTCGCAACAGATCTTCCAGTTTGAAAAAGCGCTTGGGCGAGAGAGCGGGGAGAGCGACCCATGATCATATGGTTTTTTGCAAAGTTATTAAATTAGCAGTGTGCAAATATTTATCACAGAATTTTTCTGGTCAAATGATAAAACAAATAACAAAGAGCATGCAATCAAATGGGATTGGTGAGATGGGTTCTAAATGTTAGTTTTTCAGAGGATTTGTTGCAAATGTATTAGCACTGCCATTTTTCTTGGTATGTATTTTCCACTTTGCAACAATCTCTTATTTATATTGATAATAAATCAAGAGGAGACATGAGTCTTCATGGGACATGTCCATACATTAAAATGGTAATAGCATAATTAATTAAACTACACACACACACACGCACACGCACACGCACACGCACAGACACATGCACACACACACGCTCACACACATAGTTTTAATCTCAAAGTTTATCCAACTGAAGCTTCCAAACATTAATGCTCCTTCTTAGCTAGGGAGGATAAACAGAAGACATTTACTAAGAATATCTTTGATCAGAAGATATCCAACATTTAGATATCACATTTGATATCACAATTATTTGCCTCCTAGAATATTAATGATATTCACCAAGTACTCAAAAGGTTTTGATATCACATCTGATATCAAGAGTATTGGCCTTCCAAAATATCGACATCCGATATTCACCAAGTACTCAAAAATAAGGTGTGATATCATATTTGACATCACGAGTACTGGTCTCCCAGAATATCATATGATATTCACCAATTACTCAAAATAAGGTTTGATATCACATATGATATCATGAGTATTGGCCTCCCAGAATATCAATGATGTTCACCAAATGCTCAGAGTAATGGTCCTAGAATGTTGAGATGCAAGACATTCACCATTTACTCGATCTATTAGATCTCATAATACAAGTTATTGCAAGATTGTCACCTTACAATAACTTCTCCAAATACAAGTGATGATCATTTGGAAGTCGTCACTTCCTCATGATGTACACAGGGGTAAGCCCATTAAAATCACATAATCATGAGACATATTCATGAATTATTGTCCTCTTGACTACAACAATTTATTGATCATTGGATAATCCATTTTGACATAGTTTTCTCCCTTTGAATCGATATGATTGAGATCACCGAAGGTTGACTGAGTTATATCTTCTATTTGCTCCCTCTCATTCAAGGTTGCCTCTAATGAAATGTCAAGCTCCCTCTAAATCTCAATTTCGCTCTTTATCCTCTACACAAACTTCTAGCAAGATGGCCACAACAATGTCTGAATTCTTGTGTCAGATCACAGATACTAATTCTCATAGCAAGTCATGATGTTCTTCTAGTTATCCTCCATTTGCGAGGTTCAATATCGTAGTATTCTATTACACTAAACTGTATAGGTAGGGGTTGCATCTCCTTGAGCTCCTTCCATTGACATCTATTATTTTTGTCACTTCTAATATAAGATAGTAATTGCTGGCCTGTCAACTTGTATAACGTACTAGCATTGATCCCTTGAACATGTGCATTATTGGTAGTCGATATTCTCTCTCTTCACAATGTGTGGCTATTTAGCGTGCTCCAATTTGTATATGGTGCGTGAAATCTCACCTTAATCAATCATATATTTCACAAACCGTGGTCTAGGGGAATCTTCAACAATATCTTTGGATGATCACAATATTCGATGGCTTATCACAATATTAGTGAAGCATCCTCGGTCTATCCTTAGTATCACACTTGTATTATTTGACCAAGTTATAATACGACAGTGATAGTGCTATTGCAATTGTAATATCTGATCCCAGTATACACGTTGGCTTTGTTGCTAATGTTTGTCTCTTCTCGTTCGACACTTAATGAGAACTTGTCTTCTATCTGAGAATTCTTCATTTTGTGTATGTTACTATTCGTATACTACTTCTACTTGATGGATGGGAGCCATTGGCTATCTACAAATAGTGCTGACTAGATGCCCAATGTCCTTAATCGCTAGTTGAGGAATCTTGTCTGCTTTTTTTGAATGTCTTTAGATAATTATTCAAACTAGGAATACGACATCAGCTGTAGAGACATTTACTAGTACCGATGGCAGTGGTTGTGAATTAAAATAACTATTTACTTGGGAAACTCATTTGATTTGGAAAGCAGAGTGTATGCCAAAAACAGAGACTACACAAATTTAATAGATTGGACAATGAGCATAAACCCTAGTTGTCAACCTTCACAACAACACTGCAAAATCTCTATTTCAAATATCTTCAGATTAGCTTTCCCATTCCAGAGAGAAGGGTCATCCACAAGTATGTTCACACCCAATATATGTTAATATGACAATGTGAATATATAAGATTATATGGCCATTGTTTGCATAGTTCTGAATTGTTGATGAGTACAGTGCATTGATTTAGATTATGGCATAATCATTTCGGTGACTAGCAAGGGCTTCGACCTCTCCATATTATCTAGGCTTTGATGATAATGCACAATTATTTATCTTCCAAACTAATGTTATGTTCTCTTGTAGATTTTATTTCATTTGCAATCTTGCTCTAATATCATGTTAGTTTTTCATAGAGTATCTGTTGCAAATGTAATAGCACTGCCATTTTTCTTGGTATGTGTTTTCCACTTTGCAACAATCTCTTATTTATATTAATAATAAATCAAGAGGAGACATGGCTCTTCATGGGAAATGTCCATACATTAAAATGGTAACAACATAATTAATTAAACTAGAATATATATATATATATATATATATATATATATATATATATATATATATATATATATATATATATATATATATATAACTTGAGTTTTAATCTCAAAGTTTATCCAATTGAAGCTACCAAACATTAACACTAAAAGAAATTGATGGACATGAGCAATGCAAGATGCTCATTAGAAGAAACATCCAAGATATTGTGCCTAAAGTTGCTAAGCAATGGAGGGATCTTCATCCCCATGATATTTTGTTTGGGAAGTTCTATGTTAAGCCCTCAGAGTCTGCTGTCTTTACTAGTATTTGGAAGACTTGGGAGGCTAGAATGAGAAAGGTTTGCAGATGTGATGCAGTAAGCAGAAGTAATAATGAGTTATCTGGTTTCAAATATATTTGGTGGAACTTGAATCACAATAATGATGCCATTGCCCTAATCCAAGGGCGCTCTGTGAAAAAATGGAACATCAAGGGTGTATCTTCCTTCAATGATATTCTGATTAACAGTGAAATCAAAAGTTGCTCATAGCTCAACATGGAATACAACCTTCTTGATTCTAATGGGAGACACTTCTTTGTGCTTAAAAGAGCAATGAATTTGGATCAATTCCCTATCAAAATTAAGTTTGATCTGAATGCTTTCAAAATTTTAATGTGGGAAGACATCACTCCCCTCTTGAATATCATTCACATAGGCTGTACAAGTTGTTGACTGTATCTCATGAAGTCTTTGACCATGTAAACCAGGTTTGGAATATTAAACTTGGAGAAAAATGAGTGATGTTATTGTGAAGTTCTACTGGTCCAATTAAATCAATCCAAAGAAATGTTGTTTCACATAGCTATTATTGTTTTAATAAGTTGTGATTAAACCTACCCAATTTGTTTGTTCAATCTACTTTTGTCTTTTATATATTGATCATATAGGTTTTTGGTGCACTTTTGGCACTGTTGTTTGGTCTATCTTTTGTTGAGTATAAAGGATCGTTTTCTGTAAATGTACTAACATTGCCAATGTAATTGATGTTTTCCAAATGCAGAATTGAAGACTCCTAAATATGAGAGGAGGAGACATGTCTCTATAGTTAAACATCATTAGTTAATAAATAACCATATGTATAACTCATCTTTAAGCATATATGTAATATTAATATATTATCCATATATATAATATTATAATAATATATAATGTATAATATATATCATACTACATATATAATATATAATTTATAATATTTATAATATATATCATATTAAATATATATAATATATATTAAATATATATAATATATATTATATATATATAAGATATTTATTTTAAAGATATTTTACCATCAACAAGGTATCTCATGATAAAATCGATTTGACATAAGCTACAACCTTAACACCAACGTCATGTTCTTGTAGAGACATGACTTGGCACGTAGGGTCATGTCCCTATGTGGACATAACTGATCATTGTCAGTGTATAAGTAAATACAATTAGTTTGCTTCTCAATCGACAATCATGCGGTGGTAAAACAATTACATTTAGGAACCTAATATCATAATAGTCTCTTTTAATTATAAGAGCTTGATTAGTTAAGTCATCTATAAATAAACACACACACACACACACACACACACACACACACACACACACACACACACACACACACACAATTCTTATCAATAATATAAGACATAAAACAAAGTTCATATAAATCATGTGTAGTGCTTGCCCCTAAGTTGCATTTCTGTCATCCTTGCCAAACTCTTTTAGGCCAATTTATGTTTGATGATTAGTATTATTATTTTAGAGATTATCAGATATTGTTTTACACTCAGTTTATTATATGATGAGATTACTTGGTACTTTATATTTCATGCAAGTATGATGATTATTCAATGGTTTCAGTTATCGATGATGATTAGTTAGATGGTTTATTATTCCATGTGCTTTCTTATGGATACTTACCCCATACTGCATGTGTATGGTGTGCGTGTTTATTTTATTTATGTATGGTGTTTCTGATGTGGTTAAGGAAGGGAGTCGTAGTCACCTGCTAGTCGGGATCTACACGATGCACCACTTCCTGCCATTGTCTGTTTAGCTTAGAATATTGTGTTTGTACATGCGTGGATTTTATGTAGGTTGCAGGTACCGGGTATCGACTTCCCTGAATTGCCAGGATGAGCGTACCCTATCGCATTGTTTCAATGGTAAGAGAGGGGAGATAAACTCTTAAGTCCAAATCCTAAACCCTTTAGCCAATTGTCCTAATTGATAATTAGGACAAGTATCTGAGTTAAGTACCCTCTAAATGCATCAAATGATGTAATTTCGGGATTATAACCCTTTTTGTTTGATTTAGTATGTGTTTTTCTATGATGGGTTTTCGTATATTGTTATATGAGTCCTTGATGTGTTTTCTATTAATTAAGTCTAATTAAAAGATTAATTAATGATTTAATTTAATGGAGAATTAATATGATGTCTTTAATATTTAATTAATTGAGAAATTAATTAAATAAAAGAATTAAATTTAGAGATAAAAGTTCAAAGATAAATTTAGAATAGGATAATATTTATTTAATTTAATAATAATATATTTGGAGTTCATTTTTAAATAAATGCTAAATATTATTGTTATTTAAATTAATTAAATATGTTATCAATTAAGTTTCTAAAATAATTAAAAATTGAAAGATATAAAATTATTAAGAATTCTAGATCGCATGATCTAAGCATGAGTTTAAATTTGAGAATTAAATTAAAAGATTAAATAATAGAAATTAATAACGTTATTTTAATTTCATAAAGTGCACATGAGATTAAAGTAATAAATTAATTTAAAATAGAAGTCAAGTGGAATATTAAATAAAGTTATTTAATAAATCAACTTAATGTGCATGAAAGATGAATGCAAAATAAAAGAAAAGATAATAAAGGTTAATTTGGAGTTAACTGAGTTATGCAATGAGTCTTCTCGGGTGAACGCACAATTAGTGCCCCGATTTGAGGAGAATTTGCTTATCACAACTTTGGGGGTTCATTTTTGAGGGACACGAATTGGGACACGAATTTGGACAAGGAATTTGGGGAAGACAGAAATTTTGGGAGACAACTTTTGGAAGCAAATTTCAGAAGGCAAATTCTAAAGAAGATTTTCAGAAGAAGGTTATTGAAGAGGAGCGAATTCTCTTATAGTTTTTGGAGATTGCATAATAGCATCAGGTTGAGGTAGGGTCTTGTGTTTGATCACGGGTTGAATTATGCAATTTGATAATCTTGTCTTCTTCGTGCTTGTGGATTATCAATCCGAATTGTCTGGATTTCACTGTTTAATCCTTTCGCCCTCTTATGAACCTTATGATACTATATTGTATTTCATCTATATAATATAATTGGAAGAATAAATCAATTTGAAACCCTCGTTCTAGATGATAGAATTTTACAAATTAAACTAGGGAGAGCTTTTGAAAGAAAAGAAAATCTTGATTGAAAATTTTTATTAAAATGAAAGAGAAAAAATTTGTTATATAAATTTTTATACTGAAAAGAGACGATATTCTTTTAACGAATATTTTAATTTAGAGATCTAAGTGGTTAGTTCTATCAGATTAAAATTTCAATCATTTATTAAATAAATAAATAAATAAATAAATATATATATATATGTATGTATGTATGTATGTATGTATGTATGTATGTATGTATATATATATATATGTATGTATATATATATATCTTTATATATATATATGTATGTATATATATATATATGTATGTATATATATATATGTATGTATATATATATATATATATATATGTATGTATATATATATATATGTATGTATATATATATATATATGTATGTATATACATATATATATATATATACATACATATATATATATATACATACATATATATATATATACATACATATATATATATATATATATATATATATATATATATATATATATTGAAAAAGAAAATTGTTTAAAACAATGTTTTTAAAATTAAATATATTTGAAAAGTATTATATAAAATTAAAAAAAAATAAAAAATAAATAAATAAATTAAAAAAAAAAAAAAAAAAAAAATTTTAAATGTTTATGGGAGGGGGCGGGAATACCCCCCCCTGTACCTACCTTTTAAGACTGCCGTCGGCAGTCTGCTGGCGCAGGCCCTGCGTCAGCAGGCTTGCCACGCTGGCCAATTAAAGGCCGATGGCCTATATCAAGTAAGGTAAATTTTTATTTATGTTATGTTTTGATTTTAATTATTAATTTTAATAATATTAATTGTATTTAATTATTATTTTAATTAATAATATTTATTAAAAAAAAAAGTTTTACTGATATTATTAATTATTATTAAATAAAAATTATTAATAAGATTATTAATAATTCTTAATTAGTATTTAAATGAAAGTATTAACAAAGTTTTATTATTGTTTATTTAATAATAATGCATTTAAAATAAGGTTATTTTAATTAATAAAATTATTAGTAATTATATTAATTATTAATAATTGATAATTCTAGGAGTTGGTAATATAAGGATAGGTTAAGGGATATATTGTAATTCATAAGTACCTAAATTATACACTGGAAACGAGAATAGAAACTCGTACATTTGAATTAACGTTATATTATTAGGATTAAATCAAATTGTGAGACTATTCTATATTTCTATGTGTTATCTGTATTATGGGGTGCTTAGGTTTTGTCCTAGCATTGACCAGTCCTAGGTTGTTACGAGAGGCTCGGAGATTATGTGAATGTGATGTTATGTTGTTTTGATCTCGATCTTTTAAACCCAACCCTGTTGATGTGTTGATATGCTCTATGACATGTTTGTGATTACTGTTTGTTATTGCTTTCCAGTTTCCTTGTGTGAAGCTATGATGTATGTATTTAAGATACCTGACTTAACCATTTTCGAGTCTCGATCAGTTATATTTGATAACCATTTTTGAGTCTCGATCAGTTATACTTGGATTGCTTTTCGGTCGCTTGAAAGGACTGAAGTGTTTGTTATGTTCTTGATGATGTCATGTTTTGACTTGACCATTTTGAAGTCTTCGATCGGTATTGTAATTTACTATTGAGATACTTTCTGGTTGCTCATTGGAGAACCATTGGATTTTGTAATTTATCATTGATGCCTTCAGTTGCTGATAGAGAACTGTCGTGGTCATATGATTATTATTTGGTGCTTATCTGTTGCTCATGAAGAACTGATGTAGTTTTGTGGCTTATCTTTTATGATGTCTTTTCAGTTGCTTGTATAGGACTGAGGTGGTTTTATTATGATTCTTTGATTTATGATTTCATGAGCCTAGGGTAGGTTATCTATGTGTAGTGTCGGGAAGTGGCTTGCAATGGGGATCGAGGCCCTAAGAGGCTGCCTGGAGTAACCCATTGTAAGTTGTTTTAATAAGTGAAAACATTTACACTAAATAAGGGAAAATGAACCTAATAAGATAATTGTATGTTCTCTCCCATGCCTTGAGTGCTAGTACAGACTAGGATGGGGTAGAGAGAACGCTTGGTTACGACCTTGCATTCCATAGTATGCCTCGTCAGTACGAGAGGATATTAATGGCCGCAGGGATCAATAGGGACCCGGGATTCCTAAGGGATTGCTCGGGTAACTTCTTCGTGACTTTTGCGATGACACTTTCCCGCTTGCATATTAGGTTTCCTACGTGTCTTGTGGTACCTCTGGGTCTAGATGTCTATCTATGTTGGAACCCTTGAGTTGGTATACTTTTAGGATTTCCCAGACTTAGAGAGTACTTGTATTTTGTGTTTTGATACCTTGTTTGGGACTTGAGACTATCTCCTCAGCGCAGTGGGAGTGGACCATTTAGGTTCCACGCGGTCGGGTGGTAGTGCTTTTACTCTTACCATTGAGATCCGTTCTGTGGACACCGTGGCTGGAGTTTTCTTGATTGGCATTTACCTTCACTATGTTCTTGGATTATTATGATGGATAGTTAGATTTTATGATAGATGTTTTATCATTATGGATGTATCATGTATAGTGAATAGTTTCATATATTTTTACTGTACTTTGTATCATGGATTCGTGGAGGTTGATGCATTTCTATTTTTACATATGTATATTCTTTTAAGCCTTTCATACCCTGTGACTTGTACAGTGGATGATTGAGCATTCCGAATTAATTTGCCAAGAGGCATTCAGATCAAATGTATATTAGGGACATGGGACTTTCTGATTATTCTTTCATATGTATGTGATAGTTGTTAGACTTAGAATTAATTAAATTTAAACGTGACTCAACGTCTTGGGATCTTTAAGAAATGTAACTTACAATGTATGTTTGTCGATGATTACATGTCATTGCTTCCACTACTATGTGTTTGATGTGTATGTTATACATTCTTACTTTAAAAAAAAAAAAATGTTTAGCAAACTTAGTGAAACTTTAGGTTAATTCTTTTGGATCCCTTGGCGGGGCGTTACATCATGAATACAAATACTCAATGTAATGAGTATATCACTTCGACTGATGCTATACTTCAACACTCCTTAGCAAGGGAGAAGTGACAAAAATTTATGAGATATCAGTATCAAGGATATATATATATATATATATATATATAAAAGACATAAAACAAAGTTCATATAAATCATGAATACAAATACTCAATGTAATGAGTGTATCACTTCGACTGATGCTATACTTCAACACTCCTTAGCAAGGGAGAAGTGACAAAAATTTATGAGATATAGTTCATATAAATATAAAAGACATAAAACAAAGTTCATATAAATCATGAATACAAATACTCAATGTAATGAGTGTATCACTTCGACTGATGCTATACTTCAACACTCCTTAGCAAGGGAGAAGTGACAAAAATTTATGAGATATCTGTATCAAAGATATCTATACACAACATATTATCTAACTTTAACACTCTGAAATAATGACTTGTCAAATAACTACAATCACAATGGTATGAACACTATCATAACATATATTATGATCTCCAATTGTTGAAAACAATATCTAGAGTAATCATAATGCTTTCATTATCAATGACTTCGGCGTATCCAGAACAAAACTATCATAATAAGAGGCCTATCATTTGCAAGATTGTTACCTTACAAAGATTACCTTCTGTCAATTCGTTATCATGATTTCCAACACTTTGGGACAACAATTTAATGAAGTATGTCATGATAACAGGTCTACCATTTATAAGATCATCATTGTATAATGGTTACCTTTTGATTATATATGTCAATGAAAGATCGTCACCTTTCATTACATATCATATGTGAAATAGTAACCACCATGAACCTAGTGAAAGGGAGGTACAAAGGCTTTCACCTCATTCTCACACAGAAAAATGTATTACCAGGAATTTCACTTATAACTTCTCCTCATAGAGAAGATATTATTAACAAAGGATTGCACCTCAAAATTCTCCCTTTGAACATTGATCAAGGGAAGTCAGGTCCTCTAGTTACTCCAATAGAAATTTTCTTAATCCAAGGATGCATTTCGAACACCCTCTAATTCTAATATCAATCTAATTCTGATATCAATCTTCTGACTTTCTGGTGGTAAGTCATTACTTCCTCATCATAGGAGTAAGCCCATCAAAATCATGTAGTCACACACATGTATTTGTAGACTCCTTCTAAGTATCAATCTTCTAAGTTCTTGCGTTGCCTTCGAAGAGGTGTCATACTCCCTCTTAATGTAAACGAATCTCATAATCTTAATCATCAAAGATGTTTTCTTCAAGAGTCTCACTTTATCCATCTTAATCATTAGGGTCTTTGGAACTACTATCATTAGATAGACTCTGCACAATATTTGGTAGCATGTGTAAAGTACCATCCTTCTTTCCCTGCAAGATCATCCCTGGAGACCAACGAATGGAACAAAAGTACATCAAGGCACAAGACTTATTATTCATATATATGGGCAATAGACTATAATAAACAAACATGTGTAATACTCAAGGATACTAAATACTTATCTGTACATCAACATCCTTGTAACAAGTTTCTCCAAGGAGGGCCTATATGCATCAAATCAGAAAAATGTCTCCATATAAGTATTTGTTGAATCAATGGGAATGGAACATTGGTTATTATCCCCCCCACAATGTAAAATTCCTCCTTGTTTCAGTTTATAGAGTTTTCAGTCACTATTTGCCCCCATGACTACACACATCAAATTTTTCTTCCTTGAATGCAATCTCCTATACTTCTTGGTTCATCCTTTTATATGATAGATTATGAGGTCTTCTTAGGCCATTTTATTGACCATCACTTAGACCATCTATGTTAAAATGTATGAATTTTCTCCCCTCTCCAAGCTTACAAAGAAGATGCATATGAACAACCATATTGAATATTTCCACCTTGCTAAGTCATAGTTTATTAGGAATTTTCACCATGCAATTATTAGTAAGTGCCCAGAGTAATGTGTTTTAGAGATGGAGCAACAACAAGCTTACAACGATCCCACAAAATATTGTCGTGTTCAAGCAGCCAAAACTTTTCAAGTTTCAGCAACCAAACACTGTTGACTCAAAAATAGAATGCACAACACATATCACAATGACCTTATCTGAAAATCACTATCTGCTTCCATGTTGTAAACATAGTGGAACTGTAGTTTTTCACTAATTTGTGACAATAAATTTCTCATCAGACGTAACAAGATGGTGTCATTTCTACAGATGGTGTGTATTCTTATTGCTATGCACCTTATCTTTAAAAAATAGCCCCATTGATGAATCTTGAGCCCATGTCTTTCTCTCATCTTATTTGCAGGTCTGGATAATTATAGAAAACTTATAATGCTCAGAAATCTGTACAATCGCTGACAAGCTTCCCGCAACCAATCACAATTCAATATGAGGCAATCATCGATTCTGAAAGGTAGTCCGCCGCTTGTGCCAATCACTAGTTATCCTTTGAATATTAATCTTTATCACTGTTGCCACCTAGAATATTGTTTACAACAATCCTCAATTAATTATTTGGTCACCAACTTTAGAGTTTCTAAACTCTTATAGACCATATACTCCAGCAACACTTAGTAGGAATTTGAAATATTTGCGGCACTAACAGTACGAAGGTAGTAAGAAATTATATTTAATTTCTAAGCCTTAGATAGATATACTTTGATTGTGATTAAATAAACTTGTTATTATTCTCATTTATGGTCAACAAAGTCTGATCATTCCAAATTTGTTTCCCCTCGAAGTTTACCTTTCTCTTATCTATATCAACTAGCAGAGATGAATCACAACAACCGACCATATAATGATTCTTTTACCCTTGTCAAACAATCATGTCATTTGTATAAATGTGATGTAGAACTATGATGGTGGTTGTTTCTTGCCGATAGTTCTAGTGATCTCAGACTTGTGTGCTTCATATGAATTCTACACTCTTCCCATCTCTTTATTTAACGAGGATCAATAATTATGAAGCCTATGAAGTATCTCGATAATTATACTTTTAAGTCATGATTCCTATATGTTTTTAATCAGCATAATGGTGGCCCAAATCTCAGTAGGGAGCTTGTGTTTATTGAATGTATTTGGCTTTCAATCAGAAGTTGTCTCCACACACATCGCAACTGTGGACTCCAAATGTCTCACCCTTTTAATAACTAGTAATAATTAGACATGAACTACTGTCCATGCTCCTTAAAGCAATAGAGTTCATAGAAAACAACAACTGTAAATTTTCAACTGATATAGATCTGTGTAGGTGGACAAATCAAATCTGGCTTGTTAGTTATGAAACCCAACAACCACATATTCAAGGTGCAAAGGAATTGTATATGTTACTATTGAAAAATTAATATAATGTAGTCTCGATGCAGTCCAATAAATGAATTTGTGCATATACAATCAATGGTCATATTAAAAGATTTTCTTCCTATGTTATTGACTTTGACATGAACTGGTATTCATAGTATTACACTATTGTCATGCCTAGGCAATATTCTCTGCAACAGTTCCAATTCTTAATATGTTCGCCTTCACTCTTTGATGCACCACTGGATGCCTCTATTTTTATTTATTCTTTTGTGACTCCCCCGTGATAGCAAGCCAAGTTTTTTTGATATGTAATTGCTGCAACCTTAATCCCTTCTCACGCAACGAACTATAGAGGATGTCATCCCTACAGTATATTAAACTCCCAAGTACTTTTGTGTTGAATATCAGGGTCTACCTATAATTTCCATTCAATAACTAGAATTATCCTTGTATCAGGTTGGAAGGTCTTCCTCATTCACATCACATTTGGTGAATAGAAATTGTGACCATTTCTCAAAAATTAGTGGATTCACGGTGTTCCCATATTTTATTTATCAATGGCAGTAGTTTTTATTTCATGTAATACTTATGGTAAGTAAGAATCTTCTTGGTCTCTTTGTAATATTTTATGTCTGATCTAGATGCTACACTCACTTTTTCTTTGTGACATTTGCATTTGGCTTTGATACCATGTTGAGAATCAAGGATTGTTCTCTCCAAATGTACTAACATTGCCAATGTAATTGATGTTTTCCAAATGCAGAATTGAGGACTCCTAAATATGAGAGGAGACATGATGAGACATGTCTGAATAGTTAAACATCATTAGTTAATAAATAACCATATGTATAACTCAGCTTTAAGCATATATGTAATATTAATATAATAACTATATATGTAATATATTATAATAATATATAATGTATAATATACATCATATTACATATATAATATATATCATATTACATATATAATATATATTATATATATAAGATATTTATCTTAAAGATAATTTACCATCAACAAGGTATCTCATGATAAAATCGATTTGATCGATTTGACAGAAGTTACTGTAGACACCTAAAAATCCTTTAGAAAATAAAGTATTTTTATTTTCTGAAAAAATTCCTGATGACATCATCATTTATTAATTAATTAATTAATTTATTTTTATACCATTAAATCCCTCCCAAAAATGTTTAAATCTTATTTAAACATTATTTCCTTATTTATTAATTATTTAATTAATAAATTGACCAAAAAATCCAAAATAAATAAAAAATTTATTTTTTGCCCAAAACTTGGCCAATTTCTTTAAGACCACTAACCTCTTTCAAAATCTTCTAATCCTTCTTTAATTTTGATTAAAGGCTAATCCCATCATTTCCTACCCCTAATCCCAACTCAAAATATTTAATTAAGATTAAATATTAATCCTCATGTTTGTTAAAAAAGTTTTAATAAATATCTCCTCAACCCAAACCCTTGAAATAAATAAAACTTTATTTATTTCCAAAAAATCTAATTTATCCTCATCCTAAGAAGTTGTAGACTCTTCTAGAAAGTCTTCATCCTCATCCTAGGAAGTTCTAGACTATTCTAGAAAGTCTTTATCCTCATCCAAAGTCTAGACTCTTCTAGAAGATGTCTTTAAACCTAATCCTAATCCCCTTCCAACCTTGTCACATTCCCTAAACATGGGTTAAGGCTTACTAACCCAAGACAAAGTTAACAAATATCTCCTCCTTCACCCACCCTCATTAAATGCCATCCACTTGCCTATCCCTAAGGTAATCCTAAACCATCCTAATCCATCCTCTAATCATTTGCACAATCTTAAGCAAGCTTAAAACCTTCCTAATCAAGCCCAAGTCGAAATTCCTCTCATCTCCTTCAAAATATCCCAACCATAAAACTTTATGAAGCCACTAGGCCATAAATGACTCTTCCAAAGCCCTTTCATTGCTCTTACAAGCCATTATGAGGGTCTTTATGAAGATTTTATCCCTTGAGCCTCCTTTGTTGACCCATCCTTCCCCTTTCCTCCATCCTCTCACCTTGTGACATGTGTCACTCCCTGATTGGCTGTAAAGAAGCACAATCCATGTGCTCTCCTCTCATGCAATCTGAGCCCTCCATGAGCTTTTCCCCATCCTTGCATCTTAGCCCTCAATCCCTTAAGCCTCTTGCCTATAAATTGGATCCTTCCCCTTTGCAAAACAACACAATCCATGAAGTAAAGTCATAATGCCATTTAAGAAGCCATTTTACATCAAAACCATCACTCACACCCAAATTCCAACTCCATTTGAAGCCCTTTTTGAAGCATAAGCTTGAGCATACATCCTATCTATTTAGACAAAGCCACTCAACAAGAGAGCTTCTCATTGAGAGAGCCCATTAATGGCTCATATTTTCAATTGAGAGTTCATCTTAGTCTATCTTGAAGTTTATGAATTTTGTTTAGTTTGTAGAAGCTTTATTTAAATTTGGTTTCTATTAGCATGCTAACATTGCTCATATACATTTTGGCACGCTCGGTGGGACTCCGCATGGGTCATCTTCATTAGCTTTTTTAGTCAAGTTTTGTATGTCATTTGCTAATTTTGGCTAATTTTGCTTGCTTTTGTGACTGGTAGGATTGTATAAATTGGTTTTGTAGGTCCACATGAGCATGAAGAAGACAAAGGAACTCATAGTCTATCTCATAGTGTTTGCAGATTTTTCAAGCTTATAGGTGGACAAAGCACTTGGAATTCTTCTTCCTCTTCTTGTCTATATTCTTCTTATTCCATTTACTTCTTCTTCTTCTTCTTGTGGGAGATCTTGGCCATTTTTTTAAAGTAAGAAAAATCATACACACTTCTTTTTAGTGCTTAAAATGAACCCCCAAATCATACTTAAATCCATTAAAAACTAAAAATTTGCAAAAATAAAATAAAATCTTTTAACAAGTGAAACTAAACCAATCCAATCATTTGCATCCTTGCAACATCAAGGTTTTAGATGCATTCATGCAAAGTTAGGAACACTTCATTTTTGAGAATTTAAAAAGAACTTCAAGTTTCCATTTCAAAAGGTTCAAAATCAACACTAAGTGCACACTAAAATCTAAATCAAACTCAAAGCATCAATCAAGGATAAAATGAACCTCATTTGCAAATTTTTTAAAGTTCTTTTAAAAATCTCATGAAAACTAAGAGTCCTAAATGGTTGCCAAAATTGTCCTAAAAGCTTTGTTATTTATTCTAAACAAATGTCTTGTTGCAAAATCTTGAATGTTTCTTAGGTTTTTCATGCATCAAAACAATCTAGGAATATCATTTTTGGGCTTAAAACATGGAAACTAGAACACAAAATCTTGAATGAAAATCAAAGTCTAAAGAGTCATTCTCACTTTTGAGTCCAAAACAATTTTGAATGATCTAAGGTTAAAACAAAACACTTCAAAGTTCCTAAAACAACACACAAAATCTCAATCTTGAATGCTCAAAGGAAAAAACTTGAATGTTTAAACACTTGTCTTTGAACGCATGTTGCTAAAATGAACTTGAATGTTTAAACATTTTTCCTTTGAATGAATGTTGCTCAAACATAATCTTGAATGCCATGGATTAAAATCAATCTTTCTTAGAATGCATGCTTAAAACAAACAAACTCAATCTTGAATGCAAAAGATCAACTAACCATTGCAATATCTCAATTCAATTTTTGGGGCATAAAAAGAATCTACATTCTAGGAATTTCCTAAATTATAAAAACCAAATAAAGACGATTTAAGTGAGTTTGTAGTTGGACTCACCCTCTTTAATCACCCATCAATTTAACCATTGTTTGCAATCTCAGCGCCATCTATGGGGATGGGTCCACCTAAGAGGGTGTTAAGTGCTCCACAAAGATCAAACTTTACTTACTTGTGTTTTTATTAGTTTTTCTAACTTAGAAAATTCTTTGAATGCACATTAGGCTTATTAACACTTCATTTGGACATTAAAATTGAACAACTTTTGATGTGGAGGGCCTCCGGGCGCGCGCTTGAAATCGAGTTTTACACATCTTTCTTTTTGGGCTTAAAATAAACTCACACTCAATCTTGAATGCCTTAAAGGAAATTAATCGATACTTGACGTGGAGGGCCTCTGGGCGCACGGGTTTACTTTCTTGTTGACCCTAACTCTTCTTCTTGTTTGCATTCTTCGATCGATTTTACTTTTGTTAACGCTTCAAGTTGGAATTGAACATTTGCATCCTAAACATGTGTGTTTGCAAGGTCTAGATCAAAAAACTTAAGCGTCAGTTGGAAAAGAACTTTGTCTTTTAGCCCAAGGTCATCCAAATCTTCTCTCCCCTTGTCATCTTTCAAGGCTATCTTGGGTGCATAAGACTAGGATCTTTTTAGGAGGCCTACTTGGGGATTTCATCACCCCTTGGACGACTTCAACTCCAACATTTCAGCGGAGTATAAAGATTGGGAGGTGAATCCAAAGACACCTCTCTTGGAATCAAGATTTTGTCATTCGGGCTAACCCTCAAGGAACTTTATACCCTTGAGAAGTGAAAGAGGAGAAGTGGGTTACCGCTCCTCTCAGCTGTGTGACATCTTTTTGTTTTCATTTATAGATTTGGGCCTCACATACCTTGGGTATATCGAGGACTCCCTAGCTAAACCAACTGTCAGCCTTGTAGACAACCATCTAGGGTGTTAATGTGTTTGAAGTGACTGATCAAAACATTTGTAAACCATACACACTCCTTGGCACAAGTATCACATTCTGAGAATCAAAAAACTTCTATCTAGTTGTTCCTATCTATTGCTTGATTTTTTATTTGTTGAATGAATGTTTGCCAAACTTGGTCAATCCTAGCTTAGGGCATACTTAGCGTAGTCACTGCCTGTTCCAGAAGTTGAACAAGTCGAAGCAAAACAATCGAGATTTCTCAAAGTTAAGCAGATTTAGGAATTCATGTCAGAACAACCCAAACCCAAACAGAAGTTTCACAAAGCCAAACTCAAGCCATCTCAAGCATACCAAGAACTTTCAGCCAAGAGAAAGGAACTAACATCAAGCCCTCAAATTGCCAAACTCCACAGAGTAGAGGACAAAGCTACCGACGAAGCCCTTCAAGATGCTTGGTTAGATCACACCATCCAACTTAACCAACATATAGGAGTTAACCCTGCTTATGCCTTACCAACTAGGCATGACTTCTATGATTAGACCCCCTTGTTTCTCCACATCTTCTTGCAGTAAGCCAACCATCTTTAGTCATCCCCTTAAGAATTTTAGCTCATCCATATCATTTAGAACCAAACCATCTAGCCAGCAATCCAAAAACTTCACATCCAAGCTTTCAAAATTGTTGTCACCTTGCCAAAAGTTTGCCATTCCTAACATCTTCCAAATCCACCAATCTCACCCAGATTATCCCTTTGACAGAGCTTTTTCTAGGGTAATCTAGCTTTGTCACTTGTTATCCCTCATCACCTTGAGCTAAAGGTTGGGATCCACAAGTGGTCAATCTTGTGTTCTTCCTAAAGGATCATCAGTCTATCCTTAAGTTGACACAATCACCACCAAGCTTGCACATAGGAAAGCAAACCTTTCATAATTTGGCAAGATATCTTTGAAGTTAGAATCCCCAACCCAATCCTCCTTAGGTTTTTTCATATAGCTTTGCTTCAACCTAGGAAATCATTTGCATAGAAAAGCCTTCCTCTTTTGCATCCATTAGCATTGTTGCATCTCATCCCTAGGAAACATTCTGCATTTTCATGCCACCCGTCACTCGCTTAGGCAAGAAGAAGAAGGAAACAATGGAGCCCTATCATTTGGATCAAACAGCTTCGCTCCCCTTGAGCAGTCAACCATCCTTTAGCCCAGAGAACACTATACCATCACCTACTGACATCGAAGCTTTCATGAACCAACTAGGAAATGAAGTATTGGTGAACACCATTATAGAAAAAAACAAAGAAACAATCATGGCTAACTTTCGAAGGGACAACATAGGAGTCTTCTTCTTTGGAAGACCTCCTCACTTATCAGAACCATCTCACCCGTTGTTTGGGAAACTACCACTCCTAATAGGCTCTTATAATTCAAATTATCCTCAATATGAGCCAAAAGAAGAGCCTCAAACCAATCCTTATGATCCAACTGACCCAAACATACCAGCCTCCACTCAAGTTGAAATCTCCCTTTCGCAAGCCAATCCAGCCACCACCACTCCACCATTGGTCCATACCACTCCATCCCAAACCCCCTTTGCCCAAAACACCTCACCATTAACTCCCTTCACTATTGCTACTGCTGCTCCCCAACCCAGCCTTCAAAATCCACCCATCTCCCAAATCGGTGCTAGTATCTTTGGCCAACCTCAACAATATACAACAGGGATGCCACCCGTGGGGCCAAGTAATCAACCCTTCATCACCCCCAACTTGTTTACCTCAGCTCAGAACACAATTCCATCATTTCCACTAGGTCCTTGGAGCTTAGTGCCATCAGCCAAAAATCCACAAGCTACTACCCTCACTCCACAAAGATGTCAAACCCCACAAGCTACTACCAATGTTCTGCCAAGCTCTCAAGTGACCCAAGCTCCTTCCACCACTCTACCAAGCTTTCAAATCCATCCACCAAGCTATTAAACCCCATCAGTTCCATTCCCAAGCTTTCAATTCCCACCACCTCCACCACCAACTAATCCTTTACCTCCTATCACCAACTATTTTTCTATGCCACTTCTAGGAGGAAATCCACCACCACCAACCACCAATTACTTGGCCTCCTTTTCCATGCAGATACCTTCCCAAATGGGGGCACAACCCACATATATTGGTCAAACTCCTCAAATCCAATGTCAAGTTCCACAAGCTCCTCGATCCTTCCCCCAAGCTTCACAACCATCTTATACCTTACCTCCACAAAGCAATCCGTTTATCCCACAGCCAACTTATGTTTCTCAATCCCAACCTCAAATCCAATATTAGCAGCAAGCCTCGCAACACATGCAACAATATGTGCCACCTCCACCTCAGCAACCCACCATCCACCATTCAGTTGCCCAAGCCATGTACAATCCCTACCAGCCCATACCTCAAAGCCATTCATATTCCATTGCCCCATTTAGCACATACCTACCTCAGGGCACTCCTACATTGGGGGCACTTTAGCCATCACCCATTAATTCAGAATGGGAAGCCATGAAGACAGCTTTGAAGAACATCCAGGAGGGAAATGATCCAAAAACCTTCAAGTTTGAGAATGTGTGTCTTTACCCATTTGAAAGAGCCATTACTATGACTCCATTCCCCAATCATTTTGAGACACCCAAGTTTGACAAATTTAGAGGAAAAGGAGACCTTGTCACACATATCAAAGAATTTTACATGCACTGCCAAGAAGTGGCATACGATGACGTCTTCCTCTTGCGCCTCTTCCCAAAAGCTTGGCTGGACCAGCTCTTGAATGGTTTTATAGAATACCATATGGCACAATTAAAAACTTTGCTGAATTGTCTGAGGCATTTGTAGCCCAATATGCCCATCTTGTTGAAACAGAGCTATCAGTAGTTGATCTTGTCCACACTAAGAAAAAATGTGGAGAAAACCTTCTCGAATATTTGCAAAGATGGCAAACCCTTACCACCCGCATATCTTGCACCTTGCCAGAGCGCCATTTGGAGAAAATGTTTATTGATAATGCTCGTCCTAGCTTGGCTCACCACATGACCATGAACTATTTGCAGACCTACAAAGATATCAAAGAGAAAGGAATGATCCTTGAGCAAGGACTCATTAAAGATGGTGTGGTAAAGATTTAGAAGGAAGCCAACCAAAATCAAACACATTCCAATGACAAGTCTAGGTATTGGAACAAAAACAAGCACGTTGCAACAGATGGCGTCACTGACACTAGGCATGTGAATATTGTTGGTCCTTCCCAAAGTCAGCCCAACCCACCGTATCAAACAAACAATCAACAAGCTATCAACTACCAACAATAGAATCACCAAAGCTATCAAAACCACAATCCAATACCCAACTTTCAAGGGTCTAGCAATCAAGCTAATGCCATCAATGTAGCTGCAGGGCAAAAGCCCAGATTCCAACCTGTACCTAGAAATTATACACCCCTTGGTGAGCCTTTGGATGTCATTTTTGAAAAATTAGTCAAGGAAAACCTCATCAAATTTCCTCCTACCTAGCAAATCAACCCAAGCCAATCCAAAGTTGCATGGTACAAAGATAATGAGTACTACAAATTTCATAGGGTAAAAGGTCACACCACCCTCAGATGCATAAAACTGAAAGATTATGTGCAAGACCTCATTGATCGGAAAGAAATCACCGTTGGTGCCCAAACCTCTCCCAATGCAGGCTTACAGATCTATCAAAATGCTTTTCCTCCTCACAACAACCAAAATCTTGGAAAAGCACCTATCCAAACCAACAACAACAACACAAACAACCGCCAACCAAACCAACATCATGGGAAGAACAATGACCACACTTCATCCTATATAGATTATGGTAGCCTCATAGGTTGTATATCTGAGAAAGAGCCTTCTGTTAATGTTATCAATATCCAAGGACCAAATAATGAGTGTGCAGTCACCACTCAAAGAGCACGATTTAACATCGCAGGCCCACTAGTTTCACTAGCACCATCAGCTCCATCAAAAAGCCAGTACAATATCTTGGAACACCTTGGGAACATGCCAGCCCAAATCTCCATATTAGACCTTCTCTGCACTAGTCCTATGTACAAGAACATCCTTGACAATGCTCTCATAGAATCTCATGTCCCTTCAGATATCAACGCTACTAATTTTCGTAATCTTGTTGGACACCTTTCATCCTCATGTGCCCTATCATTCAAACCCACCGACATACCCGTGGTCGAGCCAGATCACACCCTTCCACTCTGCATAGCCATTATGGTATGCAATTTTGCCGTAAAAAGAGTAATGATAGATAATGGATCAGCCTTGAATATTTGTACCCTAAAATTCATAAAACAAGCTGGGTATACTGAGGCAGATATCATCAGTGAGGTTATCACCATCAAAGCTTATGACAATTTGGAAAGAACCACAGAAGGAACTATTTTGCTGTCAATCAAGGTTGGGCCAGTCTTCCAAGAAACACTCTGCCATGTTATTGATCTAAACGTACCATTCAACATCCTCCTTGGTTGCCCATGGATTCATGCTATGAAAGCCGTTCCATCCACTTACCATTAGTGCGTCAAATTTTTGCAGCAGGGCACTAAGGTAACCATCCATGCCGATCTAGAACCCTTTTCTTACTGCAATATGGTTGAAGCCTCATATACAAACCATTGCCCTGAAATTGATATCGGCACAACCATCGCCAACTCATCTCACACTTGTAATGATCCAGAAACTATCCTCACCTCCACCTTATCTACCGTGAAGATCAATAACAAAGGTTGTGGAGAGTATAGTTTGTCAGATGCATTTGCTATCGGGGCACTCCCACTTGATCCACACGCTCATGGGCAACTGACATATCACAAAGCTAAGGAGATTCCACCTCCTTTTTACAAACAGTTTGGCCCAACAACCTTTGTATCCTCGAAAATTCCTCTTCATGAGGAGCTCACTCCAAATATCAACAATTGGTTACATAAGGATGCACCTCCAAGAAATCAAGCACGCCTTGATCACTTTAGCCAAAAGTATCCCCAAGAACATAAGCTCATCACTGACAAATGGAACTATCAAGGTGGTGGTCTAGGACTAGAAGAAAGAGGCATGCAGTGCCCCATCGAAGCACACCAGTGGGAAACGAAGTCAGGTCTTGGATTTGGCATACCCACAACTGGGGGCACCAATAAAAATGGTCATGCTTTTTTGAACATTCACCGCGACCTTGTCAAAATTGAAGACATTCCTAAGGAAGTTGAAAAGAGAGCCTACGACGATATCCTAGACCAAATCTCCCTCGGAGACTCTATTCTACAAGAACTATCCATCCATTTCATTGACCTACCACTCGTCCATCCACAACTCATAGATTGGGACCAACCAAGCATCATACACATTGATGAGTTCACATCAGAGGAAGTGCTTCTGAGATTCATGGGAGCTAAAACACCTCACAAGAAAACAAAGCCAAACTCAACATATATCTATAAGCTAGATCGCAAGGGGTATTTTTGAGAAAATCCCAACCTAGTTCTAATACACCCAAAACTAGAACTAGGGTAAATCCGGGACTAGCTAAGGCAGCGAAGAGAGCCCCTTAGCAAGAAAAGCCAGAGTCATAAGAAAAACATGAGGATTTAGTATTGCCTCCTCAAGATAATCAACCAGAGGTGTCTTCTATTCTAATTGAGGATACTAGAGAAGTCAACATTGGTTCTTCAGAGATCCCTAGACTTGTTCACATTGCTGCATCCCTATCACAAGACCAAGCTGATCTCCTCTTTGAGGTCTTACAAGAGAACATTGGCCAATTTGCATGGTCATATCAGGACATGCTAGGGCTGGATCCAAAGCTTGTAGTTCATCATCTTGCAGTCGATCCAAAGATCAAACCTGTCAGACAAAAGCTTAGAAAAATGCACCCTAAGGTGGCATTAATGGTCAAAGCTGAATTAGAAAGAATGTTAGCTACTAAGGTTATTCGACCTATCGACTACTTAGAGTGGATCTCCAACATGGTCCCCGTCACTAAACCTTCTGGTGACATAAGCATCTGCACTGATTTCAGAGATCTTAACAAAGCTTGTCCAAAAGATGATTTTCCCTTGCCCAACATAGATATGATTGTAGATCTTACAACTGGACATGAAATTTTGTCCCTCATGGATGGATTTTTTGGGTACAATCAAATCAAGATTGCAGAAGAGGATCAGCATAAGACATCATTCACTACCCCTTGGGGAACCTTTTGTTACAACATGATGCCTTTTGGCCTAAAGAATGCTAGGGCTACCTATCAAAGAGCTATGACATCCATTTTTCATGATCTCATTCATAGCATTTTGGAGGATTATGTGGATGATATCTTGGTTAAATCTCACACCTTCATGGATCATCTTGCTGACCTAGAGAAAGTCTTTGATAGGTTAGCCAAATATCATCTCATGCTGAATCCCAATAAATGTGTTTTTGGGGTCACATCTGGCAAGCTTCTAGGCTTTATAGTTTCTAAACAAGGTATAGAGATCGACCCTAAGAAGGCCAAGGCTATCTTAGACATGCCTCCTCCCCAGACACTGCGACAGCTTCGCTCTCTTCAGGGAAAGCTTCAATCCTTCCGACGCTTCATCTCCCAGCTTGCAGATAAGTGTACACCATTTGCACATTTACTAAAGAAGGATGAAAACTTCAAGTGGGATCCTTTATGTCAACACAGCTTCGATCAGCTCAAGCAGTATCTTGCCAATCCGCCTATCTTGGTTCCACCAGTTCCTGGTCGTCCCTTGATCTTGTACATATCAGCAACACCTACTGCTCTAGGGGCACTTCTAGCACAGCTTGATGACTACGACAGAGAAAGAGCCATCTACTACATTAGTAGAACCCTAGTTGGTTATGAACTCAATTATACTCCTATGGAAAAAGCTTGTTTGGCAGTTTTTTTCTCAACTCAAAAGCTTCGCCACTACATGCTAAGTCATACCATCCAACTAGTCTCCAAGATCGACCCTCTCAAGTATATGCTCTCCAGAACATCACTTACAGGCCGTTTGGCCAAATGGGTTATGATCCTTAGCGAATTTGACATCCATATGTGGACATAAGGCAATCAAAGGGAAAGCTATAGAAGATCACCTCGCTGATGCACCTCTAATAGATGCATATCCTTTGATCACAGAATTTCCAGATGAGCATATCTGTGTAATTGAAGAACAACCCCCATGGAAACTTTATTTTGATGGATCATACACATCTCATGGATCAGGGGCAGGAATATTGTTGGTCACACCTCAAGGAGATTACATTCCAAAAGCCTTCAAGCTACAATTCCCTAGCACCAACAATATAGCTGAATATGAGGCTCTCATAGCAGGATTAAAGATAGCTGCAGAATGGAACATCACTAAGTTACAAATCTTTGGCGATTCTCAGCTCATCATCAAGCAAGCCGTAAATGAATATCAAACCAAAGATGAAAAGCTATTAGCCTACAAAGAGCTAGTTGATCAGCTAACCCAACATTTTACAAAGCTTCAGTTTACACAAGTACCTCGAATGTAGAACAAAGCAGTAGATGCTATGGCTACTATCGGCTCGCTCTTGGAAATTCCCTAAGCAGCTACACAATATGAGTTTTTAGTCGAGCAGCTCCTCACACCCGACTACACGAATGAGGATTCAAACCGTGTTTGTATCTTGGTTGGTCCCCAATCCCCTTGTTATCATGAGATTCACGCTTACCTTAACGATGGTATCATATCCCGTCACCTCACATGTACCCAATGCCAGAACCTCATCCGAAAATCATCCCACTATGTTATCATAGCCAATACCCTATATCATCGAGGTTATCATGATACTCTCTCTCTTGATGTTTAGATAAAAATGAGGCCATGATGGCGTTAAAAGAAGTACATTTTGAACTTTGCGATGCCCAGACGAGTGGTATTTTTCTAGCATGAAAAATCCTTAGAGTAGGCTACTATTGGCCTACCATTGAAGAAGACTCCTATGACTTTGTCAGAAAGTGTCTCCCATGTCAGCAACACGCAAATCTTGTGCACGCTCTAGCACAGGATCTACAACCTATTGCACCACCTTGGCCTTTCGCTTGTTCGGGCCTTGATCTAGTTGGAACTATCACACCTCTCTCATTTGATGGACATAAATGGATAATAACAGCTACAGACTATTTCACTAAGTGGGTGGAAGCAGTCCCCCTAGTCTTAGCTACAGGAGTTCAGGTCTCCAAGTTCATCTTGTACCACATTGTTTGCCGCTTCGGCATCCCATCTACCATCTTCATCGACCACGGAGGTAACTTTGAAAATCTCAACATGGAAGAATTATGCACTTCCCTCCGCATCCATCATCGCTTTTCTAGCCCATATTTCCCACAAGGTAACGGCCAGGCAGAGGCAACTAACAAAACCCTCCTCAAAATCCTAAAGAAAGTTGTCAATGATTTTGACCGCGATTGGCACCTACAAATAAATCCAGCCTTATGGGCCTATCAAAATTCCTTCTGTACATCCATAGGCACAACTCCATACTTTTTAGTCTATGGTGCCAAAGCGGTACTACCCATAGAGGTTGAACTTCCCTCCTTGCGCATATCTTTGCAAGGGAAAATATCAGATGAAGAATACAGAGTAGCCAGACTCACCCAACTAGATCTCTTAGACGAGAAGCAACAACAAGCCTATGATCATCTCAAAGTCTATCAAACTCGTCTCAAAAGGAATTTCAACAAGAAGGTGCTCTCACGACACTTTCAGCCAGGCGACATGGTCCTCAAAGAGACTATGAAAGTCCAAGCCGATTGAGAAAAGAAAGGCAAGTTTGAACCTACATGGCTTGGTCCTTATGTTGTCACTGCATCCTTTGGCTCCAGAGCCTATCAGCTATCTACACCAAAAGGAGAACTCTTGAATTATCCTACTAACATCATTCATCTCAAGAAGTTCTATGCTTGAAGATTCTTGGTATACCCAACTTTTGAAAAATACAAAAAAAATAGTAAAGAGAAATAAGCGTCCAATGGTGAAAACTTGGCAATTCAAGCGCCTTGGATAGGTACCTTGGTCATAACCTGGTAATTCAGGCGCCTTGTGTACTAATACTAATCCATTATCTATCACTATCCTATCCCTCATCCATCCACCCACCATCCCATAAAACACCTACTTGTTCCCTTGGTGTTCCAACCAAATATCCAAAATCCAATGAAGCTAGTAAATACCTCCTTGTGCAGCTTGTAAATCTTGTACCTCAACTTGTAATTCTTGTATCAGAGCTTGTATTATACCTTGTAAATCTTGTATCATCCCTTGTATCATAGCCTGTATATCCACATCTTGTCCAAAGCTTGACCATATTCCAGCTTGTAAATAATCTTGTATCCTAGCTTGTATCCTATCACATGCACACAAAGAACCCCATTTTCACTTAAGTTTTTCACAAACCATCTACCTATCCGCCTATCAACTATTACACACATCCCACCCTTCACCAACATTTCCATCTCACAAAACCAAAACATGAACAACCTTGTACATTTGTAACATATCTTGGTCTGTCAGCTTGTACATCCTCCTTAGCTTAGTACCATTGTATCTATCCAGCTTTTGTGTCAGTTCCTCCTTGATCAACATCTTGTACACATTGCACAACCCTTGGTTAGCTATTCCAATGCATCCTTTAGCTAGATCTCCTATCACCAAAGTGTTATCCTTCTTAGTTCAGCTTGCCAGATGCATCACTCATCCAAAATCCATTAGCTTAGGTGCTCTTCGATAGATCATTGCACGATATAGCTTTCCTCATTTCTGATCTTGGTCCATTAGTACCTTGTCCTACCCATTTTGTTGGCAAATGGTTCTCTTTTGGATTTTTTCTTTCTTTTGATTTGGAATCTTCCCTTTGGGTCTTGAGTTATCTTTTCCAAGCAATATTTTTGTTCCCTCCTCAAGGTTGCCACGATCTTCCATATCATGGTATACTGCGAATGGGGCAATCTAAGCTTAAGGTTTTGATCAGGTCTTTTGTTTATTTTTCTTTTCTGCTTGTGGGTTATCCAGTGTTGGTTCCATGCTACTTCCTCCAAGAATTATGTGTGATGCTGGGGCAATCCTTGCGTGTTTGTTTTGAGTCAATCCGTCAGTCCTCTGGATAGTTGGTGAAAAGGCCTTAATGTTCTTGGTAACCTTGGCAATTAACCAACAGTCCTATAGCAAATCTAGTGCTCAACTACATGGTGGTACTTCTCTTTGAAGTATTCGCCTGCTCAAAAAATCTTCAATGGTTTCCCTTCATCTCCATTATCCCCCATCCATATCCAACATCTGTCTCTCCTACCCCAGCTTATGCATTAGTATCTCTTTGAATCAATCTTCACTTTTAGCTTTAGGGATCCACAATCCTAGTCTTAGGGATCCACCAATCCAATCAATCCACCAAGCCTCATCTTTCAAGCTCCACAATCCTAGTCCTAGGGATCTTCGAAATCCATCTTTTGCCAATCTGACTCTTTGAAATCATGTTGCTGTTGAGATAATGGGTGTTGCACACATTGCATAATATTGTTATTTTATTATTTTATTTTTTATTATGTAATGTTGTACCTAGATGGACGTGCAACATGTAAAGATTCCCATGGAATATTATTGATGAGTTGTATTGTAACATTGTGAAAATATTTCATGTAATTATTTAATATTGGAGAAAAGAATTAAATGCCCAATATTAAATGTGGGGTCAGTGGGTTAGGTAGCACATGGTTTTAGCACATGGTTTATGTAATACCACTTGGTGGTTTTGTGGGACTTGCTACTATATAAGCAGCAACAAGGGTAGTTGTTGTAGAGAGAGAAAAAAGAGTGACAAGGACAAGACAAAAGGCAAGAGTCGAGCGGGACAAGGCTTGACAGGTTAGCCAAGGGAGCATTTGTGAAGGTTGAAAGCATGGCATGGGATGTGTGGATTCATGCTTGTTCACATAGTTTGCTCGGTTGTGGCTATGGCCATGAAGGCTTCCATGGTTGTATGGCAATGGTTATTTTGCTGAATAATACATGGTGATAGATGCTTTTGGAGGCTGGGTTTTTCCCTCAATGAGGGTTTCCCAGGGTATATCTTGTGTCACATTTTCTGGGTATGTTGTCTATTCTCTTGCATGTGGATTTTAATTCCGTATTTATTTCAGATTTATTATGGGTTATGTGGAAACGGTTATATTATTTATTGCCAAGTTTCCTTACAGTTGCATCAGCTTTATCATCCCATCATCCATCTCCCTATCCTGGATTCCTTTTTATAGCGCTCTGCTCCTTCATCCTCTGCAATCCCTGAGATCTTAAGCTTGCTTCCTCTTGTGCCTCTAATTCTCCCTTTATCATTCTCCCATAGTGAGAGTTTGAGCTAACTAAACCTCTTCTCTTAAGCCAATCTAAGTCTCCTTGCTCATCTCTGATTCTTATACTTTTCAGGAAGCCGTCAAGCCTCGGTTTCTCTCCCTGCCACCTTCTTAAGGGGACATCTCACAATCCATTCTCTCCTCTTCTGCTCTAGCCTTGGGCATCTTATTTTCTTATCTTTGATGCCATGCCACTTGCGGCATCACATCAAAGAGGGGCAAAATGTAGACACCTAAAAATCTTTTAGAAAATAAAGTATTTTTATTTTTTGAAAAATTCCTGATGACATCATCATTTATTAATTAATTAATTATTTAATTAATTAATTTATTTTTATGCCATTAAATCCCTTTATCTTAATTAAAAATATTTAATTAAGGAATCCCTCCCAAAAATGTTTAAATCTTATTTAAACATTATTTCCTTATTTATTAATTATTTAATTAATAAATTGACCAAAAAACTCAAAATAAATAAAAAATTTATTTTTTGCCCAAAACTTGGCCAATTTTCTTAAGACCACCAACCTCTTCCAAAATCTTCTAATCCTTCTTTAATTTTGATTAAAGGCTAATCCCATCATTTCCTAGCTCTAATCCCAACTCAAAATATTTAATTAAGATTAAAGATTAATCCTCATGTTTGTTAAAAAAGTTTTAATAAATATCTCCTCAACCCAAACCCTTGAAATAAATAAAACTTTATTTATTTCCTAAAAATCTAATTTATCCTCATCCTAAGAAGTTGTAGACTCTTCTAGAAAGTCTTCATCCTCATCCTAAGAAGTTCTAGACTATTCTAGAAAGTCTTTATCCTCATCCAAAGTCTAGACTCTTCTAGAATATGTCTTTAAACCTAATCCTAATCCCTTCCTAACCTTGTCACATTCCCTAAACATGGGTTAAGACTTACTAACCTAAGCTAAAGTTAACAAATATCTCCTCCTTCACCCACCCTCATGAGTATATCACTTCGATTGATGCTATACTTAAACATCTTTATGGATAATGTAGCAGGTGTTGGTTCCCAAACCCATAGATTGGAATCCTATGAGGCTTGCCAACTCAATGCTGTGATTCCAATTGGTTGAAGGCCAACTTGACAGGAGAGACGAGTCCCGTGCACATTTGGCTCTGCAAGGCCAAGGCGGGTGCACCTTATCTCAAACAAATCTGTTAGGTTCTGAAGATTGTAGAACAGATGATCTAGTCACAAGTACAACAAAAGTCTTCTAGGAGGCAAGAGGTTAAGAATTTTTTTAATCTATACTTCTTAAGTAGATGGTGAAATATGCTGAAATGTAGCGGTTGTTGGTTCCAAAAACCATAGATTGGAATCCTATGAGCCTTGCTAACTCAATGCTGGGATTCCAGTGGGTTGAAGGCCAACTTGATAGGACTGGTCAACTGGATCCAAGTCCCCTGCACTTCTTGGTCTGCAAGGCTAAGTTAGGTGGACCTAATCTCGAACAAATCTCTTGGGTTCTGAAGATTGTAGAACATACAATATAATCACAATTACAACAAAAGTCTTAAAGGAGGCAAGAGGTTTAGAATTTTTTTAATCTGTACTTCATAAGTAGATAGGTGAAATATGCCAAAACTGTATTAACTTCACAACTGCACCAATAACTTCAGGATATTAATACTTCAAATGGAATGCTTTTAAGACTACAATGTTCTGAAAATAAATTAATTGTAAATGTAATTACTAAAAAGAACATATTTTAAGAATATGGATGATTATGAGTGGATTGACTCTAAAAGAGAGAAATGCAGAAAACTAATATCAATCAGTGGGTTGTGAATCAAAAATGCATCTGCATGAATGTAAGGGTCAGTACCTTATTTATATGGGCAACAGAGTCAATTCATGTACATATGATTTGTATAAAACTTTATAGGGCAGTATCAGTACTATCAACACTATGAATATCAAAATGTAAAGAATCAATTATGTATGCAATTGTTTGTTAGTCTAGATGAGAATTTAACTTGAATGAAGATCAACTAGACATATATGGAAATAAATAAAGCTGATTTTATCTTTGATAATCAAACATGGAATGCTGAAAATTGAATTCTTTAAGTACCAAATATTGATGATTGCCCACAAAATCTGAATGACTATAAAACCACAACTTATCTGTTTATTGCCTCTCTTCCTTATCTAAACAAAATTGCCAAATGCTTAACAAGTAATGCTAGATTGGGTCAATCATTTGAAACACTCAAAGTCTAGAAGTAAGTCCTTGCTTCTCCTCTTAGAAAATTTCAATCCAAAACAATGTCTTTTCTTTTGCAGATAATTATTTCAATCATAGAATAGGGTGCTGTATATCTAATGAATGTCTTCTATTTTTGCATCTATATTTATAGGTGCTTGATGGGGTATAGAAACTAATTCCAATACATTGCACCCCTTCATAACTAAACTCCAAATGCTATTACATGGATTAATATAATTCTATTTTAATTAAGCTGACATCCCTACAGTTGCTGTGCTCTATATCTTCAAAGAGGATTCAATTTAGAGATATCATTTTTAACCCTATAGTACTATTGACATGAAGTAACTAGCTAATTCTCTTCGAAGGCATACAGACACCACACAATTATATAACTACTAATGGTATCCTAAAACACAGGCCCATCCAGATTGGTGCAATACTTCACTTCATATAGATGATTGCTGACTCCATTTTTTATCATTCCTCATAATTTGACGATTCCCATAGATTCGATGCTATTCATTTTTGTCTGCAATTGATGATACTGTATAGTTTAGTTCGTATATACTAAGAAATTTCATCATTATCATTATTCATGCAATTTCAACATATTGCTGTAATATTCAATCTGATTATTTTGATGCACAATTCAATGGGAAACTTCATTCTCAGACTCTGGTTTGCCTGTGGATAACAATATAACGACTGGAGCAGTCTGTGATCAATGTCTTTACTCCTCCAGTAATTTATTACCCTTGAGCACTTCTAGTTTGTTACATAAGTGTTTCATGTATGCTTTCTTTTCATTTGAATTTCTCATCTCTGTTTGATATTCCAGTGTAATAAATTGATTTCAGTGTGGATAATGCGTTTCTACAACATAGTAACATAGAATAAATAACTTTAACTACTTTTACACTAAGAGATGATACCATTATAACTGGTCTATATAAAATAGTGTTATGGGTATAATATGAAAATGTGACTAAAGTTATTAATCCTAGTGACATCTTAACAGTGAAAAAGATAAAATCAATAGTACAAAAAGGTGTTTAAATGGAGGCCCCAAATCTATAGGATTTGGGCTTCATCAGCGGGGTAGGAATAGGGATAGTGTTACTTGGCTTAAGATTTTGCCTGGCTACATTAAAGATTAAAGGTTTGAGTGTTGAACTTAATTTAATTTGATCTGTTCTATCTGCTGAAGTCATATGGCTTATCTAGAAAAGGAGAAATGAGCATTTTACTAGGGCAAAAGAAGATGCCTCTAAGATTTGGGCTTCATCAGCGGGGTAGGAATAGGGATAGTGTTACCTGGCTTAAGATTTTTCCTGGCTACATTAGAGATTAAAGGTCTGAGTGCTGAACTTAATTTAATTTGATCTGTTCTATTTGTTGAAGTCATATGGCTTATCTAGAAAAGGAGAAATTAGCATTTTATGATGGCAAAAGAAGATACCTCTAAGTTACCAGATTCTCTCTAGCAACTCTTAAAATCTAGTTTGATTCTGTACAAAGTCTGGCCCTTGTCAAATTCTCCCCAAATTCTCTTGCTGAACTACGAATTTTTTGCAAATTCTCTCAGAGGAATCTAGGTAGACTTTTGAAGAATTTGCTTCCCAACGGCCGAACTTGGGTCGAATTCGGTCTGAAAACATTTTTTCAAATTTTTCTAAAGTGTTTTTTTTTGCCTAATTTGGTCTATTCAATTCTCCCAACCCTAAATTGACCACTAAAAAGACCAAAAGGTGGTTTGTATGTCATTTATGCATTTGTGAATGAAGATGAACACTTGCTTACAATCCAAATTGACAATAGGTAACATCCAAATTGATGATTATAGAGGAATTTCTTAAAAAAGATATGATATCTTTGAATCCAGGGCTTCAAATTTGAATCTCAACTTTTGATCTAGCCTGGTTAGAAATCCAGTAACCAACACAAAATAAAAATTCAGCTAACTGCACTTATCTTTTGACAATTTCTTTATTTCTCAAACTGTCCCCTTGATATGGAAATATGTTCCATGCTATGACCAAGCAAGTGTATAATGTTGTATGCATGGCTAAATGATGCAATTAATATCCTATTGAACTAAAATATAGATATGGAGATGTATTTTGCGATGTTGCTTCACTGTTAACATAGTGATGCATGGACTTATTTGTTGTTACATATATGTATTTTTTGTTGCATATATGTACATGTTGTTGCATATATGTACATGTACTTATTTGACCCTTGGACACCTTCAAGCCAGTGGGAGAGACTTAGCTTATTTTCACCCGATTTTTTTAAAACTTGATTTTCCAGAGCCACCAATTCTATCCTTAGGCTGAACAAATTTTAAAGAGCAACACTTGGCAGGATAAAATTGTAAATTTTGTATTTATACATTTTCTTTTGAAATTTTGGATATAATTGTATAAATTTGGATAATTTTCAAAAAATGAAATGTTTGTTAAATTTGGTCTTTTGGAAAATCTTAATTATTTTTTTTTTCGGTGAAGAAAATTAATTTTTGTGATGGTGAAATAAAATTACAAAATCAATTTTAGGCTCTAGAGAAATAATTTTATTTGTGTTAAAAGGTTAAAATTGCTTAGCTAAATCGATTTGGAGAGAAATTGCAAAAAATTGGCTTTAATAGATTAAAATTGCCTTGAAAACTTTTTGCCTTTAATCAAATTGGCAATTTAATGTTGAAAAATGGCTTTTGGTTAGCCAAAATCCAATTTTAATGATGTATTAATTACTAAATCCTCATTAATGGAAATATTTAACATCTCCAAGGCACCATTTAATTTCTTTTTGCAACTTAGAACTAACTGACAATTTTAGAAGGCAATTTTCATTTTGGCAAAATTAATATTTAGCTAAGTATTTAATTGTGGGTCATATTTTTGCATTAATTATTTGTTTTTCTTTCTCCTAGGATCCAAGTCAGCTAGCCTGGGGGGAGTAAGAAAGTTGGGTATAAGAGGAGGCCTCTCTCCCATTTCCTCCTCACTTCTCATTTCTCCTTCTCAAGGTGTTGGCGATTTTGCAAGAGCAGATCTGCACTCTTTTTGCTAGGCAAATTTTGTGGAAGGTGAATTTTGTGGGGGCCGAAATTTGTGGGAGCCGAATTTTGTGGGAGATAAAATTCTGATTTTTGCAAGAAGTTGCAATTTTTGGCCTTGGGTTGGGTAATTTTATTTGGAGGTGACTTACATGATAAATTTTTGATTTGCAAGTGGATTTGAAGTTCTTGAGGTCTAGTCCTAATTCTGAAAAGTTGTTGTATGATTATTGGTTAAGGTGAATTTTCATCATCTAGAGTTGCAAGGGGTCCTTAAGCTGACATCCTTCTTTCATTCTAGTCTAAGGATTGCTTCCCTTGGTTCTACTTGCCTTCTGGTCCACCACTCTACCATCCCATAATAGGAAAACGAGTATGGAGGATGTTAGTGCAAGTAAGAATCCCAAGTGGACAAACACTAAGAAAGACAAAGAGGATATGATGCCAAAAACAACCTTCTTCTCGAAAATGAAGAGAATAATTGACACCAATATCGCTATAGTGGACATGACACGGATGAGGGACAAACTAAAGGAAGTACAATCCCCCTTGGCTATTGGTAAGGTAATTTCAAATCATTTAGAGTTGAAAGGGGTCCTTAAGAAGATTTCTCTCTTTTGTTCTAGTCTAAGGATTGCTTCCATTGGTTCTACTTGCCTTTTGGTCCACCACTCTACCATCCCGTAATAGGGCGACGAGACAGAGGATGTTAGTACAAGCAAAAATCTTAAGGGGACAAACACTAAGAAAGACAAAGAGGATATGATGCCCAAAACACCCTTCTTCTCGAAAATGTGGCAAATAACCAATACCAATGGCGGTACCATAAAAGGATATACAAAAGGCAGTTGCACATCACAGCCCAAGCGTCAACACTTCTATTTCAACCAGTATTAGTGACATTAGGGTGACACTTGATTTTGAGGATATCAGAGAAGAGGATGTCAATGAAAAAGATTTTGGATCGAGGTTGGATGAGTTAGGAAAGGTTGCTATCAAGAAAAAACATTTGGGAACCCTTTCCTCTCTCAGTGCTTTTATTGGATTTGCAAAAGAATATGAGAAGGATCATGAAAAGATACTACAAGTAGCAAGTTGTGTGGTGAAGTTAGCGAAACTCCAGGCAAAGCACATAGCTTGTCCTCCTATGGAAGAAGTTAATGAAAGGTTAGCTAAGTTCATTGCCGTAGCTAAGAAAATGAAAGAAAAGAGAAGATTTATATTAGAAGATCATTTGATGTAAGCCCAAGTGGCAATTTCCCTTTCTTCTAGAATAGGACAAGTGTCTTTTTCTGATTGGCCACCATTTTGGTGCCTTCTCATTGGTTGCCACTTTTTGCACTTTTTTCATTGGTCCATTGATGAGGTGACAGCATCTCATTGGCCGATGGGGTGGCAACCCTAATTAGGGTTTTGAGGATCCAATCTGGATCATTGATCTTGTTTTGATCTCCACCGTCTGTTGTATTTTTGGCCCCCATATAAGGCCATTTTCTCTCATTTGTAAAGGGTTGGAGAAATTGTTGTGAAGATAATACCAAAATTGCTCTTTCCTTCATTGTTGTGATTTGCATGTTGATTAAGAACATTGGGTGTTATTGCATGTTTTCTACTTCCACATAGTTAGATTTCTTTTCAAGTTGTTGAAGCAAATTTCATTTCAAGTGGTTTAAGCAAGAGTAAAGTAGATGGATAGTTGCATGGTCAATACTAGATCACTAGCATCCTAGCGGTTGGTTGGGAAGCTTTGTGTGGCAAACTAGTTTATTATTCCTTCGAATCATTACACCCGTGGAAGTGAGGCCATTGGTCAACTCTCATTAGGTTCAATCCCTGTCCATTTGCCAACCTTCCATTTATAGGAGTAGGAGTAGAATAGTGAGTAGCTGGGAAGTTGAAGTTTATAGAAGGAAGTTAGGGAAGTTAGTTAAGTATTAGAACACATCCATTCACCCTCCACCACCATCACTTTCCCACCAACATCATCATTGGCAGATACATCCTACATCATTACCACCATCAACATTATCTGCCACTCGCATATTTCACAAACCCATCATCATCTCCATCATCCCACCAAAGTCCAAGTCATCCTTGAATGAATAGTGTAAGGCCACCTACGTGATTACCAACAAATCACATTGATAAAACTGAGCGAGTATCCATTGGTGTAAGGAACATTGGAGTTATGTCTTGTGAGCATTAACTTTTCAAGAGAGGAATTGTATGTTGGATACTCCATATCGAATATCCAATTACTAACATGTTATGTAAGTGATACAAAACTCGCATCAATAGTACACACACATACATATTTTAAAAAAACATATATTTTTGTCTTGATGAACCCAAAATGAATCCAAACCCAACCTTTAAAAAAATTGGACGAATTTCCAACCTGCATCCATACTAGAATCTAAACTAGCAACTTTTGGATGCCTTATTGAGTCTACTTGTAGACTCATGTTTCTATTGTTTGTTAAGTGGCCTTGACACTGAAGTTACCAGTAGATAGATACATCAAGATTCTGGATGAAGGATCAGTACAACTACTCAAAAATGATATGCAAGAAGCCGATTATTGGCCACATAACTTTTGAAAGGTTGATGATGAATTTCAAAAAGAATAGAGTCACTTCCAAAAATTATACGGCATACTCCACCAGTACGAACTAGAGAGAGATGATGCTATTAGAGACTTAGAGATCACTTGTCAGAACTTTGTGAATAGTGGTGGGGAGAATGTTTCTCCCCCTTATGTGACTATTCCCCATGTTGATTCCTATAAGGCTAATAAAACTAATGTTGTGAATAAAGATCAGAGAAATGTTCATAAGGACTGTAGCTAGCAGACTATTTCAATTCTGTTGTTTGATGTACAGTTAAGACCATTCTCCATGATTAATATTTTGTAATTTTTGATATGTTTCCTGATTGGCCTATCCTAATGTGACTACCCTAATCACAGATACATTATAATCAGACTCATTCTCTTAATGGTAATTGAATTTCAACTAGAAGCAAAAAGACTGATGGATCAATATATCTTTGCTAAAAGACTAAATGTCTACAGTTGAAGTAGACTGCAAAACACTTTGAAATCAATGTATTAACTGCAAATTGAGTCTCGTGCCAGAGAATATCAGCTTATGTAGAAAGTAATAAAGTAAACAGGAATAGGTAACAAAGTCTATTTGAGTTCTGATAAAATAATATGCTTCAATTTCTGCTTTGGTAATATTTTTATCATTTGTATAATAGCATGCATCCAAAAAATGGTAGACACACCATATGAACTAAGTAGCAGGTGTAATCGGCATGTAGAATATGGTGAAAAAGTGTGCATCTTGACAACACTAAAGAAACTAGAGCTCTGAAAGAGCTAGAGTCCCTGCCTTTTGTTATAAAGGAAGAGTAGACTTGCTCTATAATTTAAGTGTAGAGACTAAACAAGAAAAGGTAGGGTAGAAACATAGCTAAAACAAGGGCTCTGGAGGAGCACGAGTCCTTGCCTCGTGCTTGAGTGATAACATTATAATACTAAGTGATACATGAAGTGGATTGTTCATATTCGAAGTTTGAAATTGGTAGTTTCTGAATGTTGGGGCTTTTAAATTTTCTCTCAAGAAGGTTTTGACTTGTCTGTTGGCCCGACACAACTGGTGAAATTTATTTGCTTTCAGTAATTAATTCTAAAAAATCAATACAAAAGGTTGATCTTGAAAATATTGTTGTTGAGCTTGCAGCCATCGACTTGTCATATTGAGATTTCCAGACTTCCCTTGCATATGATATATAAAGATATAAATTTTAGATTTCTAAATATCTACATAAAGTATTAAAACATACAATGATGATGGGTAACAATCTATTACTTCAGATGACAAGATTCATTCTTGAAACAGAGCACCATAAGCGTCATACCCATGTTAAGAAGTTTATCAATAGCTATGACCAATTACGGAACACTTTAAACAAAAAAAATCCATAAATTGTACCTTCTTTTCAGCCACTTGGAAGGGTTTCAAGGTAGCACACGTGCGCTCCTCTTGATTAGGCAGTGTAAGATGTATGGACATCAATCCAACTATATATTTATATCTAACATCAAAACTATAAGGTCTGTCTGGTTTTGATGCTTACTTACAAGTGCATGATCAAATTAGGAATGAAAAGATACAAACTTTGGTTTTCAAGAAAATTTAATACACACAAAACTGAAATACCAACAATATCTATTGTGGGGCTAGATGGATTTATCCCTATTTGGGCATGCTTGAATCTTCAAATGTGGGATGCTTGGAAGATTGAAATTGGGCAGAGGACAAGTTTTTCATAGGAGGACTACTCATTTTCTCAAAGCAATGGATAGAGACAAGAGAAAGAGAAAGATGAATCTCATCCTTACCCCAAGATTGAGTCTTTGCACTGTGCTTTTTATTTAGACTAGGCTTTGATAAGAAGGGAGACAAGGCATGAGAAGGCAATGGACATGACGAAGAAGAAGAAGAAGTAGATGGATTAAGCATAGGCCAAAGGGAAAGAGAATATAGTTTTTGAAATCCACAAGAGCCAAAACAATAGATCTCAGTTGATGGCTTCCACAACCAGTGTTAGCCCAATGCTTGGGACATATGTTTTCCCACAGCTTGTCATCTTGTGCAGCTTTATGCCATAGCCTATTAACACATGAGGGTCTTGCTAGTGTTCTTTGATCCATGTACTTCATCACTTTGGATAACAAATCCTCATCTAGAAGAAACTGCTCCATTTGATCCCTCGACGAGTTCTCACACTGATCCTGAGATTGCATCTTTTCAGTTGTTTTGTGAAACAATGATGCCTCCAACTCTCCATTGGGCTTATAACTATGATGATGATAGTTGATTTTACACTCACTGGGTCGTCTTATTGCCAATCCCATTGCCCTTCCAGACAGAATAGGACAAAGAGATTATCGTTGGGCTTATAACTATGATGATGATAGTTGATTTTACACTCACTGGTTCTTCTTATTGCCAATCCCATTGCCCTTGTAGATAGAACAGGACAAAGAAAATATCAGAGACAAAACTAGAAAATTCCCTTATGCATGGCTTTTTAAGGGCTCTTTTTTCTCAATAAGGCTGAGCCATGAGTACAAATGAATGTGTATCTACAAATAAATAGTCTGTGTACCTTAAAAAACAAGTTGGATAGTTTCATAAATAAGCATTGGACAGGGATCTAGGTCTCTGCATTCAGCCAGAAACACAGAGATAAACACAGAGACTAGAGAGCATAGCTTCAGAAAAGGGTAAAGTTATGAATGGTGCAGAGCGCTACCAGAAGGAAAATTTCTAATAGAAAAGGAGCAAAGGATGAAGAAGATGGGTCCCTAAAGTGCAAGAAATATGACCCTTGTGGAGTTACAAATTATCTTCAATTCTTATCATAAACCACAAAATTTTAAGACATTAAAAAAAGATGTAGCTATTTTAATAAGGCATAAAATGCTTAAATGACATAAATGGATGCCATTTAAAGAAAATAATTATTAATCACAAACCTCAAAGAAAAGACAATGCCCCAACGAAGTCAATTGTTTTATATGACGGAATGATTATTGAGTTGCTCTGGTTGCAAGAAGAGGTTAGATTGACTCTTTGGTCATATGCGGTTTTGAGATCTGTGTCCTCGGGCGGAAGGAGGAGAACTCGATACGAGAAAAAGGTAGCATTTAGATTGTTTGATCTCCAATTTTACAGTAATACAATGAAAATTAAATCAAGAATTCCATGCCATATAATACTAGAATTAAATTATTCTGTATCATATAATGTACATGTCGTCTATGCAAGTATGCTGCCCAGGTAGTAAGCTAAAGTCTATTTGAGTAATTGCTAATAAAATCGAGTAGTAATGAGAACATTTGACATATAATAAAGATCAGAACAGTGGTCTGAATTTTATATTTGAGCAATACAATCAAAATTAGAACAATAATAATAATAAAATTAACTGACATATTTATGATTAGAACATAGTTTATAATTATGAATATAATTCAGAAGTTAATTTTAACATGTTTTAAGATTCAATATGAAATCCTATATCTTTCTCTAATACTTAGTGTATAAGTTCAAAATTCTGCTGATCGTTAGTAGACAAGTTTCAAATTTAGTTTGTAGTTACATTCTGCAAGGAAAAAATTCCAGACAAGTATGATAGGCCTAGCTGAAGATTTATGTTTTTGTAGCTAGAATCCCGTATCTTTCACTGATCCTTAGAAGCCACCGTCATAGATTTTTCAGAGGTTATGGTAGTGGCCTCATTTGCTACAACAACTATTGAATTGTTCATAGCCAATGTAAAGGTTGCAGGTAGTTCAAATGTTCGCATGATATATACTACTGTAGACTGGTTGCTCTTGTACTTTTCGTATGGTATTTTAGCAAGTTGTGGGAAGTATTGCTGGAGGAGTATGCCATGGAGATTGCATTCTATTGTGTGATCCTTAGTTTGGAGGACACATTGAAGGTAGGGCTCATAAGTGAATGTTGTGTCGATGCTGCATTTGGTGCAATGAGCAGTGGTGTCTGATGGAACATGTGTCAAGGATATGGCTTGCTCACAGAGACTGCAGACTGGGTGGTATGGTGTTAGGTGCACATTTTTGGCCCTTAGTGTACCTGTTACCTGGTGGAGAGAAGCAAGAAATGTACTTTAATTAGTATCTATTGGAAGTTGTGATTGAGAAGCAATATGTAGATTTCTTTTATTAAAATATACAAAATTGAGTAATAACAATAGTTTTAGTTACGTATATATTATCAAGACATAAATTGTGTTGGGTTTATTTACTTGTGAATTTGCTGAGGCCAATGCTTGTAGAGCATTAACGGTGTACTCGTCATTGAGTATGTCAATGTAGCTGGATAGTGCTGTCTTGATGATTGTAGACCCTCTTGCACCACTGCAAACAACGTTCTTAAGGAGTAGGAGCTGATCTGCTGACTGATGGTGTGCTCCAAAGATTTTTTGCAGGCTATTAAATTGTTGTGCATGTATTTTTGGAACAATGAACTACAAGGAAAAAAACAATGTATATTAGTTTGTACAATGCATTATTATGTTGGCAAAATATTGTTTTTTTTTTGAACATGGGCAAGTTGTGTTATAGTAGCAGTGTCTGATGGAAGGTGACCGTCTCGAATGTGGAGCTTGAACTGTTTTGGTTGTTGTTGTTGCCATGTAACAAGTACACCAAGGCTGGCCATTGGATACTGTTACTGCGATTGAATGAGTTGAGAAATTGTTGTATCTGATGCTAGCTTCTGTTCTTTGCAAACTCTACCAATTTTTTCAATTTTGTCTCTAAGCTTAATTGTAAGCATTATTCTACATCTCCTCTTTCAAATTGTGTTTTCCTTATTACTCTGAAGTTCTCTATCCGAATGCTTGCACTTGGGAACAGTGAGGGTAGAAGTTTATCAATTAAGTTGTTTGTTATGCTGGCTGTGATGGTCATGTATCCATATTTGTCAATGAGGTTTACATGTGCAATTTTTTGGTTAGATGTAGAGTCATTCTTGCAAGCAGGTCCATATGTAATGTGAACATCTCCTTTGAAAATTGTTGTTGATTGTCGATCGCAGATATCAAGAATGCTAGATGGCTTGGTTGTTTCTGATTTCAATCTACATGTGTGGACATTATTTTACTATGTGAATTCATTCATAGTCGACTGTGCCTAGTGTAGTTACTTTTTTTTATTGATATCATTTTGTAAGGATTTACCTCTTTTGGCGTTGAGCATCTTGCATGTTTTCAGGAGGCACCCTATCTTCAGCATTTCTCTCTTTGTTGGCCATGATCTGCATCAGGGAACATAATGAAAGAGGATTATGATGTGAATATCAAGATTTAACTATGTGATTTTGAGTCAAACTCGATGACCCATGTTTCATGAGTAGTGATTCAACATGAATCCATCTCTCATGAGAATAAATGGAACAGTTAGCACTCATTGGATCTAGGTAATGCTCACAGGGGTGAAGCACTGGGACTTCCCGGGAGGTCACCCATCCCAGTACTACTCCAGCCTAAGCGCGCTTAACTACGGAGCTTCCTCCATAGTTAAACCCAAAGCTTGCAACCCCATTTGCAAAACCTTCACCAAGTGTTGTGCCTTATGAACCATTCATTAGAAAGCCCCTTAAGCTCATCAATTGATAAGTAGGAGATGATTTCCACAGCTAGTCAAATTGTGATGTGAATATCAAGATTTAACTGTGTGATTTTGAGTCAAACTCGATGACCCATTTTTCATGAGTAGTGATTCAACATGAATCCATCTCTCATGAGAATAAATGGAACAGTTAGCACTCATTGGATCTAGGTGATGCTCACAGGGGTGAAGCACCGGGACTTCCCAGGAGGTCACCCATCCCAGTACTACTCCAGCCTAAGCGCGCTTAACTACGGAGTTTCCTCCACAGTTAAACTCAAAGCTTGCAACCCCATTTGCAAAACCTTCACCAAGTGTTGTGCCTTATGAACCATTCATTAGAAAGCCCCTTAAGCTCATCAATTGATAAGTAGGAGATGATTTCCACAGCTAGTCAAATTGTGATGTGAATATCAGGATTTAACTGTGTGATTTTGAGTCAAACTCGATGACCCATTTTTCATGAGTAGTGATTCAACATGAATCCATCTCTCATGAGAATAAATGGAACAGTTAGCACTCATTGGATCTAGGTGATGCTCATAGGGGTGAAGCACCGAGACTTTCCGGGAGGTCACCCATCCCAGTACTACTCTAGCCTGAGCGCGCTTAACTATAGAGTTTCCTCCACAGTTAAACCCAAAGCTTGCAACCCCATTTTCAAAACCTTCACCAAGTGTTGTGCCTTATGAACCATTCATTAGAAAGCCCCTTAAGCTCATCAATTGATAAGTAGGAGATGATTTCCACAGCTAGTCAAATTGTGATGTGAATATCATGATTTAACAGTGTGATTTTGAGTCAAACTCGATGACCCATGTTTCATGAGTAGTGATTCAACATGAATCCATCTCTCATAAGAATAAATGGAATAGTTAGCACTCATTGGATCTAGGTGATGCTCACAGGGGTGAAGCATCGAGACTTCCTGGGAGGTCACCCATCCTAGTACTACTCCAACCTGAGCGCGCTTAACTACAGAGTTTCCTCCACAATTAAACCCAAAGCTTGCAACCCCATTTGCAAAACCTTCACCAAGTGTTGTGCCTTATGAACCATTCATTAGAAAGCCCCTTAATGGGAGAAATAATGTGATATTGCAGATATTTTGAGTGGAAGATGTGCAAATGAGTAGTTGTAGTACCTACAAATTGGATTGTTATTTGGAAGTGTCTTTTGCAAAATTGTTTGATGTATATATGATGTAGTATTTCTTTTGTTTTTGCAACTTGTGTGTAAGAGCAAGTAATGATGGAGTGAGTTTAAGTCATTGTTGTGGAAGATGGTATCGTATTTTGTTGCTGTGTTTTGTGAAGGTGAAAATGCATTGCTATTGCAAAGTGCTCTATCCAGTATGTATCTAGTACTATGGATTTGATATTGGGATTATGAGTGTTAGAGATCCAAAAGTGGTCCAACATGCTTCCTGTATGTGTTGTTGGCTTGTTAATAGCAAGATATAGGCCATGATGGTGCATATATTCAAGAAGCTAAGTTGTTTTATTTGTTGACTGTAGTATGTCAATGTTGATGTCACCAGCAAGTATTAGTATTGAATCTATAGGAAGTGTATCAGTGCTATTTTTGACCAATGTTAACAAGTCATGAATTGGTGCTGTTGGAGTTGAATATAAATTTGTGATACGTATAGCTATGTGGGAATGGCATAGGTCTATTGTTATTGATTCTAAGTGGTTTTTTGCAAATGTCTGAATGGTTTGTAGTATGCATGTTTTTGCACAACAATTTAAGATACCATAAATGCTTCTCGTACTATAGCAATTGAAGTTATGATTTAGTAGGGGTAAGTGTTTAGTGTTCTCAATTCTTGTTTCTTGCAAGTAGAGTATGGTAACAGTGGTTAGGGAATGTTGATGATTGATATCTTGGGCATGTGATATTAAGCTATGGGTGTTCAATGAGCATATGGTAATATCATTTGATGCTGGAAGAGGTAAAGCGTATTGAATTTTCTATTGTGCTGATGTTTGTAGTTGTTGCATTTCAGAAATCACTTTTTTAGAGACTTTGAAGTTTTGGTGTTGTAGTTTATGCAATAGATACAATGATTTTATATTTCATACATGTGACAAAGCTGAATAGACAAGTCCATGCTAATACACCTAGAAGGATTGAAGGTGAGTGCTTCCATTGTTAAACCTTGTGCTCTATGAATTGTTCTTGCACAAGCCAAGTGGATGGGAAACTGTAGCCGTGTGACAATTTTTGTGATTGTTTTAACTTTTTTTTTAGAATTCTTGTTATTGGTGTCCAGTTAAGAGGGATGGAATTTGTGTAGAACCTCTCTAAATGTTGGCGACGTGATTTGCCAATTCTAGGATTGTTGAATTCAATCTAGGCAATGTCTTCTTGTTGGGTTGTGTAGAGTTGGAATGTACCATCAACACCATTTACTAGACCATCTTGTGTGTCTAGATTACCTACTATGAGAACTACCAACATCCTTGGTTTTACTAAGATTTTTCTTGGTAGGGATGCTTTCTCAGTATGGTAGTGGTTGTTGTCAATGGATGTATCATTTTTGTCAATTGCTTCTAGTGTGTATAGTTTTCGTAGTAAGTAATCTAGCATTTTGTTGTTGTGGTCATTAATAGTTGAATTTTGTTGAAACAAATGAGGTAGCTTTGGGTTGTTTGGTGGCACCCTATAGTAGTTTATATTCAAATAGTGGATATCTACATCAGTTTATTCAGATGTTCTTGTACGGTTCAATGTTGAAATGAATTGCTCATCAGTTTGTCTAACAACAGTGTGTAACTCAAAATGTTTAACATTATCACTCCAAAATGTGTGGGGGATTATGTCATTGTCAATTGTGAGTTGTTCAAATATCCATTGATCGCAAACTAGTTGTGCTTGGTAGAAATCACCACAAAATATGATGTCGATGTTTCCAAATGGTTTTGTTGGTGTATGTTTTATTTGTTGAAGTTTATCAATATTGTATAGCATTCTAGACCCAATTAATGAGGTTTCGTGAATAAGGATAAGCTTTAGTTGATCAAAGTGTTTGCTCAAATTGTCAAGTGTGTCTGAATCTAATGCTAGCATTTTTGAAGAGCTACAGGGTAGGTGAAGTATGGAGTGAGTAGTTCTACCACCTGCATTGAATGCTGATTTTCCAGTTGAGGCTACTACAATGCCTTTGGGCTTTAATGGGTCACTGTCCAGTTGCTTGTCATAGAATCTGATCATGCCCTCATACAAGACCTTTGCTGTAAACATTTTACCTGTTTCGGCTCTACCTGTGTGGTTCTAGTTTCTTTGTCATGAGAACATCACTCACAAGTGCTTGTTGTTCTTCGTTTAATTGTTGTCATAGTTTATAGTATTCTTTGGTTTTAAACAAGAATGGATGAGCTTTTTGTTTGAATGCTGTAGTTGTATTAAAGTTTATTTGTTTCATTTTCCTTAGATGCATGACATCATCAAGAATGTCATAATGTTCTTCTTCCATGTTTGTTGTGGTGTGTTCAGCTTCGTATTCAAATATTGGGCATTTATCAATGTTTTGGTCTATTGCAGCTTCATCTATGTTACCCCATTTGTCATCAACTTGAGCATTGAACTTTCTTTCTATATCCATGATTTGTGTTTTATATGTGTTTTATACCATATGCCAAGAGTTGTGGCCAACTAGCAATGTATTTTCATTATGCTTGAATGGTACATAAAGCATGACTTTTTCTCTACAATAGTTTTCATGGTCAATATGGGGATTGTATTTCACATAGTGTAAGATATATGGTTTCTATTTTTTTTTGTATGTTTTTGGGCCCTTTGTAGTAGTATTCAGTGTACTCAGCCAATGATAATTTTTCAAATGCTTCTTCTTGTTGTATGTATTTGTCTATTGCAAATGCACACATGATGTTTTTAGAATTGTCATGTTCTTTTGCCAATAACTTGGGGCTCTTTAGTATGAAGGCTCTACTCTCTGAAGGTGCAGTGTTGATGAAGATAGTTCCTTTTGAACATTTGCATAGTGACAATGATAAGGCAATGTGCATAGCTTATTGAGTAGACATTTGTTGGTAGTGGAGCAAAGTATTTCCTAGTTTTCTTATGTATTGTGTTTTATCATCATAGGCATGTGTAGGTTTCTTTCATATCTGTGAAAATGCCAGAGACATGGTCCTATCTTGTTTTGTCATATATGAGCAATAGTATGATGCTACAACATATGCATCTAGAATGAATTGTGTGTTTGTGTTTGCATACCATAGAGCTGGCACTTGCTTTGCGAATGCATTTGTCCAAATATATTTTGGATGCCTCTTTAGTAATATAGTTCTTCTTGTTAATGTAAATTGTAGCATTGCAACATAATCTTCTTCATTCATGTCAATTTTGTTCAAGAAATCAAGAAATGCGGTGTCATTTGTATAGTGTTCATTTTGTAGTTTTACAAAGAGTGCTTTTGCTTTTTCTTTAATAATTGCATTTTCATTGTCCAATGACTCTAGAATTATACTTCTTTTAAGCGGGGGCAATTGAAATCCAAATTGACAGTTAGAGGTCCTATATTTTTTGTAAGTTCTTGTGTGGTGATATCTTTGTACCATGGCCAATGTTTGGTCAAGGAGTGCCGAGTCACATGAGATGTAATTGTCTACAAAATTTTTAATGTCTTCGTTATTGCAACTGCTATAGATTGGTGCATTTTGTACCCATAATAGAAAATGCACATGTTCATTTCCTCTATTTTGGAATTCTGTGGCAAAGGAGTAGTCGATTACTTTTCCAAATAGTGCTTTGTTTTTCATCAACTTTCGAAATGCGTTTACTCGATGACAAAAGTAACGACTGCAAAGAAATGGATTTTGCCTAATGTTGAAGTCCAAATATTTTTCCCATATGGTTTCAATTTGCTTGTGTTTTTGTTTCTTAGATATAGCTTCTAATGCTTTGCATAATGGCTGCCATAAATGTTCAACACTAGTCAATGTTACAAAGAAAGTTGGTGGGCCTAGTTGTCTAATCATTGCAAATATGTTCTTGCGAGTATTTTCCAAGTAGTCTGGTGATGTGCGGATATTTTTTAATGTTCTAAATCCTAGTGGTGATCTTAATATTTTTTCCAAGTTTCTAGGCCCACGAATGTCTTTGGCAAATAGTTTTTCCCTTCCGAGTTCAATTTTTCTTATACAAACCCATGCTAGTGATGATATTTGTTGAATAATGACCTTAATAGCTTTGAAAAAAATATTGGTTATATGAGTTGCAAAATCATTTTTCTGATGCATGAGCTCCCATTTTGCAATTTTTTGATATGATAGGGTATTTGTAATGTCAGTTGGATGTGGAAATCCATAGAATAACATTTGGAAGTTTATTTCTTCTGAATATCTGTCCTGGAAAATGCCCAAAGACTTCATGCCTTTCAGAAGGTGCAATTTTGATAATGCTTGAGTCAAGATCCCTAATTGATTGTGCATCATTAAACCAATGAACCAATGATTTAGTGATTGGCTCGTCATCAATCTCTAATATATCAATGTTTGTTTTCGTATTTGTATCAGTGTTTTTTTGCATCATGTGTTTTTGAATCTAAAACAAAGCTTCCCAGTCTTTGTTTATGGAAACACTTTCACTCTCATACAATAGAGTTCTTAATAAACTTGTCAATGCCTTCATGATGCAAGATGCTCTTACATTTCCTTGTACATATGCATTTTCATATTCTAATTTGCGTTTTAGTTTAACTGCAATAGTTTTGTTGTTGTTTATTTCTCTAGGCAATGCATGTTGCACTTTGTCAATGTCTATAGGTACATTGATGATTGTTCCCGTTAAGCCAAATTGTGATCTTTTAAATCCTAATTGTCTGATCTGTGCAAAAGCTTTACGCAAAGTCTTTCTTCTAATGATGTTAACAGTTGTACTGATTCTATTTGTGGGTTACGTCCGATGTTCCAAGGCACAACTAAACAAGATATTTTGCCTATTAGTATGGATTTAAGGCATTGTTTGCAAATCATTTGCCCAACTTGTAGTTTCTTTTCGATACTTGTACCAGATAACAAGGAAAAAGCATCAATACATGTGCTGTCTGTATTTTGTATATTCATTTGGAAATGTAAAGTTTCATAAAGGGTACATACGTATGTTGGGGTGTCATTTATTGTTCTCAAATATCTGTTTATCGATGTCTGATTTATGTTCTTAGAAAATTGTTGCTTTCTATGTGTTTGTATCTGTAAGAGAGCCTTGTTCTTAAGTTCTTGTTCCTTTTTGCTATTGCGTATTCTTTTCTTCAGGCATCGTAGTGAACATTGAGTCCTATTTGTAGAATTGGATGGTGTTGTTTCAGTGTTCTTTTCAATACCTAATTTCACTGCCATTACCTTACACATAGGGTCTGTATTTGTGTCAATTGCATGGTATTGTTGCATATTCAACTCAGTTGCTAGTGTCCTATGTTTTCCTATTTCACTAATGGCATTGTCCTCGAGTGTTTGCTTTTTCCTATCACGTATTGTATCCTTCAATCTTTTCATTGAGCATTTTCTTCTTATGTTCGTAGTGGTAGAAGAGCTTGTTTCAACTATTGAGCTTCTACAATATCTATGTCCTCAATTGTTTCATCATGTCCTATGATCACATGTTGTTTGTTGTGAGTATTTTCTTTCAATGTAATTAGCTGAGAGTCAGTGTGACTGGTTTGGTCAACTACATGAAGTTGTTGCATGTTGATGTCATTTGCTCTTGCCATTGTCAATTTCTTGTTGTTTAGGAAAGATGTTACTACAGTTGAGAGCAAGAAAACTTAACTCTTATTCAAAGCATTTGATATCAATTATGTCAACATATTTCTAATTTGTAAACATGTCATAATAGAAATTGTAGAGGACATAGACAATATCTGTACACAATTTGCATAAATTCTATTTTCTTAAATTGAATTTTGTAGACATGAAAATGCATTGTTCACCTGTTCAATCAAGCTATGACGGTGTTCGCTTGTAAGAAGTGTGAGGTTGACAAGACTATTGGACTAGACAAGCACGCACTGAAAAGACAAACAAAAGGAATTAGCAAAATCATGTCATTATATTCAAATGTAAGTTATTTCTATAGTATAAAATAAATAAATAAAATAATTATGTTTGCATATAAATTTGAATTATTATTTTCACGATATTAGGCAATAATAATTGAACCAGGAAAATCTAACACTTAGAAAATCCAGTCTCTTCAATACAATGCAAATAGCTCAAAATATTTATGCTTGAATAGACCTCTGCTTGCAGAGGAGTTCTGGTGTATTTAGGCTACAATTGATGGCATTTTTACACAGATACAAAGTTCTCACACAATTCAATTCGGAAATAACAACTTTGATAACAGCCTATGAATTCAATTGTGAATCAGGATAACGTGTAGATATCTTAAAAAGCTAAGCATAATCAAATTCTAACAAGAAACCAATTTTTTTTTTAATAGATTCTCAAAACTAATATCTTTGAACTTAGAGATGAAGATCAGAGCTCTTTACATTGAGAAAGAGAGAAAGCATTTTAGCCCAAAAACAATGAAAGAAGTAGATGGAGAGCAAGTTCACAACATTTTTAATTGAAGTTGCAAATTATAGTGATGTCCTGTTCAAATTTGCACTTGAAAAATTGTTTACACTGCCATGGATGTGCATGGATAGGAGATAAATTGAAGTCTAAAATAGCAATAATTTATATGCATCGATAAATATATAGTTGGAGACAACAATTTGAATAGAAAGAAGAAGCAATATTTATAAACATAGATAAATTTAACAACATCATCGATAGACATTAACATCAGCAATGGAAGATAGGTCTTTCACTATCTCAAAAAATTGTTTACAATGCCATGGATGTGTAATTGTCATTGAAAGAAAAATCAATATTTATAAATAGAAATAAATTTAATAGCAGCAGTGGAAGAGAAAGGCCTTCGACTATCTCAAAAAATTGTTTATAGTGCCATGGATGTGCATGGATAGGAGATAAAAATAACAACACTTTATATGCACCAATAAATATATGGTTGGAGGCAACAATTTCAGCAATAGAGAAAGCAGTAAACTGTAGAAGAAGCAATAGAGAAAGCAACAAATGAAAAGTTCAAGATCATTAATTTAGAGACCTCCATCATCAGCAGATGTCTTTAGGGAATTTGCATATCCAACAACTGCTTATCTTTGTGGTCTTTAGGACAAAAATCTGTACCACATATGTAGACAGTGATTGTGCTATGCTTAAGAAAACTGTAAATGGCTCCTCTGTATTCGTATGTTCACCTAACCTACATTTAACCTTCACTGCTTTTTAGTGCTCTCCAGCTAAATACATTATATTGTTCCCTATCGTTTCGATCTCGCATTCAATACAAATGTATATAGCTGTCTGTCCGATGTCGCATTCAATACGAATGTATACAACTGTCCTTCCTCGTGATTTTTTACCGATTTTATTTTCGTCTAAAATTACCAAAAAGCCGAGCAAAATTCGAGTTGGCCAATCAGAAAATGGGAAAAAAATGACTACAAAAATAATATTTAAATAATTGCATTTCAAACCTTAGGACTTGAGTTTAATTTAGATACCTAAAATTAATGCATGGAGCATGGGGAACATTAGTTCCTTGTCTTATAGATAAGGCAGGGACTAATAATACAACAATTTACATAAATAATCATTATATGCACTATACCACTTCGGAATATGCACTATACCACTAAAATAATATTACAAAATATTATTTAACAAGCATCAATTAATTGTACACTTATTTATGCTTTCATGTGTCCTCCAAAATTTTGAGCTTTTTTGTGGTACAATGATTAATTAAATGTTGAATGAAATTTTATTATTAAGTGTGCTTGAGTTGGAGCACTATTGAGATAGGAGACCTTGGTAAAGAAGGCATAGTTCACAATGTTCCATTTATTGTTGTTGATTAGATTGGTTCTCGTGAACTTCTATTATTTAGTTGTAATTAATATTTTGAAACAATCAACTTTAAAAAATAAATTCCAATGTCATTAATTATATGTTAATGAGTTCTCTATCATTACAACATAACTATCCCAAAACAAAATTATTTTTTTATCAATGACAATGTAATAAAATTAATGCTTTGACACTCTAATTATTTTACTATAAGACATTTTAATTATTTGACTACTTTCTATTATCTCTAATTTATTATAATTCGCAACTATTTGAAACATAAATTTATTATATTTTTATTTATTGAAATATGATATGATTTATTGTGTTCTAGTGACAAACTAATTTACAATTATATTACCTTAATGAAAACTTGATTCCGATAAACAATTTACTTCCAGTATTTTGAACATTGGAATAAAGTTAAATATTTACTAGTTTTATTTTTCTTTAGCCAATATCTATGGCCTAAGTTAAAAAAACAAAAACAAAATAGTAATGTTGAGGGAGGTAAAACCAAGGAGTGCCTAGTAAAAACGTATGAATGTGATTGCGGTGAGAGGCAAAGCGTGAGTTTCCATATTATCTTCCACTTCCTTTCCTACTCATGATTGAATGTAGCTTGCAAGTAAATGCCACTTGGTGGATACTTTGCTGTGTGGATTTCGCTATTTCGATGAACATTCAAATATGCTGCATAAATATTCTTCAATACCATGATAGTTCATAAAGATTCTGACCAACATTAAATGCATCTTTAATTTATTATTAATTTTTTATTCAAAACAAATTTATGCTGAGGAAATTGGTCTTTCACCATTTTCTACTGCGCTTCCAGATGTCATTGCCAATTGTCCACGTATATTTTGACAATCTAATAAATACATGTCTATCTTTCCAATTTTTTTTTTTTGCTATTTTCTATATTAAAAAGGAAAAATAACCCTAGGAAAATTCGATCTAACTAATTAGAATTAAGAAATTTGCATGAAAAATAAATTTAAAAAATAATCTTCTCAAAACCTTAGTTTTTAATTATTTGTTTGTCATACAAATTAATTGGAGGGGCTCTAATTAAAACATTAATTTCCTGCACACACACACACGTGTATATACATATATACATATACATATATATGTATATATGTATATATACCCATACATGTATGTATCTATACATACATGTATGTATCTATACATATACATACATACATATATGTATGTATGTGTATGTATATGTATATATATGTATACATACATACATGTATGTGTGTACATTTATACATATACATATACATACATGTATGTATGTACATATATACATATACATACATGTATGCATGTACATATATACATATACATACACATACATACATATATGTATGTATATGTATATACGTATGTACATATATACATATACATGTATGTATGTATGTATGTGTATGTATATGTATATATGTACATACGTACATACATGTATGTATGTATACATACACACATGTATGTATGTATACATACATACGTATATATGTATGTATGTAGTTTTGAATTTGAAGTATGAGTGATACTTAATTTTAGAAAATTGTTATTGTCATGTTCACTAGCAAATGTGGTTGCTTAACAGATAATTCATGACATTGATTAGTCCTTGCCTATATATGTGTGTGTGTGTGTACACACACACACACACACACACACACACACACACACACACACACACACACACACACACACAGAGGTAGGGACTAATCAGTGTCATGAATTATTTGTTAAGCAACCACAATTGCTAGTAAACATGACAATAACAATTTTCTAAAATTAAGTATCACTCATACTTCAAAGTCAAAACAAAAAATTTGTTATCAAGCTCCCTCGTTTAGGTTAATCAACAACATTTGAAAGATACTTCCTTGCTCGTATATAACAAAAACCTTGTATGTTAGCTTTAGAAATAATCATATAATTATAAAATGTATCAGGCTCAGTGGTAAATGGATAAAAGTTACAAAAACACCACTCCAAAATATACAATTATATAACATAACAATGAGTGTCATATTTCCAAATATTTCCATGTATGTATATTGAGATTCGAAAATAAGAGTAACTCGTTCATCAAACAAATGAAATCAAATAATACAAATGCCAAAACATAAGGGAACAAAATTTGCTTCAGTACATTGCTTTATATTTGAATTCAAATTTTATCATATCTTATCATGCCAGAAAAAACTATCTCCCTAAAATTTACCTAAACCTTAAAAGAAATGCTTGTATACTATATCCTTAAAAACATGAGGAGAATGAAATAAAACTACATCTATATCCATAAACGATCTAAGTAGGATAATACAAAAGATACAGGTTCAAAAAGACCTCATATTTGGAAATCTTAAATGTAAAAAATCAAGAGGAGAATTACTAAACAATAATTAATAATTGCAATTTAAAAAGTAATTCAATAAAATCTAAAGTACATATTATCCAGAAGAGAATGGATCTAAAATGAAACATCAATTTGGTGAAAATAAAAGCAAAAGCTCAAGACAAAAAAAACTAAACATCAAGGAAAGGTGACAACTAGAATAATCAACCAAGGACTTCATATTTTGAAATCTTAAAAAGTACCTAAACATCGATCACTAAAGCAATTTAAAAAAGAGGAGATTTACTAAAAAATTACTAATAATCACAATTTAAAAAGAAATTCAATAAAATCTAAAGTAAATATTATCTAGAAGAGAATGGATCCAACAATGAAACATCAATTTGGTGAAAATAAAAGCAAAAATCTCAAGACAAAAAACTGAACATCAAGGAAAGGTGACAACTAGAATAACCAACAATATCGTCTACCATCTTGAAAGGGCAAATGCATACTATCTAAAAATTATTGTTGGAAATATGTACAACTAAGGGAAATACACTAAAGAATTTTAGGAGGAAGTAGGGATGTTGAACACTTCACTTGGGACCTCTCATAACACCAAATACCAATTGGCTTCTGAACACTTCACTTTTTCCCAAAACTAGATATTTTTAATAACTTGCATAAGAAAGTAAACAAACTAAGCTGAACAGTAAACATAACTAGAACACAAAGTAATTCATAACATCATATTTTGTTAACCTAGGAAACCTTGATCAAGGAAAAATCTCAGTGAGGATGGTACCCACAAAATAATCCACTGATCAAAAGTATCTGGTTAAATATATTGACCCTATTAGGAGTCTATTACATCTGAATAATGTCTCAGTCCTTGTTGGAAGCCTCAACCCCATTAGGACTTGTTATATACAATTTACAAATGTATGCAAGATGAACACATTGCCCAAACATGCAATATACAATGAGGTTCTTTAATACAAAAGATAGATACTAAAAAACTTTGCACTCCTGCTGATATCTTCAATATCTGATATTGCTTTTGCTGCTCTTTACAAAACTATCACAATTCACACTACTATGGTCATACATCAGAATTCACATCATATATAGATCACAATCACTTCATAAGAACCACAATTAACTTTGCATTTACAATTTTCCTTTATACCTTTTATTTTATAATTATCTGTTCTATCAGCCTTCATACGTTTACATGCTTGTCAAAATATAAAATCAACTCTTGCTAGCTTAGGGTTAATCTAGGCTGTTGTCCCTAATTAGGTAAGTAATTATTTTGGTAAAAATAATTCCTTAAACCCAAATACTCATTTTCTTTTCTTGCTTTGTTCTGACTATACAATATTGCAACTGATAAAATAATTATAACTTTGTCTATACTGATTGTACTATTCTACGCTCTTACAAACATCGTCCTCATGGTCTTTTCTATCTATACCTAACTCTGCATGTGTCAATATTGCTTCTATAAACAACACTGATCAAAACTCTTAACTATTTTGTCAAATAAGTTGTGTAATCCTTATACAAATTTCTAACTCAATTCTTCATCCTTATGATTTGCTCACTTCACATGACTTATATGTTACCATAAATGACAACACGATGCTAACCAACTTAGCTAGACTGCCAACAATATCCCTTTTGGCAGTGATGGCAACCAATGGGAAAATTGACTAAGTCCTAAAATAGAACTTCACATAATTTCAAAATTTACAAAACTTGTGGCCTTTACAATTTTAAAAAAAATTGGATTATCATATATACCATTTTCCTTATATCTCATACTTATAATATAACTCTCCTTTTTACTATAATTCTATACATATATATATATATATACAATTTTCCTTATCTCTCTCCCTTTGACATTAATGACAAAGGTGTCAAACTTATATACATGCCAAAATTGTCTTACCTTTCTTTTCATGCTGAGTTAGTTATCCTTAAGATACAATATGTAAAATTTCACTTTAGGTTCTCAAACTATTTATGTCTTGTGTCCTTGACTGCCTCAGATACACTAATTAGGGTGCATAGTCCATATGATTCTACTTCAATTGTATTGAGGTCTAAATAGAAAAATTTCTCATATGATGTCTTTGTTGCAAGACATTCATCCAAGTGCCTCTGCACATTACTGATCTTTAATGTAAGGTGTTCTCTTAGTAATGAGAACCTTTTTATGATTCTTTCTTTCTTCAACTCAAGAAGCTTTATAGCATCATGTATCTGCACAGTAGCTACTTCTAAGTCTTCAATCTTAGAGGCTGGCTGCTAAAGCTGATTTACCAGGTTCTGTAACTCATTCTGCTTCCCATTCAACTCTTCATTCATGTCCTTGACATAGTTGTATGACATGGTACATTATCCATACAACGTCTTTCCTTCTATTAGGCACTCTCTTAGTTCCTTGATACAAGTATCAAGTGTTATCAGATAATTTTTGATCTTTGTGCACATTGTGTCAAACATTTGTGTATTATGCTTTGTCTATGCCTATGAGTTTGCCACTTTAGATAATTTGGTGAATTCTTTGCTGAAGGCTTCAACCAATTTCCTTACTCTCATCTGTGGATTTTTTACTATTACCTTAGTTGATATGGAACATTGTAGCTTTTCTGATACTTCTTCCAAAGTTCTTTCAAGGCTTTTCACATTCTTATTCCTTTCAAATAGTTTTCTCAAAGATGATATTAGTCCTAATTGATCATAATCATCACCAAACAGATTCTCCAATGTTGATTCCAGTGGAGTTTAGACTTCACAGGTGTTTGTAATAGAATATCTACCTTAGGCTGGATCACAACTTTTTCAACTTCAGTCTCTATATGCTTCAGTTTGGATAGAAATGTTGATTCCTGCATCACTATTATCCAATTATTTCTAATCTTCTTTTCTTGCTTTTGCTCCTCTATTTCCTCCTCTTCTTCTTCCACCTCTTCTTCTTCTTTCTTCTTCACCTCTTCTTCCTTCCTCTTTTCCGCTTCTTCTCTTCTCTTCTCTTCTCTTTTCTTCTCCTCTATTTCCATCTTCCTCATTTTCTAAACTAGTATAGTCTACCAAAATTGTTGACAATAGATGGTTTGTAATCCTTAAAAGGATCACCCTATGTATCCAAGGTAATTCTTGTACTGTCTACTTGTATAGTTCTAGTAATAATCACTACCTGTGGGGTGGTGATTGCCTCTATCATCAATTTGTCTGTTGTTGCTACTACTGATGTTACTACCGATGGTGCTCCTTCATCCTCTGTTTGTGCTTTATTTAAAGGGATTGATCCCCTTAAGCCCTTGCTTTCTTTCTTTTGATTAGGTACCAAGGTCGTGTAATTCACAACTGCTTGCTTGGTTTCCTCATAATTGCCTCCCATTATGAGTATTGTTCTTTTCTTGTTCCTTAGTGAGGGATCAATACTCTTCATGATATTTGCAAGATGTTCATCATTACTAACTTCACATAACTTTTGTATCATGTTCTCCCTTATCTTCTTGTCTTCTTCAATTACTCTTTTCTTCCTGCTTATCGGTTCGTCGTATAGATCTTTGGGAATTTGTTATTTTACGTCTTCAAATTTCTTTCTAGCTAATATCATATGCCTTATTACTACATTCTCTAGTTGTAACTTATCAAGATTACTGTATAACTCATAAAAATTGCAGTTTAATTGCACAAAATTACCTTCATCCATAATTGTGTTGTTCAACTTTTCTATTTTAGGCTTCCAAGCCTTCCTTCCTTTGTTCATCTCTTGTTCACGTTGTTCTATGGCCTTGGGTGTGTTAGTTTGTCCTCTCATTTTTTCCCTCCCTTCATAGGACATCAATACCTTAGGTCTCTTGCCAAGTCTACTTGCCATTGCTTTCATTCGTTTCTGCCTTGGGGCTTCTGTAGACACTTGCTTCACTTCTGCCAATCTAGCAGATTTTCTCTTCACTTCCACTATCCTTATTCTTCTTCTTCTCTAGGCTAAGAAGGTGGAATGACTAGTGTTGTTTGAGGCCGAGTTTGTGAGACTATTGCATAAGGTGCTATATGAGTTTGTGCTAATGGAATTGCAATTGTCACTCCTTCTGTTGAAGCTAGGACTGGTGATGTTGTTGCTACTAAAGGTGGAACAAACATTATTTCTTCTTGTCCAATTATCTTCACAAATACTACTTGTTTAACTGCACTCATTTCTTGTGGTTTCATTTGTGATTTCCATATCTTCTTCATTGTAGCTTCTACCTTCTTAGTAGACTTCTCAAGCTTTGCTTGATAAGTCAACTTCATTAACTTTCCATAGGTGCCAAGTCTATTAAATTCTTCATCCTTATTAGACTCAAGAATACTTTTAACATAACTTTCTATTTCTATTTCTACAATTTCATATCGAAGTGGTTCAACATACACCATTCTTTGTTCAATTGCTTCTATGTATGTAAAATCAGTGTCTATCATAAAAAAAATGTCTTCCTTCTATTTTCTCACAAAAAAGGGTGGAACTCGAAACCTTTGCTTCATCTCATCCTGAAATATTTTCACAATCAGGTTTGCATTGTTGTGGATCTTGTTAATTGGATATCTCTTATGTAACTTTGTTATCTTTCCATAGTATATTTGTCACTACTAAATAAATTAGATATTGATATGTATGAGAATATTTTCAATAGATGGAAATACATAAGGGTGATTAAAGTTTGAAACTTGAATTGATTGTTTCTCACTCTTTTTATTATTTCAAAGTTCTCAACTAGTTGTGCTCTTGGAATTTCACATAAATTCACCTTGACTCTCTTAGTACATGTTTTATAGGATGCATGAATAAAACCTATTGTAATTTCATGCTCTTTGGAACTTGAACATATTTTGTATATTATGATCCTACTCACAAATCTCACATCATGTTGTCTGATCTTGCTTATGACAATTCTTCTTCCCTTGTACTCAGATTTGGTATTTTTCAACACAATTTTTCTTTACATTTTTCTCATTAATAAGTATGGTTCCTTCATTACTCAGACTAGGGACTTCATGAATCTCTATCACATTATCTCCTAACCAAAACTTTCCATCATGAGTTCTACTCAGTGTAATCTTTGTCCACTCATCTTTGTCAAAATCATAGAAAAATAATAACTTAACTAGGTCAATTTGCTCAATGTATTCATATAAGTTTTTGAATTTATATCTTTGTTGTATATGGAATCAAATTCCTTTGCTACATATTGTTCTCCTATAGATTAAACTTTCTCCTGATATAATTTCCAATGTCTTCCAAATATAAAACTTCATCTGGTATTTTTGAAAATGTGATTGTGGCATTATCTTCTAAGGGTTTAATAGGGTTGACTTTCAATTTAGGTCTAGGTTCATTTTCCTCATTATGAATCAATGACATATCCATCTTAAGTGATAATTCTAAACTCAAATTTTGCAAATTTAACCACCGTGAATCATAAAATACCTCTGTTTGTCGCAGAACTAGGGTTTGTAGATGAATGCTCTTCAATTTCACTTTTAGTGCCTTTAGTTTGCTCCTAATTTTTTTCTTCAAATCTCACATGATCAACTGATACTCAATTAATTCTTTTTAATCCTTAAATCTCTTTGAAATGACTTTTGCATTAATTGCACAAGTATGCAATCGAAAAAAGTTGTTTCTATTTACAAGTAAGCTTATTTTAGTTTGCACATTCATATATGAATTTCAAATCTTATGCGAACTTAATCATAGCTTCTACACATCGTTCTCCACCTTATACTAGCGTCACATACCAAAACTCTTTCTCTATCACATTTTCTGACTTTCTAATGCTAATTTATTAAAGATATGCTTGATTTCATTGGGATGGGTCAACCATTGCAATAGATTTCTATCCACTTTTAGGTGTTTCACTTGCTTAACATTCCAATACCACATGTGAACTTGTTAGATCTTTGGCTTTGACAAATACTTCATTATACTCTTCTACATGTTCTCTTATATTATCTTTCTGGCTATTACTGTTGTTGACATTTTTGTTTGTGTTTTTTCTAGAATTTGGATTCCTGATGTTGTTGCTCATGTTCATTCTACATAATGTTTCTATATGGCCCATATTATTACATATCTAACATACTGACATATTATTTCCAAATCTAGGTCCAAACTAGTTAATAGGTGCTCTGAAATTTCTAGCAATATGACCAAAGTTGTTGCACTTATAACATACAATGTTACTTCTCATTCCATTGTTTCCTTCATTAGATCTTGCTGTAGGGTTAGTACTTCTAAAAATTCTACTATTGCTATTACTATTATCAAATTTTGGATTTTTACAATTTACTTCTCTACGACTATAAGCATGACAGTTATAACAATAACCATAGATAGGTTTAAATGACTCACTAGTTTAGTCCGTTTTCATATGACCAACTTCATTGCATGAATATCATCTACCTTTAAATTTGTTCCTCACTTCTTTAGGTGATTCAACTTGCTCAGGTTTCTTATGTACATTAGTTTGCTCATGCTGGTTAACTTGCTTAGGTTGCTTAGGTACATCAATTTTCTCAGGTTGATTAACTTGCTCAACTTGCTTAGGTACATCTTTAGATTTACTTGGCTCAATCTTGTTCTAATTATCTTCCTTGTGTTTAGGCCAATGGATGACAAGATCTAGCTCTTTTCTAACTTCAAAATTCTTAGCTGAATTTTATCCAGGATATCCAAGACTTGTTTTATCATAAGAGGCTTTTTGTATAAAGATTTGCTCATCAAGCTTTTCTCTACTAGAGTACAACTTGTCAGCTATAGCTTGGAATGAGTTAATTCCCCTTTCACAATAGTATTGTACTTTTCAAGTACTTCATACTCCAATTTTGTAGACTCAAGCTCAGATATTACTTTGGTAATATTGGATCTCAGATTTGCATTTTCATCTTAAAAATCTTATTCAACTATACTAACATCATCCTTCAAGCTCAACTACAAATTAGCAATATTTAGTTCATGCTTTAGAATCTCATTTTCTTTCTTTAGTCTTGAAAATTCATCATTGTCCTTGATATCTTCATCACTGCCCTTGATATGATCATTAGGAACGTTCTTGGACTTAAGATAATCTATATCTTATCTTTTAGTTCCCCAATGCAATCTTTAGCATCTTTATATCTTTCCTTTAGAGTATCTCTTTCTTTAGTTAGAATATCAATATGCTCAAAAGCTTCTTCTTGGTTCTTCAATAATTGTTACATATTTAGAGGGATCTTACACAAGCTATTAGGCCTTCTTTGAGTAACTGTGCTCTTATACCATTTGTTAGAAATAGGAAATACTGAGGGGGTGGGGGTGAATCAATATTTCACAAAATTTTGCCCAAAACTGGTTATCTTTAATAACTTGCATAAGAAAGTAAACTAACTAAGCTAAACAATAAACATAACTATAAAAAAAAGTAACTTATAATAGCATATTTTGTTAACTAGGGAAACCTTGGCCAAGGGAAAACCCTGGTGGGGATGGTACCCACAAAATGTTCCACTAGTCAAAAGCATCTGGTTTAAAGATATTGATCTTGTAAGGAGTCTATTACATCTGTATAGTGTCTCAGTCCTTGTTAGAGGACTTAGTCCTTGTTAGAAGCCTTAACCTCTATTAGGAGTCATTATATGCAATTTACAAATGTATGCAAGATGAGCCCACTGCCCAAACATGCAATGTACAATGAAGTTCTTCAATACAAAAGATAGATACCAAATTGTACTGCTGCTGATATCTTCAATGTCTAATATTTATTTTGATGCTCTTCACAAAACTTTGTCACAATTCACACTTCTCTAATCATACATCAAAATTCACATCACTTTTGAATTAGTATTTCACAAACTTTTGCCCAAAACTGGATATCTTTAATAACTTGCATAAGAAAGTAAACTAACTAAGTTGAATAGTAAACATAACCATACAACAAAGTAACTTGTAACACCATAATTTTTAAACTAAGGAAACCCTAGCCAAGGGAAAACCTTAGTGGGGATGGTACCCACAAAATGATCCACTAATCAAAAGGTTAAAGATATTGACCTTGTTAGGAGTCTATTACACTCGTATAATGTCTCGGTCCTTGTTAGAGGACTTAGCCTTTGTTAGAAGCCTCAACACTATTAGGAGTTGTTATATACAATTTACAAATGTATGCAAGTTGAGCCCAATGCCCAAAAATGCAATGTACAATGAAGTTATTTAATATAAAAGATAGATACCAAAACATTTTCACTACTGCTAATTGTTAGAAACAATAGTCCACCAAGATAATTGGTGGGGGGGGGGGGGGTGGTGTGTGTGAATCAATTATCCAACAATTAAAACATTTATATTCTTTAAAAAAACTTAACCATTCAACAAAAGTAAACAAAAACTATAATAAAATGCACATAGACAATTACACCAGATATGTTGACTAGGGAAACCCTTGATCAGACGGAAAACCTCAGTGGGAAAGATGCCCACAAGATGATGTACTAATATAAATATTCCTTGTTAGAGGATGGACCCTATTAGGAATCTATTACAACATTTAGTACATAGAGTCCTTGTTAGGATACTTTGAATCCCTTTTAGGAGTTGTGCCAACCCTGTTAGGAGTTTTAGTACAATGTATGCAAGATGAGTGCACTGCCCAAACATGCAATTTCAACTACAAGAAGAGCTCACTACTCAAATATGCAATTTACTATTATGTTATTCTTTCCTTTGTTCTATCAACCAAACCAATCACTATCAGACCTTTTAGACCAAGTCACAAACCTCAGATCCAAATATCAAACCTCAAATCACTCAACAAAACCTCGGTAATGAAGTTTCTTTCTCTTCCACTCTGCTCTACTCAACTTTGCATTCTGCATTTGTACTACTTACAAAATTAATTTTCCATGTCATCTCATATCCACATGATAAAGGAAAATGTCCTTTCTTTATACTGAGTCCTCAAAATAATTACTTGAGTCGATTGTTAGACCTTCTCAATTGATCATTATATGACCACATTAGGAACATGTTACACTTAGCGATAACATTAATCTTCTGCCTTGCAACTTGGATAACTTTCTGTACATGTAATATTATGATGAGAAAACTTAGCCACATCATCATCAACATGCCTTCTTCACATCCTCAACCTTGATTCTCAAAGTATCAAATCTGCTAGGAGATTTAACATGTTTACCAGAACATGCCTCTATAAACTCTATCTTAGAACATACATCACCAAAACTTACATTACTTCTTCTAGACTTATCATTTCTTCTTTCGATCTTAACTACATATACCAAATACTCATATGTTTCTCCCATAACCTCAAATGGTTAGAATACTCAACTAGCTATGTGCAACAACTTGATCTTTCTACTGTTCTTCTGTCAAATACCACAAAAAATTGCTATGTTGACATCAATGACAAACTCAGTCATGAATGTAACATATCATCATAGTAACATATCTACAATAATTTCCCATAGGAATATCATCAATATTCATGCTTCCAATAATCTTGCAACAATCTCCCCCTTTGGCATTGATGGCAACATAGATGAAAAACATCTAGTTCCAAGAATACCAACAAAAGACTGTTCATCTTTCTTTTCAAATCCTCTTAATCAATCATTCTCCCCCATTGATATACCTCAATGTGCTTTCTGCCAAACTATCATTACATGCTGTACTTCTTTCGAACATACTGTACTCATGCTAAAATTCTCCAACTATCATGCTGTACATGTTTTGAACATGCTATTTTTCATGCCAAACTTCTCCCCCATTGACATCAATGTAAAAGGTTTTAGCAACCAACTTTACTACATCAAACTTTGCAACAACTGATTCTTACTTAGCACAAGTGTCCAAAGACACTGTTCAAAACAAAATTCAACAAGAGTCCTAGATGACTCTATCCATCACATATTCTCCCCCATACAAGAAGCATCAACATTTAGTCTAAACAACAATGGTTCTCTACTACATTGGACTGATGCACACTTTGTTGGATACAATTGTCAATTGTATATTGTCTTTGATGTTACACAAATGTCATATTAGTCATCAGACAGAGTCCACCGACCTCATATGATCACCGAAGCAATTTATAGCTTCTACTGAGCTCCCAAGGTTAACAAAGAAAAGATAATGTTTACCAAGCTCACTCGGTTATCAAAAGAAAAGTGGCAGAGAGTTAGCTTCTACCAAGCTCCCAAGGTTAACAAAGAAAAGATAATGTTTATCGAGCTCACTCGGTTATCAAAAGAAAAGTGGCAGAGAGTTAGCTTGTACTGAGCTCCCAAGGTTAACAAAGAAAAGATAATGTTTACTGAGCTCACTCGGTTATCAAAAGAAAAGTGGCAGAGAGTTAGCTTCTACCGAGCTCCCAAGGTTAACAAAGAAAAGCTAATGGTTACTGAGCTCACTCAGTTATCAAAGGAAAAGTGGTAGAAAGTTAGTTTTTACCAAGCTCCAAAGGTCAGCAAAGGAAGATCAGTGCTAACCGAGTTCACTCAGTCTCCAAAAGATTTTTTGCAAGATTTGTAGTGTTTACCGAGATTCACTTGGTTAACACTAGAAAACCATTCTAGAGCAGTGGTTATTGAGCTCGGTCAACCAACAAAGGATTTTACTATTTTGATATCAAGTTTAATTGTTTCATGTGGCCGACTGATGTAATGTTTTTTTAATTTATTAGAACCTATATTTAAGCGGACTTCATAATCTGAAAGGTATATATATAGATGTTCAAGTTGTGAATTGGTGTGAGAGTGAATATATGAATAAGGATAAGATAAGCGAATATTGAGCGAATTTTGATGAAGGATTAGATATCCTGGAGGACCTGCAAAGTTGTATTCGATCAGTAAGGATCCAGTAAAGAAGAAAAGAGATTTGTAAAGAGATCTGTAATCATCAAAAAGATAAGTTGCATATCATTTAGGTCAATTCATTGTTGCTTTCTAACCATTGTAGAAATGACTTCAAATATCTTAACAGAGTTGGTTTAACAACCATTTTGTAAATCCTCTAAGAAGGTGATAGTTCAGTTGAATTGTTCTCAAGACCTCTAACTAGGCCACTCCTAACAGGTTGATTAAATCCTCTAACAAGGTTACACCTAACAGTGTGTTTTGTAACCTTTAACAGGGTTGACTCCTAACAGGGCTCACTTCAAAAGAGTGAAAATTGGTGACTAGTTACTTGGTGGTTTTTCCCATATTGGGTTTCCACGTTAAATCTGGTGTCTCTTGTGTTCATTTATTTTAATCTTTGCAAGCATATTAATAACTATGAATGCCAGATAATCAATAATTAGTTAATCTACTGAGTTACAGTATTCCTGCACTGTTTACCGAGTATTAGCAGTTGTACACTCGAAAGTGTCCCACTCTAAACCCTTCTATCCAAACGATTCCATGAGTTTGGAATGCTTGGATGCCGGCTTAGAGCTCCCTATCCACGGAGTGCAAGAGAGTGTATTTCAAGTTCAAGGGCTCTCAGATGAGCCTTAGAGATACTCTTCTTGCTAGTAAACCATGCAATGGGAGGTTCCAAAGACAAGATGCAAGAATGCAAATGTCCTAAGGAGTTCCTCAAGAATGCAATGCAAATGAAAATTAAACTAGGATGATAATGCAAAATGCAGCTATGCTAAAACATGTATGAGAGTGTTACAATACCATTATTAAGCTATGTGAGATTAAGCTACATGTAAAAATGAAAGCTAAGCTAAGATGCTATGGTATGAGAGAATGTAGACAAGAAATAGAAGTTCTCCACAAAGCTCCAAAGAAACCTGTTAGAAAACCTGCAGCATAACAATATTCAAAAATGAGGATTGATGGATGGGGAAAGCTCTCTCCCTTTTAAAGATGTATGGACGGTGGAGATCAAGATGAAGATAGTGGATGATCAACGGTGGAATTCGAAAATAGGAGTGATCCATGTGCACACACAAATCAACCAATAGAATATAAGTTGACTTGTCATATAAGACAAAAGTCACAAAGCCTTTTCTTTTAATTGCAAAATAGAAAAAGGACTTTATGTGTGCACTTTAAGTGGGTTATAAGAATGGGGTCTTTTATTTAATTAAAAGGGGACATGTTCTTTTAATCAAATAATGAACTTAGGATAGCATAGTCAAACTATAAGTTATAATCAAATAAATTGATTATTAGCAATTTGGCTTAAGTAAGTGATTAAATTAATTTAGCCAAAATGTTGAAAAGGGGGCTAATAGTCTAGATGACCATTTTTAGGTGATTACATTTGCCCCTCTTTGACTAATGCGTGATCGATCTGGAAACACATTATGTCAAAGAAAATAGAAGCCAAGTAGGCAGTGGTAGATATAGATGTCTGATTCCGAAGAGTGAAATTCAGAAATAGATAGCAAGTCCTGAATGTACAGCCTGATAGTGGTAGTACTAAACACTAGGAAAAGATGATGTCAGAATTCAAGAAGAATGCTAATACTTAGAAAAGTGGATAGAGTGAGAGCAAGTGAGAAGATCAAACAAATGCTCCTAAGTAGTGATAGAGTATTTCTGCCCCCTCGGGATCGAAATTGAAATGAGGTAAGGGGATGCAAAAAATGGCTAGACATGAGAAAATTAGAATAGAGCAATGTCCAAGATGACAGATAGATGATTAGAACCCAAGAATGACTATAAGAAACTGATAAAATGCCCCAATTTGACCAAAGTTGACTGCAAAAGATAAATCATAAAAATTAGGTCAAATTGAGTAGAAAGAGGATTTAGATGTGAAAAGGTGAATTGAAGTAGATATGAAGCATAGAAATGATGAAGACATGAAGAAATTAAGATGCCCCAGTGATGATTCGAAGATTAGAGCTCAAAAGGTCAGCTAACTGCTTAGAAGAAAGTAGAATTTTAAAAGACAATTTTGACCATCAAGATGAACTCGAATTTGGATTTTGATCCCGAAAATGAATCTAGGATGTTGAAATTATTTAAGAGGTCAAAACTTTATATAATGTGATGATAAGATAGAAAAGAGATGAAGTGAAAGATTAAGAAGGTGAAAAAACATGAACAAGAAGAAAGTAAAGAAATATATGAAAGGAGTTAGTTGATATGTCCACAAAAAGATGAAGAGAGAGCTCTCCCCGTATGCAAGAATGCAAGATTAAGCTAGAAAATGAACCTAAGATGCAAGTTAATATGCAAAGTGGTTTACCAGCAAGAAGCGCATAACATTTAGACTCTTAATTTCATCATTGAGCATTTATTAGGGACATCATGAGATCATACAACCATCACTAGTATAACTATGAGGATATGAATATGATCAATATCAGATAGGTATGTGGAAATCCAATCTAAGCATCAGAGACATGTAAGTCAAGATAACTACGTGATTAGATTCTCTAAGTTTAATTTAGCAAGATTACACCTGTATCAAGGCATAAGCACTAGGATAAACCCTGAGTGCGGTCTTGCAAAACAGTCAAGAATGATACATTTGTAAGTCAACGTGTTGAATAGGACCAACATAAATGCTTACAACACTATAGAAAAACAAAAGTATACCCACAGGCAGAAATCAAGAAAATATGTCCCATGCCCCCAGTCTTCTAGTCAATGATATCCTCGAAAGACTATTAGGGAGGGAACACAGGGCAAAGAAATCATCATAGAAAATACACAAAGTAGATATAGATCAGCATAGCTCAGTCGTTTAAGCGTTAAAGTGCATGTGTGCAAGTCACTTGGCCATTTCTTCAAGACTTGATTCTGATAGTGAGAAATATCACAACATCGGAGACCGTAGGTAAACTATCTGAAAAGTGTTGAAAAACACTTGATGTCAAGGTGGGGGAAGTGTTGAGAAAAACTATTTTGTGAGTTGTCAAAGAAACCCTAATGCACAAGAATACCTCAATAGGCTAAGTAGCTATGCCCCCAAGATGAGGACAAGAAACAATTCCAAGCTAGGAAATGTGTAGTGAAGTGGATGATTGAGATTGATAGACATAGGTGCAAGGGTTTCAAGTAGCGCCTGTTTCCAGGTTTTCACCACTTTGACAAATTTTTTCAGGACTTTTTTCAATTTTTTATTTTTTTGGGGTGATACATCAAAGTGAGGTTTTCACTAAGATGATCATTTTTTTAGGACATTTTTTGATTTTTAGGATTTTTTTCAAGATCATATATGATTTTTTTTGGAATTTTTTAGAAGGTTTTAGAGATTGCTAGTTCTCGAGCAAGATCACATCATTTTCTCCTAATGTCTAGCGAGGTATAGGACATGATGGAGAAACAAGCTAGTGGATAAGCAATAATGCATAAGAAAGGAATGTGAAGCAAGTGAAAGTGATCCTCAAGGACTGACTCCTCAAGAGTACCCAAGCTAGGGAAAGAGGTGAAATAGTCATATGAAGCATGTTTTGGATAAGCAATGGAAGTAATGAGAAAGATAGCATGTAGGATAAGAAATGAAACCAACAAGTGCGATAGCATATAAGATAAGCAATGGAAGCCAATGAGTAAGATATCATGTAGGATAAGCAATAGAAGCCAATGAGAGAGATAACATAAAAGCGTGCAATCCAAGAGAGTAGCCATGTCAAGAGACCTATGAGAACCATGTTTCATTTATTATGATCAAGACCAAGGGGTCAACTAGATAGGATAGCGATGGGATAGAGAAATAAAAATAAAGCTCAAGATGGAGGCTATGAGGGAATGAGAAAGAACAAATAGAGAATCTCATGGATAAGATAGCCAATATGCAAAGATAGCTCAACATTTTCAAGATCAAAGAGAGAAGAGCGGATAGATGGATGATGGAAGAATTACGCATGATGCCTGTTTGCTAGGTTTTCATCATGGTACTTATCTAAGGTGCCACAAGAAGTAGTTTTCACCATAGGATAAATTTATTTGTCTTTACTTTTGCTACCAAGGTGCCACAAGATGTGGTTTTCACTAAGGCACATTTTCATTTTTTTCATTTTTTTTTTTTTTTTTTTTTGAATTTTTAGAAAGAGCTCAAGCTTTTTGAATGTAGATAGTGCTACTATAGAAAAGATAAGTCATGATAAGCCAAGACCATAAAAAGGTATGCTCAAAGATGTTGATAGGGTGATGAAAGGGAAATGGTAGTAGGAAGAATATATGGAGGATAAGAGTTCATGTATAGAAAGAAGGTGTAAGCTTTAGAGAATTTCATGAGGGTAGTTGAAATATTGTACAAGATCAACATTGACACACACCTTGAAGGGTATTGGAATGATGGAGGAATCATGGATGAAGTAGTTTGAGGTTTAGATGTATGAGGTGGTAGAAGAGATTTGGAAAAAGGTGGAGTGGAAGGCTTTGGAATAATTTTAGGAAGATTTTTGGAAGAAGATGGAATGGAAGCCTTTGGAAGCTTGAATGTCAACTTTGAAGTATTTTCAATATTCAATTCTTTTAAAAGAGACTTGGGAATCCACATAGCTTTATATTTTCCTCGTTCTTTGGGTGCTTGAGAGTGCATTTCTTCAATGATGGATTTAGGAACCCATATTTTCTTTGGTTTAGCTCTTTGAGTAGTGGAGCTTTGCGGTCTTTTTTGTGTATTTTCCTTCTTAGCATTCACATGTCGATTAGATGGGACATAATGATCTTCATTTTTCAATGGATTCTTATGTTTATTCTCACTTCCAAAGGACTTGGGATTTGTGGATGAATAAAGCTGATATGACTGGTTTAGGTGGATAGATGGGTGAAAAGTCATCAAGGATGAGTGTCTTTGTTGATCTTGAGGTATGATGGGAGAGCTCAGGAATGAGCTAAGAGTGAATGTAGGAGATGGAGGAACATAAGGTCCCAATATAGATGGAAGGTTTGAAGACTTTAGCTTTGATGGATGAGGACCAAGGATAGACTTAGGAGATGCAAATGGATAGTGAAAAGGGATATCAACATCTTTAGATTGAGCAACATAGTCAAAGCCATCAATAGACTCATGAGTAGCTTTGATAGGAATAACATTTTTAGTAGGAGCACTTGAACCGTGAGCACAATTTTGAAGTGGATATGGAGAAGTAGAACATGAGGGGATGCTTTGATCTTGACAAGTAGCTTTGGATAGCATAGGAAGAGAACTTTTCTCATAATTTTCAGTAAGCTCAAGGGAGATAATGGAAGTGCTATCTTCATCATACTTAGGAGGTGGACAAGATATAGGATATGGAGGGGAAAAATCTTGAAAGAGATGAAAGGGTGCTTGATCTTGATCTTTCTTGACATTTATAGCTTTGTCTTTTTGAGAGTCCTCTTGACATAGAGCCACTTCTAAGGACAAGGGAGAATGAAGAGTAAATGGAGTAGTGCTTGGATTAGGCATAGTAGTGCATGAAGGTTGAGGATGTTTAGGATTAGTAGCATGGAAAAGGTTTGCAGCCAAGTGAAGGTTAGCTTGAGTTTCTTTTAGAGGTAGCCCTTGAGGATACACATAGTCTATGTGGAAAGCATTAGGTTCTTTATTTGATGGAGGCATGTTGGAAAGATTTGAAGTGTTGGGAGATGCATGAGTGTTGGAAGAAGTGGAGGTATCAAGGAAACCATCACTAGACATAGGCTCATTAATATGATCTTGCTCAAGAAAAGTATCCTCATCACATGGGTCACTAGAGGTTCCAATAATTCCATTATCAATAAGATCTTGGATTTTATGTTTTAGCTCAATGCAATCTAAAGTAGCATAGTCATTAGATCGATGATAGGCACAATAAGTATCCAAGAATGGATTTCCATAGGAGCTAGACTTAGGCAACATGATGATCTTATTGCCGAGAAGTTTTTGCAAAGTTTCATCATAAGAATCTTCCAAGGGAGCAAAAGTTCTATTAGAAGTATGTCTAGAGTCTTCTTGTTGTTTCTCAAGTGAATAACATGCGTTCATGTCTTCATCATTATCTTTTTCAAAGATAGGTCCATCATGAAATTTTGGCATAGCCTCAAGTGCTTGTTCTCTACAAAGGTCTTTAGATCTAGAAGATGAAGACATTTGATGTCTTGAAGTAGAGCATGTAGACCTAAAAGAAGAGGATGAACTCAAAGAAGGTGACTCACATGCATGTAAAGACCTTAAGGAAGATTCATTTAGTGATACAATCTTCTCCTCTAACCTTTTCTCAAGTTTAGACTTCATTTCCATCATGCGCTTAGAGAGACGAAGGTAAGAAAGATTGTTTGTCTCTTCTAGTTCTTTGTATTGTGCATATAGATCTTGAAACTCTTTAGTGACATGGAGGATATCATGATCATCTAAATTTGGCCAAGGTTTGATAGCACAAGGGTTAGATCCCATAGTTTTAGATGCAAAGCCAAGCATAAAAGAGCCTAGAAGATAACTTGATGTTGAAACTATAGGAGGTAGAGTGTCCACTTGCCAAGATAGTAGAGAGAGATTAAAGTGACTTGTCAAACAATATGTCCAAAAAACTTACGACATGAATGACTCAAGTCAATAGCAAGGCAAGATGCCCAAATAGCCAAATAGATAGAGCAAGCAGGGTGACAAGTGAACAACTCTCCAACCCAAGTGTGTAGTCAAGAAATCAAGGAAACCATTTCAGCAAAAAGATAACTAGCAAGAAAACATAGACCATGAAGATAGGAAGACCATGAGCACTAAGACCAAAGAGTCACTTTAAGCATGTTCAAGAACTAGAGACATAGAAAATAAAAATCAAATGATGAGACTCCCCTTAGCAAGCAACAAAAGAAAAATGTTTAAGACTTGGTTGACAAAGTTTGACAATAGTTGATAGCATAACAAGTTTGATGTTCAAAAACAATTTCTTTCCAAGCAAGATAGTGACACATGGAGTATTCTTCAAACAATCAAGCAAGGGAAAAAGCAACCTTACATGATACAAGCATATGTGATGTCTCAAAAGAATTTCCTAGAATTATCGTCATGTGTATGTTCAAAAGATTTTCACAAGTATACCACATTCGAGAACACATCAAGCAATATCTACCTAAATGCCATGGTTCATTACTCAACAAATTGGCCCACGCTTGATGCTCCTTTGCCTCACACCAAGTGGTTTCCCACAAGAGATATTAGCTTTGTCATGGAAGTGCCATAAGCACAACCAAGGGAACACAGATGGTGAGTATAAATCTTGGGGTGATCCGGGTAATCCACTAGGATCAATCCTTGCACCAAGAAGTTGAGCGGCTAAAAAAGGGTAGTTACTAACTTAGGGTGTTTAGATAGGGCTTCCGTTCATAGTGTTCCTCTTGCTCCCAATTACAGGACACCTCACCTTGCGATGAGTAACCGATCTCGTGATCACAAGAGTACCTTAAGCATTCTTGCCTAGTGATCTCCCTATGGTCAAAATCCCATAAGCGATCACACTAGACGAAGATAAACACTACGTCTACCAAGGTTTTGTGTCCTTGATAGCTTTGAGTTTATAGTGGGTTGGAAGAGCCAGGTAATCGGCTTGTTCCCACTTGGGTCGTTCCTCTCAGGTTGTCCGAGAGCAGGCCCTCTAAAAGATTCTAACTACACAAAGAGTGGATCAACTTTCGAAAGTCAAGATTTCTGATTCACCACAAGGGTGAAGAGCATACTCTCCTATTCCAATCATTTTCTCCCAAACACGCCAAGAAGATTCAATTGCCTCTTACTCTTGAAACCAAATGGTAAGTCAAGATTTCTGATTCACCACAAGGGTGAAGAGCATACTCTCCTATCACCAAAAGATCCCAATTGTAAGTTTTAATGTGCCTAAAAATAAACAACTAGTATATGCTGCACATGAAAACTAAAAAACAAGAAATTTTGGGTTTTTATGCTTTGGGCAGCCCTGCAAACAATGTTAGCAGCCCTTGCGCATTTGAAGCTTTGACATGCGTTCTTTTTATGCAATGTTTCAATTTTTTTTTTTTCATAAGGATGGCAACCTGTAATCACAACTTGTTAGCACCAAAAGTTAGTATGAAATAACATAAAAATCTGCAATAAAAAGTGGTGAGTTGCCTCAAAAATCCAATTTATCTTCCAACCAAGTGCATGCAAAGAAAGTGCAAGTTAATCACAAATGCTCTCATTTTTACTCTTTGATTTTGACCTAGTCAACAAGATTAGACTTGTTTACTATGATTTTGTATCCAAAAATGAAAATGAAAAGAAGAGAACCCTATTAAAAATCAGAGAGCTTTCCAAAAATGCAAGAAATTTTAAAAAATCTTTTCATTTGCGCTCTAAAGATCAATTTTGTCAAAACAGACCAAATTTATCAAATCGAGTTTTTGATCTTTAATAAGACTTCAAAATTCAAAATACAAAAAATGAACCCCCATTAGAATTGAAAACAATTTCTGAAAATATAAGTTTTTTTAAAAAATTCACTGATTTGCGATCAAAAACGGCTTTTTATGAAAAAATAAGAAAAACTCATAACTCTCGAAAATAAGATCAAAATGCTCTACAAATTGTACTGAGACATTTTGATCATATGTTCAACTTGAAAAAAAAATTTCAGAACCAAACTCCAAGCGGTTTAAAAGATATGATCAAATCTTTAAACCAATTAAGTTTTTGACCTTCAAACCAATTTACTTATGGGTTGGCCTTAAAATCAAAGTGATAATTCTACAAAAGCATTTGATTAGATCCAATATGCTGCTGTAAAAAACTAGAGATGAAAAATAAAAGCAAATGGAACTAGAAACTTGATTCAAGCCCCACGGTGGGCGCCAAAAATGTACACTCGAAAGTGTCCCACTCTAAACCTTTCTATCCAAACGATTCCATGAGTTTGGAATGCTTGGATGCCGGCTTAGAGCTCCCTATCCACGGAGTGCAAGAGAGTGTATTTCAAGTTCAAGGGCTCTCAGATGAGCCTTAGAGACACTCTTCTTGCTAGTAAACCATGCAATGGGAGGTTCCAAAGACAAGATGCAAGAATGCAAATGTCCCAAGGAGTTCCTCAAGAATGCAATGCAAATGAAAATTAAACTAGGATGATAATGCAAAATGCAGCTATGCTAAAACATGTATGAGAGTGTTACAATACCATTATTAAGCTATGTGAGATTAAGCTACATGTAAAAATGAAAGCTAAGCTAAGATGCTATGGTATGAGAGAATGTAGACAAGAAATAGAAGTTCTCCACAAAGCTCCAAAGAAACCTGTTAGAAAACTTGCAGCATAACAATATTCAAAAATGAGGATTGATGGATGAGGAAAGCTCTCTCCCTTTTAAAGATGTATGGACGGTGGAGATCAAGATGAAGATAGTGGATGATCAACGGTGGAATTCAAAAATAGGAGTGATCCATGTGCACACACAAATCAACCAATAGAATATAAGTTGACTTGTCATATAAGACAAAAGTCACAAAGCCTTTTCTTTTAATTGCAAAATAGAAAAAGGACTTTATGTGTGCACTTTAAGTGGGTTATAAGAATGGGGTCTTTTATTTAATTAAAAGGGGACATGTTCTTTTAATCAAATAATGAACTTAGGATAGCATAGTCAAACTATAGGTTATAATCAAATAAATTGATTATTAGCAATTTGGCTTAAGTAAGTGATTAAATTAATTTAGCCAAAATGTTGAAAAGGGGGCTAATAGTCTAGATGACCATTTTTAGGTGATTACAGCAGTAAGTAAAGACATCTAAGGGATTTTATTTTTGAGATATATTGTTGAAGTAATTGATTCACCCCTCCACTCTCAGTTACTTCATCTATATTTCCAACACACTTGTATCTTCTACTCTAAAGTGGGAAGGGGCATAACCAAAATCATACCTCGCAAATACTCAAAAGTCTCTTTTGGAAGAGGCTTAGTGAATATATCTATAATCTACTCTTTAATGGTCACATACTCCAATTTGATTTCCTTTTCTATAATTTTCTCTCTCAACATGTGATACTTAACGTAAATGTATTTAGTCCTTGAATGCAATATTGGATTCTTAGACATATTTACTGTGCTTGTGTTGTCACAATGTATGACAATAGGTTCACTGATTTCTATCCTTATATCCTTTAGCATCTGCTTTATCCAAATGACTTGATTGCAATTGTTTGCTACTGCAACATACTCTACTTTTGCTGTACTTTATGATGTACAATCCTACTTCTTGCTTAACCAAGAAACCAATCTTCCTCCAAGAAAGAAGGCTCCACCAATGGTGCTCTTTCTATCATCCATACTTCCTACCCAATCAACATCAATATAAGCACTTAGAGTAAAATTATTAGATCTATCATACCACAATCTGAACTTAGATGTTTCTTTCAAATATCTAAATATCCTTTTGACTACTACATAATGTGCTTCTCTGGGATCATCTTGGAATCTTGCAACAATTCCAAATGCATTTACTATATCTAGCCTTGTATGAGTAAGATATTATAATCCTCCAATCATATATCTGCACATTTTCTACTCAACCATAGGTGTCTCATCCTTTGTAGATAACTTGTGTCCAGTTACCATAGGTGTTCTAACAAGTTTATATGTTTCCAACCCAAAAATTTTTAGTAAATCCTTCGAGTACTTAGTCTAAAAAAAAAGATTCCTTCTTTATTCTATAAAATCTATAATCCTAGAGAATATTTCATTTCTCCTATCATACTCATTTCAAATTCTTTCTTCATCTTTTCAGCAATTTTTTCACTTTCATCATCATTTCCTCCAAATATGATATCATCAACAAATATTACCAAAATCATTAATTTATTTCCAATATAGATTACTATCTGCCATAAATTTTCTATATCCAAGCTTTGTCAAATGCTTTTCCAACCCTCCATACTAGGTTTTGGGTGCTTGCTTCAAGCCATACAATGATTTCTTTAGTTTGCATACTATATCCTTATCATCTATCAAAGGATAATATTCAGGCTGCTCTATGTACACTTCTTCTTCAAGTTCTCCATTTTGAAATGCTAACTTGACATCCATTTGATACACTTTGAATTTCTTTTATGTTTCATAGGCTAAAAATAATCTTACTGCTTATATTCTACCATTGGAGCATAGGTCTTCTCATAATCTATCCCTTCTTGCTGTGAGTAACCTTTACATACCAATCGTTCTTTTTTCTTTACAACTATGCCTTGTTCATTTATATTGTTCCTAAATACTCATTTAGTTCCAACCACATTCTTGTCTACTAGTCTAGGGACCAATTCCCATGTCTCATTCTTTACTATTTGATTCAATTCCTATTTCATAGCTTGTTTCCACTAATTATATTTACATGTTTCATCTGCATTCTTTGGTTCAACTTGAGATATCAAACATAATTTTTCATTGAATTTTCTTCTTGTCATCATACCTTTATCTTTTCTTCCAATGATTTGCTAGAATGGGTGATTCTTTATCATATTCTTTCCTAAAGTAGGAGTTGCTATCTCAATTCTTGGCTCTACCAAAGGTTCTAAGATTTGTTCCTGCCTTAACTCTCCTTCATTCTACAAATATTTATTAGTCTCAAGAAATACCTCATCATTCCTTGGCTTAGTAACAACATCATCATCTAAATTGTAATCAACTATTCTCTCTCATATCCTAATTTTTTCATCAATTCTCACATTTGCACTTTCCATAATAGTCTTAGTTCTCTGATTATAACATCTATAAGCTTTGATTTTCAATGAATGACCAAGAAACATACCTTCATCACTCTTAGCATCAAACTCACCAATATCATCATCTCTTTTGATATAACACTAACTGCCAAAAATTCTGAAATACTTAACTATAGGTGAGTGACCAAACCACAATTCATAAGGGGTCTTTTTGTGTCTTTCTTGACTTGCACTCTATTCATAGTGTAGACAGCTCTATTAACAACTTCTCTCCAAAACATCTTGGATATATCATTCTCAACTAACATAGCTCTTGCTTCTTCTATTACTAACTTGTTCCTTCTTTCTATTATACCATTTTGTTCAGGGGTCTTCAACTCAACTCTTTCTTTTGTTCTAGGATTAGATCTCTATTTTTTAATTTGATTTTGATTTTGCAAATCATTAATGATAACTTCCACATTTTCATGGTTAGCCTTTGGATCACCAATAGTTATTAATGCTATATTTTCAACTACTTCCTTTTCCTTAACCAATTCTAGCTCATTATCACAATCATTCAAGAATATTCCATACTTGCTTTAAATCCTTCATCTTCATCAAAAAGTAAACTCTTTCTAGTCTTCCTTACTCTCTTAGGGCATGTAGATGAAAAATGACCAAACTTATTACATGTGCAACAATAATTTTTTTCCATACCTTCTTATTTCTTTTCATAAGTAGATCAATACCTTCCTTGATCTTCATGTCTTCATATTTTGATCTATCTTTACTTGTGCATCTATCCTAAAGCTCAATGCTCAATTCTATACATAATATTCTAATCTTTCACCAAGAATCTCCATCTTCTGGGTGTCAAAATTTCTTTTGTTAGATGTAGGACTATCTTTCCTAAACATGCTTGCCATGGATCTCTCAAAGTTGTTAAATTTTATCTTCAAGGACTTGATGCTCTGATACCAATTGTTAGAAACAATAGTTTACCAAGATAACTGAAAGGGGGGGGAATCAATTATCTGACAATTAAAACATTTATCTTCTTTAAACAAACTTAACCATTCAACCAAAGTAAACAAGAACCATAATAAAATGCACATAGAAAATTACACTAGATATGTTGACTAGAGAAACCTTGATCAGAGGGAAAACCCCGGTGGGAATGATGTCCACAAGATGATGTACTAATATAAATATTCCTTATCAGAGGATGGACCTTGTTAGGAGTCTATTACAAAATTTAGTACATAGAGTCCCTATTAGGAGACTTTGAATCCCTATTAGGAGATTCTAACCTTGTTAGGAGTTGTGCCAAACCTATTAGGAGTTGTAGTGCAATGTATGCAAGATGAGCTCACTGCCCAAACATGAAATTTCAACTACAAAAATAGCTCACTGCTCAAACATGCAATTTACTATTATGTTCTTCTTTCCTTTGTTTTGTTGATTGAACCAATCACTGTCAGACCTTGTAAACTAGGTCTCAAACCTTGGATCTAAGTATCAAACCTTGGATCACTTAGTATAACCTCGACAATGAAGTTTCCTTCTCTTCTGCTCTACTTTTCTCAACCTTCTATTCTGCATTTTTATTTCTTACAAAATTACTTTTCTATGTCATCTTATATCCAAATGATAAAAGAAAATATCCTTCCTTTATACTGAGTCCTCAAAACAATTTCTTGAGTTGGCTATTAGACCTTCTCAATTAATCATTATAGGACCACATTAAGAACACATTACACTTAGCGATAATATTAATCTTCCATCTTGCAACTTGAATAAATTTTTGTACATGTAATATCACGATGAGTGAACTTAGCCACATCATCATCAACATTTCTTCTTCACATCCTCAACCTTCATTCTCAAAATATCAAATCTGCTAAGAGATATAACAAGTTTACTAGAACATGCCTCTGTAAACTCTATCTCAGAATAGACATCACCAAAACTTACATAACTTCTTCCAGATTTATCATTTCTTGTTCTAACATTAACTACATATACCAGATATTCAGATGTTTCTCCCATAACATCAAATAGTTAGAATACTCAACTAGCCATCCATACCAACTTGATCTTTTCGTCGTTCTTCTATCAGATACCAGAAAAAACTACTGACATCAATGACAAACTCAATCCTGAATTTAACATATCATCATAGTAACATATCTACAATACACCCCCCCCATAGGAATATCATCAACATTCATGCTTCCATCAATCTTGCAACACTGATATCTTCAATATCTGATATTGCCTTTGATGCTCTTCACAAAACTTTATCACAATTCCCACTTCTTTGATCATACATCAGAATTCACATCACTTTTGAATCAATATTTCACAATTTTTTTCTCAAAACTGGATATCCTTAATAACTTGCATAAGAAAGTAAACTAAGTTGAACAATAAACATAACCATAAAATAAAACTCATAACACCATATTTTGTTAACTAGGAAAACCTTGGCCAAGGAAAAACCTTGATGGGGATGGTACCCACAAAATGATTAATAAATCAAAAGTATCTGGTTAAATATATTGACAATGTTAGGAGTCTATTACATCTGTATAGTGTCTTGGTCCTTGTTAGAGGACTTAAGCTTTGTTAGAAGCCTCAACCCTTTTAGGAGTCGTTATATACAATTTAAAAATGTATGCAAGATGAGCCCACTTCCCTAACATGCAATGTACAATAAAGTTCTTCAATACAAAATATAGATACAAAAAACTTTTCCACTGTTATCGATATCTTCAATATTTGATATTTCATTTTCTACTCTTCACAAAACCTTGTCACAATTCACACTTCTCTAATCATACATCAAAATTCACATCAGTTTTGAATCAATATTTCACAAACTTTTTTCCAAAATTGGATATCTTTAATAACTTGCATAAGAAAGTAAACTAAGTTGAACTAGTAAACATAACCATAAAAACAAAGTAACTCATAACTATTGGAATTCTTTTATAATAATTGAGAGGGGGGGTGGGGGAGGAATCAGTTATTGAAGGTCTAGATGTATAAATAAAACTTTCCACAGCTTAGTGAACCCATAAACATTTATCTTCATGCATGCATCCATAAAATTATGCAATCAATTAAAACTTGTAGGTCACTGTCAAATCAACTTGCAAAAATGTAAACATGAAACATAATAGATTCATTAACACACTTGACACAATGATTTATGTGAAAACCCAATCTAGGAAAAACTACTAGTAACATGTTACTCTTTTTCACTCTTCCAAAGTGATGCCCTATGAAAGGTCAACCTTGTTAAATGTTATAATACACATTGTTAAATGTGACCCTATTAAAGGTTTTCAATCACCCTGTTAGGAGTGAGCTTTGTTAGAGGACTTTAGACCATTCACTTGGAATGTCACCCTGTTAAAAGATTTACAGATGACTGTTAGGTCAACCTTAATCCAAAATATTTACCCTAGATTGATACAATTATTAGAGAGTAATAGTAAGACTTGATCTAATAACAACTTACAACTCCATTTGCAAATTATAGATCTCTATTTCAATCCTCCATTATGCTTGGCCTTAATAAATTTAAGCTCTAATAGCTTGTTCACCCTTCAAGCATTCATATCCTTAAGCCTTCCTTCTTAAAATGCCAATGCAAACTCTTCTCTTAGGCCACTTGATGAAGCAAAACCCTTGACTCCTTGTTTTCCTTAGGTTCTCGCACATGACACACTTTGCTTCTGACTAGCCATTCCTATAAATAGGAAATTAAGATCTTTTGCCACTCATTCTCCATCATTCAATTTAGGTTTAGGACAAATTAGGTATGATATAATGGATCTACCCTCATTTCATATCTCTTCTAGAAACTTACCCTTGAACCCTCTTTGAATTTTCATAAAAATGGTTTACCTTTAATTTTGTGCCACCAACTCATCATCCTTATCTTCCACCTAGTTCACACATTCCAAGAAAAAAAACTTGTCAGCTCAAATCCATCGAATTCATGATCTTTTAAATAATGTAGCCACTCATCATTATCTAGCTTCTGATGCTTGACAAATAATGCATTGCTCAACATCCTCTATAAAATCACTTGGCACAAACTAAAGTTTACTAGTGCTCAGTATCAACTAAAGTTTACTCGACATCCACTATTTTTCTCAGCATACACTAGAATAAACTTTTACTCACCTCCAATTGATTTTCTGCTTGGCTTGCATTGACTTTGCTCGGCAGCTACTATCCACTCAGTCAAGTTTTGCAGAAAAACTTTTTTATAATTTGTTCTGCTAAACTTTCTTAGTGTAACTAGCCTTTGTAACCTTAAGTAGATTATCAATGCATCATGTTATTAATCAAATAAGTGATAGTACTTAAATCATATAAGCAGTTGTCTTACTAATAAATAGTAGGTTTGACATCAGTGACAAAACAATGATTGAAGCATGTTGATCAGACTTGTATCAATTTGTTCTCAACAATCTCGCTATTTAATAGTCTTCTTCAATCTATTTTCAAAAATATCTCTCTTCGGCATTGATAGCAAACCAAATTGATCAACCAAATTGACTAGGTTAAAACAGTAAGACAATACCAAAAAGAAAATAATTTCCTATACTGAAATCTCTCCCTCTATCAACAACTTCCATCTTCAGAGTAGGTTACAAAAGTCTTCCTTATAACTCCCTCTGAATTTCTTCTTATCATATCTCCCACTTACTAGGTAGAGGTTAGGATTTCTCCTTCTTTTTTCTCTTGGTCAATAACTATCTCTTTCAACATTTACTTCTTTGATCATTCCCTTGATCAATAACTATCTCCTTCTTTCTTGTATTTCCCTTGATCAGTAACTATCTCCCTCTTTGACAACAATGCCAAAGACCTGTCATCTTAGCACGTAGCTATGAAGTTCTTCAGTTTCTCCCTATGTCACCTTATTTGTGATTGATTTTAAAGTTTCAACTCTTTGGTTACTTTAGACAACTCCTAAAGCAAGATCCTCTACATCAATTTTAAGTATTGAAAAGTAGCTTGCTTGATGTAGGGCACTCCTTTTGTTACTTAGATAGAATTTGATAGGGGTATCACCTCTAGTTTACCTCTTAGATACTCATGAGCATCCTTAGGTGATGCTTTTGTGAAGATATCAACAATTTGTTCCTTTGTGTTAACATATTCCATCTTCACCTCTTTATCTTGAACTAATTCTCTCAAGTAATAATACTTGATTGCAATGTGCTTGGTCTTTGTGTGCATCATATGATTATTTGATATATTGATAGCGCTTGTATTATCAAAATAAAGTGTTACTAGTTCTATGATCTCTTCCTTCATTCCTTTGAGTAGCTATTTGATCCATACAATGTTTGTACAATTTACAATAGCAAAAACATATTTAGCTTTAGTAGTAGATTGTGAAGTGCAGTTTTGTTTCTTACTAGTCCATGTAACTAGCCTCTTGCTTGAGAAAAATGCTCCTCCACTAATTCTCTTTCTGTCATCAATGTTTTTAGCCCAACTAGCATAAGTGTAGGCTCTTAATTCAATTTTTTAAATTTTCTTATAGTATAGACCATATTCCTTTGTTCCTTTCAGATATCTCATTATTCTCTTTACAACCATCAAATGATTCTCCTTGGGATTAGTAGAGAATCTCACAACTATCCTTAAAAATAATGCAATGTTAAGTTTTCTATGTACTACATATTGTAATTTACCAATCATAGAGCTATACAATGTTTGACTCAACTCGGCTGAATCATCATTCTTTGACAACTTGTGTCTTCTCACCATAGGTGTACTTACTGGTTTGGAATCCTCCAATCCAAAAGATTATAGTATTTCCTTGACATACTTTGATTGAGTGATGTATATACCATATTTCATCTGATATACTTGTAAACTCACAAATAATTTGATTTCTTCAAACATGGACATTTCAAATTCTTGCTTCATTTCATTTGCAAAAACCTTACATAAAGCAACTTGTTCTCCAAATATGATGTTATCAACACAAATTTCAGATAACAAAATAATTTTTCCTTCTTCTATCTTTATGTATAGATTGCTATTATCACTGGTCCTTTCAAATCCAATCATCACAAGATAATTATGAAGTCTCTCATACCATGCTCTTGGTGCTTGTTTCAAACCATATAGAGCTTTGTGTAATCTACATACCATTTTCTTATTGTTAAGATCAACAAAACCTTTTGGGTGTTCTATATAAACTTCTTCCTCTAATATGACATTCAGAAATGTAGATTTAATATCCATTTGATAAAATTTGAAACTTTTGTATGCAGAATAAGCAAGTAATATTCTGACTCCTTCCAATCTAGCAATAGGGGCAAATGTCTCTCCATAGTCAATTCCTTCTTCTTGTGCATATCCTTTGCAAAGTAATCTTGCCTTATTCCTTGTTACTTCACCATTTTCTTCTAGCTTGCTTCTGAATACCCATTTGGTGCCAATCACATTTTTTTTTTCTAGTCTAGGAACTAGAGTCCATGTTTTGTTTTTCTCAATTTGTTCAATCTCTTCTTCCATGGCTTTACTCTAGTCCACATCTTCTAATGCATCTCTCACTAATTTAGGTTCTTTCATGCTTAGGAAACATGTATCATTTCTCAATATGTTTCTTGTCATTGGTCTAACATCTTTATCTCCAATAATTTATGTAGTAGGATGATGTCTTTTGACATATTTGTATAATCTTGGTTCAACTCTAGTTTCTTCAATTTGTCTCTCAGCTTTAGATACATTGTGTACATCTTTTTTTGATAACTTAGCATTTCCACTAATCTTAGAATCTAAATGTGCTTCAACTTCACTCTATAGCTTGGTATCTGAATGTAGCTCAGTTCTTGAATGCAACTTAGCATTCATAGTGTGTGACTTGGCAGCCACTAAAACTTGCTGTTGGTTTGTAGCTTGATTTGTAGCATCTTCTTCAATAGGCATACCTTTATAAGAGTATACAAATGATTTGTATTCTTCTAGTTCTTTCATAGGTTCAACCTCATGTACTTTTTTATATTCATCAAAGTTCACATTTGCACTTTCCACAACTTTGTTAGTGTTAGTATTCAAACATTTATAAGCTTTACTTCTTGTGGAATATTCTAGGAATATACTTTCTTCACTTTTTGCATCTAGTTTACCATTCCTAAGGTCTTTAAGAATGTAGCACTTTCTTCCAAACACCTTAAAGTACTTTACATAGGGGGAGTATCCATACCATAATTTAAAAGGTGTTGAATGAGTACCTTTCCTGACTTGTACATGGTTCAAGGTATAGATAGCTGTACTTATTGTAGACACCTAAAAATTCTTTAGAAAATAAAGTATTTTTATTTTCTGAAAAAAAGTCCCTGATGACATCATCATTAATTAATTAATTAGTTAATTTATTTTTGTGTCATTAAATCCCTTTATCTTAATTAAAAATATTTAATTAAGGAATCCCTCCCAAAAATGTTTAAATCTTATTTCCTTATTTATTAATTATTTAATTAATAAATTGACCAAAAATCTCAAAATAAATAAATAATTTATTTTTTGCCCAAAACTTGGCCAATTTCTTTAAGACCACTAACCTCTTCCAAAATCTTCTAATCCTTCTTTAATTTTGATTAAAGACTAATCCCATCATTTCCTACCCCTAATCCCAACTCAAAATATTTAATTAAGATTAAATATTAATCCTCATGTTTATTAAAAATATTTTAATAAATATCTCCTCAACCCAAACCTTTGAAATAAATAAAACTTTATTTATTTCCTAAAAACCTTATTTATGCTCATCCCAGGAAGTTCTAGACTCTTCTAGAAAGTCTTAATCCTCATCCAAAGCCTAGACCTTTGACCCTAATCCTAATCCCCCCCCTAACCTTGTCACATTCCCTAAACATGGGTTAAGACTTGCTAACCCAAGCCAAAGCCAACAAATATCTCCTCCTTCACCCACCCTCATTAAATGCCATCCACTTGCCCATCTCTAACAAGCCTAATCTAATCTTAACCCAAGCCTAATCCAAGCCTTAATCATTTGCACATTCCTAAGTCAAGCTTAAGACTTTCTTAATCCAACTCAAGTCAAAATATCTCAACTCTCTCACAAATATTCCAACCATAAAACTTTATGAAGCCCACAAAGCCATAAATGACTCTTACAAGCCCATTCATTGCTCTTACAAGCCATTATGAGGGTCTTTATGAGCTTTGAGTCTCTTTTGTTGACCTTTCAACCCCTCTTGCTCTAACCAATGACCTTGTGACATGTGTCACTCCCTAATTAGTTGTAAGGAAGCACAATCCATGTGCTCTCCTCTCATTCAATCTAAACCTTGAATAAGCTTTTTCCCATCCTTGCATCCTAGCCCTTGATCCCTCAAGCCCTTTGCCTATTTAAGGAATCCTCTCCCAAGCCATTTTAATACAATCTAGAAAGTAAAGCCATAATGCCATTTTGAGAAGCCATTTTTACATCAAATCCATTCACCAAAATCTATCAAAAATCCTCCATTGAAGCCCATTTGAGCATTTGAGCATACATACATAATCAAGCCATCTTAGCTATTAGACACACCTCTACATCAAGTGATCATCCTCATTGAAAGAGCCTATCCATGGCTCATATTCTCATTTGAGGACTTCACTTTGTCTCTCATGAAGTTATGTTAAATTAGTATGCAAATGCTTTTGATTGTTTTAATTTAGTGTTTCTAACATACTAAAGTAGCATATACATTTTGGCACACCCAGTGGGACCTCGCATGGGTCATCTTCATTAGCTTTTTTAGTCAAGTTTTGTATGTCATTTGCCGATTTTGGATAATTTTTCTTGTTTTTGTGATTGGTAGGATTGTATAAATTGGTTTTGTAGGTCCACATGAGCATGAATAAGACAAAGGAACTCATAGTCTATCTCATAGTGTTTTCAAAATTTTCAAGCTTATAGGTGGACGAAGCACTTAGAATTCTTCTTCCTCTTCTTGTCTATATTCTTCTTCTATTCTGTCTACTTCTTCTTCTTCTTCTTGAGGGATCTTGGCCTTTTTTTTTTTAAGGAAGCAAAATAATACACACTTTTTTTTAAGTGCTTAAAATGAACCCCCAAATCATACTTAAATCCATTAAAAACTAAAAATTTGCAAATTTTTTTTTTTTTAACAAGTGAAACTAAACCAATCCAATCATTTGCATCCTTGCAACATCAAGGTTTTAGATGCATTCATGCAAAGTTAGGAACACTTCGTTTTTGGGAATTTAAAAAGAACTTCAAGTTTCCATTTCAAAAGGTTCAAAATCAACACTAAGTGCACACTAAAATATAAATCAAACTCAAACCATCAATCAAGGATAAAATGAACCTCATTTGCAAATATTTTAAAGTTCTTTTAAAAATATCATGAAAATTAAGAGTCCTAAATGGTTGCCAAAATTGTCCTAAAAGCTTTGTTATTTGTTCCAAAGAAATGTCTTGTTGCAAAATCTTGAATATTTTTTAAGTTTTTCATGCATCAAAACAATCTAGGAATATCATTTTTGGGCTTAAAACATGCAAACTAGAACACAAAATTTTGAATGAAAACCAAAGTCCAAAGAGTCTTTTTCACTTTTGAGTCCAAAACAATCTTGAATGATCTAAGGTTAAAACAAAGCACTTCAAAGTTCTTAAAACAACACGCAAAATCTCAATCTTGAATGTTCAAAGGAAAAAACTTGAATGTTTAATCACTTGTCTTTGAATGCATGTTGCTAAAATCACTCTTGAGTGCCATGGATTAAAATCAAGTTTTTTTTTTTTTATGAATGCATGATTAAAACAACACATCCAATCTTGAATGCCATAGATCAAAGAATCATCTTTTGGGGCATAAAAAGAATCCACATTTTAGAAACTTTCTAAGTTATAAAAACAAATAAAGACACTTTGAGTGAATTTGTTGTTGGACTCACCCTCTTTAATCACCCATCATTCTAACCATTGATTTCAATATCAATGCCATATATGGGGATGGGTCTACCTAAGAAGGTGTTAAGTGCTCCACAAAAATCAAATTCCACTCACTTGAGTTTTTATTAGTTTTTCTAAGATAGAAAATTTCTTAAATGCACATTAGTCTCACTAACACTTCATTTGGGCATAAAAATTGAAAAAATCTTGATGTGGAGAGCCTTTGAGCACATGCTTGAAATCGAGCTTTACACACATCTTTGTTTTGGGCTTAAAAAAAACTCACACTCAATTTTGAATGCCTTAAAGAAAATCAATCGATACTTGATGTGGAGGGCCTCCAGGCGCGCGAGTTTATTTTCTTGTTGACGCTAACTCTTCTTCTTGCTTGCATTCTTTGATCAATTTTACTTTTGTTGACGCTTCAAAATTGGAATAAACATTGTATCTTAAACATGAGTGCTTGCAAAGTCTAGATCAGAAAACTTAAGCGTCAGTTGGAAAAGAACTTTGTCTTTTAGCCCAAGATCATCCAAGTCTTCTCTCCCCTTGTCATCTTTCGACGCTATCTTGGGTGCATAAGATTAGTACTCAAAATATTGTCTTAGCTTTTAGGAGGCCTGCTTGGGGATTTCATCACCCCTTGGAATGACCTTAACTCCAGTGTTCTGATGGAGTATAAAGATCGGGAGGTGAATCCAAAGACACCTCTCTTGGGATCAAAATTTTGTCACTCAGGCTAAGCCTCATACCCTTGAGAAGTGAAAGAGGAGAAGTGGGTTACTTCTCCTCTTGGCTGTGTGACATTGTTTTGGTTTCATCTACAGATTTGGGCCTCACATACCTTGGGTATATCGAGGACTCCCTAGCTAAACCAAATTTCATCCTTGTAGAAAGCTTCCTAGGATGTTGGTGTGTTTGATGTGCTTGCTCTAAAATTTTGTTTGCTTGTTTTTTCATAGCTTTTGAATGAATGTTTTCCAACTTTGGTCAAAATCCCAGAAAAATAGAAATCTCCTAGCTTAAGGCATACTTAGCGTAGTTACTGCCTCATCAGAAAATCATCCAAGCTCTCCCGCCGCAACCAAATCTATCTAGTTCTTTGCTTTAAAACAATCCCAAATCTAAAGTCCATCCAAATCATCCCCCCAACTAGCCAACAACCCAATCCAAAATCACCCAAGCCTTTAAGGAATTGTTGTTAGCTAGAGTTTGCTATCCAATCAATCTATCCAAATCCCTCAATCTCCCCAAGGTTATCCCTTTGACAGAGCTTTGTCTAAGGTAATCTAGCCTTGTCACTTGTCATCCCTCATCACCTTAAGCTAAAGGTTGAAATCCACAAGTGGTCAATCTCATGTCATGCCCATGGGATCATTTGTCTATTCTCAAGTTGACACCAGAAGCCACCAATCCTGCACATAGGAAAGCAAAACTCTCACTTTTTGACAACATACCCTTGAAGTCTTCCATCCACAGGAAAGCAAAAAATCTCCAGCCAATCCTCCTTAGGTCTATCATGTAGCTTTGACTCTCCTTAGGAAATCTTTCATCAGCCAATCCAAAATCTACGCTTAATCCAAATCCAATCATGAGCTTCTGTGTTCATCCATATGCAAGACCCCATCCCCATCCAACTCATCATCAAAACATGAAATCCCAACCCTATCATGATGAGTTTGGTCGCATTGTCCTTTCTCCCACTACATTCTATTCCAATGATGATGAAAATCTTGTTGACTATGATAGATATCTTGAGAGCCTTAGATGCCTTCTACCAACCATCCCCCAAAATCCAAGCATTCCTCCAAACTATCTAGTCATGCCATCTCATATCCTAGCTTCTCCTCCATCACCCAATCAACCAAGCTTCCAATCTTCCACCCCTATCACACTAGCTATTCTTGTCAATCTACCACCTCCACCTCCGATACATGAGTCTCCCAGGAATCTCCTAGAGGTAATACAAGAAAAGTCAACTCCAATAGTCGATAATCCATGTCATCTAATCCAACCATGTGAAGTAGTCAGTGATGAAGCTTCCCCATCTATAATATCACCTCCATCTCCCATAGCTATCATCCCCATACCATCCATCAAATTTCTTAAAATCCTTCCACTTCTCGCAAGCATCAAAATCCCACCACCTGCCAAATCCCTCCAAATCCTATCCACATGCCCTCCAAGCATTTCCCAAATCTCCCGTAATGACCCTTATACATCCATCTTCTACTCACCCATCTCCACTACCAAATCTCCCATCTATCCATCCACTGCCTTTGAAGAATCCATCCCTTCACCTCCTATCATACCATCCACTCTGATCCAATCCTATCAAGATCCTTCCCAAAAGCATGTTGACATCCCCCAAAGCATAAACAAAGATATCATCATACCACGTCTTCCATCCATAGTGCAGTCACCATCCCCTCCATCTCCAAAACCTCAAACCATACCTCCTCTACTGCAGGATATCTTTTCATCCCATCAGCTAAATCAAGATCCTATCCTACCATCTCCTCCACTCTATGCTTCCATCTTACCACCTATCCAAGCTATTCCACCATCTACAATCTACCCTCTTGGTTCACTTACATTCATCCATGGTGGCCCCCTCTTAGCAGAAGAATTAAGAACAATATCTCCCTGTTGCAGTACATCTAATAAAGCACTTCTACCATTTTCTATAAGCAAAAAGTTTTCTTAGCTTGTTCAAATGCTCAATCGATGGCATTATCAAGGTCAAGGTTTAGGACCACAAGAGCAAGGAATCAGAAAGCCTATTATTGCACAAAAGAATCCAAGATTTCATGGTCTTGGATATGTATCCAAAGGCTCACCATCTAAAAGTGTTATTAAATGCCATCCCCAAACCAAGCCTATCTCCAGGCCCACCATGCTAGCCTCCCATCACTCCTTCAAGAAATCTTATGTCATCCCCCCTCCACCATCTTTGCAACCCAAAACAACCTACCATATCCCCCCTTCATCTGCTAAATCCATTTTGTGTCCCTATGTACCAAAATCTACCATCAACCATCCTCCTATCATCCAGCATAAAAATCCCACTCCTTTCATTCCTATTCAGGATCAACAAAGGCACATCTCTCCACCTATCATCCATCATCCTTCCACTATAAGCTCCTACATATTCTCTCCATCTCACAAAGCTTCTCATAACCATCTTCCCAAAGCTTACCACAACAATGTGAATGCCAACTTCAAAATGCATAAAGCTAAAAATCCACATCGTAGGCAATCATATGTCTATTCTAAAAGACATACTCCAAAAAGGAAAAATTCAATCAAAGAATGAAAAAAATGCAAAAGCCTATGAAAAGAAAATCCAAAACCATGTGGATCCCAAAGAAAAAAGTTGAAACCCAATGCATAATGGCATCCACCATTTCTAATCCCCCATCCAATGACTCATGTCCCCCATCTCCTAACTCCATCTTGGGTGCCTATATCCCCAAGCGCACTTCCACAAATCCTCCATCAAGCCCGCATCTACCATCTATCCCCCATATGCTCTTTTCACACTCGTCCCAACATGTGCCAATGTTGATCCTGCAAGCATCCCCATCTCATGCTCCTTTCCAGCCTTTTCATCCCTCTATCTCCTACCATCAATCCCATCTAATTCGATCTATTGCATAAATCACACATCCGATGTACCAACAGCTAGCAACAAAATTGAACATTCCAATAGCCAGTAAAAAATCCCAAAAAAGCCAAAAATAACTGAAGAAAGCAAAAATCATTCCAGCTAAGTCCAAAGTCAAAAAGTCAAAAAAATAAAGAAAAATAAAGTGTCCACTGGTGAAAACTTGGCAATTCAAGCGCCTTAGACAAGTACCATGATGAAAACTTAGCAAACAAGCGTCATGCATAATCTAGCCATCCCTAGCTTAGCCTATCATCCTCATGGTTTTGGTCACATCTTTCCATCTAGCTCCATCTTCCAATTTATCCACCTATCTTTCATCCTCCAGCTTTTATCTATCACTATCCACTTATCTTCTGCAACCTCACCCCATCATCCCAACTATCATCCATCTCCCTAGCTCCTTCAACTTTTCCATCCTAGCTTTAATCCTATCACATCCATCATAAGACCTCCTTCTGTATGTCATCTTCTAACTGGGGGCACTGTATTCCTTGGAGATCTTGTCTTGTCCATCCTCCCTTTTCATTGGTATCTCGCTCTAGGCTATCCTCATGCAAATCCAATGTCATCCTCTCCTTAGCCATTCACTCTGGCGCCATCTTTTAGCTTAGCTACCACCAACCTTAGCATTGTCCCCATCCTTGGTCGCACATCTATCATAATCATTGGATGCATCCTGCCAAATCTATATCTTTCGCTATCACCTCATCCTTAGCTTCTGCATCTTGCACCAACTTGAGCCATCCCACTATCTTATCATCCAGAGCTCCTGTATAGCTTATAAATAATCTTTTATCCAACGCTTGTATCATACCTTGTACCATATCTTGTATATCCAATCTTGTTCAAAACAACTTGTACATTTGTAACATATCTTGGTCTGTCAGCTTGTACATCCTCTTTAGCTTAGTACCATTGTATCTATCCAGCGTTCATGTCAGTTCATCCTTGATCAACATCTTGCACACATCACACAACCCTTGGTTAGCTATTCCAAATGCATCCTTTAGCTAGATCTCCTGTCACCAAAGTGTTATCCTTCTTACTTTAGATTGCCAAGTGCATCACTAATCCAAATCCACCAGCTTAGGTGCTCTCCGATAGATCCTTGTAGGATATAGCTTTCCTCATGTTTGATCTTGGTCCGTTAGTACCTCGTCCTACCCATCTTGTTGGCAAACGATTCTCTTTTGGATTTTCACTTTCTTTTGATTTGGAATCTTCCCTTTTGGGTCTTGAAGTATCTTTTCCAAGCAATCTTTTTGTTCCCTCCTCAAGGTTGCCATGATCTTCCATATCATGGTATGCTGTGAATGGGGCACTCTAAGCATACGATTTTGATCAAGTCTTTCATTTGTTTCTTTTTTTCTTGTCGGTTACCCAATGTTGGTTCCATGTTGTTACCTCTGGGTTTCATGTGTGACGCTAGGGCAATCCTTGTGTGTTTGTTTCGAGTCAGTCCATCAGTCCTATGGACGGTTGGTGACACAGCCTTGCTGTTCTTGGTAACCTTGGCAATTAACCAACAATCCTATAGCAAATCTAGTGCTCAACTACATGGTGGTACTTCTCTTTGAAGTGTCCCCTTGCTCAAAATGCTTCAATGGATTCCCTTCATCTCCATTATCCCCCATCCATATCCAACATCTGTCTCTCCTACCCCAGCTTGTGCAACTGTATCTCTCAGAATCAATCATCACTCTTAGCTTTAGGGATCTACAATCCTAGTCTTAGGGATCCACCCATCAAATCAATCCACCAAGCCTCATCTTTCGAGATCGACAATCCTAGTCCTTGGGAACTTTGACACCCATCTTCCATCAATCTGACTCTTTGAAATCCTATTGCATAAGCTTTTATAATCCCCTCATCCTTCTCCCTATCTTGGATTCCTTTTTATAGCGCTCTGCTCCTTCATACTCCCCCCAATCTTGAAAGTCTTAAGCTTATTTACTCTTGTGCCTCTGATTTTTCCCTTTATCATTCTCCCATAGTGAGAGTTTGAGCTAACTAAACCTCTTCTCTTAAGCCACTCTTCATCCTCCCACCCACCAAGATTCTTGTACTTTTCAAGAAGCCGTCGAGCCTCGCTTTCTCTCCCCACCACCTTCTTGAGGGGGCATCTTGCAGTCCATTCTCTCCTCTTCTGCTCTAGCCTTGGGCATCTTATTTTCTTATCTTTGATGCCATGTCACTTGCGGTATCACATCAAAGAGGGGCAAAATGTAGACACCTAAAAATCCCTTAGAAAATAAAGTATTTTTATTTTCTGAAAAAAAGTCCCTGATGACATCATCATTTATTAATTAATTTATTTTTATGTCATTAAATCCCTTATCTTAATTAAAAATATTTAATTAAATAATCCCTCCCAAAAATGTTTAAATATTATTTAAACATTATTTCCTTATTTATTAATTATTTAATTAATAAATTGACAAAAAATTCCAAAATAAATAATTAATTTATTTTTTGCCCAAAACTTGGCCAATTTCTTTAAGACCACTAACCTCTTCCAAAATCTTCTAATCCTTCTTTAATTTCGATTAAAGGCTAATCCCATCATTTCCTACCCCTAATCCCAACTCAAAATATTTAATTAAGATTAAATATTAATCCTCATGTTTATTAAAAATATTTTAATAAATATCTCCTCAACCTGAACCCTTGAAATAAATAAAACTTTATTTATTTCCTAAAAACCTTATTTATCCTCATTCGAGGAAGTTCTAGACTCTTCTAGAAAGTCTTCATCCTCATCCAAAGCCTAGACTCTTCTAGAAGATGTCAATCCTTATATTTGATCCTAATCCTAATCCCCCCCTAACCTTGTCACATTCCCCAAACATGGGTTAAGACTTGCTAACCCAAGCCAAAGCCAACAAATATCTCCTCCTTCACCCACCCTCATTAAATGTCATCCACTTTCCCATCTCTAACAAGCCTAATCTAATCTTAATCCAAGCCTAATCTAAGCTTTAATCATTTACACATTCCTAAGTCAAGCTTAAGAATTTCTTAATCCAACCCAAGTCAAAATATCTCAACTTTTTCACAAATATCCCAACTATAAAACTTTATGAAGCCCACAAAGCCATAAATGACTCTTACAAGCCCATTCATTGCTCTTACAAGCCATTATGAGGGTCTTTATGAGCTAACCAATGACCCTATGACATGTGTCACTCCCTGATTGGTTGTAAGGAAGCACAATCCATGTGCTCTCCTCTCATTCAATCTAAACCTTCCATAAGTTTTCTCCCATCCTTGCATCCTAGCCCTTGATCCATCAAGCCCTTTGCCTATTTAAGGAATCCTCTCCCAAACCATTTTAACACAATCTAGAAATTAAAGCCATAATGCCATTTTGAGAAGCCATTTTTACATCAAATCCATTCACCAAAATCTATCAAAAATCCTCCATTGAAGTCCATTTGAGCATTTGAGCATACATACATCACACCTCTACATCAAGTGATCATCCTCATTGAGAGAGCCTATCCATGGCTCATATTCTCATTTGAGGACTTCACTTTGTCTCTCATAAAGTTATGTTAAATTAGTATGCAAATGCTTTTGATTGTTTTAATTTAGTGTTTCTAACATACTAAAGTAGCATATACACTTACAACTTCTCTCTAGTATTTCAAAGCAATATTTTTCTCCATCATTAGTGTTCTAGCACAATCCATTATAGATCTATTCTTTCTTTTAGCAATTACATTTTGTGGAGGGGTTCTAGGGGCAGATGTCTATCTTTTGATTCCTTTGTCATTATATAACTTCTCAAACTCACTTGATGTGAATTCTCCTCCTCTATCAAATCTTAAACACTTTAGACTGTTGCCTGTCTCCATCTCAAATCTTGCTAAGTAGCACTTAAATATTTGGAAAGCATCAGATTTCTATTTCAGAAACATAACTACCATCATTCTAGAATAATCATCAACAAACAACATAATGTACTTATCTCCTTTGTAGCTTTGCACTTCAATTGGTCCACACAAGTCAGTATGAATAATCTCTAGTACACTTTTAGAGTATGAGTTTTACTCTTAAAACTTAACTTTGTCATTTTTCCTAACTGAAATTGTTTGCACATTATATTATTAGGCTTCTTTAACTTAGGCAAACCTATAACTTTTCTCATGTTATTGATACTAACCAAGTTATTAAAATTATCATGACATAACCTCTTGTGCCATAGCCATACATCATCAAATTTTACAACTAGACAAGTAACATCCTCTATATCAAGATAAAATAGATTACTCGTAGTTTGATCACCCTTTCTAATAAGTATTCCATTTGTGTCATATATCTTAGCAGTCTTTTTTTCAAACTCAACCTTACATCCTAAATTATTTAGTTTTAACACACTGAAGAGATTATTGTTAAGTCGTTCAACATAGTAAACATTGTCACATAGAATCTTATCTATGAGCTTGATAGAACCTTTTTATTTTATCAAACATGGTGCAACATTACCACATTTTACACTATTTCCATCATAACAATTCAAGGTAATGAACTTACTTTTGTCTCCAGTCATGTGATGTGAACACCCACTGTCAATGATCCATCTATCATTTTTGTTTAAACATGTCACAAGTGTAGTTGTCTCATCTTCATTAGATTCATCCTTCATTACAACATACACCACTTCATCATCATGTTCATCAAATTCCTCTTCAAAAATATAGCATGATTTTTTACCTCTGTCTTTGTAGTCCTTGCTGTCTTCATCTCTCCTACTTTTGTACTTGTCACCACCTCTATAGTTCTTCTTCTTTGGACATCTAGCAACAATATGACCAACCTCATTGCAATTGAAACAAATGATATGTAGTTTACCTTTGAACTTGCCTTTACCTTTGTGGAATCTTCTTGCTAGTAGTGCTTCAAGTTGTTCTACATCCTCCTCATTTGTATCACTGTCACTAGACACACAAATTATCTTTTTTTTCTTTTTCTTCTCATTAGGTGTCTTCAGTGACACCTTAGCTTTGAAAGTAGATTCAATATTCTCAAGTTTATAATTCTCAAAGTTAGATAGCTCAAAATTAGTGAGTCTACCTACTAGACCTTCAAGTGATAGATTATTTCCTGGTATGCATCTTAGTTCTTCAATTGTAGAAAATCTAACAACATATATAATTAGTAGTGTTCTCAAGGCTTTTCTTAACACAATATCATTATCTATTTTACCATTAGCTCCTCTTATTGCATTAACAAATTTTATCCTTGCAACATATTGAGCAATGTTTTCACCTTCTTCCATTCTCATATCATCAAACTTACCTTTGAAACTTTCAACTTTGGCTCTAGGAACATTAGTGTCTCCTCCATAGATGGTAGCTAAGGCATCCCATATTTTCTTTTCACTATCAAGACCTTTGATATCATCAAATTCGACATAAATTAGGGTGGAGGCAATTTCCAGCATTGCATGGTTATGTTCTTTCTTCTTTGTCATATCCTCAACTGTTGGTGCTCTAGCAGGATCAACATGCTTAATGATAATGGTAGATTGTGCATGATCTCTAAGTCCTCCAAGGTGTAGCTTCATTAAAATTTTCCATGCAGAAGAGTTATCTTTGTTGAGCTTTGGTACTTCTCTTTTTGATGTCTTGATCTTTTGTGCTTCTAGTACCTTCAAACTAGTCCTCTTAAGCAGATGGCTCTGATACCAATTTTTGGAATTCTTTTAGAATTATACTAGGGGGGGGGGGGGGGGGGGGGTGAATTAGTAATTCAAGGTCTAGGTGTATAAATGAAACTTTTCGTAGCTTAGTGAACACATAAACATTTATCTTCATGCATGCATCCATAAGATTATGCAATCACTTAAAATTTGTAGGTTACTATCAAATCAACTTGCAGAAATGTAAACATGAAACATTACAAATTCATCAACACACTTGACACAATGATTGACATAAAAACCCAATTTGGGAAAAACCACTAGTAATATGATACTCTTTTTCACTCTTCTGAAGTGATGCCCTGTGAAAGGCCAACCCTATCAAAGGTTATAATATGCACTACTCAATGTGACCCTATTAAAAGTTTTCAATCACCTTGTTAGGAGTGAGCCTTGCTAGAGGACTTTAGACCATTCACTTGGAATGTCACCCGATTAAAGGATTTACAAATGACTATTAGGTCAACCTTATTCCAAAGTATTTACCCTAGACTAATACAATTATTAGAGAGTAATAGTAAGGCTTGATCTGATAACAACTTACAACTCCATTTGTAGATTATAAATCTATGTTTTAGTCCTCCATTCTACTTTGTCTTCATACATTTCAGCTTTGATAGCTTGTTCATCCTTCAAGTATTCATATCCTTAAGCCTTCTTGCTCAACATGCCCATGTAGACTCTTCATTTAGGTCACTTGATGAAGAAAAACCCTTGACTCCTTGTTTTTCTTAGGTTATCGCACATGACACACTTTGCTTCTGACCAACCATTCCTATAAATAGAAAATTAAGATCTTTTTTCGCTCATTCTCCATCATCCAATTTAGGGTTAGGATGGATTAGGTAATCTACAATAGATCTACCCCTCATTTCATATCTCTTCTAGAAACTTCTCCTTGAATTCTCTTTTAATTTGCCTAAAAATAGTTTACCTTGAATTCTATGCCACCAGCTCATCATCCTTATCTTCCACCTGGTACACACATTCCAAGAAAACAAACTTGTTAGCTCAGATCCATCAAATTCATGATCTTTTAAAAAATGTAGCCACTCGACATTATCTAGCTTCTAATGCTAGGCACATATTGCATTGCTCGACATCCTCTATAAAATCACTTAGCATGAACTAAAGTTTACTGGTGCTCAAAATCAACTAAACTTTACTCGACATCCACTATTTTCCTTGGCATACAATAGAATAAACTTTTACTCAGCTCCAACTGATTTTTTGCTTGACTTGCACTAACTTTGCTCGACACCTACTATCCACTCAGTCAAGTTTGTTAGAAAAACTTTTTGTAACTTATTCTTCTAAACTTTCTTAGTGTAACCAACCTTTGTAACCTTAAGTAGATTATCAATGCATCATGTTGTCATTGTCCTAATTGATTCTTGTACTCTTTTAAAAAATCATAACTCAATCTTTCCTCTAGGTGCTATTGTTACATATTTTGATTAAATCCTGTTCATCAATCAAATAAGTGATAGTACTTAAATCATATAAGTAGTTGTATTACTAGAAAATAGCTGGTTTGACATCAGTGACAAAACAATGATTGAAGCATATTGATCATACTTGTATCAATCTGTTCTCAACAATCTCCCTCTTTAATAGTCTTCTTCAAGCTATTTTCAACAAGAACACCATATTTTGTTAACTAGATAAACCATGGCCAAGGAAAAACCCTGGTGGGGATGGTACCCACAAAATGATCCAATAATCAAAAGTATCTAGTTAAAGATATTGACCTTGTTAGGAGTCTACTACATCCATATACTACCTCTATGTTTGTTACAAGACTTAGGGTTTTTTAGATGCCTCAACCCTATTAGAAGTTATTATATACAATTTAATAATGTATGCAAGATGAGCCCTCTACCTAAACATGCAATGTACAATTAAGTTCTTCAATACAAAAGATATATAACAAAAACTTTTGCACTACTGCTAATATCTTCAATATTTGATATTTCCTTTGTTTCTCTTCACAAAAATTTGTCATAGCTCCCACTTCTCTAATCATACATTAGAATTCATAGTGCATACATATCATACTGACTTCATAAGAACCATTCTAAACTTCACATTTACAATTTTCCTTTACACCTTGTTATTTTGTAATTATTTGCTCTATCGGCCTTCATACCTTTACATGCTTGCTAAAATATAAAATGAACTCTTGCTAGCTTAGGGTTAACATCTAGGATTTTTTTTGTAATTAGTTAAGTAATTATTTTGGTAATCAAAATTATTTTTTTAACCCAAAATACTCATTTCCTTATTTTTCTATATTATGCTTGTACAATACTGCAACTGATAGAATCATTATAGCTCTATCCATACCGATTGTACTATTCTATGTTCTTGCACACATCATCCTCATGGTTTCTACTATTCATACCTAACTTCACACATGCCAATATTTCTTATGTGAATTGTGTTGATAAAAAATCTAACATAATGTTTTTGATATTAAAAGAAGTCAAAACTACATTATACTTCTTGTTGGTAAATGAACAATGCAACTACATTCTCCAAAAAATAAAGTCAAAGATGAAATTAGAATACCTGGAAGCCAACATTCACCCATACATACCATCAAGGACACAAATTTTGACATCAGTTGCTTCGACACAAGTAGGTCTTAGATTATTAGTCATACCATCAACCACATGAGTGATAACTGAAGGCTGTATGACCAAGTTACACTTGCAAACAATAGCTTTCTGAAACAAAAAGACTTGACATGCAGTTGCACACAAAAATGTGGAATTTTATTCAACTTAGTTATAAACTTAAATTAGTTTAGAGAAAGGTTATTCTTTTGTGATGTGATTTTTATTCCTTTTCTCCTCACGATTGCAATCATATTTAACTTAAAATGGCATCAACAACAACATAATGTTTTTGATATCAAAAGTAGTCAAAACAAGGGGGCTAGTCCTTAGTACATCACCATGGATAAAGCTTTCAACAAAACATTAAGAAAAATTCAATACCAACACTTTAACCACCCTTCCCTTAATATCTAAAACATAGTACCCAACATAGAAAACCACAACCAAATGGTACAATACAAATTATCATATCTACTAGCTGTTAGAATGATTTAGAATAATTGAGAGGGGGAGTGGGGGTGAATCAATTATCCTCAAGTCCAGATGTACCAATTAAACTTTTGAACACTTCAAACAATTTAGATCTAATCTTTAATCCACTCGGTCTCTATAACAACATAATAGTAACAAAAACTTGTAGTCCACTATCCCAATAGTAACCTACTTGTAGAATGTAAAACATTAAATAGTAAAACATCTCAAATAAAATCCACGTAGGTATAATACTAGGATTTAATGTGGAAACCCAATTTGAACAAACCTACTTGTAAGATGCCATTGAATTTTCACGCTTCTGAAGTGAGCTCTATTAGGAGCCAATCTTGCAGTAATATGACCAACTTTATTACATGAAAAATAAATTATAGGGAGTTTAACTTTTAATTTTCCTTTGCCTCTCGATAGTCTCCTAGGCATTAATGTCTCAAGATCTTCATGATCACCATTAATCAATACACTCTCACTTTCCTCATACTTTCCTTTCTTCTTCTTAGACTTGTGTAAAACTAATTGTGACTTAAAAGGAGATTTAATGGCAAGGCCAATAAAATTATAAAAAATAACAATTTAAAAGTAGTAAGTCTACCAACCAGACTATCCAAGGTTAAGTCATCACTAGGAGTATATCTTAGTTCTTGTATTATAGAAACTCTAATAACATAAATAGGAAGTAAGGTTATTAGTACCTTGCTGATCACAATTTCATAACTAATCTTTCCATCAAATCCTCTGATAGAATTCATAACTTCTTTGACTCTTCCAATGTATTGAGAAATGTTCTCACCTTCTACCATACTCATGTCATCAAACTTTCCTCTCAAGATTTCTAACTTGGCTCTTAGTACATTCATATCTCCATGGATCTTTGTCAAATTTTCCAACATCTTTGTAGTATTGAAGTCTTTTATATAATCAAATTCTAAATAGCTTAAGGTAGATGCAATCTCCAACATTGCATGATTGTTCCCATGTTTCTCCTTTATCTATTGGGCTGTTATAGTGATGTAGGAGCATCTTGGGTTGTCTTGTAAGCTTGCTTATTTTGTTCATCCTGGCAGTTAGCACCGAGTTTGCACTGTTAATTGAGTTTGTAGTGTTAACCAACAGTGTTAACTAAGTTCAATGTTAATCAATAGTGTTAACTAAGTTTAGTGTTAAGTGAGTTCAATGTTGATCAACAATTTTAACCAAGTTCCAAGAGTGTTAACTGAGTTCTAACAATGTTAACCAATTTCAAACATTGTTAATTGAATTCCAAAAATGTTAATCAAGTGTTCTTTCATGTGTCAAGTGAAATTGATATTTGTGTTGACATATCAATTAAGTTTGTTATTAGTGACACACACTTATTCAAATTTTGTATGGCTATCGAGCTCATTGAATAGTCTATAGTTTTTGCCATATAGTTCTAGTAGCTACCAAGCATTTCAATGGTTACCAAGTATATTTGATTAGTGTGAAGCCCAACAGTTCAAACTAAGCAGATTTAGTCTAGTAGTTCAACCAGAGTAGTTCAATGGTTATTAAGCATTGCAATTTCTATCGAGTTTGCAGTTCATATAATGCAAAGCTAGTGTAAACTAAGCTTATGTGTTTACCGAGTGATTAAGGTTATGATGGGTTACACAGTATCTACCAAGTCAGTAGTATAGACTGAGTTCAAGACTACCTTGAAGTTATTAGTATGGACCAAGACTCTACGTCTACCGAGTCCATGATGATGCCAAGTAATGACAGTGGGTGTGGAGTATAAGAACTTCACCAAGTTAGTCTTTAGAACTTGAGTGTCTTCATTTGGGCTGACTTTGTAATATTGGTGTTAACCTGTATGATGGACGACTTTGTAATTTTGTAATTTGGATTGGTATATATATGTAATGTATTGTATCACATCCATATGAAAGATAATGAGCATGTAAGAATGATAATGTGAATAATTGAAGCTAAGCAGTAGATAAAGAGTAAATTTTGAAGCCCATATCAAAAGAGAAACAGAAAAGACATGTTCATCACATAAGGGTGATCAATACATTCAAGGAATCTCTATCAACAATCTAGTTGTAAGTCAGAGATCTACTATTTCATCCTAACAAGTGAACCAATCTAAATCCTTTCACAAGGTAGACTTAATAGCCTTTCTAAAATCTCTTAATAGAGTGCATACTTCATTGTGTGTTTGTAAAACCTCTAACAAGGTGGACCTAGCAGTCGTAATTGCTCCTAATAGGGTAGATGATTGAAAGTGATCAATGTAAGCCTTAATAGGCCAACTTTATGCTGCAATATTGAAGTTTTGTGGGTTTCATCCCCACCCCAATTTTGCTTTCTATTTGGAAGGTTTTTGGGTCACCAAATCATTGTGTTCAAGTGTTGTGGATGATTTTATATTTTTAGTTTCACATGCATGCAATAAATTAATTGTCAAATGATTTATTGGATTCATAATTGAAATTGGTGTATAAATTTTAGAAGTTACTAATTCACCCCTCCCCTCTGAGTAACTTAGCATAGTCTTGAATATTTGCAACAATTTTTTGATGCTTGGTTCCTTATTTGAATGAGTTTTTCTATGATTAGTTCTTAGTTCAAGCCGACTTATGTATTTAATTTGGATCATGAATTTAATAATAGGAACTTGTCTTGGGATGAGTGTAGAGCATTTTAAGGCCAACCTTTCTATTATGTAATGATCTAAAATTTTCTATAAGTCATTTTGGAAAGTATAAGTAGAGGTAATTGGTTTAGGTTAGGAGAGACTTAGAGAGTTTAGAGCAGATGTTTTTGGAGTTACAAATTTGAAGCTAGATTGTGGATCTTGAAGTTGTATTTTGTATTTGTCCATAACCCAGAAGGCCTTACAGCTAGGCATGTATGCTGATAATTTGATGAATCAATAAAAGTGTTTTGTTCTCTCTCTCCTTTGTGTTGTTCTCTATGTGTTTTCTTTCATTGTGTTTACTCAACAAGGTGTTTGGATACTTAGGTGTGTCTTTGGCCCTAACTATTCATCCTTCCTTGTGTCAGGTGGTATTAGAGCTTGAGGTTCATCCTTTTGGATATTGGATCATGTAGAACCCTAAGTTAAACTTTGTTACAGGGTGGAAGATCTATGGATTTGACCTATAACTTACACAGGGTTATGATCTTGTAGGAACCTATTTGTTGAGGTAGATGAAATGCTAAAACTAATATTATGGACTTGTTGAGAGAAATTACAACCATATTAGATGATGTGGAGACAACCCAAAGGAGAGGAGCACATCTTGATGATGTGAGTGAGGATGAAGCAATGACACCAAACCCTAATCTAGAACTTGAGGAAGATTAAGATGAGGAAATATTATTGAGAATGTTATCTAGGGCACATTCAAAGTTGGCTGTAGAAATTGTTTCTTATGGTGGAAAATTGGACACCAATGCTGTGTTGGATTGGATCTCTAATATGGAGAAGTTCTTTAGTTTTGAAAATACTCCTGATAATAGATAGGAGAAAACTATAGTCACTAGGTTGAAAGGTGATGCCTCACTATGGTGGGAGCATTTACAAATTGATAGAAAAAGGAGAAGACCAAGATATCCTCACTTGGCTGAAAATGGTGAACAAGGTGAAGAAGAATTTCCTTTTTGCTAATTACCATGTTAACTTGTTGAGAAAAGATGCAAAATTTGAGACAAAAAGACATGGCTATGACCAAGTATATTGAGGAATTCTATAGATTGGACATCAAATATAGACATGTTGATGATGAGGTTGAGAAAGTTGCAATGTATCTAAATGGATTGAAATCAAGAATTCAAGACGAGATAAGTTTTGTGAAATTGGAAAGTGTGGAAGAAGCATATCAATATGCCTTGAAAGCTAAGGAGATCTTGACAAAGAAGCATGAAAAAAGACAAAGAGGTAGAGGTGGTGTAGATTTTAGAGAGGTAGAGGTAGATCTTATGGAGAAGGTGGCAGATTTGACAATCTTGCGCAAGATAAGGGCAAATCTAAATGGAAAAATGATGACAAAGGTAAGACTGAATGGAAAGGTGGTAATTATTATCGAGGAGGTATAGTTATTACCAAGAAAGAGGTAATTATTATTCTAGAGTTGGTTTTCATGGTAATTGTTTTAGATGTGGTAAAGGACATAGATCCTTTAAGTTTGGATACTTTGGTGAGAATAAAAAAGGTAAGAAAAATGCTATGATTTAAGGAGATCTTGAGGGTTCACCAAATGGACTTGAGGATGGAGAAAATTTGATGGTGAGAAGAACTTTGTGTAGTAAGAGAATTGATAAGGAACCTATCCTAAGGAGAAGTCTTTTCAAGACCAATTTAAAGATGGGTGGAAAATGATGCAAAGTGATGATTGATGGTGGGGGTTCAAAAAATTTGGTATCAAAGGAGCTAGTTACAAAGTTGTAGTTGTAGAGGTTGAAGCATCCTAAACCCAACCATGCTTCATAGATCAGAGATGAGAATAAGATATTGGTATGTGAGAAATGTGTTGTGAAGTTCAAGATTGGAAATTACTTTGATGAAGGTTTGTGTGATGTTATGCCTATGGATTTTTGTCATATTATGTTGGGTAGACCTTGGAAATATGATAGATATGCTATGCATGATGAAATATTGAATCAATATACTCTTTGGATGAATGGAAGAAAATAAGTATTGTTGCCTTTGATTGAAAGTATAGATGAGGTTAATTGTACTACTATTTGAGTTTGTGTGGTCAATGGGAAACAATTTGAAAAGGAAATGAAGAAGAATCAAAGTTTCTTTGCCATAATTCCTAGAAGATTGAGTTGTGCTAATAGTAACTACGTGATAGAAAATAGTGACGACCGAGTGTCAGAGGATAGTAGTAACTAAGTGATAAAAAAAATTTCATGCTTGCTAAATGAGTATAAATAAATTGTTGTAGAGGTTATACCTGATGGTTTACCACCAGTAAGAAGTATAATTCATTGTATGGACTTGATTCCTATAGCCAGTTTTCTGAATAAAGAACCATATAGATTGACACCTACAAAGCATGAAAAAATTAATAGATAAGTGCATGAGTTTTTGTTAAAAGGTTTGACTAGAGGAAGCTTGAGCCCATGTGCTATACCTATTGTATTAGCACTTAAGAAGAATGGAGAATGGAGGATGTGTACAAATTATGGAGCTATTAGCAAGATCATAGTGAAATATAGGTTTTCTATGCTAAGGATGGATAACAAAATAGATTTTTTGAGTGGAGAGAAGTATTTTACCAAGATTTATTTGAAGAGTGGTTATCATTAGATCATAATAATAAAAGGTGATGAATGGAAGAGCACTTTCAAGAAAAAAAATAGTTTGTATGAATGGTTGTTAATGCCTTTTGGTTTGAGTAATGCACCTACTACTTTAATGAGGTTGATGAATGAAGTTCTCAAGATGTTTTGGGGTAAGTTCATGATTGCTTATTTGGATTATATTTAGATATTAAGTAAGACTAAGGAAGAACATCTTGAGCATGTTAGACAAGTATTGCAGAGATTGAAAGAGGAGAAGTTGCTAATTAAGTTGAAAAAGTGTTCCTTTATGCAAGAGGAGATTGTGTATTTAGGATTTGTGATTTAAACTGATGGTTTGAGAATGGATCCTAAGAAGGTTCAAGAAATTTTGGAATGGTCTACACCTAAGAATGTGGGTGAGGTAAGATCATTTCATGGTTTGGCTAGTTTCTACAAAAATTTTATGAAGAATTTTAGTTTTGTTTGTAATGCTATGACTGAGACAATGAGAGGAGATACAAATGATTTTAAGTGGACACATGGAGATGATAAGAGTTTTGAGAATTTGAAGCAAAAGGTTACTAAGTTACTTGTATTGGCTTTTCTTGATTCTAATAAGGTGTTTGAAGTTGAATGAGATGCAAGTGGTAGTGTAATAGGAGTTGTGTTGAGTCAAGAAGGTAGACCTATTGCTTTCTTTAGTGAAAAATTTAATGATGCTAAAAGGAAGTATTCTATGTATGATCAAGAGTTTTATGCTATTGTTCAAGCCTTGAAGAAGTGCAGACATTATTTGATTCCTAAGGACTTTATGTTGTATTCTTATTATAAAGATTTAAACTATTTGGAAGTCAACATAAATTAAATTAGAGACATATGAAGTTGGTTGAGTACTTGTAGAATTTCACATTTGCAATCAAGCATAAAAGTGGAGTTAATAATTGAGTTGTTACTACATTAAGAAGAAGATGTTCTTTGTTGACTGAGATGAAGATTGAAGTTCTTGGTTTTGATGAAATGGATGAATTGTATGATACCAACCCTAATTTTTATGAGGCATGAATAAAATGCAGAGCACAAAATATATCAAGTCAAATGAGTATTTCATACAAGAAGGGATGTTGTTCAAAGGAATTTAGTTGTGTATACCAAAAATTTCCATGAGAGTTAACTTGATTAAGGAAAAACATTGTGGTGGTTTGGCTAAACATTTTGGAATTGATAAGATATTGAGTTTGCTGAAGGATAAGTATTATTGGCCACATATGTATAAGGATGTTCAGAATTTTGTAAGGAGTTGTGGAATTTTTCAAGTTGCAAAAGGAGTAAGTTAGAATACTTGATTGTATACACCTATTTCTATTCCTGAGAAACCTTGGAGTGACATTAGTATGGATTTTTTTCTTGGATTACCTAAGAAAATAAGAAGGTATGATTTCACATTAATTTTTTTGTATAAATTTTTTAAAATGACAAATTTCATACCACGTACGAAGACATCAAATGCTGTGCACATTTTTGAAATTTTCTTCAAAGAGATTGTTACATTGCATGGATTACCAAAAAGTATTATTTCTCATAGAGACAATAAGTTTATTGTCTATTTTTGGAGGATTTTGTTGAAATTTAGTTCTACATTCCATCCACAGATAGATGGATAGATAGAGGTTGTGAATAAAATCTTGGAAAATTTGTTGAGATGTTTAGTTGGAGATAAGTTGAGTAATTTGGATATCATATTGGCACAAGCTGAGTTTGCATATAATAGTTCTATGAATAGGAGTATAGGAATAACATTTTTTGTGATTAATACTGGAATGTAGCCTAGAGGAATATCCAATTTGAGGGATGTTTTTGGTGAAGAAAAGAGCAGTGATGAAGGGGAAGAATTTGCTAGTTTTATGAAGTCTTTGTATGATCAAGTGGAGTTGAAGTTGGAACAAAGTAATCATAAGTATAAGGAGAATGCTGATAAGTCTAGGAGACATTATGTTTTTGAAGTTGGAGATGAGGTGATGATTCATTTGAATAAAGGAAGATTTCCTATTGGAACATATAATAAGTTGAAAATGAAGAAGTTTGGACCTTGTAGAATTTTAAGAAAGTTTGACAGTGGTAATGGTTATGAAGTTGAGTTACCCAATGACATGGATATATCTCCTGTATTCAATGCTACCAATTTGTATCAGTATAATGAGTCACATGATAAAGTTATTGTATCAAATGATTATCCTAAGAAGCAGACTTAAGAGGCTAAAAAAATATTGGACTAGAGAGTTGGTAAAAGCACAAGGGGAAAAGATTACTATGAATGTTTGGTGAAGTGGAAGAACATACCAGTTGAAGATGCTACATGGATTCCTTAATTTGAGTTGGATTCAACTTAGGTTGTGACATCTCAATGATTTAGAAGAATCATTTCTTTCAACCCTAGTTATCTGATGTAGAAGCATCCCAAGTTTCCTTGTAATACTACCCATTTTTTCATTCTGGTAGTTATCACCAAGTTTGTAGTGTTAACCAAGTTCATAGTGTTAACTGAGTTTAGTGTCAACCAACAATGATACTTGAGATCACAATGTTAATTGAGTTTAGCACTAACCAACAATGTTAACTAAGTTCAATGTTAACCAACAATGTTAATTGAGTTCTGACAGTGTCAACTATGTGTTCCTTCATGTGTCGAGTGAACCTGATATTTACTAATGCTTGGTTCCTTCTTTGACATAGTTTTTTTGTGATTGGTTCTTAGTTTGAGACAATTAATGTATTTAATTTGGATCACGAATTTAATGATAAGATCTTGTCTTGGGATGAGTGCAAACCATTTTAAGGCTGACCTTTCTATTATGTAATGATTTAGAATCTTCTACAAGCCTTTTTGGCAAATATAAGTAGAGGTAATTGGTTTAGGTTAGAGAAGACTTAGAGAGTTCAAAGAAGATGTTTCTAGAGTTGTGAATTTGAAGTTGGATCATGGATCTTGAAGTTGTATTTTGTATCTAGTCATGACCCAAAAGGCCTTATAGTCGGGCATGTATGTTGATAATTTGATGAATCAATAAATGTGTTTTGTTCTCTCTCTCCTTAGCACTGTTCTCTGTGTATTTTCTTCTAGTGTGTTTACTCAGCAAGGTGTTTGGATAGTTAGGTGTGTTAGAGTTTTAAAACTACTAAGTAGCAAAATGCTTAAAACCAAAATGATATCACTCACACAATCTAAGGATTAGCCAATTCTTATTAACAATTATATGTGCAAACCATTTGGACCCAACTTCAACAAAACCAAGGGTGGTTTTCTACTCTTTAGGCTTTGCAAAACTAGGGTGGGTATACCTAGGGATGATTCAACACTAGGAAGCACTATATGATAATTATTTTAGTTTCATTTTGATTCTCATCTCAAATCCTCAAATACATACATAATTCTTGACAATTTGATAAACACATCCCATATAACAAATGTGGCCAAAATTCTTCCATAGATCTGCACATGTTCTCAGCAATAGTGGTTAACTAAAGCTAAAAAATTCCATACAAACAAGCACCGGCCAACTTTGAAGATCTTGAGGAAATAAAAGTAAAATTGATTATAATTCTGCATTTGAAAACCATTTATGATATATTCTTCTTCCAGTTGAATCAATTTGACCAGTGCCTAATCCATTAGGGTTCAATGTCTAATACAAATCCATAGATCTAATTTGTTTCCTTACAAAAAATATTATTAGTAATTGTTGTTAGAATTCATCATTCAATAAATCCTTCCTACTACTGTAGCATGTTGGTGTTTTAAAAACTACTAAGCAACAAAATGCTCAATACCAAAATGATATTACCCACACAATCTAAGGAATAGCCAATTCCTACTAACAATTATATGTGCAACTCATTTGGACCCAACTTCAACAAAAACATTGGTAGTTTTCTACTCTTTAGGCTCTGCAAAACTAGGTCGGGTATACCCAGGGATGATTCAGGACTGGGAAACACTATATGAGAATTATTTTAATTTCATTCTAATTCTCATCTCAAATCCTCAAATACATGCATAATTCTTGACAATTTTGATAAACACATCCCATATAATAGATCTGGCCAAAATTCATCTATAGGTTTGCACGTGTTCTCATCAATAGTGGCTAACTGAACCTAAAACATTCCATGCAGACAAGTACTAGCCAACTTTGAAGATCTTCAGGAAATAAAAGTAAAATTGATTATAATTCTGCATTTGAAAACCATTTATAACATATTTCTCTTTTAGCTGAATGAATTTGACCAGTGCCTAATCCATTGGGGTTCAGAGTCTACCACAAATCCATTGATCTAATTTGTTGCCTTACAAAAAATATTATCATCAATTCTTATCAGAATTTATCATTCAAAAATCCTTCCTACTACTGTAGCAACTTTATCAAATTCATCAAAGCTTTTACTTAATCCATTGAACTAATAATAGTGATGAACAGATATACAACCTAACTGGATTGCATTCAATTGCACAAGCCTTTACTCACACAATATCAAGATGACCAAGTAACTAAAAGGAGACAAAATTCAGAAAGAACTGATATGGGGAAAGCTCATAATTTGTATTCATTTTCTTTGAAAATTGTATACATTTGCAGTAAACATAGAATGACCTTAGGAAAACATAGAGATCATTCTATATTCATGTATTCTCAGGAACTAATAGAGAAAATAAATCATAAAATCTACTCCAAAACATTGGACCAAAAATAGACTAAGTATATCACCTAGAAAACATTAGAAACTAACCCCTTTCTCTAGCCCTAGAATCTCACATATATAATGTGAGATGCAACAAGCTTTAGGCTAAGAGAAAATGATAGGTGTCCTTTACAAAAGATAATTACATCCACCTATCATAAAATGACAAAAATGTGAGTAACAGAAAGACTTATACATCAAATATTCCTTTTTTGGGTCTGCTTCTATTATTCCCTTTGGAAAGAAAAAATACTATGATCGGATTCCTTTAGCGTTCTGGTTCCTTGGGATAGGTGGTGATCAAATGTGATAGTGATGAGTCATCTCCTACTACCTGAAGATCCTCTTTGTCTTTATCATCAGTGGCAAAGGTGGCTTCTACTTTTGTGCCCTCTTCTTTATCACCATCCTCCACCTCATCATCTCCTTCTACCTATTCTATAGACATAAACTCTTCCTTCCACTTATTATAGGTTGTGTCCTGTAGCCAGTCAAAATTTAGAACTTCTCTTTGTATAGTTACTAAAGAATTTGCATTTTCCTCTATATCAACAAAATCTTTTCTGATGGAGTTATAGAATATCTCTACTTTTACCAACTCCTCATTTTTCATTGCCCATAACAAATGACCCATTTCATTTATAACCTTATTCATTCTTTCACAAAAGACTTCATCTAGCTCCCTCTTCCATTCTTCCTTTTCCTTTATTTTATCAATTTTTTTTAGAGCACAAGGGAATAAATCAATTTTTTTTGCAAAATACTTGGAAAAACAAATAGTTAATCTTTTGTAGAAAGAATCTTTCTTATCATCAAAACCTTGCAGCTTATTTAGTAAATCAAAAATTCCTTCTATCGGATGATATGTTAGTTGAATAACAGATATACACATAGCAGTGATATCTAAATTTCTCTCTGTCCACTTCTGTACAATAGGTATGAATATAGCTTCATTTTTCTTCAATTCATCCCTAATAGCTGAAATCCTTGCTAATTGATCAAAAAATGTGGGCCATTCTATCTTGTCTATTAAATACATGATACCTTGCCTCAATTTTTCTTCATATTGATTATTAAGTTCTACATGCATTGCATATAACTTATTTTTCTCCTCTTCAAAATCCTCTGTAGTATAGACCTAAGGCCTTTTTGGAGTATCAGGTATCTCAATAATTGGTGTTAATTTAAAAGGCTCAACAGGTGGCCGTGGGGGGTATGCAATCCTAGGTTTACTTGTCTCTCCTAATTTTCTTTTCCCAAGAATATTCTCCATTTGAAATACTTTATTTTCTAATGACTGTATTTGCAAACCCCTCTCCTCATATGCTTTCAAAACTTCTTCAAACCTAGCATTGAGTTGGGCACAAATTTATCTTCCTCTTGGCCATACACCATGCTACCAAATTTTAGCATCTCTAATGCCATCCCGATTATTTGTTTACTACCTATCTCACCAGCCCTGAACACTATCAATGCACCAGTATGCCCTGTAGTGGGAATCTCATGCATTCTAGTATTGTCCCTTTTTTCCATGGACCATATAACAAGGGCTTGGTGGTCATCACTAAATTTGACTCCTCTATGAGCCTATAGTACTTCTTCAACAGTCCTTAATTGAACATCCCTCTGTTTCCTTACTGAATAAAAAAAAATTGCATTTGTTATATCCCATTCTGGCAGAAGGAGGACTCTTGACTGTCTAACTATCTGCCTCTCAGCTTTAGGAGTAAATTGAGAAAAATCATTCAAAAATTTAGATTTCACCTCTTCCTTAATATTTGAATTGGGTTTGTCTGGCTGTTTTGCCTTTATCTTTTCACAGGTTTTCTCAAAATTTCCCATGTTTAATCTCCACAAAAATTGAGCAAAATCCCTAGATTTTACAAAATTCCCATCATTGATAAACCTTTCAGAGGCTTGGGCAACTATCAGATGAATTTCCTTACCTTGGTAATCACTAACAGTTAAATCCAAGGAAGGCATAGGAGGTTCTTGTGGTTCTCCAATCTCCAAATCTGTCGAAGTAACAATTACATCCAATTCTCCACCAATTTGTCTAAGCTGCTCCTTTAGAGATGCTTCATCATCTATCCGGATTGGGGACTAGCTTGGGGAGTATTATTCTTTTTGAGAGGAAGAAGACCCCTACTCTAATTTTTTCCTTTTTAGAGAGCTGGCTGTAGATGGGCTTCCTGACCTTGACCTTTGGTGAAGGGGTTCCTGTTGCACACTTTGAACCATGACATAACCTACCATTCTCTACAATGTATACTAGCCAGGAGCCACTATATTTTTGTTGCTTATCTTCCTTTGTACTTCTGCAACCTTGTCTTGATATGTCTCAATATATGTGGCTTTCTTTTCATTCATAGTTTGGATGATCACAAAAAAATTATTCATTAATGCTTGCATTTTGGCTCCCCAATACTTTTTGTCTTTCAATGGGTCATACTGGGGGTCAAAAACATTAATAAATTATAGGGTATTGCTGAATACTATCCATTTTTCCTTCCTCAGTTCTTGTTATTGCAAAGTGAAAATATTTTTGATTATATCCTTTGGATAATAAACTTGTTGTACCATGTGAGAAGCTTTCACCCTCTCTCTTAGGAGGTCATAGAATCCTTCAAGATCAATAAATCTAGCATGAGATTATGCCATGTTATATCTATCTAAAAACAAATTCAGGTGCTTCCACAGCTTCCTGACAAAGACAAAATCATGTACTACAGTAAAAATTGGAAAAAAGGTACCCTTCTTAGACAATTCCCTCTCATTTATAGTGCCTATTTGCTAGAGGAGCTCAGCCATCCCTATCTTCAAGGGCACATGAAAAGGAAACACATGTGGCTTTCTCAAAAATCCATATACTCTTATTATAGTTGAAACATTATAAGGGACTATATCCCCCAAATTATGGCTAACCAATAGTCCTTGTGCATGGTCCTTAGGTCTGGCCAATTCTAACAATGTTTGTGGAATTCTGGGGCTATCCCCTTTCAAAAGCAACCTAAGCTTTGATGTAAAGTATCTATCAAATCTCACATAACTAGCATCTATAGCTTCTGAAGTCATATCTACACTCCATAGCTGCACTGGAGTCCTCTCTCCATCCGTAATCATTTCCAACTCCATACCCTTGGAGAAGAAGGTAAATCCCTTGTACAAGCATACATGCATAAGCAATGAATACCAATAGAATGATTTGTCCACTTTTCCTTGTGCTATCCCCACCAGGCCATTGTGAATTTCTTTCGCAAGAAAAGTAGCAAAATCTAGGATAGTGCTCATCCCAAATTGAAGAGCTTGAGCCATGATAAGGACAATAGAGCCTAGGATTTGATCAACTTTATCTATCCCAAAAATCTTGCAAAGAGAAAAATATGATGCTTGAGCTCTAAGGTTGAAATGCCTTCTTAGCAATGGTTCTGGGGTACTAGCTATAATCATAGGCAAGGTGCCAATTTTAGCAGCATGCTCCTACAATGGCCCTATTCTTAGGTAAATCCTTTGTACATAATACCTTGCTTGAAGGTCATCCATAAAAATATTTTCATGTAGAACATGGTTAGGATTGAGGTTGAAAACCTCACTAATTAATTTAGGGAAAACCCTAAAGAGATTCACTCCAACGTGGTTCTTTACCCACCCTTTAATAAGATCATATTTGTTTGCCAAATCCATCAATAAATCACTATCAAAGAAAACTGTGGGGACTATTAATTTACCAATGTCAAACTTCCATACATTGATCATAGGAGTGTCCAGTTTTCACTTTGAAAATCATTTCTTAAACAACTCTAGAACCATTACCATATTTACTCTCAGTAACCATTACCTCCCAATTGAAATCAAATTTGAATCCTATCAGTAGATTTTCACTAGATCAAACAGCTTTGATTTAAAAGACAACAAGCTTTATGGCTTTAAAAATAAGGCCAGGTGTCACAATACTACTTGCCCACATTTCTTAAATTTCTTGCACCTTAGAATTGCGGGGAAGTACCGCTCATTGAACAAGATAGGATCAACGATCAGATCAATTCATATTTGAACAAAGTCTAGTCAGCTATACTGACCAATAGGAAGCCTTTATATGACTTTGTGCCTTCTAACAACTTCCACACTAGTGGGTCCCATATCTTCTTCTAAGGAATTAGGTGCTTGATGTCATTCTTTCCACATGTCAAGCAGGTGCATTCTCATTTTTCTTATCTGATGAGCATCTTCATAATGTGGGCTTGCACCAGTCATCGATCTTCGAAAGATCAATGGTGGTGATGCTAGGATTCTGTAAACCTTACAAGATGGGAAAATGTGATGTTACCATGGACACATGTTTGCATGGTGCATTTCCACTTTGTTTAAACTTCACTCAAGTTATTTATGAGGGAAAGTGCCCTTCGTTGATCAAGACAAGATCAACAGTGTGAAATTTTTTTGCACTTTATGATCAATCATCCATTTGGACAAATGAAATGACATCTACTCAACCCTTGTGCTCTAACCCACCTGACTATTGCATTAATTTTTGAGGCCTTCCACACCCACATCATAAGTATTTCCAGCTAAGCACAAGTGGCAGACGACATGGTGTGACTCAACGTTCTTCCATTATTTGGCCCCACCGTGACATGCATCACAAAAGCACATGCCCGCATTTCTTATTTGACTAGTAGCTTCATAATGTGAGATTGCACTAATCCTTGATCTTTGAAAGATCTATGGCTGATAAGGCTTCACTTCCATTTGGCAAACAAACTTCTTCAGTGGCACATTTGGCAGTACATGTCAGCGATCATTTTATAGATTGGCACACCGCAACACACACTAAAAATTCTTGAGCCCACCTTGCCACACATCAAAAAACCACTTTCCCACATTATTTATCTCTTATGTAGCTTCAAATTGCGGGCATGTGTTGGATTTGATCAAGACAAATCAACGATTATAGAATCAGACATTTAAAAATACGACGTTGGCTAAAGTGATGAATAAAATATTTCCATCCATTCCAACTCATTTGGCACTTGCCACAAAAGACATCTCAATCATCATCCTTGGGAACAACGGGCCCATGTTGTCAGACTATGCCACTTGTCCCACTTTCACTTCCCCGCATTATTTAATTCATGAGCATCTCCTTCTTGTGGGAAAGTGCTAGCCCTTTGATTCAAATGAAATCAATGGTTGACGCTTCTTAGTGATAAAGGCATATTGCTATTAGTAACTCAACCAATGATATCGTAGGAAATCCAAAATGTGCACAAAAAGTACTGACGAACTTGCAAAAGTTCTAACTAGCTCTGAAAACCATGAACTTTTTTTGGTGCACTAAGGCTGAAATGTTAGTAGGGGCTACATGTTGAAAAGGCACTTGCCCACAACATTTAAAGACCTTGCAGCTCCATATTGCGAGCAAGCCTCAACCCTCAATCTTAAAAGGATCTACGATGCTTGAAAGATATCACAACTTGGACCTTTTTCAAAAAAAAATAATGCCATTTAGGAAAAATTTATAAGGTTTATCAAAAGATTAATAAAGGTATCTTTGCGCAAATAAACCTTTAGGATAAAAATGTCTTGCCAAAATTTATTTGAAATAATACTTTCTAAAGTTCTCAAAGGCTAGGGCCAAACAAGGCAAGGCACAAGGTTATTTGGTGAATTTTTTGCCTAGGGTTTTTTTTTGACCAAATTTCAAATTACTTGGAGTGCACATTTAGGGTTTTTCACTACTGAATACAAAAAAACAAGGGTGTTAAAAAACTAGGCCAACATAGCAACCTTATCAAATTCATCAAAGCTTTTACTTAATCCATTGAACTAATAGCAGTGGTGAACAAATATACAACCTAACTAGATTGCATTCAATTGCACAAGCCTTTACTCATACAATATCAAGATGACCAAGTAACTAAAAGGAGACAAAATTCAGAAAGAATTGATATGTGGACAACTGATAATTTGTATTCATTTTCTTTGAAATTTGTATACATTTGCAGTAAACTAAGATTGACGTTAGGAAAATCACAGAGATCATTCTATATTAATGTATTCTCAGGAACTAACAGAGATAATACATCATAAAACTTGCTCAAACATTGGAACAAAGACAAACTAAGTATATCACCTAGAAACAATAGAAATCAAACCATTCTTTAGCCCTAGAATCTCACTTATATAATGTGAGATGAAACAAGCTACAGGCTAAGTGAAAATGACAGGTGTCCTTTACAAGAGACAATTACATACACCTATCATAAAATGACAAAAATGTGGGTAACAAAAGATGTTTAGATCAAACATTCCTTTTGGTGGGTTCACTTCTGTCACATCCTCTATTGTTGTTGATTTGGCTTCTATTCTAATCCCTCTTTATATGTAACTACCAAGCTAGCCCACGACAAAGTTTGTCCTGATGATTGCAAGTTAGTCTCCACCTATGGGTTTTCACCATTTTTATCTTGTACAGTGGGACTAACTTCTACTTTTCCATCTTCTTTGGTTGTATCAGTGTCCTATGGGCCTAGGCCTACAACTGAAAGTGACTAATCATTCTTGTCTTCTTCTCCCTATTGGACTTGCATACTAATGATGTCAATGATTTGGATCCCATCACCCTGCACCTCATCACTGTCAATTTCTACTCTGAAAACTATTCATCAGGAGCTATTTCTGCCATCCACTTATTAAATAGTGTGTCATCTGGCCAATTGAATTGTAAAATATCACTCTGCCTCTTGAGTACATACTCAACCTCATTATCAATAGCAAAAAATTCCTATTTTAAAGAATCAAAGAATATTTGGGCCTTCACCATTTCTTCCATTGTGGTAGCCCACCATGCATGCCATATTTCATTTATAACTCTATTCATCCTTAAACAAAAAAATCATCAAGTTCCTTCGCCCATTCATCTTTTCTTTTCAAATTATTTCTTTTATCTAGGGCATGAGGAAACAAACTAAATTTTTGGCTCTTGTACTTGTTCATGTAGCCTACTATTATTCTCTATAAATGAATCCTTTTATTGTCAAAATGAGCAAGATCAAAAAAAATATCAAAGGTTTTTTCAATTTGATCATAAGAATTCTTTATGATAGAGAAACACATAAATGTCATTTCTTTCTCCCTTCTCACCCATTTATTCATGATAGGCTTTAAAGGCTCATCATTGGCTTTCAACTCCTCCCAGATATTGATCACCCTAGCCAAATGATCATGAATTAGTGGCAATTCAACTTTTTCCCCCAAATATATGAGGGCTTTTCTTAATTAATCTTCATATTTTTCCTCCAACTCTACATGTAGGGCCCACAGTTTACCCTTTTCTTCTTCATTATTAGTGGCCTCATCATTAGCTTTCAACTCCTCCCAAATACTGATCACCCTAGCCAATTGGTCATGAATTAGTGGCCATTCAACTTTGTCCCCCAAATATATGAGGGCTTTTCTTAATTAATCTTCATATTTTGCCTCCAACTCTACATGTAGGGCCCACAATTTACCCTTTTCTTCTTCAAAATCCTCGACAGTGTAGTACTATGGCCTTTGTGGTGTATCTGGTATTTCTATGAGGGGGGTGGATTTGAAGGGTTCAACTGGGGGGTGAGGGTATGTTATTCTTGGTGCTACTGACCTACCCATTAGCTTGTTCTCAAGCTCAATTCTCCTCTTTACTTCTTTATTGTAGACATCCACAACTACCTCATACTTGCTCTGCAACTCAGTCATTTCTTTTTCCTCCCTCTCTGCAATAGCCAAGGCAAATTAAGAGTAATCTACATTCATGTGGGCTGCCTGTACATGTGAGGTATCAACAACTCTCCTCACAATGATATCTCCTATTAGTCTTGAATCATTAGGCTATGATGGAACAACCCTGGATCCTCTTCTTAATGACCACATGACAAGAGTAGCTTGGTCATTATTGAATGTAGTTCCCAAGAACTCCTTTTTATTTGGATCTTGCAATCCCAAATTATTTGATACAGAATTGAAAATCAAAGCATAAATGATGTCCCAATTGGGCAATAATAAAATATTTGCAGCCTTTACAATCTGTCTCCCTTCTTTAGGGGTTATATTTTGGAACTCTTGAATCATTTGTTCCTTTATTTTATTTTGAATGGAGGCTTCATCCATTTTTGGATGCTCTATTTTCATATTCTTACATCTTTCCTCAAAATTTCTCATGTTTGCCCTCCAAGAAAATTGGTGGAAAGCTCTAGACTTTACAAAATTGTTGACTGGCTTGTTCCAAAATAGGATCTAATTTCCTTCCATTGAAATTTTCTACAGTCAACTCAAAACTTGGCACAAGAGGCTCCTAGGGGTTCCCTTCATCAATATGTTCTTGGGTAACAAAAACTCCCCCTTGTGATCCAATTTGTTCAATTTGCTCATCAGTGAGCTGCTCCTCCTTAATTCTCATGGGGGTTTGGGAAGGTGAGTAACTCTTGTCATGTGGGTCCTCTACCTTTATTATCTTTCTCCTCTTAGGAGAAGGTTCAAGAGGCCTTTCTTCAAAAACAACACTAGTAGATTCAACTATCTATTTTCCTTTATCCACAATGGGCCTTTGATCCTAAATGACAATATATCCTGACGTCCTTTGAACAACTAGTGGGCCTGCCCCTATATTAGGAGTGAAGCCCAATCTCCTCATTATTTTGCTAGCCTTATCTAGAAAAGAATAAATTAAATATTACTTTTTCTCATTCATCACCTCCATTATTTCAGGGAATGTATTCATAAGCTTATTAATTTTATTTGTAGTAGTTACAACATTACTTAGAGGGCTATAATCTTTGTCAAAACAATTAATGAAACTCAAAACTTTTGAATAGACTCTCCATTTTTCTTTCTTTGTTTCTTGCTCTTGTAGAGAGTACTCATTCCTTATTACATCTTCAAGGAAATGAAATTCATGCTTAACTGGATGAAGCTTGATCCTATGCCTAAGAGTCAAATTAAAGAAACCTTCTACATCACAAACATGAGGGTGAGATACTGCCATCTTATATTGATCCAAAAATTTGTAGAGGAAGACCCACCCTTCCTTGGTTATTACAAACTGGTGGGCTACTGTGCAAGTGGGAAAAATTGATCATGTTCCCCTTTTGTGCAAAAAGGCTTCTTCTAGTCCTCCCAACTACCACAATAATTCAGCTACTCCTACCTTTAAGGGCACATGGTAAGGTAGTACATGAGGTGTTCCGTTGAATCCATAAATTCTGATAACAGTTGAAACTGAATATGGGATGATATCTCCCCAATTATGTGAAACCTTCAAAGTATGGGGTTTATCCATAGGCCTAACAAGGTGCATTAGTGCCTTAGGTACCCTAGGATTGTCACTCAATATGAGGCACCTTAGTTTGGAGGTGAAGTGCTTGTCAAATCTAACAAAACTAGCAATTTCTGCTTCCCCGGTCATATCTACACTCCACAATTGAACTGGTAGTGCTTCCCCCTCTTGTTCTCTGTTCAAAACCATTTCTTTACCAAAGTATGTAGCCCCCTTAAATAGAAACATGTGCATCAATAGGGAGCATTGGCCCCAAACCTTCTCCATCTTTCCCTTAGTAATCCCAACCAATCCACTATGAATCTCATCAGCCAGGTAAGAAGCAAGATCAAAAATTATATCCACACCAAAAGAGGAGATTTGAGTAATCATATAGATGAAACTCACAGACATAAAATCTTCTTCACCCTCTCCAAAAACTCTGCACAAGGTCTTGTATATCTCTACTACCCTAGCATTAAAGCATGCTTTCTTGAAAGGTTCTTTAGAGGATGATGTTATTTCTGGTAGGGTTCCAATTCTGCCAATGTGAGCATTCATTGCACCTTTTCTAACTATATCCTTCTTTGATATATATAATTTTTCTAAATCTATCAAATTAATGGGCACATGATACCTAGTGAGAGGTCGCAAATGAAAAACTTCCCTAATCTCTTCTGGACTAATGGTGATTAGAATTTCACCATCTAATCTTCTCACTACCTTAGTGGCTTGATCATAACTATTTGCCACAACCTTAAGGAGATCATAATCCATAAACACACTGGGAACAACTAGCTTTCCCAGGTCAAAATTCCATATATTGGCATGTGGGGCAAACAATTTCCTTTCTGCAAACCATTTCTTGAACAAATTTAAACTAGTTTGTGAGGTTTGAGCATCCTGGACCCAATTACCCTTATCATACAATCTATCTACTATCCTCAACCTAGGGTTTAATGAGGTCAACTTTTTAACTTGCAGTGTCTCTGCAGTAGACTCAGGAAGCAACTCAATCAAATCATCATGTACATTTCTATCCAAATAATTTACTTGACTTGAAAACTTCTTCTTCGGAGGCATCTTTGATTATGCTTTACAAAATTGAAATACTTATAGAGATTACAACAGGATTACTTACTTGAATTCTGTCCTCATTTTCCTCTGTATTCTACAAATTTTTTGCGAACAAACTGCTTCACAATCTTGCCAAACTTCAGCACGATCTTCTTTAGTAATTGCTTCTGCTTAGGAAAGGCTCAAAATCTTTGTTTGCGTAAGGTGAAACTAATAAAATCTTCTGTATTATACTCTATTTTTCCTCACATGTGAAGCTTTCATGTCTAATTAATACACAGAGTGGCACCACCTTCTATGTTTAAATCTGTGCCGTCGATCTTTAAAAATCCTATGATCATGGGATACAAAGAAAGACAACTTGGCATTCCACTTGACAAGTTGGCTAGTCAATCCAATGAAAACTTCCCATGTACACAGTGCCTTCCTTGATGGAACTTCTATCTGGACCCACTGGTGAATGAGGACATGTGTCAATAGGTTGCTACTTCACTATACATAAATAATGAGCACCTTGCCATAGTGAAGTAGTCATAGCCATTGATTTGATCTTGATCTTGTGGATGATACATTAATGCATTGCTTAGAAGAATAGTGGTGGGCCCTCATTTTCTACCTCACTATACATATGCTCTGAGCAACTCTTCATAGTGAGATAGTGAGGACTGTTGATTCTAGTTTGATCTGATGATCAGTATCCCTTATATGCTTTATGAATGGGGTGTGGGTCTGGGGCACTGATGGCCTAGAAAATTTTGCACTGCTGGCATCCAACAAGACCTTACTTTTAATCCTAGTCACCCTTCCATGTTACTTGAGGTCCCACTGGCTGTTCTTTTTACGGTGCCTCGCTACTTCACTAACGGTGAGATGTCAAATTTTTTTGATAGCAAGGTAGCGAGCTCTAGTGACTTTAATAAAAATCTACATCGAGAGAATAAAAACCCATCAAATCACCATTGCTCCTACTAACTACTTTTGACAATAGCAGTTATTACTCGTCATGCCACTTGGATAGAATATGGTTACTCAAAAACTTGGAGGCCACTGTGTCTTTGATTTTAAGACACCTCACTGTTTCACTAACAACAAGATGCTTAGTTTTTTTGATAGCAAGGTAGCGAGCCATCAGAAAGACCTTTATTTTTGTGCCAACTTTTGGTTGCTTCTATTGGGTCCCTTTTCCTCTTCTGACGGTACTTACAAGGTGCATGTGACTAAAAAGTCAGCCAAAAAACAAATCTCTGACCATCGTATCTTCATTTTACGGTCCCATTTTATTTTATAAAATTTTTGGCACTCACTACCTTGCTATGTATAAAAGTGCTCATCCTTTTATAGCAAGGTAGCGACAATGGTAGATCTATTCAAATCGGACGGTGAGGAACCTGAGAGGAAAGGTTACTTGAGGGTGTAGGAAATTTTTAAAAGAAAATAGAATATTCGCCCAATTTTTAAAAAAGGGTTTTGCGCTCAAAAATTACAAAAGGAATGAGACAAAGGGTTTTAACAAATTTTTTCAAAGGTTAACAAATCTGGATGACCAAAGACCATAAACCCTATTCACCATTAATGGATACAATCTAAATTTTTATACCTGGACAAAGGAATTTTATCATGCAAAAATTCAAACCAACAAGGTGTTCCGTTGGCCATAGCTATTCATCCTTCCTTGTGTCACATAGGTGTATGCACAGTTACATATTCATTCTCTAAGTCGAATACAGTTAAATCTCCAATTCTAGCAATGTGAAGCTTCGTCTAAGTTTTCCATGTAGGGAAGTTTTCCTTGTTCAACTTGGGTACCTCCTTTCTATACATCTTGATCTTTATCTTTAAGTACCTTCAAACCTCCCTTCACAAGCACCATATCTTTGATACCATTTTAAAGAATGATCTAGAATAATTAAGAGGAGGGGGGGGGGGCATGGTGAATACGTTATCCTTAGGTCTAGACACACCAATTAAATCCTTGAACACTTCAAACAATTCAGATCTAATGTTTAATCTACTCGGTCTCTATAGCAACTTAATAGTAACACAAACTTGTAGTTCATTATCCCAATACTATAATCACCTAAATATGGTCATCTAGACTATTAGCCCCCTTCTCAGCATTTTGGCTAATTTAATTAATTATTTACCTAGACCAAATTGCTAGTAATAAATTAATTTTGTTATAACCTATAGTTTGACTATGCTATCCTAAATTAATTATTTGATTAAAAGAACATGTTCCCTTGTAATTAAATAAAAGACCCCATTCTTCTAACCTAGTTAAAGTGCATGCATAAAGTCATTTTTCTAATATTCAAATTAAAAGAAAAGGCTTTGTGACTTTTTGTCTTATATGACAAGTCAACTTATATTCTATTAGTTGACTTGTGTGTGCACATGGATCACTCCTCTTTTCAAATTCCACCATTGATCATCCATCATCTTCACCTTGATCTCTATGTCCATATGACTTTAAGAGGGAGAGAGCTTTCCCCTCAAATGATCCACACTCTTGAGTATTGTTATGTTGTAGGTTTACCATTCAAATTCTTGAGAGCTTTTTGTGGAGAACTTCTATTTCTTTTCTACATTCTTTGATCTATGACATTTTAGCATATGACATTTTAGCATAGTTGCATGTTAATGTAGTTTCTTTGCAATAGTTTAAATCATGTAGTAATTAGTTGGATTTGTAATGCTTGCATATTGCTTAGAATAGCTACATTTTTCATTCTCAATCTAGCTTAGCTTCCATCTTGCATTGCATCATTGAGGAACTCCTTGTGGAAATTTGCACTCTTGCATCTCATCTTTGGAACCTCCCATTGTATGGTTTACTAGCAAGAAGAGTATTCTTAAGGCTTAGCTAAGAGCCCTTGTACTTGAAATACACTCTCTTGCACTCCATGGATAGGGAGCTCTAAGCTGACATCCAAGCATTTTGAACTAATGGAATCCCTTGGATAGAAGAAGGGTTTAGAGTGGGACACTTTCTTAGTGTACATTTTTGACACCCACCATGGGTCAAAACATTTAGTTTTTTCCTTTTCTTTGCTATTTTCATTGCATTTTTTGCTTGCTGTCTGCACTTTCCTTTTTTTTTTTTTTAATCGCAATTTTCAGGCGACATTTTTCTAGTTTCATTTAATAGTTCTTATAACTGTTGGGTGATACTTCTTTGGAAATAGTATTGCATGGATATGCTAAAAAATGTCACCTTAGATAGTGAGTTTTGTCATCTGTCTTAGGAAGAAATATCTCATAGGAAGGTTCTGTCACACACCTATACTGAGAAGCATCGTACAACAATCTTCCAGCAAAAAACTATCACTTGGGTTGAATTTTCTTGCTATTTAGGGTGATTTTGTAAGTTTTTTAGTTGTTTCTTTGTCCTTATTATTTATTTTATAGGCCCTTAGCTTTTTTATAGAGGTTTTTTGCAAATTGCATATTATTTTTGAAGCTAACTTGTGGGGCTAACAGTTGTGATTGCAAGGTGTTACCTAGAAACGTTTGCTTAAATTGCCTAAAATAATGCATGTTAAAGCTTCAAATGCACAAGGGCTACTAACACTTGTTTGCAAGGCTTCCCAACACATAGAAACCCAAACTTGCTTGCTTTTTTATTTAATGTGTGACATCTACTAGTTGTTCATTTTTTGTAAGGCACATTAAACTTGCAATTGGCATTCGTTAGTGATAGGAGTGTATGCTCTTCACCCTTGCAGCAAATTAGAAATCTTGATCGACCTTTTGATTTCAAAAGAAAGGGGGTAATTGGATCTTCTTGGCATGTTTGGGGGAAGAAATCAATATAGGAGAGTACGCTCTTCACTCTTGAGGTGAATAAAAAATCTTGACCTTTGAGAGTGGATCCAATTTGTGATAGTTAGGATCCTTTAGAGGGCCTACTCTTGGACAACCTAAGAGGAATAACCCAAGTGGGGATAAGAAAATTACCTAGCTCTTCCAACCCACTATAAACTCAAGGCTATTAAGGACACAAAACCTTGGTAGACGTAGCGTTTGTCTTTGCTTAGTGTGATTGATTATAGGATTTCTACCATAAGGAGATCACTAGGAAAGAATGCTTAAGGTGCTCTTGTGACTACAAGGTCTTATAATCACCACAAGGTGGGGTGTCCCTCAATTGGGTGCAAGAGGAACATTAAGAATGTAAGCCCTTTTTAAACACCCTAGGTTAGTATCTACCCTGTTTTGCCGCTCAACTTCTTGGTGCAAGGATTGATCCTAGTGGACTACCTAGATCAGCCCAAGATTTACACTCACCATATGTGTTCCCTTGGTTGTGCTTATGGCACTTCCATAAAAAAGCTAATATCTCTTGTGGGCAACCACTTGGTGTGAGGTGAAGTAGCATCAAGCATGGGCCAAGTTGTTGAATAATGAACCGTGATTCTAAGATAGATTGCTTGGCTACTATTTTCAAATGTGTTAACCAATGTTAACATTCTTACGAATCAAACATCTTGGTAACATTGGTAGGAAGGCTATTTTGATATCATAGATGGATGTTGGCAAGGTTGTTTTTGCCCTTGTTCAATTGTTTGAGACATGTTAAAACCCCTACTATTTTCAAATTTTATTAATAATTGATATGAAATAAATCTCACACTAATTAATTTGAAAATTATATAATTGATGAATTGAAACATAAACTTTTGGAGTCAAAACTTGTCATTTTCCACAAAAATTTGCATTTTATCGCTTGTTCTCTAGAGAAATATTGTGCAAAAATCTTTTTCCAAAATTGTGTCACTCTTTTGTTGTAAGCTCTATCACCCTACTATACTGGGATCTATTGCCTCACCTTGTGCGAACTGTCACTCAGAAGAAAAGTATCACACAAATGTTCTAAATAGTGTTGTATGACATATTATGCTATCCTACTATCACCTAGTTTTAGAGAAAGGACTGTTTGAGAGTATTTACAAATACTACCAAAATAGGGCTTGTGTTCTAATATTTTTGATCTAGGGTCTTGTCACTTCAGCCTTTCTTGGTCCTGGTTGCACATCTGTATGTCAGGTGCTATCCAAAGTTGAAAAGATGGGTTTAGTCTGTCAGATGTAAGTTTTGAAATGTCATTGATGAATCACTTGTCAAAATCTAGTTACCATTCTATTGTAGCTTTTTGCTATTGAGCTTCTTGCTTGCTCACTTGGCTCAAATCATCAGTGCTGTAAGTTCTTGAGCACTGTTTGACAAGTCATCTATTATACTTTGACAAGTGATTAATCTTGACTGTAAGAGCTTTAAATTTGACACACTTTTCTTGTCTTATTAAGAAAATATGAATCCTTATATGCCAATTACAAATAGATTTCAAGTTGGTAATGGTAGTCATACCCCTTTTTTCTTCAAGCAATTGAAACACCACCTAGGCACCCTTGCGAACAACCTTGTGTGGAGGATTTTGAATCCATTCAAACACAAACAACCAATGTTTGACATAATCCACTTTACAACTTTGAAAATCCATTCAACACACCCTATGAGACACCTAAGGGTGAAAATAGGTTGGTCACCATGGTGCACACTAATGAAGTCCAATGTTGCTTAGGAGAACAAGTGTGTGAAAATCAAAAGATCCTAGAAGCAATGTATCATAGGGAAAAAGAACACCAACAAGCTAAAAATGATAATCATACCTACCATGAAGGGAATAGGGGGAATTTTTTAAAAAATCCTTTTGATGGCAATGATGGCAACAACACACCTGCAAGAACTCCTAGAGTCACTGCAGGTGCATGCCTTTCCCATCATGGAAGTGATGAAGAAGTGACTAGTGAAGATGCTGTAAAATTCCAACAAGATGGTTTTGCTCAAAAACTGATGCTTAGAACTTTAGAGGAAAACAAAGACCAATATTTTTGATTCATAGCAACAAGGGGATGGAAAATCCCCCAAAATTTCACATAATTCAAAAAGGAGAGCCCACTGAGGTTAGAATCTTAAGGGAAGAAATATAAGAATTGAGGAAACAATTTGCACAATTACAAACTTCAAAAGAGCCACCTAAAACATCATTTTTTGAATCAAGATGCGCTCTTCCATTTGATAGGAGTCTATACATGCTACCATTTCCTAAGGATACAAAGGTTCCTAAGTATGACAAATATGATGGAAATGGTGAACCTCATGATCATGTGAGGCATTTTTATGCTCTTAGCATGGATTTTATGCATGAAGACACCTTTTTGATGCATCTGTTTCCTACGAGTCTAAGAGGACAAGCCATGGAATGGTTCACAAAATTGAGTCCCCCTCTTTAAAAATTTGATGAGCTTGTACAATGCTTTATCTAGGAATACTCCTACAACATTCAACATCCTGTAACTGTGCTAGATTTATGCAACATCAAACAAAAACTTGGAGATCCTTTTATAATATATCTTCAATGATGGAGATTCTTATACTCTCGACACCCTCAGAAAGTTCCCAAGGCTGAAAAAATTGACATTTTTATCAATATGCTTGTAACTAAGCTATAATTTGATCTAAGAAAATAGTTATTCACATCCTTCAATGCCATGGTTGAAAGTGCATATCACATTGAGGATGTTGTTATCAAAAAGGGTGACATCATTATGAACAAAGACAAAAATAACAATGGAAATGGTAAATACAAAGGAAAACCTTGGAATACAAATAAATATGTTGTCAATGATGGAGTAGTGGACACTCCTAAGACCAAGGAACCTACATTTAACCTTTCTACTACCATCTATGCTACAAAACAACAAGAAAGTTCAAAACAACAAACATTTGACATGAGCTCCATGTTACCAAAAAATGACGTGTTTATACACCAATGGTTGAGCCTTACAAAGTCGTCTTAAAAAAAATAATTACAAAAAAGATGGTTACTTTAGCAAATAATTCCTGACCCTATGACCCACCCATCAAACCCCCATGGTGGAGAGAGGATCATATCTATTGTTATCACCAAAGCAAGGGTCACAACACTGAAAATTGTTTCAAGCTCAAAGATGTAATTCAATATCTCATTGAGGATGGTAAAGTTGTCACAGATGGCCTCGTAAAAAATGCTGACCATAAAGCTTTTAAACAACCCTTGCCAGAATCCAAGAAAGGTGAAACCTCCAAATCTACCAAAAAGAATCATGATGCCAAGATCAGCTATGCTTATGCTAACATAGACAATGTTATAGGCATGCTTGAGCCCATTGAGTATTTATGCATGGTAAGTTCTAATGATGACAACCAACTTGAGGAAAAATGACCCAAAGTTGTCCTAAAAATGTGCAATGCTCCTGAACATCATAATAATACTATACCTAAGGTGGTACTTTGAGTGGCCAAATCTTCCTCTTCACAAAGTGAACCACTTAACACCGTCAGTAGGGGGCAATCTAAGGTTGTCCTCAAAGTTTATCATGATCTTAAGAATGCTTTGTCTTCTAACAACCAACTACTTCTAGGATCTCCAACTATGACCTTGTCAACCAACTGCAATGTACACCAGCTCAAATTTCCATATTTGAGTTGTTAGAATTGTCCCCTTTGTACAAGGATATCCTCAAAAAAGATTTACATTCTACCAATGTTCCCACAGATATTGATGTAGAACAATTCCAAGCTATGGTGAACCATATCTCTTCACCTCACTATCTCACCTTTTCTAAAGGAGATGACCAAGCTATTAGTCATCCCCACAACCTTTCTCTCCATGTCAAAATCCAAATCTTCCACACTCATGTTCACCGAGTCTTGATAGATAATGGTGTAGGGTTAAACATCATTTCATTCAATGTGATCCAATAGTTGGGCATGTCTAAATTTTCCATCAACCCTCAACGTAAGATCACTATAAAAGCCTATGATGAGGTGAAATGACCTTCCAAAGGTCTCATTGTGCTTTTAATCAAAGTTGGTCTAGTTGAGAAGAATGTTGTTTTCTAAGTCCTAGACATACCCCTTGCATACAATTTGTTGATGGGACGACCATGGATTCATGACATGCCAACAGTCCCCTCTACATACCATTAGTGCATCAAGTTCACTTTTAATGGTATTGAGATAGTTGTCCCCAATGACAACTCAATGTCTATCAACACATTATCTACTATTCAAACACTAGTTCCACATAATTTCTCTTCTCATGAGCTGACACCATCCTTTATAAAGTGTGAACAAAAGTTGAAAATGATGAGCCTTGGTATTGGAAAATACACTTTAGACTCTATTGCATCTCTACCTATTTCCCCTCAGTCTTATGGGAAACTATGTACTAAAAAGAAGCCGTCTACTTCTGCCATGACTCTTTTTGGCACTTTTGTGTAGTCCTTAGTTCCCCTAGATGCAGAGAAAGAAAAAGAAGAAATTAAAGATTGGATCTATATAGAAGAGGACGATGAGGAGGACATCAAAATCACTAGTCCCATTTCTCCTAAATGTTATGGAAAAGGATATAAAATACTTGCAAACATGGGCTATCAGGGCCATTGGTCCTTAACTGGTAATAAAAAAGCTCTAGTTGAACCTTTAAGTCATACTCAAGGTCATGATACTCGAGATACTGATGGCCTAGGTTTTGGGTTGGAAGGTGATATACCAACATTTGATCAAAACACTCCCAAATCTAGTGAATCAAAAGATGATGATCCTCCCTTTTTTGCTTCCACTTCGCAAGATGAGGACTTTATGCCTATAACTTCTCTTCTATGGGGAGAAGAAACACTAATTACCAATGATGATGCTAAAGCTTCCACTTCTTGATAGGTAGAACAAGATGAATCTAACCATGAAGACATGAATAGAGGACATATTAGAAAAAATATTGCTCATCTAATTGCTAGAGATCAGAGTATAGACTCTCACAAGTATGAATGGGAAAACTCATCAAACACCTCTTATGAACTAGGAGTGGATATTATTCACACCTATGCAAACCAACCAAATGTAGTCATAGAGTCTCGTATAGGGTTATATGAGTTTGACTTGCAAAATGCTTTAGGGGATCATGTCGTCCCTCTAGGTCTATTCCTAATCTGGACTCCTTTGTGACATTCACTATAGGCTTCACTTTGCATGTCACCAGAGATGAGCTTTTTGCATCAACAACCTTGAAGCTTCCACCTCACTCTCATTAATCCATCCTAATTTCATAGATTGGTCCATTCAACATCAAAGACCTAAAATATATTCTTTCCAAAATGACTATGAGATCGCTTGTTACCTAAATGCCATTGAACCCATCACTTCTTCCACTAGTGAACCCACGGTTCATATGAAAAAATTAGATATCAAGTACCTTAGTCATAAGATTAAAAGAAAAAATAAATGGTCAGATGGTGAAAACCACATTGTGGTAGTATCTAAACCTAAAAATAGTAAAAAAAAAGACATATCTAATGGTGAAAACCTCCCTAAGACACCTGCGGATGAGGCACTTGGTAGTCTGCCAAGCTATTTTCAAGACAAATCTTTGGTTCTTATCGAACCTACACAACCTATTAACTTAGGGATAGAGGAATCTCTTAAAATTATTCATGTGGCTCAATAATTATCAATTGAGGAGAAAGAATAGTTTGCCAAATTCTTTTAAGACAAGAAGATCAATTTCACATGGACGTACTCATATATGCTAGGGCTTGACACAGATTTGATCATGCATCATTTGTCTATCTCCCTTGATATCAAACTTGTTAAACAAAAATTGACAAAGATGCATCCACATGTAGCCTTATTGGTCAAAGTAGAGTTAGAAAAACTCTTGAGTGCAAACTTTATCAAAGCTATTGACTATGTAGAATGGATTTCCAACATCATACCTGTATCTAAACATGATAAAACTATCCAAGTTTATACTTATTTCAGAGACCTTAACAAAGCATGCCCCAAGGATGACTTTTTGATACCAAACATCGATATGAAAGTGGACATGACTGCGGGTCATGAAATGTAACTCATGGATGGGTTTTCTGGGTATATCTCAACTATAACTTCTTCTCTAGGAGCACTATTAGCCCAAAGTGACGAGACTAGTAAAGAACGAGCTATATATTACATCAGCCAAACTTTGGTTTCTTATGAAATGAACTACACTAGTATTGAGAAATTCTATCTTGTAGTGGTCTTTGCTTCTCAAAAAATTTGACATTACATGTTGGCACATACAGTTCATCTAATTGCTAAAATTGATCCTTTGAAATATTTGTTGAGCAAAGCTACACTTACTAGTTGTCTAGCTAAACGGATGATGATTCTTTTAGACTTTGACATTTAGTATGTCAAACATAAATCCATCAAAGGACAAGCAATAGTTGACCAATTGGCTGATTTTAAACTAGAGGATACAACACCCATGCAAGTTGAATTTCCAAATTCCTCAATTATGTACATCACTCAGGGAACTTGGAAAATTTTCTTTGATGGTTCTCATACATAGAATGGAGCTAGAGTAGGTGTCTTGTTTGTTTCCCCTCATGGATATATGATCCCAAAATCTTACAAAAGCTTATTCCCTTGTACAAACAACATTGCAGAATATGAGGCACTAACAAATGGGATCAAAATGGCCCTTGAATGGAGAATAACTAAATTGCACATCTATGGAGATTCTCAACTTATTATCAACCAAGTGAACAATGACTATCAAACAAAGGATGACAAGTTGATACCTTAAAAAAAGTTGATAGACACTCTAAGGAACTATTTCACATTTGTGACATTCTAGTAAATTCCTAGAGAAGAAAACAAGGCTGCCAATTCTATGGCCACTTTAGCATCTATCCTCCAACTACAAGAACATGAATCATGATTTGTGTTCTTGGTGGAAGAAATGTGTCATCCAACCTATGATTCCTTCGATAACCAAGTGATCTACACTATTGTTGGTCGTGACTCCTCCTGCCATGTGGCTATCTTCTCTTACCTGCATGATCAAGTTATTCCTAAACATATCACATGCAACCAAAAATGCCAATTCCTCTATAATGCCTCATATTACACTTTGGCCTTTGGTGAATTGTATAGAAAGAGTCTAGACAAAACATTGCTTAGGTGTTTAGAACTAGAAGAGCCCGAAAAGGCACTCTCCAAAGTCTACAACAACATTTGTGAGGCAAATTCTAATGGCCTTGCACTTTCTCAAAAACTACTTAGGGTGGGTTATTACTCACCAACAATGCAAGATGATGCTGTTTGTTATGCCTAGTCCTGTTAGAAATGTCAACTTCATGGAAACTTAATTCATGCTCCTAGATGTGAGCTAATTCCCTATGTGACATATTGGCCATTTCAATAATGGGCCTTTGACTTGGTAGGTAAAATTCACCTAAGTTCATCTAGTGGTCACAAATTCATCATTATAGGTATAAGAATTTGGCTTAGGCTAGAATTCACCCAAGAACTAAAGAACTCAACACAAGCACACAGTAGACCAAAATAGATAGAGTATGATTAGAATGATGATATTCATTCAATAATTGGATTCTAGAGTACACTAGGAGTGCCTGCATATAAAGGTCTCAGGAGAGCTTCTAAAATGCATAGAAGTCAACACCATGATATGTCATACAACCAAGTACATGTCCACCAGATATGGATTATCCTTCATTAAGCATGGGATTAAGTGCGACGATGTGGGGATAAGCCTACAATGGTGTAGAATGCAAATCAGTGGAGTAGACAACATGTGCTAAATGAGGAGTGCGAAAAATTGTGTTGTCATCATGACAACTCAGTGAATGATGCATACTCCTATCTTGTAGACATTATGTGCCTAATTAGAGTTGCGTAACTCAATGAGAGTTCACAAACTCCTAAGTGTCTCACCTAAAATAATAATTAAATAATGTAAAATAATTAAATAATGCATTAACCTAAGTAAAACTTAAGTAAGTGTAATAAGTAAATACTTATTTACACCAACACCCCCCCTTAAGTGCAACTTAGGGGAATGTCCTTAAGCTTACAAAATCTAGGATGAAATGCAATATGGGTCCTAGCTACTAGGCCATGTTAGGTACCCATGTACATAATGATATGCAATCTCCCATAAAGCAGGGAAAGAGGGAAAACCTCATGAGAAAAACCCTCCCCCAAAAAGAGAGATAAAGCAGGATGCATTGATGGATGGAGTAATCAAGACCCCCCCATTACGACATACATCCAATATATACATAAGAGAATGATGAGAAGAGGAAGAGAGATAGGATGGGCTCCCCCCCCAAAGAAGAATGCTCAACAGTGAGTGCTTTGATGAAGAAGCTAATCCAAGACTACAGAATGGTGTTCCTCCCCTTAGGAAGAAACAATGCCAAGGGTACAAATGAGATGCTTCCACTATGTGTGGAAAGAATTTGATGGATAAGTGATGTATCTGAAACCTACTCAACTGGTTGAAAAACCTATCCCAAAGAATTGTCTGTCCCTGCAACTAATGAAGAACCCTACTACAACTGCTGATCATGAGTATCCACAATCACTTCAACCTGTGATGATTGATCATTTAGAGAATGAACAAGAGAGTCTAGAATCCTCATGACAACTGAAGAAGGTAATTCTACATCAAGAAGAAGAGGCAGATCATCAATACTATCCCCCAAATCTATCACTAAACCTGTATCTAGAAGACTAAATGTACCCTATTGTTCTGGACCTATCATTGTGGTGATGTATGCATGTGAAATGAACTAATGAAGTGACCTCTCACTATATCTATCGATAGAACTCCATATGTTTGAATCTGTTGAAGCACTATTGCAAAAATCACTTTCAGTATCCACATGGTATGATCTGTGAAGAGGAGTAGAGGACAAGCTCAAAGAACTTTCCTCAAAGTATACATCTTTCTCCACAAATATCTAATGTGTCTCAGGATCTAGAAGTCTATATGCCTTCACACTATCTTCATAACCAATGAAAGTACAAGGCCAAGATGTCTATGCCTTGTGACCCTTGGAAGATCTATTTGCCCATGCAAGAAAACCAAAGACCTTGAAGTGTGTCACAATAGGTTTTCTGCCACACCATGCCTCAAAAGGAGTTTTTCCATCGAAGGCTGGATGAGGAGAATGATTAAGAATGTGAGTGGTAGTTGAGATTGCTTCGACTTCTAATGATGGATCTAGAGACTTGGCATGAATCATGCAACTTGCCATAAACTTAAGAGTTCTAATCCTCAAAGCTACAACATCTATCTTATGCAGACTAAATGCTAAAGGAGTCTGAAGATCAATTCTCTCATGTCTGCAAAAGTCTTTAAGTCTTCTGTTCACATCCATGTTTCCATTTTCCATTCAAAGTATTTTGATGGCTTTCTTAGATTTCCATTCTACATGAGCCTTGAAGTCTAGAAATGCGTCCAAAACTTCACCCTTACTATGCATAAAGTAGACCCAAGTGAACCTTGAAATGTCATCAACTAAGGTATATGTAGCAACCCTGGTTGAATGCAAAAGGACTTGCTAATACCATGTGAACCATTTGAAGAACACTTGTTGCTCTAGAAGACTTCCCTCTTTGTAACTTCCCTTTTGGATGCATATCCACTGAATCTGATGAACATTTACCCTTAAAAAAGGTTATTTGAGGTAGACCTTTGACCATGTGGTATGTGCAAAGTTGCTGAAGATAGCGGTAGTCAAGATGACCATACCACTCATGCCATAATTGCATGTTTAAATTTGATTGAGTTAACAAGGCCTTTGAAGGAATCTTGGGTACAAAATGCGAGAAAGAGTACAACCTCTTGTGATCATTCAATTTCCCCACTGCAACCAAGGAATTATCTTTAGGACTATGCACTTGAACTGAGTCTGGAAGGAACTCAACTCTATGTACATCTCCAAAGTGAGTGACTTGGTAGATTGATAGGAGATTCAAACTTAGGTTTGGAACATAGAGAACCTCTTGAAACTCTCCATTTTCCATCTCCACATTTCCTTTTCCTTCAACTTCCATTTTGCTATCATTCCCTATGAAGATGTGCGGTACCCTTGAGTGATTCAATGAAGAAAAATCCTCCCTTGAAAAACCCATGTGATATGAGGCACCTGAGTCAAATATCCATTCCTTTGAAGAGTTTGAATTAGCCATGAGTGCTTGCCCTTTTCCCTTTGAATTTGAAGAAGATCCCTTCTCCTTGTAAGCATTAGGAAATGGAACGTTACATGATGTTGGTTAATTCATCAATCTTTTTAAGATAACACTCATGCTCTTGATGACCCAATTTCTTGCAATAAGCACACTTCTTCTCCTTATTATTGTCCCCTTTCTTGTTGGAATTTGAGGACTTGCCTTGTTGATTGGATTGAGGTGTTGTCTTTTCTACATCCTCAGATTTACTCTTCCATTTCTTCTTACCCTTTCCTTTATTTGAAGATTGTCCAGCTGAATGTTGAGAACCCTCATTGGCCACCAATGCTTTGGACTAAGGTGATTTGAGAATCCCCATTGTTTTCAACTTCTTTTCTTCGTCATCCAACAGTTTTTCATATTCATCAAAAGTGACTTTCTTGTAGGCAGACCCTAAGGTAGTCTTTGAGGTGTTAAAAGAAGATACAAAGGTGGAATATTTAGATGGCAACTTGTTATGGATGAGATAGATCAGTCTGTCATCTTTTATAGAATTCCCACAATCAGTAAGCTTTGTCCTTAATTCATTCACCTTAATGATGAAGTCCTATATTGAGTCATATGACTTAGGATCTAAGGATACAAGCTCATCTTCAATTTTGAACACATCCTCTTCAGACACTTTACCATAAAGGCTTTCGAGGGTATCCCAAGCTTCCTTGGATGTAGTACATTTCTTGATTTGATACATGATTTTATCATCTACCCCTAAACATATTTCACCTAGGGTTTTCCTATCCATTGTTATCCAATTTGAAATATCACTTGCAAATTCATTATCACTTGCTAGTTGAGGAAGAGTACCATGTACATATTGTGAAACTCCATTATGCATTAAGTGATACAACATTTTTATGGACCACGTAGCATAGTTATGAGGAGTTAATTTTGGAAACTTAAAGTTTTCCATAATGCAGAAAATGAAAGAAAATTGCAAAAAAGAGAGAACACAACACCAAGAACAACCCCCCTTTTCACTAAATCAAGAAACCCCCCCAAAATAGATGCTTTGGGCACTTTATCAGTAGTATGATTACAATGGGCCACTTGCCAATTTTGGCCTTTGTGGGCTTTTGGTTTTGCTTGTTACAACCTCTTAATAGAGTAGAAATCTAAAACTTTACAATGTGCTACAATACTGAAGCATTACAAAGCAACGAAAGGCCCTATTGCTGAACGTGACAATTTTTTCCATACAAGCCTACAATTTGATGCCAGATCTAGAAAGTAGACAAAAAATAACACACTTTCAAAAAAATGAAACCTGTTTTTGACTCCAGATGTGCCCATGTGGAGCATTTGAAGTTGCACAATGCAGGATTATCCAGGTACAATCACCAAAAAATGCAATTTTTGAACAATCCGTGCACCAAAACTAGAAAATAGCTACACCATTAAAAAATTTAAAAAATTTTACCCAATTTCAAAAAAAATTGCACCTGATTTGGAGTCTGGATGTGCGAGTTATGGCCTCTTGAAGTTGGACTACAAAAACCAAAATCAATTTGGTATGGGGTTGCACTAGCAAAAGACGGGGTTAAATTTGACAGTCATACAACCATCACAACAGTTCAATATTGGCCTAGAATGATGTCCATACGGGCGTCAAATTTAAGATCATAAACCAGATGACATTAGCACACCCAAGGCCAGAGATGATGTCAGCAGAAAAAAGGCCCACTTGATGATGTGGTAGCTGAGTGGATGATTTGTATGACACAGATAGTATGGACAGTACAGAATAATTGTAGACATGTCAATACTGACTAGTTTTCCTACGTGGCACTGACTGGGCATCTTACTCAGCTGTTGATGTGGCAGTCACCAAAATATAAGATGATGCATGTCCAGGGACTTAGAGTTGCTACCACCGTAAATGGAAGCAGTGATTGTTGGAGGGAATAATGGAGCTGGAATATTCTTATCACTGTCGTAGACTTCACTACCAGAAAAACTTGCTGGAGGATGGGCACAGATGGTCAAAAATAGTTAGTGCTATGCCGGTTTCACCTTTTACGTCTCCGAAATGTGGGTGAATTGTCCCACATGCATTGCGTGTTGTATTGCATAGTTTTTAAAAATCAAATGCCCATGACAAAAATAATAAACAACAAGCTTTTCATTGGATAATGTATGCTTGGTCCGGTATGAGAGTGCGATCCCAGAAATTGGCTTATCAGTAGCTGGTATTATTGTAGGCCGCTTTGCGTAGTGTATGATGTGGCCTGACTTAATAAAGTGCCCACAGATTAATTTAATACCCTGCGATTTAAAAAGGTGATATTCCAATCAAATTTGCAGTATGGGATCTGACAGCCCGATATTGCAAAAAAATATTTTCTCTAACAGAAGTAGATCCGAAAAATAATAATTTTGAAAATAATCAGAGAAATGCAGAGAATTGAAATCTGAAAAATCCAAAAATTAATGATCAAATCAAATAAAATGATCGTACCCTATTGCAAATCGGTACCTTCGAGTGCCAGTTTGCAAAATTTTTTTGCCTCATGATCAACTTTCACCTAAGGTAGGCAAATTTATAGTCAATCTTTACTGAATCGATGCTCTGGACGCAACAAAGAGGTCAGATCTAGCTCTAGACACTCCCAATTTTTGCAAATCCTTCGAATTGGTGTTGAGGTGCTAAAGCATGAACAGTCTCAAATGGCTACATGATGAGAATCCTCCTTGGCTCTGATACCATGTAAGAATTTGGCTTAGGCCAAAATTCACCCAAGAACTAAAGAACTCAACATAAGCACACAGTATAACAAAATAGATAGAGTATGATTAGAATGATGATATTAATTCAATAATTGGATTCTAGAGTACACTAGGAGTGCTTGAATATAAAGGCTTGAGGAGAGCTTCTAAAATGCATAGAAGTCAGCACCATGATATGTCATACAACCAGGCATATGTCCACTAGATATGGATTATCCTCCATTAAGCATAAGATTAAGTGCGATGATGTGGGGATAAGCCTACAATGGTGTAGCACACAAATCAATGGAGTAGACAACATGTGCTAAATGAGGAGTGTGGAAAATTTTGTTGTCATCATGACAACTCAGTGAATAATGCATACTCCTGTGTTGTAGACACCATGTGCCTAATTAGAGTTGTATAACTCAATGAGAGTTCACAAACTCCTAAGTGTCTCACCTAAAATAATAATTAAATAATGCATTAACCTAAGTAAAACTTAAGTGTAATAAGCAAATACTTATTTACACCAACAATAGCAACTAAGTATTTTACCAAATGGGTTGAGGCTATGCCACTATCCACTACTATAGGAAAACATGTTGCCCTATTTATACTAAACCACATCATTTGTCAGTATGGTATTCCTTCCTCCATCATTACCAATAATCGAGGACAACTCAAGAACAAGGACCTCAAACAACTATGCAAGAAATTTTGAATCAAACAACATTGGTCCTCTATCTACTACCCTCAAGGGCACAACCAAGCTTAGGCCTCCAACAAAACATTTTTGAAAATCTTACACTGCACAGTTCACAAGTCTAGGAAAGGTTGGGAGCTATAGATAAATTTGACACTTTTGGCCTAAAAAACTACCATTTGTGCTCCTACAGGGGCCATTCCCTTTTCTCTAGTTTATAGCTTTGAGGCCATCTTCCCATTAGATGTTGAGATCCCCTCCTTGCAAGTCTCCTTACATGGGTTGATAACTGATGAAGACCATAGAGCTACGTGAATACAGGAATTAGAAACTCTGGATGAACACCATAAGGCTACTTTTAATCACATGAGGGCTTATCAAAAGTGCATGTTTACTCAATATAACAAGAACATTCACCCCCATGAGTGTCAAGTAGGTGAGCTTGTGCTTAGAGAGAATCCAAAAAAATAGCATCATAGAGAGCAGAAGGGAAAGTTTGAACCTAATTGGTTAGGTCCATACATTATCACAACAATATTTGGGTCTAGTGCTTATCAACTATCTACTCCTAAAGGCAAAGAACTTGCAGAGCCTATCAATATCCTAAATTTGAAGAAGTTCTATGCTTAGAGGCTCACTGCTTAGTTATCTTGTACATACTTATTTATCTTGAAAAAATCCTAAAAATTAGAAAACATACTAAAAAAATGATCATCTTAGTGAAAACCTAGCAATAGGCACTTTGATGTATCACCAAAAAAATCAAATTTCTCAAAAATACAAAAAAATTGAAAAGAATTCCTAAAAAAAAATCTGCCAAGTGGTGAAAACTTGGAAATAGGCACTACTTGAAACCCTTGCACCTATGTCTATCAGTCTCAATCACTCACTCTGCAACACATTTCTTAGCTTGGGATTGTTTCTTGTCTTCATCTTGGGGGCATAGCTACTTAGCCTATTGAGGTGTCCTTGTGCATTAGGGTTTCTTTTGCAACTCACACAATAGTGTTTCTCAACACTACCCCCAACTTGACATCAAGTGTTTCTTAACACTTTTCAAATAGTTTACCTGTAGTCTCTAGTGTCGTGGTATTTCTCACTATTAGAATCAAGTCTGGAAGAAATGGCCAAGTGACTTACACACACGTACTTAAACACTTAAAAAATTGAGCTATGTTGATCTTTATTTACTTTGCATACTATCTATGATGATTTTTTGCTATATGTTCCCTCCCTAATAGTCTTTCTAGGATGTCATAGACTAGAAGACTAGGGGCATGGGGCATGATTTCTTGATTTCTTCTTGTGGGTATACTTTATTTGTCTATAGTGTTTAAAGTATTCATGCTTTTCCTATTTGACACTTTGACTTATAAAGTATCATCCTTGACTATTTTGCAAGACCACACTTGGGGGTTATCTTGCTGCTTATGCCATGATACAAGTGTAATCTTGCTATACTAAACCTAAGGAATCTAATAATGTAGTCATCTTGAATTATATGTCTTTGATGCTTAGATTGGATTTCCACATACCTATCTTATATCATCATATTCATATCCTCATAGTTATACTAGTGATGGTTGTATCATCTCATGATGTCCCTAAATAAACACTCAATGATGAAATAAGAGTCTAAATATTATGCATTTCTTGTTGGTAACCACTTTGCATATTAACTTGCATTATAGGTTCATTCTCTAGTCTAGTTTTGCATTCATGCATATGAGGAGAGCTCTCTCATCATCTTTTCATGGACATATTAGCTAACTGCTTTCTTATCTTTCTTGCTTTCTTCTTGATCATGTCTTTTCATCTTCTTGATATTGTACTTCATCTCTTTTCTATCTTATCATCACATCTATATAACATTTTGACCTTTGATTAATTTTGACATATTGGATCCATTTTCGAGATCAAAATCAAATCCAAGTTCATCTTGATAGTCAAAATTACATTTTAAAATTCTACCTTCTTTGAGCAGTTAGCTGACCTTTTGAGGTCTAATCTCTAAATCATCACTGGGGCATCTTCATTTCTTAATATCTTCATCATTTCCATGATTCATATCTACTCAAATTCACCTTTTCATGTCTAAAATTATCTTTCTACTCGATTTGACCTAATTTTTATGTTGTATCCTTTATGGTCAACTCTAGTCAAACTAGAGCATTTTGTCATTCCTTAATAGTCACTCTTTGGTTCTAATCATCTATTTATCATCTTGGACATTGCTATATCTTGATTTGCTCATATATTTCTCATTTTTGCATCCTCTTATCTCATTTCAATTTTGATCTCGTAGGGGCAGAAATACTCTATCATCACTTGCTATAGCTATCTATTTCTTAGGAGCATTTGCTTGATCTTTTCATTTTCCCTCAGTCTATCTACTTTGCTAGGTGTTTTCATTCTTCTTGAATTCTAACTTCATCTTTTTCCTAGTGTTTAGTACTACTGCTATCAGACTATACATTTGAGATGTGCTATCTCTCTCTGCATTTCATTTTTTAGAATCAGATATCTATATCTATCGCTACCTACTTGGCTTCTATTTTCTTTGATGTAATGTGTTACTAGATTGATCAAACATTAGTCAAAGAGGGGCAAATGTAATCAACTAAAAATGATCATCTAGACTATTAGCCCCCTTCTCAACATTTTGGCTAATTTAATTAATTATTTACCTAGACCAAATTGCTAATAATTAATTAATTTGATTATAATCTATAGTTTGACTATGCTATCCTATGTTCATTATTTGATTAAAAGAACATGCCCCCTTTAAATAAAATAAAAGACCCCATTCTTCTATCCCACTTAAAGTGCACACATAAAGTCCTTTTTCTGATTTTCAAATTAAAAGAAAAGGCTTTGTGACTTTTTGTCTTATATGACAAGTCAACTTATATTCTATTGGTTGACTTGTGTGTGCACATGGATCACTCCTTTTTTTGAATTCCACCATTGATCATCCATCATCTTCACCTTGATCTCTACCATCCATATGACATTAAGAGGGAGAGAGCTTCCCCCTCAAAGGATCCAAACTCTCAAGTATTGTTATGCTACAGGTTTTCCATTCAAATTCTTGAGAGCTTTTTGTGGAGAACTTCTATTTCTTGTTTACATTCTCTCATCCATGACATTTTAGCATATGGTATTTTAGCATAGTTGCATGCTAATGTAGTTTCTTTGCAATAGTTTAAATCACATAGTAATTAATTGGAATTATAACACTTGCATATTTCTTAGAATAGCTGTATTTGGCATTCTCATTCTAGCTTAGCTTCCATCTTGCATTGCATCATTGAGGAACTCCTTGTGCAAAATCGCACTCTTGCATCTCATCTTTGGAACCTCCCATTGCATGGTTTACTCATAAGAGGGGTATTCCTAAGGCTTAGCTAAGAGCCCTTGTACTTGAAATACACTCTCTTGCACTCATGGATAGGGAGCTCTAAGCCAACATCCAAGCAATCTAAACTAATGGAATCCCTTGGATAGAAGGGTTTAGAGTGGGACACTTTTTAAGTGTACAATAGTAACATACTTGTAAAATGCAAAACATTAAACAATAAAAATTATCAAATAAAATCAAAACAAGTATAAAACTATGAGTTAATGTGGAAACCTAATTTAAGAAAAACCACCAATAAGATGCTATCGAATTTTAACTCTTCTAAAGTGAGCTCTATTAGGATTCAATCCTATTAAAGGTTACAATACACACTGGTAGCTGTGACCCTCTTAGAGGATTTAATCATCCTATTGTAAGTGGCTTTGTTAGAGGACTTAAGAATATTCTATTAGAATGTCACCTTGATTAAAAGATTTATAAATGACTATTAGGTCAACCTCTATTAAAGGATTTCAAACTGATACAATGGATAGAAAGTAACAATAGGTTGATGCGATAATTACAACTCATTTTATAAATATAGATCATAATGTAGCTCATCTACTAACTCATTGAATGGAATCCATTCATGTCTCTATCACTATCTCTGATCTAATTGGAAACTCCTTCAAGAAATTACTCTTCTCTTCTCTTCAACCCCTTCTCATCCTTCTTCTCAAGTTTTCCAATCAATAAAATTAGCATGGCTAACCTCTCTAGGTTAATTCTTATGGCCCCCTTAATAGGTAGGTTAATGTTTTGTAACTTAAACATCTTTGTTGATCTTAGGGTTATGATCAGATTTATTAAATCATTCCATCATTTCATTCATCTTCTTCTCCTTCTAGATAATTCTTAAAACTCTTCCTTGAACCTATGCTTAGAAAAAATCAAACATAGTTTCCTTGCATTAAATGCTCTAGCTCATCAATATTTATCTTCAACATGCTTTACATATTTCAAAAATTCAAACTATACTGACCAAGAATCTCAATTCCTTCATGAAATAAAAATGTTGATACTTGACCTAAACTATGTTCCTAAGCCTCAATCATCACTAGATTACTTAGTCGATACTAAATGACTATCTTGGCTTACTCTATCTTTGCTTGGTCTTTTACTGATACTCGGTTGACACTGTATTTTCTTGGTTATTACTATTCACTTAGTTAACAAAAGCATAGCTCAACTTCAACTATAAGTTCCTTAATTTTATGCTTTGAAGCTTGGTTAAGCCTTTGCATCTAATTCTTCATTGATCATTGCTTCTAGGCTTCAACATAACTATCTTTTCCATTTAGTGTTATGATTAAACAACATATTATCTTGTCAAGGTCTAACTGATCAAGTGCCCACTATAGTTCCACATAACTTAACCTTGTTAGCATAAATGTTGATAATACTATGTTGGAGGAGTATCCTAAGCACTGGAGAATATTGACATGTTGCATTCATGACTATATTTGTCATCGATGTCAACATAGCAGTAAGTGTGTGAAGACTAATAGAGTAGTAGACAAAGATCTTAGTGGTATAGATAAGGGTTTGATTGTTTTGTGATGTGCGACTAAGGACATGTTCTAGGCTGTGTCCTAATGGTATGTATTTCAATGTGCAGAGTCTAAGTTGAAGACCTACATAAGTTGTAGCTGATTTACTGAAAGCTATACATAAATAGAGTGCTTGAGAACAATGTTCTAATGTTTGTTTGATATCTTTCATCTGAGATGTAATGAGAAGATGCATAGTCAGCCAATGATAGAAGACAATTTGAAGGTGACATTAGTAAGTGCATAGGCCCTAGTATCACATGTGTGAGAAGTTGTATAGACTATGATTCGACAATGCTATTGTAATTGTAATTTAATTAATTATATTATTATAATTAATTGGGAAAGCCTCAAGGCCAACTCAAGGAATTATTTTGAAGATATAGTATAAAGGAAATATGTTTTCCTTGTTTGTAATGTAAGTTGATCATTGTATTGAATGTAAAGTGAGAAAAAGAGCAAAGCATTTACGAAATGCGTGTAAAAAATCCAAGGGATTATTGGATACAAATTGTGTGATCTAGCTACAAAATCTAAAGGAGAAAAAGTCCAATTGACAGGATAGAGGAATAGGAAGGAAGGACATTTCATTTCTATTATTTTGCAAGGAATAATATAGAGATCATTTGGATAGTGGGCTTATTGATCTTAACCTTAAAGCTATTTGGGAAGGGGGTCCAACTATCTTCCAAAATTCCTAATAAGGTTCACACAACTCCTAACATAGTTGGAATCTCCTAATAGGTATTCAAAGTCTCCTAACAGGGACTGATATGTATTAAATGTTGTTATAGACTCCTAACAGGGTCTATCCTCTAATAAGGAATATTTATATTAGTACATAATCTTATGGGTATCATCCCCAGTGGAGTTGACCCTCTGATCAAGGGTTTCCTTAATTAACATATCTAGTGTTAATTATGAAAGAGTATTGTTGGTCATGTTTTAACTTGTGTTTTCTTGAACATATTTTTCTGAGAATATTCCTAATTTTTATGTGCAAATTAGGGTTTGGTTTTTTCTAGATTATTTAACCCTAAGAAAAACCCTAATTAAATAGAATTTGTGCCCTAAGAAAGCCCTTTAGGTCTTATGTTTCCACCTTATGAATTGAGCGGGAAAATCATTTTGAAATAATATATATTTTTGGGAACCTTTGAAAAACATTTTACTTTGTTTCATAAATTCCTCAAAATAATCTTTACCATCAAATCTTTTAAGATCTATAGTAGTTGCCTTTTCGCTATAGAAACTTGTATTCATTTTACTTCATGCAACATGGCGACGAAGCAAGTACTACACCTGGGTCCTAGTTAATGAAAGCATGGTTATGAAGTGCTTTTCCCATGCTGTCAGATCTGTTTAGATCAATGGTGGTCACTATGTCACCATCAAGAATTGCAAGGTTTTTACTAGTCACAACATGGCGACCCTCTGCAAAGAAGAAACATGGCAGGACCAAATTTAAAGACGAGCATCATAAAGGTATATTTTTAGTATCTAATATTCACCAATTGGCTAATTTTAGAAATTTTTGGCTAGTAATTTGGCTAATAATTTAAGATTTAATGCAACCCAAATTGTCACATTTTTATAAAATTTAGTTCTAAAATATTTAAAATCACTCAATTATTTATTTTATAAAAAAATATTAACTCAAAGATTCACTACAATATTATATACATGATTAGATTGATTCACCTAAATATTATATATTATTGGAGAAATTAAGATTAATTCACCAATAATTATCATAATTATTAGTCACTTGAGGGATAATTCACCAATAATTATCATAATTATTAGTCAGTTTAGGGATATATCACCGATATTTAGTTTTCATTATTGATTTAAAATATAATGTAATGATCCTCATAGTATTCCATGAGGTAAAAAATGTTCAATTTTTGTTTGTAATATTCCATGGTGATTAATGAGTTTCTTATTATTGTTGAGATTCACCAATACTTCACAAAAATTATGATTCCAAAATAATTGCTAATATAAATAATATTTAAAATAAAAAAATTGAGAGATTCACTAATAGAATTTTTTTTTTAAAAAATAATGAGACATTTGCCAATATTTTATATCTTTTTTTGGAGGGGGGTTTCTTAAAGTTTACCCTAAGCATCATAACATTTGTTTTTCAGTAATAGGTTTCATCATCATAATGGGTTGTCAAAAGTGTCAGGCGCAGTAAAGGATATACCATGGTGAGAATGTACTTATTTCACAATTGTTGATTTCTTTGAAGTACACAGTAGTCGCTATGTAGCCACTAGAAATTGTGAGAACTTTAACAGTAGTGACATGGTGACCTCCCATGAAATAAGAAGGCAATGAGACCTATTTTTAAAAGATGGCACCTTGGGAACCACTTGTCATAAAGAGCCCTGCCAATGTGTCAAGAATTATATCATGTCATATGCCACATGGATTTGCACTCAAAAAAGGATACATGTTGATTGTAACCATTAGATCTCTCCCAGATTGATGGTGGTCACCATGTCGCTAAGGAAAATTGCTCAATTTTTAGTGCATGTGACATAGCAACTAAAGGGAAATTAAAAATGACCCACCAAAATTGCAGTAAAATACTCATAAAATGTACATCGTTAGATCAAATATGGTTGCTATGTCACAGGCAGGAGTTGCTCGATGTTTATGCATAGTGACATAGCGAGAGTGTGACACATGTCCACAAGTGCCAGTGGGTCTAGAAAAAGTTGCCAGTAGTGGAAGGAAAGACTTATATGGAGAAATTTGATTGGCTTGACTGCCAACCTGGTTGATTAAAATTGAGTCATCGACAATCTTGTCCCTAGATCATCAGATTTTTTGAAATCAATGGCTTATTTTCAAATTTAGAAGGTGATGCCACCTTGTGTTCCTTACAGTCCATTTATGAGAATTAAAGCTCCTTGTGCAAAGTAGAACTATGAATATATTGCAGGATTTTACTAAGTTATTCTTTATGCAAACAAATTTTAGAATTTTAGAGAACAAAGAGCCATTAGAGAATTGTTCCTTGTGTGATTAAAGTACAAAAGAATTTCTAGTATCCATATTGTGTTGCAAAATTGTAGTGAAAGAGCAACAAACAACCAAGAAAGTATCCAAATTCATTAGATAGTAAAGAATTCTAGTATTCTACATCATTAGTAAACATGCCTCCAAAGAAAGTTTATTTAGGAAAGGTAGATTATGAAAGTAGAAATATCCATGATGACTTTCTTGAACAACTACCTGAATCCACAATTGAGTTAGCCCAGGTTAAAAAGTTAATTCTTGTGAACCCTAGGCTCAAAATTGTAGATGGCTTGTATGAAAAAGGGAATTGGGTCAAGGATGCTACCACTTCCAAAATAGGGCTTTATCTTTTAAAGAAGTGGTTTTAAGCAAAAAAATTGTTTGCTCCCCATGGGAATATCTGGAATTTTGATTTGGGAAAACTAGTGGTCCCTAGTGTTTTCATGGATGCTAACCTACTCATAGCCATTGCTAAGAATTATGACCTAGTAGTTAGGATAGTAAGAAGATGGAGTGCCTGATAAGCATAAGCACTAAAGAAATTAGGGAGGTTTTTGGTTTGGAGCCACTCTCAGATTACCTTGAGATCTTGACCTACCAGGACTAGAAAAGGAATACTTATCTAAGAGGGATAAGGTTTGGCAAGGTGCATTGATGAAACATTTGGGCTCAGTTGAAAATTTTCTAGTGGTTACAACATCTACTAAAGAACCCTTTAAAAAGGAATTTTTCACTTCTAGGGCCATAGAAATATATATGATTCTATGTAGGGTTTATGGTGAGGATGAACAAAATTTCATGCCAATAAAATTTATGTATATGATGACTCAAATTTCTTCTTTTTGTGTGGATATTATTTTTGATTTTGCATTCTATATAGAAGAAGAGATCCACATGGATAAGTTGGAATTCCAAAGGCAAGGTGGAAAAGAATTTTGGCCATTATTCACTATTAATGCACATGTTCTTGTTTAAGGGGGTAACATATTTTGAAAAGGAGATGGTCCTGAATTAAGAGTACAAAGAAGAGGCTCTGCCAGTCTAGTTGTGGAGTGTAGACATGACCTGGGATGTAGAGAAGGCTAGTTTTGTTAGATTTGATAGGTATTTTGCATCTAGATTAAGGTGCCTCATATTAAGGGACAATCCCAGAATCTCCAAGTCACTTATGGATTTTATTAGGCCTATGGATAATCCTTTTGATTTTGAAAGTGTCATAGAATTAGGCTAATATTATACCTTACCTTATTTCTACAGTTTTTAGGGTATATGGTTTTCAAGGAACTCCTCATGTATTTCCCTACCAAGTACCTCTAAAGGTAGGGATAACTGAAATGCTATGGCAGATAGGTGGGTTGGAAGAGACTCAGTTGGTTGGTAGATCTAGAGGTTCACTTTTCCCCACTTGTATTGTAGCTCACCATTTTGTTATCACTAAGGGCGGTTGGGTATTTTTGTATAAATTCTTGGATTAGTACAAGATGGCTATATCTCACCCCCATTTTTTTGATATTGAGGGATTTTTTGATATGTTTAGGCAAAGAGCTAAAGTTGGTTAAAAAAATCATGAACCCTACTTCCCCAAAGATATAATAAGGAATGAGTTCTCTCTGTAAGAGTAGGAGATCAAAAAGAAAAAGTGGAGAGTTTACTCCAGAGTTTTGGAATTCATTAATTATTTTGATAATAACTATAAGCCTCTAAAGGATGCAAAAATAGAGGCAGATAGGTTGAATAAACTAATGCCCACTTTTCCTAAAATTATGGAGGTCACGAATGAAAATAAGCTATTCCTTATTAATTCTTTTGCTAAAAAGGCTAGAGAAGTTATGAGGAGGTTATCATTTACTCCTACAGTGGGATCAAGGCAAGTAATTGTTCAAAAGAGACCTGGTTACAGTGTGATTTAGAATAAGAAGGCCATTATAGATAAGGGAAAATAAATAAAGGGATCAACTAGTGTTGTCCTTAAGGAAAGACCAGATGAGCCCACGCTTAAGAGGCAAAGAGTGGAAAAGGAACACACACCTCAAATTGAGAAATATTCACCCACTTAGTCCCCATTACAAATAGGAGATGAACAATTCACAAGGGAGAAAGTGGAACAATTGGGATCCCAAGAGGGAGTCTTCATTACTGCAGTAGAATTGGAGGAAGGAAATCCTTAGGAACCTCCAATGCCAAGCCTTGAGTTAATAGGGGTAGACTACAGAGGAAAGGAATTGGACCCTGTAATGGAATAGGCCAGCCATGCATTTATCTTTGACAATAATTTTGTCAAATCTAGAGCCTTTTACCAATTTTCTTGGAGGAAAAACATTGGAATGCTTGAAGAAAGATGCAATAAATTAAAAATAGAGCATTTAGAAATGGAAGAGGTAGATGTGCGAAATCAAATAAAGGAAGAGATGATGCAAGAATTCAAGAGCTTTACCCCTGAAGAAGGGAGAAAAATGATAAAAGCATCTAGGGTTTTGCTACTATCCAATTGGGATATTGTAGATGTCATGGTTTTTAATTCTGTTGCAAATAAATTGAGTACCGAGGAAAAGGGGAAGAAAGAATTGAAAGGTGTTAAGTTTAGTGAGGATCATGCTGCATTGGTCATTTGGTCAATGAGAAAAGGATCTAGGACTGGCTCTTCCTAGGCTAATGATATTGGCTTGACAGGCAACCTAATTTTAAAGAGAGTTGAAGAAACTACCATTAAAGTGGAAGCAGAGCTAGGTGTTGGATCAGCTAACCTCACCTTAGCCACAACTCAAAGAGACAAGAGAGAAAGGCTAGAGCTACAAGAAAAGTATGAGAAAGTCTTGGCTGCATACAATAAAGAAGTTTAAAAGAGGATTGAACTAGAGAATAAAGTGATGGAACAATCCACAGGCCAAGAATCACATATCCTTGCCCACTAGTGGAGCCTTTTAAATCTACAAGGCCTAAAGTTTAGCCTTTTCTTTTCCTTTCTTGTCCAAAAAGATTTTGGCCTAGGCATTTGATAGAAACCCATAGAGCTTTGTAGAGTCCTCCTCATTCTCCTATTGTAATAAATGAAGCATGATGGAAACAACTTGAGTGACCTTAAGATTTTTTTTGGATAGAGTAATGAAACTCTCATCCAAAGAATTGAATTTTTCATTAAGGGCCACCATCTCTTGCTTTATATATTTGACCAACTCGAAGAGTCCATAGCAACCAACACTATTTCCTTTCATAACATCTGCAGTTTGTATTGCATCACCATATAGTTAGTGAAAACCATTTTCTTCTCATTTTTCTCCACTTGCATAGAGGAAGTAGCCATCATCAAAGAATCATCCTTATATTTCCCTAAGAAGGGGCAACTTTAGAGGTGAAATCTACTCTATTCATTATGAAACTTACAAACACATGGGTTGTGTCTTGGCTAACCTTTTTCTTCTATTTCTTGTTAGTTTTTATTTCCTCTAACACTGAGCTAGTATCCTCAGTCCCCATTCCCTCAAATTATTCATCCTTCCCCATTCTTTTCTTCTCCATTTTCCTTTTCTCTCACTAGCTTCCTACTCTATCTGCTCATTCAACTCCCAATTGCTCAAGCTTTTTGTTTCATCCTAGACTTACTCTTAGCCAATCTCTTAGATCTCCTTCTATCCCAATAATTTTCCTCCTCTAAATCAATGAGGTCAATTTCTTTTATTTTTTTACATTTTTGGTTTAAAATTTTTTGGGTCCCATCATTTTTAAGGTTTCTAAAGGGTGTGAAAGATGGTGAGGGATAAGGAGTGGGTGATGCAAAACAATCCCCACCATTAGCAAGCAAATAAGTTAGGTCCTAATTATTAACAAAAAAATAGGGTGGGGCTAGGGTTAAATGAAAATTGTAAATCCAAAGAATGAAACCTTGATGTAAAATACCATAACTTTTACACTTTTTTATTCTATCCCTAACATCCTCCACAATGGCTTCTAGGTTACACAACAAAAAAGTGTAATGAAAATTTTATCATGGTGCCTAAAGTAATTCAACAGTGGAAAGTAGTAGTAATAGAGAGCACCAAACCTACCCTCTAAGGTAAGAAATTTCACAAGCACAAAGCATACCTCATTCCATGGGGCAAGAGACTTTCTTGGCTAAAATCACCTCTAAATCTCACTAGTTTCTCATTCTTCTTGAAAAATCTATTAATACTTGTTTAATCAGTGATGTTCATGACCTTCTTCCATTTTTTCCCATCCATAAAAAGACTAGTAGCCATGGCAATAATTTCCTTGTTCACATGGAAGGAAATGCCATTAATGGAGACTCTCCTCTCAATCCAGGTATCTTTAAATTGAGATGAAATATTAGCATATTATTATTTTATAAAAAGTTCTAATAACATTAAGCCTTTTATAAATTTTGCATTCTCACAGATCATTTCAATGAAAAATGAAGATGGTTCATTAATTTATCTCAAATTTTCTTTTTTCATAGTATCAAAAAATAAATTATTTGATAAAACATGATGTTTGGCATATTCATTGAGAAAACATAGTTTTTTTTTATTGCATGACTCTATTTCATAAGAAGTGGCTGACCAACACTACCTTCTTTATAAAATTACAAATGACACATGTTTGCATTTTACATGACTGCTTATATTTTATCCTGCAACTATTGTTTTGTATTAGGATTCAATCTTTGTATGGTCTGACCTATGTTTTCTAATTTAGAAAATCCCAGAGCTTATGGATCAACTGTAGTTTCAAATTTTTTGGTGAAGCTTTTTGTTTGTTAATATTGAATTTCTAAATTTTTGCTTTTAAAAACATATTTTGGAATGCCTACTTTCTACTAAAAGTTTCATTTTATTTTATATTTGAGAGGTTCTTGAGTGCTTTTTTGATGCCCTTTCCTTTTAATATTGTAAATGTAAATGTTGTTCTACAAATTACAAGATTATTCCAAACAATGTGCATATAGGAATATAGATTAAAGGATTTCACTTCTTTATTTATTCTAATTACAATATTTGGGAGACAAGAAAGATTCATAAGGCACCATGTACACTAATGACTATGTTGGTCTACTAATTGGGACAATCAAAATTGATACATTTGAAACCCTCTCTTCACTTCTAACATCATTAAGAGGTAATTATGTAGTTTTTGGTTACACACTTATTTCAAACAAAGTGTGATGTAGGAGCATCTTGGGTGTAAGAGCAATCTTGCATCAACCTAAAATATTTCATTTTAGTTGTTTGAATAAGGATTGTCTTAATGTAGAGTTATTGTTTGCGGAGGCTTGCTACTTAGTAAGTTAGTCATACAAGCTTGCAATGTCCTAATTTCAAAGGTGGATATGGATATATCAGCCTATCAGTTGAATCTTAGTGTCATATCATGAGTATTCATATATTTATTATAGATTTTTGGTGTGCAATTTTGGTATAAAAATTTTAGGCTCATTATTGAAGGCCTAAATTTGCCTAGATGAGGCCCAAAAACTCAAGGGATGGGTGCTTGCAAGGATTTGAGCTTGTAGATTGTCAAGCCAATATAACACCTTTTTAGTTACAAGATTGGACATCCCTTACTACCAAAGTACTATACTTATCTTCATTAAATATCAATCCGGGAGTGAACTTGAGATGATGTCTGCAAAGTATATGCTCTAGTTTTTGCCAAAAGTCACTACTACCTTGAATGCAATAACCATTAAGGAAATCTAGTTTATCCAAAGGAAAGACAAATATCAAATGCTTGGAAGGAAATTCTAATTATTTAACCATACATCTATGCACCTACTGCTGCAGGAACAGTGACTGGTTCTATTTCTAGTGGTTGTAGGAACATCAATTCTAAACTTAACTTAGGAAATTGAGTCTAACTCCTAATTACTAAAGTAAACTCCACCTTCTATGTGGGCCCCCATGGAAGAATGAAGGAAAGATCAACTCAGACGAAAGTATAGAAACTCAACAAAGTCATGTATTCATTCAAATATGCAGTATTACAATAACTTGGGAACACAAGATATCTATCAGTTCTATTAATATGCTTACTACCTAACCTCATAGATATAGATGAGGTCTTATTTAAAAGGAAGGAAATACTAGACTCCTATAATTATAAATTCCTCATGAAGGATATTTAGTTACAACTTAAGACTTATGCAAGCATGCAATCGTAAAGACATTAGTTATCTCCTTAAATTTCCATAAATATATAGCATAGAAGATGCTAAATCTGCTCTTTTATCTGACTTAAACAACTTCTAGGATTCTAGGAAATTGCAATAGTTGTTTGCATGTTTAACTGACCTCTTTAATGCTTGGTTTCTTGCTCAGCCACTTTATCAGGTCCCTCTTGTTATTCATTAAAATAGGTCCCTTCTGACTTTGCCACCAAGTCTCCAACTACAATGATGTCATAATGTTTCTCTTTAATACCATCAATTCCTTAGCATTAATCCTTCGCAGTTGTTTTTGATTAACTCCAGCTTAGCTTGTATTCCTGTGATCAACATTTAATGCACACAAAACTTCCCACAAACATTTATTTATATTTATTAACTTATAAAGAAAAAGTATTAATTATTAAACTAACAATTTTTGCAATCTTTTTAGCTGCAAGAAGATCTACCCATATCAAACATTCACGAAGAAAGATTTTTACCACAAAATGAACCCTTCTTTAGATATAATTCCAATTATCATTCTTATGACATATATCCATACCTTATACATCAAAAGTTCAAAATACTATACTTAAAAGATGATAAAGTTTAGTATGTTATAGATAAATTTTCAAAAAAAGGGCCAAAAAGACTTCTATTTCTTTATGCCATCATTTCCCCCCCCCAACCATCTTGATGCTGGTCCCTTCAGTATCTATAGATTTCTAATCCTTATCTGCAACCTAAGATCATTAGCGATCTTCTCCCCTGATTCATGAGCTCTGTAATTAAAATATCCATGATTCTATTTCAATCTTTTCCATTTCTATTCTTCAATAACCATATTATATTTAGCAAATGAATCATACTTTCCAAGCATAGGATGCAAGAGTATTGGTGGTTGGAAATGAAGAGGAACCCAATAACTTTTTTGATTTCTACCTAGCATCATATACTTGGGCATCTTGTTGATAGCCACCTCCAAATTTTGAGGAGAGTGCAACTCCCTTATTTTTAGATCTTCTGATAATCATATCCATCTTTGAGTAGAGGCTCGTATGGCATTAGGGGCAATTGTAGAACAATGCTGCTCCCAATCCAAAAATGCCTATTCTTAGACAAGGTGAATTTTAGTAGCAACACTTTTATTACTATTAACAAAAATCCAATTGAAGAATACCATGTGAGTGTTTTGCACCTTAGGCCGAATGTATAATGGTTCAAAAATTTCTTTTTCCCTATAAGGAGTGGCTTGATTCTCTTGACTGATCTCATTCTGCATCAATGACATAATTTCTCTAAACTATACATCTCCCACATATAATAATGAATTCCAATCCATATCATCTGGAACAAAAAAGTTATGAACATATAACTCATAGAGGAGATTCTATAGAGCCATCAAGACTGATTTGAATGCTACATAAAATTCTTGGGGAGTGTACAAAGATGGGTTCAACCCCTGAGTAATTTGAGACAATTGAAAATTAATCATTTGCTCTTTTAGTAACAGTGTATAAACTAGAGATGGTGACCTACAATTTTCAAGCTCTAGAATGAACTTTGTCACCTTCATGACACATTGCTATAGGTCCATAATTTCACTATGTTTTTCTTCATTTTCTATTCTTTTTCCTTGATAGTTTTGAGCAATTGTTTCCTTTTTAGGTCCAAGTTTTCTTTTTCCATTGAAACTATTGGTGTAAACTAAAGCTGGTTATTAATTGAGTAGAAATGTCTAGTGGTGTATGACAATGGATAATAGGTCTATTATCTTCAAAGTGGTGCTCAAGATGATGGTAGATAAAAGGGTTGACACTTGGACTAGTAGTAGTGCTATCATCGTTGATGATGTTTAACAAAGCTATCATTTTGATGGGTGATAGTGCTATCATCTTGAGGAGGCTGATGAGCAACAGGACTGTCAACTTTTTTTGAAGGCACAATGACTACAAGATAGGGCACAATAGCCATTTTAACTTGAAATGTTTCAATAATTTCCTGAACCATTTCTTGTGCAACGGATGGATATTCCTCTGGTGGTAAATTATCAGTTTCTTCTGCTGGCTATTCAAACCTAGATACTATTTTCTTTGAGAACTCTATGTCACTATTAATGTTAATAGAGCTATTTGGCTTTACAAGAATTTCCTCAAGATCACTTTCATGTTTAGGAGTATGGGTTGTAGGCTTTGAAGACTACACAGGTGTATGTACTAGAGCTTCTGAATCAATAGGTGGAATAGAAGGTTCATTTTTCAAGTCCACCCCAGACAATCTGGTAACTCATCATGGGGTAGAGATTGTTTGCTTAACCTTATCAATAGATTTCCCTTTATTAAGGTTGGGTGTAGCTTCTTGTGATACTAGGGATACTTCTTCTAAACCTTCCTCTGTAGTAGCTATGTGTGATTTTCTCTTTTTAGAGGTCGAGGCTTCTATGATCAAAATTTTCCTTTTCACAGTTTTGGGTACGGACGTAGAAGTCGAAGCTTCTTGAGCCATTTTATATACTACTTTCCTGATTCCTATAGTAGTTTTCTCTCTTGTCCCCATTCCTTTCCCTTTAGATCCACCCCTTTGGGGTCCCACTATCTTAAGTTTTACAAAATCCTCCCATGTCCCCAAGTGCCGCCTAGTCAATCCCCTTTCAACTATGGCCCTAATTAAGCAATGGTGGGATACTGATTGGGTTTTGTGTTGCTATACATAGGTAGCTTGCCTTTTGATAATATTATAAAAGAAACTTGGGAGATTTAGAGGACAATAACCATGCCAAAAACTAATCAAAATTTTGAAATGAACAACATGCAAATAGGAATTCCTCCCCTCACAGGTAAAATACCTTATGATAAATTCAGTAGGATGGATAAATTGAAGAGGGAGAGATAACCATAATTTACCTTGCCTTTTGTTTTCCTCCAGCTGAGGATCTCCATGTACTAAAAATTTATCTTTTGCTTGTCGTGCATCCATGTCCTCTATCCATCATTCTCCATTTGTAGGCAAACTAAAAACTTTTTCTACCACCTCCTCTATAAACTCTATCTAGATAACCTTAGCAGTTGCATATCCATCCCTTAGTGTATTATGAAATTGGAGTGTAATTTCCTGATCAAACTACTTCAAACTGAGATAGTAAGCCAACCAACCTCATTGTTGAAACAAGATGCATATTGCTGGGTTTTCTAGCAAGACTCTCTGATTTGTTGGTTCATGCCGCTAAGGTTCTCCACCCATGTTTTCTTTTTGAAAAAAAAATGCTATAACTAGCAAATTTACTATAAGTGATTGAGAGTGTGGGTGGAGGCTATAGGGGTTTCAACAATGGCATTTTGAAAAGTAAACAAAAGGTTTTAAAATACTTCAACACTTTTCAAACATCACATCCTTTAGTACTTCATGATGACATTTTAATCATCAAAACATAATGAGGATAAAGATCATGCCCAAATAATATGTCATATTAATGAGGGGTTATGTGCTTGTGAAATCATAATTTAATGGTTGGATTTTTTTATTATTTCACACACTTCAGTAGTACAAAGGGGTGCCAGCTCATTACTGAGATTTACCTTGATTTGCATTTATGATTTCAATATTCCTTGCCCCCAACCTATCAAAGATTGGGTCCCACCAAACCTTAAAGATTAAAAATTCTAAAAATTAAAATAACATGCTTTTCTAAATAAATAATAAATTAAATAAATGTAGACGGGTCAAGTGTAATCGACCTAAGGCACAATACGAAGGGTGCTCTGAGTAGTACCATACAATAGAAAGAAGATGGGATGGAATGATGATGGAAAGACAAGAAGATGGGATGGAATGAGGTGGAAAAGAAATGAATTTCAAATGAATGCAATTTTTTATTATTATGGGGGACTTGAAATAAATTCAAGGGGCTACAAGTGTTTGAGTGGAAGATTTAGACGAAGTGGCTACAGGAAGAGATGTTTCTATTGTGTTAAACTATTGAAGAAATTCCTCTTGGGTTGCTGGTTTATGATATAACTTTAGTCGATGCCCATTAACTAGGAGTTTGAATTTGATTGGATCAATTGTCAATAGTTGAATTGCTCCATTGTTAAAAATTGCAACGATTTCATATGGACCAAGCCATCAAGTTTGAAATTTTCCTTGGTGATGTTGATATTGTGAGTCATATAGGAGTGCCCAATCACCAACAAAGAATTCTCTATCTTTAATGAATCTGTTCTGCCACTGCTTCCTCTGACTCTAAATTAATTCTATCTTATGAAGAGCTGACTTTTTCCATTCGACCAACTCATTGAGATGAAAAATGTGATCTTGTTGTGCTATAGGAAGGATTGCTATAGGAAGGATAATATCAAGTTCCAAAGCTATCCGTAGAGTCTTATGTTCAAATTCAATGGGCATGACAGTTTTCTTCCCATATAGGAGCTCAAAAGGTGTAAACCTAGTAGTGGATTTCCATGCTGTTCTATATGCCCATAAAGCTCTAGAAAGTCAAGTTGCCCAATCTTTTTGATGCAATGACACTGTTTTAGTGAGTATATTTTCCAGCTTTTGATTTGTCACTTCAACTTGTCTATTGGCCTATGGATGATATGGAGAAGATTTTCCATGCCAAATATTTTACTCCTCCATGAGTGCAACTATCAGATTAGATGTAAATTGGGGCCCTTGATCTAATTATAATTCTCTTGGAACACTGAATTTGGTAAAGATACATTCATACATAAACTTTTCAACATTATTTTCATGAGGATGCTTCATGGGTTTTGCTTCTACCAATTTAGTAACATAATCAGTGCAAACCAGGATGTAACTCTTCCCTTCTAATGGTGGTTCAATAGGGCCAACAAAATCAATCCCCCGTTTATCAAATGGTGCTACTACTATCTATGCCTGCAAAGGCATTTCATCTATTTTTGTTGGTTGACCCATTCTCTAACATTTTTCACATCTTTTTGTATATTGAGTTGCATCCCTGTGAAGTGCGAGCCAATAATAACCTATATCTAAAATCTTCAATGCGATCTTTTTGTTAGCAAAGTGGCCACCACAAGGTTCATCATGAAAAGCATGAAGAATATCATAAGTTTCATCCTCTCTAAGACATCTTCATGTCACCTAATCTGGTTTAGTATAAAACATGAACCTTGAGATCCATGAAAAGTTAAAACTCTTTTCTGCCAACAACCATTTTTCTTTTGTAGAGAAATGTGAGGGTGTTTTACCAGTGGTTAGGTAGTTGGCAATGTCAGCATACTAAGGGTTTTGTGCTGACAAAAGAAAGAGATGTTCATCGAGAAAGCTATCTTCTATGGCTACAAGATCATCAAGTTTTTGAAGATGAGACAATAAATCAGCTACAACATTTTCTTTACCTAGTTTGTCATTAATGGTAATGTCAAATTCTTGCATTAGTAACAACCATTGAGCCAATTGTCCAAAGATTGTTGGTTTGTTCATCAAATATTTGATAGTAGAGTGATCTGTATTTACAAATATTTGGTACCATGTGATATAATGTCTAAATTTATTTAGAGCATAAATTATAGCAAGCAGTTCTTTCTCTATTACAATGTAGTTATAAGCAGCTCCTTGAAGATTTTTGCTGATATAGTAAATTGCATGTTCTATTGAATCTATCTTTTGGCCAAGTAATGCTCCAATGACATGATCTAAAGAATTAGTATGTATGTGGAAAGGTAACTCCCAATTTGGTCCTCAAAGAACTGGTGCTATTGAGAGGACTTCCTTAAGCTGAAGGAAGGCCTTTATACAATTAGAATCCCATACAAACTCTACATCTTTTTGAAGCAATATATATAGGGGTGCTATATTTTGACTAAAATCTTTGATAAAGTGCTGATAGTATCTTGCATGTCCTAGAGAACTCTTGACTTCTTTTAATTTGGCTAGTATAGACAATGTGTGTATGACCTCTATCTTTTTTGGATCTACTTCAATTCCTTTGGGGGAAATAAAGTGTCCCAACACCACTCCTTCTTGCATCATTATGAAACACTTTTTATTGTTTAAAGACAAGTTGTAGTCTTTACATCTTTGGAAAACCTTGTCCAAGTTTCCTTTGGCTTCTTCAAATGTCTGCCCATATGTGGTGAAGTCATCCATATACACTTTCAAACAATCTGCAGATATGTTAGAAAAAATGCTAATAATAGCTCTCTAGAAAGTTGTAGGTGCATTGCACAAACCAAATGGTAGGACAACATAAGAAAATGTTCCCCACAGATATGTGAATGTAGTCTTGTCTTGATCCTCTGGTACTATCTAGATTTGATTGTAGCCACTAAACCCATCCAAGAATGAAAAGTACTTCTTTCCTACAAGATTGTCAAGAACTTGATCGACAAAAGGCAATGAAAAATGATCCTTCTTGGTAGCTAAGTTAAGTTCTCTATAATCTATGTAGACTCAACATTTTCCTCCCTTCTTGGGAATAATAACCAATGGTGAAACCCATTGACTATCTCAAATAAGATATATGAAGCCAACATTGAGTAACTTTTGCAGTGCATTTTTGATAATATCCCATATTGCTGGGTTTATCCTATGTTGAGGTTGTCTCACAAGTTTGCAATCAGGACTTATATTAATCCTATGAGTATAGAGTGTGGGGTCCAAACCTTTCATATCGGTATACTCCCAAGAAAAAGCATCTTGGTGTTTTTGTAACAGCTATAGGATATCGCGATGTTGTGCTTGAGACAAGGACTTGCTTAAGTTTAGTTCTCTCCCTGGAATGATTGTTGTTTTGACTACTTTTTTAGCTATTGAAATTTGAACAATTGGTTATGAGTCTATCTCATGTGGTAATAGTAAATGTAGAAGCTATGCAAACTCAGAATAATGAAGTTCAAAGGGTAAAGGCAGAATGCTTTCTAAAACACAATCCTGTTTAAAGGTGTCTCAAGTTGTGTTCCATACTCATTCAGTATGATAGAAGAGATGACATCATCCTCTTCTTTAATGCTTACAAATGAGTCCTGTGAGATCATCATCAATTGTTTAATAGAATCTATGTCCATATCAGAGTCACCCATATTTGGCCAGACAACTTGGTCATCCTACAACAAAGGTTGAGTAAGAGAATACAAGGTTAAATTTTTAGTGTTCATCCCATTTGAAATAGTCATTTTTCCTGATTGGCATGCAATATAAGCATCTATTGTTGCTAACCATGGTCATCCTAGAATGATAGGATATCCTCCAGTACTCTTTTTTGGAGAGAGTATTACAAAATCAACTGGATAATCCCATGAATGTAATGTGATAGTGACATCTTCTAACATACTATCAGGAATGATGGTAGAACTATCTACTAACTGCAAGATTGTTGGTGTTTTTCTGAGACCAATGATGTTTAATTTGGACACTACTTCCTTGGTCATTACATTAATGGATGCTTTGAGATCTATTAAGACATTCTACACTTGCACTCCTTGAATGGAAAGGGTTACTACTGGGCTTCCAAGGTTTGGATACTTGGGCATCTTGAGATTATCAAGCATAAGATCAGAAAGCTGACTGAGGACATGGATAGTCTTTGGATCTTTCTTTTTCCTTCCTAGATTTTTAATACAAGCTTCTTTGGTGGATTTTGAATATATAGGTACTTCCTTTATTGCATCAAGAAAAGGAATTTTTACCATCATTTGCTTGAGTTTTTCAAGCAAATCTAGTGCAGCTTGATTTTCATTTGGTAGAATTTGTTTTGTTAACCTACTAGGAAATAGTGATTTCTTGGCTACAAGAGAGACAGTCGTGGTAGATTCTTGAATTGACTTAGCATTTGTATCATCTACTTCTATTATAATGGGCTGCTGAGGTGATGCAAGAATTGTTCCAAATCATAGATGAATATCATTCAAAGTTATGGAATAGCTTTGTTGCTAGGATGAAGGTTTTGCACTATTGGGATTAGGTGCAAGTTGTGTAGGTAACTGTGGCTATTTTGGAGGGGCTGTATTGGTTGTAGGAGGCATTAAGGTTTGCTGTTGAGGGGGCTGAGTCAAGGTTGGTTGATGCTATTGTTGTTGCCAGTTTTGGAGTTGCTGCCAACCTTGTTGAAGTCATTGCCAACCGTGCTGAGGTTGTTGCCATCCTTGGTTAGGCTGCTGCCAACCTTGGTTAGGCTACTACCAACCTTGGTTAGGTTGCTGCCAACTATTATAATTACCATGCTATTGTTGCCATTGACTATTACCACCATAATTATGGAGTGGTTCTTGAGGAATACCTAATCTTGGAGCCCACGACCTTTATTGAGAAACATAGAGGACTTCCTTGTCTTCATCAATTGCCTTGAATTTAGTAGGCACATGCTGTGATTCCAAACTAGCAATAGGCTTGCATCAACAATTGCGTTTCTTCTCTCTATAGTGAGGACAATATTCTACTAACATAATATTAGCATCCTCCTTCTTCCTTCATGCTTGCATGGTGTCCATTTGTATAGCAACATCATTAATGATGGATTTCTTGAAATTTGACAAGAGGTTTGACAATTCTATCTTAGATAATCCAGAATGAGGGGTTTTTTGGAGTAAGTCCCTCAAACCTCATCCCTTTTTTATCGTTGCTCTAGAATAGTTCAAGTAAATGTTCTAGATTTTAGCCTATGTCTTCTATGTAATTTCACCTCTAGCCATTAAGTCTAAGGCTTCCATACTTATGTCATGCACTCCTTTTAGAAAGAGATGCTTTTGGGATTCCTCATTCAATTGATGCTGCGTGTTGTGCTGTAAGTTAAACATGAACTGGGCAACATAGTCCTCCAAAGTCTCATCATCCTTTTGTGACATCTTAAAAATGTCATCTCCTTTTAAATCATGGCCTCTGCAATATTCCTTATATTTATTAAGGAATAGGTTACTCATACTTGGCCAATCTATCATAGCATTGGCACCTAGACTCATGAACCATCTTAAAGTAGCTTCTTTAAGAGTTGATGGAAAAAACTTTAGTTTATGAGCATTAGTGGTGTAGTCATAACTTTGACAAAGAATGTCAAACTCAAAGAGAAAGGTTTCTGGATCTTTAGTGATAAGGCCATAGAACTTGGGCAGGGTAGCTAAGGGTATATTCTTTAGATTTTGGCTACCTTGCTGAGTAGGGATTGGAAAGGGAAAGGTAGGCGGAGCTGCTGCCATTTGTGGATGTCCTAATGGTGGCTAATAAATGACTAGAGCTAATGGATTATCTTGATATTCTCACTCAGCAAAAAGATTATTCAAATGGAAGGATTCTTCAAATGTGGTTGGTGATTGTACTTGATTTTTTGCAAATATGTTCTCAAATAGGTCTTCTTCTTCTTCTCTTTCTTCTCTTTCTTCTCTTCCTTCAGGGTTACGATAAAAAGGATCTTCCTAATTGAAGTTGGGAAGAAATCTTCCAAGGTGGTCTCTTCTATTATGCATGCAAAATACTAAAAATGAAACTAACTAAGTGACTCAATAGTGAATACTAGACTGACACCATCCTCAACAATGGTGCCAAAAATGTCAAAGCCAATATAACACCTTTTTAGTTATAGGATTGGACATCCCATACTACTAAAGAACTATGTTGATCTTCATTAAATATCAATCCAAGAGCGTGAACTTGAGATGATGTCTGCAAAGTATATGCTCTAGTTTTCACTAAAAGTCACTACTACCTGGAATGCAATAACCATTAAGGAAATCTAGTTTATTCAAAGGAAAGACAACTATTAAATTATCGAAAGGAAATTATAATTATTTAACCATACATCTATGCACCTATTGCTATAGGAACAGTGACTAGTTTTGTTTCCAGTGGCTGCAGGAACAATAGTTCTAAACTTAACTTAGGAAACTGAGTCTAACTCCTAATTACTAAAGTAAACTCCACCTCCCACATGGGTTCCCATAGAAGAATGAAGGAAAGATCAACTTAGATGAAATTATAGAAATTCAAAAAATTCATATTCATTCAAATATGCAGTATTACAATAACTTGGAAACACAAGATATCTATCAACTCTATCAATCTGCTTACTACCTAACCTCGTAGATACATATGAGGTCTTATTTAAAAGGAAGGAAATAATAGACTCCTATAATTATGACTTCCTCATGAAGGATAGTCAGTTACAACTTAAGACTTATGCAAGCAGGCAATCATAAAGACATTAGTTATCTCCTCAAATTCCCATAAATATATAGCATACCAGATGCTAAATCTGCTCTTTTATCTGACTTAAACAACTTCCAAGAATCTAGGAAATTGCAATAGTTCTTTGCATGTTTAACTAATCACTTTGATGCTTGCTTTCCCACTCAACTATTTTATCAGGTCCCTCTTGTTATTCATTAAAATAGGTCCCTTCTAACTTTTCCACCAAGTCTCTAGATGCAATGGTGTCATAATGTTTCTCTTTAATACCATCAATTCCTCAGCTTTAATCCTTCGCAGTTGTTTTTAATTAACTCCAGCTCGGCTTGTATTCCTGTGATCAACATTTAATGCACACAAAAATTCCCACAAACATTAATTTATATTTATTAACTTATAAATAAAAAATAGTAATTATTCAACTAACAATTTTTGCAATCTCTTCAGCTATAGGAAGATCTACCCATATCAAACATTCATGAAGAAATATTTTTAACACAAAATGAACCCTTCTTTAGATATAATTCCAATCATCATTCTTATGCCATATATCCATACCTTCTACATCAAAAGTTCAAAATACTATACTTAAAAGATGATAAAGTTCAGTATTTTATGGACAAATGTTCACAAAAAGGGCCAAAAAGAGTTCTATTTCTTCATGACATCATATATTAAGAGTTAAGGATTATGAAAAGTGGTTATAATAGCTAACCAAAACAATAGTTTGAAAGTTATGGCCTTCTAAATTTGGGCCAACCAAAATGCCCAAAATAAATGTCAAAAATGTATTTGGTTGGCTATATGTGTATTTGTAGGGTCTTTTGGCACTAGGTATTAAGTTTGAGTGTTTAGAACTTTTTCGAGCAGCATAACATTTGTTATTTAAGAAGTGCCTAAGTATTGTCTAGGACAACTCTAGGTGATAGTTTACAACTTTGTCTTGTAGATTATTGTAATGAAGGCACCCATGTGGGTTGGCATATTATAATTTTCAATTTTGTAATTCTGCATTTGTAGTGATAATAAGAAGCCCATATTTTGTTCTCCCATATTGTTGTTATTTCTTTGTTTATGTTATGTGTTTAAGCTATTAAGAGGAGCACCTATCATCAAAGTGACACATCCCACCAATTAAGAATTTTGTTCCACTAGAAGATCTATTGACCATATTTGTTCTTTAAACTAACTTGAGAAACCAAGGAAACATAAAACCACTTCATGACACATAAATAAAAAAGAAAGAAACTTGTAATATTCATTCCTATAATCTTGTAGATTACTTGCGTTCATCCTAGAAATTGTGCTCCTTCATAATACAAATCAAAATTTAGAGACATATGCAAACCTTGTTAAATTAAATCATTTGAAGTATCAAGGACAGGGAAAACATAATGAATAGAACAATCCAAAATAATTAGGATATTACCTATAAGTACAAACATCAAGACATTGGTTCGATTCTTGCATAAGTAATATAGAAAATACTCTTTGATACATCCTTACTTGCTCCTCACAGAAATTGTAATTTTCTCTAGCTAAATTTATTCAAGTAGATTGGTATAAATGATAGCAAGTCCAAGCAAGTTGGGAATAAACAAGACTACTTAAATGACATGAAGAAAACAAATGCCATTTACAAAGCAAGAAAAAAAGATTAAATCACATCGGTACAATAAGTATATACAATTAGTGGGTAGCTTCTCTTTGATTGATCTTAATTGGACATTAATAAATATTGTGAACAACTCAAGTGAAATTAAGAAAACATTTTAAAGTTTATGCGAGAAATCTATTGATAGTCATTTATCATTTTGAAAAATTGTTATGCAATTTTTAATCTATTGCTTGGTTGCATGCATTTTAGATTTTTTGAATGATCTTATACAACAATTGAGTGTATTTTTTTTTCAATGTAGCTTTTTATTTAATATTTTTTTAATTGCTTGCATATTGGTTTTTTTATTTACTTAAAAAATTCAAGTTCCACGGTATCAGTATTGATATCCAACCAGAGCTTTCTAAACCCAGTGCATGTAATGTTAAGTAGTTGATTCAGAACCAACATAATACTGCCCTTGTGAGATACATTTTGAAAAATGTTCAAAATTAGAACATTTAGATGTGCTACATAAAAAACTTAAAATATGAATATATGATGAATAATTTGATACATTGTATCAGTTCTGAAAGATGACTAATGCAATTTATAAAATAATGCAAATGACAAAACAATTGAAAGATTTAAATGACAGAAAGAGTTTACCAATCAATATTAAAGATGTTCATTCAATTAAAAAATATAGTTCAAGAAGTTTGTTAATATGTATTCATGAAATTACTCTTGTTAGTTTGTAATGAAAAGAAGAGGAGATTGAAAATTTCTATGGTAAGGAGAAGAAAACATAGAAGAATACAAATACAAAGAAGAATAAAAAATGAAGAAGAATCCTATCTAGAAACACATTATAATATGAAATCGACTTATCACAATGAAATTAAGGTGTAAAAAATCTAACATTTAAATCCTCAATTTTGTACTATGCTATCAACCTTTCCAATAGACTGCGTGCACACAAAACAATGTCATTAAGACTTAGGAATGACTACTTGTCTAACTATCATTTTGTCATATGTAATTTGAAAACCATTTGAACCACATACTTTGAATTTAGTACATGCATATAGTTATTTCAAAAAGATCTCCCTGAAAGATGAACATTTCAATATTTTTTAATGTTAAGGAGGAAAAGTAATTAATGGAAAACATACATAACATGTATATAAAAGAAAACCATGATGGGTTCAAGGATAAATAAAAGATAGAAAACATTTAATTAAAAAAAAAATCAAATTTTAAGGTCATTTGGTAATGAATTGCCTCACAAAACCTTTTATCTGGAACATTTATTTTCTATATTGAAAATGGTTAATTGTGGGCAGGCTTTTGATAGTGAATATAATTTTCAGTCTATGAATTAGATGCAAGCTTTTGGTAGAAAATGTGTAGGTGTTTTTTAAATTATTCAGTGATTCAAAGTGTCAATTGAAAAAATACATGGACATTTTCTTCCAAAATCTTGGATATAATTCATGGACTGAAAATTTTATACATTCAAGATGCCCTCGTCATCAGTCTTACTGTCAGTAGATGAGAATGATGAGTGTTGATGCATTAGGACAAATCTATAAGTACCTAAATAAAATCACAAATAACATGATTGCATGAAGATTTTTGAAGCTTGTTACAATGATGAATATGATGGGATCAAATGTCTTAGGGTTGAATGTTTTATCACCTTGAAATGCTTGATCAAGTGCCCTTGAATGCTTATGATAATGTTGAGATGAATGGATTAAAAATGAAAGAGATGGCCTTTTTTTATATACTTGATGAAGGGTACTCTCTCCAATTAAACAAATACAAAATAGAAATAGAGAAATAATAAGAAGTTGGAATAAAATAAAGTAGGCATTTTATTATCCCCATAAGTATAAAATTGATTTTTTTTTTAGAAATAAAAAATTTAAAGGCACATGGGCATTTTCCTTACAATATTGTAAACCATACCTTGCACCAACATAGTAGAATATTCATAGACAACCTCATGAGCCTTATTTATATAGGTAAATTTTTGCCGCCCAAGAAGATTCTTGAAATATTAATCCTAGACCTTGAAGTTGACCAACGCTAAAATATTATTATTATTCATATTTTTTTACATTAGAGTAGATCCCAAAAACTTTTAAAACTCAAAATAAATTTTAAAAGGATTTCATTTTTTCCCATTTCAAGTGGCTCAAATTTTGAAGACCACAACTCATCACTAGTTCCCTTCATTGACTAGTATGAGCCCATTTCATAAATGCTACAAACTTCTCTATAGCGCTTGACTCACATAAGTTCTAGGAAGTTGAGGTTGGATTTCATTCTTTCCCATTTGAAGAGGCTCAACTTCCAAAGGCCACAACTCATCACCATTTTTCCTAATTGGCTATTATGACCCCATTTTAGAAATGCAATGAACTACTCTATAATGCTTGACTCACACAAGTACCAGACACTCAAGGTTTGACCCCTTTCTAGAGCCCTCTAATTCTTCAAAAATAAGTTCAAAGATTTTATACCTTGCTACTAATACCAATTTTTTTTACTAACTTGACAAATCAACTTGATATTGCAATGAAACTTTGCTGACACAGTGATATATCTAGAATGAACTCTCATTGAAGAAATTAGAACATTCTGAGCTCAAGAAACCAATTCACTAAAAATAGTAAGCCTCCAAAAATAGTAACTTTGCACTAAGATAGATCATATTGAAAGACAAATGAAATGGGCGATACAAGATTGTCCTTACACCCATGATGTTCCTACATCAGACACCCAAGGTAATTTGAGAAGTGATCGTGTTACATATTAGCTGTTTTAAGGAAAACCAACATGGTTAACCTCCTCCCTTATCAACCATGGTGAATCTTTAATAGATCATCCTTTCCATTTGACCAAATATTCTTTATATATCATGTTTCTTGTGCTTCTACCAATATGAGTGTTTAAAATTCCTTTGATCTCTTTTGGAGCTGAAGTAGTTACTAGAATACTCTACTGTAATTCAATGACCTCATAGTAACACCTCCTTCATGATACTCTACCAGATCTAAAATGTTAAACATTGGTGGAATATTTAGTTCAACAAGAAACTCTATTTCATATGCATTTCTTAAATCCCCACTTCATTAGTATCCTGCATGGTCCAAACTTATTCGTCTTCAACTTATTATATATTCCTACTAGGAATCTTTCCTTTCTCAAATTAACCATGACTTCATCTCTAACATGAAATTCCTTATGCTTCCTTTTCTCATCTATCTTAGCTTTATATAGTGTATTCATCTAAGTAATGTGCTTCTTTGGTACCTCAAGAATGTTCTCCAAGTGTTCTACAAAAGGTTCATCTTTTCTACTACCTGCCTCCCCTTTTTCCAACTTTCCTAATTTAGAAGAAATTTTGGGACTACTTCCATGTACAATCTAGCATGGTGATTTACAAGTGTTCTTATTGATAGAATTATTGTATGCAAATTCTACATGTGGTAAAATTAAAATCCATCCCTTTAGTTTTTATCTCCAACCAAGAATCACAACAAAGTTTTAAGACTCCTATTTACCACTTGTATCTATCCATCAATTTTTGGATGATAAGATGAAATGAAATTCAAATATATCTTTGACTTCTTCCACAATGTTAGCCAAAAGTATCTAACAAACTTGGTTCTCAATTAGAAACTATTCTCTTATGTAGACTTTGTAGTTTGACCACTTCTTTAAAAAAAAATTTTGCGACATGAACAACATCATTAGTCTTTTTGCAGGGATTAAAATGTGTCATCTTTGAAAACCTATCAACCACCACAAAAATGTATCATCTTTGGGTCCTTGGAAAACCAAGAAAAAGGTCCCAATCAATATCCTCCTATGGCTTCTCTAGTACATGCAATGGATGATATAAAGATGTAGTCTAATTGGCTCTTTTTTTCCATTTGACATAATTTTCAAATATATACAAACTTCTTGACATCTTGTTGCAACTTTGGCCACTAAATTTTTTTACTAACTAGAGAAATTCTTTTATCTTGACCAAAATATCTAGCTTCTTGATGAGATTCTCACTCATAGAACTTGTTGGAATGGAAAAGTGACTTTCTCTCAATAGCATACCATCATGGATGATGAAATCCAACCATCTGTTTATGTCTAGAGTAATAGGTTTTGTACAAGCTTTCAAAGCTCCACCAAAAATAACATCCTTAATATATAAACTATTCAATTACTTGAACAAAATAACCTCAATCTACATCTATGATAGAAAAAAGTCCCTTGCTTAGAGCATCTACAACCTTGTTAGAACTCCCATTCTTATTTTTCAAAATAAATGTCTAACTTTGTTAAACATCAACCAATTGCAAATGCCTTTAATTCAACTTTCCTTGACAGTTCAAATATTGCAAAGCTTTATGATAAGCATACAAAAATCCTTAGACAAAATATAATGTCTCCACTTTTTCAGTATAAAAATCCTGATCATAAATATAATATTTTCTTTTGTCATCATTTAAATTTTCACTGAAATAAGAAATAGGTCTACTTTCTTGGCTCCAAACAACTTCAATTGCATTGCCACTAGTATCATAATCTACTTGAAACACCTAATTAAAATTTGGAAGTACTAAAATAGGTTGTTCTATAACTTTGTATTCCAACAATTTGATTTTTTCTACTATTGTAGTCCACATAAGCTCTTTCTTATCCCCTCTTATTAGTTGACTTAATGGGCCACAAACCATGTTTATATGTATGATAAACTTTCTATAAATGTTAGCGAAACCATGAAAAAATATGACCTCACTAGAACTCATTTCAATAGGCCATTTGAGGATAATCTTCCCCTCCTCTAGGTCTAATTTTAGACCTTATATTGAAACTAAAAATCCTAGATACACTAACTCAATCAATAAACTACATTTATCTAGATTAGTCAACAATTTCTCTTTCATTAGCCTTTGAAACACCTTACAAATATAAATTATATGATCTTCCAATGTCTTACTAAATATCAAAGTATCATCCAAATAAACACTGCAAAATTTATCTAGAAATTCTTTCAATACCTCATTCATGAGCTACATGAATGTATTTCATGCATTGGTTAGTCCAAAAGGCATAACTAACCACTCATACATGACTTCCTTTGTCTTGAAGGCTATCTTCCATTCATCTCCTACTTTGATCAGGATCTAGTGATATCCACTTTTTAGATCTATTTTTGTGAAATACACTTATCCACTCAAACAATCTATCATATCGTTCATCCTAGAAATGAAAATTTGTACTTGATTGCAATTTTTTTAGAGCTTTATAATTTATACATATCCTCTGTTCCCCATCTATCTTTGGTGCAAATACTACTAGTACATCACATGGGCTCAAACTCTCATGATTCAACTATTTGAATGATTTAGAACAAATGAGAGGGATAGGGGTGAATCAATTATCCTGAGGTCTAGATGTACCAATTAAAATTTTTAACTCTTCAAACAACTTAGATCTATTCATTAAGTAGATCAGTCTATAGCAATATATCAGTAACATAAACTTGCAGTCCACTTTCCCAATAATTAAAAACTTGTAAAATGTAAAAAATTAATAGTAAAACATCTCAAATAACACCCACACAAGTATGACACCAAATTGAATGAGGAAACCCAATGTGGAAAAAACTACCAGCAACATGTCACCAATTTTTTACTCTTCTAAAGTGATCCTTGTTAGGAGTGAACCATGTTAAAGGTTACAATACACACTATTAGGTGTGACCCTTCTAAAGGATTTAATAACCCTATTAGGAGTGACCTTGTTAGAGGACTTAAGAAAATTCTAGTAGAATGTCACCTTTATTAAAGGATTTACAAATGGCTGTTAGGTTAACCTTGATTAAAGGATTTCCAATGATACATTGGTTAAACAGTAACAACATGTTGATTTGAATAAATATAACTCACTTTGCAAATAGTGATCACAAATTTTGTCCAAAATTTGATTCATTGAATGAAATGCATTATAATCTCCATTATTGATTGGCTTGGCAACCCTTAAAGTAATCACTCTTCACCTCAACACATCACTATTCAACCTTCTACTCAAATTTGCCAATAAATAGAATCAATGACTACTCCAACCTTTCTAGGTCTTGTCACCTCCACCAACCCATTATTTTTTGGATCATCCCTTATGCCTCCTTAAATAGGTAGCTTGATCTTTTGCCTCTTAAACACCACCATTGATCTTAGGGTTAGGTCAAATTCTTCCATCTTTTCATTTCCTCTATCCTCTTCTAGAAACTTCTCAAAACTTCTCTTTGAATCCATGCATAGAGATACTCAAAAATGATTTCCCTTGCATTAAATGTGCCAACTCATCAATCCTTATCTTCAACATGCTTTTCATATTCCAAGAATTCAACTATGTTAGTTAGGGATCTCAATTCCTTCACAAACTATAAAATTCTATCACTTGACCAACACTATGTTCCTTTGCCTTGGCCATAACTAGATAACTCGTCAATACTATCTTCTTTTGCTCATTGTTAGCCTTATTTTGAGTCACCATTATTTTATTTTTCTATGTTTTCTTTAGCATGCTCAAGTTAGCTATTGAAACCATCTCCCTTGATTTCATGTTCCCCCAAATATCATCAAACATCATATGAAGTCACATTGTGCTATCCGTCACATCTTTATACTTTGAACCTCTTTGAACCCCTTTGAACCTTAGTTTGAAGTAGTTTAAAGAAGTTCAACCAAAGGATTTTGTACTGACTATTTTCCTATAGGTGGGACTTGCTAAGTATTATAAAGGTATTCTTTTGAAGCACTTCGAACTCCTTTGAATCTCAGTTTGAAGCAGTTCAAAATGGTTCTACCATTGAAGGATTTTGGGCAAAAAGTGTAGATTTCTTGAAGGTTCCTAATTCTCAAGGAATTAATTGATATGTTAAGGGGTAATGATTTGGAGTCATGCTTTAATTTCAAACACGAGAAGAGTTATAATCATGACTTGGATAGGGAAATCTTTCACCCAAAAAATAGATTGTTTGTTAAAGGAAGGTAATCATCGCAAGGAAAACCACAAAGGAAAGTTATTAAATGAAGAGATCTTGTCATGGGTTTTCCAACGTGTGAATTTGGCCACAACTAATTTTCCATGAATGGCTCATTATGAGGGCATACTTTTGCTTGTATGTTCTCCTTTCCTTTTAAAGAATACAAATTCCTTCTTTTTGTTTGTCATGTGAAAGAATGAATTGACTGAGGAGAGGTAGAAAGAGAAGGAAAAAGGTCTAAATTTTCTCAGTGAGCTACAAGTGAGAGTACAGAAAATCCTTCTCTTTGTTCTATCCTCTATGTGCATTTCAAAGAAAGAATCAATATTGGGCTTTATTTTCCTTGCTAGAAATGAAGGATGTTTTGCATTTCTTTAGGAATGTTTCAAGTTTAGAATGTAAAAAAGCTGTCATTTTTAAGACTAATTTGGAGGGTGTTAAGGTCAAAAATTGCAAGCTAATTTTCTTAAGCAAGCCAATGAGGCAAATGGTTGTCTAGGAATTCTAACCAGTGGTCTAATTGAAGCTATAACTTTTCCCTCTGCTCTATTGAGTCCTAAATTACTTAAGCTTTGTATCACTCACTACAATGTAAGGACTAAAATAATTTTGAACAAGAATGGAGAACTTGTGTTATCTATTTCTAGGGAAACTATTTCCTCTACTCCAAAGGGATAGGGTGTTAGAAGATTTTAGGAAAGTGCATGACGTGCTAATAGAGAGTGTGCAATTAGCTTAAAGAAGGCACCAATGCCAAGGTTATCCATAGAAGCCCAAAAGTTAATTCAAAACTATAGGAGCTATTTTATCCAGTTTCTTGAATTCACCTATTTGAGGGTAGGTGGAAGAAGAACCGATGAAACTGCCTCGCTATGTACTTAATTATTTTATCTTAGCCAATGTCTACAGACATTTGTTCTTAGTGATTAAAGATAACTTGCCTCAAGAGAATTGGGAATCAATTTTTCCTATCAAACTTTGACATTTAACCTACAACAACATGATTTATGCCTCGATCATTGGAAGCAATTTTCTTGGTTTTAATTTTAAATCCTATAAGGGAAGGAGGGATTTTGATAGCAAAGGATTTGTAGCCCAAGTTCTTGGTTCAAAAGGCCAATCATCTATAGTTCCACATTTAGAGGATTTGTGGTAGGATTTGAAGAATGAAGAGGAAGTGTTAAGAAGAGACCATTCAAGATTACCACTTCAAAAAATTAGTTCCCTCAAGCTAAAGTTTCAATTAGAAGAAGTGGTTGAAGATGGCTTAGACATTGTCAAACCAATATGGGAAGAAGCGAGTCAAAACAATTAGAAGTGGATTGGAACCTAGAAGAAAAAGATGATATAAATTTGAGAAGCAAATCCATCTTCACTCACACATATAACTAGCTAAGGAGAAGAAGCATGGGACTGTCAATGAACAACAAATTGGAAAATCTCCAAAAATGATTTCTTTTTTTGAACCACTCACTTTTGACATTCTAGTTTCATCTCTAGTTGTAGGTAGTTCATTAACTCCTAATAGGGAGAAAATAATGCCATCTCCTACATAAAACATGACCTCTAGAACTAGGTCCAACACCAAATTTGAGGCATTCATGCAGTAGGAGATTCAAAAAGAGAAGACAATGGCTCAAGGAAAGGGTCTAGGTAATGGAATTAGTTTTTAAAATAATCTTGATGGTGATGTGTAGCTAATTGAAGCTCCTAAGATAGACTAGCCCAAGTTCATGACTCCTACCAAAGAAGCCTAAGGAATCTCCACTACTCCCATTATCCCATCTTGGTTGTCCAATTCAATCAGCAAGAAGAGGAACCTACAACTTGCGTCTACACTAGTAATGGATATTGTCACCAAATATGTAGCCCACGACTCTAAGATTAAGAAATTAAAAAGTGATGCTCATCTAATCAAAGATATAGTAATTAGGAAAATAACAAAAAAAGTGGCCACATACAAAAATAAGAATAAATCTAGGGAAATTGATACTGAAGGTCTTAAGGTCACCATTATAGAACTAGGAACCATTAATAGAGACATAGGTAACTACTTTTTCAAGTTCTCTACAAATCACATGTTGACCCAATCAGAAAAGGATAGTAAATAAAAGAAAGAACTCAAGGCACTGGTGATTACCATGACCACTTATATAGATTCATTAATGAATCTTAGTGCTCTTCTAGTGGCTCAGACCCCATAGTCCTTTGATCCTAATTTTGCAAATAGACAGCAGCTAGTTAAACAAATGCAGAGGGAAAACTACTCTCAGATTTGATGCAAGACTGGGTAGCTTCCATAATCAAATAAAATAATAAATTTATCTTAGATTTCACTACTACATGCATTGAGGGAGAAACACTATTGGGTAAGATTCAAACCCTCATACCAGGATGGGAAGCCAATTGAAATTGATGTTAGGCCATCATTTTTTAGGTTAATGAAGTTGAAAAATATGGAGTACTAAAATTTCTTGGTGAAAATCCTATAAAAACTATGGATTCATGCATGCTATTCATCCTAAAAAGTCATATGGGCTAGAAGGAATCTATCTACAAAGAAGCCGTTGAGGAAATGCAATTAATTGAAACTAAGATTGTCAAGATGCACAAAGATCTCCTAAAGGATATGAATGTTGAAAATACCATAGGGATTCCACAATTCAAGGATGGAAATATGGACTCTGAGGTGTTGACAAAAAGCTTCAATGATGTAATAATGAAGATCAAATACAATGACACACCTACAACCAACAATTTCACTATGCTAACAAACATCCAATCTATGTTATACTTAAATAGGAATCTCATGCCATGGAAAAGTCAAAATATTAAGGAGTTCAAATGGCAAAAGGATGCCTACAGATCCAAGTTGTTGAGCTTGAAGAACACGTACTCCCATGCAATATAGGAATTCATGAATACCTTTAGGAGTTGAAAGTTGGTGAAGAAAACCATGGCTAATAAAGAAAAAATTGGTGATGAATTTTAACCAAATCAGTTACTTTCTATTTATTTTTGGAACTGTTTCAAAAATTGTCTTTACTTTTTGTAACTATTTTAACTAAAAGTCTGGGCTTTAAGGGAGGCCTTTTTGGATATGTAAAAACTATAAATGCTGGAGCACTTAACTAGTTAAGGGTTACAGATTAGAAGACTATAATATACTTTGATAAAGTTAGTGTTGTTTGAAGTTAATTAGATTGAAATAGTGATAGACAAATAAAATATATATAAATACTCTTTCAAAAGACTATGTGCTGAAGAAAGTTTTTGAATATATATATCTATCATCTTCTACTATGCTTTAAAACTTGGTGTTTGAAGTAGTTTAATCATTTTACTTTGTAAAATTTGATAATTATGTGTATGTGATATTTGCTACTATTTCTTCGTAGCTTATGTTGATTATTTTCTTGCATAATTAGATTGAACTATAGTGGTATTTAGTTTTCAGCTAGATTGTTGCTGATGAAAAGACTATGGGATTTTCATTTATTTCTATAAACAAACATGTGGATTGTTACCTCAGTACCTAAGAGTATGTGAGAGTCCCTTATGCACTTTTAGGTAAAAGTGCACATTTAATTATTGTTAGTTTCCTTGAGTTTATTGATAAATTTTACAAAGGGAGCTGTACCTATAAATGCAGAGGGAAAAAAAATGAAGTTTTCCCAACTGTTGTGAATATTTTTGGATTTTCCATGTCCTAGGTATAGAGTAAATTATTGTTTAATAAAAAAAGACAATCTATTCACTAATAGATTTTTGGCAACTCTACTAGGGAGAGTCCCTAGAGAAAAAGGACTAAGCCCTGTGAAGTAGTAATGAATTACAATGGTAGTTCCAAGTGATCATGTATTTCCTATTTTGCAGCCTAATCTCATATTTGAAGACACATAGGAAGACATAATCACTAATTTGACATCTGCTACCTGGATGTTATGCTAGAATAACCAACAACTTCAACAAGCATTGAATGTGCTTGAAAGGGAGGAAGAGCATGCTAAACTTTTGAGAGGCATGCCAGAAGTCCAACATGAAGCAATGGTTAATAGACTTTCTCAAGTGCCTATGAGACCCTAGGAAAAGGGGTGAGAAGTAGACCTACTTGCTAGTAGGTATACAAGAGGAGAAAGACAGAAGGGGATTTTAGACAAAAACTTTGAACTTTTAAAGAACTTGAATTTCTTACCTAATTTTAACAACCCAAAGAAGAAAAGAACAAAATCTTGTAGTAGACCCAATTCTCTACCCAAGCATTCCCCTATCTCACCATTGGTGTAATCCTTACTTCCATTGAAAGCTTTGGTCCCTTCCCATTTGAATATCCAACCTTTACAAAATATATTACCAAACATGGCTGTCAACCAACCATGGGGGTAGAATATAAGTCCATTGAACCTTGGAGTCAACCTTGCAACATTACCCAAAGGTGCAACCAAAATTTTGCCTAAGTTTAGTGGGGATGGAAAAATTTCTATAGATGATCACTTGAGTGGCTTCCACATGACCTATGGAGTCATAAGTGTTCTTACTTGAGAAATTTCTATTAGGTTGTTTGTTCAAATGCTAACTGATGTTGTCACAAATTGGTTTAACCACCTACCCCATCATTCCATAACTAGATGGGAAAATATGAAAGCAATGTTCGAAACTAGATTAAAGACCCCTGACATTGAATGCTCCCTATTACTTCAGCTAAGTCAATTGAAGAAGGAAATGCACAAAGCCATGAGGGAGTTCATAGAAAAATTCAATACATTGATTGAGAAAATCCTCATTGCCTCCAAACCAAATGGGGAAAATAAAATAAAATTATTTGTTAATGTAGTTCCCCTTAATGTGAGTTTTCACCTCATTAAAGATGCAATTTCTAATTTAGTGGCTACTCAAAGATTGGCTATCCAATTAGAAGATGCATTGATTACTGTTGACAAATAGAGAAGAAATGTTCAAACTTTTGGGCCTGCTTCTACCTCTACCCCCATAGACCCTTTCACATAGAGGTTAATGAATGACATAGCTATGTTGAAAAGGAAATAGAATAGACCTCATGGTACTTACCAATCCCCCTATCAAGACGTTAATAAATGCCAGCAACAAAAAGGTCACGGTAAAGCCCCATACTTGAGAGCTTCTCAACCATGGTTGCAAATTGAGGGAGCACCTAAGGAGACTATGTGTTCCCTCCATTTGATTATGGACCATGATGGGAAAACTTCCACATACTAATTGAGATGTGTTCAACTAGAAAAAGATTCCCATGGTGTTAAATCACTAGTTGTAAGTGAAAGGACAGAAAGTGAGGATGAAAACACTTATTTTCTTGAATATGAATCTAATTTAGAAAGAGGGGGAGATGCCTTTGTGATGCTCCAAGATCTGGCTTGCACTTTCATGACTGGAAACCAAAGAAATTAGAAACCTTATCTTGGAACTAACATTACTACTTTAGGTTCTAAAGGAAAGGAACACGTGCACGGTGACCCAACAAAGAATACAAATTTTAAAATATTATCCATGACAGAAACAACTGCTGGTACATTTTATTTTGACATTTTATATTTTTGTAAATCCTCTTCCATATCCATTTCTCCCACAAAATATCTAAGAATGAACCCTAAAGAGTTGGATAAGTCAGTTCAGAATGTGAAAGGGGTACCTATTACTAATGCCTAGTTTGCTAACCAAATGATTGAAAATAAAATATCTCTAGAGAAACCAATTTTCATATCTAAAAAATATATAGAGCATTCCTCCAACATGAAGCTAGTTATTAATGTTGTAGAAGGAGAAGTAGAAGAAAGAAAACCAAATTCTTTCTATGTATCTTTGCTACTAAATGGACAAAAGCTCAATAATTGTATTATAGATTCAAGAGCCTTTGACAACATTATGCCAACCCCTATTGCTAAGGCCCTCTACTTGGATCTCACTAAAACTTATAGATGTTGCTATTCCATGGATGGAAAGCAAGTCCCCCTTGTTAGCCAGGTGAAAGATGTACAAGAAGTCCTTTATGCTTGTCCAAATAAGAGACTGAAATTGACCATCTTAGTAGCTAACATACCAGCTAGTTATGGGATGTTACTCAGTAGAACCTTTTGTAAGGATATGGGTGGAGAGATCAAGATGGATTAGTCTAAGGTTTATATCCTAGTGGGTAAAAAGAAGATAAAACTAGAACCAGAACCTAAGAATAAATACATGGTGGTGCCCTTAGACAATTCAAAAGCCCAAATATTATATCAAGAGTGCCAGTTTGGAAATTATGTCATTTTGCCTGATGATAAACCTAAGGAGGATAATATAAGAAAATGTAAGGAGACTCTATGGATTTTGGAATTCAATGGTAGCTGGTCTAATTCAAGGTTAGGGGTAGGAGTTGTTTTGATTTCCCCCTTAGGAGAAGTGTTTCCTTTCTTATTTAAATTGGATTTCACAATATAAATAACACCATAAGAAGCCAAAGAAAAGAAGATAAAGCAACTGATAGTGAGAGGCAATGCTAAACTTATTGGAAAGCAGGTAAGAAAATAGTTTGCTATGAAAAATGATAAGTTGAGGCACTATAGAAATTTTTGTGGGATGAGATTGAATCTTTTAATGCTTTCTCTATAGAATTTGCACCTCACTCTCAAAATACAAAAATTAATTCTTTAACTGTTTCGGCTTCTTTAATATTACCACACTTAGAGTTCAAAAGTGACATGTATAGAATTAAAATCATTTATAGACCAAGAGTCCTAGATAATGTAAATCATTAGTAGGTCTTTAATAATAATGTGTAGTTAAGAGATTTTATTGAGTGTGCTGGAAATTTCGCTAGCATTTTCTTTGAAGGTTCAAAAAAAGACAGCAAGGTAATTGGAGAGGAGTTGGCTGAATCAGGAGAAATTATTCAATTAAAGGTAAATAGAATTCCAAAGGGGTTAGTTTCTCTGGAACATCTATTTGGAAGGAAAGATGATAGTAATATCTCGAGAGAAAATGATCTCAATAAAAATCTAAAGGAACATGACAGGGTAAACATTGGGAATGAAGAAAATCCAAAATGGATCTCCATTGGCTAGACATGCTTAGGGAAGGAAAAAGATAGTTTTCTTAAACTTCTCGCCAAGTACCAAGATGTCTTTGTATGGAGATATGAAGATTTGAAGAACATCAGAAATGGAGATTTCAGACACTACATACCTCTAAAACCTAGGGTAGTTACTTTTAGGCAAAAGCTTAGAAACTATAACCCCAAGGTGTTTGAAGCGATTTATAAAGAGGTAGAGAAAATGTTAAAGGCCCACATAATATATCCAATTCATCACTTGACTTGGATAGAAAATATTGTCCTTGTGAGAAACAAAAATGGTGAAATAAGAATCTGTGTGGATTTTAGAAATTTGAATCAAGCCAGTCTTAAGGATAATTATGTGCTCCCCACTATGGATCATGTTCTTCAAATAGTTGCTAGGTCTAAAGTCATGTCAATGCTCGACAGATACTTTGGATATAACAAATCATCGTTTCACTTGAGGACCAACACAAAAAAACCTTCATAACCCGCTTGGGGCACCTTTCCTTATAACCAGATGCCATTTGGTCTGATCAATGTAGTTGTGACTTTTCAAAGAGCAATGAATTATTACTTTAAAGAATTGAAAGATAAAATAATTTTAATATACCTTGATGATTTGATCGTATATTCCAAAAGGAGGAAACACCATTTAAGAGATTTGGAGGCGGTGTTGAACTAATGTAGATAATACAATATATCTCTCAATCCTAAGAGGTTTGTATTATTTGTGGAAGAAGGAAAATTTCTCAAACACATTGTTTCAAATAAAGGTATAAGAATTGATTCGAACAGAGTGAAGGTTGATACAACAATTAACCCTCCCCATCAATAGATGTGATTTAAAGTCCTTCTATTGTTAGATTAACTTCTTGAAAATTTTTATCCCTAAATTCTTTGAGAAAGTGAGACATATGCTGAGCACGATGAGTGAAAAACACCCTTTCAGATGGCAGGAAGAGGGTAAGAAAGCTTTTGAAGATATTAAAATAGCTATTTCAAAGACCCCTATGTTTCTAAGTCCTAATTTTAAAAGGGATTTTATTATTTACTATCACACTTTAGAACATACTCTATCAAGTATCTTAACTCAGAAGGATGATAAAGAAAATGAGGCCCCAATTTCTTTCACAAGCATTTCCCTAAAGAAACATGAATTGAATTGCACTAAAATGGAAAAATATGCATTTTCTGTGGTGAAGGTTGTAAAACAATTTAGATATTACATCTTGCATTCTTAGTCAATTGTTTATGTACTTGAAATAGTAGTGAAAAGTGTACTAACTCAACAAGAAATCAGGATAAATAAAAGAGCAGTGTGGGTGGCAAAGGTTCAAGAGTACGATTTAACCATCAAACCTATCTCCTTGATAAGAGGACAAGGTTCATGTAAATTAATAGCTGAAAATAAAGAATCATTCCCTGAAGACACTAAAGTAATGCCTTCAATTTTTTTGGTAAGTTCAACAGATCCCTAGTTCTCTAATGTAATATACATTTTGACATATGGTGAATGCCCCACAAATATGAGTTATAAAGACAAATACAATCTTCGAATGAAGCCAACAAAACATTTAACTTCTAATGGTGTGTTGAATAAAAGAGGAGTGGATGGAACCTTTTTGAGATGTATGGACAATGAGCAATAGAAAAAGTTGTTGGAACTATATCATTTAGATGTTTGTGGGGGACATTTTTCATCTATTGTAATTGCTTTCAAAATCCTTAGAAACTACTTCTACTAGCTGGGTATGTTTAAGGATGCATATTATTTTGTGAAGAACTATGAAAGGTAGTAATTGATGAACCTTTCCAAAAATGGGTTATCGATTACATAGGGCCATTAAACCCCCCAACTAGTGCTGGTCATGTATACATATTGACAGCTATGGATTACTTCACCAAATGGGTGGAGGCTGTACCAACTAAAAGGTCCAACTCATAGGTTATGTGTGAATTCTTAGTTGAATACATATTTATTAGGTTTGGGGTCCCTCAAAAGATAGTGGCTGACATGCAACCTATTTTTCATTTGAAGAGATCTCTCTTTTCTATTATGAACATGGTGTATCATTAACTCACTCCTCAGATTACTTTCCTCAGGGAAATGAGCATGCATAATCTAGTAACAAGGTCTTGATTTCTATAATGAAGAAATTGTTAGTTGATAATGCCTGCAATTGACATAAAAAGATGTATGAAGCATTATGGGCTGATCGGATGACTCCTAAAAGAGCCATTGACATGGCCCCATTTGAATTGGTTTATGGAGTAGGTGCTCAAGTGTCCTTGTCTCTAGAATTGTCTACCACAAAATTACAGTCTATGATCGAGGATGGTTTCTTCCAAGACTTTAGAAAAAAGGGTGATTTATGGAAGAAGAGAGAAATAAACTTGTTGATCATATTACTAAGCATACAATGAAGGTTAAATAGATTTTTGACATGAGAACCAAAACTCACAATTTCCTGAAAGGGGATGAAGTTATTTTGTGGGACAAAAGGAGAGAGCCTAAAGGAATATATGGGAAATCTAATTCTTTGTGGAAGGGACCATTTATCATTATGGAGGCTATTGGTCCAAATGCTTTTGACTTGAGTTACCCAGATGGTACAAGTTTTCCCTTTACCTACAATGGGCAAGACTTGAAATTATTGAACCTGTGACTTATCAAAAGAGCCTTGATCATGTACATTCCCCAATTTTGTTTTCTATCTAACTTTCCTTGTTTTTTTGTCATTTTTTGCTTAGGTGTTCTGTGTGCTAGTTTTGTCTCTAGTATTCTGAGTTATTTGTGTACTTCGCGTACCCAATCCCTAGTCAAAGATCCTATTAGCATTATTTTGAGTTGCTATTATTTGATTTTTCTATGTTTTCTTTAGCATGCTCAAGTTAGCTATCGAAACCATCTTCCTTGATTTTATGTTTCCTCAGATATCATCAAACATCGTATGAAGTCACCTTGTTCTATTCATCACATCTTTATACTTTGAACCTCTTTGAACTCCTTTGAATCTCAATTCCAAGTAGTTCAAAGAAGTTCAACCAAAGGTTTTGAACTAACCATTTTCCTACAAGTGGGACCTGCTAAGTATTATAAAGTTGTTCTTTCAAAGCACTTTGAATCGCTTTGAATCTTAGTTTGAAGCACTTTGAAATGGTTCTACCACTGAAAAGTTTTGTGCAAAAAGTGGTCATGATTTCTTGAAGGTTCTTGGTTCTTGAGGCATTAATTAATATGTTAGGGGGTAATGATTTGGAGTCATGCTTTAATTTCAAACACAAGAAGAGTTGTAATCATGACTTGGAAAGGGAAATTTTTACCTAAAAAATAGATTGTTTGTCAGAAGAAGGTAACAATTGCAGGGACAGCCGCAAAGGAAAATTATTAAATGAAGAGGTCTTGTCATGGGTTTTCCAATGTGCAAATCTGGTTGCAATTGATTTGCCATGAATGCCTCATTATGAGGCCATACTTTTGCCTGTATGTTCTCCTTTCCTTTTAAAAGAACACAAGTTTTTTCTTTTTGTTTGTTATGCAAAAGAATGAATTGAAGGAGGAGAGGTAGAAAGAGAAGGAAAAAGGTCTAATTTTTCTCAGTGAGCTATAGGTGAGAGTACAAAAAATCCCTCCCTTTGTTCTATTATTTGTGTGCATTTCAAAGAAAGAATCAATATTGGGCTTTATTTTCCTTGCTTGAAATGAAGTCTATTTTGCATTTCTTTAGGAATGTTTTAAGTTTAAATGTAAAAAAGCTATCATTTGTGATACTAATTTGGAGGGTGTCAAGGTGGAAAAATTGCAAGCTAATTTTCTTGAGCAAGCTAATGAGGTGAATGGTTGTCTAGAAATTCTAACTAGTGGTCTAATTGAAGCTGTGGCTTTTCCCTCTACTCTGTTGAGTCTTGAATTACTTCAACTTTGTATTGATCACTATGATGTAAGGACTAAAAGAATTTTGAACAAGGATGGAGAACCTATGTTATCTACTTCTAGGGAAACCATTTCCTTAATTTTGCATTTACCTAAATGTACCTTTTCTATATTTACCCCTACCCAATCCCTAGTTGAGTATCAAGAAAACCTAAGTAAATACCGTAACATCCTAGCTAGGAAGTAGAAGGAAACCAATTATGGAGGTGGTTCAAGGCTGCCCAAAATAGTCACTAAAGACTACATGAAACCCCATATTCATGACCTCATGAATCTGTTACATTGGGTTAAAGGTTCAGCTGATGTTTTTCTTTTTGAAGAATGGATGTACCACTATGTGGAGATTATTCTAAAAAGATAACTATTGTTAGATTGGGCTGAGGTAATTGCAAGTTCATTAAGGAGCGAACTCAAGCATACTAAAGAATCTAGAGAGAATTTCTACATGGCTTCTTATCTGACTTATTGCATCACTTATGTTAGTAATATTACCTCTCTTCCACATGAAACTTGGAGTGAAGATATAACTATCTAAAAATACTGCCCTCTACTCCAAAGGGATAGGGTGTTAGAAGATTTTAGGAAAGTGTATGACATGCTAATAGAGAGTGTGCATTTGAGCTTAAAGAAGGAACCAATGCCAATGTTATCCTGAGAAGTCCAAATGTTAATTCAAAACTATAGAAGCTATTTAATCCAATTTCTTAAATTCTATATTTTACAGGTGTTCAATTGACATTGAATTTTCTCTACTTCTATTGTTCACTCAATTGACACTAACACAACTTGGCTTCAACTATAAATTCCTTAATATTATGAAGCTCAATTAAGCCTATGTATTTGTTCTTCTTTGATTATCTCTTCTAGGATTTAACACTACTATTTTCTCCACTTAGTGTTATGATTAAACAATACATTATCTTGCCAAAGTCAAACTGATCAAGTGCCCATTGTAATTCCACATAAATCAACCTTTCCACTAGGTTCTCTTGTTATGTCTTCTTCTCAAATCCTATTCATTACTCATCTTGATATGACACTTTAATGAGGTAGAAAATATCTCACCAATAAGGGTTGATATCAATAACAACATAAAAATTATTCCAATTGTAGGTGCAACAATCTCCCTCTTTGGCATTGATGGAAATACCTCTAGTTACCATGCAATGCAAAATGCTTAACTTACTTCGAGAAGCTCTTGTTGAGATAATATCCTACACCCTTTCTTGAGGTATGTCCCTCATGGAAACAACCTCCAAGTGTGGGACTTGCACTCTGAGGTTGAATCTCTAGAGAAGGGTGACTTCCTTACAATTACGATGCATCTACACTAAAAATTTAAGGAAAACAGGAGAAGGAATGCATGAAAGTAAATGCTAAAATGAAAGTGGGCTGATGCACTAGATTGAAACTTGGTTACTAACTCTACCTATGGAAGCACTACACATCAATGAAACACTCAAACACACTAATCTTAACTCTATTCTATTACCCAAGGAACTACATGTAGGTTTGGAATTTGTTGATGTATTGAAAGCAAAACAAAATTTGACTATGCAACAACTACTGGAAGAATTAACACAACATATAGATATGAGAAAATGGAAAAGAAATGTTCAAAACAAGGAAATGAACATGGACAAATTAATGAATGGAAAGAAGAGGTAAGAACAAACATATCTCATTAATGGTAGGAAAAAGGAATACATTTGTAGAGCATACTGTTGTTATAAAATGAAAATAGAGAAGAATAAAAAAAAAGTATCTACAACTTGCCTTTATAGATCAGGCATAACTTATATGTTTGCATGAAGTTTAAACCCCAAGCAGACTAGAATTATAGTTGCAAAGCAATAATCAAAAATTGAAAGAAAATCTACTTATGTAATGCAACTTGCTATTTGAAATGATAGGAAAGCCAAAAATGAATGCACCCAGGTGTAAGGGAGATCCAATCCAAAATATTTGATCATTCCATGGATTAAAGAGGCATGGAGATGCATTAGTGTCATGCAAACAAGGCCCAAAAGTTTCCAAACATTGAAAAAATGGCCTTGGAGATGCGTACTAGATGCACAAGATCAAATCATGCCACTATCAAAAAACACAGGATGGGGTAAAACACAACTTTAACCCACCTATGTAAAATTTAGAGTTGACCTACATGGAAAATATTAGATTTACCTAGAAAAAGTGATGACCATCAATGAAGATCTTTCATATTTGAATGACTGACCAAGATGCAATAGAAGAACCCCCATTGAATGACTAAAACCCAACTATTCATGAAGGTAAGCTTTAAATCCAACTGTTGGCACTATTTCACAAATGAAAAAATGACCTCTATAAAATAGTTCAATGGGATGACATGAAATACCAACTGTCAAGTGACATGTTAACTCGCCAAAGAATCTAGCCAATTTAAGATCTCTTAGATCAGTTATATGTGATGGATTGAATGTGGGAAAAAATTGCCAACATTCTTGGTGACTCAACGAGGATGCTTGCTTGCTAGGCATTATATTAGTAGCCTTAAAAAATTCATTGGGCATAGACTCAATAGTAGAGAAAGACACATTATCCCACCTAAACTTCACAAAAATATGCAACGAACAAAAATGCAAAAAAGGCTCTAGGGAGCTCTACAAAGCTTAAGACAGATCTAGAAAGCTTTGGGCAAGGAGAAAAATTGTACACATAGACTTCTTAGAAAGCTAAGAATACCTTCTCTACTATGTACAAGTATTAAAAATAAAATGAATTAAACAAAACTATTAACTAGCTTGTTGAAGTAGTTTCCCTTCCTCACAAGTTGATTTCTTGTTCCATGCATGTGGGCAATCAAATGGATTAGCAAGTATGAAAATTATACCATTAAATGGAATACATTCTTCCCAATGCTGAAAATAATGAAACCTTCTTGCATTAGTGCATTGTCACTTTGAGCAAGATATACTTGCTCTTTCTCTTGGAACTCACCATCATGCTCAAAAGTAAACATGACTAGGGGCAACATGCTAATTTTTATAGAGCTAAATGCCCAATGGGGCATCTTCTTGATGGATTTGAGTCTAAGAAATCATCCTTTACCATGTTGTTATCTTCTACAACCTTGGTATCCTACTAGTTTGGAAGTGGCTCCTCTTTTTGTGAAGAAATAATCTCCATCTTATCATCATGTTGCACATGAGGCACTTCCTTGGGAGCTACCAGTATGGTATGAACTTGTATTTGTTTTTGTTGTAGATCATGATCTTTTGATGAAGGATTTGAATGCTTGATGTCTAAGGATGAGACAAACATCTCCAGATCATCCTAAATATTGTCTTCATCAAACTTTCTTTGCTCTACTACAGTAATATGCATAGGTTGAGGGACAACATCACTAATATTAGCATGTTCTTCCTCAAGGAAAAAGCTATCCTTGAGGCTTTTGTTTGAAATATTCAAGATATGACAAGTTACTGAGAGGGGAGGGGTGAATCAGTAACTTTTAATATTTCAAACAATAAAACTGCATACTGATATATTCACCATTCATCCAAGTAACCTACTGTAAGCATGAAACAAAATTATTTGCAACACTTGAACACATAGATTTGGTGACCCAGAAACCTTCCAAATAGAAAGTAAAACTGGGGTGGGGATGAAACCCACAAAGCTTCGTTACTGCAGTATGAAGTTGGCCGGTTAAGGCTTACAATGACCACTTCTGGTGATCTGCCCTGTTAGGAGCACAAAGGATTGCTAGATCCACCTTGTTAGAGAATTTACAAACATACAATAAAGTATGCCCTCTGTTAGGAGATTTACAAAAGACTGTTAAGTCTACCTTGTTAAAGGATTTACAAAAACTGATTCACCTGTTAGAATGAAATAGTGGATCTGATTACAACTGATTGCTGATAAGATCCGCTATGCTCTGATTCACCTTGATGTGATAGATAAAAAAATTTTGCTCCAAAACTTGACCTTGCTGAATACCTTCACAACTCAGCACACATACTTTCACACGCATGTATTTCTTTCACACTTTCACATTTTCATTCATTACCATTACATTTGAATGATACAATACATTGTATATATATACCATCCAAATAAACAATACATGCAAGGTCAGCCAAAACAACAAGTGCAAATCTCTATACAAAGTCAGCCCAAGGTAAAAACTTGGGTTCACTGAACTGACTCGGTGTCCTTCTGATACTCGACATCCACTGCGTTACTCGGCATCGTCATGCACTCGGTAGAAGTGAAGGCACAGTCCATACTAAACACTTTGAGTAGTTCTGAACTCGGTAACCACTGGAGACTCGGTAGAAGAGATGTCACTCGGTGAACACTTCTATCTGAACTGTAGCTCAGTGATCAAAGGAAACACTCGATAGAACCTTGTGACTCGGTGATAGTTAGTTTCCTTGATAACCGTCTGAGCTTGGTAAAATTAATTTCCTTGATAACCTCAGGAGCTCGGTTATCATGAAGTTCTCGGTCAATACTAAGTACATCTTCACTCGGTCAAAATTGATTCCTTTCTTTACCTCAAACACTTGGTAAACACTGGCTACTTTGTTCACCTCGATCACTCGGTAAACACTGACTTCTTTGTTCACCTCGATCACTCAGTAAACACTGAGAACTAGGTAAAGCTTGGCTTACAAAGGAATGTCCGGTGAGAGCTCGGTAAGCATTCAGAATCCAATAAGTGTTGTAACTAATGACAAAAATGTATCATAATGCCAACAACTTTATCTTCTATCCTCCATATCCTAGAGGACTATTTTTTACAATATTTGATCTTCCTCTTCCTCTTCCTTCAACAAAACCTTATTTTCTTCTAAAGGCTCAAAGGCTACCATTTGTTCCTCAAGAAAAGGAACAACCTTTCCATTTTTTTCTTCCTCAACAAAAGAGTTAAGATCTTCAAATAAGAGGATTGGATCCTCTTCCCTTTTCTCAATAGCTACCTCTTTCTCCTCTTCGATAGGCGACAACTTTTATCATGCAAGCTTTGTAGGATTCTATTCACTCTCCCAAAATGACACATTTGGATGATAAAAAATCTATACAATTGGTCCACCCTTAAAGAGTGAAATGGTAATGGGTATGGAAGGCTTGTGGGGCCATCATTTTGGTATAGGGAGTGGAGAAGTTAAAATAGTACGGTCTTGTAATGGAGAGGGATTCTTGAAGCTAGGAATGACATATTTTGGAGAAGGGTCTGCCTCTGCTTTCTTGGTCTAAAAAATGAGCCATCTTGAGCCTCATTTCCTCTTCTTTTGCTATAGTAACTTGCATAGAAAGTTTCTCCTCAATGTGTCTCTATTTCTCTCTCTCTTCTTTTTATTATTAGAGATGGGCTTGGTATGCCATCTCCTCCTATTGTTGGTCTATTTCTTGCTGCCTTGCAATCTCACCAAGCCGCTTATCCCAAGCCAACAACTACTCATTCTGTTCTTGAATTCTTAAATCCATATGCCTACTATGTTTAATTTTTTTCACTTGGATTCCCAACAAATTCTCACCCAACTTAGCCATTATAGCTTCAATGGTCTTGATTTTTTCATTTAGAGGTGTTGGGTCTAATGGAAAAGGGGTAGGAGGGTAGTAATAATTTTGAGTAGATTAGCTAAAACCAACTTGAGGTTGATATTGGAATTGGTAGTATAAGGGCCAACGAATGGTATTTTCATGATATGAGGTGAATAGTAGCTATTTATATGAAATGGGTCCATGGTTAGAACTTCATAAAAGCTAAAATTTCATAGAAAAATTTTGAAATCATAAAAGATCAAGACTGGTCTTTACATACCAACACTGGGTTTGTTTGAAACTAGTAGATGTGCACTAGAATTGCCATGGTGTTTGACAAAATGCCTCCAAAGTATGATGGCACTAAGAATAACACCCAAATTCTTAGTGAATACAATTTTCAATGGCTACCAATGGACTTATGTAGCTAAATTTATGTGTCCCATCAAGTGTGCCAAAAATTGTATGATTGATGGAGGTATTGACAAACTGATTAAATCTTTGAATGCTTGTCCCATTAGGCATGTCAAAAACTATTGACAAAAAATTTTGCACCCTTTCTTGAGGTATGACCCTCAAGTGACCTTGTTTAACATGGAAACAACCTCGAAGTGTGGGACTTGTGCTTTGAGGTTGAATCTCTGGAGAAGGCCATCTTTTTTCCAATCAAGATGCATCTAAACTAAAAATTTGAGGGAAAAGAGAGAAGGGATGCATGAAAGTAAATCTTGAAATGAAAGGGAGATAGTGCATTGGATTGAAACTTGGTTACTAACTCTACCTATAGATGCATTTCACACCAATGAAATATTTAAATACACTAATCTTAGCTGTATTTTATTTCCCAAGGAACCACATGCAGGTTTGGAACTTGTTGAAGTGTTGAAAGGAGAAGGGAATTTCTCTATGTAGCAACTGTTACCAATGAAACATTCAAAACAAGGAAATAAACATGCTGTTGGAAATGATTGAAACAATTATAAGAAAAGTTGAGGGAGATTGTTGGAATAATATATGGAACTAGTAAAGAATGTTTTCAATCATTGTTTTGTCATTGATGTCAAACTTGCTACTTGCAGGAATGACAATTGCTTTAGTGATCCAAATACTATCAATTAGTTGATTGTCAAGGTGGAGGCAATTAATAAGATGTAACTAAAATACCTAGAGAAAGGTTGAAGTTATGATGTTGTAATGAAGTATAATGATAAGCTAAGCCATTGATGAAAGAATGTATTTGATGACATAATACAAAGAATGGGCACACTAAAACCTATCAAAGATTTAAGGTTTTAGCTAAGTCTTTTGTAAAGTTCAAACTAAGTTCATTAGAGAGAAGGAGCCAAGCAAGCTAGTAAGAGCCGAGACAATTCCTAGTTAATGTCGAGTAAAATTCAGATGCTGAGTGGTGCCGAGTAGAATCAAGTGCCGAGTCGAATAAAGTGCCGAGCAAAATCAAGTGCCGAGTAGAATCAAGTGCCGAGCAGAATCAAGTGCCGAGCAGAACCAAGTGCCAAGTAGAATCAGGTGCCAAGTAACACTGAGGTGTCGAGCATCAGTAACTCAATAATGCTGAGTTGCTGCATTATTTTGGAAATTGAAGATTCACCAGATCTAAGCCGACAAGGTTGTTATCTAGAAATCTGTGAATTAAAAGGTAGATAAGAATGATGAGCTGGTGGCACAGAACACCATGTAGAACATTTTTAAGAGAAAGCTAGCAAAGTTTCTAGAAAAGAACAAGATATGGGGTAGATACATTGTATTCTACCTAATCCATTTTGAAACCCTAAAATTGGAGAGGGAGAATTGAGTAGCAAAGGCAAATTAGACTTCTATATAAGAAGACATAAGTTAATGAAGAAAGAGTGAGCAAAAGGGGATAGAAGGAAAGAGAGACGGTGGTTAAGCATAAAGCATGAAGTGCTAAAGATTGTGCTAAGGAGAAGATAGCATAGGAACTCTATTTAGAGAAGATGACCACAAGGATGATTGCATTGGCAGAATGTGTAAGAAGATTCAAGAAGATGAAGCTTGAGAGGAAGTCAAGTAGTCAGAGCTAAAGAGATTAAAGAAAAGCATAAGGATTGAACTGAAAGTGTGATTAGAAATCTGCAAAGCATGTTGTAAGTTATATCAGATCAAAAGACCATTATCGTTACTTTCTAGCAATTGTAACTATAAGTCTAAATCCTATGGACTTAGGTTGGTTTAATAGCCATTAGATAAATCCTTTAACAGGGTGACATTCCAAGTGAATGTTCTAAAGACCTTTAACCAGGCCCATTCCTAACAGTTTGGTGAAATCCTTTAACAGGGTCACATTTAACAGTGTGTTGTAAGCCTTTAACAGGGTAGGCTTTTAACAGGGCATCACTTCAGAAGAGTGAGAATCAAGTAGCATGTTACTGGTGGTTTTTCCCAAATTGGGTTTCCACGTAAATCATTGTGTCATGTGTTGATCTTGAATGTTTTATCTTTGCATGTTGATTTATAGTAACTTGCTTATATGATTGATTTAAGTTTGAACAGATGAAAAGGGTATGGATTCATTAAAAGTAGTAAAAAGGTATTAATAGGGCATTTGGACCTTGAATAACTGATTCACCCCCCCCCCCCCCTTAGTTATTCTAAATAATTCTAACAATTGGTATCAGAGCTTGACTGCTGATTCAAGTTTAAACGGACTACTAGCAGAAAAGATCAAAATGCCAAAAAGAGAAGTTCCCAAGCTCAACAAAGACAACATTTTTGCATGGAAAAGTTTGATGAAGCTACATCTTGGATCCATAGGAGATTATGCCCAAAATTCAATTGTCACTAAACATGTAGATCCAACAGGTGCTCCTACTGTAGAAGACATGAAAAACAAACAAGAACACAATTAGATAATGCTGGAAATTGCCTCTGCACTCAGCTATGCTGAATTTGATGATATCAAAGGATGTGACACTGCATTCAAAATGTGGAAAGCTCTATCAGAAATCTATGGAGGAGATCAGAATGTACAAATAGCAAAAAGAGAAAGTCTCAGAGGAAAGTTTGACGATATGAAAATGGAGGAAAATGAGAATGCTGCTCAGTATGGTGCAAGAATAAAGGAAGTGGTAAGTGCAATAAGATGCTTGAATGGTCAACTGGATGAGGATATTGTTAATAGTAAGTTCTTAAGAACCTTGCTCCCTATCTATGCTATTAGAGTATCAGCAATACAAGAGCTAAGATGTATACCAAGAAATAATCTAAGCTTTGAAGGTATAATAGGTAGACTCACTGCATTTGAGTTATCTAACTTTGACAACTACAAACCTGAAAATGTTGAATCTGCTTTTAAGGCCAAGTTATCACTGAAAGATGCCAAATAGGTGAAATCAAAGAAAGGAAGAAAAATGAAGTATGTATCTAGTGATAGTAGCACTGATGAGGAAGATGTGGAACAATTGGAAGCATTTCTCGCTAGAAGATTTCACAGGGGCAAAGGAAAGTTCAAAGGTAAGATGCCTATCATTTGTTTCAATTACAATGAAGTGGGTCATATTGCTACAAGATGTCCATAGAAAAAGGATTCCAAGGAAGGCAACAAATACAAGAACAGAAGAGATGATGACAAAAGAGATTACAAAGAAAAAGGTAAGAAGTGTTATATTGTTGATGAAAATTCTGATGACAATGATGATGAAGTTGTTTATGTAGCCATGAAGGACCAATCTAATGAAGAAGAAGCCACAACACTGGTGAAATGTATAAACAAGAATGACAGATGGATCATAGATAGTGGATGCTCACATCACATGACAGGAGACAAAAGTAAGTTTGTTAACTTTACTCAGTATGATGGAAATAGTGTTAGATTTGGTAATGATGCTCCATGTCAAATCAAGGGAAAAGGTTCCATTAAGCTCATAGAACAAATTTCATGTGACAATGCATACTATGTTGAAGGATTAAACTACAATTTACTGAGTGTCTCACAGTTAGGCAATATAGGCTGCAAAGTGGAATTTGGAAACAAAATTGCAAAAAACTATGATACTGATGGTAAACTAATAGGAAAAGGAGATCAAACAAAGAGTAATTTGTTTTACCTTGATATGGATGATGTTTCTTCTCTACTTGCAAAATTTGATGATGAATGGTTATGGCATAGAAGATTATGTCATGTCAATTTTGATAATCTAGTCAACATCAGTAAAATGAAGAAAGTCAGAGGTCTACTAAAACTGAAAAAGCCTGATAATATCATGTGCAAACAATGTCAGCTAGGAAAGATGACAAAGTCAAGTTTCAAAAGCAGGAACTATACATCTAAAGAGATACTTGAGTTAGTTCACACTGACTTATGTGGACCAATGGAAATATAAAGCTATAGAGGAGATAAATACATAATGCTATTTGTTGATGACTATTCCAAAATGATGATTGTTATGTTCTGAAAACAAAAATCTGATGCTTTTCAAATGTTTAAGTGGTATGTGGCTAGAGTTGAAAAGGAAACAGGAAAAAGCTTGAAATGCCTAAGATCAGATAGAGGTGGTGAATTTACATCAAATGAATTTGAGATATTCTGTAATGACAATGGAATCAAAAGACAAACATCAGCTCCTAGAACTCCCCCACAGAATGGATTGCTGAAAGAAGAAACAGATCTGTGATTGACTGTGCTAGAACATTAATGATAGAAAAGAATGTTGCTCTAAAATACTGGAGAGAAGCTGTAAGTGTAGCTGTTCATTCACTGAATCGAGTACAAGTCAAGAAAGGTACAAATACAACACCTTTTGAATTATGGTATAGTTACTCACCCAATGTAAAACATTTCAAAGTGTTTGGTTGCAAATGTTTTATCCTGAAAGATACTAGAAATGGAAAATTTGATGCAAAAAGTGATGAAGGTATATTTCTTGGTTACTCCACTAGAAGTAAGGCATATAAGTGTTTGAACATTAACACTAACAAAATTGTGGAAAGTGCAAATGTAAATTTTGATGAGCACACAGAAGTCCAAGTTGAAGCACCAAAGAAAATGGAAGAATACAGAACCTTTGTATATTCTTATGAAGGAATGACTTCTAATGAGGATGATGTCAATCAAATTGAAAATCAACAACAAGTGTCAGTTTCAGCTGAATCACAACCAGTGAATGCCGAGTTGCATTCAGAAGCCAAGTTACAAAATGAAGAAAATGTACAATCTGATTCTAAAGATAGTACACACAATGAAGAACAACCTGACAATGAAGTGCATAGTGATCCTGAATCTGAAAGATCAAACATGGAAACAAGGACAGAGCCAAGGCTATCCAAATATGTAAAAAGACATCACCCTGCTGAATAGATAATTGGTGAGAAAGATGCAAAACCAATGACAAGGAATAGACTGACATGAATCATGTCCAATCAAAAAATTTGAACCCAAGATAGTATATGGTGCATTACAGGATGATGACTGGTATAAAGCTATGGAAGAAGAAATTGATCAAATAAGGAAAAACAAAACCTGGAGTTTGGTTCCCAGACCAACTGACAAGAATATGATTGGTACCAAATGGGTATTTAGAAACAAACTAGATGAGAATGGTGAAATTACCAGAAACAAAGCCAGATTAGTATGCAAGGGTTATGCTCAAGAAGAAGGAATAAACTATGGAGAAACATTCGCTCCTGTTGCTAGAATGGAAGGAGTAAGAACTCTACTTGCATATGTTGCTTACAAAGATTTTAAAGTCTATCAGATGGATGTAAAATCTACCTTCTTAAATGGTATACTAGAAGAAGAAGTCTACATTGAACAACCAGAAGGATTTGTTGATGAAAACAACAGGGATATGGTGTGTAAGCTACATAAAGCACTCTATGGTTTGAAACAAGCACCTAGAGCATGGTATGAGAGACTTCACAAGTATCTAGTGCAAATTGGATTTGAAAGAACTGATGATAACAACAACATGTACATCAAATCAGAAGAAGGTAAAGACATTATTGTATCTGAAATTTTTGTGGATGATATAGTATTTGGAGGAAAGGAAGTACTTTGCAAAGGCTTTGCTGACAAAATGAAACATGAATTTGAAATGTCTATGTTTGGAGAAATCAAATTTTTTGTTGGATTGCAGGTACATAAACTCAAACATGGAATATTTTTTACACAATCAAAGTACATCAAAGAAATTCTTAAAACGTTTGGATTGGAGGAATCCAAACCAGTCAGCACACCAATGGCCATAGGAAATAAGCTGTCCAAAAATGATGAGTCAGCTAAAGTTAATCAAACAACATATAGATCCATGATTGGAAAACTACAATATGTTGTACATAGTAGACCAAACATAGCATTAGTAGTTGGAATAGTGGCTAGGTTTTCTGCTAATCCTAAAGAAAATCATCTCATAGCAATGAAAAGAATAATGAGATATCTTGAAGGAACTGATGACTTTGGTCTATACTACAAAAAGAATAAAAAATTTGAGCTCAATGCATATACAGATGCAGACTGGGGAGGAAACATTGATGATAGAAAAAGTACAAGTGGAGGTGCATTATTTCTAGGCAATAGGCTGGTTACCTGGACTAGTAAGAAACAAACATGTATATCCCAGTCCACTGCAGAGTCAGAATATGTGGCAGCTGCAGTCAATTGTACAAACATTGTATGGCTCACACATCTATTGAATGGAATGAAAGAAGAAGTAACAAAACTGGTGATATTGTATTGTGATAATACACGTGCTATAAATATATCCAAAAATCTAGTGATGCATGCAAAAACCAAGCATATCGCAATCAAGTATCATTATGTTAGAGAATTGGTGGAAGACAAACAAGTGAAGTTAGAATACATTCACACAAAGGAACAAACTGCAGATATCTTCACCAAACCATTGCCTAAGGATGCCTATGAATATCTTAGAGGCAAGTTGGGGGTCATACCCCTAACCAAAGCAGTTTAAGGCAACAAGGAAGTTGCCTTGCATCAACAGGAATAAATCCTTGAAATATTAACAGATTGATGCAAAGGATGATAGTAGGAACTGAAGCCCCAAATTAGTCACAAGCATGGTGATAGAGGGAGAAAAACAACAAGAAGCCAAAGCTTATATTTTGCATGATAAAGATGCTACATCTTTGGCATTTATGTCAAAGAGGGAGAAATATGCAGAAAACTGATCAGAGCTAAGAAAGAGGGAGATATATATGAAAGAGGGAGACACATGAGATCAGGAGTGTTAATGCACCAAGACAGCGTATACAATCTTGGTGGTAACTGAATTGATTACTTGATCAGTTTGGTTTTCCATCAATGCCAAAGAGGGAGATTGTTGGAAATGATTGAAACAATTATAAGAAAAGTTGAGGGAGATTGTTGGAATAATATATGGAACTAGTAAAGAATGTCTTCAATCATTGTTTTGTCATTGATTTCAAACTTGCTACTTGCAGGAATGATAATTTCTTTAGTGATCCAAATACTATCAATTAGTTGATTGTCAAGGTGGAGGCAATTAATAAGATGTAACTAAAATACCTAGAAAAAGGTTGAAGTTATGATGTTGTAATGAAGTACAAGGATCAGCTAAGCCATTGATGAAAGAATGTATTTGATGACATACTACAAAGAGTGGGCACACTAAAACATATCAAAGATTTAAGGTTTTAGCTAAGTCTTTTGTAAAGCTCAAACTAAGTTCATTAGAGAGAAGGAGCTGAGCAAGCTAGTAAGAGCCGAGCAAATTCCTAGTTAATGCCGAGTGGTGCCGAGTAGAATCAAGTGCCGAGAAGAATCAAGTGCCGAGTAGAATCAAGTGCCAAGTAGAATCAAGTGCAGAGAAGAACCAAGTGCTGAGTAGAATCAAGTATCGAGTAACACTGAGGTGCTGAGCATTAGTAACTCAATAATGCCGAGTTGCTGCATTATTTTGGAAATCGAAGATTCGCCAGATCTAAGCTGACAAGGTTGTTATCTAGAAATCTATGAATTAAAAGGTAGATAAGAATGATGAGCTGGTGGCACAAAACACCATGTAGAACATTTTAAAGAGACAACTGGTGAAGATTCTAGAAAAGAACAAGATATGGGGTAGATACATTGTATTCTACCTAATTCATTTTGAAACCCTAAAATTGGAGAGGGAGAATTGAGCAGAAAAGGAAAATTAGACTTCTATATAAAAGACATAAGTTAATGAAGAAAGAGTGAGTGAGAGGGGATAGAAGGAAAGAGAGATGGTGGTTAAGCATAAAGCATTAAGTGTTGAAGATTGTGCTAAGGAGAAGATAGCACAGGAACTCTGTTTAGACAAGACGACCACAAGGATGATTACATTGGCAGAATGAGTAAGAAGATTCAAGAAGACAAAGCTTGAGAGGAAGTCAAGCAGTCAGAGCTAAAGAGATTAAAACCAAGCATAAGGATTGAACTGAAAGTGTGATCTGAAATCTTTAAAGCATGTTGTAAGTTATATCAGATCAAAAGACCATTATCGTTACTTTCTAGCAATTGTAACTATAAGTCTAAATCCTATGGACTTAGGTTGATTTAACAGCCATTAGATAAATCCTTTAACAGGGTGACATTCCAATTGAATGTTCTAAAGACCTTTAACCAGGCCCATTCCTAACAGTTTGGTGAAATCTTTTAACAGGGTCACATTTAACAGTGTGTTGTAAGCCTTTAACAGGGTAGGCTTTTAACATGGCATCACTTTAGAAGAGTGAGAATCAAGTAGCATGTTACTGGTGGTTTTTCCCAAATTGGGTTTCCACATAAATCATTGTGTCATGTGTTGATCTTGAATGTTTTATCTTTGCATGTTGATTTACAGTAACTTGCTTATATGATTGATTTAAGTTTGAACAGATGAAAAGGGTATGGATTCATTAAAAGTAGTAAAAAGGTATTAATAGGGCATTTGGACCTTGAATAACTAATTCATCCCCCCCTCTTAGTTATTCTAAAAAATTCTAACACATGCACAAATAAATGAATGGAAAAAAGAGGTAAGAACATAAATATTTCATTAATGGTAGGCAAAAGGAATACATTTGCATAGCATACTATTGCTACAAAATGAAAATATAGAAGAACCAAAAAAAAGTATTTACAACTTGCTTTTATAGATTGGGCATAACTTATATTTTTACATGAAGTTCAAACCCCAACTAGACTAGAATTATAGTTGTAGAGAAAGTAATAACTAAAAATTAGAAGAAAATTTGATCATGAAATGTAACTTACTATTTGAAATGATAGGAAAGTAAAAAATGAATGCACCCAGGCATAAAGGACATCTAATCCAAAAGATTTGATCATTCCATGCATTAAAGAGGTATGGAGATGCATTACCATCATGCAAAGAAGGCCCAAAAGTTTCCTAACATTAAAGAAAACATCCTTGGAGATGTGTGATGGATGCAAAAGATCAAATTGTGCCACTATAAAAAATGTGGGATGGGATAACACACAACCTTAACCAACCTACATAAACTGTAGAGTTGAACCACATGGAAAAGATCATATTTTTTGAGAAAAAGTTATGACCATTGATTAAGATCTTTCATATTTGAATCAAGAACCAAGAAGTAGAAGAAGAACCCCCAATGAATCCAACCATTGATGAAGATAAGATTTAAATCCAATGACTGACACTATTTTGCAAAGGGAAGAATGACCTCTATGAAATAGAGCAATGAGATAACATTAAAGAACAACCACAAACTAATGTGTGAACCCAAAAAATAATCTACCCCATTGAAGATCTCTCAGATTGGTTATATGTGATGGGTTGAATGGGGAAAAAATAGCCAATAACTCCCTCTATGTTTAGTATCAGATCTTCATTAATATCCTTAGTTTCATTCTAATTCTCATTCATACAGCTCTGATAGGGAAACACCTCTATCATATTAGAACATAGATTTCCCTTGTGATATATATCTTTGATTGCAACACCTCACTCTTTGATTACTACATAGGTAACTTTTGAACTGCTCCCTCTTACATCTTACATGTGATACTTATATAATCACTTCCTCTTTTTCACTATTGATGTTAACTATATAATCAATCCCACCTCTTTGAAAACAATGCCAAAGACACTCCAAGACTATCATTAGTAATTTTTTTCCATACATTTTCAACGTGTAGATATATCTTGGTCAGTTCTCTAAACTAGGTTCAACTTTTGTCATCTTGCTTACAACTGATTCAACATCTTGTGCTTCTCATTTCACTATTAGAATATTTAGAATATTTAAGAGGGGGCATGAATTATTTATCCAAGGCACAAATGTACCAATTGAAAAAATAATCACTTAAACGACTTCATATGTTATCATTCCATAGATCAGTCTCTACAGTCAACTTTCAGTAACATTAACTAGCTGTCAACTATCCTAAATATAATAGACTTGCAGAATATTAAAATTAATCAATAAAACACCATATATAACATACACACAAGTTTGAGACTACAATTTAATTTAGAAACCCAATTTGGGAAAAAACCACTAGTAACATGTCACCAATTTTCACTCTTTTGAAGAGAGCTCTATTAGAAGCCAACCCTATTAAAGGTTACAAAATACACTATTAAATATAAACTTATTAAAGGATTTAATCACTTGGTTAGGAGTGGCCTTGTTAGAGGACTTTAGAACATTCCATTAGAATGTCGCCTTGCTAAAGGCTTTACATATGACTATTAGGTCAACCTTGATTAAAGGAATTAAAATATTATTTACAATGGTTAGAAAGTAACAACAAATTTTGATCTATCAATTACAACTTACTTTTCAGGTACAGATCTCAGTTTGACTCTTAAGACGATTCAATTTATGGCCTCCATTGTCTTCTCAGTCCCTAATTCACTTGAAAACCCTTCAATAAATTACTCTTCACCTCTTCTCAAATTTTCTTAGCGTTTTGCTCAAATTTGCTAGTCAATAACATCAACAACTACTTCCACACTCTAGAACTATATGAAAGTTCACCCTTCTACCTCCTTAAATAGGTAATTATGATCTTTTTCCACTTGAAAATCACTATAGATCTTAGCATTTACAACTAGATCCACCTCATACAATGAATCTAATCACCATCTTGTTTATTCTCTTCTTTTCTAGAAACTTCTATTGGAATCCATACCTTAGGTTGTTTACCTAATCCTCTTCTAACATTAAATGATCCAACTAATTGATCCTTATCTTCAACATGTTTTTCATATCCCAATAAATCAACTCAGGCAACTATAAGTTATGATTTCTCATAAATTGTTAAAATAATGTTCCTTAACCAACACCATGTTCTAACACTCACTCATCACTAGGTTACTCATTTGCTACTAAATTTATTACTCTAGCACTCAATTGATACTGATGCTCGGTCAACACTAATTCTACTCAACTTATTCTAGTACTTGGTTGACACTAGCACCACTTGGCTTACACTTAAATTTCCTCAATCTTTTGATCTATTTCTCAGTCAAGCCTATGCATTTGATTGGTCTTCGATCACAGCTTCAAGGATTTATCATTACTATCTTCTCCACTTGCAACATTATTTAAACAATCACTTTTTCTTGTTAAAGTCCAACTAATCAAGTGCCCATTTATAGTTTCCCCTTCATAACTCAAACTTTCCTCTAGGTACTTTTGTTATGAAAAAATTCTAAAATCCTCTTCATCAATTAAATAGATGACACTCAGTTCAGATAGAAAAATGTTTCACCAATAGGTTTGACATCAATGATAGAATAATAATTGTTCCAATTGTAGTTTTCAACATTCACAACTTTAGGGAAGTCCTAAAGTGTGATCTTGTGCATCAACTTGTAAGATATTTTGATCAAAACATTTAATGCAGAGCTTCATTAGAGATGGATTAGCTTAAGTTAGGGGAATCACCCCCAATTGGCTCTTAGCTATTCACGTGCATCCTTAAGTAAAGATTTTGTGAATATATCAACAATCTGTTCCTTTGTATTCACATATTCCAATCTCACTTCTTTGGCTTGTACCAACTCCCTTAAGTAATGAAACTTGCTAACAACATGTTTGGTCTTAGTATGCATCACAATATTTTTAGATAAGTTTATAGCACTTGGTATTATCATAGAATATGACAACACACTCACTGATCTCTTTCTTCATTCCTTTTAGCAATTTCTTGATCCACACTATGTTAGAATAATTAATTGGTGCACCTACATACTCAACTTATGTTGTAGATTGGGAGATGCAATTTTGCTTCTTTCTTATCCGTGAAACTAGTCTCTTTCCTAGGAAGAAAGCTCCATTGCTTGTACTTTTTCTATCATCAACATTTTCAGCTTAATCCACATCAGTATACACTTTAAGCTCAAACTTTTCATTTTTCTTGTAATATAATCCATAATCCTCTATTCCTTTCAAATATATCAATATTATTTTCACATCCATCATATGATTCTCCTTAGGATTTGTGAAAAATCTTGTAACAATTTCAACTTCTAGTGCAATATTTGGTCTGCTATGGACAACATATTGCAACTTTCCAATCAATGATCTATATAATATTTTATTCACATTAGGAGAATCATCATTCTTTGAAAGTTTATGTCCAGTAGCCATAGGTGTTCCAAATTGTCTTAAGTCTTGTGTACCAAAAGTTTTTAGTATCTCCTTGATATATTTTGATTGAGTAATGTAGATACCTTTCTTCATTTGAGACACTTGCAAGCTGATAAAAAAATTGACCTCTCTAAACATAAACATCTCAAACTCTTGTCTCATTTGATCTACCAATGACTTACATAACACATCCTTTCCCCAAATATGATATCATTAACAAATATTCTAGCCATAAGTATAGCTTTTTTCGATTCAGTATTCAAGTATATATTTTTATTGTCATTTGTCCTTGCATAACCAATTTTCACCAAATCTGTGTGCAATATTTTATATCATGCTCTAAGGGCTTGTCTCAATCTATACAAAGATTTGTTCAACTTACATACCAAATCACTTTTTTTTGGGTCAAAAAATCATTTAGGTTATTCAATGGAGACCTCCTCTTCCAAAATTCCATTAAAAAATGTAAACTTAACATCCATTTGGTACACTTTGAATCCTTTGTAAGAAGAATATGCAAGTAGAGTTCTCACTTCTTCCAATCTTGCAACATGAGAAAATATCTCCCCATAGTCAATATTTTATTCTTGTGCATATCCCTTACAAAATAGTCTTTCTTTTTTTCTTGTGACTTCACCTTTCTCATTTAACTTGTTTTTGAATACCCAGTGTGTTCTAATAACATTCTTGTCTTTTAGTCTAGGTACCAGTGACCAAGTTTTATTCTTCTCTATCTGCTCAATCTCTTCATTCATTGCTTTGATCCAATATTCATTATCCAAGAAATCCTTCACTAATTTGGGCTGAAATTCACATAGTAAACATGTGCCACTTCTTAGTCTTTTTCTTGTCATAACTCTAGAGTCTTTGTCTCCAATGATTTGATTGGGTGCATGATGTATTCTCACACATTTTTCAAAAATAGGTTCTTTTCTTCTTTCTTATTCTTTAGGTTAATCTTGTAGAGTTTCTTTAGGTAGCACTTCATGTATTTCTACTTGTTCTTCTAGTTGTTTGGTATTCATTGGTTGACACTTGACATGCTTTGCTTGACTTTTGGCATGCATTTTCTGATGCTCAATACTAGCTACCTAATGCTATAACTTGACATGTACTAGTTTCTATTTCTCGAAAACATTATTATTAGGTTTGGGTAAGGTGTTGGGCTCACCTTCATCAATGAATATAAAGGTTCAATAATCTTTAGTCTCATTTTAAAATTCAACTTCATTCTTTTATGCATATTCATCAACTTTCACATGTGCACTTTCTACAACTTTGTTAGTGTTGGAGTTCAAATAGTTATATGCTTCTCTCTTAGAGGAATAACCTAAGAATATTCCTACATCACTTTTAGCATCAAGTTTTCTATTTCTATTATCTTTCAACATGTAGAATTTTCTTCCAAAGACTTTGAAATACTTCACATTAGGTGCATGTCCATACCATAACTCAAAAGGTGTAAGATTTGCACCTTTCTTGACTTGTACACTATTCAAGGTATAAAAAACTATACTTATAGCTTCTCATCAGTATTTAGGTGCAACATTCTCCTCCATCTTAATTTTATAGCACAATCTATGATTGATCTATTCATCCTTTTAGCTATATCATTTTGTGGAGGGGTCCTAGGTGCAGATACCTATCTCTTGATTCCTCTGTCATTATAGAATGTGTTGAATTTCCTCAATATAAATTCACCATCTCTATCAAATCTCAGACACTTCAAGATTTTACCTATTTCTTTTTCAACTCTATCTAAATATCACTTAAACATTTGAAATGCATCAGATTTTTCTTTAAGAAATATTATAATCATCATTCTAGAGTAGTTATCAACACATAGAATAAAGTATTTATCACCACCATAGCTTTGTACACCAATAGGTCCACAAAGGTTAGTATGAATCTGCTACAGTGCAAGGTAAGAGAATCCCTAGAGGAGATGTCCTAGCCCATAACAAATAACCACACAATGGAAGAATAATAACAACATAAAGATTTAGATTCAAATGATGCCAACTCTTATAATATAATCATAAGATTTACATCCAACATGCCTGATTGTAAGACCTCCTAGGTTATAGCCAAATACTTAGTCAATTACAATAGTAGTTCTACAAGTTCCTAAAAGATTTAAACCCTAGCTAGCCTAGATCCATAATTTGGTAGAAACACCAAGAAGAATCTAATTCCAAGCTACAACTACTAGCTCTGCTCAAATTCTCTCTTGTTAGCTACTCATCTCTAGCTGACTTCCTTCATGTTGGATGATGAATAATGATAAGAAAAGAACCTCTACTTATACCAAACCAAGCCACAATTTAGCTCCTAAAAAGTTACATTAAATAAACCCTCAAGCCACATGTTACATTTATTATTATTTTTAAAAATATTTTTTTCTTTAATTTTTTCTTCTAATTTTTTTCATTGTCTCTCTCCTCCACAATTATTTTTCTCTTTCCTTTCTCTCTTTAAAAAAAATAAAAATAAAACGTCTCCCTTTATTCTTTGATGCAAGATGCTCCTATGTTAGACTCCCCAAGTAGCTAGAAAAGTGTATCCCACACTTTGATTCCAAAAGCAATTTCTCCAACCAACTTCATCTTCACCAAAGGTTTCTAATCCATCCTAGATAAAAGAAAAAATCTCCACTCAAACATTAGAATCACATGAACCTTAATAACCCAATCATCATGCTCACTCCCAAGAACTAATTAAACATAATGCTTCACCAAAAATATGTGCAATTAATCACAACTAGCCATGATAATGTCCTCAAACATGAAATCCATGTCAGCAACATAAGGTAACTCCCAAACCATATCAATAACATGTAATCTCAAATCTACAACAAGAGCAACATGTAAGTCCTCATCTATGTCAACCACAGGTAGGTCATGAACATATAGATCCATAGTTTCATGTAGATCCTCAACCACATTAGCAACTAGTGAAATGAATGTCCCCACTATTAGGGTTAGTTTGAGACAAGTAATTCTTGCAAAATAATGGTTAGAATCACAACAACAACAAAATTAACTATATTACTCTACCCAAAAATTTAACCCTAATCTTAAGGATGTCTCCAAATTGGGCTTCATAGCTCACAACTACTTTGCCATCATCCTAGGAGCGCACCCCTTAAGATTCTTCTTAGACAAGCATCCTCTATCTAAGGCCAATGACATATACATACATTTGACAACATCAGAATATTTTGGTACATCGATTATTGGCCATAGAGGACAATGAAGATCTTAAATATCACACATGCTTAATGCTTCAAGTTTCATTTATATCCATGGTATTAACCTCATAGGTTAACACAATATTATCCATAAGTATGATTCATTAATATAAATAAATTCATAAACATAATTACATAAATATAATCCATAAACATACATTTCCTACCTTCTTTTCTTGGTCCATGTGGCTCTATCCTTAGTCAACCCTTCAATGAATTATTCCTTCTAGATTATCTCACCTCTATATTTACTTTCCAAAATTCTTCATTTTCTAATTATAAGGAATGGAAAAAATTATACTTTTTTGTTTCTTCTTTTGCAAGAGTCACAACCTTTCATAATACAAACTCTTTCAAAAGTCACAACACTTCATAATCATAATCCTTTCAAAAAGTCATGACACTCCATAACTAAAATCATGTGGAAAAGTCCCACTACTTTATAATCACAATATTTTTGAAGAGTCGCAACTACTCATAATTATGACCCTTTCAAAGGTTCACATCCTTTCAATATCATAGACACCTTTTCAAAAAGTCACTTCCTTATTTTCTTCATATTACTTTCCACTTCCATTTTTCCTTTTTGAACTCCTCTCTTCTCCTCTTCCTTTTTTCCACAATCTAAAATAAACTCTCTGCCCTTTTATATCTTAATTTTAAGAAGTCATGTCTATTTGTTAAACATCTTTTGAATTTTTATTAGATTTATTTAATTTATATTATTCTATGTTATATTATTTATTTGCTTATTTGTGTTTATATTATTTATTATTAAATTATATTAGAAAGTTAACTCTACAATATTGTCTCTTAATTTTCTATCTTTCTTTACTCATTGAAATTTTATTATTTTTTAATTATTTAAAATATCACACTAAATATTATTTTATTAATAATATAGATTAAATAATTATTATTTCCTTGTTTTATATTGTAGTATTAGTTTTTATATAATTTTATTATTTATTTAGTAACATTGTATTATCTAATTATTATTAAAATTCTATCTTAAAATGAGGATATGACATGAAACCACACTAGAATGTCCAACAAAATTTGAATCCAAAACCATATCCACATCAACAGGCTTATGGAAATCCATATCAACCATATCAGTAGTAACTAATACATCCTTAATCATCTCAATAACAACATATGAATGTAGATATCACTAGTACAAAAACAACAATATATTACTAAATAAACTACTAAAAATTGTAGATATGTGACTAATTTTGATTACGTGACCAATGGTAGTTTATTTTTAGACATTTATCTCCCAACCACATTTAAGACTAAAGTATTTTAATCATTGATTAGGTCATTTATTTAGTCATTTATTTTTTTCACTTGGTAGTTTATATGGTAGTTTATTTCGTAGTTTATTTAGTAATTTTTTGGGTAGTATATTTGGTAGTTGATTTGGTAGTTTTCTGGTAGTATATTTGGTAGTTAATTTGGTAGTATATCTGGTAATTTATTTGGTAGTTTATTTAATCATTAATTAAGTCATATTAGGGCATAATGGAATTGAACCACCATCCTCCTACTTATGAAGCAGGTGCTCTTCCACTGAGCTAGTACCCTTTAAAGAATAATGCAAAAATTGATAACTTTGTCTTCCCAACATTAGATCTATTATGATCATAGTCACTATAGCATGGTAACTGTTCTCAAAGAACACAAATTTTAGTTATTATGAAAAACAATAGTCTAAATCTTTATCAATAACAATTCAACAATTTTAAATTCTTTTGTTCAAGCATTTTAAAATTATATTTCATGTCAATTACACTTTTCTAAATTATTGTACTGATAGACTCTTATAAAATATAATTTGGATCACTTTGGCCACACACAAGTATTGTTTCTTGTGCTAACTTCTCAAAAAAAAGATACAAATGATTATGCAATTTATGTCAAGAAAATAGACCTTTGCATTAAATAGAAACATCAAACCCCATTAAAAAATCACATTTATTAAAAACTATGAAACACAATCAATTGAAATACTCACTTTTTAACATATGGAGGTGCCAAAGGATCGAATATTTCCTCTTCGTTATGTTCAAGTGGGTGCTCAAAGTGTTCATTACACCTGATGTTGACATTTATTGAAACTTAGTCTACAAACAACATTAAATTATTGAACCTTAGTCTACAAACAACATAAAAATAGGATTTTGATAAAAATAAGACACATGAAAAGAAAGATTTTATCAATGATCCATAATTAAGTTATTCCTAGTAGTAGGGAAAGCAGTGTCAATTCATAAATGTAACAAAGAATTAAATAATATGTTTATGATAAATTGCTTAAAAAAACCTATAAGAAAAGGAAATAATGGACAAGTAAAGTCTGGTAGGAAATGGCTATGCTTCACCTGTTCTTAACCCCAATTATAGGATAAGCCCCAAAACCATACATTGATGGATTCTAAGATGGTTGATCGTAACCATAAACTTCATATCCTTGACCATAATGTAATGTCCCCTTGTAAGAGATAGATTTGAATGATAATAGAGCCTAAATACAAAGTTAAACAAAAAATTAAATTAAATATAATCATAATCATAATAATAATCATGTTAATTAAATAAATAATAATACACTATGAAATATTAGTATTCAAATTATTATAATAAAGAAAGAAAATATTGTTATTAATATTACATAATATAATTTATTATTACAAATATGATTAAGAAGTAACATATAACATAACATTATGAATCATTTATTTTAAGATGATGAATAGAATTAAAATAAAATATTAAATTATGATTATAATCTTATCCCAAGTCAATAAATTCTAATATTACAGATATAATAATAAATATAATAATATAACATATCATTATAAATAAAATATTAACAAACATCAAAATCCATGCATATAATATAGAGAGGTCACCTAGCATAGCACAATGATCATACAAAGGACAAAAGGGAAGCTTGTATTGATAGCAAACCTTGAATGTTCTGGCACAAACACCATGTTTAACATTTTAGTAACGTGTCTCCCCATCTCCATCACAAGAGCAGAGGACATCTTCATTTTTTGGATGAAAATAAAGAGACATCATAGATATTGAATGACCAACAAATGTTCTCAAGGAATAACTTGGTTGCAAACATATTGATATTGTATAATTACTTGAACCATATAATGCAAGATCAAAAAAATCATCTTTATAGACCAACATGAGCATATTAATGGATTGTAAATAGTCATAGAAATAAGCCTTTTGCATAACTAAGTAATTGATGGTTAACAACTGCAAGATTTTATTTACCAGTTACACCTGCTAACACATAATTTAGCCAAGACACTACTTTTGTACTTACTACTAAAAGTCTAAATTGTTGTGCAGAAAATGAAAACAATTCAATGTAAGAGGTTGTATGAAGCTCAATGACCCATCATATATATTTTAAAATAAAAATGTGAAAAATTATCCCAGGATATGCATGGGGGCAGATCTCTTAAGTCTTTTCCAGGTGTCCCAATTACAGATACATTTTGAGGATACAAGGAGGCCTCAAAAGCATTCCTGGGCATTTGGCCAGAACAACTAGAAGATTAGGTGGCAGGGTATGGCCAAGGATGTCCCTAAAAATCCTTAGTATATACACAAGGATACATCTGTAAGTCTTTTCCAAATGTTCCATCTCAGATACATTCGGAGGATGCAGGGAGTCCTCAAAAGTATTCCTTAGCCTTTGCCCAGAATAGCCAAAAGACTTGTTGGTAGGATATGGCTAAGGATGTCTCTGACATTCCTCAACTATCCCAAGGATAGCTAGTTGTTGCTAAACAAGCAGAACTCAAATGAAGGGGAAAAAGAAATAGTCATTTTTGTTATCAAAAAATGGGGAAAAAAATGTTTTGTTTGTCTCCTCTTATATAATTTACTATAGTGCTTTGATATATTGTCACAGCCTGAACATCGGAAATGATAATCAATCTGATGGTTTTATCCCTAAAATAGATCAATCTCTCAAACAAGGAACAATGAGGAAAATATATGAGTATAACAATAAAAAAGGATCCCACTATTGCAGTTGTATGATCATAGCATATTCCGCAAATAGGCAAATCTGTACCTGTAAATTGTTGCCTTCTAGTGAAGGTCCAAAAATGCAACATGCATAAGAACAAGTCTAGAGGTTTGTCATAAAGAACTTGCACAACAAGAAAACTGGAGGTAATTTGATGTCATTTTTGAAACATAACAGCACAAACAAATTTTTTTTTTCTCAGCCATTTAAGATTGCTGGAAGTTTGATGGATTGGAGTTTAGACTTTCTATAGATTAAGTTTTATCCCAAGTAAAAAAGATGCCAATTGAAATGAGAAATTTAGAAAGTCATTTCCACACCAAATCTCAGAAGTTTAACAATCAAAAGTCATTTTCTTGTTGCTATTTAGATTTGCGGTGATACATCTCTACAACTAAATATTTAATCCTTAAGAAAGAAGAAGTATCACAACCTTTAAATGACATTAGTGAAGGTTCTTAAGGTTGGTATATATACATTATGCATGTACATTTTACATGGTATGTGACTCAGGGTCAGGGGTATACTAAATGAATGTATGAAAGTCATAGAATGGGCGCATTGTACAAATGGGCCAGGGGGTTGTATTTGTGCTGCAACTTAGTGCTGTTAAGAAGTCATGCTTAAAATATTGGTGCCACAAATTGTGCTACTCAAATGTGAAAAGGGTTACAATTAGGACATCATTGATTGTGTTTTTGTATAGATTTTTTGTGGTTTGAAGATGTACACATACTATTTCTGCATAGATTTTCTTGGCTGCAATGAGCTTCTTGAAAAAGAAGAGCCTTCAGAGAGATCACATCAAAAAATCTAGGAGAATGAAGTGTTGAAAAGTGGGTGCAAACATGGGAGAAGGGACTCCAAATAGACACCTAGAGCAGACTTCAGTGGAACCCCATGAGACATACAATCAATTTTGTATCTCTATACTTTCTTCCTGAAAGATTAGTGGGAATGCTAATAAATATGTCTGCAAAAGTTGAAGACCAGACCATTAAAATCCTCAACCACCTAAATGCTCATTATATCCTTAAACTGGACCTATGCCCATATTAGAAGAACTAAGTAACATGGTAGAAAATCATAGAGTAGGTGGACACTAATAAAGTCTAGAGCAAAGATATTGATAAAAAATTGTACTACAGCTTCACTAGTAACCACTCTACCGAACCCAAAATAGTTTGGGTGTTCCCATCCTATGAGGTCCTTGGGCTTGATCTTTTATACTAGTACATTTGAAAGGTGAGGCTCATATCACTCAATGGTTGAACCCAGTAATTGTGAAACTTCAGAAAAATTATATTATCAAATAACAAAGTGAAAGTCTATTATCAATAAATTACAAATTCCCAATAGATCCAATGTGTTATGTTGTTGAATCTAATGCCTGCAACATATTGTCTTGTTGATAAAGTTTAGTGGAAGTCTATTATCAATAAATAACAAATTCCTAATAGACCCAATGTGTTATGTTGCTAAATTTAATGCCTGTAACATATTGTCTTGTTGATAAACTTCCTTTCTCCTACAACTGTGATGTTGCCAAAGTGACTCACACTAGTTATCAATTGATTTCTATTTTAGAGGATCAATTTGTAAGTCTTTGGATTAATAGTGGTAACATAAAGGATGATCTCTACCTCCCAAGAGATGAGAAACTTCTTTCCATAGGATATGTTTTTTGAAGGAAAGGATCTTATTTTGACTATTATGTGTGCAATGAGAGAGGAACAGGTATGTGTAGTGAAGGATATTGGAAAAATTAAAGATTTTTCTATGGGCTATATAGTTTTAATATTATGGTTTTCCAAAAATTTTAATCTTATACAATAAGGAGATGCAAGATATGGCAACCGATACATAGTTGACCTGACATATGGATGGAAATAAGTAGTCAGTATTCTAGAAACATGCTTGGAAGATTAATCATTGTATTCTTCTAGTCTTAATGTGTAAGGTTTTCTTTTAATAAGTTGGGAATTTTATTGATGATTTTTTGAGCTATCTTGGAGAATAAGATCACGTGTAATGCACTTATTTTTTCAATAAAATATTTATACTACAATAAAAAGATGGGACAATTTTATTATTATTATAGGTGAGAATGGAATTATTGATGAAAAAGGATACATGTGCTGGGACATGTGGTTCAACAAGTCCCTATGACATACAATGGGTTAACTTATTGAATTTCTAAACTTAAGGCAATCATCTGTAACTTATTCATAATATTGATTTCCTTCAATTTTGGAAACAAATATTTCTGGCACCTCGAGAGAATGGCATGGGGTATATGATCTAGTTTTGATGTAATTAGAATAAAGACTAAATTCCAAGGAACTTCATCAAGGACCTTATAAAGTGCATTCCATTCATCACTAGTCAAAATATCACAATCATCAATTATGAACACTCCATAGGAAGATAATTGAGGATGCATAGCTGTATTAGTGAGAGAACTCTGAAAACAATCATAGCCAAGTGTTCCAATTCCACCAATTTCCTTAGCTTGTGAATTCCTTACAAGACTCTTAGCTAAACATGGATGACACTGTCCACAAGGGTAAGACTGATCCAAAGAATGACAATTCATGACTGCTCCAAAAAATCTAGCACATGAAGTTTTACCTGTTCCATGAGGCCCATGGAACACATAAATTGGGGCAATTCTCCCTTTGATTACAACATTCACAAGAGCCAAAGCTATCAAAATTTTCCCTATCAACTCGCTAAAAGTCTTGGGAGCATACTCTTGAGACAAGCTCTAATTCCTTTCTTCATATTTAGAAGAACCAACACCCTTTTCATTTTGTCTATGTTTGATATTATCTATTGATCTGGTTTCTGAATTAGTTTCATAGTTTTGTATCACATGTATTTGGTGGTTAGCATAAAGACCCAACTCACCTAAAAGCTTTGCTCCTAATGCATTTGTATCTGTGCTTTTTTGAGACACACCTGGCTCAATCAATAAAGGAAGAGACTCAAAATTTGAATCATAAGACAAGAAAGAGGCATCAAATGTTTCTAATGTAGTAGAAGGTTCCTGATGAGAACTGGAATTGCTTTGTGAATCAAGGCCTTTAAATTTTTATGTCGCTGAATTCGAGAGCCCACAAGAGAGGCTCCTACCTACCATGTCCAAGATACTCTTGCCTCTATCATGAATTTTAGACCACTCCAAGGAATCCCACAACCCTTTTTAGAAGCATAACCAACTTTCAATTTCTCACTTTCTGTTTGAACTGCAGCCTTATGTGAATATGAATAATCTACAATACTAATCTTTCCACAACCAACAGAATCCAAAGCATCATATAGACATGGAGTATCATGATGTTTTCCTTGTTTAGGGCTGTGAAAATGAGGTCTTTTGATCCGTTTTAACTTGCACTTTTTGGATTTCTTCACCCCACTTGCTGAAACATGTAAGTGAGACCGAGGAGTCAAATTATACCTATTACTAATTCCATAACCTAACATTATTTTATTTTGTACTACATCTTTCTTAACATCCCTCAGAGGCAACCCTTTTCTGTTCAAATTACTAACTTTAGGGTTCCTTCCAAGCTTAGAATCACTTTTCCACTTTTCATCATTTAGTCCCTTTTTCCTTCCTCTACTTTTTAAGTCTCTATATCTCAACCTACTATCAAAAAGAGCATTAGAAATGAGTTTCCTTCTTCTCCTTAGTCTTCTATCATCTTCAACTAAATCTTTCATGCCATATCCTGCAAATACAACTATTGTTTTCCTTGATGTGTCACTTTGAGAAAGTGGCGAGCCACTAATAAGCCTTCTAGCTTCTTTCCTATGATCACCAACAAATGACTTTATGCCTTGAAGATTATTAGATTAATTGCACTCTCCCTTTCTAGCTTCTTCATTATAGAGCCCATAATAGGAGAGTTCCATGACGGACTTGTAGAGGGGTCCCTCAGAGATCATGACTATCGAAGAGTGATTAAATATTTCATAAGAGAGCTTTATGCCAAAACTCGCTTATCCAACATATCTTTTGACTTGTTCACATGAATGTGATTCTTCAAATGAATAAAATTATTCAAATGTGCATGGTTTCTCACTTGATCTTGGATACTATGATCCCTTTCAGAGAGAACTTTGGAGATGCCACTAAATGCTACTAACATGATACAAGTGAAACAACTGTACTGCAATGAGCAGAACTTCAAGGGTTCTCAAAATAAATCTAGGAAGCAAATGAGAATACAAGACAAAAAAAAAAATGGTCATTGTATGGAAGTTGAGAACATAGCCAACCATGTAGTACAACCATGGCAAAGAACAACTAGGCATTTAGCTGATTGAAAAACAAAAAATAATGAACATGTCATTCTATCTCTTTGACCTTGATCCAAAACCAATGTCATATGTACCATGAGTTGCTAAGGACCACACTTTTTTATTGAAATAATTCATCTCATCACAGCGATACATAAAGATTCAAATGCTCTGCATTATGAATTTCCATGACCAAATTTACAAAATAGTATTCAGGCTATAAGCTGCAGACTCGAATGATTTTTAGATAGATTACATAAACAAGACAACTAATCCCCCTTCAAAAACACAATCTGGTAGATCAAGTCTGTACTATCTCCTTTGAATCACTCACCTCAAAGGTTTCCACCTTTATTCGATCTATTTTACTCATTTTATTTAGTTTGATCTCTCATTGTTAGCAAATAAGGCGCTAACACAGAAAACAAGATTTCACTAGTAAGGTAATGCTTAAAAATTTAAAATAAGCAGAATAATCTAGGCCAAATGAAATTTCACCAACACTAATATGGCATAAAATTGTTGAAAAAAGCACACCACAAAATGATTTACAAAATGGAACAATCAAGATTGAGACTCTGAAATAATCTAAATGTCAAGAAAAAGCAGTGTATTGTAAGGTAAAATTTAACAAGTACCATGGACAATATAAAAGACAAAGCATATATTCAGATTAGATCAACTTGAAATTCATATACCTAAGCACAACCCAGTCTAGAAGTTCAATTTATCTACACGATCTTTAGTTTAATCACTTGTCTCAAGTATTTTGAACCATGATAATTTAAAATCCAAATGTACAAAAAGAAGTTGAGAGATAATTTATTAGCTTGTAGTCGTCCCAACTCCTTGATGAGTGATTCAGGTCCTTAAATAAAATGAAATGTAGAACTAATCATCCAAGCCTGGGAATAATTCCAATCCAATCAGAATTTATATGACGTAGACAATAAAGGTCTGGAAATTTATAAAATAACTCTTGAATCCAATATTTAAGGAAGGTCTACACAACAACCACGCAACTTAAGGCTGGGTTGCAAACTCAGAGAGAAATGGTTTATACTGTTAAATAAATCTCAAATAAAGGTTTTCATTTAGATTGGAAGGTCTAAATTGACTAATAAATAAAATCAATATTCAAAAGGCACATGATAAAGAAAATATCTTCCTCCTCTAGATTAAAATGATATAAATCTTACATCATTTTATGTGAAAAACACTAAAAATTGAAAATTTGGATAGACATGAGGCTATAAGAAATTCCATAGTTTAGAGAAATCAAAAAGAATTTCTAGTTCTTGAATCCAGAACATAAAGTTTCTATTCATGTGTGATAAAGTTTTTAGATCGATTGACACTAAAACAATACAATACAATTCAACAATTGTACAAAAATGACAAGTAGGAAATTGGGGAATGTCAGGGCTTAAGAAATAAAACCCTCACCTCCATCCCATATCTTACGCAGGTATATCAAGAGAGGAAATCCCTATACTCCCCAAGGACTATCCAGGCACCTCGACAATTTTTTTTGTCTCCCCCAAACTTTCTTTAAGATGCCCTTTTGAGGTTCAAGAAAATGCGTTAGTCAATATGCATGCCAAGTTCAAAGATAACAAAAATAAGGTACAGGTATTATTTTACAATTTCCCTTAATAGATTCAATGCCATTAAATTTTCTTTTTCTCTACTGTTAATGTTTTCTCATAATTGCGATCGGGTTCTTCTCTTAAGCCACACGATATAGAAAATGGACAAGATGAGGTTTCTCAACCTAATGTTAATGTGAATATGATAAATAATGAGGAATAAGTATAACACATGAGAGAGGAAATCATGATAAGGATCTTCACTAGGTTAACCATTATGTATTATAGGGAATTTTGCTTCAAAAACTATATCATTAAGTATGAGAGGTGCCTAAGTATCATATGTAATATAAGTGAAACATTCATATTCATAACACTTTTTTTCTTAGAGAAAAAAATGAATCAAGTTAGAAATTGAGAAAAAACATAAATATTAGATAAAATTTATCATGGATGTTAAAATTATAACATTATAAGAGCTACAACTAGTAAGTATCATAATTTATAGTTTAGATTTAAGATATATAGAGGTGTAATAAATTAATTTGAAAAGAAATATGGAACAAATGAGAATCACATTCAAATTTAAGTTTTTGTTAATTTTTTATGTGTAATAGATTGAAGCTAAAGTTTATTATAATTTGTTGTGATTAATTATTATTATTTGTTAAGTTGCACAAGGTTTGAATCTAAGAACCATTGTGTTATAGGTTCTTGCCTAAGAATCACATTCAAATTTGAATAAAAGAAAAATATGTTATATTTTATGGCACAATGTATTTTATTATGAATGGATCTAAATATAGAAAATAAATGCATTTAGTCTTAGGATTGAGGAATTATTAATTTTATTTTAAATTTGAAATCTAAAAGATAACTTCTCTAGAAATGCCATATTTCTAGTTACGTTTTATTGTAAAACCTTTTAAACCATGTTCTATATTTGGTTGAGTTCATGGTTCTAGCTTTGTTCTAGGGTCACAAGTTCATCCTTTTTGCACAATATAACTAAGCTATACCTATACTTAGGGTTTTATTTTAGTCATGCATTTATGAACTACATGTTAAATAAAATAATAAATAAAAAAAAATAACATCTACTAAGGAGAAATTAATATTTATAAAGCTTGTAAGGTATATTGGTGACTTTGATATTCTCAATCTTTATTGCTATATTCCATACATACAATACATTCATCTATTGGTCAAAACCATTTATAAGTATCATTCCCCTACACAATGAAAAAAATTTTCATTTGTATGATCTCTACATGCTTATGCTCTTGTCACACTCTGTCATATGAATCAGTGCATATAATAACAACAACTAAAATAAAAATTAATTTATTCGTACTAAAAAAATATGTTTATTAAACTCTAATGCATAGAATACCATTTTATATATTATATGGTTTATTTAACTTATTTTTGAGGTTTATCATTTCTTACATATATAGGTTTCATTTATTACTTGCATGGCTAGTAGTGTGCAACCCATTGCTATACTAAATTGTAATATGGAAATAAATAGACTAAAATGATCGCCATCCTAATTTTCATACTTAAATAATTTCCTAATCAATAATCTTGTTGGGAAATATAATTTTATTTCCACTTGACCTTCCATTTGTAAGGAAATACTTCTAGATATAACTACATTTAGAGACATTATGTTTATACAATCCGTGTAATTTTAATCTAATTACTTATGAAAATAACCTATACTTGACCTTTTGAAATAAAAGTGTATGCAAAATAGTTCTCAAAATGCATTTTGATTGTTTAAATCATATTTTATTAGTGAAGTTGATAAATATTACTCTTTGGTATATTTGACATGCTAACACAATAAGGAAATCAAACTGGATTGAAATCATAGTTAACATATAAATAATATATTAACATATTGAGTAATAAAAGTTAAAGAGCATAAATGTTCATTTTTTTTAGAAAATATGTAAAGCCATTATGACTACACTAAGAGAAAATGTCTTCCATGAAATAGGTATTTTTGGGTGCAATAAGTAACCTAGGAGGAAAAATGACTTGCTTATGTAGGGTTCCCATGAGGGAGGCTTAATATCTATGGATTACAATCAAATTCAAAATAAAAAAGAATAAAGAAGAAATAGTCATTTATTTGATCATTTATTTAATCATTTCCATCTACCATACCAATTATTTAGCTATGATTTTACCTGATGACCAAATCAATCATTTATTTAGTCACTTATACTTGTAAATTATAAATAACTAGTAGCATTTGATTAGTTTTAGTCACATGACTAAAAATTCTAGTCACGTGACTAAAATGTTTAGTCATGTAGTCATTTATTTGCCAAATTTCTACTAGTATATTTATTAGCAACTATATGCAAATCCTCATAATCAACAATATGATCATCCATGATAAGATGCTCTACAATTTCCATGGCAGATCCATTCAACTGATCATGAAAAAAAGTCTCCATCTCAACATCAACAAGGTTAAGAATCTCTTTAACAACAACCACAAGTTTTTCTATAGGTTTCAGATCAGACTCCACAAACTAACCAACAAAACCAACTTCCACCTCAACCTTACCATTCCCTCTTCTCTCTCCCAAGTCTTCTAATTGGCCAAATAACTCACTTCTGAATTGGTAGACTCTAGCTCCATAAATCTCTACAAAACTTAACCATGCCTTCCTTAACTTGATTAGTAAAACTAGATTCCGATCAAATAGTAACTCAAACAGTCAAAATAGCTTCCAAGAAAGAAAATGTCTCTGAAATATTTTTCTCCACCACATCACAAAGATTTGTAACCATCCCAGGGTCTAATCTTCTTAGAGTCATCTTCTGACATCTTCACAAACCTTCTGCAACAAATCTCCAACCAAATTCAATCTTCACTCAAAAAGATCAACCTTCCACCTTTGCAACCATATCTTAATATCAATATCGATCTACAAGTCCTTTGTAATTATGAGTTAGAACCATGATCAACTACCTCACAACAAAGATATCTAGGACTCTAGAAAGAAATATATATCACAAGATTGAATTCTTCTCTAATACTACTTGATGCGGTGCAAGGTAGGAGAATCCCTAGAGGAAATGTCCTAGCCCCCAACAAATAACCGCATAGTGGAAGAATAATAATAACATAGAGATTTAGATCCAAATAATGCTAACTCTTATAGTATAATCATAATATTTATATCCAACATGCCCAACTATAAGGCCTTTCGAGTTACAACCAAATACATAATCAATTACAATAGTAGTTCTACAAGATCTCAAAAGATCTAAATCCTAGCTAGCCTAGATCCACAATCTGGTAGAATCCCCAAGAAAAATCTAAACTTGTGCTAGCAAGCCACCAACCAACCTTTTTGTTTCCCATGTCACAACTACCAGCTTTGCTCTACTTCTCTCTTCTTAGCTACTCCTTTCTAGCCAACTTTCTCCATGCTAGATGATCAATAATGACAAGAAAAGAACCTCTACTTATACCAAACCAAGCCACAAGTTAGCTCCTATCAAGTTACATTAAATAAACCCTTAATCCATAAATTACATTTATTATTATTATTTTTTTAATCTTTTTAATTTTAATTTTTTTCCTCTATTTTTTGTCATTTTCTCTCTCCTCCACAAATTTTTTTCTCTATTTTTTTTCCTTCAATTTTTTGTCTCCCTTTATTCTCTAATGCAAGATGCTCTTGCATCAGAACCAACTCTAAAATAACATCAGAAGTATAGGTCTTTCTCTTGAAACTAGACTATGTCATTTTTTCCAATTGACATTGCTTACACATCACATTATTAGGTTCCTTCAATTTTGGTAACCCTCTTACTTTCTTCATCTTACTAATGCTTGTACCAAATTATCAAAGTTCACATGACACAACCTCTTATGCCATAACCATATATCATCACATTGTGCAAACAATCATGTATCATTAGATAGGTCTAGATAGACCAAATTAGCTCTGGTTTGGTCTCCACTTCCAATCAATTCTTTTGAACAATTATAGGTCTTAGACTTCTTGTATTGAAATTCAACTTTGTAGCCTAAACACTTCAACTGTGCCACACTTAACAAATTGTAATTAAGTCCTTCAACCCAATAAGCATTATCACATTTGATCTTATTACTCAATTTTATTGATCTTATACCTTTCATAAGACATGGTGCATCATTACCAAACTTGACACTACCTCCTTTATGATATTCTATATTTTGAGACCTACTTTTATCTCCACTCATGTGATGTGAGAAACCACTATCAATTATCCATCTATCACCTTTACTCACATAGGAAATGAGTGTAGTTTTCTCATCTTCATTATAATAATCTTTCATAGCAACATAAACAACTTCTTCATCATTATTGTTCGAATCACTATCACTTTTTTCTTCAACAATGCAACAAACTTTTGACCTTTACCTTTGTAGTATTTGTATCCTATTTTATCTTTTCCATATCTTCTTCCTTTGAACTAGTTTTCTTTCCTGACATCCTTGTCATTCCTATCAAGACATCTTGCAACAATATGACCAACTTTTTTGCATGAAAAATAGATTAAATAGAGTTTACTTTTGCATTTTACTTTTCCTCTTAGAAGTATCCTATCTATTAATGCTTCAAGATCCTAAAGATAAACATCAAAATATTCACTCTTGCTAGCTTCATACTTTCTATTATTCTTCTTAGACTTATGTAAAACTAATTGTGACTTGAAAGAAAGTTCAATAATAGGGGCATTAAGATTATCAAAATTTGACAATTCAAAAGTAGTGAATCTTCCAACCAGACTATCCAAGATTTCATCATTACCAGGAGTATATCTCAGTTCTTGTATTGTAGACATTCTAATAATATAAATAGAAAATAAAGTTATCAATACCTTTTTGATCATAGTCTCATCACTTATCTTTCCATTAGCTCCTCTGATAGCATTCACACCTTCTTTAACTCTTCCAACATATTGTGTAATATTCTCACCTTCTACCAATCTCATGTCATCAAAATTTCCTCTTTCTGATTTGGCTCTTAGTAAATTCTTATCTCCTCCATGGATCTTTGCTAACTTTTCCCACATATTTTTTGTAGAGTTATAATCCTTAATATCATCAAACTTTGAATAGCTTAAGACATATGCAATCTCCAACATTTCTTGATTGTGCTCTTGTTTCTCCTTTTTCTATTGGGATGTCAAAGGTGTAGGTGTAGACATCTAAAAACCTTTAGAAAATAAAGTATTTTTATTTTCTGAAAAAGTCCTGATGACATCATCATTTATTAATTAATTATTTAATTAATTAATTAATTAATTTTTATACCATTAAATCCCTTTATCTTAATTAAAAATGTTTAATTACGGAATCCCTCCCAAAAATGTTTAAATATTATTTAAATATTATTTCCTTATTTATTAATTATTTAATTAATAAATTGACGAAAAAACCCAAAATAAATAAAAAATTTATTTTTTGCCCAAAACTTGGCCAATTTCCTTAAGACCACTAACCTCTTCCAAAATCTTCTAATCCTTTTTTAATTTTAATTAAAGGCTAATCCCATCATTTCCTACCCCTAATCCCAACTCAAAATATTTAATTAAGATTAAATATTAATCCTCATGTTTATTAAAAAAGTTTTAATAAATATCTCCTCAACCCAAACCCTTGAAATAAATAAAACTTTATTTATTTCCTAAAAATCTAATTTATCCTCATCCTAAGAAGTTCTAGACTCTTCTAGAAAGTCTTCATCCTCATCCTAGGAAATTCTAGACTATTCTAGAAAGTCTTTATCCTCATCCAAAGTCTAGACTCTTCTAGAAGATGTCTTTAAACCTAATCCTAATCCCCTCCTAACCTTGTCACATTCCCTAAACATGGGTTAAGAATTACTAACCCAAGCCAAAGTTAACAAATATCTCCTCCTTCACCCACCCTCATTAAATGCCATCCACTTGCCTATCCCTAAGCTAATCCTAAACCATCCTAATCCATCCTCTAATCATTTGCACAAGCCTAAGTAAGCTTAAAACCTTCCTAATCAAGTCCAAGTCAAAATTGCTCTCATCACCCTCAAAATATCTCAACCATAAAACTTTATGAAGCCCACTAGGCCATAAATGACTCTTCCAAGCCCTTTTATTGCTCTTACAAGTCATTATGAGGGTCTTTATGAAGATTTTATCCCTTGAGCCTCCTTTGTTGACTCATCCTTCCCCTTTCCTCCATCCTCTCACCATGTGACATGTGTCACTCCTTGATTGGTTGTAAGGAAGCACAATCCATGTGCTCTCCTCTCATGCAATCTAAGCCCTCCATGAGCTTTTTTCCATCCTTGCATCTTAGCCCTCAATCCCTCAAGCCTCTTGCCTATAAATTGGATCCTTCCCCTTTGCAAAATAACACAATCCATGAAGTAAAGTCATAATGCCATTTTGAGAAGCCATTTTACATCAAAACCATACACTCACACCCAAATTCCAACTCCATTTGAAGCCCTTTTTGAAGCATAAAGCTTGAGCATACATCCTATCTATTTAGACAAAGCTACTCAACAAGAGAGCTTCTCATTGAGAGAGCCCATTAATGGCTCATATTCTCAATTGAGAGTTCATCTTAGTCTATCTTGAAGTTTATGAATTTTATTTAATTTGTAGAAGCTTTATTTAAATTTGGTTTCTATTAGCATACTAACATTGCTCATATACATTTTGGCACACCCGGTGGGACTTTATTAGACTTTTCCATGCAGGGAAGTTTTCCTTGTTCAACTTGGGTATCTCCTTTATGTACATGTTGATTTTTAGCTTTAAGTTCCTTCAAAATTTTCTCTATAAGAACCAAAAGCTCTAATACCAATTGTTATATTGATTTAGAATAAATTGGCTGGGGGGTGTGTGTGGGGGTGTGAATCAGTTAACCCCAGGTCTAGATGTAGCTATTAAAATTTTTAACTCTTCAAGCAACTTAGATTTATTGATTAAGTAGATCAGTCTCTATAGAAATATATTGATAACATAAAATTTCAATCCACTATTGTTAGAATCTGATAAGATTAATAACCCAGAAAACTAGTGCAAAGAGCAAATATCTAAACTATGAATGCAAATGATACAAAATCAAAATAGCATCATAGAGTTAGTATCCAAGAGAGTAATGCAAATGCTAGAAGCAAAATAGCATTGAGAGGATGCAAAAACAAGAGATAAAAATACAAGCTAGGTAGCATGCTTATGTAGGCTAGGAAGAGGGAGGAGGTGGCAACACCAACCAATGAGGAGCAACCATCTATTGGACTAAAGATAGCAAGGTATCTTCCCAAGATAGCTAATGGATGCTCACATGTAGGAAGGTGAAACCTCACAACCATTCACCTAATAAGACATGCTTTATTAACCTAAGTGAGATTATTAAAAGTGTAGTAAAAACCTAGCAAAATAGGAAAAATAAAAAACTACACTAACACCCCCCCCATAAGTGAAGCTTGGGAGGAAGCTAACCTAGCAAAGCTATGAAAGTAGGAAAATGGGTCTCGACAAAAAGGCCTGATCAGGTACCCAATACAAGAAAAAGAACTAGATGAAGGAAACTAAGCCTCCAATTTAGGAAATGTCCCAAAGAGAGGAACAAAAAAGAGCATGAAGCATCTTTGAAGCATGAAGTTGCAAACATTGTCAAAAGAAACTGCTGGAACCCCCATTGAAATAGTGCATGACCAGGTAGAGAAGACAAAGTCTGAAGAGATGATCAATCGAAGAGGTGACCTCTAAAGGTAGGAATGAATGAGTGTCTATATAGTAGATGAACCATGTCACCAAAATGCATAGGTGCCTAGCCACTACATCCGCCTAGTACATAGGAACAAAAACTAAATACGTAGATCACTCAATCAAACCAAGGAAGCAATAGAGCCAACAGGTGAACCCCCCCATAATGTTGAACAGGGAGAGGGGTGATAGGAACACTGAAATGCAATGTCAAAAACATCTGCAAGAAGAAGAATCAAGAACACCAATAGTGCAATAGAAGTACAAGCACATGATAAAGGCCGGTGTCACCGACACACTACATGGGCTAATGTCGTGGAAGAAAAATTCACTTGACAAAGGTGGATGAGTACAAAATGGAAAAACATCATGAACCCCCATGGAACTTTATAACTGAGTGTGAGTACAAACAAACACAAGGTGTACAAGATCCCAGATATGCAAAAGTAGACACTTTATCTCAGTGCGTTTACAGAAAAAGGAATGCAATAGAACAAAAGCATACAATGCTCAGAAGTTAGAAAGAAGAGTGAGCCAAAAGAATAGAAGAAGAGATTCCAAGACCTGTAGAATCCAAGTAATCCATCAGAGTGTGAAAGTGAAAAACTCAAAGGAGAAAGAACTTGGAGCAAAATCTAGATAAAAGACCTCTGCAACTGAATAACTCATAGAACCAGCTTTCCAACGATATCTGGCGAGCCCAGAAAAGAGTCTGAATGAGCGAGATATGGCTCTCGAAAGACAAAATAGAATATCTGGCTTTGACTACCAAAATAGGCAACTAAGTTGTAGAAAAAATAAAAAAAACTTGTACCATCATCTTCGTCTTAGAACCAGCTTTTTGACGCATTTTTTGGATCGAAAAAATATGTCTGTATGCTCAAGTTACAGAAGAAAAATCGACAGGGCCTCCTCATGAAGAGCATATGATAAAAGTGAAACTTGGGCACAATAATCAAAGAAACATATAGCACCACTGCGATCTACTCAAAAAATCATGCACTTTCAAAAAAAGAATCATCTCGATACGAGGTCGTATGAGAAAGTTATGATCCTCCAAAATTTCCAAAATGAGAACTGTGTACAGTCACAGCTGAGAATCTACAATTTCTGAAGAATTCATGCATGAAAATAAAAAAACAACTCCACTAATGGATAGAGCACGAAAAAATAGCCAAGCTTATAACAAGAATCATCAAAATCGGAGTCCGTATGAGCAAGAATGAGACATTTGAAAACTGCGTTCAAATCTGTGACTGCCAACGGAGAGGGTATGGCTGTAGCTTTGCATGCTTGATTCTGCAAAATATACAGCTTGCATGCAAAATCTAAAAGATACCCAGATGGTTTTACGGGGCTGCAAACGAAACCCAGAAAGAATTTTTCTTGCTGATGTACAAAAGATGTTGCTGTAGTGTAAATCAGACGCCTTTAACAGTAAAAAAATGGCTCCAAAAATCAAAAAATGACCCCAGCAACCAGAATATGACATGCAAATGTTGGATCAGCTTCCTAAGTCCATCAATGGCATGCTAGAACCTGCAAAACTGATTGAAAACTCCAAATATGCAAGTTGGTTGTCAGATTTGAGATTGAAACCCTAGAGAAAAACCGTTTTTGTCAAAACTATTCTAATTCTCAGGATCATCCAAAGATGCAAGAGAAGAGCATACTTCGTTTTTCAAAAAACTACAATAAAGTTTATTTGCCCCCCCTAAATCTCTCAAATAAGGAAACTAAAATCTACTCTTGCACATAGGATAGCTCTGATACCATCTTAGAATTTGATAAGATTAATAACCCAGAAAACTAGTGCAAAGAGTAAATATCTAAACTATGAATGCAAATGATACAAAATCAAAATAGCATCATAGAGTTAGTCTCCAAGAGAGTAATGCAAATGCTGGAAGCAAAATAGCATTGAGAGGATGCAAAAACAAGAGATACAAATACAAGCCAGGTAGCATGCTTATGTAGGCTAGGAAGAGGGAGGAGGTGGCAACACCAACCAATGAGGAGCAACCATCTATTGGACTAAAGATAGCAAGGTATCTTCCCAAGATAGCTAATGGATGCTCACATGTAGGAAGGTGACACCTCACAACCATTCACCTAATAAGACATGCTTTATTAACCTAAGCGAAATTATTAAAAGTGTAGTAAAAACTTAGCAAAATAGAAAAAATAAAAAACTACACTAACAACTATCCCAATAATAGAAAAACTTGCATAATGTAAAACATTAATAATAAAAAATATCAAATAACATCCACACAAGTATGACAACATGAATTAACATAGAAACCCAATTTTAGAAATATCACTAGCAACGTGTCAACAATTTTTCACTCTTTTGAAGTGAGCTCTATTAGGAGCCAATGTTATTAAAGGTTACAAAATACACTATTAGGTGTAACCCTGTTAAAGGATTTAATCACCCTATTAGGAGTAGCCATGTTAGAGGACTTAAGAACATTCACATAGAATGTCACCTTGATTAAAGGATTTTAAAATGACTTTTAGGTTAACCTTGATTAAAAGATTTCAAATGATATAATGGTTAGAAAGTAACGTCAGGTTGATTTGTATAAATGCAACTCACTTTGCAAATACAAATCACAAATTTGTTCCAACAATTGATTCATTGACTAGCCTACATTATCATCCCCATCACTGATTCACTTGGTAACCCTTCAAACAATCACTCTTTACCTCAACACTTCAGTGTTTAGCCTTTTGCTTAACTTTTTCAATCAATAGAATCAACAATTGCTCCAACCTTTTTAGGTCTTCTCACCTCTACGAACCCCCTATTTTTTAGATTAGACCCTATGCCTCCTTATATAGGTATCTTGATCTTTTTCTACTTAAACACCACCATTGATCTTAGGATTAGGTCAAATTTATCAAATCGTTCCATCTTAATGTTTCCTCCTTCCTCTTCTAGAAACTTCTCAAAACTTCTCTTTCAATCCATGCATAAAGATGCTAAACCATGGTTTCCATTGCATTAAATGTTCCAACTAATGAATCCTTATCTTCAACACACTTTTCATATTCCAAGAATTCAATTATGTTGTCCAAGAATCTCAATTCCTTCACAAACTATAAAATTCTATCACTCGCCCAACACTCTATTACTTAGCCTTGGTCATCACTAGATAACTTGGTCAATAATATCTTCTCTCTCTTGACTAACATTGTCTTTACTCGGTCAATTTTACTGGTGCTCTGTCCAACTTCTCTATCACTCTATCTTTTAATAATACTCGATCAACACTAAATTTGCTGGAATTCTACTATTTGATCAACACAACTTGGATTTAACTATAAGTTCCTTAATATTCTTCTTTGAATCTTAGTTAAGTCTAAGTATTTTCTCTTCTTTAATCATCTCTTCTAGGATTTAACACTACTATCTTCTCTACTTAGTGTTATGATTAAATAGCATATTATCTTCTTAAGGTCCAAATTTTCAAGTATCCATTGTTATTCCACATAACTCAACCTTTCCACTAGGTTCTCTTGTTATCTCTTCTTCTCAAATTCTCTTCCTGAATCATCTTGATATGACAGTTTACTTAGGTAGCAACCATTTCACCAATAAGGTTTGACATCAATGAAAACATAATAATTTTTCCAATTGAAGGTCCATCATCATCCCCTTTTATAATAACTCATGTACTTATCTATTCAATTCTTCATTTTCTAATAGAGACATTTTTTGAGTTGCCTTATTTGGAAAACAACCTCGTCAAATCAAATCCATCAGATGACTTATATTTCTCATTGGTGGCAATCCATCAGGCATACAATCATATACAATAGCCTAAAACTCATCTAACAAAAATACAAATTTTGTAGGTACATTATCTACTTCCTCTTTACTAGATTTTGGAATTGAAGCAAAACCAATATGCTCATGCCTCATACCTTCTAGAAACTTTCTTCCATCAACTAAACATACATTGGAATTAATACATACATCTTTCCCAGTTTCCTACAATGGATTCAACTTATGTTGAACTCTATCTACTATCAAAAAATAACTATTTGCAAGCCCATCATGTCACACAAAAAATCATCATGGTAGTTTCAAATCTTGAACTTGACCAGAAATTGTTCACTAACCAAAGCCTTATGATCCTTCTACAACCAAGAAATTTGGTAGGGATTTAGGTCCTTCTTTATTTCTACTTTCAACTTATTAATCATTTCCTTAGAAACAAGATTATATGTGCTACCATGATAAATAATGGTATTGCATATCTTATCAATGCATTTGTACATGGTGCAAAAAAAAAAAATTCCTTTGCCCAGGTTCATTCTCATCACTCAGCAAGGCTCTTTAACCAATACTTCTCCTCTTTAATCATCTTTAGAATGTGATGATTTTTCATCTTCATCTACATGTGCAACTCATGCATTTCCCTTAGGTATTTTGTTGGTTCTTAGTTGATGTTGAGGACATTTATAATCTCTATGTCCTTCTCTATAGTGGAAAAATGTCCCTCGAAAACCTTCTCTTCTAGGTCCTTGACCTCTTCATCTTCCTCTTTGATCCTTCTTAATCTTGATCATAGGCATGGTTGAAATTATGTACCCTCTTATTCTAACTACTTCTAACCTTATCACTCTTTTTTGATCTTTATTTTGGCCTCCATAAGACTATCCGTTGATCTTCCACCATAAACTCTTCCACCTTGCTTTCTTTCAAACTTCTTGTTCAAATTTCATCCACCATTAAGGAAAACTGGTATGTCTCTTCAATACCGGTCATTCTAACCAAACAACACTTCTATTGAAAGATTGACCTCAATCTATTAAGGTAATGAAACAATTTCTCCTTGTCATCTTCCACATTTCCTATTCAGATGAGGACTCAATTGAGATCTTCTGTATACTCCTCACTTGTTTCAACCCTTACATTTTTGAATGAATTCTCTCTTCACTTTTTCCTCCATTTGATCCAATCTTGAGATTTTATCCTTTCCTCTTCTATTTCTTTCCAAATGATTCTCTTGTCACCAAATTTTTGCATGCCCTTTCAACTTGGCCTTCAAAATTTTGACCCCTCTAAGAATATTCATTTTCTTCATATTCAAAATATTCTTTTAGATCATTGATCCAATTTATTAACTCCCCTAAGTTAAGATTTATAAAAAATGTGGAGATGTCAATATTAGGCCTTTTCAAAATTTTGGAAATGGCTCTAGAAAAAAATTCTCCTTAGGATCCCTAACTAATTATTCTCTTTCATGTTCAAAATACCGTTCAAATTCATCCTCACTTTCATCTCTTGTTGCAATATACTCATTCCTTTGTGAATCTCCTCTTGAAATATTAACCCTAGAAATTTTAAAGGGATTTCATTTTCACCCATTTCAAGTGGTGCAACTTCGAAAGTCTCTCATCACCACTTTCTTTGATTAAATCTTATGACCCCATTTCATAAATTCCATCAACTTTTCAACATTTCTTGACTCATTCAATATCCATTTAGTTGAGGTTTTACCCCTCTTCAAATCCTCTAGAGCCTTCAAAATAGAGTTTAAAGTTTTTATACTCTACTGCAAATACTAAAGTTTTTCAATAACTTCAAAAACAAAGCCTTCAAAATGTTGGAATACTTTAGAATAACTGGGGTGGAGGCATGAATCAGTTATCCAAGGTTCAAATGTCTAGATAAAGCTTTTTAGAACTTAACAAATTCATATCCATATATCTCATTATCATGTATCATGCATGCATTTAATAATTCCATAGCTTAGTAGATCACTATCCTAAGTCAGAATCACTTTGTAGAAATATAAACATTTAAACACCAAAAATCATTCACATATTTTCAGATAAGGAATTTACATGGAAACCCAATTTGGGAAAAACCACGAGTAACATGATACTACTTCTCATTCTTTTGAGGTGATTCCCTATGAAAGGCCAACCCTATTAAAGATTATAATACACTATTAAATGTGACTTGGTTAAAATATTTAAATCACCCTGTTAGGAGTGAGCCTTGTTAGAGGACTTTAGAACATTCCATTAGAATGTAACCTAGTTAAAGGATTTACAAATGACTATTAGCTCAACCTTAATCCAAATAATTTACCCTAAACTAATACAATGATTAGAAAGTAAAAATAATACTTGATATTATAACAAATCATAACTCACTTATAGTGATTTGAGTTATGAATTCAGGTTACAATACCTAGTGTAGAACCTGCAGTACTGTGACTAAATTGAAAATAGTTAAAATGCAATAGTAGATTTTTGCAAGCCAAAAAAAAGTGATCCATTCATTTCAAAAAATAGAGTTTATACAAGTTTAATGGATCCCAAGGGTCACCATTATCCCTTGGATATGAAAACAAAAAGTCCACAAGCTAATTAATTACAAAATAAACTCTAACAACTATAAAAACTATAAAAAACTATATTAAAATTTATGTCTACTTGTAGAAGTCATAACTTTCTAGTCATAGCTTGAAATCATGAACTGTCAAAATTTATGGAAAGACATTCTAGAGTTCTACATTTATTTTTCGAAGTCTTAAGCATAGTGCTATGACTTCTTGGCCCTACCAAAGCCCAAAAATTTCATGGACACCTTCAAAAATGTAAAATATTGGAACATAGAAAATAGAAAAAAAATGGATTTTGATATTTTACTATTTTTTCTTGTGCCAACATCCTTTGCATCTTCTTGGACTGTGTTTTGATCATGTAGATTATAGATCTTTGATTAAGTCTTCCATTTTTCTTGGCATTCATATTCTTCATCTCTGATAGCTTGTTCACCCTTCAAGCATTCAACCCCTTAAAGCCTTCTTGCTTTGTATGTTAATTGCAAAATTGTCTATTTGGCTACCATATAAAGAAATACCTTAGACTTCTTGTCTTCCATAGGTTCTCGCACATGACAATAGTTGTTTCTGGCCTTGTCTCCCCTTATAAAGATAATTTAGATCTTTTTCCGCTCAACCATAATCATCCATCTTAGGGTTAGGTTAGATTCATCAAATCCTCCCTCTTTCCATTTTGTTCCCTTAAGAAATTTCTTATAAAATCCTCTTTGAATTTTCCTCAAAATGGTTTATCTTGAATTTTATGCCTCCAGCTCATCAAGCTTATCTTCTACATGCTTCACACAATCCAAGAAATCAACTTTGTCAGCTATGATTCAATGAATCTTGATCAAACTCTTATTGTTGTCACTCGGCAATAACTTGCTTCTGATGCTTGACACATATTGGGTTACTTGATATCCACTAAAATTCACTCGACATCTATTATCTTTTTACCATCACTTGACACATACTAAATTTCACTTGACATACACTATTTCTTCACTTTGCTCGACACTAATTGATTTTATGCTTGGCTTTAACTAACATCACTATACTCTTATTGATCACTCGGTCAAGCTTGGTAGACACATTTATTTTCCTTCTACTTCTAGACTTAGCTAGTGCATCCATCAAATTTAGCCTTAAGTAGACAAATAATACATCATATTATCCATGTCTTATTTGGTCTTAGTGCTCTTTTTATACATCACATAACTCAACCTATCTCTAGGTACTCTTGTTCTCCTTTCTTTTCAAACCCTCTTTATCAATCAAACAAAGGATAGCATTCAAACCAAAAACCAATTGTCTTACCAGCAAGTAGTAGGTTTGACACCATTAAAAAAATAACGATTGTTCTAGATTCCATACATAAAATGATCTCTTTTCAACAATCTACCTCATGGCATTGATGGAAAACCAATTCCAACAACAATACCAAAAATAAAATCAATACCTTGTATTGAATTCTCTCCCTCCATCAGTATATGAACCTCCTTTATATAGGGTAATGTGAGCTTTGTTGATCTCCTTCAATGTATCTCTCCCTCTATCTTCTAACAATATAGTCTTTCCTTTCATAGTATATTCTCCCTTATAGTTTCTAATGCTCCTCTTTTGCTTAAGGTTCCCCATGTAGATCTCTCTATCTATCTCCCTCTTTAGGATATCTTCCTAACTATATCTCCCTCTTTGACAATAATACCAAAGACTTGTCATCTCAACATGTAGATATTATCAATTCAAGTTCTCCTTTTATCACCTTTCTTGTGACTATAAATCTTCTATTTCAGCTCCTTGATTACTTTAGGTAGCTCCTAAAGTAAGATCCACTACATCAAGGTGTAAAATATGACATTCAACTCAGTTGATGTAGGGTACTACTCTTGCTTCTTAAGTATCTTTGGATAGGGGTATCACCCCTAGTCTACCTCTTGAATAGTCATGAACATCCCTAGGTAAAGCCTTTGTGAATATATCAGCTATCTATTCTTTTGTATTCACATATTCCATTCTGACTTCTTTATCTTGAACCAACTCTCTCAAGTAATTATACTTGATTGTAATGCGCTTTGTCTTTGTATGCATCATATCTTGTCTTTTCACAATAAAGTATCATAGGTTTTGTAATTTCGTCCTTCATTCCTTTGAGTAACTATTTGATCCATACCAAATTTGTACAATCCACTATAGTAGCCACATATTCAACTTCAATAATAGATTGTGATATACAATTTTTTTTCTTACTAGTCCATGAGATTAATCTTTTTCCTAAGAAAAATTCTCCACCACTTGTACTCTTTCTGTCATCAACATTTCCAACCCAATCAACATTTTTGTAGGCTTTTAATTCAAACTTATCATTTTTCTTGTAGTATAGACCATACTCTTATGTTCCTTAGGATTTGTAGAAAATCTTGCAACAATCCCAACAACTAATGCAATGTTAGTTCTACTATAAACTATATATTGCAATTTACCAATCATAGACTTGTACAGTGTTTGATTTACTTCATCAAAATCATTAGTCTTCAATAGTTTATGTCCTATGACCATAGGTTGCTAATAGGTTTTGTATCCCCCATACCAAAAGATTTCAATATTTCCTTCACATACTTGGACTGAGTGATGTAAAAACCATATTTCATTTGATACACTTGCAAACCAACAAAGAATTTAATCTCTCCAAACATGGACATCTCAAATCCTTTCATCATCTTATCCACAAATGTTTTGCACAATGCATTTTGTCCTCCAACTATGATATCATCAAAAAAAAATTTAGCTAGTAAAATGTCTTTACCTCATTTTGTATTCAAGTATAGATTGTTGTTGTCATTAGTCTTCTCAAAACCAATCTTCACTAGATAATTGTGAAACCTCTCATACCATTCTCTTGGAGCTTGCTTCAAACCATACAAAGCTTTGTGTAATCTACCTATCATGTTCTTTTTGTTTGGATCAACAAATACTTTGATGTAGGAGCATCCTGGGTTTAAGAGCAATCTTGTATCACCCAAAAAATATTTTCTAAAGACTAGTAGACAAGGTGGTTACTATTTATGGGAACTTGCTATTTTTAGTAAGTTTTTCATACGAGCTTAGAATATTCTCATTTTCTACATGAAGGTTTATTTTAAGACTTATAACCCTACCATAAAAATCTCATTTCTCTAGCTTAATTATTAGAGAAGTTATTGTGGATTTTTGGTAGAAAAATCTACAAAAAATATTTAGGCTCACTATTGGAGGCCTTAGAGTGCTTGGATGAGGTTTAAAAACTTGACAAATGGTCCAAACCTATAGATCAGGTGCTGGCATTTTTGAAAAGTGGTTATAATAGTTAATCAGAGCAATGGTTTGAGAGTTATGGCCTTCAGAAGTTGGGCTACCAAAATTTCTAAAATAATTTGTCAAAGATGTGTTTAGCCAATTCTATATGTATTGTTAGGGTCTGTTGGCCCTAGGTATTAATTTTGGGCATCTAGAACCTTCTTGACTAACATAAAATTGCCTATTTGAGAAAGACCCAAACATTGTCTAAGACAACTCTAGGTATTAGTTCATAGCTTAGACTTGTAGATTAATGTAATGAAGGTTTACATGTGGGTTAGCATATTGTACTTGTGAATTCTATAATTCTGCATTTGTAGCACAAATAAGAAGTCCATATTTTTGATGTAACACCCCAACCTTGCTCCTAAACCCCAAGATCTCTCAAGGATACCTTAGGTCATTCACTAGACCTAGTAGGGCTTCTTCACACCCTATGCTTACTAGGACCTTGCTCAAGAGATCCTAATCCTTCAGTTGGGGGCACACCAACAAAGTAATGTCAAATTGCTTACTAGCCTGCTCCAATCCACTACCAACCCTCAAGCCCATCTATAGCTCCAAGGATGCTAGTTCTTCATCTAGGGTTTTTTTAGACTCCTTCTAACATCCAAGACCCTAAATAATGCTAGTTTTGTAGGTGCATTCAATCTACTAGGAAAAATACACCAAATTGCTCCAAAAAGATTACTAGGAATTAACCCTCCTAAATAGATGGCAATAAATATTTTTGGAAAAATTCTTAACAGAATTGCAAAAAAATTACATTTATGGATACCATTTTTGAAGTACCTCAAGATTTTTTGATTGTTCAACCCCCAAACTATCCATACAACCAAAGTACAATTTTATGCCAAAAATGAGGGTTTTAAGGGCTTTATGGCTATTGTGATGGAACACCACCCTAGAAAATGTTCCAAGAAATCTCTTCCAGACTAAAGAAAAGTTATATATCCTCCTTACTCATAGCATGGTTAGATTGAGGTATTTGTATGCTCAATCCCCGCCATAGCTCATTTTTCCAACTGTGATTCATAGCCAAGTTGCATTTGCCTTGCCTAGGGCATCACCTTAAAAATTCTTGCTGATGCTTCCAAAGGTCCTCCTTCTTGGTACACAATGTAAATGGACCTTAGTTCCAAATCAAAAAATACTAGAGGTTTCCAATAGTGGGAAGTGTCCCTAAGATCCAATTTTCTAAGTGCAGCCCTGCTCAGACCAACAACCGGGCAAGAACAAAAAGAATTTCTAAACTAATAAAAATGAATTGAAATGATCAAACCAGAACTAAAACAAGATTAACAACAATATTTTAGAAATTTTCCAACACAAAAATCATGCCATTCAGTCCTTCTCTATTAAAAATGCCTTCAAAAAAATAAAACAGGCAACAAAACACTTGCACAATCCGTACAAATGCAAAATGGTTGTACTCACATTTTTAAAGGCTTCTCCATGTATTATATAACTATTCTAAACATTTAGGACATTGAAAAATCAAAAAATGCAAAAAGTTTCTTTTTGCAAGAAAATGTTGTCATGACAACATGACAACATTTTAGCAACTTTTGCTCTACATGGAGTTAGACCTCCAAATTTGGCAAAAAGACCAAATAGAAACATAATATGCACAAAATTACTTCAAATAAACTAGTCAAAGGCATTGGAACCTATCTAGACCATTTTAGCCTTTACAGGACCTAAGTCACCTAGTTGACAACATTTGGCAACTTCTTGCAACTTTGTCATTTTGGGTCTTGCCAATTCTCCTAAAAATAGCTAAGCACTAAATAGGACCTATTATTAGACTAGTGATGTGGCTAGCATCACTATAAGCCAAATATAAAGAAATATATAGGTTTCACACTTAGCCTACTTAGGTGCTCCTGCACCATACTCCCCCTCCAAGGAGCTAAGAAGAACTTGATGGTATCAGGTCCAGGGGTATGCCAACCCTCTTGAAATATACCTTAGTAACCCAAGTAGACTCTAAAGTTGGTTTTTACTTCCACTTAATGAGGTGTTCCATATACAACTTGTGCCTTGTAGACTTCTTCACCCTTGAGTCTAACACCTTCTCTACCTCCAACTTATTGTTTGTAGGTGCTGGAGTAGGTTCAAGATTGTTATGAACATCTAGACTGATCTAAGATAAGTCACCTTTGTATGCCACCAAGTCTTGCACATTAAAAATAGGTGATATGCCCAAATCTAAAGGTAAATCTACCTTATAGGCATTTGCTCCATATTTAGCCAATACCTTGCAAGGCCCTACTCTCTTCATTTGTAGCTTAGTAGGAATACCTTTTTGAAGCCTTGCTTTGTTTAAATGGACCATTATATAGTCCTCAAAAACAAATTTAACATCCTTCTTCTTTTCATCCACTTTGTCTTTGAGTTTTAGAGTGTTGTCTTGAATAGTCTTCTTGACTTGCTCCTGAATCTCCTTCATGGTTTGTACAAATTCTTCAGATTGACCACTGATCTGATCCATGTTTCCAAGATAGTTTAGTTCACACACACCTCTTAGATGCATGCCATAAAAAATTTCCAAAGGACTCTTTCCAGTAGTCCTACTCTTGCTATCATTGTAGGCATATTCTGCTTGTGAGATGATAACATCCCAAGTCTAACCATACTCCTTAGTAAGGCATGCAAGAAGGTTACCTAAGGTCCTATTAACCACCTTATTTTGACCATCAATTTTAGGATGGTAAGGTGAACCCAAGGACATGTTAATGCTAAGCTTCTTCCACAAAGTCTTCCAAAAAAGACTCATGAATTTCACATCCCTATTAGACACTATGCTTAATGGAAGTCCATGAATCCTTACAACCTCTTTGAAAAACAAATGAACTATATGAATTTCATCATTAGTTGTTTTGCATGGAATTAAATGCCCCATTTTACTAAATCTATCAACAACAACATAGATGCTATCATATCCTTGCTTAGTTTTAGGCAAACCTACAAAAAAGTCCATGCTTATAGAATCCCATTGGGAATTGGTAGAGGCTAATAAAGACCTACATTGCTCATCCTCCTTTTTCCTTCATGCACACCATGCATTTCTCTACATACTTGGTTACATCTTTGACCAATTTAGGCCAATAATAGAACCTTTGTACTAGTTCTATTATCTTGCCAATATCAAAATGCCCACTCAAGCTGCCATTATGCTTCTCTTGTATTAGAATCCCTCTCATGAAACCCCTTGATACACAAAATTGGTTACTCTTGAATATAAACCCATTTTTCCAAAGTGTATTCTAAAAATCTGCTACTAAAGTAGTTTTAAAAGTCCATGCATACCTTATATGCTTTAGCAAGGTCCTCATCATCCTTGTAAAGATTCTAAAAACTCCCCACTCCAATGCTATGGAGTTGAATCTTTGGGACTATTAAAACCCTTCTACTTAATGCATCAACAACTTTTTTCATTTGTCCTTTCTTATGCTTGATTATAAAGGTGAAGGCCTACAAATACTCCATCCACTTCAAGTGCCTATTGCTCAATTTCTCCTATGTGTTGATGTAGCTAAAAGCTTGATTATTTTTAAACACAACAAATTATTTTGGCAACAAATAGTGTCTCCATTTTCTAAGACATTGGACTAAGGTATTAAGCTCTAGGTCATAGGATGCATACTTTTTCTTGGCCTCATTTAGCTTCTCACTATAGAAGGATACTGGTCTACATTCTTGACTCAAAATTGCACCCATTACTAAGCCACTTGCATCACATTCTAAGGTGAATAGCTTGTCAAAACTAGGAAATTTTAGGATGGGTTGAGTGGCTACTTGCTTCTTCAACATATGAAAGTACTTTTCAGCTTCTAAGGTCCATATAAACTTAGACTTAACTCCTCCCTTTATGGTATCAAGTAAGGGTGCATAATTACCATTAAAATTTCTAATGAATTTCCTATAAAATTGGCACAATCCATAGAAGCTTCTTACCTTAGTGGTAGTGATAGGTGTAGGACAACTTAGGATAGAAGCAACTTTCTCCTTGTCCATCTTCAAGGTTCCTTTTGACATCACAAAGCCTAGATACACCAACTCTTACTTGAAGAAGTCACCCTTCTCAAGATTGATAGCTAGTTTGTCTTCATGAAGTCTCTTCAAAATTGCCTCTACATGCTTGATATGTTCCTCTTTGGTCTTGTTGTAGATGAAGATATCATCCAAGTACACCACCAAAAATCTACCTATGAAGTCTTTGAGAACTTCATTCATGAGCCTCATGAATGTGCTAGGGGCATTGGAAAGACCAAATGACATCACAAGCCATTCATAAAGATCATTAGTAGTCTTAAATATTGTCTTCCATTTATCTCCCTTCTTTATTTTGATTTGGTGATACCCACTTTTCAAGTCCAACTTGGTGAAATACATAGCACCCCCCAAATAATCCATAAAATCTTCAATTCTTGGAATAGGAAACCTATACCTAATTTTAATGTAGTTAATAGCCCTTGAGTTAGTACATAACCTCCATTTTCCTCCCTTCCTGGATGCCAAAACCACTAGGACTACACAAGGACTTATGCTCTTTTGGATCAGACCTTGGTCCATCAACTCTTGGACTTGTCTTGCCACTTCAAGGTTCTAATATAGGGTGATTTTATAGGCTACCTTATTAGGAAAAGAGGCACCTAGTACAAAGTCAAATTTGATGACTTACATTAACCATCCTAGGAGGTAGGGTAGCTAGGGTACCATCACTCACTATATCCTTATAATTTTCAAGGAAAGTTTGGAATTCAATTGGTAAGGGTTCGTTTATTGATTTTTCTTCATTAGTGGACTTCAGTATCACTAAAAATCCTTGGCTCTCCTTATGCTTAAGGTCTTTTACAAACTCTTTTTATCGACATAGTAGCACACTAGGCAATTGGGACTGTGGTTCTTCCCCTTCCAACAAAGACTGAATTGTGAAAGTCTTGGCTCCTTTTTTGAATGTTATGGCATTAGCCTTGCCATCATACACCATATCTCTATCAAATTTCCATGGTCTCCCTAGAAAAATATGACAAGCATCCATTGGAGAATATCACACAACAATTAGTCTTTATATATTCTACAATTGATAAGTCCACCCATGCTTGTTCATTCACTAGGATGTTTTTTCTTTTGTTAAGCCATGTGACATTGTAAGGGTTTTCATGAGGTATCTTCTTTATATTGGGCTCTATAACAACCAAATCTGATATTACATTATCAGTTGATCTCTAATAAACCATCACCTTGCAAAATTTTCCTAGGATCTTGCCCTTGATCCTAAACAATGCCCTCCTATGTCTAGGCTCATTAGGGGCTAGTTGCTTTATCAACACCCTAACATGAGTTTCTCACCTTTTTTGGACTCAATATGTTCTATGTTAGCATCCTTGCAACTTGCATTAACTTCTTGTGCATATGCTAGCCTTTTATCTTGGCTTGAGGAAAAGGGTTTGTCCGACAACCTATAGGCAGGATGGCCTAGTTGACCACAACTGTAACACTTGTTGTTGCAAAGTAAGAGTTGCTCCTACCTCATCTACCCTACTTGATCCTCCTTGATTGTCTCTCACTCTATTATAACCACCCCTTGAAGAGTGGTCACTAGTTTGCTCCATGGGTTTGCTTTCACCTTGGTTCTTTTGCACACTACCTTTTTCTTGGTAGCCTCTTCTTTGGTTTTTCTAATTTCTACCTTTGCCTCTATCTTTGAAGTTAGAATCTCCTTTCCTCTTTTTCTTTTCTTCTACCTTAAAAGCTAGCTGATGACATCTTTCGATAGTGGTAGGGAATCATGAGCCAAGCTCCTCTTGAATGTTCCACTTCAACCCACTGAGATACCTTGCCACCTTGAGTGACTCCTTTCTTGCTTCTTGGATCTCAAACACAATGTTTGAAATTATTTAGTATAGGAGTTCACATCAAGATATTTTTTCTTCAGTCCTTACCTTTTTTTATGGAGTTGGATCTCAAAGTCTTCATGTATGAAGTTCTCCTTCATTCTGTTTGCCATAGCACTCCAATTTGCAATTGGATTCTTGCCTATGCTAACTCTTTCATCTTGTACATACTTCCACCATGTTAAAGCTGAGCCTCTAAGCCTTGACTTAGCCACCTTAGCCTTTTGTGCCTTTGAGATACCTTCACACTCAAAGTGGTTCTCCATACCCTCTAACCAATCCATAACTACATCAATATCCATCTTACCATTGAAAAGTGGCACTCCTTATAAGGCTTTACCTCACATGGCTTTGATTTCACTCAAGAAAGGTTCTTCTTGCAAGATAGGATCAAGTTCAAGTATGATGTCTTCCTTTTCTACTTTCTTACCCTTCCCATCTTCTTCTTCTTCCCTTTACTTAGCTACCTCTGTAACTGCATCTAGTTTTTCCTTCACCTCTTCTAGTGCTTCTTCAAGAAGTCAATTTATTTTCCTTTTCTCATCAACCTATTTAGCTAATTCTATGTTATTCACCATCATGTATTCTCCTACTAATTCTTCAATAGCTTCAAACATCTACTACCTTTTCCCAAATCTTTAATTTGCTCTGATACCACTCTGATGTAACACCCCAACCTTGCTTCCAAACCCCAATCTCTCTTAGGGCTATCTTAGGTCATTCACTAGACCTGCTAGGGCTTCTTCACACCCTATGCTTACTAGGACCTTTCTCAAGATATCCTAATCCTTTAGTTGGGGGTGCACCAACAAAGTAACATTAAATTGCTTACTAGCTTGCTTCAATCCACTACTAACCCGCAAGTCCATCTAGAGCTCCAAGGGTGCTAGTTATTCATCTAAGGTTCCTTTTAGATTCCTTCTAACATCCAAGACCCTAAATAATTTTGGTTTCACAGGTGCATTCAATCTACTAGGGAAAATACACCAAATTTCTCCAAAAAGGCTACTAGGAATTAGCCCTCCTAAATAGTTAGCAACAAGAGTTCTTGGAAAAATTCTTAACAACCCTAGAAAAAATTACATTTATGGATACCCCTTTTGGAGTACCTCAAGATTTTGTGATTGTTCAACCCCCAAACTATCCATACAACCAAAGTACAATTTTATGCCAAAAATAAGGGTTTCAAGGGCTTTATGGATGTTGTGATATAACACCACCTTGACCTATCCTTTGGAATGAAGCAAGGTTAGACCTCCTACTTACTCACAACATGGCTGGATTGAGGAATTTGTACCCTTAATCCCCTCCACAGCTCATTTTTCCAACTATGATTCCTAGACAAGTTTCATTTACCTTGCCTAGGGCATCACCTTAAAAATGCTTGTTGATGCTTCCAAGTGCCCTCCTTCTTGGAACATAATGTACATGTACATGTACCTTATATCCAAATTTAAAAATACTAGAGGTTTCCAATGGTGGGAAGTGGCCCTAAGATCCCATTTTCTAAGTGCAATCGTATTATGACCAGTAGCTTGGAAAGAACAAAAAGATTTTCTAAACTAATAAAAACAAATTGAAATGATCAAGCCAACACTACAAAAAGATGAACAACAATATTTCAAAAATTTTCCAACACAAAACTAGGTCATTCAATCCTTCTCTATTAAAAATGCCTTCAAATGCATAAAATAAGCAACAAAACACTTACACAATCTATACAAATGCAAAACAACCTTGACCAACCCATGAAAATGGTTGTCCTAAAATTTTTAAAGGATCCTCCATAAGTTATATAACTATTCTAAATAGTTTAGATGTTTCAAACTCAAAAAATACAAAAAGTTTCTTTTTGCAAGAAAATGTTGTTATGACAACATGACAACATTTTAACAACTTTTTCTCTACATGGATTTAGACCTCCAAATTTGGCAAAAAGAAAAAGTAGAAATATAATATGCACAAAATCTAGTTACTGCTGATACTTGGTAAACATAACTAAAATGGTGTAACTTGGTAAATTAAACTATTACTTATCTTTAAGCATTCATGCATGTAATTGAAAAAAAAATGAACACAAGAGACACCAAATTTAATGTGGAAACCCAACATGGGAAAAACCACCAAGTAACTATTCACCAATTTTTCACTCTTCTGAAGTGAGCTATGTTAGGAGCCAACCCTATTAAAAGTTACAATACACACTGTTAGGTGTGACCCTGTTAGGAGTGGCCTTGCAAGAGGTCTTTAGAAAAATTCAACTCAACTGTCACCTTGTTAGAGGATTTACAAAATGACTATTAAACCAACTCTGTTAAGAGATTTGAAATCAATACTACAATGGTTAGAAAGCAACAATGAATTGAACTGAACAAGATGCAATTGAATTTGCCGACTATAGGTCTCTATTCAACATCATTAGATCCTCCTTGATCAAATATAGCTTTGCTTCTCCTCAATGATCTCTGATCATCCTTTAAATTCACTTCCACAATAATCAATCCTCATATCACATTAAGTCCACTTCCACTTGACTCACACTTAGAATTCGCAACATAACTTCTTAATTATACCATTCAGATTGTCAATTCGGCCCATTTATAGGTTATATTTAACAATAAACCATACATTAGTCAACTAAAAATATTACTCTAAAAAAATAAATGTTATTTCATAAACAATGAAATCCTTTACTGGTCGACCCTACTTGATAAATATTGCTTCCAAAAATTTCCTGAGTTAACCTTCTTGACTCGGTTAACATTGCAATATTTGTAAAATCCTTTGGCTATTGAGTTTACTCGGTAAGAATTGTTTTTGACACATTTCCTTTGATGACCAAATGAGCTTAGTAAGAACTGATTACTCGGTAGATATTGCAAGTTTTCTTTACTAACCTTCTAGGCTCAGTAGATTCTATCCTTTGCCTCACTGACCGTCTGAGCTCAGTAGACACTGTCCTTTCCCTTGCTAACCATCTGCGCTTGGTAGACTCTATCTGATGACTGATATGACATTTGTGTGACATCAAAGACACCACACAATTGAACAATTGTATCCAACAATATCCCTCTTTCACATTGATGGCAACACAACATGTCATGGTAGAATGAAATTTGAAAACAAGTCTTTTACTGACAGAATACTTCACTTACTTTTTCAAATACAACAAGCTCTCTCTTTCATAATAATCTCTCCCTCTTTCACAAACTCTTATTATTTTGCAAATTTTAGAAAGATATGACAGCATACTCTCCCTCTTTGATAGCACATGCCAAAGACAACTTCAAACAACTGAATATCATTGTACTTGATGTATTGATTCATATGCAATATTTTAATTGGTTTGCTACATCAACTGATAGATCTTCAATTCTATTCCTGTTGATGCATCACTAAAATTGTATTTTAGTGAGCTTCAAATAGGGGAATGACCCCTAACTTACCTCTTAGATACAAGAATACATCCTTAGTTAAAGGCTTTGTGAATATGTCTGCGATTTTTTCCTTTGTATGAACATATTCCAATCTGATTTTCTTTTCTTGTACCAATTCTCTAACAAAGTGATACTTTATGGCAATATGCTTGGTTTTTGAATGCATCACTGGATTCTTGGAGATATTAATTGCAATTGTGTTATCACAAAACATAACAATAGGTTCTTTGATTTCTTGCTTCATACCTTCCAATAATTGTTTGAACCACACAATGTTTGAGTAGTTTACTACTGCTGCAACATATTCAACCTCTGTTGTGGATTGAGATGTACAATTTTTCTTTTTACTTGTCCAAGAAACCAACCTTTTTCCAATAAAGAAAGCTCCTCCACTTGTTCTCTTTCTATCATCAATATTCCCTTCCCAATATGCATCAGTGAACACCTTTAGATCCAAATTTCCTCCAAGTTTATACCATAATCCATAATCTTCAGTTCCTTTTAAGTATCTCATGATCCTTTTGATTTCCATCATGTGATTTTCTTTTGGTTTTTCTAAGAATCTTGCTACAATTCCTAATGCAAGGGCAATGTTTGGTCTTGTGTGCACTGCATATTGCAACTTTCTAATCATAGATCTATACAATGTCTAATCCACTTCCTTTGATTCATCATCCTTGGTAAGTTTTAATCCAGTACACATGGGAGTTCCAACTAGTTTGCAACCTTCCATACCAACTTTTTCAGTATCTCCCTAATGTATTTGGATTGAGTGATGTAGATGCCATTCTTACTCTGTTGAATTTGAAGACCAACAAAGAATTTGATTTCACCAAACATTGACATTTCAAATTCTTTGTTCATTTGTTCTAAAAATTCTTTGCAAAGATCATCATTTCCTGTGAACAAAGTATCATCTTCAAATATTTTTTCCAAAACAATCTTATTATCTGGTCCTTCCTTTATGTAAAAACTACTATTTTCATTGGTTATTTGAAAACCAATATGAATAATATAGTTATGCAATCTTTCATACCATGCTCTAGGGGCTTGTTTTAGACCATATAATGCTTTATGAAATTTGCAAACCATGTCTTTTTTGTTTGGATCAACAAAACCTTTAGGTTGTTCAATGTAAACTTCTTCATCCAATATGCCATTGAGAAATGCTGACTTGATATCCATCTAATAAAATTTGAATCCTTTGAATGCAACATATGCAAGTAAGGTTCTGACACCTTCCAATCTTGCAATAGGAGAAAAAGTCTCTCCATAGTCTACACCTTCTTCTTGAGAGTATCCTTTTCATACCAGTCTAGCTTTGTTCCTTGATACCTTACCATCTTCATTTAGTTTGTTTCTGAATACCCACTTTGTTCCAATCACATTCTTGTCTTTGGGTCTATGTACAAGAGTCCATGTTTTGTTTTTCTCTATCTGTTCTATCTCTTCATTCATAGCTTCAATCCAACTTTCATTGTCTAGTGCATCTTTGACATTTCTAGTTTGAAAATCAGCAAGTAAACAAGTTCCTTTCAACTTACTTCTTGTCATTGTTCCTTCTAATTTATCTCCAATGATCTGATCTAGTGCATAATGTTTTCTAACATACTTGGCTAACACAAGCTCCTTTCCTTTTGCATTGTTATCCTTCTGTGTCTCAACTTCTGGTTCTAATTCTTCATCACTATCTAATTGAGGATCCTTCAAATTTTTGCCTTTTTCTTTGAGTGAAAGCTTGGCTTCAAATGCTGATTCAATGTTCTTGGCAGCTAGAACATAATTATCATAGTTGTCTAGCTCGAATGCAGTCAATCTTCCAACTATGGCCTCTAAATTTATTTTATGATTTGCCTCACATCTTTTTTCTTGAATTACAGAGACTCTGATTGCATAAATGGGAAGTAGAGTTCTAAGAACTTTACTTATAACTATCTCATCATTGATATCTCCTCTAGATGCTTTGATTGCACTAACACATGCTTTAACTCTTTCAACATATTTTGCAATGTTTTCATCCTCTCTCATCCTCATTTGATCAAATTGTCCTCTCAAAATTTCTTCTTTGGCTCTTCTCACATTATCATCTCCTCCACAGATCTCTTTTAGCTTGTTCCACATTTCAAAGGCAGTTTTTCAATCCTTGATGTCATCAAATTATTTATAACTTAGAGCAGATGATATATCTATCATCATGTTGTTGTGAGTCTTCTTTTTAGCAATATCATTAATAGATAATGTACTAGAAGGTTCTTCATATTTTTCATCAAGGTACTTCAGCCTTGTATCTCCAATAGAAGCCAAATGAAGCCTCATCAATCCTTGCCATGCTGAGAAGTTGTCCCTATTAAGTCTTGGAATTTCCCTTTTGTAAGACATCCTGATCTTTGGCTTAGATCCTTGAAATATTTTCCTGTAAGCACCAAAAGCTCTAATATGAATTGTTGGAATTAAAGATAGAGTAACTAAGAGGGGGGGTGAATCAGTTACAAAAAAAAAAAAAAAAACTTTAATCATAGATCCCTTAGATGTCTTAAAGATCTAGTTACTATTGATACTTGGTAAACATAACTAAAATGTTGTAGCTTGGTAAATTAAACTGTTACTTATCTTTAAGCATTCATGCATGTAATTGAAAATAAAATGAACACAAGAGACACCAAATTTAACATAGAAACCCAATATGGGAAAAACCACCAAGTAACTAGTCACCAATTTTTCACTCTTCTGAAGTGAGCTCTGTTAGGAGCCAACCCTATTAAAGGTTACAATACACACTGTTAGGTGTGACTTTGTTAGAGGATTTAATCACCCTATTAGGAGTGTCCTTGCAAGAGGTCTTTAGAATAATTCAACTAAACTATCACCTTGTTAGAGGATTTACAAAATGGATATTAAACCAACTCTGTTAAGAGATTCAAAATCATTGCTAGAATGGTTAGAAAGCAACAATAAATTGACCTGAACAAGATGCAACTGAATTTACTGACTATAGGTCTTTGTTCAACATCATTAGATCCTCCTTGTTCAAATACAACTTTGTTGCTCCTCAATGATCTCTAATCATCCTTTAAATTTGCTTCCACAATAATCAATTCTCATATCACATTAAGTCCACTTCCACTTCACTCACACTTAGAATTCACAACTTGACTTCTTAATTATACCATTCAAATTATCAAGTCGGCCCATTTACAAGTTACATTTACCAATAAACCATACATTAGTCAGCTACAAATATTACTCTAAACAAATAAATATTATTTCATAAACAATGAAATCCTTTACTGGCCGACCCTACTCGGTAAATATTTATTCCAGAAATTTCTTGAGTTAACCTTCTTGACTTGGTTAACATTGCAATATTTTTAAAATCCTTTGGCTACTGAGTTTACTCAATAAGAACTAAATTATTTCATGAGAGCTCGGTAAGAACTATTTTTACCACATTTCCTTTGATGATCGAGTGAGCTCGATAAGAACTAATTACTCGATAGATACTGCAAGTTTTCTTTACTAACCTTTTGGGCTCGATAGATTCTATCCTCTGCCTCACTAACCATCTGAGTGTCATAGACATTGTCCTTTCCCTTGCTGACCATCTAAGCTCGGTAGACTCTATCTGATGACTGATAAGATATTTGTGTGACATCAAAGACAACACACAATTGAACAATTGTATCCAACATTTCCATCATAAGGTACAAGAGAATTGGACTTATTTTTATCTCTAGTCATGTGATTAGAGCAACCACTATCAATGATCCATCTATCACTCTTGCTCACATAAGACACCAATGTAGTTGCCTCATCTTCACTAGAATCATCCTTCATTACAACATAAACAACTTCATCATCATGGTCATAAAATTCTTCATTTGATTCCTCTTTAGAAATGTAGTAAGTTTTCTTTCTTTTTCTTTATAATCTTTATTGTTCTCATCTCTTTTAGCTCTGAATTTGTCTCCACTTCTATTGTTCTTCTTCTCTAGACACCTTGCAACAATATGACCAAACTCATTACAATTGAAGCATATGATATGTAATTTTCCTTTGTATTTTCATTTGCCTCTATGAAATCTCCTAACTAGTAATGCTTCAAGCTCTTCTACATCATCTTCATTTGTATCACTATCACTAGAAACATGTTTGACCTTTTTCTTTTTCTTTTCTTTAGGCTCTTTTAGTGATAATTTATCTTTGAAAGCATATTCAACACTTTCAATTTTGATATTATCAAAATTGGAAAGCTCAAAAGTAGTGAGTCTACCCATTAGTCCTTCAAGGGCTAGATCATTACCAGGTGTACATCTTAGTTCTTATATGCCAGAGACTCTAATAACATAGATAGATAACAGGGTTCACAATACTTTTCTTATCATAGTCTCATCTTCAATAATACTAGTAGCTCCTCTGAACTAAACTATATTATCACCTTCTTACATTCCTATTTCATTAAACTTTACTTTGAGACTTTTGGATTTGGCTCACAACACATTCTTGTCTCCACCATAGATATTTTCTATAACATCTCACATATTCTTAGTAGAATTACATCCTTTGATGTCATCAAACTCTATGTAGATTAGGGCAGATATAATCTCCAACATTTCCTGATTGTGTTCTTTCTTCTTTTTTAGATCCTTAGAAGTAAGGGCCCCAATAGGGTCAACATGCTTAATGGTAATGGTAGATTGTGCATAGTCTTCAAGTCCTACTAGATGTAGCTTCATCAAAATCTTTCTTGTAAGAAAGTTCTCCTTGTTAAGCTTGGATACCTCTCTTTTGGAAATCTTGATCTTTCAGCTTCTAGTACCTTCAAACTATCTCTTTTCAAGCATCAACTCTCTGATATTGATTGTTCAAATACTTTAGAATAACTAAGAGGGGGGTGAATTAGTTATCCAAGTTCCAAATGTCTAGATAAAAATGTTCATCACTTAACAAATTCATATCCATATATCTCCTTATCATGTATCATGCATGCATTCAATAATTCCAAAACTTAGTAGATCACTATCTATTGGTGAACAAATTGTCCTTTCAACTAATTTAACAAATTTACTCTATACCCAAGGTGTGAAAAACACAAAATGCTCACAACAGTTGAGAAAATCTCATGTTATTTGACTTTCTCTTTGAATTTTTTTAAAGGTACAGATCCCTTATTAGATTTTCATGGATTCAAATTATCTTAGCACTTTTACAATGCCTAAGGATCTCTCAACTACTCCTAGGTAGTGAGGTAAAGAATCAACTCAAAAATCTCAAAGTAACATCCACTAAATATAAATATATAGAAAATATTCTTTAAAAGAATGACCAACATCACAAACTGATATCAATTATCTGAGCACTATAGTTGAAATGAACTTATAGAAAGAACAACAACCAACATCTCAAATTGTTAAACCAAAGCCCACAAAGTAAGAAAGATTTGAACACTTTGAACACCAAGTTTCAAAGTAGAATCTGAGATGATTTATATATGTATATCAAAATTTTCCATGCACACAATCATTTGAAAGCAAAACATCCATATACTATCCTTTGATTACTGCTTAAAAAGAGTACCTATTTTATCAGAGTTCTTTACTATCTACCTTCTAATTATTGATTGCTAACCTTAAACCAATTCAATACGCGAACATTTATAGTTTTTTCATACAAATCTGAAAGACCTCCATCAAAAGCAAGCAATTTTGGCTAAAACAAGAAAAAATTACAAAACAAGAAAGCAGTTTAAAAATGAGCGCCAAAAAGTAATTGAAAGCAACAGTTTAGTTCAAGCATCATCGCCAGTTTTCTCCTCCTCGCCAAAAATCTAACATACCAACTTCCAACTTCAAAAAGTACTCATAAATTCTTGCATCATGTGGGGGTGTCGGTTCTTTAGGCTCAGTAATTGGGCTCTACATGTGTCCTTCTACCATTTGAATTCCTTTATCTTTAATCTCTGACATGGCATCAGGTTCTTATTGAGACACAACATTGATTCAATACTTGCCAACGTAGTGAAATCATTGGCATTTGGAAATTCACCATCCCTAATTTGTTCCATGGATTTATTGAAGCTTTTTGTTAGTGTCCATAATGAACAACATGCAAGGATCCATGTTTTTCATTGGGTTCTCATTCAAGGACTTGAGGATCCCGAACCTCTCAACTTTAGCCACTTGAAAAATGACTACTTGACAATGACCTAGCTCTATTTCCCAAACTGGAATTAATGTTTGGATCTCTCCTAGCAATGATTCTCCCTCAGCATAAACATTGGAAAATTTTGAAATAAATTTATTACCTTCTTTCATGATGATGTCCACCCAGTCCTTCACGACATTAGCTAACAACTTCCCTTTTTGCATCTGCTTCATCAATTGTTGACTTCCTGCTAAATTAGGATCAAAGGGTTGTGGAGCTTGAAAAATCAACAATGTGCCAAGGTTCATTATGGAATCAATATATGTAGCCATTTTCATTACCATGCCTTTTAATTCCCTTTTCTCTTTGCTATCCTTCTTAGATTGTGTCAACATATGATCAGCAGAGAATTTAAAGAAATGATTACCGGTGCTCCTATTAATGGTTCCTAGTTCCACAGAGGTAACTTTGAAAGATTTTTCATCAATATCCCCAGAATCTTTCTATTTGTAGGTAGCTATTTCAGCAGTGATTTTTTTTGTTACTGGGTCTTTGGTAAGGTGTGCATCTATCTTCAACTTCTTTACCTTCAAACCTCTAGCTGCATACTTAGTGATGCTATTTTTCACCAGTGTGGATATTGATTAAAAATTCCTTTTCTTTTTGATTGTGTTAGATAGCTAGGAAGGAATAACAAGGCTCATGGACAATGCGTGGGCATCTCTAGTAGGAGTTAGGAATCTAGGCTGCTCTACCTTAGGAGCCTCGATGAACTGAACATCGCCATTTGTACCATATGAGAGATTGAGGCTGTCATTCAAATCTTGCCCTTGAGTCAATATTCTCTCCTTCTAAACTTTATGTTGCTTTAGGGCTTCAAATTTAGATTGAGATCTAGTCCTTGGAGTTGTAGTTTTCAAATGAAGGGGCATCTTCTTCTATTTATCTTTAGCCAATATACTACCTGCAAAAGGAGAAAGTGGGACATTAGATGGAGATGGTTTAGAAAAAGAAACCACCCCTAAAGAGGGTTCATTGATAATTCCTCTACTCTTTTTCTTTAACCAATCATCTATGAAGGTAAGTGTGAATCTAGCCCTTAGATTGATATCATCTTCTTCATCCTTATTCTAGTCAACTACAAGAGACTTCAATTCACTAGATTCTTCCCAGCCAAGTTCAATTATATCTGAGCCATCCTTAGCCACTCCCTCTATTTTGAACTTCAACCCAAAGGAATTAATTTTCTACAAAGTCAACCTTGAATGATCTTTCCTTAGAACTTATCCTTCATCCCTACAATCTTGCCATAGATCTTCCAACTGTAGGATTGTCAGTGGGTGAACTTCAAGATTGAGAATCTAGACTACATACCCCTTACTATCAAAACTCCTTCTACTATGGTAAGAGCCAAAATTGAACCCAAGCAAATTACTTCCAATGATAGAAGCATTGGTCATGCTAATACAAACCAACAATCCTAGCTTGATAGGAAAAGTTGTTTCCCAATCCTCTTGCAATAAATTATCCTTAATAATAGAGAAAAGTTTCCTACATATCTCGACCAAAACAAAATAGTCCAAAGCATACTATGGTAACTTTTTAGGTTCTTCTTTGATTCCACCTATCCTCAAGTACGTGAACCTAGGAAATTGTATGAAGTGGCTTCCATATTGCTGAACTAACCTTTGGGCTTTAGGAGACAACCTAGGCATCAACATATTCTTTAGAGACACAAAATCATTCTCCATCAACACATCATGAACTTTCCTGAAATCTTCCAAGACTCTATCTTTCTATAACGGAGGGCAATACTAAAAAACTATTATTTCTTCACTCCATACTCCATGAGGGAGAGGTGTAAGATCACAAGTATAGGAAATGCAACAAGTTAAATAGGAAGCCATGTAAAAATCCTCCTGTAATTCCTTAGCACGTTTGAGTTGAGACCTCATTGAACTGGCAATAATCTCTGCCCAATCCATCCTTTGTTCACCCTTTAAGATGATTTCTATATACCTATACACCCATTCTTTGAAAAGAAGCACATCGGCTGAACCTTTTACCCTATGCAACAACACCACTAGGTCATGAATATGGGGCTTTAGATGGTCTCTAGTGATGACCTTGGGTAGCCTAGAACCTTCACCATACATGGTCTCGGTCCATTTTCTAGCCATGGTATTATGAAATTGGTTTGGGGTTTCTTGATATTCAGCCTGGGTTTGAATAGGGAAAAATGCAACAAAGGTATTCACTGGAAAACACAGTATAGAGGTAATAGTGTCTCTTGAAATTAAGAGTATTGTGTTTCCATTTTTACTTACAATACTCTTTCTTTTAACATCATAGTGATCAATACAAACTTGAAGAAGTTTAGGACTCACAAAGGCTGGGGGAAAAGTAGTAGCCTCAATTAACCCACTGGTTAGGACTTCCATACATCCATTCACCTCATTTGCATATTCAAGAAAATTTTCCTATAAATTCTCCAACTCAACCCCCTCCAAATTCGTATCACAAATGATTGGTTTTCTACATTCTAAACTTGAGACATTATCGAAGAAATACAATACATAACTCATTCTTAATCAAACAACAAGGCTTCAAACAAATAATGCTGGGAAAATACAGAGATTTTTAGAACAAAACAAGAATTGCTAAGTTCTCACATGTATTCTATTGAAAAATCAATGATTTTCTTTGTCTCCCTTAACAACTTCTTCTCCACACTTTTAGTTCTTTGCATGAAAAACATAAAAAGAAAGTCGAGCAAGATTTAAAAGGAAAGTACTTACATGTAGAAGTATAGGCTCATTATAAGGCATTAATGACACATCAATCCTTGTTAACGTTCACATGTTCGAAAGCCTTCTTGCATAAAATTTCCATTTAATGATTTCCTTTTTAGATGTATTGGTAATGATTAGTTTTAATGCAACATCCAATCCCTTTTTCGGTTGAAGATTTCCCACTTTCCCCATAATGATGACTTTTCACATTGGGAATAGAAATGTCCTTTTGTTCATTGTTCTCTGATATGACCATCAATTGCCTTGCAGAATGATAGTGCATCGTAAACCAAGATTTAATATTGCCAAAACACCTTTTTTGTTGAATAAATTTGAACTAATTCGAACTAAGGTTCGAAGTGGTTCAAAGAGATTCAAAAGAAAACTCCACCAAGTTGATGGATATCACCTGTCAAAAAAATGTTAGTACAAAACCTTTGGTTGAACTGCTTTGAACTACTTTGAACCGAGGTTCAAAGTGGTTCAAAGTGGTTCAAGGGAAGAGATATTGACTGTGGGCAAAAGCTATTTCAAATAATCACTTTGGTAGATGGTTAATACATGAAGCGAGAAGGGAAAGACTTCAAAAAACAAATAGGCAAAAATTGAAGGAAAGACCTTTGAAAAATGGCAACTACTAACACTATCCTAGGTCAAAATCACTTTGCAGAAATGTAAACATTAAACACCACAAAATTATTGATAGATCTTAACACAAGGATTTTATGTGGAAACCCAATTTGGAAAAAACCACCAGTAACATCTACTAATTTTCACTCTTTTGAAGTGATGCCATGTGAAAGGCCAACCTCGTTAAAGGTTACAATACACACTATTAAATGTGACATGATTAAAGGATTTTAATCACCCTATTAGGAGTGAAACTTTTTAGAGGACTTTAGGATATTCCACTAGAATGTCACCTTGTTAAAGGATTTACAAATGATTGTTAGGTCAACGTTATCCAAAGGATTTATCCTAAATTGATACAATGATTAGAAAGTAACAGTGGGACTTGATCTGATAAAAAATTAAAACTCACTTGTAGATTATAGATCTCTGATTCAGTCCTCTATTCTAGTTGGAATTCATACTCTTCATCTCTAAAAAATTTTTCACCCTTCAAGCATTCAACCCCTTAATCCTTCTTGCTTTGTATGCCAATTGCAGACTCTTCTATTCAACCACCATATGAAGCAACACCCTAGAATTCGTATCTTCCTTAGGTTCTCACACATGGAAGTAGTTGCTTCTAGCCTTGTATCCCCTTATAAAGAGAACTTAGGTCTTTTTCCACTCAACCAAAATCATCCATCTTAGGGTAAGGTTGGATTAATTGAATCCTCCCTCTTTCCATTTTGTTCCCTTTAGAAAATTCTACTACAATCCTCTTTGAATTCTCCTCAAATAGTTTATCTTAAATTTTGTGCCTCTAGCTCATCAAGATTATCCTCCACATGCTTCACAATCCAAGAAATTAACTCTATCATCTTAGATTCAATGTATCTTGATCAAACTCTTATTGCTATCAGTCAACAATAACTTGCTTCTAATGCTCGACACATATTGGGTTACTCGACATCTACTATCTTTTCACTATCACTTAGCACACACTAAATTTCACTTGACATACACCATTTCTTCACTTTTCTCAACACTAACTAGTTTTCTACTTGACTTGAACTAATATGGCTCGGCTCCTACTGATCACTCAGTCAAGCTTGGAAAACACATTTTGTTTTCCTTCTACTTCTAGACTTAGCTAGTGCATCCATCAACTTTAGCCTTAAGTAGATAAACAATAAATCACATTATCCATGTCTTATTTGGTATTAATGTTCCTTTTATACACTACACAACTCAACCTTTCTCTAGGTACTCTTGTCATCATTTCTTTTCAAATTCTCTTCATCAATCAAACAAATGATAACATTTAGATCAAAAAGCAATTGTCTTACCAACAAGTAGCAGGTTTGACATCATTGACAAAATAATGATTGTTCCAGCTTTTGTACATCAAACAATCTCTTTTCAACACAAAATTGAGTTCAATTTTTTTATACTCTATTGAAAACACTAATTTTTTTTTCAATAACTTCACAAATAGAATTGATATTGTAATGGAACTTTACTGCCAGGTTGGTATATCTAAAATAATTTTTTAGGAAAATAATTAGAATATTATGAGCACAAATGACCAACTCACTAAAAAAAGTAAACCTCTAGAAATAGTAACTCCACATTGAGATAGACTTTATTGAAAGAAAATCATAAATATCTTTTTGGGTGATGCAAGATTTCCCTTACACTTAGGATGCTCCTACGTCAACACCTCACCTAGCCATTTTAGGATGCAAAATCTAGAGGAGGCCAATGTGAATCTTATTAAAATGAAATGACCATTATCTAATTCAACTTATTGGCTATTTCTTAGGGTTAAGGGTGACTCTTAGTAAAATTTCCCTTGACCTATGTAGTCATCCTTGACCACAAAAAATTGGTTCAATATGGGCAAAGTGTCCAATTTGATACTTAAGGATGTCAAAAATATGTGCAAAACTGAGGTGTGATAAGTAAGAATGTATGAAGTACACTATACTCACTAAAATAGGGACTAGGTAAGAAATAAATTATATGTTGATATCTTAGGATGCTACACTATAAAATTTATTACTTTGCATAATATACATTCTTATAATATGCAAAGTTTAGATTTAATATTCATTCAATTTTTCTCTTTCCTTTATTTCCTTGTATTTGATGGATAGACTAAATTGAAGTGGGCACCTTTAATTAGTAACTCTTATGTCAAGGTTCAAGATGGTTTCAAGAATCTACATAATTAATTAAAACACTTATTGTATAGACAAAATTTGATTAAATTATATTATAATGCTTGTTATCCCATGCAATTTGACTGGTTGCATAAGGCATAGAACTCCCACTATACACATTTTATTGGCATAATCTTATAACCTCCCACCTTCCTCTCTCTCATTTTTTAACATAGTAAATCTATTTTTCATATATGACTATTTTTACTTGAGTGGTAGAAAGTATTCATTGCACATCCATTTTTTTGTATAGTAGGTTCTATGGATCACACATGCCAATGATGAATGCATACATAAAGATATATAGTTGGGTTCATTAGTTTAAATATTGACCCCAATATTCTTTTGTCTATAAGTTTACTTTACATATATGTTTGTGAGTGCTCAAATTTTCTTCAAATACATCTTCACAATTTAGATGAACTTTGAGGATATGGTAAAAAAATGTAATAATGAATCTTTTATCCATACTATTTCCCAATTAGCTTTGAGCTTATTTTACTAGAATATCTTGACCTAATTGCATATAAACAACTTAAAAATCCTTTTACAAATTTGGGCCCATTCTCTAATCCTTTAGTTGTCCCCACTTACATATACTCAACCTTCCCATACTCCTATACATTTTCCATCTATGACTCATGCAATACAACCATCCTTGCACTTATATTCATATAACTATTCTCCACTTTGAGGTCCTACATGCCATGTCTCAATTCATTTATACAATGTGTGAAATTGATTATACATAATGCACACTTGACTAAGAAATTCAAACATTTGAATTCAAAATTCTTAACTTTTGCCTATTTTTCATTATGAAATAGCTTGGTATACATTTATGTGATTCAATTCCATGTTTTAATATTGAAAGATATTTAGTATTTAAATAAATTCAATGTTAATTACTACACACACAATTCACATTCATTACTTTTGTGCTTTTATTGGAGAATAATTCTTAGAATTTTTTATTTTGGAGCATTTAAAGGAACCTAGATTTGTATCAAATCATGTAAGAAATTTGCAAGCCTAAATAATGTTTCATACTTGATGTCTTACATGATTGTGAAGTCATCTAATAAAGGGGTTTGAAGTAGGAAAAATGACATTTGTAATCAAATGATTCCTTTTTTCCTTATGCCCGAGGTAATATTAAAGATATCGACAACATAGATTTTGCAACTTACAACATCATGATTATTTTTTACAATTTCATAATCACTTTCATGCCATTACCTTGAAGGGTAGAGCCTATCTTCCACATTGAAAGTTAACTTATAGATATTTTAATGATCACTTTGATTTAAAAATATTTATGAAGCTAAGAACATCTAAACCTTTAACATCAAAATGATCTACTTCTAATCTATCAAAACTATAGGTACTAAGTACCTTATACTTCATGTTTAATTTTATAGAATTCATTTCACTTGTCCATCGGTCAACTATTACAACCAGTGAGAGTTGATTCTTAATTTTAATTATTACATTCAATGAATTCTAGCCAAAATAAAAACTAAGAATCATATCCTTCCATTTATGATAATTTTACTTATCCATTCTTTACTATTATTTAATCAATTTAAATTGATATATGCTTTATTGTTGTATTTTTTGAATTAAGGAAAAGTGCTTTGCCTTAACCTATATTTAAAAGATTGGTAGTAAATGTCAATGTAGTACTAATAAGTTCACATTGTAGTCTAGTGCAAAAATAGAAAATAAAGAAAATATAAGGAGAAACCTTGTGATTCTACATATAAACACCTAGCCTTAGCTGAGCATTTCAAAATTTTAACCCATTAGTTCTTTCATTATAATATCCTATTTTTTAACACAACAAATACATTTCTTGATAAAATTATTCTAATTTTATACAAATACTACCATCATTTCCTAAGTAATTGATTAAATCTATTCTATACTTGTCCCATACTAGGTATTAAAGCTATTGTATGCAACAAAGAAGCTTTTTGGCTGCACTTTCTGGCAATCCACTCATTTTATATCTATAATTACCAAATAATATGGATATACCACCTATATTCAACACTATTGAACTAGATGAGTATCATGAGATAAGATTTGATGATAATAGTGGATCATAGTTTAGACAACAATTTTCCATAAAGCAATTAGATGAGATTGAAGACATATTGGATCATAGAGTTGGTAGAAGCACATGAGTTAGATAATACTTCAAATATTTTATGAAATGGAAGAACATACTAGTTGAATATTCTTCTTTGATTTTTCAAGTTAAGGTAGACCATTTTGGCTTTTCTTTAGAATTGGAAAGTGAAGACTCACTTTTAATATAATGCTAGGTGTATAATGCAAGATCACCCTTGGTTCTTGGTAATTTTGTATCGAAAAATAATATTTGATTATGTTATTCCCATTTATCCAATTTGTGTGTTTATTTTAGCATCTTTCTCAGTTAGCTCATTTTCTCTTGTGGAATGTTTTTGACATCATGTTTGATCTTCATTTGGGTTTGCAACTTTGTCTAATTCTTCACAAAGGGGAGCTCTTTGATCTTTTATCATACCTATTTGTTCATCACATTTCATGACCAATTGGAGTTTTCATATCATGCAAAGAAATATCATGATTTCAATACTTTGTGGCTCATCTCACAATGTTTTTACGCTCTTGGTTGATATTCCTATAGGATCACACTTCATTTAAAATTATTGGTGGGGAATTATTCATGATTTGTCTCTCAACCTATATTTGGTATTACATTTTCCTCAACTTACAAAATGATATCATTGTTACTTGACTTGATGCTTGCAAAGGGTTTATATATTTATGAAATTGATCCTCAATAGGTAATTAGGGTAGAAGGATAACTCTTTAAGGTTTGTAAAGAAGGATAGTTTAGATTTTCAATCTATAATTAGGTATGTATGCCTATTATGTAACCCTACATGTTGTTGGCCAACTATATTTGACTTCATGATTCTATGAAATATGAACATTTGATCTAGCATTCTCTCATTTTCTTATTTTTATTTTCATTTTGTGACTCTTGTTACATGACCTAGATTTTTCTCACCGAGGGCCCTCCTACAATCAGTGCATGAGGATGAAAAGTATTGATGCATTTGCATGAATCCATAAAAACCTAAAATAAAATCATAAGTAACATGATTAAATGAAGGTTGTTGAATCTTGCCACAATCAAGAATATTGTGGGATGAAATGTCTTGAAGGGTTGAATCCTTGATCGCCTTGAAATGCTTGATTGATTTCTTCTTGAATTCCCATGAAAATAATATGATAAATGGATTAAAAATGAAAAAGAAAAAAAAAATTATACACCCCACTTAGCCATTTCAAGGTGAAAAACTCGAACAAGGCCAACATGGAATTAGGGATCTTATGAAAATAAAACACCATTTTCCATTTTCAATGTATTGACTTTATTAGTGTCAAGAGTGATTCTTAGGTCAAGGGAAACTCAACATTCCCTTGACCTACTTAGTCACCCTTGACCACCAAAAACTAGCTCAATATGGGCTAAGGGTCCAATTTGATACAAGGATGCCAAAAACATGAGTGAAATAGGAGAAGCATATGAGGGAGGCTATACTTGCAAAAATATGGCCTAGGTAAGAAATATATTATATGTTGATATCTTATGATGCTACACTATGAATTTATTTTACTTTACATAATATACATTCCTATAATAAGCTATGTTTAGATTTAATATTCATGCAAATTTTGTCTTTCCTTTATTTCCTTGCATTTGATGGATACACTAAATTGAAGTGGTATGTCAAGGCTGAAGCTAGTTGCAAGCATCTACATAAATAATTAAAAAAATTATTGTATGGGAAAAAGTTGATTAAATTACATAATATCACATGTTATCCTATGCAAATTGACTGCTTGCATGAGGCATAGTACTCCCACTACACACATTTTATTAGAAAAATCTTCTAACCTCACCCCTCTCTCTCTCTCATTTTTGAACATAGTAAATCTATTTTTCATATATGACTATTTTTACTTGAGTGGTAGAAAGTATCCATTGCACATCCTTTTTTTAAATAAAGTAAGTTCTATGGATCACACATGCCAAGGATGGATGTAGACATAAAGATATCTAGTTGGGTTTATTACTTTAAATTTTGGCCCCAATTTTCTTTTGTCTATAAGTTTACTTTACATATATGTTTGTGAGTGCTCAAATTTTCTTCAAATACATCTTCACATAGAATTCACATGAACTTCAAAGATGTAGTAACAAAATGTAATAATGAATCTTTTATCCATACTAATTCCCATTTAAATTTGAGCTTATATTACTACAATATCTTGACTTGATTGCATATCAACAACTAAAAAAAATCCCTTTTTGCAAAGATAAGCCCATTCCCTTATCCTTTACTTGTCCCCACCTATATATACTCAACCTTCCCATACTCCTATACATTTTCCATCTACGACCCATATAATACAACCATCCTTGCACTTGCATTCACATAACTATTCCCCACTTTGGGATCTAACATCCCATATCTCGATTCATTTATACAATGTGTCAGATTGATTCTACATGATGCATATTTGACTAGAAAATTCAAACTTTTGAATTCAATTTTTTGACTTTTATCTATCTATTGAACTTGCTTGATATACTTTATGTGATTCAATGCCATGTTTTGATCTTAAAAGTTATTCAGTATTTAAATAAATTCAATGTACATTACTTCACATGTAATTCATATTTGTTACTTTTGTGCATTAATTGGAGAATAATTCTTGGAATTTTTTATTTTGGAGCATTAAAAGAAACCTAAATTTGTATCAAATCATATAATATTTTGCATGATTTTATAGTCATCTAATCAAGGGGTATGGAGTAGGAATAAATGATGTTTGAAATCAAATGACTCCTTTAAGGTATTTTTAAAGTCTCTTTGTGCTTATGCCCCTAGTAATATTAGAGATAGGGGTAAAGTAGGTACTTGCAACTTACAATATTGTAATTATTCTTTTTATATAAGTTTTCAATCACTTTCACATTTGTAATAAATATCTTGAAAGGTAGAATCTATCTTCTACAACACAATTCAACTTATAAACATTTCAAAGATCAATATGATTTAAAAATATTATTTAACTAAGAACATCCAAATCTTTAACATCAAAATGATCTAATTCTAAACTATCAAATTATACTTACTAAATACCTTATCCTTCTTGATTTTATAAATGTCACTTCCCTTGTCAATTCTTCAATTATTATAGTCAATGAAAGTTGATTTTTACATAAATTATTACATTCAATGAATTTTTGTGCTTGCAAGCCCACCAAGAGATATCCTTATTTCCCAAGTGTAAACTACTAGCTCTTCAAAATTTTCTCCTCTACCACATCCTCTTCTCCAAGATGGATAATTATTACAAAAGACTCTACAAGACCCCTTACTTATACCCAAATAAGCCATAGGTCAACCTAGTATGTTACAAATTAAATAAACCCTTGCATTGAATGCACATTTAAGCCACAAGTCAGTGTACAACCAAAGTTAAATACAACCAAATTAGATGCCAAGGTTGGCTTGCACTAGTAAATGATCACATAAAATTCAGATAAAATAGGATCAAGACATGACTGAGCATTAAAAGAACCACTTTTGAGTTCTGAAAAATCCACCAAGTATAACTGAGCTCACACTAGCATAGTCAAGCACCAGTATGTGCCAAGTCTATCAACAATCGAGTCCCTTCATTGACCAAGCTACTCGGTAAACACAACAACTAAGCACACTGAGTTCCAATGTAAGCTAAGTACCTTTACCAACTAAGTATCACCAAGAAATGATTAAGTAATGCTACTCAAACTGAGTACCTCCATTAACACTACATCTAAAAATACTTAGTAATAACCGAGCCATTCCTCTTCTTTGTCTAAGTCCCCTATCTCCAAGGTCAAAACAACCCAACATCTAGGATGGACAACTACCCCAAGATGATCTTGCATCAGATACCCTAGGTGCAAAAAATGTTCTCAATACCTAGGAGAACATCTTCTGGGATTCAATACATAAATCCCAAAAAGGTTCTTCACATACATATTCTCCAAGTCCTTAACTTGCACACTCTTTCCCTTGTTCCACATTTTCTTCTTCACATCCATCCTTGCTGTGCTACTGGTTTTCTTTCTATATAGATCTCTAACACTCTCAGAATCCTCCAACTCAACTTGGTTGCCAATGCTCTGGTTCCTCCTACCAAGTTCTTCATTCTAAAAAGGAATCAGGGAATGTTTCCTTCTACCTTTCTCAATGGTAATCACATTCTTAACACAATCATGGATTTCCCTACAATCATACTGCCAAGGACTACCAAAAAATATGTGACAACTACTCATGTCCACAATATCACACAACACTTGATCCTTATATTGCCCAATCTAAAAATCAACAAGACATTGCTCCCTCACTTCTAAAGCATATTCATCTTGCAATAAACCAATCCTATAAGAAAAAGGATATTTTACTCTTCTCAAACCAAGTTTCCAAACCATCTCCTCAGCAAAAAGGTTGTGAGTGCTACCACTATCCATAATCAGATTACAAACTTTACCACCAGACTTACAACGAGTCTTCAAAAAATTACTCCTCTGACAAGATTCTAGTGTCCTCTAACCAACTAGTTTTTTCCAAGCCAATAAATTCTCTCCTTTCTTAGGTTCACTAATATAGTTTTCATCCTTGTTCATAACAAAATATCTTCTATCACTAGCCTTGGGATATTCCCAAGCTCTATCTCCTTCTTCATGACATTTGAAACAAGTACCATTAGACTCGCATCTAACCATCCTTCTGATCATTAGGCTTTGGTTCATCTTCTCCACTCAGTTTAGCCTTTGCTAAGTTGTCCCACTTCTCCTTCGCTTAGGAACTACCTTGATTCTTCCTCTTCAACCTATGTTCTATCTTCAGGGCATACTGATAAGCATCCTCAACTAAAGCAATATTCAGTATACCAACCTCATCCTCAATACTCAATCTCAAGCCATTAATATATCTAGCCACCTTCTCCTTAGATAGTTCTCTATGTCTAGATTGAATAGTCAACTTGTAGAGCTCCTCTATATAATATTTCATAGTCATATCTTTTTTCTTTAGATTCTACAAATTCTTAAACAAATCAAGTTCATAATCAACATGAATGAACTTAGCTTTTAGTTTAGTCACCAACAATCTCCATCTATTGATCTTTATTTCACCTTTCAATTCTCTATCTCATTGTAATTCCTTCCACCAAAGAGCAATGTGACCCTTTAGCTTAGTCTATGCCAACCTCATTCTGAGTGGATCTCCAATATACTCTAACTCAAAGTAGTCTTCTAGTTCACCAGTCCAATCAATTAGGTCTTTAGGATTCAAAGTACCTAAGAAATTAGAAACCTCCATCATATTCTTCAGCTTTAACCGAGACTTAGGCCTAACAAACTAACCAACCCTATTTCCCACAAGTCTCTCCACATGATCAATTATGTCCTCACCACTTGATCCATCAACCTAAAAGTCTTTAGAAACTTCCTCATAACCATGTTTAGTACCTGCATTCTATGACATACCACCTATAGCTTTTATGATCTCAATGATCATATCACTCTTCATCGATGCCATCTCAAATCAAAATTATGCTTTAATCTTCTCTGAGATCCTTACTTCCATGACATCATAGAGATCTTCAATTGCCCAATTTTCTCTCAGGAATCTTCCAAGATTTTTTCAAATGCTCAACAAAAAATTGACTAGATCCAATCTTCAATTAGATAATCCTCACCGTAGGTCTTGGTGCAAACTACTTGAACTTTGGTGATTTGTCTACACACTTAGGAAAACCTTCACTCTGATACCATCTGATGTAATCCAAGGTAGGAGAATCCCCAAGGGGATATGTCCTAGCCCCCATTAAATAACCACATAGTGGAAACACAACACAAGATACAAGATCTAATACCAAATACAACTCTTTATTCATACAATAACTAATTACATGCAATATACCGGGCTATAAGGCCTTCTTGGTTATGACAAAATACAATAGCAATTACAACAACAATCTCACAAGATCCAATCAAAACATTAGCTAGTCCAAATACACACTCTGGTAGAAATCTCCAAGGAAGATCTAGACTAGTGCTCATAAGCCCACCAAGCATTCTCCTTGTTTTTCAAGCGTTAACTACTAGCTCTTCAAAGTTCACTCCTTTGCCACATCCTCTTCTCCAAGATGGATTATTATTACAAAAGACTCTACAAGACCCCTTACTTATACCCAACTAAGCCACAGGTTGGCCTAGTATGTTACAAATTAAATAAACCCTTCCATTAAATGCACATTTAAGCCACAAGTTAGCTTACAACCAAAGTTAAATACAACCAAATTAAATGCCAAGGTCACTTAGCACTAGAAATTGATCATAAAAAACTTGGTTAAAACATGACCAAGCATCAAAAGAACCACTTATGAATTCCAACAAATCCACCAAGCATAACCAAACTCACACTAGCATAACTAAGCACTAGTATGTGTTGAGTCTATTAGCAATTGAGTTCCTTCATTGACCAAGCTACTCAAATAACACATAAATCAATCATCATAGAGCCCCAATGTATGCCGAGTACCTTTACCAATGGGAAATGATCAAGTAATGCTACTCCAATCGAGCACCTCAATTAACACTACATCCAAAACTACTCAGTAATGACCAATCCATTCCTCTTCTTTGATTGAGTCCCCTAACTCCAAGGTCAAAACACCCCAACATGTAGGATGGAAAACTACCCCAAGATGCTTTTGTATCATTTATACACCTTACCTAGTCATTTTAGGGTGAAAAACTTAAACAAGGTGAATGTGGAATTGGAGATCTTATTAAAATACAAGACCATGTTCCAATTCAATGCATAGACTATTTATTAGGGTCAAGAGTGACTCTTAGGTCAAGGGAAACTCAACATTCCCTTTACCTACCCAACCACCCTTGACACCAAAACTAGCTCAATAGGGACCAAGGGTTCAATTTGATACAAGGATGCCAAAACCATGTGTGAAATAGTAGAAGCATATAGGGGAGGCTATACTTGGAAAAATAGGGCCAAGGTAAGAAATAAATTATATGTTGATATCTTATGATGTGAGTGATCCCACAATAGTGGGTGCCACCTTTGTGGCACAAAGTAATTCGATAAACATTGGAAAAAATGCAATTTCCATTTTCCATATGTTTACACGAACATATCTATTATGTTCATGTGAACATAATAGAATGATATGTTCACGTGAATATATTTGTGTAAAATAGGTCATGTTTGCATGAACATATTGCAATAAATGTTCACATGAACAAAATTTTATGGTGATTTATGATTTAAAACCCCCATTTTTCATTTTTACCGTTCATTTTTATGGCATGGTAGATTTTTTTAGGAGGTTGGAGTGAACGTATCAAAGTGTTGAGCAATTTGCATAATTTTCCTCTAGATTTTGGTCATTGTGCTATTTAGGGTATGTTTATATGTTATTATTTGAATGTTTTAAATGTTTTCAAAGAATATTTTTATGTTAATTTAATATATTTATTTCTTATTAATGTTAATTAATTATATTAATTTTTTAAAAATATAATTCTTTTGTATTTGTTAATTATATATTAGTGTTATTAGAAAATAATTAGAAAATATTAGAAAAACATTATAAATTATTAAAAAAATATTAGAAAAATATTAATTTAACATTAGGAAAAAATTTAGGAAAAAACTAATGTTAAATTACATAAATATGTTGAAAAAAAATTGATACAAGTATGAATATGTGTTTCAATCATTGTTTTGTCACTGACATCAAACCTGCTACTTTTTGGTAAAAGAATTGCTTAGACGATTTGAGTACTATCATTTATTTGATTGATGAAGAAGATTTGATCAAATGAGGTAACAATGGTACCTAGAGGAAAGGTTGAGTTATTATATGGAAACTAAGTACAAGGATCAATTAAGACAATGATATTATAGTGCATTGATAATCTACTTAAGGTTGCAAAGGATGGATACACTGATTAAGTTCAAAAGAAGAAGTTACATGAGATATGTCTACCAAGCTTAATAATCTGCACAATAGGTATAGAGAAAAGTTAGTGTAAGCTGAATCAAAAATTAGTTGGAGTTGAGCAAAGTCAATTCAGTGTAAGCCTAGTGATCTAATGTAAGTCAAGTAAAGTTTAGTTGATGCCGAGCACTAGTAAACTTTAGTTCATGCCAAGTGTTTTAATAGTGGATGTCAAGCAATGTAGTATGTGTCGAGCATCAGAAGCAAGGTAATGCCAAGTGTCAACATTATGAGAAAGATTGTGAGTTTGATGAATCTAAGTTGACAAGTTTGATTTCTTGGATTCTGTGAACCATGTGGAAGATAAGCTTGATGAGTTGGTGGCACGAAATTCAAGATGAACCATTTTTGAGGTGAATTCAAAGAGGATTAAAGAAGAAGTTTCTAGAAGGGAATGAAATGAAATGATGGATAAATTCATTGAATCCTACCTAATCCAACCTAACCCTAAAGTGGACGAAGGAGAATAATGGAAAAAGTTCTTAATTTTCTATTTATAGAAATGACTGATCAAAAGTAAAGGTTTTCATGTGTGAGAACCTAAGGATGAAAAATATGCTAGGGTATTGCTTCATTCAGTGACCTAAGGGAAGAGACTGTATTGGAAAGAAAAGGAAGAAGGCTTAAGGGTATGGATGCTTCAAGAGTAAACAAATTGTCAAAGCTAAATTGTGTGAAAGGTAACCAAAATGGAGGATTAAAATAGAGATTTGTAATTTGCAAGTGTGTTGTAAGTTATTATCAGATCAAGCCTCACTGTTACTTTTAAATCATTGTACTAGTCTAGGGTAAATCCTTTGAATTAAGGTTTACCTAACAGTCATTTGTAAATCCTTTAAATGGGTGAATTTCCAAGTGAATGATCTAAAGTCCTCTAAAAGGGCTCACTCCTAATAGGGTGATTGAAATCCTCTAACCAGTTCACATTTAATAGTGTGCATTGTAACATTTAACATTGTTGGCCTTTCTCAGGGCATCACTTTAGAAGAGTGAGAATGAGTAGCATGTTATTGGCATTTTTTTTCCAAATTGGATTTTCACATTAAATCATTGTGTCAAATGTGTTATTGAATCTATTATGTTTCATGCTTACATTTCTGCAAAGTTGATTTAACAGTAACCTACAAGTTTTAGTAATTGTATAATCTAATAAATGCATGCATGATGAATTTATTTTATGGATATGGGTTCATTAAGATATGAAAAAAAATATTTGTACATCTGGACCTTGGATAATTGATTCAACCCCACTCTTAGTTATTCTAAAGAATTCCATCAATTGGTATTAGAGCCTAGTTGCTTAAGAGGACTAGTTTGAAGGTACTAGAAGCAATAAGATCGAGGTGTCAAAAAAAGAGGTACTCAAGCTTAATAGAGATAAATTTCCTACATGTCAAAGTTTGATGAAGCTACACTTAGGAGTCCTTGGAGATCATGCAAAATCTACCATCACTGCCCAGCATGTTGATTCTATTAGAGCTCTAACTACTGAAGGTAAGAATATTGCTCAATATTGCTCTAGGATAAAAGATGTTGTTAATGGAATAAGGGGATCTACTAGTACAATAGATTATGAGACTATACTAAAAAAAGTTTTGGGAACACTGCTACCCATTTATGCTATTAAAGTTTCTACAATATAAGAATTGAGATGTATACCAGGGTCTAATCCAACTCTTGAAGGTTTGGAAGGTAGGCTCACTTCTTTTGAGCTATCTAAATTTGATAATTTTAAACCTAAAAATGTTGAATCTTCTTTCAAATCCAAGCTATCATTGAAGGAACCTAATGAGAAGAAGAAGAAAAAGGTAAAATATGTGTCTAGTGATAGTGAAACAAATGAGGATGATGTAGAACAACTTGAGCACTACTAGCAAGGAGATTTCATAGAGGTATAGGAAAATTTAAATGTAAATTACCTATCATGTGTTTTAATTGCAATGAGGTTGGTTATATTACTACTAGATGTCCTGAAAAGAATAATTACATAGGTGGAGATAAATAAAAAGTAGAAGAGATGAATACAATAAAGATTACAAAGACAAAGGCAAGAAGTCTTGCTACATTGCTGAAGAGGAAACAAAAGATGGATCTAATGATCATGATGATGAAGTGTTGTATGTTGTGATGAAGGATGAATTTGATGAGGATGAGGCAACTACACTAGTGTCTTGTGTGAACAAGAATGGTAGATGGATAATTGATAGTGGGTGTTCACATAACATGACTCAAGATAAAAGTAAGTTCATTACCTTGAATTATTATAATAGAAATAGTGTAAGGTTTGGTAATGATGCACCCTGTTTGATAAAAGGAAAAGGTTCTATCAAACTCATAGAAAAGATCTTATGTGATAATGCTTATTATGTTGAAGGACTCAACTACAATTTGTTGAGTGTGTCAGACTTGAATAATTTAGGTTGTAAGGTTGAGTTTGAAAACAAGATTGCTAAGATATATGATACTAGTGTAAAACTAATTGGAAAAGGTGATAAAACTAGAGGTAATCTATTTTACCTTGATATAGAGGATGCTACTTGTTTAATTGTAGAATTTGATGATATGTGGCTATGACACAGGAGGCTATGTCATGTTAATTTTGATAACTTGGTTACTATAAATAACATGAGAAGAGTTAGAGGTTTGCCTAAATTGAAGAAACTTGAAAATATAATTTGCAAACAATGTTAGTTACACATAATGGCAAAGTCAAGTTTTAAGAGTAAAAATCATACCTATAAAGGAATATTAGAGATTGTTCATACTGACTTGTGTAGAACAATTGATGTACAAAGCTACGAAGGAGATAAGTACTTTATGCTATTTGTTGATGATTATTCTAGAATGATGACAGTTATGTTTTTGAAATAGAAATCTGATACTTTCTAAATACTTAAGTGGTACTTAACAAGAGTTGAGAAGGAAATAGGTAAATGTCTAAAATCTTTGAGATCTAACAAAGGAGGAGAATTTACACCAAATGAGTTTGAGATGTTTTGTAATGACAAAGGAATCAAAAGATAGACATCTACTCCTAAGAGCCCTTCACAAAATGAGATTGTTGAAAGTAGGAATAGATCTGTAATAGATTGTGCTAGGAAACTCATGATGGAGAAAAATGTTGCTTTGAAATACTAGAGAGAAGTTGTAAGTACAACTATCTATACCTTGAACCATATGGAAGTCAAGAAAGGTACTCATTCAATACATTTTGAACTATGGTATGGATACTCACCTAATGTAAAATATTTTAAGGTATTTGGAAGCAAGTGATATATTCTCAAAGATTTTAGAAATGGTAAATTAGATGCAAAAAGTGAAGAAGGTATATCCCTTGGCTATTCCACAAGAAGTAAAGCTTATAAGTGTTTAAATACTAACACTAACAAAGTTGTAGAAAGTGTAAATGTGAAATTTGATGAATATACAAAAGCACATGAGGCTAAATCTATGAAGGAACTAGAAGAATATAAATAATTTGTATACTTTTACAAAGGTATGCCTATAGATGAAGATGTTGTAAATCAAGTTGCAAATCAAAAACAAGTTTCAGTGATTGCTAAGTCACATACTATGAATGTTGAGTTGCATTTAGGAACTAAGCTACATCCAAGTATCGAGTTACAGAATTAAGTTGAGGCACATTTTGATTTTAAGATTAGTGTTCATGAAAGACATGTTGAACTACTTGACATAGATGTACATAGTGATTTAGAAGTTGAGAGACCAAATGAGGAAAACAATCAAGAGACATCACCCTGCTACACAAATCATTGGAGATAAAGATGATACCATTTATTGAGCATGTAAAAATCTGAAATAATTAAATATTCCTTAGAAGATATGAACTAGTGTAAAGCCATGAAGGAAGAGATTGAAATTAAAAAAAAAAAAAGAAATGGACTCTAGCTCATAAACTAAAAGACAAAAATATGATTGGCACCAAGTGGGTATATAGAAACAAGTTAGATGAAAATGGTGAAGTCATAAGGAACAAGGCAAGATTAGTTTGTAAAGGATGTGCACAAGAAGAAGGAATAGACTATGGAGAAAATTTCACTCCTATTGCAAGATTGGAAGGAGTAAGAAATTTGTTTGCATACTCTGCATACAAAGGTTACCAAATGGATGTTAAGTTTACATTTCTAAATGGTATGTTAGAGGAAGAGGTTTATATAGAACAACTAGAAAGATTTGTTGATGCTGGAAACAAAAACATGGTATGTAGACTACACAAAGCTTTACATGGTTTAAATTAAGCACCAAGAGAATGGTATGAAATACTTCATAATTATGTTGTGAAGATTGTATTTGAGAAGATTGATGATAACAACAATTTGTACTTGAAGACAAAGAAAGGAAATATTAGGATTAAACTTCAGATAGAAATAATAATTACATGCAAACACAAACAATATCAGAAAATAATAGACCACATAGAAGAAAACACAAGACAAAAAGTTTTAATGTGGTTCACCCAATCCCTAAGCTATGTCCACCAAACAAAAAGTCCAATATTATTATGATCCAATGATTACAACCTAATTACAATTTGTAACCCCTTATAGCTCAATACCACTGCAAGAACCAATTTTTGCATCACACCTTATGAGACAATCCCTAATCTTAAGCCCTTTTATACAAGTATTTTTGTCACTTTGGGGTTAAAATTAGTTACAACTAGTTGGCCATAAATTGGTGAATATAAACAATAGCCAATTGGTGAATATTAGCCATTGGTGAATAGTAGCCCACCATTGGTGAATAGTAGCCCCAAACCCCAAATAATTTATGAAGTATGTACAGTACTTCCCTAATGAGTCACCAAAAACTAACAATCTCTCACTTGGGGACTGATCAAACTCTACACTAGACAATAATCTCCTACTTGGAGACTGATCCTGTAGCAATATCATTACCACATGGGGCTCCCACTAGATCAAACCACCATGGAATTTTCTATTCTTTTATTCCTATTTAGTCTAGAAGACCAACCAAAGCCAAAGAGGAATTTAGATTCTCCCTTGTCACTACCTTTGTAAACATATCTACTGGATTGTCATTTGTATGTATCTTGTCCAACTTTAACTGTCCATCATCCAAAACTAACAGAATGAAATGGTATCACAACTAAATGTGTTTTATCTTTGAATGAAGAGCTAAATTATTTGCAAGAAGAACTAAAGCCATATCATCTCCTTGGTTGCCTCTGTAGCAGCAACATACTCAACCTCTATAGTGGATAAAGCATTAACCTTCTATAACCTAGAAACCTAGCTCACAACTGGCCCACCAATAGTAAATACATAACCTATAGTACTCCTCCTGGTGTCAATATCCCCTACCAAATCTAAGTCAACATATCCCTATAAATTAGTAGTAGAGCCCCCAAAATGTAAACACTTATTGGATGTTCCTCTCAAACATTTGAGAATCCATTTGACTACATTGCAATGTTCAATCCCTGGATGAATCATACACCTACTAATGACTCCAACTAAATGTACAATATCTAGCCTAGTACATACCATAATATACATCAAGCTTCCTATAGCTAAAGCATAGGGTACCTTGGACATATTATCCTCCTCTTCGTGTGTCTCTAGACACATCTCCTTAGTCAACTTCAAATGACTAGGTAAAGGTGTGCTGACAACTTTAACATTCTCTATAGAGAAACATTGCAACACCTTCTCAACGTAATAAATATGAGATAGTGTTAATTTCCCTTTCTTCCTATCTCTACAAATCTTCATACCAAAGATTTATTTTTCTTCCCCCAAATCCTTCATAGAAAATGCATGTGCTAACTGACATTTCAACCCCTTAATATGATCCATGTTAGACCCAACTACAAGCATATCATCAACATATAAACATAAAATAATGTAGCTGTCATCATCCAAACTCTTAAAATAAACACAATGATCTGAATAATGCCTACCATATCCATGCTCATGCATAAAACTATCAAATTTTAGATACCATTGCCGAGGTGCTTGCTTTAAGCCATATAAACTTTTCTTCAATCTACACACTAAGTTCTCATTACCTTTGACCTCAAATCTCTATGGCTATACCATATATATCTTTTTATCCAAATCACCATGAAGGAAGGCTATTTTAACATCAAGCTGCTCCAAATACAAATTTTTAGTAGCTACAATAATTAAAACAATGTGAATAGAAGTCATTTTAACAACAAGAAAGAAAATCTAATCAAAATCAATGCCTTTTTTCTATGCAAATCCTTTTACCACTAATCTGGCTTTAAATCTTTTCTTACCTCCATTCTCTTCTTCCAACTTGTAAACCCACTTATTATGTAAAGTCCTTTTACCTGTAGGCAACTTTCTTAAATCCCATGTCTTATTTTTTAGCAAAGAGTCCATTTCTTCTTTCATTGTAGACTCCCATTGAATCTTAGTATCCACCTATACAACTTCATCATAACATTTAGGTACATCAACATCAATAAGTAAAATATAATACAAAGAAGGAGAAAATCTTTTTGGAGGTCTACTTAGCCTTGTTAACTTTCTAACATTCACTGGTGTGTGTGGTATTTATTTTTGTGGAAGTTGCACATCATGAGGAATGGCTAGAACATTACCTTTTGGAGTATCATCCAACACTACATAATCATCTTCTTTCTTCTCATGTTTCTATGATAGATCTTTGTACAACACTTTCTCATTGAATATGACATCCCTACTTCTAATAGTTTTATGATTTTCAAAATCCCAAAGCCTATAACCAAGTTTATTAATGCCATATCCAAAAAGTACACATTTCTTTGACTTAGCTTCCAGCTTGGTTCTATTTTCAGAATCGATATGAGCAAATGCTTTAGAATCAAAAGTTTTGAGAAAAGAATAACTCACCTTCTTACCAGTCCATGCTTCCTTTGGAATACCACAGCTCAAAGGAGTAGAGGGACCTCAATTAATCAAATATACAACAATATTGACAGCCTCTAGCCACATGTGTAAAGGAAACCCAACATGCAACCTCATGCTCTTTGCATGCTCCATTATAGTCTTGTTCATGCATTTAGCCACTCCATTTTCCTATGGAGTCCTTGAAATAGTTTTCTATATACGAATACCATTAGTGGAACAATAATCTTCAAGTTCATAACTACAATATTCACCACCATTATCATATCTAAGACATTTTAATTTCTTACCAGTCTCATTTTCAACCAAGCATTTCTATTTCTTAAAAGTTTTAAATACATCAAATTCTATCTAAGAAAATAAACCCATACTTTTCTAGTTGCATCATCAATAAATGTAACATAATAATGAGAGCCACCAAGGGAAGATTCTTGAGCTATTCCCCATACATCTGTGTGCACAAGCTCTAATTTCTCCCTTTTCTTCACAAAACTCACTCTCTTTTATATTTCATACACACAACTTTCACAAAAATCCATATTAACACATTTCAAACTTGGTAAAACTTTCTTTGAATGAAGCACTTTCACACCTTTCTCACTCATGTGCCCAAGTTTTTTGTGCCACAATGTTGTATCAAAATCTACAACAACTATTTGTTCTCTCTTCTCAACTACAACAACTATTCCTAAACATTTATTTTTCTCTGAAACAATTAAAGTAGAAGGAACAATATGACCTGTACAAAGATATAAGGTGTCTACATTCACACCTCTTGCTACTACAAGGGAACCTTTTAAACCTTTCAATTTTTATCATTAAAAGTAACTACACAACCCTCATCACCAAGTTGCCTTGCTAAAATTAAATTCCTACTTGGCCTTGGAACATGTCTTACCTCATGTAGAAGCCAATGATTCCCATTGTACAACTTAATCTTAACTTTTCCCTTTCCCACAATCTGACAGGGTTCATTATTTCCCAAATAAACAAGCTCAAAATCCCCTTGGACATAATCAATGAAATAACCTATATGAGGTGTAGCATGAAATGAAGCACCAAAATCTAAAACTCATGAATCATCATCACTTTCTAAAGATAAAAGCAAAGCACCCTCTTTAGATTTGTTACTTACCATATTTGCCTCCGTGTCTCCATCTTGCTTTTCTCCTTCATTTTTCTTTCAAGCCCAACAATATTTATTTTATGCCCTATTTTACCATAGTACCAACAATCATTTAGTCCTCTGGATTGATACCTATTCCACTTTGACTTTTCTCTTGATTTCCCATGATTTCCAGAATTATTTTCTCTTTTAGTCATTTTGCCTCTACTTTGTGCGTTCAAAGCACTTCTAGATGTAGATCTACCTGAGGTTTTCCTATAAGTTTCCTCATTCAAAATAACATTGATCACATCATCATATTTTAGAGTATTAGATCCAAAAATATAATTACTCATAGCTATTACCAAGCCATTCCAACTTTTAGGCAAAGAACACAAAATCAAGAGAACCCTAATTTATTGATCAAAATTAATACTCATAGAAGATAACTAATTAGTAAGAGTATTAAACTCATTTAAATGATCTGCAATAGATCCACCTTTTGCCATTTTCATATTAAATAAATGCTTCATGAGAAATACCTTATTTGAAGCAGAGGGCTTTTCATACAATTTCGCTAGGGTTTCTATCAACTCTTCCATCATTTTTACTTTTGTAATATTAAATGCCACTGATGATGCTAGACATAATTGAATGCTTCCAAGTTCCTTTCTATCTAAAAGATCCTAGTCCTCATTTGTCATAGTTTCTCGATTTTTAGTTTTTCCTTCCAACAGCTACCATAAATCCTTTTGATAGAGGGGTAAAAGCACATATCTGTGTCACTGTTTGTGATACCAAAACCTATTTTGGTCAAATCTCATTTCTCTATCAAAACTCAATTTTTTTCAAAAACTAAAAATACCCTTTTATAGATCTCAAATTCAATATCATCATTATATAAATTTTTGAGTGTTTTGATTAGTTATGATATGTTATAATCTCAAAGTATTATAAGTCGATATTTTAACATTTCAGAAGATGCTCCCTCAAAAAAGGAAAAAAAATAGTAAATCATATCAAAAAAATTAAAAAATTATATTTATCTCTAGAGGAGAGAATCCTCTTCACGAATATGTAATTTTTTTTCAAGAAGGTATAGATTTGATAGGAAAGTTTTGATGAGAGGAAAAAACTGTTGGATTCTAATAAGCTCAAACTTGAGTACTTATAACAAAGAAAATATACATCAAAAATAATTTTCTTTTTTTTTGTGCACTAGCTATACATGTCATCTATAAGATATTTTCAATTAGAACAAAAAAAGATGATTTGCATATACTTGTTTGACGGGAACTACACCCTATATTTTTTATAGTTAAAAAAGGGATTTCAAAATAAAATAAAATGAATAAATTCCTACTCAAAAAAATTATAAAAAATTATAGGCATAAAATTCATCCTATTCTACACATTTCATTAATTTACATCATCTTCATATTTTAAACACAAATACCATTTTTTTTGTCACTAATGTTGAACTGTCACATTCTGATATCACATTTCTTTATAAAAGGTGACACAGGTTTGTGCTTTTACCCAGAGTTAATCCTCCATTTGCATCTTCCATAACTAAAAGTCTACCAATTAAACTTGTTAACCCTCAACTTACCCTCGTTTACCATCACTCCCACTCAACCATGAGACTTTCTTGTAGAGGATAATTGAAAAAACAACTTTTCTCTAATACAAATTGTTAGGATTAAACCTCAAATAGAAATAACAATTACATGAAAATATAAACAATACAAAAAAATAATAGATCACATAGAAGAGAACACAAGACACCAAGATTCAATGTGGTTCACCCAATCCCTGGGCTACATCCTCCAAACAACAAGTCCAATATTATTATGATCCAGTGATTACAGCTCGATTACAATATTTAATCCATTATATCTCAATACCACTACAAGAACCAATTTTTACATCACACCTTATGAGACAATCCCTAACCCTAAGCCCTTTTATACAAGTATTTTTTCCACTTTAGGGTTAAAATTAGTTACAACATGACTGCCATAAATTGGCGAATATAAATAATAGCTAATTGGTGAATATTAGCCATTGGTGAATAGTAGCCCACCATTGGTGAATAGTAGCCCAAAAATTTATGAAGTATGTACAGTACTTCCTTGATTAGTCACCACAAACTAACAGGAAAAGGTATTTTAATATCTAAATTTTTTGTTGATGATATCATATTTGGAGGTCAAGATACTTTATATCAATCTTTTGCAAATGAAATGAAGAAAGAATTTGAAATGTCTATGTTTGGAGAGATCAAGTTCTTTGTGGGTTTGCAAGTAAATCAGTTAAAATATGGTATTTATATCACTCAATCAAAGTATGTAAAGGAGATACTAATTTTTTTTGGATTGGCAGATTCAAAACTGGTAAGCACACCTATGGTGATAGGCCATAAATTGTCAAAGAATGATGATTCAACTGAGGTGAATCAAACTTTATATAGGTCTATGATAGGAAAATTATAATATGCAGTACACAATAGACCTAAAATTGCATTATCTATTGGGATAGTTACAAGATTCTTTGCTAATCCTAGGGGTAATTATTTGATGGCTATTAAGAGAATAATGAGATATCTCAAAGGAATAGAAGACTATGGTCTATACTATAAGGAAAATGAGAAATTAGAATTATGAGCCTATGTTGATGTTGATTAGGTTGGAAATAATGATGAGCATTTTTCTTAGGTAAAAGGCTGGTTACATGGACTAGCAAGAAACAAAACTATATATCTCAATCTATTACTAAAGCTGAATATGTTGCTATTGCAGTAAATTGTACAAACATTGTATGGGTCAAACAACTAGTCAAAGGTATGAAAGAGGAAATCATTAACCCTGTTATACTTTATTGTGATAATACAAGTGCTATAAATATATCAAAGAATCATGTGATGTATACAAAGACTAAGCACATTGTAATCAGGTAGCATTACTTGAGAGAGTTAGTTCAAGAGAAAGAGGTGAAGATGCAATATGTTAACACAAAAGCATTACCTAAGGATGCTCATGAATATCTAAGAAATAAACTAGGGGTGATACCCCTATCAAAGGCTATCTTAGAAGCATGAGAAGTTCTCTACATCGAATAAGTTGATTGACATATGTTATACATTGATGCAGTGGATCCTACTTTAGGAGCTGCCTAAAGTAATCAAAGAGCTATAGTTACAAATCAGTCACTAGCTAGGTGACTGAGGGAGAAACTATAAATGTTCATATCTAATATTAAGATGACAAGTCTTTGACATTGTTTTTAAAAAGGGAGAAATCTTGTTGAGGTGGAGAAGAGAGAGAAATTCTGATCTTGCTGAGGGAGATGAAAGTAAATACAGAAGAAACATGAATACCTAGTAAGAAGGAGTTAATTTTAAAGGAGATATAAGAAGTGATTTAGAGGGAGTCATAAGGATGAGTTGATTGTTTTTTTTCTGATCAGAACAAAATTTTGTAACCTATTCAGAAGATGAAAAGTTGTCGATAAAGGGAGAGGTTCCAATACAAGGAATTATTTTGGTATTTTGTTGGCTATATTGATTAAGTTTGGTCAGTTTGGTTTTCCATCAATGCCAAAGAGGAAGATTGTTGAAAATAGATTGATACAAGTATTAATATGTGTTTCAATCATTGTTTTGTCACTGATGTCAAACCTACTACTTGTTGGTAAGACAATTGCTTAGATGATTTAAGTACTATCATTTGTTTGATTAATGAAGAGGATTTGATCAAATGAGGTAACAATAGCACTTAGAAGAAAGGTTGAATTATGATATGTAAAAGGAGTACAAGGATCAGTTAAGACAATGATTTTATAGTGCATTAATAATCTACTTAAGGTTACAAATAATGAATACATTGATAAAGTTCAGAAGAACAAGTTAAATGAAGTATGTTTGTCAAGATTAGCAATCTGCTCAATAGGTGTCAAGAAAAGTTAGTGTGAGCCAAGTAGAAGATTAGTTGGAGCCAAGAAAAGTTAGTTTCAGTGTTAGCTGAGTGATATAGTGTAAGTCGAGTAAAGTTTAGTTGATATTGAGCACTAGTAAATTTTAGTTCATGTTGAGTGTTTTGATAGTGGATGCCAAGCAATGCAGTATGTACTAAGCATCGAAAGTAAGTTAATGCTGAGTGTTAGCATTATGAGAAAGAACATGAATTTGATGAATTTGATGCGACGAGTTTAATTTCTTGGATTGTGTGAATCATGTGGAAGATAAGCTTGATGAGTTAGTGGAACAGAATTCAAGATGAACCATTTTAAGGCAAATTCAAAGAGGATTGAGGGAGAGGTTTCTAGAAGGGAATAAAATAAAATGATGGGTAGATTCATTGAATCCTACCTAATCCAACCTAACCCTAAAGTAGATGAAGGAGGATGAATGAAAAATGATCTTAATTTTCTATTTATAGAGATGACTAGCTAGAAGCAAAAGTTGTCATGTGCGAGAACTTAAGGAAGACAAAGAGTCTAGGGTATTGCTTCTTTCAGTGACCTAAGAGAAGAGATTGCATTGACAAACAAAGAAATACATTTTAAGAGTATGGATGAGTGAAGGGTGAACAAGTTGTCAACGCTGAAGTGTTTGAAAGCCAAGTAGAATTGAGGACTGAAATAGATATCTATAATCTACAAGTGTATTGTAAGTTGTTATTAGATAAAGCCTTATTGTTGCTTTCTAATCATTGTATCAGTCTAGGGTAAATCCTTTGGGTTAAGGTTGACCTAACATTCATTTGTAAATCCTTTAACCAGGTGACATTCCAAGTGAATGATCTAAAGTCCTCTAACAAGGCTCACTCCTAACAGGGTGATTGAAATCCTCTAACCAGGTCACATTTAACAGTGTGCATTGTAACCTTTAACAAGGTTGGCCTTTCACAAGACATCACTTCAGAATAATGAGAATGAGTAGCATGTTACCAGTGGTTTTTTCCAAATTGGGTTTCCACAATAAATCATTATGTCAAATGTGTTATTCAATCTGTTATGTTTCATGCTTATATTTTTGCAAAGTTGATTTAAGAGTAACCTACAAGTTTAAGTAATTACATGATCTAATGGATGCATGCATGGTAAAAATATTTTATGGATATAGGTTCACTAAGCTATGAAAAGTTTTATTTGTACATTTGGACCTTGGATAACTGATTCACCCCCCTGTCAGTTATTCTAAAGAATTCCAACAAAATATTAGAGAAATATTATAAAATATTAGAAAAACATTACAAAATATTAAAACAACAATAGTCTAGAATATTAGAAAAACTAAAAAAATGTTAATCTAGAATATTAGAAAATATTAGTAGAACGTTACGAAATAAATTTAGAAAAATGTTAGCCTTATTAGAAAAATATTTTTAAAAATGTTAGAAAAAACATTTCAAAACATTAGAAAAACATTAGAGAATATTTTTTTTAAAAAAGTAGCTTAGAAAATTAGAAAATATTGGAAAATAGTTTTAAAAAAATTTAATAGAATATTATAAAATATTAGAAAAACATTACAAAATATTCAAAAAATAATAGTCTAGAATATTAGAAAAATATTAGTCTTATTAGAAAAATATTAGAAAAAAGATTAGAAAATATTAGAAAAAAGATTAGAAAAATATTAGAAAATATTAAAAAATATTAGTGTAGAAAATTAGAAAATATTAGAAAAGTATTAGAATTTAAAAAAAAAATTATTATAGAATATTAAAAAATATTAGAAAAACATTACAAATTTTTAAAAAATCATTAATCACTAATATTAGAAAAATATATTAGTATAACATTATGAAACAAATTTAGAAAATATTACTATTATTAGAAAAATATTATTAAAAAATTAGAAAAATAATAGAAAATATTAGAAAAACATTAGAAAATATTTTTAAAAATTAGTCTAGAATATTAGAAAATATTAGAAAAACATAAGAAAATATTTTTAAAAATTATTCTAGAATATTAGAAAATTATTTATTTTAAGATCAGGAAACAAATTTAGAAAAAAAAATAGCATTTGATATTAGAAAACACAAAATAATAAGTTAAAAAGTCTAATCCTAACCCTAATCTTATATATAACCATTGTTCTAATCTTAACCCTAACCCTAAGCCATACCCTAACTTTAACTAACTCTAACTCTAACTCTAACTCTAACTCAAACCCTAACTCTAACCCTAACCCTAACCCTAATCTAACCCTAACCCAAACTCAAACCCTAATCTAACCCAAACTCAAACTCAAACCCTAATCTAACCCTATGTCAAAGTCAAACCCTAATCTAACCCTATCCCTAACTCTAATTCTAACTCAAACTCAAATCCTAACTAGATAACACTTTAATTCTAACCCTCACCCTTACCCTAGTCCTAACTCTATCTCTAACTGTAACCCTAATTGTAATCCTATTTCTAATTCCACCCCTAATTCTAACCCTAGTTCACCAGGTATTTAAAACTCGAGTAGTTTTGTAACCCTAATTATAAAGTTGTAATTACATAACAATAACCCTAATTTGCTAACCCAAACTTTAATTATACCCCTATTGTTAACCCTAGAACTCTAATTCTAAAATTTAACCCTAACCCTAAGCCAAACCCTAACTCTAACTCTAATTAAACTCAAACCCTAATCTAACCCTAACCATAACCCTAATCTAACCCTATCTCAAACTCAAACCCTAATCTAACCCTAACTCAAACTCAAACATTATAAGATAATATTATCAAATCATTATAACATTTGTCTATTATAATTATTAAATCAATTAGTAGGACTAAAGATACATATTTGTTTTATGTGGATAAAAATATGGTAGTAGGTAAGCCAATGCATTATTTTAAATTTTTTTTTATAAAATATAATATTCTTAAAAACCTTCATCCATGTAATTAATATTATTAAAATGTATACATTTAAAGGTCTTGAAATTGGATATATCAAGCCAAACAATTTTAAAATAATTTAAATTATTATGAAATAAATCTTAAGAAGAAGTAATAGATAAGATAATATTATTAAATTAATATAACATTCGTTTGTTATAATTGTTAAATCAATTTGTAGGACTAAAGATACATATTTGTTTTATGTGGATAAAAATATGGTAGTAGGTAAGCCAATACATTATTTTAAAAAACTTTTACAAAATATAATATTCCTAAAAACCTTTATCCATGGTAATTAGTATTATTAAAATTTATACATTTAAAGGTCTTGGAATTTGATATATCAAGCCAAACAACTTTAAATTAATTCAAATTCTTATAAAATAAATCTTAGGAAGAACTAATATCTATAAGATAGTATTATTAAATTAATATAACTTTCATCCCTTCTAATTGTTAGATCAATCAATATTAACAAAATGTCTACATTTAAAGGTCCTAAAATTTGATTTAAATTAAATTAGACCATCTCAAAGCCCAGTTCAACCATGATGTACACTTATAACACGTAATATCTTCTCATGATCTTCACTATCTAGTCTCCACTTGCAACATGCACACTTAAATTTGATTGGATATAGACAAAGCTCGGTGTCAACAACTAGGTGACTTTATTGTAAAACCTTGTTGTTAGGTTGATAATCAACAAAGTGTATTCCATGTTGGACTATTTTTTCTTGCTTCAAATATGTTCCCCATATCACAACAGAACCCACACCAAAAATTTAAATATTTTAAAATTTGATAGATATAAAGTTACCTAGATATATATAAATTTATATATGTATGTGCACATGTATGTATAATACCTATGGGGAACAACATTTCATCATTTTCTTCAGGATCATATAACTTTGTCCTCTCTGTAGTACATCACAATAAATAATAACTGACACCTTCATGATTTCTAGGCTTAGTAATCACTACAAAGGCATCTCCTACAAAACAAGTATACATACTTGTATAGTATATAAGATAGTTCAATAATAATTAAATAACAAGTTGAGATTAATTGGCAATTTGAGATTGATTTTTATGATACTTACCCACTTTTGCCAATCTAGAGATATGATTATAATCATAAGAAATCAATGGAATATCATCAAAATTTTCATCTTTATCAATTGTATTAGTAAGATCAAGTGGTATCAAATGTAGTGCCTCTCGTGTTTGCAGTGTGTACCTTGTCTATTTTTGATTCGAGAGATACTTGATACTCCTTTTGATATTTGTACCTTGAGATGACCTGAGGGTCGAATGTTATGCTTTGATTTCTATACCATAGATGCTTTGTTGCTATGCTGTTCAATTTATCATACTTGCATGTTGATGCTATTTTGAAATGACAGTAGATCTATGATATCTGATTATCTGGTTGTATGATGTATTGGACACATCTGTGGTTTTTGTGATGTGATGGATCTTATGCTTTGGTTATTTACTTCATTCTTGTCTTTTATGATTAATGTGAACGTGAGTGGTGTAAATGGATTAATGAGTTATTTAATGCTTTAATTGCTTCAACTATTATGTTATATGTAATTGCACTTGATCATGTGTTTTAGTGTGTAGGAATTATATCCCAGGCAGTGGCCTATGGAGTTAGTGATCCAGCTATTCATATTTTTCCAATGTTGCTCCTATATGGTCGACGTATCCTTATTTAGTTGTTTTAAATTAAAACCTTTCATTGATTAGTAAATCTAAACTCATTTGCATTATGTGATTAGACCAGTGAGCATGCCTGTGCATTTAGAAGTTTGCATTTGTCGTGAAAGTGTTAAGTGATTTTTTGTAATTTTGGGTTTTCGAGTTTTAAATCTTTTTGGATTTAATTTCTGGCAGCTTTGCCTTAGGTGAATTTCCATTATGGATAATAACCTGTTTTCCTTTGGGTCAATTCAGAGTTTAACTACTCCAGCTAGCTATTTTCCATAATCAACTATTCATTCAAAATGAATAAGTATTGAAAAAAGTGAATTCATTATTCACTTCTCACATTTTGGAAATTGAATTTGGAGAGAAAATTTGGAAATCCTCTTCTGAAGGATTAGTGTTTTGTTCATTTTGGGAGCTATGAGCATGTGATCTTTGAGAGGTTGGTCTCATTGGATTCAGCTCGAGGAGTTCTCGCTTTGCCGTCAATTTCAGCAGTTTTGGCAGATTGGTTATTTTACTCTGCGGGTTTCTGTTTTGGCCCCTTTTTCTATTAGGTAGGGCCTTCCCATTTTAATGTTTTTGCTCTTTTTCTACTTCCATTTCTTGTAGCAATATGTTAGGAGGCTGAGAAATAGTGTTCCCCTCCATTTCTGTTTGCTAGTTTTGCCTGGTTGGTCGGGTATGAATGTTTTCCCTATTTTTGGAGTGGGCGTTTGGGTTTTTGGGCCGTTGTGTTGGCCGTTTTTGCATATGACGTTTGTTTTCATTTATTTTTCAATTTTTGGGGTTTTTGAACCCAAAGGCCAAATGGATTTTAATTTTGGAATTTTTCCAAAATTTGAAGTTTTTACCTCATTTTGCGTGCCGCCCAATTTTCTTGGCACATTGTGGTTCATGGACCTAGATGATCCATTTGGATACCAGTCGGAACACTTTTGCATCTTTTGTTGCATTGGGATGCATGTAGCATCCATCATCCTGATTATGGTTCAGTTGATTGACTTCTGTTTGCATTCTCATCTTGTCCTTGTGTATGATCTCTGTAATGGTGGTGCGCCACACAAGTACATCTGTCGGGTGACCTGTGGGGCCCAATCTTCTATGGTACTTCCAAAAGTTGTGATCATTGGGGTTGGGTTGGGAGTTTTCATGCCTACGGGCACTCATCGTTGGATGAGCATGGGTAGGGTAGGGTAGCATATGGAGGGTGCTTCTATCTCGCAGCCTGGTGACCTTAGTCCCATAGGGTTGGCAGAGGAAGTTTTAAGTAAGTGATAATTAAATAAAACATTGGGTGGTAATAAAATTTAAGATAATAAAAATTATATGCAGGGCCCTCTGTTGAGGAGTTGAAACACATGATCCGAGCTTGGGCTTGTCAATGCCAAGTGACTCTCCATGATGTCAGTCCCTACATAGTATCCCATTGAGGTGTCTAACCAGGACTTGTAGTTTATGCATTGTCTATGTCTTGAATTCAGTCATCATACTACTTGGCATGTGTGTTAGCCATGGTTGTTGTTTTTTGTGTGTGTGGTTGGATCATTATCTCCATAAACACGATGGGTGTGAACCTACGGGTGCCACATGCTTGGGAGGCATAGCTACCTTCACCACTACTAGGGATTGTTGTATAGAGATGGTCTATTGTTCTAGCATGATCATTGCTGGATGTGTCACTTGGTACTTTGATTTGCGGAGTATGCTTCCTAGTGATTTATGCTTTCATTGGGATGTTATTTTCCATGTTTACATGATGTTGGTTTTACGCATTCCTTATTATGATTTTTAGCATATAGTAGATGATGTTATCTCATTACAGGGTTATCTTATGCTTTCTACTAGCATGTTAGATTTCATTTACTTATATTGTAGCATGTTTATTAGTGATGTCCCTATCACGACAGCACTGATGATTTGATCGGTGGCTTGGGATGTTACACAAGGGGGATGGCTAGGGCCCACAATGGTCTTATGATGCTATTGATGGTTGGGAGGAACCACGTACTTGGTTATTCTGTTCATTGCGATGTTATTTCAGTTGTTGTGATGTTTTCTTTCTATACTGTTCCTTTACTATTTGTTAGATGGTTAGATTCCCATTTTCTATATTTCAGTTACTCAGTTCTAGTTTGAGTGTTCTAGCCTCTAAGTGTGGATTCAGTTTTCCCTAGTGTGGATGTTCTTTTGTCTATTTTCCCCCTTTCTGAGTTCTTGAAGTGTCTTTGCTTTCTATGGGCAACATTTGTTTAGCAATGTGTGACATTTAAAATGTATCACACACCCATACAAAACTGTATCATATGATACTATAAAGTATTGCACACCTTGAGAAATGTCATGCTACACTGGAAGAGTATTGCATGCCTTTTAGAGAAACATTGTACGACATTGTTAAAGTGTCCCATGCCTTAAAGAAAAGTATCGCCCAGTCCTTGAAAGTGTCACACTACTTCTTGAGAAATGTCGCGTGACACTTTTCTATGCTGCATTAAAGAAGTATAAGTTGACGTATATTTAATTCTTTATACTTAAGATATATTTTAATATATGTGACAATATCTTTTGAGATGGGTTTCAGACCTCTACGGGCTAAGATAAAGATTCTAGGAAATTTCAGGGCTTCAAAATTCAGACTTAGCCAATTTTTAGGAGTCTGTTTTGATCTTTTAGCTTGGTCGATCTCTTATGTTTTCTTGTTTGTGTTTTGGTTAGTGGTGACATTTGGAGATCCATTGGGTGTCAGGATAGTTGTTAAGTATTTCATTGTGATCTGTATGATCTGTGTATGTAGTTGTCTTGTGCACTTACATTTGAAGAAAAAAAAATTATTCTAGCTTGTTTTTCATCCTTGTTTCCTAGGATCTTCGGGCAGGGCATTACATCTGGTATCAAAGCCCATGTTGCAGCATTGGGATCTTTATGTTATGCTTCCACTATGGTTTTTTTTGATGTTATGTGTTGCTTTGTATGTTTTATTTTTGTTACCTTGTTTGTTCATGGCTTTTACTCTTATGCTTGTAATCCAATTGTTGTGGCATTATCTTGTTGCTTCCTATCAATGATGCCTCCTGCGCGTAGACTTGGTGGCCATGGTGGTACCCATAGTGGAAACTGTGGAAATGAGCACCATGAAGAGGAATTTTAGGGAGGAGGGGGAGAACATGGTAATATCAGTGATCAAAATGGAGTAGGGGTGATGATGCCTGTTCTCCAGCAGATTCTTGCTCTTTTGGGCCCTCATGTTGAGGAGTGCCAGTAGGATCAGGATTGGGAAGAGGGATCTCATTATGGAGATTCCCATCACTCTGAGCATAGAGAGGAGGAACATGAACATGAACATTCTCTTACTCCACCAGGTGGCAAAGGACACTGTCAGGGTGGTAGAGACCGCAATAGTGAGGATTACATCAGGTTGGATATCATGAAGTCCCTTCAAAGTTCTAGACCACCACCATTCAATGGTAGGGGAAGTGGCCTCAAGGCTAAGACTTGGTTGTTGGACATGGAGCGCTGCTTCACCATGTATCCATATTCAACCAAAATGAGGTCCTATTGTGCAATTATGCAATTGAGGGACCATGGATCCGTTTGGTGGAATATTGAGAGCCAGAAGCTTCAGATTAGCATTGCAGATCTCACTTGGGAGATCTTTGAGAGATTCTAAGAGAGATTCTTATCTCCTTAGTTTAGAGAGGCCCATGCTGATGAGTTCCACTCACTCCAACAGGGAAATATGTCAGTGGATCAGTACGAGATCCAATTCTTTGGGCTCAGGTAGTATTCTTGTTACAATCATGATGATTTAGTCTTGGCTTACCTTTTTATTTGAGGCCTGAAGGATTCCCTCATTGGAGAAGTCTGCATGCATCAACCTACACTAATACATTAGGGGTCAATTTGTGATGGCAAGAAAAGGTAATGTGTTTTTGGCTTTTTTTTTTCCAATTTTAGCCCGATGCCATCACAATAGCAATGGAAGGCGTCGCAATTGCGATGCCAGCGGGATATAAGAGAAAAAAAAACTGAAAACCCTCATTTGAAAGATATCATGCGACACAGGGTTCTTCAGAAAGGAAAGGTGCATGGGAGATCACTTCAGCAGCATTGAGAGGGGCATTGAGGTGAACTCAAGGCATTGAGAGGGCCGGGCAGAGACCTGCATCGGCTAACTCGACGCATTGAGAGGGGCAGAGACCCGCATCGGCTAACTCGATGCATCGAGCTTGTTTGACCAACTATATTGTATGGGGATCTCTGTAGCGAAAGGTCCAAGGGAAACATTCAGAGGAGGATGATGGCAAGTTGCAAAACAAACAAACCCATTACTCCTTTGTTCTCCAATCATTATTATTATTATATATATGAAGTAGAAAATGGGAGGAGACACAACCATACCAGATGTAAATTATCTCCTGGCCGCCAAAAATGCGGTGTTAGATACACAATTGGCAACCATTGACTATAGTCAATTTTATTATACCATAGATGTGCTATAATACCATAGACCCAGATGTACATTTGACCATCGCCGACCATTTTGTGTTTTCAAAAACCGTTTGCATTGAACAACACAATCGTAGTAGTCTGATGTACATGTGACCATTCCCAGTCATTACTATTTTTAAAATAGATTATATTAACCTTACGATGGCCCAAAAATATGACTCTTGCATGTTTCTCTAGATAAGACTCACAATATCTGCAATTAAAATTGGTGAGAATTTTGTATTGTTGTTTGTTGCACAATTGGCAAGCATTAGATAGAACGAACTCTATTGTACCATCAGACACAATATAATAATATAACCTGATGTACATGTGACCATTGCCAATCATCTTTTATTTGAGGACCGTTTGTATTGACAACATTCTAATGGCTTGAAAATAAGATAACTTTGTGTTTTTCATAAAAGCCTTGCAAAATCTATCTGGGTCATTGCAACACAAATAGAATGTTCATAAATTTTGAATGATAAATGCATGTTTGTGACATGGCACCTACATAGTTTTAATATTACAAAATTCAAGTGAGCTTTCATGGAAAATGAGAATAAAGAACAAATGTTTGGAGACTTGGCATCCATCAGATTGATCAGGGACCAAGCCTATTGTTTACAGGGCTCTTACTTGTAATTAGTACAAAACAACATTAAAGCTCCCCCTTTGGAATAAAAGCTTCGGTAGAGAGGCTTTTCTCATTGCAAGGATAGTGCTGAAACAATATTCAACGATATCTAAAAAATCAATGATGAAATTGATTTGTCATAGTTCAATAGAGAGAGGTTGCTTTAAGGAACATGTTTCTAACATGTGTATTGGATACATTATGATTAAAGTCAATGCAGATGCAGTGTGAATTGTCTATAGAGACCAATATCTCTCACTAGATCCTTGAACTGTGGCCCAAATTGCAATTTCAACATACTTCCTAATTTCATTCACTTCTAATCCTCAGTGTGAATCTGTTCAATGAAAAACATGTTCAAGCCATCAGTCAAAATTTCAATCTGTTCTGCTGCTAACTACTTTTCATCACACACTTACTATGGATTCTAAAGCCACTTTTTCAATCTTGAAAATGATCTATGGCATATTTTTCAAGAAAAAACAATCCAAAGAAAATCATATCTTACAGGTCAGTGTTTTAATTCACAATGGCTCCTGGTAGTTATTTCATCAAAAATTTCAGCATCATCAACATTCTCATTCATGCCTTCCAATATATCTGTACCATCAAGATGTCGCTCCTGTATATTTTAGTGAAGAGAAACCAAATTATAAGTACTTACAAGAGAATCCAATACTGGAGACAAAAACAAGAAAAGGAAGTAAAGGATTGTACTGATGTAAGATTCTGAGACTTAAGACAATTACACTAAAATTGAAACTTTGGCGATGAGTAAGGGCTTCACTCTCTTCATATTTAGCTGCATCTAATTCACTTAGGTAATGAAGCTCAAATAGCTTTGGAAGAATATACTATTTGATTGAAATAAGAAAAAAGAAAGGAAGAGGGAAGAGTATCCCTGCTATTGGTATCTTTGTAATACCGAAGCATAACAATAAGTAAACAAATTGTAACAATGTAAATTTAGCAATAGTCTTGAATGGTACTGTTTCAAGAAATGAAGCATGTACGTCCTCAAGTACTCTACAAAGAAGTCATTTCAAAGAGTTTAGTTTTTCATAACCATTTATTATGTTAAATGAAAAGCACATAAAATTTTAGATTTAAAAATTGATGAATTTTAATCTCATTTTAGGCAAACCTTTCATGAGTTAGCATGTTAAAACAAATAGTAAGAAGCCAAAGGAATGAACAAAACCAAAGAAAAATGAACTAAAGATGTTTAAGACTCACTTATATCTCCATGATGGTGCAATGAATAATACAAGGAACCTCTCCCAAAATTGATTACTAGGTAAACTCTCTATTGCCATGTAAGCAAAATAGCCCCACAATACTGATGTAGGGATCTTTTTTATAACAAGCATGACACCAACACAGGCAACCAAAAGAATGGACTGCATCAAATTGCTCATCCGTTATTCTTTGACTTTAACTGGAAGTAATTCATCAACATGTTTTAGAGGATCAAAAGCATGCCCATTCATTTCAATGTCCAAATGTTTGAGCTCCTTCAAGTCTTTTAATGACTGCAGAGCAAAAGAGGCAAACAAGTGGCCTTTCAGTAGACATGATAGGGTAAACAATTGTTCTATTAAGATATGGCATATATCTATGAATATAGATTATAGTAATATTAGGTTCCAGTTTAAACGTCATAAGAAATTATGGTCTTGACAACAATATGGAAATCTACATTTGACCAAAGAAAATTGCAAAATATCAACCTTTATGAGATAAATTCATTTTGGTATTTGTATTCTGGTTCACTAGGCTCAAGCTATTTGCAATTTATCTTCCCATGTCCCTCAGATGGTCATGCATTCTCATTATAACTGTTAATGTTTCTCATGAATGCCCTTTCATTTCTTGAACAAGACACTTGTTTTTAAGTGTTTCCATTGCATGTCGAGAGCTCCATGCTGATGCCTCCCATACTTCCATGGCAGTGTGCTTGGATTTTTCAACAAGAAGACATCCAAAATCCATGAAAATTTGTTGTTCCTCATAGTCCAATGCATCAAAGCTTATTTTATTTTCCATAGCCTTGGGTGGTAAGATCTCACTCCCGAAGCCCATTATGGTAGGATGGTAGCAACAGATTTACGACTATATATATAAATTTGGGATACAAGTTGGAAAATTGTTACAAGTATCCCATTACATGAGATCAAGATTCAAGTTTAAACGTTCATATAATGAATAAAATTCAAAAATCCTTGCTCAATATTCATTAATTCAAGTATAAAAGTAATAATAGAACATTATTTTCATTGGAAATGAAAGGCCCTAAGTCCAAAAAATGGCCAGTAATAAAAAGTACATTTGGTTGCATGTATCTTACACAGAAAGGCAATGGTATTATATATCTAGTATAGTTATGAAAGTATGGCCCTCATTGCCAAGGTCTATAGTATCTACCATAGTAGTAAAAATCTTCTTAGTAAAAAAAAGGCAAACCAAAAGATTCATAAATTATCGAACTATCATGAATCAATCAAGAAAAAAATCATATTTTCAACACACGTAAAATAAAGATGAAAAAATTAACAAAACATGGTTTTATAGAATAGAGATACAAAAATAAAATAAAATGAAAGCTTATTCCATAAATTATGAGATACATTTTTTCTTATTTATGTTCATATTGTATTTGATTAAATTGTATTGCACAATACATACTACACATTGCATAAATGATAACTAATTGTTGATAGTTTTCAATTACAATTTCCTTTGTATGAAGTCAATCTAAAAACTAAGTACAAAGTTGCAAAAAATTCTATGTTCCTTTAGAGTCTTGGGAAGGGTGGGACCTAGGATCTTGATTTGGGGATGGTGGTTAGCAAGGGTTGATTTTGGGACAATCATTGGCACAATTTTAGGGATGGAGCACCTAAAAGGGTCAAGAGGCAATGTCCCTTATAGGGATTTGGGGTTAGTACCCTCAGCAAGATTGACAAGCAACATCCCTTTTGTAGTACAAGCAATATCACACTACCGTTTTTCACAGTGATAGGATGAAAATTGATTATAAATCAGAGTAGATACAATTTAGACATGTCCTTCACAATTACATAATCATGAATGTTGGCAATTAGTGATTAATCAAAAAATCACATTTTTTGGCTTCATCAACACATTCCTCGCAGCATCATATGAAGTTCCTTACACAGTTGGCAAATGTGGGCTTAGCAAAAACTTTGGTAAATTAAAAATTGCTTAAGTTTATTTAAAAACAACTTTCTATTATACATAACAATTTTTTTGCTATCCAAGATTTTACTTGATGTTGTTTCTAGAAGAGATTGTATATGTTTTTTGAATCACAATGTTTCAAATCTCACTCTATGATCTATCATCTAGATGTTAGAGAGCAGAAGGGATAGAAAAATATAGTTTTTACAAAATTAAATGATAAAATATATCCAATGAGTCCAAAAATGAGTACAAAAGTGTTTTCTATCAAGGTTGACTCATTTGAATTTAATTGAGAAGACTAAATCCAAAAATGCATCAATGCATTCCTTGTAGCATCATACAAATTTCCTTGCATGGTTGGCATACTTAGGACTCAACCAAAATTAGGATTGTCTTTAAAGTGATTATCTTTAAAAATCATCATCATGATTCATAAACTGCATTACAACATTTTAAATCTTCATCTTCCCTAGTCTACTAAAAACTTGGGGAGAGGTTCTAATCCTTGCACTCTATTGTAGCTCCTCACTTCACATTAAAGGTTGTATTTTTGGCACTGAGTTGGCCAAATAATATGTGAAAACTAATCATGCTCTTTTCTCTTTCTCATTTAACTCAGTACCAAAAACATAATATAGAGCACTTCTGCTAATTTAGAAGCATTAGCAGTGATGGCAATGAGTTGATTGGCATCCTTGTATTGAGTTGATATTGTCATTATTAAACTAAGTATGAAAATATGAACAATCACATTATATCTATCTCTTGGATCGAGTAGTATATCCCTAATCAAGATGGATTGAATGAAAATCATATGGGATCGAGTTATGATCCTCTATATTCATATTAGAGGCTTTGATGTTGAAATTGGCTTAGCATATAATCATGACGATGAACATAGGGTCTCTTGATAATTTGTTTGGTGACTAATCATAATCAATAACCTTTGGATTTTTTGGCTAATTAAGTTTATGCCTATGTGTCTCCTCAAGGAGACATGTAGTTGAACAGTTACAACCGGCCCTCATATGCCTCTTGATTGCACTAAATAAGATGACCGATCACAAGAGATGGATTATCGAGATTCATAAATGATTCTATCTCTTCAGATTGGGAATTCTAATAAGTGATCTAATTATATATTCAGACTTGGCAAACATTTTTCAATATTGAATTAATTCATATCCATTCTATATTGATTATCACCTAGAGAGATCCATTACATTTACAAAGATCCTTCATTATTTAACATGGTATCAGAGCCAGGTTAATAAATGTATCACTTTAAGAGAGGAAGGCTGCCAGCTATGAAATCAATACCATATGCCTTTGCAATTTTGTGCCCAAGATGGTGAGAGATTCAAGTCACCTCATTTTTGTCCTCTCTGATGTCTACAACAAAAGAGTATCTATAAATTTGAATGTTCTGCACAGATTTAGTTTCGATAACACTCGTTGAGTAGCATTTGGCCATGAAAGAGAAGAGGCAAAAATCAAAAAATCAGTGTTTAGGTTACTGTGCTTGCTGGCACATTTTGGCATGAGGGAGCAAGTACCAAAGTGTTGGGCCTATCATTCTCGTAGAGGGTGCTCCTGAGCTTCCCATTTCTACAAATGGTGTAACACTTGTTTAATTGCATTTTTATTTTGGCATGCAGATGAGCATGTGTAATATTTTTCTTGTAGATCTATTTATTTTTCTTGCAGGGAGACATAGCATAATAAAAGGAAATATGGTTAAAAGTATTTGTTCAGAGCTCATTTTCAAATTGTTTGAAAGATCACTCAAGTCATTCTTTAAATGTATGGATTTGTGGTTTTTTCTGTCAATGCAAATCATGCTGTTGTTAGTAGGCTTAATTCCTTTTGATTACTATCTATGGCATTTTTTCATCTTCTTCACAGGGGCAAGAAAAGCCATACAAAAAGTTTCAAGCAGTTAGAGTAGCTTCTATTATTGCTCAACTAGTTAACAATATACCAAACAAATGCATCATTTATCCATCTGTATATTTTTACTATTTTTCTTAAGTTGACAATGCTTCCTTTTGAATCTATTTATGTTAAAGCAGGATGTATCAGCATTGACTGTAGTAGAAAAAAAAGTTACATAGATGAAAACTTGCATTGTTGCACTTACAGCTGACATTTGACACTTGGAGTTGATATGCACGTTTCTTTGAGGTGGGTGATAACAAAGAGCTCATCAATTTTCACTGTGTTATCTTCTGGCTACAAGTCTACACCATTCTTCACTATTTTTTATTTATACCTAATACAATTTTATTTTTCAAAATGTTTATCATTGCCACAGTTTTTGACAGTTAGCTTCTTTGTATTAACGCCTATAAGGAGCCATTGGATATTGGAAGATAAAGGTTATAAATCTCAGGTAGTTTGTTTGCGAGATTTTGTTTGGATTTGGCTGTGTTACATGAAATGCTGAAGTAAGATGCATATCAAATATATAGTTGTGGCTTTTTGTGTTATGTCCAACTCAGACATGGGCAATTCTGCCTGCGGTTATGATTCTGTGCATGATGAGCTTGACTTCATTTTCCATGCCTGGCAATGGGAATTGTTGTATGTGCCTCATAGCCTAAATTTATATCTAGTTTAGGAGTTTGACAAGAGAATTGTGCAGAATATTACAACTTTTGAGTCTGTTGTACTTGGCCTCACTAAGGCTGATAAGCTTATGAGATCTAGGCCCTAGTGCCCCAAACTTCGGGTCCAAGATTCTGAATCATTTTCCAAACAGTAATACTAATTAGGGTTTTGTTGATGGATTTTTTGTAAAATATTTCAACGGCAACATGTAGAAATTTTTAGGTGGCTAGAGACGAGCAATTAATCAATTCTTGTTTTATTGCATGTTTTCTCTCCTGCTAGTTGGGATTTGTTTCTCAATAGATAATATTAGTGTTTTTCAATTCATATTTGATATTACTCTTCATCTTTCTTCATATATCAATTTCTCACATATTCTTTTTTAAGTTGTTGCTTGAATTCCTATTTATCTGTTCGTAAGTTGCCTTTGCCTTTCAATTATGTAACACTTTTTCTACCTTTTCATCTAGTTATAATAAACTAGAATGTCTCCTATGGACTTTATATTCAAGCCTCAATCAAAGAACACATTAAAATAATTTTCATGCCACTAACATGACATATAAGTGACCTGAAACTAATTATAATTTAAAACAAGAATTCGTGGTTGCCCTTCTCTTTTATGTATTTTCTGATTTTTCCATTATTAATAGTCATATTAAGTTCCTTGGGATCCTAGCAGGGTATCTTCAAAAATGACTCGTATTTTCACAACAATATGCCAGCTAATTGATTCGATTATAAGTTCTAAGGAGAATGGGAGAAGAATATATAATCCAACAAGGAAAGCTTAAAGGAAACTAAAAACTTTGGCAAAAATAAAATAAAAAAATCATTTGAGTTCATCCAATTTCTAGATTTCTTGGGAATTTGGTAGAAGCTCCTCTATTGTCTTGAGTATTTCATGCCAAATTATGGACTCTCTTGTTAAATGAGCATACACAATTTAAATGGTACACTCTTACAAACTATTAGCTCTTTTGTTGCTCGCTTAGCTAATTTCCCTACAGCTACGAGCATAAATTAACAATAAATATTTGACATATTATCAGTGTTGATCTTCTTAAGTTGGGCACTAATTTCAACCCATTCTAATTGATTTTTACAGATTCTTATAACCAGTTCCATATATTTAATTGCATTTAGACACTATATTTTAATGCTTTATTTCAGTGTGTTACATATTCTATTTCATATTTGTGATATATGATGAAAGTATTATAACATATGGAGGAACAGTCCATGAGTGGCGTGGCCAATTGAAATGGTTTTAGTTTCAATTTTACACCATTTGATACAAATAATCAGTTTACCAATCGACCCCTAGGTTCATTCCATTTGTAGTAAAATCTTCATTACATAGAAAATGTTCACAAAATCTATGTCAACGCTCACACATCTTCTTGGACTTACGCAAATCTATGTCAATCCTCACACATTTTGTTGGACTTACGCAAGAACTATGCTACCCTGTAGCTCTTGTTAAATATGTTATCAACTTGACTTTTCTATTAAAGGCTCTCATGCTAAATTGAAAGCCAGGTAAAGAAAAAGATATTATGCACTATTTTTTTGGTACGTTGTGCAGCACAACGAACTTGTTCTTACTATAAGAAAATTTTGTTTTCTTTTGTTTCATTGCAAATCTTCTGCTTGCACGGAGGTCTCTCCCCATCATTGGACACACTTGATAAAATTCAAGCTTTGGATCACATACAGGAAGTGTGTCTATACACATAAGTATAAACTTCTTCATTTCCTGCAACACATATAACAACAATTTTAAGTGCTTGCAAGGTATATACTTATGAATAAATATTACATCCTGATTTAAATGTATGAAAACAATTTTCATTCCTTTTAAGCTTCATTCATCTCGAGGTGCAATTCACAAACTCAAGAATAGTGGCTTTTGTTCTTCAGGATACCTTTAGGGGAAGAGTATGTGAATGCCCCCTCGTGTCTGGAGTCCAGTTTAGAGGAGATGGCTATTTACACTGCTAAGGTTTGTTGAATCTAATCTAATTTATATTTTAACTAGACTTGTAGCTTATATGTTTTGAAATTTTTTTTAGGCCTTGTAGTTTGTATAATTTGATTGCTGGAGAGCTTCTACAGTTAAGCAAGAAGGCTGTTGCACGAGTTACAGCCGCGCGCTCGAGTATGAAAATTGTATATTTTTTATTCTAATGTATATTTTAACTATACTTTTAGCTTATATTTTTTGAAATTTCTTTTAGTGGCTTAATGTTGTAAGGTCTCTTGAAATAAGACCTTTAGGCGGTTGGTCAAAGTTTTACAAATAATCTTAGGAATAAAGTCAAAGAAAGTATGTCATGAAGGTCAATGAGAGGTAGATGCTAAATGTATTGCACAAGAACAGGGTTATTTAAGTACTATTGAGTCAATATTTTGCACTTCTTGGTGTGGAGGGCTTCAAATGTGCTCAAATTCCACTCACAACTAGAACTGCTACAGGGTTGGCAAACTTCAAAGATTGTGCACCACAATCTTCTCACTACAAATCTACAAAGACAAAATTTAGAGATTGAAAAGCTGGAAAATAAATTGAAAGTTTTACTAAATGATTGATTGATTTATTTATTTTGTACAAAGTTGTTACTTTTCTAATGTATAAAGGTGAAGATAACAGCCTTATGTCTGTGTCCTTGTAAACTTTTTCAAAATTGTGTCCTTAAGGTCATTGTGAGGAACCATCCTCTATATTCATGTGTTGGGGCCATCCACGATGTTAACTTTCAAATTGTGTTTATTTCTATTTTTCAATTTACTCATGCCAAATATTGGTAAGTGGTGTAAAAAGTACAAATCTAACTGTCACTCCAATGCATAGTGCTATGTACAAAAGACCGATTCGTGCATATGTAGAAGCAAAGGGTTTCCATGAGCTAGAGGTGGAGAATTTAAATCCTAAAGCTACTTGTCTCCATATAACAACCACAACATTTAAACCGAGAAAGAGGAAAAATTGAAGCCTCACTTGAAAAAGGAAGAACGAGAAAAAACCAAGTTAGGAAGTGAATGGGAGGAAGATTTTCAGAATCTAACCTTAATAGGCCACCAAAAATAGTGGTAACAAGATACAAGGAGAGAAAATAGTTTTTGACACTTGGAAGGAATAGAAGCAGTTAATTTTTTGAGTCCTCCTTCTTTCACAAATGAAATGAGGACATGGATTGATGATGATTATGAGATTGTTCTTATTGCATCTCAACGTCATACATTAAGGATGACATAGTAGGGATTGAATCTAGGGGTCATCATTCAGATTATGTGAAGCTGCTTGGAGATAAGGATGTTGATCAAAATTATCCTTCACCTTTTAAAAAGTACATGACATTGACTAGCATGTCAGTGTTTGTGCATGAGAAGAGTAATATTTCTAATGTCAGTCAATCAAAAAATACATTGTGTGTCAAATCTAATCACCTCGAGGAAGATAGAAAAAGAGATGTGATAGTGAAGGATAGGAACAAGTAGGTGAGAAAATGTTTTGATGAAACTATGGCAAGCGAAGAACTAGGGAAATTAAGGGATCATGCTGAAGATGTTCAAAGAGCTCTATGATATCTAGGCATGCCAAGACGATAGCTTCACAAGAAAGAGAGAAGTTGCAAAAAATTAAATAGGAGAGATTGTTCAGACTAAGTATTGTAATTCAAATATTGCTTCAAGAACTTCACTCACATTTACCTTGTCAAAAATCTCAACATATAGCATTGAAGTCCTTTAAGGATGAGGTAACAAGACAGTAAGCAAGAATAGATCAACAGTTATATATCGTAGGACCTTGGATTGATATAAGCAAAAAAATGATAAGTTGATAGATGTTCATGAAAACATAAAAAATAGAAAATCAAGGTGTAGGAACAAAACACTTCAAGGAACCAAAAGACAAAGGAAGAAATGATAAAGTGGACAACCTAGCTGAGACCTATGACCTGAAACGTTGTCTAGAGAAAGCAGACAAGGAAAGTTTGGAAGAAGAGAGATTTGACTTCAGAAACAAGGATAACTTTCAGCTTGTTAATAATCCCTTATTTGAGGTTAGAGCTAATGTTTGATGTTCCCTTATATGACTCCTAAGGGTCTGTGACTAAATCCTTATATTTTAAATCGCAATAAACTTCTTTCTATTATTACTTATACTCAATTCTTTATTTTTCAACAAATAAATGTTAGGTATTAATAACAATATTTTTTCGAGGTAGATATATCAATGCAATTGTGCATGTATCTTGATGTTATGTACAGGTAATATCACCCATGCTTCTGATATATTCTTTAATTCACTGCTAGAGAGATGCAACTGATCTTTGGTAAAGAATATAGATGAACAATATGCAAATGTCTTTTTAAGTAGTTCTGATATCTTCAATCAAACTTTGATAACCAAAAACACTTCCAATAATGATGGAAATGACTTTGTGAAAATTCCCAATCCAATCAATATCAAAGACTAAACAAGGATTATATATATTGAAGTTGGAAGTATAGTGACAGTCAACTAAATGACCTAATGTCATAGATCTTGATGATCTAATGTTGATTACTGATCTACAATAAGTATCATTAGAATTTCTGTAGAGCAATTTGCAAGACCAAGTAATCATTGTTACAGATTTATCATAATGTAAAAGTGATATGTACCATACTGGTATGAAGTTATTCACTATATCTGATATCTGCCTTATTGAAATGTGATGTGATTGATTCTGTTTGGTTTGTAAAGACGTTGGATATTTATTTGATCCCTGTCTGATATAATATCTTTGTAATGGTGATGACCCAATGATGGGTGATTTGTACTGTTGCAATTTGTGATGTAACTCTTGTTACTTATGTGATATATATGTCACTATTCCTGATCTTAATCATTGTACTCATGGGATCTAGCTTTCTGATGTCTAGTGGATTACTACCACTTATGTCTGTATAGAATATAAAGTAATCTTCTGTCTGAATAATGTCCTTGGACTGGTTATTGATGCCTTTTTAATATCATTTGAAGAATTGCAACTCTTCATTGCATCTTTTAGTATTTGGCTCCTTTTTCATTATTGCACCCTTTTGGATAACTAATCTATGATTAGTATTTGTGATCAACATGATATAATTTAAAGAGAAAACACTTACATTTTAGTATCAAGCTTGTTTTATGAATGAATAGAGAAAAACTAGCGACATATCCATTTTAGCTTTGTGTTTTTTACTGTTAGTATTTGATTATTAGAACATAACTATACATCCTTGTGAATTGGAGTTTCAGAAAAGATTTAATATTATTTGGATTTCTTTCTTATTGTAGCAAAGGTTATGGAGGCCCTGAACATTCCAAGAGGTGTTCGGCGTGTTCTTTTTTGAACACTTAATACTGACAGGTATTTTAAGTTTTAATAATATGGATCTGTATAATTCTAGTTTTAATACAATCTTATTGCAGGTTGATAGATTTTCTTAACAAGTTTTCAAAGCATTTTTTGTAAAGTCATTGTTCACTCCAGTTTGATCATCTTGACTTTTAGCTACAAAAGCCTTTCCTTTGGTCAAGCATAAAGCTTTCCTTAGGCCCATGTAATATGGTGGGTAATTTGTTGGGTTTCTTCTTACCAATGAAAACTTTTATGTGACCCTTACTGTATGCTTTTGCCATGCATAACATGAATAAAAAACTAGCAATACTACATTGATGTGCAATGGTTTGCACTAAAGAGGTAGAAAATCAAATAGAAAAAATACATTGTTCTATGTTTTGCATGTATTTATGTAATACATGCTTACTGGGCACCATTACGAATATCTTCCTTATTTGTCCAATGAGAAAGGACTCTAATTGGAAAATTCAGGAGCATATCTCATGATTTCTGTCTTCCTCTTGCTACCTCTCCCTATCTCCATCTCTACTTAAGCTCTCTCTACTTATTTTATAACCTATTTATCCCTCTATCCCTATCACCCTCTTTCTATATCTCCTTATATCTTTCTCTCTCATTCACCATCTATATAATCTCTTTATCGCCCCTTCTCCTTATTCCTCCATATCTCTTTGTCTGTTCCTCTCTATCTTTCCCACTTTATCTCCCTAAACATCTCAGCTTTTAGAGAAGCAAAAAGCTTTTTCTAGTCAGGATCAAGTGAAGCAAAAGGCACTGTAGGCTGAATATGCTTGCGGCGGGGTCGCTGTGGCAACGACGGTAGTTGGCATCGTTGCCACAGTAGCCCCGCCCAAGAGCTAGTCGCGGACGTCACAATTGCGACGTTCGCGCATCCATTGCGATGGAACGTGCGTCGCACGCATAGAAACTCCATCACAATTCTTGTATTTATGTCGCAATTGTGACGCCATGGAAGAATTATGACGGCAGGCAGTGTTGATGCCACAGCTACCGCGTCGTCGGTGCCGTCGTGCATCCCCGTCGCAATTTTCTATGGACGTTGCAATTGCAAAGTCAAGGGAAGTAATGGGGACAATGACCCCATGCCCAGATGCCAACACAACCCTGTCGTAATGTGTGGGTAGACATCGAAATTGCGACGATAGCCGCAAGCATTGTGATAGGATTCGTGACGGATTTGAATGGTGAAATTGTGATGGAGTGGCATCAAAATTGCGATGGTAGAGGATAGACGTCGTAATTTGTGACTAAAAAACAATAACATCTACTACCATCGTAGTGGTGACACATTACCGTCGTAATTGTGACACTTAGCCATCACAAATTGATGCCAAATGTATTAGTGCTAGGAGTCTTGTGCTCACGGTAGAGAAGGCACGTATTGCAGAGGAAAATTTGGCTAGAGGTTTTGGTAGCAAATCTGGTTCTTAGAACTAGGGTGCTAGGAATGTAGGGCAGGATGCACAGTATTCTTAGTCCTCAAGAAAGGGACAGACCCAGCCAACACCCTCTCAGGGTGGTTCTCGTCGCAACCAATAGAAGGGTTTTTGGACCAAAGGTGGTCAGTCTTCTAGTAATTCAGGGAAGAAAGGAGGTAATCAAAATAGAGGATAGAAATCTCAACAGGATAGTCCTCCTCAAAATAGTCAGTAGACTTCCAGAAGAGGTAGTACACCATATCCTAGTGCTACTTAGAGTGGTCGTGGGACAGGACCCAACTTTTCTAGGAATTGTTGTTCTTGTGGCCAACCTGGCCATGAATCTTATGATTGTTCCATCAAACCATCTAAAGGACCTGGTATGGGCATAGTGATATCTGAGCCTACTGTAGGAGACGTGGGTCAAAATCATAGAGTCTTTGTAGTGATTGACAACCGTCAAGCTGAGCATCAAGGTACGGTAGTCGAGGCTACAAGTATGTTGCATGGTATTTCAACTTTAGTTTTGTTTAACTCTGGTGCTTCCAATTCTTTCATTTCACCATCTCTTGTTTAGCGATGTGGGCTAGTGGTAATGCGTCAAGTTGATAGGTGGCAGGTTGAGTTAGCCACAAGTTCTAAAGTGGTTGTTGACTCGTTGGTTAGAAGTTGGGTTTTGAGTTTGGGAACCTTCACCACCACAGTGGACTTACGCATTCTACCTCTGGGATTGTATGACATTGTGTTGGCCATGGATTGGTTAGCTACCCATCAGGTGAATATTGATTGCCATTGTAAGGTGGTATAGTGTTTGGATGACACAGGTGGCCAGGTGGAAATTTTGGGAGTTCAGAGACCAGTTTCACTTCGTATGATCTCATCTAATCAGCTAAAGCGGAGTGTGCGGAAGGGTTGTTAGATGTTTCTTGTGTCTCTTAGTGATCTCGAGGAAGCTGAGAGCCATATGTTAACACTTAATGGTCATCCACTCCTTCATGAGTATGTAGATGTGTTTCTTGATGAGATTCTAGGTATGCCACTGCAACATGACATTGATTTTTGGATCGATCTTGTACTAGGAGCAGAGCTAATTTCTTGAGCTCCATATCGCATGACCACTCAAGAGTTGAGTGAGCTCAAATTGTAGTTGGAGGAATTATTGGCCAAGGGCCATATTCATCCTAGTGTATCCCCATGGGGTGCACCAGTCATCTTTGTGAAGAAGAAGGATGGTTATTTGCATTTGTACATTGACTATTGGCAATTGAATAAGGTGACAGTGAAGAACCGTTATCCTTTGCCAAGGATAGATGACTTGTTTGATCAGATGAAGGGAACATGAGTGTTCTCAAAGATTGATCTAAAGTCAGGATACCATCAGCTTCGTATCTAAGAGGCTAATATTCATCGAACAACATTTCATACACGATATGGGCATTATGAGTTCATAGTTGTACATTTTGGGTTGACCAATGCGCCATTAGTGTTCATGAGTTTGATGAATGGGGTATTTTGCATGTACCTCGATCAATGTGTCAATGTATTTCTAGATGACATATTGATCTACTCAAAGACTGCGGTGGAGCATGAAGTCCATTTACGTCAGGTATTGCAGTGCTTGAGAGACCACCCGCTGTATGGCAACCTGAGTAAATGTGGGTTCTTCCAGTCAGAGGTGAAGTATTTGGGACATATCATCACTGGTGAAGGAATTGCAGTGGATCTGAAGAAGATTCATGCTATCATGGATTGGCTGGCACCCACTAATGTCTCAAAATTTCATAGTTTCATGGGATTAGTGGGTTACTACCATCGCTTTGTGAAGGATTTCTCACAAGTAACCCATCCCATCACTTCTCTTCAGAGAAAAGGGAAAAAGTTTTTTTGGTCAGACCAGTGCGAGGTAGCTTTTAATGCTCTTAAGGAGTGTTTGACCAGTGCACCAATCCTTGTAGTGCCTAATCCTATAGGTGATTTCATGGTTTGCACAGATGCTTCGTTGGAAGGCGTGGGTGCGGTATTAATGCTAGATGGTTGAGTGATTGCTTTTGAGTGTAGAAAACTCAAAGACCATGAGCTAAACTACTCCACTCATGATTTGGAACTTGTGGCCGTAGTGCATGCCCTTGTCTGTTGGAGGCATTTTCTTTTGGAACATAGGTTTGAGTTGCATAGTGATCATAGGAGCTTGCAATATATCTTTACTCAACCAAACTTGAATGCACGACAACATCGTTGGATGGAGTTCCTATGCGAGTATGACTTTGATGTTGATTAAATCAAAGAGAAGGAGAATGTTTTCGTAGATGCCTTGAGCAGGCGGAGACATGAGGTATCAGTGATGTCATTGGGAGTGGATTTGCGAAGTTGTATTTTGGAGGCTTTGCCTAGTGACACTTGGTATTAGGAGGTGAGGGTAGAGATCGAGTCTAGATGTACCCTTGAGGGGAGATTTTCAGGTTATATGCTTGAGTCTGATGGACTATTGAGAAACTTGGGGCGTATTTATGTACCCTTGTCAGGTGATCTTCGTACCTTAGTTTTGTCAGAAGTGCATCGTGCACCATATTCTGCACATCCTAGAGTCAAGAAGATGCATGCTGATCTCAAACAACTGTACTTCTGGGCAGGGATGAGATGCAATGTTGCTGATTTTTTTGCTAGATGTCTTGAGTGCTAGAGAGTGAAGGCAGAGCATTAGCATCCGACGGGTCTTTTGCAGCCACATGCCATTCCAAAGTGGAAGTGGGATACGATATCTATTGATTTTATCATAGGGTTACCTATGTCATCGCGGAGACATGATTATATCATGGTGATAGTGGACAAGTTGTCCAAGGTAGTACATTTTTCACCCATGAGAGCATCCTACACTGCTTCTTCCATAGCACATGTTTTCATGGTGGATATTGTTTGTTTGCATGGGATCCCTCGTCGGATCATTTCAAATAGAGATTCAGTGTTTACTTCTGCACTATGGACGTTTCTACAGCATGCATTGGGCACTTAGCTCAATTTCAGCTCAGCCTATCACCTAGAGATCGATGGTCAGACTGAGAGAGTAAATAAAGTTCTAGAGGATATGCTTCGCATGTATGTTATGGATAGGTAGGTGAAGTGGGAGGACTATTTGTACCTTGTTGAATTTGCATACAAAAATGGGTATAATAGTTCTCTTGGCATGTCACCTTTTCAGGCCTTGTATGGTAGACCATGCCATACACCTTTGAGTTGGGATTGTTTAGAGGATCGAGTTCTTTTGGGTCCAGAGATGCTTTAGGATATGGAGCAGCAGGTTGTTCACATTAGGGAGCATTTGGTTACTGTTCAAGACAGGCAGAAGAAGTATGCAGATGCCCATAGGTTGGATCGTCACTTTTCTGTTGGTGACAGGGTGTTTTTGAGAGTGCAATCGAGGAAGAGCCCTATCCATTATGGGAAAGGCTCTAAGTTGGCACCACGTTTTGTCAAACCTTTTGAGATCCTCAAGAGGATTGGTCTTGTTGCTTATCGACTAGCATTGCCACCTAGCCTATCGCGCATCCATGATGTTTTTCATGTTTCTGTGTTGAGACAGTATATTCCTGATATGACCCATGTTCTTGATTGGGATGCTTTGCAGGTAGCGGATGGGCAACTTTCTTTGGAGCCCATTTGTATCCTATAGTAGCGAAGGCTGACCTTACGAGGTCGGGACATCGAGCAGGTAAGGGTCTAATGGGACCCGAGTGATGAGATCTCTACGACTTGGGAAGATGCTACACGACTGAGGGGATTGTACTCCTACCTTTTTGCTGGCTTCCAGGAGTAAGCCTATGCTAGCGGGGGAGGATGTAGTGCCTCTCGTGTTTGTAGTCTGTACCTTGTCTATTTTTTATTTGAGAGATACTTGATACTCCTTTTGATATTTGTACCTTGAGATGACTTGAGGGTCGAATGTTATACTTTGATTTCCATACCATAGATGCTTTGTTGCTATGTTGTTCAGTTTATCATACTTGCATGTTGATGCTATTTTGAAATGACAGTAGATCTATGATATCTGATTATCTGGTTGTATGATGTATTGGAAACATCTGTGGTTTTTGTGATGTGATGGATCTTATGCCTTGGTTATTTACTTCATTCTCGTCTTTTATGATTAATGTAAACGTGAGTGGTGTAAATGGATTAATGAGTTATTTAATGCTTTAATTACTTTAGCTATTATTTTATATGCAATTGCACTTGATCATGTGTTTTAGTGTGCAGGAATTATATCCTTGGCAGTGACCTATGGAGTTAGTGATCTAGCTGTTCATATTTTGCCAATGTCGCTCCTATATGGTCGACGTATCCTTATTTAGTTGTTTTAAATTAAAACCATTTGGTGATTAGTAAATCTGAACTCATTTGCATTATGTGATTAGACCAGTGAGCATGTCTATGCATTTAGAAGTTCGCATTCGTCGTGAAAGTGTTAAGTGATTTTTTGTAATTTTGGGTTTTCGAGTTTTAAATCTTTTTGGATTTAATTTCTGGTAGCTTTGCCTTAGGTGAATTTCCATTATGGATAATAACTTGTTTTCGTTTGGGTCAATTCAGAGTTTAACTACTCTAGCTAGCTATTTTCCATAATCAACTATTCATTCAAAATGAATAAGTATTGAAAAAAGTGAATTCATTATTCACTTCTCACATTTTGGAAATTGAATTTGGAGAGAAAATTTGAAAATCCTCTTCTGAAGGATTAGTTTTTTGTTCGTTATGGGAGCTGTGAGCATGGGATCTTTGCGGGGTTGGTCTCGTTGGATTCAGCTCAAGGAGTTCTCGCTTTGCCATCAGTTTCAGCAGTTTTGGTGAATTGGTTATTTTACTCTGCAAGTTTCTGTTTTGGCCCATTTTTCTGTCAGGTAGGGCCTTCCCATTTTAATGTTTTTGCTCTATTTTTGCTTTCGTTTCTTGTAGCAATATGTTACAAGGCTGAGAACTAGTGTTCCCCTCCATTTCTATTTTCTAGTTCTGCCCGATTGGTCGGGTATGAACGTTTTCCCTATTTTTGGAGTGGGGGTTTGGGTTTTTGGGCCGTTACGTTGGCTGTTTTTGCATACGGTGTTTGTTTTCATTTATTTTTGGATTTTTGGGGTTTTTGAACCCAAAGGCCAAATGGGTTTTAATTTTTGAATTTTTTCAAAATTTAGAGTTTTTACCTCATTTTACGTGCCACCTTGTTTTCTTGAGTTTTCTCAGCACATTGTGGTTCGTGGACCTAGATGATCTGTTTAGATACCAATCGGAATACTTTTGCATCTTTTGTGGCATTGGGATGCGTGTAGCATCCATCATCCCGATTATGGTTCAGTTGATTGACTTCTGTTTGCATTCTCATCCTGTCCTTGTGTATGATCTCTATAATGGTGGTGCGCCACACATAGGTACATCTGTCGGGTGACCTGCGGAGCTTGATCTTTCATGGTACTTTCAAAAGTGGTGATCATTGGGGTTGGGTTGGGAGTTTGCATGCCTACGGGCACTCATTGCTGGATGAGCATGGGTAGGGTAGGGTAGCATATGGAGGGGGCTTCTATCTCGCAGCCTGGTGACCTTAGTCCCATAGGGTTGGCAGAGGAAGTTTTAAGTAAGTGATAATTAAATAAAACATCGGGTGGTAATAAAATTTAAGATAATAAAAAGTATATGTGGGGCCCTCTGTTGAGGAGTTGAAACGCATGATCTGAGCTTGGGCTTGTCGATGCCAAGTGACTCTCCATGATGTCAGTCCCTACATAGTATCCCATTGAGGTGTCTGACCAGGACTTGTAGTTTATACATTGTCTATGTCTTGGATTTAGTCATCATATTGCTTGGCGTGTGTGTTAGCCATGGTTGTTATTTTGTGTGTGTGTGGTTGGATCATTATCTCCATCAGCATGGCGGGTGTGGACCTATGGGTGCCACGTGGTTGGGAGGCATAGCTACCTTCACCACTGCTAGGGATCGGTGTATAAAGACGGTCTATTGTTCTAGCGTGATCGTTGCTGGATGTGTCACTTGGTACTTCAATTTGTGGAGTATGCTTCCTACTAATTTATGCTTTCATTGGGATGTTGTTTTCCATGTTTACCATGATGTTAGTTTTACACATTCCTTATTATGATGTTTAGCATATAGTAGATGATGTTATCTGATTACAGGGTTATCTTATGCTTTCTACTAGCATGTTACATTTCATTTACTTATATTGTAGCATGTTTAGTAGTGATGTCCCTATCACGACAACATTGATGATCTGATCAGTGGCTTGGGATGTTACGCATGGGGGATGGCTAGGGCCCATGATGTTCTTATGACAATATTGATGGTTGGAAGGAACCACATACTTACTTGGTTATTCTGTTCATTGCGATGTTATTTCAGTTGTTGTGATGTTTTCTTTCTGTACTGTTTGTTAGATGGTTAGATTCCCATTTTTTTTATTTCAGTTACTCAGTTATGGTTCAAGTGTTCTAGCCTAGAAGTGTGGATAAGTTGATGTATATTTAATTCCTTATACTTAAGATATATTTTAAGATATGCGATGATTCTTTTGAGATGGGTTTCAGACCTCTACGGGTTAAGATAAAGATTCTAGGAAATTTCAGGGCTTCAAAATTCAGACTTAGCCAATTTTCAGGAGTCTGTTTTGATCTTTTAGCTTCGTTGATCTCTTATGTTTTCTTGTTTGTGTTTTGGTTAGTGGTGACGTTTGGAAATTTGGTGGGTGTCAAGATGGTCGTTAAGTCTTCCGTTGCGATCTGTATGATCCGTGTATGTTGTTGTCCTGTGCACTTACACTTGAAGAATTTTTTTTTTATTCTGGCTTGTTTTTCATCCTTGTTTCCAAGGATCTTCGGGCGGGGCATTACATCAAAATCCATGCACCCATATATCCACGTGTTTGATTGATGCATTCTTGATAGTCTTCATCAATGCAACTGTCAAAAAAATATGAGTATTCTCTTGTCTTCAATGTCCAATTGTGATTATCTATACTCATGATGGAATGAAAGAACATGTATTTTCTATCCTCTTATAACCATGCATGTTATTTTTTATTAACACCTGAATGTTCATTACCAAAATATGGACAAAGTAAATTTAAACTTCAATGAATCAAGATAAATTTCAAAAATTAATTGCATAAAATTGAAACAAGTGTATACATCCATAACTATATTATCTCCCAAAATACTCTATATGGTGCTTGTCAACTCATTTTTGATGATGTCCCAACCTCATCTAATGCAAAATGTGTCTTACACCATTTAACAACATCATGTGCATTATTTATATGAACTCCCTTATAGTTCATTTGATACTTTTGTAGAGCACGTTTGATGCAAGCTCCAACACCATCATGTTCACTTTTTCCATGGCCACTCTCAAAGAAACTCCATATGTGTTTTATATTCTCATTACGATGATATAGAGATCTTCATAATGCATTAAATGGTCTAGATGATTTGAACTGTGTGACACATCCATCAGACCAAACATAATGTTTATCAACATTTATGTCTCTTTCTTTCAAAATACGAACAAAAACATATAGAAGCAATGTTCTACATAGTGAATGTCATATTCTTTATTATTAATTATATAAAAGTGATATTCCTTTTTAATGATTCATTCTTCAAGTGTACTGTAAACACCATCAAAATTTAACTATGCATGTCTATAACAAACATGTACCATAATAGTGATCTACTTAGAAAATAAATAATCTAATTGAATTCCTTTTTGATGAACAAAAGAATAGTTCTCTGCAAAATCAACAACTGATACAATTGTTCCAAGCAAGAAATTATCTCTCAAAGTTTGAAACTGTTGTGCTTGCCACTTTGCAAAAAATGTATGACGAATATAAAGTTGAACCAAATTCTTAAATCTATCCATAAATGTTACAATAGGTAACTCCTCTTCAACATATTCCAACATTTTAGTCTCTTTACCCAACTTTGTTTCATTCTTCACATACTTGTAACTTTTGCAGTTTACCTTTTTTGTTACATCAATATTTTCAAATTTTAAAGGAAATAGAGCCAATTAACCACATGTTTCACATATTCCTTTGATGCAATTTATGTGACCAATTGGATCATCTATTTTGTCACATAAAATGGAACATATAAACTCACTTTTCCTACTAGGAGAAGCAAAGTGAAAACCATACGTGTCTTCTACAAACTTTCAAAATACCTGATAATGGAGATCAAACTCAATATGATGATGAAAACAACATGTTTCAAACACTTTGTTTGACCTCACAAAGTATGGCCTTAATCTTTCAAACAACGTTTGCCCAATTTTTGCTTTAGGATGTTCACTACAAAATGATACATATAACTCATGTTGGGTTTTGTCCAACCCATATTTTGTATGATGCTCATATTGACCATATGCAACCCTATTCCTAATAACATCTCTACTGTTTGATGAAGGATGAGTGTTATCAATCCAAAAAGATATGACTAAATTTTTGAATCCCTCATCAATCCTAACAAAATGAAGTGCTCTACACATAATTTCCCAATTGCCTTCTATAGTATTGTCATTTAGAATTAATCTTCTTTTAACATTTTCTCTCATTGTTTTCCAACTAAAACCCATTTCAGAAAAAATGGAAGATATTTGTCTATTTTAGGTCATTTTCTTATTTACAACAGACATCAACATTACTTTTCTTGCCAGGAACTTATCTTTAGTTCGAGACTACTATCCTATGTTTCTCAAACTTTGTTTAACATTTTTAATCACATTAGTTTTCATGTTAGGAAATCTTCTCTTCTTTGATGTTGTGTCTACACCTAGAAATTTAAATGTCTCTTGCAACTTCTTTTATGAAAGCAAAAGTGAAAGCAACTGATCTTGCTTAAGTATTTCAATGTTATCAAATTGAGTCATTCTTTCTCTTATCATCTTATTCATTGACCTTTTCTTAGGAAAAATTAAGGGTTGAACAATAGCTACAAGTGTTCTCAATTTATCCACATCCATTTTAAGTAAATGATCTAAATTTTTATGCGAAATTTCATTCTTTATAGATTGAGCAATATTTACAAGTTTGTCCATACTAGTTCCTACACATAATCCTAACCCCTCTTTGACTTTTGTTACTTGAATTTCTATAGGGAGTGATCTTGAGCCTTCTCCAACATTTACCGTTTGAGATTCTGTAGGGAAAGATGCAGACCCTTCTCTAACTTTTGTTACTTGAACTTCTATAGGGAGTGATCTTGAACCTTCATCAACATTCATTATTTGAGATTTTGTAGGGAGCGATCTTGACCCTTCTCCCATATGCACTTCTACTTATGTTGAGCCTCCTTCAACATTTTTGTCACCTTCACCTTGTTGATTGTCTGCAACACATTTATAAATGAATCAAATTAGATAAAAATAACATTGATAAATAATGAAGTTCAAGATGGATGAAAATAAATAAATTTAATATATATGTATAATTACATACCTTGTTTATTTTGATGATAACGTGCCAAAGTTTTCTAAAGATTTCTTTGTTCTACTTCATGAGATCTCTTCCTTGCATGTTTGTTTTGTCTTCCATTCTTGTTTCCCATCAAAAAATCTAAAAAATTCAAAAAATTTCCTCAACCTTAAAAATTCACACTTACTTTATAAAATTCGGCTTCACTTTCAACATTTGTCCTTAATGCTCAAGTGACATCATCACATGTTTGCCCAAACCTAATGTTTTTTATATGTTTGCATGAATGCATTAAAATAAATTTCTAGTCAACAAATTGTTCTGGCTTGTGTGTTCAAGCGAATGTGTATTCACATGAACATAACTAATATGTTTGTAGAAAAATAATGTTCATGCAAACACATGATTTAAAAAATTTCCTTGCTATTTTCTTATATAAAAATAAAAAAATGTTACTTTGACCCTAAAAATTGAGATCAAATGATCTCCTACTACAAATAAAAAATGTCAATTTGTGCTGCTTGGAGCAAGCTTTCCAACAACTATAATTTTAATACATATTATATTCATTAAGATTTTCAAATATGAGTTTAACTCATTATAGGTTGATTAACGATTGAACATCAACTGACTTCGACACTTCGAAAAAATTTGTAAATTAGGTCCTTTTAAAAAAAAAAATATGTAGAAAATAGGTTACTGAGATAACTTTCTATCAAAAAAAGAAAATTTGATTTATGATAAATTAAGTTCAAATTATCCTTGTCAAAATGAACGTATGTCTAAATTACGATTGATGTCACTTCAAAACTTCATAAACTATACAATATTCAACCAAATTGAATCAAACTAAATGCATCCTCTAGATATTGATGTTATAAATCCAACATCGAAAGAATCACTTCATTATCATTTCTAGAAAAAAATTATGCTTGTCAAAATGATTGTCACTCTTTAAAAATATTGATTTTTCATATGTAACACTTTTCAGGGAGAAAAAAAATTGACTTAAAAATATTTCTAAAAATAACTAAAAAATATGGTTACAAAGTAGGAACAAAGTACTAGAAATCACTAGTTTATGTCATCTTTAAATTATTCATAGTTTTAGAGATATAGTCACTCAAATGTGAGGTTTGTTTCAAAAATATTGATTTTAGTGTCAAAATTGGTCAAAAAGTGACACCCACTATTGAGGGATCACCCAAGTTTCAATCATTTATCCATATTAAAATTCTCATTTAACTTTGACCTTATTTTATTAGAATATCTTGACCCTATTGCATATCAACAATTGAAAACCCTTTTGCAAAGTTGGGCTGATTCCCTAATCCTTTACTTGTCCCCACCTACATATACTCAACCTTCCCATACTCCTATACATTTTCCATCTACGACCCATACAATACAACCATCCTTGTACTTGCATTCATATAACTATTCCCCACTTTGGGATCCTACATCCCATATCTCAATTCATTTACACATTGTGTCAGATTGATTATACATGATGCACACTTGACTAAAAAATTCAAGCTTTTGAATTCAAAATTTCTCGACTTTTATGTATTTGTCAAACTAACTTGATATACGTTATGTGATTCATTGCCATGTTTTGATCTTAAAATATATTTAGTATTTAAATAAATTCAATGTGCATTACTTCACATGCAATTCATATTGGTTACTTTTGTGCTTTAATTCGAGAATAATTCTTGGAATTCTTTATTTTGGAGCATTAAAAGTAACCTAAATTTGCTTCAAATCATACAATGTTTTACATGATTGTATAGTCATTTAATCAAGGGGTATGAAGTGGGAATAAATGACCTTTGCAATCAAATGACTCCTTTAAGGCATTTTTAAAGTCTCTGTGTGCTTATGCTAGAAGTAATATTAGAGATAGGGACAAAATAGGTTCTTGCAACTTACAACATTGTAATTTTTTCAAACAAGTTTTCAATCACTTTCACACATGTAGTCATTATCTAGAAAAGTAAAATCCATCTTCTACAACACAATTCAACTTATAAACATTTCAAAGATCAATATGATTTCAAAATATTATTTAACTAATAACATCCAAATCTTTAACATCAAAATGATCTAATTCTAAACTATCAAAATTATACTTACTAAATACCTTATTCTTCCCATTTGATTTTATAAATGCCATTTCCCTTGTCCATTCCTCAATTGTTATAGTCAATGAAAGTTGATCTTTACATAAATTATAATTTATTACATTCAATGAATTCTTGCGTAAGTATAAACTAAGAACCATATCCTTCCTTTCATGATAATTTCACTTATCCATTCTTACCTATTATTTAATCAATATAAACTGATCTTGGCATTATTGGTGTATTCATTGAACTAAGGAAAAAAGCCTTAAACTATATCTAAAAGATTGGTAGTACATGTCATTGTATTGTAGTACCAATATCAAATTTTTTCAAAAAAGCAACTCATGTTGCGGTCCAGTACGTAATGAGAATAGCAAATAAAGAAAATATTACTAAAGAGAAACCTTGGGATTCTCCATATAGACACCTAGCCTTAGCGGAGCATTTCAACCCATCAATTCTTTCATTATAATATTCTGTTTTTTAACACAGCAAATGTATTTCTCCATAGAAAAATTATAATTTTATACTTGTACTACCATCTTTTCCAAAGTAATTGATTAAATCTATTATATACTTGTGCATTACTATGCATTAAAGCTGTTATATGCAACAAAGAAGCTTTTTGGCTGCACTCTGTGCCTATCCACTCATTTTACATCTATAGTGACCTAATCTATTTAACAATTGTACTTCCAATGAATTTTTTTCTTTTATTTCCATTGTAGATACTTTGTAACATTTCTGTGCTGTTTTATATTTCTGCCACCACCTTCCAGCTATCTAAATTTATCCACAATTAGATAGAACTCATGTAAAAGCCTATAAGGAACTTTCTATGATAAACTGTACTAGAGTTTTTCATAAAACATGGAGAGTTTGTCATTAAACAATGTTGAACTCATGTTAAAGCTTATTGGAACCGCCCTAAAAACATACAGAATTTTTCATAGAACATACAGATTCTTTCGTTATAAAATGTGTAAGTGGGTTTGTGGGTTCTATTTCTCCTGGAGCAGTCAATATAATAAGAACAATTCCAATAGAGAACAACATCAGATGAAAATGCATATTATGGTAGAGTTGTCTTGTTGGTGAACCACCCACAGCAAAAGAATCTAATCTAAGACTGTATTTCTTCTTTGAATATATGCTTTGGCTTATACTCCATAGAAAAAAGGGAATGGCATCTCTAATATATTTTGTTGTACTTCCATATTTTGATAAAACACCATAGAATCAGTAAAATATCTCACACAAAGAAAGAAACTTTTATTGGTCGTCAATACCTTATCTCATAAACTATTCAAGGTTCTTGTCCATGGGCCTCTTATTCTCCTCTACTACTAGAACATACCAACAAGTAATTTATAGAAAAATATAATTCCCAAGTTCACAACAACAAGTACATGTCCATGCCCATGTAAACTTAACATGTGAGGCTAAGTGTATCAGTCTGCATTGAGTAGCTTGTGCTGCTGCTTGAGAGCTTTTGCATAGACATAGGAGGAGGTCTTACATCTTTCCACAGGAAACTTGTTCTCATTCTTTTTCAGTTTCTTTAGAGCCGCCTCACCAAGATCCACCCCACATATGTCTGCCAGCCTCACCAAATATAGCAGCACATCAGACAACTCCTCCCCCAAGTGCTCCTTCTCTGAGCTGTTCCAGTTTGGCAGCCCCCTCTCCACTTCTCCTTTCCACTGAAATATCTCAGAAAGCTCCCCCACTTCACCCACCTGTGATCACAAAACGATCAATATGAAGTAAATAATAAGGTTCTTGTCTTCTATATGAAGAAAACTTGAGCAATCTTATTAAATTGAAACTGCCAAAAAAGAAGAAGTATCAGTATAGAATTATTACAAGCACAAAATGTGAAAGATCTGTGTTTATATACTCCTAAGAATCCCCTTTCTAAAGGTTTACAACGCTCCATCTTGTTCTTAAAACCCTAATTTAGGAAGAGTTACATGTTGGGGTCAAAGGTGTAAATGAACCCTAATTTATCACACCATGGGTGCTGCCCCATAAGGAAGCCAAGCCCAACATATTTATAAGAAAAACTTAACTATACCATGTCTTGAGTTTGGAATTTCTCAGAAATCTAAGCATTTTTAGAGGCATGTTGTGGCAGACAATCCACGGTCTACCAAACATGAGGAATGATCGTTTGCACCACATTACCATGTTTCATTCAAAAACAAGAACATGATGTGATCTTTATTAGCAAACTACACCACCCAAATGCCACAGTTAGCACCACTGGTCGTTAGCACCACATAGCATTGTTTCATTAAGATTGTAGATATCAGCTATATAAATCACACAACCATTTTGAAGATGCTTTCCGATTTTAATTATGTTTATCATTTTGAATCAATGTTTTGGATCATGGTCATCAGCCCTATTTATCTTTTGAATCAATATTTCAGATCATATTTCATAAGTAGTGAATAGTTTCACGATCCTAAACATTGATTCAAAAGATAAACAAAATTAAAATTTAGAAACCTTCAAAAATATACGCTGGAACTATAAAAACCTAATATCTCTGGTACAAAGAGATACTTACAAGAGCAAGAAGCAAATTCCTTGGACTATGAAACTGATCCCAATCTCTTACTCTTGCAAACTCTGCAAGCTTGAATTGCAAATCATTGAGGCTGATATCCATCATCTCAGTGGCAGATCCATCATCAGGCTCTATGCCGCTCATTGGAGATTCTGCTTCCATATCTCTTTGTTTCAAACAAATTTAAAGCTACACCAAAACACAACTTCTTACATATATGTGCGGAGCAGATATATTTCTTATTTATTACTAAACACTCTAGAACAATGTATATAATTTTAGCATGAGTGAAATACAAATCTGAAAAGAATATATGACACAGAAAAGAGACTCAGACAGAGCTGGATGGCAATAAAGAATTATAATCTTAAATGAAAGAGACAGTCTAAAACCTCTGAATGTTTTGGTGATATGATCCATGCAAGAGGCCCTTTTAAAGGCTTAAGAGAGTGTGTGTCTATGTTAGAAAATGTAGAAGTTTATTTTCATTGTCATAGAATATGCCAAAGCAGATTTATTATTATGGGGAAAAATTGAATTGAAAGGTTAATAGTTTGTGGTTAACACTCTTAAAACAAAAAGATATTGAAATAATGAAGTTGTGGGCTCTTCTATACCAATATCATAAAGCTTATATTCGTATCATTTATACCTATATCACGGGGAGGCATCTTGATTAACTTTGTACCTAGAGCATCTAGAAGAATAGGTATATGGTAAACAAGTAACCCAGAATAAAGACAGTTATTCAGAATAAAGAGACAAATCTCTAATGGATTCATTTGCTTAAAAACTGCATGGTCAACTAGTAGAGAAGGCTTCTTGGTTGAGGTGAGTATGTCACGTCATCCCAAGGAGCATAATTTGCACTTGCATCGTTGAAGTGTTCCAAATTTTATAATTTTCTAAAGCTAAAGTTTATTCCCTAAGCCTAGGCAATTGTTTGATTTAAGTAGCATAGGGCTGCAAAGAATCAATTGACTGAAATTTATTAGCATTTTGTTCCCTATCAAGTTGTTGAAATGTGATCACGAGTGACTTGTGACTCAAATTAATTAATATTATAATGTTTTTAAATTAGCATTGAACAGCCACAGTCTGACCTACAACCACCATCCCATTGTCGTGTTCCTTGTCATTAAGGAATAATTTAATATTCTCTTGTTATATAGTTTTCACAATCATCAAAGAAAACATGGTTCAAAGCTATAAAGTAGAGTGAACATATCTATGGAACAAAAAAATATATGGTTAGATCACTTAAAAAGGTCAATTAAATTATGTTAAAACAATTATTAGTTAATTTTTCTAATCAGGCATATTAATTAGGATTTTTTTTGATGTAATGACAAGTTTATAGATGATAATTGAGAGAGACCTTAAAATGGATCAAGTGAAATTGTTTGGAGACAAGAAAACTATTAGCAATGTTGCAAAAGGGTCGGTTGAATTATAATTTGTGAGGTGGGAGAATCATACAAATGGTTGGAAGTGGTTAGGGAGTTCCCATGCGATGGAATTTTCGAAGGAAGAGGCTCTAGGATAAATTGAAAGGAAAAAAATTTCTACGATCATAGTGGAAAGCTAGGTTTCTAAGAGTTGTTGCTGAAAAGGTAGCTATTGTGTTAGTGTTCTTAATTCATGTCCAATTGTGCTATCCCCTACTCAGTGAACTTGTTTCAAACTAAATTTGTAAGGCTAAACACTCGTGTTATAGTAGACTACTTGACATCTGGTGCCCTTGTTTAGGCAGTTTGGCCCCAAAATGAAATTACAATTGTCAATTTCACAATTAGCTAGAAGGTGTTTTTTTAATGTTCATCTTTACTAAAACTTAAATATAACAAAAGGTGTAAGTTTCATATAAATGTACAAACCTCTATAATTTGAACATCTAATCCTACCAATTCATATCAAGTATCAACCATTATCAACATTAAATATAGCATCCCTAAGGCAATTGAACACAAGTTCACATTCAAGTTTCAAAAATCATGATTAAGTTTTATGTGTTCCTCAATGACAAAGACATTCATTAACATCAATCAAGAAACATAAACTATTGTGTGAGATTTCAAGGGAAACATTTTATATCAAAGGGAACATATATTGTTTCTATTAGAAAGTAAAGTCCACCAAGATAACTGAGAGGGTGGGGGGAGTGAATTGGTTATATATTTAAAACAACTCTTAATATCTTTATCAATTCTAAAATATTTAAATAATATATGCAATAAAGAAATATAACCATGTACAATAACATCAAATATGTTAACTAGGGAAACCCTTGATTTGAGGGAAAACCTTGATGGGAATGATGCCCACAAGATGATGTACAAATATAAAAGTTTCTTGTAGAAGGATGTACTCTATTAGGAGCCAATGAAATACATTCAGTACATATGATTCCTTATTAGAAGACTTTGAATCCTTGTTAGAAGATTTCAACCCTATTACTCGAGATGTGTCAACCTTGTTAGGAGTTGAAAGGAGGAAAACTAAACCCACTATTAAAACAAACTTATATTGTCTTCACCAAAAAATCTTTAAGATAATCTATCCAAGTTCCAAACTAAGTAAAAAACAACTTCTTTACCAGTACAGTTCATTTGAAGGTCGCAATACATCCTCAACATCATTGTTTATTATGAAATAAAATGCAATTCATGTCCAAGTTTGCATAACTAACACAAAATGATCTCACTGATCAATAACACACTCTACCACAAGGAAATGATCGTTCCTTTATACCAAGTCTTAAAAAAATTATTGAGTTGGCTTTGAGGCCTTCTCAATTTACAATGAATAATATAGGACATCATTAAGATATTGCAATACGTATTACATTACAATTTATACTTCTCATAATGGTTTTAGTAATAGTTGACTCATAGGAAACAACACATTGATTAGACTTCATGAGTCATCTCAAACTACATATATGATTTTACTATCTGTAACATAGAATTTCTCTAACATTCCTCTAAGCTTGATTAACCAAATTCTATCTTAGCTCAAAGATACAACTAATTTATCTGTACCCACTTTCCAGAAACTCTCTTTGAAAGCTATCTTTAGAAACCATCACATAACTCTACCATATCATCATATTTCCTTCTATGCAATTACTTATAGCATCTATACACATATCTAAATATATTTTCATGCATGCACAACCCAATTCATTGATTGTTTACCGCATCAAACAAATCTTCCTCTACAACTTTGGTAAACTTCACAAAATAGTATATATGTTGACATCAATGACAAACTCTGTCATGAATGCAACACATAACTACTCAATAATATCTCCAACAATGCTAACAAACTCCCCCATAAGAATAACATCAACATTCATGCTAGCAATCTCAAGTATTTCAAGGTTTTAGGCTCTGTCCTTTCGAAGGACAAGATACATTTTTATCAAATATTTTTGTTGCAGAGGTGGAAACACCACATGGGGTTTGACTTGGTCAAGCCCCTATACGACATACTATTTTCCCTCCTTTCATGTGCTTAGGTAGAGATTAAAAATCATATAACATGAATGCAGAGAAGATAATAATAGGTGGTCTACAACTTTAAATAGGTAGAAACACTAAAGCTGGGACACATAGCACTTGTGTCATAAACTTTTTAATTGATTTCCAAAGAGAGAAATCTATATGTCCTTCCAAAGAAAAATAGAACCTTTTGTTGATGAAGATACCCTTGGTTTGGGTCATCCAACACACTAGCTTGATGTATTATGATCTAGATTATAGCTACATGTTCCTCTCTTTATTTCATTTCTATATCTATGATATTCTATTGATTTTCAATTTTGTATCTTGTTGTTTCTGTAGGAGTTATTAATTTCATATATCATTCAACATAGTTCATTTATGTAGTGTTGTGTTGTGAATTATATCCTTATATAATTTCACACTCACTTTAAGCTCACTTTGGTGGTTTCCCCTCATACCTCTAGTTTGTGATTGATTATGCTTATTCCATAAATTTTTTTGAAATACAAACATAATTCCTTTCTAAATAACTTAATTATAGGCCAAAATGCTAGGAATATGGTTCTAGGCACCATAGAAATCTTGGTATATGGTACTAGGTTCCATAGTCTAACCATTCTAGACTTAGCTTTGAACCTCAAATGATAAATTTTTTTGGAGCAAGATAGTGTTCCTAGATGTTGACATTCTTTAAAATTTCAATATGAAATGTGTGAAGTTGTGAAGTTGTGTATAAATACAACTTCCTTAGGTTATAATTTGAACACTTCTTGTCTCTCAATAATTTGACATTAAGTAAGTTTCAAACATATTCAAATCAATGGAGGTTGTATCCAAAGTTAAAAGTCCAAGCATCAAGTTCAATAAACACAATAGGAAAAATGTGTTCCTCCATGAATGAAGGCATGTATTAATACCTATCAATAAATATCAACCTTTTATATGAGCTTCAAGGCAATAAGTTCATAAAACATATCATTTATCAATTCATGAAGTCTCTTAAGGTTTTTAACCTCTACCATACTATTTCTACACAAGATTTGACTTCTAGGTGAGTTCATATACCAAACGACCATCCTCTCTTTTTTGTATGCATTTTATGAAAGTAATAGTTGAGATTTTTGAAGTTGTAGAGTGCAGTTTTCAACATATAATTCCATATTTCAAATTGGATAAGTGTATCAAAATGATGTGCAAAAAAGTGGCCACCTACCCCAAAAAATAGAAAAATACCCCTAGCAAGATTGACTTACTTTCAATTGGAATAACTCAATTACGCTTAGGTTTGGTAAATGAATAAGCCAACTAAAAGGATAGTTAATAAGATTGGATAATAAGGATGAGGCTTGGGGAGCTTCATTTACCTTAAAATTTTCATGTATTTTTCTCTTCAAAATAGGTTTTTCAACTTCTTCATCATTAAGTTTACACATCATCACATGTGTATTTTTAAAACTACCACCATAATCTCATACATCTTTTAAGATTTATAGCCATATAATTATTTCTATTTTTGGATAATATCAGCATAGTAAAGTTTGATTTTTCTTTACTAGTGTTTTCATAGTTCTTAGAGACATAAGTGTACCATATTCTTAATTGTTTTTTATTTTCTTAACCAAATTTAAAATAAATTACGCATTATTGTTCTACACTTGATTCTATGCACTTAAAAAGGGAAATTTTTATTTTCAATTATTTTAATAAAGTTATATCTAATGCACGTACATACACCTAAATTTTAGGATGCACACACTTCAAAAATCACAAAAAAATAAATTACTTAACCAAAAATTTAAAAAATAAATTTTTAATATCTTTCAACCTTACATATCTTTATACCAAAGGGTTTTTCAAAATACAAAATCCAACTATATCTTTTCTAATGTGCATAATAATCACTTTGATTGGTTTTTTCAAAAAAGTTAGGAACAATTTTTTTTGTTCAAAATATTTGATCCTCTTAATCTAATCCATTTTTAAAAAACTTTAGTAGTTCAGAAACTAGATTTAATGTACTACAATTATTTTTCTTTTTACACATTTTTATTTTTGATGGAGGTTGAACATTTTTCACCTAGCCTCTTTGGTTAAGAAACAGGGATTGAGGGGTATCCATGTTGGCAATGGGACAACATCCCTCACAGGTTTCACAACATAACCACCTCCTATGGTTCTATAAGACTATTGGTTATACATCAGGCATTAACAAGTCAATCTTTTGGTGCAATGACAACCCTGTCCTTTCTAAAGATCAGTATCAGAGCTTGGTCATAGGTTTAAATCCTGCAAGCCATGACTAGTGACACTAGGAGGGAGACTATTGGTAGTGGGCCAACATCTCTCATAGGGTTCATGACATGGCTTAACTGTCTCTTTTGGTTCTATAATACTATTGGTTGTATCAAACATTAACAGGTTGATCTTGTGGTGCAACAACAACCTTGGCCTTTCTAACAATCCATTCCACCAAATTCTCCCAAGGCATGATCTTAACCTCATCCCTTTTAGACATTGGGGTCCTTGCACTCAACAAGACTTGATCCATGGTGGGCTCTTAGCCTTTCAACTTCACCAGTAGACCAAGGGCCCTTTGACACACTTAATTTTGAATGCATAATTATCAAATTTCTCTTCCAAGTTCAATTTTACTTGATTTCAACAAAAAAGTGACCACTTATAACCCCCCTCTTGTACACCATTTTGGTGCACTTACCCAATAGGTAAAATTACCTGACCAATGTTGGTTAGTAAAAATGACCAACACTTTTTGATTGAATTTTGGATGGAATGATTGTTAGGCACCCTGATTTACAAGACAAAGTTTTATTTGATAGAGACACCTTTAAGTATATGGAACCTAGCCTAATTGATTACATTTCTCAAGCTCAAATTTCAATGATAGGTTCCTCTTTATATCTCATTTTGAGATCTTTTATTATATGTTGACTTTGTATTTTGTTTTTGTATGAATATCACCAATTTCCTAGAATTTGACTTAATTCTTTTTATGTATTACCTACGGCATGATCCTAACCTCATCTGTTTTAGATGTTAAGGGCCTTGCACTCAAAAAGACTTGTTCGCTCAAGTAGAGATACATGATAGAAATGTGCTTTGTCTTAGTGTGCATTAATGGATTTTTTGAAATGTTAATAGCTAGTACTTGTGCTATCACAAGAGATAACTACTGGATCTCTAATTTCTTCTTTCATACCTTTCATTAATTTCTTTACCCACATAATGTTTGAACACTTTACTGTAGCTTCCACATACTTGACTTCAATTATTGATTGGGAAATACATGTCAATTTCTTACTTGTCCATGACATTGATCGATTTCTTAGAAAGAATGCACCTCCACTAGTGCCTTTTCTATCATCAATATTTCCTACCTAGTTAGAGTCAATGAATACCTTCAGTTCAATTCTATCACTTCTCTTGTAATACAATCCATACTCTTTTTTAGCTTTCAGATATCTCATTATTATTTTCACTACCATCATGTGATTCTCTTTAGAATTTGCTAAAAATCTAACAACTATCCCAACTACTAATGCAATATCAAGTCTACTATGAAGATACTATTGTAATTTTTCAATCATGGATTTGTATAATGTTTGGTTCACGTCATAAGATTCATCATTCTTAGATAACTTATATCCTATAGAAATAGGTGCAGTCACTAGCCTTGAATCTTCCATACAAAAAGTCTATAGTATCTCCTTGATGTATTTGGATTGAGTAATGAAAATTCCAAACTTCATTTGACATACTTGTAATCCAACAAAGAATTTGATTTCACCAAACATAGACATTTCAAATATCTTCTTCATTTCATCAACAAATGATTTCCATAATGCTTATCTTCCTCCAAATATATGTCACCAAAAAATATTTCAAATAGTGGCACTTCATTGTTCTTACCATTCTTCAAATATAGACATTGTTATCTTTGTCCTTTAAAAACCAATATTCACCAAATATTTATGTAGATTTTGATACCATGCTTTTGGGACTTGTTTCAATCCATAAGGAGCTTTGTTCAATTTACATAATTCTTCTTCTCTGGATCTACAAATCCTTTAGGTTGTTCAATATACACTTCTTCCTCAAGTATACCATTGAAAAATATAGATTTGACATCTATTTGATATGCCTTGAAATTATTGTAGGCTAAATATGCAAACAAAGTTCCAACTCCTTCAAGTCTTTCCATAGGAGAATTTTTTTCTCCATAATCAACTTCTTCTTCTTGAGCATATCCTTTGCATACCAGTCTTGCCTTGTTTCTTGTTATATCACCATTTTCATTGATTTTTTTTCTAAAAACCCATTTTTTTCCAATAACATTTTTTGTCTTTAGGCCTTGACACTAAAGTCCAAGTATTGTTCTTCTCAATTTGTTCAATTTCCTCATTCATTGCCTGAATCCAATCTTAATTGTCTAATGCATCTTTTCATGATTTGGGCTCAAATTCACAAAGTAGGCATGTATCATCTTTGAGTCTTTTCCTTGTCACAGCACTTGATTTAACATCACCAATGATTCGTTTAGGTTCATGATATCTTCTTACAAACATTTCTAGCACATGTGGTTTCCTTCTCTATTCTTCTATAGGTTCATCTTGAAATAACCTCAAGCTCATTTTCTCTTTCTTAATAAGAGCTAGGTCTATTTTATGTATTCTCAACATTCTCTATTGGATGATCAACATTTCGTGTATACGACTTGACATCCACTATCTCTTGCTTGGCAATTTGTTTTTGCACTACATCATTTCCTTTTTACTAGGAAATTGAAGCTTGATTTGTTTGTTCATTTGGAGTGTTGGGAGCACCATCATCCATATAGATGAATGTACTATAATATTTAGGTTCTTTATTGTATGAAATGTCATTTCTTTTTGCAAACTCATCAACTTTCACATTTTCACTTTCCACAACTTTGTTAGTGTTAGAGTTCAAGCACTTGTAAGCTTTACTCTTGGTAGAATATCCTACAAATATACCTTCACAACTCTTTGTATCAAGTTTTTTGTTCCTATTATCTTTAAATATATAGCATTTACTTCAAAATATTTCAAAATATTTTACATTAGGAGCATCCATACCATAGTTCAAAAGGTGTAGCATTTGTACCTTTCTTCACTTGTACTCTATTCAAGGTATAGACAACAGTACTAACAACTTCTCTCCATTACTTCTTCGATACACTCTTCTCCATCATCAATGTTCTTACACAATCCATTATTGATATGTTTCTCCTTTCAGATATCCCATTTTGAGGAGGTTCCTTGGTGCTTACATCTATCTTTTAATTCCTCTATCATTGAAAAATGTATTAAACTCATTTGAAATTAATTAACCACCTCTATCAAATCTTAAGCACTTCAGACTCTTGTTTTTTCTCAACTCTGTCTAAATACCACTTGAATAATTGAAAAGCATCAGATTTATCTTGAAGGAACATCACAGTCATCATCCTAGAGTAATCATCAACAAATAGAATAAAAAAAATATCTCTACAGTATCTTTGAACATCAATAGATCCACATAGGTTAGTATTCACCAATTCCAAAATATCACTAGAAGTGCATGTTTTGCTCTTAAAACTAGACTTGGTCATTTTTCCCAATTGACATTGTTTACACATAGTATTGTTAGGCTTCTTCATTTTAGGTAACCCTCTTACTTTCTTCATTTCATTGATATTTACCAAATTGTCAGAGTTCACATGACATTACCTCTTGTGCCATAGCCAAATATCTTCTTGTTGTGCAAACAAACATGTCTCATTAGATAAATCTAGATAGAACAAGTTACCTCTTATCTGATCACCACTTCCAATTAGCTTACCATAATCACCATATATATTTGCCTTCCTATTATGGAATTCAACTTTGTAACCTAATTTGTTTAGCTATGAAACACTCAAAAATTATAGTTAAGTCCTTCAACCTAGTAAACATTGTCACATTTTATCTTCTTAGTTAGTTGAATAGTAACTTTACCTTTTACAACACATGGGATATGATTACTAAATTTAACACATCCACTTTTGTATGGACCAATATTCTCAAATTTGTCTTTATCACTAGTCATATGATTGGAGCATCTTTTATAAATTATCCATCTGTCACTTTATATATACAATATAACAAGATTTATTACCTTTGTCATCTTTGTTCCTCTTATAGTCTATGTCATCTCTTCTTTCTTTGTACTTACTTTCCTTCCTTTCATCCTTATCCTCTTTGTTAGGACACCTAGCAACAATATGACCAACTTCTTTGCATGAGAACCAAATAATAGGTAGTTTAACTTTGTATTTACCTTTTCCTCTTCCAAATCATTTTGCAATAAGGGCTTCAAGTTCATCAATCTCATCATCAGAACTATCACTGTCACTTTTCACATGTTTTCCTTTCCTTTTTCTAAGAACAAATTGTTACTTAAATGCATATTCAATAGTAGGTGTATAGTTATCAAAGTTGGACATCTCAAAAGTAGTAAGTCTACCAATTACATCTTCAAAGGTCAAAGTGTTACTTGATGTGCATCTCATTTCTTGAATTGCAAAAATTCTAATCGCATGTATAGGGAGTAATGTATCAATACCTATCTTATTACTATTTCACCTTTGATTTCTCCATTTACACCACGAATAACATTAACAACTTCTTTGACTCTTGTGTAGTATTGCACTATATTATCACCTTCCATCATTCTCATGTCATTAAATTTACCTCTTAGGCTCTCTAATTTGGTTCTCGAGATATTGTCGTCACCTCCATTTATGGTTTTCAATTTGTCCCACATCTTGTTTGCACTATCACATTCTATTAAATCATCAAAATTGGCATAGGTTACGGTTGAAGAAATCTCCAACATTGCTTGATTGTGTTCTTGCTTTTGCTTCAGTTGTTCAACTATTAGAGGAGTAGTTGTTACCTTCACATACTCATTATCCACAAAGTTAATAGAAGCATCACTAATACTAGATATATGCAACCTCATCAAGGTTTTCCATGCAAGAAAGTTCTCCTTGTTCAACTTTGGAACCTCTCTCTTGTGAGTCATGATCTTTATCTTTAAGTACCTTCAAAATTTTCTCTATAAGCATTGAGCTTTGATACCAATTGTTAGAAATTTTTAGAATATTGGGGAGTGGGGGGTGGGGGGTGAATCAGTTACTCAAGGTCCATAAGTACCATTTGAAAAATTAAACATAAAACATTCACTATTCTTCTTATCCCGTTGTTGCTTGGTCTCTATTGTTCTGATAAAATTATTGTTCAAAACATAACATACTTTATTGAATGTAAACTTTATCAAATGTAAAACATATAAAAAATTCAACAAAAAATTGACACTATGATTGTATGTGGAAATCCAATTTGGGAAAAACTACCGGCAACATGTCACCACTTTTTCACTCTTTCAAAGTGAGCTCTATTAGGAGCCAATCCTGTTAAAAGTTTACAATACACATTGTTAAATGTGACCTAGTTAGAGAATTTAATCACCCTATTAGGAGTGGCCCTATTAGAGGAATTTGATCATTCCATTTAGAATGTCACCTTGTTAAAGGATTTACATAGACTATTAAGTCTTTCAAATGACTGTTAGGTCAACCTTTGTTAAAAGAATTTCAACACAAACTATTTATGATGATTAGAAAATTAATAATAGGGTTTTGATTTGTATGATTACAACTCACATTTCAGATTTAGATCACCATTTATTTCATGTGTTGATTTACTGATAAGCTCCCATTGTCATCTCTACTCTAGATTCTCTTGGCAACCTTCCAAGCAATCAAACTTCTCCTTTGAGAAAATCTTATGTCATCTTATCAAATTTACTTATCAATATAAATAGAATATGTGCAAGAAATCTTATTTAGCTTCACATTCACTCACACACACTTGTGTTCACCCTTGTGCAACTCTGATCTACCTTTCTTCGTGTGCCTCTATTCCTCTCTTTTTCAAGTTCAACTCTATACCTTTTTAAATAGATAATTCTTGCTTTATGATAAGGTTCAACATGATTCATTATATCTATCCACCTTCTTGATAATCTTCTAGAAAATTCTCTAGAATTTGTCTATTAGGTCTTTAGCTAATCCTCACCTTGAATTTAATGATCCAACTCATCAATCTTGTCTTCAACACAGTTTACATCTCCTAAGAAATCAGCTAAGTTAGCTAGAATTCATGATTTCATCAAATTCATTCTCAACACTGTTACTCAAAAATCACTAAGTTCTAACATTCAGTCATCACTAAATTACTCAGTCACTATAAAACCTTTGGTTCAATATCAACTATCTTGCTTGATCGACACTAATACTTATCAACACTAGATTTGCTCAACACTTATTATGGCTTGTTTGATACTAGCACCACTCAACATTCCTTAAAATTTTACTCTATTGTTTGGCCTAGCTTTACTTTCTTGGTATAAACAATCACTTTGTCTTATCAAAGTCTATCTAATCAAATGTCCATTGCAGCTTCCTTTTCATAACTCAACCTTTCCTCTAGGTGCTATTGTTATGAACAATTTCTCAAATCCTCTTCATCAATCAAATAGATATGACATTTATATTAGGTAGCAATATGTCTTATTAGTAGATCAGACATTAATGAAAAAAAATACAATTGGTCCAATTGTAAGTTTCCAATAGTAAGCATCCACTATCAATAATCCATGAGTCATTGTTACTAACATGTGAAATAAGAGCAGTTTCACATTCATACATTTCACCATTTGGATCTTCTTTAATCACAACATATACCATCTCAATTACTTCCTTGTCATCATCAGAACTGGACTTATTATGCTCTTCCTCAACAAAGTAGCATGACTTCTTCCCTTTATCTTTGTAATCCCTATTCTTCCTATACTTGAAATATTTCTTTTCATTTATGTCAATCTTACTTCTATTAGGGCATTTAGCATAAATGTGACCAAACTAATTACATTTAAAAAAAATCAAGGGTAGTTTACCTTTTTATTTACCTATTCCTCTTAACAATCTTCTTGAAATTAATGCTTCAAGTTCATCCAGATCATGCTCAAATTTAGATTCACTTTCTTCTTTACTTTTCTTTTCTTTCTTGGAACTTCCAATGGCTAGAGAATATTTAAATTCATTTCCAATTATAACCATTATATTTTCATGATTTATCAACTCAGATGTTATTAGTATTGTTTTTATTATGAGGGAAGAACTATTCTTGATTACAAGGTGTTTGCTTGTTCTTATTGTTGTTTTGATTTTGATTCTGAGTGTCACAATTAAAATTGTTGTTGTCTTGATGATGATAGTTATTGTAGTTATTATTTCCACCTTGAATATTTTGTACACTCTTAACATCCATGACACCATCATGATTAATGCCTTTATTTTTAGACTAGAAATTTAGCTTTCCATTGTGGTTTGTTTTAGTGGTTGACGATGAAGAGCTATAATGTTTAATGGAACCCTTTTCTAAGAGTCCATTTTCGATGTTCTTTCCTTTCTTCACTAATGTTGCAAATTCTTTAGGACTAGCCATTTTCATTTGGAAAGACATCTCCAGAATCAAATTTTTGAAGAATATGTCAACAAGGTGTGAATCTTCAATTTTGTAGGGTATGGGATTTGCAAGGTGTCACCATCTTTGTAGAAATGAGGAAATATTTCACCATTTCTTTATTTTGTGTTGCACAAATCACTCAAGGAAGCATGATGTTCAATATTATTTGAGTACTGTGCTATAAATTTTCCTGTCAAGTCATTGAAAGAAGTGATTGATCCTCTAGGTTAGTTCATTAGCCATTCAAGTGTGGGGCCTCCAAGACTTCATGTGAAAAGTCTCTTAAGGTAATCCTCACTATAGGAAAATTCTTGACATAATATGGAAAATGCTTTGAGATGTATGACAAGACATATTTCTCCTATCTATTTGTCAAATTTGGGAACCTCAAAGTTTGGCAAAAAAGGTATCATGTTGATAGATCTATCAAATGGAAAAGGGAAAATTTCCTCAAAAGATAAATCTGTCATTCCCTTGTTGCTCATATTGTGGAAAAAAATCTAAAGTTCATGTAATTGTTGGGCCAAATCTTGGTTTGGTTGTATCTTGGATTGTTGTAAATTGATGTTGAATCCTCCTCCAAATTTATATGAGTTTCCAAATGGATTGTAGGGTGGTGGAGGATTATGAGGTGGTGGTGCTCCATTTTGACCAATGTGTTGGTATGTGAATGTCAAAATTGGCACAAATATTTTCAGCATATTTGTTGGCATGTGTAGATAAGATGAATACATTAGTTGTGTTGTGATTTCCAAATGCTAGATAGGTACTTGCTTTATGTTTAAGCATCCTATAGATAGACCTGTCAAGGTCAATTGTGTGATACTGGTATGTGTAGTTACGTTGGGCATAGCACTAATGATTTTTTGGATGTGTTCTACACTTAATTGGAACACATGTTGCTCAGGAGATGATGTAGGTGTAGAATTGGTTCCCGCTGTAGGTTCTTTTCCTTTACTAGATGTTTGTGCTATGGTGGAATTTGGCAGCATTAGAGCATCATCTTGGTGACTTTTCTAAACAAAGTGCTCTCATCAAAATTCATAGGGACATTAACACTATCCTTGATAAGGTTTAGAAAGATCTCAGTTTTGTTTTCCCTAATAGATTTTTCCAAAATCTCAAGTTGTATGAGTCTACAAGAAACATTTGAACATCATTAGGAATGTTATCATTCTAGATGGGGTTTTCATCTTGGTATGCTTCTTCTTGATTATTTGTGTTACTATCTATAGTGGTGTTTTGAAAGGGATTCTCAAGTTCCTATGTGGGTTTTGAGCTAGGTATAGAAAAGTTTGTACCATGGGGAAATGTTCCCCAATGAGGTTGATTGATGAGGTAAAGGGTTCTCCATCTCTTGTTGTCTTAGTAATTCTAATAAAGGAGACATGAGGTTAAACATAAATCTACCAAATCATGCTTGTACCATACAATTGTGACCAAAGTGATGGGTGATAGTTTGTAGAAGAAGACAATATGAGAGAGAAGCTAAGCCTTATATGAAAAAAGAGGAAATACCTCAAGGGTTGCATGATCTATTATTGTGTCAAGATGATTAGAGCATAAGACAACCTAAATATGAACAAAAGACCTTTCTGATTTTGCAAACCAAGTGTGATATAGGATCAAAGTATCTTTTTCCTACCAAAGATGGACAAATGATCTTTAGGCAAGATAGGACACCGAATAGAGAACTCAACATTTGGAGATGGACTTGTGATCCCAAACGAGCGAGTGCAAGTATGGTAAATGTTTTCTTATGGATAAAGGTCCAGTCTTGTAATCTTAAAAGTCTTGTTACCTAGAGTTGAATTTGAAAATTATTGGCTCTTGATGTTTGATATTGAATTGAGGGTCATGACTAAGATGTTTATGAACTTAAGGATTAAGGTTCAAATGATAATGCTCTCTAGAGGAATGTTTGTGAATGGAAGACTATAAACTTTGAAAAAAAGATGGGATGGCGATAGATTGATGTGGAGAATGAGGGTGATGTGGTCATTATGTGGGTAGCTAATATTCTCTCTTTGGAATAGAAATATTGGGTTTACTCTTGGGAAAGTGGACCATTCTTGAAGTTTAGCACTATACAAAATTCTATCATAATGATCTTGTTTATCCTCTTCCTTTTTGATTTCTTTGATGGCATATCGGAATTATTTATCATTGTGTGATAGGGTTTTTCTTTCCTTGTATGAAAATGGTTTGGATAACTTCACCTTCTTAAGTTTGACTTTTTTGGATATGGTAGGAACAAAATAACCCCAATTGTAAGACCAAGAACAAGAATTTTATGGAAATATTGTGAAGAAAAGAACTGACGAATCTCAAATGTTGGACCAAGTACAAGGAATTATGCAAATAATTGTAGGTCAAGAAGACCTAATTACAAAACCTTTGCTGACTGAATTTTTAATTCACCATTTCACTCATTTGGACCAATTTTATATTTGTGTTGGTTTTGGATTTTGAACATTCAAGCATGGAAAACACATCAAAAATCCTATTAAGGATTCCACTAGGATGTACAAAGATAAACTAGAAGGTTTCCTTGATATACAAGAGGTACATGAGGTCCAAGTTTGTAGATGAAATAAAATAATGCCACACATCTAGGAGGAGATGGTAACCCAAATCTCCACCTTCACTTCCCAAAGGTATAAAGTTCTTTTGGGCTTAGACAAGAGTGACAAGATTTTACTTCCAAGAGAGGTGTCCTTGGATTCACCTCCCACTATTTATACTCTCCCAAAAAATAGGAGTTGAGGTCATCCCAAGGGGTGATGAAATCCCCAAGTAGGCCTCCTAAAAATAAAATAAATAAGACAACTTATTTCTTGTGCACTCAAGATCACCCAAAGGCATGAGAGGAGAGAATACATAAGTGTCCTTGGGGTTTAAAAGACACTTTTTATTTTCCAAATGAAGCTTTAGATTTTCTATCTACTCTTGAAGACACTCGTGTTTAAGAATGCAAAGTTCTTTCCAACTTGACAACATTGTTAACCTAATAAATTGAGGGTTTGTCAACAAAAATAAATCGATCAATGCCAACATAAGAAAATCAATAGGGATAGAGCAAGTTCCTTTAAGTCATTCATGTTGGAAGCATGAATGTTGATGATATTCCTATGGGAGAGTATTGTAGATATGTTACTATGATGATATGTTACATTCATGATTGTGTTTGTCATTGATGTCAACATAGCAATTTTTTGTGGTATCTAACTGAAGAACAACAGAAAGATCAAATTAGTATGGATGGATAATTGAGTATTCTCACTATCCAAGGTTATGGGAGATACTTCTAAGTATCTAGTATATGTAGTTGATTTCAAATGAAGAAATGTTAATTATGGAAGAAGTTATGTAAGTTTTGGTGATGTTTATTCTGAGATAGAGTTTACAAAGGTATGTTCTGGTAAACTTGTTATATCTCTTAGCAGAATTATTAGTCTAAGAATAGAGGTTGAAGATGTGTAGAAGACATGTTGATGATGATGTGGTTAAGATCTCTCATTATAATATTGCATGTACACAGATTTATTCAAGTTGCAAGGTGGAAGATCAATGTTATCGCGAAGTGTAACATGTTCTTAATGTGGTCCTATAATGATTAATTGAGAAGGTCTAACAACTAACTTAGAGAATTGTTTTATGGACTCAATATAAGGGAAGAACGTTTTTCTTTATCATTATGTACATGGATGACATGAAGAAGTAATTGAAAACAACAAATAGATTGGAATGCAAAGTTGAGCAAAGCAGAGCGAAAGTGAAGGAAACTTCATTTCTGAGGTTTTATTGATGATCTAAGGTTTGATATTTGGATCTGAGGTTTGTGACCTAATCTAAAAGATTTGATAGTGATTGGTTTATGTGATATAATATATGAAGGAGGAACTTAATAGTAGATTACTTGTTTGGGCAATGAGCTCTTCTTGTAATTGAAATTACATGTTTGGGTGATGGGCTCTTCTTGCATATATTGAATGTTGTAATAGACTCCTAATAGGGTCCATCCTCTAACAAGGAATATTTATATTAGTACATCATCTTGTGGGCATCATTTCCATTGGGGTTTTCCCTCTGATCAAGGATTTCCCTAGTTAACATATCTGGTATAATTCTCTATGTGCATCTTGTTATGATTGTTATTTATTTTGGTTGAACAAATAAGTTTGTTTAAGGATAATAATTTTTTTAATTATTGGATAAATAATTCACCCACCCGCACCCACCCCCCCTCTTGGTGGATTATTATTTCTAACAATTGGTATCAAAGGCTCAAGTCCTTGAAGATAAAGTTTAATAACTTTGGGAGATCCATGGCAAGCATGTTTAAGAAAGATAGGCTAAAGTTCGATGGAACAAATTATGATAGCTAAAAGGAAAAAATGAAGACACATCTTTTGTGTATGGGTTTGGGATATTGGATCTTGATGAAAACATTGAAGACAATCATTACTAAAAAATATTTGGAATCTTGTATCGAGGATGAAAGAGATATTTTTCTTTGTGACATAAGAGCTAGAGAAGCACTATCGACTGCACTTCCTAAAATTGAATACAATAAGGTAAAGTCACTTGTTATTTCACATTTGATTTGGAAAGCTTTGTAAACTAGTTTTGAAGGTGATGAACATTCTAAGAAATTGAGGCTACAGAATTGGATTTTTCCATTTCAAGATGCTAAAATGATGGAAGATGAATCTATAAGATCACATGTAGGTAGAATATTAGAAATTAGTGTAGGTATTAAATCTCAAGGAGGAACTAAAGAAGATGATGAGGTCATATGGAAGATATTAAAGACTTTAACACCACCATTTAAGTCAGTAGTTCAAATGATACATTTGTTGATATCTTGCACCAAATATTTCACAAAGGAGACATTGTTTGGAAGACTTGAAGCAGTTGAGGATGAGTTTAGACAATCTAGAGAATTGACCAAAACAAAAACAACTTTTAGTACCTTGAATATTTGACCTAGTTTATCAAGGAGCACAAGTGCTAGAGGAGATTTTTCTAGCAGCAATAGATTTGACGAGGATAGAAAGATTGAAGAAGGAGTTGCCCTTCTAGTAAGAAGAGAAAAAGATGGTAAGAAAATCTTCAATGTTGGACTTGCAATGAATTTGGTCATTATGCATCTAAGTGTCCTAAAAGAAAGAAAAAGTATAAATGAAATTATAAACCTAGAAGAGATAGAGAGTGTTTTTATGCAAATGAAGAAGATAAATTTAATGAACAAATAGTAAGTGCTAGTGATGATGAAATAGGATTTGTAGTAATCAAAGAAGAAAGCCCAGAGAAAGTAGCTTTGGTATCACAGGTTGAAAAGAAATTTGATTGGATAATTGATAGTGGTTGTTCACGTCATATGACTAGTGATATGAACAAGTTTGTTGACTTCAAAAGTGTGGATGGAGGCATTTTCAAAGTTGAAAACAATGCAACATGACAAGTTAAAGGTATTGGATCTATAACTCTTGATGGTAAAACTAACACTAAGGATGTACATTTTGCTAATGGTTTGAAGCACAATATTCTGAGTGTTGAACAACCAGTGGATAAAGGATATCAATTGAAATTCATAGAAAAGACATGCATGATCAGAGACAAAGATGGAAAGGTAATTAGAATAGGAACTAGATCAAGAGGTAATGTGTTTTAGTTGAATCCTACTGAAATGACAAAGGTAGATGATAGTTGGTTATGGCATACAAGATTTTGTCATATAAACTTTGACATTATTTTGAAGACTAGTAGTATGTTTTTAGTTAGAGATTTGACTAAGATTATAAAACCTTCTAACATAATTTGTAAGGAGTATGTTTTGGCAAAGCATAACATAACTTCTTTTCCCTACAAGAAGTTTACTACTAAAGAAAAATTGGAGATTGTATACATAGATCTTAGTAGTCCTATGAAGACTAAAGGATTCTATAGTGCAAGGTATTTCATGATTTTAGTTGATAACTTTTCTAGAATGATGTGAGTTGCATTTATTAAAGAAAAATCCAAGGCATTTGATAAGTTTAAGGTATTCATGAACAGATGGGAATGAATTAGGCATGAATATAAAATGTTTGAGATTAGATAGAGGAGGAGAATTTAGTTCAAATGAATTTAACATGTTTTGTGAAGAAAATGGAATCAAAAGATAATTATCAACTTTGAGGACACTTGAACAAAATGGTATAGCAGAGAGAAGAAACATAAGTTGCAAGAGCTATTTTAGTTGAGAATGAAGTATACAAATCTTTCATAGAGAAGCTGTGAATACGATAGTCTATACACTAAATAGAGTATAGGTCAGGAAAGATACAAACAAGACCCCTTATGAACTATGATTTGGTCACTCGCCTACAGTTCAGTATTTCAAAATTTTTGGCAATAAGTTTTATATCAAAAGAGATGATGATATTGGTAAGTTTGATGCTAGAAGTGATGAAGATATGTTTCTTGGTTATTCATTGAAAAGAAAGGCTTATAGATGCTATAATTTGAGAAATAAGACTATTATGGAAAGTGCAAATGTGAGAGTTGATGAGAAATTTAGGATACAAAAAAGAATAATTGATTACAATTTAGATGATGATGTTGTTACTAAACCAAGGAATGATGAAATATTTATTGAGACTAAAAATGATTTGCAGAATGAAGGAGAGCCAATGTAGGAACAAAGCTTAGAACCTTCAGCAGAGCCAAGAGTTGAGATAAAAATTCCTACTTTGAGAAAGAATATGATAAAGAATCACCCATCTAAGTAGATCATCAGAAGCAAAGATAAAGGTGTGATGACAAGAAGTAGAGTCAATGAAGAACTATGTTTGATACCCCAAGTTGAACCTAAGAATGTAGATGAAGCATGCAAAGATGATCATTAGAAACAAACTACTAAAGAAGAATTGGATCAGATAGTAAAGAATGAAACATGGGAATTGGTCCTTAGACCAGTAGACAAGAATGTGATAGGAGCTAAATGGGTATTTAGGAACAAGATGAATGAACAAGGAGAAGTTGTAAGAAACAAAGAAAGATTGGTATGTAAAGGCTACTCATAGGAAGAAGGAATAGACTATGATGATACCTATGCTATTGTGGCTAGAATAGAAGCAATAAGATTATTCTTAGCATATGCAACATATAAGAAATTTAGAGTATATCAGATGGATGTCAAGTCAACATTATGCAATAGTTAAAAGGATAATTAAATATTTGAAAGGAACACCAGGGTTTGGATTTTTGTATGACAGATCTAATGATTTCACTCTAAGTGCTTATAATGATGTTGATTGGGTAGGTGACATGGATGATAGAAAGAGCAGTAGTGGTGGAGGCTTCTTTCTTGGAGGAAGATTAGTTTCTTGGTTGAGCAAGAAGTAGAACTGTAACTCACAAAGTACAATAGAAGTAGAATATGTTGTAGTAGCAAACAATTGTAATCAAGTTGTTTGGATGAAGTAGATGTTGAAGGATATAAGGATAGAATTCAGTGAACCTGTTGTCATACATTGTGACAATACAAGCTTAGTAAGTATGTCTAAGAATCTAGTGTTGCATTTGAAGACTAAGCACATTTATATAAAGTATCACATGTTGAGAGAGAAATTTTTAGAAAAGGAAATTAGATTGGAGTATGCGAGTACTAAAAGGTAGATTGCAAGTATATTCACTAAGCCTCTTCCCAAAGATACTTTTGAGTATTTATGAGGTATGCTAGGGGTTATGCCCCTTCCTAAATCAGAGTAGAAGATGCAAGAGTGCATCAATCTAGTGTAACAGAGCACCATTATTTTTTTGGATTGAATGTTGATGCTTCTTGTATGGGGGAGTATCTATGATGGAAAGAGTCATCAAGGACTCTTGTTGGATGTTATTTTTTGAACAATGTCTTTGAGATTAGCATGGAAACTTGTTTGGGAGAATGATTGATGAAGAGGATTTGAAAAGAGAGGTTAACAGTCTTTAACTATTGGTATTCTTTGAACTAGATGTTTTTTATCTATATTTCCATCAATGCCAAAGGAGGAGATTGTTAAAAGTATGAATCATGATGATATTCCTATGGGGGAGTATTGTAGATATGTTACTATCATGATATGTTGCATTCATGATTGTGTTTTTCATTGATGTCAACATAGTAGTTTTCTATGGTATATGGCAAAAGAACATTGAAAAGATCAAGTTAGTACGAATGAGTAGTTGAGTTGTAGTTCCTCGTGTGTTTGCAATATCTACCTTGTTTATTTTTGATTCGAGAGATACTTGCTACTCTTATTTTGTACCTTATGTTGACCCGAGGGTCACATGTTATACTTTGACTTAGTGCCATAGATGTTATACTACTATGCTATTCAATTTATTATCTTGTATGTTGATGCTATTTTGAGATGATAGTAGATCTATAATGATATCTAGTTATATGATGTATTGGACATATTTGTTGATTATGTTATGAGATGGATGTTATGCTATGGTTATTCACTTCATTCTTGTATATTTACGCTTTCTATGAATGTGAGTGATGTAAATGGATTAAATAGGTATTTTAATGTTTAAATTGCTTCGGCTATTATATTATATGCAATTGCACTTGATTGTGTGTTCTAGTGTGTAGGAATTACATCCTTGGTAGTGGCACATGGAGATAGTGATCCAGCTATTCATATTTTGCCAATGTCCCTCCTGTATAGTTGACGTATCCTTATTTAGTTGCTTTAAATTAAAACCTTTGAATGATTAGTAAATCCGAACTCATTTGCATTATGTGATTAGACTAGTGAGCATGTTTGTGCATTTAGAAGTTTGCATTTGTCGCGAAAGTGTTAAGTTATTTTCTATGATTTTGGGTTTTCGGGTTTTAAATCTTTTTGAATTTAATTTCTGGTAGCTTTGCCTTAGGTGAATTTCCATCATGAGTGATAACCTATTTTTGTTTGGGTCGATTCAGATTTTAACTACTCCAGCTAGCTATTTTCCATAATCAACTATTGATTGAAAATGAATAAGTACTGAAAAAGTGAATTCATTATTCACTTCTCACATTTTGGAAATCCTCTTCTAAAGGATTATTATTTTGTTCTTTTTGGGAGCTGTGAGTGTGGGATCTTTGTGAGGTTGGTCTTGTTGGATTCAGCTTGAGGAGTTCTTGCTTTGCCGTCAGTTTTAGCGAATTGTTTATTTTATTTTGTGGGTTTCAGTTTTGATCCCTTTTGTTGTCAGGTAGGGCCTTCCCATTTTAATGTTTTTGCTCTTTTTTTGCTTCCATTTCTTGTAGCAAAATGTTAGAAGGTTGAGAACTAGTGTCCCCCTCCATTTTTGTTTGCTAGTTCAACCCGATTGGTCAGGTATGAACGTTTTCCCTTTTTTTTTAAATGGGGGTTTGGGTTTTTGAGCTTTTATGTTGGCCATTTTTGCATATGGTGTCCGATTCTTTTTATTTTTGGATTTTTGAGGTTTTTGAACGCAAAGGCCAAATGGGTTTTAATTTTGGAATTTTTCCAAAATTTGAGGTTTTTGCCTCATTTTGTGTGTTGCCCTATTTTCTCGAGTTTTCTCAGCACATTGTGGTTCGTGGACCCGGATGATCCATTTGGATATTAGTCAGACCACTTTTGCATCTTTTGTTGCATTGGGATGCGTGATGCACCCATCCTGTTCATTCTATTTTGAATGAGAGATTTTTTGCTTTGTGTTCTCGTCTAGTCCTTTGGTATGATCTTTGTGATGGTGGTGCGCCACACACGAGCACATTTTTTTGGTGACCTGCAGGGCCCAATCTTTTGTGGTACTTCCAAAGTTGCGATCATTTGGGATGGGTTGGGAATTTGCATGCCTATGGGCACTCATCGTTGGATGAGCATGGGTAGGGTAGGGTAGCATATGGAGGGGCTTCTATCCTACAACTTGGTGACTATTCCCCGGTTGGTAGAGGAATTTTTATATAACTGATAATTAAATTAAAACATTGGGTGGTAATAAATAAAAGATAATAAAATATGTGGGTTGTGTGCCTTCTGTCGTGAAGAGTTGCTGCCTAGGTTGTGCACCTTCTATTGAGAAGAGTAGCTGCCTATACTAGCTTGGGCTTTTGGATGCCAAGCGACTCTCCATGATGTCAGCCCCTACTTAGTAGCCATTGAGATGTCTGACCAGGACATGTAGTTTTGCATTGTCTATGTCTTGGGTTCAGTCAACATACTGCCTAGCATGAGTGTTATCCATGGATGTTTTTTTTGTGTGTGTTTAAGGTTGGATCTTCACCTCCATCAACATAGCGAATGTGGACCTATGGGTGCCATGTGGTTGGGAGGCATAGCTACTTCACCACTGCTAGGGACTAGTGTACAGAGATGGTCTTGAGCCTAGTACGACCGCTGCTGGATGTTTTCTCTTGGTACTTCGATCTTCAGAGTATGCTTCCTTATGTTTTATGCTTTCATTGGGATGCTTATTTATCATGTGTAGATGATGTTAGTTTGATGCATTTCCTTATGATGATTATTAGTGTATGTTAGATGATGTTATCTTATGCTTCACTACTAGCATGTTAGATTTCCTTTGATTGTTGTAGCATGTTTAGCAGTGACATCCTGTTATGACAGCACCGATGATCCGATCGGTGGCTTGGGATGTTATGCATGGGGGGATGGCTAGGACCCATGATGGTTTTATGATGCCATTAATGGATGGGAGTAATCGTGTACTTAGTTTTTTTATTTATTACTTTGTAATGTTAATTAAGTTTTATTGTGATGTTGCTTTCAGTACTCTGTGATGTTCCTTCTATTCTTTCCCTTTGATGTATGATTTAGATGGTTAGATTTTGGCTTTCCACCTTTTAGTTTGTTGAGTGTTTTTGCCTTGAGATGTGGATCCGATACTCCTTGGTGTGGAGGTTTTTATCTTTGTTTTAGCTTGTTGTTTGTCTTTAGAGTTTTCTTGATTTTTCCCTGGGCGACCATGTGTTAGCATGGTGTGATACAATATAGTGTCATACATCTATTTGAGAAATGTCGTATGATACTTTAAAGTATCGCACACCCTTAGAAGAAATGTCGTATGATACACTTCCAGTATTGCATGCCCTATGGAGAAGTATCGTCCAACCCCTTATTGTGTCGCCCTCCTTCTAGAGAAATGTCGTATGACATTGGTAAAGTATCACATAGTGCTAATAAAGTGTTACACGATTTTTGTGAAACTTGTGCAGGTGGACAGTGGGCACTTTTCAATCCAATCTGAACATTTTAGGGATGGTTCAGGGTACCCTCTTAGGTGTTCTTCAATCCCTTGGCAGTGAAATTTGAAATTTAGTTGTGTGTTTTTCGTAGTTCATTCTTCAGGGTTTAAAATATATCATTTAAGTATACTTAAGATATATTTTAATATATGTGACAATTCATTTGAGATGGGTTTCAGACCTCTATGGGCTAAGATAAAGATTCTAGGAAATTTCAAGGCTTCATAATTCAGACTTAAGAAATTTTTAGGAGTCTATTTTGATCTTTTAGGTTGGTCGATCTCTTATGTTTTCTTTTTTGTGTTTTGGTTAGTGGTGACATTTGGAGATCCATTGGGTGCTAGGATGGTCATTAAGTCTTTCATTGCAATCTGTATGATCCGTGTATGTTGTTGTCATGTGCACTTACACTTGTTAAAAATAAAATATTCTGGCTTGTTTTTCATCCTTGTTCCAAGGATCTCTGGGTAGGGCATTACATGAGTATTCTCACTATTCAAGGTTATGGGAGATACTTTTGAGTATCTAGTATATGTAGTTAATGTTAGATGAAGAAATGTTAAGTATGGAAGAAGTTATGTAATTTTTGGTGGTCTAATATGAGATAGAGTTTACAGAGGCATGTTTCGGTAAACTTGTTACATCTCTTAGCATAATTGTTATTCTAATAATCAAGATTGAGGATGTGTACAAGACATGTTGATGTTGATGTGGTTATGCTCACTCATCATAATATTGCATATATAGAAAGTTATTCAAGTTGCAAGGTAGAAGATTAATGTTATCGTTAAGTGTAACATGTTCTTAATGTGGTCCTATAATGATTAATTGCGAAGGTCTAACAGCCAACTTAGAGAATTATTTTATGGACTTGGTATAAAGGAAAGACATTTTCATTTATGATGATATATGTGGATGACATGAAGAATTAATTGTAAGAAGCAAATAGAGTGGAATGCAAAGTTGAGTAGAGCAGAGCGAAAGTGAGGGAAACTTCATTTTTGTAATTTTATTGCGTGATCTGAGGTTTGATATTTGGATCTAAGGTTCATGGCCTGGTCCACAAGGTCTAATAATGATTATTTTGGTTGAAAAAATAGAGGAAGTAGGAACTTAACAATAGATTACTTGTTTGGGTAGTGACGTTTTCTTGTAATTGAAATTGCATGTTTGGGCAGTGGGCTCTTCTTGCATATATTGTACTACAATTCTAATGGGGTTGGAATCTCCTAATAGGGATTCAAAGTCTCCTAACAAGGACTCTATTCATTGAATTTTTTAATAGACTCCTAACATGGTCCATCCTCTAATAAGGAATATTCATATTAGTACATCATCTTGTAGGCATCATTCCCACTAGGGTTTTCCCTCTAATCAAGGGTTTCCCTAGTTAACATATTTGGTTTAATTGTTTATGTGCATCTTGTTATGGTTGTTGTTTATTTTGGTTGAATGGATAAGATTTTTTAAGGATAAAAAATGTTTTAATTTTTTGATAATTGATTCATCCCTTCCCCCCCTAGCATCCTAGTTATCTTGGTGGACTATTGTTTCTAACAAATCAATATTGAGCATATTCATTTTAAGCACCAAGTCCAAATGTTTAATAGAAATCTTCTTTTTCCTTTAGGAATTCAAGATTTAATGAGAATGTCTTAAGCCCAAATTAAAATATTTCATTGCATTCTTCTTTGACCTTTAGGAATTCAAGAGTGTGTTTTGTTATCTAAGCATTCATTTTAATGAAAATCTTGTCAATTCCTTTAAGACATTTAAGATTGAATTTTGTTATTCTAGATATCTATTCCAATGAAAAACTTGTTAATTTATTTAAGGCATTTAAGATTGTGTTTAAATATTCATTCCAATGAAAGGTGTGTAAATTCTCTTATGACACTCAAGATTGTGTGATTAATGTTACTTTTGAATGCATTCAAGAGTTTGTTTGAATTTTTTGAGATTATTTGCAACATTCATTCAAAGGACAAATGGTTAAACCATACAAGTTCATTTATCCCCTAATTCTAAAGTCCTTCAAAGTTTGTCTCCTATAATAAAATATGATCAATAATGAGTTGAGTATCAAGAACTTTAAAAATATTAACCAATCTATCAAATATTAGAGACAACAAAATGTAGGAACAAACAAAAAAATATCGGAGACAATAAAACAAAGATGACACAATGGAACCACACAAGTTATACTTGATACTTAAACTTGTAGATCAAAGATGACAGGCAAGATTTAGAGATGACAAAAGTCACATATGCAAAATTAGTAGAAGTGAAAATAAATTGAGATTATAGAACTACAACTACTAACAATGCAAATGGCAGATCCTTAAATTTGTAAAGGTGGAGATGCCAGTTCACATAGCAGACAAAAACTCTAATTGCCAAAACATAGATGACAAAGTTAAATCCATGGATACGTCAAATTAAGTACATGATAAAACAAGTTTTGGTTGTAGTTTTTAGGTGAGTTATTAAGTTTTTTAATGACATAGATGCTAAAATATGAACATGATGATCCATGTAGATAATGAAGCATCTACACAGATGACACTATGTCCAAATAAAGATGATAGTATGCTATTTTTCCTAAAACCTCTAAGTTTTGGCCAATTTTTCTCTTGGAATAAGGACATGGGTCCCATAGGTTGTCCCACACAACTTCAGACAAGCTCAACAAGGGCACCCAAATGAGACCTTATTAGTGTGCTCAAGATTGAGGGATGTGGATGTGCTCTCCTGAAACAAAACTACTGAATCCCAAGATGATTAAAATATAAAAATGAGTATGAACCTATGCTAAATGAGTGAAGAACACCTCAAGAAATAACTATGGAAGCAACCATTCTTGAAAGAATTCAAGGATAATGAAGGTGGATGTAATAAAAATAACTAAGTTACCAATGCAAATGAAAATGAATTTAAATGAACTACCAAAGTTTAGCATAATACATGAAAATCTCTAAAAATCTCTAACACTATACTAGCATGATAATAATGCAATGGAGGAGATGAAAAATGCTTGAGACAATGGCTTATTTATAGGCCAGAGGGAGACCTTGAGGAGGTGGCATCTATGTGGAATCCACATAGGTGCCACAAGGGAGACACATGAGCTAAAGGAAAAGCCATGCAAAAGTCAAAATGAGCCTTTATGATTCAAGTGGATCAAGGTATGCTCACACATGTGTAAGAAACCTTGGGAGAAGGAGTAGGGGACAAATGTGTAAAAGTACCTTTTGGATAAGTTAATGAAAGAAGAGATCCTAGGGATTGAGTTGTTCACACATGTGTGAGCAACCACTTAGGTGCTAAAAATGTGTTTAAAAGTATAAAGTGGATTTAGCAAGCGGGTAGGCTTAGAAGTATGAGAGTGATGAGTGGTAGGCTAGGTTTTAGATGGGATTAGGATTAAATAAAATAGGATTAAATTTAATCATAGGATTAAAAAACTTAACAAAGTAGAGAGAATTAAATAAATTGGAATTTATTCAAAAGGGGATATATGGAGTACTATGCATTAAATAAATTTAACACATTAGAGGGGATGCATTTAAATTAAATTCAAATACTGTAGGAAAGTGACCCTATTTAATTAGATAAATTTAATTAAATAAGTAGAAGAATATGAAAAATATAATTAATTAATAAATAATAAATTATAGCATCAAGAGAAATATTAATAAATTAATATAGTATTTTGGGATGATTTTAAGTGTCTACAGTGTCAATACATTACCAGGCACGACTCTCAGTTCTTGAATAGAAAAAAAACTAATAGCATAAATAGGTAGAAGAGTTATGAGAACTTTACTTACAATTTTAGAGTCACTAATAACATCTCCAATAAATTTAATTATGCTTACAACTTCTTTAATTTAGTTCAACAATTTCTCCTTTTATTCTCATGTCATCATACTTTCCTTAGAATTTTAGCTTTGGCTCTTCTTACATTATCATCTCTTCCATGTAAAAGTGTCAATTTATCCACATTTATTTGGTAGTAGTATAATCCTTGATATCGTTAACCTTGACATCATTGAGTGCAGAATAAATTTGAATCATCAGACTATTATGATCTCTTTTTATTCATTTTTTCTAGAGTCAAAGGGATCGTAGGTGTAGTATATTCATGGTCAAACTAATGTGTGACATTATCTCCAATTCCAGATATATGAAACTTCATTCTTTCCTCCCATGATTAGAAGTTCTCTTTGTTCATCCTTGATACCTCTCTCTAATACATTTTTGATCTTTTGCTCAAGTTCCTTTAAACTTCCTTCTCCAAGAATTCTTCTATGATACCAATTGTTAGATAATTGAGAGGGGGAAGGGATGAATTAGTTATGTCTAGTTATCCTAAAATCCATTCAAACCATTTTAGTACCAAAAAAACTTTGTAAACATCAATAGTACACACTCTATGTACACATTCAACTTATCACTTAGCTCTTTCAACCAATTTACTTCAAACTATTAACTTACTATCCTTTTCATTACCAAGTGTTAGTAGAATAACTTATATGTTACAAAGTTATAGTAAACTAAAAAATATCTAAAATAACTTGCAACACAAATAACATTCACACATTTGTCACCATGACTTTAATGTGGAAATCCTATAAAGGGAAAAACCACCTGGGACTAACAACCCAAAAATATTCACTCTTTTGAAGTGAGCTCATATAAGACCTAACCTTGTTACGTGTTATATACACATTGTTAATGTGACCTTGTTAGAGGATTTCACCAAAAGATTATCTAGATCTTTTCTAAAGAGTGGCATACTCTAAAGGACTTACAAAAAATACTATCTGATGTTACCATATAGGATTTTAAAAACTTGTTAGGTCCACTCAGTCTATGAGATTATTCTGCTACAATAGTTAGAAAGTAACAATGTAAAAATGATATGTCTAAGTATAGCACTACCTTTCTTGTTAAAATCTTATTTATATTCTTGTCTCTATTTGGACTCTATTTTCTAATCGTCTTTCTCTATTCTCTCAATTAGTCGATTCACTCCTTTTTCCTTAACTCTACTTGGTTCTCCTAGCTCAATAATGTTTTTTCACCTTCATCAACATTGCATTTACAATAATCTTATCATCACTTAATTAACTTCCAACTAGTCCTATCTTGATCTCCTCCTTAAATAGTCATCTCTGGGCTTCCAAATTCTTCCATCTATTATTGCTTAATCACAATAATTGAACTTAGATTTATTGCAGTTAACCATATAGAAAATATAACTTTGCATAGAACTTTGTGATCATCCTTATCCTTCTTCAAATTTACATCAATAGATCCTTATTGAATTTTTTGGTCAATGATCTTCTAACAAACTTTGACTCATTCCTTTGACCATCTCAAACTTTCCATATTTTCATCAAAATTCAACCACAGATTCCAATTTTCCAAACTTATTATTTCTTGCTATTACGTTGGACACTAAGATTTAGACAATTTTTGTGTTATCATTGATGTCAAACAACTTATTGGTAAGAAAGTTTCTATTTGAGTACAGTGTCATATCAAGATAATTAATGAAGAGGATTCAAGAAGGACATAATAAAAGATAATAGAGGGAAGGCTGAGTTATAAGGAACTACAATGGGAACTTGATTAGTTAGGCTTTGACAAGGTAATATAATTGTTTAATCATTATACAAGTATAAAAGATAATAGTACTGAATCCTAGAAGAAGTGATCAAAGAATGACCAATTGCACAAGCTTGACTAAGAAAAAGAGAATAAGATTAAGGAGCTTGAAGTTTATGGCAAGTAATGCTAGAGTTGATTAAGCATCAGTATAAGCCAAGAAAAATATAGTGTCGATTGAGCATCAGTATTGACCGAGTGATAGTAAATATGTTGAATAAAAAAGTTAGTAGAAATTGAGTAATCTAGTGATAATCAAGTGTCATAACATAATGTTGGCTGAGGGATATCATTTAACACATTATGAGTAAATCATGATTTTCAACCAACACAATTGATTTCTTGGAATATGGAAAGCGTGTTGAAGATAAGAATTGATGAGCTAGATTATTTAATACAAGAAAAGGGTTAGGTGAGCTATCAATGGACTAATTTAAAGAGATATTTATAGAAAAGGAGAAGATGAATACAAAGGGGGACAAATTCATTGTATGTGTTGAAACTGATCAAAACCCTAAGACCTACAGTAACGTTTAAGAAACAAAGGACCATAATTACCTATTTAATAAGGTGTAAGGACTAACCTAATATGGTTGGAGTAGTTGTTGATGCTATTAATTGGAAAACTTGAGCAGGAGGCTTAGAAGAGTTGTGAAGAGGTGAAGAGTGATTGCTTGAAGGGTTGCCAAGAAATTAGAGGCATAGGTGATAATGGAGGCCAGTTAGTGGATTAGCATATGAACTAAATTGTGATCTATATTTTCAAGGTGAGTTGTATTTGTTAGATCAACCCACTATTGCTTTCTAACCATTGTATCAATTTAAAAATCCTATAATCAAGGTTGACCTAATAGTCATATGTAAATCCTTTAATCAAGGTGACATTCTAATGGAATATTCTTAAGCCCTCTAACAAGGCCGCTCCTAACAAGGTGATTAAATCCTTTAACAAGATCACATTTAATAGTGTGTTTTGTAACCTTTAATAGGGTTGTCTCCTAATAGAGCTCACTTTAGAAGAGTGGAAAATTGGTGACATGTTACTGTTGGTTTTTCTCAAATTGGGTTTCCACATTAAATCCTAGTGTCATACTTGTGTGGATGTCATTTGAGATCTTTTAGACGTAATGTTTTACATTCTACAATTTTGTTACTATTAGGGAAATGGAATATACGTTTATGTTATTGATTATTTTCTATAGAAATCAAGCTAAGAATTTTTTAGGTTTAAAGTATTTGAAGTGATTAAAAGTTCAATTGGTACATCTAGACCCAAGGATAAAAAATTCAAACCCATCCCCTCTCAGTTATTCTAAATCATTTTAATAATTGGTATTAGATCATTGGTGCTTTTAGAGAAAATTTTGAAGGTACTTGGAGCTAAAGATCAAGATGTAAAAAAATGAGGTGAGAAAGAAAACTTTCCTATATGGTAGAGTTTAATGAAGTTTCATCTAGTAGGAATTGGAGATGCTTCAATACACTATGTTGAGAATGAATATGTGACAATACCAAGTCCTTTGACATCTCAATAGATGAAAGAGAAGAAAAAAAAATAATCATGCTATGTTGTAGATTTCATCAACTCTAAGCTATGTTGAGTTTGATGACATAAAAGAATGGACTACTTCTAGGAAAATGTAGGGTACATTGCAAACTATCTCTGGAGGAGACAAAAAAATCTAAGATAAAAATTAGATATCTTGAGAGGTAAATTTGATGAAATGAGAATGGTAGAAGGAGAAAATATTGTACAATATTGTGGGAGAATGAAATAGGTGGTCAATTATATAAGAGGATCAGATAGAAAGATTGATGATGAGACTGTGATCAACACAGTACTAAGAACCCTACTTCTTATTTATTCTATTAGAGTTTTTGAAATACAAGAATTGAGATGTACCCTTCATAACAATCTGACTTTGGAAGGTGAAGATGGTAGGCTTAATTCTTTTGAATTGTCAAATTTTGATAGTTTCCCTCCTACTTCTATTGAATATGGTTTTAAATCATAATTATTTATTAGTAAGAAAGGAAAAGGAAAGTGCGTGAATAGTGACCGTGATGCTTTGATGATGAATTAGATGAGCTTGAAGCACTGATGGCTAGAAGACATCTAAGAGGAAGAGGAAAATACAAAGATAAACTTCCTATAATATGTTTTTCATGTAACAAAGTTGGTCATATTGATGCAAGATGCCTTGATAGAGAAGACAAGGACGAGAGAAGGGAAAGGAAGTACAAAGGTAGAAGAGATGACATAGACAATAGGAGACACAAGGATTACAAAGACAAAGGTAAGAAATCTTGTTACATTATTGAAGAAGAAATTGATAATGAGTTTGATAGTAATGATGAAGAAGTTGTCTATGTTGCTATGAAAGAAGATTCTAATGAAGATGAGAAAATGCATAAATTTCATATACGATTAAAGGTGATAGATGGTTAATTTATAATGGTTTTTTAAATCACATCACAAGATATAAAAGTAAGTTTGAAGCCATGGAACCATACAAAGATAGTTGTGTTAAGTTTGGTAATGATGTACCATGTCTTGTGAAAGGTAATGGATCAATACAATTGATTAATAAGATCAAGTGTGATAATTTTTATTGGGTTGAAGGAATCAGCTATAACCTTTTGAGTGTGAGTTGAAAAAATTAGGACACAAATTTGAATTTCATCACAAGAAGGCCAAGCTATTTGATGCTACTAGTGGACTGATTAGAAGTGGAGACTAGATAAGAGGTAATTGTTGAGATAATGAGTGTTGCACACATTGCATAATATTGTTATATTATATTATTTTATTTTATTATGTAATATTGCACCTAGGACCACCTAGATGGGTGTGAAACATGTAAAGATTCCCATGGGATATATTTGATGAGTTGTATTTAATATTGTGATAATATTTGATATAATCATTTAATATTGAGGAAAAGAATTAAATGTCCAATATTAAATATGGGTTCAATGGGTTAGGTAGCACATGGTTTATTTAATACCACTTGGTGGCTTTTTTGGACTTGATACTATATAAGAAGCCACAAGGGTAGTTGTAGACACAAGAAAAAAAGGGAAAACGACAAGATTTGGGCAAGACAAGGCTTGATAGGTCAACCAACAAAGCATTTTTGAAGGTTGTAAGCATGGCATGGGATGTGTGGATTCATTCTTATTCACATGGATTTTTTGGTTGTGGCTATGGATTTGAAGGCTTCTATGGTTGCATTGGAATGGTGCTTTTGTTGAATAATACATGGTGATGTATGCTTTTGGAGGTTGGGTTTTTCCTTGAATGAGGGTTTCCTAGGGTATATCTTGTGTCATATTTTTGTTTATTTGTTGTCTATTCTCTTTCATGTGGATTTTAATTACATATTTATTTCAGATCTATTATGGGTTATGTGGAAATAGTTATATTTTTTGTTGCAAGTTTCATTACAATAACATATTCTATCTATATTTATCTAAAGAGACATTCCTTCTTGTACCAAATGAAGATATATGGTTATGGTATAAGAGGTTATTTCATGTATAATTTAAAGATTTGGCAAGCATTAGCAAGATGAAAAGAGTAAGAGGATTAACAGAATTGAAGAAACTCGATGATGCTATGTGTAAACAATGTCAATTGGAAAAATATGATTAAGTCTAGTTTTAAGAGAAAAGCCTATACATCTAATTATATTTTGGAATTGGTTCACATTGACCTTTTTGGACCTATTGGAGTGCAAATCTACCGTGGTGAAAAATATTTCATTCTATTTGCTAATGACTATTCTAGAATGATGAATGTAATGTTTCATAAAGAAAAATCTGATATTTTTTAGTTGTTTATAAAGTGCTATTTGGACAAAGTTGAAAAGAAAATAGGCAAGAGCCTAAAGTGCTCCAGATTTGATAGAGGAGGAGAGTTTATCTCTAATGAATTTAACATATTCTATAATTATAGAGCAATCAAAAGATAAATACTAGCACCAAGGACCCCTCAATAAAATAGAATAGCTAAAAGGAGGAATAAATCAATCATGGACTATGCTAGAACACTGATGATGGAGATGAATTTGTTAAAAAAATACTAGAGAGAAGCTATGAAGACAATGATATATACTTTAAACCAAGTACAAGTCAAGATAGGTACAAATGTTACACCCTTTGAGTTATGGTATGGGTATGCATTTAATGTGAAGTATTTTAAAGTTTTTGGAAGAAAATGTTATATAATGAAGGATAATAGGAATGAAAAGCTTCATGCTAAAAGTGATGAAGGCATATTTCTAGGATATTCCACTAAGAGAAAGGCTTATAAGTGTTTGATCTCAAACTCTAAAAAAGTTGTGGAAAGTACAAATGTTAAAGTTGATGAATATGAAAAAAAGAATGAAGCAGAATGCAAAATAGAAATTGAAGATTACACACATTCATATATGTAAATGAAGGTGTTCCTTTCACCTTACCTAAGAAAGACAATAAAGATACTAAGTAACAACAAACTATGAATTCCAAGTTGTAGTAGCAAGTTGCCGAGCAACAAATTATAGATATTGGGTGTTAGTAGAATGATGTTGAGATACATGAAGAAGATGTCAAACATCAGGAACACAATGTCAAGAAAGAAGAACATGAACCATAACTAGAATAAAAAATATAAAATGACTTTCAAGATGAACCTAAAGAAGAAGAAATAAGAAAAGAACCCAGATTGGAAAAGTATGTAAGGAGATGCCACGAACCTAAGAAAATCATTGAGAACATAGACTCTAGAGTTATGAGAAGGAAAAAACTTAGAAGTAATACATGTTTACTTTATGAGATTGAGACTAAATTAGTAAAAGATGCTTTTGATAATGAAGGTTGGATTCAAGAAATGAATGAAGAAATTGAATGGATAGAGAAGAACAAAACTTGGACACTAGTACGTAGACCTATGTACAATAATATTATTGGAACAAAGTGGGTATTTATTGACAAGATGAATGAGAAAGGAGAAGTCACAAGTAACAAATCTATATTGGTATGAAAAGGATATGCATAAGAATAAGGTATTTACTATGGGGAAACATTTTCCCTAGTTACAAGATTGGAAAGAGGTAGAACACTACTTGCATATTCTACTTAAAGGAATTAAAGTGTACCAAATGGATGTCAAATATGCATTTCTAAAAGGAATACTAGAGGAAGAGGTTTACATTGATCAACCAAAATGATTTGTTGATGCCAACAAGAAGAACATGGTACGTAAATTGTACAAAGCACTATATGGACTGAAACAAGCCCCTAGAACATCATATGAAAGATTGCACAACTATTTGAGAAATATTGGATTCACAAGAACTAATGATAACAATAATCTATACTTGAATATTGAAGTTGGTAATGGATACTATTAGCTGAAATATTTGTTGATGATATCATATTTGGATAACAAGATGCATTAGACAAATCATTTGTAGATGTAATGCAAAAGGAATTTGAAATGTTTATGTTTGGTGAGATCAAATTCTTTGTTGGATTATAAGTATATTAGACAAAAAAAAGTATCTACATTATGTTGTCCCACTTTTTTTTTTCTAATTTATTAGCAAAAGTGAGTTCTACGTGTTTAGCTGAAGTTGATTTTGTTACCATGATTGTTTTAGTCTAGGTCTAGATTCCTAAAGGCTAGGCGATCTTTATCAAATTTTCCCAAAATCCCTTCTCTATCCTCAAAGTCACGTGGGTTGTTGATTTTTTTCTTGTAATTTATTAGGTAATTATAGTACCTAATACAATATAGATCAATTTTCACTCAGTATAGATGAATCATGCTCACTTTTTCATTCCCATGCTCTTGATAGTTCTTTAAAATTCACATGTCTTTACGACACTAGAAATGTGGGGATCTATCATGATTATTCCAATAAGAATAAATGGTTAAAGTGAAGCCACTTCATATGTTAATTAAATAAAAATTGGTAGAAAATCTCATGTCATCTTCTCTTCGGCGATTTTTCAACCCATGAAGGTGACTTTCCACAAGAGCTCAGTAGAAGACATACCTAGAATGGAGATAATCAAAGAGAAAATGTTTATAGGAAAATTGATGTTTGAATTTGACATCACACTCCCAAGAATTATCTAGATTTAATAGCATTCAAGTCTAAAGCCTTGGTAGAAAACCTTAGTTCGTCTTCTCTTCAGTGAGTTTCCAACCCATGAAGACATTTTTTTCCAAAATGGGTAAAAGTGAAATACAAGATGCTAAGTGACATCCAAGTAGATCAATATACCTTAATTAAGCATTTTTAATAATGATAAATTTAGTTATCAAATATTTAACCAATAAGGAAGCATTAGCAAAGAAATTAAGTTAATAGGTGAAATTTGGCTTCCATGTTGGACCTAGTACATGTTAGGATGCTATTGGAATGAAATGAACTGTTGAGGAAAGAAGATATGGTTAGGATCTCGCTTAGGAGATTTTCATCTACATAGTACTTGAGAGGCAACTTTTCGAAGCTAAAGGAAAATGGAAAAATAAGTAATGGGTTAAGGTAAAGTTATTGTTAAAAACAACTAAATAATGAAAGGAATTTTAAATATCTATTGAACCTTTGCATTTAATTTTTAATGGGCATTTCCTTATATTTTCATTTGTGTGGCACAAATTGTAAAGTTTAATGGATGAACCAAGGTCCTTATATAAAAACACATAGGCAGTTAACTGAGTTACCTTGTTTCCTTGATTTCTCATTTTATTAGTACATGTAGGTTTTGAAAGCCATTGATTAAAGAAGTCCATTGTCTTATTCATTTTTTGATTCAATCATAAGCTAAGACCACTAAGTTCACAAGTTTTGATGATTTGACTAGGGTCAAGTCTCAACTACAAGACTTCATAGACATGTCCCTCCATTTCTATGATATGGAACACTTCCAAAAGAAGGTTGTTGGCTTCTAAATTAACAGATTTTAAATAACATAGTGGAAGAACATTTGCTCCTAGGGGCAGCTAACTTCCATCCTTAATGCACCTATTTAGACACTAGTGCCAACTATAAGGCTATTTAACTCTCCTTCTTCTTCTTCAGGATCTTCAAGACCTAGGTGGGTGGACCTCATATTCTTTATATGGTACTATAACTAAATCTAGATAATAGATAAAACCCCTTAATATTCTATGTTTATGCAAGCATTCATGGACATGAAATAGCAAATACCAGAGCACATGAACCTAATAAACCAAGTGAGGGAAACTCTTTCAACTCTTAAACATAAAGGGAAAAGATATTTGACTAATGATTGAATCATCAACATAACCCAGGTACACAACAACGAGAACATGTAACCTCCAAATTGACCAGTTCCTTATCCATTAGGCATTTACTAAATCTAAACATACACATGGATACTTGAAATATACTCATATATTCAGACATCTAATCCATCTTTCTAGCTTGCAAATAGACATCAATCTTCAAAAAAAGTCCATGCTTATCAAATCCTCCTCTGATCCCTATAGTTCTATCCATGGCATATCAAGAAAATTAATCAGGTCCTTGACCCAATAGCAAGACACACAATGACATACAACTTCAACACAAGCTGCAAATGGATGATATGCACTTCAAGAATATATCATAGAAAACTACAAAACTCATAGAAAAGGAGATAAACTTTATAATGAAACTATAAATGAAAACTCTGTATTAAGTCCTTGAAATCAATACATCATATGTATGTCAAAACTCAAAAAATAACACCAAGGAATGACTATGTAGTACAAAAATGCTTCAAAAGAAATACATTGTTGTTGTTCACAAAAGAGGAATACTAAGGAGAAATGGTATCACAACTCTAGAACTGGAGCCAACCTTGTGGTCTCATAGTCATAAAAATTGGAACCTACACAATGAGCAGAGAAGAAAGATTTATAGAGGAGAAGAAGTTTCTAGATCTGTAATCTAATTTTGGCATGTGTCTTGCAGAAATTGTCTTCATCCTGATATTGTTGAAAATAATCTTCTTCATTTGCTAGCACTCAAAACCATAATGTTGTTGTATAAATATTTGATATATCCCCCTTAAATAATCAAAAAAATATCCTTTGAAGAAATATCAGATATGCGTAATAATATGTGTTGGGGCTTCAAAACTAATCTTGGTTTGTAATGTTCTACTTTTGTCATGAAACTCAACTATACTATCAACAAAACTGGTCACTTGGAACTGATTGACTTAAAACATTCAATTCATTCATTATGGCTGGTCAATGAATCAAAACGTATACAAATATGATCATATCTAATCTCATTTTAAACTAAAAACATCAAATCTACACTTTATCACTGAGGAGCCCACAGAATTATAAAACCTTCTATAGATGCTCTTAATGAATACCTGTATAAAAACCATTTGTAGAAATGGATAGTACATATTCCCCTAATTTTGATGATATATTACACTATACATTTTGGATGAAAATAGTGCCTCTGAGGTTGATTTGAAAATCCAAGCCTCAAGCCATGAACTAAACATAAAATAAAAAAATTAAAAGATTTATATAATTGAACTATATAATATCTTTGAATTATATTAAATCTTTCAACTTTTAAATTTCATGTGAATTTAGATCATAAATTTCTAATTTAAAAACTTTTATTTTGTCTCTTACTAATCTCTAGTTGCCACTTATCAAATTTTCATTTGTCATCTCACTTGGGTGGGCCCCACATAATTTTATACATTTGAAACACTTGAATTTGAAAACTTATGACAATACAATGAAATCATAATATTGTAGGTCCACATTTTCATCCTCCTTATCCTACAACAACTCCAAATTTTGTAGCATCTTAATACTCAATCTTTAGTCTTCCGATCCTATGAAATCTAATTTGGTGTAATATCTTAACCTATTTTATTGCCCCTCCAATCTCCTGAATAAACCTCTAGATTTCATGGCATTGTAAAAATTGTATGTTAGATCCCTAATCTTATGACCATCGTAGTATCAAATCTCCTCTCCATTAGGCTTTATGATCCCATGAAGAGCTTTCATTTGCTATGTTACTTTGATCTTTTGCTCTGGGTCAAAATTTTTTTGACCATACAACCCATGATGGGCCCCTCCAAAACATGTGCACCTTCAAATAAAAACACAAAACAACTTCCCCACAAAAGCGATATGGGATTTAACAAGAAAAGGTTGCTTATACAAACAAGAAAAAATATGATGGATTCTACACATCCAAACCATCAAATGCAAAACTTTTAACACAGAAAAAAGTGGACTCAATTCTTTATTGGTGTGGGTGCTCCTTATGACATGTATGCTCAAAAAATTCATCCCTGCTGCCATGCTACATTCCTTGCCTCCTCACATGGTGTTGCACTCTTGTAGATGTGCACATTGATGTCATGCCGCAATATGTTGTCAAAGTTTCCTCATGCTTGCAAGTTTTCTCATGTCCTTTTCCTACATAGAGCTTGGTGGAGTTCCCCCTATGGTCTGCATGAATGTCATGAGATGTTGTACCCTTTCTTCTAGATGTTCTATTTTTCAAGCTATTTGGATGCTCCTAAGGTGGATGTGGATGCTCAAAAATTTATGGAGTGTTGAAGCCATCCCATCTTCTCACACAGTCTGCAACTATAACAACATCTATTTCTTGTATATGGAGCTCTACTCCAACCATGGATTGCCTCCCCTACACTTCATGTTGTGGTTGCTCTATCCTCAAATGGTTCCTCTTGCCCAGATTGTTGGCATCCACCTTCAACATGGACTGCATTCTCCTTCCCTGTCATGGATGTTCCAAGGTTTGGACTGTTTGCTCTTAGGTGGAGAAAATTCACTAATGGAAACCAATGACTCAACATTGCAATACTCTCCTCAAAGCATTATAATAGATTAGACATTGATAATGAATAACATTTCACATGACCACTCAATTACTTCGAGCATTAGCTTACACATGAAATCATGGAGACCCTTTAACTTTTCAATTCAAAAATGCCATTGGGTGCACCCACAATACTGGATACCACTTTTGGGTAATGAAGGAAATCGTGAAATGATGAAAAATTTGCATATTGAATTTTACATATGTTCGCATGAACACACTAAATATGTCCACACGAACATAACACAATAATACGTTCACATGAACATATTAAGTTTAAATAAGGCATGTTTGAGCGAACATACCTTTTTACTATGTTCATGTGAACATATTTTTAATGGCTATGTTGCAATTAAAATTCCATTTTTTTTGTTTGAGATCTTGATAAATTTTCTTTTATTTTAATGTTTGTGTGAACAAAAATTATTTTACATGTTCATGCAAACAAATTAACTTAAATTTTTGACTGTTGGATTATTTTGTTCATACATTCGTGCGGACATATGTTTGCATCAACGTGTCTAATATGTTTGCGCGAACATAATGTTTGGGTGAACATGTCAAATTACAAATTTTTGGTGTTGATTTTTGGAAAAAAAATGAAATTGGCTCTTTTGACCCCTAAAATTAAGATTTAATTATCTCCTACTATAAAATAAAAATGCCAATTTGTGCTGCTCTGAGCAAGCTTTCTAATGAATATAATTGTAATACATATTATATTCATTAAAACTTTCAAATATGAGTTTAACTCATTATAGGTTCATTACCGATTGAACATCAATTGACTTTAACACTTTAGGAAATTTAGTAAATTAGGTCAAAATTTTTTTAAAAAAAATCTAGGAAATAGGCTATTGAGATCGCTTTCTATTCAAAAAAAAAGAAAAGATTTATGATAAATTGAGTTCAAGTTATCTGTGTCAAAACAATGGTATGTCTAAATTACAATTGGTGTCACTTTAAAACTTCATAAACTATACAATACTCAACCAAATTGAATCAAACCAAATGTATCCTCTAGATATTGATGTTAAAAATCCAACACTGAAATAATTACCTCATTATCTTTTCTAGAAAAAAAGTTATGTGTGTCAAATAGACTATCACTCTTTTAAAATATTGAATTTTAACATGTACCACATTTCAGAGGAGAAGAAAAAGTTGACATAAATATATATTTTTTAAATTAAAAAATATGGTTACAAAGTAGGAACAAAATACTACAAATCACTAGTTTATGTCATCTTGAAATTATTCATAGTTTTAAAGATATAGTCACTCAAAAATGAATTTTTTTTTCAAAAATATTGATTTCAATGTCAAAATTGGTCAAAAAGTGGAACCCATTTATTGTGGGATCACCCCATGTTATATTGTAGTGCACAAGTCTAGAAGAACAAATAGTAATAAAATTCCCTCATGCTCAGAGCCCATGACAAAAAAGTCATGTGGTGCCTTTCTTGAACTTAATCCACAAGTCTCCGTATAAGTAACAGATGTTGGACTTACTTATAAAAAATATCCATATTCATTGCTAGGTCTACACCTTTTCATAATCTCATCACATTTTGAATATAGACTTTTCATTTTTCTTCATTGAATATGTGCTTATGCCATGTCCCTCTTTTATTCAATGGAAACCCAACATTTTGCAAGTCTTGATATGAGAAAGCAAAAACCTTTCTTTTGAGAAAAAACCACTACATCTGATGTCATGGAGAAGATATGAAAATAGTATCCACATTTATAGTCATGAAAATGGGAACCCCTTGTGTTCACCAATTTCAACTTGAGCATCTTCAATCCATGCACAATTTCATCAATCTGATGTAATCAGTCTAGCCCAAAGTGTTTCCAGCTAATTATTATTTTTTGTTTCCAAAAAACTTGCATTACAAACTAATCTTATGAGCATTTGACAATGATCAAAATAAAACTCAACCACTAAACCATCATTTATAACTTATTTTATCACCTATCTACAAACTATAATTTGTTGATAGGAAGGCCTATAGGCTGGCTTTAAAAAATGATAGAAACACCTAATTGAGCCCTGGGTTCTAACATATTGGTTCTTTGTTCAACATCCTTGCACCTTGCTAGATCTCATCACATGAAGACGACTTAGTCAAAAGATATTGATGTTCAAAATTCCCTAGTTAAAACTATCTACAAATAAACATGTCAAAAAAATTGGAGAATGCATTTGTATTTGGCATCGAAAATTGGGAAAATAGATACTTGAGGGTACAAAAATAGGACAAAAATTCATTGCCATGTGGGGAATATAAATCTATGATTTGGGCCCATGAAGAATAAAAGGATACATTTGGCAAGTTTTTGAAGTAAGCGACTCAGAATTGCAGGACTAGAAACATCAGCAAAACTGTGGTTTTTACAAATGGAATGGACTTGGGAAAGTGTGCAGATGGATTCGTCAAGGTTTACAAACTAGCACACTTGAAGTATTTTCAGATTAGAAAGTAGTGGTACAAACCATTTGATCTAGGCAATAATAGATTTAGAGTTATAACATCATGAGCAGGGGTACCAACCAATCTGTGTTTCATGACACCATAAAAAGTTATAAGTTACATTTGGAATCATGTTTGAAAACTGATCAAACAAATTCATCATAGGCTCAAATTCTAAACATAGAAAGTGTATGACCTCTAGAATACAATGCAAAAGAAATTTTCTCAGTATGGTCAAATGGGTCAAATTTATAATAGGTCAAATAGGGCTTCCTAAATTTTTGAGAAATATGCATTAGTATGATAGAGGTAAGTAAACAACTTTGACGGATTCAAAACCTGGGCAAAACATATCAAAATGACTTGAAAAATAAAACACAAGTTCACTAATATGCATAATAAATAATACCAAAGTAGAAAGTTATGAAACATTACCGAGTACAAGATATTTTTTGGTGAACAAATTTGTTCTTTTATATTATTACTCTTTATTACCCAATTAAGAAAAATAGGAATCTAATTTTGTTCATCTTCTAAGGAGACAAATGGCAAGATGCCAGTTTGTCATATTACAAAATTTACAAAATTAATAGAAGTCACAAAAGAAGGTGAAAAGGAGGCATTGTTACCTTTTTTTTCTTCCCGCCAAGTTTGAATTCAAAGTTTAGCCTGCCCAATGGCTAGTCCCCAGATTTAATAATATTTAAATGCCTAGGAAATATTAAAAAGTAAATGACCAAACCTTATATTATTTCATATTTCCTAAAGTCCATTGTCGTCGGCCTGCAGCTTTTCGCGCTATCAGATCTCTAGCGATCTATGGTGCGTGCATCCTCGCATTCTCCAAATGCACAACCTTTAAATAATGTGGGGAAGCCCCTTAATGACACATGGATTAGTGGGTCCATACTTTTCTTGTGGGCCACAGGGTGGACAAGGTGGTAGGGTGAGCTAGCGGTTTTATTGGTGCCTGCTTACCTGCATTTTAGACTTTGTCAAACCTTTTGACAATGTGGGGAAGTGCTTTGATGATGCATGTTCAGATAATATCATGGAGGATAGTGGCATAGGTTCATGATGCACATGTTACGACCGTCGTCAGATCTCCCCAGTTCAAGGGCTAGTGCTTTCCCACTTGATGGAAGTGCAGGCATTTTAGTTATTGTGAGCATGCACCCTAGTGACACCAGTCCCAAATGATGTCATAGGCCCACCCTACTTGAAGGGAGATACGTGATGAGTTCTCACCATCCAATGCGAATAGATATGTGGCCAAGGCTTCCTCGCATTACCAACATGCGAGGATTTCAAATATTGTTGGTAAGCGCTTTTTTTCCATGTGTCCCTGTGGGGCCTATCTCTTCGTGAGTCATTAGGTGATGCCAGGTGGTGCCACCTCATGCTAATTTGTTGCACGGGTTGCTGAGGTGGTGTCAAGTGTCATGGGCTTAGATTAGGGTTAGCGCAGAATGCGAAGGTTATTCAATGACTGTCGATCTCATGGAGATCAACAATCAGGGCTTCCCTGCATTATCAAGATGCAAAGACTTTAAAAAATGTGGGAAAGCGCCTATGGGGCATGTTTCCCAATAGCCTGGCTAGGGTATTAATGATGCTAACAATTAATGTAACTATCATAGTCAGGGTTTTGGGGTGGCGCAGCTAGTTTAAAGGGATGGTCAAAATGGGAGGACCCTTGCGAGGTGGCATAACAAATTAAGATCATTGGTCCATGTGGCCTTTCCTATTTCAAATTTCAGTTGGCTTGTTGACTTTCTGATCTAGAAAGGAAGAAAAACTAGGGTTTTTCATGAATCTAATCCTCATGATTGATCCTAACCACTCTGCATGAATGAAAAATGCAAAGGAACACTCTATCCCCTGACCCGATCCATCTACCTAGTCAGAATGGCTTAAATGGTGTTGTTTCTATCTTTTCAACCCCGTGTTCTAGCAAGATCAGATATCATTGCATCTGGATATGTGCTTGGATTAGATTTCTTTCAAATTTGCACGATTATTCTTGGTAGGACTTTAATGCAGTGGTTGCAGAGTAACTTCAGTTAGAGGATAGCTTAGTTATTACTGAACTATAAAAGCAATCTTGGTAAAATTTGTAAGGGTCAAACCTTCTCTGATTTCTCTGATATTGCTCTACAAATCTTCAGTGTAAAATTCCCTTTGCCTCTGAATTGAGTGAAATCCTACTTATCTCCTTCAACCATTATTGTGAAAGTGCAATAATCCTTTGCCTCTCATTGATGTTTTTTAGAAATCTATGATCTACATGACTGTATCTCTTTGACCTATGAATGATATATAAGAGAATCTCTCTTTCCTTGTGTCATTCATTTTGGTTTCCTAATCTACGTGTAGTTGTTAGATTTAAACAAGTTTGAAGGTGTATATATTTTGGTATCATAATGCTTCAATAGTGCATGTATGGGTAGAGATTGGTTTGAACACTCTATTTTGGTGCATCACCTCCTTAGATTAGAATAGGTAGATCTGATTCCATGCTCTCCTTCTCCCTTTTCATCTCTAAGAATAGTTAGGTGTGCCCTGATAATAAGAGGAAGCCGACCTTCTCTAAAGATTCAACCTCACAGTTCAAGTCCCATAGCTTGGAGGTTGTTTCCATGTTTCACAAGGTTGTCCTTAGGTAAGACTTTGGACAAGGGTGCAAACCTCTGTGAAAATAGGCATCATCAAATCATTTAGACTTCTTCCCCTTTTCAACCTTTTCCCTATATGCCTTAGTGGTGACTATAATGGGAACTAATTCCTCATGACTAGGCACGTGTACATTTTGAATCTTAAGAGCCACTTTGAATGTTCTTGAGCCAACTCTTTCACAGAGTTTAGATGTCCTGCCAATTCTTTAGCAACTACATCTATGCACCCACTTAGCGTCTGTAGCTCTATCACTCTATTTTGAACACCTGAAGCTATTCCTGATAGTTTACTTAAATACATGGAGAAGTTGTTCTTTATTATCTCCACTACAATAAGGGCTCTCCCTTGACCGCTAGTTTGTGGATCAGTGTGTAATCCTTTCATTAGTTCAAATGCCCTATCTTGAGTTCCTTTCACATTATCTCCTATTTCCTTGAGACCTTTTTTAGCATCTTGAATCTTCTCTAGCTTGAATTGCATGCCCTGGAGCCATTCAAATAGGGGTTTAGTTCCTTTCTTCAAAATTTTTACTTCAACCGCCTCCTTTGCTTTCATATGGATAATCATCTTTAGAAGAGAAATACACTCATCACATCTTACTTTTTTTGTGGTCAAAGTGTGTTGATTAGATAAGATATTATCTTTCTCAGTCTCCAATCGAAGAATAACATTCCCAATTTGATCAATCAGAGAAACTCCATCTGCATGGAGTTTATCAATCCACTCTTTCCCAATCTGACCAAAATGTTTATCTTTCTAAAACTATGAGATGAAAGCTTTCACTTCCTTTGCTATAGGATTTTCAGTAATAGGCACACCAAAAATGATTGCCAATGGAACAACTAGCTACCTGATGAATCTTTTGAGTTCTTCTATCTCAACTTTCATCTTAATCTTTGACAATTTGAGGCTTTCTAATTGACCTTCTATTATATCATTGCCTGATCTCCATAAGCCAACTTTTGTATCATGCCTGGCCTCTCCAAGATCAATTGAATGTAGAGTGAAGTCTTCAAGAGTCATATCCTCAATCCACCCTGCTTTATTTGGTTTTGCAATCTCCATAGTCAAATTTCTGGTCTCTAGATCCTGCCCAAGTATGGACAAAGTTTTCTACTTCTTAACTTTAACCATGGCTGACCTAGAGCATACCGCTTGAGACACAACATCCTTTGTAGGAACACTTTCATCTTTCCTCTTTCTTTTTCTTTCTAAGGTGTCTTCAAGCTAAGACTCTAGACCAATCGCCTTAGAATTCATTCCAAGTGACTCTATGCTAAACATTTTCTTCTTTATTGGAGTCATTGCTATTGTTGTTGCAGAGAAGGGGTTCTTCAGATCTTGAGAGAGGAGCCAAGATGAACCTGAGACATTCTCTTCTTCTTGAGTTCTCTTTGCAGCTTCATCAAAATTAGTGGACTTACTGTTGTTGCTCTTATCATCTCCAATTTCTACTATCTAGATGGGAGAACCAGTTGGTTTTAAAAGAGAAGCACTTGCAGATGGAGTAGGGTTATGATGAGGAGATGAAACTAGGGTAACTTTGGGAGATTCAATTGGGGTAGCATGTGGAGATGTAATTGGGGTGGAGTGAGGAGGTGAGGCTGGAGCACTAGTTCCATCTTTTAGCTCTTCTATCCATTTTTCTTCAGTACCAGCTTGAGCTCCAATCACTAGTAGAGAACCTCCTTGGCAAGTCAGAGCTATTGAAATATTCTTCTCTGGGGGTTGATCACCTCCTCTTACAGATTAAGCTAGCCCTTGAGTAGCCGAAGTTGTAACACTGGGTGTGGCACTTTGAGAGGAAGTGGGAGTAGCAGTGGCTGGAGAAGCTTGAGTAGTCTTGCTCTTACTTCAGCTCTTTTTTTCTATCCACTCAACCCATTTCCCAATTCTCTTGATAATCCGGGCCATCATAACATCAATATCTTCTTCTATATTTACACATGACTCAGAACTGATTGGAATTCTTCTCAATTTGGTCAAATATGTATTACTATACATATTTTGACCATCATCTTTGAGCCCTTCCACATCCAAGTTGATACCATAGGACTTGATTTGATTTATTGTAAGTCTAGCAAAGGCGTTGTCCTGGCTCTCTAGCTCATCTCTGCAATCAGCCCAATAATCTTCTATAGTAGTTACATGTTTGATGATGCTTTTGATTTGAAGCACATGTCTAGCATACCCATTTGGATCAAACATTGGCCTTACCACTTCATACTCCTCTAGTCTATATTTGTTCTCGAATGCTTTGAGCATGTTCTTTGCATCAAATCTGGATTCACAACTATAAGCTCCAACTTGTATGGGGAATTCATACCCCTTCTTTCTCAAGGTAGCACTAAACACATTTACTTGGATTGCTTTCCTAATGATCTCAGTGAGCACGATCATATCTTCTGGATATCTAGGCAGCTTCAGGGGAAATTTGTCAAACGCTACAAGATGCAAATAAGAAAAAGATGAGAATTGAATAAAATAACAGCCAAACTGGCTAATGATTGCCATTGCTTTTGGGTTGAACCTCCGCTCCGAACACCCTTGGAGTTCCCTATAGACTCTCAGAGTGAATGCATCATTAACTTAGATATACTCCTCATAGCTATTCTGTAACTACAAGCATGGATAAAAGTCATAGCTTTTTACATTTTTGGGAAAATTCTCTATTCTGGGAAGTCTCGACCACAATTGTAGGGAAGCCAACATATATATCAAGAAAGATGACATATAAAACATATTATAAAACTTGGCTGCACTAAGAGCCCTAGAAAAATGTTCACTAACTTCATACGCCTAGTCAACATACTATGTGTCTAAGCAGATAATTTGCACCATAAAGAAGCATTGTTCTATAAAATTGAGTGCTTCTATCTCACCTTTTAGTCGATGCAAGAGGACCAAAATATCCACAATTTTGGGCTTAAGATCCGTGCCAAACAAGGTTTTAGGGACCTTACTCTTTGCTCCCCTAGGCTTTTGGAACCAGGAATTCATGATCTCCTTCTGCCATACCATCTTCTTCAGGGAGAATTCAGACATGGCTCCCTTGCTTGTTAGCTCAGAGAACTCCTCTCATTCTGAAATCTATAGACAGTTCACCACCGCTTGCCTATCAATTGAAATCAATACCATTTGATCAGGCAATAGGATCTACTTGGTGTTTGGGTTGTAATGATTGATACATTCCATAATTAGATTTGGAGCTTGTACTGCTACAGGAAACCCGACTGCCTCCACCAGTCCACTTCCTTGGATTTTCTTTTTTATAGGGTGAATTGCCTCAATTCTCAACCTTCTCTGAAAATCTTGCATATCAATGAAACATAGTGAAGTATCAGAGATACTCTGCCATGTTGACTTGATTCCACCTAGCCCATCAAAACAAGAGAATCTTGATACCATCTTGCCTGATATGGAATGATAGAAATTCAAAAATTGTGATAATTAAAAAAAAGGAACCATAAACTTTGAATTTTTTTTAAAGCACTATTCAATATAATAGTATAACAATAAAGCAGTGATTTGAAATTTTGTTAGGTTCTTCTTTATATAAGAACCCTTAGTTTGCCCGTTAAATTCCACAATCTGTGCTAGATGAGTGAATTTAAGGATAAATCTGTTGGGTTAGTAAATGGAAGGGTTCTAACAGATTTCTCCTTGTTATTTCACTATTTCTGTTGGCCCAATGATAACTCTCCTTTATTACTGACTTACCTTTCTATTTTCACCCAGTTTCAAAAAAGCATGAACGGAGTACCCTCCGGAGAAAAATCCACTTGGCTAGATTCCTCTCAAAATATCCTTACAAATTTCACTAATTTGCTTCCATTTTTATCCCAAACACATCTTGTGATCAGTTCAAACACTTACCATGCTCGCAATAGTGATTTTTCATTAGAGGTGAAAAATTGGTCTCAAGGGTAGAAAACCCACAATGGAGAAGGCGATTTCCATTTTTCTGCTTAAGCTTTTGTTGTACCTTTTCTACCTTAAGCACTTTACTATAAGCCTTCAAAAAACATAAAAATGGTTGTGCAAGCAAAAAATGGGGGCCCACTAATAACTTTACCCTTCTATTTAGGCCTTTTTGGAAAACTTACTTCTTGGTTCGAAATCTGCCAAAGGAGAAGCTATTTCTAAATTTTTTGCTAGTGTTTATTCTAACCATCCTCATGAGTTCTGAGTGATTCCCACTATGAAAACATGATAATACTTGAATGATTCATCCATAATATGACTTACCTTTCCTTGTTTCAGCCTAAAAATAGTATTTTTATATCCTTGCGGAGTTTTGCCTTCGGGGTGCAAAAACCTGCTAAGGAGAAGATGAAACTTGATTTTTTGCTAGTTCAACTTCCTTTATACTCAGATCAAATGAGCTCAAAATAAATTCATCTGAGGTAGCATTATTCAAGAATCTCCATCGAGTAAGGATCTAGACTATCCACATGACTCATGACAGTAAGGAATACCCACCCGACTATATAATGCAAGAAAAAGGAAAAAGGATGGAAACTCAATGGAGAAACTTAACACTTGAGGAAGGAAGGATCAACTGACTAGATTGGCCTAAATAGAATATGAGTTAAATTCTCCACTTTGCAAAATTAGAACATGGTCAAAAGTGGGGCAACAGCTAGCTCTAACTGGGGACTTGGGTAGAGTATACCTAAGTGAGGAACTCAAAATCTCTGGTTTCGCAAAAGAAACTAAAAGGTGGCAACACAACAAAAATTAAAACAAAACAAAGCACAAGGAAAAGAGAACAAATGGAAAAAAACTAACTAAGGCACACACAAGACACTAAGTCTAACTATACTACACTACAAGGGTTACCTGTCTTCAATTTGAAACTTGATAGAGCTTCAAATCCTGACCATTGTAAGTTAGGGGAAGTACTTCACCATCCTCATAAGCTAATTTGAAAGAGTTACTCTCAAATGTTTGATGAATTCTGAATGGACCTTTCCGCAGAGCATCAAACTTCTTATGCATTCCTTTTGGAGCCTTTCTCTTGTCCCAAAGTAGCCCACTGTCTCCCACCATGAATTTCCATGGTCTTGTTCTCTTATCAAATAGTTCTTTCACTTGCATCTAATATTGTGTAATATGGTCTACAATTTCTCTACTTTCTTCTTCAAGTTTGCTCAGATATAGGATCCTCTTCTCCAGCTTGTCTTTATAGATATCGTCCTCAATTATCATTTTGAGCTTATTCATTGCTAACTCCAAAGGTAGAGGTTGATTGGCTTCAGTTCCATAAACCAGTTCAAAAGGGGATATACTGATTTCCCTTTTAGGTGTTACTCTATCTGCCCAGAGTGCCTCATGAAGTTTCTTGTGCGATGTTTTCTAATTAGCTGAAACTAATTTCTTTACAATATTAATTAAGTTCCTATTGCTAGATTCTACTTGGCCATTCCCTTGACTGAAATAATCATATGAATGACCAACGGTGATCCCATACCCAAAACAAAAATCAATAATTTCAATTGAAGAAAAATAAGATGCGTTATCCATCAGTAGTTTGATAGGAACACCAAACCTGACCAAAATGTTCTCTTTTATGAATCCACATACCACTTCAGAAGTAGTCTTCTTCATAGCTTTAGCTTCTACCCACTTAGTGAAGTAGTCAGTTGCTATTATTATATATTGATGACCAATACTAGATGTTGGATTAATAGGACCAATAAAATGAAGGCCCCATTGTTGAAAAGGCCCTTCTATGATAATAAGTCTCAATAATAGGGCAACTAGTTGGGGACGTCCATAGAGTATTTTTAACTTTCCACACCTTGCTACCCAAGCGTATGCATCTTTAAACATCCTGGGCTAGTAATAACATTGCCTTAGTATTTTAAATGCTATGACTGAGGAAGAGAAATGTCCACCACAAGCTTCATCATGGAATGTCTTCAACAACTTTTCTTGTTGTTGCTTATCTACACACCTAAGGAAAGTACCATAAATAGCTCTTTTGAAAAGTCTCTTTTGGAAAGTCTCTTTTGGAAAGTACCATAAATAGCTCTTTGGAAAGTACCATAAATACCATAAATAAAAACTTTTCTTGTTGTTGCTTATCAAGGTCTCTTCTTTGCTTTACATTTAGGCCCTCTGGACATTCACCATATGTTAAAAGGTATATGATGTTTTCAAACCATGGATCATGGAGACTTACAACTAACACCAATTGTTTCTCACTCAGTTCTTATGACTCTCCAGTGATTTTTTTCTCTACAATTTCTTTACATAAAGCATTGCCTCTTATCAACTTTGTAGGTTAAATCTCAATATCATATTCTTGTATCTTTGCTACTCATGCTCATCTGACATTGCAACCTACTTCCTATTGTGTTAGTACACTTTTTACTACTATGTTTGGGACAAAGACGACAGAGTGTGAATGTAATAAATAAAACTAGAAATTCTTAAGTGCCCTGACTACTGCATAAGCATGCTTCTCAATTTGTGAATACTTTAGTTCATGATTTTTCAAAGGTATAATCATAAAAGCTATAGTATCTTGTAACCCTTCATCATTATCTTGCATTAATATTGTAGATAAAGTATGCTTAGAAGCATAACAATAAATAAATAAATCTCATTTATAATTTAGATGACTCAAAATTGGGGAATGGGCAATAGTAGTTTTTATATCTTGAAAAGCTTGCTTTCCCACCTCATTCCATTTAAAATTTGAATTTCCTTTCATCATGTCCACTATAAGTTTAGTAGTTTCTGCAAAATTAGGCACAAATCTTCTGAGAGAATTTACCTGTCCAAAGAAAGACTTAACCCCTATTTTTTTTGAGGGTAGACTTAATCTTTGAATAGCCTCTACTCTTTTAGGGTCAATTCTAATGCCTTCTTGGGACACTATATGACCCAAAAGCTTTCCTTCTATCACACAAAATATTGACTTCTTTGGGTTAAGAGATATTCCATGCTCTCTGCACCTCTGTAGTACTTTCCTTAAATCTTCCATATGATCTTTTCTTTTACTTGAGAACACAGTGAGGTCATCCAGATATATGACTATGATTCAATCTTTCAAATCAGCAAATGTCTTACTCATACACCTTTGGAATGTAGCACCAGCATTAATAAGCCCAAAAGGCATTCTATGATATGCAAATATACCACAAGGGGTAGTGAATGTTGTCTTATGTTGATCTTTCTCTTCCACTTCAACTTGATTGTAACTTGAGAATCCATTGAGCATAGACATCATTTCAGATCCCACTACTATTTGCAGTAAGTAATCCATATTGGGGAGAGAGAAGTTATCATTTAGAGATGCTTGGTTCAAATTATAGAAATCAACACAGATCCTTATCTCTCCATTATTTTTTTTGACAGGTGCTATATTGGCTACCTAGGTGGAGTGGTGAATGGGATAAATTATCCTGTCATTCAACATCTTATCTACCTCCCAAAAAATGGCATCTGCAACCTTAGGATTATAATTCCTCTATTTTTCCTGGAAAGGGATTGCATCAGGTTTAAGCAAAATTTGATGTTTTTCCTTCCCATCTCTATAGCTTTTCAAATCTTCATAACTCCAAGAAAAAACATCTCTATACTCCATAAATAGATTCTTTGCGGCCTCTTTTTCTTCAGGTGAACAACACTTCCCTATGTTAATTATTTTGGGATTATGAATATCTCCAATGTTAACTCCTTCATATTCACCTATGGTAAGTCCCTTTTCCACTCTCTTTTTCTTTATATAAGCATCATGTCTATTGAACAATTTTTTTAAGGCCACAAAATATGGAGGAATGGTGTTACCCTTCAGCGAGACTTCTCCATTTTGACCCTATTTCTCAATTACATTAGAGCTTTCATGATCACTTCTACTGGACTCATGTTCAAAACTAGACTTGTCATTCTCTAAAAACATCTACAAACTCTTCTCATCACTGAAGACTTGCCAAGATTCTGTGTTATCTAGCACAACATATCAATATACAATTTTGATCTCGTACTTCTTATCTTTGAAATCTGGATGAGGGAGCAATAAAAAGGCAAAAAATTCTAAGGAGTCGGCTTTGGTATTCATCTCCCTTGGAATTGCTTCAATAGAAAAAGCATCTAGACCTTCAATCTCATCCCAGACTCTATTCCTATAATTCTTAAGCTTATGGTTTTTAACAAAATATTTCCCTTTTACTTGCTTTACAATAAGCTTGACATCACCTTGAGCTTTTAAAATCTTTATCCCTCTTTTCTTTGCTAACATTATTCCCAGTAATAAAGCCTCATATTTTGCAATATTATTCATATTCCCAAATTCCAATTTGAAAGCCATAGGTTCAAGTTCTCCTTCTGGGGATATCAATACTACACCTACTCCAAATCTTGAAGAGGTGCAACTTTCATCAAATTCAAGCATCCATATGCCTGGTACATCTTTGTTTTCATTGATAATTTTATCACCTGGATTTTTATCTATTTGTTCATTTATACCTTCTTTAGTAAAAAACATATAGTTATCAAATTCCAGTTCTTGATATAGAATTTGAGCTTTGGGATCATTTGATTTCAAAAATATGAACTTTTCTTTTTCTTCGAGTTCTAATATGACCTTCTTATTCCCAATAGGTATCGCTGCTTGAGACCAATCTAGTTTTGTTTCTCCTCCCAAGTCTCGACAAAAACTTCTACTTAATAGAAGTCCATAACTTGTTGGAATATCAGCTACCAAGATAGTCAATAGGATTTTCTTTTCCAAATGTGAAGCTAAGGCTACTTGAGTGTCTTTGATCTATCCAAGTAAAGGGACTTGTTTGGCATCCATAGAATAACATCTCCTATGCACTTTAGTAAGGTTGAGCCCCAAGGCTTTAGCTATGAAATATGGCATAATATTATCTGATGCATCTGAATCTATTATGCAATTACAAAGTTTACATCCATTGATGTATAATGAAATATAAAAAGGTTCGAGCTTCTATCTAGGGAAGGTTGCTAAAATAGTAGAATCTTCTTGATTAAACAAGCCAGATGTTAAAGTTTCATTTTCAATTTCAATAGTCACATTATGATTCAAGTCTAAGATACCCCCTTTACATCTATCCACTAATCTCTTTAACTCAAAAGGATGTGACTTTAAATAATCAATAGTGGAAATTTGAACTTTTGACTCTTCACAAAATTTAAAAAAATCAAAAGAAGTCTTGTCCTTAACCATTTGTGAAGTGGATGTTTCTTGATCAGTATGTACCTTACTCATAGAAGGGTTGGAGTCATCTCTATGAGTATGACTAGAGGCTTGACTCTTCATCCTTTGTCCATGGGTAAGTACTGTGTATGAAGTTCCGTCAATGGTTGTGTAACACTCACCTTTTGATTCAGAATCTAATTCATATTCCAAAAATAAATTTCCAAAGCTGCCATTTGAACAAGAATCGGGTTCTGAACACGGAGCTGCAATATTTAGCTCATTAATAGATAACAACTGCATCATACAAATAGTCTTCAGACAATTCTCACTATCATGATCTATGGTCAAATGAAAGATGCACATATTTCTTTTTTTTGATGCTGCTTCGATTTGCAACCTAGGTTGTGAACTTGTAAGTTGCAAGAATCTACTTTCATTGCTTCTTCCTGGTGAGTTTTGGTAATTCCACTGGTAAGAGCTATTGAATTCGGGTAATTTCTTTTTCATTGGTACTAGTTCATTAGACAACTTCTGAATCATCTCTTCTGATGATGTGGTATTACTAGAACTCCCCTTTGTTTGAAGTTCTTATTTCCATTTTCTCATGGAAATTAAATCATCCTCACATTTAATAGCTTTCTTTTTTACATTAGCTAGATTAGTGGGGCATGCTCTTCTCACATCATAATTAATATCTGGAGGCATAGCACTAATAAAGAAAGTTTTTAGATTGCCAGGTGTGGGTCTATCAATAGTAGGAATTCTACTATTAATCTTATTGAAATTGGCATGAAATTCCTCATGCTCATAGTTGGTTTCTTCTTAATTGAAGTCAATTGTGTTAGCAAGGCATGTTCATCCTCTGTAGTTTTGCATTTGGCCTCAAATTTAGTTCTCATTATGTCCCAATCAGTTATTGAGCTGTCAGGTAAATGGTAAAACCAATATGTTGTGCTATCTATAAGGGTCTCTACAAACAATCTTATAGCAAAATCTTCATGTCCCACCCCTAATATATGAGTAGCCACAAAGAAGGCTTTAATGTGTTCATCTATAGTGACTTTCCCATCACCTAAGAATTTAGGGAAATTCTTCCTTGAACCAGCTAGGAGTATATGATAAGCATTTCATGCTAACGGCCCTGTTGCCATGACCCATGGAGCAACCATGATTTTTATAGCAGTATATGGCAAAAAATTAACCACTGGAGGGGCAACAACTCTGTGAAGTGCTAACAACTAACAAGTGGAATGCAAAGTGTTGGCATCCTAATTTCTAACTGGGGAAGGGGGTCTACTCTGACTTTTACCTTCATCTTTCCACTTTGGAATGTCTAAAATAGGAAAGCCAAGCTCTACTAGTTTATCAAAGGTGGAATCATGCCCACCTTGTTCCTTGGTACTTCTAAGGAACCTAAACTATTCCAAGATGCTAGGTCTAGTTTAACTCTAAGCTTACTGTCTTAATTTTCTTTCTATTCTTTGGATATCTCTCCTTTGAACAGCTCTTTCAAGGCTTCAGCTCTTCTTTCTTCTTCCTCTAATACCTAGCTAGCATTCCGATAATGTTCAGTGTTGCTTCTATGCCTCCAAAAAAATGTGTTAAGGGATGAAATTATATCCTCTTGGTTGTCTTGAAAACCAAGGTTAGGTTGGAGCATTGGGATTATGTTTTCATGAGGCAGTACTATTTTTCCTCATGACATAGGCTTTTTGATCAAGCAACTGTTCGTCTCCCTAGCAGAGTCACCAAAAATCTATTGCTAAACAAATTTTTTCTTTTATATTATTATTCTTTATTACCCAATTAAGAAAAATATCTGATCACAAACAATTGGAAAGCCTCTTGTGAATAGTTTAGCTTTCCTCTAAATTGATAGGTACAGCTCCCTAAAACAAATTTGCAATGAATTTTCTTTTCTTCATAAAGTACTTTGTGGTATGTTCTTAACCTGAGAACAGTAGAGGAATAACCAAGTTAGACCTAAATTAAATCCAACTCAGGTAGATAATAACTTCTCAATACTAAAATAGATTCATGTGCCCACACATCTTATGAATCCATAATTCTATTTGCATAATCAACTGATGCTAAACTAAGTCAAACTCAAATCTGAATTACAACTGATGAATCATAAAAACTAACAAAATCCTTTCATCAGATGAATTATAACAATACCTATTACATTCATTTGTATTCTAGAAAATAGGGGAAATGAAGCTTTGTTCTTCCTTAGTTCTCTATAATACAGAAAGGAAATACTCACTAATCACAATATGTACTTGAAAGGAAAATGATTGAAACTAAAATACCATTCAATTGTCTTTGCAAAAAATAGTACTTCACACCAAAAAAATTTTGACCTTTCACTAATCATTCAACTTCATACATATAGATTTTGACAGATGACCGCTACAATAGGAAACTAAATCAGTTCATCTTATAAGGAGACAAATGGAAAGATGCCAGTTTTTCATATTACAAAATTTACAAAATTGATAGAAGCCACAAAACAAGGTGAAAAGGAGGCATCATCAAATCATTTAGACCTCTTCCCCTTTTCAACTTTTTCCCTAACTGCCTTAGCGGTGACTATAATGGGAACTAATTCCTCATGACTAGGCACGTGTACATTTGTGAATCTTAAGAGCTATTTTTGAATGTTCTCGAGCCAACTCTTTCATAGAGTTTAGATGTCCTATCAATTCTTCAACAGCTACATGTATGCATCCACCTATTGTCTATAGCTCTATCACTTTATTTTGAATGCCTGAAGCTATTCCTGACAAGTTACTTAAATACATGGAGAAGTTTTTCTTCATTATCTCCACTACAATAAGGGCTCTCCCTTGCCTGCTAGTTTGTGGATCAATGTGTAATCCTTTCATTAGTTCAAATGCCCTATCTTGAGTTCATTTCACTTTATCTCCTATTTCCTTGAGTCCTTTTTTAGCTTCTTGAATCATCAATAGCTTGAATTGCATACCCTGGAGCCATTCAAACAGGGATTCAGTTCCTTTCTTCAAAATTTTTACTTCAACCACCTCCTTTGCTTTCATCTAGATAATCATCTTTAGAAGAGAAATACACTCATCACATCTTTCTTTTTCCACTGTCAAAGTGTATTGATTAGACAAGATATTATCTTTCTCAATCTCCAATCAAAGGATAACATTCCCAATTTGATCAATTACAGCAACTCCATCTGCATGGATTTTATCAATCCACTCTTTCCCAATCTGACCAAAATGTCTATCTTTTTGAAGCTGTAAGATGAAAGCTTGCACTTCCTATGCTATAGGATTTTTAGTAGTAGGCACACCAGTAATGGTTGCCAATGGAACAACTAGCTGCCTAATGAATCTTTTGATTTCTTCTATCTTAGCTTTCATCTTAATCTTTGACAATTTGAGGCTTTCTAACTGACCTTCTATTATCTCATTTCCTGATCTCCATAAGCCAACTTTTGTATCATGCCTAGCCTCTCCAAGATCAATTAAATGCAGAGTGAAGTCTTCAGGAGTCATATCCTCAATCCACCCTGCTTTATTTGGTTTTGCAATCTCCATAGTCAAATGTCCAGTCTCTAGATCCTACCCAAGTATGGACAAAGTTTTTTGCTTCTTAACTTTAACGATGGACAACCCAGAGCATACTGCTTGAGAAACAAAATCCTTTTTAGGAATACTTTCATCTTTCCTCTTTCTTTTTCTTTCTAAGGTGTCTTCAAGCCAAGACTATGTACCAATCACCTTAGAAGCCATTCCAAGTGACTCTATGCTGAACATTTTCTTCTTTACTAGACTCATTGCTACTGTTGTTGCAAAGAAGGGGTTCTTTAGTTGAGAGAGGAGCTGAGATGAACCTGAGACATTCTCTTCTTCTTGAATTCTCTTTGTAGCTTCATTGGATTCAATGGACTCATTGCTGGTGCTCTTATCATCTCCAATTTCTACTATCTAGATGGGAGAACTAGTTGGCTTTAAAAGAGAAGCATGTGTAGATGGAGTAGGGCTATGATGAGGAGATGAAACTGGGGTAACTCAAGGAGATGGAATTGGGGTAGCATTTGGAGATGGAATTGGGGTAGCATGTGGAGATGGAATTGGGGTGGTGTGAGGAGGCAAGGCTGGAGTGGTGGTTCTATCTTTTGGCTCTTCTATCCCTTTTTCTTCAATACTAGCTTGAGCTCCAATCACTGGTAGAGAACCTCCTTGGCAAGTCGGAGCTATTGAAACATTCTTCTCTAGGGGTTGATCACCTCCTCCTATAGATTGAGCTAGCCCTTGAGTAGTCGAAGTTGTAACACTAGGTGTGGCGCTTTGAGAGGAAGTGGGAATAGTAGTGGCTGGAGAAGCTTGAGTAGTCTTGCTCTTGCTCTGGCTCTTTTTTGCTATCCACTCAACCCATTTCCTAGTTCTCTTGATGATATGGGCCATCATAACATCAATATCTTCTTCTATATTTTCACATGGCTCAGAGCTAATTGGAATGCTTCTCAATTTGGTCAAATATGTACTACTATACATATTTTAACCATCATCATCTAGCCCTTCCACATCCAACTTGATACCATAGGACTTGATTTGATTTATTGTAAGTCTAACAAAGGTGTTGCTTTGGCTCTCTAGCTCATCTTTGCAATCAGCCTAGTAATCTTCTATAGTAGTTACATGTTTGATGATGCTTTTGATTTGAAGCACATCTCTAGCATACCCATTTGGATCAAACATGGGCCTTACCACTTCATACTCCTCCAGTCTGTATTTGTTCTCGAGTGCTTTGAGTATGTTCTTTGCATCAGATCTAGATTCACAACTATAAGCTCCAACTTGTATGGGGAATTCATACCCCTTCTTTCTCAAACTAGCACTTAGCACATTTACTTGGATTGCTTGCCTAACGATCTCAATGAGCATGATCATATCATCCAGATATCTAGGCAGCTTCAGGGGAAATCCGTCAAACATTGCAAGATGCAAATAAGAAAAAGATGAGAATTGAATAAAATAATAGCCAAACTGGTTAATGACTACCATTTCTTGTGGGTTGAACCTCCACTTTGGACAACCTTGGAGTTCCTTGCAGATTCTCATAGTGACTGCATCATTAACTCAGATATACTCTGCATAGCTATTCTATAACTACAAGCATGGATAAAACTCATAGCTTTTTATAGTTTTGGGAAAATTCTCTATTCTAGGAAGTCCTAGCCACAATTGTAAGGAAGCCAACATATATATCAAGAAAGATGACATATAAATTTTTTTATAAAACTTGGCTGCATTGAGAGCCCTAGAAAGATGTTCACTAACTTCAAATGCCTAGTCAACATACTGTGTGTCTAAGTAGATAATTTGCACCATAAAGAAGTATTGTTCTATAAAATTGAGTGCTTCTACCTTACCTTTTAGTCGATGCAAGAGGACCAAAATATCCACAATTTTGGGCTTAAGATCCATGCCAAATAGAGTTTTAGGGACCTTTCTCTTTGCTCCCCTAGGCTTTTGGAACCAAGAATTCATGATCTCCTTCCACCATACCATCTTCTTTAGGGAGAATTCAGACATGGCTCCTCTAATTGTTAGCTTAGAGAACTCCTCTCATTCTATAATCCACAGACAGTTCACCACTACTTGCCTATCAATTGAAATCAATACCATTTGATCAGGCAATAAGATCTGCTTGGTGTCTAGGTTGTAATGATTGATAGATTCCAAAATTAGCTCTGGAGCTTGTACTATGACAGGAAATCTGACTACCTCCACCAGTCCACTTCCTTGGAGTTTCTCTATTATAGGGTGAATCAGCTTAGTTCTCAACCTTTTCTAAAAATCTTGCATATCAAAGAAATGTAGTGAAGTATCAGAGATACTATGCCATGTTGACTTGATTCCCCCCAGCCCATCAAAACAAGATAATCTTAATGCCATCTTTCCTGATATGGAATGATAGAAATTCAACAATTGTGATAATGTAAAAAAATGAACCATAAACGTTGAAGTTTTTCAGAAGCACTATTCAATATAATAGTATAATAGTAAAGCATTAATTTGAAATTCTATTAGGTTCTTCTTTATATAAGAACCCTTAATCTAACCGTCGAATTCCACAATCTACGCCACATGAGCCAATTTAAGGATAAATCCATTGGGTTAGTAAATGTAAGGGTTCTAAAAGATTTCTCCTTGTCATTTCACTTTTTTCATTGGCCCAATGGAAACTCTCATTTATTACTGACTTACCTTTTCATTTTCACCCAATTTTGGAAAAGCAAGAACGAAATACCCTCTAGAGAAAAACCTGCTTGGATAGATTCCACTCAAAATATCCTTAAAAATTTCACTAATTTCTTCCATTTTTGTCCCAAACACATCTTGTGATCAATTCAAATGCTTACCATGCTCGCAGTAGTGATTTTTTATTATATGCAAAAAATTGGTCTGGAGGGTAGAAAACTCGCAATGGAGAAGGCGATTTCCATTTTTCCACTCAAGCTTTTGTTTTACCTTTTCTACCTTAAGCACTTTACTATAAGCCTTCAAAAAACATGAAAAGCTTCACAAGAAAAAAATGGGGGCCCACTAATAACTTTACCCTTCTATTTAGGCCTTTTCAAAAAGCTTACTTCTTGGTTCGAAATCCACCAAAGGAGAAGCTATTTTTGGATTTTCCACCAGTGTTTATTTTGATCATCCTCATGAGTTCTGAGCGATTCCCACTATGAAAACATGATATTACTTGAATGATTCATCCATAATATGGCTTAACTTTCCTTGTTTTTGCCTACAAATAGTATTTTTATATCCTTGCAGAGTTTTGCCTTCGGGGTGCGAAAACCCACTAAGGAGAAGATGAAACTTGATTTTCCGCTCGTTCAACTTCCTTTATACTTGGATCAAATGAGCTGCAAATAAATTTATCTGAGGCATAATTATTCAAGAATCTCCATCGAGTAAGGATCTAGACTACCCACATGACTCATGACAGTAAGGAATACCCACCCGGCTATATAATCCGAGAAAAAGGAAAAAGGATGGAAACTCAATGCAGAAACTTAACACTTGAGGAAGGAAGAACCAACTGACTAGACCCGCCTAAACACAATACAAGTTAAATCCTCCACTTTGCAAAATTGGAACATGGTAAAAAGTGGGGCAACAATATTCAAATGCAAACTAGGCCTCCTATCGTTGTTTGACACTCAAGCAAAACTATAGAACTGAACACTACTCAAAATAAAACTTTGCAAAATGATGATTTATTATTATAGGATGCATGGAAATGTTCAATGCAAGGTGTTAGAAACTCAAAATGCCCTATATAACTTAAAATGGCAGCCAGGTACATAAGCAAGAAAATTTTCTTATAGGGCTCAAAAATTTTGAATGGTACTCAAAATGGGAATGCAATTTTGTGTCCCATCAAGGGTAAAGGCCAAACACATCCATCCTATCATAGAGAAGCTTTGAGGATGTGATTTAGTTGAAGCCACTAGTTTCCTAGTTGCAATTCAAGCCCTAGATCTCATCTATGAATGTATCCACCATTACAATATGGAAACCAAGCTGGTAGTTCTACCCGATGACACTATATTGATTTCTATCAATAGACAAATGGTGATGAATTGCCTTCATGTACTAGAATAGGAGGATTTTTCTTATCTTAGTGTCAATGGGGCTATTTTAGAATTCTTAGTGAAGAAGGTGATCTTGAGGAAAGACATTATGCAGACATGGTTCCACAAGCCATGAAGCAATAGGGAAAAGTCAACAAAAATTTGTTTAGAACCAACCTCAAGCTAAATATAAATGATAGTTTGGTTATTTTACATAGATTGAGAGGCGAAATAGAAGCCCTAAATTTTGTTGAACAATACTTCTTTGTGGTTCAAATTATATGTTTAGATGCATAGTATTTTGATTGGATGCAAGAGGTAAGAGAGATTGTTCAATGCCCTCCAAGTAGCCAAGTTTTACAATTCATTTTATATGTCCTCATTCTTGATTTATATTCTAGCATCTCTATAATTATGATTTGGTCTCCCATGCCTAAAGGATTTCCTAGATGATGTCAAGTCCTATGAATTTTATCTATTTCTTTAGTTGTAGATTAGTTATTTAAATTATGTAAAAGTGAATGAAACATTTAGTATGAGAATGTGTAGGGAGTTACAAGAAAGTCTAGAAAGGAGATTCTCCCCTGAAGCCATGGCTACCATTAGTGAATTTAGTAGGCATTTTATCCAATTTTCATTTTTTTCTTACCTAGATCTTGTAGTTTTCAATAGTTTTTCTCTAAAGCAAGCCACATATTGAAATGATATGATAGTTTTGGTAGAGGTCATTTGATAAGCTCTATAGCTAAACCTCCTGAGTGGAAGTCTGAGGAAGAAAGCATATGAGTTCTCTATGAAAGTTGGAGCATTTAGTTGTGACACCCAATCTAATGCTAAGAATATGATGAAGGTTTTTGAGAAGAAGTACTAGCTAAATATGTATGAGGTCCTAAGACCTATGTTCAACCACAATGGATATGCTATAGATGTCTTGTAGATTGGGAGTGCAATAAAGCATGTCAACACAATCGAAGACTATTGGGCCAATCACAAAGATTAATTTGAAAGTCATGATCATGCTTTTGCAAGATTGATAGTAGATCAAGTCAAGCTATATAGAGTAAATATATATGTGGATGGGGTTGAGGTTGATGGTCAGAATATGTATAGCATGACTTACTTGATCAAGTTAAGGAACACTCCTATAAGTTTTTAACCATTTAGAGATGTCATAGAAGACCTAGACATTATGATGAAAAGAATATACAAGAGGACCGAGAAGTGGGTTGAGTGGACCAAGAGATGATAAAGTAGAAGCAAAGGTGTATCTTCTTAGCCTTCCCCAAATGTAGCACCAACTTCATCTTACCTAGGCAGAACTTTAGGAACAATTATACCTTTCACTCAAGGACCCACTCAACCAACCAATGGAGGTGATCAACCTCCTAACAAGAACATCCCACTAGATAAAACTTGTTAGGATGGTTTAGTACCAATGATTTGGATACTAATAGAAGTTGAAAAGAAGAATAAAAAAGAATTGAAAAACACTACAGTTCCAATGGCTCTGTAGTCCCAAAGAAATCCAATCCCATCAATAAGCCTAACACTACTCTTACCAAGTAGTCTTCAAATACAACTGGTTGATCTTGGAGATGGTGGGAGGAATGAAGGTGAATCCATAGATTCTGATGAAGTAGTGAAGAAAAATTTTGAAGAAAATAAGATTCTTGAAGCTCCAAATTTTATTTCCCCTATTCTAGGAAACCATTTCTCCTTATCTTTGAAGGTCTTGACTTCTACTAGGAGAAAGATGTTTAGTTTGGATATACTAGAATACACCCAAAGTAATCACCCCTGAGTCATGGCTCAAGAATAATTTGGATAGAAATACAACAAAGATAGAAGATGGGGCTCTAAACAAAGAGACTCTATCTTGATCCATCCACTCTAGGTTGACAGTGAGCAAAGTGAAGAAGTAGAAAACTTTTTGTATTCTTGGTTGAGATTCACACATGGTACACCTAACTATGGAGATCACCAAGCCTGCCAAAGAAGGTAGGATTGAAGATCTAACTACAACTAACTTCACATTATAGTCTCTAGACCTAAGAGAGGTTAGGCATGACACCAAAGTGGGCTTATGGAAAGAAACTAATTAAGTGATAGAAGAAGAACTTGAAGGCAAGCATTTCAAGAATACCACCTACCAATGATCCTACAACTACAAATATTCAAGCCATTATCTCTTAGTTACAAGAGGACACACATTTTGGGAAAATTGGTAGGAGTTGTAGTGAAGAACTCAAGTCTAAAGGGCTTGTAGATATAGAAACATTAGGCAATGTGCTTGATGAAGGGTGCTCCCCTTAATACCATAACCATAATAGAAATAAAGAAACAATAGAAAATGCAAGAACAAAATATGGACTTCTTATTTGCACTGCAAATGTGCTATTATAGAATTCACAAGTACAATATGCTAACCTACATGGGCACTTTCATTACACTAATCTACAAGAAAAGCTACAAACTATCACCCAGATTTGTCCTAGACAATGTTTGGGCCTTTCTTAAATATGCAATTTTATGCCGACCAGGAAGGTTCTAGACAATGAAACTTAATACCTAGGGCCGATAGAACATAAAAATACATATAGAGTTAGCCAAATGCATCTTTGACAATTATTTTAGATATTTCAGGTAGCCCAACTTTGAAAGGCCATAACTCATGAATTGTTTCTCTATTTGGCTATCATAACCACTTTTTGGAAATGCCAGCTCGTAATCTATAGGCTTAGAACTACACTGGTGCCCTTTCGTCAAGTTTTCAGACCTCATCCAAGCAATCTAAAGCCTCCAACAATGAGCTTAAAGATTTTTCTACAAATTTTTCCATTGAAAATCTACAATAATTTCTCTGATATTATGCTTGAGAAATGAGATTTTTACAACTCTAAAATGAACCTTCCTGTAGAAAATGAGAACATTCTAAGCTTGTATGACAAACTAAAAATAGCACATTCCCCTAAATAGTAACCACCTTGTCTACTAGTCCTTATTAAAATAGAAAAGACTGAAATAAAAATATTTTTGGGTGATGCAAGATTGCTCTTACACCCAGGATGTTCCTACATTAGACACTCGGGGTAATTTGAGAAGTGACTCTGTCACGTCTTAGGTGTTGAGAGGAAAACCAAGATGGTTAAACTCCTCCCTTGCTAGCCATGATGAATCCACTACTAGCCTCCCTTTCCATTTGACTAGATATTCCTCAAAAGTTATGTTCCTTGTACTTTTTCCAACATGACTGTGCAGTATCTCCTCAATCTCCTTTGTAGTCAAACTAGTTGCTAGAATACTCCACTATGCTTCTGCAACTTCATCTCCATCACCTTCTTCATCGTACTCTATCAAATTTGAAAAGTTAAACACTTGTGAAATATTCAATTCAGCAGGTAACTCCACTTCATAAGCATTTCTAGAATCATGCCTGTTCATTATCTTGTACGGTCAAAACTTTTTCATCTTCAACTTATTATATGTACCCACTAGAAAATGCTCCTTTCTTAAATGAACCATGACTTCATCTTCAATCTAAAACTCCTTATACCTCCTTTTCACATCTACCTTATCCTTATACTATGTATTCATCGTTATGATGCGCTTTGTCACCTACTCATGGATGTTCTTCAAATGTTCAACAAACTCTTCTACTTTAGCACTACTTATTTCTCCTTTATCCAACTGCCTCAATTCAAAAACATTTCTTAGAATGGTGATTTACTAGTACTCCTATTGACAAAATTATTATATGCTAATTTTGCCTATGGTAAAATCATATCCCATCCTTTTGGCTTGTCTCCAACCAAACATCTCAACAAGTTTCCCAAATTGTGATTCATGACTTTTGATTGTCCATTAGTTTATGGATGATGTGATGAACTAAACTTCAAATTTATCTTCAACTTCTTCCATAATGTACACCAGAAATACCCAAAAAATTTGAAACTATACTCTTTGGTAGACCATGTAGTTTCACCACTTCTCTAAAAAATAACTTTGCCACATGAACAACATCACTAGTCTTCTTAGAAGGACTAAAATGTGCCATCTTTGAAAACCTATCAACCACTGCAAAAATAGAATAATGCCCGTGCTATGTCCTCTGTAATCCAAAGAAAAATCCATGTTGACATCCTCCCATGGCTTCTTTGGTATAGGTAATGGCTAATAGAATGTTGTATTCTACTTCACTCCTTTCACCATCTAACATACTCTACAACTCTCTACAAACTTCTTCACATCTTGTTGCAACTATGGCCAGTAATAATTCTCAACAACTAAAGAAGTGGTTTTATCTCTGCCAAAATGTCCAGCCAATCCTCCACTATTCTTCTCCTTGATGAGATTCACTCTTATTGAACTTATGGGAATGAATAATTGGATTCCTTTGAACAACATACTATCTTGGATCATAAAATCTAACCACGTTGTCCTATCAAGTGTAATAGTTTCTATACAAGCCTTCTATGCTTCACCAAAATCAAGATCATCTAGACACAAAGTACTGAGTTCCTTGAACCCAACCACCTCTATCTACATTTTTGTCAACAATATTTTCCTTCTACTAAGAACATCTACAACTTTTTTAGACTTCCTACTCCTATGTTTCAAAACAAATGTATCACTCTACAAAAACTCAACCTACTTCAAATGCCTTTGGTTCAATTTTCCTTGACTATTCAAATACTGGAAAGCTTGATGATCAGTATACAAAAAAAACTCCTTAAGAAGAAGATATTGTCTCCACTTCTTCAATGCTTGAGCTATAGCACAAAATTCTTGATCATATATAGAGTATTTCCTTTTTGCATCATTCAATTTCTCACTAAAATAAGTAACATGTCTACCTTCTTGGTTCAAAACAACTATTACAGTACCACTAGCACCATAGTCTACTTGAAGCACCTTGTTAAAATTGGGAAGTGCTAAAACAAGTTGTTTAGTAACCTTCTATTTCAATAGATTAAAAATTTATCTACTTCTATAGTCCACTTAAATTCTTTCCTATCCCCTCTCATTGTTTTATTCAAGGGTCCACAAATACTACTAAATCCTCTTATGAAGTTTCTATAAAAACTAGCTAGTCAATGAAAAGATTTTAGCTCTATCACACTCCTTTGAGTAGGCCATTCAAGGATAGCCTTTACTTTTTCTAGGTCCATTTTTAGACTTTTTGCTAAAACTACAAATCTAAGGTACACCAACTCCTTTATAAAGCTGCACTTCTTCAGGGTTATCAACAACTTTTCCTCCCTCAACTTATCAAACACCTTCCGAATATGGATCAAATTCTCCTTAAATGTCTTACTAAAGGTCAAAATATCATCTAGGTAAAGAATGACAAAATTATCCAGAAACTTCTTTAGTACCCCATTCATGAGCCTCATGAAAGTGCTTGGTGCATTTATTAACCCAAAAGACATGACTAACCACTCATACAGTCCTTCCCTTGTCTTGAAAGTAGTCTTCCACTCATCACCTTCTCTGATATGAATCTAATGGTACCCACTCTTCACATCTACCTTTGTGAAATACCCATCCCACTCAAACAATCCATAATATCATCCATCCTTGTCAATGGAAATCTATACTTGATTGTGATCTTGTTGATAGTACAAGAATCTGTGCACATCCTCCATTCTCCATTCTTCTTTGGTGCTAATACAATTGGTACAAAACATGAACTTGGACTCTCTCAAATCAACCCCTTCTACAACAACTCATGAACTTGTCTATTCAACTCTTCACTTTCTACTAGTGTCATTCTATGTGCAACCTTGTTTTGAAAACTGGATCCTGGAACCAAATCCATCTTGTGATTGATCTTCCTCATTGGGGCAATCCATTAGGTACATTATCTAATACAATATTAGAAAACTCTCCCAACAGATTTGCAACTTCTATAGGTACCTCCTCTATTTTTTCTTTACTATCTTTTGGAATTATAGAAAAACACACATGCTTACACTTCATACCTTTGAGAAACTTTTTTCCATCAACAAAAAATATTCTGGAAGCATTACATACCTTTTCTTCTTTATCCTTCAATGGTTTCAACTTATTTTTTACTCCATCCTTGGTCAGAGTGTAGGTATTTTCTCGCCCATCATGTACAACATGCCTATCAAACTACCACAGCCTACCCAACAACATATGACATGTCCATAGGTATAATATCACATAGTAATACACCCTGGTAGCTTCCAATCTTGAACTTCATGGAGCACTGCTCATTAACCATGACCTTGTGGTCATCTTGCACCCAAGCAATATAGTATGAATGTGGATGTTTCTATCTCTTCAGGATCAACTTGGTGACCATCATTTTTGAGACTAGATTTTTATTACTTCCACCATAAATGATCACATCACAACACTTATATTCACATCTTGCACCTTGTGCAAAACAAACTCCTTCTTTGATCGGGTTCATTCTCACCACTCAATATGACTCTTTTGTTAACTAGGACTTCTCCTCTTTCAACATCTTCAAAATGTGAGGATCTAGCATCTTCATTAACATGTAAAACTTTGGCTTGGCCTTTTTTTCTTTGATCTATCCTCCCGTAGCACTAGGTACATTCAAATTCTCTATGCCCTTCTTCTCCATAGTGAAAATATTTCGTATGGAAGCCTCCTCTTCTAGATCCTTGTCCTCTACCTCTTCCTCCCCGATCTCTAATGTTCTGATCATGGAAATGATTGGAATTGTTTCCCCTCTAGTTCTAACTACTACTTCTAACCTCATCCTTGTTCTTCTAATCATCATTGTGACTTCCATAAGATCATCTGCCAGATCTTCCACTGCAACCTCTTCCACTATTCTTATTGTCAAACTTCTTGCTTAGTTTCTCTCGACTCTTAGGGAAAACTAGTATGCCTCCTCAAAACTATTTATTCAAACTAGACTCAGCTTGTATTGAATACTTGGCCTTGACCCATTAAGATAATGGGAGACTTTCTCCTTATTAGCTTCTACATGGCCAATTCTGATGAGAACTCAGTAGAACTCTTTGGTATACTCTTGAACGGATTTTCCCACTTTCTTTAACCCTTGCATCTTCTTCAATAGATCAAGCTCACAATCCATGGTAATGAATTGAAATTTTAGTTTATCTATCATCTTATCCCATCTAGTGATTTTATCTTTTCCCTTTCTATTTCACTCCAACTAAACCTCTTGCTACCAGATCTTCGCCTGTCCCTTCAATTTAGCCTTTGCAAACTTGACCCTATCAAGATCCTTAATATCTTCATACTCAAAGTACTCTAGTTCATTGATCCAATTAATTAGCTCCTCTGGGTTAAGATTTCCCAAAAATGAGGGAATCTCAAACTTAGGTTTTTTTCCAATCTTGGAGATGGTCCTAAAAAGCCTCTCTTCCTCTGGGTTTAGAACTACCTCTACTTCATCATTTTCTTCTACTTTGTCCTCCTCCTCACTTTCATCTCTTATAGGAAGATTCATTCTTCTATGAATTTGTTCTTCCAATGCTTGGATTTGTCTTTGGAGGGCTTGGAAACCCTTAGGTGTAACACTTACAACTCTTCTGCCATGCTCTCTTTGAAAAGGTATTTTTGTGCTTCCATTGAAACCCTAGTGCAAACTACCTCACAATCAGAAATTTGTCTACACGCTCAGCCCAAGCCATGGTCCTAGTGCAAACAACCTCACATTTGGCAATCTATCTACACACTTAAGAACTCTAGCTTTGATACTACTTGATGAAGGGTGCTCCCCTTAATACCATAACCATAATAGAAATAAAGAAACAATAGAAAGTGCGAGAATAGAATATGGACTTCTTGTTTGCTCCAAAAATGTGGTATTACAGAATTCATAAGTATAATATGCTAACCCACATGTGTGCTTTCATTACAATAATCTATAGGACAAGCTACAAAATATCACCTAGAGTTGTGCTAGACAATGTTTGGGTCTTTCTTAAATAGGCAATTTTATGCCATTCGGGAAGATTCTAGACAATGAAACTTAATATCTAGGGCTAACAAACCTTAACAATACATATAAAGTTGGCCAAATACATCTCTGAAAATTATTTTAGATATTTCAAGTAGCCCAAATTTGAAAGGCCATAACTCACAAACTGTTGCTCCAATTGGCTATTATAACCACTTTTTGGAAATGCTAACTTCTGATCTATGAGCTCAAAATTGTACTAGTGTCCTTTCATTGAGTTTTTAGACCTCATCTAGGCACTCTAAGGCCTCCAACAGTGAGCCTGAAGATTTTTCTACAAATTTTTCCACCAAAAATCTATAATAAATTCTCTGATACTTATGCTTGAGGAATGAGATTTTTATGGTAGGCTTACAACTCTATAATGAACCTTCCTATAGAAAATTAGAACATTCTAAGCTTGTATGACAAACTAAAAATAATATTTTTCCATAAATAGTAACTACCCTATCTACTAGTCCTTATTAAAATAGAAAAGACTGAAATAAAAATATTTTTGGGTGATGTAAGATTTCTCTTACACCTAGGATGCTCCTACATTAATGGTGTTGAGGCTTGAGATAGAAAAGAATAACATCTTGGCTAACCGAGCAACTCTATTTGTGAAAAAGGAAAAATGTGAAGATTGCATCTCCCTCTAGTGCATGATCATCCAAATGAAGGCCAAAGAAGTAGTTGAAGAAAAGATTCTATAGAAAGGAAATGAACCTATTTTTGAATGGAAATAGAGTTTGCAATTCAAAGCAAATATGATCTCTTTAGCAGAAGAAGGATTGTAGAAGATAGAAGGCAAGGTTAAAGAAGAGAAAGACAAAGATTACAAGTTGCTAAAGGGCCTACATATTGAATCTTAGACAAGTGGACAAGGGAAGGGAGTAGTAGGATTTGTCATTAGATAAAAATATTTCTCTAGCTATTTGGATAAATTAATAGGTATATCTTCTAGCCCTTAAGACAAAGTGTTAGATCTACAACGGCTTAGTAGATGCATACACATAGCAATAGAGGAAATGCAAGAGCAGTTGGGTACAATCAAAGATCTGGCCAGGAAACACTCCAAGTGGCTTATTAGATACACTAACATCCATGTCAAAAGAGACAAGGAGCTCATTGCAATCATTGTTGCTTCCAAAGCCTATAAGGAAAAATTGGAAAAGGGGAAGAAAGAAAAATGATATTTCTCCTACTATTTTATTTTCTACTATAAAATTGTAACTAATAATTGGCTTCTTTCTATTTGTCATTTTTGAGAAGATGAATCGATTCAATTAATTTTTATAACAATTCATCTCATAATCCTATATGTAATCGATGAAAAGATTAATGAAAGGTCAACTAAATTTTGGTGTGAAATACTTTAGATTGCAGCAATAAATCAAATATGTTTTACATAAATTATTTACTATTCCATATCTTGTCTTAGTTAGAAGCATCTCTTTGAGTTGAATTGAGCTATTGAACAAATCTAGAGCTTTGTTTCCCTTTTTTAATACAATAGACCAAAGATAATCATAGTATTGTTAGAGGTTAGGAGAAATTCTTTCCAATATTATTTCTTAAGCGATTTTCTTACATTTTAGAGTCAAAATGATTTTGTTAAGTATCTAATTTATATAATATGATTCACTACTACATTATCAAATTTCACAGGTTCATATGATGTGTGAATTCACAAATTTGGGTAATATTAAGACCCAGATTCTAGCCTAAGTTAGTTCCTGTTGAGGCCTAACTTGGTTTTCCTCTCTTGTTCTCTAGTCAAGAACAAATCCCACCTTAGATTTAGAAATAATTTTTTTTATTGTAAATCATAAACTCAAGGGAGATGTACCTATAAATTCAGAGGGAAATTTGTGTTTAGTTATGATTTCTTGACTATTGTAATTAGTCATTTTTCATAGATATTGGGCATTTAAAGAGTTTTTTTAAATTTTTTTTTTTTTTTACCAACATATTTTTGGAAACTCTATTGGGGAAACAAATAATCGCTAGACAAGAAAAGCTATAGTATGAAGAAAGATGGTGCTACCTCACGAGAACATATTTCCTATACTCCAATCTAATCTTGAATTCCAAGACAACTAGGAAGATATCATCTCATCCCTAAATACATTTTTTTGGAGGAAAGAAGGAATGTAGAACACTATAGAAATGTTAGCCAAGTGCTAGAAGAAGAAGAAGCTAGGACCAAAGCATGCAAAAGAGCTATTTAAAGGAGAGAGATTTGTAGAGCACAAAGGTGAGTAGAACATGAAGCTCAGAGGCAATATTAATTTAAGATCCTAGACCAAAGAAGATTCCTCATGAGCACTAAAGATCAAGGTGGGAAAGACCCTATTTGTAAAAAGCTTGCAGAACTTGGCTTTCCCATCCTAGAAACACCTTGATGAAAGGGTGATAGGAAGAGTAGGAGAAGACCATAATCACCCTCTAGAAATTAACCCCATCACACACTACTTATCAAGTATTGGCTTTACTCAAAGTAGTTTATCCTCTATTTATCAACTTTATACCATACCTTGCTAGGACAATTATGACTACTCCTGGGCTGCAATGACTGGTCTATTACAACTCACAACATACCATCCACTTCCATCTAGTTAAAGAAAGAACTTCCCCAAGTTTTTAGGTGATGGGAAGGTTAGTACTAACAAACACATTAAATCCTTTTTCACAAAAACCCATATCTTAGGAGTCACACACAAAGATGTAGACATTCAACTGTTTGTAGAAACTTTAATAGAAAACACAATAGATTGGTTTTGTAATTTGGATGATTCCTCAGGTACAAGTCAGGCTATGATGAGAATGACTTTTGAGATAATATTAAAAACTAAGAAAGTTGAATACATTATTCTAGCATAGTTGACATTTATCAAAAATAAACCTTTGTAAGTATGAGGGATTTTGTTACTCATTTCAACAAGATCACTGGTAGAATCCCTACTATTGATAGACCTAGTATAGCCAATCTTAAAATATTCGTCATAAATATAATGCCACTAGATATCAACTATGATCTAAGGAGATCTCATCCCACATATTTGGAAGATGCCAACAAGAAAGCAATTAAACTAGAAGATGACATGATCTTTGTTGGAAAGTGGCAATGAGAGTTTCAAACCAAAGAAACTACTAATAACATCATAATAATCATATCTTCAGAGATAGGGAAAGCCCTATTTTTGCTATTGTAGATAAAATTGATAGCACTATGAAAGAGAACTTTGCCATCAGAAAGGGGGGAGACATTGAAGAAGGAGGAAACATCATAGAAAAGAAAAAGGATAGGGAGAGGAAAAGACAAGAGGCTAAGTTTCTTTTTCCCCCTAGAAGAATGACATAAAGCCAATTTTGACAAGGTAGCTAAAGGGAATCCAGACCCTACTAGTTGTGGAGGAATATTAAGAAAAAATCATGGGATTGGTGTTACAGCCTTTTCCTATCCCCTAGGGACTCAGACGAACCACTTTGTAGAGGCCAATGCAGCTTGTCATATTGTCAAATTGGCTCTGGCAACTGAGATTGAGAACCTTTGGTTGGAGGGAGACTCTTTAAATATAATAAATTATTTAAAAGGATGTTGTCAGCCCTCCTAGACCATTGCAGATGTGATGGAGGAGATTTGATCAGACTTGGGCAACTTCAAAAGGGTCTACATCAGCCATGTGTATAGAGAGGCCAAGTCAGTCATGGATTGGTTTGTGAATGAGGCGGTAACCAAAAACATGGTGACGATGTGGTACAATAGTGACAACTTTCCAGTGGTCATGAAAGATATTATAATGCTAGAATGTATCCAGGGAAGTATGAAGGCAATCTAATAATAATTATGGAAATATATGTAAGCTTGCATGAAAGACAAGATATTAATGAAAATCATGGGAAGGTAATAACTCTCCATCATTTCATGTACTTTTGGCACATTTTATGGGTCTCTTTGCCACCCCCATTAAAATAGCCAAAGGTAAAAAAGATTTAGGGATACAAAAATCTTAGGAAGTTGAAGTCTATGATAGAATAGAGAACTAGTGTTGGATTTTCAAACAAGTGATCAAGATGGTTGGGGAGAGGAGCAAGAAGGAGCTAGCGAGGGAGGCAAAAAAATGGAGGAAAAGAACAAAGGTCTGGAGAAAATTGGAGAAGGGTGGAATAGTGAGGTACATTCAAAAACTCCATGATTTTGATAAGGAGATCACCAAGCTCATTTTGAACACCTGGAAGGATGGGCACGTTAAAATTGATGGGGTCTCTCTCTAGGTTAATGTGGAAATAATCACGCAGGTCACAGAGATACCCATGGAGGGGATAAAATTTTTAGGGATAAGAAAATGTCAGCTAATGTAGTCAAAGATTTTTTGAAGGATGAGGAAGAAAGGAAGAAGTTAGTGAAGGCCAAGACATACTATGAAATGGAGTCAATAAATTTTTTATTGAATTTATATCTCTGGATACTAGATTCGATAGGGTCAAAACACACTACTTTGTTCTATTAAATCATTTTAGACATGGCATAAAAATTTCATTTCCTTTTTATCTATTTACTTCAATGAGTAAGGGCATAGAGGGTTTCAAGAAGAAACCCAGCACAAACCTAGCCCTTCATGAGGGTTTGTTCCTTCTAGTCTATGAATTTCTCAAGACTCAAACTAGGGGAAAATCTTTAGGTCACTCTAGAGATGCTTTAGAGGACACTAGGAGTTTGAGTTATTTTAATTTTGAGGAAGTTCAAAGTCTAAGTTCGAAAGAAGAGGATAACACTCCCTTGAAAGTCAAGAAGCCTAAGGGAGGGGAGAAAATTTCTCCCTTAGCCAACAGTGTTCCTAGTAGAAAAAGCCCTTGGGGCTTAAACCCCAAACTTGTGGAATAGGAGGAGGAGGAGTATAATGAAGAAGAAGAGGAAATGGAATCAAAGGAAGAGAAGAAGGAGGAGGACAGTGAGAAGAAGGGGAGGGACATTACTATTCTATCGAGGAACCCCAAGAAGAGGAAGGCTGACGAGAATTTTCTATTGGAAGAAAGAAAAGATCAAAACCCTAAAGTTTTAGCTCCCTTCCCTTCTATCTCTTCACCATAGGGGATGATTAAGGAAATCTTGGTGAAAGATAGTGGGGAGATGATAATGAAAGAAATGAGGAGAGCATGGAGAAACTTCAACACTAAAATGACAAAGATGGGGATTGTTAGGGAGACCATGAACCTTCAAGCTATGGAAGACAAAGAAGGAAAAATCCATTTTGATGAACTCATAAACCTAGCTCTGGTACCAATTTTAGATAATGCAAGAAGGACATGGCTCAATCTACTCAACAATGCCAAAAATAGTATGGTAGAAAACTTTTTCTCAATCAAGTGGTTGTTCCATAAGATTGAAGAGCTCAAGGAGAAAAGGAGCCAGGAGGAAGGCCAAAGGATGAGTAGCAACTAGGGATATCTTTGCTATATTACTTCTGGGTAGATTGTGTGATAATGGATCCAATCTTGCCAACTAGGAGGATCATCTCTCTAAGGTTGATAAAAGGGTGTAAAGGATGGAGATATCTAACCAAAACCTACATAATCAAGGGATTTCCACTCTGAACACTCTAAATGAGAACAACAATAGTCTAGGAAAATCTTTGAAAAATGCAGGAATCGATGGGGATAAGGAAGAAAAGGCTAGCACAAACTTTATGTAGACTAAGGGAGAAATGAAAGAGACTAGGGGCCCATTGGAATGATCTAATGACCTGAACCAAGAACGTGTGGGCATGGAAATCTAGAGTGCCAACAAAGTAGTAGAAAATCTATAGGATCTAGATAGGGAGAACTAATAGTAAGAGGTCTTATTTTTTGTTTCGTCCTTTTCTAAGTTTAGTTTAGCTATCTTTTGTTTCCTAGCCATGGGCTTGTCTTTTGTTATGACTTTTTATAGGTAGATGCATAGGATTTGGACTTTATTTAAAATTATTATGTTAGATATTATGTAAAAACTCACAAGTTTTAGGTTCCCTATAAAAGTTGTTTTTCTTAATCAAAAACTACTAGTAACATCACCTCATTTGATGAAAATTTGAAAAAATTATTAGATGAACTTGTTTCCATGAAGAGGCAACTCCCTAAATTCAATAATTCCCACCAATGGAATTTCTAAAACCAACTTGGGAGGAATATTAATGGGAAAACTCTACAACTTATTAGTTCGCAATAGAGACTAGCTATTAAAGTTGTACCCAAAAAGGGGAATATGTGTGTTTTCTATTTAATGACAGATCATGATAATGAAATTTGTCCTAAAAAAACCTGTATGATGTAGTTGCTATCCACTAATGAGTTGAATGATGTAGCTTTTGGTCTTGAGTTAGATTTGTACTTGAATGGAAACTCTGGAAATTTATTTTTAGAGTATGAGTGAGACTCAAAATGACAAGGTGAATGCTATGCTACTATTGACGGGGCCTCATATATAGTGTTGACCAAAAGCCAAAAAAATAAAAACCATATGTTTGGTTATTCTCTAGGTGGAAATGATGCTTCTCCTTCTAGTGCTAACAACGTTGATCAAGGAGCCAAGATTCCTTAATCGGGTAAGGAAAATATCTCTTTTCATTTTATTCAATTATGTACAGACTCCAAAATTCAAATCTTGCAAAGGAGATAATATAAACTTGAATCATAATGTTACGACTAGAGAAGAAGTTGAGTCCTTAACATCTAATCTTTTTTATCAAGAAGAACCCACATTTTTGGCAACCTGTCTCAGTTAGAAGCCTGGCCCATTTTAAGTGTCATTATACATAAATGGGTGCAAATTTAGAAATTATATAATTGATTTGAGTGCCTTAGACAACGTAATGCCCTACCCTATGGCTAAGGCCCTAGGTATTACTCTTACTAAGGTTTATGATAGGTGTTACTCCATAGATGCCAAACAAATCCCACTGCTTGGACAAATCAAAGACACTCAAGTAGCATTGGTCATTCATCCAAAAAAGAAGTTACTGTTAACTATCCTGGTCACAAACATTCCAACCAGCTATGGTTTACTTTTGAGCAATTTTTTTTGTAGAGACTTGGGAGGAGATATAAAGTTGGATTAGTCTTAAGTGGTGATACCCATAGGAAGCAAGAAAGTGAAATTTGAACTTGAGGAAAAGGCCAAGTTTATAGTTCTAAATTCAGATGATCCCAAAGATCAAATCCTTTAGCAAGAATTAGAATTTGGAAATTATATATTCTTCACTGAAGATGTCATGGATGACCAAAATGACAAACTAGAAAATCAAACTTCTATTGAAGAAGAAACACTATCGATATGGACATTTAATTCAATGGAAGTTTCTCCTCATCTGGATATAGTCTAGGGGTGGTGTTGATATCACCTAAGGGAGAACTTGAACCCATCGTGTTCAAAATAGAATTCAAAAATATGAACAACACAACCAAATATGAAGCTCTACTAGTTGGTATAATATCCAAGAATGAAAAAGGCAAAAAGATACTGAACACTTGAGGTGACATAGAGCTAATTGTATGTCAAATTAAAGGGAAAAACTCTGTTAAAAATCATAAGTTGAAAGACTAGAGAAATATGGTATGGGATGAGATCAATGGATTTGATGCATTCTAAATTGCATCACAACCAAGGGAGATGAACTCTAAAGTAGATTCATTGGTATTTTTTGATCCTTACTACTTCCTCACCCAAAATTAAAAGATAAGAAACATCAAGTAGAAATTTTATATAGACCTTATGTACCTAACAATATATAAGCCTTGAAAGTATTTGAAGACAAAAAGAGTTTGCAGTTATTTTTGGAAACTTCTAGAAGTGTTCATGAAGAACATTCTAATGAACTCATTCAAGAAGACCATCATAGGAAGAAAAAGATGGATAGAATTGGTGTGATTCAACTACAAGGTAATATCATTCCTTTGTACTTTGTATCATTGGAAAATTTGTTTAATAGACATGCTACTTACATTAAGAAAAAGAGGATGGAAAAAGGGTCTACTACTAGCAAGTTTGAAGGGATAAACAATGGAGACATGCAAAGTCCAAAAATGATCAATATCAAAAAATGTTTCCTGATTGAAGAAAAAGAAGTAGCTAGAAATATTTTTTTATGATATCAAGATGTATTTGTGTGGAGCTATGAAGATCTAAAAAAATTTAGGGGCCAAAAATACAAAACATCAGATTCCCCTAAAACCTAATATAGCTTTGTTCTAATAAAAATAGAGGAATTACAGTCTAAAGATAGCTAACACCATATTTTGGGAAGTTGACAAGATTCTTAAGGCAAGAATCATTTTTCCTATTCATCACTCTACCTAGATAGTTAACATAGTGTTAGTCAGAAAGAAGAACAAAGAGATAAGGATATGTGTGGATTTTACAAACCTAAATTGGGCATCCTTGAAGGATAACTATGCCCTCCCAAATATGGACCATCTACTACAAATGGTGGTGGTGGCTGAAATTATTTCCATGCTTGATGGCTTCTCAAGGTACAATCAGATAGAAGTAGACAGAAAGACCAACATAAGACAACTTTTACCATTCCCTAGGGTACATTCACATATTATAGAATGCCATTTGGCCTTCTCAGCATTGGTGCCACTTTTCAAAGGTGTATGAATAAATATTTCATTGGCATGAAATATATAATCATTATCATATACCTTGATGACCTTGCTATATTCTCAAAGAGGAGGAAAAATCACATGGAAGATTTGAGCAAAGTATTACAAAGATATCAAGAACATGTAATTTATCTAAATCCTAAGAAGTTTTCCTTCTGTGTGATGGAAGGAAAGTTGTTTGGCCATATAGTTCACAAGAAGATATTAGGATTGACCCTGGATGAATTGAAGCTATCCAAAGACTAAGTCAACTTGTGAAAAAGATGAGAGTTAAATCATTTTTTGGTTGGGTGAATTTCCTCAAAATGTTTGTGTCTGATTTTTCTGAAACCACTAAATGCATTGTATACATGATGAAAAGGAATTAAAGCTTCAACTAGAATGATACTATAAAGTAAGCCTTTTGAAAATATAAAACCTACCATTATCGATGCTCTAGTCTTATGTCATTTGGACTTTAGACAAGACTTTATGATCTATTGTTATCCTTCCAAATACACCTTATTAGCTATTCTTTAGAGGATAACAAAGAAGGGGTACAAGCCCCTATTTCCTTCATGAGAACACCCCTAAAGAACCATGAGATGAAATATTCTCAAATTGAGAAGCATGCTTTCTTTGTGGTAAAAGCCTTAAAAAATTCAGATTTTATATCTTACACTCTCATTTTGTGGTTCATGTACTAGATGTTGCAATGAAGAGTGTGTTGACTCAACAAGATGTAGGGTGCAATACTAGAGGAACATGGGTAGCTAGGACACAAGAGTGTGACATTAAGATTAAACCCAAAAAACTAGTAGGAGGTAGTGAATTATGTAAAGCCATAGAAAAAAATGGAAATGGGAAAGAACAAGAGGAAAAATAGTTAGTTTTAGCCATGAGTCTACAAGATCCTAGGTTCAAAAATATCACAAATATCTTAACATATGGTGATTTCCCAAAAGGATTGACGGTGAAACAAAGGAGATATCTTAAATTGAAAGCCACCAAGTATGTGATATGGGATGATAACTATAAAAAAATCCATAGATTGGACTTTCCTTAGGTGTGTAGACAAACAATAGCAAGAGAAATTATCAAGGACATTTCATGATGAAGTGTGTGGCAAGCATTTCTCATCCTTAGTCATTGCTTTTAAGATATTGTGGTAATGTTACTACTAGCCTAGAATGTTTAGAGATGCTTACTAGTGGGTGTCAAATTGTGAAAAATGCAAAATGTTCATAGGTAGACCTCAGCTAGCCACATTGCCCCTCTGGCCTGTAGTAATTAAAGGTCCTTTCCAACAATGGGGCCTTGATTTCATCAGTACTATTAATCCTACATCTATAATTGGTCACATATACATCATCACCATGACAAATTATTTTATGAAGTGGGTAGAGGTGAAGGAAACCAAGAAAACCACTTCCAAAGTAGTTTGTGCATTCATAAAAGAGAACATATTGGTTAGGTTTGGCATGCCTGTTAAAATGGTAATGGATGATGTAGCATATTTTTCTTTGTTTGAAATTAATAAGTTCTATTTCAAATATGGAATAATAGTCAATCACTCATTTGACTACTTTTTGCAAGGAAATGATTAAGTTGAGTACAACAACAAGAACTTGGTGAACAGCATAAAAATATTGGTATCAGATAATCAAAAAATATGGCACAAAAAGATTCATGAAACACTTTGGGTAGAAAAAGTGACCCTAAAGAGGGTGATTAGAATTTCCCCTTTTTAATTGGTCTTCATAACAGAAGCAAGTCTTCCCATACCCCTAGAATTGGCCACTACAAGATTAAGGATAGTGATCGAAGATGACATTTACAAAGATGGACTGGAGAAAAGAATAATGTATTTGAGTTAGCTCAAGGAAGAAAGAGAAGAAATTGTAGATCATATTATACAACATCAAATGCATGGAAAGAACTTGTTTGAAAAAAGACTAGACCATGGAAGTTTATGGTAGGGGACATTGTATTATTATGGGAAAAATGAATGGCACCAAAAGGAATGCATGGAAGTTTGACACACTTTGGAAAGGACCATTTATCATCCATCAAGCTTATGAAAACAACTCACTCACATTGGCACACCCAAATGGTGAAGTACTATCTCTGACCTATAATGGTTAGGACATAAAGCATATCAAATTTCAAATTTAAAATAGGTAACCCTTGTATTGTATCATAGTTATGTTTAGTTCCTATTTTTGGTTTCCCTTAGTTAGACTGCCTTTTTTTTTTGCTTTAGTTTTGTTGTGTAGCCACTTTTCATGTTTGTGAAACTAGAGACATTGGATTTGGAGTCCCCAGTCAGAGCTAATTGTTTCCCCACTTGTTTTCTAATTTATTGGAAAAAGTGAGTTTTCTGTGTTTGGATGAAGTCAATTTCATTCCCATGATTGATTCAATCTAGGTTAACATTCCTAAAGGCTAGGTGGTCTCTATTGGATTTTCCCAAAATGTCCTCTCTATTCTAAAATTTGGATGGGTTGTTGTTTTTGTCTTGTAATTTTTTGGGTATGTCTAGTACCTAATCTGATAGAGATCAATTTTCACTCATTGTAGATGAATCATGCTCACTTTTTCATTCCCATGCTCTTGAAAGTTCTCTAAAATTCATGTCTTTATGACACTAGAAATGTTGGGATCTATCATGATGATTCCAATAAGAATTAGAGGTCAAACTGAAGCCACTTCATGTCATATCAATGATTAATAAAATAAGCATTGGCAGAAAATCTCATGTTGTCTTCTCTTCAGTGGGTTTTCAACCCATGAAGATCACTTTCACAAGAGATTAGTAGAAGATATAACTGGCATAAAGATAATCAAAGGGCACAAATTCTTGATAAATTTGATGTTTGAATCTAAGATCAAACTCCCAAGCATAATATAGATTCAATATCATTCAAGTAGAAAGCCTTGGTAGGAAATCTCGGTTCATCTTCTCTTTAGTGGGTTTCCAACCCATGAAGAAATTTTTTTGCAAAATGGGTAAAAGTGATATACAAGATGCTAAGTGACATCCAAGAAAATCAATCTACCTTAATTAAGCATCTTTAACAATGAGAAATGTAGTTATCAAAGATTTAACCAATAAGTGTTGGCCAAAAAATGGAAATTGTCTCCTCCTCTATTAGTTTCCAACCCTTAAAGGAAGCTTCCTGACTATACAGAGAAATCAAGTAAACAAGTGAAATTTGGCTCCCATGTTGGAACTAGTACATGTTAGGATCATATTGGAATGAAATGAACTATTGAGAAAAGAGGATATGGTTAGGATCTCTCTTGGAAAATTTTCATCAACAAATTACTATAGGGGTAACTTTTTGAAGCTAAAAGAAAAACTAAAAATTAAGTAATGGGTTAAGGTAAAGTTACTATTACAACTAACAAAATAGTGAAAGGGCTTTTAAATATCTAATGAACCTTTGCATTTACTTTTTAATGGGTATTTCCTTAAATTTTCACTCGTGTGGCAAGAATTTTGAAGTTTAATGGATGAATCGAGGTCTCTGTATAAAAACACATAGATAGTTTAGCGAGTTACCATCTTTCCTTGATCTCCCATTTTATCAGTACACATAGCTTTTGAAAGCTAGTGATTGAAGAAGTCCATTCTCTTAGTCATTTTTTTGATTCAAAAGCTCATTCATAAGCTATGTCCACTAAGTTCATGGGTAGTGATGGTTTGATTGGGATCAAGTATCAACTGCAAGACTTTATAGATACGTCCCTCCATTTCTATGATATGGAAAACTTCCAAAAGAGGGTAAAGGATGAACACATGCATCCTATCATGAAGAAGCTTCAAGGATGTGGTTTAGTTAAAGCTACGAGTTTCCTAGTTGTGGTTCAAGCCCCAGATCTCATCTACGAATGTATCCGCCACTACAATCTGGAAACCAAGAAGATAGTTCTACCTGATGACAATGTATTGATTTCAATTGACAAACAAATAGTGGTGAATTTCCTTCACATGCTAGAATGGGAGGGGTTTTCTGATCTAACTATTAGTGGGGCTATTTTAGAATTCTCAAAGAAGATGATCTGGAGGAAAAAGATCATGTGGACATGGTTCAAGAAGCCATGGAGCGATAAGAGAAAAGTCACCAAAACTTTATTAAGAAAAAACTTGAAGCCAGAGGTAGTCAACATTTTGGTTCTTTTTCATAGATTCAGATGTGAAACCAAAGCCCTAAATTTTTTTGAATAATACTTCTTTTTGGTCCAAATTATATGTTTAGATACATAGTATATCAATCAAGTGCAAGAGGTAAGTAAGATTTTTTCCAATGCCCTCCAAGCATCCAAGTTTTACAATTCATTTTATATGTCCTTGTTCCTAATTTATATACTAGCATCTCTACAATTATGGCCTAATCTCTCATTCCTAAATGATTTCCTAGATGAATTCAAGTCCTATGAATTTTATCCATGTCTTTATATGCAAAATAGTTATCTAGATTATGTAAAAGTGAATGACACATTTACTATGATAATTTACAAGGAATTACAAGGATTCCCATAAAGGAGATTCTCCCCTAAAGCCATGGCTTCCATTAGTCAATTTAGTTGTTATTTTATGTAGTTTTCATCTTTTTCTTACCTTTGTATTGCTTCTTTCGATAGTTTTCCTTTGGAGCTACCTGAATATACAAATGATATGATAGTTTTAGTAGAGATCATTTGACAAGCTTTGTAGGTGAAACTCCTAAGCAAAAGTCTAAAGAAGAAAGGTTATGAGTTGCCTATGAAGGTTGGAGCATTCGGCTATGACACCCAGTTTGATGATAAGAATATGATGAAGGATTTTGAGAAGAAGTACTAGCTAAATATGTACAAGGTATTGAGACCTATGTTCAACCCTAATAGATACACTAAAGATGTTTTGCAAAGTGGGAGTTAAATTAAGCATTTTAGCACAATTGAAGACTATTGGGCTAATTGCAAAGATGAATTTGAAAGTCATGATCATGCTTTTGCAAGATTGATAGTAGATCAAGTCAAGCTATACAAATTAAATATAGATGTGGATGGGGTTGAGGATGATGGTTAGAATATGTATAGCATGACTTACTTGACCAAGTTAAGGAATACTCCTATAAGTTATGAACCATTTAGAGACGTCATAGAAAACATGGACGTGATGAACGAAAGCTTATACGAGAGGACTAGGAAGTGGGTCAAGTGGACCATGAAATGGTGAAGTAAAAGAAAAGGTGCATCCACTCAATCTTCCCAAAGTCTAGTAGCAACTTCATCTTCCCCAAGTAGTTCTATGACTTCCCTATGAAGGTTGGAGCATTTAGTTTTGACACCTGGTTTAATGCTAAGAATATGATGAAGGTTTTTGAGAAGTACTAGCTAAATATGTACAAGGTCATAAGACCTATGTTCAACCCCAATAGATACACTAAAGATGTCTTGCAGAGTGGGAATGTAATAAAGCATATTAGCACAACTGAAGACTACTGGGCTGATTTCAAAGATGAATTTGAAAGTCATGATCATGCTTTTGCAAGATTGACAGTAGATCAAGTCAAGCTATACCAATTAAATATAGATGTGGATGGGGTTGATGATGATGGTCAAAATATGTATAGCATGACTTAGTTGACCAAGTTAGGGAATACTCCTATAAGTTTCGAACCATTCAAAGATGTCATAGAAGACATGGACATGATGATGGAAAGACTATACAAGAGGACTAGGAAGTGGGTCGAGTGGACCATGAAATGGTGAAGTAGAAGAAAAGGTGCATCCACTTAGCCTTCCCAAAATGTGGTAGCAACTTCATCTTCCCTAGGCAATGCTTCAAGCACAATTCTACCTCTTGTTGAAGGACTTGCTCAACCAACCGGTGGAGGTGATTAACCTCCTGACAAGAACATCCCACTAGACAAAACTTGTCAAGATGGTTCAATACCAGTGATCGGGATAGAGACAAAAGTTGTAAAGAAGAAGGTGGAAGAACCAAAAAATAACATGGTTCCAATAGATCTGTAGTCCCAAAGTATTCCAATCCCATCTATAAGCGCAACACTACTCTTAACAAGTAGTTCTCAAATATAAGTGGTTGATCTTGGAGATGGTGGGAGTATTGAAAGTGAATCCATAGAGTTAGATGAAGTAGTGAAGAAAACATCTAAAGTAGAGAAGATTCTTGAAGCTCCAAAATCATTTCCATTGCTCCAAGAAACCCTTTATCCTCATCCTCAAAGGCCTTGACTCCTTCTAGGACAAAGATGTTCAATGTGGATATACTAGGAAAGGCATCCAAAGTAATTGGAACTAAGTCATGGCTCAAGAATACTTTGGATAGAAAGAGGAAGAGAATAGAAGATGGGACTTTGAACAAAGAGACTCTATCTCTGAACATCTACTCTAGGTCAACATTAAGAAGAGTGAAGAAGTAGAAAACTTTGTCTATCCTAAGACAAGATCTAGACATGGTACATATAACTATGGAGTTTTCCAAACCCACCAAAGAAGGCAGGATTGAAGAACTAACTATAACTGACTTCACATTACAGTCTCTAGACCTAGGAGAGGTTAGTCATGACACAATGGGCTTATGAAGAGTAACTAATAAAGTGATAGAATAAAAAAATTGAAGTCCTCAAGATTTCCAAAATTAGGTTGAAGGCAGAGATCCATGAGCTCAACTACTTCATCAGTCAATTAGTTTCCCTATTAGCAAACATTTCAAGGATACCACCTACCAATGATCCTATAACTATAGATATTCAAGCCATTATCTCTTAGCTACAAGATGAAAAAAAAATTGGAAAATTGGTAGGACTTGGAATGAAAAATACAATTCTAAAGGGGTTGTAGTTATAGAACAATTAGGCAATGTAGTGTTAAGGCTTGAAATAGAAAAGGATAGCATACTTGGTAACTGAGAAACTCTATCTATGGAAAAAGCAAAATGTGAAGATTGCATCTCCCTCTTATGCATGATCATCCAAATGAAGGCCAAAGAAGTAGTTGAAGCTAAGATTCTATAGAAACGAGATGACCCTCTATTTGAATGGCAACAAAGTTTTCAATTCAAAGCAGATATGATCTCTTCAGAAGAAGAAGGATCATAGAAGAGGGAAGACAAGGTTAAAGAGTAGCAAGACAAAGATTACGAGTTGGTGAAGGGCCTACATATTGAATCTCAAACAAGTAGAGAAGGGAAAGTAGTAGTAGAAGTCACCATTATGAAAAAAGTGTTCTTCAACTATTTGGATAAATTAATAGGGAGATCTTCTAGCCCTCAAGATATATTTTCATATCTCCAATGGCTTAATGAATTCATACACGTAGAAATAGAGGAAATGAAAGAGTAGTTGGGCACAATTAAATATCTAGCTAGGGAACACTCCAAGTGGCTTATAAGATACACTATATTAATGTCAAAAGACATGAGGAGCTTGTCAAAATCATTGTCACTACCAAAGCCTATAAGGAAAAATTGGAAAAGGGGAAGAAAGCAAAATGATATTCTCTCACTCTTTTCTTTTCTAATGTGAAATTGTAACTAATTATTGGCTTCTTGCAATTTGTCATTTTTGAAAATATGAATCAATTCAATTAATTTGTGTAATGTTTCATCTCAGAATCCTATATGTACTCGATAGAAAGATTAATGAAAGGTCAACTAAATTTTGTTGTGAAATACTTCAGATTGTAGAGACAAATTGAATGTGTCCTGTATCAATTATTTATTGTTCCATTTATTTTCATAGTTAGAAGCATCCTTTTGAGTTGAACTGATATAATGAACAAACAAATCTTTGTTCCCCTATTTGAATATAGCTGACTAAAGATAATCGTAGTATTATTAGAGGTTAAGAAGTAAGAGAGATTCTTTCTAGTATTATTTCTTAAGCTATTTCCTTACATTTTAGAGTTAAAAGAATTATTTTAAGTATCTAATTCATATAATAGGATTCACTATTGAATTAAAAAAATTTACAGGTTCATAAGATGTGTGGATTCACAAATTTGGTTAATATTAAGACCTAGATTCTAGCCTGAGTTAGTTCTTGTCTAGGCCTAACTTGGTTTTCCTCTTCTATTCTTTGATCAAGAATAAATCCCACCTTAGATTTAGAAACAAAAAATATCATTGTAAATTATAAGCTCAAGGGAACTATACCTATAGATTTAGAGGGAGATTAGTTATTTAGTTACAATTTCCCAGCTATTGTAATTGGTCACTATTCATAGATATTGGGCATTTAAAGAGTTAATTAAAAAAGAATAATCTATTTACCAACACATTACTCAATCAAAATACATCAAGGAGATGTTGAAAACTTTTCAGATGGAAGACTCAAGACTAGTTAGCACACCAATGGCTATAGGACATAAGCTATCTAAGAATGATGATTCTTCTAAAGTAAAATAGACATTATATAGATCAATGATAGGGGAACTAAAATATGTTGTTCACAACATACTTGATATTTCCCTACCAGTTGGAATTGTTGCAATATTTTTTGCAAACCCTAAGGAGAAGCACAAGATGGTAGTGAAAAGGATATCGAGATATCTAAGAGAAATAAAAGATTATGGCTTATATTATAAGAAGAATGACAAGTTTGAAATAAAAGTGTACACTAATGTTGTTTGGGCATGAAATGTTGATGATAGAAAGAGTACAAGTGGTGGAGATTTCTTTGTAGGAAAGAGACTAGCCTCATGGAAAAGAAAGAAACATAATTGTATTTCACAATCAACAACTGAAGATGAATATGCGGGAGCAATAGTAAATTGTTCAAATATTGTATGGATTAAGAAATTATTGAAAGGGATGAAGGAATATATTATTGTGACTAAACAAGTGCTATAAACATATCAAAGCACCATGTAATGCACATTAAGACCAAACATATTTATATCAAGTGTCATTACTTGAGAGAGTTGGTTCAAGACAAAGAAGTGAGATTGGAGTATGTGAATACTAAGGAGAAAATTGATGATATTTTCACTAAGGGTTTACCTAAGGATGCCCAAGAATATATAAGAGGTAAATTAGGGGTGTTTACCCTAGCTAAGGCTACTTAAGTTGAGATGGAGCTCTACATCAAATCATTTAATCAAAAAATCTTATAAGTTGATGCAAAAAGTCATACTTTAGGAGCTAAATAAAGTTCTAAACAGAGAAGAAAAGAATGTTGTATCAGTCATAAGAACAAATGATATATGTTGAATAAAATAGTACTAACATGAATATATCTACATGTTGAAGATGTATGAGAAAGATGAAGTGCCTTTTGCATTGTTATCAAAGAGGGATAGAGTGTCAGTTACAATGAAAGAGAGAGTGAATTTTAGTGAGGGAGATAATATATAGTTACCATATGAAGATGGAGTTTGAGATGTTGCAAAGAAAGAGAATATAGTGTTGCCAATAATACAAGAAGAATCTTATCGATTTCATTATATGATATGATAGAGGGAGTCTATGTGTTTCATATCAGAGTTGTATGGATGGGAATCAAAATTAAACTAAAATTTCTTTGGACACTAAGATGCAAATTATAATGAAAGTAAGGATATTAATGAAAATATAATACTAAACACATAGGGATATGCTCCAAGGAATTTCATGTTTTGTATTGCATAGTAACTAGAGGTGTTTCCATCAATGCCAAAGAGGAAGATTATTAGAAACTTATTTTGAGACAATTGCTATATTATCACTGATGTCAAACCTTATTGGTCACACAGTTGCTATCTGACTAAGGTGCCATATCAAGATGATTAATGAAGATGATTTCAGAAGAATGACATAACAAAAGGAACTAGAGGAAAGGTTGAGTTATGATGAACTACAATGGGAACTTGATTAGTTAGACTTTGACAAGATAATATGATTGTTCAATCATTATACAAGTGAAGATAGTTGTACTAAAGCCTAGAAGAAGTGATCAAAGAATGACCAAATGCATAGGCTTGACTAAGAAAAAGAGAAGAAGATTAAGGAACTTGAAGTTTATGTTGAGTGATGCTAGAGTAGACCGACCGCTAGTATAAGCTGAACAAAATATAGTGTCGACCAAGTATCAATATTGATCAAGTGAAGATAAATGTGCTAAACAAAAAAGTTAGTGGCAGTTGAGTAATCCAATGATGACTGAGTGTTTGAACATAGTGTTGGCCAAGGGATAGCATTTGATATATTATGAGAAAATCTTGATTACCATTCAAGCTGTTGATTTCTTAGAATATGGAAAGTGTGTTGAAGATTAGAAGTGATGAGATGGATTATTTAATGTGAGGAAAAGGTTAGGTGAGGAATCAATGGCTTGATTTAAAGAGATGTTTCTAGAAAAGAAGCAGATAAATACAAAGGTGGATAGATTCATTGTATGTGTTAAATTTGATAGAAACCTTAAGATCCATGCTGATGTTTAAGCAAAGAGAGATCAAAATTACCTATTTAAGGAGGTGTAAGGACTAACCTAATATGGTTGGATCATTTGTTCATGTTAGTGATTGGTGAACTTGAGTAGGAGGCTCATAAGAGTTGTGAAGAGGTGTAAAGTGATTTCTTGAAGGGTTTCCAAGAAGTTCAGAGATAGAGGTGACAATGGAGGCCAGTCAGTGGATTAGCATATGAACTAAGTTGTGATATGTATTTGGAAAGTGAGTTGTATTTATTAGATCAACTTGCTATTACTTTCTAACCATTGTATCAGTTTTGAAATCCTTTAATCAAGGTTGACCTAAATTTATATGAAAATAATTATTTCAAGGTGACATTCTAATGGAATGTTCTAAAGCCCTCTAACAAGGTCACTCCTAACAAGGTGATTAAATCCTTTAACAAGGTCACATTTAATAGTGTGTGTTTTAACCTTTAATAGGGTTGGCTCCTAATAGAACTCACTTCAAAGGAGTGAAAATTGGTGACATATTACTGGTATTTTTTCTTAAATTGGGTTTTCATATTAAATCCTAGTGTCATACTTGTGTTGATATCATTTGAGCTATTTTACATTTTACAAGTTTCCTACTATTAGGAGAGTGGACTATAATTTTATGTTATTGATTATTTTCTATAGAGACTGGGCTAGGAAATATTTAGATCTAAAGTATTTGAAGTGATTAAAAGTTTAATTGGTACATCTAGACCTTAGGCTAATTGATTCACTCCCCTCTCAATTATTTTAAATCACTCTAACAAGTACTCAGTAAACATAACATTTACTTGGGTAATATAGTACTTAGTTAATAATAGACTTTCTCAAGGAATATTTATTTTTTTCCTACATTTTCAATCGCTTAGGAAACATTGTAGTTACTTAGTGACTACAAACTTCCTTCATTAACTATGTCACTCTCTTAAGCTTGTGTTCTTTGCAATATTACATGATTCTAAAATAATCAATCCAAAATTACATTTGTTAGAGTGGGGTTTCCATTACACCAAAATATCGATCTATCAATGCCCAACACAACCACTCAACTTATAGTACAAAGGAGGTGATTAAGCCCTTGTCATGAATCGCAAGGGTAGTTCTGACCAAATTTCCAACAATCTCCCCCTTAGCGTTACTCAAGGGTCTAATAATTTGAACTTGTGACCAAGCTCTAATACCACTTGTTAGAGTGGGGTTGACATTGCACCAAAAGATTTATTTTTCAATGCCCGATACAACCACTCAACTTATAGTACATAGTAGGTGGTTAATCCCTTGTCATGAATCTTGAGCAGAGCACTGACCAAATTTTCAACATACATTATCATTGTCCATCTCATTCAATTACCCATTGAATACCATACTTATCAATTCTATCTTCAACATACTTTCTTCAAATCCTCTTTATCAATAAAATCATATGGTACTCTACTGAGTTAGCATAATGTCTATCCAACTAAGACTTTGACATCAATGATAATATAACAACTAATGCGACTCTTTCACATGCATTCATAACATTACCATTTACAATTGGGGATAAAAATCTAAATTTAAGACATGATAAATTTATTTATTTTTGCCAGTTCACCTGATGTTGTCTTATTGGAGAGCATTATTTTCCCCTTATCATTATGAAAGCTGCTTTCAGGGGGTTGAACATTTTCTACCATTTTACCAATGTGTCTCCAACCTCCTCCATTTAGCCTTCTATTTCATATTTTGGAAGCCCATAAGATGTACCACTTTGCCAAATTTTTACACGAACACTTGATATTCCCATCCATTTAGCCATCATAGTTTGGTATAAATACCTTCATATGATAATATTATTTTACACAATTTCTCAGTTTTGATCTAACCTTTTCTATTGCAACCAAAGTTTGAAAGTGTTGAGTACATTGTCTAGTTGTGATTCATAGTATTAGGTAAAGGTAAGTGATTTATAATTTATTTTTTTGTGATTCTTTTTTAGTGGGTGCCCCTTTGACACCTCGCTAGACATGATTGAAATTTTTATAGTCTTAGATGGTTAGTTTGAGTTATATGCCTTTATGCGAAAGAATCATAATATTGTTATTATATGTACAATGCACATTATATTCTATGTAGTCTACTATCATAGTCTCTTGTTCAAAAAGTTGATATTTTTTGGTAGCCTTTATTGGTTAGAGATGTCAAATAAGAATGGTACCACTATTCTTAAATGAAGGGAAAGCCAAGAGAGGCTAGGAAAATGCATAATATTATTATCTTACTTCAGTTGTAGAAATACTTGCAAAAGTCAGGAAGGGACATCATCACAATTTGAAGTTCATATACACTTACCAGATTCCAAACCTACAACTACTATACATATCAAAGAAGGGGATTCATTAAAAGTTGGAGAACTTTGTGAAGAAGTTCAAGTTAGAACTTGATATCTCAATTAAAAATGAACTTGAAGATGATTTTAAGGTAGTCACCCAGAGTATGGAGGAAAAAAATGACATTATGGAATTGAGTGAGAATATAAAAAATGATAGAAAAAATTACATTCATTCATAGAAGGGGAAAATAAAATATGAAAAAAAAGATTGGGCTTACTGGGATCTGTCAAAAAGGAATTTTCAATTAGAATGGGTGAAATTCTCTAGTTCATTGAACTAGTTCCCAATCTAATTTATGATGAGCCTCCTATAGAATGAAGATGTAATATTTGCACAAAGATATCAAGGAAGGAAAATAGGTTTGAACTTAAACTCAACACCATAGAAAATCACGTTGATACAATTTAACAAAAGAGAACCATAGATGGAGTTGAAAAATCCTTGGTAACTTGGAAAATGAAAGACAGCTATCTACATGTTAGGATAACCAAATTATATAAGTTACAAGAGAAATTATGAGAGAAGTGTGTTGAAATAAAAGGTCCTATTGAGGCTTTTCTTAGGAAAGTAATGGAACTGTCACCTTTTATATTTTGAGTAGAGAGCATCCTATGAGAAACTACCCTTCATTGAGTGGTTTATTTCACTTTCTAAAAGTTCAAAACTATTCCAAAAATCATTGGTTAGTAAACACCAAATGGGAATGGGAAGTTTATCTTGCAAAGATTAAAAAGAAGGCACAAAGGCAAAAATAAAATAGCCAAATTTCATTGCATTTTCTCTAGATGAATTTGCAACAATTGATAATGCTTCTTGGGTATGGATGCATGTTTATATTGTAACCAATTTTGTTCATCAAACTTATCTACGATCTATTGCTAAATTTAATTGTAGTGTGACAATGGAAAATTTATATGAATTCTTGAATAGTTTTTAATTGAATATGAGGCTATGGATACCATGGAAATTGGAAAAAGGTTGGTTTATGTTGGAGTAAATGGAGCTTCAATTATGCAAGGTCATAAAGGTATACTTCACATAAAGATCCAAAATCAATATGCACCCTATGTTATTCCCTTTTATCATATGGCTCACCAAATGAATCTAGCTTTCAAAATTGTCAAAAAGTATCTTTGTGTTAGTAGAGTCAAATATTTAATCAAAGCAGTTTGTCAATACTTCTTCCAAAGTTTGAAAAGAGTTTGATAATTTTAACACTTTTCTCAAGGACTAACTAATCAAAAGAAGCTTCTTAAAGATAATGATGCTAGATGGATCTCTTTAGATGGACTAGCACATTGAGTACTTTTTAAGTATCCATCATTTCTTGGACTAATGAACTCAATGTAAGATAGATTAGGGATGCCTTTATTTCCTTAAGTCTATTCAAACTTACTTGATGTTAAGATAATCTTAAGTGTAAAAACTCTACTCCCCTAATAGAGGAAATGAGAAATATTATGAAAAACCTTCAACAAAGAACCATGTATATTGTAGAATATGCTAAGTTTCATAAAATGACATGTATGAACATCAATAATTGATATCAAATAAAACCATTAGATGATTCAAAGTCTACAAATTGGATGTAATGGCCCTCCTAGAGATCCTTGGAACAAGGATTCATTACAAGCCAATATTTTTTTTTTTACAAGTATGAATGCACATGACAATATCATACAGGGATCACAAAGGTTGCAATGGAAGACTTCAGCACAATCTCGACAACCAATAGATCTCCTTACACCACTACCATACTGACACATGCAACCAAGAGCCAACAACAACCATGCACAAGATGAGGGATCAAAGAACCTCAACAAAACACCAAGTTGGGGTAGAATGCAGAATCCTAAAATTTGGCCAAGTCTGAAATCCTAAAGCCCTAAAAATTGGCTAAGTTTGGATTTCTAAAGCCCTAAAATTTCTTAGAATCTCCATCTTATTTCTGAGAGGTCTGAAACCTATCTCAAAAGATTTGTGGCATATATTAAAATATATCTTAAGTATAAGGAATTAAATATACGTCAACTTATACTTAAACAATATATTTTAAAGCCCAACTGACAGACTATTGAAACACACACAATAGAAATTTAAAAAAACAATACCATAGGGTTGAAGAACACTGAAGAGGGTATCCAAGTCAACTCTCAAAAAGTGCAAACTAGACTGTAAAGTGCCCATTTCCTGCCTGTGCAGGTTTTTATAAAAACTAGGCGATACTTTAATATAGCATAGAAAAGTATCGCATGACATTTCTCAAGAAAGAGGTTGACACTTTTAGGGACTGGGCGATACTTCTCCCAAAGGCATGCAACACTTTTAGGGTTTCATACAATATTTCTCACAAGAAGGTGTGATACTTTCTAGTATCACATGATATTTCTCCAAAAGGCATGTGATAGAATCAGGGGATTGACGATAGAGTTTCAATGGGCATGCAATACATTTTTGTGCCACACCATGCTAATAAAATGTCACCCAGAGAAACAAAAAAGCACTTAAAAAGACTTAAAGAAAACACAAAAGGGGAAAACTAGAGAAAAATTGAGTTTAGAACCTCCACACTAGGGAGTACTAGATCCACATAGATCAAGGAGTGTACACTCAAGTGCATAATCAACAAGATTCCATGAAACAAGAAAGAGGAACATCTATCCAACTAAACCATAGAAATAATAGAATGTACTAAATGCAACATCGTAGTGTACAGAATAACAACACAATAACTAATCAACCAAACTAAGTACGTGGTTCCTCCCAACCATCAATAGCATCATAAGACCATCATGGGCCCTAGCCATCCCCTGCACATAACATCTCAAGACACCAATCAAATTGTCGGTACTATCGTAATAGGGATGTCACTACTAAACATGCTAATAACCAAAAGCATAAGAAAATATAACATGCTAACCAATAAGCAATAGATAATCCAATACAACAATTCACATCATCTAGTCATATGCTAAACATCATAATATGGGAATGCATCAAATAAACTAACGTCAACTAAAGATGATATCCAAGCATTCCAATGAAAGCATAAATCACAAGAAAGCATACTCTAAAGCCCAAAGCATCAAGTGAAAACATCTAGAAATGGTCACAATAGGATAAGAGACTATCTCTGTACACTGGTCCCTAGCGGTGGTGAAGGTAGCTATGCCTCCCAACCACGTGGCACCCATAGGTCCACACCCATTGTGCTGATGGAGATAATGATCCAACCACAAACACACAAAATAACATCCATGGCTAACAGACACACCAAGTAGTATGTTGACTGAACCCAAGACAAAGACAATGCATAACTATAGGTCTTGGGCAGACATCTCAATGGGATACTATGTAGGGACTGACATCATGGAGAGTCACTTGGCATTGACAAGCTCAAGCTAGTATTGGTAGCATCAACTTCCCAACGGAAGGTACACAATTCTTTTTTAATTATCTTAAGTTTTATTACCATTCACACATTTTATTTAGTTATCACTTATATAAAGCTTCCTCTACCAACCCATGGCACCATGATCACCGAGCTATGAGATAGAAGCCCCCTCTTTATGCTACCCCACCCTACCCATGCTCATCCTATGACAAGTGCCCATGGGTATGCATACTCCCATCCCAACCCTAGTGATCATAACTTCTAGAAGTACCATGGAAGATTGAGCCTTGCAAGTTACCCGCCAAATGTACGCACACGTACTCGTGTGTGGCACACCACCATCAAGAAGATCAAAACACAAGGACATGATGAGAACACAATGCAAAAGATAACACCCAACTAAAAGAAACATAGGAAGGATGGATTCTACATGAATCCCAAAGCCAATATAACCATACATCATGAAATCACTCAACCAGCCTCAATCTAGGAGTGTGGATTCTACACGAATCCTAATGATGTAACAAGACCAAACATCATGAACTCACTCAACCGGCCTCAATCCAAGATCATAGATTCTACATGAATCTTAGTTTCCATGAACACAATAACAAAGGTCCAAAAGAAACCATAAAATCAAGTATAAAATCGCTCAACCAACAACAGTGTCAAGAGTACAAAGGTGAAACGCACCCCAATGCAACATAAAAGTGCAATAGTGGTCTGATTGATATCCAAATAGATCATCAAGGTCCACAACCCACATTGTGCCAAGAAAACCTAAGAAAAATATGGTAGCATGCAAAATGAGGTAAAAACCCCAAAATTTTGGAAAAATTCAAAATTAAAACCCATTTGGCCTTTGGACACAAAAATCCCAAAATCCAAAAATAAACAAGTTCGGACACCATATGCAAAAATGGCTAGCATAATGGCATAAAACTCCAAACCCTCATCTCAAAAAATAGGGAAATGTTCATACCCACCCAATCAGATAGAACTAGCATACAGAAATAGAGGGCAACACTAGTTCGCAGCCTCCAAACAAACAGTTACTAAAAATAGAAGCAGAAATGGAGCAGAAACAATAAAATAGGAAAGCCCTACCTCACAGCCAAAAGGGAAAAACATGAATTTGAACCATAAAATAAATAGCTCACAGAAGTAGCTGAAAATCACAACAATCCAAGGTTTTCCTAAGCTAGATCTAATGAGCTCAACCTTGTGACGATCCCATGCCTATAGCTCCCACAACGAATAAAATAGTAAATCCTCATGAAGAGAATTTTGGGTTTTACTCTCAAACTTTCTAATTCAAAAGTGAGAAGTGAGGAATTAAATTCATTTTTGGATATTTATTCACTTTTTGAGTGAATAATCAATTAGGGAAAATAACTAGCCAACCTAGTTAAACCCCGAATTGACCCAAATGAAAATAGGCTATTCCTATAAATAGGAATTCATCTATGGAAAAGCTACTAGAAATCAAAATAAATCAATTAAAAGCCTAAAGACCCAAAAACACATAAATTTCCTTAATAATTTTCGTGACAATGCAAACCTCTAAATGCACAGACACACTTACTTGTCTAATCACATAAAGAAAATGATTTCAAATTTAATAATCACCAAAAGGTTTAATAAAATAATAAAATAAGGTAAAATATGAATAGCTGAATCACTAACTCCATGTGCCACTGCCAAGGATATAAATCCTGCACACTAAACAACACGATCAAGTGCAATTGCATATAATAACATAGTCGAAGTAATAAATGCATTAAATCACCTAATTTAACCATTTATTTAATTATAATAAAATAATCTATTTACATCACTCACATTCACATAAAGCATAACAATGTAGGAATGAAGTAAATAACCATAGCATTAAATCCATCACCTAACATAATCAGAGGTATGTCCAAATACTAGATAACAAGATATCATCAAAAAACACACTGTCATCTCAAAATGGCATCGTCATGCAATATGATCAACTGAACAACATAGTAGTCTAAAATCTATGATACTAAAATCAAGGTATAACATATGACCCTTAGGTCCTCTCAAATATAAAACATCACATAAGTAACAGATATCTCTCAAATCAAAATATAACAAGGTAAATGTCTGCAGCACATAACCAAAGAATCCAACACGGGCAATCCATTTTTAATTACTTAAGAATTTAATAGTGATTTTTTAAACAACACTTAAAGGCACTTAAAATATATAAGTGAACACAATCATAAACATGACTACCCATTGCTATAGGAACCTAGTCTAGTGTAGCATGGTAATAGTACATAGTGCAATCTCTACACACATCTCAAGGTAATCACAGAACAACCTCATGATACCACATCGATCCTGGTAAGCACTAGCACAAACCTTAGTGAACCATAAATCATATCATAATCTCCTAAATGAGTCAAAGCATAATCAAAGCAACTGATGCAAAAACATAAATCCAAACACCTCAATGGTGTAGACCACTCATGGCCACAATCATGATCCATCACAAAAAAATATCAACAAGGTTGCATCCATTAGGATGACTAAAAAAATTCAAATGGGAGAGGCACTACATTGGATAAGAATCATAGATTTGAATGAGCCTAACAACTTTTTAGACATCAATGAAAATGATGAGGTATGTGCTAGGGTACATGGAGTTGACATAAAAATTCATTCCTATATCTACATCAATCCTAATAAATTAGGAAGTGAAGAAGAGCGAGAGTATCGAGCTTCACATGTTAAAATGGAAGACTTTAAGAAGATTACTAACTTTTTGCTTGAGCTTGTCAAGCTATTTTTCTATAATGTTTCCTCACAAATTACAATAATATTCCCTCTAGATGAGCTACTTGAGGAAATTCCTATTATGTTTCCTTAATATTGGAGTCTAAACAATCCTAATGAGTTTTGGAAAAGGGTGATGACTTTGATAAAGAATTTTTGTAAAAGTAAAAAAGTCAATGAGTAACTATAAACATAATTTTAGATGAATCTTTACTAGGAGAGACATAATTTATTTTCAATCATAATGAGGGAACAATATGATCTTATGGAAAAACTGGAGGAAGATGGAGAAGTAACAAGGATTTGTAAAAACCTTTTTCGAAGAAAAAAGTTGAGAGAGTAAATACTAGAATATTTCAAATTTGTTGATTTATATCTCACCATGATAATTTCCCTTATGATAGGGCTCTAAAAATTTGAAGGAAAAAAATGTCAAAGCAGAGGATTGAGAAACATTTCAAACCAAAGTGGCAGTGGTAGTGGCATTACTAGTAAGAATGAAAGTGATGAAGTTGACTTTGCATTGCATAATGATAATGAATCTAAATAAATCACAAAAAATAATGAAATGTTGTATGAAGTTGATAGTGAGGAATATAATGATACTAATGATGATGTGACGTGGAAAATTTAGTAGTTGTAGTATCAAGTCCTAGACTCCTAGATATTTAAGTTGACAACTTGTCAAGTTACTTTATGTGACTCAAATTAATTTATGTGCAATTAAAGTTTACAAAAAATATTGATCTTATAATGCATTTTTTTGAATTTAAAACCTTAGGCTTAGCTATATATGTTTAAGTTCAAATGATGATATTGAATTTGCATTTAGTTTATTTAGTCTATCTTATACATCTCCGTCTAATTATGTTTGTAGAAGTCAATTTAGACCCCCAGCCATAGTTGATATTTTTATTGATTTCAAAAAATATAACTTATATAGAAATATGAGACATTTAACATATTACAATTGATTCAATTCACAATTTTGTCACATGTAGTCTCTCCATCTAGAAAACTTAGACAATAGTGATACAAATTAACAATTAAACAAATCAATATAGAGCCTAGAGAAGTAGAATATTAGAACCCTTCACAAATGACTATGATTTCTTTTTATATATACAAGAGAGAAAAAAAAGCTTCAAGTTGATTTGTAATTGTAAGTGACCAGATTACACATGTACATTGACAATGGTACAATTTTTCCATAAAGAAAATGATTCCAACTACTATAGCTATCCTTTTCAAAATACAATGTTCAAAATTCAAAATCAATTGAAGGTAGTAAGATAAAATTATAAATATTAACAAGTAACGTGAAAAATATAAGAAAACCTTAATAAATTAATTATCATATTACTATCACTTACTTAGTACTATGATTGAGGATTAGAAGATGACTAGATGAGGTTTTTTGGGCACTCCATTCTGCATCATTTGGAAACTACATTTTATTAAAGTTAGAGATAAATAGCTCTAACCTCATCTGCAATGCATACTTCGAAGAGAAAATTTCATTAAATTTGAACCTTTCATCCATTATTGCATTCAATTTTAACAATGGTTTGATGCAACTTGCAATTCTTTCTACAGTTATTTCCTCAAGAAGTTTTCCTAAATCAAAGTTCACTTTTTCATATAATTGTTTTGTGTAAGCTTATTTTCCAATGAATTTTCCTATGGGATCAGTAGGATTGGATAAACCATGGTTTATCAAGATGAGTATGACTTGATTCATCTTCATCGGCTCTTTGGAATCTAATCCCATATTATCCTCTACTTTCTAATAATTTTGGATGATAGTTATGACCATCATAGAGGCATCAATGTAGTTTTTCATTCCTTGGCTTGCAAAATCCCTATTACTTGTTACCTGGACATTATGGAAAATTTGTTTTGCAATATTTTATCTAGGAATGAGAAAGAAGCATTTTTTATTGTCATTTAATTATAACCATTCACACAACCTTGTTGAGAATTGGCTATATATAGTGATGTAATTATTGTCATTAATGGCAACACATGATGAACATGTTGTAGAAAACCTTAGAAATAAAGATACTTAGCTTTTGGTACTCAGAAAATTGTCTGAGTATGAAAATGGTTTACAACAGTACATTGTTTTAAATGTAAAATGTTTCTGACATCATATTATGACTATCAAGGATAGATGGAGATAGTATACATTTTGGTAATGATGTGTATAACCTCAAACATCATTATGGATAGTATAGAAGAATGATAATTAAGTTGTATAGGACATCAAAATGAAAGGTAAATGAATTATTTTATTTACAAAATAATTACTTGACCAATTAGGGCCAACATTCTAGATGTTTACTCTAAGTTGGAAAATTATATTGCTGTCTTAGCCTACCTAGCAGAAATTTTTGAAAAGGTGTGATATTTATACAAAGGATATCTTGCAAGATTAAGTGTTCATTGTGATGTGAAAAGTGATATGCGAACTTTTTGTGAAGCAATATATGCAAAGTTTTTGAGAACCTAATGTTGTGATCCGATATCGAGCTAAGGTCAATGATAAACTAAGAAGAAGTTACAAAAAATATAGATCTATATTTGAGGAACTTAAAGTTCAATTACTTGTTTGGTAGTGAGATCTTCTTGTAATTGGAAGTGCATGTTTAGGCAATGAGCTCTTCTTGCATCCATTGTACTACAACTCCTCTTCTAATAGGGATTCAAAGTCTCCTAACAAGAACTCCTATGTACTAAATGCTTTTATAGACTCCTAATAGTGTCCATCCTCTAACAAGGAACATATATATCAGTATATCTTTGTAAGCATCATTCTCACCACAATTTTCCCTTGGCCAAGGTTTCTCTAGTTAACAAAATATGGTGTTATGAGTTCTCTTTATGCATGGTTATTATAATCGTTCAGCATTATTTTTTTACTTTTTTATGCATGGTTCAAAGTAATAAATATTATCTAGTTGGTGACAAAATTTTGTAGAATACTGATTCATTCCCCCATCCCCCTCTCTCCATATTCCCTATTTCTAACAAACCTATCAATAGTTTGCATTATATTCACCCAAATGTCTTGTTTCAGATGCTTCATTGAGTTTTAATATTTTCTCCTTGACCTAGTCATCATAATTTTTAATTGTATTTTGTACATTCTCTAGGTCTTTTCTCATTTTTGACATATCCATTTCACTCTTTTTTCTTGTTTCCTCTACTATCCTTTCCTAATGAGTTGCTCTTTATCTCTCATTATCCAATTCATTCTTAAAATTATTATTTGTCTTTGCAATAGAATTCTCTTTTTTTCTATTATTCTCCAATTCAATCTTCATGTTATTATTCTCCTTGATGATAGACTCCAATTAATTTTTCAATTTATTGTTTACATGTGCACTAGACTCTGTAGAGTTGAACAACCGTGCACAATAGGCTTTTTTATCCTGAATCTTTTTTTACTATCATCCAATTCTTTGCTCACCTTTTTTAGTTGTTCATCCATCTATTCTTATTTTACAATTTTTTCTTTAGAAGAAAAAATCTTTTTCCTTTTTTATAATTCTTTATACTTATTATATGCTACTTTCTACTTTCTCCTTAGCCTTTGCTTTTTCTAACTCTTCCTATAACTTTTCTATTTTCTTGACAAGCCTTCTACTCTCTCTCTCTCTCTCTCTCTCTCTCTCTCTCTCTCTAATGAGGGAACATCCTTGGTTTAAGAGAAATCTTGCATCACACAAAAATATTTTATTTTTCATCTTTTCTATTTTAATAAGGACTAGTAGACTGGGTGGTTACTATTTATGGGAGCGTACTATTTTTAGTAAGTTTTTCATCTGAGATCAGAATGTTCTCATTTTATATACGAAGGTTCATTTCAAAATTATAAGCCTACCATAAAAATCTCATTGCTCTAGCTTAAGTATTAGAGAAGTTATTGTAGATATTCAATAAAAAATTTAAGAGAAAAATTTGCAAGCTCATTGTTGGAGGCCTTAGAGTAATTGGATGAGGTCTAAAAACTTGATGGAAGGGGGCCTATGCCATGCCAAGTCTATAGATTAGGAGCTGGTGTTTTTGAAAAGTGGTTATAATAGCCAATCAAAGCAATGGTTCGAGAGTTATGGCCTTCCAAAGTTGGGCTACCTAAAATATCTAAAATAATTGCAAAAGATGTATTTGGCTAACTCTATATGTATTGTTAGGAACTATCAGCCCTAGGTATTAAGTTTCATTGTCTAGAACCTTCCCAAGTAGCATAAAAAATTACTTGTTTAAGAGAGGCCCAAACATTGTCTAGAACAGCTCTAGGTGGTAGTTCGTAGCTTAGTCTTGCAAATTACTATAATGAAGGTGCCCATGTGGGTTAGTGTATTGTACTTGTGAATTATGTAATTCTACATTTTTGGGGACAATAAGAAGTCCATATTTTTTATTGTATTTTTTGTTGTTGTTTATTTCTATTATGTGTTTATGTCATTAAGGGGAGCACCCTTCATCAAGTGGCATTAGAGCCAGGTTCTTGAGTGTGTAGACAGATCATCGACTATGAGGTAGTTTGCACCAGGACCATGGTTTGGGTGAGCATGTATATAGATTACTGATTGTTAGGTAGCTTGCATTAGGGTTTTAGTGAAAGCTTGAAAATGCCTCCATGAAGAGAGCTTGGCAAAAGAGCTATAGGTGTTACACCTAATGGTTTTAGAGCCCTCCAAAGATAAATACAAGCATTGGAAGAACAAATTCCTAGAGGAATAAATATTTCCATAAGAGATGAAAGCAAGGATGAGGATGAAGAAGAACAACATGTTAAACCAAAGGTAGTTCTACAGGAAGAAAGGATTTTTAAGGTCATCTCCAAGATTGGAAAAAGACCTAAGTTTGAGGTTCCCACTTTTTCAAGAAATATTAACCCAAAGGAGCTAATTGATTAGATGAATGAATTAGAGGAGTACTTTTATTATGAAGATATTGAGGATCTTGATAGGGTCAAGCTTGTGAAGGGAAACTAAAGGGACATGCAAAGATCTGGTTACAGGAGGTTCAATTGGAGTGAAATAGAAAGAGAAAGGGAAAAGGAAAAATCGCTAGATAGGATTGGATGATAGCTAAATTAAAGTGACAATTCATTCTCATGGATTATGAGGTTGATCTATTGAAGAAAATTCAAGGTTTGAAGCAAGAATGAAAATCTATTCAAGAGTATACTGAAGAGTTCTACCGAGTTCTCATTATAACAGGCCATGTAGAAGTTGATAAGGAGAAAGTGGCCCATTATATTAATGGGTTAAGGCCAAGTATTTAGGATGACTTAATTCTAGTTCAAATGAACAATATTGAGGAGGCATACAATTTTTCCTTAAGAGAGGAGAAACTAATAAAACATTTTGACAATAAGAATAGTGGAAGAGGTTGTAGTAGAAAATCTAGTAGATGGTCTTATGCTGGTTGTAATGATGATAAGAAGAACAAGGATAAGGTTTGAAGTAGCAGTCAACTAGAGGGGGAACAATTCCAATCATTTTCATGATCAGAACAATAGAGATTAGAGAGGAAGAGGTAGAGGACAAGGATTATGAAAAGAAGGCTTCTGTGGGAAATATTTTCACAATGGAGAAGAAGGGCATAGAGAATTTGAATGTTCCTAGTGTCAAGGAAGGATAGATCAAAGAAAAAAAAGGCCAAGATAGAGTTACACATGTTGATGAAGATTCCAAATCATCACATTCTAAATATGCTAAAAGAGGAAAAGTCCTAGTTAACATAAGAGTCCTACTGAGTGGTGAGAATGAACCTCATCAAAGAAGGAGCTTGTTTTGCACAAGGTGCAAATGTGAAGATAAATGTTGTGATGTGATAATTGATGGTGGAAGTACTAAAAATATTCTATAAAAAATGATGGTCACAAAGTTGAAGTTGAAGAGGCAGAAACACCTACATCCATACTGCATTTTTTGGGTGCAAGATGACCATAAGGTCATGGTCAATGAGTAATGCTCACTAAAGTTCAAGATTGGAAGCTACCAAGATGATGTACTTTATGATATCATACATATGGACATATGTCATATGTTTCTAGGTATGTCATGGTAGTTTGACAAGCATGTTGTAAATAATGGGCAAGAAAATACCTACACTCTAACCAAGGATGGAGCGAAACATAAGTTGAAATTGTTGAAGAAGAAAGAAGAAAAGGTGTTTAGTGCTGCCAGAATATGTTTTGTTGATGGAAAAGAGTTTCTCAAAGGTATGAAGCATGAGCATATGTTTTTTTCTATAATTTAAAAAGATAGTAAAAAAGGAGTAGAGGAGATACCTATAGAAGTTGTAGATATGATGGTAGAGTTTTCTAATATTGTATTAAATAATGTACCTAATGGATTGGCTCCAATGGTGCAGATTAGTCACCAAATGAATTTGGTTCTAGGAGCTAGTTTTCCAAAAAAGGTGGTACATAGAATGATACCATTAGAAAGTAAAGAGTCGAGCAAATAATTTTATGAGTTGTTGTAGAAGGGGATGATTCAAAGAGTTTGAGTCCATGTGTTGTATCATCTATATTAGCACCAAAGAAGAATTGAGAATGGAGGATGTGCATAGATTATCATGCTATCAACAAGATCACAATAAAATACAAATTTCCATTACCAAGGATGGATGATATTATGGATTGTTTGAGTGGAGCTAAGTATTTCACAAAGATAGATATGAAGAGTGGGCACCATCATATTCATATTAGAGAAGGTGATGAGTGGAAGAATTCTTTCAAGACAAGGGAAGGATTGTACAAGTGGTTAGTCATGCCTTTTGGGCTAACCAATGCACCAAGCACTTTCATGAGGCTCATGAATGAGGTACTGAAGAAATTTTTGGGTAAGTTTGTCATTGTTTACCTAGATGATATTTTGATCTTTAGTAAGACATTGGAGGAACATTTGATCCATATTTGCAAGGTGTTTGATAAGTTGAGGGAAGAAAAGTTGTTGATAAATCCAAAGAAGAGCACTTTTGTAAAGAAGGACTTGGTGTACTTGGGATTTTTAGTCTCAATATAAGGTTTGAAAATGGACCAAGAGAAAGTGAAGGCTATCCTTGAATGGCCTACTCCAAGAAGTGTGACAGAGATAAGATCTTTTCATGGATTGGCTAGTTTTTGAAAAATGTTCATAAGAGGTTTTAGCAGTATTTGTGGAGCCTTGACTAAAACAATGAAAGGGGATATGAAAGAATTTAAGTGGACTATAGAAATAGATAAGAGTTTTAATCTGTCGAAACATAAAGTTACTGAGCAACCTATTTTAGCACTTCTTGGTTTTAACAAGGTATTTCAAGTAGACTGTGATGCTAGTGGTATTGCAATAGGAGTTGTTTTGAGCCAAGAAGGTAGACATGTTGCTTATTTAGTAAGAATTTGAATGATGCAAAAAGAAAACATTTTTTTTATGATCAAGAATTTTATGCTATAGTTCAAGCATTGAAGAAGTGGAGACACTATCTGCTTCTGAAGGAGTTTGTTTTGTATACTAATCATCAAGCATTGCAATATTTAAATAGTCAAGGAAAATTGAACCAAAGGCATTTGAAGTGGGTTCAGTTTTTGCAAAGTTATACATTTTTTTTGAAACATAGGTGTGGGAAGTCTAACAAAGTTGTAGATGATCTTAGTAGAAGACAACTTTTTCTCACAAAAATGCAGATAGATGTAGTTGGGTTCAAAGAACTTAGTACTTTGTATCTAGATGATCTTAATTTTGGGGAAACATGGAAGGCTTGTATATAACCTATTAAACTTGACAAGACAATTGTTGGAACAATGAATGTTGATTATATTCCTATGGGGGAGTATTGTAGAAACATGATTAGATCATTATAATGATGATATGTTATATTCATGATTGTGTTTGTCATTGATGTCAACATAGATGAAAAAATCTAGTTTTGAGAATACCAACTTCTTATACTAATGCTGATTGGGTAGGAAGTATGGATGATAGAAAGAGCACTAGTAGTGGAGCCTTCTTTCTTGGAGGAAGATTGGTTTCTTGGCTAAGAAAAAAGTAGGATTTTACCTCACAAAGTACAATAAAAGTATAATTTTTTGTAGCAACAAACAATTGTAATCAAGTTGTTTGGATGAAGCAGATACTGAAGGATATAAGGATAGAATTTAGGGAACCTATTGTCATACATTGTGACAACACAAGCACAATAAATATGTCGAAGAATCTAGTGTTGCATTCTAAGACTGAGCACATTTCTATCAAGTATCACATGTTGAGAGAAGAAGTTACAGAAAAAGAAATTAGATTGGAGTGCATGAGCACCAAAGAGCATGTTGCAAATATTTTTACTAAGCCTCTTCCCAAAGAGACTTTTGAGTATTTGCAATGTATTCTAGGGGTTATGCCCCTTCCTACATCAAAGTAGAAGATGAAAGAGTGCATTAGTCCAGTGTAACAAAGTACTATTGTTTGTCTAGACTAAACATTGATGCTTCCTATATGGGGGAGTATCTATGATGGATAGAGTCATCTAGGACTCTTGTTGGATGTTGTTTTTGAATAGTGTCTTTGGACACTTGAGCTAGTCACACATAGTTGTTGTAGAGTTTGATGGTTTCTGAAACCTTTGACATTGATGTCAATGGGGGAAAATTATAGCATGAAAAATAAATAACATGAAACAAGAGTATAGCATGGAAAAATAGTTTGATGTAAAGTACATTGAGATATATTAATGGGGGAGAATGATTGATGAAGATGATTTGAAAAGAAAGGTTAACAGTTTTTTGCTATTGGTATTCTTGGAACTAGATGTTTTTCATCAATGTTACCATCAATGCAAAAGGGGGAGATTGTTGGAAGCATGAATGATAATGATATTCCTATGGGGAAGTATTATAGAAACATGATTAGATCATTATCATGATGATATATTAAATTCATGACTATGTTTGTCATTGATGTCAACATAAAAAAATTTTATGGTGTCAGAGCTTGGTCACAGGTTTGAATCTTCTCAGATAATGTTAAGGGGGAAATTTTTGGACAAACCACTAGCCTTCCCCTTTGGGATTTGTGATATGGATTAATTGTCTCCTGTGTTGTATAAGTCTAGTAGTTGTATCAAGCATTGATAGGTTGATCTTTTGGTACAACAAAAACTCTAGCTTGTAACAACAAAGTGGTTGGATCTCATGATCCAAGATAGTATGTCATTCAAAGGAAGTAAATTATGCATTCCTAGAAGTTCAATGAGAGAGAATCTCATCAAAAAAAATATCATGGAGGATTGGTTGGATATTTTGGTAGAGATAAGACCATATATTTGGTTGCTGAGAATTATTACTAGCCACAGTTGCAACAAGATGTGAAGAAGTTTGTATAGAATTGCAGAGTGTGTCAGATGGCAAAATAAGTGAAGTAGAATACAGGATTGTATTAGCCATTACCAGTACTAGAGAAATCATGGAAGGATGTTAGCATAGATTTTGTTCTTGGATTATGGGCATGATTCTATTTTTGTGGTGGTTGACAAGTTTTCAAAGATGATACATTTTATTCCTTGCAAGAAAACTAGTGATGTTGTTCATGTGCTAGACTTATTTTTCAAAGAAGTGGTGAGACTACATGGTCTACCAAAGAGTATAGTTTTAGATCAAGATACCAAATGTATTGGGTATTTTTGGCATACATTATGAAATAATTTGAAGATATATTTGAATTTTAGTTCATCACATCATCCACAGACTAATGGACAAATAGAAGTGGTGAATAGGAGTTTGGAAAATTTACTGAGATGTTTGGTTGTAGACAAGCCAAAAGGATGGGATGTGATTTTACCATAACTAGAATTTTCATATAATAATTTTCAACATGAGTATTGGTAAATCACCATTCTAGATTGTATATGGGAGCAATCTCAGAAATGTTTATAAATTAAGTTAGTTAGATAAAGGAGAGATAAGTAGTGTTGAAGCAAAAAAAAAATTTGAACATTTGAAGAACATCCATGAGGAGGTGAGGAATCACAATATAAAAATGAATACATAGTACAAGGCTAAGGTAGATGTGAAAAGGAGGTATAAGGAATTTCAGATGAAGTCATGGTTCATTTGAGAAAGGAGCATTTTCTAGTAGGTATGTATAATAAGTTAAAGATGAAGAAGTTTTGACCATGCAAGATATTAAAAAAGACATGATTCTGGAAATGCTTATCTAGTGGAGTTGCCTATTGAATTGAATATTTCACCAGTATTTAATATTTTAGATTTGATAGATTATTATGAAGGAGGTGATGGAGATGATGTTGCAAAAGCATAGTGGAGTATTCCAGCAACTAGCTTAGCTATAAAGGAGATTAAGGAGATATTGGACAGAGTCGTATTGGAAAAAAGTACGAGGCACAAAACTTATGAAGAATATTTTGTCAAATGGAAAGAGAGGCCAATAGAGGATTCATCATCGATAGTAAGGGAGGAGGTTAATCATCTTGGTTTTCCTCTGAACACCTGAGATGTGATGGAGTCACTTCTCAAATTACCCTAGGTGTCTGATGTAGGAGCATCCTGGGTGTAAGAGAAATCTTGCATTACCTAAAAATATTTTCTTTTCAGTCATTTCTATTTTAATAAGGACTAGTAGACAAGGTGGTTACTATTTATGGAAGCTTACTATTTTGAGTAATTTTTTCATACGAGCTTGGAATGTTCTCATTTTCTATAGGAAAGTTCATTTCAAAATTATAAGCCTACCATAAAAATCTCATTGCTCCAACTTAAGTATCAGAGAAGTTATTGTGGATTTTTAGTGGAAAAAATAGAAGAAAAATCTTCAGGCTCACCATTGGAGGCCTTAGATTGCCCAAATGAGGTTTGAAAACTCAAAGGAATGGCACTTGCTCTATTTTGATCCTGTAGATCAAGAGCTTGTATTTTTGAAAAGTGCCTACAATAGCCAAACAGAGAAAAGGTTCAAAAATTATGGCCTTCCAAAGTTGGGCTACCTGAAATATCTAAATTAATTATCAAAGATGTATTTGGTTGACTTTATATGCATTTTTAGGGTCTATTGGCTCTAGGTATTTTTGAGCTGTCATTGTGCATGATGCTTAACAGAAGGAATTATTTTGAACTCCTCTCTTGAAAAGCTAATTTAGGATCAACTCCAAGGTTTTGGGCATTCTTGCAACCTATTGAAATCCACTCAGTTGAAGATAAATGTGTTTGTTCACAATGAGGCCTTCGTTGGTTCAAACCAATTTTGGATAAGATGACCAATCCACTTGTTGTTTCAAAATTAACCACAAAAGAGATATGTTTTTGTATTTTTTATTTTTTACATGAATGCAATCTACAATACAACTATATGAATTCTTAATTTAACCAAGGGTTAGCAAAGAAAATAACAAAGATAGGGTAACAAGAAGTTTTAGCAAATGAATTGAAAAGTAAATCCCTAATAGACATAAGCCACAGAAATAACATGTTTGCAAGTTAAGCTTTCAAAAAAATTAGTAGGTAACCAATGAAAATAGGAGTAGTGCTTCCTTAATTCCATTGATGTAGTCGTTGATGAGAATTCAGTATCCATAAGATGTTTCACTTTTGATCAGATCTTAAGGCCACAAAAAGTGTGCTCATGCAAGACGAAAAGCTATGTAGGAACAATATGATGATCTCTTCTCAAACTAAGTATGTAAATGGAATTTTTAGACCCATAGCAAACACCAAAATCAAAAGATTGCACAACCAAAATATTGCAATAAAACTATTTTCTCAATTACATTCCATGAACATATATTTGCAAAATATAACACAATTAGACAAGAATCACTAGACTTCAAATGCGAGTACCAATAGCATATATTATTGCATCAAAATAATGGCAGCCACTTGGAATACATATTACATTCCTGAATTTATAGGAAATCATCTCCTCAATTTGTGTTGAGAGTGAGAAATCTCTTTATGCAAATATATGCTTCTAAACTAATAAAATAAATCTATTTATATACAAATTGACTCTCTAACTAGTGTTAAGTAGGACTCCACCCTTGTTTATATCATTTAATGGGTGCATGAGTCTTTACATGTCTTAGGAAAAAAAGCATGAGAAAATAAGAAGAAGAAAGATATCAGATGATGTAGGAGTCTTTGGAAATGCCAATGATAGAAGCTCAACCTTCTTTGGATGTTTGTAGGAGTTAAATTGTTGTCAGAATGCATTTTTGATGCATGGAAAGCTCTAAATTTAGAACTAGTAGTTAACTATTCATGCACCTTAGAAGAAGTGCACCTTGGGAGAAGTTCACATTGCGCACTAGCACATCTACGCACTAGTGCACCTAGGAGAAATTTGTGTAAGGTGCTTAATTCACCAAAAACTGAAAGTTCTCAATTTTGAAAATGGTTTCTGGGTTTTTCTCAAATGGGGTTTTGGATCACTTTAATGTACTTACTTTGATCATTTTGATGATTTTGTACCCTCTTTATAGCCAAAACCTTTCATAGACCTAAACTCCTTCTACTTCTAAAATCCCAAGGCACTTGTGTTGAATCTTGTCTTTAATAGTTGCATAAGATGAGGAACCTATTTTGGTTCATGTATCCAACCTTTGTATCTCTAATCTTGAGTGTAAATTGCTTGATTCTTTCTTCTTTCCAACTACTCGATCCTTCTTGATCAGAGACCAAGCGATCTAGATTATCGAAAATGATCAAATGTTTGAAACTTCTTCATACTTTTTTACAAATTTTTCTAGGTCCTTTTTAATTAGCTTTTTCGGAGGTCTTCTACTCAAAATTTCAAGTTGAAACTTTCATCAATCCCTAAAACTAGGCAATCGAAGGCTCACTATTTTAGGGACTAAAACTAGATTTTTAGTTCTTCTTTCTAATGGTGTAAACATTTTTGAATTTTGAGCTCTAGGTCAAAAGTTATGACCCCAATAAGTTAAGGATGCCTTTTTATCTGCACAAAGAAGCAAACATTAGTCCAAAAAATTAAAAAAATTAATTTAAATATACCCTAACTATGATAAAAACCCTAAACCTACAAAACTATGGTAAAAACCCTAAAAAGCTAGCTTTTACAACCCTAAAGGACAAAATATTAGCACATCTTGCATGCTTCAGAGGTGCACTAGGTACACTTTACCTAAAAAAGAACTCCATTAAGGGTGCATATCTACACACCTCATGGGGTTCGCTAGGTGCACTCTCTTCTGACACCATTGTTAAACAAGTATAAGAGGAAAGGATGCCCACCTTGCACATCTTGAGGGTGCACATAGTGTGTACCTTCCCTTGTTAACATGTTTGTGTTTGTGTGTAGGTGATGGAAGGGGATCAGGCTTGTGCACACCTCTTGGAGGTGCACAAGTGTGCTACTATGCACTTTCCAAGGGGAATGTGCTCTTTTAGATGACCAATGCACAATACATCTAGTGAGGTGCATTAGGTGCACTAGTGCACCTCTCAGCATGCAAACTTGATTTTCTCCCTCAGAAACAAGGTTTCCAACATCTAGGTTTTCAGGCAAAGACCTAGATGAGATGAAAACACCATAAAACCCCCTAAAAAGGACTAATGCCCCAAGCTAGGGACCCGAAAAGCTAAAAAATTAAAGTAGGGGGTCCCCATTTCTTAGAGAAATGGGGTGTGCATTGTGAAACCACAATAGGTATTAAGTTTCATTTTCTAGAACCTTCCCAGGTGGCATAAAATTTATTATTTAAGAAAGGCCCAAACATTGTCTAGAACAACTCTGGGTGGTAGTTCACAACTTAGTCTTGTAGATTACTATAATGAAGGCACCCATGTGGGTTAGCATATTATACTTGTGAATTCTATAATTCCACATTTGCTACGATAATAAGAAGTCCATATTTTGTTCTCACATTTGTTGTTGTTCATTATTTCTTTTATGTGTTTATGGTATTAAGGGGAGCTCTCTCTCTCTCTCTCTCTCTCTCTCGCATATGCACACATGCACACACACACAATGCATAGTAGATCATTTACCTGGTCTCTTTTGATATATTGATTTGATTAATGTTTTTCACTTTTCATAAATCTATTTTGATAGTTGTAACTTGTAAATCAGAAGAATTTATTAGACTTAGCAATGGATTATTATGTGTGGAAGGGGGTACAAAAACCTTGAATTATATCATTTTTATGTTTGGGTTGTATGTTGGAAATATTCTATTATATGCAAGATCTTCATTAAATCCATTTTCAATGTATTCATATTTTTATTACTCCTTTTGACCATCTAATAAAAATTTGTTTCAAAATCATTGTGACAAAAATACCAATTCACTAAGACAAATGAATGTTTGAAATTTGATCTTTCACTTGTAGAAATGTACCTCCATCTTTGCCAATGGTTCTGATAAATGCATTTTTAGGTTTTTCAATAACCTAAATCTAACCCACTCCTAATACTATTGTACTTTCACTAGTAATTGAAGTTTTAGGACTATTTTGAGGGTTGTTTTCTTGAATCTACTAGTGGATACACAAAATTAGTACTATTGATGGGTGTAGTAACAACTAGAAATTCTATTGTTATACTTGTCATAACCTTTTTTCTTTTTTAGCACTAGGTTCACCCATGCTAGTGGGATGAACTTCAATCGAATTTGAATATTTAACAAATATTGTATGGGGTTGAACTTAAGAAGTAGAATGTCATTTTCCCTTTTTAGATGAATCATCTACAATCTCAACAAAGACATCAATGACTAGTTTACATCCCCTGTTCAGTGGAGCTAGTGCTTGGATTGGAATAAAAACCCTTTACCTCTTGGACTTGGGCCACCAAAACCTAAATAACCCATTTTTTCTATCATATTTTCCCCTACAATATACTTTTTTTCATAGGATCACTCACTTTATTAAAATTTATTGGAGTCTTGGTTGATCTAAGATTTTGATTAGCTTCCATGTCTTCATCATTTTCCAAATAGGTGTTGAGGTCTTTGGCTCAGCCATATTCTTTCTTATTTCCCAAAATCATTAATTTTGGTTTAAGTCCAACATTAATCTTTGTAAACTTATTTATGTTCTCTTAGCATATATTTATCAGAGGGTTGAGCATATTTCTTATAGAAATTGAATTGTGACAGTAGCTTGCATTTGGGCAATGCTATAATTTTGGATGAAAATTCTTGCATTGACATATTATTCTCTTTTACATGTTTCACAATCTTTTTTTAACCTCATCCTATGAATCCATATTTTTGAACTTTTCTACCACTGAGATCTTGTGGTGCTGAGATTTTCATGTAGAGTTCCCATTTGCAATAAGTCTTATTAAAAATTCATGTGCCACTTTGAAATCTTTTCTCTCAAATGTGAAGCTTCCATCTTTCATACATATTCCAATACAAAAACCATATATGCCACATGCATTGGAAGTTTGCATGGTTCAACAATAGAACTATAAAACCTTAACAAAATATAGTATTCCATGACGAACCAATCAACTAATTATGTTTGACTTTTGAGTTAAATGTAATCTCTAAAAGAAACAAGCAATATAGGCATCTAAGTGCCTATTATTGTATGATAAATAAGTGTCAAAAAGAAGTCTACAAAATCATTATAGTGCTTTTTGTTAGCAGTCATCCTCGTCTTTTATTTCCACTCATATACTAGTTATGGATTCTCTAAATACTCCAAGATTTTGTCACTAAACTTACAGACCTGAATACCAAGTATGTCGATCTGAGTTTCAAGTATTGGCATATGCTTTGCTAGAAGAAGGTAACACAAGTATGTTGTGAATCTAAATTTCTTCCATGAACCATTTTGAATCATTACTAATTATTCTCACATAAATTGAATAATGTGATCAACATAACTATATCTAATTTCATCCTTGACACCTCAAATAATGGATATTATAAATCATTGCAAGAATATTGGCATCCACTTCTCTACTACTATCCAATCCTAGGAAAAAATCAAGCAATAAAATATAATTTTGAACCGATGGCACAAACATATCATTATCATAAGCAGGCTCCTGATCTATGTCCAGTCTAACACTATGATTTCTACTATTATCTGTAGATGAGCTTGAGCTTATTATACATTTAATATATAAATCTTTAAAGTCAAATTCAAGGTTGTTATAAGTATTGCTAGATTTTCTAGGTCAATGTGCACATTAAATTTTTTTGCTTTAAACCCTAGGTCAAACAAAGTGGAAAGTTCACTCTTGGTTATGGATAAAATTTCCGTTTGGGTTTTTTTTTTTTACATTTGCATTTCTTTTTCCATCATATCTTTGGGTGTAGAGCACTACAATTTCTAGGCAATGAAATACTTGGGGTACTACCACCTTGCTAATCAAGTACCCCATACAACAATTTTATTTGTATACACATTAATAGAGTCATTAAATTTAATATATGTTTCCTCCTTTTTTGGATCCATCCACTTATTAGACAATTCATGTCTAATTTCAATTATTCCCATATCTCCATGGATAACAAGGTCAAAAATATCATGGTATTCATTTGTGAAACTTGGTATTTTAACCAGTTGTTTGGGTCCATTATGTCTTTCTTTTTTCTTGCACTCATACTTGAGGTTTTTGAATTTATTTTTTCCATATCTCAAGCTAGTATTTAATAGTTGTAATAGTTATGATGTCACTAGTATTATTTTAAGTATAACAATTCAAATTCAAAATTTAAGCCCTAATTGTCCAATCTAAATCACAAACAATCAAATTGATAGATTAAAATACCTAGAATTGATTATTAAAATTTCAATTTGAGTTGTGTGTGCTAGGATAGTAGCAGTGATAGTTTGGTAGAGACAACAAGGATTGGGTACTCTCTTGTGATTCTCTTGTTTCAAATAGGGTCCAAATGCATTCATAGAGACGTAGAAGTTATTTCATGAAGACAATTTTTAAAACCATGTAGTGTTGAAAACATTATAAATAAAACCTAAATGTGGAACTTTGTACAATTAAAAATTTATTATTATTTTTCAATAATATTAATTACATGTCATTAATAGTAAATAGAAGTTGATAATAATAATTTTTTCAATGGGGCATTTGATGAGATGAGACCAACAACCCAGGATGTATCTCGAGTCAATTTTGGGAATGAAATCCCTTTTTCCCAACTTCTTCCATAATCGTGACATGTGTCACGATTATGGAAGAAGTTGGGCAAAAGGATTTCATTCCCAAATTGACTTGAGATACATTCCAAGCCATTGATCTCCTCTTCTTTCAATGGTCGAGAATATTTATTTATTAGTATCAAGATTGCTTTTAAATAACTTGTTAATATATTATACATGTATAGATTGCATATTGAATATTAAAAATTATATACATATATACATACATATATGTATATGTATACATAAATATATACATATGCATGTGTGTGTGTAAAGATGTATATAGTAGTAAATGATTAATTTAATATTTATCAAATATAAGAATGAGCATTGAATATTCAATTTGATTTCAAAGTTTTTGAAGTCTAAGATCAAATGTATAATATATTATGTGATAAACATTGGCAATTTGTAATTTTTGAAATTTTATGTCAAATAAAAATATATAAATTTTATGTCTAATTAGAATTATAGATATTAACTATTTTTATCAATTTATACTATAATAGTTTAATAATTTAAAATAATCTTTTATCACTAATTATAATATCTCATGCATTTGAATTTTATCATTTTTATGACATAAATAAAGAGAAATATAACTTTGAAACATAATAAAATATTAATGTTAAATTTTAATAATTTTATATTGTATATTATAGTTATATAATTTCCTACCTTTTTTATAAAAATTAAAATATAACCATTTAATAAACTATTTTCTAATACTACAGTTATATATAACTGAAAAATACTCATCACTACATGGCATATTGTCATGGTGGCACTTGTTTTTATAAAAAACAAAAATAAGGTTTTCATTACACACGTCTCTAAGTCCTCTCATTGTCGTAGTGGCAAAAATTGTCATCTTATAGTCCTAACTAATAATGGTCTTAATGTATGTGAAGAGTCATATCACTTGTTATGTTGTTATTGATGTCAAGACTTAATTGGTTAGGCATTATGCTAATTTGGTAGAGTTTCATAGCATTTGATTGGTGAAGATGATTTGAAGAGAATGATGATGTAAGCATTGATAAGAATATGGTAGTCAATGGGCACTTGAATGAGTTAAACTCTGATAGTATAATGTTGGTTTAATTGCTTTATATGATCTCAATATAGATGTATAAGAGAGACAACTTGGTTAGTGAATCAAGGAATACACTATTAATTGAGCTACTAGAGTTGTCATGAAGCACTCGAGAAAGAAGTGAAGAAGTTTAGAGTTAATTGAGTAATTTCAGCATTAACTGAGTCTAGTATTGACCGAGTGAGATGTAATATTCATCGAGCATGAACATAAAGAAGACGTTTAGAAATGATTTAATATGAGGCCATCTTTTTATGAGAATTTAGAATGTTCAATAAGTTTCAAGGATAACAATAAAGTTAGTTATGAGATCAACTGATGGAGAAACTCAAAGAAGACCTAATGGAGAGATTTATCAATTTTAAATGGAGTACAAAGTTTAATTTGGAATTTTATTTCTCAAGAATTTAGATTCAATGAATTTGAACTTGTTGAAGATTTAACAATTGAGATCAAGTGGCAAAATCTAGAAGATCTAGAGGAATGATAATTTTTTATATTTAATGGATGAAATGTGAAGTATATTAATGTTGATTGGTGTTATTGATTTTGGTGTTTGAATTTGATCAAGTTGTTGAAAGAATAAGGTGAACTGAGCATAATAGTATTGTGAAGATTAGGAAAAGGAACTGCTAAGTGTGAAGATTGTGAATCGGCCAGAAATGGATCAAAAGAAAGAGATTGAGCAAAGAAGAGACATGAACAAGCAAGGTGTAGTGCTAAAACCTAACATATCATCCCATTTTTATTTTTTTACCATTATAAAAGAACAATCTCTTAACCTAGTGGACTTAATAGTCTTTTGAAATTCAATATGGTAACATTTAATAGTAATTTGTCTAAGTCCTTTACAGAAGGCCACTATTTAGAAATATCAAGGAGTGGTAAGGTCTAGATGATCTTTGTTGTAAATTCTCTAACAATATCACATTAACAATGTGAATGTAACTTTTAACAAAGTTGGCTCCTAGCAAAGCTCACTTCAGAAGAGTAAAAATATTTGGGTTGTTAGTTCCCAGGTGGTTTTTCTCTTTACAGGGTTTCTAAATGAAATACTTATTTCAAAATATATGAATTCTTATTGTGTTACATATTTATTTCATGCTCATTTTTTAATGTTGCAACTCAGCATAAGCTAGATGCTTACTCTCATACTCAGCATAGTAAGGAACAATAAGTTGATAGTTTGATGCAAAGTTTTTACCAGTTTGAATTGTGATGTAAGATCTGATTACTGAGTTAATGATCTAAAATTTTAAGAAGATTAAGTTGCTAAGATGTTCTTTTAAGGCCTATAGGCTAACTAGTTATAATTGATTCACCCACCACCCTCCCTCTTAGCTATCTAACATTATCATGTCAAACCTTTGATATTCAGAAAAAATTGAACAAAAAGGAAATAAATGACCCGTGATCTATCTTGAGCACATTCAGGGAATGAAATCCCTTTTCCCCAACTTCTTCCAGAATCATGACACATGGAAATTGTGACATATTTCATGATTTTGGAAGAAGTTAGGCAAAAGGGATTTCATTCTCCAAATCAGCTAGGGATACCTCCTAGGTCGGGTTGATCTCATCTCATCAAATGATTGTGAACCTTCTTTACTATTAATGATAATATAATATTTATTATTAAAAATAAATATTATATTATTAATTTCTCAATCAATTGCAATGATTTAAAAGGTTCTCTTTTATTATTTAAGAATGAAGATCATGCATCAATTATCGAAGATTACCAGAGGCCATTTTCATTCTAATAATAAAATTGGAATATTTGATAATTTAATTTTTAAATTAATCTTTTACTTTAATGGATCTTAAAATAATAACAAAAGAAGTTAAAACTACTTATTACATTTAAAATCTACTTTAAACTTTGAATCTATTATCAAACTCTAAACAGAAAGTTAAAACCATTTTTTCTATTTTTAGCAATTCAATTTTTATAATAGACTAATAGTTGAATTGTCATTGGAATATTTTAACATCCATTTAACATTAACAATGTAATAGTACATTTGAAAAAATCACCGCTCAATAACAATAATAGTTGAAACAATTTTAAAAGAACAATGAACAATAGTTCACATATTTATAGGCACAATTATTTGGAAATTCAAAAAGTTGAGTTTTCATTAATTATAGTCGACATTGTTCACATAGAAAAAATATTCAAAATAGTTGATATTCAATATTTACATCCAAGGAAAAGGCCCAATCTGAGACTTGACTAATAGATTATAGCTTTTTTTTAAAATCTACAAACATTTTTGGCCTCCTAGGGCACGGAATGGTTCAACATGGAACATGGAAGTGTTAATAATGAACATGGAACACTACATATGTTGGCATTAAGTTATTATTACCATTAGTGACAACACTTATCTACATCAGTATAGCAACCAAGCACATCTAGTGTTAATCAACCTTCTTAGTTTACACCGAACATCTAGTGTTAATCAAACTTCTCAATTTACACCAAGCATCATAGTGTCTACCGAGCAGTTAGACTGTGTTATGGAAGTGCAGTGTTTATTGAGTGATGGAAGTATAATGTTTACCAAGTGATGGAAGTTATAGTGCTTATCGAGTAATGGAAGTGTAGTGTTTACCAAGTGAAATCAAGGTAAATGAAGAATTTAGTTTTTACCGAGTGACACTATATCTACTGAGTCTCCAATGATTACCGAGTTCAAAACTATGTTGATTGATTAGTATGAATCGAGTCTTCACTTTTATCGAGTGCATGATGATGCCGAGTAATGCAGTGGATGCCAAGTATTAGAAGGTCACCAAGTCTATTCAGTGAACCTGAGTTATTTACTATTGGGCTGACTCAGTAATGTTTTGTTCACTTGTGTTTTAGCCAACCTTGCAATTGTAATTATTGGAATGGTATATATGTACTTTAATATATCATTTTCAAGATAGGAAATGAATATGTGGAAGAAAATGAAATTCTTTTGAAGAATAAAAGGTGAATCAGCAGCAGAGCAGAGTATTCAGCAAGGTCAACAAGGAACAGTAAAGATTCATCAATCACAAGAGGTGATTTGTACTACAAGGATCTAATTAGCAATCAAGTTGTAAGTAGATTCACTGTTTCATCCTAATAGGTGAATAAGTTTTGTAAATCCTTTAATAGGGTAGACTTAACAATCTTTGTATAAATCTCCTAACAAAGTGCATACTTTAGTGTATGTTTGCAAATCCTCTAACAAGGTGGGCCTAGCAGTCCTTTGTGCTCCTAATAGGGTAGATCACCAGAAGTGGTCAATGTAAGCCTTAACAGGCCAACTTCATACTATAGTAACAAAGTTTTGTGGGTATCATCCCCACCCCAGTTTTACTTTCTATTTCGAAGGTTTCTAGGTCACCAAATCACTATGTAGATGTTTCATGAATGTTTGATTTCTCATACATGTAGTAGATTAGATGAATGAATGGTGAATAGTATTTATGATTAAAGTGTTGAAGTGCTTTGAAGTTTTTGAAGTTACTGATTCACCCCTCCCCTCTCAGTAATATATCATATCTTGAATATTTCCAACAATTGGTATCAGAGTTTTTTGGTTCTTAGGACAAATTTTGATAGCTTGAGAAAAGATCTAAAGGACAATGGAGATATTCAGACTTGACAAAGCTATTGAAAATGAAAAGCTAGATCTAGAAATGGCCATGGCTCAACTCAAAGAAGCAAAGGAGCATCTTTCTCAATCCCTGAAGAGAAGGAAGGAACTTGCAAGAAAAATGAATGACCATCAGTATGTTGAAGAAAAGATTGAAGACCTTTTATCATCAAGTAGCTCAAATGAAACAAATAAGGTTATCAATGAACTCCTAGGAAAAATGGCTCTCTACAGGAAGAAGTAAGAAACCTTAAAATAGAACAAGAAATCCAATCAATCAGGCTATGTGAAGTTTTGGAATAGAGAAACAAGGCAAATGAAGACTTGGAGGCAAGAAATAATCAATCCTTTCAGCATGAAGACCTCGTGGATCAACTATCTAATGAAAATGAAGAAATTATGAATCTGAGATCTAAAAATGGAAGCCTGAGGAATGATTTAATCTTTGAAAGACAAATCAAAGAAAGCTTACAAAGTGACTTGAGATCTGAAAGACAAATCAATGAAAGCTTACAAAGTGACTTGAGATCTTAAAGACAAATCAATGAATGTTTGGAAAATGATTTAATCATTGAAAAGCAAGTCAATGAAAGGATAATGAAATCTCAAGCAGACATGACTCAATTAAATCAACAAAGTGAGCAAAATCTTCATAGAGAAAAGGGTAAAGTAGGTCTTGGTTATAAGGAAAAGGTGAAACCTCCAAACAAGGTGCCCAAAGGAATCAAAGACCTACTTGCAATCACTATGGTAAGTTAGGTCTTACATCAAACAAATGTTGGAGCAATGGAAAAGAAAAATTCAATGGTAAATGCTACAATTGCAGTTAGCATGGTCACAAAGCTAATGAATGCAAGGAGAAACCAAAATTTGAAGGAAATTGTCACAAATACAAGAAGCATGGTCACAAGGCATTCCAATGCAAATCCAAATCATTCAATCCAGCTGAACAAATTGTTAAAGCAATATTTGGATGGGACTACAATACCTGGTGCAGATGTCATTATTGTGGAGAATATGAACATATTGGTATAAACTATGCAAGACATCACCTAAGGAAGAAGGACACTACTGTAAGGTGCTATACATGTACAGAACTCAGTCATATAGCTAAAAACTACATGAACATAGGAAGAGTTAAAGATGAAAAGAAAGCTAAAGCTGAAAAAATTTAGAAGCAGATGAGGCAACAGTGGATTCCTAAATCTACTAAGCAAGATAGTTCAAATGATGGCAATGTCACTCAAGAAGTGGGTGACTCCACCATCTCCAGTTAGATCCATAAACAAGGATATGGAACTACATCTTCTAGTAATATCTCAAGCAGTTCCAAAATAAAAGAAAGAAAAATGATCAAATCAGTATTCCAAATACACAAGGATCAAAGAAAGCATATCTTTCGTGGAGTTGCATCTACCAAGGAAAGTCGGTTGAAGACCTTGCCGAGCTAGGTCAGGAGCAACAAAAGTTTTATTTGATCACCAAGTTGTAAGCTTCTACCAAGCAAGTGAATGAAAACTTTTCAAGCGCAATGTCATCTCATCTACCTTCATACCAAGCATTTATGGAAAAAAAAATTGTCAAAAGGGGAAAAATTTGATTTCATTCGTCATCGCGATTACAGAGCCAAGAAATTTCTAGCAATTCCAAAGCAAATTCCAAGCGATTTCAAGCAATTTTCAAGCAGAGAATTTGTTCAAAATTTTCTTTCACCTACTGAACAGTGATGGCATCCAGGAGTAGTAGCAACACCAAGGTAAAAAGGGGTTCAAAAATGCTAGTTAAAGGTGTGGAGTGGAAGGCGCCAAATTTCAAGCTAGTTCCAGCAATTATAGAATCACTCGACCCCAATGGAGCTCAATCACAGATTCCACCAAAGTTACTTCTTATCAATGATATTCATACACATTTTAAATGTTCTATTCAAGAGATTTGAAACCTAGAAATGGACAATGCCCTAGGAGAAATGAGTGTTGATGGCTCTTTGAAACCCAAGCATAAGCATCTAGAGACCAAAGGGTTAACCAATATCTCGCATATGCCAAGAAGTTTCCAAACTAAGTAGATTAGGTACATACTCAGTCATGTTCAAAATGGGCAACTATGGTTAGAGCAACCAGTGCTAATCACCAAGAAAATGATTCATAAGATTACTGGTCTCCCCATACTCAATAAAGCAAAAACTACCAAAACCCTAGGTCAGGATGAACTATAGAAGAAAACCCTAGCTAAATGGGATGGTAGAGGTTTAAAGGTTAGCACTATATCTGACATTGAATTAAGGTTTGGCATTCACATCATTGTCTACAAAATTTATAGTTGTAGTCATTTGAACAGTGTGCCCTATGAGGCTGTGGATTTGGCTTTCAAAATTGTGAAGAAGAACCTTGAATTTGACCTATTAGAATTATTGTTGAAACAATTAAACAAGAACATGGACAACATAAGGACTTCAAAGAATAATCCTTGCAAATTTGGTTCCTTATTGACTTGTTTATTTTTATATATTCAAAAAAAAAGTCCATCTAAAGGAATTGTTGTGTGGAGAAAAGATATTCCAATTCTATATTAGATTAATGATTTTGTAGTAGAAATGGGTGAAAATTTTGATAGCATCATGGATAATTATTTTGAAGATTTCAAAGAAAGGATGAATAATAGGTTTCAAATTCCACCAAAACTTGTTGAAGATTACAAAGATGATGTATGCTTCATGGTTGACTGTGATAAAGTGTACATTCAGACAGTCAAACCCCAAGTTGCATGGGTAAAACCTCTTCCCTATGAAGTTAATATTGATGAAACCAGGGACATTATTGAAGCACTGGTAAATGAGCCTATAGATCTTAAGCTTCCTGTCTTTGGCACTTTTGATGAAGTCAAGACCAAAATTGAGCTTGAAATCAAGCTACCACAAGCTATAAACAAAGGAAAAAGGAAGATAGCCAAGTTGAAAACTGAAACTGGCACTCTTATTCTTATTGAAGGAAAAGGTGAGGATGAAGAAGAGGAGCAGGAACCAGAAGATATAGAAGAAGATTCAAAAAAGGAGGCAGAGCCAGTCAAAAAGAAGGGCAAGGTAATCATTAACAAGCCACCCAAAGCCTCCACAATTGTTTTCACTAGGCAAGAAAAAGGTAAGAACAAAGGTGAAGTAGTGTTTAGAAAGCCCTAACTGACCTTCCAAGAAAGATTGAAACAATTGGAAGAGGGAGCTAGCATCACAAATTTCAAAGCATTGAAATTTGAAACAAGGACTGATGTAGAGAAAATGAAAATTGAGGAACTGGTACTTAATAAGATGGGAAAATGGAAATACTCCCTAGACCAGCTTGCCCCTCAAATCTCCAAAGAAATATTGGATAGATTGCAACTAAGGTGGGAGTCAGCCACCCAAATGGCCAAGGACATATATGAACAATCCTTGAAGAATCTTCTACCGAGTCTTACTAAAGTGGAAATAAAGGCAACAATGAAGAACCATGAAGGTAAAATGATGATTAGATTTCACACATGTTTGATTTTAATTAAGGACATTGAGCATGTTGTAAGAGATGCAACAAACAAGTGGAAAAACATCTATCATCTAAAAAATCCCAATGATGATCCTGTTGAGATTAAGGATGATGATAGCAATGATAGTGATGATTTTGATAGCACTCCATCCATCACAGTTACTCTAGGAGAGCTACATGCACTAATGGAAGAAAAAGAGGAAGAAGACAAGGAGGAAGAAGCACATGAGGAAGAAAAAGATGAAGAAGATCCAGTAAAAATTGTAGCAGAAGTTATTGCATCCCTTCCTCACTTTCTGCCAAAGACTATTACATCCACTATGGAGATAGCTTCTACAAGTGAGACTATGAGCACAATTGCCACATCAATAGCTCAATCTTTACCAGCCTCCTCCCAGCTCTAGGTATCCAAAATAGATGTGCCAAGCACTTCATCTACCAAGTTGTCTGTCACTTCTTCAGCCACCGAGTTAGCCTCCTTAACTCCTTCACTATTAGTGAGTATACCAGTAAGTACCACAATTTTGTTTTCATCAATTCTAGTAAGTTCTAAAATTTTTTTTCATCAGCATCATCTATATCCACTTCAACTCCAATTAGTTCAAATATTGCTATACCGAGTGTGTCACCATTTTTGGGAAGTGTTTAAGTTCTTGATCCACTTAGTACTTCTATTGGTATTCAATCCTTAAGTCTTATCCTAGTTCCTACTACTAGCCCTTATATCTCCACTATTGTGTCTATTCCTAAGGTCAAACCAGTCATCACAGAAGTCAAACAAAAGCATCCATTAAAACTTATGATCGCTGGAAAGGAAATTGCTGAAGACATTGACTTAGACACAGAAATAGTGATTCCAAAGATTGACTATGACACTGCTACCATTGAAGAGATGAGGTTAGCCAGTCAACTCATAGAGATGAAAGCTACGTAGAAATAGTTAAGATCAGAAAGGGATAAGGAATATAGAATAATTGAGAATGCCAAGGATATAATTACAGATGCCATAAGTGTTGAAGTAGATTCTACCCAACACATTTTGATTCAGTTAGAAGAGGCAGTACAAAAATTTAATGAAGATTCTTTCGGACAAGAGAAACTAATTGAAAAAGCTAAAAGAAAAATTGATAATAAGGTGCTAGAGCATATTGCTCAAAAGATAGCAATCAAGAAAGTTGAATTATCAACATCTTTGGGAAATTTTGAAAATTCTTTTAATAATGCAGCATCACTTTTTGCCAAACTTTGTGATGTTTTTGGTTTTACTAAAGAAATAAAGGATAAGCTAAATAAGATTAACATTGATATGCAATCAAGTACATCCAAGTTAAAGGTGGACTCCTCCTCCATAATCTCCCATCACACCAAGATCAAATATTTGGCAGATGTACAGGCAGAACTATTGAGAGAGGAAGCAAGGATCTTATCTACACTCATAGACATCTAGAACATGATCCTTCCTATCACGGACACAATGTAGAAACATATTGCTCATTGCAAAACATTGGTCCAAGATTAGAACTTCTCAGTGGCTGATCACTTGATCCAATTATTAGCAGAAGTTCAAATTGCTCTCTCCAGATGTCGAATTTTGCAACAGACTTGGGATAATACTTTTACCACCATCCTTAAGGTACATCAAGAATTTCTATCTCACTTTGGTGTAGTCATATAAATTTTATATATGTAGTCCTTTGGAATTATTATCAAAAAGGGGGAGAGATTTAGCATAATAAGTAAGGAGAGTTATCACTATAAGTGATAGGGGGAGTTAGCACTCAATAAAGTTAGCATGTGTACTTAAGTATCTTTGTATATACATCATCAAGAAGATATATATAGAAATTTATATGCAATAGTTCTACAAAGATCAATTTTGAAAAACCAAAATTCATTAAGTCAGGTTATGTACATATGTTTTGGCTCATAAGTATTTTGTCACTAATGCCAAAGGGGGAGATTTTTGGCATTAAGTTATTATTTCCATTAGTGACAACACTTATCTACATCAATATAGCAACCGAGCACATCTAGTGTTAACTGAGCTTCTCAATTTACATCGAACATCTAGTGTTAACTGAGCTTCTCAATTTACACTAAGCATCACAGTGTCTATTGAGCATCTTAGTGTCTAATGAGTAGTTAGGCTATGTTATGGAAGTGTAGTGTTTATCGAGTAATAGAAGTACAACATTTACTGAGTGATGGAAGTTATAGTGTTTACTGAGAAATGGAAGTGTAGTGTTTACCGAGTGAAATCAAGGTAAATGAAGAATTCAATTTTTACCGAGTGAGACTATATCTACCGAGTCTCCAATGATTACCAAGTTCAGAACTAAGTTGAGTGATTAGTATGAACTGAGCCTTCACTTCTACTGAGTGCATGATGATGCCGAGTAATGTAGTGGATGTTGAGAATCAGAAGGTCACAAAGTTAGTTCAGTGAACCCGAGTTATTTACTATTGGGCCGACTCAGTAATGTTTTGTTCACTTGTGTTTTAGCCGACCTTGCAATTGTAATTATTGGAATGGTATATATGTAATGTAATATATCATTTGCAAGATAGGAAATGAATATGTGGAAGAACATGAAATTATTTTGAAGAATAAAAGGTTAATCAGTAGTAGAGAAGAGTATTCAGCAAGGTCAACAAGGAACAGTAAAGATTCATCAATCACAAGAGGTGATCTGTACTACAAGGATCTAATTAGCAATCAAATTGTAAGTAGATTCACTATTTCATCCTAATAGGTGAATCAATTTTGTAAATCCTTTAACAGGGTAGACTTAATAGTCTTTGTATAAATCTCCTAACAGAGTGCATACTGCAATGTATGTTTATAAATCCTCTAACAAGGTGGACCTAGCAGTCCTTTGTGCTCCTAACAGGTCAGATCACTAGAAGTGGTCAATGTAAGCCATAACAGGCCAACTTCATACTACAGTAATGAAGTTTTGTGGGTATCATCTCCACCCCAATTTTACTTTCTATTTGGAAGGTTTATGGGTCACCAAATCACTATGTACATGTGTTATGAATGTTTGATCTCTCATACATGTAGTAGATTAGATGAATGAATGGTGAATAGTATTTATGATTAAAGTGTTGAATTTCTTTGAAGTTTTTGAAGTTACTAATTCACCCCTCCCCTCTCAGTAATCTATCATATCTTGAATATTTCCAACAACATAAAGTTGGAACTTGTAACCTTCAATGGAGAAGTCTTCAAACAAAAAAAATCTGAATCCCATCCAAGAAGAATCTTTTGATGTAATTATATCACTTAATTCCTCCAACTATTTGTAGTTAGTCTCATTGACATCATCCAATATAAACCACTTTTGTAGGAAATCCCTCCTAACCCACTCCCACTTCTGATGGTGCATTAATTGTTGCTCATTTAGGCCCAACAGGAAGGGCCATATTGATGTCTCATTCGAATGACTTATCTTTTTTTTTTTTTACAAAAGGGATACCCATGCCATAGTGAGCTACTAATAGTGGCTTTAATGTTGTCCTTCAAATAAACTTTCTTAAAAAACTTTACAAAGAAGCATCAAAAATTATAATATCTCTATTTTGAGGTCAAGAAGTGATGCAGGAGCATCCAATGGTGTAAGGGCAATCCTGTATCACCCAAAAATATACTTAGTGTTAGTTTTTGTTTAAATTGTTTTCATTTCTGGATACCCATTTGGGTTAAATAAAGATTCCAACTCTCATAGCTCCACTACTGGTTTTCTAAGTTAGAGTTTTTGAGCACCTTAGAATATGTGCCAATGTAGAAAATAGGTTACTTTGTAATTGAGCCATAATTATAATTAATTAGAGGTTTTAAGTTGGATGTATGATTATTCTTGTAATTTAAAGCACTCTAGAAAAAAGAATCTAGTCAAAAGGCTTTGCGGTTTGAAAGTTATTGTAGTTTTAAGTTGCCTAGAGACCTCCTAAGAGCACTTCAAAGTCAAATTTGAGGCACTAAACAGCCTTGTACGAGCCCTAAAAATAGGGGATGAGAAAATTTGGTTTAGAGGGCTATAGAGCACTTGGAGATATTTTTGAAAATGTAAATAGTTTGTCAATCAAAGTCCTAGATCAAAAGTTATGCCCTCTAGAAATTGGACTACCATTTCTAGATTCTTCTAATTTTACACTGAATTATAACATGTTTTCTAGAACCTTCTATTTTAGTGGTAGATTCCAAATAGAATATTCTAAAATTTATTCCTAACCCTAAACCTAATTTAGTTTACTTAAAGATATTTTTGGCATTATAAAGGCAATTTTTTGGTGGAGTTTGGGAGAAGGTACTGTGAGAAAGGTTCTCTCTAGAATCTGATAACATTGCAAGCCCATAGGGCATGTCATGGATTCTACTTTCATTTTATTAAATGTAGTAGAAGATCAATTCTGATAATAATATTCCCCTTTTCTTATGGCATTCATTTTTGTCTTGGATTGTATTCCCATCAAGTGGTACTAGAGCACGTTTTCTTAAGTGTGTAGACAAAGTGTCGACTATGAGGTAGTTAGCACCAAGACTATGTGGTTGTGGGTTTTGATTCAAGAAAATACCTCCATGAAGGGAGTATGGTGGAAGGGCTAGAGTTGTTGCTCCTAAGGTTAGAGCCCTCCAGAGACAAGTCCAGGCATTACAGGAGGAGATTCGTAGAGGGATGAATGTCATCATACCCAACAAAAGTGTAGAAGAAAATGAAGAAGAAGGAAATAATTGGGCAAGAAGGGGAAGGAGATGAAGAAGTCCTAAACTAGGTAGAGGAGAGGCTTTTTAGGGCCATTTCCAAGCTTGGAAAAAGACCTAAAATTGATGTCGGCATGTTTCCAAGAAATCTAAACTCGAATGAGTTGATCGAATGGATCAATGAGCTAGAGAAATATTTTGAGTATAAATATATCAGAGACCCTCATAGGGTTAAGTTTGTGTAGGCCAAAATGAAAGGCCATGCCAAAATTTGGTGGCAAGAGATTCAGTTGCAAAGAAATAAAAGAGGAAAGGAGAAATTCACAAGATGGGATCACATGGTAGACAAACTAAAGTAGTTCATTCTTGTTGATTACGAGCTTGATTTGTTCAAGAAGATGCAAGGGTTAAAGCAAGTAGGAAAATCTGTCCAGGAATACATAGAGGAATTTTATCGAGTCCTTATTAGGGTGGGGCATGTGGAAGCAAATAAGGAGAAGGTTATATGTTATGTTAGTGGGTTAAAACCTAGCATTCAGGAGGAGTTAAGTCTAGTTAGATTGACTAGCACTGAAGAGGCATACTAGTTTGCCTTGTGAGTTGAGGAGAAACTAAAAAAAAGGTTTGGTCGAGGGAAAAGAAAGTTTAGTCAAGGAGGAAGGGGTGGTGGCAGGTCATTTGGAGGTTGAAATGAAAACCAAAAGAAAAATGAAGATGTGGGTACTAGCTGAAACCAAAGGAACAAGGGTTTTAACAACTCCCATGATCAAAACTTTAGAGATCAGAGAGGAAGAGGTAGAGGACATGGACAAGGTTTGGGAAGAGGAGGCTTTTGTGGTACCTAATTTCATTATAATGAAGAAGGTCACCATGCCTTTGAATGCCCTCAATGCCAATGAAGGACAGATAGGAGAGTTGATGGTCAAGCAAGGGTTTCTCATGTGGGTGATAATGCATAGTCATCATATTCAGATGATGTAGAAAGAGGAGAGGTTCTATTTGATAAAAGGGTCTTACTAAGTGGTGAGACTAAACCTAGACAAAGGAGGAGTTTATTTTGTACCAAGTGCAAGTGCAAGGGTTAATGTTGTGATGTGAATGTAGATGGTGGAAGCATTGAAAACTTGGTGTCAAGGGAGATGGTCTCAGAGATAAAGCTCAAGAAGGAGAAACACCCCAAACCTTATTAGATTGCTTGTGTGTAGGATGATCATAAGGTTCTGGTTAGTGAGAAATGTTTGGTAAAGTTCAAGATTGGGAGTTACCATGATGAGGCTCTCTGTTACATCATTCCAATGGATGTCTGTCATTTGTTTTTGGGAAGGTCATGGCATTTTTATAGGCATGTTATACATGATGGTCATGCAAATACATATTTTTTGACAAAGGATGTAGTTCACCACAAATTGAAGCCCTTGATAAAGGAGGGTGAAAAGGTATGGAATAGTGTTAGGGTATGTCTTGTTGATGGAAGAAATTTTTTGGATGGTATGAAACATCATCATATGTGTTATGCTTTAATTCCTAGAAAAGATAAGGAAGGTAGTAGTGAAATTCCACTTGAAGTTTTAGGCCTATTAAGTGAGTACGTAGATGTCATCTCTGATAATTTTTTAGAAGGGTTGCCACCAGTAAGGAAAATCAGTCATCAAATAGATTTAGTCCCTAGAGCTAGTTTGCCTAACAAGCTTTCTCATAGGATGACTCCTATTGAGATTGAGGACATAAATAGAAAAGTTCAAGAGCTGTTGAGGAAACATTTGATTCAAGAGAGCCTAAGTCCATGTGCAGCACCTACAATGCTAGCACCAAAGAAGGATAGAGAGTGGAGAATGTGTATAGACTCTTGGGCTATAAATAGAATAACCATCAAGTATCAGTTTCCTTTGCCAAGAATGGATGATCTTATGGATTGTTTGAGTGGAGCTTAGTACTTCACAAAGATATATCTCAAGAGTGGTTATCACCAGATATAGATATGAGAGGGAGATAAGTGGAAGACTACATTCAAGACCAAGAAGGCTCTATATGAGTGGTTAGTCATGCCCTTTGTATTGACCAATGCACCAAGCACCTCCATGCAGTTTATGAATGAGGTACTAAAGAAAATTTTGGGAAAATTTGTTATTGTCTATCTGGATGATATTTTGATTTTCAGTAAGACATTAGATGAACATTTATTGCACATTCATTGTGTCCTTAAAAGGTTGAGAAAAGAGAAATTGTTAATTAATTTGAAGAAGTGTAGCTTTGTCAAAAGGAACTTAATCTATTTGGGGTTTGTTGTATTAGTTGAGGGTTTCAAAATGGACCAAGAGAAGGTGAAGGTCATCTTAGAATGGCCTACTCCAAAGCCTACCACTGAGGTGAGGTCATTCCATGGTCTAGCTAGTTTTTATAGGAAATTCATTAGGAATTTCAATAGTATATGTGTACCCTTAACCAAAACAATGATGGGAGATAGAAAAGAGTTCAAGTGGACTACAGGAGCTGCCAAGAGTTTTGAATTGCTGAAGAAGAAGGTGATAGAGAAACCTATGTCTGCACTTCCTAATTTCAACAAAGTATTCTAGGTGGATTGTGATGCTAGTGACAATACTATTGGGGTTGTGTTAAGCCAAGAAGATACCTATTCCCTATTTTAGTGAAAAATTGAATGATGCAAAGAAGAAGTATTATGTTTATGATCAGAAGTTGTATGCAATAGTTTAGGCCATAAAGAAATGGAGGCATTATTTGTTGCCAAAAGAACTTGTTTTGTATACTGATCACTAGGCATTGCAGTACATAAAAAGGTAAATTGAAACAGAGACATTTAAAATGGGTAGAGTTCATGCAAAGGTATACATTTGTATTAAAACATAGAAGTGGAAGGTTTAATAGGGTTGCAGATGCATTAAGTAGGAGATAGTAGTTGGTGACAGTAATATAGGTTGAAGTGGTTGGGTTTGATGAACTCAAGAATTTTTACCCTGAGGATCCTGACTTTGTAGAGGTGTGGAAGGCTTGTAAAGAACCTATTACTCTAGATAGGACTAGGTGGCTAGATTACATGATTCAGGATGGTATGTTGTTCAAGGGAAGTCAATTGTGTATTCTAAGAAGTTCCATAAGGGAAAACTTGATCAAGGAGAAGCACAGTGGAGGGATGGCAGGACACATTGATTGAGATAAGACCATTGCTATTATTAGAGAACATTATTTTTGGGCTCAATTGTCACAGAATATGAAGAAGTTTGTACAGAGTTGTCAGGTATGTCAGACAACCAAAGGATTTAGTCACAATAATAGACTCTATCAGCCATTGCCTATTCCACTGAAGCCTTGGGAGGACATAAGTATGGATTTTGTTCTTGGATTTCCAAGGACACAAAGGAGTAATGAATTAGTATTTGTGGTGGTTGATAGGTTCTCCAAGATGGCACATTTCATTCCATGCTACAAGACTAATGATGCAATGCATATTGAAGATTTGTTTTTCAGAGAGGTTTAAGCTACATGGTCTCCCAAAAAGTATTGTTTCTCATAGAGATACTAAATTTGTTGGGTATTTCTAGAGGGCTTCCTAGAGGAAGTTGAAGACAGAATTGAAGTTCAATTTTGCACATCATTTACAAACCGATGGAGAAACAAAAGTAGTGAATAGAAGTCTGGGCAATTTGTTGATGTGCTTAGTAGGAGATAGACACAAGGGATGGGATTTGATTCTACCACAAGTAGAATTTTCTTACAATAATTATGTAAATAGGAGTACTAGTAGATCACCATTCCAAATTGTGTATGGGAGTAGTCCAAGGACTACACTAGAGTTGAGGAAGATGGAGCAAGGGGAGAGGACAAGTGCTAAGGAAAAAGACTTTGTTGAACATGTCAATAACCTACATGAGGAGGTGCGAGCACATGTTACCAAGATGAACCTATAGTATAAGGCTAAGGCAGATCAAAAGAGGAGACATAAGGAGTTCCAAGATGGAGATTAGGTTATGGTATATTTGAGGGAGGAATGATTTCTAGTGGGTACCTACAACAAGCTGAAGATGCATAAATTTGGCCCCTACAAAATTTTGAAGAAGCATGACGATGGTGCAAATGAGGAGTTGATGCTAGAGCCATGTCCAATTTCTACTTCTATGAAGGAAGAGATTGAAGAAATACTGGATAGTCATGTGGGCCAAAGTACCAGAAACATGTACTATGAAGAATACCTAGTGAAATGAAAAGGATGACCAATAGAAGACTCAACCTGGATAGATGCAACAAAGGTTTCCTATTTGGGTTTTCCTCTACAAGCTATAAAGTGGCAGGGTCACTTTTCAATCTACCCTAGGTATTTGATGTAGGAGCATCCACTAGTGTAAGGGTTATCTTGTATCACCCAAAAATATGCTTAATGTTAGTTTTTGTTTAAAGTTTTTTCATTTTTGGATACCCATTTGGGTCAAATAAAGATTCCAAATCTCGTAGCTCCAATATTGGTTTTCTCGGTTAGAGTTTTTTAGCACCTTGGGATACATACCAATGTAAAAAATAGGTTATTTTGTAATTGAACCATAATTATAATGAATTAGAGGGTTTAATTTGGAGGGATGATTATAATTTTAATTTAAACCACTCCAAAAAAAGAATCAGGTCAAAAGGCTTTACGGTTTGAAAGTTATTACAATTTTAAGTTGCCTGGAGACCTCCTAAGAGCACTTCAAAGTCAAATTTGAGGCACTAAATGGCCTCATATGGGCCCAAAAAATGGGGTACAAAAAAATCTGGTCCATAAGCTTATAGAGTGCTTCGAGATCTTTCTAGAAATGTAAACAGTTCATCAATTGGAGTCCTAAATCAAAAGTTATGCCTCTCGCAAGTTGGACTTCCATTTCTGAATTCTTCTAATTTTACATTGACTTCTGACATGTTTTCTAGAACCTTTTGTTTTGCTAGTGGATTCCAAATGGCATATTATAAAATGTATTCCTAACCCTATACCTAATTTGGTTTACTTAAGGATATTTTTGGCATTGTAAAGGTAGTCTTTGGTGGCGTTTGAGAGAAGGTAATGTGAGAAAGGTTTTCTCCAAAATCTGATAACATTGTAAGACCACAGGGCATGTTGTGGAGTCTATTTTCATTGTACTAAATATAGTAGTCAATCACTTCTTATAATGATATTCCTCTTTTCCTATGGTGTTCATTTTTGTCTTGGTTTGTGCCCCCATCAAGAAGAGATATGAGGAAACATGATGTAATGTATGTACACATGTGGTATCTCTTCTCATTCCATACAAATTTATGGTTGTAGACCATGAACAAAGAAATACAAAAGAAAGGCCCATTACACTCTTCCTTAAAAACTAGATCAAGAACATTTATAGTATTCTACCCAAAAAGGGATTTTCTACATCCACTATGTTGCATCTCAACCTAATTGGTTATTCATAAATCCAACCTTCAAACTAAAAAACAAATCTAAATCTATGAGTTTTTGCAAACTACAAAAGATGAGAAAAAAAATAGAATTGAGAATTTAATAGTGATAGACGAATTGAAGACTCTTTAAATAACAATTGTATCAAATTGTTTGCAATCTTCCATATCTTTAGTTTTGGTTTTGTAATTAATTCACAACTTTGGGAAATATACTCACACTAATCTTGGAGTGCCTACCTAGAATGTACTAATTATTATTGGCAATCCATCATTTATGATTTTAACCTTGATATGACATTCACTACATTCTAGTTTCAGGTTGTCGTGTGAAACTTACCACATGTCTCCATTCCATAGAATTTCAGACAACTCCTGATCTTTTCGAGTAACTGGCCTCACAATACATCTTCTGTCATTGATCTCCAACTAATCAATGGTTGATTATAATAACTTTCAGAATAGAAAAGTGATGGTGGAGAAGTTGGAAACCCTAAAGGATGCATTATTAATTGACTCTTAATGGACACTAGTTCCTACACGTGGCAATGATAAAGGACACTAGTAACCGCACTTGGAAGATTCACCTTCAAATTAAATAATTTTTCCATAAGAAACAATATTAGCCAAACTAATATTATTTATTTTCCTATGAAAAATATATTTCACCTCTCACATTACAAAATCATTTTGGGCTAACCAAAAAAATTACTTGCATTTATTTAAGTGCTAGCAAGGACTTTTTTCTAATTCACCACAATTTTAATAAATTTTGTTAGGGAAAGAAGAAAATTTCCAATAGATTTTTAAAAATTCCCTACTTGGAACAAACAAATTGCCTTTGAGATGAAAATTTTCTTGCCCCTATAATGTTGGATTCCCCATATTCTTAAATATCTTTTTTCTAGGAGAGGTTTCTTAAAGTTTGCCCCGAAAGGGTGGGGGTGGGGGGAGGTGAGGGATGGATTGTTAATCTACCAAAAATTCAACTTTTCAACCTTTTAAACTTTTATCTCAAGAATAGCTTAATAGAATCACATGAAAGCATTTAATACATAAATAGAACATCCATAAGATTAACACAAAGTTTTTGGTTTCACAAAAACCCAACTTGGGTGAAAACCATAGTGGGAACTACTACCCACAAATTTTATACAGGAGCATCCTAGATGTAAGGGAAACCTTGCATCACCCAAAACTATTTATGTTTTTTCATTTTCAATAAGGGTTATTTCAGTACAGGGTTACTATTTATAGAAACTTACTATTTTTAGTAAGTGGGCCATATGATCTCGAAATGTTTTGATTTCATAGGTGGAGGTTCATCTTAGTTATATCAACTTGCTATTGGAGCTGCATTGTCATATCATATGTATTCTAGAAGTTATTAAGGTTTTTGTTATGAAACCTTTGAGCTTAAATTTTAAGGCCTTAGAGGCTCTAAAACAAGTTTGTGCTTGGGTTGATTGGCACTTGCACGTGTTAGGCATTGTATTTTAGGATCTCATGGTTCTAAAAAGTACTTATAGTTGAAAATTGGACTTATAGTTTGAAAACTATGGCCTTCAAAAGTTGGGGTACCTAATAACATAATTAGGGCTGACCCTATGTAATAAAATAGGAAATGATTTTATTTTGATTTTTATCAGCCTCAAGGGCTAGAGTTAATGTCTAGAACCTTCTCAGATGGTAAAAATTTCCCTATATAAGGAAGGCCTGTAGTGATGTTTAGGTAGTTCTGGGTGGTAGTTTGTGATTTTCTATTGAAGAATATTGTGAAGAATATTTCCATGTGGCTTTTCATATTCTATTTTTCAAATTTATAATTCTGCATTTACAACAATAATAGAAAGCTCAAGCTTTGTTCTCCCCAATTTTTGTTATTTCTCTATTTTTCTTATGTGCTTGTGGTATTAAAGGGAGCACCCTTCATTAAGTGATATCAAAGAAGGATTTCCTAAGTGTGTAAATAGATTGCTGACTATGAGGAAATTGCACCAGGACCATGATTTGGGCTAAGTGTGTAGATAGATTATTGATTGTGAGGCAATTTACATGAAGGTTTCAAGAGAAGTTCCAAAATGCCTCCACAAAGATAGCATGGTGGAAGAGTTGTAGGTGTTACATCTGAGGGTTTTAGAGCCCTCTAGAGATAGATGCAAGAATTGGAATAACAAATGTGTAGAGGAATAAATATTAGTGTAAGAGATAAATAAAAGTGAGGATGAAGAAGAAGAAGAAGAATAAAATGTTGAAGGAAAGGTGGTTGTAAACCTTGGAGAAGAGAGGCTTTTTAGGGCCATCTCCAAGATTGGAAAAAGACTTAAGTTTCAAGTTCCCACATTTTTTGAGAATTCTTAACCCAAAGGAGTTGATAGATTGGATCAATGGATTGGAGGAATACTTTGAATATGAAGATATTGATGATCTTGATAGAGTCAAGTTTGGGAAGGCCAAACTGAAGGGTCATGCAAAGATCTGGTGGAAGGATATTTAGTTGGAGAAAAATAGAAGGAAGCACAAAACCACAATATGGACTAGATGATAGCTAAATTGAAGTGGCAATTCCTTCTCATAGATTATGAGTTTGATCTACTAAAGAAAATTCAAGGTTTGAAGCAAGTGGGAAGATCTATTCAAGAGTATATCAAAGAGTTCTAATGAGTTCTCATTTGGAAAATGGGCCATGCAAAAGCTGACAAGGAAAAAATTTCTCATTATCTTAATGGGTTGAGGCCAAGCATTCCAAAGGAATTGAGTTTGGTCCAAATGAACCATATTGAAGAGGCATACCAGTTTTCCCTAAGAGTTGAGGAAAAGTTGAACAAGAAGTTTGATAACAAGAATAGTGGAAGAGGTCATGGTGGAAGATCTGGAAGATGATCTTATAGAGGCTAAAATGATGATCATAAGAATAGGGATGAGGCAAGTAGTAGCAGTCAAAACTAGAGGGGAAATAATTCTAATCATGTCCATGATCAGAACAATAGAGATCAAAGAGGAAGAGGAGGTTTCTGTGGAAATTGTTTTCACTGTAGAGAAGGGCATAGAGAATTTGAATGTTCTCAAAAAAAAGGAAGGATTGATATAAGAATAGAAGCCTAGGCCAGAGTTATGCATGTTAATGAAGATGAAAAATAATCACATTTTGAAGATGCTAAAATAGGAGAAGTCATAGTTAAAATAAGAGTCCCATTGAGTGGTCGGCATGAACTTGATCAAAGGAGGAGCTTGTTTTGCACAAGGTGCAAATGTGAAGACACGTGTTGTGATGTGATCATTGATGGTGGAAATACTGACAATATGGTTTCAAAAAACATGGTTATGAAGTTGAACTCAAGAGGCAAAAATACCCACGTCCATACCATATTTCTTGGGTGTAGGATGACCACAAAGTCATGGTCAATGAGAAGTGCCTAGTGAAGTTCAAGATTGGAAGCTACCAGGATGAGGTGCTCTTTGATATCATACTTATGGACATATTTTTCTAGGAATTTTGTGGCAATTTGATAGGCATGTTGTACATTGTGGGCATGTAAATACCTACACTTTGACAAAGGATGGAGTGAAACATAAGTTTAAGCCATTAAAGGATACAAATGAAAATGTGTGTAGTGCTACTAGAGTATGTTTTGTTGATGGAAAAAAAATCTTAGATTTTGTTGATGGAAACAAATTCTTAGAGGGTATGAGGCATGAACATATGTGGTTTATTGTAATTCCAAAAGATGGTAAAGAATAACTAGAAGAGGTGCATGCAAAAGTTACAAATTTTTTGTAAGAGTTTCAAGATATTGTAACTGATAATGTACCAAATGAATCACCACTAGTGAGGAATATTAGTCACCAGCTGGACTTGATTCCAAGAGCCAATTTTCCAAGCAAGGATTTTATGTGTTTTCCTTCAATCCACTTAAACTCTTTTCTATCCCCAATTTTCCAAACAAATTGAAACTCTTATCTACTCCTATAGGTTGATTTGAGAGATTCTAGGTCTACTTTCTATACCAGCGGTATTTGCACCAAAGAAGAATTGAGAATGGACTATGTGCATATTCTTGGGCTATCAATAAGATCACAATCAGGTGTTGATTTATATTTCCAAGGATGGATAATATTATGGATTGTCTGAGTGGAGTTGTGTATTTTAGAAATAAAGATCTGAAGAGTAGATAGCATTGGATTCACATAAGAGAAGAAGATGAGTGGAATGTTGTCCTCAAGAAAAGGGAAGGATTGTATGAGTGGTTAGTCATGTCTTTAGGGATAACCAATGCATCAAGAACTTTTATTTGGCTCATAAATGAGGTACTAAAGGAGTTCCTGGGTAAGTTTTTCATCATTTACCTAGATGATATTTTGATCTTTAGTAAGATGTTGGAGGATAATTTGATGTATTTTCATAATGATAAATTGAGGAAAGAAAAGTTTCTAATAAATCATAAGTGTAGTTTTGTGAAGAAGGAGTTGGTGTACCTGAGCTTTGTAATTTTAGAAGAAGGTCTAAAAATAGACCTTCAGAAAGTGAAGGTTGGCCTCAAATGGCCTATTCCAAGGAGTACTAAGGAGGTAAGATATTTTCATGGACTAGAAAGTTTTTATAGAAAGTTCAATAGAGGTTTAAGTAGTATTTGAGGACCCTTGATTGTAAAGATGAGAGGGTATAGAAAAGAGTTAAGTGGAGTGTAGGAGAAGATAAGAGTTTTGATTTGTTGAAATATAAAGTTATAGAACAAATTATTTTAGTGTTGAAGCTACAATTGTTGAGAGCCTAATTGGAAAAATTGTTATATTCTCATTAATGTCAAACCTATTGGTAATACAAGTTTTAACCTACTGGAGAGACATTCACTAACAATGTAGAGTGTTATATCATTTGATTGATGAAAAATATTTTAAAAGGAAGAGATCATGAGATGACCTAGTGAAAGGTTGAGTTGAGACATGTAAGTGAGATGGAATTACAGTGGGAACTTTATAAGTTATTACTTGACAAGATCATTTTTTGCTTAATTAATATATGAAGTGAAGGTGATAGTCGGATGAAGTTTACAGTTGAAATAAGTCATAATGATAAGCTTGATCGAGTATTAGTATTGCACAATCAATGATGGATTTGAAGAAAAATATTAAGGAGCTTAAGCATTGTAAGCATAACAATGTTGGCCGAGTGAAAGAGATTATTGAGTGACAGTATTGACCGAGTTGTATAGTGATGACTGAGTAATTTAGTGAAGACTGAGCATAAGAATATAGTGATGACTGAGTGATAGAAAAAGAATAATTTATGAGAGTCAAGATTAGTAGCCGACATAGTTAAAATCTTGGAATAAGAAAAGTTTGTTGACAATAAGGATTGATGAGCTATATTATTTGATACAAGGAAAGGATTGGTGAAGTGATCAAAGGCTAAGCTTTGAATAGATGTTTCTATAAGTTTTGAGAATAGAGGAAGAATAAGAAGGTGGACATATTCACTGAATGTGTTGGATCTAATCATAAACCCTAAGATCTATGGTTGTGATTGAGCAGAAAAATATCAAAACTACCTATTTAAGGAGGTATCTGATATTTTTTGGTATCATTGGACTAGAAAACTTGTGAAGACAAGTGGTGAATAGACTTGCAAGGAGATGTGCAAAGTTTTTGGTCTGAAGGATTACTTGAAGATTTGCCAAGCAAATCTAAGATGATAAGAATGATGGAGTCCAACCAATGAACTAGAGTTGTTTTGAACAAATATTTGAATTTTCAAAGTGAGTTGTATGTTATTAGATCAAATTTTTTCTATTACTTTCTAACCATTATGGAAGTTGTAAAATCTTTTTGATAAGGTTGACCTAACAGTCATTTGTAAATCCTTTAATCAAGGTGATATTTTAATAGTGTAGATGCTTAAAATTGTCCCTAAACACTATATTAATTAATTTTAATATTACCCATGACATTGTAATTAATTATTAATTAATTAATTATATTGCTCACATTCTTCTACTTATTTAATTAAATTATTAAATGAGTTCATTCTCCTAAGTATTTAAATTTAGTTTAAATACTCCTAACCTTAATGTGTTAAATTAATTTAACACATGATCCTCCATGCTCCTCTTTTTAAATAAATTTTATTTATTTAAATTCCCTCACATCCTATTAATTCCTCTAAACCCATGATTAAATTAAATCTCATTTAATTTAATCTTAAGCCTAACCTAGAGCCTAGCCTATAGCCATCATTTTCATCCTCTTAAGCCTACTTCTTCTCTAATCTCACTTAATCATTCCTAATCATCTCCCTAATCCCCCTCATTAGCTTAAGAGTGTGCTCACACATGTGTGAGATGGCATGCCTACACACTCTTGTCTCCCACTCTTCTTCTCAAGTTTTCTCACACGTGTGAGTAAACTTTGAATTCTTGACCATTTGCATGGCTTGCATGTCATGTTATGTGGCACCTACTTGGATGCCACCTCACCAAGCCCTCCCTCAAGCCTATAAATAGAGGGCTTGCCTCAAGCATTTGCATCTCATTTTAATTGCATCGTTATCATGTTGGTTTGAGATTTGAGTTTGCATTCATAGTTTGAGCTTTCATGGTAGTTTGAGCTTGCATTGGTAGAGTTCTCATAGTGATTTTGTAAGTTCATGCTAATCATTTGGTAGCTGATTTAGTTTGAATCTTACATTGTTCATTTAGTTTTCTTCATGCATTTGCATTTCCATTCCATAGCTTACATTCTTAGTTAGTTTCCTTTATTGCATATCATCTTCATTCTTGAATGCTTTCAAGAATGGCTTTCTCCATAGCCATTTCTTGAAGTGTTCTTCATTCCACATAGTTTAGGATATTAGTGCATTTTCATTCACATTTGCATTCACACTTGCACTCACACACTCAAAATATTTGTTTATTGTTGTGTTTGGGAGAGCACATCAAACATACCCCCATCTTAACACACCAACAAGGCCTCTCATGGGTGCCTTTGTTGAGCTATAGAGGTGGTTGGTAGGTTGGATTTGTTGGTTGCTTAGGGTTGCAAAACCCAAGAAAGCATTAGTTGATATTTATTCCGTGCATTTTGATGAATGCTTGATGCATTTTGAAGGTTTTAAACTAGTGTCTGTTTGTTAACCCATGCTTCTTGTAGGTCACATTTTCTAGCACGCAAATAGAATATTCATAAGTTCTCTAATAAGGCCACTCTTAATAGGGTGATTAAATTCTTTAATAGTGTCACACCCAACAATGTGTTCTGTAAATTTTAATAAGGTTTGCTCCTAATAGAGCTCACTTTAGAATAGTGAAAAAGAGGTAAAATGTTAATGGTGTTTTTTGTCAAATTGGGTTTCCACGTTAAATCCTAATGTCAAAAACTATATGGATGTTTGTTGTGTGTTTATACTACTTAGCGATTTTAAGTTTAAATTTATTGTTGACTATGATAAGTTTCTGCAAGACGATGCATAAACAACAAAGAGCTATAATGAAATGAATATGTTGGATTATAGTGAATAGTTTCGATCAATGAATTATTAGGTTAAGTTTGTTATAGTAATAAGATATTGCCTTATTAATTAAATCATTTTTATTTAATTATTAAGTCACTTATTATCTCTAGTTTACTTAAGCTAAACTTTAGGAATATAATAATTAATTATTTTATTAATTATTATCATGCAACCTAAGTTTTACCCTGTTAGGGTTTTGATCTCCTTTTATAAAAATTGATCTCTTTGTAATTTATTCAAAAAAATTTGATAATAGCAATTTATCTTTTTTCTCATCAAGAATGTCTCATCTATAGATTTGGCAATTTCAACCTCCATAGCTTGTTGCTTCTCTTTTTTGTGACAAGTGTTTGCATACACGTGATTCTTGGGAGCTATGGATTGATCTTTAATTAACTTCAACATGGTATCAAAGCTCCAGATCTTCATCCCACTATTTTGTTTATGAGAAGTTTGGATTGGCTTTCAAATCTGTGATTTTTGTTCAAAGTGTTTCATTTCTTAGATTTTTTTGTATTTAATTTAGGAGGTCACTAATTTTTTGTGCACTTTGAGCCCAAACAGGCATCACCGTTAATCTTAGAGCACCCAAAAACCCCTATTTTCATATAAAATTTGTCAAATTTGGACACAATTGGAATTTGAGGCCAAAAAATTGTGATCCTAGATTAAGCACGTTTCTTGAGGCAGTGATTTTTCTTATTTTTTACATTTCCCAACGTGGCAATTGTCAAATTTTGGCATGCAAATTGAGATTTTTGTTTTGAAAATTGATATTTTAGCACATTTCCTAAGATACTAATTTTCTAAATTTTTCTATGTAAATCAAGATTTTTAGCATGCTTCCTAAGGTGGTAATTTTGTGATTTTTAACACAAAAATCAAGATTTTTTTGGTACACAAATTAAGACTTTTGGGCATGCAAATCATAATAGTTTTGGTATGAAACTGACATGCTTCCCAAGACAATTTTGGTATTGTTGGATTTACATTTTGAGACATTTTGGCATAGATCCTAAGGTGGTAAAAAAAAATTCCTTTCTTTTCCAATGCTTTTTGACCTGCGTGTGGCTTTTTGGCCATAACTTGCTAATCCAGAATCCATTTTCAATCTGAAAGAAGTGCCAAAAAAATGATTCTTAGCCCATTGTGATGGTGTAGTTTATTTAGATTTTTATGTTGTTTGGTGGCCTATTTTGGTTGTCAAAGTCAGAAGTTCTATTTTGTACTCCAACAAACATTTTTTGAGATATTTTATTTTCCAGATTCTGCTCCAGGCACATTGGGATCAATTTTTTTTTTTTTTAGATGAGTTTTTATGGGTGTATTATCTCATATATCAATCTTATGTCTGTTTTGATCTTTGTTGACATCCTTTTGTAGTATTTTCACAAATGCACTAAGATAAAGTGCCACTCTATTGCATTATGGGATCTTGCACATCTTTGTGTTTTATTTTACTTGCACTACATTATAAAGTCCCTTGGGGGTTTTATGTTGGCCATATTCACCATCTTCCTTTGTCAAGCGAATGTTCCTTCCATGATATTAAACTCATGATGTGTTGATGACACCTATCATTATAGGTGTTTGTTCTTCTTTTGCACTCTCGATGTTCCTGGTTCTTCTTTCTACAAGAGATATTGTATTCAATTTCAATGTTCGTGTCTTACCTCTCAGCATTATGTGGGGTTATGTTGGTTCTATTGCTTTCTTGGTTTGATGAAGTGAGCTATATATTCAGTATTTGATCCTATGTACTAGGTGAATTCAATAGCTAGATACCTATGCATTTCGGTGAGATGGATCATTTACCATATAGACATTCTTTCATTTCTATTTTTGGAGGACATGAAGATACCTTTCATCTTCAATTGATCAGCTCTTTAGACTTAGTCTTCTCTACCTAGTCATATTCTATATAGTGGAGGTTCCTCAGATCAATAGTTTGGCAGTGTTTGCAGCTTCATGCTTTAGTGGTGTTCTTCATTATCATCCTTTTGTTCCTATCTTATGGAACATTCTTTCCATCTCTTTTTGGAGTAGGGTTTTTCCCATGTGATTTTCTCTATTTCTCCTCTTTATAGAGATTTGGTTGTGCTGGGGTACCTCATTAGGCCTTATTGCCAAGACCCAAATTTTTCTATCAGCAATAGTTTCTATGTTTTTAGTTATTCCCTAAGATTATTTTAAGGGGGTGTTAGAGTAATAAGATATTGCCTTATTAATTAAATCATTTTTATTTGATTATTAAGTTTCTTATTATCTCTATTTTACTTAAGTTAAATTTTAGGCATATAATAATTAATTCTTTTATTAATTAGTATCATGCAACCTAAGTTTTACCCTGTTAGAGTTTTAATCTCCTTTTATAAGGATTGATCTCTTTGTAATTCATTCATTCACTTTTGATAATATCAATTTATCTTTTTTCTCATCAAGAATGTCTCATCTATGGATCTGAAAAATTTAGCCTCCATAGCTTTTTGCTTCTCTCTTTTGTGACAGGTGTTTGCATGCAAGTGATTCTTGAAAGTTGTGGGGCTGATCTTTCATCAACTTCAACAAAGTTTGTTGAGTTTTTAAATCTTTGATTTATACATCTAGACTTGGGGATAACTGATTCACCCTCCTCCATCTTTGCTATTCCAAATATTCTAACATTTAGCACTTGCAGATTTTACTAAGGTGTTTCAAGTAGACTCTGATACTAGTAGTACTCCAATAGGAGCTATTTTGAGCCAAGAAGATAGACATGTTTCTTATTTCTGTGAGAAGTTGAATGATTCCAAAAGAAAATATTATGTTTATGATCAAGAAATTAATGCTATAGTTCAAGCATTGAAGAAATGGAGACATTATCTTTTTCCTAAAGAGTTTGTTTTGTATCCTAGTCATCAAGCTTTGCAATATTTGAATACTCAAGGAAAATTGAACCAAAGACATCTGAAATGTGTTGAGTTTTTTTAGAGTTATAATTTTTTTTGAAATGTAAGAGTGGAAAGTCTAACGTAGTTGCATATTCTCTTAGCATAAGAAAACTTTGCTGACATTGTTAGAGTAATAAATTATTTTCTCCTTAATTAAATTATATTGATTTAACTATTAAGTCACTTATTATCTCTAGTTTACTTAAGCTAAAATTTAGACATATAATAATTAATTATTATCATGCAACCTAGGTTTTACCTATTAGGGTTTTGATCTCTTTTTATAAGGATTGATCTCTTTATAATGTATTCATTCACTTTTGATAATAGCAATTTCAGTTTTTGGTCATCAAGAATGTCTCATCTACAAATTTGGGAACTCTAGTATCCATAGCTTTTACTTCTCTCTTTCTATGATAGGTGTTTGCATGTAGGTGATTCTTGGGAGCTGTGGAGTTGATCCTTCATCAACTTCAACATGGTATTAGAGCTCCAAATCTTTATTCCCATGTTCTATTTATGAGAAGTTTAGCTTGGCTTTCATAACTGTCTTTTTTCTCAAAGCATTTCATTTTTCAAATGTTTTTTGTATTAGATTTTGGGGGTCACTTTTTCGATGTACTTTGAGCCCAAATGGACCTCACAACTGAGGTTAGAGCACCCAAAACCCCCTACTTTAATATAAAAATTTGTCCAATTTGGACACAGTTGGAATCTGAAGTAAAAAAATATTGCTTCTAGATTGGGCATGTTTCCCAAGGTGGTGATTTTGTGATTTTTGGCACAAAAATTGAGATTTTTTGCATGAAAATTAGGATGTTTGGTACATCAATTTTTGGCATGCAATCAAGATTTTTGGCACACAAATTAAGATAGTGTATGCATAAATTGAGATTTTTGGCATGCAAATTGAGGCACTTTGGTACATAAATTAGTGTGGTTTCACATTAATCATAAGGTAATTTATTGTATTGTTGGGCATGGTTCCCTTTTTATTTTGGCACAGATCTCGAGGAAGTGATTTTTTATTTTCCCCACCAGCTCTTTTTTGACCTTCTTGTGGTCTTTTAACTAGAACTTGCTCATTTGGACTTCATTTTTAGCAAACAAAATATCACCAAAAATCTAGTTTTGAGCTCGTCGTGATGGTATAATTTATTTAGACTTTTGAGGAAGTTTGGTTGCTAGTTTACATAGTCAAAGTCAAAGGTTCCATTTTTCACTCTAGGAGACATATCTTGAGACATTCTATTTTCCAAATTCTGCTCCAAGCACATCTTATTCAATTTATTTATTTCTGTTGCATTCTAGTGGATATCTTGGTTGTTTCATGTCTAAAGATTGATTTTGTTGCTTCAAATGACTTTTCATGGTTTGTACTATCTCTTGTATTATTCTTATGTCTCTTTTGATCTTTGTTGACATCCTTTTGTAGTATTTTTGCAAATGCACTAAAATAAAGTATCACTCTATTGCATTTTAGGATCTTGCACATCTTTGTGTTTTGTTGTACTTGCACCATATTATAAAGTAACTTGGGGGGTTTCATGTTTTCCATATTCATCATCTTCCTTTGTCAATTCAGTGTTCCTTCCACAATATTAGCCTCATGATGTTTCATTATAGGTTTTTGTACTTCTTTTGCACTCTCGATATTTTCATTTCTTTCTGTAGGAGAGATTGCATTCAGTTTGAGTGTTCATGTCTTACTTCTCAACATTATAGGGGGTTTTTTTGGTTTTATTTCTTTCTTGGTTCGATGGAGTGAGCTATGTATTCATTATTTGATCCTATGTATTAGGCAATTGTAGTAGCTGGATACCTATGCATTTTGATGAGATGGATCATTTACCATATAGACATTCTTTCATTCCTATTTCAGGAGATCATGAAGATACCTTCCATCTTTGATTGATCACTCTTCAGACTTAGTCTTCTCTATTTTTTCATGTTCTATACCATGGAGGTTCTTAAGATTAGTAGTTTGGTAGTGTTTGCAACTTCATGCTTTAATTGTGTTCTTCATTATCATCTTTTGTTCCTATCTTCTAGAACATTCCGTAGTTTGGAGGCTTCCTTACTCCTTCACTAGTTCTTTCAACAATATTTCCATCTCTTTTTTATGTAGGGTTTTTCCCATGTGATTTTCTTTATTTCTCCTTTTTTCAAAGATTTGGTTGTGCTTGGGTACCTCACCAGACCTTGTTGTTGGAACCCAAATTTACTTTCAGTAGTAGTTTCTAGGTTTTTAGCTACTCTCTCTAAGTTTATCAAAAGGGGGGGTGTTAGAGTAATAAATTATTTTCTTATTAATCAAATCATATTGATTTAATTATTAAGTCACTTATTATCTCTAGTTTACTTAAGCTAAACTTTAAGCATATAATAATTAATTCTTTTATTAATTATTATCATGTAACCTAGGTTTTTTCTATTAGGGTTTTGATCTCCTTTTATAAGGATTGATCTCTTTATACTTTATTCATTTACTTTTGATAATAGCAATTTCTCTTTTTCTCATCAAGAATCTCTTATTTGTGGATATGAGAATTCTAACCTCCGTAGCTTTTTCTTCTCTTTTTCTATGACAAGTGTTTGCATGCAGGTGATTTTTGAGAGTTGTGGGGTTGATCCTTCATCAACTTCAATAGACATAAATACATATTGAGATGGTTGGGTTAAAGGAACTCAAGAATTTTTATATGAATGATCCTAATTTTGGTGAAGCATGGAAATCTTGTACATAACCTATTACACTTGACATGAAAAAATGGTTGGATTTCATAATCCAAGATGGTATGTTGTTCAAAGGGAGTCAATTGTACATTCCAAGAAGTTCTATGAGAGAGAATCTCATCAAGGAGAAGCGTAGTGGAGGATTGGTTGGACATTTTGGTAGAGATATAACCATTTCTTTGGTTGTTAAGAACTATTATTGGCCACAATTGCAACAAGATGTCAAGAATTTTGTACACAATTGCAAAGTATGTCAGATGGAAAAAGGAGTGAAGACAAATATGAGGTTGTATTGGCCATTGCCTGCACTAGAGAAGTTGTGGGAGGATATTAGCATGGATTTTATTCTTGGTTTACCAAGGACTAAGAAAGGACATGATTCAATATTTGTGGTGGTTGATAAATTTTCAAAAATGACACATTTTGTTCCCTGCAAGAAGACTAGTGATGATGTTCACATGGTGGAATTATTTTTCAGAGAAGCGGTGAGACTACATGGGCTACCAGAGTATAGTTTCAAATCAAGATACCAAGTTTGTTGAGTATTTTTGGCATACACTATCCGAGAAATTGAAGATAGACTTGAAGTTCAGTTTGTCACATCATCCATAGACTAATGGACAAACATAAGTTGTGAATAGCAATTTGGGGATGCTTCGTTAGAGATAAGCCAAAAGGATGGGATCTAATTTTACCAAAGATATAATTTGCATACAATAATTTTTTCAACAAAGGTATTGATAAATTAACATTCCAAATTGTATATGGGAGTGCTCCCAAAAATGCTTCTAAATTAAGGCAATTGGATAAGTTAGAGATAAGTAGTGTTGAAGCAGAGGATTTTGTAAAGCATATGAAGAACATCCATGAGGAGGTGAGGTAGCACATTACAAGGATGAATACACAATACAAAGCTAAGGAAGATGAGTAAATGAGGTATAGGGAATTTCAGGTTGGAGATGAAGTCATGGTTCATTTGAGGAAAGATATATTTCTAATGGGTACATGTAATAAGCTAAATGAAGAAATTTGGACCATGCAAGATAGTAAAAAGGCATGATTCTAAAAATGTATATGAAGTAGATTTTTCAGCTAAACTAAATTTTTCACTAGTATTTAACATTTTAGATCTAATAGAGTATTAAGAAGGAGGTTATGAAGATGCATTCATAGAAGCATAGTGGAGCATTCCAACAACTACTTCAACTACAAAGGAGATTGAGGACATACTAGATAGTTGAGTTGTTAGAAGTACAAGGAACATGGAACATAAAGAATATCTGGTCAAATGGAAAGAATGACTTGTCAAGGATTCATCATGGCTGACAAGGGAGGAGGTTAACTACCTTGGTTTTTCTCTGATTACCTGAGATGCAATAGGGTCACTTCTCAAATTACCCTGAGTGTCTAATGTGGGAGCATCCTGGCTATAAGGGCCATCTTGCATCACCCAAAAATATTTTTGTTTTGTCATTTTTAGTAAGGGTTATTTCAGTACAAAGTTTCTATTTATAGAAACTTCCTATTTTTAGTAATTGGGTCATACGATCTCAAAATATTTTGATTTCACAAGTGGAGCTTTATCGTAGTCATAACAGCTTGCTAGTGTGGGTGCATTGTCATACCATATGTATTGCAGAAGTTAATGAGGTTTGGGTACAAAACCTTTGAGCTCAAATTTGAAGGCCTTAAAGGCTCCAAAATGAGTTCATGTCTAGGCTAATTGGCACTTGCACATGTCAGGTGCTATAGTTCAAGAGTCAACATTTTTGAAAAGTACTTATAGTTAAAAATTAGAAGTATGGTTTGAAAGTTATGGCCTCTAAAATTGGGGTACCTAAAAACATAATTAGGGTTGACCATATGTAATAAATTAGGAAATAATTTTTATTTTTATTTTTTTCGGCCTCAAGGGCTAGGGTTAATATCTAGAACCTTCTTAGGTGGTGAAATATTGCCTATATAAGGAAGGCCCATAGTGATGTTTAGGTAGTTCTAGGTGGTAGTTCATGGCTCTATGTTGAAGAATATTGTAAGAATTCATCCATGTAGCTTTTCATATTGTATTTAGGAAACTTGTAATTCTACATTTGCGGTGATAATAGAAACCCATTTTTTTTTTCATTGATTATTGTTATTATTTTGTTTCAATTATGTGTGTATGGTATTAAGGGAGCATCCTTCATCAAAATTCTGCACTCTTTTGAAGTACTCCTTATGATAAGCTTAACCCTATTAGGAGTTGCAAAGATACTATTAAGTTCCACCATGTTAGGGAATTCACCTCTGGTCATGTTAGGAGTAGACTTGTTAAAGGACTTTAAACAGTAATTAATTAAAGTGTCACCCTATTAAAAGATTTACAACAAATGACCTGTTAGGATCCACCTAGTTAAGGATTTTTACTATTGTAACTATTAGGGAACAATAGAAAGAATGATATGTAGAATAAACTATATCAATCACACTCTATAACACACTTAAATCTATCGTGGTTGGATCACACCTTTCACTCTTCACTGTGTTGGAAATATAAGAGGAGTAACTGAGAGGGGAGGGGTGAACCAGTTACTATAAAAATAAATCCTAGATCCCTTAGATGTCAATACAATTCGAACATAAACTCTGATTAAACTATATTATGTTGTTACTCGACATACACATATGCACTCGATTTACATTTGCAAATGTTGTAACTCAGAAAATACTTAACATGAGAATCTTAAGATATTATCTATGATTAGTCTTACTTTACTTAGTTGCATACACATAAAATAAATAGGATGAACACAAGTGACACCAGGATTTAACGTGGAAACCCAATTTGAGAAAAACCACCAATTGCAACTAGTTACTATTTTTCACTCTTCTAAAGTGAGCTCTGTTAGGAGCCAACCCTTTTAAAGGTTATAAGAAACACTATTAGGTGTGACCCTATTAGAGGATTTGATCACCCTGTTAGGCATGGCCTTGTTAGAGGTCTTTAAGACACTTCAAATAGAAATGCCACCTTGTTAGAGGATTTACAAATGGTTGTTAAGCCAACTCTGTTAAGAGATTTAGAACACTACTACAATGGTTAGAGAGTTAGATCTCCTTCATCATCAGATTCATCTTTTATAGCAATATACATCATTTCATCATCTTCACTACTATCAAAATCTTTAGCCATAAAATAAGATTTCTTACCTTTGTCCTTGTAGTCTTTATAGTTCTTGAAATCCTTCTTGCCTTTGTACTTATCGTTCTTCTTTTCATCTTTTTCTTCTCTGTTTGGACACCTTGTAGTAATGTGTCCAACTTCACAAGAGAAACATATAAAGTAAGTTTACCTTTATACTTTCCTTTTCCTTTGGGATACCTTCTTGCAAGAAATGCTTCAACAGCTTCAAGATCATTGTTAGAACTATTTTCCTCTTCACTTTCAAATTGTTTTCTTTTAGATCTTTTAGTTTTCTTCTTGAGTGATACCTTGGCTTCAAGCACAAACTCAAGATTGTTGGAACTAGGAGCATAATTATCATAGCTATCTAATTCAAATGTTGTCAATCTTCCCACTAGAGCATCCAAAGTTATCTTGTTGTTTGGATCACATCTCATTTCTTGAATAGTAGACACTTTGATTGAATAGGCAAGAAGAAAGGTGTTGAGTACCTTGCTTACCATTGTTACATCTTCAATTGTTCCTCCAGAGGCTTTGATAGCACTGACACTGGCTTTAATTCTTTCAACATATTTTGTAATGTTTTCATCCTCTCTCATTTTCATATGATCAAATTGGCCTCTCAAGCTTTTTGCCTTGGCTCTTTTTACATTATCATCACCTCCATAGATATCCTTTAGTTTGTTCCACATTTCATGAGCAGCAACACATCCTTTGACTTCATGAAATTCAACATGGTTTAGGGCTAATGCTATGGCAATCATCATGATATTATGATTTGACTAAAGATCTCTAGACCCCCTAGTATGACTATGGGTCTAACTTGATCTGTACTATTCAGAGGGATGCTACTAGTTTGGGGCTTCAACATTTGTCTGAGGATCACAGTCAACCTCTAACTTGCTATGGTCGTCACCTTCTCTAGCTCTGTGAGAGCTGTGATTTGGTTATTCTGAATGGCCTCTCTTGCTTCCTGGGTTTTTTGAGATTTTTAAGTGTTGGTCTCACAGTGGGGGTGCATACGTGGTTGATTATATCCTCATTTTCGCTTCTTTCCTCCCCTCTATCCAAAACTTGACTATCTCTCATCTTCCCCTAGTAGATCATTCCCTCCTTAGCCTTTTGGTTCATGTTTCTTCCCACCCTCTACCACCCATCTCTAGCCATCCTTCCCAGAACCACCCCCTTACCCATTTCTATTTTGAGGATAGTGACCAAGACCTCTTCATTTTCCATTTGAGAAGATTCCTCTACTCTGCTAGCTTTATAGATCGCAGTCAGGTGTCCATCATGTTTCACACACTAGCTACTAAAATTTGGGAGTTGGCTCTCCTCTCTATCCCTCACCGCTCCATTTCCAGCACTCTCAGATCCATTCAATGAAATACTTGTCCCATGAACTAGTGGTTTGATGGTACCTATAAAACCTTCCACTACTCCTTACACTCAGCTTTTGATACCCATTCCCCCACTTTCACCAACTTATGACTCTCCTACAAATGCTTTCTTCGCCATAAGAAGTGATTATTTATTGCTTCATAGGATAGATCCCTCTCTGACACACTTATTTAGTATCCCAAGTTGTTTTGGCACATTATGTTCCCCCAACATAGCCAACCCCATTCCACCCTTGAACTTTTCCTCCTTGCCTCTCATGTCTCCACGTTGTATGATATCTCGGGTCAGCTCACTCCCCTTCCTAGCCCACTCCCCCATTGTCACTTATTCTCCACCTCCAACATTTACAAGGCCATCAGACTTTTGATATGTAGCAGGGAAACTAATGAGGAGGGTTTTTAGGCTGAGCTCTTCAAGCTCAACACCATAATCTTAGGCCCTTATCTCTCTAGACCCTTTAATAGAGTGGTTTGTTTTGGTTTTCCAGACTCTTGGTCAAGACACATTATTTAGCCAATCCATAAGTATGGGCTGACCTCTGATCTCAAAAACTATAGGACCATCATGATTGGGCATACATTTTCCAAACTTTATGCTACAGCATTGAATACTATTTTATCCAGTAAGTTCGATAGGAGGAATTGCAGGACAAAGGGTCAAGTAGGATTTAGGGAAAACTACCAAATCATGGATCATATCTTTAAACTATAGGCTATTATTGAGGAGGATTGGCACCACTCGAAGAAAGTCTACTATTGTTTTGTGGATTTTTGAAAGGCTTTTGATTCCATCCCCAAAGCGGCCCTTTTTTAGAGACTGAGAGATATTGGTATTTCTAAGATCATATTGACAGCTATCATGAGGTTATATGAGATAGTGGTTGGTAGACTCAAGACCATAGAGGGCCTCTCCGACCCTATCTAGAGCACCATTGGGGTGAAGTAGGGCTGCCCTTTTTTAGTATCTACATTGATGAGCTTGAGGCTTTTCTCAATCACTCCTCGCTTCTAGGTGATGGTTTTCATCTACACTAGGTATTGATCTCCATCCTTTTTGCTGATGATGTGGTTCTTCTTAATTCTTCTCTTGAGGGTCTTTAGAGGATTTTGGATAGACTTCCATCTTTTTGTGATATGAGATAGTTGGTCATGAACCTTGAGAAGACTTGTGTTATGGTCTTCAATGGTTTGAAGACCTCACATCTCCATTTTCAGTTCTAGGGTCGGGAAGTTGAGATTACATCATCTTACACATACCTTGGGATTAAGTTTTCTAGATCTCATTTTAGCTTGAGATCATCCATCTAGCCTCATATTAGTAAAGGGTTGGGTTCCCTTGCCATGCTCGAGAGACAGTGCTTCAGACACCACTTTCAAGACACATCATCTTAGTTATACCTTCTGGATTCCTTATTAAGACCCACAATGCTCTATGGTGTAATGGTTTGGGGTCCTCCCCTTTTACACTTAGATTGGGACATGATCGAGCATACCTAGACTCTACTCCTCCATTGAATTATCAGATGTCACAAATCTACCCCCTATAGTATTATTTTGGTTGTGTTTGGAGGTCACCCATTTAGGCTTGTAGCCATTTTTGACCTCATTTGGTTTCTCCATTGTCTTCATGGTTTTGTAGACTTAGTTGAAAGCCAACACAGATACCCTTATTTAGCCTATTGTTCCTCAGTTGCTATCGTAGACTTTAATCTAGCTACTAGAGCTTGTTGTCGGTATGCTTAGGCTACTATCCTACTAAGTTCAATTGGGATCGACATTGACTGTCTCCCTGCATACTAATTTTCATTAGATGCTCTAGCTCATCTACTCCCCTCTTGGAAAGAGTTGAATAGGCATGTCAAACTTGACATCTACAAGCAGTATATCATATGGACTTGGGTGGATCCTCCAAGGTGACTACGTCCAAGGATGGCTTTCTATGCCGAGCACTTCTTAGATATACAGAATGGGATTATTATTTACAATGAGTTCTTACATAGATATTGGACACACACCCTATGTATCTCACTTGACTCCTTTAGGGTGGGCTCGCATAGACTCTGAATCTAGGTTGATCACCATATTGCTAGAGAGGATCGGGTGTGCACACTTTGTACCTTAGCCGAGGTTGAATCTGAGGCTCATTTTCTTTTCAGATGCTCCATATACTATGAGATTAGAGAGAGATTTTACTATCTGTTTAGAGATTGCAGATCCCTCTCAAGTTTTTTTAGGTACACTGATCAACATTGCATTGCACTTTATCTCTATGAATCCTTACAGCTTCGTGATCATACTTTACAACTTTCATTTCCTAGGAGTCAGGCCCAGACATAGGTTATTAGGACCTTCTCACCCTTAACTCTAGTTTAGGTGTGAAGCATATGTACAGATTCCCTAATATAGGCCTTTCCAAATCTGTGAGACCTCACAAGGGACCTCTTCACCAACAACACTCCTCTCATAGAACTCAACTTCATCACAGGGCCTCTAGTAGCTGCACTAATCAATCACTGTTGGACTTTTTCCCTATGAGGATGGATACCTAATCTTTTCCATGATGTCTGCTGCTTTCTTCTTCTTCTTCTTCTTCTTTTGTACTTGTTCTTTTGTGGACACTATTTGGTGCTCCATTTTTCTGCTATTTTCTTGGTGTAAGCTTCCAATCCCATAGACCCTCATTGTGGTCTTTTGTTGGACATTAATAATATTATCTTATCTTATCTTATCTATATTCATTGTACCAGTAGGAGTTGTGTAAGTAGTGTTTAAGTATTTCAAACCTGAATCATTGAAGGTTGCCAAATGCAACTTCATAAGGTCTTGAGATGCTGCAAAGTTGTCTCTATTCAACTTGGGAATCTCTCTTCTATAAGATAAGATAAGATAAGATAAAATTATTAATGTCCATGAAAAACCAAAATGGTTTATGGGACTAAGCATAGAAATAGAAGAGCCAACCAAGCAAAAGCACCAAATGGTGATTGAAAAGGAACAAAGCAACAAGAAGAAAGAAAGACAAGGTAAGGACTAAGGGTCCTTCATTATCACAAAGAAATTCGTAATAGAGAGGTACATCTATGGACAATCCATAGACTTCAGATGCTGTGAAGAACCCCTATAGGACTGATGTTGCCTGTAGAGACTGGTACGATGTCTGACAAATCTAAAATATGAAGTAGTGAACGGCCTTTTCAAACCTTGCGGAGGAGACAAGGGAGAGAGAGAGAGAGAGAGAGGGGGGGGGGGGACAAGGGAGATAAGACATCCTAATCTTTAGCTTATGTCCTTGAAATCCTCTCTGTAAGCACCAAAAGCTCTATTACCAATTGTTGGAAATATAAGAGGAGTAACTAAGAGGGGAGGGGTGAATTAGTTACTACAAAAATAAATCCCAAATCCCTTAGATGTCAATGCAATTTAAACATGAATTATGATTAAATTGTATTCTACTATTGCTCGTCATACACATATGCACTCGGTTTACACTAGCAAATGTTGTAACTTAGCATATACTTAACATGAGAATCTTAAGATATTATCTATGATTAATCTTACTTAACTTAATTGCATACACATAAAAGAAAGAGCATGAACACAAGTGACACCAAGATTTAATGTGGAAGCCCAATTTGGGGGAAAAACACCAATTGCAACTAGTTACTGATTTTCACTCTTCTAAAATAAGCCTTGTTAGGAGCCAACCCTATTAAAGGTTATAAAATACACTATTAGGTGTGACCCTATTAGAGGATTTCATCACCCTATTATTAGTGGCATTTTTAGAGGTCTTCAAGACACTTCAAATAGAAATGCCACCTTGTTAGAGGATTTACAAATAGCTAGTAAGTCAAGTTTGTTAAGAGATTTAGATCACTGCTACAACAGGTAGAGAGTAACAATGAAATGACCTGATTTCTTATGCAACTGAATTGCTGATTACAAATCTCAATTTTGACTTGAATATTTGATCCTTCCTAATTGAATATATCTTTGCATCTCAACAAGGATATTCTTCTTATCCTTTTGATTCGCTTCCTCTTCAAATCTTCTATTATGTTCCACATTCAAGTCTCAACTTGACCTTATATTTATATCTTACACATTCTCAAGTCGGCTTGAATACAACTTAGAATACTTAATATTCATCTCCTTAGTTGGCTAGAACCAACAATCAGATCAATTGAACTCAATATGCCAAAACAAGGAAATCCTTCATTAGCCAGCCTTGCTTGGTAGATACTAACTCAAAAATGATTTTCTTGTGTTAACCAAGTGAACTCAGTTAACACTGCATATTCACAAAATTCCTTTGGTAACCAAGTGAGCTCAGTTAACACTTGTGCCATCCAACATTTCCTTCATTAACCGAGTAAGCTTAGTTAACACTCATCTTCTACAAACTTTCCTTTGATGCCTGAATGAACTAGGTAAATATTGTCTTCTGAACTTGGCAAACTCTAGAATGCTCAGCTGACACAGAGAATTGTCTTCATCACCCAAGTGAGCTAGGCATGCATTGACTGGCAATGATATGACATTTTGTGTAACATCAAAGACAATACACAATTAATCAATTGTTTTCAACACATTGTACTTGCTCGACCATGATCAACATCAACATATTGTTTATCCTTTACTAGTATACATATGCACTCCTCAAAAGAATACTCAATACAAAGAAAGATCACTTTCTCACCCAAACTTATTCACCAAACATGCACTAGCTTTCATAAACTCATATAAATACAACTAGTAATAAGATAAAAACTAAATGCCTTAAAACTATGAGAACACAAAGCCATTAATCACTAATTTACTATTTCATACCAAATCGTCACAAAATTAAATATATTCCCCCAATTAATTAGTTTGTATCTCACACATAGAACAACTAAGTCAATATTAAATACAACTTTACAAGTAGTCTCAAATAAATATCTAATTTGGCCAAACATAATTCTGGATGCAACACACTAAATATTTAATCAATTTACTTTATTAAAGTATCCAACATTATACAAGTAGTCCCAAATAAATATCTAATTTGGCCTAACATACTTCTAGATGCAACACACTAAATATTTATTCAAGTTACATTATTAAAGTATCAAACATTATACAAGGTGTACAACACCTAATCTCAACAACAACATCCCCCTGCCAAAAAGTGATAATTAATGAGGTATATTGTTTCCTTAATATTTATTAAATGGTTTTCACTAAAATTGAACAATGTCCCTATGTAGATTCATTCTCAAGAGCTTGGAATGTATGGACACTATCACATTCAAGAGTTATTTGAGCCCTTTTTTATATTTTGACTTTGTGACAATATTTGTATTTGCTTTTGCAAGGAACTATATGTCCACCAATGAGAATATTAGATAGTTTGGTAGTCAAACTTAGAAACTACTTGTTCCTAATGAAATTTAAATTTTATGAAGACGTTAAAATTCCAATATAGATTCTCATATACATTCATATTGCATTTGACTATAATACCAAATTAAAAATTGCACACAATATAATTCTAAATTCTAATAGATTTCATATAAGATATAGTTCGAGCTATAGGGGAGACGACCCAATAGCTTCACATGCTCTAATGACCTATTGTTATAGATCCCCCCAATTACCACTCATAAAAAGGCCCAAAAAATGATAGCACATGTACTAATAGTTGATCATTTTTTAGGTTTCTTGGTTGTTGATTGGTCCATTTGTGTAAAATGTACAATTTTTTTGGTAAGTGGCTATTGGGGGGTGAACATAACGGGTTCTAGGCAAACATTTCAAAATGGAGCTTTTATAGAGAGCTCTATAAATGTGGAAAAGCCAAAAGGTTAGCTTTAAGCTCTTCATTCACCTATAGAAGTTCATTGAAAAAAAATGACAAATTTCAACGTACATATTAGGAGTTGTAGGTATGCAAAGTTAGCCTAGGTGACTATTAGGTTGTCTCCCCTATTACATGACATTTAGTTTTGACTTCTAATTATTTTGTTCTACTTCATTAAAATGTTAATGAGTAACTCATTTCTATCTTAAAAATTGTGATAAATAACATAGTTTTTCATATAAATGCAAAAAATAAAATATATCGAAAGTTTCCGTGGGTCGCTCTCCCCACTCTCCTCGCTCTCCCGCCCAGGCGCTTTTTCAAACTAGAAGATCAGCTGCGACTCCCCTATCTCTGTCCTATTCTAGCATGGCTGCTGGAGTCGCTCCCGCTCCTCCTGCGGATGGGGCTTCTTCTGTGGGTGGGGCTAAGGCTCTTTTTGCATCTCGCCTAGCCTCTTTTGCGGATGGGGGTAGGGTCCCGTTTGCCCCTCTATCGGCTTCTGGTTCTCCTGCTCCTGGTTCAGGCTCTTTTGGTTCCGGGGGAAGAACTTTCGCTGACGTTGCCGCCTTTGAGGCTGAGCTTCATGGTGCTTTCCCTCATGTTAACTCTTCTGGCCCCTCTCTGGTTTCACTTGTAAGTGCTTTAAAGCCTATTAGGGTCCCTTTGGATCCAGATTCAGTTGAAGACATTTTCCAAATGGTAGATGACCTTTCTTCTTTTGCTGCAATTTTTCGCTTCCATGGCTATTGGCCCTCCCTTGCTAATCTACATGGCTGGATCTCCAAGAACTGGTTGCCACTGATTGATTATAATGTTCACATATTTCCGTGTGCTAAAGGTTTTTTTATAGCTAAGTTTCAAGATTCTAATGACAAGAAGATTATTTTATGTCACAATAATTTCTCTTGGCAGGGTAGATTTCTGCTTATGGCCAAACTGTGGCATATAGATTTTGATCCTCTCTCGGAAGCCTTTAATAAGTACCCTATCTGGGTTCAGCTCCCTAATCTTCCGATTCATCTTTGGCAGGATTCAATTTTTGAATCTATTGGGAACGCTATTAGGGATTTCTTATATGTGGATGCTGACACTTCAGATATTTTCCACTCGACCTGTGCTCGCTTCCTTGTTGACTTGGATGTTTCTAAAGGTCTTCCTAAGGCGGTCTGTTTGGATTCCCTGAGGGGGTCTTGGTCTCAAATGTTGGATTTCGAGGGAATCCCTTTTCGTTGCAGGAAATGCAATTGACGAGTCACGTTGTTGCTCGTTGTGTAGCTGGGAAATCCAAACCCAGGCGTCCCCCTCTTGGTGGACTGGGGCCTCCTCTGAGCATTATACGGTGAAACAATCCTCGGTTGCTCCTGCAGTTTCAGAGGTTGAGACTAGTGTTCCTTTCGTGCCGGTGGTTGCGGAGGTTGCTTTGGCATCTCATCCTGTGGATTCAGTGGCTGTGGGCAACGTTCTTTCCAAGCTAGTGGTTAAGGATTTGGTCTCTCCCCCTACTTCGATTGACCCTCCTAGGGGTCAGTTGTCGTCTGTCTCTCATAGGGTGTTTGCTAAGGCCTCTGCGTCCCCTGGGTTCCACGGGTCTTTGTCCTCTGAGGATTGGGTGACCGAGGCAGCAAAGTTTGAGGATGGTTGGATTGCGGTTAAAGGGAAGAAGGCCAAGCCTTCTGCTCCCCCTTTAGATATGACCCTTCAGTCGCGTAAGGGTAACCTCATTTTAAAAGGATAATCTTTTGTTCCCTTATGCTGACTGGTTCTTTTGGGTTGGTGTTATGGTCTTGTCTCTGATTTTCTGGTATCTGGTTTGGATAGCTTTCTTGGCTGCTTTGCTCCAGTCTATTTGTCCTTTCAGATTCCAGAGTTTTTGGTTAATTTTACTGGTCATATCTACTGGTTTCAGGTCCTTTTAAAACCTAGTTGTGCTTAATAGTTTATCTTTCTCTTTGATGTAATGGGTTTCGGGGCTCCTTCAAAACCTGCTTTTACCTTAATCTAAAACATAGTTTTTCATATAATCTACTCTAACAAAAAACTATTGTAATTAAAAAGTTATTTGTATGTCCATTGAATCTAAGAGTTAGCTTGATTTTTCATATATTATAAAACACACCATCTATGTAGAATTCAATCATAGAAAGGGAACATAAATAATAACTATTTAAGGACCTCCAAGTGTTTGATGTAAGTTGTGTGTTCGAATAGACACGGTGTCAAATAAATCATAAATCCACCTAGTTATTTCCAAATATTTGATGTACCTATAGTTCTTCTTTCTACTATAGTGAGAGGTATGTTCTACGTATTTATGAAAATATATGGTCTAATTTCTTTCTAAGATAGTAACAACTATTATCTATTTATGTATAAATATACATGGAGTAACTTTTTTCTAAGACAATAAGAACTGTTGTCTAATATATGTATAAAAGTATATGATGTAACAAACTTTTTTGTAAGATACTAAGAACTATGATCTATGTGTCTCTAAATGCATGGCGTTGCTTCTTTCTACTAAAGTATTATGATCTAGATAATTGTAAAAACACATAGCATAACCAACATTTATATAAAGGTTCATTGGTATATAGACCCATTTAGGAATAAACCATAGCTGACTCAGATTATTTAGATTAAAATTCTGAAGAAAAGAGATCAGCCATTAGAAGTACTGATGCTGTTACTAAAGAGTGATATAACTGAACTTGAAAATTGAGTTAAATGGGGAGTGCTAATCAATTAAATGAGATATCTCACCGTCAAACCACTAAAGCAATATATTTATACAAACCATCACAATCCAAATTCCCAATCTTACCTTTTTCAAAATAAAAAAAATCTGAACTAGAGAATGGCACGTCCAAAAGGAAGAATAGAATCATTAAATGGTTTTGTTTGGATGTAAGGGTCCCCACATACTAAGGATGCAATGGATTAGACTTTCTCTTGGAGTGGTGGCAAAGAAAAAGTAAGGAATAATCTCAAGAAATGAGATAAGTTAGTGAAGGGATTCCCTGACACGTACCCAGATTGTGATGCTCAGAATTATAGCGTTTCAACAAGTATAGTACACCTTTTTCAAAATATATGCAACTTTTAAAGCTTTGCTCTGTCATTACCTTTTCTATAATGGTGGTGACCACACCAAAAAATTTATAGCCGAAAATTGTGAATCAAACAATGGTGTGGGTTCCCCATCGTCATGTGTAGTTAATATATAAAGTGGACTTGATTTTACCTCAGAGCATCTCGCCGTGGGGACCCAAAGATCCCAAATAGTTGCACTGAGAAACAAATATGTCAGTTTTTCTATGGTCTTAAACTTGTTGGATGGCATGCTAGAAACTTTGAAAAAGATGAAGATCCGAAATGAATATAAAGAATAATATGTACAAAATCTAAGGTTAAAAATTTTAGTATGGTGTTTGATATAATAAATAATTATGGTTTAAATGTTGTTTGTCTTGTCAATCACTATGATGTCATTCTATACATTCCTTTCCATGTATGATTTGTATTTGTACTTTATTCTGAATACTCTTTTAATAGAAAAGTAGTAAGAGGGTGTTGGCTTGTGGTATAGTAGAGAACTAATCATTAATAGCACGTTAACTATATCTAACATTTTGACATATAGCAGAGCAACCACTTTTGTATCTATGAAAAATATAAACCGAAGTAGAGCATTTTGATACAAAATTAAAACAAGTAGTAGTAGCATTGTTCGTACTATTCAAAGGAAACATGGGCCGCATAGGCCCAATAATAGTAAATGTATTTAAAAAGTTCCATCTTCATGTTCTCATGCATCCTGATGATGGATCATGTAGTATGATCTGAAATGTTGATGGTAAAAAAACTATACACAATCAAATCCAGAAATTAAAAACTCATTTTCATGGATTGTGGAAATCTAATAGATCTGATTTAAAAAGTTATCAAAGCCCGTAGAGTTGCCATGAACAAAATAGTAAAAACAAAAAAAATCACACAATCAAGTTAGCACTATGATTCCCTCCAAGCCTCTTAGAGAGGAGGATTGAAGCCTATTCCTTTGTGTGGAAATCAAAGAGATCCTTATAGTCTTCATCAAAACTTGGCTTCACTCTTTTGATCCTCTCCTACATCAAACATAAAGTAACAAAACAAGCATGCATCACTTTAATAGCAAACTTGTTAGTGTCCTGCATCATGTTGTTAAGTCCCAGAACCTCCTTTTGGATCTTTTTCATAGCCTCCTCAAGGTCTTAAAGTTGGTGCTTAATTTTGCCCATCATACCATCATTTTTGGGGGCGGTGGTGTCAAGTTTAGTCTCCTCCTCAACAACAACCTATGGGAGCTAGGGGTCAGGGTTTATGGAGGATTATCACTAGGGCCATGGAGAGGGGAAAGGGGAGGGGTAGTGGTGCACCCAAAAGTCATTTCTTTGATAACTAGGGATGCAAGACCCCTCTTCAAACTAGAAGAGTGTTGAGAAGACTCATTAGTTGGATTGTCCTCATATGCTTCTGAATTAGTGGACTCACTGGCCTTGAGGGATTTTTTGCATTTTTCTTTGGCCAGCTTGTTCGACCTACAGGCTCCTGGGGTTTCGATCCAATCATTAGAGTCAATATTGAAAATTGCCTTCTTGTCTTTTTTCAGTGGTTGGGTTTTCATGGGGGGCTCTCAGTTTTCTTTTTTTTGGAATCTTTGGAGTCAAAAATAGGGGAAATGGGCTCTTTTTTTAATGAATTTTTGACACACCTTTTCTTGATAGTACTAATCTGGGGGAGGAGACCAATGTCCTGTGTCGAACCAAAAGGAGATGGCTCATTTTGTGACACAACTTGGACAAACACATTAACCAGGGGACAAATGGCCAAATAAAACTTGTACAGTCTATGGATAAGACCTTGGTGAAGGATAACAAATGCTTTCTGCATGATTTTAGCCTCTTTAATGGACAACATTGTTTTCCATGAAATTAAGTAGATAAAACAAAATAGATATGAAATCCTTATTTCTAAGGTGGTTCAAGAAAGGAAGGTGATAAAAGTAGAATTTTGTGTACTTACCTTCAAGGGTGAAGTATTTTATAATGATGTGGCAAAGGTGGGGCCAAATATTAGGAAGGTCTTCACAGTTGTATCCACCTTGTCTCTTTACAGACTGCTCTTTGGGGGTTGAAGAACTAGCTTAGGCTTTCCTAGTGCGAGGTTTTTCTAGTCTTTTTCCATTTGCAGCCCACTGTAGAAAGCCCCATAGCCTTGGCAATTACATCTTCATTCACTTCAAAGGTAATTCTATTCACAATGACCCTTAGTTCATTCCAACTCGAGACAAACTGATGAGACACTGCCTCATCATAACCTCCTACCCTGCTTTCCATAAAGGTAAGGTTACCTCCCTCACTACAAACAACCAAAACCGCATATTTTTTCTTGAACACTACATCAATTTTGTTGGGCTCAATTCTAAGCTTGGCAACATCCATGATGAGAAAACACAAAAGTGGTTGAAGAACCCTTTTTAATATAATATCAAAACCCAAAGTGTCTTATCGACTAAAAGTGGTCATAATCCCATCTTTTTCATAGTTATGGCCATCAATAATCTTCCACCTCATATTATACAACAGGCTTGTACACCTGTGAGTTTTTATGAAAAATTACCAAAGACATCCGATTTTGTGAATGTTATAAGAAGAGGTAGGTTTGACAAAAATGAATAGAATTTTGTTGTTAACATTTTCCAATAGTTATGATTGTATTAATTAATTTATTACTATGACATTTTTAATAAGATAGCACTAGCAATTGCATTGATCATAAATAATCATAATTAAATGAGTATTTTTAAATTTGAGAAATAACAATTCATGGTTGCTTTCTTTCACTTCATAAATAATTAATTGAAAGATTCAACATTAATGCACAAAATTAGGATAGATCATTTCCCTATGATGTGCCAATGTGCATGAAAATGAAAATAAGTTGGAGATGTGTGAATCTACAGATCATTGCATTATGTATGGTTGGTATGGATCTCCCGCATCCTGCCACAGTGCAGGGGGATCTCCTGCATCATGTCGGCAGATTTCATAGTTGGAAGTAAATTGTGGTTCCAAAAGTTTGATGTCTGTGGGAGACTATGTTGGATGTCAGAGTCGGTCGGTTGAAGCAAAGATAGTTGAATAATGGATGTGTTGTGGAAGTCACAATCATGTCATTTCCCCGACGTTGATGAGTCTGCAGTGTCATGATAAGACGGCATGGATGGTTGCTGTCTTGCATTTTGAATATAATTTGAGTGGAGAAGATGTTAGGAAACTGCAACAAATTCCAATTTCCCACTGAGCTCTAAGTCGGACAACAAACAAGACTTGTCTCCCTTGTGGGACATGGATTTTCAATTTAAAAAATTATACAAGGAGCACTTTCAACCATGGACACACACAAGTCACGTCGTTGAAATCTATTGGGCTTGTTTCTTTTCATTATTTTTTATGAGTTGAGTGAAAGGGCATGGGGCAAGACATATGTAGAAGACTTAAATGCTATCCAAAGGCATCAAAGGTACTTTTCCTTGAAGGTAATAGGTTTCCATCAAGGACACCTAGTGTAAAATCCTTTTCAGCAACAGAGGCATTGCTCTCAAATCTGGCTACATCCCACTTTGTCTCTGAAATTAGTCCATTGCATCTAGTTATATTCACATGGGGTGTCTGTCCTATCTACATCTATGTGTATGCAGACAAGACTTGTGGGGTTCGTGAAGGGGAATCGTTGAATGTAGTTGGGTTCTATCCTAATAAAGAGAAAGATAAAGCCAAGAACCATGGAAGACAAAAGTCTTGTGAAAGGAAGCTGAAAGGAAGCACTCAGTATCTCTGTTATAGAAGGATAGGTACATGAAGATGGATTTGCATTTATTTGATGTTTTCATTAAGTCCAAATCAACTTTTGGCCATACCACCCCTTTACTACATGTCGTGTATGAGGAGTCTAGTAAGTACTTCTCGTTACATTTTACTTCTCGTCGTAGATTCTCTTAAATAAATAAGATTTTTGTTTTTGCTGAACTTTTTGATGTATTTCCTGTAGATCTAACATGAGTGTAAAGGTTGAAAAAGCCTTCAGTGTATGTTATATATGGTGTGGGATGAGACATCGATATCAATGTCACGGACTTGAGATTTAAATTTATGTTCTATACGATGTGGGGTGGGGCACTGAGATCAAGCTCATGGACTGATTATGGCAGTGATAGATTTCTTGCAGACGATTCTGACTGAGCTAGTTGCTTTGAGATGAGGAAATTTGGAGGTCTTCAAAACTAATATCAATACCGGTATTGTTATGGCCATTTTTCAAGAATAAAAGACTGGATAGTTGGAGATCGCAACCTTTTTTATCATAGATTCATAACATAATGCTTTGAGAACAAGAACAATGGAAAGTTTTAAGTATGAATATTAAAACTAAACACTAATAGTAATATCATTTACTCATTTAATATTGTGTCATATAGAGTAAAATGGTTCAAAACTCGATTTATATATCTGATTAGTAAGTATCGTATATGATACTATCATATTAATAATTGCTGAAATTGTCATTACATATTGAAGTTTGAAATTTAAAAGTATATAGTTTGATGCTAAATTGGTGATATGCAAACAAAAAATTCAGAACTGTACACAAAAATAAAAAATCTATCTAATATCATCTACTAAAAACATTGTCCTTGGTCAAGGCTTTGTTCAGTCCAAATGAGAAGTGGTCGTGCTTCCAACTGCTTAAAATGATAGTCAAAATAAAATATTTTGTTTTTAATTTACCTTTTTCTCCGAAGGCACGTGAGAGATTTCTAATTTTGTGGTCTCAAACTCAAAGACTTTGGGAGACTTTGACACGAAATTGTTGAAGACTAGAGACTTGAAAAACCTCAAAGATGTGTATTTGTCTCTGAGACATTCCTTGGAGGGGGCAGACGTGTCTCTCGGTTGATACTATTTTTTAACAATATTACATCAAGAGTTGTGACTTTAGAGTTCCATAATTGAACAAAATGTGTTCTTTGGATCTAAAAAGCAACCAAATGTGTGATGTCACATTTCATGTCAGTAGATTTCATAGTTGCTTTGAGATGAGGAAATTTGGAGGTCCTAATTTGATGCTAAATTGGTGATATGCAAAACAAAAAATTCATAACTATAAACAAAAATAAAAAATCTATCTAATATCATCTATTAAAAATATTGTCCTTGGTTAGGGCTTTGTTCAGTCCAAATGAGAAGTGGTCATGCTTCCAAATGCCTAAAACGATACTCAAAATAATTTTTATTTTTTTAAATTTCCCTTTTTCTTTGGATGCACATGGGAGATTTCTAATTTTGTGGTCTCAAACTTGGAGACTTTGAGAGACTTTGACATGAAATTGTTGAAGACTAGATACTTGCAAAAAAGCCTCAAAGATGTGTCTTCATCTTTGAGACATTCCTTGAAGTGGGGAGATGTGTCTCTCGGTTGATACTATTTTAACAATATTACATCAAGAGATGTGACTTTAGAGTTCCATAATTGAATGAAATGTGTTCTTTGGATCTAAAAGTGACAAAATATGTGATGTCACATTAGCACACTAATAAAAACATGACTTAGTTCACAAGTATTTGTTGATGTCAGTTTTGTACCACTACATAACATATAGCAATTGAATACTTGATAAGGAATATCAAACACTCAATCCCTCTCTTGAAAAGTAAATACTCATGAAGACATGAGAAAAACTCCAATGTTCCCTACACCTATGGATACTAACTCAGTTATATTAATGTGATTTGCTGGTTAATCACGCAGGCAGGCTTACATTATTCATTCGAAGATAACTTGGACTTTTCTTGTGATGGTGATGATGACTGGGGGTATGTGTTCAAATGACTTATGCCTTCCTAACTTTCTTAGAATGAAATCCAACTACTATACTACTTGTTGCCCTACTCCTATGAATGGAAAGATTAACAAATGGACAGGGATCGAATCTGATGAAAGCTTACTAGCGGCTCTGCCTCCATAGATGCAATGATTCAAGGAAAAAAGACTAGTTTACCATGCAAGGCTTCCTAACAAGCCGCCAGGATGCTAGTAGCCTAGTTTATAGATCTCTATCAAACATCCACTAATATCACCATATAATTATCCATCTACTCTTACTCTTACTTAACAACTTTCTTGAAATAAAATCTACTTTAACAACTTCAATGAATCTAACTTTAACTATTGGAAGTAGAAACCATGCAATAACACCAAATGTTCTTAATCACTATTCAAGTCACAAAAATGATAAAGAGAGGCAATTTTGATATTATCTTAAGCAACAATTTTCTTCCACCTTTTACAAATGAGAGCAAATGGCCTTATATAGAGGCAAAAATTACAACCAACGATAGAGATTAAGAGGCAAAATCAATGATCCAGATCATATACTAGAAACCCTAATTAGGGTTGCCACCCCATCTGCCAATGAGAAGATGCCACCTCATCAATGGACCAATGAAAAAAAAAGAAAAAGTGACAACCAATGAGAAGGCACCAAAATGGTAGCCAATCATAATTAGACATCTATCCTACCCAAGAAGAAGGGAGAAATTACCACTTGGGCTTATGTCAAATGATCTTCTAATATAATTCTAGCCTTTTTTTTCATCTTTTTAGCCAAAGCAATGAACTTGGCTAGCTTGTCATTGACTTCCTTCATGGGAGGGCAAAGCATGTGCTTCATCTTGAGCTCAGTTAAATTCATCATGTTGCTCGCTGCTTGTAGTGTCTTCTTGTGATCCTTCTCATACTCTTTCGCATATCCAATAAAGACATTGAGGGAGGCAAGGGTGTCCAAATGCTTCTTCTTGATGGCAACCTTTCCCAACTCATCCAATCTCGACCCAAACTCTATCTCATTTACGTTCTCCTCTTTGATATCCTCAAAATCAAGTGCAACCCCAACATTATTTATCATGGTTGAAATGGAAGTGTCAAAGCCTAGGCTATGTTGTGCAATCTTGTTCTGTATCTCTGCAAGTATCCTCAATCTGATGGTTAAGGCAACAAACCAAGACTCCATCGTACTCATTCCTCCTTCATCTACCAACTTGGTTCTCTCCAAATATCTCTTTGGTAGCTTAATAAATGCCTGTAGCCTGGGAGTGGCCAAGTCCTTGACTAGAAGGAAATCCTTCCACTCCCCTTCGAATGTTCTAAGTTTCTCTCTAATAGCCACCAATGACCTAAATGTCGAGACAAAGGAAGGCAAGAAATTTTGCCCATCTTGAATTGTATCATGGATCCAATCCTTGACTTCGTGCAACTAAGTTGATATCTCTTCTATGTCGCTCTTGTTGTCTTGAGGAAGCGTTGTCTAATGCAACTGCTGGATAGGCTGATAATCTCTCAAATACTTGTTCTCGGCCTCCAACTTTACAATCCTCTCGTTTTCCTTTCTCAACTTTTCTCTATTTGAAACCATACCTTCCTGGATCTCCTCTCATTCCATGTCATCCGTGATTTCTCCCAAGTTATGCTCTACTATCTCATACTCTTGAGCTACAATCTATCCACTACCTTGCTAACCTTTGGTATAGCAATCTGAACTTTTCGGTGACCCTCATCATCACTCCTAATTACCTTTGCCATTTTTTTTGCAATTTGTTTTTGTTTCTCGCTAGCTTCTTTTTCCACTAACCCTTGAATATCTTCAACTATTCAGATAGTCACCACCTCACCTCTCGGCATAAGCATTTACCTTAACCATAGTGGTGCAATGCATCTCCCCAAATCTAGATTCAGTTTGCTAGAAAAACATCACCAATGACCTCAGGCACCTGGCTTATTTCCTCAATATCAATTGGCCTATCCTCTTCTTCACTAGTGACTATCACATTATCTCCATGTTGGTTCTCCGAGCAGAGTACTTGGTATTGTAACTATAACCGCTTGATTCTGAATCAGAGCTTAACTCTACCATGAACCCTTGTTCACTTGTATTATCCTCATGGCCTCTAGCCTCAATTATGCTCTCCCTTAATGGTGTTGCATTTTATCTCTTTGCTTGAGGCTCTTGTCGTTCTTTACTTTTCTCAACCTCCAAATTTCTCTTCTTGTTCTTAACTGCTCTTTGTTGTTGACTAATGCCCCCACTTTTTGTCTGACTAACTCCATTGGACCTTCTTCCTCCAATTTCATCTCCTCATAAGTAAGGTGTACCTTCTAACTTTGTAATTGCCTTAACTTCTCATTGTACCATGACTCAATGTGTAGATCAACTATCCTTGTAACTACCTCTAAGGGAGGATCTTGATGATCATCCCAATCCACCGGTACTAATTTTGTTCCATCCATTGTATTATAATATTTTCTTAGCACATTTTCATCATCTTCTAGTTGATCAAGAATATCAAGGCCTCTCCATTCGATTGCCCTCATCATACCCACTGACAATCTTGAAAAAGCTAGCTTTCTCACATGAAAGTCATCCTGTACATTGGCCCAAAAATCTTCTATAGTAGGAATATGTTTGAATGTGTTTTTGTGAGATGCGTTGATAAGATCATTAGGATTGAATCCTTGTCTTGCTCTATACCATCCTAGATGATACCATTCTAACTCCTTCTCCGCAGCTGCAAAGGTGACAGGATTGGGGCAAGTATTATTGCCTATTCCAAATGAGAAGGTAATCCATGTCTCACCTTTAAGTTTCATCATCTTGTCATAATGGTCAAGTTGCCTAGCCAACTCCATCAAAACTATCTTGTCATGTGGGTACCTCAAAAGTCTCTTGGGACAAACTATACTTCCTGCTACTCTAATATATGTAAATTGCCAAAATTGGATGAACCAGCTCCCATACTTCTTAACTTTTACTTCCACTTCCATTGAGAGCCTTCTACCAGGTGTCCCTTGTAACATCCTTACCGTCTTCATGGAAAAGGCATCATAGAACATCTTATAATCTTTGGTGTTGTGCAAATGAAGTTGTGTATAACACTCATGCACCAAACATTGCCCTGGCCCATTGCCAATCACTCCTAAGGTCTTAAGTCTAGGATTTTCATATAGTCTCGCAATCAAATAGAAAAGATAGGACCCCATATAGAATTGATTTTGATTTTACACTATCCTAAGTTGCAACTCTAGATTTTCACTTATGATTCTAGCCCAATCAAATTTTCTCTTTCCATTTTCAATTTCATCAATAAAATAATACACCCAATTCTTGAATTGCATACCTTGAGCCATGCCCATGATTCGGCTAAGAAGCACAATAAGATCGTTGTACTCTGGTTTGAAATCTGACTTGGTGAGCTTTGATGACTTGGTAACTCCCTTCTTGCCTTCGTCTAACCAATTCTGCTTTAGATGAATGAAGTAGGCCTCTTGGTTACCCTGGAATAACTTGGCCGCCTGATCTATTATTACCATTGTCATACCTCTATGCTAGGGAGTATTAAATACTTCTTCAACCACTTGTCCACTGATGTTAGCCAACACTCTCTTCCCTTCATAAAAAATGATGGACTTGATAACAATATCAAATTGGGATGCACACTCCATTACCAATTCTAGACAAGGCAAGGTAGGAGGGAAAGCCGCCGCATGTACAATTTCGCTCTTGTAGATCTTCTTTGCCATGGGGGATTGTCCTTCCTTCAATCTATCATTCAATTGTACCATGTTCACCGTGTCAATATTGGTATCACTTATTCGCTTCACTTTCATGAAGAAGGTGGTCTTAGGCATCATGTCTTCCTTGTCCTTTTTGGTATTCATTCCCTTTGGGTTCTTGCTTGCACTAATTTCTACCATCCTACACACTTATTTTTGCCCCTTCGTTCTAAATTATATGAATTACACTTATCAATCTCCAACCTTCTTTCTATTGATGGAATCTAGCTTATTTCTGTCTCTCCAAGTCTTATCTCTACACTTATCAGTCTCCAACTTTCTTTCCTAGGGATGGGAATACCACTTATTTCTGCCTCTTTGCTATCTTAGGATTGACTACACTTATATCTCCCAACTTGAATCCTAGGGTGGTCTAACTTATTTCTGTCTCTCCAAATGTCCTATCATGAAATCTACACTTATATCCCCCAACTTCAACCTACCAATGGAATGATGAAGTGGTGGATGATGAGTGCAAGAAGAAAATAAGAGAAACGAACCAAGCAAGAACAAGAAATAGAATCTACCTTTAAAACTTTAAAACCAATCTTCACCTCCAAAATGAATAGAATTTTACCTTAAATCTCTTTACCAATAACCGGATCCTCTTCAAGTTCATATCAGATCTTAGAATTGTCAATCTTCCTTGCAAATAATGATGTCCTAGCAAAAATCAGAATTTTGACTTCCTTGAAGTCGCCCACACTTGCTAAAATTAGACCTTTAATCACATTGTCCTTTCAGCAAATAAAAATGCCAAATTTTGGAAGGAGAAATCACTACCAAAGATGGAGAAATCAAACTTCAAAAATAAAATCGCCCAAGCTAGAAAAAATCAAATCTGCTCCAAAATCATCCTAGGGCAAAAATTCACCCAAACAAGAGGGAGAAAAACATTGCCAAGAAATGGAAAATCTACCCCAAAAATCGCCCTAACTAGAAATTTGCCTCTCTTTGAAGAAAATCGCACACCTAAGAAGGAGGAGAAAAAAGAAATGAGGAAATAAGATGGAGGGAAGCCCCTCTTATACCGAACTTTTTGCCTCTCCAAGTGGGCCGACTCGCCTAGAGAGAAAACAAAATTAAATTAGTCCCTTAATTAATGGCCCAAATTTAAATGCAACATTAAAATTACTTAGCCCATAGTGAAATTAGTCCATTTAATTGCTAGTTTAGATCAGAAATTGCAAAATAGAAACAAGATAAGCCTAAGAGATGTCAAATTTTTCATTTAATAATGTTTTGGCAATTAAAGTATCATTAGAATTGAATTTAGCAAGCCAAAATCAATTTTCATTTCTAAATTACTAATTTACTTTAACATTTTTAAAATCCTCTAGGCAAAATTTCAACCAATTTAATAAGATTTTGCAATTTAATCTAATTTCAAATTTTGCAATACACTTTCAATTTTTTAACAAAATAAATCATTTTCCTTGCACTTGAAATTCAAACTCTAAATCCAATTTCACTATAAAAAATTTCCTTTTCACCAAAAAAAATCAAGAGTTTCCAAAATGACTAAATCTAACAAATTCATTTTCAAAATGCTCAAGCTTATACAATTATTTCAAATTTTCAAAAAGAAATCATCTAAGCCCAAAATTTGTAATTTTATCCTATCAAATATTGTTCTAACCATTAAAAAAATGTTATCGAATTTTGTGTGGCCTAAGGATAAACTTACATGTTCCGAAAAATTACATTTTGCACTTGGTGAAAAATAAACCAAATCAAATCCCTTCTGGCTTGAAGGCATCCGAGGTGTAAAATTTTCAAATCGAAAACCTTTGAACAATTCCAAATTTTGCTAAGGCAACCAAAAAGTTTCCCAACACTCATGAAAGTTGCCAAGACTTGCCCGAAAAAGGGGGTCCCCAAAGTTTTAGGGCGATGGTGTGAAAACCTCACAACAACTTATATCTCTCTTTATTTTTGGACCTTTTCAACCTCCTTAGAAAAAAGCATGCTGATGTGAAATCATATTTGATGATGTGGTCTTGAAATATTAGATATAAGCAAGGGCCTTGTCTAGTAAGTTGCTGCAAAAAATTGGAAGTGATTTAAAATTTCTTACACAAGATTTTTAAAAGCATGAAGTAGGGTGGTCACATATTGGATTCTCTCTCCTTAGTTCACAAACATCGGTCTCTCTTTATTTTTGGACCTTTATAATCATTTCAAAAAAAGCATTTTGATGTGGTATCCTATTTAATGATGCAGTCCTGAAATATTAGATACAAGCAAGAGCCTTGCCTAGTAAGTTGTAAAAAATTGAAAGTAATTTGAAATTTCTAGCATAGGATTTTTAAAAGCATGAAGTCGGGTGATTACCTATTGGATTAATAGTTGTGATTTTTGAGTTGGTAGTGTTAATGATGACTACTCATAATTGAACAAAATGTGTTCCTTGGATCTAAAAAGAAACAAAACATATGATGCCACATATAAAGGTATGTTGATGTTGCATTATATTAAATGATGTCCTAAATTATTAGATATAAGGAGGGGACTTGCCTACTAAGGTGCTGCTAAAAATTGTAAGTGATTTGAAATTTCTTACATAGGATTTTTAAAAGCATGAAGTAGGGTGCTCACCTATGATGTCCTAAATTATTAGATATGAGGGGACTTGGCTACTAAGGTGCTGCGAAAAATTGGAAGTGATTTGAAATTTCTTATATAGGATTTTTAAAAGCATGAAGTAGGGTGCTCAACTATTGGAATTTTTCTCTATTATTGGACACTTTTTGCCACCTCAACAAAAAGTGTGTTGAGGCCACATCATATTTGATGTGGTTCTGAAATATTAGATATAACCAGGGGCCTTGCCAAGTAGCTGCTATAAAAAATTGGAAGTGATTTGAGATTTCTTACATAGGAATTTTAAAAACATGAAGTAAGTTGCTCACCTATTTGATTCTCTCCTCTATAAGTATCTGAATCGGAAAGTCATGTTTCGTATTTTTAGTTGTCAATTACTTTAATTGCAATCAAGGGGAATTCATTGGGTCATTATCTTATCTTACAACATTCTCATAAACCTAGTTCACTAAGACTTGGAGAGTACTTAGCAAGCCCAAATTTTTCAGCTCCATATAAACTTGGCAAATACTTCACAAAAAATTTGGTAAGAACTTGGCAACTTAGCAAATACTAAAAATAAAAAATATCTAACAAGTCATTTTTATTTTTGGTGAAATCCAATTACAAAATATACTAAACTAAAAACTGACATCTCAAAAGAGAAAATGCATGGATTTTAGCAAAAGCATTTTGCCATTTTTACCCACTACCTGCATCTACAAAAATGGGAGTCAAACTTGTAAAAAATCACCCAAAAATAACATTAGTGAGCACATGGAAACTCAGAGAGTACTTGCAGACTTTACACACTGTGCTCATGAAAAAGAAAGGGCTAAGTTGGGTCTTCCTACACAAATTATGCCTATTTTATATTATGGTGGTAATTTTAATGCCTGTGGTTGCAGTTATCCAGGGGTTCCAGATAATTTTTAGCATATGCCATGTTTTACTAAAGCATTCACCGACAATCAATTTTCAGCAAGTTGCATTATACCAAAAGAGCAAGCATTATTATGCAGACTGATCTCACCTAGTCAAACAGGATCAAGCTCTGCTTATACTTCAATGGCCATGTGCTTCCAGGTTGATGAGCATCTAGCTTGTACAGCTCAGTTGCAGATTATCAAAGCAGAAAATTGTTCATCCAATATCAACTCGTAATACTGATTATTATTCATTTTATAATTTTTTATTTATCTAATTAAATAGCTATCTTTATTTTATTCAATACTTTGACATACATATCTTCAAGATAACACTACTTCATGGTCTGAATCTGTGAAGCAAATTCTAACAAATTTCAATCATATGTATCTCTCATACACCACAAACATGTTTTGCATTCTCTATGTTGTATGTGCCAACCTCCTACAAAAACATTTGTGATTTGTCCATCCGCAAAATCAGCATTGCACCATAGCAGAAGACCCCCTGTTACCGCAATGAGAATTAAGATTCAAGCATGTGGATCAAACCCATGAGAAATAAATATAATGAAGCATACTAACAACCCATGCATTCATGTAGTACCTCTATTTTTAGCTCAGTGAACGATTTACCCTGTTCTAGGTTGAAGATGGATTTCTTTTTTTATAATTGTGCATTAAGGTTCTTATGAAAATGATGTTGATGGTAACTCCTCACCTCTAAAATCTCCATTACCATTCAAAACCATTTCAACAACATCAGTTCCAACACAAGCATTAGGAATGCATCAAACTGAATTGAAGTTGGCATGCAACTCCAGACACCTGAATTTAACCTACTAATTTATGTCATTTCTATTTCTTCTCGATGATAAGTGCACTCAGCATCAAAGATAAACTGTGCTTGGCTCCACACATCATTCCAAAACCAAATTTGTAGCTATTATTTCACTTTCCTTTTTGCCATACCTTCTTGATACACAGTCAACTTATTATATAATAAACAATAAGTACGTCAAATTTAGGATCTGACCTCTCTAAGCATTCATCTCCTCCATTCGTGTAGGATTGGCATGCCTCTTCTAGTCCCTCATTGCAAAAGTCATTTTCAATGTTAAGACTAGTTAAGTAATTCTAAACTCTAATTTACTTGTTTGTGCTTCGAATATCTCCTGGAATTGGATAATCAAAATTGTGCTAATATGACTGTGTGTGTTAAGGTGGAGTTGATATCCCACGACTCAATAATCAATTAGACTTGCACAGTGTGTCTCCTTCCAAGTTTGGGCAGGCCATTAGTTGGATTTCTGAAGTTTGTTAGCTTCCATGATAAGGAATATTGTCCTGTAAGATATCAGCCTCTTTGATGTAAGTGATTAAATCATACAAGAACAAACAAACAACCAATAAATGGGCAAGCAAAAAGGTTTAACCAATATCTTTTAGAGCATTGTACAAGGTAAATGTGAAAATGATCCCCCCTTGACAGTTCAACAACTGAGGTATCATACGGCAAATTTGTTTCAGCTGACAATGACCCAAAGGCCTACCTTTTCCTTTAATGTCACTACTAGATGCACCCTCCTAAATACATCAATAATTTAATCATCCATGTGTATTTTGTACTTCTGAATCATTTGATAAATTTTGTTATAGATCATATTCTTAGGTTTTCATCAAATCTATATACATTTGTAAGAATGCAAAATGCAAACTTGTAGGTGCACAAACACACATGTTCCTCTGCAACAATGGAATGCAACGCAGTTCAATTTTGGAGCATTACTTTTATCGAATCGAAGTTCTAAATACATCATGCTTCTCTGTTCTATTACTTCATTAGAATAGAGGACAGTGCAAAGGGAGAATAATACAACTGCAGAAATATATATAAATAATAATGAATATGAAAGTCACAATTACAGATATGATGGTGATGATAAATCCACACATCGTATTTACAGCAATGCAAGTGGACTTGCCCAAATACAGCGTATTGCAGTTTGTCCTTTTACTGACCTAAGAATAACTTCTTAAGTTCTTTGAGATCCCTTTACACTTCCCTTCATTTTCCTAGAATATTTGATTCAGATTATATAAACTCTCTTTCTTTTACAATGAAAAATCAATTAACTCTCATGGTAACCCCAATTAATGTGAAATACAAGTGCATACAGAGCATCCAAACTGTAATTCAGAATCTAATTTGCGAACAAAAACAAATCCTATATGAACATCCTTGGCACAGCTTGATTCCCTGGATATTCTACATCCAATTGCATTATGGGAAGTTCATGATCTTCATTTTTCAAATACAAATGGCCTAGTCGTTGATTAAAATTATGGTTTGATCCTGGCAAGAGCACAAGGAATACTAGCAATGTGTAAACACCTGGCTTTGCTTTCCTCTGTTTACAACAATATCCAATGCTGACACTAGCATTCATTCCAAAATAATCAGCTTGGGCAAGGTTTCTGCGGCAAGATGGTTCCATGCCAGTCTGGAGAATTGGTTCTAAGTTTGCAGGTGCGGTCCCATGAAAAACATACTGGATTACATCTGTTGTATTAATCTGCCGCTTTGATATTATATTCAGAATTTGACCTGCACATCCATAATATATTTGATGTTATGAGAAACTACATGGAAATCACAATTCACATCATTGGAAAGGGAACCGGAAGTAAAGCTTAAACTTCCCAATAGGAATGGCACTTAGCTTTCCCACTACAAGCTGCATCTCCCCTTAGTATTCAGGGGCCAATATTATGTGCAATTAAATGGCTCCATCAGATTAAAAAGGTAAGATAACTAGGACAAACAGTACTTTGTATGATAATGGGAGTGCCTAAGACCATATATGAGCTAAACTCACATAATATGCATCACATGTGAAATAAAGTGTTTGCAGGAAGAAAGCTAACGAAAAGGGAGACAAGCTTGTGAAAAAACGGAAATCTGATCTTTAGAGCTTTATACATTTGCTCTCATTTCTTTCATAACAACTTTATTATTCAAATTTCTTTTGTGCAGAGGATTGGTTCATATGTTGTATATTACCTTCTGACAAACTCATTAATGCAGTACAACCATGACAAACCAGAGATACACACTACAATTTTCTTCAGCCATAAATTTTACATGCAAAATTAATTGCATAAAATTCTAAATCACAAATTCATCTGAAAGTTCTTAACAACTGTAGTTGAACATTATCGCTTTGTGGATCTTAAAATTCCCACATTATATTTTGCTTGAAAGGGATCCATAACAATGGAAGTACATACCCACTAAATTGGAATCTCTGTTCATCTCCCTTTGCAATGTATCTAAGAAAATCTCAAACAACTTGCTCCTCTTCAATGCATAAGGATTCAAGTATTTGTGCAAAATTGTGCAAGGATGTGCCCTCTTATTCAATATATGATTGAAACAATGTTCCCCACAGAGTTCTTCTATTAGCATTGATAACATCTGTAAATTACATCCACTCCAAGTTCCAACACAGCAACACACAACATTCAATTTTTCAATTGATAAAGGATAGTAAATGTCAACATATCTTAAGATAATTTTGCCAAAAAAAAAAAAAGAAATTTATAGCTACAAGCAAAAACTGCATTATCTGCTAAAAATACTTTAGTTCTCCCATGAAGCAGATGTTAATAATTCAATTCAAAATAAAGAATTGATGATCATAATGCAATAAAAAAAATTACTCTAGATGATTGTTACCTGTCTCTGTCCCAAGAAACCCTCTAATTTTAAGACAGCAACATGTAATGGCATTTCTTTGATAGTCCTTATTGAAGGCAAGTCTGATGAAAAGGATGGAAGAGTTCTTTCATGCAGATTTTCTTGTTCCAAGGCTAAAGCCTTAGAAATTTCTCCAGAAACCTGACTACTGTATAGTTGTGATTCTTCTTCTTCATTGTTATAATAATAGATGCTTGGCACCTCATCAAATATGTCATCTTCATCACTATCAACCTAAAGATTGAAAAAGTTCAAAATCAATTTAAAAGATTGTGAAAGATACATGGAAGACTTCATCCTTTGTGCAAAATCCCAATACCTCAGAGAACTCTTCTGCAGATTCAGGTGTCATATTATCAACCATTATTGCAATCTGGATTATTCGAGTCTGATTCCGCTTTCCACTGCAGCAAAACTATTTCATACACTGTTTCAATTTTCACATATCCATATCAAATTCAAAGTTCCTTTGGTTAAACTTTGAAGCTTAGAAAATACTTCCATCAGGAATCTACAATGAGATGAACTTTGAATCATATTATAGCAAATCCCTGCTAAGTTTTATATATATTCGATCATCAAAAACAGCCTCAAGAGCAACAATAATTAGTAAAGTTCATAAAGAAGAAAGCAGCATTAAGGGGAGCACCCTTCATCAAAATTGTGCACTCTTTTAAAGTACGCCTTGTGATAAGCTTAACCCTGTTAGGAGTTACAAAGATACTATTAGTAAATGTTAGGTTTTTGAAGTCACCAATTCATAACCATTCATTACAAAGGCCACTACTCATCTAAAAGTTTCATTTCTTCTTATTGCTAATTGCTACTTCTTAATACAGTTAAATAATCATCTTCAGTTGGCCACTTAAACTTCAGATAATTATTTTCTTTAGGCTTAGTTAGCCTCTCAGAACAAATTGTTAACAATAATAATAATTATTTTCTGGGGTTAGTTGGCCCTCTTCAATAATAACTATTATATTTTTACTTTATTCTTAATACTAGTCAGCCAGAGTTGAGGCTATTTTTGTGATGTGGGGTGATCAGTGGGGTATGGTATTACAGTCCACCCTCCACATGATTGCTTTTCCTCAAGTAATGGCAGTCTTAATCTTGTTAGCAATGTGGGGTCACAAAACCAACCCTTGGAGGTGTGTAATCCTTAAATATTCCTTCTGATGTAATTAGCTTATTTTGTGTAACTCTTATTTTACCTCAAGTCGCACATTTAAAATAGGATGTGCTTTTGGAAATAACTCTCACCAGTTTAACCAAGAGTAAGGTTTGTAATGTGTGATATTTTTCTCTCATCCTTAGCATGGAAGAACAAAAAGGCATCTATTTCTATTTTGGCTTCATCTATATTAAAGGAATCGATATGGTCAATGTTTGCAAAAAAATGAGTATGTCTTTGTGTTAAAGCAGGGGTGAGCCTGACACTTATTAAGATGAGAATTAGAAGCATGACACCCATTGATGGTCTGAAATGGTCTTGGCTAAAGATGGCTTAGGTACTATTTTCTTTGTTTCACAACCTTGCCTTATTTGTTGTAGGGACTATGTTTAGTTATGATTTCTTTGCCTGTACATTGACCTTATTTAGTTGAAAACCCCAAAGGTCAACTTGACAAAGACTTCTCATTAAGTTAAAACCTAAAATTTCATCACCTAGTTATATTATTTTGCAAACTACATTTTATTTGCACCTGGGATAGAATACTATTTGGTAATGCCCTTTAGCTAACTACGGAATCCATTGATAAGTAGGAGATACTATTAGGATTTAACTATGTAGTTTTTGAGTCAACTCATTGACCCATTTTCATGAGTGATGCTCACATAGGCATGGGGACTTCCCGGGAGGTCAACCATCCCAATACTACTGCAGCTCAAGTGTGCTTAACCACAAAATTTCCTCCAATGTTAAGCCCACTTTGCTTGCAACCCCATTTGCAAAACCCTCAGCAAGTGTTGTGCCTTGTGAACCATTCATTAGAAAACCCCTTAAGCTCATCAATGGATAAGTAGGAGATATTTTCCAAAGCAAGTCAATTGTGATATTACTATCTCGATTCAACTTTGAGTCAAACTCATTGACCCATGTTTCATGAGTAGTGGTTCATAAGAACCCATCTCTCATGAGAATTAATGGGACACTTAGCACTCACGAAACATGGGCAAATGAGTTTGACTCAAAAACTACATAGTTGAATACTAATAGCAATATCACAATTTGACTTGTGGAAAATATCTCCTACTTATTAATTGTTGAGTTTAAGGGGCTTCTTAATGAATGATTCATAAGGCACAACACTGTTTGAAGTTTTTGCAAATGGGGTTGCAAGCAAAGAAGAATTAGCCTTGGAGAAAACTTTGTTGTAAAGTGCACTTGAGCTGGAGTAGTAGTCGGATGGATGACCTCCCAAGAAGTCCCACTGCTACACCTCTGTAAGCATCACCTAGATGCAATGAGTGCTAAGTGTTCCAATCATTCCCATGAGAGATGAGTTCTTGTGAACTACTACTCATGAAAAATGGGTCAATTAGTTTGACTCAAAAACCACACAATTGAGTGATAATAGCAATATCACCATAAGGAATCCATGTGATTGATATGGGTCAAAACTTAATTTGTTGTCTATCTTGATGATATTCTTATTTTTGGTTCAGATTTTGTCCAACTTGGAAAGATGTAGTAAACCATGTTGGCCTACCTATGCTAGTCCTGATTTAAAATCTTAAGGTGAGCCTTTTCCCATTAATCACCGCCTCAAAGGATGTAATTGGTTTATTATCCATTTCAATCAATCAAATCACTTGTCTGTATTGAAGCCCTACGTGAGCCATTGAACCAAAGTTGTTGAACCCATAGAATCACAAGTTCAACAGGTTCGACAATTTCAGAAGTTCAAAGGTTCACATCTCCCCGACTTTAGCCTTTTACAATGCTCTCATGGCAGCAAATGCTTGAAATTACAAGATGCAAAAATGTATACTCCATTGTTTGCAGAGGCACGACACTCAATGGTTATTGAAATCCATGCCGTTATCATGGCTCATGATCATAGGCAGCTAAAAAAAAAGTGAAAGAAGGGATGACAACAAGAACTTCAAAGTCTTGTTTCCTGAAGGCAAAAAATCTGCATTGTCTGTATTCCATTCTAGGGGAAAACGATACAATATAGTTAAGATACTTAAAAATGCATGTGGTAGTAGGATAGTAGCACATGATGTTCATTGTGCTAAAAAATCGACCCTACTAGATTGAGGAACTCTCTCATTACAACTAGGAATGCCACAGGTGCCAAAGTTCTCATCATATCTAATATCGTCAATAGCTAATAAATCCATAAAGTCAGAGGCTAGATAAGATAAGATAAGATAAGATAATGATATTAATGTCCAACAAAAGACCAAAAAGAGGTCTATGGGACTGGAAGATTACAAAAGTGAGGCTAACACCAGCAAGAACACACCAAGGTGTCCGAAAATACAAGACAAAACCAAAACAACAACCAAAGAAGAGAGACAAAAAGAACACTAAGGAGTCTTTCTTAGGCAAAAAGAAATCAATCACAGAATGATACTCTTGCTAATGTGTAGAGGTGTTGTACTGTCTCTAGCCACTCGCGGAGGAGTGTTGCTGGTGCAAATAACTAGAACGAGATCTGACACATCTGGAAAGCCCAGTACATCTAGTGGAGCTAGAAGGCCTTTTCACACCACTTAAAGGAGATAATGGTGTAAAGAAGGTAGTGATAAGCTAAGTAGACGAGTGCGGGTGAGGAAGCAGTGACTAGATCATGCTATCACGAAGCATAGTGGCCTCACGAAGATAAAGTGCAAGGCATAGCTGATCATAGTAGCTGAAAAAGTCATATGGAGAGAAGCACTCCCGAAATAGACAGAAAAATCTCCCTCTGATCTCGTAATAAATAGGGCATCGAAAAAGGAAATGAATCTCAGACTCCACCTCCCCTAAAGTGCAAAGCTTACAAAGCCACTCCTCCCTATCAATATGGTGATCAATCTGGGTCCGAAGACAGTAAGAGCCAACTCTAAAAGAACCCAAAGAGATGCGTAGGGCATGAGACCACTGCCGAGAGAGGTAGCTAGGACGGACAATAATCCCATCAAAAATCTCCAAAAAGTGCTCCTCGTAAAAGGACATCAGCGGGCTTAATCTGCTAGAAGGGTTAACCCAGGTAGTGGCAATGTATCGTCTATAGATGTCAAGTTGGACATGTTCATTCAATTCCTGACGAGAGGGGAGAAGATGAGCCAGGGCATCCAATGAGAACTGAAAAGGGGGGAGATGATCAATGTCAATCCCAATCGAACCCAGCAAAGAAGCCTGTGCATACCAACAATGTGTATGAGAACCAAACTTAGCACTCGCAGTGGAAACAAACGACCAATATGCTAAATAGGAGTAATGGTCACGGTCACAGTCACCAACATTATCCACAAAACCACAAAGGCAATGGAGGAACCAAACCAAGTCAAAAATGGCCACAAGACTGAAAGGATGAACACTGAACTCAACAAAAATGACACTTTGAGGAGTGAACCTATGACATCTGATGATGCGCCCTAAGAACAAAGCCTGAACCCGCTTAATCGAGGCCCAATCAGAGCTAAGAAGAGAAGGGCCCATAGAGAATAGCTGGTTGCACAAGAGAGTCCAAGAGAGATAACTTGAACGAGGTATCCTGGAAGTGATGTTTGAAACATTATTTCTCAAGTAGAGCAAGAGAACCCATACCCTTATTAACTCTAGGTTGAATAGCTGGTCTCATACTGAAACGTGGACTGGAAAACATAACCCCCAGATACGTGTAAGATGAAGTGATCTCAATCTCCTGACCTTGGAAAACAAAGTGCAGATGATTAGTCTTTAAACAATTAAAGATCATGACCCGAGTCTTACCCAGGTTAACCACAAGCTGTTGCTAATCACAAAAGGAAGCCAAGCCATCAAGAAGTCTCTATAATATGTCTGCAAAGGAAGCAAGGAGAACCATGTCGTCTGCAAAAAGAAGGATGGAGATCAAAACCTAGTGAAGATAACAGCTGTCCTCAGGGAGTGAAGACTTCAGGAGGAAGTCCTCAAGCTCATCAATATATAACTTGAACAAAGTAGGGCAGAGAGGGCATCCCTGCTTAACCCCAATGGTGCTATGAATCGGATCCGAGAATCCATCAGGAGTCCTAAATCTGCCAACCACAATCTCATAAAATCTCATAATAGTGGTACACAACATCTTAGCAATACCAACCTCTCTAAGTCTCTCAAACAGAGCCACCCTAGGAACAAAATCAAAAGCTTTGCAAAAATCAACAAAGCAATAGTAGACCTTCTCCGATCTGTGCCTGGCCTCCTCAATAATAGCTCATAGGGTGAAGATGTGATCCATAGTCTAATAATCTACCCGAAAACCAACTTGTCCTCTAGCTCTACAATCTTTCCTATCAAGCTCCATAAATAGCATAGCATTAAGGGTCATCGCATAAAGTTTGGCAAATGTGTGCCCAATCATGATGGTTCTATAGTTCCCCAAATTAGAGATAGGGTCGGTCTTATGAATAGGATAAATCAGATGCCTGGATCAGGAGGTCAAAAACCCAGAGTGGATCACTCTGTTGAAAAGAATAGAGAGATAGGGGCCCAAAACCAAAGCACCAAACTTAAAAAGCTCAGCTTAAAAGCCCTCTTCATCAGCAGCTCTACTACACTTCATGGATCTGATGGTCTCATAAATGTGGGAAGGGGTGAAAAAGCAAACGAAAGGAGGTGGAGAGGGGTGGCTAGAAGGCTGCCCAAGAATGTCATAAAGAGCCATGGTATGCAACATAAGAAAGCGAAAGTTGAGGGTGGAGGGTGGAGGAGAACTATGGGGGAAAAGAGTGCACCAGAAGAGCTAGGGGTTGCGGATCAGCATGGAGCAAAGGGATTTGCACTTGGAAGCGGCAAAGGAACGCTTCTTAATCCGAAGAAAGCGGAGATAAGACAAGTGAATGCAGGCAAAGTCAATAGAGCGAGCCTCAAAAGAGGAACACATAAAACGATAGAAAGATTTGCAGTTCAAATCAAACCACTGGTTCATGGGGCAAGTCTTACGACATTTTTTGTGAAGGAGCAAAGGAGGATGATGAGGACTAGAAAGGGTGGTAGACTCAAGGATAGCTAATGCAAGCAAGTCAAACATGGAGGCGGCCTTGCACAAGTCCGAGAAGCACAAAGGGTTGAGGATTCGCAAAAGATGAGCGGAAAAGAGCTCACAATCACTATTGAGAAAATGGAAGCAAATGGGCGAGTGAGCAGTGGCAGATGAAAAGTGAGGTGATTGGAAAGGGGGCAAAGGAAGAAGAGGGGCGAGGCGAATGTGGATATTGAGGAGAGCATGGTCCACTAGAGGAAGGCGCAAGATGGTGAAACTACAAATGCAAGAGATGAGGGAGGGACAAGCAAGAACATAATCAACGACACTAGCACCACCACAATGAGGCCAACCAGTAAAGGACTCAGATCCAAGAAAGCAAGAAAGGTCGTTCAAGATCAGAAGGCCACAGTAGATGTCTGCAATACACTGATAACGACCCAAGAGCATCCTCAAAATATCGCTGAAGCCCTTAAGAAGTTGGATCAATCTCCGTGGAGCAAATAGAATCTGAACTACGATCATAAAGTGGAGTCTGGAGTACTCTAGTTCTTGCATTGAAATCTTTGAGAATAATAATGTCCCCTAAAGCAGCAAACTAAGAAATAGTCTCGCAAAGGTCAATAAAAGGGTCTCTATCATCAGTACCATGAATAGCATAGTGAGAGGAAGACAGTGGAAAATAACAAGCAGCAAAATAAAGGTCTCTCTGATGGTGACACTTATGGTCAATGCAAACCCACATAAATCTGACAAACATATCTGAGTGTACAATAGTAGTGCCACTGAAAATATCCTCCTTAATCAAACAGGCTATACCACCAAAGCCCCGTACCCCACCAGATGCCCGAACCTCCTCGTGACAAATAGATAACCACTAATACCCGGTAATATCCAGAAGAGGACGCATAGGACTCTCGTGAGTCTCAGTAATGACAAGAATATTAGCAGATCCTAAAGCATCACGTAGAAGACCAGGTAATGACCATAGCAATCCATTACTGTTGTAGCAGTTAACAAGAAGGGAGCAAGTGGGGGTCTCCCTCTTGTTCGACTACTGGTGGGACCGTCATTTGGCCTCGGGGGCCTATCTCTCTTCCCAATCACTGGGGGGGAAATCTCTAATAATTGCTTTCAGATTCCTGATAACTGCCCATTTGCCAGCCTGCCTCGCCTCTGCAACAATACCACGAGCATGTTTTAGCTCTACAACCTGAGCCTTCGTGAGAACTCAATGTAGAGAGACAAACTATCTTTGCACAATCTTTTTGAGACTTTCAAGAATCACCAAGATCACAGCCCAATAAGAATTGTGTAGCAGATTATGACACATGAGATGCTGAAAATAATGCTCTGGAGTAATTACTTAAATCTGGTATTGACCGCCATTAAAAAAATGGGAGCTCAACAATTAGCATGCAGGCCTTGTATAGTTCTAGTTCCTTTGCTCTGACAACAATGTAGATTCCTAAACAAGCAAATCACCTGATAATGAATCACAGATGATCCATTACAATCGTGGTGGTCATTAGATTTCAATAAAATAGACTTGTCAATTACTCTGAAAATCCCCATTCAAGTAGTCAAGCTATGGTAATTGATGATGAGAACAATGTGCTTGCAAAGACAATCCCTGAGAGATGCTTGAAAATTGAATCCAAAACAACACATAGAATCAACAAAAGAAGTCTTGCCAATAGATTGAAAAAGCCACTGACAAAGATATCATTGTTTTCAAAATTAACTATACATGTCGAACTGTAGATCACAAATAATACGGTATACCAATAAAAAATTGCACCATGGCTAGCATCCTAGGGTGATAAAGGGGCGCTCAGTATGAATGTTTACGTTGCTCTATCCTCAATGATCAATGGCAACGGTAAGGATAGAGACAATTGATGCAAACAAGAAATGAGACAGTTCAAAAACAATTTGGACAATACATGCGAGAAACAAAAATAACTAAGGGGTGCGTTAAAGACATATGATCAAGCACTTTTGTTTGGTCCAAACAATAAAGTTGCTAGAGCATAGTCGATAATCTTTGCTTTGGCATATGCCACGACAGTTAAAGTAAATTTGAAATTCATGTTAAACTTGGAGTAAACATACACTCGCAAAATGGAAAGGTTAGAAAAGCCGCAAGTGTATGATAATTGATTATAGATTACATCATCAAGCCATGAAATTAAAGATGAAAGCTCAAAGGGAAAGGGTTGAACAAGTTTTTAAAGAGCAAAAAGGCAGATAATTGTATTTATAATTCAATTTCTAGTGCCCATTATTTCATAAGACAATTTCCTTCTCTAAGATGCGCACCAACAATGTCAGTTGTCATCATTTAGAGATGTTTCTTCTATATCGAAAGGAAAGCATTCACCTTGTCATACACAATCATCAATAGAGTCAATGGATTAGTACTTTTGAAGAATACAAATAAGGCAAGGTCACCAGGAGACAGAGAGACTTGGAGGTCTCCGGTACTGGTATTGGTACTGGTACTGGTATGGCAATTTTTCAAAAATAGGAGATGGGGGTACTTGGAGAAGGCAATTTTTTTTAATAATTTAAAGAGTCTAATACTAAATACAAAATTTGAAAATAGTAATACTGTAAAACTAAAAGACTAAAGTAAATAATAATAGTAATGTCACATTAATATACAGTCAAATATTTCAAAACTCACATAATCAAAATATTGTATCTCATTGGTCTTAATTTTTGTATTGAAAACATTAAAATGAGGGCTAAAATATATTAAATTATTTAATATTATATTTTACATTTATATTTTATCAGGAGACTTCGGGGAGATGTCACTTTTTGGATTAGGAGACTGGAAGACTTTAGGAGACTTCGTCCTGAAGTCCTCCAACCTTTTTTGAGGTCTCCGGAGACGCAAAAAGTCTCCGAGACGCAACTTTTGGGGGGAGACGGGTCTCCCTGTAACCATGAAATAAGGCAGAAGTAGTCAATTATGTGGCAATCATCATTGTTGCAGCCACTGCAATTCTCACAGATGGTCATCTATGCACTCTGAGTATATTTGTTGCCTATCTGCAGTTAGAGATGTTGCATAGGATAGTACCAGACAAGATGAAAAAAGAAACTATCTTCACTATAGCTCACGAGGACATATTCTTTGAACAGATTATTGCTGGTCACTAATGGGCCTGGCTTTCGTGTGGTGGTGATGAAGTCACTCTGAACTTTTTTATCCAGCTGCTTAGGCCTGTGGCCGTTTTGATAACTATAATCAGAAAATGTTATGAATGAAGGAAAAAATTCTGAAAATTCCATTTGTCATAGCAGTCTTTTTAACAGGTCATCAGCTGAGACATGTAACATGGATTAGTTTTTAAAAAGACCCAACCGATGGCATCACAATTATTATCAAAAAGACAGACAAGCCAAATAACTGAACTAATGAATGCTACGGTCAACTATGCCATACTTACTGATGGAACCTTATTTTTCACAAATTGGAGCTTCCATTTTGAATGCTTTTCACATTTTTTTTCTTCAGAATCTCCCAGCTTGACTCGACAGCTTCAAAAGAAAAGCAGAAAAGGAAAACACACATCTGCAAATGTTTAATCAACACTCCCTACCAGTATCAGAGACAAATATATTCATAAGAATTAGAACAATCATAGAGTCAGTTCTTTTCAAGGGTACAGTTAGAAGCAACTCTGAACCCCTTGGGCAGTACTCGGATGATCAAATCTAGCAGAGCCATTGATCTTCACGGTATTAAGAGAAAGGAGGCAGACTGAGAATAGTTTTTTTTCATAGTTATAATTTGGAAGATCTGCCAAACACTGATGCAATTAGAATACAAGAAAAGTATTTGACACAAGACAAGACACAACGATTATTCTGGCTGAGCGGTAACAATAACTGGGAGGTGCTATTTCCCATACAAAAGTGCATCGTATTGGAGCAAGAAGGAATAACGATACAAGAAGCCCAGAATTTATGAAAGGAAAGAAATGATAATAGCGGTCATATAACACGTTGCATTCCTTACCACTATATGAAGCGGATTGTGAATGAAGAGCATGTATTCTAACGGAACAAAGCCAGACAATTGAATGGTGTGTGTTGAATGAGGATCAGTGATAGCAGTGGCCTGAGACAATTACGAGGTCTGGTGATTGCATAGTGAAGAAACCTTTGGCAAAGCCACAAGAAAGATTGCTCCAAATTTAAATATTAAAATGGAGATGACGTGAATTCCTATTCTAAGTCCTTGGATGCAATATGGCCGGTTGGAATCAACGTTGAGGCTGCAAGTCGATCATCTGAAGAAAGTTGGTCATTTGAAAATAGCGGAAAGCATCATCATCATCTACGCCCTAAAAAAGGATAATAATCTCGTCAAATGGGAAAGTGTGAACGAGTCCAACAAAAAAATTCCGGAAGGCTCATAATTCGTAATTTATCTAAGGCGGCAGTTTTGGAATCGATAGCCCAAAATGCCATGATTTAACGAAACAGAGTAATTAGTTTTAGTCCTGAAGAGATGTGATGGTTGGATGGTAAACTGTGTAAATATCTATACAGTTATAAATAGAGATGTAAAGCAAACAAAAAAGACAATACATACATAATTGATACAAATTTTTCCTACAAACTTTCACATACTCAAGTTATACGCACATTTGATATATTACATTCTTCATTGGTAAAGAAAGAAATAGACTTTTTTAACTAAGCCTTTGGATGTTGGATTATTGAATAAATTTTTATGTGATTCCAGAGTCAAACTGCATTGGATGGGAGTCAAACCGCATTGGATGGATCATCCGTAGGAGTGTCTCTAGTGCACTTTTATTACTGACATATTTTGTAAGCATGATTATTTACTCTAAAATTTAGAGTTGAAAAATTATTAAGTTGTGTTCTATATAATTATTTTTAAATTCTATAAATAATTCATATGATAGATAAGTGGATATGGTCAATTACAATATTTTAAACTCGATGATCATAGATATAGTGAAATATTTAACTATTTCCATATTTGTGTCTAATTCATCTTTTCAGGAGTTAAAGCACATCTAACTAGATTAAAATTGTGTCTATATATTTGATCCGTTGTGTCTTGATTACTAATTTGTATAGGGCTAAGGTGCATAGAACTTTATAAAATTGTACGTAATAACTTACAATATTGACTCTATTTGCCCTTCAATTCTAGCACTGGTCTTTACATTATTCATGATTCAAAATCCATACATACGTTAGCAATTAATTCATATTTTTCCTTTCAAGAATTAAATATATTTATTTGTTGCAATAATTCATAATTGTTCTTTATTTAAAAATACACATGTTTGTATAATCATTTACTTTTGTTCTTAAATCATAATTTGCAAGTTTAAAGTTTTCTGTAATCATTTACTTTTGTTCGTATACCTGCCTTGGCCTTGCAGAGCCAAAAGCGCAGGGGATTTAAATTGCATCAATCAATCCCATCACGTTGGCTATAACTAGTTGGATATCCCAGCATCGAGTTGGCAAAACTCGTAGGATTCCAATCTACAATTTTGGGAACCAACACTTAAAAGAAACGTAAAATTGTCTCCGCATGGAAGCCAAAGACAATATGCACCCTCAGAATCTCTTAGAAGTTTCCAAATAGTGAGCACATGTGAGTGCTATTTGTAGAAGGTTGTAACTAAACACCGAATGAGTGGGACCAAAAACGTTGTGATAATGTTTAACTTACTAAACCAAACATTATGTATCCATAAAAGTTAAAAGCGTTTTTATAAAACTTTAGAAACCTCTTGAGAAGTAATCTTGGATTTCCACGAATCAGTTATTTAAAAACTAAGTTACAGGAAACAAAGGGCTGGCAGAAAAGGATCTATTTATTGGAAAATAGTTTTTCGGAAGAGGGGTTCTTTTTCTTTTTCACAGGAGGAAAAGCTAGAGGAGAAAAAGGAACAGCTTTCTTTAAATCATTTTCTTACTCTATTTGCTGTATATGGACATGGAGTCCGTGTGCTCAATTTTCTGCATTAAGAAATAAGAGATGCATATGTAAATTTGTGTGTTTGTTTATGCAACATTTAGGATTGCAAATCCTAAATGTTTTTGTAATCACTTCAATTCAGATTCTATTATATTAAACAGAGAAAGTTGAATTACTGAATCTGTGAATTCAAAATTATTAATTATCACAAGCCTGCTGTTCATATTTATTGCTGCTCGTCCTCTTCATAGTTTTTCTTTCGAATTTGGGCTAGGGTAATCTGTGTATTCCTTTTTCTGCATTCTTTAAATTCAAGTGTAAGTTTTCACATCTATCCTATAGCCATGGATATATGGTAACTTGCCTTCTGTGCCTTCAACCATAACCAGCATTTTTATTCCTTGCAAATAAAATGAAGGGAGAAGTACCTTCGTATCAAAATTCAGAGAGCACTTACACGTCATCATTGCAAGTGATTCAACTATTGATTCTGATTTTGTCTTTAGTGTGGGCATTTAGGAGTCATTTGTGAAGGCAATTTGAAGAGGACAAATCTGTTAACCAACATACTATGATCGTGTAAGATCTTGATTAGGATCCTTACTCTCTTGTCACAGGTGCACCCCAGACAATTTTATTGTTACTATAGATTGATCCTTACATGATTCCATGGCTACTGTCCTATGACTTAGTGCCTTGCTATTGTTTGTCTGTCTATATTGTCAACAACTAATATTCTTAACATGTTTTCTTTCACAATTTATGAGCAAACTTACCAAGTTCTTACACTATCACTAGATATTGCTTGAGCATTTGTATTCCCAAACTTCTCCCTTCCTCTTCTTTGGCATACACCCTATAGATTTCCATGTAATTGTCATGTTCAGCAGTCCCTATGTTGTGTTTATGAATGTCTTGCGAACGTTATTTGTGAGACTCATGTTTGCAGAAATAAGGGCCTTGATAATCTAAAACATGCACCCCATTTTAATTTGAGTGCAAGAATATGGCTTTTGCAACAGTTAATAAGTACACCTGAAATAGACTTGCAAAACACATCAGACATAATATGAAGAAAATTCAAGACATAAGGAATACAATAGGAAGGTACAACTTCTTGATGTCAGTTTTCATCATAGTTCCAAAAATCGCCATGAAATCGCCGAAATAGCGATAAGATTCATGGCTCCCGATTTTTTTGGAATCGGAAATCGCTGGCGGCGATTTTTTCTTGTGAATCGCCTGAATCGCCAAAATCGGCGATTCATGGCAAAAATCGCCAAAATCGCCATCGTGAATCTCCAGAAATCGGCCGCGGCAGCAAGGATAGAAAGTTCAATTTTAAAAAAAAAACACATGTTTTATTTGCTTTCTAAGTTGACTTTCCTCTTTGTTATAACCCTAAAGAGCCTTCTATTTGCTTAGTATGAGTAGAAGAGAGGAAGAGTGAGAGAGAAGAAGAGAAAAGAGAATCCATAGGTTTCCAACCGGCAAGAAGGAAGAGCACCAAAGAGATCAGAAGTCCATTTGGGGAGGCCATAAATTGCATTGGGAGCATTAAGGAGTCAATATCAACACTCCTCAACTCATTTGCAAGAGGTAAGTGTTGGTTTTTTTTTTGCATGTTAGTGTAGTATGCATTTTTTGTTAAATTTTTTTAGTGTTCATTTGCAAATCTTGAATTTTTTTATTTTTAGTTTTACTAAATTGCAAACTAGGGTTTGTTGTTTTGTAGTTTTTGTTTATTAGTTGCAAACTTTGATTTTTTACATGAATTTTTTTATTGCAGCAGCCCTTTGCTTTCATTTTCCAATTTCCACAATGGGTAAAAAAGATGAATGCTGGAAATATAATGAAGAGTTTCCTGGGAGAACCAAATATCAAACAAAATGTATATTTTGCAAAGAAAAAATAAATTCGGGAGGTATCTATAGATTGAAATACCACATTGCTGGCATACCTGGCCATGATGTCACAGTTTGCACTCAACAAACCGTTGAGGCAAAACGCTCTTGTTTAGTGGCATTAGAAAAAATTGAACAAGACAAGTTGACTAAGAAAATGCAACTTGAAGGGTTAAGAGGTATTGGCTCCCGTGCTCCCACATCCGCAACCGCATCTACATCTGCAAGTGCATCTGCATCAGCTTCCGCATCCGTAGGTTGTGTTGGGGAGGGTTCTTCTAGGCCTCTTTTTCATCCTAGTGCTAGTGCTCATGTGAGTGTTAGTGGTAGTCGGTCTCATACTGAGACAGAGTCCAACACCAACCTATTGCGGCCTAGAGTGCAGAAAAGCAGAATGGATAGTTACTTTGTGCCCCGCACTACTCCTGGCTCCCAACCCACGCTTGAGGGCATGGGTTTGAACAAAGAGATTCATGATGCTGCCAGAAAAGAGATTTGCAAATTCTGGTACTTTTGCAACATTCCATTTATTGCAGCCAGGTAATTGATTCTTTTTTCTTTGTTATCTTCAAAGTTAAAGTTAAAAGTAAAAGTAAAACTTTAATTATATCTACTTGTTTTATGATTTTAGTTTTTGACATCTAAATTTCTAATCAATATCATTATCTATTTGTGACAGGACTCCTTATTGGCAGAACATGATAGATGCAGTTACCATTTGTGGTCCGGGGTTTAAAGCCCCAACTGAGGCTGAGTTGAGTGGATACCCACTGGAGGAAATGGTTGAGGATATGAGGCATGAGCTTGAGGACAACCGAAAGGAGTGGATCGAAAAGGGTTGCACCATCATGACTGATGGTTGGACAGATAGGAGGGGAAGAACACTCCTCAATTTTCTTGTATCCTGTGGAGGTGATTGATCATTCTACTTTCCTACATACATAATTTTGAATCGTGATTGACTATTTCAAATTTTGATTTGTTGATTGCTAATAGTAATTATAATTCGTTGTTTTGTTACTTGTAGGATATACCATGTTCCTCAAATCCATTGATACTTCTGCTCATGTAAAAAACGCCACATACTTATGTGAGGTTATTGAGGAAGTTATAGCAGAGGTGGGGGAACAACATGTGGTGCAAGTGGTGACGGATAATGTAGCAAGTTATGTTGCTGCAGGTAAACTTTTAACTTTTTAAGTTTTGAAAATAAATTTATTTGAATTTTGAACTTTTTCTAATTCTAACTTAGAATTTCTAAGTTTCCTAAGTTCTAACATGTTTGAAATTTGAATTTCTAATTATCTTAAAATTGTTGTAGGCAAACTTTTGATGGAGAGGCACCCCACCATATTTTGGTCCCCGTGTGCAGCACACTGCCTTGACCTCATGTTGGAGGAAATTGGCAAACTTGAGTGGGTCAAGTCATGTGTGGAAAGGGCAAAAAACATATGTAAGTTTATTTATAATCATTCATTTGTCCTTAGCACAATGAGGAAGTACACAGGAGACAAAGAGTTAGCTCGTCCAGGGATCACGAGGTTTGCCTCGAATTTCATCACCTTGCAGTCCTTGTTGACATCAAGGGATGATTTGAGGAGCATGTTTGTTGGGCGGGAGTGGATTTCATCTTCCTATGCTACGACCACTGCAGGGATAGATGTGGTGGATTGCATATTTGATGATGATGGTTTTTGGAAACCTGCTAGAGAAATACTTAAGGAAATTTTATTGCAATTTAACATTTAATATTTTACAGTTTACTATGCTAATTGTTTAATGATTTAGTTTTACCTTATATTATTGAATTATTCTATGTTTAAGTTTTGACTCAAATTTTTGTTTTACTTTATATGTAGGCCACTGAGCCTCTTGTATCTCTCCTACGAACTGCTGATGGGGAGAAGCCCTCTATGGGCTACATATATGAGGGCATGGATAGGGCCAAGGAGGCCATTAGAGCTCAGTATGCAGGAGTGCAGGAGAAGTATGCCCCTATTTGGGACATAATTGATAGGAGATGGCAGAATCAGCTCCACAGACCCATCCATGCAGCAGCTTACTTTTTGAATTCGGCATTTCGTTTCCGTCCTGACTTCAAGGCGGATGAGGAGGTTCTCACCGGATTATATACAGTGATCCAGAGGTTGAGTACTGATGAGGATAGCAGTGCTGCAATTATTGAGCTTGATAAGTTCAATAATAAAGAAGGGCCACTTTTCTCTAGCAGGGTAGCCATAGATGCTCGGGAAACAATACAGCCAGGTAAAAATTAAATAATATATTCAATGTTCATGAATCTAGATTCTAAACTTAAAGTTGATTATGTAATTTTAGAGTTAACTTGTAATTTGTAATTTGTAAATGAGACTAATTATTTTTATTTTCCCTTATTTCAGATAGATGGTGGCAAATGTTTGGGGCCACAACCCCAAAACTTCAAAAAATTGCCATTCGTATTCTGAGTCAGCCAAGCAGCGCTTCTGGATGTGAGCGCAGTTGGTCCATGTTCGAGCACATCCACTCGAAGAGGAGAAACAGGTTGACAGTGCAGAGGTTGAATGATCTTGTCTTCGTTCATTACAACCTCCGTCTTAGGATCAGACAGATTTTGGGCACTGACTCCTCTCCGATCATTCTGGAGGAGATTGATCCAGAATTAGAGTGGCTCACAGAGGTTGTAGATCCAGTCTTCACTGAGGAAGACCGTGCGTGGATTGACCAGGTGGATATAGAGGCTGAGGCAGCTAGAGCACGTTCTTCAGGCATTGGTAGACGCACACGTGCACGCACAGACACAGGCCCTAGCGACATTCGTGAGCCCATCTTATATGCGGGAGATATGGCTCGACAGTCCTCTAGGACCTACATTAGATACCTTGCTACTAGGCAGATTGGATACTCAGAGGCTGAGGCTGAGGCTGTAGCTGAGCTTGAGGATGATGGTGAGGATGATGATGACTATGAGCCTGAGGCTTGAGCTGGAGCCTTGTTTTTATATTTTGTTTACAGATATTGATACTGAATCATTGATAGACATATGTTTCAAAGTTTCAAACTTTCATGGATCTTCATCTTAGATTCTTACATAAATTTATGATTTGATGTCTTATGGATCATCTTACATACATTCTATGATTTAAATCATTATGATCATTTGATTTCTATTTACTTCAGCTAGCCTACAATTTACATTTTAGAATCTTAGATAACATAGTTACGTATGTGATGGATTTTATGTTTCATGTTTATGTATGTTAAGTTTTAACTTCTATTTGATGATGTTATAGTGTGCTTAAGTTATATTCAATAAAGGGTGCATGAAATAAGTTTTAAATTGTTAAAATCTTTAAATTTAAAGGGTTTTTTCAAATTTGCCGATTCATCGCCGATTCATTGCCGATTCACGATTCGATTCGGCCTTGCCGATTCCGATCCGATTCTGATTCACGTTTCTTTGGTTTTCATACCACATAACATATTAGCAATTGAATATTTGATATGGAGTATCAAATACACAATTCCTCTCTTGAAAAGTTAATACTCATGGGACATAAGAATAACTCCAATGTTCCTTACACCTGTGGATACTAACTCAGTATATCGATGTGATTTGCTGGTAATCACGTAGGTGGACTTACATTATTCCTTCAAGGACAACTTGGATTTTGGGATGATGGTAATGGTGATTCAGTACGAGTGGCAGATGATGTTGATGGTGATGGAGGGTGAGTTTTCAAATGGCTTATGCTTTCTTAACCTTCTTCTTCAAAACCTCGACTAATCAACTACTCACTATTCTACTCCTATTGCTATGAATGGAAAGATTGGCAAATGGACGGGGATCAAATCTAATGAAAGTTTACCAGTGGCTCCACCCTCATAGATGCAATGATTCAAAGAAAAAAGAACTAGTTTACCACACAAGACTTCCCAACAAGCCGCTAAGATGCTAGTGGCCTAGTTATAGATCCCTATCAAACATCTAGTAATATCACCATACAATTAGCCATCTACTTCTACTCTAAGAATATGAAATGAAATCCTACTTTTAATTTGAGAGATGAGAAGAACTATGCAATACACCAAAATGATCATGTATATCCACCATGCAAGCCATAACAATGAATAGAGAACAATTTTGATAGTATTTTGGCAACAATACTCCAACATAACTCTCCCACAAATGAGAGCAAAATGGCCTTATATAGAGCCCAAAATTTACAATTGACGGTAGAGATAAAGAGGCAAAACTGACGATCCAAATTGAATCCTAGAAACCCTAATTAGGGTTGCCACCCTATCGGCCAATGAGAAGATGCCACCTCATCAATGGACCAATGAAAAAAGTGGAAAAGTAGCAACCAATGAGAAGGCACCAAAATGGTGGCCAATTAGAATTAGACACTTGTTCTACCCTAGAAGAAAGAGAATTGCCACTTGGGCTTACATCAAATGATCTTCTAATATAAATCTCCCTTTTTCTTTCATTCTTTTAGCTAAGACAATGAACCTAGCTAGCCTTTCGTTGACTTCCTCCATGGGAGGGCAAGGTGTATGCTTTATCTTGAGCTCAGCCGATTTCATCATGCTACTTGCTACCTGTAGTGTCTTCCAAAGGTCCTTCTCGTACTCTTTTGCATATCCGATAAAGGCATTGAGGGAGGAAAGGGTGCCCAAATGTTTCTTCTTGATAGCAACCTTTCCTAACTTGTCCAATCTCGATCCAAGCACTGTCTCATTGATGTCCTCTTCTCTAATGTCTTCAAAATCAAGTGCCGCCCCAACGTCGCTCATCATGGTTGAAATGGAAGTGTTGACACCTGGGCTATGTTGTGCAACTGCATTCTATATCTACTCGAGTGTTCTCAATCTAGTAGTCAAGGCAATAAACCAAGACTCAACCGTACTCAATCTTCTTTCATCCACCAACTTGGCCCTTTCCAAGTATTTCTCTAGGAGCCCAATGAATGCCTGTAGCCTAGGAATTGCTAAATTCTTGACTGGAAGGAAATCCTTCCACTCCTCTTCAAATATTCTGAATTTTTTTCTAACAATCACTAATGACTGGAATGTCGAGATGAAGGCAACAAATTTTGCCCGTCTTGGATTGTATCACGGATCCAATCCCTATTTTCATGTAGCTGAGCCGATATCTCTTCTAGGTTGCTCCCACTGTCTTGAGGAAGGGCTGTCTGGTGCAACTGTTGGATAGGCTAGCAATCTCTTCAATATTTGCTGGAGGTTCCGAATGTTCTTTGCTTTTTTCAACCTCCAAAGCTCTCTTCTTGCTTCTAACTGTTTTTTGTTGTTGGCTACTTCCTTCACCCTTTTGTCTGACTGATTCCGCTGGACCTTCTTTTAGCTTCATCTTCTCATAAGGGGAATCCTTTGACTTTGTAGCTTCCTTAATCTTTCATTGTACTTGTTGTGAGGTTCTCACACCATCGCCCCAAAACTTTAGGGACCCCCTTTTTGTCTTTTTTTCAATCACCTTGGCAAATTTTTGAGTTGTCCAAAAATTTTGATTCGATTTTTTTTGAAAAGTTTGAGTCTTGGACACCTTCAGGGCTAGAAGGGGAAAGGGTTAGATTTATTTTCACCCGGTTTCAACTTGATTTTCCAGAATGATCAATTTCATCCTTTGGCCGGACAAATTTCAAAGAACCACATTCAGCAGGATAAAATTGTAGAATTTGTACTTAGACATTTTCTTTTGAAAATTTGGACATAATTGTGTAAATTTGAATAATTTTCAAAAATGACCTTTTTTTGTTAGACTGAAGTTATTTGGAAGTTATTTGGAAAATCTTGAATATTTTTTTTCGATGAATAAATTAATTTTTGCGATGATGAGATCAAATCGCAAAATCAATTTTAGACTCTAGAAATAATTTTTATTTTTGAAACCAAAATTGCTTAGCAAAATCAATTTGAATTGAATTGCAAAAAAAATCGGCTTTAGTGAATTAAAATTGCCTTGAAAAATTTTAAGCCTTTAATGAAAATTAGTAATTTAATATGGAAAAATAGTTTTTGGCTAACCAAAATCCAATTTTAATGACATATTAATCGCTAAATCATCATTAAATGGAAATATTTAGCATCTCCAAGGCATTATTTAATTTCTTTTTGCAATTTTGGTCTAATTGGCAAATTTAAAAAGTGAATTTCATCATGGCAAAGTTAATTTCGTGCTAAGCATTTAATTGAAGGCCAACATTAGTAGTCTAATTAATATTTTCTTGCTCCCAAGGTCTCAGTCGGGTAGCTACGGAAAGTAGGAAAGTTGGGTATAAGAGGAGGCCTCTTTCCCCTTTCCTCCTCACTTCTTACTCTTCCTCCTCAAGGTGTTGGCAATTTTGGCAAAGGCAGTCCTCTCTTCATTTTGGGCGAATTATATCTTGGAGCAGCTCTTCTCTTCCTTTGGCGATTTCTCTTGGGAGGCAGATTTTTTGCATTTTTGGGCAATTTTGCTTGCAATTAAGCATTTTCAGACCTTGGCGATTTCTCTTTGGAGGCAGATTTTTGCATTATTTGGTGATTTTTCTCCTTCTATTAGGGCTGTGATTTATGCCTTAGATGACTTTTGGAGGGCAGATTGGAAACTTTCCATGCTTGGGCGAATTGGTTTTTGAGGGCAGATCTGATTTTTATGCCCTAGGCGATTTATGATGGAGGTCTGATTTTCTCCATTTGGGACTGCATTTTTTTACATCAGAGTTGGGCAATTTTAGTTTGGAAAAAAAATACATGATGAAAATCAGATTTTTGGGGGCAAATGGTGGACAATTCTAAAAGATTAAAATTCTGATTTGCAAGGGATTTGAAGTTCTTGAAGTCTGATCCTAAATTCCAAAAGAAAGATCCGACTATTGGTAGAGGTGACTTTTAATCATTTAGAGTTGAAAGGGGTCCTTAAGCTGACTTCCTTCTTTCGTTCTTGTCTCCTGTGGTTCTTCTTGCATTCATTGTCCACCACTTTACCATCCCATAATAGGGCGACGAGATGGAGGATGGTAGTGCAAGCAAGAATCCTAAGGGAACAAATACTAAAAGAGACAAAGAGGATATGATGCCCAAAACAACTTTCTTCTAAAAAATGAAGCGAATAACCGATATCAATGTTGGTACAGAAAACATGATACAAGTAAAGGACAGACTAAAGGAAGGTCAATCCCCCTTGGCAAAGAAGATATACAAAAGCGGAATTGTACACACAGCAACTTTTCCTCTTATATTGCCCTGTCCAAAATTGGTTATGGAATGCACATCTAAGTTTGATCTAATCAATAAATCCATCATTTTTTATGAAGGGAAGAGTGTGTTAGCCAATATTGGCAGACAAGCAATCGAAGAAGCATTTAACATTCTCCAGTACAAGAACATGATAGTAGTGATGATGGATCAAGCAGCTAAATCATTTCAGGATAACCAGGAGGCCTATTTCATACATCTAAAACAGGATTGGCTACACAAAAGAAATGCGTAACTAAGTCATCTAAGCTTACAGTGGCGGACTTCAAGTCAGAATATGGAGATCTCATTGTGCTTCTCAGTTGGATCATGGGCCTAGCTCAAGGTACACAATTTGAAAATTGAATGTACTTCTTTATTGATGAAATTGAAAAAGGAAAAAGAAGATTTGATTGAGCTAGGATCATAAGCGAAAACCTGGAGTTGCAACTTAGAACTGTACAAAACCAAAAGCAATTCTATATAGGATCTTATCTGTTTTACCTAATTGCTAGACTATATAAGAGTCCGGGACTAAAGGCCTTAGGAGAAGTACACAATGGGCTGGGGCAATATTTGGTGCATGAATGTTATCCACAACTTCATTTGCACAACAAGGATTACAAAATATTTTGTGATGCCTTTGCCATGAAGATAGTAAGGGTACTACAAGGGGCACCTACTAAGAGACTTTCATCAAAAGTAGAGGCAAAGATTAAAAAGTTTGGGAGTTGGTTCATCCAATTTTCCCAATTCACCTACATTAGAGTAGCAGGGAGCACGGTTTGTCCCAAAAGGCTTCCAAGATACCCACCCGACAAGGTAGTTTTAATGGAATTGGCTAGGCAACTTGAGCACTATGATAGAATAATGAGAAATGACGGTAAAGCAAGGATTACCTTCTCAATCGGAATTGGCAATGATAGTTGCCTCAATCGGGCCACCTTTGCAGCTATAGAGAAGCAATTGGAATGGTATCATCTAGGGTGGTACAGAGCAAGGCATGGATTCGATCCTAATGGTCTTATCAAGGTATCTCATGGAAATGCATTTAAGCATGTTCCCACTACAAAGGACTTTTGGGCCACTGCCAAAGATGACTTTCATGTGAGAAAGCTTGCTTTCTCAAGATTGTCAGTGAACATGATGAAAGATATCAAATGGAGAGGCCTTGATATTCCCGATCAACTAGAAGACGATGGAAATGTGTTAAGGGAAGATTATAATACGATAGAAGGAACAGAATTGAATACAGTAGATTGGGATGACCATCAAGATCCTTCTTTGGAGGCACTTACAAGAGCAGTTGATTTGCATACCGAGTCGTGGTATAATGAAAGACTAAGGAGGCTACAAAGACAAAGGATTCCCCTTACTCACGAGAAGATGAAGCCAAAGGAAGGTCCAACAGAATTAGTTGGACAGAAGGGTGAAGCCAGAGACAAGAAGAGAGCCTTGGAGGTAGAGAAGAGCAAAGAACATCCGGAACCTTCAGCCAAGAGACAGCATACAGTTCCATCAAGAGAGAGCATAATTGAGGCTAGAAGCCAAGAGGTTAATTCAAGTGATAAAAGGGTCGCAGTAGAAGTAAGCTCTGATTTGGAATCAAGTGGTTACAGTGAGAGCACCGAGTACTCCCCTCTCTCAGAAAACCAATAAGGAGATGATATGGCAGTAACTAGTGGAGAAGATGATGGGCCAATTGATATTGAGGCAATAAGTCAGGGATCCGAGGCTGTTGGTGATGCTTTGTAGTCGAACCAAATCCAGATTTGAGGAGATGCACCGCACCACTATGGTTAAGGCAAATGCTTATAGCCTTATACTAAGAGGTGAGGTGGCAACTGTCCGAACGACGTAAGGCATCCGAGGATTAATAGAAAAGGGTGATAGCGAGAACCAAAAACAAATGGCAAAGACGGTGGCAAAGGTAATCAGGAGCGACAATGATGGTCAGCAAAAGGTTCAGATTGCTATACCAATAGTCAATAAGGCAGTGGATGATATTGTGGCCCAGGAATATGAGATAGTAGAACACAACTTGGGAAGAAACACAAATGATATGGAATGTGAAGAGATTCAGGAGGGTATAGCTTCAATCAAAGAAAGGTTGAAGAAAGCAAATGAAAGAATCGTAAAGTTGAAGGCCGAGAACAAATATTGGAGAGATTGCCAGCCTATCCAACAGTTGCACCAAGAAGCCCTTTCTCAAGACAGTAGGAGCAATATGGAAGAGATATCAGCTTAGCTACATGAAGCCAAGGGTTGGATCCATCATTCAATCCAAGATGGGCGAAATTTCTTGCCTTCCTTCATCTCAACATTCCGGTCATTGGTGACTGTTAGAAACAAGTTCAGATTATTCGAAGAAGAGTGGAAGGATTTCCTTCCCATCAAAGATTTAGCTATTCCTAAGCTATAGGCGTTCATTGGAATAACGGAAGCATATTTGGAGAGGGCTAGGTTGGTTGATGAGAGAGGATTAAGTACGGTTGAATCTTGGTTTGTTGCATTGAGTACCAGATTTAGAACACTTGAAAAGATACAGAAGGCAATTGCACAGCATAGCCCAAATGTTGACACTTCCATTTCAACCATGATGAGCGACGTTGGAGTGGCACTTGATTTTGAAGACATCAGAAAAGAGGATATCAATGAGACAAGACTTGGATCGAGATTGGATGAGTTTGGAAAGGTTGCCATCAAGAAGAAACATTTAAACACCCTTTCCTCCCTAAATGCTTTCATTGGATTCGCAAAGGAGTATGAGAAAGATCATGAGAAGACACTACAAGCAGTGAACAGTGTGATGAAATCAGCGGAGCTCAAGATAAAGCACACACCTTGTCCTCCTAAAGAGGAAGTCAACGAAAGGCTAGCTAAGTTCATTACCTTAACTAAGAGAATGAAAGAAAAAGGGAAAGTTATATTAGAAGATCATTTAATGTAAGCCCAAGTGGCAATTTCTCTTTCTTCTAGGATAGGACAAGTGTCTATTTTTTATTGGCCGCAATTTTGATGCCTTCTCATTGGTTGCCACTTTTACACTTTTTTCACTGGTCCATTGATGAGGTGGCATCTTCTCATTGGCCGATGGGGTGACAACCCTAATTAAGGTTTTTAGGATTCAATCTAGATTGTCAGTTTTGCCTTTTTATCTCTATCGTCGGTTGTACATTTTGGCCTCTATATAAGTCCATTTGCTCTCATTTGTAAGGGTCGGAGAAAATTGTTGCATAAGATAATGCCAAAATTCGCTATTTCTTTTCCATTGTTGTGACTTGTATGGTGATTAAGAGCCTTTGGTATTATTGCATGGTTTCTACTTTAAAATAGTTAAGAGTAAAATTTCCTTTCAAGTTGTAAAAGTTGATTGCATTTCAAGTTGCTAAGTACAAGTAATTTAGATTAATAGTTGCATGGTAGTATTAGTAGATGTTTGATAGGGATCAATACTAGACCACTAGTATCGTAGCGGCTTGTTGGGAAGCTTTGTGTGGCAAACTAGTTTATTTTTTCTTAGAATCATTGCATCTATGGAGGTGGAGCCGCCGGTAAGCTTTCATTAGATTCGACCCCTAGTCCATTTGCTAGTCGTCCATCCATAGGAGTAGGGGTAGGATAGCAAGTTATTTAGGACTTAGAATTTAAAAGAAGAGAGTTAGATAGATACCAGTTGTAAGAACCATTCACCTCCCAACCACCATCACTTCCCCATCATCACCATCTAGCATTCACACTGAACCACCATCTCCATCATCCCACCAAAGTCCAAGTCATCCTCAACAATTTGCATAAGGCTGCCTATGTGATTACCAACAAATCACATCAATAAAACTGAGCGAGTATCCACAAATGTAAGGAACATTAGAGTTATTCTCATATCCCATGAGCAATAACTTTTCAAGAGAGGGATTGTATGTTTGATACTCCGTATCAGATATCCAATCACTAATATGTTATGTAGTGATACAGAACTCGCATCAACAGTACCATGACTCAGTATGCAAATCAACTGCTCTTGTAACTGACTCCAAGAAAGGATCCTGATGATCATCCCAATCTACTAAATTCAACTCTGTTCCTTCTATTATATCATAATCTTCTCTCAACACATTTCCATTATCTTCCAGTTGATCAAGAATATCAAGGCCTCTCCATTTGATATCTCTCATCATGTCCACCGTCAATCTTGAGAAAGCTAGCTTTCTCACATGAAAGTCATCCTTGGCATTGGCCCAAAAGTCTTCTATAGTGGGAACATGTTTAAATGCATTTCTGTGAGATACCTTGATAAACCATTAGGATCAAACCCTTGCTTTGCTCTGTACCATCCTAGATGATACCATTCCAATTCCTTCTTCGCAGCTGCAAAGACGACATGATTGGGGCAACTATCATTGCCAATTCTGAATGAGAAGGTAATGCCTGTCTCACCCTTGAGTTTCATTATTCTATCATAATGCTCAAGTTCCCTAGCTAATTCCATCAAAACTACCTTGTCGGGTGGGTATCTTGGAAGTCTCTTGGGACAGACTATGCTTCCTGCTACTCTAATGTATGTGAATTGCGAAAATTGGATGAACCAACTCCCATACTTCTTTATCTTTGCTTTTGCTTCTGATGAAAGTCTCTTAACAGGTGTCCCTTGTAGTACCCTTATTGTCTTCATGGCAAAGGCATCACAAAATATCTTATAATCCTTGTTGTTGTGCAAATGAAGTTGTGGATAGCATTCATGCACCAAATATTGCCCCGACCCATTGCCAATTTCTCCTAAGGCCTTAAGTCCTTGAGTTAGGCTCATGATCCGGTTGAGGAGCACAATGAGATTGTCATATTCTGATTTGAAGTCTGCCACTGTGAGCCTCGATGATCTGGTTATTCCTTTCTTTCCCTCGTGTAGCCAATCCTGTTTTAGATGCATGAAATAAGCTTCCTAGTTATCCTGAAATGACTTGGCCACCTCGTCCATCATCACCATTGTCATGCTCTTGTATAGGGGAATGTTAAATGCTTCTTTGATCACCTTTCTACCAATGTTGGCCAACACCCTCTTCCCTTTCCTCAAAAATGATGGATTTACTGATCAAATCAAACCTGGATGCGCACTCCATAACCAATTTTGAACAAGGCAAGGTGGGAGGAAAAGTTGTTGCATGTACAATTCCACTTCTGTATATCTTCTTTGCCATGGGGTATTGTCCTTCCTTTAGTCTATTCTTTACCTGTATCATATTTAGTGTACCGACATTGGTATCGGTTATTTGCCTCATTTTCGAGAAGAAAGTTGTTTTGAGCATCATATTCTCTGTCTTTCTTAGTGTTTGTTCCCTTAGGGTTCTTGCTTGTACTAACATTTACCATTCTAAACACTTATTTCTGCCTCTTCGTTCTAAGTGATATGGACTATCCTTATCATTCTCCAACCTTCTTTCTATCGATAAATTCTACACTTATTTCTACTTCGCCAAGTCTTATCACTACACTTATCAATCTTCAATCTTCAACCTAGGATGGGACCAACACTTATTTTTGCCTCACCGTTACCTTAAGATAGACTAGACTTATATCTCCCAACTTCAACCTAGGGTGATCTAGCTTATTGCTGCCTCTTCAAATGTCCTATCATGGATTCTCCACTTATCAATCTCCAATCTTCAACCGAGGATGAGATGATGAAGTTGTGGATGATGAATGCAAGAAGAACCAAAGGAAACAAAACTAGACAAGAGCATAAGAACAAAATCCGCTTAAGGACCCCTTTCAACTCTAAATAAATTGAACTTACCTTTATCAATGGCCGAGTCTTCTTTTGGAATTTAGGATTAGACCTAAAAATTTCAAATCCCTTAAATCTTAATGCCCTAGCTGGAGAAATCAGAATTCAGTGCTCTTGGAATTGCCCATGCATATGCCACAAAAATCAGACTTTATCACTTGTTTTCTTTACCAACAAAATCGTCGAATCTCTAAGAGAAAATCATAGCCCCTCTTGAAAATCAAAATTTTGTCTTCCACAAATTTCGGCTCCCACAAAATTCGGCTCCCTCAAAATTCAGCTCCATAAAATTTGACTTAGGGCAAGAAATTCTTATTTGCCACAAGAAGTTGCCTAGGGCAGAAATGCAGCCTTCATGGGAAAAAAAATCAGATTGCCAACAATGGAAATCCACCTTTGCAAGAATGTCAAAATCTGGAAAAAATCGCTGCCTTCCTCAAAATTCGCCCAAGCATGGAAGAGGAGGATGGAGGAATGAGGAGATAAGGGGAAAGAACTTCCTCTTATACCCATTTCACTTGCTCTCCTCTAACTGGCCGACTTGCACCTAGGAGGGAAAAAAAACATTAATTAATGCACAATTCTGGCCCAGATTAAATGATAAGCTAAAAATTAATTTTGCCAAAATGAAATTTGCATTTTTAAATTGTCGGTTAGACCAAAATTGCAAAGATAAAATAAATAAAGCCTTGAAGATGCTAAACAATTTCATTTAATAACGATTTAGTAATTAATATATCATTAAAAAATCGGATTTGGCAAACCAAAATCGATTTTTTCAATTTTAAATTACTAATTTCTTTAAATATTTTAAAATCTTCAAGGCACATTTAATCCATTTAATGCCAATTTTTGCAATTTAATCTAAATCGATTTTGCTATGCAATTTTAATTATTTTAACAAAAATAAAATCATTTCTCTAGAGTTTAAAATCGATTTTTCTATTTGATTTCACCATCACAAAATTACTTAATTTTTTTTTTCACCAAAAAAATTCAAGATTTTCCAAAAATCCCAAATCTAACAAAAATTTCATTTTTTGAAAATTACTCAAGTTTATACAATTATACCAAAATTTTCAAAAAAAAAATCATCTAAATACAAAATTTACAATTTTATCTTGCCGAGTGTTGTTCTTTGAAACTTGTTCAACCTAAGGATAAAATTACAAGCTCCAAAAAATCAAGCTAAAACTGGGTGAAAATGAATCTAACCTTCTCCTTCTTGATCTAAAGGTGTCCAAGACATAAAATTTTCTAAGATTGGAAATTTTTGGACAACTTCAACAATTTATTGCCAAGGTGATTGAAAAAGAGGGTCCCCAAAATTTTGAGGCGATGGTGTGAAAACCTCGCAACACAACTATACACACAAAGCAATCATGCTGAAACACAACAGACATGAACAAACACATAAATACACATAAGATATGAAGCATACGTGCAAGACAAAAAAACATACATGAGAAAGGTACACATATAAATCACATGGAACAAATATGTTGGAAACACATCAGACAAAAATACACATAAGGTAGGAAGTACATCCATACATTCACATGAAGCACAGAGAAAAATACATGTAATGTATGGAGTATAGGGCACATGAATACATGTAAGGCATGAAGCATTTAATTAAATTAAGCCATGTAAGGCATGAGGCAATAGAAACTACATGCAAAGCAAGAAGAAAATATGTAAGGCATGAAGCATGAATGCATTTAAGGTGTGAAGCAATACACATTAATACACATAAGGAAAGAAGCAATATATTTATATAAACCCGAGGCAAGAAGCATACACATGAATATACATAATGCATGAAGAATACATTTGAAAGGCACACACATATAGAAGTGCAATGTTGGTCTATTATTCTTTGCTTCACTTAAGAAGGGGTTGAATATTTAATACTAATTGTATGGTGCTTAAGTAGGTCTATCCCGCAGGTTGGCAAGATTAATGCTCTGATACAAATAGTAATATCCCCTACTTAAGATATGCTCTAAGACCACTTGCAATGTACCCTACGTAAGATACAACTGATTTTTCCTGAAGAAACAATTCCAAGACATAATTTGTTTCACAACTAATATTCTATCGTTAAATCACATTATATCTATTTAAGTTTCTAAAGTAAACAAGCAATTAATATCATATTATTAAATTAATAGCTTCATTTCCAATAATCAAATGTAGTAAGGGCTGGAGAGGAGTCCATAATAGGGCGCTCCAGCCATTACTAGGCCCAAGGGTATGCTATAACACCCATTGGACCCAAAAGTTAGGGATCTTTCTCCATCCAACACTGGGATGGCCTACTTAGAGAGAACTTGTTTTGAGGTTTCCACACCATCTTCCCATTGCAAATGTGGAGCCCCTCTTTTTGCTCATTAGGTTTTGGCAGCAAAATTGGAAGTTTGGAGCTCAAAAGGGTTGAGTGATTAAGCAATCAAGTGGTCAAATTGTGAATTAAAGTGGAAGCTTTAAAATTAAAGTCCTTTTGGGTTGATTTGTAGTGAGTTAAGCCCAAACTCCTAAGTCTATTATTATTTGGCTAGTCAGTTAGTTCAGAATACATTATAAAGGCATTTTTTAATGCATAAGGGCCTCAAAAACCTTCTGAAAACAGATTTTCCATACTTCAGATGTGAATATCCTAAGGCAAATCAATTTGTCAGACAAGGCATGAATTTCCCTACTTGAAATGATGAAAATCTGACAAGGCATAAATTTCCCCACTTGATGAGGAATTTTCTGTTAAAAATCCAGTGTTGTGCTGTTAATACAGATATGGGCAGATTTCCCCCTTCTGCATACCAAGAACAAATAATACAAGTTAAGAGACCAAATGTAGATTGATTCCCCCCTTAGGTCTACACCTAGAGGAATTTTGAGTCCCAAAGATAGGAATATCCCAACAAAACATGATGTGATCCATACGTGATCAATTTTCCCTTGAGGATATTTAAGGATGAGCAAATAATTTTCTACTATGGGATTGAATTTATCCCTAAATGGGTTCTATTTCCCCATTTGAATGAAAGGAAATAACAATGGATTTTCCTTACGGAGTTTGAATTTCCCCTTTGAAGAGAGTAAAGGGTGGACTTGGTGAAATAATTGCAATCCCTACATGAATCGATTTTCCCTAGGGGGCTTTAACTTAGAATTAATTTAATACAAAATAAAGAAATAAAATACACTAAGCGTTTACACATTGCTTGTGTGGGTGAAACTCCAACCAAAATCTACTTTAAAAGGGCCAGCTACAGCCATATAAGAATACAAAGGATAGACTAAGTGATTAAAAAAGGTAAATATAAAAGCTTGAAGGCTGGAAAAGTCGCCCAGCCATAGAAGGGCTGAATATTGATCCAAGGAGGGAGGAGAGATGCATCAACTATTAAAAAATCTTGGTAGATCTGACTGCTGATGTAAATCAGAGGTTTTCCTTAGCTTCCAAGGAAGAAATTCGTAAGGTAAGATGAAAAAAAAAAGTGAATTCAGATTTTAACCTAAAAAAAATTCCATGGGGAGTGATTTTTGCAAAATTCCTTGAATTTCTGTCATTCACAAACTTCATCAAATCTGATTGCAGGAGTTTAGGAAAACGAAAAGATCGAATTTCATGATCACTCTAGTGGATTCAAAAGGCTGAAGGTGTGTGTTTTCACACCAAATCTGATAATTTCTCCATATGAGACGATTTTGTTTTCTAAAATCATAGAAAATTCTCAAGCTCTTAAACCATTCCCAACTTGATTGCAGATTAATTGCAAGGTCAAAATCTGAATTTTTAGAACTGATTCCAAGCATTTAAAGGGCTGAAGATGAAAGTTTTCAGACTGGAGTCTGAGAATTCCACCTTGTGGTTAAAACCTTGAGGACGGGCAGATTATTCAAAGAACAAAGGAGATGCAAAATATTCAAAGCAAAAAAGAGCAAGGAGATCCTGTAAGAAACCTGATTCCTGTGTGAACTCATTCTTATGATGATTCCCAGAAACAACTAGTTTGCAGATATATAGTATAAGAAAACAGCTACAAAAACTTAAAGAATTAAGACATCCCACAGATCAACAATCCAAAGAAAAATGACGCCATAGATCATGGTTTCCATTAGGCAGATAAATGATTCCTTACAAAGATACTGCAAAAGAACATACTGAAAATAATGGCAATATTGAGCCTTTATGGCAAAACAGAAAACTAGAATATGTGATCAGAATCAGGTTACCTGCAAGCTCCCAAGGATCAGCCAGTCCTACAAATTGCAAAGAATGAACCTAACAGTGAGATGGAGAAATTTCTAAACACTGCCCCTATAGGTAAATTTATTGGAAGAGCACTTGGAAGGAGATCTGAATTTCTAATGCAATGGATACATAAGAAGTGGAAAAGTGGAAAACCAGAATGCTTTTTGGGGAATTCTCTAATGAGGCCATGCTACTAGTTTTGGAATAAAAAATTGACATCCCCCATCATAGGTATTTGGGCACCCCAATTCTCAAAAGGATGTGGAATTATCAATAATTCATAATCCTCTATTAGATTCTTGTAAAAGCAAAATAACTGCCTGGAAAGGGAAATGGTTGCTGTTTGCTGGCAAATATTAATGCTAAAAGTTCTCATGTCTACTTTTCTGATATTATGTACCCCACAAAAAAGGCATTTAATATAATTGGGAAAATGAACAAAGATGAAAAAAATGCATTAGCAATGAACCTCCAAAGAAAGGAAAATTGCATTGGTTGTGTGGAAAATGGTCCCTAAACCTAAACTTGGTGGTGGAATAGGCCACAAATAATTGACTACTCAAAACAAATCAAGGGAAGATTCTCAAAAACCCAAACCTCAATGGAGTTGAAATTGTAAGAGAATTTTAACAATTTCTAATATGGACAAGTAGTTTAAACCTATGAAACTTCCTCTTGTCAAAAAATCAACATCAATAACCTAACTTGGGAAATTAAGAATTCACAATTGGATAATTTGTAGACTAATTCCTATAATGGTCTCCCTTGAACCAAATTCTAGATGTGGATTCTATTGAACTCAGTCACAAGGGAGAAAAAGGTGATAAAGTTGTGGACTTCCTCATTCAAAACAATAATCAATAATGATATTGGGATGGAATGATGGGGGAAGGGCACCAAGTTCTTTGACTTCTAAATGGCAACAATTTTATATAGGAATAATGCAACATAGAAAAAAATTATCTCTGTAAGGGAAGACATGTTAAAAAGTAAGGTCTATAACCACTCAAAAATGGTCCTCTGGACTATGATCCCCCTTTCTAGCAATTTTACATAATTCATCCTAAGTATTTTATTTAATTGAGAGAATTTGCTCCCTTTTAATTAAATTAAATCCCCAAAATCCCAGTGATCCTAAGTGTGCACATGAAAAGCATTATTCCTAATTTAAAATAAAAGGAAAAGGCATTTTCATCTACACATGAGGTGCACAATTTCTAAAGTGAGTGGAATCTTCATTCTCCTCCACACATCTTTTGCCTCTTAAACATCACCATTGATCTTGCTTAGGTGAGATTCTTGTGCACATGGATCACTCAAGACTCATTTTCCACCCTTGATTTTGCCGCTTAATCTCTATTGTCTATTTCTCTTGAAAAGGAGGCTCTCTCCTCACTCTCTCATCTCCTATTCACTTATGCTATTGTTATGTTGTAGGTTTTCTTGGTGATTTTGGAACATTTGAAGCACTCATCTTGCATTCACATTGCACCCACTTTGCATTCACTTGGTTTACTATTGTAGCTTCATGGCATTCTCAGCTTAATTTCCTTTATGCTCTAGCTTAGATCACATAGCTTAACTAGGAGGATTTGTAATACTTTCATTCTTGTTAGCTTTAACTTGCATTTGCATCTCTTAGCTTAGCTCTTGCATCTCTCATTCAGCTTGCATTTGCATTGCACTCTATTGATTCTTGGATGTTGACATTCTTGTCTCTACTCCTTTAATCTTTCATTCTATAATGCACCTTGCAAGATTTGCTTTAGCTAGGTTCATTTGAGAGCCACTCTCATAGCTCTTGCACGTCATAGATAGGAAGCTATAAAATGCCTCTTGAGATGCTCTTCATCATGGGTATTCTCAAGTGTAATGGTTTATAGAAGTGCATCTGTTTTTTGGTATACAAAGTCCACATACAACTTGGCGAGGAATCAATTGTCAACAAAAATTAGTGAATTTAAACTTATAAATCTGATCTCCAACAATTAAAACCATGACGCACAACAAGAAGAAACCATACATCATAACACAATGATTCGTTGACTAGGGAAACCCTTGATTAGAGGGAACACCCCAGTGGGGATGGTACCCACAAAATAATGTACTAATATATAGATTCTTTGTGAAAGGATGTGACTTTGTTAGGAGCCAAATACAATTCATTTAGTACAACAGTCCTTGTTAAAGGACAGGTCCCTTTTAGGATACCTTGAACCTTTGTTAGAAGGTTCTAATCCTATTAAGGGCTGATAGGAAACAAGTAGACCAACTGTCTAAATGGTCCAACAAATGTGAAAGACAATACTTTCTTGATAGCATAACCCCCTACATAAAGGCATCACTTGACAATTTTTATGCAACCTCTTTCTGCAAAATAATTCCCTCCATTGTTATTTCCAACCTGGAACTTTGCCCATGCTTTCCATTGGGCCCACAATTTGCTTTAGATTTATGGCTCTTTGGGAAAATTTTAAAACTACCTAGAAACAGTTGGTCCTTCTCTTCCTCCCTAATGTCCTGAAACAGTAAATCGTCCTCTTCCAAAATCTGATTTTATTTTCAAAGAGGAAAACCCTGTCAAAAAATTTCTCTACTCTCTGCTTCTGTGGAGACTTTAGATTGAAGATGTTAACTTTTTCAGCATTGATGGAAGACAGGACTTCTAGCAGATATTGTAACTTCCCCATCCAAACCTTTGAAGGAACAGGTGATCTGTTCAAACCTCAGACTGATTCGATAAAAATGACTTTGGTTCCACCAAGAAAATTCCTTGTCAGGGCTTGCATCCTTCCAAACTGATGCTTGCAAATTAATCAACAAGGAATCCTTCTAAATTGGCACTCAGCGATCTTATGCCCAGGTTTGTTGCAGCAAGCACCATCTAAGAGGAAGATCCACATAATTTACAGATTCAAGCCATGGATCTTCTGCTGATAAAATAAATATTAAAATAGAACAGTGCAAGGGTTTCGAGATATCAAATGACCTTTAGGAAGAAGATAACTATCCAATATGAATGGTGATAATGATGATATTTTTGAGTCATACAACATTTGATCAATGATGGCTGATTGTTGACACTTGGCATTACTATTTTTTAAATTCAATAAATATCGTGACATTTTAGTTTAACTATTATCATGACATTTTAGTTTTACTTTAATTCATATCATGGTCGTAGTTTGTTATGATATTTGACTCTACGTTTGTGATGTATTTTGAGCTTAGTTACAGCTGCAAATAAGCATATTCTTTTTATTTTTATATGCTTTCATATGGAAAAACCCAAAATGAACCTATTGTGACTCGTGAGGTTTAAACACCATTGCCCCATTGCAAATGGGAAACCCCCTCTTTTTGCTGATAGGTTTAGGTAGTAGAGTGATTCTGGCAACAATTCAAGGAATTTGCAAGCCTTCCAAAAGTCAACTTTAAAATATTGGCAAAAATTGGCTAGGTGTCAAAAAATTGGGAATATTTGGTAATATTTGGCAAAATGTGAAAATTGAGAAATTATAATTTAAATTGAGACAAAAATAGATATACTTGCCTATGTACATGGTGATTTTCACTTCACCTTGCATGCACTTGCCTAAACACATGTCAATTTCCACTTTTAGTTTTATGCACACCGGATGCACTTGCCTAAGTCACCCTTGCTTTCCAACGCATATTGGATGCACCTTGCCAAAGTCACCTCTGATTTCCAATGCATGTTGGTTGCACCTTACCTAAGTCACCCCTTCTTTCCACTACACATTGGTTGCAGCTTGCCCAAGCCCTTGATTTCCACCAAGTAGTTGTATAATTTTCCTAAGTGATGAGTGGTTTCCACTTCATACATAGTGGTTTCCACTTGTTGGTTGATGGTTTTGCCTAGCTCTCTAGTCATCTCCACTTAGTGTGTAATGGTTTTGCCTAAGTGTATGGTGATTTCAACTTTTGGGATTTCAATCTTTGCCAAAGTTACGGGTGGTTTCTACTTAGCGTTTGATGGTTTTATCTAAGTAGGTAGTGGTTTGCACTCCAAGATTAATAAGAAATATAAACCACAATATCGCCCTATCTCTCCTCGAGTTCAATGAAATGATTTGAAATCTTAAAATTTATTGGGAGATTGTGAAACACGCTCAAACTTCAATGATACAAATAACAACCAAAAAATTGAAGAAAGAAAATAATGTAAATGGGTTTTAAATGAGATGAGATTAAAATTTACCTTGATTTTGTACATAAAAATGGGTTTAAATTGAGATGGATTACATTTACCATAATTTTGCAAAGATTGATATTAAAGATGGATTAATTAATTCATCTATTTTAGCATTGAATTTATCCAAATGGCATTGATTTTAACAAAAGGGCAATTGAAATTAATGGAGAATAAATCATAAATGGTAATTAATTAAACATTTTCCAATTAACTTGAACTTGTAAAGGGTCATTCAAAGTCATTTACTCAATTTAATTTAAATAGTTAGCATAGATTTTAAACAAGGAAAATTTCAAATTTTTAATGATGCTAATTATTATTGGTTGCAAATCAATTTGAATTTGAGAGATGAGATTTCGATTTGCATTACCCAATTAAATTTTGTTATTGGAAATTAAAATAGCGAGGTTTTGATGATTTTCTAAGTACTAACTTGATATGTTGAAATTATCATTTAAAGTTTTCACAATTATTTATAAGTGGTGGTTTTTCTTGTACTTAAAAAAGGTCACAGCCATATCCTCAATCAATGAGAACATGCCAAGTCTCCTAGTGGAAGAACTTTATTATATTGATCCTAGATACATTGAATCTATCAAAAGAGAAAAAAGGATAAAGAAAGGAATATTCTCAAAGATGGCTTGGTATAAATACAAGTGGCATCATCTCATTGGTTCATTAAATGGTGGATTTGTCTACAAGTTTTCTACTTCTACGAGTTTTTACCTCACCTCTCTTCTCATTGGCCAACAAGAGATTTTAATTTTTTCATTGGCCCATTTACTAGTGCACCTTAACTAGTGCTTAAGCCTAATCTATTTTCTTACTAACCCATAGAGGCAATGTAATTTCCTAATTGGCTCGCATGGGGGTGCTCAATTGTAATTGGGCGGGCATTTGATATTTGTAGGTATGGTTATGGAAACCCTAATTAGGGCTTATGTGGATCAACCTTAGCCCTTGATTTCAAATCAATCTTGGCCACGCATTATAATTGAGCTCCCTATATAAAGGCTTGCTCACATCATTTGTAATAGAGTTATGTTGGAGCATTGTAGCCAAAGCACTACCAAAATTGTTTTCTATTCATTGTTGGTGCTTAACTTGAATTTATATGCAATCTCTAGTTTGCATCCATTTGATGAGGTTGAAGAGGAGATATTAATGTGAAAATTGTTTTTGTAATCCTTAGAAGCTTGCACTAGGTGGGTGGAGTTGTTGATTAAGCTGCATGTAGTAAGTCCAAGTCCATCCATGATTCCTTGCATTCATAGTTAGAAGAAGTAATTAAAGTTAGCAAGTTTAAGTTGAAGTTGAAATGAAAATTGGAAACATTGAAGTTACATCTCCTACTCATTCATTTTGATGATGGATCGTGGAGTGTGATCCAAAACGTTGAAGTTACACCTCCTACACATTCATCCTAATGATGGATCACAGAGTGTGATCCGAAACATTGAGTTACATCTCCTGTTCATTCATCCTGATGATGGATCACGGAGTGTGATCCGAAGTGTTGATGCCGAAAATTCATACACAATCGAATCCAAAAAGCTTTTATGATAAGCTAAATATATTTTCATTGCACATTGTGAAGTCATGTCTTAGAAGTGCATACTGTTAATATCCATTGAATGAATAGCATAACTCCCCTAAGTGATTACTAGCAAATGGCATTCTTTCAATAAGCGAATATCCATAGTTAAAGAGACCTTGAAGTCATTTCATGATCTTAATTTGCAATTAAGAGAAAGTTGGATATTTAGTGTTTCACCTTGAAACATTGTGTGTTTGATTTTGCAAGTTGTATCGGAACAAACCTCACATCAATAAAACCCAACCCCAAAATACATTTTGCTCGAACCCACTAAAACAACCATTAAGGGTATTTAAGGGTGGCTCAACTTAGTCAAGCAAATCCTAATAGTTATACATCAAAATGACTCAATCAACACAACATACTATAATTCAATTCACATCATGACGCATGAGAAGTAAAGATTCAGCTGTAGCAATATATAGTAAGACCAAGATAAGCATTTAATTTTGTGGGGAAAGAAACCAGGTTTTGCTAGAGAAATCAAAATCATAATTAACAATTATTGACATTTTGGCTTTGGACCAATCAGCAGTCCAACAAAAGTTATAAATTATTCATATGAAGAGGACGAGATAGGCTTTGCCTGTGCATTATCGTTCAAGCTTTACTAGATTTAAGGATATTCCCTAACGAACCATCTTGACTTGAGGCACATTATAACATATGGCAGTGATTTGTCTAGAGTCTATAGACATCATGAAGCTTGACATTTTATAATTGATTGTAGGGTTATTAAAAGTCTGGACTTCACAATCACTCTCAATGTAATATTGCAAGCTGAAACCCTCACTTGGTATTTTGACCTAAGTTGCCGGTTTGGATTCTAGTACAGATGTGGGTTCGAGATTTGGGTTTGGAATTCATCCAAATATTTTTTGGGGTTGGATTTGGATTCGTTTTGGGTTCGTCCATACCAAAACATATCTTTTAAAAAATATATGTGTGTGTGTATATGCAACAACAAATAAGTCCATACACCACTCTGCTAATAGTAAAGCAACATAGTAAAATACACCACCATATTCAATATAATAGGATATTAATTGCATCATTTAGCCATACATACAACATCACACACTTGCTTGGTCGCATGCATAGGACATATTTCCATATCAAGGGACAGTTTGAGAGTGAAAGGAATCATCAAAAGATAAGTGCAGTTATCTTAATTTTTTTTATATTGGTTAGAGGATTTCTAACCAAGCTAGATCAAAAATTGAGATTCAGATTTGAAGCCCTGGATTCAAAGAATATATCTTAGCTTTTTTAAAGAAATTCCTCTACAATTGTCAATTTGGATTTCCTCTATAAACAAGTTTTTGTTTTCACTCAAATGCATAAATGACAAATAAACCAATTTTTTTGGCCTTTTTAGTGGTCACTTTTAGGGTTGGGAGGATCAAATAAACCAAATCAGCCAAAAAACACTTTAAAAAAGGTAAACACAATTTGTTTTGAGACCAAATTCAGCTCAGGTTCAGCTGTTGGGCAGCAAATTCTTCAAAATTTGCTCCAAATTCTGCCCAGATTCCTCTGACAGAATTTGCAGCGAATCTGTGGCTCTCCAGGAGAATTTGGGGAGAATTTGACAAGGACCAGACTTTGGACAGAATTAAACCAGACTTTGAGGATTGCTGGACAGAATCTGGTAACTTAGGCATTTTCAATGAAATCTAGACTTCCTCTTTCTCTTTTGTGTTTAGGTACATGGGTTTGCTTTACAGACAGAGCATTAAGATTTGGGGTTGGGTTGATGCACACAAAATAAAACAAAATGTCATACATACATAGAACAAAAAGTTTGTGGTTGAGTTCATATAACACAAAATGAAAATAGAAAATCATACAGACAGACAGACAGAGCATAAAAAATTAGGGGTTGGATTCATACACACAAAATTGGAAAAAACAAATCATGCATTATATAAATAGACAGAGCATATATAAGTATGTATATGTATATAAAAGCTTGAAAACAGCTAATACATTCAGATAACTACATATATACACATTTTATGTTGTTTTGAGGTCCAATTTAAGTCTTAGGATTTAGGTATTCAGGCTGACCAGTCAATTTATGAACACAATAAAAATTTTAAAAAGGGAATAGAAAATAGAACAGGCTCTTCCCTTACAAACCCGCCTGGATAAAAGGGCTTTTCCCAGCAAACCAATTATATGGCAAAAAGGCGATCTTATTATCAAACAAGAAAATGAAATTTACATATGCCTTGAAGAGATATACTCCATGATATTCAAGGTATTTCCTCATGTTATGCTGTGTTCCTGCTATTTCTCCGTTTCCGTTCACTTGAGTTAGACACCAGTTCACGTCTTATTTACAACTTGAGACAGAACCCTGGCATTCCCTACTCTCACACGCAAAATTCGCTACAGCCTATTTATGTACAAGATACCCACTACATCAAGGACTTGTGCTCATAAATTAAATTAGTTTTGAGGTACATAAAAATAATTTCAGTTTCTCTTTTACTGAGATCTTCTAAAAGAATAATTAAACAGTGTTCTGATGACATTTGGTGATTTGATAAAAGTTTGGTTCAGAGGATGCTCACATAACACAGCTACAAAAAAGACATACATTTTGGCTTTTCATAACATTTAACACAGTTAAGAAATTGGAAGTTTTTTGGAGGCCTCCTACAATGTTGTTCCGATTGACATAAGTAAAGAGATGATTGTAAGGGGCTTTAACATACTTCAAAACATGTTCTGACACCTATAGCTTAGGAGAATATCCAGAATTGATAGTTCAAACTACTTATTCCTAATGTCGTCAGCTGTGTGGGAGAGTTGTATTAGACCTATACTTCATGATTGGCTCTCAAGATAAGTGAAAACCAAATTTAACATAATGCAACATAACAGCCACGGTATTTCCAAAGTCCAGAGTGCTTAACAGTGCTTGAAATGTTTCTGAAACTATTCTTCTTTCTCTCATGTTGACCTTGACGAACCATATATTGATTTTCCTGTTTAAAAGATGGTCACCAAGGAAGAAGTGTTCAAGGGATTGTCTGTAACCGCATCCATACCTCTTGTCAACTATTTTTAAACGTAACTATACTCACACTCTTATTCTTGTAATTTGTCTTCATTACTCTCGCATGCATCACACATCTCTTGGTTGCTATACGCCAATATAGCTTGAAAGAAAAGATGTCTACTGGGCAAAATTGGAACTTCAGAATTGATCTCCTAAAAAACACCACTTTCTGGCTGATTTATATAACTAGAAAATCAACCACCACACAGAAATGGAGTAACAAAGGCCGCAATGGGCCAGATTCAAATCCAAAAACCTTGGCTCTAGTGATAATTTAGAGTCTAAAGATATAAACAATGTATATTCCTTAGTTAGCACTATACTAGCAGCTTCTACAAATGTTTACAAGCAAGGGAATACTAATCTCGAAAGGATGCTGAATCAGTTCAGACATTAGGGCTAAATCAGAAGAAGACAAATTTCTTCTAGATCTAGCATCCACTGAACATCGAAGTCCTGCCAAGTATTGGCACTATTTACATCAGAAAAAATATAATAAAATGAAAGTACATCCAGATAATAAAGCTTCTATAGTTAATAGATAATTATCTTGAACTTGCTGTGTGTTCCAGCATTACCTATATACCCAGATAATTGGTTTTCCGTATGAAGAAGGAAAATGAATCCCACTTAAAACTTTCTGGCATCACTAGTAGCCAATTAGCTTTTTGCATAAATGAAGCAAAATCAGAATCCACTGCAAATTTGCTAGCATTCAGTATTTACCCAACTATTCGATTTCTCACATAGACCAAGAATAACCACCACTCGAAAATCGATACAGAAACCTTCTGCTACTTGTAGTCTCCAGTACAAAGGTTAGCAATTTCCAAGCAATACCACCACAAGATCGAGACTAAAGAATCATCGGAAATTATACTGCAATATTGTGGCTTACTAGCATCACTAACACCCAAATAATGAATTTGAAGCAAAATGACACTCAATAGAAATAATTGGGCATTACTCGTGCGCCTCTTAAAGGTGTTTAACACGGAAGTATTAGAGTTAAACCGGCTAAAACATCTGCAGTACCCTTTATACCCATCTAATTGGCTTTAAACGAATATGGAGCAAAAAGCCAGACTAAAAATTAACAGGCGTTACTAATTGCCCAAACAATTGTTTTTCTTCAAGATTACTAAGTGGGAAGAGAAAAACAAAAACCTCGCTTTTTACTTTAAATGTCATCACAATTACTGAAATAGTAGTTGTAGAGAGAGTTTCAGGATAAATACCTATATATATTTCGAAGGATCGCCAAAATGTGGACTTCAGCATACAAGTGCAAACGACTGGAACCTTTAACGCGTTAACAGCAACAATTCAAACCATTTCATGAGAATTGTTGAGATGATTTCATGTGCTAAACAGCGTTCAATTGAGCAAGCGATGACCCAGAAGGAAAGGATTTTTGTGTCATCACTTAGAAGCCGACTTGGAATGTGATGGTCTCTATGAGAAAAGAACCCATTAGTTCTGCATGTTTTAATAGTTTATAACTTGTTTTTGAAGGTCTTCATTTTTTGAGACCTCTATTTTAGGACATTTTTTATGTTTTTTAACATTTCTTTTTGGATTATTTTTATATAATTTATAAATTTAATTAATGCATGGAAAAAAATTATTTAGTCTATAACTTTCAAAAGACACGTCATTAGCATGATAGATTATAAAAGCTTATGCATGTCCTTTTTTCAATGGTAATTATTATTATTTTATTTAATATATATTTTATTCTTGTTATAGATTTACAATTAGAAGATTTTAAAATATTATGATAAAAAAAAATTAAAAATTGTTCAATTGTAATTTGTAATTAATATTCTAATTTCTTACATTATTAGAAAATATTTTTAATTTTATTTAATTTTTAAATAATATTGTTTAAAAATAAAATTGTAAATTTTATACGTATATATACCATGTTATCTTGAGTAGAATTGGTAAATTTTGTCAATCTATTTTCCTATTCTTGACCTTTTACTTTTATCTTAGATAGTTGAACTTGTATACTTCATATTTCTTATTCATACTACCTATCTCTTATTTATACTACATGAAGTTTCGTCTTAATTATAATTTTCATTGATTCAAAGGTTTTCTTCTATGATAGAGGATTATAATTGAAACCTAGATGCCAAAATCATAATGTTATATTGTTTGCTTATGCATCATAAAGATTTGAACTAGGAACAAACTATTCATCATGTTCATTTATATTTTAAAATGGTGAGAACATTAACCCTATGCCCAATTATAAGCACAATTTTCACACAAAGTGTATTGTTGTGTCATTTCATTTTTATTCCATAGTCTCTCTTTATAGAACCAAGAAAGATGCTAAAATAGACATTAATAAACTAGAAGAAGATGTTGATATATATGAATTGGTATAGAGATTATGGTTATGGACATAAGTTTTGTAGTCCAACAATTTTAGAATATGATATTTAATACAAAATTCTTCATAAATTATTTTTTAACAAGTTTTTTTTTTAATGTCTAAGTGAAAGGCATTTAAATGATCAAACTATTATAATTTTTTTATATAATAATTAAGGGTAAATATCAAATTCTATATGTATCTTTTGAGCAAGGCAAATCTAGTTTCAGTTCTAACTAGTAGATTGTGTTTGGAAATTATTTTATAATGAAGTATGTTTGGAGATAGAGACGTTTGCTTATTTTTCCAAATTATATATATCGTGAAGAGGGTGATGATTGGTCTTCACTATGCACAATAGGTTGGTGTAGATAGGTTGATGCACATGTCTAATATGTCAACCAATCCTTATTTAAGTAATATATTGAATTATACAGGTGTTAAAAGTAAAGTCCACACACCACAACTAGGGGGTTATTTAGTTGTGAGTAAACATAATCAAATTTGAAACTTATAAATGTAATCTCCAATAATCAAAACAAAAATACACAACATTAAGAAACCATATATCATAACATTCTAGTTTTTTTTCTCAAGGAAAACCCTTGATCTAAGGGGAAAACCTTGGTGGGGATGGCACCCATGAAATAGTGTACTAATATATAAGTTCCTTTTGAAAGGATGTGACCTAGCTAGGAATTAAATATAATGCATTTAGTACAACAATCCTTGTTAAAGGACATATTCATGTTAGAAGACCTTAAACCCATGTTAGAAGGTTCTAGCCCTATTAGGAGTTAATGAGAACATAAGGCACACTACTCAAGCTCATTGCTTAGGGGTAAAAGGTTAATTTACAAAAGAATGACAAATCCAACAATATGACCTGATTGGTCTTCAACTTACTTGCCAAAATAGTTCCTTTGAAGTCCACCAGGAATGATAGATTTCACTCATACCTCTTCTCAAAGCATCCAATAGCTTCTCATCTTTGTTTTGACAATCCAACATCAAGGCTTGCATCTATACATCCCATTAATACACTATAAATGAGAAAAAAACTTTCCTTTATAACCATTACAAATAATTAATTAGGTCAAACTATTAGGACTTCCTAATATATGATTAATTACATAGGACCATGCTAAGGAATGCATGCTTCTTAAGCAATTATATAATCATTTCAAGAAATCCTCCACATGTTACAATAAGAATTTAACACTTGCCAATCATTATTCACACCCTACAATGATCCAATTGGCTACCACTATTATACATTGGATGTTACATGGTAATGATCTTCCTAGAGTAAGCCAAGTGACAAACAAATATAAACATGCATGCATAAACAAGTCATTTATCATCTTCCACACTTGTGAGCATTAATTCTTTCTTACCATCAAGCTACAACAAAAATATTACAACTACCTCTACTTTGCTACTAGTATTTACCAAAAAAATTGTAACTTGTCCAAAATATTAAATAAATTATCGTGAATGTAGATATGATGTCTACACTCCTTCATTTCTCCCTCTTTTAGAATATCCTCAACATATATAGTCTTCAAGCTACATATTCACATACCTTCCCTAATGAAATTTTTTTCACATGATTCTCTCCTTTGACATCAATGGAAAAGTGTGCCAAAATAAAGTCAAATGGAAAATTCGTCAATAATGTCTTGCCCTAAGGAAAATTTCTATTTGTCAAAGTGCTTTCCTAAAGAAATACATGCAACTTTGTTCAAAACAATTGTATCAGACCAAGCCAATCAAAAGCCAATGTCAAGTGTTAAAGAAAGTTGTTATAGAAATATGATCAAATTAGAGCTCTTAGACTAGCTCTACATCATGCAACTACTCCCCACAAGGAGTAGTACCAAGCATCATGCCTAGGTGAATGAATGTGATATGATATACCTTAACTAACACATTTATGTATCAATTACTCTTCATAAGGAGGGTCCATCACCCTAAGAATGCCTTCAAGATATTCAAAGGTGTCCTTAGGAAAAGGCTTAGTAAAGATATCTATAACTTTCCCTATTGTACTCACATATTTCAAAACTTCCTTCTCTATAATTTTCTCTCTCACAAAATAATATCTAATACCAATGTGTTTTGTCTTTGAATGTAATATTGGATTCTTTCACATGCTAATTGTAGTTGTATTATCACAATGCATGATGATAGGTTTAGAAAATGTTATGACAATATCCTTTAGGATCTATTTCATCCATATTAACTCATTACAATTGTTTGTTGTTGTCATAAATTCTGATTTTACAATAGATTGTGATATATAATCTTTCTTCTTAGCCATGAAACCAATCAATCTTTCTCCAAAGAAAAATGTACCTCAACTTGTAGTTTTCATGTCATCAATATTTATTGCTCAATCTACATCAATATATGCATATAATGTGAAATAATTTCATCTTTCATAACATAAAAAAATCTAAAGTTCATTTCAAATATTTGAAAATTCTTTTTAGTGTTGTAAGTGTGATTATTTAGGTTTTGCAGGATATCTTTCCACAATAACAATTGTATGTCAGGTCTAGTGTTAGTTAAGTACTCTAAACCTCTAATCATATATTTTCACCTTGTCTAAATCATGCTAGGGAAAGAATCACTAGTAGTTAATTTACAACCTATAACGATAGGTGTCATAACTTGTTTACAATTTTTCATACCAAATTTTGCTAGTAGTTCCTTAAGATATTTATTTTGAGATATTAAGAAATCATCCTTAGTCTGATTTATTTGCAATCCAAGAAAATATTTCATTTCTTCTATCATAGACATTTCAAATTCATCTTTCATTTCCTCAAAAAAATAATTTATTGACCTCATCATTTCCTTCAAAGATAATGTCATCCACAAAAACTTCAATAATCAATAGCCATATGAATTAACTCTCATGTATAAATTATTGTTTGCACTTCCTTCTTAAATCCAAAATGCAACAAGTGTTTAGCTAACCTCACATACCAAGCTCTCGGAGCTTGCTTCAATCCATAAATGGCTTTCCTAAGTTTACATACCACATCTTCTTTGTCTATCAATAAAAATCCATCTAGTTACTCAAAGAATGCTTCTTTCTCTCATTCTCTATTCAAGAATGTTGATTTACATCCAATTGGTACACTTTAAATTTCTCATTAGCTACATATACCAAATAGTCCAATTGGTTCAAATCTAGCTACAAGAGAAAATGTTTGTTCAAAATTAATACCTTCTTGTTGTGAATAACCTTTGCATACTATTCATGTTTTGTTTCTTACCCCTTCTCCTTGCTTATTCATCTTGTTTTTGAATACCCACTTCATTCATATAACATTCTTGTATTTAGGCATGCGAAGCAATTCCCATGTCTTGTTACTCTCAATCTTCTCTAGTTCTTCCTTCATAGAAGTAACCCATTATTCATCTTTACATGCTTCATTAGTACTCTTAGGTTTAAACTGTGAAATTAGACATTGTTCATTTCTCATTCTACCTCTAGTCATTACTTCTTTACTTACACTTCTAGTAATTTGACCATCACGATGATTCAAAGCTACATAGCTTGGTGTTCTTTGTTCTTCTCTTGGTTTTTCAATCTAAACATGAATCCTATTATCTATCTTAAAAATTTACTCTTGTTTTACATTCTGATTCTAAACTTATCTTTAACTTGTTCTTGCTTGATTAACATTCTCATATGAATCATACTCAAAAGTTCTCTCTTGCACTAAAATATTTCATCAATTCTCACGTTTACACTTTCAACAATCTTCTTTAATCTATGATTATATCATCTGCAAGATTTACTCTTAGTAGAATAAACAAGGAATATACCTTCATCACTTCTAGGATCAAACTTCCTTATTACATAATCTCTTTTGATATAGCATTTATTTCCAAAGATTATAAAATACTTTAGTATTGTTGGGAATATAGGTCTAGTTTGCACTTAGATATGTTGGTTATGTGTTGTATCGATGACAAGTTTTGTCATTGATGTCAACATATATGTTTGAGTTCATGACATATGGGGTTTATACACATCAATAATGTTTATTGAGTCAGTAAAGTTAGCATAGAGATGGTGAATCTATGTCAGATTAGGACTATGTTTACAAATAAGTATAGATGCTACAACTATGTTCATGTATGTTTATATTCAATATTGGATGAGCTAGAGTTTATTTGGTGAAGACTGGCAGGAGACCAATATGTAAGGAATTATGATAGAGATAGTTGATGATAGATTGGTTACATATCTTATTAGCGAGGTGGAATTAAGGTGAGCGAGCTTGGATCATGGTTGAAGATATGTTTGTGATGCTATGTTTATGTTATGATATCTTGAATATTATTCTGGAGAGGTCACAAATGAAAAACATGTGATATGTTTCACTAATGGATTGTTTCGTTTGTGTAGTGTGTTGATCCTTATCGAGGAAAGTGTTAAATGTATTGTAATGTGTAAAACACTATTGTAATAATGATTGAGAAGGTGTATATTTCTTAACGAGGTCATGTGTAATTATTTTATATTAGAAAAGCCTTAATAGATTGACCTAATGATCTAGGAGCATCCTGGGTTGATGTGTTATCATGCTCATCCATGTTCACTATGTCAGTCATTGTTGAGTTGCAATCATTGTTGATTGCCAGTAATTATTGATCTATTCAGTATCAGTCGAGTTGCAATCATTGTTGAAGTTGTGTTAACCTATTGGTTGTCATGTTATCACATTCATTCTATCAATATTGACTGAGTTATAGTCATTGTCGATGGCCAGTATTGGTTGAACGCTCCTTCAAGTGCCAAGTGGAGCTGTTATTTACTAATGCTTAGTTCCTTCTTTAAACTAGTTTGTTTGTGATTGGTTCTTAGTTTGAGCTAACTTATGTAATTAATTTGGATCACAAATTTATTGTTCAGATCTTGTATTAGGATGTGTGTAAACTATTTTAAGGTCATCCTTTCTATTATGTAATGATGTAGAATCTTCTATAAGCCATTTTGGAAAGTATAAAGAGGGGTGTTTAGGTCTAGGTTAGGTATCACTTAGAGAATTGGGATGGGAATGCAAAGTATAAGGACTTAGATAGTTGAGAGAAAATGTTCCTAGAATAGCAAGTTTGAAGGTGGATCGTGAATTTTGAAGTTGTATTCATTGGTTGTAACGCAAAAGGCCTTAATGTTGGGTATGTATACAAATAATTTGATGAATTAATAAAGCATTTTTGAAGTTCCTTCTCTCCTTGGTGTTTTTCTCTATGTTGTTTTCTTATGTTGTGTTTAGTCAGCAAGGTGTTTGGATAGTTAGGTGTACCTCTAGCCCTAGCTATTCAAATCCCTCCTTGTGTCACCTAATTAGTTATTTTGTCAAGGTGTAAAAGAAATATATATTCCTTGGTGGTTAGTGTGATTTTTTATTATGGCTATTGTGTTATAGTTATGTGTTGAGGATGCAAAATTGATTAAAAATGAGAAGGGATAGAGATTGGATATTGGATTTGGACTTCAAAAGAACTATATTGGAAATTGAATTACAATATTGGTTAGTTTATCTTTTGGACATGTTATCATAAAGATCTACTCTTTTTTGTAGGCTGAAACAATTTTGATAGGGGGTACATCTATCTTCTTATCAGTCTTTAACAAGGTTGGAACCTTCTAACAAGGGTTTAAAGCCTCCTAACAAAGACTAATGCATTGATTACATTGTAATGGGATCCTTACAAGGTCACATCATTTCAATAAGGAACAATTTTTATTAGTACACCATCTTGTGGATGTCATCTCTACTTGGGTTGTCCCTCTAATCAAGGGTTTCACTAGTCAACAAATCATTGTGTCACTATGTATGGTTGAATTCTTGCTATGATTCTTTATTTGATTATTGAAGTTGGATTTAATAAGGTGGATATAAGTTTAATTTTCTCACATCTAATTAACCCCCTCACCCACTCTCATTTGTGGGGGTGAACTTTACTTTTTAGCAATTGGTATCAAATCATCAAGTCCTTGATAAGACAACTTCATAACTTAAAGAGATCCATGACATTTAAGAATGAAAGTCCAAAATTTAATGAAGACAACTATGATAATTGGAAGGATATGATGAGAAATTATTTGATTTTCATGTGGATCAATTATTGGTTGATCATAAATTTTAAGACTCTAGTAGAAAAAGAGAATGATCTACTCACTTGTATTGATGAATAAAAGAAGGTCTTTGTGTGCAACATGTATGCAAGAGAAGCACTAATCTCTACACTTCTAGAAATAGAATTTATTGAGATAAAAAGTCTTGAACTTGCTTTTAACATTTGGGATGGATTAGGAAAACTCTATGAGGGTGATGAGTATACAAAGAAAGTTAGGATACAACATTGGAAAAAAGTGCTTGAAAATGTTCAATAGAAGAAGATGAACCTGTTAGGTCATATATTTATAGGATTACTGAGATTGTTAAAAAAATGAAAGGATCTAGAGGAACTAGAACTATATGAAAATATGATGTATGCTACAAAATTATGAGATATTTAACTCAAATTATGATACTAATGTGATTGCAATAGAAGAAGTTATTTCACTTATGAAAGACTTTAATAAAGAGAGTTTGATTATAAAGTTGCAAGAATTTGAGTCTGGTAGACTAAAGGATAAATTTCTTAGAGTTGACACTTCTTTCAAAGCTACTGTGCATAATGAAAAAAGGGTAATAACAAAGAGTGCAAGCAGTAGTGGTGATTATGCTAGAGATTGGGCAGAGATGTAGGAAGAAGAAATGAAAATAAATGAGCTTTTTTCAACAATTGTAAAGAGGGAACCTAAAGGTAAGAAAGATTTTTCTTGTTGGCATTAAAAATAAATTAGTTATTTATCTTATTAGTTTCCTAAGAAAGGAAGAATAGTCAAGCCTAGGAAGCCCTACGAACTAGAGATTCCAAAATATTGTTTCTATGCTAGTGATGATAAAATAGAATTCAAGGAAATAAATTTCTTAGACAGTGATGAAGAAGATGAGATAGGTTTTGTTTTTATTAAGGAATCAAGTTTTATAAAATTAGAGAAAGCATTTGTCTTACAAATTGGGAAGAATAAAATTGATTGGATAATAGATAGTGGATGCTCACATCACATGGCATGTGACAAAGATAAATTTCTTATGTTTATAAGTTATGATGATAGTGCAGTTAGAGTTGGAAATAATGCTCTGTTTCCTATTAACGGAAAGAGATCTATTACACTTGATGTTAAAACTAACATTGGGGATGTATACTTTATTGATGGATTGAAATATAACTTGTTGAAATATTACTATAAGGATTTGATTGTGTAGTTTTTGAGTCAAACTCATTGACCCATATTTCATGAGTAGTGATTCAACATAAATCCATCTCTCATGAGAATAAATGGAACACTTATCATTCATTAGATCTAGGTGATGCTCACAGAGGTGAAGCACTGGGACTTTCTAGGAGGTCAACCATCCCAGTACTTCTCCATCTTGAGTGCACTTAACTATAAAGTTTCCTCCATGGTTAAAACCACCTGCTTACAACCTCATTTGCAAAACCTTCACCAAGTGTTGAAGTTGATGAAAGACCAACCCCACAACTCCCAAGAATCACCTACGATCCATATATGAGACATTCTTGATTAGCAAAAGGAGAAATTTCTATTATTAAAAGTGAATGAATATTACAAAGAGGGATCAATCCTTATTAAAGGAGATCCAAAAAACCTAAAAAGTAAAACCTAGGTTGCATGATAATAATTAATAATAAGATTAATTATTATATACCTAAAAGATAAGCTTATCTGTCTAGATCGATAGACAATTGATCTTCTAGTTTCTATGGTTCCTCCCAATTTGTTGCACAAGCTAGGAATTCACTCATCATGCCCATGGTGGAAAGATTGGAAGTGGTACCCTACCACTCCAATGACTAGTTATAAGCCTAGGCTAGGGTATTGGTGGCTAGTGCCCCATCTTCTGATGGTTGGCACTCTCAACCAGCACTAGCATTTGCATTCTTTGCATAAGACTTGGAGTCTTAGATTTGCCACTGTTTGGCATACCATCACAGAGCCAAAGATTTCTCACTTTACCTAGTGTCTCCTCTTCCAAGGTTTGCCTTTGGGCCCTCATCTTCACCATTTGGGAGTCTTAGATCCTAGATGCCCTTTTTGTGGCCAACTTGAAAGCTTTTTGCATATTTTTTGGTTCCATGGAAGAGATCAAAATTACTGGCTCTAGATTTATGATTTTTTTAGGCCTTTCCATCCAGAGGCCTTCACGTATTATATGATAGTTTTGGGTGATGCTCCCATACTACCTTTTAGATATGCCCAAATCTGGCATGCTTTTAGAATGGAGATATTGTTTACAATCTGGAAAGGTCGTAATGTTGTTTTATTCTCTTGCAATTTTCTTGATATTTATGTTGCAATGTACTCTAAAGCATGTATATGTTATAATGTCATGTTGTAGATTCAAGTACAAACTGATAAGGTCATGTTGGAAGTGGCTCACCTTCGGGAGCTACTTGCTCACTGGGGAAATGCCCCTTGTACGATTGATTGAGTACCTCTGGATACTTTTTTTGGTGACCACACTCCTCCCCATGGTCATCGGTGAGGCTAGAGCAGTTTTGCTCACCACTCATAGAACCCTAGGTTGCATCCTTATTGCTGCTCTCCCAGTGGTGGACTTTGTGGTTTTCAACGCTCAGCCTCACCTCCTCAAAGGTTGGGCTCAAGTTGGTCCCTTGTAGCTCCCCCTACTATCACTAATGTAGGTTGGCCATCTGCTCGTTATGACCCCAAGTGGGCTTCCCCCATTTGGATCTTGCCATTTCTCCTCCCAGGGGTGAGGAAAAAAAAGAAGTTGATAAAGATATTGTTGTTGTTGATGGTTGGGCTCCTCATGAGCCAACCAATGACCCCAAGGATTTTTCGAAAACTGATGCTAAAGACCCTCCTTCGGCTAGCACTACTCTTACAGCCTAAAGCTTCTTATTTTTGCTTATATATATTTTTTGATGAATAGTTGATTTTTGACCTTGAGCTATTTGAACTCATGGGGTGATCCTGTATCTTGCAGCCCCTTTTTTTGTGAACATGTATCTTTATTATTTTAATTAATGGAAAAGGCCTATTTATAATTTTTTTTTTTAAAGATTAGCTTAAGTGAAATAGAGTTAATTAGAAAATATCTAATTAATCTAACCCCCCCCCCCCCCCCCCCCCCCCCCCAACTCCCCTTAATATAAACTTAGGGAGTAGCTAAAAACATAGAAACTACTACTAAAAATATATTTGGGTTTTGATGAGCAATGCCTGATGAGGTACCCAAGCACAACCAAATCTCTATAAAGAGGAGAAATGGAGAAAACCACATGGGAAAAACCCTACTCCAAAATGAGATGGAAAAAATGTTGAAAGAACTAGTAAAGGACTAAAGACAGCTCCAAACTAAGGAATGTTCCAAAAGATAGAAACAAATGATGACCATGTAGAACACCACTGAAGCATAAGAAGTTACAAAGCTCTATCAAAAGTAATTGTTGATATGAAGAACCTCCACTAAATAAACTTGACCATGTAGAGAAGACTATAATCTGCATGAGTGCTATCAGAAGACACTACTTGAATTAGGAGGAAAAGAAAGGCAAACAACTGAATTCAAAATATAGATGATATAAAACACCAAAGTTTGAAGAGCTGATCAATCAAACATGGAAGGCTACATCCAAAGTAGAAATGAAAAGAAAATTGTCTATATGGTGAATGATCTATCTCACCTAAATGTATATGTACCCAACCACTACATCTTCCTAGTACATAGGAACAAATACTAAACACATAGCTCACTCTATCAAAACAAGGAAGTATGAGAAACAATAGAAGAAACCCCCCTAATGTAGACAAGGATGAGGTGATAGGCAACTAGAAAAGTGGACCAAAAGTATTACATGTCAAGAAACCACAATCAAGATGCAAAAAGGAAAAACATGGAAAAAAAAGCAAAACATCAACCCCCCCGTGGCACTTTAATTAGAGTAGTGAATATAAAATAAGGCACAAGATATAATGAATTCAAAGAATAAAATAATTTTTATGAGTTTCCTCAGATGACACTGCTTGAATAAGAAGGAAAAGCAACACAAAAATAGCTGAAGCAAAAATACAAATGCAATTTGACACTTTATCTTAGTGTGTTTGCAAGAATACATACAAATGATGTCTAAATATACCAAAAGAGACATTAGGTGTTGGAATTCTTTAGAATACATGAGATTGGGGATGAATCAATCATCCAAGGTCCAAATGTCCTAATCAAACTTTTCAGCACTTAACAAACTCATATCCATATACATGTATCTTGTATGCATCCATAATATTTAAACTTTGTAGGTTACTATCCTAGGTCAAAGCAACTTTGTAGAAATATAAACATGAAACATAACATATTCAATAACACATTTGATACAAGGATTTTACATGGAAACCCAATTTGTGAAAAACCACTAGTAACATGCTACTAATTCTCACTCTTCTAAAGTAATGCCCTGTGAAAGGCTAACCCTGTTAAAGGTTAAAATACACACTATAAAATTTGATAGGGTTAAAGGATTTTGATTACCTTATTAGGAGTGAACCTTGTTAGAGGAATTTAGGATATTCCATTAGAACATCACCTAATTAAATGATTTACAAATTACTATTAGGTTAACCTTAATCTAAAGGATTTACCCTAAACTGATACAATGATTAGAAAATAAGAGTAAGGTTTTGATCTAATAAAAAATCACAACTTACTTGTAAATTATAGATCTCTATTTTAGTTCTCCATTCCGCTTGGCTTTCACGCTTTAGCTTTGATAGCTTATTCACCCTTCAAACATTCATCCTCATAAGCCTTCTTGCTTTGCATGCCAATTTGTAGACTCTCCTATTTGACCACCATATGAAGCAAAATCCTAGACTCCTTGTCTTTTTTGGGTTCTCACACATGCCAACTATTTCTTCATGCCTTGTATCCCCTTATAAAGAGAATTTTGATATTTTTCTCTTAATCACAGTCATCCATTTTAGAATTAGGTAGGATTCATTTAATCTAACCATCTTTTTGTTTTGTTCCCTCTAGAAACTTCTTCAACAATTCTTCTTGAATTTGTCTCAAATGGTTTATCTTGAATTCTGTGCCACCAGCTCATTAAGCTTATCTTCTACATGGTTCACACAATCCAAGAAATCAACTTTGTCAATTTAGATTTGGTGAATCTTCGATCTTCCTCTTATTGTTGTTTATTGACAATAACTAACCTTTGATGCTCGACACACACTATGTTACTCAACATCCACTAATCTTTCACTTAGTACATACAATCTTTTACTGTCACTTGGAACTGTCTAGAAATCCCTTAGCATACACTATACTTTTAGTTTGCCTAGCACCAATTGATCTTCTGCTCGACTTGTACTAACATTGGTCAGCACCATCTATTCACTTGGTGAAGCTTAGAAGACACAATTCTTCTTCCTTGTTCTTCTAGACTTAGTGTATCTTCTAGACTTAGTGTATCCATCAACTTTAGCATCAAGTATATAAACAATATAGCATATCATTCATGTCTTACTTGATCTTAGTACTCCTTTTATACACTAGATAACTCAACTTTTCTCTAGTTGCTCTTGTTATCCTTCCTTTTCAAATCCTCTTCATTAATCAAACTAATGATAGCATTCAAACCAAAAAAGCAATTGCCTCACCAAAAATTAATTGTTTTGACATCATTGACAATATAATGATTGTTTTCAGATTTCACATATCAAAATAATCTTGTTTTCAACATTAGGTTGATACAATAGATAATACAACCCATGAAAAATTATCTAAAGCAATAAAATTGATCTCCAAACTTGAAATAACCAAGATATTCACCATGATGCAAAATTGTATTAAACTAAATAGAATGTGCCTAGATCAGAATCTGAAAAAAAAACCATCATCACTAGAAAGAGCTTGGAAAGACCTTTCCAATGATATAAAGAATTCCTGATACAAAGATTAGATGCTCAAGCTATGTCTCTTGGGGTACAAAATAGAACTCTTAACTTTGACATCAAAAAAAGTCATCAAAACTGAAAATTACCTGTACTATTGTGATGGGCTCAAAACCATATTTTCAACAATATCTTATTTCTAGAAAATGAAGTCTATGTGCTCAAGATATGAGCAAAAAACTAAAGATAGGTCCAAACAGAGCTAGAATGGGTGAAATGAGTGTTGATGCAATGTTGTCATCAACAAGTGATGAGCATAACTTTTATGGTCAAATGATCATCAAGGAAAAACAAAGATAGAAAACAAAGGGTTAGTGCATGAAAAATTTGGTGGCTAAGATATTTGCATGTGTCAAAAAAAATTTATTAAAAAATATTTTTTCTTGAAACAAATGCAGATCAAACATGCCAAATAGGTGGCGTCGAATATGCCATGTCTCTATTGGTGGAAAAAATCCCAATAACTAATATTGACCCAATAAATGTGGTCAAAACTACCATAAATATAAAAACCATTGCATTATGAAATTGCTTCAAAAAATGCCTCACATTGAGAGTCTCCAAATTCTAGAGTTAGAGCATGGGCAAAATAAGAGGCTTGGATTACTAAAAAAAGTGGCATTTGAAAAGGTACAATGACAAGCCCAATGAATAGGAGGCATGCAGTCAAAATAGTTTGCATGAGTTGATGAGACACATGACTCAAAAAAATCTTCCCCCACTTTATAAATCATGCCCTTCAACCAAAAAATGTGCATGGGATACATGTACTAAACAAAAAAAAATGGCTCAAAAGAATAAGTAGCATCCAATAGAAAAGGACCTCCAAAATCTGAGGTGGTTGTGTATGAAGGCATAGGTCAACCTTGGATTTTGGGTGACCCAAAAATGAAAATGTTGTTGTTGAATTTGGTGGTTGATGATATTTTCTCTAGGAAAAACAAGATTCCATGCAAACATAAGTTGCCAAAAATAAGGCACAACTACATGCTCAAGGGCCAGAAAGAAATGTCAGAGGGCCCACAAAAAAAGTTGCTTGGTTGGCTAAAAAAACAAGTGCAAGGCCAAAATTAAGTATCCTCTTTTAAAAATTTCCTTTCTCGAATACATGTGATTTTGCAAAAAACATTTGCAATAAAAATTTTGATAAAAAAATATTTTTAAAAATTGCACTCTCTTTTGAATATTTTTTTAATAAAAAAAAATAATCATCACCTTTATTTGTGTGCCCAAGTCAATACGGCCTAGGTTCAAAATTTTTTGCCTTTAATTTCTACAACATCCAAACTGGACATATTTTATGTGGAAATAGGGGTTTTGAGCAATGTGAGCTCAATGGTGATGCCTGTTTGTGCTCAAAGTGTTGTGAAAAATAGGTGCCCCTAGATCCAATATAAAACCCTGTGAAAGCCACAGATCTGAAAATCAATGCCAAATCTCTCACAAACAAAACATGGGCATGAATATCTAGAGCTCTGATACCATGATGAAGTTGATGAAAGATCAACCCCACAACTCCCAAGAATCATTTTCATGCAAACACCTATCACAAAAAAAAAGAAGCAAACGCTATGGGGTTGGAAATCATAGATCCATAGATGGGACATTCTTGATAAGTAAAAAGAGAAATTGATATTATCAAAAGTGAATGAATATTACAAATAGGGATCAATCCTTATAGAAGGAGATCCAAAAAAACTAAAAGGTAAAACCTAGGTTGCATGATAAAAATTAATAAAATAATTAATTATTATATGCATAAAGTTTTGCTTAAGTGAAAAAGAGTTAACTAGAAAATATCTAATTACTCTTACACCAAGTATTGTGCCTTATGAACCATTCATTAGAAATCCCCTTAAGCTCATCAGTTGATAAGTAGGAGATAATTTTCACAACAAGTCAAGTTATGCTATTGCTCTAAGGATTTAACTGTATAGTTTTTGAGTCAAACTCATTGACCCATGTTTCATGAGTAGTGATTCAACATGAATCCATCTCTCATGAGAATAAATGGAACACTTAGCACTTATTGGATCTGGTGATGCTAAAAAAGGTGAAGCATTAGGACTTCCCAAGAGGTCACACATCTCAATATTACTCTAGTTTGAGTGCACCTAACTATGGAGTTTCCTCAATGGTTAAACTATTAGAATGGGGTTGTTATTGCACAAAAATATCGATCTCTCAATGTCCCATAAAACCACTCAACTTATAGCACACAGGAGATAGTTAAGCCCTTGTTACAAATCCCATGGGAAGCACTTGTTACATCCCAAATTTTGACCTAATTTAAAATTTTCTCATAGTCATTAGATTGAACGAATTTTTCTTTCATAATCATGTGAAGTAGTTAGTTATTTATATCCATTGTATTAACTATTAATGAAGATGGTCATTATCCATTATTTGTCATGTGATGTTTAGTAGTTGCTTGATTTTGGAATTATGGTTAATAATTAAATTCTTTTAAATATTTATATAAAAATTATTATGGAACTTGTTATTACTGGGGAAGTATTTCACGGGTGATTGCAGGAGAAGATGAAGGGGGGAAGCATTACTAAACAAGATCAACAGAATGGGTACTAGCTTAGTCTAGTCATCAAGATTGACAGGTGTGACCTTAAAATGTCTTGGTAAGGACCTAGTGACTTGAATTGAAAGATACAACTGAAGGACCCGCATGAGCTATTAAATAAATAATTTAAAACATAAAATAATTTAATCAAAATATAATGTGTACCTCAAAGGATTTTGAATGATATTTAACCATATTATTTTAATATATACCTATGTATATACACATAGATATAAATATAAAGTGACACCATAATATTATTTTCTTTATAATAAAATGATGCCACCTCTTTGATATATCTACGTGTTGGATTTAACAAGTAAGAAGATTTACTTTTGAGGGGGTGCGAGTGGGCGAAGGGGTGGGGTGAATAAGAAGTAAACAACTTTAACCTCTTCAAATTCATTAACTGAAACTATTCACATGCATCAAATTTATCTAATAAACATGAAAGTAAAGACATGCATGAAAATAGGCAACACACAAATTTTGTAACCCAGAAACCCTCCAAAATGAGAAGGTAAAATTGGGGTGGGGATGACACCCACAAAATATCACTACAACAATGTTTAACTATTCAAGGTTATAATATTTGACCACTTCCAATGGTATGCCCTATGAAAGGCCTATCCTATTAAAGACTTTACACTCTATTAAAAGTGACCTAGTTAAAGGATTTCACTACCCTACTAAAAGAAGGCCTGGTTAAAGCACTTTTGTACATTCACTTGGAATGCCACCCTGTTAAAGGATTTACAAATGGCTGCTAGGCCAACCTAAGTCCATAGGATTTCCATATCTAATACAATTGCTAGAAAGTATTAGAAAGTATTTGACCTAATAGCTTTGCAATCTTCAATTTTTGATTCCAGATCCTTGTTTTTCTCTTGTTGATCTAATCCTTGCTTGATCTAATATGTCACTCTTCATGGTTCTGATACTCTATTCTTCAATAACTGGATTCTATAGTGTTGCTCTGTTCTTCACTAAGTCTTTCAAACTTCTCTCTAAATTTTTCTATATATCACCCATGCTTTTCTCTCGTCCGCATATACAATGGGGTTTTGTCCTCCTTTTAAAGATTTCAAAGACTTAGGGTTAGGTATGAATCTATGCTCAATATTAAATCTTCGTTTCCTGCTCATTCCTTGTACTTTTCTTATTGGTTGTGTTGGTTCCTGATTTAATAGAGTTTGAATAACTAGGTATGCAAGGAAATAATGCATCTATGGGCAGCTATCTCCAATAATGGACACAATTCACCAAGAACCTAGGCCAACTATAAGGCTACACTCCTTCTTCACTTCAAGCTCTGCAAAACCTAGGCGGGTGAACCTCTTAAGATCTAATTATGTGACCAGTGCAATGAGCATAATCAAGATCTAGAATAATAGATGAAACCCCTAAATCTTCTATACTTAACCAAGAAATCACAAGCATGAAACAACTAATAACATGACCCATGAAACTAGTAAGCTAAGTGAGGGTTAAGATTTGAATAGCTTTCAACATAAATGGGAAAATTGATTTAATATGTTGATAACAACAAGACCCAGGTATGAGCAACAAAACCTAGTGATCCTATCTCTAACCAATGCCTTATCTATTGGGCAATTACATGAATTATAACCATACATCTCTTGAAAATCTTTGAAATAACTCCTACATCAAGATTCATGATCTATCTTTCACCTTGTGAATAGACACCTGCATCAAAATGAATCTCATACTTAGACTATCCCATCATGAAATCTGCAAACCCTGTGATAAATACCAATCAATTACATGGCTCTTTGTTCCACAAGAAAGAAATTTCAATCACATACATCCTTAAATAGAATGCAACCTAATTCATTTCTTTGTTCACAAACTAAAAAAGATTACAAATCTATGAGCAAGAGACAAGATTCATATTGAAATTAAAAACCCCTTTTGTTGTGCTTTATTCATTCTCCCTGAAAACAAATACATGTAAGATGTACAAAAATACTTCACAAATCACCTAACAAACAAGAACTATATATATAAAACTTAAAATGCTACTCAATACAAGAGAAAATGCTGAAGAGTGGTATCACGGATCTGAGAAAACTCAAGATTGGAACCCCTATAATGGATGAAAAAAAGAAAGATATAGACAAAGGTGAATTCCTAGATCTAATCTCAGAATGACATGTTTCCACTTGAAATTCAATCCTTTTCAGTTGCAAAACCTCTTTCCTCTTTCCACTCATTTGATTTGATTTGGTTTCATCATTACTTTGTAACAAACTTGTAAATATCTCTTGTTCAAATGATGAAAACCTTTATACAACCCAAAATATCTGACATGCATCAAGAATGCTGATAAAACCTTGATTCAACTAACTTAAAAGTGATCAAATTTGACCCCAACTACATTTTCACTATCTTTTATGTTCATTCAGTTCATACCATGCCAGAAATCAGTTTTGAACTTCAGCACTAGAATATAGTCGCAAATTAGGAATCTGGGACAAAACCTCCTATAGCTCAAATAGATGGCTTCATGTGCAAAAATGAATTCCAGAATCAAAAAGTTCATCTTCTTCCAATTTCGACAATATATAATATTGCTATACTAGCCTTCTGGAAACCCCCTAAAAGTCAGTTTGAAAAATATGCCCCTTGCTATATGACTTAGGTCTACACTTCTTAAAATTCAAAAATTTAAACTAATTTCTGAAGTTTCAACTTTAGAATAAAACCCTTTTGAATTTAAAAGACTTCTGAACATGCCCCTTTTCTGATAAAATGATTAAAAATATATTTTTAAAATATCTTTATTTTTGCTTCACTTTTGAAATTTGAGGTCAAACCTAGTTTGACTGATTGCCACTGTCGCTTCGTGATTGGCTAGTATGAGCACCACATCACTACCTAGAATGCCACATCACTACTCAATTAGCACCTACCTTGTCACTTCCATGTGGTGCTCTTTGAATGGTCTATGATTTGCATTAGCCACATCATCATCGACCTGGGCCCACTACCATGTGGCGCTTTCTCGCATTCCTGCATTTCTTAACTCTCGAGCAACTTTCTTTTGTGGGGATGTGCTGACCATCTGATCTCACCATGTGTCAAGATCTTAGCATTTGGTTTGAAACTTGCTGTTTTGGCACCACCTCACTTCATCTGGGACCTGCTGCCACGTGTTAATTAGGTGCATTCCCGCATTATTTAACTAGTGAGCAACTTAATTTTGTGGGCATGCGCCCAATGCTGGATGAGGACACATGTTGGCATTTGGGTGCATCTTGCCACATCAGCATGCTCCATTGATTGGTCAAAATTTTGTAGATCGCCTCCTGCCGTCAACCACGTCCAAGTTGGCCTCGGGGGCCCCACGCATGCATTCAGCTTTTTAAAAGGCTCTTGTCTTAAGACACCATGGTATTAGAGTGGAGTAGTATTTAAATAGCTAAAACTTCATCCACACAAGGAATGTGGGATAATCAATTTTATTGTTTTCTTCCTCTGCTCATGCCACGACTTGAATACAAAGATGAGTCAGAACCTCTACAACCCATGCCAAATTGATGTCCATCATATAATCCATAAGAATATTGTCTAGCACCACCTCCATAACCTAACTAAGAGCCTTGTCTGAGCTTGGTAGATTCACCATAATCTCCATACTATGATGCACTGCCACTAATTCCATAATCCATCTGAGGTCTAGAATGCCTAATTGATAGATCCACGTATCTTGATGGCTCATCCACAACAGTATAAGGTCATTTTGACCCAGATACAACAATATCATAATCACATCCACAATTATCATGATATGCCTGATCCACATGCCTACCATAAGTTTCCTCTGGATATGGTTGTCGAACAACTATCCTTGACACCCCACATGGTGCACCATCTACATAGCTTGATCCATGTGCTCCATAGCTATCTCTATGAGATGATCACCTTGCAGCTACAACTCTGGTAGCAAAATTAGGAGCAGATCTAGTAGTAGATCATACTTGACGATCATCATATGTTTCCTCACACTTCCCATAATCTCTCCTGAGTTTCCTTCTATTCAACACATCCTTCTAATCTGCATATGTTGACTGTTTCACAATTCCATTTCAAAAGCTACTGGCATGAGGTTCCTTTCATCATGTTGTCCTTGCTCAAAACTCCCCTGTCACATCTTGCCATGGACTATGAGTTTTCCTTCCTTGTATGCGTGGGTCTTCTTTGTTGGTGGCTATTCTTGCCTCACTTTAATGTGCCTGATGCCCCATTACTACCTTTGTTTACTACCTCTACTCTTCTTTTACCCTATTGCGTAGGGCTCCCCTGCCATTGCTGCTTTCTTCATCATGGTCGGCTATTAGCCAAAGTTTGTCTACTTGCATACTTAATCTTTACTTGAATTTCAAATGAATTGGAAAGGGAAGTTCATGGGCTTTCATAGCTGATGCCTATTTGTATCTTTGGCTTCTTCAAAATGGGCCATTGATCTTCCTACAAGATCTTCATGAACCTTGGGAGGATCAAAGACATTGAAGAAACTTGAACATTTCTCAATTTTGGTCATTGGTTTTGCATTCTTGGCTCCCTTCTTAGGCTACTTCTTCATTACCTTTTAGGTCAAATTCTTACCGGGTACCCACTCAATTTTAGTTCCTACTGCACCTTCCAGAATAGGCTCATTTTCATCTTCCATGTAATATATCTTTGTTAGCACACTATTCTTAAAATATGGGTTCTCATTAAAAAGAATTCCAACTTGAAACCCTTCTCATCCTTGGCACTATCCAAGCAATAACATTGTATGTCTTTCAAAAAATTCAAGGCACCTTCATTATGTTCTATTCTACATTGCCACAACATCATTGTTCTTCATGGAAGTTAGCTAAAATTCAAGGACTCCCTTTCATAACTTATCCCCTTTTGAAAACCTTTGAGAATCACTATTCCATACATATTTACATTAATATGATGAAATTAGTCGGGCCCCAAGTGGGTCCGACTAAATTTTTTTTCATTTCCAAACACTTGAAGTGCTAAAGTGATCCATTCACCCTCTCGTACTGATTAGAAATAAGTTCAATCACCGAACCATCAATTAAAGATCATTTTACCATTAATCTACAAATTGTCAATTTAATGCTAGAGGGTCCTTTGACTAGCTTTAAAAACTGACCCAAACACTTGACTGGGCTCTAAAATTTGACCCACTGATTCTCTATTTTGCATACTTGCACTCCATTGAATCTCATCTCATGACAAATTACCAGTCAAAAGATATTGACCACCAAAGATGCCCTCTCAGAATTACTTGCAGGTAAACATGTCAGAAAACCATAATTCACATTTGGATTTGGCTTTGAAAACTGGGTAAACGGACACTTGGGGGCACGAAAATTTGGGCATTGGTTCACTGTCATGAGGGGAGTATAAATCTACAATTTGGGCTCATAAAAAATAATTGGATGCAAACGAAAAGCAATCAAAGTAGGCTACTCAGATTTTACAGATTGAAACAATGGTGGAAAAGTGATTTTTGCAAATGGAATTGACCTAGAAAAGTGTGCAAATGGATTTGTGAAAGCTTGCAAACTAGAACACTTAAAGTATTTTCAGAGTATAACATAGTGGTACAATCCATTCAGTCTCATCTATCACAGATCTCAATTTATGACATTTGGAACAAGGGTATCGACCAATCTACACCTTTTGACACCAGTAAAAAGTTACAAATTGCATTTGGAAATGCATTTGAAAACTGATCAAATGGATTTTTCATAGGCTCAAAATGGAAACATAGCATGTCTCTAACCTCTAAAATGCAATGCAAAAGGAATTTTCTCATTTTGGTCAACTGGGTCAAAATTATAATAGATCAAATAGGGCCTTCCAGAATTCTGAACAATTCATATCAGCATGACAATATTAAATGTCCAACTTTGAGGGGTTCAAAACCTAGTCAAATAGATTCAAAATGACTCAAAATCTGAAACATAGCCTCTTTGGTATGAGCACTAAACACTCCCAAAGTGGAAAGTCATGAAACATAATTGGGTGCAAGATATTCAATTGCAAACATAGCCTCCTGTCGTTGTTTAACAATTAGGCAAAAATGCAGAATTGACAATTGCTCAAAATGAAACTTCACTAAATGGCTTGAAATGACAATTTATCATCATGGGACGAGTAGACGCACTGAATGCAAAGTGTTAGAAACATTAATCACCTCATGGGCCTCAAATGTACAATTGGGTACATATGCATCAAAAAGCGTCTATAGGGCTTGATTTCTCAATGGTATTCAAAATCAGGGCTTCGATTTTGAGTCCCAACAAGTTGCATGCCTTCTGCATTTTTCTTATTGGTTGCATGCTAATCACATAGGTAATGTGAAAGATTTGACCTTATCTTCAAGATCCTTCGAGATTCATCCCATGTCAGCTCCAAAAATGGTTTACATCTGAGTTTGTGAAGGCACAAACTCATATGTTGATTCTGTGTTACTCGGCACATACTAATTGCTAATGCTCGAAACATATAGAAAAATTGGCTCACTTGAATCCTATAGTGACTTGGCACCTATACTTTGCTTAGCATCTATACATCACTTAGCACATGAACTTCACTTAGCACCTAAAGACTGCTCGACACTTGAAGTTCACTTAACACCTGTTGAATTGTCTAGCTCAACATGCATTGTAGCTCAACATCTATATTATACTTGGCATTGACTGAAGAATTTGTTAAGTGTGTTAACACTCAAATGTCAAAACCATTCTGAGACCAACAATCTCCCCCTTTGACATGAGTGGCAAAAATACTTAATTAAACATTATAAATTTGATCTCCATGAGTATACTACATATTCTTGCTTGGCATATGTACAAGACTTCAAAAACTTACTCAAAAAATTTGTATACCTCAAAATCTTGTAACTCCCCTTGAGTTGTTATGCCATTTCCATTCCTGTTACTAAAATTCTCATGTTGAATATGTCTCATGTTGATATATCTGATACTCTTTTGCCTTATCTGCCTTTATCTGTATCTATGTACCCTATTTTTGAATCCTTTGGATATTCTTTATTGCTTCCATCAAAGAATGTATTATGTAACCATTCTTATTCATATCTCCCCAAAACATTATGTCTCCCCCTTTTATTAGATGCAATAAATAATGAATTGAATATTCTTATTCTCCCCCTTTTTGACACTTAATGCAAAGGGTCCTAAGGATGAATAGAATACTTTGCCAAAAATGTTTTATTTACCTCTATAATCATCTTGAGAGAAGCATCCCAATTATCTAAAGTTATCTCCAATGACTTGTGCTAGATGGTTGTCTCTGCTACAAGATGAACAAGGCCTTCTAAAGTAGGAAGATTTGGATCTTTCTTTAGAACATTTTCTACATAAGCCTGCTCCTCATGAAGTACTTCCAGATGTGGAGTTATGGAGGATTGAATTTGCATCAATTTTGTCTTAATATTGGCCTCCTCTACTATCAACATAGCTAATTCCTTCTATGTGTGAAGCGTAGCTACAAAATGCTTCTCACTCTGAGCTGGATCTTTTGGTAATTGAGTGCTAGAAACCTTTAGATTTTTCTCCAAGCTCATTATTCTTTGGCTGGTTTCCTATGTGAAATAAGAGGAATCACACAACTTGGTGTATAATGAGAATACATTCTCAAGTACTTTCTTCCTCCTCCTCATTCTCTTCTTCTTCTTCATCATTCCTACCCTCAAATGGGTCTTCTTGTCCTTCCTTTATAGTTGTCAAACCATATATTAATTTCCATATTTGTGTGGACTTTTGAACAATATCTTCAATTTGATTTTGCAAAATATTGAAGGCTTTGTATTTGGGTGCAAATTTGCTCCCATGCTTCTTATTAGCCTTTGTTATTTGACCTTTAGTAAGGTCTAGCATTACATGAGCCAATTCAGACTCTCTAATTTATTTCTCCATCTTGAGATAGTAATGCCATTTATTTTCAACCAATTAGCTTAGCTCCTTAGGCATTGAGCTATCTAGTTCAAGTGGGGTAGTCTTGAACTTAACCATCATAGTGTAGATAGACTCTTCTACTATGCTTTGTTGTTCCTTTGCCAACTTATTAAAATCTATGGTCTTTAGACTACATAAATTTGCATTATATCTAATATTATTGCAAATATTTTCCAATTTAGAGGTGGTAGAATGGCTTACCAATCTAAATTGATCTTCATCAGATTCTGTTCTCTCCTCGTTTGATGCTAGAGGTGCAACACACTACCTCCTCTTTTTCTATTCTACAAGTTTTTCTTGTTCTATTGCCTTTTTTTTTTCTTACTCCTTTGCCCCTTGTGTTGTAGCCCTGGTGTTAGCCCTTGTGGTTGGCTTGGCTGGACTTGGCTTTCCAGGTTTCTTCTTTCCTTTGGGTTGTGCAGGTGGCTGCTTTTGAGCTTTCTTCTTCTTTGTCATAGCCTTTGGTGCTTCTTGCTCGACACCTTCTTCTTCATCTGAATCCTCTCCCATACCTTGGGTTAGGGAAAGTGGCCCTTGATCTTGCTCTTCTTCATCTCTCTTAGCATCTTCACCTTCTTCCTCTGCTTCTTCTACAGTTCCTTCCCCAAATTTGACTTTCAGCTTCTTTACAAGCTTTTCCTTCTTCTTTAAGGTGGAGGTAGTCTTGAACTCCATATCCACTTTGGATCTCATGGTGTCATAAGTTCCAACATGTGGTGCATCCTTGTCAATTTCCTCTGCAAGTAGTGCAGTTATTGCTGCTGATGCTTCGTCTATGTTTATCTCATATCCAAGAGGTCTCAACCATCTCACTCTTGGTATGGCATCTTGTATGTATGTGAAATCAATATCTACAAGAAAAAAACTTCATTTACATGTTTCTCCACTAAAGAAACTAGAATTCTAAGTCTTTGCTTCATTGATTTCTTAAAATCCCCAAAATAACTAGTCATCAAGGTTTCAAAATTAGCTCCCATATGCTTTATGTATTCATTGACTTGAGCTATGATTGACCTATCATTATTCCATGTCACTTTTCCAAAAGAAGGGAATTTATTCTATACATAAAAGAATACATATCAAAATTGCACCAAATTTGCATTGTGCTCCTTTTGTTCTTTTGATTACTACCAAATTTTCATTGATCTGTTGTAGTTGTAGCTCTGCAAGATCATATGTATGATCCTTCTTCACTAGTTTGTATCCAACATCCACTACAATACAAGGCACATTGTTGAGTCTACTAGATTGATAAAATTTGTGTGCTATAACCCTAACAACAAAGTCAACTAGAGGGTCTTGGATAGTATTAATTGTCATCCCTCTTTTATTCTATTTTGCACCTATGTTCTTCTAAATTGCCTCCTTGGCATCACTCCTAAGAGTCTTTGGCCGATCTAGGGTTGGGTGCCCTATTACTCTATGTACAATCCTCTTTGTGATCTTGATGGGCATGTCTTCCAACCATAAACTACCACCATGCATTCGGCTCAATACTAACCTAATCCATTCTGTCTTGAAAATAGTGGATAATTCTAGGGCACGCGTTAAACCCTTCCTCTCAACAATTTTGTATTCTTCCTTCAATACCCCATTATCACACAATTTCTCCTCATTTCCATATCACCTATGGCTCCTATTTTGTAATTATAACATTTCCTTACATCTTGAACCATTACAACTTTTGGGGGTATGATGGAAATGGCTCTGATTAGGTCATTCTTGTATGCAACCTCTGGGATTGGATGAAAATTGGGTTGCCTAACCTCTTTGGACACTAATTGAACTTCAAATGTTTCCTTCTCCTAAGTTTTTCTTTGGCTAGATGACATTTTACACAAACTAGGGTTTCAACATAAAGAAAACTGATACTGTGTTGCTCGGCATAGTCGTAAATACCTTAAAATCGATGGAAATATGCTTAAATGCTATTGAAATCCTCTTACACATTGGATTTTCTACTTGGAATTTTCTTTGCGCTCTTTCTTGTATTTGCTCTTTGTTTGCAATGAAGAAAAATGAATGAAAATAGGATAATATACCCTATTTTCATTTCATTTAATGCTTAGTAGGTTTACAACTATCCACTTAGCTTCCATTATCTTTCCATCACTCGGCTTCCATTGTGGTCTTACTTGCTCAGCCTCAACTAAGATTTCTTCTTTACTCGGTTCCTTCTACCAACTCGGCTCCTATGGTCTTGATAATCAACTCGACTTGTATTGAATTTTTACTTGGCATCTAAGGGCAAGTCGGCAACACTTATGAAATCTTCAACTTTGTATCTTTGTTCATGTTGATCTGTTCTTTAGTACTTTCTTTTCTAGGAATTGATGTATGGTGAAACTTTGTAAATTAGTCCATTATGCCTTTTCTTGCTTAGTTTGATGAAGTGTAACCACTTGACCTATTAGGTGAAGTGATCCCTTCATTTGTTGTGCTACTCCTATCTTTCTTCTTCTTTGTCTTGTTCATTTCTCCTTTGATGTGCTCAACATCTATCTTCTCTTTACCTTTGTCATTCTTTGAGTTGGGTGCCTTTGACCTAGTTGGGCAATTCCTGTTGAAATGACCAGTCTTCAAGCAACTAAAACATGTGGTTTGACTCAACCGTCTACTATAGTTCCCTCTAAAATGTGTTCTTATGCAATTTTTAGAAATGTGTCCATATTCTTGATAGTAATGACAGCTATACCTGGTGTTGTAGTCCCAATTGTGGTGATGACCATGGTTGCCTTCCCTTGATGCCTAATTTGATGTCCACATAGGCTTTGATCTACACTCAAAAGCTCTATGTCCATACTTCTTGCAATTGTAGTAGTCACCTTCAAATTTTGGTGTTTTGATAGTCCTAGTTCTGTAGTTATGTGCTTGATGTCCTTGCTTTTTGCACTTATGACAATAACTTGCATTCTTAGGCTTATCATGCTGATGGGAATTCTTGTTCCTGCATACATTAGAGGTATGTCCCTTTTTACCACAAAAATGACAAGTAGGTTTAGTGTTCTTACCTTTGGTACCCCTTTCTTCTACAGTCTTGGAGGACTCTCCTTGATCAGTGCTTAGGTAACCTAGTCCTGAAGTATCATTACTGGCCCTTGGTGATTTCAATATCTACTCAAAGTACTTGATGACCTCATTAGGTTTGTTGAAGCTCTCTACAATCTCCTTCTCTCTTTTCAAGTCATTTTTTAGTTGTTCATTTTGCATTTTCAGTGTAGAGATCTCAATGTCCTTGACATTTAGTTCATGGTGTGCATTCATCATTTGACTTAGGGTGTCTAGCTGCATGTTTGAGATTCTTGCAAGCTCAATTAATTTTTCTTTCAATCTATTAGCTAGGTTTCTCTTATCTTCTTCTATCATAGATTGTCTTCAATGACTTTTTTTTTTTTCTGTTCAGTCACCTCACAAAGCATCATGGCTTGTGATTCTTGTTCAAGCTTGAGTATCTTGATTTCTTCTACTTGAGCTCTATTCTTCTCCCTTAGGTCTGCTATTGCTGCATCAAAGTCTTTGGAATCTCTATTTGAAAATAGATTTGAGGTGTCAATCTCCTTGTACTATGTGTCATTCTCAGCTATGAAAATCTCTTTTCTTTTTAAGGACTTTTTAAGTTCTCCTCTACCTTCTTTTAAACTATGTAAAGCAAGTTGTATGTCAATTGCCCGATTCTCTATGATCTTCCAAAGTTTGTAGACTTCCATTTTTAGATCTTTTCTCCAAGCTGTAAGGCTCCTTCTTGTAAGAACTAGGCTCTGATACCAATTGTTGGAGTTAACAAGTGGGAAGATTTACTTTTGAGAGTGGGAAGGCGGTGAATCAAAAGTAAACAACTTTAACCTCTTTAAATTCATTAACTGAAACTATTTACATGCATCAAATTTATCTAATAAACATGAAAGTAAAGACATGAATGAAAATAGACAACACACAAATTTTGTAACACAGAAATCCTCCAAAATGAGAAGGTAAAAGTGGGGTGGGGATGACACCCACAAAATATCACTGTAGCAATGTGTAACTATTCAAGCTTACAATATTTGACCACTTCCAATGGTCTGCCCTATGAAAGGCCTATCTTGTTAAAGAATTTACACTTTGTTAAAAGTGACCTAGTTAAAAGATTTCACTACCCTACTAAAATTAGGCCTAGTTAAAGGACTTTTGTACATTCACTTGGAATGCCACTTGTTAAAGGATTTACAAATGGCTACTAGGCCAACCTAAGTCCATAGGATTTCCATATCTAATACAATTGCTAGAAAGTATTAGAAAGTCTTTGACCTGATAGCTTTGCAATCTTCAAGTGCTGATTCTAGATCCTTGTTCTACTCTTGTTGATTTGATCCTTGCTTGATCTGATATGACACTCTTCATGGATCTGATACTCTATTCTTCAATAATTGGATTCTGCAATACTGCTCCATTCTTCACCAAGTCTTTCAAACTTCCCTATGGATTTCACTATATATCACCCATGCACTTCTCTCGTCCACATATATAAAGGGGTTTCATCCTCCTTTTAAAGATTTTGAAGACTTATGGTTAGGTATGAATCTACGATCAATATTAAATATTTATTTCCCACTCATTCCTTGCACTTTTCTTATTGGTTGCATGCCTTCTACATTTTTCTTATTGGTTGCAAGCTAATCACATAGGTAATGTGAAAGATTTGACCTTATCTTCAAGATCCTTCAAGATTCATCCCATGTTTGCTCCAAAAATGATTTACATCTGAGTTTGTGATGGCACAAACTCATATGTTGATTATGTGTTACTTGGCACATACTAATTGCTGATGCTTGACACATATAGAAAAACTAGCTCACTCAGCTCCTATAGTGAATTGGCACCTATGCTTTTCTTGGCATCTATACATCACTCAAAACATGAACTTCACTTGGCACCTAAAGATTGCTCAACACTTGAAGTTCACTTGGCACTTGTTGAATTCTCTGTCTCAGCATGCATTGTAGCTTGGCATTGAATGAAGAATTGTTTAAGTGTGTTGGCACTCAAATGTCAAAACCGTTTTGAGACCAATACTAGGTGTATGTAGATAGATATAAACCATAATATTTTTCAATTTATAACCTTCAAATCTTCTTCCATCTGTAATACCCCAAAATTGGCTCATTTCCATCTTAACCAATTCTGGTCTATTTCTGATCAATCCTAAGACCTATTCTAATAGACAATTCTCATTCTGCTACTCGCTACTTGACTTAATTGTCAAATGCAGAAAACCTAAATCTGCATTCATCATGCTTATTATTTAATTCCTATAGCATTTACTCATATTAGTCACATTAAACCTATTGATTAATATTTAATTTAATTACTAAGTATTTATACTTTAATTAAATTAAATTATATCTTAAGGCTAATGTACTATGGAATTAAATTTATTTAATTTAATAAATATGCCTATCTTGATTAATTAAATGTAATTATTTAATTAAATGGGAAAGGTATTTCTAAGCAATTAAAGAAAATTATTTAATTAAATGGAGTACTTACTTCTAATTAATTAAACAAAGTTATTTAATTAAATGGGAAGCCATTCCTACTTAATTAAATGAAGTTATTTAATTAAATAAGAAGTGTCTCTAATTAATTAAAGGATTATTTAATTAAATAGAAAAGGTAATTATGAGAGCATATCTCATTTTATTTAATTAAATATTTCACCAAAATCTCTCTTCAATTCAAAAAAGGAAATTTCCAGTTCACTATTGATCAAAAATGAGTTAAAGGAGTTAACTCCTTTTTCTACTCAAATTGAATCAGTTAACTCCTTATTTTACTCAAATTAAATTAGTTAACTCCCTTTAATTTGGGAATCTTCCTTTATGACTGAACTTCACCTTTAATCTCAACCGTTGATTGAAATCGATCTCAACCGTTGATGGATTCTAGGAAAGTCTATTTAAGAGACCCTCATCTCTTCATTTTAAAAGAGGTTGAATGAGAATTTGCATTGAATTTCTATTGGATTGTGGATTCATTTGAGCTCCTTATTTTCATAAGATTTTCATTGTTAGTTTAATTCTCTTATAGATTTTTTTTAAAAAAAAAAAAAAATTTAAAGAGGGGTAAACGCTTTGACCTAGAGCTATGAACCAGTGAGGCCACAAATGGGGGACCTCATCCCCATGAGATTTGAACCTTGATGGTAAGGATAAAAACACAACAACTTAACCATCACAACATGCCACTATTGGCAATTCTCTTATAGATTTAATATGCATACATTTAGTATAATTTTTTTTACTTGTTCTTAGATTAAATGCATACTCCATTCTAGATTAATCTTCATAATCATATAGATTAATTTCATTTCAAATCCTTCGTTCTTACAGGGTTTGGTTGCTTAAACACCTCAGATCTGAGGATATCTGACAAGCAATTCCCTTTAGATAGAAGGCAACAGGTCGCTTTGTAGGTTGATTTTTGGATGAACAATCCAATGTTCATTTTAGGATGAATCCGCATGCAATGACCATGTTGAAGTGTGTGTGTTAGCATAGGCCGCATATTCACGCATACACCATCCTTTTATTATTTTTCTTGTTTGAAACCAATTGAACACTTGGCCCATTTATTTGGTGTCCAAGGTCCAAGAGCCAATACATTTCTTTCATGTTACGACTTCTTGGAATTCAAAGAGACAATATACCTCTTTATATTTTGAAGTCAAGGGAGATGAAAAGCATCATTATTCTTTTTTTCTTCACTCGATTTTCTTGTTTATACATTCAAATTCTGTGCTCATCACCACCTTCTTCCATATTACCAATTACATTTTTCTTAGCTCCAATATCACTACTGTTATTGAATTATAACCATTACATCTTTCCTTCCCATGATTTCTTAAATATATAGTTATTCTACTAGAAATTGTGAGCAATCTCATACTAGGATTTGCATTTGAGATCTTTGCAAGAAAAAGTCAGGTAGGTTACTGAGCATCCAACAAGGCTCCATTTTTAGATTATTCCAAGTTATGTGGATATCCAAATCCAACATTACAATATAATTTTTCTTAATCAGTTGTTATGAGAAAACTGAATTACATAGTAGTAAGCTACAACTTATATCATAATGAAAAATATCTTGTTTGATATTAGAGGATAGACCTTCACTAAATTAGATTTGTTTATGGAAATTAACAACCAAGTAACCATGTTATGAGATCATGATTTATTATGCCATTCAAGATTGGAGTTAAACAATATTTTCTACAAATCTTTAAGGACATCTTCTTTAAATCACAGATTGTGATAAGCTAGAATATATATATATATATATATATATATATATATATATATATATATATATATATATATATATATATATATATCATGAATAAGTTGAGAATCAATGGACAGAGTCGATTACTTTGAGATTTGGGTACATAGGACTCTCTGATTTTTTAGCCATGGAAAAGGTGAAGAGGTGAGATGGAATCTGCAATGACATAGAAATAAAAGTAAGATATGATGAATTAAAAAAACTAAAATCATTTTATTAATAGCTCATGCTCATCCTTATTATTGTTTCCTTTTGCCAATTCAAGTGGTCATGATCAGGTCATTAAAACCATTAGAAAACCTTGGCCAAGGTCATTTAAAGGCATGTTTTCCATCTATGATCACTTGATGTTAGTGGTGCCAGTTACGTAGACATGTCTGTCCATATCCATGCAGACATTCTAAACACCAAAATACTTAGGGACTAAAAGTATCCCAAGCCCAATCCTAGGGTAGGGAGGGCCTTTCTAATTCAATAGATTGTGTGGGGATAAGTGTGGTTCAAGGTTGGGAGGTTAAGCCTAAGTCAATGCTTCTTCTCTTACCGAAAATTGAGGCTTGCACAACCAACTAAAGACCCACGGATAATACTTGTATGTTTTCTTTTTCATCTTTCCATGTTAAGAATTTACTTTAGTTGTATGTCGAAAAAGATAGTTAATCGTTAATCTAGTTATTTCAATTGATAATTGATATAGTTACTTTCAGTTAATCATTAATATGGTTATTATAGTTGACGATTGTTTCATATGATCATTGATATAGTTATCTCAATTGAACATGGTTATTCCAATTAATTATTGGTAGATAAAATAGTTAATGTCCTGTGAAAAGGAATTTAGTTATTTGTTCAATAATTTGTTGGAAAAAACTCTTTATAAATCATCTTTGTTTTTGTTATGAAAAACCATTTGTTACATATGGCATCAAAGCGTTGGGTTCAATACTGAACCTAGGGCACACTACCTTCCATGTAAACCTAAAAATTCATAGAAAAATTGTATAGGATGCAAGTACATAAAATACCCTACAAGAAGGTTCGACATCCCATCTTCTTATACTTAATTAAAAACATGCCAAACTTTGATTACACTTGCTGCTCTATGCCCCAAGACAATGAAACATTGAACCAAGCATTGCAACAAATGAAGAAGGAAAGAGTCAGGTGGACTCCTACTACTAAAGTAGCATATAGGAATAAAATAATTCAAAACTAGAACGTTTGTTATGGAAACTCTCTTCTACATTTCCACAGATCCTAGATGGTGCGGGATATGTACAAATTTGAATCAGGACTGAATGTTGAAGTTTAAATTCCATGATGTAAACATCCTCAGTAGAGGAAATTTTTGTAAATAAAGCTGCCATGAATGTGTAGCAAAAGTATTAAAGTTAATTAAATAAATTGGTTTATTCATGTGTTATATTCAATCACAAACTCTTTGAATTTGTTGTAGGAACACTTAAAAATATGTATACAATAAATGGACACAAAATTTTGTAAATTTCTAGGTTAAACTAGTAAAAAAAAAAAAAGAGTAATGATGAGAATGTTGCAAGTCATGACATGACCCATGAAAATGCTAATTTATTAATTTAGATCTTGCAAGAAACAAAATTGAAGTTGGAGAGTATGGAAAAAAGAATGAACACGATGACCACTTAGATGGGGCAAAACCAAGAGGAAATGCAATCCTCACCTCCTCCCAAAACAGAGATAGAAGTCTTTGAACACAACAAGAAAACCTCAAAAGCTTCACCCACTCAAACTGAAAAATAAAAGAAACAAGAAATAGTGAGTGATCTATCCGCAGATATTAAGAAGATCAAACAACCCAAATTTGTTGGTTCTAAATCTAGAGAGGATGCAAAGGCTTGGTTAACTATAATGGAGCAATACTTTGAAATTAGGAACCTTTTAGAAACCTCAAAAGCAATTTGGGGAATATATCACTTTACTGGAGAAGCTGCTACATGGTGGGGAAACACCGAGGTTGAGAAAAACATTAAAACCACTAAAATTACCTAGGAAAAATTTGTAACCATTTTTAGGAATAATTGGTTACCTCAAACCTTTTATGACAAAAAATTGTTGGATTTCCAAAACCTGAAGCAAGGAGACATGACTACATGCAAGTAACAGGAGAAATTTAACTAACTACTAAAGTATGTACCGCCATATCAACAAGATAGAAATCTGAAAATGAGGAAATTTATTATGGGTTTGAATAATAGAATAAGAGGAGCGATTGATGTTCTCATACCTTGAAGCATGGAAGAAGCTTTAGAGAAGGTTGTTCGATAGGAATACAAAATCAAGAGAGATGACTCCATTCAAGATCATAAAAGGTAAACAAACTAGAATACCAAAGGTATAGATACTAGATCTCAAAAGAAATAGTTTAAGGATTATAAGTTTAGCAAGCCAAAATCAAAAGGAAATGGAATCTAGGATTTTAAAGTAATTTCAGTACAAGTAAAAATAATAAGGGAAATGAAAAGAAGGGGCCATCTTTAGGATGTTACAATTGTGGGGGATATCATTATGCTAATAAATGCACTATCAAACCCAACACTTATCAACCATGCTAACCACCTCTTCGACAACAACAACGACAACATGTTTATCAACAAAGAATCCACACAACCCTTGACAATAGCCAAGCAGAACAACAAATAGGCCTGATTGAAACACCAAGTAAGATCTACAGGAACCCTGTCTCTATTTTAATTAATACTAGAGCTTTTGAATATTTTATATCACCTGAACTATTAAGTAGATTTACAAAGAGATCTAGTTTTATGGAAAAAACCATGGATAGTCGAGTATGCAAACCAGTCAAGGGCTAAGGTAGAGTACTATCTGTTTGAGGCTCGAGTTGACTTTCCAAATTTGTCCACTGAATTGAATCTGTATGTAGTACCTCTTAGGTCTTACAACATTATTATTGAAATTAATTGGCTTAGTAAGCATAAGGCCAGGGTGAATTATCTTGCTAAAATTGAAGATTGTTTGGATGGCCAAGGAAAATCTACAAATATTATAGGGATTAAACATGAAATTAAATCAAAAAAAATATCTACCATGCAACTTAAGAAATGTAGAAGAAAAGTCTGTGAGATTTTTGCAATAAGAGTTGAAGATATGAGAGATCCTATAAAAACCACTTATTGAGATGAGTACATTTTTGAAGATGGGGAAATTAGAGAAAATTTAAAGGAATCTTTCAAAAAAAAAATCCCTACCTAAAGAATTATCAAGATTTGTTTCTTGAAGAACTCCCTAGTCTACCTCCATCTCGAGTCTTTGATTTTACTATAGATATGTTATCAGGAGCATAACCCATTTCTCGGGCACCATATCGAATGACCACCACCAAATTAATGGAGTTGCAAATACAATTACAAGATATGTTAAACAAGAAACTGATTCAACCCAGTGTATCACCATGGGGGGCCCCAGTATTGTAAGTTAGAAAGAAGGACAAAACTATGAGATTATGCATAGATTACAAAATGCTCAATAAGGTTACTATCAAGAACTGGTATCCACTTCCTAGAATTAATGACCTCTTTGTTCAAATGAAAGGCACAACAATATTTTCAAAAAATGATTTGAGGTTAGGATATTACTAGCTTCATATTAAGGACAAAGATATTCACAAAATTGCATTCAAAACTAAGTATGGGTATTATGAATTCATAATGTTACCTTTTGGAAAAACCAATGCTCCAACAACTTTTATGAACTTAATGAATAGCATATTCCAAGATTTCCTAGATAAGTTTGTGCTAGTATTTATAGATGATATTCTAATCTATTCAAAGAAAGAGGAAAAACATCTAGAAAAAGTCTTATAAAGGTTAAGAGAATATAAATTGTACAAAAAAATTTCTAAGTGCGCTTTTCTATCAAAAGGAAATTTAGTATTTAGGACACATTATATCAGCTTAGGGAATAGCTGTAGATCCATCAAAAATCAAGGCAATTAAGGAATGACCTATACCTAAAAATGTGACAGAAGTTAGAAGTTTCATGGGATTAGCAAGGTTCTATGGAAAGTTTGTCAGGAATTTCTCCAAGATAGCCTACCCAATTACATCACTTTAGAGAAAGGGAAGGAAGTTTGTATGGATGGAAAAATGTCAATCAACTTTTGAATACTTGAAGGAAAAGTTAACCACACCACCTATATTAAGAGTACCTAACCCACAAAAGAAATTCATTGTTATAACTAATGCATCAGGAGAAGGAATAGGAGGTGTGCTAATGCAAGATGAGTAGGTAACTCCTTACGAATCTAGGAAATTGAAGAATTACGAGAAAAATTACACCCCTCATGATTTGGAATTGGTAACTATTGTTCATGCTCTTCAAATGTAGAGACATTATTTGATTGGAAAACCTTTTGATCTACAATCTGATCATTATGGCCTAAAATATATTTTTACTCAACCAAATCTTAATGCTAGACAAAGAAGATGGCTGAAATTTTTAGCAGACTATGAATTTAACATAAGTTACATCAAGGGCAAGGAAAGAAAAGTGGCAGATGCTTTAAGTAGAAGGAGACACATTTTTGCAATGGCTACTATAAATTTCAGATTAATGGACTAGATTTTACAACATCTAGAGCATGATGAATTTTATGCAGAGATCAGCCTAGCTCTCATCAAAGACTCACAAAACCCAAAGTATTCAAAATTTAAGATAGAAGAGGATGAATTGTTAAGATATCATAATAGAATTTATATACCTAACAAAATTGAACTTTAGAGAATGATTTTGGAAGAATCTCATTCAACTCCATATTTAGGACACCCTAGAGTAACTAAAATTTTGTCAGATATAAAACCTCTATATTTTTGGAAAGAAATGAGAAGGGAGATAAAAAAAATTTGTGGCAAGATTCTTGGAACGCCAAAGAGTATTAGAAGATCTTTTGAGAGTTAACTATATGGATCGGCAATACTAGTGGGAAATGTATTTACCTTCAGTAGATTTTACTTATAACAATTCCTACCGATCCACCATTAAAATGGCCCCCTTTGAGGCTCTATATGGCTACAAATATAGAAATCATGTGAGTTGGAATTGATTGGAAGATAAAATTATTATTGGGGCTTAAATGCTTAAGGAAATGGAAGAACAAATTATCCAAATTCATCAGAGATTGAAGGAAGCCAACGACAGACAAAAAAGTTATGTAGATGCAAAAAGAACACCTAGGGAATTCTTAGTTGGAGAAAAGATGCTATTAAGAGTAAAAACTCATAAGAGTACTATTAATTTTGGTAAAAATGCCAAGTTAGCCCCAAGGTATGCGGGACCCTTTGAGATATTGGAAGTTGTGAACCCAACAGCCTACAAAACTGCCTTACCACCAACCCTTGCAAGGATGCATGATATCTTCCATGTGTCATACCTTAAGAAATAAATTACTTATTATGATTATATAATTGATTGGAACCTATTATAGGTGCAAGAACTAGGGCTGGTGGAAATAAAACCACTCAGAATACTTGAGGTGCGTAAGCTACACTTACGAAATCGAGAAGTAACTCAATGCAAGTTCTAGTGGGATCAATATGAAAAAGATAATGCCACCTGGGAAGATTATCACAAACTCTTTCATAAATACCCCCATCTTTTCTTTAGGGCTAAAACTTAAACCTTTGTTTTCTTGAAATAATCTAAATAGATATTGTTTAAGTTTTGTTGTGATATTCATCGAGGACAATGAAAATTTTAAGGGGGGGGGGGGTATGTTACATTCCAAAATTTGACCTAATTTTAAATTTTCTTATATCCATTAGATTGAATGGATTTTTCTTTCATAATCATGTGAAGTAGGTAGTTATTTATATCTATTGTATTAACTATTAATAAAGATGGTTGTTATCCATTATTTGTCATGTGATGTTTAACAATTGCTTGATTTTGGAATTATGGTTAATAATTAAATTATTTTAAATATCTATATGAAAATTATTATGGAAAATTTTATTATTGTGGAAGTATTTCATGGGTGATTGTAGGAGAAGATGAAGTGGGGAGGCATTGCTAAAAGGGATCAACAAAATGCGATACTAGCTTAGTCCAATGATCAAGATTGACAGGTATGACCTTAAATTACCTTGGTAAGGACTTAGCGACTTGAAATTTAGGATACAACTAAAAGATCCACATGAGCTATTAAATAAATAATTTAAAACATAAAATAATTTAATTAAAATATAATATGTACCTCAAAGGATTTTGAATGATCTTTCACCATATTATTTTAATATATACCTATGTACGTACACATAGATATAAATATAAAGTGACACCATAATATTTTTCAATTTATAACCTTCAAATATTCTTCCATCCTTTTATTCTTTTTCTTGTTTGAAATTGATTGAACACTTGACACATTTATTTGGCATCTAAGAGCCAATATATTTCTTTCATGTTATGGCTTCTTGGAAGCCAAAAAGACATAATATCTCTTTATATTTTGAAGTCAAGGGAGACAGAAGGCATCATTATTCTTTTTTTCTTTACCCAATTTTTTTGATGTCATGCCCTTGGTAGAGATCAGTGGAGATCTACAATTTTGTTGTCATGTCCTTTTGATCCTTGCATTTCATTGTTGTGCCCTTGTGATCTCCGCATTTCATTTTTATGCCCTTGTGATCTCCATGCCCTTACTCTATGATTTTGTTGTCATGTTGTGCCCTTATGATTTGTGTGCCCTTTGCACTACAATTTTCGGGGTCAAATTGCAATGACAATTTGTGATGACAGTGTAGTTTGTGGTGTATTCAGACCCAAATGTAGTAGTGCTCTGCAATTTTCTTTAGGGGGAGAAGAGGTACCTATGTAAATGTTCTTTTCTTTTCCTTCTAAACATGTATCTCTTTATATTTTCCCACATATGTGTGCATTTATATATGCATGTATGTATATATACATAGATCTCTTTGTTTATATACATACATACGCACATACATACACACATGTGTGTATTTGTATACACACACACATATATACATATCCATATGTATAGATATGTATATACATATGTACATACATACATAGAGATCACAAGGGTAGGAAAATAAGATATATAGATACATATGTTGCAAATATAGATGGACCCTATATGTTAGATAAAACTAATTACTGTTATCACTTGATAAAGACACATAAATTATTGTAACTTGGTAGATGCAATGTATGTTGTACTTTAATAGATCTTAAACATTCACAATGATTAACATGCAAGCATAAAAGAAATAACATGAACACATGAGACACTAGATTTAATGTGAAAACCCAATATGGAAAAAACTACCAAGTAACTAGCTATTGATTTTCACTCTTCTAAAGTCAGCCCTATTAGGAGCCAACCTGGTTAAAGGTTACAAAACACATTGTTAGATGTCACCTTGTTAGAGGATATAATCACCTTGTTAGGAGTGGTCTTGCAAGAGGTCTTTAGAATAATTCAATGGAATTGTCACCTTGTTAGAGGATTTACAACTAGCTGTTAAACCAACTCTACTAAGAGATTTTAGAATCACTATTACAATGGTAAAAAAGTAACAATGAAATGACCTGAATGAGATGCAACTGAATTTTTGGCTACAGATCTCTATTCTACTTCACGCTAGATCCTTCTTGATCAAATATAACTTTGTTTCTCCTTAAGGATATCTAGCCATCCTTCAAATTCACTCACACTTTCCTCTTTAAACAATCAATACACTTGCATACTCACTCATACATACTAGAATCTCATCTTGAACTTTCATTTATACCATTTAGATTATCAAGTTAGCTTAAGTACAACTTACAATAATCAATAATCATTACCTCAGTCAGCTGGAATCAATACTTGAAATAATTAAACTTTATATCCCAAATTAACAAAATCCTTCATTGGTCGACCTTGCTCGGTAAACACTAATCCTAAAAAGATTTCTTGTGTTAACCAACATAAGCTTGGTTAACACTGTGAACTTGTAAAATTCTTTGGCAACTGAGTGAACTCAATGAACACTAACTCTAACCGACTTTTCTTCATTAACCATGAGAGCTTGATTAACACTACTTTCTACCATAATTTCCTTCGATGCTCGAGTGAGCTCAGTAGACACTGTCTACGTAGAGTAATCTCTAGGAATGCTCGATAGACAAGGAAAATTTCCTTGCTGACCAAGTGAGCTTAGGAAGCCCTATCTGCCAATTGATATGATATTTGTGTAACATCAAAGACAACACACAATTAGACAATTGTATCCAACAATCTCCCTCTTTGGTATCGATGGCAACACAACATGTCATAACACAATAAAATTTGAAAACAAGCCTTTCTCTAATAGAAAGTTTCTCCCTCTTAGATTTTATGCCACAAACTTCTCTAATGCAGTAATCACCCTTTGTGAAGGAATTACATAGCTTCTTCCTCAAATTTTTTCTTAGAAAGACTGTAAACTCTCCCTCAAAAAAATTTCAGAAAGATATGACATTAAAATCTCCCTCTTTGACAACACATGCCAAAGACAAAACATACCAAATGAGTATCAATGTACCTTGAGTACTGATTCATATGTGATGTTCCCTTGACTATGCTACATCAATTGATAGATCTTCAACTTGGTTCCTGTTGATGCATCACTAAAACTTCATTTTAGTGAGCTTTGGATAGGGGAATGATCCCTAACTTATGTCTTAGATACAAGAATGCATTCTTAGGTAATGGCTTGGTAAATATGTCTACAATCTATTCTTTTGTATGGACATATTCCAATCTAATTTCTTTGTCTTGCACCAATTCTTTGACAAAGTGGTATTTTATTGCAATGTGCTTGGTTTTGGAATGCATTACTAGATTCTTTGATATGTTAATGTAGTTGTATTATCACAAAACATGACAATTGGTTCTTTGATCTCAACCTTCATGCCTTCCAACAACTGCTTAAACCAAACAATATTAGAATAGTTCACTGCTATTGCAACATATTCTGCTTCTACTGTAGATTGGGATGTGCAATTTTTCTTTTTACTTGTCTAAGATACCAACCTTTTCCCAAGAAAGAATGCTCCACCACTTGTAGTCTTTCTATCATAAATATTTCCTGCCCAATTAGCATTAGTAAACACTTTTAAGTCCATGTTTCCTCCAAATTTATACCATAATCCATAATCTTCAATACCTTTCAAGTATCTCAAGATTCTTTTGATTGCCATCATATGAATTTCTTTGGATTTTGCCAAGAATCTTGCCACTATACCAACTACAAGAACAATAGCAGGCCTTGTATGAACTACATATTGTAATTTTCCAATCATTGATCTATATAAGGTTTGATTTACCTCTTTTAAGTCATCTTCTTTGGTAAGATTTAGTCCAATACACATGTGGGTTCCAACTAGTTTTGAATCTTCCATACCAAACTTCTTGAGTATCTCCTTGATATACTTAGATTGAGTGATGTAGATACCATTCTTGCTCTGCTATATTTGAAGACCAACAAAGAACTTAATCTCACCAAACATAGACATTTCAAATTCTTTGTTCATTTGCTCTAAAAATTCCTTGCATAGATCATCATTCCCTATAAATAAAGTATCATCCACAAATATTTCTGCCAAAACAATCTTGTTATTTGGTCATTCTTTGATGTACAAACTACTGTTATCATTAGTTCTCTAGAAACCAATCTATATAAGGTAGTTATGCAATCTCTCATACCATGCTCTAGGGGCTTGTTTCAGACCATACAATGCTTTGTGTAATTTGTAGACCATGTCCCTTTTTTCTGGATCAACAAAATCTTCAGGTTGTTCAATGTAGACTTCTTCATCAAGAATACTATTGAAAAATGTAGATTTAACATCCATCTGATATACCTTAAATCTTTTATGTGCTACATATAGTAAGGTCATGACACCTTCCAATCTTGCAATAGGAGCAAAATTATCACCATAATCAATGCCTTCTTCTTGAGAATATCCTTTACGCACCAATTTAGCTTTGTTTCTTGATACCTTACCATCTTCATTCAACTTATTCCTGAATAGCCATTTTGTTCCAATCACATTTTTATCTTTAGGCCTAGGTACAAGAGTCCAGGATTTGTTCTTCTCTATTTTCTCTATTTCTTCATTCATAGCCTCAATCCAACTTTTATTTTCCAATGCATCTTTGACATTTCTTGGTTCAAAATCAGCAAGTAAACATGTACCTTTTAGCTTACTTCTTGTCATAGTACCTTCTAATTTATCTCCAATAATCTAATCTGGTGCATGATGCCTCCTGACATACTTGACCAATACAGGTTCTTTGGCTTTTGAATGAATTGCATTATCATCCTCTTGAACTTCAACTTTAGGTTCTAGCTACTCAGACTTGGTAGGCATTAGCTCGATAGCTTCAAAATGTGACTCGGGTCCTTGTGAATCAGTTTTAACTGCTTGCAACTTGGTGATTGAGGAAGACTCAGGAGTAGAAGTCTCTTGATTGATAGATGTGTCTAGCAATGTATTAGGTTCGATGTAAATAAATCTCCTATAATCTTCTGATTCCTTTTTTCTTTCTTCTTTAGTCCTTTCTGCAAACTCATCAATTCTCACATGTGCACTTTCTATGATTTTATGAGTAGAGAAATTCAAACATCTATATGCCTTACTCTTGCAAGAATATCTTAAAATTATACCTTCATCACCTTTCACATCAAATTTTCTTTTCTAGATTCTTTCAAGATATAAAATTTACTTCCAAATACTTTCAAGAAACTTACATTAGGTTTATAGCCACACCATAACTCAAAGAGAGTTTTATATGAGTCCTTCTTCAACTATACTCAGTTTAAGGTATGAATTGTAGTGCTGATAGCTTCCTTCCGATATTTGATAGCAATGATTTTTTCAATCATTAGAGTCCTTCCACAATCCATAATAGATCTATTTATCCTTTTAGCTATTCTATTATGCTTGGGAGTTCCAAGGGTTGATACCTATCTTTTGATTCCTCTTTCAATGCAAAAATTATTGAACTCATTGGAGATGAATTCACCACCTCTATCTGACCTTAAGCATTTCAATCTTTTCATTGTTTCTTTTTCTACTCTTGCCAAATACCATTTGAATTTTTCAAACGCTTCTAACTTTTCTCTCAAATACATAATAGTCATCATTCTAGAGTAGTCATCAACAAAAAGAATAAAGAATTTTTTTCCACTATAGCTCTCAATTCCAATAGGTCCACACAAATTAGTATGCACAATTTTCAAAATATATTTAGAATAATAGTTTTTTCTTTTGAAACTAGTCTTTCCCATCTTGCCAATCTAACAATTCTTGCATAGACCAACATTAGGTTTCTTCAAACTAGGAATGCCTCTTACTTTCCTAAATTTTCTTATTTTCACCATGTTATCAAAATTTACATGAGATAACCTTCTATGCCATAACCAACTTTCTTCAACTTGAGGAATAAAACATGAGCACTCACCAAGATCAAATAAAACAAATTACCTTTTGTTTGTTTGCCTGATCCAATTAGTTTTCCTTTGTCATCCAGCAGTCTTGCCTTGCCATGCATGAATTCCACCTTGAATCCAATATTGATTAGCTGTGCCACACTCAACAGATTATGTTTTAGTTCTTCAACCCAATAGGCATTGTCACATACAAGTTCTTTGGTTAATGAGATTCATCCTCTCCCTTTTATGCAACAAGGTTCATTGTTTCCAAACCTTACACTACCACTATCATAGTCTTCAAAGTGTTCAAACTTTGTTTTGTCACCAGTCATATGATGTGAACAACCACTGTCTATGATCCATGTATCATTTTTTCTCACATGAGAGATAAGTGCCATCTTATCTTCTTCTTCATCATCAGATTCATCTTTCACAATAATGTAAACTATTTCATCTTCACTATTATCAGAATCCTTAGCCATAAAACATGTTTTCTTACCTTTGTCCTTGAATGATTTTAAATCCTTCTTGCCATTGCACCTGTGATCTTTCTTTTCATCCTTGCTTGCTTTTTTTGGGCACTTGGCAACAATATGACCAATTTCTTCATGTGAAAAATAGATTAGGGGAACTTTACCTTTGTATTTTCCTCTGCCTCTAGAATATTTCCTTGCAAGTAGAGCTTTAACAACTTCAAGATCATTGTCAAAACTTTCCTTTGATTCTTCATCACTTTTTGACTGAGTGTCCTTTATTTTCTTGCCTTTTTCTTTAAGTAAAAGATTGGCCTCAAATGTAGCATCAATATTCTTGGAAGTTGGAACATAATTGTCATAGTTATCTAGCTCGAAGGCTGTCAATTTTTCTACTAAGGTATCCAAAGTTATCTTATGATTTGGTTCACACTTTCTTTCTTAAATAGAAGATACTCTAATTGCATAAATAGGAAGAAATGTTCTAAGAACTTTACTTACAATAGTTTCTTCCTTGATCTCTCCTCCAGAAGCTTTGATTGCATTGACACTTTCTTTGATCCTTTCAACATATTTGGCAATGTTTTCATCTTATCTCATTCTCATTTGATCAAATTGTCCTCTAAGGCTTTTTGCCTTGGCCCTCCTCACATTTTCATCACCACCATAGATATCTTTTAGCTTGTTTCACATTTCAAAGGCAATTTTGCAGTCCTTGATATCATCAAATTCTTCATAGCTTAGAGCAGATGCAATGTCTATCATCATGGTGTTATGAGTCTTTTTCTTAGCAACGTCAACAACTGATAATGTACCAAAAGGAGTTTTTTATTCTTCATCAAGGTATTTCAATCTTGAACCACCAATGGAAGTTAGATGAAGTCTCATGAGACCTTGCCATGCTGAAAAGTTATCTCTGTTAAGCCTTGAAATTTCTCTCTTGTAAGACATCCTGATCTTTACCTTAGGTCCTTGAAACCTTCCTACAAGCACCAAAAGCTCTGATACCATTTGTTGAAAATATAGATGGATTAATTGAGAGAGTAGGGGGCTGAATCAGTTACCACAAAAACATATCCAAAGATCCCCTAGATGTTAGATAAAACTAATTACTATTGTCACTCAGTAAACACATAGAAATTGTTGTAACTCAATAAATGCAGTGTATGTTGTAATTTAACAGATTTTACACATTCATAGATATTAAAATACAAACATAAAAGAAATAACATAAACACATGAGACACCAGATTTAATGTGGAAACCCAATATGGGAAAAACCACCAAGTAACTAGCTACTGATTTTCACTCTTCTAAAGTGAGCCCTATTAGGAGCCAACCTAGTTAAAGGTTACAAAACACACTTTTAGATGTGACCTTATTAGAGGATTTAATCACCCTATTAGGAGTGGCCTTGCAAGAGGTCTTTAGAACAATTCAACAGAACTGTCACCTTGTTAGAGGATTTACAACTGGCTGTTAAAGGTCAACTTTGCTAAGAGATTTTGGAATCACTACTACAATGGTAAGAAAGTAACAATGAAATGACCTGAATGAGATGCAACTAAATTGCTAGTTATAGATCTCTATTTTGCTTCATGCTAGACCCTTCCTGATCAAATATAACTTTGCTCCTCCTCAAGGATATCTAACCATCCTTCAAATTCACTCACACTTTCCTCTTCAAACAATCAATACACTTGGATACTCACTCATACATACTAGAATCTCATCTTGACCTTTCATTTATACCATTCAAATTATCAAATTGGCTCAATTACAACTTACAATGATCAATAATCATTACCTCAGTTGGCTGGAATCAATACTTGAAATAATTAAACTTTATATCCCAAATTAACAAAATCCTTCATTGGATGACCCTGCTCAGTAAACATTGATCTTAAAAAGATTTCCTGTGTTAACCAACATAAGCTTGGTTAACACTACAAACTTGCAAAATTCTTTGGGAACCAAGTGAACTTGGTGAACACTAACTCTGACCAACTTTCCTTTGTTAACCATGAGAGCTCGGTTAACACTAATTTCTGCTATAATTTTCTTCGACACTCGAGTGAACTCAGTAGACACTGTCTATGTAGAGTAATTTCTAGGAATGCTTGGTAGACAAGGAAAATTGCCTTGCTAACCAAGTGAGCCCTGTAAGCATTGTCTACCAACTAATATGACATTTGTGTAACATTAAAGACAACACACAATTAGACAATTGTATCCAACAACATATATACATACATACATTCATACATACATTTGCATATGCAATTTTATCACCTTGGAAAATTGTATGTGATCTTTACTCAATCACTAAGAGATAATATAATCTGTAAGTACATATTTTTGCATACTTTTTTTGGTATGAATAGTTTTGATTGAATTCATTTGAGGAGAATGAATCTATTCATGATGATAATGGCTCCATGTATTGGGTCTTTAGAGGAGAGAGACTTATAGAAGATTAAATGTTTTTTATGGATATGGGGTGATTCATTTGTGATGGCAATATATCCTCCTCCATATTGAGTTTCTATATCATCAAATTGCTAGATACAAATCACTGGACTTGGTCTTCTAAAATGGTATGGGCTACTTGGAATTGTCAAACTTGAACCATTGAACTATACACTCAAATTGATGAACCAACACTTTGAATCACCAGTTTCATGTTCAGAACCTTTGGCCTTTGAAATGTGACCTTTGATTTTGATTTGTGGTGCATGGACTATTATGAACCAAAATACACTAAAATGTTCTTTATTTGCATTTTAGTGATAACACATATACAGTTTAATTTTAAGAAAAATAATAGTGTTAAAAGTATATGATAAAATAAAATAAACAAGAGTACTAGCTATAGCTATATAATTCTAGTATTACCGATTATGTTAAACAAAATGTTCAATAAAATAAGTATGAAGTAACATAAATGGATCATCTGCTCGATCCTATTATGACTTAATGTGAATGCATCTGATCATTACATGGATGATATTATGCATGAGATCTTTACTCAATCACCAAGAGATAATATAATCTATAAGTACAGATTTCTACGTACTTAGTTTGGTATGAATAATTTTGATTAAATGCAAGGATAATTTCTTGTGTGAATTCAAGACATGAATGATTAATTTAATTTAGCACAAGTGCTATTCAAGTGTGTATGTATGCATGTAAAGTAGTTCACATAGTGAACTGAAAAATACAAACATACATGCACATATGCATACAATCATCATAATTGGTTATTTGTGACTCTAACTAAAGCTATTATATATGAACAAGAGATACATGTTTAGAAGAAAAAAAAAACATTTACATAAGTACCTCTTCTCCCCTTGAAGAAAATTGTAGAGAAAGGGCATAGATATCACAAGGGAATGACAACATAATCTTATATCTCCACTAATCTCCACAAAGATTCAGAGCTTTCCACTCTTGTTTAAAGCCATCCACCCTCTTTTGTGCACAACTCTCCACAATCAATCAAAACAAATGGGAAATGATTAATGTCATATTTTTTTTGTTTATAGTCCATAATCCACAATCCACAAGATCTCTCTACATACATACATACATACATACATACATACATACATACATACATACATACATATATATATATATATATATATATATATATATATATATATATACACACACACACACACATACATACATACATGCATATATATATATAGACACATACATATATATATATATATATATATATATATATATATATATATATATATATATATATATATATATATATATATATATATATATATATATATATATATATATATATATATATATATATATATATATATATATATATATATATAAATATAAATTGTTGTAATTCTTTACAATAACTAAGAGGGGGGTGAATCAATTATTCAAGGTCTAGATGTACAAATAAAACTTTTCAATGCTTAGTGGACTCATTTCCATAAAACCTTATCATGCATGCATCCATTAGATCATACAATACTTAAACTTTGTAGGTTATTGTCCTAGGTCAAAACAACTTTGTAGAAATGTAAACATGAAACAACATAAAAATATTCAAACAATTTGACATAAGGATTTTATGTGGAAACCCAATTTTGGAAAAGCCACTAGTAACATGCTACTAATTCTCACTCTTCTGAAGTGATGCCCTATGAAAGGCCAACCCTATTAAAGGTTACAATACACATTGTTAAATGTAATCCAGTTAAAAGATTTCAATCACCTCGTTAGGAGTGAGCCTTGTGTAGAGGACTTTGAACCATTCTATTAGAATGTCACCTAATCAAAAGATTTACAAATGACTATTAGGTCAATCTTAATCCAAAGGATTTACCCTAGAATGATACAATGATTAGAAAGTAACATCAAGGCTTTGATCTGATAACAAATTACCACTCACTTGCAGATTACAGATCTCTATTTTAGTCCTCCATTCTTCTTGGCATCCACACACTTCAGCTTTGATAGCTTGTTCACCCTTTAAGCATTCATACTCTTAAGCCTTCTTTATTTGCATATCAATTTTAGTCACTTTTGCTCAGCCACTAAATAAAGCAATACCCTAGACTCCTTGTTTTCCTTAGGTTCTCGCACACAAAAACCTTTTCTTCTAACCAACTATCTCTATAAATAAAGAATTAAGATATTTTTCTGCTTAATCACAATCATCCATTTTAGGGTTAGGTAGGATTAGGTAGGATATAATGAATCTACCCACTTTTCCATTTGGTTCCTCTAGAAACTTCTTCTACAATCTTCCTTGAATTCACCTCAAAATGATTTACCTTGAATTTTGTGCCACCAACTCATCATAATTATCTTCCACATGCTTCACACAAATCAAGAAAACAAAATAGTCAACTCAAATTCATTATATCTTTGATTTAAACATTTATTGGCACTCAAAATCAATAGGTTGTCACTTGACATCTATACTATTATGGCACTCGGCCAACATTGTTTACTCAACAAACACTAAAGTTTACTGATGCTTGATACCAATTAAACTATACTTGGCATACACTGACAATTACTCGGCTTGCACTATTTTTCATCTTTTCTTGACACCTTTTATTTTTCACTTGGATTTCACTAATTTCTACTTAGATTGTACTAGTCTCCTCTTTTCAAATCCTCTTCATAAATCAGCTAAATGATAGCTTTCAAACCAAAATGTAATTGTGTCACCAACATGTAGTAGGTTTGAAATCATTGAAAAACTAATGATTGTTCCATTATAGGTTCTTCATTTCAAAACAATCTTATATCAAAAATCTCCCTCTTTGGCATTAATGGCAAACCAATACCAACAATAATGCCAAAAAGAAAATAAATCTTTGAAATTTCTCCCTATATCAATGTAGTACATGTCCTTCCTCTGTGTAGGGTAATGGGAGCTTTGTCAAGTTCCTTGACTACTTCTTCTTTCTTATATCTCCCTTTTTAGAGTATCTCTCCCTCTTTCTAATTTATTCAAGTATATATCTCTACTCTGTTCTTATATCTCCCTCAGTACTTTCTCCCTCTTACTAGGTATATGTATATGTATTACTCCCTCATTCTTATTTTTGGTTACTCTAGCTCCCTCTAGTTATCATTTCTTTATTTTTAAGTACTCTATCTCCCTCATTGACAAAAATGCCAAAGACTTGTTATCTTTGTATGCAGATATAATCAATTCTAGATTCTCTATTTATCACCTTTCATGTGATTGTAAGTCTTCTAATTTAGCTCCTTCATTACTTTAGGTAGCTCCTAAAGTGATATCCACTACATCAAGTTGTAAGATACAAAATTCATCTCAATTGATGTAGGACACCATTTATGCTTCTTAAGTAGCTTTGGATAGGGGTATCACCCATAGTTTACCTCTAAGATACTCATGATAATCCTTAGGTAAAGCTTTTGTGAATTTATCAACTATCTATTCTTTTGTAGTCACATATTTCATCCTCACTTCTTTGTCTTGAACTAACTCTCTCAAGTAATGATACTTACTTGCAATGTGCTTAGTCTTTGTGTACATCATAGGGTTCTTTGATATATTTATAACACTTGTATTATCACAATAAAGTACCATCGGTTTAATGGTTTCCTCCTTCATACCTTTGAATAGTTGTTCAATCCATACCACATTTGTACAATTTATTTAGCAACCACATATTTAGCTTCAACAGTAGATTGAGATATGCAATTTTGTTTATTGCTGGTCTAGGTGATGCATTGTGGAACATTTGCATGTTGGTTTTGTTGTCCCTATTGAGGTGGAAGCTTGTGGTGAAGATGAAGATGGTTCTATATCTTTCTTTTGGCGTCAAAGTGTGGGACACACTTTTCTATCTACCAAGGGAGTTTGATGCAGGAGCATCTTGCACGGGAAAATTAAATTATTAGAAAAATAAAAAATAAAAAATTGTGGAGGAGAGAGAAAGTGACAAAAATAGAAAGAAAATAATAAAAAATTGAAAAATAGGAAAAAAGGAGAAAAGAGGAATTTCTATTTTCAAGGTGCATAGGTGGCATAAATAGAAAAATAGAAAAATAGTTCTCATTTCATTTATCGAGGTGTGTAGGTGGCATCTTAGAAGTTTGTGGAAAGTTCCTTAAATCATGCATTTAATATTTGTTGTGATCCATAAAGGAAATGTAATTTTCTAATTGGGCCACATGGTGGTGCTTAGTTGTATTTAGGTAGAATTCTAGAAAGTTGTAGATATTGTAGAAGGTTGTAGATGAATATTCTAGAAGGTTGTGGATGAGTCATGAATTGGGTGTCAAGTGCCTATTTAAGCAAGCCATAGGAACATTTGTGAGCAAGGTCTTCAAGTGCAAGCTCTTCAAGTGTAAGCTCTTGTAGTGAAGCTCTTCGGATGTAATTTCTTGTAGAAGCTCTTCGAGTATAACCTCTTGAAGGATAGGCTCTTCTTGTAGAGGCTCTTAGTGAGCAAATATCTCTTATATTGTAAGAATTTGGAGTTTTTCCATTTGGAGAATATCGTAATGAATTTCAAGTATTAATGGATGCTTTATGAAGCATTTTTGTCATCTCTCTATCTCCATATTGTTGTGATCTTGGTTATGAGTTGGTATAGGCATAGCGTACCTTCATCACTAGGTGACCAACCTCTTTCCTAAGAAAAATGCTCCACTACTTGTACTCTTTCTGTCATCAATGTTTTCATCCCACTCAACATAATGTAGGCTCAACTTAAATTTTTCATTTTCCTTGTAGTATAGACTAGTCTTCTATTCCTTTTAAATATCTCATAATTTTCTTAACAACCATCAAATGATTCTCCAGAATATTAGTAGAGAATCCTACAATAATCCCAACAGATAATGCAATGTCAAGTTTGCTTTGTACTAAATATTGCAATATGCCAATCATAGACCTATACAATGTTTGATTCACATAAGCTAAATCATCATTCTTTGACAACTTGTGTCTTATCACCATAGGTGTGCTAACTGGTTTGGAATCTTCCAATCTAAAAGTTTTTAGTATTTCCTTCACATACTTAGACTAAGTGATGTATATACCATATTTCATCTGATATACTTGCAAACCAACAAAGAACTTATAGAAATTTGCAAATGCTTTACATAATGTATCTTGATCTCAAAATATGAAATCATCCACAAAAAATTCAGCAAGTAAAATACCTTTACCTCCTTCTGTCTTTTGTATAGATTGTTGCTATAATTAGTCTTCTCAAATACAATCTTCACTGTGTGCATAAAAGTGTCACACTTCTATAAACCATTATTCTTGAGAGAACCCATGCAAGAGGGAGTCTCAAGAGCTGGCTTATAGCTCTCTATCTATGACATGCAAAGGCTATGAGATGGTGGCTCTCAAATGAACCAACCTATGCAACCCTTGCAAGGTGCACCATAGAACAAGAGATTCAAAGAGTAATGGCAAGAGTGCCAATATCCAAGAATCTAGAATAAAATGCAATGCAAATGCAAGCTAACAAAGAGAACTAAGCTAGAGCATAAATGAAACTAAGCTAAAAAGTATGCTATAATGTAAGTAGAATGAGAGCTAAGCTAAAATGCAATAATGCAATAATGCTCCAAGTCTCCAAAATCACCAAGAAAATCTCTAGCATAACAATAGCATGAGAGACTAAGATTTTTTGAATGAGGAGAGAGCTGTCCCTTTTAAATAAAAATGGATGGTAGAGATTAAAAGGAAAAAGAGGAATAATCAAGGGAGGAGAATACATCTTGAGTGATCCATGTGCACAAGCATATCAACCAATCACAATTAATGATTGACTTTTGAGAGGGTTTGAAATGTGTGGAGGAGAATTAAAGTTATTTAAAAAATAGAAGATTCCTCTCACACAAAAAATTGTGCATTCATGTGTAGAAAAAAATGTCTTTTCTTTTATTTCTAAAATAGGAATAATGCTTTATGTGTGCACACTTAGGATAAGAGATGAGTGGGAAATTTTATTTAATTAAAAGGGGGACATGTCCTTTTAATTAAATATGAACTTGGGTTGAAGTGGTCATACCATAGGTTATAATCGAATAAACAGATTTTTGAGGATTTGATAAAAATAACCATTACATAAATTATGGAAAATGCTAGAAAGGGGGCTCATAGTCTAGATGACCATTTTTAGTTGATTACATTTAGAAGATAATTATGAAGCCTTTCATACCATGCTCTTGGGGCTTATTTTAAACCATATAATGTTTTGTGTAGTCTACATACCATGTTCTTGGTTTTAGCATCAACAAATCCTTTTGATTGTTCTATATAGACCTCTTCTTCTAATATGCCATTAAAAAATTTTGACTTCACATCCATTTGATAAACTTTGAAACCTTTTTATGCAGAGTTCTTACTCCTTCCAATCTTGTAATAGGGGAAATTTTTTTTCCATACTCTATTCCTTCTTCTTGTGCATACCACTTGCAAACTAATCTTGCCTTATTCCTTGTGACTTCACCATTTTCATCTAACTTATTTTTGTACACCCACTTGGTTCCAATCACATTCTTATCCTCTAGTCTAGGAACTAGAGTCCATGTCTTTCTTTTCTCAATCTGTTCAATGTCTTCTCTTATGACTTTACTCCAGTCCACATTTTCTAAGGAATCTTTCACTATCTTAGGCTCATGCATACTCAAAAACATGTATAACTTCTTAGCCTATTCCTTGTCATTGGTCTAGCATCTTTATCTCCAATAATTTTCTTATTAGGGTAATGTCTTTTGACATACTTTGAGAATATTGGTTCTAATATTCTTTCCTCATTAGGTCTATCAATTTCTAAATCATTATGTACTTCTCTATCAAGTAAGTCAACATCTCTTTCATGTACACTAATCTTAGAATCAGAATACACTTTAGCTTTTTTTTGCAGCTCAGCTCCTGATTGTAACTTGGTTCCTAAATGTAACTTAAAATTCATTGTATGTGACTCAATAGCCATTGAAACTTGCTATTGATTTGCAATTTGGTTCACATCATCTTCATTAATAGGCATACCTTCATAAAAGTATACAAAAGATTTGTACTCTTTAGGTTCCTCCATAGGTTTAACTTCATGTACTTCTGTATATTCATCAAACTTCACATTTGCACTTTCCACAACTTTGTTAGTGTTAGTAGTAAACACTTATAAGATTTACTTCTTGTGGAATAGACAAAGAATATACCTTTTTCATTTTTAGCATCTAATTTCCCATTCTTGAAATCCTTAAGAATGTAGCACTTTGATGCAGGAGCATCTTGGGTGTAAAGGCAATCTTGCATCACCCAAAAATATTTTATTTTTAGTGTTTTCTATTTTAATGAGGATTAGTAGACAGGGTGGTTACTATTTATGGAAACATGTTATTTTTAGTAAGTTTGTCATATGAGCTTAAAATGTTCTCATTTTCTACAGGAAGGTTCATTTTAGAGATATAAGCTTACCATAAAAATCTCATTGCTCTAGCTTATGTATCAAAGAAGTTATTACAAATTTTTGGTAGAAAAATCTTCAAGCTCACCATTGGAGGCCTTAGAGTGTCTAGATGAGGTCTAAAAACTTGATGGAAGGGTGCCAACAGAATTTCAAGGCTGTAGATTAGGAAAAATAGTTATAATAGCCAATCAGAGCAATGGTTCGTGAGTTATGGCCTTTTGAAGTTGGGCTACTTGAAACTTCTAAAATAATTGTCAAAGATGTATTTGGCCAACTCTATATGTTTTGTTAAGGTCTGTAGGCCCTAGGTATTAAGTTTGAGCATCTAGAACCTTTTTGAGTGGCATAAAATTACCTATTTAAGAAAGGCACGAACATTGTCTAGGATAGCTCTGGGTGATAGTTCGCAAGTTGTCTTGTAAAGTATTGTACTAAAGGTGTCCATGTGGGTTAGCATATTGTATTTATGAATTTTGTAATTCTGCATTTGCGATGCAAATAAGAAGTCAATATTTTGTTCTCGCATTTGTTATTGTTTCTTTATTTCTATTACGAGTTTATGGTATTAAGGGGAGCACCATACATCACACTTGCTTCCAAATACCTTAAAATATTTTCATTGATTGAGCATCCATACCATAATTCAAAAGGTGTTGAATGAGTACCTTTCTTGACTTGCACATGATTCAAGGTATAGACAACTATACTTACAAGTTCTCTCCAATATTTCAAAGCAACATTATTCTCCATCATGAGTGTCCTAGCACAATCCATTACATTTATGTTCCCCCTTTTAGAAATCTTATTTTGTGGAGGGGTCCTAGGTGCAAAAGTTTGTCTTTTGATTCCTCTATCATTACAAAACATCTCAAACTCATTTGATGCAAATTCTCCACCTCTAAACTAGATCTCATACATTTTTGTTAGATCTAAAACATTTTAGGTTTTCACTTGTCTTCTTTTTAGTTCTATCTAAGTACCACTTAAAAATTTGGAAAGCATCATTTATATTTCAAAAACATAACTATCATCGTCCTAGAATAATCATCAACAAAGTTGATAATGCACTTGTCACCTTTGTAGCTTTGCACATCAATTGGTCGACATAAATTAGTATGAATAATCTCCATAATTTCTTTAGAGGTGTGAGTCTTATGCTCAAAACTAGATTTTATCATCTTTCCTAACTGACATTGTTTGTATATCGTATTGTCAGGTTTCTTCAATTTAGAAAAGCCTATGACTCTTTTCATGTTACTAATAATTACTAAGTTATCAATGTTAAGATGACATAACCTCTTGTGTCATAACCACACATCATCAAATTCTATAAAAAGACAAGTAGCTTCATTAATATCAAGATAAAATATATTATCCTCTAGTCTGATCACCTTTCCGAATTAGTTTCTCATCAGTGTGATAGATATTTTCTATCTTGTTCTTAAACTCAACTTTGCAACTTGAAATATTTAATTGTGACACACTCAAAAAATTCTAGTTAAGTCCTTCAACATAATAAGCATTCTCACACATGATCTTTTTTGTGAGTCTAATTGATCCTTTTCCTTTTATCAGATAGGGTGCATCATTATCAAACCTTACACTATTTCTATTATAATAATCAAGGGTAATGAACTTACTTCTATCTCCAGTCATGTGATGTGAACACCCACTATCAATGATCCATCTGTTACTCTTGTTCATATAAGATACTAGTGCAATTTCCTCATCCTCGTTAGAATCATCCTTCATTGCAACATACACCACTTCATCATCATGGTCGTTAGATCCATCTTTGTTTTCCTCTTCAACAATGTAGCAAGTCTTCTTGCCTTTATCTTTGTAATCTTTGTTGTCCTCATTTCTTTTACCTATGTATTTGTCTCCACTCCTATTGTTCTTCTTCTCTAGACATCTAGCAGCAATATGACCAACCTCATTGCAATTAAAACACATAATAGGTAACTTACCTTTGAATTTTCCTTTGCCTATGTGAAATCTCCTTGCTAGCAGTGCTTCAAGTTTCTCTACCTCCTCCTCATCTGTATCACTATCACTAGAAACATATTTGACCATTTCCTTCTTCTTTTTTGGTTCTTTTAATGATAGTTTAGCTTTGAAAGTAGATTTAACATTCTTAGATTTGAAATTATCAAAATTAGAGAGTTCAAAGGCAGTGGGTCTACTGTTGGTCATTTTTCCTTCTTGCCAAAATTTCCATATTTGAATTCAAACATAGTAATGTTCACATATTTTAAAATTTCAAATAAAATGGGGACAAAATACCTTATACTAAAACCTTATGTTATATTTTAATTCCTAAGTGACTGCACACTTTAATATATCTGCAGGTCCACAGCTTCCTCATCATTAGATCTTTTCATGATCTATGGTTGTCACTATGTCGCTATGTAGAGATGCAAAGGAGTTATTTCATGTGACATGGTGATGGCTTGAAGCACAAATTTTGGTGGACCCTTTCTTGTCAAAGTAGCTGAGAAATTGTCAGAACATGTTAGAAATTTTTTGGTTTCTCATTCGCTAAGGTAATGACTATGTAAGATGTGGACTAGTTCCTTTAGTGCATTTTGCTTGTCATTAGATCAAGGGTCATCTATAGTTGTCACTTTTTTACCTTGCAAAGTTTCAAAGTAGTTATTTCATGCAACATAGCGATGGTTTGCCATGTGGATTGTGGGTTTTATTTCCCCTAGTGGGCCGCAAAAGAGAGAACTTGTCAAATAGGTTGGTGTATGGATGAGTTCTAATTGGTTTGGATCCTGGCATGGTCAGTGAATTGGTTGCATGCTTTTAGGCCATCAGATGGAGGAAGATTTATGTCTCTTGTTATGTCACTATGGGAAAATGATTGATCTTTAGCTATAGTGACATAGTGAGGATCTACCACATGTCTCGGTGGGCCCAGTTTGGCAAGCGCAGTTAGCTTGACATCACAGTTAAATCAACAATATTGTAAGCCATCACGATCAAGTTTTAAAGGGTGTCATAGTTAGTTAATGATGTGGTCAAATGCATGAAGACTCCACAAGGTGGCAAAAGGAAATAATATGGTTGGTCCATGTAGGGGTTTTTGGTTGCTTGACTTGCTGACCTTATTGATTTCATAAGCTAGAAATAAGGAAAGATAGGGTTTCTTGCAAGATCTAATCTTTTCAATTGATTTCAACCACTCCAAAGTTATTGTTTCCCTAGAAAGAATGTAAAGGCACTCTTTCCACCACCTGATTATCCATTTTGAGGGTTCTAGCATTGATTGACGTTGCTTTTATCACTTTAGGTCTACTCTAGTCAAGGTTTCCATGATTTTCATGCCTTTTCAAGTATACTAGATTAGATCTTTTGTTTAGATCACCTTGATTATTCTCTGAGGCACTTAATGTTAATGGGTGAGCTTGGCTTCTAGGATAAGATATCTTAGTTATGCCTGAATTATAAAGGAAAATTTTGTAATCTTTGTAAGGGTTTATCTTTCTCTGATTCCCTAGTATTGCTTCTATGCATACTACTATAATTTCTCATGCCTTTGAGCCAATTGTAACCCTCTGTTGAGTCTCTTTTAGCCATTAACAAATAGTGCAAGATTTCTTTACATCTAGTTAATGTTCTTGTCTATATTTTGCAATTTGTGTGATTGTATGTACTTTTGGTATTTGAATGATATTAAGTGAAGTTTCTTCCTATAACATTCTTTTTTTGTTTGATCTACATGTGGTTGTTGAATTAAGAAAAGTCTGAATCTATATTCTTTGAGGTTATAATAGCTTAACTATGCATTTATAGGTATAAATAAGGTCAAACACTCTATTTTGGTGCATCACCCCTTAGGTTAGAGTAGGTAGATTTTCTTTCATGCATTCCTTCTCCCTTTTACTCTCCAAGTGTAGTTAGGTGCATCCTGATAGTAAGGGAAGCTGACCTTCTCCAAAGACTCAACCTCACAGTTCAAGTCTATAGCTTAGAGGTTGTTTCCATGTTTCACAAGCTTGTCCTTAGGTAAAAAATTTGGACAAGGGTGCAAACTTTTGTGACAACATCTACCTATCAATCCTTCAAGGTTCAGATCATTACCAAGTGTACACCTCAGTTCTTGTATGGCAAAAACTCTAATAGCATAGATTGGCAATAGGGTTCTTAGTACTTTGTTGATTACAATCTCATCTTCAATCTTACTAGTTTACCCTCTAATAGCATTCACTACTTCTTTTACTTTGGTACAGTACTGAACTATATTCTCATCTTCTTGCATTCTCTTATCATATTTTTGTCTCCTTCATAGATCATTTCTATATTATCCAACATCTTTTTAGTAGTATCACATTCCTTGATGTCATCAAACTTGATGTAGCTTAGGGCAAATGCAATCTCCAAAATTGCCTAATTGTGTTCTTTCTTCTTTTTAAGATCCTTGGCAGTTAGGGCTCCAATAGGATCAACATGCTCAGTGGGGATGGTATATTGTGCATGGTCTCCAAGGCCTCTTAGTTGTAGCTTCATCAAACTTTTTCATGTAGGAAAGTTCTCCTTGTTGATCTTGGGTACCTCTCTTCTAGATATCTTAATCTTTTGCTTCTTCTACCTTCAAATTAGTCATCTTAAGCACTATGGTGTTTTGATACTAACTGTTGGAATTCTTTAGAATAACTAAGAGGGGGGTGAGTTAATTATTCAAGTTCAAGATGTATAAATAAAACTTTTCAATGCTTGGTAGACCCATTTCCATAAAAGCTTATCATGCATGCATCCATTAGATCATAAAATACTTAAACTTTGTAGGTTACTATCCTAGGTCAAAACAAATTTGCAAAATATAAACATGAAACAACATAAGAATATTCACACAATTTGACACAAGGATTTTATGTGGAAACTGAATTTGGGAAAAACCACTAGTAACATGATACTAATTCTCAATCTTCTAAAGTGATGCCGTGTAAAAGGCCAACCATGTTAAAGGTTACTATACACACTATTAAATTTGACTTGGTTCAATGATTTCAATCACCCTGTTAAGAGTGACCCTTGTTAGAGGACTTTGGAACATTCCATTAGAATGTCACTAGATTAGAGAATTTTAAAATGACTATTAGGTCAACCTTAATCCAAAGGATTTACCTTATACTAATACAATGATTAGAAAGTAATAGTAAGGCTTTTATTTGATAAAAAATACAACCCACTTACAAATTACAGATCTCTATTTTAGTCCTCCATTCTTCTTGGCATTCACACACTTTAGCTTTGATATCTTGTTCATGCTTCAAGAGTTCATGCTCTTAAGCCTTCTTTCTTTGCATTCCAATTGTAGTCACTTCTGTTCAGCCATTGAATGAAGCAATACCCTAGACTCCTTCTCTTCCTTAGGTTCTCACACATGGTAACCTTTTCTTCTGATTAGCTAGCTCTATAAATAGAGAATTAAGATCTTTTCCTACTTAATCACAATCATCTATTTTAGGCTTATGTAGGATAGGTTGAATACAATGAATCTACCCACTTTTCCATTTGGTTCCTCTAGAAACTTCTTCTACAATCTTCCTTGAATTCACCTCAAAATGGTTTACCTTGAATTATGCACCACCAATTCATCATAATTATCTTCCATACACTTCACACAATTCAAGAAAACAAAATAGTCGGTTTAGATTTGTCAAATCTTTGATTTACATAGTTACTGGAACTTAGCATCGATATGCTATCACTTGACATCTATACTATTCTGTCACATGGCCAACACTAAAGTTTATTGATACTTGGCACCAACTAAACTTGGCATAATTGACAATCACTTGGCTTGTACTATTTTTCATCTTTTCTCAGCACGTCTTGTTTTTCACTTGACTTCCATTGATTTATGCTCAGCTTGCATTGATTTCTTGGCAAGGCTTGATAAACACTTTTCATACTTGATCTTTGTCTAATCTTAACTTGAATAATCTTTCATTTCAAACTTTAAGTAGATAAACAATACACTATAGTATCAATTTCTTTCTTGGTCTTAGCGTTTCTTTACATACCAAATAACTCAACCTTTCTCTAGGTGCTATTGTTATCTCATCTTTTCAAATCCTCTTCATCAATCAACTAAATGATAGTTTTTAGACCAAAAATTAATTGTCTCACCAATAAATAGCAGGTTTGACATCATTGACAAAATAAGGATTGTTCCATTATAGGTTCTTCACTTCAAAACAATCTTATATCAACACATACATACATACATACATACATACATACATACATACATACATACATACATACATACATACATACATATATATATACATGAAAATTACAATGAACTTTTTGAGAGTTTACAATTGTTCAAAAAAATTAATATTTTACAAGAAAATGCACCTAAAGAACTGTTAGCTCAAAATCAAGAACATGGTGTTGAAATAGTACAAAAAGTTCTTGACATGAGAGGTCTGCAAGTGAGGATGTTGACCAATCTTGGAAACTTGAATGCAAAAATAAAAGCAATCAATGATCAAACACCTATGTAAGAGTTACAACACATTGCTAAGTTGATTTTAGATAAGATAGAGGTAGATATTCAGAAGTTTGATAATCAAAATTTAAGGTACAAGAGTGAAGGAGAAGGAGTGACTTTGGAAAGAGAAGGAGGAGTGGCTTTACAAAGAGACTGCACAACAAAAATGACAACTAGTCAACAATATAGAATATTATGGAATCCACTAGATAGAATCTAGGATAGTGTTATGGTAGGTAATATGACATTGGAAATACCAATTAAATTGGTCTAGTTTATGATTAGCTTGGTTGATTACTTTATTATTAAATGATTCAATGGTAATGTTAGTTATTATTTTGACATACATGAAAACATTAATTGTTCATTACTATATATACATACATACATACATGAAAACAACAATGCACTTTCTAACAGTTTAAAATTGTTCAACAAAATTAATGTTAATGCACCTAAAGAAATGTCAGATTAGAAGCAAGAACATGGTTTTGAAATAGTATAAAAAGTTCTTAAAATGAGAGGTCTGCAAGTGAGAGTGTTGACCAATCTTGAAAAAATGAATGCTGAAATAAAATCTTTTGATGATCAAATGCCTATGCTAGAGTTACAACACAATGTGAAGTTGATTTTGGATAAGGTAGAGGCAGATATTAAGAAGTTTGATAATAAAAATCTAAGGCATGAGAGAGAAGGAGAAGGAGTGCCTTTAGAAAGAGAAGGAGAAGGAGTGTCTTTAGAAAGAGACTTCATGACATAAACAACAACTAGACAATATAGAAGATATTATGGGAGAGACTAGATAGAATCCAAGAAAGTGTTTTGGTAGGTACTATGACATCGATATCACTTGAAAGTATCTTTGAGAATTTATAGTCCAAATATCAAATGCTTATAAGAGTGTTTCAAGTATTGTTACAGTCTCCCTATGATGATCCCAAGTATCAAATGATTATAAGAGTGTTTCAAGGTTGGGAACCACTTCAACATTCTATGTATGATTTAGAGGTAATGTCATTGTGGCAGAGGATTTTGCAAGGGCATGAACCTTATGATTATGGCAATTACACAAAAGAAATAATTTCTTCCTCAACTCCTTACACTCAAATTTTCACTGAAGTTATTCTTCAAGTCCTTGCATATGCAATTTTATCACCTTGGAAAACTGTATTTGTTCCTGCTAGCTGGGAACAACTAATTGTTCATTTTATTGTACCTAATTTGATGAGATTTCTATAGGAATTTGTAATAAACCTAGCTAATCAACAACTAGATCCATTTAACTAGGTTATTGCTAGTTTCTTTCTAAAAATATCTTCTATGATATGTTTTTGTAAAATTTCTTGTGAACTCTACCCATTTTTCATGGTCTGCATTATTTTTGTGGAGCATCTTGAGGTAAGTCACTTAGCATGGGTTGAGTAAGTTTTATTATTTTATTATTTGGGTTCTGGAATATGTATGCAACTAGATCAATTTTTCTTTTGTGCTAAGATGTAATACTTGCACCTTTTAAAAGATCTCTAAATATATATGTTTAGAAGGAAATACAAAGAGATACCTGTTTAGAAGGAAAATAATCAAACATTTACATAGCTCCCTTGAAGAAAATTATAGAGCTATGGCACAATAATGAAATTATAAAGCAAGGGCATGACATGGAAATGAAGTTGCATCACAAGGGCACGACATGGAAACAAAAGCATAGAACAAGGGAATGACAAAAAAATTGCATCACAAGGACACACCAACAAAATGCAGAGATCACCAGGGTATATAAAGCAAATTATAGAGCAAGGGAACAACAATAAAATGTAGAGATACACAACAAAAAAATCATAGAGCAAGGGTATGACAACAAGATGCAAAGATCATAGAAATGAAATGCACCAATGACAAGGGCACGAAATATTCATAACTCTCCACCCTCTTTCACATGCAGCTCTCCACAATTAAAACAAATGGGGAATGATTTATGTTGTGTTTTTGTTTTGTTTATACTCTTGGTGTCATTGCAATTACAGTGCCAACATTACTATTGTGATGACATCGGGGACAATTGTGAAAAAAACATGAAAATGACCATGAATTACATTGCCATCACAAATTGATCCCAAATGTTGTAGTGATTGTTTCCTTAGTAGAATGCCATATCATTTGATTGGTGAAGAGGATGTGAAAAGAAGAGATAACAAGAAGACCTAGAGGAAAGGTTAAGTTATATGGAATTACAATGAACACTTGATTAGTTGGCACATTGACAATATAATGTTGTTTAATCATAACACTAAGTGGAAAAGACAATTGTGTTGAAGTCTAGAAGAAATTATCAATGGAAGACATAATGCACAAGCTAAACTGAGTAACATAGTAGAAGATAAAGGAACTTATAGAAGAATCTTTGTTATGCTAGTGTCAACCAAGTGATAGCTAGAGATAAGAAAAATATAGTGTTGATCGAGTATTAGTAAAGACCAAAAAAATATAGTATAATTTGAGCAACAGTGACCAAGTTATCTAGTAATGATTGAGCTAAGGAGCATAGTATTGACCGAGTGTTAGCATTTAATAGTTTGTAAAGGAATTGAGATTCACAACTAACACAGTATAATTTTCAAATTAGTCAAAGTGTAGTATTGATGACCTAGAGTATTTAATGCATGATAAACTATGTTTGTACATTCTTAGGAATGGGTTCAAAGAGAATTTTAAAGAATTTTATAGAAAGGAGAAAGGGAACAGATTGATTGAAGGATTTGATGAATCTGACCTAACCCTAAGATCAAAGGTGATGTTTAAGCAACAAAAGATCAAAGCTACCTATTTAAGGAGCCATAAGGATTAACCTAGAGGGATTAGAAGTTGTTAATTATGTTGATTGGTGAATTTGATTAGAGGTTGTGAAGAGAAAAGTGGAGTAGAAGTGTGATATCTTGAAGAGATCCCAAGAAGATTAATGATGGAGATATAAATGAAGATCAACATATGAGCTACATTGTAATTTGTATGTACAAAGTGAGATTTATTTTATGAAATCAAGCTACTATTACTTTCTAACCATTATATCTATTAAAATCCTTTAATTAAGGTAACATTTTAATGAGATTCTCTTAAGACCTCTAACAAGGTCACTCCTTATAGGGTTGTTAAATCCTTTAACAAGGTTGCACTTAACATTGTGTATTGTAACCTTTAATAGGGTTGGTTCTTAACCAAGCTCACTTCAGAAGAGTGAAAGTTGGTAGCATGTTACTGATGGTTTTTCCCAAATTGGGTTTCCACATTAAATCCTAGAGTCATACTTGTGTGAATATTGTTTGATACATTTTACTATTTTATTACTTTACATTTTACAAGTCAAATACTATTGGGATAGTTAACTACATCTTAATGCTACTAGTAAAGTGGCTATATAGACTGATTTGGTTAATGAGTAGATCTTACTTGTTTAAAGTGGTTAAAATTTAAATTGGTACATTTAGACCTGAGAATAAATGATTCACCCCCCCTCTTAGTTATTTTAAAACCATTCTAACAATTGGTATTAGAGCTTTTGGTGCTCATAAAAAAAATATTGATGGTACATAAAGTTAAAGATCAAGATGTACATAAATGAGGTACCCAAGTTGAACAAGGAAAACTTCCTAGCATGGAAAAATATGATGAAGTTGCCCATTTCTAGAATTAAATACTCAATACTATTCTACCTTTAAAATAAATCCATGGTAGTACTATCACTTATGAAAACCCAATAAATAAAGGAAAAACAAGATCCATGGAATGTTAGAAATTGTGTCTACCCTCAGATTCTCTAAATTTGATGACACAAATAAGTTTAGTACTATGAAGTAAATGTGGGATAAGATAGCAAAGATCCATGTTGGTGACAAGAATGTACTAAAAGCCAAATTAGAAAGCTTGAGAGAAATGCTTGATGACAAGAAGATGAAAGAAGGTGAGAACATTGCACAATAATGTGGCTGAGTTAAAGAAGTGGTGAATGCTATTAGAGGAGTTGAAGGAAAAAATAGTGACGAGACTATGAATAACAAGGTACCAAGAACCATACTTCCTATTTATGCTATTAGAGTTTTTGCAATACAAAAATTGAGATATAAACCTGGTAATGATTTAACCTCGGATAGTCTGGTTGGTAGACTTACTACTTTTGAATTGCCAAATTTTAATAATTTCACTCCTCCTACTATTAAATATATTTTCAAATTAGAATTGGTTATTAATAAGTCTAAGAAAGAGAAATAAAAGTATATGAATAGTGATAGTGAGACATCTAGTGATGATCTTGAAGCATAAATGGACAAAAAGCTACCTAGAGGAAAAGGAAAATTCAAAGGTAAACTTATTATAATCCTTTTTACATGTAACAAAGTTGGTATTATTGCTGCAAGATGTCCTGATAGAGAAGACAAGGATGAAAGAAAAGACATCAAGTACAAAGGAAGAAGAGATGATAGAGACAATAGAAGATACAAGGACTAAAAGGGTAAAGATAAGAGATTCTGTTACATTGTTGAAGAAGAAATTGATATTGAGTTTGATGATCATGATGAAGAAGTTTTATATGTTGCTATGAAAGATGATTTTGATGAAGATGAGAAAACTACACTTATTTAATATGTGAGTAAAGGCGATAGATGGATAATTGGTAGTGGTTTCTCACATCACATGACTTGTGACAAAAGTAAGTTTGAAACCTTAGAACATTATAAAGGAAGTTTTGTTAAGTTTGATAATGATGCACCATGTCTTATGAAAGGTAAAGGATCAATATGATTGACTGATAAGATCAAATGTGATAATGCATATTGTGTTGAAGGACTTAACTACAATTTTTTGAGTGTTACATAGTGGAAGAGTTTAGGCTACTAAGTCTAGTTTTGACACAAAATGGACAAGATCTATAATGCTACTAGTGAAATGATTGGAAGTGGAGAAAAAATAAGAGGTAACTTGTTCTACCTAGACATATATGATGATATATGCTTATTTGCATAATATGATGATATATAGTTATGGCATAAGAGGTTAAGTCATATGAACTTTGATAATTTAGTAAGCATTATTAAGATAAAATGAGTAAGAAGATTACCAAGATTAAAGAAACTTGATAATGTGATGTGTAACCAATGTCAAATGGAAAAAATGAAAAAGTCTAGCTTCAAGAGAAAGATCTCTACTTTTGATGATATTTTGGAGTTGGTTCATACTAACCTATGTGGAGCTATTAGAGTGCAATGCTACTATGGTGAAAAATAATTTATTCTATTTGTTGATAATTACTCTAGAATTATGACTATGATATTTCTTAAGGAAAAATTGTTAGAATATATAGTTCACTAATATAACTGAGAGGGAGGGGGGGGTGAATCAATTATACAACTACCATAGCAATCATTAACTTTAGAAAATCTTAACCATATGTATAATGTTAATTGAAACTACAACAAGACACTCATACATAATTAACACCAGATATATTAACTAGGGAAACCCTTGATCAAAGGGAAAACTTTGGTGGGGATGGTACCCACAAGATGATGTACTAATTTAAATATTCCTTGTTAGAGGATGAGCCCTATTAGGATTTTGTTACAACATTTAATATATATGAGTACCTTTTAGTAGATTTTGAATCCTTGTTAGGAGATTCCAACCCTATTAGGAGTTGTGCCATCCCTATTAGGAGTTGTGGAAGATAGCTGGACCCACTATCCAAACAACTTGAAGGTCAAGATCAAAGAACCCACTGTCCAAATGATCTTTGTATTATTCCTTGCAAAATAATTGAACTAAAATTTACTTCCTTCCTCTATCTCTATCCTATCAACTAGACTTTTTCTCCTTTAGATCTTGTAACCAAATCTCATACTACACATCTAATGATCCCTTGGATCAGTTACTAAGCATTTTGCTCCTTCTTGTACTATACACTAATACTTCACATTCTACTTGATCCTCTAATCCAAGTTCACATTACAAGCAAGGGAAATGACTTTCTTTTATACCATATCTTTATCATAATACCTTGAGTCAGCATTGAGGCTTTCCCAATTAATTAAAATAGCTTTGTTAACTCACAGTCTATACAAAACTTCACATGTGTGAAACCATGTCTTGCACACATGCTGGCATCATTGCATGACTATCCTCTATCACTATGTGACTATACATCTCTTCATTACAAATCAAATGAAAGATAGCGATAGGTCATTAGAACTATGTTTTCTAATGCTTTGTTTCTACACTAATTCTAGTAAATTGAGTGTAACTTTTGTACACCATTGACTTAGACTTAGTCCTCTTAACCATGTCATTAGGACAACCTCAAAAACATTTCCTCCACTATCCATCATCTAAAACTTCCTTAGCTTCTGTGCATCATATGATTATTGACAACTATTCTTCTAGTCTTAACAAAATTACTACTATGTTAACATCAATGACAAATATAGTCATGAATACAACATATCAATACTCTCTAATACTTAGGATGCTCCTCCAATATAGTATCATCAATATTCATGCTAACAATCTCCCCCTTTGGTATTGATGGCAACATAGATGAAAACAAATCTAAGTTCCAAGAATACCAAACTGTACTCTACTACTGATGCTGTTCTCATCTTCTCAAATCCTTTTCATCAATCTAAAATAATTTTATATCTATCATGAGTTGTTTATGGTAAAAAATTTCCAACACTTTTCTAGCTGCACATCTTTCCCATAGAGATATCCTTCTACACACTAACATATTCTTCTATGTACTCACATATTCTTCTACACACTTAAATGAATCTTTCTAAATTTCCCTAAAGAGATATCACTCTACCATTGACAACTCAATAGGTTCTTCTCTCACATTTTCTCTCCCCATTGCCTAGGAGATTTTTTTCATGTACACCTTCTGTCCCCCATTGACATCAATGTCAAAGGTATTAATACAAGTACACAATTATAATTCTTCCAACTCTTTTAATTAGTTCAAGTGTCCAAAGACACTATTTAACACAAAATACCAAAATACCAAGAGTCCTCAAGGACTCAATACATACCAGATACTCCCCCATACTAGAAGCATCAACATTCAATCCAGTCTAATCATAGTGCTCTATACCACTAGACTAATGGACTCCTTGAATCATCTATTCTGAAGTAAGTAGGGACATAACACCTAGAAAACCTCTTAGGTACTCAAAAGTATCTTTAAGAAAAGGTTTAATAAAGATATTTGCAATTTGATCTTTCATACTTACATACTCCAACCTTATTTCCTTTTCAGATTCCTTCTCTCTCAAAACATGATACTTTATGGATATTTTCTTTGTCTTAGAATGCAATATTAGATTCTTAAACATACTTAATATACTTTAGTTATCACAATAAATAATAACAGGTTCTATAAACTCAATCCCAATATCCTTTAGCATTTTTTTCATCCATATAACATGATTACAATAATTTTCTACTACAACATACTCTGCCTCAGCTATACTCTAAGATATATAATCATGTTTCTTGCTTAACTAAGAAATCAATCTTCCTCCAAGGAAGAATGCTCCACCACTGGTGCTCTTTTTGTCATCCATACTACCTGCCCAATCTGCATCAGTATATGTGCACAAAGTGAAGCCACTTGATCTATCATACCAAATTCCATAATCAAATGTACCCTTCAAATATTTGAATATCCTCTTAACTACTACATAATGATACTCTTTAGGATCATCTTGAAATCTTGCTATAATCCCAATTGCATTTTCTATATCTAGTTTGGTGTGAGTTAGATATTGCAATGCTCCAATCATAGATCTATACTTTTTCTTCACAAATATAGGTGTCTCATCTTTACTAGATAACTTATGACTAGTTATCATAGGTGTATCGACATGTTTGCAACTTTATAAACCAAATATTTTTAACAAGTCTTTCAAATACTTGGTTTGTGAAATACATATCCCATCTGTGCTCTGTACAATCTACAATCCTAGGAAAAACTTCATTTCTCCTATCATGCTCATTTCAAATTAATTTTTCATCTCTTCAACAAACTTATCACTTTCTTTATTATTACCTCCAAATATTATGTTATCCACAAATATTACAATGATAAATAAACCATCATCAATTTTTCTCAAATACAAATTACTATATGTTGTAACTTTGATAAATGCAAGCTTAGACAAATAACTATCCAACCTTGCATACTAAGTTCTAGGTGCTTGCTTCAAACCATACAGTGCTTTCTTTAGTCTACATACAAACTTTTTTTCTTCTGTGACAGGGAATCCATTTAGGTTTCTCAATGTAGACTTCTTCTTCAAGTTCTCCATTCAGAAAAGTTGACTTGACATCCATCTAATAAACCTTGAAATTCTTGCTTGCTCCATAAGCCAAGAACATCCTTACTACTTCCATTCTTGCCACAGGTGCATATGTCTCTTCATAATCTATGTCTTCTTTTTGTGAGTAACCTTTGCAAATAAATCTAACCTCATTTCTCACAAATTCTCCTTTCTCATTCATCTTATTTCTAAATACCCACCTGGTTCCTATCACATTCTTATCTTTACATCTAGGAACTAATTCCCATGTCTCATTCTCCACAATCCTGATCTAGGTCTTCTTTCATTGCTTGCATCCAGTGATCATCCTTATATTCCTGATCTATGCTTTTAGGTTCTGCTTGAGAAATTAGACATCATTCCTCATTCACTCTATTCCTTGTCATCACATCCTTATCCTTACTTCCAATTATCTACTTTGGAGGGTGATTATTTTTCATGTTTTTGTTAGAAGTAGGAGTTGATATCTCAACTCTTAGCTCTTCCCTAGGTTTAGATCTTTGTTAGATCCTTTATGCTCAACATATACATCATTCTACAAGTCATTGTTAGTCTCAAAAAGGACTTCAATATGCTATCTAACAATTCTAGAATTATCATCTTCTTCATTAGAATTATAATCTACCATCTTCTCTTTAGTACCAAACTTTTCATCAATCCTTACATTTGTGCACTCAACTATTGTCTTAGTTCTATAGTTGAAATATCTATATGCTTTACTTTTTAATAAGTAACCAATAAATGTATCTTCATTGCTTCTAGGATTAAACTTAACAATATCATCATCTCTCTTTATGTGACACTTGCTTCCAAATATTCTAAAATACTTGACTGATGGTGAATGACCAAACCATAACTCATAAGGTGTCTTGCTCATACCTTTTCTATTCTGTACTCTATTTAGGGTATATAGTACAATGTTAACTACTTCTCTCAAAAATGTCCTTGAGACTTCATTCTCAAATAACATCGCTCTTGCTACTTTTGCTATTGACTTGTTCCTTCTTTTAGCAATCCCATTATCTTCAAGTATTTTTGGTGAAAATAACTATATTTTGATTCTATTCTCTTCATAGAGCTTGTTGAACTCTCTAGAGGTGAACTCTCCTCCTCTTTCACCATAGAATCCTTTGGTTCTTGTAGGACCAGTTAGATCTATGTGAAAAATTTATAAATTTTTTGTAGTGTAGAACTTCTTGCTAGGAAAAGACAGTTTCCTCTTCTTAGCCAAAATATATTCCTTGTAGATAACATTAGTAGGCTTAATAATCTTAGGCAGATCTCTTACTATAAATGTACTTCTAACTTTCACAATATTATCAAAGTTTATATGATAGAACCTTCTATGCCATAACCAACTTCTTTTAACCTTTGCAACCAAACATGATATTTCAGTAGGATTCAACTAAAATACATTACCTCTAGATCTAGTTCCAGTACCAATCAACTTACCATCTTTTTCTTTGATAATGCAAGTCTTCTCTATGAACTACAATAGATATCCCTTGTCTACCAATTGTCCAACACTAAAAAAATTATGTTTCAAACCATCAATAAAGTAAACATCATTAGTGTTAATTTTACCATCAAGAATAATAGATCCAATCCTTGTAATATGATAGGCTACATTGTTACCAACTATAAAAATACCTCCATCATGACTTTTGAACTTAATAAATTTGTTCATATCACTAGTCATGTGATGTGAACACCCACTGTTAATTATCCAATCTGATTTCTTTTGAACTTGGGTAACTAGAGCTCTCTCTTCTCTAATTTCTCTATCAAGCTCATCTTCCTTGATAGCCACAAAACCTAATTCATCATAACTTTCACTTTGATTTCTTTAATTAGATTCTTTGTCCTCATTAGCATATAATCCTTATCTCTTTTATGCTTAAATTTTCCTCTAAACTTTTTCTCTCTTTTATGACATTTAGATGCATAATAACCATATTCATCACAAGTCCAACACTAAAAGATTTTCTTACCATCCTTCTCTCTTCTTACCAGAAGGAATATTCCTTCTTCAATCTTTTTATGTTCTTCAGATCTACTATTGCTAGAGAAGTCTCCTCTTGCACTTGTACTTCTTAATAGATTAGGTTGAATGTTTAGAGCACTAAAAGTTGCCTCAACTTTGGCTAGTTCTCCAAACTATCTTAATTCTACTTCTACAGACTCTAACCATCCAAGAAATGTTTCCTTTGTGAAATCTTGGGTGTAGGGCATTACTAGCTAAATCATCTAAGCTGTCTGCTTGAATGGTGGTGTGAAACTTTTCAAGATCTTCCATATAACCTCATCATCTTGTTTAGTTCCACCAAGAGACCAAATACTTGCAAGAATTTTTGATATTTCTACCAACATAACTTCTTACAGATTCATCTTCCATCATCTTAACATCTTGAAATGCACAAATCCAATTTTGTAATCTCATTCTTTTTGCATGCTCATCGCCTTCAAAAGTAACTTCTAATTCTTTCCAAATTTCATGAGAAGTTTGAAATGTCTTTACCTGATTGTATTCATTCTCTTTCTCCCTTACTACATTCCTCTAACTTTGATTCTTCAAAAATTGCCTTCTTACCTTTCATCAAAAGCCCATATCTTGGACCCACACATAGCAGATGAGTCTTCATCTTTTCCTTCCAACTATTATAGTTGGCCCCATCAAATCTTGGACTATCCTTCCTGAACATATTTTCCATCGATCTCCCAAAGTTGTTAAACCTTATCTTCAAGGACTTGATTCTCTAATACTAATTGTTAGAATATATAGTCCATTGATATAACTAAGAGCGGGGGGGCATGAATCAATTATAAACCTATCATAGAAATCATTAAATTTAAACAATATTAACCATATGATTAATGTTAATTGAAACCACAACAAGATACTCATACATAATTAACACCAGATATGTTAACTAGGGAAACCCTTGATTGGAGGGAAAACCCCAGTCAGGATGGTACCCACATGATGATGTACTAATTTAAAAATTTCTTGTTAGAGGATAGACCCTATTAGGAGTCTATTACAACATTTAGTGCATATGAGTCCCTATCAGGAGACTTTGAATCCTTGTTAGGAGATTCCAACCCTATTAGGAGTTGTGGCAGATAGTTGGATCCATTGCCCAAACAACTTCAAGTTTTAGATAAAAGAACCCACCTTCCAAAAGATCTATGTATTATTCCTTGGAGAATAATAGAACTAAAATGTACTTCCTTCCTCTATCTTTGTCCTATTAACTAGACTTCTGCTCCTTTAGATCTTGTAACTAGATCTAATACTGTGCATCTAATGATTCCTTGGATCACATACATGCATTTAGTAAGCATTCTGCTCCTCACATTGTGTACTAATACTTCACATTCCACTTGATCCTCTAATCCAAGTTCACATTATAAGAAAGGGAAAAAAATTTCCTTTACACTACATGTTCATAATAATACCTTGAATTGGCCTTGAGGTTTTCCCAATTAATTAAAATAAGATAATTAGTTAGTTCACAATTGCAATAGCAATGTTGGCTCACAATCTATACAAAAATTCACACATGTGAACCCACATCTGGTGCACATGTTGGCATCATCCCATGACTATCCTCTATCACTATGCAACTACACATCTCATTACATCTTAGATGAAATATAGTGATAGGTCATCAGAACTCTATTTTCCAATGCTCTATTTCTACACTGTTTACAATAAATCAAGTGTAACTTCGATACACCATTGACTCAGACATAGTCATCTTGACCACATTATCAAGACAACCTCGAAAACATGTCCTTCACTATGCATCATCTAAAACTTCCTCATCTTCTATTCATCATAAGATTACTGACTGTTATTCTTCCAGTCTTAACATAATTATTACTATGTTGACATCAATGATAAATACAGTTATGAATGCAACATATCAATACTCTCCAATGATTAGGATACTCCCCCAATTTAGTATCATCAGTATTAATTCTAAAAAAAATATGATCCATTTCAAATATTTAAGTGGTAGTTAGCTAGAGTTGAAAAGGAAATGGTAAAAGATTGAAATGTTTGAGATCTGACAGAGGAGATGAATTCATATCCAAGGAATTCAATATGTTCTACAATGATAGAGAAATTAAGAGACAAATGTATGCACCAAGAACCCCTCCACAAAATGGTATAGCTGAAAGGAGGAATAGATTAGTAATGGACTGTGATAGGATATTGATGATGGAGAAGAACATTTCAAAAAAGTACTGGAGAGAAATTGTAAGTAGTACAATTTATACTTTGAACTTAATACAAATCAAGAAAGGTAGAAACATTACACCTTTTGATTTATGGTATGGATATGTACCTGATGTAAAATATTTCAAATTTTTTGGAAGAAAATGTTTTATACTAAAGGAAAATAGACATGGAAAATTTGATGGAAAAAGTGATGAAGGTATTCTAGGATATTCCACTAAAAGAAAAGCATACAAGTGTTTGAATTCTAACACTAAAAAAATTGTAGAAATTGAAAATGTGAGAGTTGATGAATATGTAGAGAAGAAAGATGTTGAATGTAAGAAAGAACTTGAAGAAAATTTCATATATGTTGATGAATGAGAGCCTTGAACCTTACCTAAACCTAAGAATAAATCCATTGAGCAACAACAAGTAGTGAAAGTCGAGTTACATTAGCAACTTGCCAAAAACCAAACTATAGGAGCCAAGCATTAGGAAGTGATTTTCGAACAACCAAATGAGAATGCAAAGATACATGAAGTGCTATCTTAAGTGAATCTACAAGATGAACCTAAAGAGGAACAATAAGAAGTAAGAAGACTAGAACCTACACTAGAAAAGTATGTAAGAAGAAATCATACACCAAATCAAATCATTGGAAACAAAGATTTAGGAGTAGTGACAAGGAATAAGTTGAGAAACCAAAAATGCTTACTATGTAAATTTGAGCCTAAACTAGTAAAGGATTCTTTGGATAATAAAAATTGGATCCAATAAATGAAATAGGATATTGAGAAAATAAAGAAGAACAAAACTTGGACACTGGAACTAAGAGCAAAGGGCAAGAATGGTATTGGAACCGAGTGAGTATTCAAAAATAAGCTAAATAAGAAAGGCAAAGTCATAAGAAATAAAGAAAGACTAGTTTGCAAGGGATATGCATAAGAAGAAGGTATTGACTATGGAGAGACATTTTCCCCAATTGAAATATTAGGAGTAGTAACTCTACTTGCATATTTCAAAGGATTTAAAGTGTTTCTGAATAGAATTCTGAAAGGGAAAATTTACATTGAACAATCTAAAGGATTTTTTGACCCAAGAAAGAGAAATATGGTATGTAAGCTACACAAATCACTATATGGATTGAAACAAGCCCTTGGAGCATGGTATGAAAGGTTAGACACATATTTGGTGAAGATTGGTTTTGTAAGAAATAATGACAACAATAATCTATACCTAAAGAATAAATATGATAAATGGATACTATTAGCTATGATATTTTTTGATGACATCATATTTGGAGGAAAAAATTCTTTGTGCAAATAATTTTCCAATGAAATGAAGAAAGAGATCTAGATGTCTATGTTTGGAGAGATGAAATTTATTGCTAGTTGGTAAGTGTATCAAATGAAGAAATGCATATATATCACATAATAAAAGTATATCAAAAATCCATTGAAGGCCTTTGCAATGAAAGACTCAAGACCAGTTAGTACACCTATGGCTACTAGACATAAAATTTCAAAGAATGATAATACTATTGATGTGAATCAAACCTTGTATAGATCAATGATTGGAAAGTTACAATATGTTATTCATAGAAGACCATATATTGAATTGTCTATTGGGATTGTTTCTATATTTTTTGTAGATCCTTAGGAGAATCACATAATGGATGTGAAAAGGATGCTAAAATATATGAAAGGAACATAGGACTATGGAGCATATTACAAGAAGAGTGACAAGTTTGAACAAAAAGTATATACTAATGTGGATTGGGCTAGAAATGTTGATGACATAAAGAGTACAAGTAGTGAAGCTTTCTTTATAGTAAAGAGATTGGTTTCATGGAAAATCGAGAAATAAAACTATGTTTCTTAATCCACCACAAAGGTTGAATATGTTGTTGTAGTATTTATTTGTTCAAAAAAGATGTCGATCAAGAAACTTTGTTTAAAGGGATGAAGGAAGAGACCACTAAACCTGTTGTTATATTATGTGATGACACAAGTGCTATAAACTTTTCCAAAAACCCTATGATGTACACCAAGACCAAGCACATTGTAATCAAGTATCCTTACTTGAGAGTTTTGGTACAAGACAAAGAAGTAAGATTAGGGTATGTGAATACAAAGGAACAAATAGTTGATATTCCTCTATCTAAGGCTACCTAAGCTAACCATGGAGTATTTCATCAAATGTTTTGATCATAATATCTTGCAAACTGATGCAAGAGGTCACACTTTAGGACCTACCTAAATATGTGAAGAGATAAGTATTAAATTGTAAGCAAGATGATAGATGGAAAATTATTCAGCAAGCTGATAAAAATATATATGCATGATAAAGATGTATGAGACATATATAGGTATCTTTGGCATTGTTGTCAAAGAGGGAGATTAAGTTATATAGTCACCATGAGCAATGGAGAAGTTATGAAGTCAAAGAGGGAGATAACATTTGAGGTGTTGCAACTAGATCATCTTGCATATTAGAGCTTCATTTATGAGATTCAAAATAAAATTATTAATGAAGATCTGATGCAAAACACAAAAGGAGTTGACAAAAGCAAATCAAGTTGATGCTTGTAAGACTTTTTGGGTTGCATGGTAACTTGAGGTGTTTCCATCAATGCCAAAGAAGGAGATTGTTAGAAACTACAACTATAACAATTATTATGTTTTTATTGATGTCAAACCTTACTAGTGAAATAGTTGCTACCTTAGTATAGTGCCATATCATTTGATTGATGCAAAGGATTTAAAAATAAAAGATAACAAGAAGACCTAGTGGAAAGATTGAGTTATATGAAATTACAATGGGCACTTGATCAGTTAGTGCATTGACAAGCTAATCTTGTTTAATCATAAAAATAAGTAGAAAAGATATTTATTTTGAAGTCTAGAAGAGATGATCAATGGAAGACAAATTGAATAGGCTAAACTAGATAACAACGGAGAAGATAAAGGAACTTATAGAAGAATTCTTGTTACACTAGTGTTGACCAAGTGATAGTTGAAGCTAAGAAAATATAGTGTCAATAAACATCATGAAAGACTAAGAAAAGACACTATAAGTTGAGTGATAGTTTAGTTATGACCAAGTTATCCAGTAATGACTAAGTTGAGGAAAAAAGTATTGACCAAGTGTCAACATTTGATTGTGTTTGAATTAATTGAGATTCGTAGCCAACATGTTGAATTTTTAGATTAGTCAAAGTACATGAACGATAAGTATTGATGACTTGGAGTATTTAATGCATGATAAACCATGTTTGTGTGTTCCTAGGCATGGATTCAAAGAGATTTTTTTAGAAAGGACAAGGAGAACAAAATGATGAAAGGATTCAATGAATCTAACCTAACCCTAAAATCAAGGGTGATGTTTAAGAAGAAAAAGATCAAAACTACCTATTTAAGGAGGCACAAGTATTAACCTACAGAGGTTAGCAGTTGTTGATTCTTTTGATTGGTGAATTTAAGGAGAAGGTTGTGAAGAGAAGACTAGAGTGGAAGTGTGATTTCTTGAAGAGCTTCCAAGAAGATTAGGGATGGAGATATAAATAGAGGCCAGACAATGAACTAGAAAATGATATACATCATGATTTGTATTTGCAAAGTGATTTGAATTTTATCAAATCAACCTATTGTTACTTTCTAACCATTGTAGTATTTAAAATCCTTTAATCAAGGTTGACCTAGCAAGCATTTATAAATCCTTTAACAAGGTGACATTCTAATGGGATGTTCTTAAGACCTCTAACAAGGCCACTCCTAATGGGGTGATTAAATCCTTTAATAGGGTCACACCTAACAATGTGTATTGTAACCTTTAATAGGGTTGCCTCTTAGCTAAGCTCACTTCAAAAGAGTAAAAAACTAGTAGCATGTTACTATTGTTTTTCTCAAATTGGGTTTCCATGTTAAATCCTAGTGTCATACTTGTGTGAATGTTGTTTGATATATTTTAGTGATTTACTACTTTACATTCTACAAGTCATATACTATTGGGATAATTAACTACATGATAATTTTATTATTAAAGCTGCTATATAGAATGAGTTGATTAATGAGTAGATCTAAGTTTTTTAAAGTGTTAAAAATATTTGGAATAATTGAGAGGGGGGTGAATCAGTTAATCAAGGTCCATATGTACTATTTCAACAATCAAACATTGAACATTCATTTTTTTTCTTATCTTGTTGTAACTCAGTCTCTACCATATACTGATAAACAAAATTACTAGTAATCCACTATCCTAAGATAAAAGACTTAGCTGAATGTAAAATATGTAAATGTAAAACACCACAAAACATTCAACACAAGTTTGACTATAGGATTTAATGTGGAAACCCAATTTGGGAAAAACCACAAGCAACATGTCACCACTTTTTCACTCTTTTGAAGTGAGCTTTGTTAGGAGCCAAAACTATTTGTAAGAATTTTCCTTAGGGTAGAATTCACCCAAGACCAAGGAACTCAAACACAAGCACAACAATAGACCAAAGAGAGTATGATCAGAATGATGATATATTCATTCAATATTCCATATAAAAGTACACTAGGAGTGCCTATATATAAAGGCTTCTAGAAAAATTCTAGAATGCATAGAAGTTAGCATCATGATAAGTCATACAACCAGACACATGTCCACTAGATATGGGTTATCCTCCATTGAGCATTAGAGTAAGTGCAATGATGAGAGGATAAGTCTACAATGGAGTAACATGCAAATTAATGTTGTAGATAACACATGCTAAAATAGGAGTGCAATAACTATGTAGTCTATATGACAACTCAGTGAATGATGCAAACTCTAGTGTTGTAGACACCATATGCTGAATTAGAGTTGCTTACTCCAGTGTTGTCAACATGACAACTCATGAGAGTATGCAAACTCCTAAGTGTCTCACCTAAATAAATAATAAAATAATACATTAACCTAAGTAAACTTAAGTAAAGTGTAAATAGTAAATACTTATTTACACCAATAGCCCCCCTTATGTGCAACTTAGGGAAATGTGCTTTTCACAAAATCTAGAATGCAATGCATGATGGGTCCTGGCTACTAGGCAATGTTAGGTACCCAAGTACATAATGAAATGTAATCTCTCATAAAGTGGAGAAAGAGGGGAAACCTCATGGCAAAAACCCTCCCCCAAAAAGAGAGATGAAAAAACTAGATGCATGGATGGATGGAGTAATCAAGACCCCCCCCCCATTCCGACAAGGCATCTCCCCCCCTAAATGAAGAGTGCCAATAAATGATAGTTGCTCTGATGTAGAAGCTAATCCAAGAATCCTGAATAGTGTTCCTCCCCTTGGAAGAAACAATACTATAGGTACAATTGAGATGCTTCCACTGTGTGTGGAAAGAATCCCAATGATCACTAATGTCTCTAAAATGTATTCAACTATCCCTGTCAAGGACAAATGTAGAAGCTATCCCAAAGAATGTACTATATCCTCAACTAATAAAGAGACCTCCTACAACTGTTGTACATAGGTATCCATAATCATATCAACCTATAAAGATTGATCATGTAGAGAATGGACATAAGGGTCAGAGTGATCCCTTGCAACAACTGTAGAAGGATCTTCTCCATCAAAGAGAAGATATATATCATCAATGATGTCCCCCAAACCCACTATGTATGACTCCACAAAAAAACTTGAAATATATACTATGTAGTCATCCTCTGGTGCTGAAGTTGATAGACTAGGTGTACCCTACTTTGTTGGACCTATCACTATGGTAATATATGCATGTGGACTATATTGATGTCATGACCCCTTGCTACAACTATCAATAGAATCTCATGTGTTTGAATATGTTGAAGCACTATCACTGGTGTCACTATCATTTTCCACAATTTATGATGTGTGAAGAGGTGTAGAGGATAAGCTAGGTGAACTTTCCTCAAAGTGTACGTCCTTCTCCACAAAGATCTCATGTATCTCAGAACCCATAAGTTTTTATTCCTTCGCACCATCTTCATATTTGATGAAAGTAAAAGGTTGATGTGATGATGCCTTGCATCCTCTAGATGATATCTTTGCCTATGCTAGACAACCAAAGACTTTGCAGTGTGTCACAATTGGTTTTCTGCTACACCATCCCTCAAAAGGAGCCATAAGTTTGTATGCCTTCACACCATCTTCATATCCAATGAAAGTACAAGGCCAAGGTGATGGTGCCTTGCATCCTCTGGATGATATGTTTACCCATGCTATTCAACCAAAGACTCTAAAGTGTGTCATAATTGGTTTTCTGCCACACCATGCCTCAAGAGGAGTCTTGCCATCTAAGGCAGGATGAGGAGACCTATTAAGTATGTGATTGGAATTGCTAATTGCTTTGACTTCAAGTGATGGATCTAGAGACTTGGCCTGTATCATGCAACTTACCATAGACTTAAGAGTTTGTATCCTCAATGCTACAACATTTGTTTTGTGTAGATTGAATGCGGGTGGATTCTGAAGATTAATTCCCTCAAGTTTGCAAAAGTCTTAAGTCTTTTGTCCACATATCTGCTTTCATTGTCCATACTTAGAACTCTGATGGCTTTCCTTGATTTTTGTTCAACTTGAGTCTTGAATTCTAGAAACTTATCAAACACTTCATTCTTGTGATGAAGAAAGTAGACCCATGTGTACCTTGAAAATTCATCAATGAAAGTGAGTATGTAGTGACCCTAGCTAGCTAATGTCACTGCAAAAGGACCTGCTAGTACCATGCGAACCAACTGAAGAACAACTAGTGCTCTTGAAGACTTCCCTTTATGTAACTTCAGCTCTAGATGCATATCCATTGAACCTGTTGAACATTCACCTATGGAAAAGTTGATTGTAGGTAGACCTTTGACCATTTTGTTTAAGAAAAGTTGTTGAAGATAGCAGAAGGCAAGATGACCAAACTGCTCATGCCATAATTTGATGTGTGAATTGGATTGTTTCAATAAAGCTTGCGAAGGAGACTTGGGAACAAAGTGGGAGAAAGAATACGCCCTTTTGTCATGATTAACTTTCCCCATTGCAACCACTAAATCATCTTTTAGATTGTGTACCTTTACTTAGGCAAGAAGGAACTCAACTTTATGACCATCTCCAAGGTGAGTGATTTGGTAAATTGAGAGGAGATTTGAACTTAGGTTTGGAACATGGAGAATATCTTTAAACTCTCCATTTTCCATTTCCACATTTCCTTTCCCTTCAACTTTCATTTTTGTATCATCTCCCACAAAGATGTGTAGTACCTTTGACTACTTCAATAAAGAAAAATCTCCTTTTGAAGAACCCATATGATATGAGGCACCTGAGTCAAGAATCCATTCCATTGAAGAACTTGAATTTTCCATGAGTGCTTGCCCTTTTCCTTTTGAATCTGAAGAAGACCCTTTCTCGTTATAAGAATTAGGCAGTGGAACATTATGTTTCATCATGATAGAGGTCAACTCATCAATATTTTTATGATAACACTCATGTTCTTCATGACCCAATTTCTTGCAATAAGTACACTTTTTCTTATCCTTTTTATTGTCTCCCTTCTTATTTGAATTTGAAGACTTACTTTGTTGATTTGATTGTGGTGTTCCCTTTTCTGCATCCTTCGATTTATTATTCTTCCACTTCTTATTCTTGCCCTTTCATTTATTTGAAGATTATCCAACTAAAATTTGAGAACCCTCATTATTGGCCACCAATGCCTTAGACTTTGGTGAATTGAGAATCCCCATTTATTTCAACTTCTTTTCTTCTTTATCCAACATATCAGCATAATCATCAAAAGAGACTTTCTGATAGGCAGACCCTAATGTAGTCTTTGAGGTGTTATAAGTCAAAAAAAATGTGGAGTACTCAGATGGTAGCTTATTGATGAGATAGATTAACCTGTCATCTTTAATAGGACTCCCACAATCATTAAGCTTTGTCCTTAGTTTATTCACCTTAATGATAAAATCTTGTATAGAATCAAATGATGTAGGATCTAAGGAGACAAGCCCATTTTCAATTTTGAAAACATCTTACTTAGGCACTTTCCCATATAGGTTTTGGAGGGTATCCCAAGCTTCCTTGGATGTATGAGACTTCTGAATCTAATACATGATCTTGTCATCAACCCCCAAACAAATATCACCTAGGGCTTTCCTATCCATTGCTTGCCAATTAGTGATTTCACTAGCAGATACTTGATCACCTGTTGGTTTAGGAAGGGTACCATCTACATATTGAGAAACTCCTTTATGCATTAAATGTCACCACATTTTAATGGACCATGTAGCATAGTTATGTGGAGTTAATTTTGGAAACTTAAAATTTCCCATGATGCAAAAAATGAAAGAAAACTGCAGAAAAAGAGGAACACAACACCAAGAAAACCCCCACTTTTCACTAAATCAAGAAACGCCCCCCCAAAAAAGATGCTTTGGGCACTTTATATGTAGTGTGATTACAATGGCCAGTTACCAATTTTGGTGTTTGCGGACTTCTAATTTTTCTTGTTTCAACCTCTTTATGGATTATAGATCTTGAACATTACAATGTATCTAGGATATACAACAATTCTGAAGATATATCAAAGTATTACAATGCAAAAAAGGATCTAATTCTAAAAGTGACACTTTTGTCCACACAACCCTATAATATGATTGTAGATTTGGAAAGTAGATGAAAAATAATACACTTCCAAAAAAAAGGAACCCTTTTTTGTGTCCTGGTGAGCCTGTACGATGTCATGCCCAAATTTTACAAGATAAAACTCAACCAACAATTTTTTTTTTTTTTTTGTGTTAGGTGAACTTAATAGTAAGATATATAAATCTCTACTTGTTATGAACGTTCTAATGAATGGTGACCAAATCATTTTAACCTATTTTAAAGAATTTTAGCTTAACCTTAGATCTATCATTTAAAACTAACATGCACCCACATATTAGACTTAGACACTTCCTTGATATAATTACAAAAAAAAAAAAAAAACAAAACTTAAGTCATCATTCATAATTCTAAAAAAAAATATAAAATTCACAATCTAGTTAGGATTTTAAATAAAATTAAAATCCTCTTTAAAAGGAACAAATCTTAATATTATTTCACATAATTTGATAGTTTAAAACCTTTAAGTTAAAACTTTTGAATTGATGACATTATGACATAATAATTTTATTATTATTATATTTAAAATTAGATTAATCTTACTTGTTTTATCAAGCATTACAATGGTTATTATATCATGATTATTAATCAACACACCTCTCTCAAATTCTAACTTCAATATTTAATCTTCTAGTTAATAAAAACATCATTACCTTATAATAATTAAGATTACCTTTTAAAATTTATAACTTATAGAAAATTAACCCACTTAATATTACTTGCTAATCTGCAACTATTTAACCCACATTTTAAAATTTAATATTTCCATTCAATATAACCCAATCTTACTATATTTTGGAAGTTTCTATATTTTAAGTGATCTTTTGGGAGAAAACTTGTTAGAAACATCTAAAAGCATTCTTAATGATCTTCAAGAAAACAAAAGTGTGGAGGGAAACTCTATTTCATAAATCTTCATTAAGATATAGAAAACCTACAACCTAATTAGGTTTCTTTTTCAATTTCTTTTTTTTTTGAAAGTTTCTTATTTCTCTTCTCATCTTTTTTTATGTGCTTAATAGCTAGCCTGATATATATATATATATATATATATATATATATATATATATATATATATATATATATATTCTTGTATGTTCTTTCTTATTTGGTTTGCCTTGTGTTGCAGATTTTATGGAGTGCTAGAGAGTGGAGGAGGCAACCCTTATATTTTTGTTTTGTTCTTCTTCTTTTTTTCTTTTAAATAGGATTTTAAATCATTATGGCTTCCCTTCTGTTTCTTGATGCAAGTTGAAAGTGGGGTTTTAATGGAGGATTAATGGTATTGAACATCTAAATCAGAGAGCCATGCTTGTTCATGCATGCACTCTCTTTTACCCCCCTTTTTAATTATTATTATTTTTTTCATGGCATCATGATGCCTATATTTTTATTGCTGATTTGTATGCATGTTTGTAAGAGGGATTTTAATGGTTAAAATGTTTGACAACTAATAGAATTACCTTTACTTGGAACCTATAGAAATTTTCCTCACTCGGTAGCTACTACTAACTTGGCTTCAACTGACTTTGGCTGACAACTCAGCACATACTAGTACTTTACTCGACGATTGAAGAGGACTTGTCACACTTGGTAGTAATGTGAAAACTTAAATATTTGAACTTGTAATATATTTATTATCTTGCATCTTTCTTCATACTAATATATCTTTTTTAGTACTAACTTATTTTCGAACTAATGTATGATAAAATATTTTAAATATCAGTCCCACATACCTCCTTTTTCTTAATTTGATGAGATGTGACCATTTGACCTTTCAAGTGAACTGATCCCTTCATTTTATGTGCTACATCCATCTTTCTTTCTCCATGTTTTGTTCATCTCTCCTTTGGTGTGTTCAAAATCTACCTTTCCTTTTTCTTTGTTGAACTCTAAGTTAGGTGCCTTTGTTCTTCAAATAGCTAAAGCATGTAGTTTGACTCAACCATCTATTGTAGTTACCACTAAAGTGTGTTCTTATGCAATTCTCATGGATGTGTCCATACTCTTGATAATAATGACAGCTATGTCTTGTATTGTAATCCTAGTTATAGGATTTTTCATAGCTTCTTACCTTTTTTAGCTTGTTTGATGACCATGTGGTCTTGGATCTACATTCAAAAGCTCTATGTCCAAACTTCTAACAATTATAACAATGTCCTTCAAATTTTGGTGCATGCATGGTTCTGGTTTTGCATTCATGTGCCTAATGACCTTGTTTATTGCACTTGCAACAATGATTCATGTTATTAGGCTTATTATTTTAACTAGTATTCTTGCTCCTGCAAACATTGGATGTATGTCCTTTCTTACCACAATGATGACAAGTAGGTTTAGAGTTCTTACCTTTATTGTTTCTTTCCTCAACAACTTTGGATGATTCTCCTTCTTCAATGCTTATGTAGCCCAATCTTGATGTGACTTTACTAGATCTAGGGGATTTTAGTAGTTGCCTAAAGTACTTGATAACTTCATTTGGCTTGTAGAAACTTTCAAAAAACTCCTTTTCTCTTTTCAGGTCATTCTTCAACTATTCATTTTGCAACTCCAATGTAGTTATTTCAATGTCCTTGACATTCAACTCATGACGAGCATTCATCATTTGGCTTAGGGTGTCTAATTGCATGTTTGAGATCCTAGATAGCTCTACTAACTTTTCTTTCAATCTATTTGCCAAAATTCTTTTGTCTTCTTCAATCATGGCCATGTCTTCTATAGCTTTCTTCTTTTGTTCAATCACCTCACATAGCAGTATAGCTTGTGATTCTTATTCCAACTTGAGATATCTAATTTCTTCAGCTTGTGCTCTATTCTTTTCAATGAGATTTGCAATTTTTGCATCAAATTCATAGGAGTTACCATGTGTAAATAACTTTTTGGTGTCAATCTCTTTGTATTGTGTGACATTTTCTACCACAACAATCTCTTTCCTTCTCTTCAACAAAATTCTCAAAGCATCTCTAGCTTCATTCAGTTGTTGTAGTATGAAATGTATCTCAATATCCTAGTTTTCAATGGTCTTTCCCAACTTGTAAACTTCCATTTCAAGATCATTTCTCCAAGCTGTAAGGCTTCTACTCATGAGAATTCATCTCTGATACCAATTTTTGGAAATACAAATGGGAAATATATACTTATGAGAGTGGGGGTCGGGGGGGGGGAGGGTGTGAATCAGAAGTACTAGTCTTTAACCAATAAAACTTTTAACTTAAAGTAATGCATGCATTAACATATTGAAATAACATGTAAAGTAAATTCATCCACGTAAACACTTGACACCAGATATGATTACCCATAAACCCTCCAATGAGAAGGTAAAACTAGGGTGGGCATGACACTCACAAATCTTCACTGCTATAGCAATAAAGTGTCACTTGTTAAGGTTACATAGTTTGACCATTTTTATGATCTACGCAATGAAAGGCCTGCCTTGTTAAAGGCTTATAAAGGATTGTTAGATCCTACCTTGTAAAAAGTTTTTAACACCCTATTAGAAGTGTGCCTAGTTAAAGGACTTTAAAACACTCACTTGGAATGTCACCCTATTAAAGGATTTTACAATGACTATTAAATCAACCTTAGTCCAAAGGATTTTACCCTACTGATGCAGTTGTTAGAAAGTAATAATAGAATATTTGATCTCATAACTTACAACTTTTCCTTGCTGATTTTAGATCATAGTTCTATCCATCTTGATCCTCTTGATCTATTATAACAATGTTGTATAGCTTCTCCTCTATTCTGTAAACTAATTTTGCAATTCTTTCACACTTCTAAGTCACATTGAATGCTTTCTAGTCAATTCACCCCTTTCACTTCCTTCAATTCTTTGCTTGCATCACTTCCTCGCATACACATACACATTGAATTATGGGGCTTTGTCTCCCTTAAAAAGACTTTGGTGGCTTAGGGTTAGGTATGAATCTATGACAGAGATTCATTCATTTTCCTACATAATTGCTTCCATTTTTCTAATTAATTGTATGTTGATCACATAGGAAAACCATATAGATTCAATCTTATCTTCAAAGCTTCGAGATCTATCCATAAGTTGGCATAAAAATAGTTTACATAGTTTTTTGTGCCATCACAAACAACTAGGTCCTTTTTGTGTTACTTGACACTTGATAATACAGATGCTCGACACTTACTAGAATTCTATCTTGCTCATCACTTGAACTTGATTGGCATCAACTATTCACTCAACACTTGAATTACTCGACATATGAGTGACTTGATACTCATTGCAACTTGGCATTTATACATATTATACTTAGCATGAACTTTGTAAATATCCCAAGTGTGTTGACACTCAATTGTCAAAACCAATCTAAAATCAACAAAGCCAATATGAGTAATTTAGCAAACTTTTGTTTCAAAGTTTCAAAACTCTTATCAGCTCCATGTGTCCACTTGAATTCCTTTTTATCTCCCCTCATTGTCTTAGTCATAGCATTATAAACAACATTGAAACTCTTAATAAACTTCCTGTAAAAACTAGCCAAACTATGAAATGATCTTACCTCACCCACATTCTCAAGTGTAGGCCATTCCAAAATTTCTTTAACCTTTTCTGGATCCATCCATAAACCATTGGCTGAAATAAAAAATCCCAAATACAAAATCTCCTCTTGCATAAAAGAACACTTTTTTAGATTAATAAACAACTTTTCTGCTTTCAATCTCTGCAATACTTGCCTAGCATTCTCAAGATGTTCTTCCTTAGTCGTGTTGAATATTAGAATATCATCCAAATAAAGAATCAAAAACTTACCTAATAATCTTTTTATAACTTCATTCATCGACCTCATGAAAGTACTAGGTGCATTAGTCAAACCAAAAGGCATAACCAACCATTTATACAAACCATCTTTTGTCTTGAAAGTAGTCTTGCATTCATCACCTTCTCTAATTCTGATCTAATGATAGCCACTCTTCAAATAAATCTTGGTGAAATACTTTGCTCCACTCAGAAAATCCATTATTTCATCTATCCTCAGCACAGTAAACCTATATTTCACTATGATCTTGTTAATAGCTCTAGAATCAGTACAAATCCTCCATTCTCCATTCTTCTTAGGTGCTAATACAATAGGTACATCACACGGACTCAAAATTTCTTTAACTAATCCCTTTTGTAGCAACTCATGCACTTTCCTATTAAGTTCTTCATTCTTTGTAGGTGTCAATCTATATGGTGCTTTATTTAGCAAACTAGCTCTAGGAATCAGATCCATACAATGACTTATACTTCTCATTGCCAGCAAACCATCAGTAATATCTTCAACAACAATATCCTTATACTCATTCAACAATTCTATAATTTCTTCTAGTTCTTGGCTACCAATATTTGTTATCACTCAGTCATTACTACCAACACTTGGTCCTCTAGGAATTACAACAAAACAAACTTGATTCTTCTTCAATTCTTTTTCAAATTGTTTCTCATTAACCATGCAGACTTTTATCGTAGTACAATTAACCTCATCTGGACTTTCAATCAAAGGTAATAATATTTGCTTCTTCCCATTCACCCAAAGAGTATACTGATTCAATCTTCCATCATGTACAACATATCTATCATATTGCCAAGCTCTACCCAAAAAAATATGACAACAATCCATAGGCATAATATCACACAACACTTCATCAATGTAATGTCCAATCTTGAACTTCACAACACATTGTTCACTTACCAATATCTTATGCTCATCTTTGATCCATGAAACATGAAAGGGTTTGGGATGTTTCAGCCTCTACAACTGCAACTTTGTAACCAACTCTTTTGATGCCAAATTTGTAAAACTTCCACTATCAATGATCACCTTGCAACATTTTCCAGCCATCTTACATCTAGTCTTGAAAAGACTTCTTCTAAGAACAGGTTCCCCATCAATTCCCTTATTACATAAGGTTCTTCTCACCATCAAATTTTCTCCAGCCTTAGGTCCACTTGGTGAATTCTCAATGCCCTCTTGAATCACAATATTTATATTATTCTGCCCACTTTTAGAAGATATACATTAAAAGGATCGATGCCCTTGTTTACGACATCTAAAATAATTACCATGGAAACCACCTTTGGAATAAGAATTACCTCTTCCTCAGTAAGAATCAATACCTCCTCAATAAGAACTACCACCTTTCCACTTGGTCTTCTCTTTGTTATCATTCTTCCATTTAAATTTTCCTTTATCTTGTACAAAACTAGCAGATCTACCACCTTCACCATTAGATCTTCCTCTACCTCTTTGGAATCTACCACCTCTACATCTTTGTCTTTGTTCATGCTTCTTTTTCAAGATCTCCTTAGCTTTCAAGGCATATTGATATGCTTCTTCCACACTTTCCAACTTCACAAAACTTATTTCATCTTGAATTTTGGATCTCAATCTATTTATGTACCTTGCAATTTTCTCAACATCATTATCATCCACATGTCCAGATTTGATGTCCAATCTATAGAATTCCTCAGTATACTCTTTTATAGTCATGTCTTATTGTTTTAATTTTGCATCTTTCTCAACAAGATAACTTGGTAATCAATAGGAAGGAATTTGTTCTTTACCAAGGAATTTGTTCTTTATCTTGCTCACCATTTTCAACCAAGTCTTGATCTTTTCATTTCCTCTCCTTTGTCTATCCATTTGCAAATGCTCCCACCATAGTGAAGCATGATCTTTCAACCCAGTAACTGCAATCTTCACCTTTCTATTATCAAGAGTGTTTTCATACTCAAAGAACTTCTCCATATTAGAGATCCAATCTAACACAACATTGGTGTCAAACTTTCCATTATACAGAACAACTTCTATAGTAGGCTTCGAATGTGCCCTAGACAATACTCTCAACAATATTTCCTCATCTTGATCTTCTTCTAGTTCTAGATTAGGGTTTGGTGCTACTACTTCATCATCACTCACATCCTCAAGATGCACTCCTCTCCTCTGAGCTATCTCCATAGCATCTAATCTAGCTATAATTTGTCCCAATTGATCCAATATAGCATTATCAACATTTCCTCTACCACAAACCATCTTTACAAATTAGGTTCCTACAAGATCATAACCCTCTACAAGTTATAGGTCAAATCTACAGATCTACAACCCTACAACCAAATCTAAATCAAGGTTCTACATGATCCAATCTCCATAAGGAGAAACCTCAAGCTCTAATATCACCTAATGCAAGGAGGGCATGGAAATAACTAGGGCCAATGGCACACCCAACAAACCAAACCAACCTTGTAGAGTTAACACAATGGAAGTAAACACACACAGAGAACAACACCACAAAGAGGAAACAAGATACTTTTATTGATTCAACAAATGATCAGCATATATGCCTAGCTGTAAGACCTTTTGGGTTACGACTAGATACAAATATACATTCAAGATCAAAGATCTAGCTTCAAATTTGCAACTCCAGACACATGCAAAAAACTTTCTAAACTTTCATGTTCTGCTCTTAACTCGCTCTAATCTTCCTAACTCTAAGCCTAAATACTCTATTTATACTTGCCAAAATGGCTTCCAAATCATTCTAGAACATTACAAAATAGCAAGGCTGACCCAATAATGGTCTAGAAAAATCCTAAGAAAATATTGCATCATAAATTGTTGTGACTAAAATCAATCCTACAAGTTAGCTCGCAGCAAAAATGTAGAAATCACATCCAAAATGCTGACACTCAGCATAAACAAGATGATGTAACACCCCAACCTTGCTTCCAAACCCCAAGCTCTCTCTCAGGGCTACCTTAGGTCATTCACTAGACCCACTAGGGCTTCTTCATACCCTATAATTACTAGGACCTTGCTCAAGAGATCCTAATCCTTCAGTTGGGGGTACACCAACAAAGTAACATCAAATTTCTTACTAGCCGGCTCCAGTCCGCTATTAACCCTCAAGTCCATCTATAGCTCCAAGGGTACCAGTTCTTCATCTAGGGTTTTTTTAGACTCCTTCTAACATCCATGACCCTAAACAATGCTGATTTCATAGGCGCATTCAATCTACTAGGGAAGATACACCAAATTGCTCCAAAAAGGCTACTAGGAATTAGCCCTCCTAAATAGCTGGAAACAAGATTTCTTGAAAAAATTATTAACAACCCTACAAAAAAATTATATTTTTGGATACCCTTTTTAGAGTACTTCAAGATTCTGTAATTTTCTAGCCTCCAAACTTTCCGTACAATGAAAGTACAATTTTAGGCCAAAAATGAGGATTTCAAGTGCTTTATCGCTGTTGTGATGGAAAACCACCTTAGACACCTTTCCAAGACCTCTCCTTTGGATTGGAGCAAGGTTAGACCTTCTCATTACTCGTTGTGCAGCCAGATTAAGGTATTTGTACACTCAATCCTCTCCATAACTCATTTTCCAACTGTGATTCCTAGCCAAGTTGCATTTGGCTTGCCTAGGGCATCACCTTAAAAATGCTTGCTGATGCTTTCAAGGGCCCTCCTTCTTGATACATAATGTACATGGATCCTAGTTCCAAATCCCAAAATACCAGAGGTTTCCAATGGTGGGAAGTGGCCCTAAGATCCCATTTTCTAAGTGCAGCCCTGTTCAGATCAGCAACTTGCCAAGAACAAAAAGATTTTTCTACACTAATGCAAACGAATTAAAATGATCAAACCAACACTACAAAAAGATTAAAAACAATATTTCAGAACTTTTCCAACACAAAAATTAGGCCATTCAATCCTCCTCTATTAAAAATGCCTTCAAATGCATAAAATTGGCAACAAAATACTTGCTCAATTCGTACAAAATGCAAAACCAACTTGTCCAACCCCCTAAACAGTTAGGACGTTCTAAACACACAAATGCCAAAAAGTTGCTTTTTGCAAGAAAATGTTGTCATGACAACATGACAACATTTCAGCAACTTTTGTTCTACATGGAGTTAGACCTCCAAATTTGGCACAAAAACAAAGTAGAAATATAATATGCATAAAATGACTTCAAATAAACTATTCAAAGCCATTGGAACCTTTCTAGACCATTTTAGCCTTTACCAGACCTAAGTCACCTAGTTGACAATAGTCGGCAACTTCTAGCAACTTGGTCACTTTGGATCTTGCCAAGTCTCCTAAACACACCTAAGGACCACATAGAACCTATTATTAGAATAGTGATGTGGCTAGCATCACTACAAGCCAAAAATAAAGAAATACCTAGGTTTCACACTTAGCCTACCTAGGTGCTCCTGCACCACAAGATAACTTGACACATGAAGAGTCACTCGACATACACTAGGTAACTTGGCACATGAAGAGCATCTCGACACACACTGCATAGATGGGATAATACATGAACCCAAGTTTTAACATGACATGGGATAACCTCAAATTATCTTAAAGTACAAAATTATTGGCACTCATCAATTACTACAACTTGGCAATGACTATAACTTGACAAAAATTGGCAAAAAGGGCAAAAATGAGTAGGATAACACATCAGCCCAAGATGCTCATGCATCAATTCAAATCTTCATTGAATTTTTGGACATCTTATAATATAGGAATATAATCTCCCTCTTTGTTGCCATAATTTCATTATGATTCTTATCTATGCAATTTTAGAAATTTTTTATCATTTTGTGTCATTTAAATCTCCCCCTCTATATTATATGATTCTCTCCCTCCTATTAGAATTAAACCACAGACAAAAATAACAATAACATGCAAATATAACCAATAACAAAAAATAATAGATCACACAAAAAAGAACACAAGGCACCAAGATTTAACGTGGTTCACCTAATCCCTAGGCTATGTCCACCAAATAGAAAGTCTGATATTATTATGATCCAATGATTACAACCTAATTATAATCCATAATACCTTATAGCTCAATACTGCCGCAAGAACCAATTTTCACATCACAACACTCAAATAATCCCTAATCCTAAGCCCTTTTATACAAGTATTTTTATTCCACTTTAGGGTTACAACATGTCAACCATACGTCGTCCATACATCAACCACAATGTTGGCCATAGCCCAAATTTTTTTTTTTGGGTGATACTTCGAACCTCAAAGAATTTATGAAGTATGTACAATACTTTCCTAATAAATCACCACAAACTAACACCTCCAAGGTTTATCTCTCCCTCTTTGGGTACTCTTTCCCTCTTTGATTATTCCTTCTTTGGTTTGGTAATTCTCTCCCTCTTTGACAACAATTCCAAAAACACTAGCTCCTCTTGGCCTCATCTACTTTATACATCTTGATCATGTAGATATTTGCATGTCTAATTGATTTATGTCATCTATCTATGACTGATCTATTATGTTGATTATCTTCTTACTAAACTTCACTACCTTAGGCATCTCCTCAAGTAGAACTACTTGCATCAATGTGTATGATATTTTGATTAGCACATTTGATGCAATGCACCTTTTCTCCTTAAGCTGCTTTACTTAGGGAAATCACCCCTAATTTTCCTCTAAGATATTGATGAGAATATTTAGGTAAGGCTTTAGTGAATATATCTAAAATTTGTTCTTTAGTGTGTGTATATTCTAACTTCACTTCTTTGTCTTGAACTAGTTCCCTTAAGTAATGATACTTGAGAGCAATGTGCTTTTTTTTGTATGCATCACTAGATTCTTAGATATGTTGATAACACATGTGTTATCACAATAGAAAACCACTGGATCTATAATTTCTTCTTTCATTCCTTTCAACAATTGTTTGATCCACATAATATTTGAACAATTGAGTGAAGCTTCCACATACTCTGCTTCTGTTGTTGATTGGGAAATATAATTCTCTTTCTTTCTTTTCCATGCCACCAATCTCTTTCCTAAAAAGATTGCATCTCCACTAATTATTTTTATGTCATCAATATTTCCTGCCCAATTAGAGTCAATGAATACCTTTAGTTCAAATCCATCACTTTTCTTGTAATACAATCCATAGTCTTCTATACCTTTCAAATATCTCAATATTCTTTTCACTTTCATAATGTGATTCTCTTTAGGATTTTCTAAAAATATAGCAACTATCCCAATAGCTAATGTAATATTAGGTCTCTGATGACCAACATATTACAATTTTCTAATCATTTATTTGTATAAGGTCTGGTGCACATCAATAGTTTCATCATTTTTAGATAATTTATGTCCTATAGATATAGGTGTATTTACTAGTCTTGATTCTTCCATTTGAAAGGTTTTTAGTATCTCCTTAATATATTTGGACTGAGTAATGAAAATACTAGATATCATTTGACATATTCTCAAACCAACAAAGAATTTGGTTTCACCAAACTTAGATATCTCAAATTCCTTTTTCATTTCATTAGAAAATGATTTGCATAATGCTTCTTTTCCTTCAAATATAATGTCATCAAAATTTTTTTTAGATAACCATACTTTATCATTCTTACTAGTCTTCAAATATAGGTTATTGTTATCATTTTTCCTCTCAAAACCAATCTTAACCAAATAATTGTGTAGTCTTTCATACCATGCTCTTGGGGCTTGTTTCAATCCATAAAGAGATTTGTTCAGTTTACATACCATATTCTTTTTGTCTAGATAAAAAAATTCTTCAGGTTGTTCTATGTACACTTCTTCCTCAAGTATACCATTTAAAAATGTAGATTTGGCATCCATATGATATACCTTGAATTTCTTGTAGGATGAGTGTGCAACTAGAGTTTTGACTCCTAGTCTTGTAATAGGAGAAACAATTTCTCCATAGTCAACTCCTTCTTCTTGAGCATATCCTTTGCATGACAATCTTGCCTTATTCCTTGTAACTTTTCCATTTTCATTTAGCTTATTCCTGAAAACCCATTTTGTCATAATTACATTTTTATCCTTTGGTCTTGGTACTAGGGTCCAAGTATTATTCTTCTCAATTTGTTTAATTTCTTCATTAATTGCCTGGATCCAATCTTCATTGTCTAGAGCATCCTTCATTGCTTTTGGCTCAAAATCACAAAGTACACATCTATCATCTCTAAGTTTCTTTCTTTTTATAACACCAAATTCTTCATCCACAATGATTTGTTCAGGTTTATGTTGTCTTCTTACATACTTGGCTAGCACAGGTGGTTTTCTTCTTTGTTCTTCAGCAAGTTAATCTTGAAAACTAATCTCAAGCTCATTATTTATTTCTTGTTCATGTTCTAGTATAGGTTCTGGATGCTTGAAATTGTCTATCTAATGGTTAACATTACCTTTCTGTGACTTGACATCTTAGCCTATTACTTGGCATCCACTATATGCTTCTCAACAACTTGTTGTTGCACTACATCATTTCTTGTCTATTGGGAAATTGCAGTTTGGTTTTCTTGTTCAATAGGAGTGTTGGGAGAACCATCATCCACATATATAAATGCATTATAATATTTATTTTCTTACATTCAATATCATTTCTTTCTACAAATTCATCAACTTTCACATTTTCACTTTCCGCAACTTTGTTAGTGTTAGAGTTTAAACACTTGTAAAGTTTACACTTAGTGGAATATTCTAAGAATATGCCTTTATCACTCTTTGCATCAAGTTTCCCATTCCTATTATCTTTGAATATATAACACTTTCTTCCAAATATTTTGAAATATTTCACATTAGTAGTATATCCATACCATAGTTCAAAAGGTGTGGCATTTGTGCCTTTCTTGACTTGTACTTTGATAAGGTTATAGACATTCGTACTTAAATCTTCTCTCCAATACTTCTGTGATACATTATTTTCCATCATTGATGTTCTTTCACATTCCATAATTGATATATTTATCCTTTTAGCTATCCCACTCTAAGGAGGGGTCCTTGGCATTGAAATTTGTCTTTTAATTCCTTTGTTATTGTAAAATGTATTGAACTCATTGAAAATGAATTCACCACCTTTGTCAAATCTCAAATACTTTAGACTCTTCCTTGTTTTTTTTTCAAATCTAGCCAAATACCACTTAAATAACTAAAAGGCACCAGATTTAGCTTTAATAAACATCACAATCATCATCCTAGAATAGTCATTAACAAATAGAATGAAATACTTATCTCCATAATAGATTTGAACTATTGGAATTCTTTAAAATAATTGAGAGGTAGGGTGAATCAGTTATCAAAGGTCCAAATGTACAAATAAAATATTTCACAACTTAGTGAACCCATATCCATAAAACCTTATTATGCATGCATCCATTAGATCATACACCACACACACTTTGTAGGTTACTGTCCTAGGTCAAAACAACTTTGCAAAAATGTAAACATGAAACATAATAGATTCAATAACACACTTGACACATTGATTTTACATGTAAACAAAATTTGAGAAAAACCACCAGTAACATGCTACTAATTCTCACTCTTTTGAAGTGATACAGTGTGAAAGGCCAACCTTGTTAATGGTTACAATACACATTGCTAAATGCAACCTGAATAGAGGATTTCAATCACCTTGTTAGGAGTGAACCTTGTTAGAGGACTTTAGACCATTCACTTGGAATGTCACCTTGTTAAAGGATTTACAAATGACTATTAAGTCAACCTTAATCCAAAGGATTTACCCTAGACTGATACAATAATTAAAAAGTAATAGTGAGGCTTGATCTAATAAAAAATTAGAACTCACTTATAGATTATAGATCTGCATTTTAGTCCTCCATTTTTCTTTTCTTTCACACACTTCAGCTCTGATAGCTTGCTCTCCCTTCAAGAATTCATATTTTAAGGCTTCTTGCTTTTCTTTCCAATAAAACTCTCTTCTGTTTGACCACTGAATGAAGCAATACCTAGACTCCTTGTCTTCCTTAAGTTTTTGCACATGACCAACCTTGCTTCTGATAGTCATCTCTATAAATAGAGAATTAAGATTTTTTTCCATTTAACCTCAATTGTCCATTTTAGGGTTAGGTAGGATTAGGTAGGATACAATAAACCTACCCAATTTTCCATTTGGTTCCTCTAATTTTTTTTTCTACAATCTTCCTTGAATTTGCCTCAAAATGGTGTACCTTGAATTCTATTCCACCAACTCATCATAATTATCTTCTGCATGCTTCACAAAATTCAAGAAAATAAAATAGTCAACTCAGATCCATCAAATATTTTTAATTTTTTTTCTAATCAACAAACAATCAACTCTTCCTTATGACTCCTTTCATTTGTCATCTTGCAGGGCTTCTCCTTCTAAGTTTGGTGATCACTCCCTCTTTTTGATATTCAAGTATCTGTCTCACTATTTACTCTGTTCTTATATCTCCCTCAGTATTTTCTTCCTCTTACTAGGTGGATGTATTTTGTTTAGTCATTTTTCCATCAATAGGTTATTTCTCCCTTTAGTAAACATCAGGTACACTATCTCCTTTTGAGTAGATATGTCTTTCTTAGTATCACTTTGTTTGGTATTCTTGATTTCTCCCTCTTTGACAACAATGCCAAAGATTTTTCATCTTAACATGTAGATGTTAAATATTTTAGTTTCTCCCACTATCGCCTAACTTTTGATTAATCTTCTATTCCAACTCTTTGATTAGTTTAGGTAGCTGCTAAAGTAAGATCTACTACATCAATGTGTAACATATATAATTCATCTATATTAATGTAAGAAACTTTTCATTCTTCTCAAGAAGCTTTACATAGTGTTATCACCCCTACTTTACCTCTTAGATACTCATGAGAATCCTTAGGTAAAGCTTTTGTGAAGATATCACCTATCTACTCTTTTGTATTTACATATTCAATCTTCACCTCTTTGTCTTAGACTAACTGTCTCAAGTAATGATACTTGATTGCAATGTGCTTAGTCTTTGTGTGCATTATAGGGTTGTTTGATACATTGATAACACTTGTATTACCACAATAAAGTATCACAGGTTCAGTGATTTCCTCTTTTATTCCTTTGAGTAGCTATTTGATCCATACAATGTTTGTACAATTTACTGCAACAACCACATATTCAGCTTCAACAATAGATTGAGATATGCAATTTTGATTCTTTCTGGTCCAAGTGACCAACTTCTATCCTAAGAAAAATGCTCTTCCATTGGTGCTCTTTTTGTCATCAATATTTCTATCCCAATCAACATTAGTGTAGGTCCTCAACTCAAATTTTTCATTTTTCTTGTAGTATAGACCATACTCTTATGTTCCTTTCACTTATCTCATAATTATCTTAACAACCATCAAATGATTCTCCTTAGTATTAGCAGAGAATCTTGCAACTATCCCAATAGATAATGCAATGTCAAGTTTTCTATGCACTACATATTGCAATTTTTCAACCATAGACATGTACAATGTTTGATTTACATTGACTGAATCATCATTCTTTGACAACTTGTGTCCTATCACCATAGGTATGCTAACTGGTTTGGAATCTTCCAACCCAAATGTTTTCAATATTTCCTTCACATACTTAGACTGAGTGATGTATGTACCATATTGCATTTGATATACTTACAAACCAACAAAGAACTTGAACTCTCCAAATATAGACATCTCAAATTATTTATTCATTTAATTTTCAAATGCCTTACATAATCCATCTTGACCTCCAAATATGATATCATTAACAAAAAATTTGGATAGTAAAATACCTTTGCCTTTTTCTGTCTTTAAATATAGATTGTTGTTATCATTACTACTTTCAAATCCAATCTTCACAAGATAGTTGTGAAGCCTCTCATACCATGCTCTTGGGGCTTGCTTTAAACCATATAAAGCTTTGTCTAGTCTACATACCATATTCTTATTGTTAGCATCAATAAACCCTTCTGGTTGTTCTATGTAAACCTCTTCTTCTAATATACCAGTAAAAAATGATGACTTCACATCTATTTGATAAACTTTGAAACCTTTGTATGGAGAGTGAGTAAGAAAAGTTCTTACTCCTTCCACTTTTGCAACTAGGGAAAAAGTCTCTCCATAGTCTATCCCTTCTGTTGGCACTCAAAATTGAGCCTCGATTTTGAGCGCCACTGAGAAAGTTAAGCCTTATAAATGCTTTTAAATGAGATGTATCTGGCTATACCTTTGAGCCCTGTAAGGTGTTCAATGTTTCTAAAACTTTCCATTTAGTGTGTTTGAGTGTTCTATGAAGTTAAATTGAGATTCCAAGCCATTTTGTGAAGCCTTGTTTTGAGCACTTGTAAAATCTGCATTTTACCCCTAGTGTTAAACAATGATAGGAGGCTATGTTTGCACCTGAATATCTTGCACCCAGAATTTTGTCATGACCTACCACTTTAGGAGTACCTAAAATCCATACCTAAGAACCTGTCTTTTAGATCTCGAGTCATTTCGAATATATTTGACTAAGTTTTGAATCCCTCAAAGTTGGTCAGTTATTGCTTTCATGCATTTGCACTTTGCACATAATTCTAGGAAGCCCTATTTAAGGGGCTATAGTTTTGACCCAGTTGATCCATATGTTTAAATTCCTATTGTGTTGTATTGTAGATGTCAGAAAATTGTTATGTTTCAAGTTTCATCTCATGACAAATCTGTTTGATTAGTTTCCAAACACGATTCCAAATGGAATTTCTATCTTTTTACTGGTGTCAGCAAGTATGGATTGATTGGAACCCCTGTTCGTGATGTTATATCATCTGATCTATGATTGTCTTGATCAAATGGATTATACCCCTATGTTGTCCTCTAAAAATACTCCAAGTGTGTCAGTTTTTAGGTCATGATGAATCCATATGCACACTTTGCCAAGTCCTTTTCATTTGCAAAAATTGTTATCTTGTCAATGTTTCCAGTCAGCAAATCCAAGTAGCCTACTTTGACCACTCACCATTTGCACCCAATTATTCATCATGAGCCCAAATTGCAGATCCATAATGTCCTCATGAAAGAGAACCAACACCCCAATTTTCGTGCCCTTAGGTGTCAGTTTACCCAATTTTCAAAGCCAAATCCAAACCCAATTTATTGCTTTCTAACATGTTTACTTGCAGGTAATTCTGAGGTCACTTTAACGGTCAATATCTTTTGACCCTAATTTCATCATGAGACAAGATTTGGCAAGATGTAGGTGAGTGGAACAGGAATTCAATGTGCCGGTTTTTAGGGCTTGATAAGATGTTGTGGTTAGTTTTTAAGGCCAGTCAACGGACCTCCTGGCACAAATTTGACATGTTGGCAAAAAGTGATAAAATGAGTTTTATTTGATGGTTTAGTGATCGAACTTGATTCTAGTCAGTTCAAGATGTTTAGTTGATCAATTTGAGGATTCAGTTGTCCAAGAACAAATTTTTTTTTAGCCGGACCCACTTTGGGGCCCAGCTAAACTCAACAGAATTATGACAAGGGATGTAACTGAAGTCAATGAGGCATTAGGGATGTGACAAAAATTACATGCCATACATTGTTGAGTGGATTTTCTAGACTAGGAGAACTAAGAAAAGCACTTGAGCTTTTTTGAAAGTGGAGAAGCAAAAGGAAATCAAATAAAGCTCCCGCATGAAGCTAGTCTACATGAACAGTAGAGAAATAATGAAGGAAGCCCATGTAACATCAAATAACTTCCCCATGCACATTTTGAAGTCACAATCATTCATAGGGAGGTGCTACACTATGTCAAAGAAATTAGAGCACATAATTGCTATGAAAGCGCATGTCAGCAGTATAAAAAGAAGAAATCCTATTAATAAGGTAAAGCCTCATGCGAAAGAGAACCAACTCACACATAAAATGAAAAGCATGAGCCAACACATGTAAAGGGGGAGGAAGTAGCTTAGTAAAAGTTTCAAATAAAGCCACCCAGCATCAAAGGTCTACGCTAGACAAAGGCCCCAATCGCTAATCAACAGTCAATGCAAAAAAAGGATCATGCCAATTAAAAAAGGGTAGCAACAACATTAAATACCAAGAGCAGTTGATCACAAGTTTAGAGCCCAACCAGCTAAACAAAAAAAAAGCTACATGCCAATAAATAGTTAAAGAGCCATCCATACTTAGGAAGCGGCATGGTCAAAAGCAGTAAAATGTCAAGCCACAACCTAATAGAGTAGTAGCATGGGAGAAGTTCCAAAGACTCTTATGCCAATGAAATGGAAGTCCCCACGCATGAAAAGGTGAAGAACACACAGTCAATTAAAAAAAATTGATCTCATAGCAAAGTAAGTTCAAATGAATAAAGCAGCCGACATCATAGAGCAATGAAGGATATTCATAACGAATTATCCCACATTGCCCATGGGAGAGTAGTTTTATTTGTTAAAATACAAGTCTACACAAAGTGTAAGCATCTCAAAGCCATTGGCTTTTGAAGCTCAAGCAGACCTAAAGGGGCATATGGGTCAAAGGTTAATTATATTTTGATTTTCCAAATTGCTAATGGTTAAGGATATGTTTGAAGATTAGTTGGAAAAGCCTTACGGGGTTACACTCATGCGTATGATCGAAGGTAAAAAATGGAAGGATTCTCGATGATATGCTCATGAGGCGTATGAGCATGAATGAAAATTTGCAACTCTTCGGTGCTACGTTTGAGGCTGTAAGAATGTAAAGGGAAATTTTTATTGGATGGTCACAAATGAAAATTTGAAAGGGCCAGTCTTACGCTGAGGTTGTAAAGACATAAAAGGATGGCCAGGCGTAAGAACATAAAAATAATTTTCCAGAGCTTTCGGTCTAACATTTCAAAGATAGTGTGTAGGCAAAAATGGAGATAAGAAAGGGTCTCGGGGCTACAGGATAAGGGAAATTGATTTAAAGGATTAAATTAATTGATTAATATTAAAAAATTAATTAATTAATTTTTCAAATGTCACAACAAATAGGGACTTGCCATGTGGTGTCGCAGGATTGGAGGAATAAGGAGAAAATCAAATTCAAAATGAAAATTCAGAAGATGCTTGAAACACACAAATGAAAAATTCAAATATTTTGAATTTTTATATGGTTTTGACTATATGATTTTTAAAATTTTTGAATTTTAAAGCTCTAGCACAGTCCAAGGCCTATTTTTCAAATTGCTACAAGGGGGGCATTTTTTGTCCAAACTAGGCAGTGTAGTATACTGTTGGAACTAGGAAGAAGTAAACTTTCCAGTTTTGAGGTCAGATTTTGCACAACAATTCACCGATTCAGTTTGTAAGCAGGTTTTAATTTTTAAAGCATTCTCAGTGGAATAAGCAAAATTCATGGTGGAGGATCAGAATTAGTTAGAGAATAAACATGGATTGTTTTTTGAAGCATAAAATGTATTGGAAGTGCTTTCATCCCTTTTAGAAGTCATTTTAAAACTGATTCTCATTTTTACCATGGGTAAAGATTAGGCATGAAATCAGTTACTTGTTAAATTAGATATTTGAGATATTTTGTGCTGTTGAGAGCTGAATGATGAATATTTGATTCACCAGTTGAGGGGAGAGATTAGAGAGATGTTTTAACCTATTGAGAAGGTTTTCTAAGTGGACAGATGTCATGTTCAAATCAGATCTGGGAATTCTCTTTTCATATATCTTTCTTTTCTTTCTCTATTGTAGGTTGTTGGCAGTTTTCTATGGGTAATACCAACAGGGTTCCAATTTTTGTCACTGAGAAACCAGTTGGTTCCAGTTCATTGGAGAAAATTTTCTCATTATTGTGATCCCATATTTTGGATCTAGTTCTTGATGCAGTCCCAATACTGAGACACCGTTTCTTTAAGCATTTACTCTCTTATAAATAGCATTAAGAAGGTTAATACAGATAGTTCATATCTATTAGGTTGTTTCATGTTTTTAATTTCATGCATATGGCTATATAATTTCAAGCAAATAATACAAAGAGTAGCAGATGGTTGAGTTTCAATTGAATCCTGTCTCCCTTTATCAGCTAACTTTCAATGTTTTACAATCTTTGACATAGAGCTTAGGTTGCAGTTGCAGTCCCTTAAGGTTGTATGCTATTTCATTGTTGCTTATAACCTAAGAGGTTATGTAAATGCTTTAGGGAATCAACAGGGTTGCAAGTTTACTGATGGGGATATCATGTAAGAATGGGATTTAAATTGAGCATTGATGTCTATTTACAAGTTAAATAGATAGATCAGATATCTGAAGATACACATATGTATGTTTGTGATTCATGAATTTTCCCAATGGTTAAGTCACTGATCAGTTATAGGATTATTAGGTCTTATTGCTACATATATGAGGGTTTGCTGAATTCAACATTATTAATCAAACATGTTTTACCCTTTCATGTTGAAGGACCTAAATGTAATATCTTCACTCAGGTTCTGAGATTCATAGATCTACATTTAGCTATTGTAGATTACTGTTATTTCATGAGTTATTAGGAGATATAAGGGTTTTCATCTGCTTAATAGATTCAGGGATATGTTTTTGCACTGGTATGGTATCAATTGAATCGAAGGTCTACCCACCTAGGTTTAGCAAAGCCTGAAGTAGAAGAAGGGTCATGCCTTATAGTTGGCCCGATGTTTGAAATGACATGTTGAAAATGGGAGTTAGCTGCCCCTAGATGTGTCATATTCTCATTGGGATAATTGAAAACCCTCCAGCATTTTCAAACACCAACACCTTCTTCTTATGCATACCCCTTACAAAATAATCTTGCCTTATTGCTTGTGACTTCACTAGTTTCATCTAACTTATTTATGTACACCCACTTGGTTCCTATCATATTCTTGTCCTTTGGTTTGGGAACTAGAGTCCATGTCTTGTTCTTCTTAATCTGATCAATCTCTTCTTTCATGGCTTTACTCCAGTCCTTATTTTCTAAGGCATCTTTCACTATCTTAGGTTCATGTATTCTTAAAAAATATGTATCACTTCTCATCCTATTCCTTTCCATTGGCCTAACATCTTTATCTCTGATAATTTGTGTAGTAGGATGATGTCTTTTGACATAATTTGACAATATTGGTTCTACTCTATTTTTCCCAATAGACATTGTTTACACATAGCATTGTTAGGATTCTTTAGTTTAGGCAACCCTCTTACTTTCTTCATTTTACAAATGTTTACTAAATTGTCAAAATTCATATGACATAACCTTTTGTACCATAACCAAACATCTTCTTGTTGTGTAAACAAACATGTCTCATTAGATAAATCTAGATAGAAAAAATTGCCTCTTTTCTGATCACCACTTCTAGTCAGTGTATCATCAACATCATATATCTTGGCCTTTCTATTATGGAATTCAACTCTATATCCTAATTTGTTCAGCTGTGAAACACTCAATAGATTATAGTTAAGTCCTTCAACCTAGTAAACATTATCACACTTGATTTTTTTAGTTAGTTGAATTATACCTTTACCTTTTACAATACATGGAATATCATTACCAAATTTAACACATCCACCTTTGTATGGTCACATGTCTTCAAATTTGTTTTTATCACTAGTCATATGATTAGAGAAACCACTCCCAATTATCCATCTATCACTTTTGTTCACATATGATATTAATGCAATTTTCTCATCTCTATTAGAGTCTTCTTTCATAGCAACATAAAAAACTTTATCATTATTACTTTTAGATTCAATTTCAGTTTCTTCTTCAGCAATATAACATTATTTCTTACCTTTTTCATCCTTGTTCTTGTTGTATTCTTAGTTATCTCTTCTTCCTTTGTAATTTCTTTCCTTTCTCTCATCTTTATCTTCTCTATTAGGACATCTAGAAGCAACATGACCAACCTTGTTTCATGAAGAAAAGAAGGTAATTTACCTTTGTATTTACCTCTACCTCTTATGAATATTTTTGCAATAAGTGCTTCAAGTTCATTAAGCTCATCATAAAAACTATCACTATCAATCTTCACATGTTTACCTTTCCTTTTGCTAAGAACCAATTGTGACTTAAAAGCATATTCAATAGTAGGAGGTGTGTAGTTATCAAAATTAGACATGTCAAAAGCAATAAGTCTACCAATTACACCTTCCAAAGTCAAAGTGTTACTTGGACTACTTCTCAACTCTTAAATTGCAGAAACTCTAATGGCATATATTCGAAGTAGATGCCTCAATACCTTTCTTATCACTATTTTATCTTCAAATTTTCCATTTACACCTTGAAAAGCATGGACAACTTCCTTGTTTCTTGTGAAATATTGTACTATGTTCTCACTTTCTATCATTCTCATGTCATCAAATTTACCTCTCAGGCTTTCTAATTTGACTCTCAATACATTATCATCTCCTCCATATATGATCTCCAGTTTATCCCACATCTATTTTGCATTGTCATAGTCCTTTACATCATCAAACTCAAGATAACTTAGTGCTGAGACAATTTCCAACATTGCATGATTGTGCTCTTGCTTTTATTTCAGTTGTATTTAGTTAGAGGAATAGTTTCTATCTTCACATATTTATTGCCCACAAAGTTTATAACAACATCACTAATACTAGATATATGTAGCCTTGTCAATGTTTTCTAAGAAGGAAAGATCTCCTTGTTCTACTTTGGTAATTTTTTTTTTTGAGTCATGATCTTTAGTTTTAATATTAGAAATAGATAATACTAAGGGGCGGGGGTTGAATATTCTACAAACTCTTTCCCACAACTAAATATTGTTAATTAATTTATAACTTACATATGAAAGTAAATCAACAATGCTGAATAGTAAATATAACCATGCATATAGAGAAATCATAACACCATTATTTCTTAACTAGGGAAACCTTGGCCAAGGGAAAACCTTGGTGGGGATGATACCCACTAGATGATTCACTAAAAAATAAGATCCTATTAAAGATATTGATCCTGTTAGGAGTCTATGAAGTACATATAGTGTCTTGAGTCCTTGTTAGAGGACTAGGCCTTGTTATAAGCCTCAAACCTATTAAGAGTTGCTTCAACCCTATTAGTAGTTGGTAGAGCAAATACAATGTATGCAAGAAGAGTCCACTATCCTAACATGCAATTATACAATTAAGTTCTTCACAAGAATAGATATACATACAATACTTTTTGTATATTGTATTTTTTACTTTCTCTGATCATACATTAGATGTATTTTTCATATCATTGACTTCACATCAATCACAAAAATCACATTATATATGTCACATAGTTCATCACATATCACACACTTATCTTTGCAAGATAAAATCTTTACTTATACCTCATACATTCATAATCCACTGCTTAGTTGGCCTTCATGATTTCAGATGCTTGGTATAATATAAAATAAGTTATAGAATAATATCTACATAGTCACCTCATCATGGCTTAGTAATTATGTCATAACCATAATAATTCCAAAAGTCATACAATCCAATTCTTTGCTATGCTCTATCCTGCTCTATTAAATACTCATATTGGTATTTGAATCATATCTCACATCATATTATTTGTACATACCTGTGCACTGGCACACATCATCATGAAAATTTCATAGAGCTTTACTTAACTACACATAAGCTAACTCTCAATGAGTCATTCATACACATCACATCTTGTCTTTCTGTTGCTACAAACTATCTAACACTTAGACAAGTTTCTATCTCTAAATGCATAAATGAAATGTTGAATACATAGTGCCATAATGACAACACTCAAGACATCTTTCTAACCATATTGCCAACAAAATCCCCCTTTTTAATTGATGGAAACATTTGGGAAAATTGACGAAGTCCCAAAGTGATGTCATACATAGTAAAAAAAAAAAGTAACTATACAAAATTGCCTTCAAAACATAACAATTTTATTCATGTTTTGATAGATCATTACATTCCTTATATATCCTTTACATTGGTACATAATTACATAAGTGTACTCCCCCTTACATAAAAAATACATACAATTTACCTTTTACATAATACTTCCCCTTTGACATCAATGGTGAAGGTGTCAAAAACAAAACTGTATCAACAAAAACAGGGTGTCCTACTACTAATCAACTTAATATTCTGGAAAAGCAATTTGCATATACAAGTTTTAGTATTTCCACTTCCTTCTTCTAGTTCTCCTTCATTGTATCTATAATACTAATTAGTGTACATAGTGCATAAGATGCCACTTTGATTGTGCTCAAGTCATTATAGGCAAATTTGTCATAAGAAGTCTTTATTGCAAGACATTCCTCCAATTGCCTCTACAAAATACTTATCTCTGCTGATAAAATTTCTCTAAGACTAGAGAATCTATTTTTTGCCTTCTCCTTATCAATTTCCAAGCCTCTAATCATATCATTTATATTCTCAACCCCTGCTCCATAGTCCTCAATACTGGTCTTTGGGAATTGTAACTTAGCATTGAGTGTTTCAAGTTCACTCAACTTACCCTTTATTTGGCTCTCAAAATTAGTCAAGTACTTATATGACAATTTGCACTATCCATACAACCATTTTCCTTTTGCAATGTGCTTTCTCAGTTCCTTGATGCTTCCATAAAGCACCTTTAGATCATTCCTTGCATTGGTGCATACTGTATTAAATAGTGTTGCATCATGTTTAGCTTGTGCTTGCATTGAAGCTACTTCTACTAGAGTTGTGAAATATTCATCAAAGATCTTCACCAAATCCTTGGCCTTTGATTGCAAGTCTTGATTTTATACAGTTTTAGTAACTATCTTTTGCATCTTATCCAAGACTTCAATTAATGTATTCTCCAAAGAATTTTCTAATTTTCTCTTCTCAAACAACTTACTCAGTGAACTCATTAGTACTTTATTATCTTCATCATCTAATACTATTGCTAATGGGCTAGCTACTGGTACTACAATAGATATAATTATTGGGACTACATAACATATGTCAGCCTCATACTAAAACACTACCTTCCTAATTTCTAAATCCACATGATTTATATTGGGCAAGAATGATGATTCTTGCATTACAATCTTCCACTTATTCTTAAGTTCAACATCTTCCTTTTTCTTCTCCTCTTCTTCTTTCTTTTTCTTTTCTTCCTTTATTCTCTTTTCTTCCACTAACCTTTTTGTTTCTTTCTTCTTCTCTTCTTCTTCTTTCTTCTTCTCCTCTTCTCCATCATCATCTAAGCTGGAGTAAGTTGTTATATTTCCAACAATAGTTTGGCCATAGGCTGCAAATGAGTTTTCTTTGTGTCTATAGTTATGTGCATACTATCCAGTTTCATGGATTCATTACCCATAACAATATAAAATGGTGAGAGTGCTTGTTGTTGCTATTCAACTTCTCCATCATTATTGGAAGGTGTACTAACTTTTACATACATTGGGCTATCAGGTTTTGACTATGCACTCACTTCTAGCATCGAGGTCATGAATTTTACAATTGCATCCTCTATTTCTTTTCTAACATCTTCATAATTGCCTCCCATCATTAGAATTTCTCTTTGCTTGTTCTTTGGCAAGGGCTCAATACAAAATTCTATATGAGTCCTCCTTAAAGTCAACTTCATAGAGTTTATTTATCATAGTAACCCTCAAATTTAGATCTTGTTCTAATACTCTCTTCTTACTATTTATTAACATATTATATAGGTAATCAAGTATCTTATTTTGAATGTTCTCAAACTTATTATTCCTCAAAATCATATTCTTTACAATGGCATTTTCTAACTGTCTTCTATCCATATTACTATATAGATTATAATACTTATTCAATTGAACAAAATTATCATCATTTATTAGCTACATGTTAAGGTTCTCTACCTTTAGTCTCCATGTTCTTTCTCCAACTACAGTTCTGCCTTCCTACACATCTTGCACCACTGATCTATCTCTAGCTTATCCTTAGAACTCTTGGATTCACTTACTTGCATCATCTTTCTCCTCTTGCCTAATCCTTTGGTGGTCTACTTGACCCTTTTCATATTTGATGGTACAAGTTCTTGCTTCACCTTCACCAATCTCTCTAATTTTCTCTATGCAATAGGTGCTTCCACCTCTTGCTAATTTCTTTTTTGCTCGCTTCTTATCCTTATAGGTTGCACTTCCATTATTGCTACATAAGGTGCAATAGGGACCTATTCACAAGGTTGTGATACTATCACATTGAAAGGCCTACAACAACAATAGGAGTTGTGGCAATCACTTTAGTCTCTCCACTAGCTTTCATTAATAGTGCTATGCCTTTTACCTCATTAAATCTTCTCTTGTCATTCTTGATTCCTTAAGGATTGAATCAATAACTTTCTCTACTTTATTCTTTCTCTCCTTGTTGTGTAGTTCTAACTAAACTACTCTCATTTTCTCCTCATATGTTTCCCATCTAGGGCACTCTATGTCCTTCTTTGACTAGAGTACAATCTACACATACCCTTCTATGATCTTTGCACTCATCTCATATCCCATGGGTTCAATGAACTTAACCCTTGGTACCACAACTTTCATATAGGTGTTATCAATTTCCACCATGAAGCATATGTCATTCTTGAAGGATTTGATCAATACAAATCCACAAAGCCCTCGAACACCTACATATAAAAAACCTATCACAGAAGAAAAAGACAAGAGGAGTCAAGGGTTTTGCTCTAAAAATTATGCAAATATATTCTCAAAAATGAAAGAGATAAAATAAATTACAAAAGATTAATCCTTATAAAAGGATATCAAAATCCAAAAGGGTAACCTAAAAAGTTACAAAGGGTGACCTAAAAGGGAAAATCTATTTAATATTTACTAATTAATTATTAAATAGAAGTGAAAAAGGTACATAAAGTAAAATATTAAGAAGGGAATAAAGTTAATTTAATAAATGAAATGAAATTAACACTTTACCCTAACACCCCCTTAAAATGAGCAATAATGCAGCCACAAATAATGTAGAAAGAGCAAGGAAACTACAATGTAATGCTGAAAGCAAACTTGGGTCTTGGAAACAAGGCCTAATGAGGTACCCAGTTATAACTAAATCTCTATGAAACATAGAAATAAACAAAACCTAGTGGGAAAAATTCTACTCCAAAAAGAGATGGTAGTAAAAAGAATGAAGGACTCATCACTGAGATCCCCCAAGGACAACTTCCTTCACCTCAAGCATAGAACCCAATTAAAGATAACATGAGGATACAAAAGGTTTAGTGAAGATGTCTACAACCTGCTCAACAATAGGATTTTACTCCAAGGTCAAGGTGCCATCCTGAATGAGATGCCTGATGAAGTTCATGTAAATCTCGATGTGCTTGGTCTAGTGATACTCAATTGGGTTGTGTGAAATGTGTATAGCACTTTGATTGTCACACCACAGAAAGGTGGGACTATTGGGAGAAAATACAAACTTTATCATCAACTATCAAAGCCGCAAAACCTCTTGACTAGCCAATACAACTACCCTGTATTCTACCTCTATAGATGATAATGTGTGAGCATACTGCTTCTTCCAAGACCATGTGATAGGACCAAAACAAAGATAGAATAAAAAACTAGTAAACTTGTGATCATCAATATCACTAGTCCAATCTGAATCTATGAAACCAACAATGTGAGGGTCCTCTAATGTGTAGTGAATTCCATAATATTTTGTACCTCTAATATACCTCACGATACATTTGGATGCTTGCCAATGACTCTCATGAGGATCATGGGGGAATCAAGAAAAAAGTCCAACTATAAAGGGAATATCAGGATGTGTGTGTGTGTTAGGTATGATAAACTACCCGCAAGCTATTTGTATAGAGTGAAATCCACTATAGGAGTATAGAAAGTGGTAGATAAAACAATACCTAACTGAAAAGGTGTGGGAGCAGGCTTGCAATCAAGCATCTCAAATCTCTAAAGCATACCAAGAGCATACTTTTTTTGGGGTATGGATATCGCATCTAAAGACTAAACAACATATAGGCCCAAAAAATAGTGCAAAAGTCCAAGATTTATCATCTCAAACTTCTCTCTCAATGCTTCTTGAACAACTTGTATCATGGAGAATGAGCTTCCTATGATGATGAGGTCATCAATATAAAGCACAAATATCAATAAGTCAGCCGCATGATGCTAAATGTAAACTATAGGATCAGAATGACATCGAGTGAAATGTGAAGCAAGAAAGAAAGAATCCATCTTCTCATACCAAGCCCTAGGGGCTTGTTTGAGACCATATAAAGACCTTTGAAGCTGACATACTAATAAAGAGTCCTACACAAAACCATGAGGCTTCTCCATATAGATCTCCTCATGAAGGTCTCCATGTAGAAAAGCACTCTTCACATCCATCTGAAAAAATGTCCATCCCTATAAAGTTGCTAGAGAGAGTACAAGGAAAATAGAATTCATCTTGGCAATAGGAAAAAAGGTCTTAGAGTAATCAATATCCTTAACATGTAAAAAACCCTTTACAAAAATATTTTCCTTGTACCTATCAATATAACTATCTACAACATACTTGGTATGGTATACTCAACTACACCAAACCAACTTTCTTCCTTTCAGAAGAGGACAAAGATCCCATGTATGGTTCTTCATCAAAGAAGAGTACTCCTCATCCATAGGCCTATCCCACTCTAAGTGTCCCATTGCCTATGAAAAACTTTGAGGATCATCTAAAATGGCATGACTCAAAAGACCACTACCTACAGTCTAAATGAGTGCGCAAGCATTTGTAGGATCACCTTCCAAAGGTCTAGCTACATCAATAGTATTACAAGCCCACTTGGGCACTCGTTAAACATCTAGTGGATGTGGTGAAAGGGGATCAATATCAAGATCTTTCTTAGAGGATACATAATCATGTAGAGGAATAGAGGAAGTACTGGGTAGTGAGGAAGAAGCTAAAGATGGAGGATCTATTGGAGGATAATGCTCATGAAATTAAACATCTTGTTGAAACAAGACATCTTTGGAATCAAGATCAAATAACCTGTATGCCTTCACAACCTCATAGTAGCCAACAAAAATGAGTGGTTGGATCTTCTTCTCCATGGATTTTTAATGAGCATTTGGAATAAATGCCTAAGCCTCATTTCCAAAAATGTGGAAAGTAGAAACATTGGGCTTGACACAAGTCCAAGCGTCCTCAGGAGTCAAGTGTTGCAATGCTTTGTGAGGCATCTAATTCTAAATATAGTTGATACAATTGATAACCTCAGCCCAAAATGAAGAACTCATAGCACAAGACTATATCATACAATTGGCCATCTCCTGTAATGTCTTGTTCTTTCTCTCTACAACCCCATTTTTCTAAGGTGTATAGGGAATAGAGAACTAATGCTATAAACCATGCTTAGTGCAAAAATCTCTAAAAGAATGATTCACATATTCCCCCCCATTGTGAGTATGTATATGCCTGACTGAAAGACTAGACTTCTTCTCCATAAATGTCTTAAAGATTTGAAATGAATCAAAGACATTAGATTTATACTTAAAAATGTACACCCATGTGCATATAGAAAAGTCATCAATGAAGGTGAGTACATATTGAGCACCTAAAAAAGATGGAGTGGGAATTGACATAAGATCACTATGTATCAATTGTAATGGTGCCTTAGCACGTGTGGATCTACCTACTGGAAAAGGATCTCTATAATGTTTGCCAAGTGCACAACTTGACACATACCATTAGTACAGGAGGTCTGAGGTAACCCATTCACTAGCTCTTGTGTACTCATCTACTATAGATATCTATAGTTGACATGAACAAAATGCTTATGACAAAGCTTTATCACTATGTTTGTGTGAGAAATGAGAGAAATACCTGTAGAATCAAAGATCTCAAAGCCATCAAATTGATATAAGTGAGATTGGAGATCAATAATCCCTATAGCAATAACCAAGTCAGAATCATGGAGGTCTCAAATAACCATATCATGTCATTATAACTCAAATATCTTTCCAGAGCCTAAATGAAAAATCTAAAAGATAGACATAAGGTTCATAGAAATGGCTGGAACCAAGAGAACATCCTATAGTGAACCACCTTCTAAAGAGATAAATCCTAAACTTCTGACTGAAAGCTGAGAAGAATCACCAAATATAATCTATGTAGTAATAATCTAAGCAAGCAAGGTAATCAAATCAGGTGAGTGTGTCATATAATGGGAAGTCTAGAATCAAGAATCCAAGAAGCTATAGAAGACAATGCTCATGCAAAAGTAGCATTCCCTTTCCCTGTAGGTGGAGGTGGAGTCTTCAGAGAAGCAATACTAGAATTTTGCATGGCCTCCTCTAATGCCTCGAGATGTTTCAAACACCTAAAAATTGAATTTCCTTCCTTGCCACAAAAACTACAAGGTTCACCTGAGTACTTCTTAGTCTTAGAGGAAGACTCACCAGACTTAGAAGTATTACCCTTCTAAGAGGGCTTCTGAGCATCTAATTTGGGAGAAGGCTTGGAGGAACTCTCACTACCTACTAAATCTATTTTATGCTTTAGTTTTTGCTTTGGATTTCCTATAGATGTCTAAGCTAGCAATACCTTCATCTTAGAACCAATCATAGTATCCAACTATATAAGCTTTTACTGCTCTCTAGTCAAGTGATCATAAAAGACCTCAAAAGTAGGCATAACAAATCTATTCTCCAAAGAATCTTTGGTAGAATAGAATGTGGAAGAAAATATATGAAAATTCCCTTGAAGCTTAGAGAGAATCAAATAGATACACTTAGCATTAGTCTTCATCTTTCCACAACCCTACAACATGGATCTTTGTTGATTAAACTTCATCAAGAAGTCATCAATTGTTAGAAAGGAATCTAACACAAGTGTGCTAAGCTCTACCTCTATCTAAACTACCCTAAACTCATTCACAATACCAAACAAGCCATGAAGCTTGGTCCACATTGCTAGAGGAGTATTGCACCCATCCAAATGAAATTGTAGACTATCTAATTCCTATAATGCAATCAATTTGATTGCCTCATCCATTTTGTTTTGATGCTACATGATCTCATGAGGCCTCTAGAAAATAGGTTGCATGACACTTAAACATGACCACAACCCATTTGACCAGAGAAGCTGAGTCATCGAGGTCTTCCAAGTGTGGTAATTGTGAGGGATTAGAAGTTCTACAGAAGAACTGGTCTTGGCCATTATTTTAGAAAGTGTTTTTCAAGTTTTTTGATATACTGGTATAATAACAAAAAATAATATAAAAATGCCCCCCACAATGCAATAAACTGAACCCTAGCTTACAAATAGATTACATAAATTAGAGAAGAGAAAAAATGCTTTAGATATGAATCACAAATACTTAGGATAAAATACTAGTGAAATGATAGAGAATCTAGAAAGTGCTAGAGAAGAGCTTTTTGATGCTTTTTCCAAAATGAAAAATGAAGCTATAATGAAGAAGATATGCCCCCCAAAAGATAGAAGTCATCAACAAACTTGAAATGCCAAAATAGGTATCAATCTAAATAAAATCCCAAAATTTCCTTCTCCATCATCTCTATCTCGAAACCAAATTTCTAGCACTTCTTTCAGATTGAAAAAATTCCTCTATATGTTTGAGATATTGTGAAATAACAAATAGGGCCCCTAGAAGCAATACAATTTTTTTAAAAAAATAATAAAAAACTTTTTACAAAAAATTGCACAACTAGTGAGAGGTAGCAAAGTGGCATCAAAGTAAAGGAAGGTGGTAGAGGCAAAGCAATGCCAAGGTTGGCAGTGCCATGGCAGAGTGTAGGAGGCTCGCCAGTGGTTGGTAGTGCTAGAGCCACCACAGTTTGTGGGACTGCAAGCAGTTATCAGGACCACTGGTGAGTGTTTTAATTGCAATGACTAATTTTTTTTATTTTTTTTTTGTGATTTTTTAATATTTCTTCATCTTAGATTTTACGTAGAGGTCGTATGACCCTACTGTGCAAAAAAATTTGTCTCTCAGATCAACATTGTCCAAAATGGACAAACTTTATATGGAAATAGGGGTTTTGATGCCTTCTGAATCCATCCATGATTTTTGTTTGGCCTCAATCTACTTGTAAAATCAATGACCCCCCTCTTTTTCACAAAAAAGATACCCAAAAAACTCTAGATCTATTCTATCAAACCCTTCTTCTCCTTTTTCTCCAAATAATGAACAAGCTACAATAGATCTGACTCTGATACCATGAAGGATTTGATCAATACAAATTTAGAAAGTCCTCAAATACCTACATGTAAAAAACTTGTCACTGAAGAAAAAGACAAGAGGAGGCAAGGGTTTTGCTCTAAAAATTATGCAAATCTATTCTCATAAATGAAAGAGATAAAAAAATTACAAAAGATCAATCCTTATAAAATGAGATCAAAACCCAAAGGGGTAACCTGAAAGGGAAAAGCTATTTAATAATTACTAATTAATTATTAAATAGAGATGTAAAAGGTTCATAAAGTAAAATATTAAGAAGGGAATAAAGTGAATTTAATAAATGAAATTAAATTAATGCTTTACTCTAATATATTTTTCCACTATGGAGGGAGGTATCCTATACCTCTGTTTCATTTATGCCTAAAGGTTCTTCATCATCATGTCAATGTCAAGATCTCTAACATTCTCTAACTTTGATCTATAGCATTGAGTCATCATCTTCATTGGGCACTCATTTCTATCCCAATTTTTCATACTAGGAAACTTCTTTGTAGCATAAAAGAATAAATGAGTTAGTAGGGACTCAAATCTAAAGATTGTGCTCTTTGTCATATTTAAATTTGCAATGTTATCCAACAATTGCAATCTAATATTCTCATACAAATTAACTTTTCTCCCTAGTACTTCCATTATATAAGCTACATGTAAAAATCTTGCTGGTATCGAGTTAACCCTCGATCCATGGTTGAACTTGTATCCTAATATCTTTCTTAGTAGCTTTACTCCTTTTTCTTTAATGGAGTTTACCTTCATGTTTCTTCGATCAAATGTAGTATTGAGTTTTTTTAAAACCACCTTCCTAACATTCTTTTCATTAATAGGATTATAGCTTTCATTACTCAATCCTATGACCTTGTGAATCAGGTCATTGTCAATATCAATCTGTACATCACCTAGCCACAACATATCATCATGTACCCTACTCAAAATTATTTAGTTCCAATTGTGATTATCAAAGTATGTATAGAACATTTAATTCACTAGATTTAAGCCATCTAGGTGTGCATACTTAGACTTCAAGGTTAGGTCATTGCTACACATTTTTCTCAAATCTTGATGAATATCATCATCACCAATACTCTCTATCTTGTAACAAATACAACTTTCGATATCCTCAACATGAACCAAATTCTCCAAAACTTGCAAAAATGTTCCCAATAGGTCATTCAATAGTGACACAAATAGATATTTCTTGAATACAAACTATGGTCTATCACTTACATCATAGACATTTTGACTAGCCATTGAAACTGTAACTGTAAACACTAAAAACCTAGGTTCAAGCTCTATAAAATACCTTAAAAATGTGATTTAGGGCTTCTTAAACTTTTCAATTCACAACCTTCACTTTGCACTTCACTGCACTGTCAAATAACTCCTCCATTCACTCAAGAAACTTTGTATGAACAAATGGTACACACAATCTTGATTGTGATCCTTAAATCATTTCAAATTGCATTGAGCATTAAATATGTATCCACCACAAATTCAAATGTTGTCTCTTTTTATTAGTAAGATTTTTTTCTATATTCTTGGTAATTGAAATCATATCTAGACTTGTGCACTTGACCATATATTTCTCTCTATTTCCTTAACCTCCTATTAACTGCACAACTTCCAATTCTCTCTCTAACATCAATTCTGGCCAATTGATGTAGTGCCTCCTTTAAAGCTTCTTAATTTAGGTAGGATGAGTCACAAACAATCTGTGACTTTAATGTCTTATTAGGTGCATCAAAATAATTTTCCTCCAAAATTGTATAAGAGCTTTCTAAATCCTTAGCTATCAAAAATGCTTCTTTGAATTCATCAACATGGTCCTTAATTTCTTCCTTCTAACAATTGTCACTTCCATTATCATTTCTTTTGAAATTTCTATTTTTTTTCCTTCTATTATTAGGATTCCTATTTAAGTTCCTTCTATCCATTCTACAATATCTTTTTGTGTGTCTAAAGTTATTACATAATTGACATACAAGTGTATTTCTTCTTTGATTAGTTCCATTGTGATTCTCAGGTGCTCTGCAATTCCTTGCAATGTATTCAAGATTCTTACACTTATAACAAACAAACTAGTTCTTTTCTCCATTATATTTCTCTCCATCATTGGATATGTTCTATGATCTTCCTCTTTCATTATCTATAGGGTTATTAGTATTCCTAAACATTCTACTATTTGCATTATTACCATCAAACTTAGGTTTCTTACATTCTACTGCTTTATGTACATAACCATGACAACTATAACAATAGAAATTAGTAATATGTTTAAAAGACTTACCTATGCAATCTATTTTCATATGTCCAACTTAATTACATATGAAGCATCTACCTCTGAACTCATGTCTTACTACCTTGGGTGGTTTATCTTGCATAGGTTTATCAAATTTCTCTGTTATCTTAGGTTCATCATGTTTCTTTGATAAATCAATTAATTATACTTCCTTTGATACTTTAGTAAATATGCTTGATTCAACCTTACTTAGATTAGATACCTTATGGTATTTAGTAACTAGAACTAGTTCTTTTCTAATTTGAACTTTCTTGGTTGATTTCTCTCCAATAAGATATCCAAGTCATGTCTTGTCATAAGAAGGTCTTTGGTGAAATATCTATTGATCAATCTTCTCACTACTGGAATAAAGTTTCTCTAACTATTACTTAGCTTGTATAAATTCTTCTTTCAAAATGATATTGTACTTTTCCAATTTAGCATGCTCAATCTTGATTATATCCAGTTTAGATGTAACTTGACTTTAGTAGGATCTAAGGTCTGCATTCTTAGTTTTTAGTTTAGGTTCATTCTTGTCAGCATTTTTCTTAAGATCCAACCTAAGTTCACTGATTTTTAGTTCATGTTTCAAAATCTCATTTTTTTTTTGAAGATTTACTACTTCATCATTGCCACTAGTCTACACAATTGATTCCTTTCTAGATTTTAGACCATCAATCTTATCTTTTAGTTTACAAATGAAAAAATTTTCATCTTCACATCTATCTTTCAGGTTATCTCTTTCTTGGGTAAGAAGATCAATTTTCTCAAGAGCTTCTTCAAGTTTTTACCTTTAACTATTCCATATCTATAGGGATCTTACTCAAGTTGTTAAACTTCTTTTCAGTAACTGGGTTCTGATACCATTTTTTAGAAATAGATAATACTAAGGGGGTGGGGTGTGAATAAGTATTCTACAAATTTTTTTCCACAACTGAATATTTTTAATTACTTTATCACTTGCATATGAAAGTAAACCAACAATGTTGAAGAATAAATATAACCATGCACATAGAGAACTCATAATGCCATTATTTTTTAACTAGGGAAATCGTATCCAAGGGAAAACCTTGGTGGGGATGATACCCACTATATTATTCACTAAACAATAAGATTATGTTAAGGATATTGACCCTGTTAGGAGTCTATGAAGTACATATATTGTCTCAAGTCCTTGTTAGAAGCCTCAGCCCTTTTAGGAGTTTCTCCAACCCTATTAGGACTTGATATAACAAATATAATGTATGCAAGAAGATCCCATTTCCCTAATATGCAATTATACAATTTAGTTCTTCAAAAGAATAGATATACATACAATAATTTGTCTATTATATTTTGCACTTTCTCTCATCATACATCAGATGTAGTTTTCATATCATTGAATTCACATTAATCACAAATATTGCATCATATATATGTCACATAGTTCATCACATATCACACACTTATTTCACAAGATAAGATCTTCACTTATACCTCACACATTCATAGTTCATTGCTTAGTCGGCCTTCATGCTTTCACACACTTGATATAATATAAATAACTTATGGAATAATATCCACATAGTTAGTTCATCTTGACTTAGTAATTATTTTGTAACCAAAATAATTCCTAAAGCTGTACAATTCAATTCTCTGTTATGCTTGGTTCTAATCTATTAAATACCCATACTAGTATTTCAATCATATTTCACATCATACTATCCATACATATTTATGCACTAGCATAAATCATCATGAAAATACCATAGATCTTTCCTTAACTACACATAATCTAACTCTCAATGAATCATCTTTATACATCACATCTTCTCTATGTGCTGCTACAAACTATCTAACACTTAGGCAATTTTATATCTCTAAATGCATAAATAAAATTTTGAATACATGTTGCCATAAATGAAAATAGTCAATGCATATATTTGACCATATTGTAAATATTTAAGTACCTTCAAACTTATTTGTAAACACTAGTGCTCTGATACCAATTGTCAGAAATGTTTAGAACAACTGAAAGGGGATGAATTAGTTAATCAAGGTCCATATGTACCATTTGAAAAATTAAACATTGTGTTGGAAATATGAGGTAGGAAAGGTTATTGGGGGGTGCGGGGTGGGGAGGGGTGGGCAGGGTGAATTAGGAACCAATAAAACTTCAATTTATTTCATTAATTAATCCTTCATATAATATTATGATCTAATTGCATGCATGAAAGAATGAAAGTAGTAAAACATTCATAACACTTTGACATAACATATGGTGACTTAGAAACCTTCCAAATAGAAAGTAAAATTGGGGTGGGGATGAAACCCACAAGCTTTAGAACTACAGTAAAAAGTTGGTAGGTTAAGGCTTATAATTGATCACTTCTAATGATCTTCCTTATTAGGAGCAATAAGGACTGCTAGGTCCACCTTGCAAAAGGATTTACAAAACATACAATGATGTATGCACTCAATAAAGAGATTTGAAAAATATTTTTAAGTCTACTTGTTAAAGAATTTAGCTAATACACCTATTAGGATGAACCAGTGGCTGATCTCTAATCTACAACTTTGATTTGTTGGTTGAGATTTCCTTGAATTGTAAAGATCACCTTGCTGTGATAGATAAATCTTTGTTGTCCCTTATACTACTTGTAGCATTCTTAATTCAAAATTCTCCTCTTTATATTCACTTTATTCTTTTTTTATTTGGATGTGATACAATACATTACATATACATCAATCCAAAACATAATTCATCAAAGTTGGCTACAACACAAGTCTCACCAAAATCCACAAAGTCAACTCAACTGCTTGCACTTGGGTTCTGAAGGCAAGCTCAATGAGGTTCTGATACTCGACAACCATTATCAATATGGAACATCATCATGCTCTTAGTAGATCTAGAAGCTCAGTTCATACTGATCACTTCCATGTAGTCTAAACTTGGTTAGCACTTGTGACTTGGTCAACACTACAAAACTCAACATATAAATTGAATCACTTGGTTGACACTGCACAACTCAGCCAACATTATCACAATGAGCTTAGTATAAATTGAATCACTTGATTGACACTCCATGGCTTGGTCAACACTAGATTCACATTATTGACACTACAAACTTGGTAAACACTAGAGAACACAATTGACACTGTGCAACTCGGTTAATATTGTGAATCTCAGTTTGCACTGTCACTGATGAAATCAGTAGATACTACTAAGTGTGAAATGAAATTAGATTCTAAAACTTGGTAGCAACTATAGAACTTAGTAGTAACTAGATTGCTCAATAGTTGCTAACTAATTGACTAGGTGTGAGTCACTAATAAACAAACTTGATCTCAATGTCAACAATCTCCCCCTTTGGCATTAGTGACAAAAACACTTGTCAATACAAATTGAATACTCAAAATTTTTTGGTCAAAATATTCTTTTTATCTTCATCCCGTGTCTTCAACTCAGTAACATACTCTATTTTTTAGATTTTTCAAAATTTCTTTTGTAAAAGATGTTTTTTGATTATTTATATATGTATTTGTATAATATTATGCTTCTCCCCCATACATATATCACATATATCACATATATACACATATTATACTTCTCCTCAATAGATATACATACTTCTCATCTTCTCCCCCTTTATATATATCATCTTCTCCCCTTTTTGACAAAAATGCCAAAGGTGTATACTACATGTTGATGCGAAAATGTGACAAGAAGTCAGAATGTACCTTCAAAATCAATGCCATTATCTTGTCCCAATTTTCTTATAGCACCCTACTTGCATGAAATGCAATCTGTACTTTGTCTGATAACTCTAACATGTGATTAGAAATGGAGAAGTTATTGTCATGAATAAGTGTTTTGGCATGTGCAATTTGTTTCTACAATGCATCCATTTTTGGGAGAGTTATGCCTTGGATGTTTGCAAGTATGGCCCTTATCTTGACTTCTTCTCTTAATAATTCTACTTGCAATTTTTTTAGATATTTGATCTTTGAATATTGAGCAGAACTATAGCTTGAGTTAAGTGACAACTGGTGTACACTTACCTTCAAGTCTTCATCTATCTTAGGTAATTTATCTTTGATTTCTAGATTGAAGATAGATGTATCACACAACTTGTTGAATAATGAAGTAACATTATTTGTAGAGGTTTCCAATGAACTGAGAATAGTAGATAATTCTTCTTGATTTATTGCAATTTTATGTACTACCTGCTTTAATACTTTATTCTCAAATATCCTCTCTTCTCTCTATACTAACTTTTCTTTTCCATTCATGATGCAAGGAGGGCATGGAAATAACTACGGCCAAAAAGCACACCCAACAATCCAAACCAACCTTGTAGAGTTGATACAACAGAAGCAAACACACAAAGAGAACAACACCATAAAGAGGAAACAAGATACTTTTATTGATTCAAAAAATGATTAGCAAACATGCCAAGTTGTAAGGCCTTTTAGGTTACAACTAGATACAAATGTACATTCAAGATCAAAGATCTAGCTTCAAATTTACAACTCTAGACACATATCCAACAAACTTTCTGAACGTTTGCATTCTACTCTTAACTCCCTCTAATCTACCGAACTCTAAGCCTAAATACTCTACTTATACTTCTCAAAATGGCTTACAGATCATTCTAGAACATTACATAATAGCAAGCCCAACCCAATAACAATCTGGACAAATCCTAAGAAAAGAATGCATCATAAATGTTGTGATTGAAATCAATCCCACAAGTCAGCTCGAACCAAAAACATAGAAATTACATCCAAAATGCTATCACTTAGCATAAATAGGATAACTCGACACATGAAGAGTCACTCAGCACATGAAGAGTCACTTGGCATACACTAGGTAACTCAACACATGAAGAGAAGCTTGACACACACACACACACACACACACTGTGGAACTTGGTACACAATATAGAGATGGGATAATATGTGAACCCAAGTGTTAACATGACATGGGATAACCTCAACTTGTCTTAAAATAAAAAATTAATGACACTCAAAAATGACTGTAACTCAACAATAATTGGTAGAATGGACAAAAAATGAGTAGCATAAAAAGTCAACCTAGGATGCTCCTACATCAGACAACTAGGATAGAAAGTAATAATTCTCCTGAATCATTGAGATGACACACCTAAGCTAAATCCAACTCAAATTGAGAAATCCATATACCATCTTCAACTGGTCTATTCTCCAACTTCACCAAATATTCATAGTATTCTTTTCCTCTTGTTCTTTTACCAACTCTATCATCCACTATCTGTTTAACCTCTTCAATTTGCTTCTTAGGATAACCATCAAGTACACAAACTTCATCATCTGACTCATGATACTTATGTAGATCAATAACATTGAATATAGGAGATATATCCATGTCATCAAGTAACTCAATTTCATAAGCATTTCCATTGTCAAACTTTTTCAAAATCTTACAAGGTCCAAACTTCTTCATCTTCAACTTACTATATGTTCCAATCAAAAATCTTCCTTTCTTCAAATGAACCATCATCTCATCACCAACTTCAAAAATATGATGTCTTCTAGACTTAAAAGTATTCTCCTTGTACATTTGATTACTTTGTTCCAATTTCAGCTTCACTTCCTTATGCAAAGACTCCAGGAAATTAGAAAATTATTCTCTTGTAGCACTTCTCTTCTCTTCACCAACAACATCTCTTAAATCTGATACTCCTTTAGGCTTAATTCCAGTAAAAATCTCAAAAGGTGTCTTCCCTATACTTCTATTCACATAATTATTATATGAAAACTTAGCTTGTGCTAATACCATTTCCCAACTATGTGTTTCATCTCCAACTAAGCATCTCAAAAAATTACCCTAGCTTCTATTCACAACCTCTATCTATCCATTAGTCTGCAGATGGAATGTAGAACTAAAATTCAACTTAGTACCCATCTTCTTCCACAAAGTTCTCCAAAAATAACCAACAAACTTACTATCTTTGTTAGAAATAATACTTCTCGGTAATCCATGCAATCTAACAATATCTTTGAAAAAATGTTCAACAACATACTCAACATCTAATGTCTTCTTACATGGAATAAAATGAGCAATTTTAGAAAATCTCTACACAACAACAAGTATAGAATCATACCCCTTTTCTATTTTTGGAAAACCAAGAACGAAATCCATACTAATATCAGTCCAAGGTTTCTCAGGAATAGAAATAGGTGTATACAATCAAGTATTCTGACTTACTCCTTTAGCAACTTGACAAACTCCACAACTCTTCACAAATTTCTGAATATCCTTATACATTTGTGGCCAATAATACTTCTCCTTCAGAAAACTCAATGTCTTATCAATTTTGAAATATCTAGCCAATCCACCACTATACTTTTCTTTAATAAGATTTAGCCTTATAAAACTTCTAGGAATACACAATTGAATACCTTTGAATAACATACCTTCTTGAATAAAATATTCATCATACTTATTGATATGATTTGTCAGATTTGGTGCTTTGCACTCTCTCCATGCCTTAGAAAAATCAAGATCAACATCATACAACTCTTTCATTTCATCAAACCCAAGAACTTTGACCTTCATTTTAGTCAAAAAAGAACATCTTCTACTCAATACATCAGCAACTCTATTAGTAACTCCACTCTTATGCTTAATCACAAATGTAAAACTTTGCAATTACTCAACCCACTTCATATGTCTTTGATTCAATTTATGTTGACTTCCCAAGTACTATAAAGCTTTATGATCAGTATACAACACAAACTCTTTTGGAATCAAATAATTTCTCCACTGCTTCAAAGCTTGAACAATATAATAAAACTTTTGATCATACACAAAATACTTCCTTTTAGCATCATTCAACTTCTCACTAAAGAAAGCAACAACCTTACATTCTTGACTTAATACGACACATATTGCACTACCATTTGCATCAAATTCAACTTGAAATACCTTATTGAAATTAGGCAAAGCCTATTGGAAATACAATTGGGAAATATATACTTCTCAGAGTGGGGTGGGGTGGGGGGCGGGGGGGTGAATCAGAAGTACTAGTCTTTAACCAATAAAACTTTTAACTTAAAACAATGCATGCATTAACATATTAAAATAAAATATAAAGTAAATGCATCCACATAAACACTTGACACTAGATATGATTACCTAGAAACTATCCAATGAGAAGGTAAAACTGGGATGGGGATGACATTCACAAATCTTCACTACTACAACAATAAAGTGTCACCTATTAAGGTTACATAGTTTGACCATTTTCATGATCTACCCTATGAAAGGCCTACCCTGTTAAGGAATTACAAAGGATTGTTAGATCCTACCCTACTAAATGATTTTAACACCCTATTAGAAGTGTTCTTGGTCAAAGGACTCTAAAACACTTACTTGGAATGTCATCCTATTAAAGGATTTTACAATGACTGTTAAAGAAACCTTAGTCCAAAGGATTTCACCCTGCTGATATAGTTGTTAGAAAGTAATAGTAGAATGTTTGATTTGATAACTTACAAGTTTGCCTTGTTGATTTCAAATCATAGTTTTGTCCATCTTGATCCTCTTGATCTATTATAACAATGTTGTATATCTTCTCCTCTATTCTATAAACTAATTTTGCAATTCTTTCACACTTCTAAGTCACCTTGAATGCTTTCTAATCAATTCACCCCTTTCACTTCCTTCAATTCTTTGCTTGCATCACTTCCTCACATATACATACACATTGAATTATGGGGCTTTGTCTCCCTTAAAAAGACTTTGGTGGCTTAGGGTTAGGTATGAATCTACAATTGAGATTCATTTATTTTCTCCTTCCATTTTTCTAATTGGTTGCATGTTGATCGCATAGGAATACCAAATAGATTTGATCTTATCTTCAAAGCTTTGAAATCTATCCATAAGTTGGCACAAAAATAGTTTACATAGTTGTTTGTGCCATCACAAACAACTAGCTCCATTTTGTGTTACTTGACACTTGATAATACTACTACTCGACACTTATTGTAATTCTATCTTGCTCAACACTTAAACTTTCTCGGTATCAACTGTTCACTCCACACTTGAATTACTCAGCATATGAGTGAATTGACACTCAGTGCAACTCAACATCTATACATATTATACTTGGCATGAACTTAGTAAATATCTTAAGTGTGTTGACACTCAATTGTCAAAACTAATCTGAGATCAACAATCTCCCCCTTCAAAAACACTTAATTGTATATAAAAAATCTAATTTCCTTGAGTATAATATATACATAGTTCAACATATATATACAAGACTTCAAAATTTTCAAAACTCTATAATAGACTCATATACCTCAATATTTTTCTCAAAATTTTGTAACTCCCTTGAGTTAATGTGTCCATTCTATGTCCAAAATTTATTCTCTTATTTGCTTCATGATCATACTCTTTGTCTTCAAAAGTAATGACACTCTATTTCTATCTAATATACTCTATTTTTGTTCTTTTTCTGGTTGCTACCCCTTTTCTTGCTCTCCCCCTTTTTGGGTTATCTCCCTCTTTATTATCTCGTCCTTTCATATTTGTCTCCCCCTTTATTTGTTAATATCTCCCCCTTTTTGACACTAATGTCAAAGGGTTTATACACTAATTGTGTATTTTTTCAAAAAGTTCTTGTGGAATTTCATTATAATCTTCAAAGAAGCATCCTAGTTGTCTAATGCAACATCTAAGGATTTTATCTGGATGACTATCTCTGCTGTAAGATGAACTAGTTCGTCCAATGTTGAAAGATTGGGATCTTTCTTTAATACTATTTTTGCATATGCTAATTCCTTTTGGAGTATTACCATATGATGGGTAAGGGAGGCTTGTATATTAATCAACTTGGCTCTTATGTTAGTCTCTTCTACTATTAACACAACTAGTTTATTTTGTGTATGAAGCACTGAATTAAAGTGCTTCTCACTTTGAGCTAGATTTTGGGGCAGTTGCATACCTGAAATCTTCAAGTTTCTTTCTAGACTCATAATTTTGTGTCTCATTTCTTGTGTGAAGAGTGTAAGATCACACAATTTTGTGTACAATGAGAATATGTTCTCAAGTACTTTCTTCACTTTCTCAATTTTGTTAGCCAATTCAACTTGTGATAGTGCTATCTCACTAGATATTTTCTCATTTACTTTCCCTTGAAACTTTTTTTAGACCATTCCATAAGTTTAACATTAGTATCCTAGTCTTCATTAATCACCTATTTGAAAATTTCTAATAGTTTTTCTAATATAGGTTTAGATTCATTAGGTGTTTGCAAGCTAAAAGCATCTAAAAAGATGTCTTTGATCTCTTGAAGTGCTTGCCTTTGATTGTTCTCTTTTCTGAGTATTTCTTGATTCTTCTTTCTCTCCAATGCTTCTCACATTACATTGATCTATTCTAGTGTCATTATTGCATAATTATATTTGGGTATCACTATTTTTTCATCTAAAAGTTCATCACCATAGTGAAATACCTTAGCAACCTTTGTTGAGCTGGAGCCTAGTGTTGAAATTTGCAATGGTATTGCATTAGTGCTCGACCTTTGAAGGAATTTAGTAGGAGTACCAGAGGTTGGTAAGTTTACCAATGTTTGTGTGGTATCTTGCTCCTTCTCCTTGGGTGTGCCCTTTTCTTCATCAGATATACCTTGATCAATTACAATCAATTAAGGTGCACCTTGTGTTTGTGCATCAGGTACATAAACATCTATTAGTCCTACTTGTTCTTTTGTAGGCTCCTTTACTTCTATAGTCTGAGTTGTATCAACTACATCAACTTTTGCAGTAGTGTCAACCTTTTTAGAATTATCCTCTGGTTGTATTATTTGTTGAGCACTAGTAGCTGTAGGGATGGTAGAAAGTGGTTCTTGTGTGTTCAACTTTTCTCTTGTTATATTAGCTATTTCTTTTTGAAGTTCATCCACACTAACCAATATAGGATTTTCACATGATCTTCCTTGTAATGTGCATTGGTCAAGTATCTTTTTTAGATCCTCTGTAGTTAATGGATTAATGTTCTGAGGTGAGTTATCATGAAAATCTTTCACTATTATGGTCTTTGCAGGTGTGTTTGTGTAATGTGAAGGGCTCATTGCTAGCAATTTGAGTCTTCTGCACTCTATTCTACTTGCTACTCATCAACTATTGCAGTCTTATCTTTCTTTTGTCGTGTCTCCTCCACAGTGGTGTCTTCTTTTTCTTTTTTTATTTCTTCTTCCTTGTCCTCACCTTCTTCTTCATTATTTCTTCCCTCAAAGGGATCTGCTTCTCCTTCTTTGATAGTTGTCATTCCATATATTAACCTCCACATCTATGTGGATTTATTCACAACATCCTCAATTCTATTCTGCAAAATGCTGAATACCCTATACTTTGGTGCAAATTTGCTACCATATTTCTTATTGGCCTTAGTAATTTGTTCCTTTGACAACTCTAGTATGACTTGTGCTAATGTTTATTTTTTTATTTCTTTTTCTATGTTTAGGAAATGGTGCCACTTATTCTCAACAATTGTATACAATTATTTAGGCATTGTATTATCAAATTCAAGAGGAGTGTTCTTGAATTTTTCTATCCATAAGTTGGCATAAAAATAGTTTACATAGTTTTTTGTGCCATCACAAACAACTAGGTCCTTTTTGTGTTACTTGACACTTGATAATACAGATGCTCGACACTTACTAGAATTCTATCTTGCTCATCACTTGAACTTGATTGGCATCAACCATTCACTCAACACTTGAATTACTTGACATATGAGTGACTTGATACTCATTGCAACTTGGCATTTATACATATTATACTTAGCATGAACTTTGTAAATATCTCAAGTGTGTTGACACTCAATTGTCAAAACCAATCTAAAATCAACAAAGCCAATATGAGTAATTTAGCAAACTTTTGTTTCAAAGTTTCAAAACTCTTATCAGCTCCATGTGTCCACTTGAATTCCTTTTTATCTCCCCTCATTGTCTTAGTCATAGCATTATAAACAACATTGAAACTCTTAATAAACTTCCTGTAAAAACTAGCCAAACTATGAAATGATCTTACCTCACCCACATTCTCAAGTGTAGGCCATTCCAAAATTTCTTTAACCTTTTCTGGATCCATCCATAAACCATTGGCTGAAATAAAAAATCCCAAATACAAAATCTCCTCTTGCATAAAAGAACACTTTTTTAGATTAATCAACAACTTTTCTGCTTTCAATCTCTGCAATACTTGCCTAGCATTCTCAAGATGTTCTTCCTTAGTCGTGTTGAATATTAGAATATCATCCAAATAAAGAATCAAAAACTTACCTAATAATCTTTTTATAACTTCATTCATCGACCTCATGAAAGTACTAGGTGCATTAGTCAAACCAAAAGGCATAACCAACCATTTATACAAACCATCTTTTGTCTTGAAAGTAGTCTTGCATTCATCACCTTCTCTAATTATGATCTAATGATAGCCACTCTTCAAATAAATCTTGGTGAAATACTTTGCTCCACTCAGAAAATCCATTATTTCATCTATCCTCAGCACAGTAAACCTATATTTCACTATGATCTTGTTAATAGCTCTAGAATCAGTACAAATCCTCCATTCTCCATTCTTCTTAGGTGCTAATACAATAGGTACATCACACGGACTCAAAATTTCTTTAACTAATCCCTTTTGTAGCAACTCATGCACTTTCCTATTAAGTTCTTCATTCTTTGTAGGTGTCAATCTATATGGTGCTTTATTTAGCAAACTAGCTCTAGGAATCAGATCCATACAATGACTTATACTTCTCATTGCCAGCAAACCATCAGTAATATCTTCAACAACAATATCCTTATACTCGTTCAACAATTCTATAATTTCTTCTAGTTCTTGGCTACCAATATTTGTTATCACTCAGTCATTACTACCAACACTTGGTCCTCTAGGAATTACAACAAAACAAACTTGATTCTTCTTCAATTCTTTTTCAAATTGTTTCTCATTAACCATGCAGACTTTTATCGTAGTACAATTAACCTCATCTGGACTTTCAATCAAAGGTAATAATATTTGCTTCTTCCCATTCACCCAAAGAGTATACTGATTCAATCTTCCATCATGTACAACATATCTATCATATTTCCAAGCTCTACCCAAAAAAATATGACAACAATCCATAGGCATAATATCACACAACACTTCATCAATGTAATGTCCAATCTTGAACTTCACAACACATTGTTCACTTACCAATATCTTATGCTCATCTTTGATCCATGAAACATGAAAGGATTTGGGATGTTTCAGCCTCTACAAATGCAACTTTGTAACCAACTCTTTTGATGCCAAATTTGTAAAACTTCCACTATCAATGATCACCTTGCAACATTTTCCAGCCATCTTACATCTAGTCTTGAAAAGACTTCTTCTAAGAACAGGTTCCCCATCAATTCCCTTATTACATAAGGTTCTTCTCACCATCAAATTTTCTCCAGCCTTAGGTCCACTTGGTGAATTCTCAATGCCCTCTTGAATCACAATATTTATATTATTCTGCCCACTTTTAGAAGATATACATTAAAAGGATTGATGCCCTTGTTTACGACATCTAAAATAATTACCATGGAAACCACCTTTGGAATAAGAATTACCTCTTCCTCAGTAAGAATCAATACCTCCTCAATAAGAACTACCACCTTTCCACTTGGTCTTCTCTTTGTTATCATTCTTCCATTTAAATTTTCCTTTATCTTGTACAAAACTAGCAGATCTACCACCTTCACCATTAGATCTTCCTCTACCTCTTTGGAATCTACCACCTCTACATCTTTGTCTTTGTTCATGCTTCTTTTTCAAGATCTCCTTAGCTTTCAAGGCATATTGATATGCTTCTTCCACACTTTCCAACTTCACAAAACTTATTTCATCTTGAATTCTGGATCTCAATCTATTTATGTACCTTGCAATTTTCTCAACATCATTATCATCCACATGTCCAGATTTGATGTCCAATAGAATTCCTCAGTATACTCTTTTATAGTCATGTCTTTTTGCTTTAAATTTTGCATCTTTCTCAACAAGATAACTTGGTAATCAATAGGAAGGAATTTGTTCTTTACCAAGGAATTTGTTCTTTATCTTGCTCACCATTTTCAACCAAGTCTTGATCTTTTCATTTCCTCTCCTTTGTCTATCCATTTGCAAATGCTCCCACCATAGTGAAGCATGATCTTTCAACCCAGTAACTGCAATCTTCACCTTTCTATTATCAGGAGTGTTTTCATACTCAAAGAACTTCTCCATATTAGAGATCCAATCTAACACAACATTGGTGTCAAACTTTCCATTATACAGAACAACTTCTATAGTAGGCTTCGAATGTGCCCTAGACAATACTCTCAACAATATTTCCTCATCTTGATCTTCTTCTAGTTCTAGATTAGGGTTTGGTGCTACTACTTCATCATCACTCACATCCTCAAGATGCACTCCTCTCCTCTGAGCTATCTCCATAGCATCTAATCTAGCTATAATTTGTCCCAATTGATCCAATATAGCATTATCAACATTTCCTCTACCACAAACCATCTTTACAAATTAGGTTCCTACAAGATCATAACCCTCTACAAGTTATAGGTCAAATCTACAGATCTACAACCCTACAACCAAATCTAAATCAAGGTTCTACATGATCCAATCTCCATAAGGAGAAACCTCAAGCTCTAATATCACCTAATGCAAGGAGGGCATGGAAATAACTAGGGCCAATGGCACACCCAACAAACCAAACCAACCTTGTAGAGTTAACACAATGGAAGTAAACACACACAGAGAACAACACCACAGAGAGGAAACAAGATACTTTTATTGATTCAACAAATGATCAGCATATATGCCTAGCTGTAAGACCTTTTGGGTTACGACTAGATACAAATATACATTCAAGATCAAAGATCTAGCTTCAAATTTGCAACTCCAGACACATGCAAAAAACTTTCTAAACTTTCATGTTCTACTCTTAACTCGCTCTAATCTTCCTAACTCTAAGCCTAAATACTCTATTTATACTTGCCAAAATGGCTTCCAGATCATTCTAGAACATTACAAAATAGCAAGGCTGACCCAATAATGGTCTAGACAAATCCTAAGAAAATATTGCATCATAAATTTTTGTGACTAAAATCAATCCTACAAGTTAGCTCGCAGCAAAAATGTAGAAATCACATCCAAAATGCTGACACTCAGCATAAACAAGATGATGTAACACCCCAACCTTGCTTCCAAACCCCAAGCTCTCTCTCAGGGCTACCTTAGGTCATTCACTAGACCCACTAGGGCTTCTTCACACCCTATAATTACTAGGACCTTGCTCAAGAGATCCTAATCCTTCAGTTGGGGGTACACCAACAAAGTAACATCAAATTTCTTACTAGCCGGTTCCAGTCCGCTATTAACCCTCAAGTCCATCTATAGCTCCAAGGGTACCAGTTCTTCATCTAGGGTTTTTTTAGACTCCTTCTAACATCCATGACTCTAAACAATGCTGATTTCATAGGCGCATTCAATCTACTAAGGAAGATACACCAAATTGCTCCAAAAAGGCTACTAGGAATTAGCCCTCCTAAATAGCTGGAAACAAGATTTCTTGAAAAAATTATTAACAACCCTACAAAAAAATTATATTTTTGGATACCCTTTTTAGAGTACTTCAAGATTCTATAATTTTCTAGCCTCCAAACTTTCCGTACAATGAAAGTACAATTTTAGGCCAAAAATGAGGATTTCAAGTGCTTTATCGCTGTTGTGATGGAAAACCACCTTAGACACCTTTCCAAGACCTCTCCTTTGGACTGGAGCAAGGTTAGACCTTCTCATTACTTGTTGTGCAGCTAGATTAAGGTATTTGTACACTCAATCCTCTCCATAACTCATTTTCCAACTGTGATTCCTAGCCAAGTTGCATTTGGCTTGCCTAGGGCATCACCTTAAAAATGCTTGCTGATGCTTTCAAGGGCCCTCCTTCTTGATACATAATGTACATGGATCCTAGTTCCAAATCCCAAAATACCAGAGGTTTCCAATGGTGGGAAGTGGCCCTAAGATCCCATTTTCTAAGTGCAGCCCTGTTCAGATCAGCAACTTGCCAAGAACAAAAAGATTTTTCTACACTAATGCAAACGAATTAAAATGATCAAACCAACACTACAAAAAGATTAAAAACAATATTTCAGAAATTTTCCAACACAAAAATCAGGCCATTCAATCCTCCTCTATTAAAAATGCCTTCAAATGCATAAAACTGACAACAAAATACTTGCTCAATTCGTACAAAATGCAAAACCAACTTGTCCAACCCCCTAAAAATGGCTGTCCTCATGTTTTTAAAGGATCCTCCATCAGTTCCATAACTATTTTAAATAGTTAGGACGTTCTAAACACACAAATGCCAAAAAGTTTCTTTTTGCAAGAAAATGTTGTCATGACAACATGACAACATTTCAGCAACTTTTGTTCTACATGGAGTTAGACCTCCAAATTTGGCACAAAAACAAAGTAGACATATAATATGCATAAAATGACTTCAAATAAACTATTCAAAGCCATTGGAACCTTTCTAGACCATTTTAGCCTTTACCAGACCTAAGTCACCTAGTTGACAATAGTCGGCAACTTCTAGCAACTTGGTCACTTTGGATCTTGCCAAGTCTCCTAAACACACCTAAGGACCACATAGGACCTATTATTAGAATAGTGATGTGGCTAGCATCACTACAAGCCAAAAATAAAGAAATACCTAGGTTTCACACTTAGCCTACCTAGGTGCTCCTGCACCATACTCCCCCCTCCAACAAAGAACTCAAGGTGGATCAGTTTGCAACAAATCTAGAGGTAAGCCAACCTTCTTGAACTCTGTCTCAGCAACCCATGTAGCCTCTGAAATTGGTTTCTCCTTCCATTTGATGAGGTGTTCCATGTAAACCTTGTGCCTTGTAGTCTTCTTTACCCTTGAATCTAACACCTTTTCTACCTCCAACTTGTTGTTTGTAGGTGTTGAAGCAAGTTCAAGATCTTCATGAACATCGAGACTGAGCTGAGATGCGTCACCTTTGTATGCCACCAAGTCTTGCACATTAAAAATAGGGGATATGCACAAATCGGAAGGTAAATCTACCTTATAGGCATTTGCTCCATATTTAGCCAATATTTTGCAAGGCCCTACCCTCTTCATCTGTAACTTAGTAGGAATGCCTTTTTGAAGCCTTGCTTTGTTCAAATGGACCATCACATAGTCCCCAACAGCAAACTGAACATCCTTCTTCTTTTCATCCACCTTGGCTTTGAGTTTTAGAGTGTTGTCTTGAATAGTCTTCTTGACTTGCTCCTGAATCTCCTTCATGGTTTGTACAAAGTCTTCAGCTTGACCACTAATCTGATCCATGTTTCCAAGACACCTTAGTTCACACACACCTCTTGGGTGCATGCCATAAACAATTTCAAAAGGACTCTTTCCAGTAGTCCTATTCTTTCTATCATTGTAGGCATATTCTGCTTGTGAGATGATAACATCCCAAGTCTGACCATACTCCTTAGTTAGGCACCTAAGAAGGTTACCTAAAGTTCTATTAACCACCTCAGTTTGACCATCAGTTTGAGGATGGTAAGCTGAACCAAAAGACATGTTAGTGCCAAGCTTCTTCCATAAAGTCTTCCAAAAGTGACTCATGAATTTCACATCTCGATCCGACACAATGCTTAATGGAAGTCCATGAATCCTTACAACCTCTTTGAAAAACAAATGAGCTATATGACTTGCATCATTAGTTGTCTTACATGGAATGAAATGTCCCATTCTACTGAATCTATCAACAACAACATAAATTCTATCATACCCTTGCTTAGTTTTAGGCAAACCAACAATGAAATCCATAGTTACACAATCCCATGGTCTGCTAGGAATTGGTAAGGGCTGGTAAAGACCTACATTGCTCATTCCTCCTTTTGCCTTCATACACACCATACATTGCTCCACATACTTGGTTACATCTTTGACCAATTTAGGCCAATAATAGAACCTTTGCACTAGTTCTATTGTCTTGCTGATACCAAAATGCCCACTCAAGCTGCCATTATGCTTCTCTTGTATTAGGTTCTCTCTCATGGAACCTCTTGGTACACACAACTGGTTACCCTTAAATAGCAACCCATTATGCAAAGTGTATTCTGAAAATCTGCTATGAAAGTGGTTTCCAAAATCCATGCATACCTTATAGGCTTCAGCAAAGTCCTCATCATTCTTGTAAAGATTCTGAAAACTCTCCACTCCAATGCTATGGAGCTGAATCTCTTGGACTGTTAAAACCCTTCTACTTAATGCATCAGCAACCTTGTTCATTTGTCCTTTCTTATGCTTGATTGTAAAGGTGAAGGCCTGCAAATATTCCATCCACTTCAAGTGCCTGTTGCTCAACTTCTCCTGTGTGTTGATGTAGCTAAGAGCTTGATTATCTGTAAACACAACAAATTCTTTTGGCAACAAATAGTGTCTCCACTTCCTAAGACACTGGACTAAGGCATACAATTCTAGATCATAGGATGAGTATTTCTTCTTGGCCTCATTTAGCTTTTCACTATAGAAGGCTACTGGTCTACCTTCTTGACTCAACACCCCACCCAATGCTAGGCCACTTGCATCACATTCTAAGGTGAACAACTTTTCAAAGCTAGGAAATTTTAGGATGGGTTGAGTAGCTACTTGTTTTTTTAACATATCAAATGACTTTTCAGCCTCTAAAGTCCACCTAAACTTGGACTTGACTCCCCCCTTTATGGTATCAAGAAATGGTGCACAAATACCACTAAAGTTCCTAATGAACTTCCTATAAAATTGAGACAAACCATGGAAACTTCTTACCTCACTAGATGTGGTAGGTGTAGGCCAACTTAGGATAGCAGCAACTTTCTCCTTGACCATCTTCAAAGTTCCTTTAGACACCACAAAGCCTAGATACACCAACTCTTGCTTGAAGAAGTCACACTTCTCAAGGTTGATAGATAGCTTCTCCTCATGAAGCCTCTTCAAAACCGCTTCTACATGCTTGACATGTTCCTCTTTGGTCTTGCTGTAGATGAGGATATCATCCAAATACACCACCACAAATCTGCCTGTGAAGTCTTTGAGCACTTCATTCATGAGCCTCATGAAGGTGCTAGGGGCATTGGAAATACCAAATGGCATCACAAGCCATTCATAAAGACCATCAGTAGTCTTAAATGCTGTCTTCCATTCATCTCCCTCCTTTATTCTAATTTGGTGATACCCACTTTTCAAGTCTAGCTTAGTGAAATACATAGCACCTCCTAGACAATCCATAAGGTCTTCAATTCTTGGAATAGGAAACCTATACCTGATTGTAATGCGGTTAATGGCCCTTGAGTCAGTACACAACCTCCATTTTCCTCCCTTCTTGGATGCCAAAACCACCGGGACTGCACAAGGGCTTATGCTCTTTTGGATCAAACCTTGGTCCATCAACTCTTGGACTTGTCTTGCCACTTCAAGGTTCTGATCTGGGGTTAACTTGTAGGCTGCCTTATTAGGTAGTGAGGCACCTGGAACAAAGTCAATTTGATGGTTGATAACTCTTCTTGGTGGTAGGGTAGCTGGTGTACCATCACTAACAATCTCCTTATACTTTACAAGCAACTCTTGTACCTCTGATGGTAAAGGTTCTTGGACTGGCTTTTCTTCACTTGCAGCCTTTAGTATGACTGCAAATCCTTGGCTCTCCTCATGCTTGAGGTCTCTAATAAACTCTTTCTCTCCACATAGCAGCACATTAGGCACCTTGGACTGTGGTTCATCCCCTTCTAACAATGACTGGATTTTGAAGGTCTTGCTTCCTTTCTTAAATGTTATGGTATTTTCCTTGCCATCATAGACCACTTCCCTATCAAATTGCCAAGGTCTCCCTAGCAAAAGATGACAAGCATCCATTGGCAAAATATCACATAATAAGCGGTCTTTATATCCTGCAATTGAGAAGTCCACCCATGCTTGTTCATTCACTAGGATGCTTTGCCCTTTGTTAAGCCATGTGACTTTGTAAGGGTTGTCATGAGGTATCTTCTTTAGTTTGAGCTTTGTAATAGCCTCCTCTGATATTACATTGTCAGTTGATCCAGAATCAACCACTACCTTGCATACTTTTCCTAGGATCTTGCACTTGATCCTAAACAATGCCCTTCTATGTCTAGGCTCATTAGAAGCTGGTTTCTTGATCAGCACCCTCCTAAACATGAGGTTCTCACCTTTTTCAGACTCAATATGGTCTATGTCAACATCCTTGCAACCTCTATTATCTTCTTGTGCATATGCTAGCCTTTTATCTTGGCTTGAGGAAGAGGGTTTGTCCGGGCACCTATAGGCAGGATGGCCTAGTTGACCACAATTGTAACACTTCATTGTTGCAAAGTAAGAGCTGCTCCTACCTCCTCTACCCCTACTTGATCCTCCTTGATTGCCTCTCCCTCTATTATAACCACCTCTTGAAGAGTGGTCAATAGTTTGCTCCATGGGTTTGCTTTCACTTTGGCTCTTTTGATCACTACCTTTGCCTTGGTAGCCTCCTCTTTGATTTTTCTGATTTTTGCCTTTGCCTCTATCTTTGAAGTTAGAATCTCCTTTCCTCTTGTTCTTTTCTTCTACCTTCAAAGCTAGCTGATGACATCTTTGGATAGTGGTAGGGGCCCATAAGCTAAGCTCCTCTTGAATGTTCCACTTCAAGCCACCAAGATACCTTGCCACCTTGAGTGACTCCTCTTCTTGATTCTTGGATCTCAAACACAACCTCTAAAATTCTTCAGTGTAGGAGGTCACATCAAGATCTTTTTGCTTCAGTCCTTGCCTCTTTTTATGGAGTTGGATCTCAAAGTCTTCAGGTAGGAAGTTCTCCTTGATTTTGTTTGCCATAGCACTCCAATTTGCAATTGGATTCTTGCCCATGCTGACTCTTTCATCTTGTACATACTTCCACCATGTTAAGGCTGAGCCTCTAAGCCTTGACTTGGCAAACTTAACCTTCTGTGCCTCTGAGATACCCTCACACTCAAAGTGGTTCTCCATACCCTCTAACCAATCCATAACTGCATCAATATCCATCTTACCACTGAAAAGTGGCACTCCTTCCAAAGCTTTACCTCCTAAGGCTTTGATTGCCTTCAAGAAGGGCTCTTCTTGCAAGATAGGATCAGGTTCAGGTACAACATCTTCCTCTGCTACCTTTTTACCATTCCCATCTTCTTCTTCATCTCTTTTCTTGGCTGCCTCTACAACTGCATCTAGTTTTTGCTTCACCTCTTCTAGTGCTTCTTCAAGAAGTTGATTTCTTTGCCTTTGCTCATCAACTTCTTTAGCTAACTCCACATTTGTCACCATCATGGATTCTCCCACTGATTCTTCAGCGGCTTCCAACATTAACTACCTTTCCCAAATCTTTAACTGGCTCTGATACCACTCTGATGTAACACCCCAACCTTGCTTCCAAACCCCAAGCTCTCTCTCAGGGCTACCTTAGGTCATTCACTAGACCCACTAGGGCTTCTTCACACCCTATAATTACTAGGACCTTGCTCAAGAGATCCTAATCCTTCAGTTGGGGGTACACCAACAAAGTAACATCAAATTTCTTACTAGCCGGCTCTAGTCCGCTATTAACCCTCAAGTCCATCTATAGCTCCAAGGTTACCAGTTCTTCATCTAGGGTTTTTTTAGACTCCTTCTAACATCCATGACCCTAAACAATGCTGATTTCATAGGCGCATTCAATCTACTAGGGAAGATACACCAAATTGCTCCAAAAAGGCTACTAGGAATTAGCCCTCCTAAATAGCTGGAAACAAGATTTCTTGAAAAAATTCTTAACAACCCTACAAAAAAATTATATTTTTGGATACCCTTTTTAGAGTACTTCAAGATTTTGTAATTTTCTAGCCTCCAAACTTTCCGTACAATGAAAGTACAGTTTTAGGCTAAAAATGAGGATTTCAAGTGCTTTATCGCTGTTGTGATGGAAAACCACCTTAGACACCTTTCCAAGACCTCTCCTTTGGACTGGAGCAAGGTTAGACCTTCTCATTACTTGTTGTGCAGCCTGATTAAGGTATTTGTACACTCAATCCTCTCCATAACTCATTTTCCAACTGTGATTCCTAGCCAAGTTGCATTTGGCTTGCCTAGGGCATCACCTTAAAAATGCTTGCTGATGCTTTCAAGGGCCCTCCTTCTTGATACATAATGTACATGGATCCTAGTTCCAAATCCCAAAATACCAGAGGTTTCCAATGGTGGGAAGTGGCCCTAAGATCCCATTTTCTAAGTGCAGCCCTGTTCAGATCAGCAATTTGCCAAGAACAAAAAGATTTTTCTACACTAATGCAAACGAATTAAAATGATCAAACCAACACTACAAAAAGATTAAAAAAAATATTTTAGAACTTTTCCAACACAAAAATCAGGCCATTCAATCCTCCTCTATTAAAAATGCCTTCAAATGCATAAAACCGGCAACAAAATACTTGCTCAATTCGTACAAAATGCAAAACCAACTTGTCCAACCCCCTAAAAATGGCTGTCCTCACATTTTTAAAGGCTCCTCCATCAGCTCCATAACTGTTCTAAACAGTTAGGACGTTCTAAACACACAAATGCCAAAAAGTTGCTTTTTGCAAGAAAATGTTGTCATGACAACATGACAACATTTCAGCAACTTTTGTTCTACATGGAGTTAGACCTCCAAATTTGGCACAAAAACAAAGTAGACATATAATATGCATAAAATTACTTCAAATAAACTATTCAAAGCCATTGGAACCTTTCTAGACCATTTTAGCCTTTACCGGACCTAAGTCACCTAGTTGACAATAGTCGGCAACTTCTAGCAACTTGGTCACTTTGGATCTTGCCAAGTCTCCTAAACACACCTAAGGACCACATAGGACCTATTATTAGAATAGTGATGTGGCTAGCATCACTACAAGCCAAAAATAAAGAAATACCTAGGTTTCACACTTAGCCTACCTAGGTGCTCCTGCACCACAAGATAACTTGACACATGAAGAGTCACTCGACATACACTAGGTAACTTGGCACATGAAGAGCATCTCGACACACACTGCATAGATGGGATAATACATGAACCCAAGTTTTAACATGACATGGGATAACCTCAAATTATCTTAAAGTACAAAATTACTGGCACTCATCAATTACTACAACTTGGCAATGACTATAACTTGACAAAAATTGGCAAAAAGGGCAAAAATGAGTAGGATAACACATCAACCCAAGATGCTCATGCATCAATTCAAATCTTCATTGAATTTTTGGACAACTTCTATTAAATGAATCAAAATAGCTTGTGAACTATCAACCTCAATAGTTAGTGCATCTACAAGTATGTTCTTTACATCTTCAACCACTTGGTTTTCTCTACTCTTCTCTTCTCTAAGTTTCTACTTCTTAGCTCTCTTTTGCAATAATTCACCCATGATGTTCATTTGATCAGGACTTGGAGTAGAGATATCCCAATTTGGGATAACTATATCCTCATCTAGATCAATGTCTTCTTCTTTACATTTATCCTTACTTGAAACTTTAGTACTTGGTTGAGACTTGTTCTCAATTGTTCTTGTACTTGCTATATGAATACTTGGAATAGTAATAATAGTAGAAGTAGAGGGTATACCAAAAAAGTAGATATTGCACTAACAATAGAAATAAATTGCTATTATATTACCAAATCTAATGATTGTGGAGGCACTAGCTACTCAGTAGATAAAGTGTTGATCATTCAAACAATATGGTACTTAGTTGAACAAGTGCAAAGATTGGTTGGGTTCTTAGTGTTGCATTGGTTACCACAACCAACTCAGCTGAAGCTTTCTCTAAGTTTTATGAAATTAAATCTTTTCTTAGAGAATGAGGAAATAAGGCCATTATTTTTGCTACTATCTTCTCCAGGCTAGTTTCCCCAATACTCTAAATCTTAGGGAGATTCTCCTTTGTAGCTTCCTATTCTTGCTCCTCATCATCCAGATTTACATCATCTTTTGTTTCCATATTTTCTTCATCATCATTGTCATCACTTGGTTATCCTTGTGCATCTTGAATGCTGATATGGATCTCTTCATCTTTCTAGTTGGAACTAATGTGAGATGTCTATTTCAGATTCTTAGCTCAAGTTATTCCTATGGTAATTCAAGTTGAGATGCTTGAGTCACCCAACTCTTGCATAACATCTACTTCATGAATTGGACTTGCATTCTCAGAAGATTTTGGAATCATTGCTACCTCATCTACTTTCTAATATTGTCAACTCTAGCTTTTTTTTCATCCTCAACTCTTCTAGTGTTCACATAATTCTTGACAAGATGTCCAAGTTTTATACAAATAAAATGTCTTCTAGTGGTGTCTCTTTTCATCTTGTGATGTTTTACACAATTTTCTCCAATGTGCCCAAATTCTTCATAGTAGTGGCATCTACACCATGTGTCATAGTCCCATCCAAATATTGTTTTCACAATCTATTCTATTGGATTCAATATCTTAGTTTTGCATTCAGAAGATTTATGTCCTTATTTATTGTATTTGTGACATTCACCTTCAAACTTAGGTTTCTCCCTGCATTCACTTGCTCTATGACCATGCTTATTGTAATTGTAACACTTTCTATTGAATTTTGTTTTACCATTTCTTCAACATATTCTTTGATGTATGACCTAACTTACCATAATGATTGCAAGTAGAATTTTTATTCTTTTGAGCTCCTTGCTTGGATAATTCACCTTCTTTTGTGTATCCTATTCCAACTTTTCCTTTGTATCTATACCAACTTTTCTCATTCAACTGATTCATGTCTGCTTGAGATTTCAACATTCTTTCATTGGTTTTCTTTTCAGTATTTAGATCATTCTATAATGTTTCATTCTTTGATCAATGAAGTCTACTTGCTGAAGGGATAGATGTTGGATTTCATTATTCTTTCCTTCTATTTCTTCTTTGGATTTTTCTTTTTCTTCTGTGACTTCACATAGTCTCACTAACTAGATTTCTTGTTCTCTTTTAAGCTTTTTAACTTCTTCTAGAAGATTACAATTCTTTTCTAGAAGGTCTTTGATTGCTTCATCAACTTCATCTAAATTTATTTCTGGACATATATCTTCAATTCTTTCTTTAGTATAGAGATTGTCATTCATTTGTACTGCAAGATCTTTTCTTCTTTTCAATGATTAAGAGAGTTTTTCCTTTGCTTTCTTTAGTTGACCAATGGCTAATTCCAAATCCAACTTTTCATTATCACTATCCTTATCTAGCTTGTATACCTTCATTGCCTCTAATATTTAGTCAAGCTACTAAACTTATTCTCTGAGAACCATAAAGCTTTGATGCTAATTTTTGGAAATATAAGGTAGGCAAGGTTACTAAGAGGGGGGCAGGGGGGATGAATCAGGAAAAAATAAAACTTCAAATTATTTCATCAATTAATCCTTCATATAATATTCAGATCTAATTACATGCATGAAGGAATGGAAGTAGTAAACATTCATAACACTTTGACACAATAAATGGTGACCTAGAAACCTTCCAAATAGAAAGTGAAACTAGGGTGGGGATGATACCCACAAGCTTTAGTACTATAGTATAAAGTCGGCTAGTTAAGGCTTATAATTGATCACTTCTGATGATTTTCCCTATTAGAAGCAATAAGGACTGCTAGGTCCACCTTGGGAAAGGATTTACAAAACATACAATAAAGTATGCACTCAATAAATATATTTACAAGAGAGTGTTAAATCTACCCTATTAAAAGATTTAGATGATACACCTATTAGGATGAACCAGTGGCTGATCTCTAATCTATAACTCTGATTTGTTGGTTGAGATTTATTTGAATTGTAAAGATCACCTTGTTGTGATAGATAAATCTTTGTTGTCCCTTATACTTCTTGTAACCTTTTTAATTTTCACTTCTCCTCTTTATATTCACTTTATTATTATTTTATTTGGACTGCTACAATACATTACATATATATCAATCCAAAACATAATTCATCAAACTCAACTACAACACAAGTCTCACCAAATTCTACAAAGTCAACTCAACTACTGGCACTTAGGTTCTGAAGACAAACTTGGTGAGGTTCTGATACTTGAAAACCATTTTCAATGTTCAACATCATTATGCTCTTAGTAGACATAGAAGCTTGGTTCATACTAATCACTTCCAAGTAGTTTGAACTTAGTCAACACTTGTGACTTAGTAAACACTATGAAACTCAGTATATCAACTAAATCACTTGGTTGACATTGCATGGCTTGGTCAACACTATCACTATGAGCTCAATATAAACTAAATCACTTGGTTGGCACTCCTTGGCTCAGTCAACACTAGATTCACATTACTGACACTATGAACTTGGTAGACATTGGAGAATGTGGTTGACACTATGCAACTTAGTTAATATTGTGAAGCTCAGTTTGCACTATCACTGATGAAGTTGGTAGATACTGCTTGGCATGAACCAAAAGTTCTAAAATTTGGTAGCAACTATAGAACTTTGTAGTAGCTAGATTTCTTAGTTAATACTATAAACTATAAGATAAGCTTGGTAACTACTAACTAATTGACCAAATGTGAGTCATTAATAAATAAAGTTAACCTCAATTTAAACACATTAAACATTCATTGTTCTTCTTATCCTATTGTAACTTGGTCTCTACTATATACTATTAAACAAAATTGCTACTAATCCACTGTCCTAAGATAAGAGACTTTATTGAATGTAAAAAACTACAAAACATTCAACACAAATTTGACACTAGGATTTAATTTGGAAAACTAATTTGGGAAAAACCACCAGCAATATGTCAGCACTTTTTTACTCTTTTGAAGTGATCTGTAGTAGGAGGCAACCCTAATAAAGGTTACAATACACATTGTTAAATGTGACCTAGTTAGAGGATTTAATCGCCCTTCTAGTAGTCACCTTGTTAGGGGACTTTAATCATTATATTTAGAATGTCACCTTGCTAAAAAATTTACATAGACTATTAAGTCCTTCAAATGATTGTTAGGTTAACCTTTGAGTAAAAGAATTTTAACACAAACTATTTACATTGATTAGAAAGAAAATGGTAGGGTTTGATCTATATAATTACAACTCACTTTTGTAGGTTTAGATCATTGTTTGGTTCATGTTTTGATTCTCTAATAAGTTCCCCCTTGTCAAATATATCTATGATTTTCTTGGAAAACCTTCAAGAAATCATCCTCCTCCTTCCAAAAAACTTAAGGCTTCTGCTTAGATTCACTTAAAAACTTTTAGAAATATCTATGCAAGCATTCCTTTATCTTGCTTCACTCTCACTTTGTATCTATCTTTATTTCTAGGCCTCCTTAAATATTTAATTCTAGCTTTATCATTTTGCATGATCACAATAGACCTTATGGTTTATGATCTAATTCATCAGGTTTTTTGTATCTATTCATCTTCTTCCTTTTCTAGAAACTTCTCATCCATCAAATTTGATCATATATTCTACCTAATCCTCTCCTCAAATTAAATGATCCAACTCATCAATCTTATCTTCAACATGCTTTCCATATCCCAAGAATTCAATTGAGTCAGCTGGATATCATAATTCCTCATATACATACGCTAAATTACTCAATTTCTTTTGAACTCTTGGCTTGGCATTAACTTCCTTGCTCTATCAATACTAATGCTCGGTCAATACTGAATCAATCTATACTATGGCTCGGTTGACACTAGCATCACTTGGTCAAGATTTGCATGAATGACATATCTTGACTTATATTGTAAATACTTGAGCAATCACATTGTCTTATCAAAGTTTAACTAATAAAAAATCCATTGGATGTAGCTTCCTATTAATAACTCAACCTTTCCTCTAGGTGCTATTGTTATGTGAAAATTCTCAAATCCTCTTCATCAATTGAATAGATTGTCGGAAGGATTAATTGGACACTAAGATACTGGGGGGGGGGGTAGGTGAATCAAGATGTATAACACTTTAACCTTTTCAACAATACTATAATGCATTCACCACATTTACCATCTCATATCCAATCGCTTATTCATGGATAACTTATATAATCAAACTATAATATCATATAGATCATATCTATTAATTACATGCATGAAAAGGAATCACATGACACAATGATTTTGGTTACCTAGAAACACTTTAGAATGAAGGTAAAACTAGGGTGGGGATGACACCCATAAATATTCAATACTGCAGTAATAAAGTTAACCTGTTAGGGTTACAATGTTTGACCATATCCAATTATCTACCCTGTGAGGGGTATGCCCTATTAGAATATTTTGAGACTATTAGATCTCACTTTATTAGAGGTTTTCACACTTACAACAAAGTAAGGACTCTATTAGGAGACTTATAAAGATCTGTTAAGAACACCCTGTTAAGAGATTTACCCTGTCTTAATTTGTTAGAATTGATTTAGTACTTGATCCTTAGTTTTATGTAATAAGATGATATTAGATATCTTCTTTCCAATCTAATCCTTATCTATGATCTGATAAAGCTTTTCTACCCTTCACTTCTTGACTAGGTTGCTTTCTTCATTTTGGAATAATAGAACTCTTTGCCTCTTCTACAATGCTCTCCCATTCATACTTGGATTGCATGAATAGTGTATTCTCTCCTTCATATCATAATCTTCACCATACCATCAAACTATATGGAAATAGGTCAAGTTCTACCCTATTTAAAGATTCTATAAAGATTTTTCTAGATGCTTCCATGTTTTGACTCTTCATCTTATTCGTTCATCATGAAAAATAGGGATATGTGATCCACATCATAAAATTTCTAAAAATCTTTGTCAAAAACTATACAAGTATTAAATATCATGTTCATGTCATCTTGAAATGGTTTACCTCAAAGTTTGCATCATTCCTAACTTGAATGTCAATTCTATGTTTCTCAACACATACTGTTTCTGATACTCGACACTCACTATATGTTCTATTGTGACTTGGTCTCTATAATGCTTGATACCTTCTATACAACTTGGCTTTAACATAATTGAATTGCTTAGTTAACATTACACTAATCTTACATTAAAAAATACTTGCCAACCACATACTTCCTCAGCATTTATAGAGCTTAGTATATACAAGTATATATACATGACTCAACCTATATAGAGTAGCTTGGTCGTAGTGATGACCATCTGACTTAGCTTGGTAAATGACTATGTGTTTGACACTAATAGACAATAATAGTTAGACAGATCAACAATCCCCCCTTTAACATTAGTGTCAAAAACACTTTGTCATGATTACATCATTACAATGCTAATATGAGTACTCCCCCTAAGCCTATGAGTTCAAAAATAGAACTTTAAAACTTTAACTTATGTTAAATAATATAATAATGAACAATATATACACATGACTCTAAATAGTCTAATTTCTTCAGTGTCATACCCTAATTGTCTTCTTCATTTTGATTGCCTTCTAAATTCTTCTGAGCTCTAGACTCTGATTATCTTTGTATTCCCATTTAACTTACCATCTTCTTTCATCTTTTATTTTTCTCCATTCAAGATACATAATTATCATAATATTCCCCTTTATTTTTTTCACTTATGGATGTTCTTGGGGTTGAATGGGTGGAATTAAACCATATTTATCAAGAAATGGTTTGTGTATTTGGGTGATCATAGCAAGTGCATGATCTCAAATGGTCTTTTCTGATTCCATGGTGTGATTTTACAATTGGAACCTAGCTTCCAAATCAATCAAACTATCATCCAATGAAAGATTATGGTCTTCATTGATAGGATCTTGGGTTGATTTGATTTCCCTTTGAATGACCTCCAAATGAGGCATCAATTTTTCTTGAATAGAAATCAATTGTTATCTCATGCTACTAACAGCTACTTATAGCTCGACCAATTTTCCTAGAGCATTCAATAACATATTGTAGGTGTGGGTGCTAGATTTAGCTGGCTACAAAATGGCTTCTATTGCTATCTTTATGTGATCTTGAATCTACTAGATGTTTTTGTAAAGATCACTTGTGAATGTTGGCACATCACATAAAATAGTGTACAAATATTGTACTCTTTGAATTAGTTTTGTCGTGTTCTATACACATTCTTGCAGATGTACTTTCTACTTGACAATTGTTGCAAAAAATTTATCTACAATTGTTGTAAATTTAATATAGACTAGGTGACTGAGGGGGTGGGGGGGATGAATTAGGAACCAATAAAACTTAAACTTTACTTCACCAATTAAATAATCACCATATAATCTGATCTAATTGCATGCATGAAAGACTAAAAACAATAAAACATTCATAACACTTGACACAATATTTGGTAACTCAAAAACCTTTCAAATAGAAAGTAAAACTAGGGTGGGGATGATACCCACAAGCTTTATTACTACAATATAGAGTTAGCATGTTAAAGCTTACAATTGATCACTTTTGGTGATCTACCTTGTTAGGAGTAATAAGGACTATTACATCCACCTTGTGAAAGGATTTATAATGTACAATGAAGTATGCACTCTATTAGGAGATTTGAAATAAGACTATTAAGTACACCTTGTTAAAGAATTTGACTAATGCACTTGTTAGGATGAATTAGTGGTTGATTTGCAACTTGGTTTGCTAAATGAGATTCCTTTGAATAACAATGATCACCTAGCTATGATACATGAGTCTCTTCTTCTCCTTAATTATACTTCTTTTAGCCTTCATTAATTCACACTCATGCTTCTTCTTCTTGTTCAAATACATATTTGGATATGATACAATGTATTACATATATAACAATCCACTTAATTTCCTTTTGGAGTTGGCTACAATACCAAAATCTAACAATCTTCACTAAGTTAGCTAGAAGCTAGAATTTGGGTTGTGAAGACAACTCGAGTGATGTTCTAACATACAGAAACACTTGTCAACACTCGGTAGACTCTGGCACTTAGTTGGCATTGAAGCTTAGTCCATACTGATCATTTAGAGTAGTAGGAACTTAGTCAGCACTAGATGACTCAGTGAATACTGAATAACTCGATAGATACTAAATTACTTGGTTGACACTGCATGTCTCGATCATAATTGTTTTCATTTACTTCATTAACACTACAAGCTTAGTTAATAATCCATCCTTCATCACTTATACCAAAATGATTGGTAGACTTGGCTATGCTTGGGTAACACTACACTTTGCCTCAGTAGCTTAGTAGACATTGTAAAGCTTGGTAAATATTGAATTTTTGTCTTAGATGCTCAATAGACACTATGGAGCTTGGCATGAACTATACTCTAATTGGTTAGCACAGTAATAAATGAAACATGTGGTTTACATTACTAGTAACTTATCATAAAATTGGAAGCAACTATAGAGATCAGTAGTAATGTAATCAATTGATTAAGTGTTAAGTCACTAATAGACAAATGATTCGACTATAAGGTCAATAATTTCCCCCTTTGGCATTAGTGACAAAAATAATTATCATACCAAAAATCTAAATGCTCAAAATAAAGTCAAAACCCCCTATCAAAAATTTGGGTCTTCAACTTAGCTTTGACTATTGTTTGCTATTGTAGCTCAGTAAATTCTTACTCTAGTTTTTATTATTAAAAAAAAAGGTTTTGTAAACATATTTTCTACTATGTATATACATCATTTATACTATACAATGCCAAAAATGCATAACTACAAGGTAACACAGAAATGTGAAAAGAGATTACCGTGTACCTTCAAAATTATGGATTGTGTCATATCTCCCAATTCTCTTGCAAAACTTTTGAATTATGTAAAGCTATTTACACCTCTACTCATAGCTCCATCATGTGATCATCTATAGAGACATTTTTGTCATCGATCAATGTTTTTGAATGTGGAATAGGTTTTGGCATTGCATCCATGTTGGGAAGTACCATGCCATGAATTTATGTTAGTGTAGCCCTTATCTTGGCTTCTTCCCTCAAAAATTTTGCCTAGATATCTATCAAATATTTTATTTTTGCAAAATTTATAGAGATGTAGCTAGGATAAAGTAACAATTGATGTGCACTTGCCTTCATATCAACATCTATCTTAGATAGTTTCTTCTTTATCTCCTTAGTGAAGTTAGATGTATCACTTAACTTTACAAAAAAAGAAACATTATTTACAAAAATTTCAAATGTAGCAAGAATAGTAGATAATCCTACTTGATCAATAGCTCTCCTTTGTGCTACCTTTTCCAAAACTTTATTTTTAAACTTCCTTTCCACCCTCTGTAGAAGTTTGTCTTGTCCATCCATTTCCTCATTGTACATGTGAACAATGTCAACAAGTTGATCCAAAATTATTTATTTATCATCAACCTCAATATTTAGTGCATCAATAAATATATTCTTGATATCTAAAAGAAGTTTATTGTTCTTATTCTTCTCCTCTTTAAGCTTTTGATGTTTTTCCCTCTTCTTCCATAGCTCACCAAGGGTATCTATTTGATCAGGAGTCAGATTGGAAAGATCCCAATCTGGTATTACAATTCCCTCCTTGAGATCAATTTCTTGAGTAGAGGCTTCTATCTCTTACCCTTTTCCTTATGAATAAGTAAAAGAATAATTTACTTATCTTTCTTTACACCTTCAATTCTCAGTTGTGTTTGAATATATAGTCCACTGATATAACTTGGGGGGAGGGGGTGTGAATCAGTTATACAACTATCATCACAATTAACAAAATTAAAAAATCTTAACCATATGAGCAATATAAACTAAAACCACAAAAAGATACTCATATACAATAACACCATATATGTTAACTAGGAAAACCCTTGATCAAGGGAAACCCCTGGTGGGGATGGTACCCACAAGATGATGTACTAATATAAATATTCTTTATTAGAGGATGGACCCTATTAGGAGTCTATGAATACATTTAGTATATATGAGTTCCTATTAGGAGACTTTGAATCCTTATTAGGATAATCCAACCCTATTAGGATTTGTGGAAGATAGCTAGATCCATTACCCAAAGAACTTCAAGGGCAAGATCAATGAACCCACTGTCCAAATGATCTCTATATTTTTCCTTGTAGAATAATAAAATGGTACTATAATTTTCCTTCCTCTTACTTTGTCCTATCAACTGAACCTCTACTTCTAATCTTGTAACCAGATTACAAATCTTGCATTCAATAATCTATTGGATCTCTTACACACATTTAGTAAGCACTCTACTCCTTTTCACACTTCACACTTCAACAATGATCATAATACTTGAACATGATTCTCACAATAAGGAAAAAATCTTTCCTTTATACCATATGTTCATAATAATTCCTTGAGTCAGCTGTGATGCTTTCCTAATTAATTATAATAAGATAATTAATTAATTACAATTATAATAGCACTGTCAACTTACAGTCTATGCAAAATTTCACACATGTGATACTAGCGCTTATGCACTTGCTAACATCATCAGCTAACTTTCCACTGTCACTACCTAATTGCACATATCTCCATTAAATCTTAGATGTAAGATAGCCAATAAATATTAGGAATTGCTTTCACAATACCTATCTCTAAACTGCTCTCTATAAATTAGGTACAAATTTTGTACATCTTTGACTTAGACTTTGTGCACTCAACCATGCCATTAGGACACTATGCTGAACATGTCCATAACTGCATATCACTAGACAATTAGACCATTGTCTGTATCATCAAGATCTTTGTTTTCTACTCAACCAGTCTTTATAGAAACCATGCTATGTTGACCTCAATAACAAACATAGTCATAAATGCAACATGTCAATACTCTTAATGCTCAAGATACTCTCCAAAATAGTATCATTAGCATTCATGCTAACAATATCCCCCTTTGGCATTGATGGAAATATAGATGAAAAACCATCTAAGTTCCAAGAATGCCAAGTAATACTATGATGTTGCTTCTATCCTCATCTACTCAAATCCTCTCCATTAAGCAAGTCTAAAATCCTCTTGATTTTGAGATTTTCATCACCTATTCACATGCTAAAAAGAATCTCAAACACAAAAAATGCATACAGGTGCATACTCCTTAGACATAAATTGTTTTCTTCACACTAAACAATTCACAATACATCATCTTGCTTCCTTTCATGAATCTTTCTAAATATCTCTAAAGATATATCTCTCCCTCATACTTAGGAGTTCTTCTCCCCCATTAATTACAAGCTGTTTTTCATGTCATACTCTCTCCCATTAACATCAATATTAAAGGCCTAAAAAAAATACCAATTTTTATAACTTCTTCATCTCTTCAATCAGCTCAAGTGTCCAAAGTCACTGTTCAATACCAAATACCAAGAGTCCTCAATGAATCATTACATATTAGATACTCCCCCATATAGGAAGCATCAACATTTAGTCTAGACAAATAATAATGTTCTATACCACTGGATTGATGCACTCTTTACATCATCTACTCAGAAGTAGGTAAGGGCATAACCCCAAGCATACATCTTAAGTACTCAAAAGTATCTTTAGGAAAAGGCTTTGTAAAGATATTTACAATCTAATCTTTAGTACTTACATACTCTAATTTTATATCCTTTTTTTTCTACTTTCTCTCTTAGCACATGATAATATATAGATGCCTAGTCTTAGAATGCAATATAGGTTTCTTAAACATACTCACTGTACTTGTGTTATCATAGTAAATGATAACAAGTTCTTCAAACTCAATTCTGATATCCTTTAGCATTTGCTTTATCCACATAACTTGATTATAGTTATTTGTTGTGGCAACTTACTCTACCTCAGTAGTACTCTGCAAAATATAATCTTGCTTCTTTCTTAACCAATAAACTAATCTTCCTCCAAGAAAGAATTCTCCACCACCGGTTCTCTTCCTATCATCCATACTACCTACCCAATCCACATTAGTATATGTACATAGAGTGAAATCACTCAATCTATCATAGAAAATTCTATGGCTAGATGTCCTTTTCAAATATTTAAATATTCTCTTTACTACTACAAAATGATATTCCTTAGGATTATCTTGAAATCTAGATACAATACCAATTGCATTTTCTATATCTGGTCTGGCATGAGTCAGATACTGCAGACCTCCAATCATGGATCTGTACTTCTTCTTCTCTACTATAGGTGTCTTACTTTTGTTAGATAACTTGTGACTAGTTATCATAGGTGTACTTTTAGGCTTACAACTTTCAAAACCAAACCTTTTTAACAAATCCTTTAGGGCTCGTTTGGTGAGTGGCATAGGAATACGTATTTTGGAATACATATTCTGGAATACATATTCTGGAATAGAACGTATTCCTATTCTTTGTTTGGTTCAACCAATATTTGATGGGAATTCACGGACCCAAAAATTTATGTTTTCTAAAATAAAATAAAATGGAATAGGAGTACATATTCTGATACCACCTATTTTGGTGGAATTACAAAACCCCATTTTTTGGCCAAAAATGGAATACGTATTCCATTTTTGCTTCGTATTCCAATCCCATTTTGGTGCATCCAAAAAAGGAATTCAAAATTTTTGGAATATGTATTCCAGAATACATATTCATATTCTGCTCACCAAACGGGCCCTTAAGTACTTAGTTTGTGAAATGAAAATACCATCACTATTATGTATAATCTACAATCCTAGGAAAAACTTCATTTCTCCTATCATGCTCATTTCAAATTCACTCTTCATTTCTTCAATGAAATTATCACTTTCTTAATCATTACCTCCAAAAATGATGTCATTAGCAAATATTACAATAATCACAAAACTATTTTCTATTTCTTTTAAATACAAGTTATTGTTTGTCACACATTTTACAAATCCAACCTTGCAAACCAGGTTCTAGGTGCTTGCTTTAGTCCATATATAGCTTTCTTCAATATAAATACTATGTCTTTTTCTTCTAATAAAGGAAAACCTTTAGGCTACTCAATATAAACCTCTTCTTCAAGTTCTCCATTCAGAAAGGTTGATTTAACATCCATCTAATAAACCTTGAATTTATTATTCACTACATAAGCCAAGAACATCCTTACTATTTGATTCTAGTCTATCCCTTCTCTCTATGAATATCCCTTGCAAAAAAAGTTAGTCTTGTTCCTCAGAACTTCACCTTGCTCATTCATCTTGTTTCTGAATACCCATTTTGTTCCTATCACATTCTTGTCTTTTGGTCTAGAACTAACTCCCATTTATCATTATTTATTGTTTGATCCAATTCTTCTTTCATTTCTTGAATCCAATTACCATCTTTAACTACTTCATCTATGCTCTTAGGTTCAACTTGAGATATTAAATATTTCTCCTCATTTACTATGTTTCTTGTCATCACTCCTTTGTATTTACTTCTGATTATCTACTCACAAGGGTGATTCTTTGTTAGATTCTTGTTAGAGGTAGGAGTTGACATCTCAACTCTTATCTCTTTGCTAGGTTTAGATCTATGTTCTCCTCTATGCTTAACATTTAGCATATCATTCTACAAATCATTGTTAGTCTTAAAGAAAACTTCAACATTTTGTCTAATAATTCCAATGTAATCTTCTTCTTCATCTGAATTATAACTATCATCTTTTCTTTAGTTCCAAAGTTTTTAGTAATCCTTACATTTTCACATTCAATTATTGTCCTAGTTCTATAGTTGAAACATCTATAAGCCTCACTTTTTAATGAATAGCCAAGTAACATACCTTCATCACTTCTTGGATCAAACTTACCAATGTCATCATCTCTCTTAATATGGCATATGTTCCCAAATATCCTAAAATAATTAACTAATGGTGAATGTACAAACCATAGCTCATAAGGTGTCTTGTTTATGCCTTTTCTAATCTATACTATTTTTAGAGTATATACTAATGTATTAACTTCTTCTCTCCAAAATTTTTCTCTTAGCAATCCCAATTTGCTCAAGTGTTCTAGGTGTAGATAGATGTCTTTTAATTCCATTTTCTTCACAAAATTTTTAAAATTCTCTAGAGGTGAATTCTCTTCCTATATCAAATCTCAAACACTTAATCTTAACAACAAATTCATTGTCAACTCTATTCTTAAATATCTTAAACTTCTCAAAAGCTTCAAATTTCTCTTTAAGAAATGCTACCCACATCATTCTCGTGAAATCATCAACAAAAATAATAAAATACCTTTCACCATAGAATCCTCTTATTCTTGACAAACCACTCAAATCTATGTGAATGATCTCCAGCTTCTCTATGGTAGTGAACTTCTTACTAGGGAATGATACTTTCTTCTGCTTAGCCAAAATGCATTCCTTACACACAACATTAGTAGGTTTTGTAATCTTAGGCAAGTCTCTGACTAAAAAAGTGCTACTAACCTTTATAATGTTATCAAATTTTATGCGATAGAATCTTCTATGCCACAACCAATTATTATCCACTTTAGCTACCAAACATTTCATTTGAGTAGTATTCAATTAAAATACATTACCTCAAGATCTAGTGCCAATTCTAATCATCTTACTATCTCTTTCTTTGATAATGTAGGTCTTCTTAGTGAATTGCAATAGATAACCCTTGTCCACCAACTGTCCAACACTCAAAAAGTTATGCTTCAATCCATCAACAAAATAAGCATCATCAGTGTTAGTTTTACCATCAAGAGTAATGGATCCAATTACTATTATATGATAGGCTGCATTCTTACTAACTCTAACAATTCCTCTATCATGATTCTTGAATTTAACAAACTTATTCAAATCACCAATCATGTGATGTGAACAATCACTATCAATTATCCAATCAAACTTATTCTTCACTTTAGTAACTAGAGCTCTTTCTTCTCTAATTTCTCTATCAAGATCATCATCCTTGAGAGCCACAAATACCAATTCATTGTCACTTTCACTTTGACCTTTTTCATCATATTCTTCATCTTTTTTTGCATAAAAATAGTTTCTATCTCTATCTCTTCTAGAATTAAACTTTCCTTTATACTTTTTCTCTCTTTTAGGACAATTAGATGCATAATAACCAAATTCATTTCAAGTTCAACATTTAAAGATTTTCTTACCATCTTTCTCTCTTATCACCAGAAGGGAAATTCCTTCCTCAATATTCTTGTCTTCATTAGATTTTTTGTTACTAGAAAAATCTCCATGTGTTCTTGCACTCTTTGTCAAATTAGGTCAAATGTTCATGGAACTGAAAGTTATTTTGACTCTTGCTAAATCTCTAGGCTACCTCAAATTTACTTCTATTGATTCTAATCTTCCAAGCAATGTTTCCTTTTTGAAATCCATACTGCAAGGCATTACAAGATGAATCATCTAAGCTATCAGTTTGAAAGGTGGTATCAAACTTTTAAATATCTTCTATATGACTTCATCATCTTCCTTGGTTCCACCATGAGATCGAATTCTTGCAATAATTTCTAATTTTCTACCTACATAACTTCTTATAGATTCATCTTCTATCATTCTAGCATCTTAAAATGCACATATCCAACTTTGTAATCTCATTCTCTTACCATGATCATCACCTTCATAAGTATATTCTAATGCTTTCCAAATTTCATGAGATTTTTCTATTGACCATAAGATGACAAAGTATTTTTAAATGCAAAGTTTGATATCAAAGGTGGAAAGTTTGAAAATTGGTTATGTGGCATAGGTATATGGCATGTTTGAAAGGTTGAAAAATGAAATATGTGGCACAAGTATATCTTATATTATTTTGGTATTAAAATAAAAAGTGGCATTGTAAATAGGCAACATCGTAAATGTTTCAAAACAGCCTTGATAAAAACAAGCACAGTTGTATGTGGCATTTATTCTAATGTACACAATGAGTTAAAAAAACTCGCCAGATGTCAGGTGGATTTGAAATATTTCTTAACCTTGGTTCAGGTTGTGGGTATTCTTTCACATTTGAAATTTTATTTTGTATTCAAGAATAATGTTCTAGAAGCCCTAAGTTCTGCTTTGTGAAAATTGAAAAATTTGGTTGCTCTACGAATATGGATTTTGATAGATTGTGTTGCTTCTATGAAAATGTTTTGGGAAAAGGTTTATTTCTTCTTCATTGCTTTCAAGTCACAGAATATGGAAGGTTTGCTTGGTTAAGTATCAAAGTGATCTTCTACTCATATTTTCTTGTAAGGGTTCTCACCTATTTGACTTCTCTGTGCATGCATGAATGACTAAGAATAATAAAGAAAGGAGGAGGTTTCCAAATCTGTTAACAATGAATAAGGGTTTTTTTGAAAATGAAATGGAGGTAAAGCCCAGTTATAGGTATGGTTGTTTTTAAGTTTGCTCAAAATGTTTTTTTAAAGGGTATGAAAAAGAGGAATAAAAGGTTGAAGTTTTATAGTCAATTGTTTATTCAAAAAGCAAAGATTTTTTTTTTCCTGAAGATTTGCTGTATAAAATAAGAAGGTTTCTTATGAACACTAAAGAAATTATTCTGAAATGATGTTTCAAAAAATGAAGAAAGGAATGAAGTGTTCCACTGGTTCATTTGTCATTATAAAATGCCAAAAATTTATTTGCTATTATAAAAGGCTTGTGCTAGTTCAGGTTTGATGGTTTAACTATATTAAGGTGGTTTAGGAACTACATATATTTTTCATGAAGGCATTTTTGAAATGGCCCTAATTGGTTCAGATTGTTTTTATAATTGATTCTATACAAATCTCATCTCTATTTAAATAGATTATTGTAAAATTTGAATGCATGAGAGGTATACAGTGATACAAAGGTAGAGACACAAAATATTCTTGAAATTGTAAAAAGCTAAAAGGATTGATTATAAACTTATTTGCATGTATAGGTGTATAGTGCTTTACATACAATTATATGTGCATATAAGGTTGTAACTAAATTAAAAAGAAAAATAGGGTTGAATCCCTGAGCAGTTGTTGCTGCTGATTATAAAATAGTTGAAGCTCAATAAAGATCACAGGTTCATGGAGTAGTTTTTTCTCCCTATGACGAATCCTTTTGAGGAATTTTGAGGGTTTCCAAATTGGAAAAATACGTGTCTCTATCTTCTACGAGTTCATGTTTTTCATATTCATGCATGGTGAATAATGTTTATTTGAGTGAGCTTTAAATGCATTTAGTTTATGAATCTTTAAATTTGGAATTTGAAAATTGATTAAGTAAAATTAGTGTGTTCTGATTCAACACCACCCCACCCCCCCCCTCTCAGAACTCTAATACTTCCAAAAAGTGGTATCAGAGCATAGGTTTCCTTTTAGGAATTGTTCTAGAGATTTTTATTGGAAGTTATGGCATAGGCTGAAGGAGCTTCCCTTAACCGGGCTCCACTATTTGATGGTAATGACTATGTTTTTTGGAAAGTTATGATGGAGGCATTTATACATTCTTTAGATATTAGAATGTGGGATGCTATTATTATGAAGTATACTATTCCACCAATAGTACCTACTGATGCTAATTATAAATTGACATATGAACTAGATAAAAAGCCAAGATATGCTCTTCTGTGTGGTCTCACTAAAGATATGTTTGCTAAAGTAGTCTACTATAAATCAGCAAATGATATTTGGGAAAAATTGGAGACTATTTATCAAGGAGATAAATTTGAGAAAATTGTTAACTCTCAAAACATAGTTTGATAATTTTAAAATGAATGAAGATGAAAATATTTTAGCATATTTCTTAAGAATTGATGAAATAGTCAATGCTAGAAAAGGTCTAGGTGAAAAAATTGAAGAAAATGACATAGTTTCAAAAGTCATTAGGTCAGTTCTACCTAAATTTGAAACTAAAATTTTTACTTTAGAAGAAAAGAAAAGTTTTTCTAAAATGACTCTACATCAATTACAAGGAACCCTAACTACATATGAAATGAGAATTAGCAATCAAGCTAGTTCTACATCAAAAGAGACAACCTTTAAGGTTGAAGAGAGTGATTCATACTTAACAGATGCTCTAGAAGCATTATTAATTAGGGAAATAAGAAAGAAATACAAAAGAAAACCAAAAAGTTTCAACTGTGGTCAGTTAGGACATTTTTTTGCAAAATGTCCAAATGTAGAACTAGAAGACTGTGATGAGAAAAATGAAAAGTTTTTGAAAAAGAAACCTTGGAATCAATACAAAAGATTCAAGGATTTCAAAAAGAAAAGTCTTCTGTCAAAAGAAGACTCAAATGAAGAGTCAAGTGATGCTGATGAAGAAGGGGAAATGTTGTTCATGGCTGAAATAGTCCACACCTCTAAACCTAAATCTAGTGAATCTGAATCTTGATCTGGTTCAGATGAAGAAATTGATCTCGAAGAAGAGCTTCTAAAATCTTTGCGAGAACTTAAAAGATTAAAGAAGTTAATTTCAAAACATGAAATTGAAAATAAAATACTTTAAGAAGAGTTAGAAGAAGCAAATCAAATTATATAAAATCATAAAAATTTACATGAAGAAAAGGATAAAAAATTGAATGCTTTACAATGCTCATCTGAAGAGTTTTCTAAATAGAAAACTAAATTCTTCTTCAAAGGTTATTGTTTGAACTATATTGTCTTTGGGCATAAGGCATTTTTTTGTGAAAAGAGTACCAGTCAAGGTAAGAAAAGAATCATCAAATGTTTTAGATGTTTCCATTATGGTCATTTTCCAAATCAGTGCAAACTAAACTTAAGACCTAAACAGATTTGGAAACAAGTTAAGACATCTGAAAAAATCTTTAATTGTTGAAATAGCCCAATTTGCTCAAAAACTTGCAACATGGGTTTTGGATACTGGCTATTCACATCATATGACTGGGTGTAAAAGTAAGTTCAAAACCCTAGAAGATTTTGATGGAGGGTTTGTTCGCTTTGGTGATAATTCAAGAGCCTATATAATAGGAAGGGGCTTAATAAATTTAAACAAAAATACACCAATTCATGATGTATACTTTGTAGAAGGTTTGAAACATAATATTTTAAGTGTTAGTCAAATTTGTAATAGTGGGTATTCTATTTCCTTTAATGCTAAAGGATGCTTTATCAAAAATGGAAGGGATAAAGTCATTGCTAGTGGCTTAAGGATAGGTGAAAATCTTTATAACTTGATTGATTCTACTTTTCAAGAAACATCATTGATTAATACTTGTCTTATGAGTCAGGTAGAAGAAAATTAGTTGTGGCACAAAAGATTGGGACATCTTAGCTTTTGACAATCTTGCTAGAATTATTAAGAATAAAAAGGTTAGAGGACTACCACAAATTAGAAAACCTATGAATATCTATGAAGAATGTGTGAAAGGAAAAAAAAAGAGAGTATCTTCATCTAGGATAATTGCTAAGAGACATTCTGAGTCTCAAGTTATTGGATATGTAGAAAAATGGATCTGGACTAGAAGAAAGGCCAAAACAAATGAACAAGCAAACATTGTTGAACATTTTTTTTTGATATCAAACTTCAAACCCAAAACTATTACTAAAGCCTTATCAAACTTCTGTTGGAAAAGTGCTATGCAGGAAGAAATAAACCAAATTGAGCAAAACAAGACTTGGGAACTTGTTCCTAGACTTGATGACAAAAATGTCATAGGTGGAAAATGGGTATTTGATAACAAATTGAATGAAGATGGCAAAGTGATAAGGAATAAAGCTATATTTGTATGCAAAGGATATGCTTAATAAGAAGGAATTAATTTTGGTGAAACATTTGCACTAGTTGCAAGATTGAAATCAATCAGAATCTTCCTTGCATATGCTAGTTATAAAAAGTATATTGTTTACCAAATGGATGTAAAAATCACATTCTTGAATGGGTATCTTGAAGAGGAAGTCTATATGGAACAACCAGAAGGTTTTGAATCTTTTGACAAACCTGATTATGTTTACTAACTCAAAAAGGCATTATATGGTTTAAAAAAAGCTCCTAGAGCTTAGTATTCTAGGTTGGATAAACATTTAATTGCAAATGGATTTTCTCATGGAAAAGCACATTGCACTTTGTATATCAAAGTCATAAATGATGACATTTTGGTAGTAGAAATCTATGTGGATGATATTATTTTTGGGTCTACTAATGATGATTCAACAAAACATTTCTCAAATATTATGGAATCTAAATTTGAAATGTCACTATTGGGTGTGCTCACATTTTTTCTTGGACTACAAGTCTTACAGCTTGAACATGGAATTTTTCTTTCTCAAACAAAATATGCAAAAGAAATGTTGAGGAACTTTAATATGGCTAATTGTAAACCAGTAAGCACTCTTATAGAGACAGGTTACAAAATAATGATGAATAATTAATCACCTTCTGTTAATCAAACTATATATAGATCCATGATTGGAAGCCTATTATATCTTACAACATCTAGACCTAATATAATACAAGCAGTATGCATGGTTTCAAGATTTCAGTCTAATCCAAAACAATCTCATCTTAATGCAGTAAATCAAATTCTAAAATAAATTCAAGGTACACTTGATTTTGGTTTATGGTATCCTCACAGTGACGATTTTACACTTTTTGGTTATACTGATATAGATTGAGGTGGATCTAATGACAAAAAGAGTACTAGTGGTGCAACTTTCTTCCTTGGTAATTGCTTAGTTGCCCGACATAGCAAAAAATAGGATTGTGTTACATTGTCTACATGTGAATCTAAGTATGTTGCTGCTACTACCTATTGCACTCAGCTAATTTGGATGGATTATCAATTGACTGATTTAGGAATTCAAGCTCCAAAACCTATCTCTATCATGTGTGATAATATGAGTGCTATTTAGTTGAATAAAAATCTAGTAATGCATTCACAGACAAAACATGTGACCATTAAACTTCACTTTTTACATGATAAAGTTCTTAATAATGAATTCAAGTTGATCTATGTGCCCACTCAAAGACAAGTAGAAAATATCTTTACTAAAGTTAGGGACTCTTTTGAGTGCTTAAGAACTCAATTGGGAGTTGTCTCTCAATCAATGTTGATATAATTTTTTTTTTGCATATAAATTCTATGTTAGGTTTCTACTCCTATACAATAAAAGAAGATGGTCAATTTTATTTTATGCAAAATTTTTGGGGGAGATATCAAATATTTCAATTAACATATTATTTTTGGTGATATCAAAATATTCATCAGTTGATTGTTTCAATTGTTTAGCATATTTTTGTTCTTGGTGATATCAACATATTCATCAATTGGTTATTTTAGTTGTTCAACATATTTTTGTTCAACATATTCATCAGTTGGCTGTTTCAGTTGTTCAACATATTTAGCATATTTTTGTTTAGCATATTCATTAGTTTGGTTGTTGGATGTTTTAGTTGACATAATTCTTTTCATTTCAGCATATTCATTTCATGTCAACATATTCATTAGTTGGTTCAATCGACATATTCAGTTGGTTGCATATGGTGATCAACACTACATATTGTGATCAATGTTATATTGGTTATTTGTGATTAGTGTTCTATGTGTTTAGCATTCTTTAATGATCAGTTCAGTATCAACATTTGTTTAGTATTCTATGTGTTCAACATTCTTTGATCTTCTATATATTAGATGGTATATAAGAAAGAGATTGAATCTTTGATTTTTTTATACCATCTTGTATACAGTATATGATAAAAGTTTTGCCTCAAAAAATGAGGGAGATTGTTGACCATAAGATGGCAAAGTATTTTTAAATGGCAAGTTTGATATCAAAGGTGGCAAGTTTGAAAATTGGTTACATGGCATAAGTATATGGAAAGTTTGAAAAGTTGACAAATGAAATACGTGGCATAGGTATATCTTATATTTTTTTGGTATTAAAATAAAAAGTGGCATTATAAATGTTTCAAAATAGCCTTGATAAAAAGAGGCACAGCTGTATGTGGCATTTATTCTAATGTACACAATGTGTTAAAACAACTCGCCAGATGTCAGGTGCATTTGAAATAGTTCTTAAACTTCATTCAAGTTGTGGGTATTCTTTCACATTTGAAGTTTATTTTGTGTTGGAGAATAAGTTTTTGGAAGCCCTAAGTTCTACTCTGCAAAAATTGAAAAATTTGGTTGCTCTGTGAATATGGATTTTGATAGATTGTGCCGCTTCTATGAAAATGTTTTGGGAAAAGGTTTATTTCTTCTTCATTGCTTTCAAGCCATAGAATATGGAAGGTTTTCTTGGTTAAGTATCAAAGTGATCTTCTGCTCATATTTTCTTGTAAGGGTTCTCACCTATTTGACTTCTCTATGCATGCATGAATGACTGAGAATAATAAAGAAAGGAGGAGGTTTCCAAATCTGTTAACACTAAATAAGGGTTTTGTTGAAAACAAAATGGAGGTAAAGCCCAGTTATAGGTATGGTTGTTTAAAAGTTTGCTCAATTTTTTTTTTAAAGGGTATGAAAAAGAGGAATAAAAGGCTGAAAGTTTTACAATCAATTGTTTATTCAAAAAGCAAAGATTTTTGTTTTCTTGGAGATTTTTTGTATAAAATAAGAGGGTTTCATATGAACCCTAATGGAATTATTTTGAAATGAAGTTTCAAAAAATAAGAAGAAAGGAATGAAGTGTTCCACTTATCCGTTTGTCATTATAAAATATTAAAGATTTATTTGCTATTATAAAAGGCTTGTGTTGGTTCAAGTTCGATGGTTTAACTATATTAAGGTGGCTTTCGAACTGCATATATTTTTCATGAGGGCATTTTTGAAATAACCCTAACTGGTTTAGTTTGTTTTTATAACTGATTCTTTACGAATCTCATCTCTATTTAAAGAGATTATTGTAAAATCTGAATGCATGAGAAGTATACAGTGATATAAAGGTAGAGACACAAAATATTCTTGAAGTTGTAAAAACCTAAAAGGATTTATTATAAACTTATTTGCATGTATAGGTGTATAGTGCTTTACATATAGTTATATGTGCATACAAGGTTATAATTCAATTAAAAAGAAAAATAGGGTTGAATCCCTGAGCAGTTGTTGCTACTAATTTTAAAAGAGTTGGAGCTCAATAAAGATCACAGGTTCATGGAGTGTCTTTTTCTCCCTATGACGAATCCTTTTGAGGAATTTTGAGGCTTTCCCACTTGACAAGATACATGTCTCTATCTTCTGTGAGTTCATGTTTTTCATATTCATGCATGGTGAATAATGTTTATTTGAGTGAGTTCTAAATGCATTTAGTTTATGAATCTTTAAAGTTGGAATTTGCAAATTGATTATGTAAAGTTAGTGTGTTTTGATTCATCCCCCCTCTCAAAACTCTAATACTTCCAACAGTTTCAAGTGACTTTACATGACTATGCCCATTCTTTGGAAGAGCTGATAGTAGAGCTTCTCTTTCTCTCATGTTACACATGAATAAATCTCTCTCTTCTTTACTAAAATCTTCTAGCTTTGCTTCCTCAATAATTTACTTCTTACTCTTTGTCAAGATCCAATATCCTGAACCCATGCACAATAGATGTGTCTTCATCTTCTCTTTCCAATTGTCATAGTTAACCCCATCACATCTAGGATACTAATACATAATAACACCAGATATGTTAACTAGGGAAACCCTTGATCAGAGATAAAACCTTTTTGGGGATGGTACCCACAAGATGATATACTAATATAAGTATTCCTTGTTAGAGGATGGACCTTACTAGGAGTTTATAAATATATTCAGTACATATAAGTCCCTGCTAAGAGATTCCAATCCTATTAGGAGTTGTGCCAACCCTGTTAGGATTTGTGGAAGACAACTAGACTGATTGCCCAAATAGCTTCAAGGGAAAGATCAATGAACCCACTATCCAAATGATCTCTGTATTATTCTTTATAGAATAAAATAATGGTACTATATTTTTCCTTCCTCTTACTCTATCCTATCAACTAGACCTCTACTTCTTCTTATCTTTTAACTAGATCACAAATCTCACATCCAATAATCCCTTAGATCACTCACACACATTCAACACACACTCTACTCCTTTTTGAACTTTGCACTTCAACAATGATCATAATACTTGAACATGATTCTCACAATCAAGGAAAACATCTTTACTTTATACCATATCTTCATAATAATTCCTTTAGTCAGCCTTGAGCCTTTCCTAATTAATTATAATAAGATAACTAATTAATTACAATTACAATAGCACTATCAGCTTACAGTCTATACAAAACTTCACTCATATGATATTAGGGCTTGTGCACTAATTGACATCATCATCTAACTTTCCTCTATCATTGCATTACTATGCATCTCTTCATTACATCTCAGATGTAAGATAGCCAAAAAATTTCATGAGCTACTTTCCCAATACTATGCCTCTGAACTACTCTCTATAAATTAGGTACAACTTTTGTACATCTTTGACTTAGACTCTACACACTTGACCACACCATCAAGACATTATGCTGAACATATCCATAAGTGAGCATCACTAGACAATTAGAAAATTTTCCATACCATCAAGATCCCTATCTACTACTCAGCTAATCTTTATAAAAACCATGCTATGTTGACATCAATGACAAACATAGTCATGAATACAACATGCCAATACTCTCAATGCCCAAGATACTTCCCAAAATAGTATCATTAGCATTCATGCTAATAGGTTGAGGCTTAACCTCAACTACTATTGCACTTTCCACAGTAGAAACAATAGAAGTAATAATAGTAGAAATAGTATCAACAATAGATATAATAGGAAAACTTATAGGTGCTAGTTGTGACATAATTAGATGCTAGGATTATTTGAGCCTATTTCTTGGTAGATGAAGTCATAGAAACTTCACTAATCATTACACTTAGTAGCATTTCTCCAATAGTTAATTGGGTGCTTGGTGAAGTATTGTTTACCATGACTAACTGAGTAATGGCCTTCTTTGAGCTAAGTAACATTAAGGCTTTTCTCAAGAGAGTGGGAGAGAGGCTATTACTTTGCTTCTATCTTGTCTAGGTTTGAGTCTTTAATACTCTAATTTTAGGGAGGTCTCCACTAGCATTCTAATCCTCTTCATCTTCTGCATCATTGACCTCTTTATCCAAATTATTGATTTCATCAATATCATCATCATTTATCTCATCATCATCTTTCTCTACTTCTTCTTCATCATCCTTGTCATCAATTTGCACAACTTATTAATAAGGATTATGCAGCCCATGGATGTTCTTCCATGATGTTGTGTTAGACTCCACAATAGATTCAATGTCTTTTGATAGGATCAAGAATGCATCAAATTTAGGTGTAAGCTTTTGTTCATTCATATTTAATGGTTCCTTTACTTCCTTATCAGATAGAGTCAACATAAGTTGTCTTTGGGTTTGTTCTTTGATGTCCTTGGAAACTTTCACTATATTTTCCCATTGTGGTGCAATTTCCTTTAGTAAGACACTAGGAATCTATCTTGTGAGCTCCTCTAGAGAGTATTTTCATTTTTCTATCTTAGCCACTAGGGCCTCTTCAATTAGTTTTTGCTCTCCTGGTTCCTTGTTTCATATTTGAGAAATTTAAAGTCTCCCATGCCTCCTTTACTTTGCAGTCTACTTAGCCTTTCTTACAAGGTAGGTGAAGACCCCTTGAAGACTACTAATTCTTCATCTTCACCTAAATTTAGATTCTTCTTGGACTTTGTAGGTCTTCTAGTGAATACAAAAGGGGAGGAATTTAAAGGCATGGTTATGATAACCTTTCCTTTCTTCTTAGGTGGCTCCTTCTCTTTAGGTTCTTCTTGCTCTACACATTCTTCCATAGCTTCATCCTCTTCCTCAATCTCCTTTTCCTTATATCAACAAGAGAGTAGAGTTGTACTTCTTGGTTTCTTTGAGAATATTTTCAACTTGTTTCCTTCCTCTCTTCATGGCTTTAGAAATTTTGATCTCCAATGAGATCCTAGCCTTGGCTTCCTCATAGGCACCAAAATATGGTGCCTTGGGGTCTACTAGCTCATTCACAAGAGCTTCAATTATGTCTCTTGTATCATCTATGTTAACCTCATATCCAAGAGGTTTAATCCATGCCACTCTAGGCATTACTACCTGGATATGACCTTTATCATAGTCCACTAGAAAATAAATTTCATGCTCATAGTATTACACTAATTTCTTAGGGATTCTATATCTACTTTAAAATTTCTCCTTGAAAGTTTTAAAATATGCATCCATTATACTTTCAAAATTGTCACCCATCTCTGCTATGAATTTATTAATCTAATACAGAACTAGTGTATCCTTCTTCTACATCATAGTTCCTTTGGAAGGAACTAAATTTTTCATATAAAAGAATAAACAAGTCAATAGAGATCCAAAATTACATGGATTTTTCTTTGATGACTGAATGCTTTCAATGTTCTTGCTTAGCTAAATCAATTACAGTTTGGCAAGGTCAAAAGATAAGTTGTTCTTCACAACTTTGAATGCCAAGTCAATAGCTTTGCATGGGAATTTGTTCAAATGACTCGATTTGTAGATCTTGTTGGCTATAACATGGATGTCAAACTTGATCTCCATGTACGTCACACTATTCAACTTCATGCCTCTATCATCCCACTCAATAAGAGTCTTCTTCATTAGTTCAACCCATTCTAGGGTTTTTGTGGTCTTTTCCTTGTTAAGCATTGGCATGTATCATTTTCTTGGTGATCTAGAAATAGGTTGATCCAACCAAAAATGGATTTTATGAACTTAGCTTAGGATAAACTTAATATATTTCCCTTGGAAATCCCTTGGAATATGCAGGATATGCACTAAACCTTTCATTACCAAATGCTTGTGCTTGGGTTTCAAGCTCCCATCTACATAGAATTCATTGAACACTTGGTTCATTTCTAGGGTTCCCAACTCTTGAATTGAGTAGTGATAATATGACTAAATATCATTAATTACAAGTACCTTGGGAGGAATTTGGGATTGCACCCCAATTGGGTCAAGTTCCTCAGGGATTTTTGGACTCAGTTTGAATGCAAGGGTTCTACAATCAACTCCTTAAACCAACATCTCGAAACCTTTCTTTGTTTTTCTACTAGAGGATGCCATATTACTTGGTAATACTTCAAGTACTGGAAAGAAATTTGACAAAATTGCATTGAATTTCTTGTGGACTCTGGAGTACTCTTTACTCTATTGCTCTAAAAATCATGGTGAAGAAATAACCTTCAATTTTTTCCTTTTAATAAAATTCTCTCTTCAAGTTGCAATTTATGCATCATACAATGATTAAATTAGTGATAGGCCATCCTCTAGTTGGCTAAGTATTCATTGCTCAAAGGAAACCTTCAACTTGGTAAGGTCTCTTAACTTGGTAGAAACTTCAACAAGAAAGAAAAAATTCAAACTTAGAACTCGGTGGAGTCACCAACTTGGCATCTGCATCCAAAATTGGTAAAGTTATGAAACCTAACCTTTCTTGGTAAGGTCTTGCAACCTAACCTTAATTGGTAAGGTCTTTAGTTATCATCTTAATTTGGTCATCCTTGTGCATCTAGAATGTTAATATGGATCTTTTGATTGCTAACTAGAACTGATTTGATATTTCTCCTTCTTAATCATAGTTCCAGTAATCTTCATAGTGATGTAGGAGCATCTTGGGTTGCCTTGTTATCTTACTCATTTTTGTTCATTCTGCATGTTGATGCCAAGTTACTATAGCTCTAATGGATGTTGAGTTACTATAGCTCTAGTGGATGTCAAGTTATTATAGCTCTAGTGGATGTCGAGTTACTGTAGCTCTAATGATGCCAAGTTACTGTAGCTCTAATGGATGTCGAGTAACTATAGCTCTGGTGGATTCCAAATTACTATAGCTCTAGTGGATGCCAAGTTACTATAGTAGTTTAGTGTTGACCAAGTGTTCATGTGCCGAGCTACCTAGTTTATGTCAAGTGACCCTTCATGTGTTAAGTTTTCTTATTTATGCAAAGTGTCAACATATGGACATGATTTTTCTGAGATGAGTTGTGAGATTTATTTCAATTGTGACATTTATGTTAAAATCTTTTCTTGGGATATGTTCAAACCATTGTTGGGTCAGCCTCCCTCATATGTAATGTTCTAGAATGATCTATAAGCCATTTTGGCAAGTATATATGGAGTGTTTAGGCTTAGAGTTAGGCACTTTAGGAGGGATTCTAGAGGAGAATGCGAAAGTTTGGAAAGTTTTTTGTTAATGTATCTAGAGCTATGAATTTGATGTTGGATCTTTGATCTTGAATATATTTTTTATCTAGCCATAACCTAGAAGGCCTTACAACTAGGCATGTATGCTAATTATTTGATGAACCAATAAGTGTTTTCTCTTCTTCCTCCTTTGATTTTTGTTCTATGTGTTGTCTTTCTACTATATTAACACTTGTAGGGTGGTTTGGATAGTTGAGTGTGCCTCTGGCCCTAGTTATTCACCCCTCCTTATGTTAGGTGGTATCAAAGCTTGAGGTTCATCCTTGTGGTGATTGGATCATTTAGAAACCTGAGTGAATTGGGTTGTAGGGTTATAGATCTATAGATTTGACCTATAACTTGTAGAGGGTTATGATCTTATAGGAACCTGATTTGTAAAGATGGTTCAAGGTAGAGGAAATGTTGATAATGAAATATTAGATATATTGAGACAAATTGTAGTTAGATTAAATTTTGTGGAGATAGCCTAGAGGAGAGGAGCACATCTAGATAATGTAAGTGATGATGAAGTAGTAGCACCAAACCCTAATCCAGAACCTAAACAAGACCAAGATGAAGCAAGGTTGTTGAGAGTGTTGTCTAGGGAAAATTTAAAGCCTATTGTAGAAATTATTCCATTTGATGGAAAGTTGGATACTAATGCATGTTGTATTGGATTGGATCTCTGATATGGAGAAGTTATTTGAGTATGAAAAAACTCCTAATAATAGGAAGGTGAAGATTGCAATTACTAGGTTGAAAGGTCATGCTTCACTATGGTGGGAGAATTTACAAACTAATAGAAAAAGGAGAGGAAAGGAGAAGATCAAAACTTGGTTGAAGATGGTGATGAACAAGGTAAAGAAAAAATTCCTTCCTTTTGATTACCAAGTTAGTTTGTTGAGAAAGATGGAAAATTTAAGACAAAAGGACCTGAATGTAAAAGAGTATACTAAGGAATTCTATAGATTGGACATCAGATCTGGACATGTGGATGACAATGTTGAGAAAATTGCAAGGTACATAAAAGGATTGAGATCTAGAATACAAGATGAAATAAGTTTTGTAAAGTTGGAAAGTGTGGAAGAAGCATACCAATATGCCTTGAAAGTTGAGGAGATATTGACAAAGAAGCATAAACAAAGATAAAGAGGTAGAGGTGGTAGATTTTAGAGAGGCAGAGGTAGATCTTATGGCGAAGGTGGCAGATCTAAAATTTTTGTACATGATAAAAGCAAATCTGAGTGGAAGAATGATGACAAAGGCAAGACTGAATAGAAAAGTGGTAATTCTTACCAAGGAGGTACTAATTCTTACTGAGGAAGAGGTGATTCTTATTCTAGAGGTGGATTCATGGTAATTATATCAGATGTGGCAAAGAGGGACATAGATCTTTTGAATGTAGATCCTCTAAAAGTGGACAAGGCAAAAAAAATGTTGTGATTCAAAGATATGATGAGGGTTCACCAAGTGGACCTAAGGCTAGAGAAAATATGATGGTAAGAAGAACCTTATGTAACAAGGGAAGTGATGAGGAACCTATTTTAAGGAGAAGTCTTTCCAAAAAAAGATGTACAATGGCTAGAAAATGTTGTAAAGTGATCATTAACAATGGAATTTCTACAAATTTTGCATCAAAAGAGATGGTTACAAAGTTGTAGTTGTAGAGGCTAAAACATACTAAAACCTATCATGTTTCATGGATCAAAGATGATCATAAGATATTGGTAAGTGAGCAAAGCCTTGTGAACTTCAAGATTGGACATTACTTTGATGAAGTTTTGTGTGATATTATGATGTCATATTCTATTGGTTAGACCTTGGAAATATGATAGATATGTTATATATGATGGAATATTGAATCAATATACTCTTTGGGTGAATGGGAAGAAACAAATATTGTTGCCTTTAATTGAAAGTCCAGATGAGGTTAATTGTACTCCTATAAAAATTTGCATGGTCAATGGGAAAAAATTTGAAAAGGAAATGAAAAAGAATCGAGTTTTTTCTATAATTTTAAAGAAACTGAGTTGTGTCAATAGTAACCAAGTGCTAGTCAGTGGTGATCGAGAGACAACTAATAGTATTGACCGAGTACTAGAAGAAATTGCAAAATTTTTGAATGAATATAAAAAGATTTTTACCAAGGATATAGTTGATGGTTTATCTCTAGTAAGAAGTATAAGTTATTGTATGGATTTGATTCGTGGAGCTAATTTTCCAAATAAAGCACCATATAGATTGACACCTACAAAGAATGAAGAACTTAATAGAAAACTACACAAGTTGTTGCAGAAAGATTTCATCAAAGAAAGTTTGAGTCCATGTGTTGTACCTATTGTATTAACACCTAAAAAAATAGAGAATGGAGAATGTGTACTGATTCCAAAGCTATTAACAAGATCATAGTGAAATATAGGCTTCTTCTGCTAAGGATGGATGACATAATGGATTGTTTGAGTGGAGTAAAGTATTTTACAAAGATTGATTTGAAGAGTGGCTATCATCATATTAGAATTAGAGAAGGTGATGAATGGAAGACTACTTTCAAGATAAAAGATGGTTTGTATGAATGGTTGGTTATGCATTTTGGTTTGACTAATGCACCTAGTAAATTCATGAGGTTGATGAATGAAGTTATGAAAATATTCTTGAGTAAGTTTGTGATTTTTTATTTGGATAATATTCTAATATTTAGTAAGACTAAGGAAGAACATCTTGAGCATATTAGACAAGTATTATAGAGGTTGAAAGAGGAACAATTGTTGATTAATCTAAAAAAGTGTTCCTTTATGCAAGAGAAGATCATGACTTGGGATTTGTGATATCAATTGATGGATTGAAGATGGATCCTAAGAAGGTAAAAGCAATTTTGGAATGACCTACACTTGAGAATTTGGGTGAGGTAAGGCCATTCCATGGTTTGGCTAGTTTCGACAGAAAGTTTATAAAGAATTTTAATTCTGTTTGTAATGCTATGACTAAGACAATGAGAGGGGATAAAAAGGAATTTAAGTGGAAACATGGAGCTGATATGAGTTTTGAAACTTTGAAACAAAAGGTTGCTGAGTTACCTGTATTGGCTTTGCTTGATTTCAATAAGGTATTTCAAGTTGAATGTGATGCAATTGGTAGTGCAATAGGAGCTGTATTGAGTCAATAAGGTAAACCTATTGCTTTATTTAGCGAGAAGTTGAATGATGCTAAAATTAGTTATTTTGTGTATGATCAAGAATTTAATGCTATTGTTAAAGCATTGAAGAAGTGGAGATGTTATTTGATTCCTAAGGAGTTTGTGTTGTATACTGATCATAAAGCTTTACAATACTTGGGAAGTCAACATAAATTGAATTAGAGACATATGATGTGGGTTGAGTATTTGTAGAATTTTAAATTTGTGATTAAGCACAAGAGTGGAGTTACTAATAGAGTTTTTGATGCATTGAGTAGAAGACTTTCTTTGTTGACTAAAATGAAGGTTGAAGTTCTTGGTTTTGATGAAATGAAAGAGTTGTATAATGCTGATCTTGATTTTTCTAAGGTGTGGAGAGAGTGCAGAGCACCAAATTTAACATATCACATAAGTAAGTATGATGAGTATTTCATTCAAGAAGTTATGTTGTTCAAAGGTATTCAATTGTGTATTCCTAAAAGTTCTATGAGGTTGCATATGATTAAGAAAAAACATAGTGGTAGATTGGCTAGACATTTTGGAATTGATAAGACATTGAGTTTTCTAAAAGAGAAGTATTATTGGCCACCAATGTATAAGGATATTCATAAATTTGTAAAGAGTTGTGGAGTCTATCAAGTTACAAAAGGAGTGAGTTAGAATACTAGTTTGTATACACCTATTATTGTTCCTAAGAAACCTTGGAGTGACATCAATATGGATTTTGTTCTTGGATTTCCTAAGATAGTGAAAGGGTATGATTCCATATTTGTTGTATTGGATAGATTTTCTAAGATGGCTCATTTCATACCATGTAGGAAAATATTAGATGCTGAGCATGTTGTTGAACTTTTCTTTAAAGAGATTGTGAAATTTCATGGATTACCAAGAAGTATTATTTTTGACAGAGATAGTAAGTTTTTTGGTTATTTTTGGAAGACTTAGTGAAAAAATATGGGTACTAAGTTGAAGTTTAGTTCTACATTCCATCCATAGATAGATGGATAGAGAAAGGTTGTGAATAGAAGCTTGGATAATTTGTTGAGATGTTTAGTTGGAGATAAGCCAAGTAATTGTGAAGTAGTGTTGGCACAAGATAAGTTTGCATATAACAATTCTATGAATAGGAGTATAGGGAAAATGCCTTTTGAGATTGTTACTAGAATGCAACCTAGAGGTATATTAGATTTGAGAGATGTTTCTGGTGAAGAAAAGAGAAGTGCTATAGGAGAACAATTTTTTGATTTTATGTAGTCTTTGCATAAGGAAGTGAAGTTGAGGTTGGGACAAAGTAATTAGAAGTATAAGGAGAATGTTGATAAGTCTAGAAGACATCATGATTTTGAAGTTGGTGATGAGGTGATGGTTCATTTAAAGAAAGGAAGATTTACTATTGGAACATATAGTAAGTTGAAGATGAAGAAATTTAGACCTTGTAAGATCTTGAAGTTTGATTGTGGTAATGCTTATGAAGTTGAGTTACCTGATGACATGAATATATCTCCTATATTCAATATTGTTGATTTGTTAAGTATCATGAGTTAGATGATGAAGTTGTTTTACTAGAAGATTATCCTAAGAAGTATATTGAAGAAGTTGAATAGATATTAGATCAAAGAGTTGGCAAGAGAACAAGAGGAAAAGATCACTATGAACATTTGGTGAAGTGGAAAAATAGGCCTATTGAAGATGCTTCATGGATTTCTCAATCTGAGTTGGATTCAACTCAAATTGTAACATGCCAATGATTTAGGAGAATCATTTCTTTACTAATGGATGTCAAGTTATTGTAGCTCTAGTGGATGATGAGTTACTATAGCTCTAATAGATGCTGAGTTACTATAGCTCTAATAGATGCCAAGTTACTATAGCTCTAATGGATGCCAAGTTACTATAGTTCTAGTGGATGTCGAGTTACTATAACTCTATTGGATGCCAAGTTACTGTAGCTCTACTAGATATCAAGTTACCATAGCAATCTAGTGTTAACTGAGTGTTCCTTCATGTGCCAAGTTACCTAGTGTATGCCGAGTGACCCTTCATGTGCTGATTTTTCTTGTTTATGCTAAGTGTCAACATTTGGACATGATTTCTGCAAGCTAACTTTTAGAATTTATTTTGATCATAGAATTTATGTTAAAATCTTTTCTTGGGATGTGTCCAGACCATTATTGGGTCAGCCTTCCTCTTATGTAATGTTCTAGAATGATCTATAAGCCATTTTGGCAAGTATATATAGAGTGTTTAGGCTTAGAGTTAAGCAATTTAGGAGGGATTTTGGAGTAGAACATGAAATTTTGGAAAGTTTTTTGCATATGTATCTAGAGCTATGAACTTGATGTTGGATCTTTGATCTTGAATATATTTTGTATTTAGCCATAACCTAGAAGGTCTTATAGTTGGGCATGTATGCTGATTATTTGATGAATCAACAAGTGTTTTCTCTTCTTCCTCCTTTGGTTGTTGTCCTGTGTGTTGTGTTTCCACTATGTTAAATCTTGCAAGGTGGTTTGGATAGTTAGGTGTGCCTCTGGCCCTAGTTATTCACCCCTCCTTGCATCACATAGGTAACTAGTTTGAGATGGTTGAGTTACACAAGTCATTGGCTTGGGTGTCAATGATTTCATTATTTTGGCTTACATTCTCAAGAGATTTCTTTACCCATTGTTGCCTTATTCTTCTAATATTATTATCCTTTGCTTTCTTTTCATCTCCAATTCTTCCTTGATTCATATAGTTCATAGCAAGATGTCCAAGTTTTGTACATACAAAACATCTCTTTGTAGTGTATCTCTTCCTTGTGTGATGTTTTACGTAATTTTCTCTAATGTGTCCAAAATTACCACAATAGTGAAATCTACACCATGTATTGTAATCCCAACCAAATATATCTTTAATAATTTGTTCTATTGGGTTCCATTTCTTAGTCTTGCATTTTGAGGATTTGTGTCCTTGTTTGTTGCAATTAAAACACTTTCTTTCAAACTTAGGTTTCTCTATGCATTCACTTGCTTTATGTCTTGGTTTATTGCAATGATAACACTTTCAACTAAACTTTCATTTACCATAGCTCTAAAACTTGTTTGATCTATGTCCTATCTTTCCACAATGATTACATGTAGGCCTTTTGATCTTTTGAGCTCCTTGGTGAGATGATTTACCTTTGTATCTAAATTGAGTTTTCTTTACCAGTTGATTCATGCTTTCTTGTGATTTCATTATCCTCTCATTGGTCTACTTCTTTATGCTGAGATCATTTTATAATCTTTTATTCTACGTCCTTAAGTTGATAAGTTCTTGATTTGCATCATTGATTTCATCAATTAGATCTTCTTGTTGAAAAAATAGTTGTTGAATTTCATTGTCCTTTTCTTCTATCTTTTCAATTAGAAATCTTTTCTCTTCTTTGGATTTGTCCATTTTTTCCATGTCTTCACACATTTTAACTGATTGAATTTCTTGTTCTCTTTTCAGCTTTATGTCTTCTTCATGAAGAGTAAGATTCTTTTCAAGTAGATCTTTGATTGATGCATCACCTTCAGCTAAACTTTTGTCTTAATAAATGTCTTCAATTCTTTTTTCAATGTAGAGATTGTCATTCATGTGTACTACAAGGTCTTTTCTTCTTTTTAGGGATTGAGAGAGTTTCTCCTTCATTTTCTTGAATTGTCCCATGGCCAATTGCATATCCAACTTTTCATTTCCAATGGATTTTTCTAGTCTATATACTTTCATTGTCTCTAATCTTTTCTCAAGCTACTAAACTTCTGATGTGAGAACCAATGGATTTGATACCAATTGTTGGAAATGTAGTATAGATTGGTGATTGAAGGTAGGGGGGGTGGGGGTTGGTGGTGGGTGGGGGTGAATTAGGAATCAATAAAATTTAAACTTTACTACACCAATTAATAAACCACCATATAATACGATCTAAGTGCATGCATGAAAGACTAAAAAAAATAAAATATTCATAACACTTGACATAATATTTGGTAACCCAGAAACCTTCCAAATATAAAGTAAACCTGGGGTGAGGATGATACCCACAAGTTTTATTATTGTACTATAAAGTTAGCCTATTCAAGATTACAATTGATCACTTCTGGTGATCTTCCATAGTAGGAGTAAAAAGGACTATTAGGTCCACCTTGTGGAAGGATTTAAAAAATACAATAAAGTATGCACTCTATTAGAAGATTTGGGATAAGAATTTTAGGTACACCTTATTAGAAGATTTGATTGATGAACCTATTAGGATGAATCAATGGTTGATCTCTAATCTACAACTTAGTTTGTTGAATGAGATTCCTTTTAATAATAATGATCACATAGATTTGATAGATAAGTCTCTTATTTTCTTTATATTGCTTTTAGCCTTCTTTAGTTTGTACTCATGCTTCTCTTTCTTGTTCACATACATATTTTTATATGATAAAATGCATTACATATATGCCAATCCACTTAATTTCCTTCTAGAGATAGCTACAATACTAAACTCTATTGATCTTCACTAAGTCAGCTAGCTACTGGAACTTGGGTTCTAAAGACAACTTGAGTGATGTTTTGACACATAGAAACACTTGTCAACAATCAATGGACTCTAGCACTTAGTTGATATTAAAGCTTAGTCTATATTGATCACTTGGAGTAGCAGGAACTTGGTCAGCACTAGATGACTCGATGAATACTAAAGAACTCAGTAGATATTGAATTACTTGGTTGATATTGTATGTCTCAATCAACACTATTTTTATTCACTTCATTAACATTGCAAGCTCAATTAATACTACATCCTTCATCACGTATAGTGAAATGCTTGATAGACTCTACTACAATCAGGTAGCACTGCACTTTGCCTCAGTAGTTCGATAGACATTGTAAAGCTTGATGAACACTAAATTTTATCTTAGATGCTCAGTAGACACTATGAAGCTCGACATGAACTATAATCTAAATGATTAGCTTGGTAGAAACTAAAACACTTGGTTTACATTGCTAGCAATATGATAAGCTTAGTAGCATTTGCAGAGCTTAGCAATAATGTAATCAACCGACTAAGTGTTAAGTCACTAATAGACAAATGATTTGACCATAAGGTCAACCAAAAAATTATTCTAAAATTTCTTTATAGACCAATCCATTAAATTTTCATGGGATTCTATATCACCAGCATTTGTTTTCTCAATAATACTTACAAGTTGGTAAATTATTAGGGCTTTCTCATCAAAATTATAACCATCAAATTCCCCAACAAAAATATCTTCAATATCATGTAGTACTTGCCTTTGTTGATATTAACACCTCAATTCTTCTTGTCTCTTCTTCTTTGCCAAAATTTCTTGCAGAAAAATTGTTTGCTCAAGAGTTATATTTTCCAAATCCAATTATGGAATCTCAATAACTTTATCCAAACTAACTTCAATATCTGGAGAGATGTTCTTTATTTTTTTCTTTTCTTGAGGTGTAGAAGTTTTGTTGCTTAGCATTGCTTTGCGAGATGGTGACGGAGTATCACCACTAGGTCATGTCTATACATCAATGTTAGAGGCAACAATAGTAGCACTCAGTTCTACTTTATTTTCCTCCTTATTCACCTCAATGTGAATTCTAGACTCTTTTGGTCCTTCTTGACCTTTTGTAGAAATGTCTGCACTAGTATTCTTATTAGGTTCTTCTATTTCTTGCTCCTCCTTGTCTTCATCTAAGGGCCTTTCTAAAGTGGCAAGGGTGCCACCCTGAATTGGTGACATGCTTCCTTGTGGACTCAACACACCTGAACTCATCTCATCACTTTCATTATCTAGAATAGTAACTATCGTAGTGTCTTTTACTTTTATTTTGAGACCAAAAATACTCTTCCAAAGTAACTAATTCTACTGAATTACAACATCATTTTTATTTTTTAATATCATAAAAATTGTATACTTAGGAACAAATATGTTCTTTTATTTCTCCAAAAATGATTCTTTTTGATCTTGAGATAGATCAGGAATAACCTTGATTAAAATGTCATTTCTTATATTTTTCTCATCTACTTCTTCCTATTGCCACCTTCTTTTAAGTATACATTAAAATTTTGTAAGTATCTTCTTCTCTACTTCATTTGGACCTAACTTATGATTTGCAATCATATCTATCATAGCCTCTTCAACTTTTTTAAGGTTGACACATACCTCATTAATAGATTTTTTTTGCCTTGTGGGCAGTCCCTTGACCAATTTTCTTCTCTTTGGTTTTGATCTACTAGGATCACTAGTCTCTATTACTCTTTGTTTTGTAGTCTACTTAGCACTAGCTACTATCCTAGTCCTTGGTTTGGTAGGTGGTGGAGGAGAGAGGAGTGTCACCATTGGCTTCTTTGTGGTTCTTTCTAGGTGTTGCGATAACCTCTAGGGCCTTGCCCTTAACTCCTTCCTCTTCCTCATCACTACTACCCTCTTCATCTTCTCCAAGACCTTGTGTTATCTGCAAAGGTTCCTTTATCTTGCCTAGGGTGTGTTAGCCCTCATTTCCAATAGGCATGTTATCCAAATTATGTTGTTATGAATATTCTAAACCATTGATTAGATTGGATTAATTATAGTATTTATTTTCATCCCTTGCCAAAACCCTTAATTTGAAATTTATTATCTTTGCCAGGTACCTAGGGTTTCTCTAAAATTTTCATAAAAATACTTTACCCTAGGAAAAACCTTGTTTTTACCCCCACACCCTTCAAATTTTTAAATTTTCAAATACCTAAAAAGTGGCACTTTATATTACATATTTTATCATCTGGTAAAGGCTCTTACATTTTAAATATATAACTATAGTTAGTTGCATATTCGAGGCTCCTAATCAAACTAGAATAGTGAAGGGCACGACCTGACAAAGTCAAGTTTTCCCTTTGGTCTCTGAGTCATAGTAGTTTGACAATTAAGTTTCCCCCTAACCATGACTAAGCAAGGTGGTTAACATGGCCTTGATCTTGCAATCACCTTAGATGAATGTTTTATCAAAATGTGGCAATGACTTGGAGATTTTCTTGATTGCATGGTTGGGCACTTGGTTAATAAAAGTTTGTGGTTAACCGTGATTGTGCAATAAGGTTTTAAGGGCTTGCAGTTAGTCTTTGATCACAAGTTCATTTGAAGTTTGGTTTATCCTTGGTTTTGAAATGTAAAGTGGTGATTGTTGTATATCATGGGGTCATTAGAGTTAGATCAAAACTATGAGTTAAGGTGGTGAAGGTGTGACATGTAGCCATGTGTTGAACTTGGTAGCCTAGAATTCTGGTGTTAAGCTGATGTGGCATAAAGATATTTTTTGATTGGTCAAGAGGCTAATGGTGTGGATGACAAGCTGAAATATTTCATGACCATCAGATTAAAGATCATTTGAGGCTTGTCACTTTTTCGTTATAAAATGTAAAGATGATTTAATCTTGGTGAGATAGTGAGAGGATGACATGTGGTGATGACTCACTTTCAAAGAGCTTAATCACTTAGTTGCACAGTTAGTAAATATGAAAGGAAGCTTGATTGTGACCATGCAATGTAGTAAAAGTTAAAGCTAAATGTAAGGGCTACTAGGTTGCAAGAGAAAAATTTTAGAATAGATAACAGTGTGTGATGCCTATTGTTGTTTCCACAACACATGCCCCATTCCTCATTGGGAATGGGGACCCCCTACCTTTTTTGACTCCTAGACTCATAGTTCAAGAGTTGAGAGAAGAAAATTCTATTAGAGTTAGATTTTAGAGTCAGAAAAAAAAATATATAAATTAATTAATTAGAAAATTCAAAAAACACAAAAACATAGAAAATTTGAAAAAATTAGAAAAAACCAAAAACAAAATTTATAAAAATTGAAATGCAAATTTCAAAATAAAAATAAAAATTTAATAAATAATAAATTTTGTGCTCACCCCGAGCACACATGAGCAAGGCATGTGCTCCAAGGTGCGACACACATATTTCTAGGCATGTAGGGGGGAGGAGTTATAAAACCCTCCTTCCCTTTTACCCCCATTATTTTCCAAGTCTTCTTCAAGAGGAGGAGCATGGTGAGCACCCCTCCCCCTTCCTGCCATTTTATCCATGAGCCGTGACTTGGTGCTGGGCATCACACGCCTTGGTGTGTGCATTTAGCACCTCAGCGTTGTGTGCCCATCTTCTATTTTCATTTTTTTTAAAGGTTTTAAAAACAAAAAAAATATAAAATGTTTAAAATATATATATATATATATATATATATATATATATATATTGTTAATTAAAAAAAATTCAAAATAAGAAATAAATAAATGCCCAAAGGGGAGACATTTTTTTACTCATGTTTTTTTAAACTTTTATGCTATCTTGGGACTAATAATGCTTTTCTCACAATGTGAAAGTAATGTAATCAAATGACATCAACGTCTAGAGTAGCACCCAAACCTGTAGTATTCAAGTTCCAAGGTATACCTTCAAAGTCAATATTTCAAGATGATTATGTAGAGATCAAAGATACCAACCTCAAACACACAGATTTAGGTGAATTCCTAAGAATTTGCAACAAGTCAATAGAGAGGTCAACTTTGGTGTCTACGTTGATCCATTTAGGATTGATGAATGCAATGTCACATCCTATATTAGTACAATTAGCTAAATTAATCATGGCTCTATCACAACACTTCGTCCCTGATGAGAGGGTGGTCAAGAGCATCACAGGGAAAGTGGTGTTAGATCTATGACTCTATAACATTGAAGGGTCATCCATCTTCCTAGAGCCAATTAGTTTATCTAGCTCTCCTATGAAGTAGTTAAGAGATGGTACAAGGAGTATCAGCAAGAGGTCATTGACATTATACAATCTTCGTACCTGATTGAGAAGCCTCCTTAGGGAAGGATAACCAAAAAATTGGATATGACATAGGGATACATGAAGGAAGACATTGGATACTCGATTATTCTCCTAATTAGAGTCATGGGCTTACCTGTGGCAAGTCACCTCAGCACATTCATGGCCAGCTTCATTGAGACCATCAAACAGGTGAAGATACCATTGGACTAGGCCACCACTCTAAGTAAAAACTTGTGTGAACAACTGAGGGTGGTAAAGGATAAGAATAAATTTTACATGACTTCTTACCTAGTGTACCTACTTATAGCAAGGGCGACGAACTATCCTAGTTTGTATAGAAGAGGTAGTATGCATGACCCTAATGCCTGGCCTTACATAGTTTATCCTTAGTTGGTGAAAAAGATGCTCTTAGCATAGAGCAAAGAATATAGGAGTGTGAATGATGCATTTATCTTTGTGATCATTTGATTTATTGAAGGTGAATATGGAAAGAGATTGTCTAATGAAGCCAAAGCACAGATCACGACTCTTGGAACCTACTTCATCCAGTTCAAGAAATTCATGTATCTATGGGTAGCTAGTACATCCATCAATCCTAAGAAGATTTTGAGATACCCAAGTGACAAGTTGGTACTATTTGAGATCTCTAGGAAAATTGAGTCAGCCTATGAGAAGATAAAGAGGCAACAGAGACCCTGTTGGGAATGGCCATTGGTTATTGGGTTGTATCAGGTGAAGTGGAAACATGATATTCTGTCCTTCAAGTGGGAGTGGGAGAACTATCCTCTTGAAGAATACAACTCTCCCCATCCATATTTTGACAATGTTGGGAAAATGGAGAGTCTACCATGAAAAGACTTCCATCATGAGGATGTTGTTGGAGATCATTGGATGAATGCCATGAATGACTATGGTGTTTGCATTAGGAACTATTGTAGGATGACTTTGCATCTAGTAGAAAAGGCTCTCTAGTTGAACATCCTAGAGGAGATAAGGCAACATGATTCTAAGGAATTACTAGATCCCCTGTTCAACATAGATAAAGTCGATGAAAGACCTATTCTGAATGTAGAGGTTGGTAGGGAAAATGGTGATGATATTGATCATCAAGCAAGGCATGTTATTAGAATGAAAAAGGATTGGATCGAGAAACCTTTTCAACTTGATCCAATTCTTGACACAATAATCTTCCATGCACATGCTCACCCAGAAAGAGGTAGAAGAAGGAAAGTAACAGTTCTTATCTTTATGCTCCAGTCCCCTATCAAGCCAGAGATAGTCTACTAGCTTGATCACCCAGTGGGATATTATCACCCTCCTAAAAGGAAGGGAAAGAAAAAAAGAAAGAGGACCCCTCCTTAGAGGATTCAAATAGAACAATTGTCTCCCTAGCAGTAGGAGCAAAGTCCACAAGGTTCTCAAGATACTAGAGCTACCCAAGTCCAAGATGAACCACAGTTGCCTCCCGTTGTGTCTAGCCAACTAGAAGAGGGAGAGATTCCACAAGTCCTTGTTCCTCCTATGCAAGATAAGCTAGCTTCTCCTTCTACTTACGAGAAATAAAAGAAGAGGATTAAGATTCAGATGAAGAAAATGTGAAGAACTAGTAGAAGATTAGTGCCTAATCCTTCTATTCTTGAAAGGATTTTGAAGGAAGATGATGAAGAAGAGGAAATAGAATTAGAGGAGGAAGAGGAAGAAAAAGTGCTCGTACAAGGAAGAACTAGGCTAGCTAGAGCCATACAATTACAAAGAAGAAAGAGTGCCATGGGTACCCCACCATCCACTCAAGCAGAACCATTAGAGCTCTCTTCTTTAGAAGATGAAGTAAAACAATGGGTAGATGAGAAAAGTGAAGAGAGTGGTGGTTTTTTCTCAATGTCAAATTTTGATTTCATTCCCATAGGTACAAAGTTGATTAGGGATAAGATCAAGGACACCCCTATAGGTGATTCTCAATAGGAAGACTAGATGCAGATGCTACCAGATACACAAGTTCCTGATCTCACTCCTCCATCTCCACCATAGATTATGGTGGTAGATAAGGGTTCAGTAACTCCTCCACCTCTGAGTTCAAAAGAGCAACAGGTTCAAAAGGAACCATCATCAGAAGAGCAACCAAAATAAAGGGCTACTGATGAAGTGTCAAAGGAATGGAAAATGGTAGAATGTGCACAACAACCTTCCCAAGATGCTGAGAACCAGGCTACAAGATCCATAGATACTAAAGCTATAGAAGAGGAGTCCTCAAAACAAGAGGTGACTCCAAGAAAAAGTGATGAAGGGAAGGAGGTAGTTGAACACACCCCTTCATCATCAAGAGCCAGATCCATAGCAAAACATATTATGAGATGATTCCAAAAGGAGATAATGAGAAGTGCTAAGCCTCATTTCTGTGTATCGAAGCATGACATTTGTGATATTGCAGAGATTTTGAACAAACTTAAGTATCCACCACATGAGGCGATACCATTGGCATTTGTCACCACCATGTAGAACTAGGATTTATTTGCACAATACATACAAAAGGTGTTAGCTTCAAAGATTATGAGATGAAAGATGTTATGTTGGGAAGGCCTACACAAGATTCAAGATGACAAATCATGACCATGGGAGTCAAAGAGGTCCTTAGGCACATGAGCAAGATGAGATTGAACTTTAAACACTTCAAAGGCAAGTTGAGATCCTAAAGGGATATCTAGCTGAAGTCATTGGTCCTCTTGATCTTGAACACCTTGAACATACCTTGAATACTATACTTAGAGAAGGGGGAGGTGTACAATTAGACCCATTTTTGAAAGCTTGTTAGGAATGGCAAGAAATTTTTGAGGAGAAAGGTGTCACCATTATCACAAGGAATCTAAAGTTACTGCATGCTATACAGGAGAATGTGAATAACATCATAGCAATTTTGAAGCAAGACTTTAATATCATGGATGAGGTAGTGCCTGGAATAAGGATTTGTAGACTCTACAAGCCATAAATGGCCGAAGGTACTACATTTTGATCAATATATATACTAGAGAAGAATTGGACATGATTGATGATTGGATAGAGAAAATAGTAGATAGTAATAAAGTAATGGAAACATTACACGAGGAGATCCATCCGCTCAAGGACCAAGCCCGAGAGAAAATTTTGGAAGTAGAAAGACACTATAGTGATGCATGCTTGGATATTTTTGAAGATGAGGAATGAGAGAGGTTGTTACCTATAGAGACAATAGTGGAGAATTTCAAGAAGATTTTTTTGGAGATCACTAATGATGAAAACATTTGATATTCCTTTAGGACAAAAGAAGCATTGTTAGAGTTGGGCACCAAGCTTAGAGATTTTGCAGAGACTCAAATTGAGGTGGAAAACTACAGATAGAAGGTCAAGGATAAATATGAGGCTTTAGATCTTCTATATGTGGTGAAGATTATTAAGATGATAGAGAAATTCAAGGGAAAATATCCAAACATAGCTTTGAGATGAAGAAGAACAAAACCCAAATGCCAAAATTTCAATTTTGACACTTAGTAAAATTTTAAGATTTTTGACCCTATCAAGGTCCACAGCTCTGCAAGTGCATAGGTACATAGGTTTGTAGCTCCACAATTTAGAGGTGCACCGATAGTTAACTATTAGTTCCAAAAATAGTGCCTTCCTTTCATAGGGAATGCATTCTGACGACTATTCAACTGTGACACCTAGTAAAAGATGAGCTTCTATTTTTGGCACCTCCAAATGCTCCTACTTTGACTAAAGGCTTCCTCCTACTTTATCTCTCATGCTTTCTCTATTTTTTAACATGCAAAGGGCTCATGCATCCAATTAATAAATAAAATATGGATGGAGTCCCTCTAAGCAATAGATTAATTGTTAGATTGTATATATTTAGTTTGTTTTAATGTTTTAAAAGAATTTTATTGCATGAAGATATCTCTCACTCTTAACACAAATTGAGGAGACAATTTCTTATAAATAGCCCATTGTAAAATGTAACAAACCCCACCATTATTATGTAATAATATTTTTCTTTTGGTGCTCACATTTGGAGTGTAGTGATTCTTTCCTAAATGTGTCATTGTTTTGTGAATTTTATTCATGAGATTGTGATTGAGCCAAAGGTTTATTGCATTGTTTATGGGAAGAGATCATCAAATCATGCCTACATCGCCTTTGTCTCACATGAGCACACTTTTTGTGGCCTTGAAATTTGATGAAAGGTGAAATATCATATGATTGTTAAAGTTTCTCACTGATGATTGCATCAGTGGATTCTAGGAAGTGCTACTTCTATTTTCATTGGTTTCCTATCGATTTCTTCGAAAGTTTAACTCATAGCATGTTGTTTTCTATAGCTTATGTTCATTTAGGATTTCAATTTCAAGTTATTTCAATTTCATGTTATTTGCTTTCAATTTTGTTATTTGCTTTGCTAACCCCTTGTTAGATTAGGAACTCATTTTAGTTGCACTATTAGAATTGAATTAATTGAAAAAACTAGAAAATATAACAATATTGTTCTTTTGTGTGTTATTTTGAGACAAAAAATAGATTTACTTCATTCTAAGATCATAATCAAAACTAGAAAAGGCCTCCTCATAAATAATCACATTTATCAAGACAAATACTAAACCTTGGAGTTGATCCCCAAAAGATTAGCTTTTCAAGAGAGGAATTGGGCAATGGATTCCTACTGTTGACCTCATGCAAAATGACTACCCCACAATGTCATGACTTCATATTTTGAAGGTGATCTTAGGGCTGCTAATGCTAAGTTTAGATGCTAACATGAGGTGGTGACCATGTGAATAAAACAAAGTAAAGGATCAGAACCTATCACTTCTTGATCACATAGTTAATTGCCAACTAGAGTAGGTATACCACAAAGTGATGGAAAAAAGGTAAAATACTATGGTTTCCAGGACATGAGATAAAAATGCTAAGTAAGAAATGACTATTAGAAGTGTCATTATGACTTTAAAGGTTATGTCCTATCAGAAGTGCATAAAAGAATTAAAGGGGTGGATGTACATGTCATTTCTTGATACTTATGCAAATTTTGAGCTTTCTTACACATGGTGACATTAAGAGATATAAATTCCCGTCTGTTGAATTCCCTCCATTAATAAGCTAGTATAACAGATTCTTGAGTTACAATTTTTTTTGCATAAGTTCAAATACAAGATTTTGATTGCCAAGAATTTCCAAAAAAATCTAGTTTTCTTAGAGCTAATTATAATAGAAGTTCTTCTAATAATATTTAGTTGTAGTCAAAATGGCATAGGAAGAGGGAAAGATGATAGCTCAGGTTGAGGTGAAAGAATCTTCATATGCCATAGAGAAGGAAAAACAAAAATTGGCAACCTTATATGTAGAGGAGTGGATATATTTTCTCCCAGGGTCCTCTCATGCTCAAACTTTGAATGCCCACATCTTTAGGGACATATACTCTTTCTTTAGGGATGTCATTTTGCCTAAGACCAATGGGAATGAATTATTCTAGTATTTTTATCAAAATAGGTATACCAAATCACCAATCTACAACCCATGGATCAGAAATATGGAAAAATTGATAGTGCCAAATGTGATAATATATGTTGAATTAGTGAAGGCACTAATAAAATCTTAAAATTCAACAACCAAGACCTTCCACAAAAAGGATATGAATGTCCTATGTAGACTAGATAGGGAGACCTTTAGTGAGGTTTTTGATCTAGGAGGACCTCTCATGAAGAAAATTGAGAAAGAAAAAATGAATGAATCTTTCAAAAGTTTCTACATTAGGAGAGTCATGAGAAGGCACATTCCTAAATCAAAGAAGGAAAAGGGGGAATTTCCTATAAAGGTAGGAGAACTAATGCCTTTATAATTCTTCTACAAATATTTTAGATATACCATTTTCAGGATTAAAAAGGTATTGGGAGTTGATGGCACCATGAACACCATAGGTTATGAATATATCATGGCATTGGATAGCTAGGATCCAAATCATAATGTTTGTTATGATTTTGTGGAATACATCATTGATAGAATGCATGAAGAAATTGCGGTAGCACAGAAGGGAGACATGGAAAACTTTAGGTTTTTTCATTATTCATTGTTGATGCAAATTATCCTTTTCAAGAACATAGGGGACATCAGTCCAAATTTTATGGAGGCTATTGAGGAGAATGGAGAAACCCTACTTGTGCAACTATGGACTTGCTTATGGCAAAGGTTCTATCTCTATGCTAATACTATTGTTTTCTATAATTATTTTGTATTCCCAATCATGAATATGTAATGAATATAAATGAAAGAGTGCCTAAGGGGGTAAGAATGTTAATTAGACCATCTGCTTGCCCAACTAAGGATAAAGTACTTAGCCATGACTGGGTTGGTTTGTTTTTATTTGAAATTCTTTTAATTATAAGAGTATTGGATGTCCTTAGCCTCCCCATGTATTACCTAAACATATCCTTGAGAGGTTAGGCCAATTAGAATTCTTCTAGCAATTACTAATGATGAATAAAGAGTATTTAGGCTCTACTATCAAGAAAGGCTCTTTTGTAGCTAGAAACACAAAGATAGGTGATTTTCTAAAAGAGAAGGATGCCATAGAAGAAATAGATCAATGTTTAGCTAAATTAAAACTTCCCTCTACCCTAGCTAGAACCTATGATCCAAATGATTTGGTGAGGAATTCTCTCAAATAGGTGAGGAAGTACACTCTTCCTAGCAGCAAGCCAATTTGGGAAGAATATTACATCTTGAATTTCCTGCAAATAGAGCTATGTAGGGAGAGGACTAAGAATTAGAGAAAGATAATGTAGATAGAGGAATCCATGAGATAAATTGACCCATATTTAAAGGGTTTTCACCATGATGTTCCATATATTGATAGGTAAAATAAGTATCTGGATAATTTTGATGAATTGATGACACAAGTGCCTACAAAATTTAAAGATAGAGAAAAAAACCCCATCTCCTCAGTAGGAGGATGTTGTAATAGTGGAGGTTGAGGATGATCAACCAAAAAGCTCTTCATGGGATAAAGGAAAAAAGAAACAAAAGATGATTCATCTCCCTGACAAGGTCAGAGGAAAGGCCTTGCAGATTATGCCTCAAGGATCAAAATTCTTTGATACAATTAGACACAATTTTCTAATCAAACAAGCAGGTGAGAATGAAGAAATCCCCAACATGAATGAATTGCAAATTGAAATATTGGATGAGAGAATAATTTAGGTAGAGGAGTTCACAAAGGATGACCAGTTTGTAAATTCTAATGAATTTAAGTCATTCCTTTATAAAGTAAAATAGAATGAACTTTCCCTACAAATTCAGCTTGGAGATTCACCTAAGAAAGTTGCAGAATTAATTTAGAGGTTACAAGATTATGATCCAAATAGTAAAAATCTCATACTTGAAGAAGAAAGAGCATTGATGATGAGAAGTAGAATGCTCCTTTTTCCTGGTTGGGAACTTAGTTCCTCTTTTTTGTTAGACTAGATCAGAAAACAAGAAAGATCAATCTCTTTTGAAGTGACTAATATTACTGGTGAATTGTAGGGGATTGGTTTTAAATTAAACATTAAAAAAATGGAAATATGGAGCATGGCTCCAAATGGTAATAAACCAACTCTCATGGAAATAAAGGAGTCCCCCCAAGGAAATGTGGTATTTTGGAATGTTTCCACTGTATCTAGTGACCAACTCCACAATTTGGTAAATATAGCATCATTAATGAGCAAGAGCAAAATGGATACAATGCAAGAACAATTGTACACAACTTATAGCATATCCATTGGTTCTAGGTAGAAATATGAAGAATATTTGAAGAGGACTTATGTCCTAGAGAAGAAAATTTTTGACATGGAAGAAGAAATAAGGAGCCTAAGGGTTGTAGCTAGACCTGTTATAGAGGTAAAGGACAATGAAGCCCAAACTGAAGCAAACATTGTAGTTGTGGGAGAAGCCCAAAAAATGGATATTGATGAGTGGGATGGTGCTAAGGAGGTGTAGATAAAGACAATTCAAAATTTCCTTATGCACAAAATTGGTGCCCTATGCTCAATTTTTTGATAATTTGATCCCTCTCTTACCTTAGAAAAAAGATTTACACAAGCTAGTAATCATAAATACCAGAAAAATAATAAATAAGGTAAGAGAGTTGCATCTATTTTTCACAGGAAAGTTGCAACTAATCCAAGGTAAAATGAAAATAATTGCTATAGTGATACCAAATTTCATTTCTAGTATTATAGATAATGATGGAAATTTTAAAGAATGGTAGGAATGATCTTTTTCATTTGAAGATATTTTGAGACATCTAAGGTTTTTGGCCTATTGTAATAATGAGATAGATATAAGTGTTATTTATGATCTAATTTATTTCCTCTTTAGGATAGAATTAGATATGAGTAAAGTCTTAGGAGAAGTAAAGGCTATTACTGATTCTAAGTGGAACAAATCTATAGAGGATTTACATGTAGTTAAGGATGATACTTGGCCTGAGATTGAATAAGATATAATAATATGGGAATTAATAGCATACATTATAGCTCTACCTTTACAGTAGGATGATTAGACAAAAACAAAAAGGCCACTATGAGAAGACATGAAGAGATGAAAGAGGATAGAATAGTTAAAGAAAAGACCCTTGCCATAAATGCCATCTACTTTTGTACCCACTTTCCTGTCTATTCTCCAATTGCAAATAATGTATTAATGAAATCTTTTAAAAGGTTGTTGCCTTTCATTTTTGACTGGATAATTTCTGACACCTACGCTCCCATCTGAATCTTGTTGCAATCCTCTATATAAGGATTCCCAAGATGTGGAGTGGTGGTCAGTAATCTATAGAATTTTCATGTTTTATGCTTTTTTGTAGTCTGCCTAGTTTTTTGTAAATATATGAATGTGATTAGTTGTCTAGTTCTAAGTTATACTTTGAGTTTTATCACTATTATATTCATTTAAAAAAAGGGAAATCAATACAAAAGGAAAATCTTATGTATCTAGGTCTTTGAGTTTTATCTCCTTCTTTATATATCTATGATCTTGAGATTGAAATGAACATGTTTCTTTCAGTTTGACTCAATTTGGATTTATTAATTGTGTATCCCTTACTAATTGTTGTTAATTCAAAGAATCAAGTAATTTCTTTCTGTAAGTGATAGGGTTTAGGGTTTATAAGAAGGATATGATAAGAATGAAACTCAAAGCTTATTGTTGACAAATTTAGTTACAAGTTGATTAAATAGGTCCGAGTTGTTGATTTTGACTCTAGATAACAATGGATAAGACACTAGTCACTAATTTTTAAGTTGCAAATTGATTATTTATATAGTTGTTGAACACACCGGTTACAAACAATCAATTTACCATTTAATGTAATGAAGAACTAAAGTAATGAAGAACTAAACTTTGTTGGTCATTACTTATTTGAAATATCTTCTTAGTCATAGATAGCTACTATGATAGGGAAGTTATAGGTGAATCATAGAAGAACATTGAACACATTCTTCTATAGGGTTCTTGAAGATAAGAATATCATAAAAGTAGTCATCTCAATCCCTAAGGTTTTCCCACCTTGGTCTTGTAAAGCCTAAAGTGAAGGGAGTCATCATGATTCTGTTAAAGTTGGTATACAACTAGGATAAATGAAACTGAGTATAGGTTTTAGCTACTGCTTAGGCTTGGTCTCTATCTTGTGCACCTTGGTATTAGGTTCAAGGTAACCTAATATGTTCCTTACTAGTAAGACCTCCAATAGGGTGCTTATCTTTTCCTCTAGGTATTCAATCATTTTCTTCCTTTTCTTTTCTTTGGAATCTATTTCGATGTTTGTAGAAATTCTAGCCTTATCTTCTTCATACTTCCCAAAAGGTTATGCTTCATTATCAATGTATTCTTTCAATAATGAAAAAAAAATTGCATTTATAGTCTCACTATCAATCTCATGGTCAAATATTATTATCCATGCCTTTCTTGGCTTAACTACATGTACATATTTGTTGTCTATGTCTACCAAGAAACATACATCATTATAATGTTTCATTACCAATTCCTTTGGTATCCTCATCCTCAATCTCACTCTCTATCTAAATTCTTCAAAATATGTATTAGTAACATTTACAAAATTATCTCCAAATTGAGTTATATACTCATTGATTTATCTTTTGATAGGTTTTCCTTTTTCCCAAACAATTTTTCCAATATGAAGAAAATACTTATAAATTTAAAGAAAAATACATATCAAGTGAACCAAACTTATACATTGAATTCTTTGCCTTCCTGATAGCTTTCAAGATTTTTGCTAATTGTAGTTTTTGTAATTTAGCAAGATCATATTCATGATCTTTCATGACTATCTTCCATGCTTAATCTACTACCATAAATGACACATTGTTCAATCTACTATATTGATAAAATTTATGAGCAATCATTCTAACTACAAATTCAATCAATGGATTAGAAATGTTTCTGATGGAAAAAATTCATCAATTCCACTGGGCACCTATGTTTTCTTCAACTTCCTCATGGCTCAAACTCTACATGGTCTTCTTCTTATCCAATGTGGGATAACTAGTAACCTTTTAAATCATCTTCTTAGTTATTTCAACTATTCCAATATGTAGTCAAAGCTTCTCAGCATGATCTTGATCCATTTGATCTTGAAATTCCTTGGGAATTCTAGGGCATGAGTTAACCCTTTCTTCTCAATGATTCTAAATTCATAGCTCAAAACTCCTTCATCACACAATTTCCCATATGCTTCCCAAATTTCATAATCTCCCACTTCTCCAATCTAACACATGTAGAAACCCTACACATCATGTATCATGATTACTTTCGGTAGTATCAAAGACAACACATCCATTGATTCGCCTCTCATGTAATTTTAGGAATAACACAAAATTTGGGTTGAAGAAAAGTGTCACTCCTCACCAATTGAATCTTACTAACCTCTATCCCTTGACTCTTTCCTATGGATGATGAAGCTTCCATTTTCTCTTTTTTAGGGTTCATAAACTTTCTTTCCTTTGAATCACTTAGCACAACTCAGATCTTCACTAGATCAATCTTTTTATTTTGGATTTTCTCTTGAATCACCTTGAGATCTCTTTTTTCTTGAATTTCTTTGTTCTCTCAAATTATGTATGCAAGGTATGAAATAATGCCTTAAAATTTTGATAAATGCTTCCTCTTTCTCAATTTTGGGTCTTCATTAGAGTTGTGTGCTTAGGTAGGTGGAAGCCAATTGTCTCATTTGACATTGGTACCTTCAAAATAAGTCTTTACTATAAAGTTCGACCTCTACATTATTTTAGCTTATGAAGTACTTGATCCACATTGAAACACTCAATTAATATAGATGATTTATTTATGTTGGACATTGTCTATGCACATGATTCTTTTGCATTAATCCTTTCATAAATGTGCTCTTATGCATCTTTACTTATGAAAATATGACCTTTAGCACATTTTATGTTAGGAATTGATGTAACTTGTATCATTAGATATACAGTTCCAAACATACCTTCTCACATATTTTGAGATGATGTAATCACCTTCTCCATTTGTTCCACTACTTCCATCTTCTGTCTTATTCTTCCATGTTTGATTCATCTCCTTCCTTATCTGATTAATGTCCACTTTTCCTTTACCTTTGGTGTTGTTATGATTTCTTGTTGGTAATAGAGTTCTCCAATATTTTCCTACACATCCAAACTTGTGACATTTGGAAGGTACATGGTTCTACCTTTGATTAGTCCAGTAGGGTTTTGTTTATGATATTCATTCATATTCTCTATGTCCATACTTTTGAAAATTGTAATAATAGCCTTCAAATCTAGGTGTAGTAGGTACATTCTTCATTCTTGTTCTATACTCATGTATTTGATTCCCTTTCTTTTTGTAGTAAAAACAATAACTAGTAAACTTAGGTTTTGGATTTTGCATACCATTTCTATTTCTGTCAATGTTTATAGTATGACCAAGTTTTCCATGGTGATAACATTTTGGTTTGCCCTTTGACTTTGCATTTCTTAGTTCTCCATTTTTGGATGATTCTCCTTGGTTGGTTGATGAATGTCCTAATCTAGTAGTGCTACCAATGACCTCATAAGTTCTTCAAAGTACTCCACTGCTTCACTTGACTTGTCAAATATTTCCACATACTCTTTTTGAGTTTTTAGCTCATTCTTCAGTAGATCCTTTTGTGGTGTCATATTTTCTATTTCCACATCCTTCCTATTCAATTCTTTATTTGTAAGCATCAGTTGATTCATCATGTCAAGTTGGGTATTTGTGACTTTTTGTACACTAGATATCCTTTCTTCAAGTCTAGTTGTCATTGTCATTTTTTCTTCCTCAGTGACAACCTTTTCTTCCTAAAATTTATTCTTCTTATTAATTATTTCACATAGCCTTACTAATTGAATGTCATGTTCCCTTTTTAGTCCTCTGCCTTCTTCATTTAGGAGTATATTCTTATCTAGTAGATTTGCAGTTGTTTTTTCATTTGAACTTACTAGTTCAAACAGTCCTTAAGTTTCATCTTCTTCGTAGGAAATCTACTTGTCTTGAACAAAATATTAATTTCTCCTCTTAATTGATTTCTTCAAATCTTGTCTTGTCTCAAATTTCTACAGTAGGATCTTGATGTCAATCACCTTCTTGTCAATAGATCTGTCCAATCTGATGTTGGAATTACTTTAGAATAACTGGGGCGGGGGGGTTTGATGAATTAGTTATCCAAGGTCTAGATGTATAAAAAAAAGTTTTCACAATGTAGTGAACCCATAAAACATTCATACCCATGCATGCATCTATTGTGTATTTACTAAAACTTGTATGTTACTACCAAATCAATTTCCAGAAGTGTAAAGCATGAAACACAACACATTCATCAGCACACTTGACACAATGATTTATGTGGAAACCCAATTTGAGAAAAAACACTAGTAACATGCTACTCCTTTTCACTCTTATGAAGTGATGCCTTGTGAAAGGCCAACCCTATTAAAGGTTACAATACACATTGTTAAATGTGACCTAGTTAAGGGATTTCAATCATAATATTAGAAGTGAGTCTTATTAGAGGACTTTAGACCATTCACTTGGAATGCCACCCTATTAAAGGATCTTCTAATAACTGTTAGGTCAACCTTACTCCAAAGGATTTACCCTAGACTGATATAATTGTTAGGGAGTAATAGTAGAGCTTTGATCTGATACAACTTACAGCATCTCTTACAGATTATAAATCTTTGTTTAGTCCTCAATTTCTACTTGGATTTCATACTTTGTAGTTGTAATAGCTTGTTCACCCTTCAAGCATTCATCTTCTTAAGCCTTCTTACTTAACATGTCATTGCAGGCTCTTCTCTTGGGGTCATTTGATGAAGCAAAACCCTTAATTCTTTCTCCTCCTTAGGTTCTCACACATGAAACCAACCTCTTTTGCTTTATGACTAGCCATTTCTATAAATAGGAAATTAGAATATTTTCCTACTCATTATCCATTATCTAAATTAGGGTTTTGGATGGATTAGGTAGGATACAATGTATCTACCCCATATCTTGTCATTTCTAGAAACTTCTCCTAGAATCCATTTGGATTCACCTAAAAATAGTTTACATCAAATTCTATGTCACCAGCTCATCAACATTATCTTCCTCCTAGTTCACAAGTTTTAAGAAAACAAACTTGTGAGCTTAGATTCAGCAAATCTTTGATCTTTATCATAATGTAGTAGCTCGACATTATCAATCTTTTGATGCTCGACACATACTACATTGCTCGACATCAACTGTTAAATTGTCAGCATCAACTAGAATTTTCTTTTACTCGACTGTAACTGACTTTCTGCTCGGCTTGCACTAACTTTGCTTGGCACCTACTGTCCACTTGGTCAAGCTTGGTAGAAAAACTTTGTTTAACTTATTATTTTAAACCTTCTAAGTGTAGCCAACCATTGTTTAAGCTTAAGTAGATCATCAATACATCATGTCATCACTATCTTAACTGATCCTTGTGTTGAAAATCTGATTGAAAAGATCATTGATGAAGAAGATTGAAGATCAAAGAGGGAAATTGTTGCAAACGAGGAGATTGGTTGATAAAGAATGTTTTCAATTATTGTTTTTTCATTGATGTCAAACCTACTATTTGTAGGAATGATAATTTCTTATAAGATCCAAAGCACTATCACTTAGGTGATTGATGAAGATGATTTGATCAACAAGATGTAACAAGAGTACCTAAGGGAAAGGTTGAGTTATCATTTTGTAATGAAGTGCAAGAATCAGCTAAGACAATGGTGAGATGATGTATTGGTAACATATTCAAAGATAAAAAGGCTGGCCACACTTAGAAACATTGGAGGAATAAGTTGCAACAAGGTTGATTGCAAAGCTTAAACTAAGTCCATTAGTGTGTGTCGAGCAAGCTAGTTGAAGCCAAGAAAATTCTCATTTAGAGCCAAGAAAATGCAAAATATAGTGTGTGCTAAGTGAAGTTTAGTGGGCACTGAGTGAACTTCAAGTGCCAAGCAAAGTGATAGGTGTCGAGCATCAAAAAATCTTAATAGGTGCTGAGTGAACTTTAGGTGCCAAGCATCAGTAAAAATGTAGTTATACCAAGTAACATAGTATGTGCCAAGTACTAGTATTTCAATGGTGTCAAGCTACTACATTATTGAGAATGACAAAGATTCGCCAAATTTAAGTTGACAAAGTTGTTACCTTGAAATTGTGAATCAATTGGATGACAAGGATGATGAGCTAGTGGCACAAAATTTTATGTAAACCATTTTTTAGAAAATTCAAGTGGATTCTTCATGATGTTTCTAGAAGAAAAAAATATGGGTTAGATTCAATGAATCCTACCTAATCCATACAAATTGAAATTAAAGGAGGGAAGAATTAAGTGAGAAAAGGAGTTCCAAGACTTCTATTTAAGGAGTCACAAACCAAGAAGCAAGAGTTGCTAGAGTGCCAAATTGTGAAGTGGTTAGAAATGTGTCAAGGAGAAGACATCTAGGAGAAGGAAGAACATAGCACAGAGACTCTATTCTGACAAGTGGTTAGAGAGAGATGATTGCATTGGTATATTGAGCATGGAGACTCAAGGATACTAAGTTTGAAAAGAGGGCAAGCTATCAAGAGTTGTGGAGACTGAAAGCCAGACAATGCTATGAGCTGTGTTTGTGTTTTTAATACTACTAAGAAACCAAATGCTCAATACCAAGATGAAATTACACACACAACCTAAAGAATAGCCAATTCTTATTAACAATTGTATGTGCAAACCATTTGGGCCCAACTTCAACAAAACCAAGGGTGGATTTTTACTCTTCTAGCTTTGCAAAACTAGGGTGGGTATACCCAGGGGTGATTCAAGAATGGGAGGCACTGTATGAGAATTTTTTTAGTTTTATTCTGATTCTCATATCAAATCCTCAAATACATGCATAATTCTTGATAATTTGATAAACACATCCCATATAACAGATATGGCCAAAAATCTTCTATAGGTCTGCAGATGTTCTCAACAATAGTGGCTAACTGAAGCTAAAACATTCCATGCAGACCAGTATAGGCCAACTTTGAAAATCTTTAAGACATAAAAGTAAAATTGATTATAATTTTGCATTTTTGACAACCATTTGTGACACATTTCTCTTTCAGCTGGATCAAATATGATCAGTGCCTAATCCATTAGGGTTCAGAGTCTACAGAAAATTCTTAGATGTAATTTTTTGCCTTACAACAAATTTTATCAGCAATTCTTATCAGAATTCATCATTCAAAAATCTTTTCCACTACTACAACAACCTTATCACATCCATTAAAGTTTTTACTTAATCTATTAAATTAGCAGCAGTGATAAACAAATATACAACCTAATTGGATTGCATTCAATTGCACAAGCATTTACTCATACAACATCAAGATAACCAAGTAATCAAAAGGAGACAAAGTTCAGAAAGAACTAATATGGGGACAATTCATAATTTTTATTCATTTTTCTTTGAACAATAGACTCAGAATGACCTTCAGAAGAAACATAGATCACTCTATATTCATGTATTCTCAAGATCTGACAGAGAAAATACATCACAAACTTGCTTAAAATGATGGACCGAAAACAAACTAAGTATCACTTAAAAAATAGAATTTGGACCCTTTCTCTAGCCCTGGAATCTCACTTATATAGTATGAGATGCAACAAGCTTTAGGCTAAGAGAAAATGACAGGTGTCTCTTACAAGGAATATTTACATACACCTATCACAAAATGACAAAAATGTGGGCAACAGAAGATATCCAAATCAAAACATTCTTTTGGTGGGTCATCTTCTATCACATGTTCTAATGCTACTGAGTTGGCTGCTATTCTAATCCTCCTTCATATGCAATAGCCAAATTGGCCAATGATGAAGTTGGTTCTGATGATGGCACATTAACCTCCACTTCTGGGTCTTCATCACCTTTATCCTGTATGGTGGAAGTGACTTCTACCTTTTTCTCTTCTTCAGTCGTATCGGCATCCTATGGGCTCGAGCCTACAACTGAAGGTCACTGTTTATTTTTGTCTTCTTCTTCTAGTTGGGCTTGTGTAGTGATAGTGTCAATGATTTGGATTTCTTCACCTTGCACCTCATCACTGTCAGTTACATCTTCATTAAATTGTTCACCAGGAGCCATTTTTGCCATCCACTTGTCAAATAATGCATCATCTGGCCAATTGAATTGCAAAATATCTCTCTGTCTTTCTAGCACATATTCAGCTTCATTATTAATGGTAACAAATTTTTTTTTTTAAAAATCAAAGAATATTTGGGCCTTCACCATTTCTTCTATTGTGGTAGCCCACCATGCATGCCCTTTTTCATCAATGACTTGATTCATTCTTAAACAGAATAAATCATCAAGTTCCTTTGCCCATTCATCTTTGCTTTTCAAATTATTCTTTTTATCCAGGGCATGAGGAAACAAACTAAATTTCTGGCTCTTGTACTTGTTCAAGTAGCCTACTACTATTTTTTGTAAATTAATCCTTTTATTATTAAAATTAGCAAGATCATAAACAATATCAAATGTTTTTTCAATTTGATCAAAAGAATCATCTATAACAGAGAAACACAAAAATGTTATTTATTTCTCCCTTCTTACCCATTTATTCACAATAGGCATTAGAGCCTCATCATTGGCTTTCAAATCCTCCCAGATACTGATCACACTGGCCAACTGATCATAAATTAGCGGCCATTCAACTTTTTCCCCCAAATATGTAAGAGCTTTTCTTAGTTTATCTTCATATTTGGATTCCAATTCTACATGTAAGGCCCACAGTTTGCCTTTTTCTTCTTCAAAATCCTCAATAGTTTAGTATTGAGGCTTTTGGGGTGTATCTAGTATTTCTATGAGGGGGGTGGATTTGAAGAGTTCAACTGGGGGGTGATTGTATGTTATTCTTGGCCTAGTGGATCTTCCCAATAGCTTGTTCTCAAGCTCAATTCTCTTTTTTACCTCTTTATTGTAGGCATCCACTACTGTTTCATACTTGCTCTGTAGCTCAGTCATTTTCTTTTCTTCCCTTTCTACAGTAGCCAAGGCAAATTGAGAATAATCCACATTCATGTGGGCTACCTGTACATGTGAAGTATCAACAAATATCCTCACATTGATACTCCCTGTTAGTCCTAAATCATTAGGCTATGATGGAGTAGCCTTGGATCCTCTTCTTAATGACCACATAACAAGAGCAACTTAGTCATTACTGAATGCAGTTCCCAAGAACTCTCTTTTATCTGGATCTTGTAACCCCAAATTATTTGACACAAAATTAAAAATCAAGGCATCAACAATGTCCCAATTGGGAAATAATAAAATATTTGTAGCCTATACCATCTGTCTCCCCTCTTCAGGGGTTATATTCTGGAACTCTTGTATCATTTGTTCCTTTATTTGATCTTGAATGGAGGCTTCATCCATTTTTGGATGTCCTGCTTTTATATTTTTACATCTTTCCTCAAAATTGTGCATGTTTTCCCTCCAAGAAAACTGATGGAAAGCCCTAGATTTTACAAAACTGTCATCAAACAAAAATTGATGACTAGCTTGTTCTAAAATAGGTTCTAATTCCCTTCCCCTAAAATCCACTATAGTTAACTCAAAACTTGGCACAGGAAGCTCCTGGGGGTTCCCTTCATCAATCTTTGCATGGGTAACAAAGACTCCCCCTTGTGATCCAATTTGTTCAATTTTCTCATTAGTGAGCTACTCCTCCCCAATTCTCATAGGGGTTTGGGAAGGTGAGTAACTTTCATCATGTGGTTTCTCTTCCCTTATTATCTTTCTTCTCTTAGGAGAGGATTCAGGTGGCCTTTCTTCAAAAATAGCACTAGTAGATTCAACTATCTATTTTCCTTTATTCACAATGGACCTTTGATCCTAAATGACAGTATATCCTATCCTCCTTTGCACAACTAGTGGGCCTACCCCTATATTGGGAGTGAAACCCAATCTTCTCATCATTTCCCTAGCTTTATCTGGAAAAGAATCAATAAAATGTTTCTTCTTCTCATTCATTAACTCCATTATTTTGGGGAATGTACTCATAAGCTTATTTATTCTATCTGCAGTAGTCACATCATTACTAAGAGGGTTGTAATCTTTATCAAAACAATTAATGAAATAAAAAACTTTTGAATAGACTCTCCATTTTTCTTTCTTTTTTTCTTGCTCCTGTAGAGAATACTCATTCCTTATTACATCTTCAGGGAAATAAAATTCATGCTGAACTAGACAAAGCTTGATTCTATGCCTAAGAGCAAAATTAAACAAATCGTCTACATCACAAAAATGAGAGTGAGATACTACCATTTTATACTGATCCAAAAATTTATAGAGGAATACCTACCCTTCCTTGGTTATTACAAACTGGTGGGCTACTGTGCAAGTGGGAAAAATTGATCCTATTCCCCTTTTGTGCAAAAAGGCTTCTTCCACTCCTCCCTACTACCACACAAATTCAGCCACTCCTACCTTTGAGGGCACTTGGTAAGGTAGTACATGGGGTGTCCCTTTGAATCCATAAACTTTGATGATAGTTGAAACTAAATATGGGATGATATCTCCCCAATTATGTGAAACTTTCAGACTATGGGGTTTGTCCATAGGCCTAACAAGGTGCATTAGTGCCTTAGGAATTCTGGGATTGTCACTCAATATGAGGCATCTTAGTTTGGAGGAAAAGTGCCTGTCAAATCTAACAAAACTAGCATTTTATGCCTCCCCAGTCATATCTACACTCCATAATTGAACTGGTAGTGCTTCCCCCTCTTGTTCTCTGTTCAGAACCATTTCTTTACCAAAGTATGTAACACCCTTAAACAAAAAAAATGCATTAATAGGGAGTATTGGCCCCAAACCTTCTCCACCTTGCCCTTTGCAATCCCCACCAATCCACTATGAATCTCATTAGCCAGGTAGGAAGCAAAATCAAAAATTATTTCTACACCGAATGAGGAGATTTGAGTGATCATATACATAAAACTCATAGGGATAAAGTCTTCTTCATCCTCTCCAAAAACTCTACATAGGGTCCTATATATTTCTACTACCCTGGCATTGAAGCATGATTTCTTGAAAGGTTCTTTAGAGGATGATGTTATTGCTGGTAGGGTTCCAATTCTACCAATGTGGGCCTTCAGTGCACCTTGTCTAACTACATCCTTCTTTGACATATATTCTTTTTCTAATTCTATCAAATCAATGGGTACATGATACCTAGTGAGAGGCCCCAAATGGAAAACTTCCCTAATCTCTTATGGACTGATGGTGATTAAAATTTCACCATCTACTCTTCTCACTACCCTAGTGGCTTGATCATAACTCTTCACCACGGCCTCAAGGAGGTCATCATCCATAAAAACACTGAGAACAACTAGCTTTCCCAGGTCAAAATTCCATATATTGGCATGTGGGGCATACGATTTCCTTTCTGCAAACCACTTCTTGAAAAATTTTAAACTAGTTTGCGAGGTTTGAGCATCCTGGACCCAATTAGCCTTGTCATATAATCCATCATCTATTCTCAACCTAGGGTTTAATGAGGTCAAACTTTTAACTTGTACTATTTCTACAGTAGACTCAGGTGACAACTCAAGTAAGTCATCATGTACATTTCTATCCAAATAATTTACTTGACCTAAAAATCACTTCTTTGGAGGCATCTTTGATTATGCTTTATATAACTAAAGCACCTACAGAGATTACAATAGATGTACTTACTTGAATTCTGTCATCATTTTCCTTTGTATTCTTGTAGATTATTTCCATGAACAAACTGCTTCACAAGCTTGCCAAACTTTAGCACAATTTTCTTTAGTAATTTCTTCTGCTTAGGAATAGCTCAAAATCTTTGCTCACGTAAGGTGAAACTAATGAAATCTTTTGGATTATACTCTATTTTTTCCTCACATGCAAAGCTTTCATGTCTAATTAATACACAGAGTGGCACCATTTTTTGCATTTAAATATGCACCGTCAATTTTTAAAAATCCTACGATCATGGGATATGGAGAAAAACAACTAGGCATTGCACTTGACAAGTTGGTCAATCGATCCAATAAAAATTACCCACATACATAGCTCTTTCCTTGATGGTGCTTCTGTCTGGACCCACTAGCAACTAAGGACATGTGTTAGTAGGTCACTACTTCACTATACATAAAGAATGAGCACCTTGTCATAGTGAAGTAGTGACAACCATTGATCTTGCAGATGACATGTTACTATACTGCTTAGAAAGATAGTGGTGGGCCCTCATTTGCTACCTCACTATACGTATCATCCTAGCAACTCTACATGGTGAGACAGTGATGTCCATTAATCTAAGATTGAATCAAAGGTGGAGAAACTATACTAATTTTCCTAATAGGTGGTGGGCCCCATACTCACTATGTCGCATAGCTTAAACAACTTGCAACTTTCCAAAGTGAGATACCGAGGACTGTTGATTTCGCTTTATTCTGAAAATGAGGATCTCTTGTACACTTGATCAATGGGGCATGGGTCCAAAGTATTGATGACGTAGGAGATTCTACATGGCTGGCACCCAACAGGACTTTACTTCAATCCTAGTCATCATCCACGTTACTAGAGGTCCCATTGACTATTAATTTTATGGCACCTCGCTACTTCACTAACAGCGAGATGCTAGAATTTTTCGATAGCGAGGTAGCAAGCTCCAAAAAATTTAATAAATCTTGGCACCATGAAATACAAGGACCCATCAAATCATTATTGCTCCTACCAACTACTTCTGACAATAGCAGTTATTACTAATCATGCCACCTAGACAAATCATGGTTACCGATAAATTTTGAGGCCATCGTGCTTTTGATTTTGCGGCACCTCGCTACTTCACTAATGGAAAGATGTAAATATTTTCTATAGCGAGGTAGTGAGACATTAGAGAAATCATCATTCTGGTGCTAACTTCTGACTGCTTTCACTGGGTTCCTTTTCTAGTACTGACAGTACTTGCAAGGTGTACGTGACTGAATGATCAGCCAGAAAACAATTCTTTGACTGCCATGTCTTCATTTTTCCATCCTATCTTATAACTTTCTGGCACTCGCTACCTCACTATACAAAAGAGTGCCCATGTTTTAATAGTGAGGAAACGACAATGGTTGATCTAATTAGATCGGACGGTTGGGGAATCCGAGAAGAAAAGTAGCTCGAAGCATGGAAGATATAAAGGGAATAGAATATTCACCTGATTTGAAAATTCAAACATTTCATGCTCAAAAAAATTATGAATGGAATGAAATGTAGGGTTCTCAAAAAATATTCAAAGGCTAACAAAAGGATGACTTAGCCAGAAACCCTATTATCCATTTATGGACACAATCTGAAATTTATATTCTTGGACAAAGGACTTTTTTCATATGAAAATTTAGACCAACAAGCTAAATGATGATATGAAATTTTCAAGTTGAGTTGTATGCTATAATCAAGTCAAAACCCCTTATTCTTAGTCTCTAGAAATTGTATCAGTTAGGGTAAATGAAAATCTATGGACTTAGGTTGGTTTAATAGCCATTTGTAAATTCTTTAATAGGGTGACATTCCAAGTGAATGTTCTAAAGTCCTCTAACCAGGCCCACTTCTAACAGGTTGGTTAAATCTTTTAACCAAGTTACATTTAATAGTGTGTTGTAAGCCTTTAACATGATAGGCCTTTCACAGGGCATCACTTCAGAAGAATGAGAATTGAGTAGCATGTTACTGGTAGTTTTTTCCAAATTGGGTTTCCACATAAATCATTGTGTTATGTGTTGATTTGCTTATGTGTTATGCTTGCATGTTGATTTACAATAACTTGCTGATTAGGAAAGTTAAAGCTTGGATGAATGAATGGTTAAATGGGCACACTTTACTTAGTAAAAGTTTGAATAGGAAATTTGGACCTTGAATAACTAATTCACCCCCTCCCCCCCTCCTCTTAGTTATTCTAAAGTATTTCTTACAATTTGTATCAGAGCCATTTACTGATTTAGTTTCAAGGTACTAGAAGTAGGAAGATCAAGATGTCCAAAAGAGAAGTTCCCAAGCTCAACAAAGGCAACTTCATTGCATGGTAGAGTCTGATGAAATTGCACCTTGGATCAATAGGTGATTATGAAAAAGTCTCAATCAGAATAGAATGTGTAGACCCAACTGGACCTCTTACTATAGATTATTTGAACAAAAGGAAGGAGCACAATCAAGCAATATTGGAGATTACCTCTACACACAGTTATGCTAAATTTGATGACATCAAAGAATGTGATACTGCATTCAAGATGTGGTAAGTCTTGATAGATATCTATGGAGGGGATCAAAATATTCAGAGAGCAAAGAGAGAAAGCCTCAGAGGAAAGTTTGATGGCATGAAGATGGAGGAAGGTGAAAATGTTCCTCAATATGGTGGTAGAATGAAAGAATTGGTAAGTGCAATAAGAAGTTTGGGTGGTCAATTGGAAGAAGAGATAGTCAACAAAAAATACTTGAGAACCCTACTCCCTATCTATGCTATTAGAGTTTCAGCCATTCAAGACCTAAGGTGTGTACAATAAAACACATTATCCTTTGAAGGAATATTGGGAAGACTTATTGCATTTGAATTGTCCAACTTTGACAACTATAGACTTGAGAACCTTGAATCTTCTTTCAAGGCCAAGCTAACATTGAAAGACACTAAGGAGGTGACATCAAACAAGAAGAGAAGAAAAGGAAAATATGCATCTAGTGATAGCAGCACAGATGAAGAAGATGTGGAATAGTTGGAAGCACTACTGACTAGGAGATTCCATAGAGGCAAAGGTAAATTTAAAGGTAAGTTGCCTATCATTTGTTTCAATTGCAATGAAGTAGGTCATATTGCTACAAGGTGTACATAGAAGAAGATTTAAAAGAAGGAAACAAGTACAAGAACAAGAAGGAAGATGATAGCAGAGATTACAAGGACAGAGGCAAGAGATGCTACATTGTTGAAGAAGATTCTGATGAGAATGATGATGAAGTAGTCTATGTGGCCATGAAGGATGAATCAGATGAAGATGAAGCAACAACATTGGTGACTTGTGTGAACAAGAATGACAAGTAGATCATAGATAGTGGTTTCTCACATTACATGATAGGAGACAAAAGTAATTTTATTGCCTTTATTCAATATGATGGAAATAGTGTTAGATTTAGTAATGATGCTCTATGTCAAATCAAAGGAAAAGGCTCAATCAAACTTATAGAGAAATTTTTATGTGATAATGCATACTATGTTGAAGGATTGAACTACAATTTGTTGAGTGTATCACAATTAGGAAATGTAGGTTGCAAAGTAGAATTTGGAAACAAATCTACCAAGATCTATGACATTGATGGAAATCTGATAGGAAAAGGTGAATAAACTAAGAGTAACTTGTTTTACCTAGATATGAAAGATGCAACTTGTCTTGTTGTTAGACTTGATGATGTGTGGTCATGGCATAAAAGGTTGTGTCATGTTAACTTTGACAATCTAATTAGCATTTGCAAGAAAAAAAAAGTTAGAGGATTGCCTAAACTGAAGAAGCTTGAAAACACAATGTGCAAATAATGTCAACTAGGGAAGATGACTAAGTCTAGTTTCAAGAGCAAAATATACACTTCCAAAGAAGTACTAGAGTTAGTCCATACAAAATTATGCGGTCCAATAGAAGTAAAAAGCTACCTAGGAGACAGATATATAATGTTGTTTTTAAGATGATTATTCTAAGATGATGACTACTATGTTTTTAAAGAAAAAATTTGATGCATTTCAAATGTTCAAGTGGTATTTGGCCAGAGTTGAGAAGGAAATAAGTAAGAGTCTGAAATGCTTAAGATCAAATAGAGAAAGTGAGTTTACATCAAAGGAATTTGAGATATTCTAAAATGACAAAGGCATCAAAAGGAAAACATCAGCACCAAGAACTCCACCTTAAAATGGGATTGCTAAAAGAAGGAATATATCAGTAATAGACTATGCTAGAACATTGATGATGGAGAAGACTGCTGCTCTAAAGTATTGGAGATAAGTTTTAAGTATTGTTGTTTACACCCTGAATAGAGTCCAAGTCAAGAAAGGTACAAATGCAACACCTTTTGAACTATGGTATGGTCACTCACCTAATGTAAAACATTTCAAAGTCTTTGGTTGTAAATGCTATATTCTTAAAGATACTAGAAATGGCAAGTTTGATGCAAAAAGTGGTGAAGATATATTCCTTGGATACTCCACTAGAAGCAAACCATATAAGTGCTTGAATATTAACACTAACAAGATTGTGGAAAGTGCAAATGTAAATTTTGATGAATATGTAGAAGTCCAAGTTGATGATTCTAGGAAATTATAAGATTATAGATCTTTTTTATACTTCTATGAAGGAATGACTATTGAAAAAAATGCTACCAATCAAGTTGAGAATCAACAACAAACCTTAGTATCAACCGAGTCACAACCAGTGTATGTTGAGCTGCATTCAGAAGTAGAGTTGTAGAATGTAGCAAATGCACATTCTGACTCTAAAAATAGTATACATGAAAGAGATGATGAAGTACCAGATGGAGAAGTGCAAAATGACTCTGAAGCTGAAGGATCAAACATGGAGAGAAGGACAGAACCAAGATTAGCCAAGTATGTAAGAAGACATCACCCTACAGATCAAATCACTGGTGACAAGGATGCAAGACCAATGACAAGGAATAGACTAAGGAATGAATCATGCTTTTTGAGCAAGGTTGAGCCCAAAATAGTGAAATATGCACTACAAGATGATGATTGGTATAAAGCTATAGAAGAAGAGATAGACAGATTGAGAAGAACAAAACTTGGACCCTAGTTCCTAGACTAGCTGATAAGAATGTAATTGGTACCAAATGGGTGTTTAGCAACAAACTCAATGAGAATGGTGAGATAAAAAGAAACAAAGCTAGACTAGTTTGCAAAGGCTATGCACAAGAAGAAGGATTGGATTATGGGGAAACATTTGCCCATGTTGCAAGAATGGAAGGAGTAAGAGCATTATTTGCATATGTTGCCTACAAAGGTTTCAAAGTCTACCAAATGGATGTGAAATATGCTTTTTTGAATGGTATACTATAAGAGAAAGTTTCCATAGAACAACCAAAATAATTTGTTGATGACAATAACAAAGATATGGTTTGCAAATTGCATAAGACACTTTATGGTTTGAAGCAAGCACCTAGAGCATGGTATGAGAGACTGCACAAATATCTTTTGAAAATAGGATTTGAGAGAATAGATGACAATAACAACTTGTATATCAAAGCTAAAAAAGGTAAAGATATTTTGATATCTAAAATCTTTGTTGATGATATAATATTTGGAGGAAAAGAAGCTCTATGAAAAGATTTTTCTAATCAAATGAAGCATGAGTTTGAGATGCCAATGTTTGAAGAAATCAAATTCATTTTTGGATTGCAAGTACATTAATTAAAGCATGGCATATTTGTGATCCAATAAAAATACATCAAGGAGATACTAAAAAAATTTGAATTGGAAGACTTAAAACCAATTAGCACACCAATGGCAACAAGACATAAGTTATCAAAGAATGATGAGTCAGCTGAAGTGAATCAAACATTGTATAAATCAATGATTGGAAAGTTGTAGTATGTTGTACATAGTAGACCAGACATTGCATTAGCTATTGGAATAGTAGCAAGATTTTCTGCAAATCCAAGAGAAAATCATCTAATGACAGTGAAGAGAATAATGAGGTACCTAAAAAGAACTGATGACTTTGGTTTGTATTACAAGAGAAGTGAAAATTTTGAACTAAGAGCCTACACTAATGAAAATTAGGGAGGTAACATTGATGATAGAAAAAGCACTAGTGGAGGAGCACTTTTCTTGGGAAAAAGATTGATTACATGGAACAGCAAAAAGAAAAGTTATACCTCAAAGTCCATTGTAGAAGTTTAACATGTTGCAACTGCTATAAATTGTACCAATATTATATGGATTAAACATTTGTTGCAAGGTATGAAGGAAGAAGTGAATGAGCCTATGATACTTTATTGTGATAATACAAGTGCTATCAACATATCAAAGAACCCTATAATGCATGCTAAAACCAAGCACATTGCAATCAAGTATCACTATGTACAAGGATTGGTGGAAGAGAAACAAGTGAAGATGGAGTATGTTAGGTCAAATGAATAGATTGCTGACATCTTCAAAAAAGCACTACCTAAAGTTGCTTTTGAGTATCTTAGAGGTAAGGTAGGGGTGATACCCCTAGCCAAGGCTACTTGAAGAAAAAGCAAGACTACCCTACATCAAAGGAATTGATTGATGAAACATCACACATTGATGTAGAGGATGTTTACTTTAGGATCATGCTTGAAGTAATTGAAGTGATGAAATTCCAAATTAGTCACAAGCAAGGTGTCAGAGGGAGAAAATTTAATGAACTTGCAAATGCAACACTTGCATAATAAGATGCTAAAATAATATGTCTTTGGTATTGTTGTCAAAGAGGGATAAATGTCAAGAAACTGATCAACAACTATTGAGAAGATAAAGAATGAAGAAAGAGGGAGAAATAGTAGTCTTTGATTAATAGTTGAGGATGAAAGATGAAGAAGCTAATTAGAAAAAAAAGAAATAATAGAAGATGAGTAATGCATACAGAAGGAGAGAATGTAAGAAATGATATAGCAACTAAGAGGGAGAAGCAGAAGTAAAGCGATTAGGATAGTAGATCAAAAGAGGGAGATGTGAAAACTAATGGTGATACAATTGCTTTTTGGAATTTGACTTACTATTCTAATCTAGTTAATTTGGTTGAATAATTTAGTCTGATGGTTGATCAATTTGGTTTGCCATCAATGCCAAAGAGGGAGATTGTTGGAAATCTGATTGAAAAGATCATTGATGAAGAAGATTGAAGATCAAAGAGGGAGATTTATGCAAAGAAGGAGATTGGTTGATAAAGAATGTTTTCAATCATTTTTTTCCATTGATATCAAACCTACTATTTGCAATAATGGAAATTTCTTATAAGATCCAAAGAACTATCACTTAATTGATTGATGAAGAGGATTTGATCAACAAGATGTAACAAGAGTACCTAAGGGAAAGGTTGAGTTATGGCTTTGTAATGAAGTGCAAGGATTAGCTAAGAAAATGGTGAGATGATGTATTGGAAACATATTCAAAGATATAGAGGTTGGCCATACTTAGAAACATTGGAGGAATAAGTTGTAACAAGTTTGACTACAAAGCTTAAACTAAATTCATCAATGGGTGCCGAGCAAGCTAGTTGAAGTCAAGAAAATTCTCAGTTGGAGCCGAGCAAATGCAAAATCTAGTGTATGCTGAGTGAACTTCAGTGGGCACTAAGTGAAGTTCAAGTGCTATGAAAAGTAACAAGTACTGAACATTAGAATATCTTAATAGGTGCCGAGTGAACTTCAGGTGCCAAGCATTAGTAAAAATGTAGTTGCTGTCTAGTAACATAGTATGTGCTAAGCACCAATATTTCAATAATGTTGAGCTATTACATTATTGAGAATGATGAAGATTTACCAAATTTGAACTGATAGAGTTTTTACCTTGAATTTTTTGAATCAATTGGAGGATAAGGATGATGAGCTAGTGGCATAGAATTTTATGTAAACTATTTTTGAGCGAATTCAAGTGGATTCTTCATGATGTTTCTAGAAGAAACAAAATATGGGTTAGATTCAATGAATCCTACCTAATCCATATGAATTGAATTTAAAGGAGGGATGAATTGAGTGAGAAAAGGAATTCCAAGACTTCTATTTAAGGAATCACAGACCAAGAAGCAAGAGCTACTGGAGTGCCAAATTGTGAAGTGGTTAGAAGGGTGTCAAGGAGAATACATCTAGGAGAAGGAAGAATGGAGCACATAGAATCTACTTCAACAAGTGGTCAAAGAGAGATAACTACACAGGTATATTGAGCATGGAGACTCAAAGAGACACAACTGTCAAGAGTTGTAGAGACTAAAAGTAAGGCAATGTTATGAATTGAATGGTGATCTGAAATCTGTAAGTTGAGTTGTATGCTATAATCAAGTCAAAATCCCTTATTCTTACTCTCCAACAATTATATTAGTTATGGTAAATGAAAATCCTATAGACTTAGGTTGGTTTAATAGTCATTTGTAAATCCTTTAACAAGGTGACATTCCAAGTGAATGTTTTAAAGTCCTCTAACTAGGCCCACTTCTAACAAGGTGGTTAAATCGTTTAACTAGGTGACATTTAATAGTGTGTTGTAAGCCTTTAATAGGGCAAGCCTTTCACATGGCATCATTTAAGAAGAGTGAGAATTGAGTAGCATGTTACTAGTGGTTTTTTCCAAATTGGGTTTCCACATAAATCATTGCATTATGTATTGATTTGCTTATGTGTTATGCTTGCATGTTAATTTATAGTAACTTACTGATTAGGAAAGTTAAAGCTTGGATGAATGAATGGTTAAATGGGCACACTTTGCTTAGTAAAAATTTGAATAGGACATTTGGACATTGAATAACTAATTCCCCTCTTAATTATTCTAAAGCATTTCTAACACCTTGTACTTCATTAGATAATCATAACTCAACCTTTCCTCTAGGTGCTTTTGTTACATCTTATTGATTAAATCCTTTTCATCAATCAACTAAGTGATAGTACTTCAATCTTATAAGCAATTGTTTTACTAGTAAATAGCAAGTTTGACATCAGTGAGAAAACAATGATTGAAACACATAATTTTCTTCAACAATTTCCTTCTTAACAATCAATATTCTTCTTAATAATTTCTTTTTCAATTAGATTTCAACAATTTCCCTCTTTGGCATTGGTGGCAAACCAAACTGATCAACCAAGTCAATCAAATGATGAACATCTTATTCAACCAAACTAATGAAATAAAAATAGTAAAACAATATCAAAAGAAAAACTTGTATTCCTCCCTCTTTCAACAACTTCCATCTTCTTATTATCTTACAAAACTCTTTCTTAAAACTCCTTCTAAGTCCCTTCTTATATCTCCCTCTTACTAGGTAGATTAGGATTTGTCCCTCTCTTTTTTTATACTAGATTGATCAGTAGAGTATCTCCCTCTAATGATGATCTTTCTAGTTCTCTAATCAATATTCTGATTAATGTCTCCCTCTTTGTTTTGACTTAATTCTTTGATCAATGTTTTCTCTCTGATTAGAAAATTAGTTTAGGACTTTCTCCCTCTTATCTCTTACACTTGATCAATAACACTCTTCTTTTGATGATGATCAGTTTAATGTACTTTTTCTCTCTTTGAAAACAATGCCAAAGACATATACCAAAAAAATTTCATCCTTAAAATAGGTAGATATAAGCTTTTGCAATTTTCTCAGTTTCTCCCTCTGTCACCTTGCTTGTGACTAATTTGAATTTTCAACTCTGTGATTACTTTAGGCTATTCCTAGAGTAAGATCCACGGCATCAACTTGTAACATTTGACAATCAACTTCTTTGATGCAGTGCAATCCTATTGTTTCTTAAATAGCCTTTGATAAGGGTATCACCCTTAATTTACCTCTAAGATACTCATGAGCATCCTTAGGTAATAGATTTGTGAAGATATTAGCAATTTGCTCCTTTGTGTTAACATATTCCATCTTCACCTCTTTGTCTTGAACTAATTCTCTTACATAATGATACTTGATTGTGATGTGCTTTGTCTTTGTGTGCATCATTGAATTCTCTGATATATTGATAGCACTTGTATTATCACAATAAAGTATCACTAGTTCTATGATTTCTTCCTTCATTCCTTTGAGTAGTTGTTTGATCCATACAATATTTGTGCAGTTTATATCAACAACATATTCTACTTTAGTAGTAGATTGTGAAGTACAACTTTGTTTCTTGGTTGTCCATGTAACTAGTCTCTTTCCTAAGAAGAATGCTCCACCAGTAGTGCTCTTTCTATCATAAATGTTTCCAACCCAATTAACATCAGTGTAGGCTCTTAAGTCAAACCTTTCATTCTTCTTGTAGTATAGAAAAAACTCTTATATTCCTTTCAAATATCTCATTATTCACTTCACAACCATTAAGTGATTATCCCAGGGATTAGCAGAGAATCTTGCGACTATCTCTATAGATAATGCAATATTAGGTCTACTATGTACTACATATTGCAATTTGTCAATCATAGACCTATAAAATATTTAATTCACCTCAGTTGAATCATCATTCTTTGAAAACTTATGTCCTATCACCATAGGTGTACTTACTAGTTAGGAATCCTCTAATCTGAATGTCTTCAATATCTCATTGACATACTTTGACTAAGTGATGTATATACCATACTTCATCTGATATACTTGCAATCCCACAAAAAAATTGATTTCTCCAAACATAGACATTTCAAATTTTGCTTCATTTGATTTGCAAAGTCCTTACATAAATCATCTTTTCCTCCAAATATGATATCATCAAAAAATATTTTATATAGCAAAATACCTTTTCCTTTTTCTATATTTATGTATAGATTGTTGTTATCATCAGTCCTTTCAAATCCAATCTTCACAAGATAAGTATGAAATCTCTCATACCATGATCTTGGTGCTTGCTTTAATCCTTTTGACTATTCTATGTAGACTTCCTCTTCTAGTATGCCATTCAAAATATAAATTTAACATCCATCTGATAAACTTTGAAACCTTTGTATGCAACACAAGCAAGTAGAGTTCTTACTCCTTCCATTCTTACAATAGGAGAAAATGTCTCTCCATAGTCAATTACTTCTTCTTGTGCATATCCCTTGCAAACTAATCTTTCTTTATTTCTTATGACTTCACCATTCTCATCTAACTTTTTTTTGAATACCCACTTGGTGTCAATCAAATTTTTGTCTTATGGTCTAGGGACTAGACTCCATGTTTTTTTCTTCTCTATATGTTCAATCTCTTCTTCCATGGATTTGTACCAATATTCATCTTCTAATAAATCTTTAGTAATTTGTGCTCCTTCATGCTTAACAAACATGATTCAATTCTCAATCTATTTCTTTTCATTGGCCTAGCATCTTTATTTCCAATGATTTGATCAGTAGGATGATGCCTTTTGACATATTTAGACAATCTTGACTTAGCTCTTGTTTCTACACTTTGTCTTTCAACTTCAAAGTCACTGTGTACATCTTTGTAAGGTATCTCAACATCTCTTTCATGTATACTAATCTCAAAATCAAAATGTGCATCTTTTTCATTTTTCAACTCAGCATCTAAATGTAGCTCGATTCCTGAATACAACTCAACATTCACAGGATGTGACTCGGTAGTTACTAATTCTTGCTATTGATTTCCAACTTGATTTGCAACATTTTCTTCAATAGACATTCCTTCATAAAATTGTACAAATGATTTGTATTCTTCTAGTTCTTTCATTGGCTCATCCACATCTACTTCTATAAATTCATCAAAATTCAAATTTTCACTTTCCACAATTTTGCTAATGTTAGTATTTAAACACTTATAAACTTTTCTTCTTTTGGAGTATCCAAGGAATATACCTTCTTAACTTTTTGGATCAAGGTTTCCATTCCTAGCATCTTTTAGAATGTAACACCCTTAAAGTATTTTACGTTGGGTGGATATCTTTATCATAGTTCAAAAAGTGTTGAATGAGTACCTTTCTTGATTTGCACACGATTCAAGGTATATATAGTAGTACTTATAGATTCTCTCTAGTATTTTAGAGAAACGTTCTTCTCCATCATAAGTGTTCTGGTATAGTCCATTATAGACCTATTTTCCCTTTCATCAATCCCATTTTGTGGAGGGGTCCTGGGTACAGATGTCTATCTTTTGATTCCTTTGTCATTATAGAACATCTCAAACTCATTTGAAGTGAATTCTCCTCCTTTATATGATCTCAAGCATTTTAGAATCTTACTTGTTTCTTTCTCAACTCTTGCCAAATACCACTTAAACATTTGAAAATCATCAACTTTCTATTTCAAAAACTTAACTGACATCATCCTAGAGTAATCATCAACAAATAGCATTATGTACTTATCTCCTTTATAGCTTTGCACTTCAATTGGTCCACATAGGTCAGTATGAACATTCTGTAGTATTTCTTTAGATGTATAAGGTTTACTCTTGAAGCTTAACTTTGACATTTTTCCTAGTTGACATTGTTTGTACACTATATTATCAAGTTTCTTCAACTTAGGAAATCTTCTAACTTTCTTCATGTTACTGACACTTACCAAGTTATCAAAATTGACATGACATAATCTCTTGTACCAAAGCCATACATTATAAAATTTTTCAACAAAACAAGTAGCATCCTCTACATCCAAATAGAATAGATTACTTCTAGTTTGATCACCTTTTTCAATTAGTTTCCCATTTGTGTTATATATCTTGGCAGTTTTGTTTCAAAATTCAACCTTGCATCCAACATTATTTAATATTGACACACTTAACAAGTTATAATTTAGTCCTTCAACATAGGACTCATTGTCATATGAAATCTTATCTATGAGTTTGATAGAACTTTTTCCTTTTATCAAACATGGTGCATCATTACCAAATCTTACACTATTTTCATCATAACAAGTTAAGGTAATGAACTTCTATCTCTAGTCATGTGATGTAAGCATCCACTATCAATGATTCATCTATCATTTTTGTTTGCATAAGTTACAAGTGTAGTTGCCTCATCTTCACCAGATTCATCCTTCATTGCAACATATACCACTTCATCATCATGTTCATCAAAATGATCCCTACTTTCTTCTTCAACAATGTAGCATTACTTCTTCCCTTTGTCTTTTTAATCTCTGTTGTCATCTTTTATTCTATTTTTATACTTGTTTCCTTCTCTATAGTTCCTCTTCTATGTACATCTTGTAGCAATATGACTAATTGCATTGTAATTGAAACAAATGATGGGTAACTTACCTTTGAACTTGCCTTTACCCCTATGAAATATTCTTGCCAATAGTGCTTCTAATTGTTCAACATCTTCCTCATCTATATCACTGTCACTAGATACATACTTTATCTTTCTTTTCTTCTTCTTCTACTTCACCTCATTAGAATCTTTCAATAATAGATTAGCTTTGAATGCAAATTTAAGGCTCTCAAGTAGTAATTATAAAAGTTAGATAGCTCAAAAGCAATGAGTCTACCTACCAAACCTTCAAGGCTTAGATCATTTCTTGGAATACATCTCAACTCTTGGATTGCAAAAACTCTAATAGAATAAATAGTTAGTAATATTCTCAAGGCTTTACTTAACATAGAATCATCATCTATATGGCCAGTAGCTCCTCTTATTGCACTAACAACTTCTTTTATCCTAGAACCATATTGAGCAATATTTTCACCTTTTTCCATTCTCATATCATCAAACTTACCTTTGAGGCTCTCAAATTTGGCCCTTTGAAGATTTTTGTCTCCTCCATAGATAGTATGCAGGGTATCCCACATTTTCTTTACAGTGTCATAGCCTTTGATATCATCAAATTTGGCATAGCTTAGGGCAGAGGCAATCTCTAACATCTCCTAATTATGTTCCTTCTTCTTCTTCATATCTTTAGTAGTTAGGGCTCCTGCTAGATCAACATGTTCCACTATAATGGTAGATTGTGCATGATCTTCAAGTCCTCCAAGGAGTAGCTTCATCAAACTTTTCCATGCAGGAAAGTTATCATTGTTGAGCTTGGGTACCTCCTTTTTTGAGATATCAATCTTTGTGCTTATAGTACCTTAAAACTAGTCCTCTTAAGAAACAAGGCTTTGATACCAATTATTGGAATTAATTTAGAATAACTAAGAGGGGGGGTGAATTAGTTATCCAAGGTCTAGATGTATAAATAAAACTTTTCACAATTTAGTGAACCCATAAAACATTCATACCCATGCATTCATCCATTGCATATTTAATAAAACTTATATGTTACTACCAAATCAATTTGCATAAGTGTAAAGCATTAAACATAACACATTCATCAGCACACTTGACATAATAATTTACATGCAAAACCAATTTGGGAAAAAACACCAGTAACATAATACTCCTTTTCACTCTTCTAAAGTGATGCCCTATGAAAGGCCAATCATATTAAGGGTTTCAATACACACTGTTAAATGTGACCCTATTAAGGGATTTCAATCACCATATTAAAAGTGAGCCTTATTAGAGGACATTAGGCAATTCAATTGGAATGCCATCTTGTTAAAGGATTTTCTAATGACTGTTAGGTCAACCTTAATCCAAAGGATTTACCCTAGACTGATACAAATATTAGAGAGTAATAGTAGAGCTTTGATCTGATACGACTTACAACTTCTCTTGTAGATTATAGATCTTTGTTTAGTCCTCAATTCTACTTGGCTTTCATACTTTGCAGCTCTGATAGCTTGTTCACCCTTCAAGCATTCATCTTCTTAAGCCTTCTTGCTTAACATGCCATTGTAGACTCTTCTCTTGGGTCACTTGATGAAGCAAAACCCTTAATTCCTTTTCCTCCTTAGGTTCTTGCACATGACACCAACCTCTTTTTCTTCATGACTAGGCATTCCTATAATTTTCTTGCTCATTATCCATTGTCCAAATTAGGGTTTGGATGGATTAGGTAGGATACAATGTATCTAACCCATATTTTGTCTTTTCTAGAAACTTCTCCTAGAATCCATTTGAATTTTTCTAAAAATGGTTTACATCAAATTCTATGCTTCTAGGTCATCAACTTTATGTTTCTCCTAATTCACAAGTTTCAAGAAAATAAACTTGTCTTAGATTCAAAAAATCTTCAATCTTTATCATAATGCACCAGCTTTGCATTATCAATCTTTTAATGCTCAACACATACTATGTTGCTTGGTACCAACTATGAAATCACTCAACATCAACTAAAGTTTACTAGTGCTTGACATCAAGTAAACTTTACTTGGCATCCATTATAAGTTTCTTTTCCTTAGCTCCAACTAAATTTTTGCTTGGTTTGCACTAACTTTACTCGGCACCTACTATCCACTTGGTCAAGCTTGCCAGACAAACTTTGTTTAACTTATTCTTCTAAACTTTCTAAGTGTAGCCAACCATTTTGTAACCTTAAGTGGGTAATTAATACATCATGCCATCACCTTCTTAACTAATCCTTATACTTCATTACATAATCATAACTCAACCTTTCCTCTAGGTGATTTTGTTACATCTTATTGATCAAATCATTCTCATCAATCAACTAAGTGATAGTACTTGAATCTTATAAGTAGCTGTCTTACTAGAAAATAGCAGGTTTGACATCAGTGAAAAAATAATGATTGAAACACATAATCTTCTTCAACAATCTCCTTCTTAATATTTTCTTTTTCAATAGATTTCAACATCTAAAAGCCTCCATCTCCAAAATATTTACTCCAAGTTGTTAAACTTCTCCAAGATAATTTTTCTCTAATGCCAATTGTGGTAAGTCTCAATTGGAGACTAAGATATTTCAACAATATATAATGCATTCACCACATTTACCATCTCATATCCAATTTCTTATGCATGCATAACTTATATTATCAAATTGTAATAGCATATAGATCTAATATATCAATCACATGCATGAAAAGTAATGACATGACACAATGATTTTGGTTACCCATAAACACTTCAAAATGAAGGAAAAGGTGGGGTGGGGATGACACCCACAAATCTTCACTACTACAGTAATAAAGTTAACTAGTTTGGGTTACAAAATTTGACCATATCCAATGATCTACCCTATGAGGGGTATGCCATATTAAAATATTTTGAGACTGATACATCTCACCTTATTAGAGGATTTCACACTTACAAAAAAAGAAGTATTTTTTTTGGGGATTTATAAAGATCTATTAAGACCACTCTATTAAGAGGTTAATCCTGTCTCAATCTGTTAGAATTGATTTAGTACCCAATACTTGGGTTTCTTTGATAAGATGATATTAGATCTCCTCTTTCCAATATGATCCTTATCTCTGATCTAATAAATCTTTTCTTCCCTTCACTACTTGGCTAGGTCACTTTCTTTGTTCTAGAATAATGGAACTCTTTTCCTCTTTTACAATGTTCGTACATTCATAGTTAGATTGCATGAATGTTGTAGGGTGTTCATTTTGCACAAGGTCAACAACAGGAATCCATAGTGTAATTCCTCTCTTGAAAAGAAAATCCTTTTAAGGATCCACTCCAAGGTTCAGTGTTTGTCTTGTGACATACCAAAATCTGCTCAGTAGAAGATAAATGTGAATGTTCATGAGGAGGTCTTTGCTAGTTTCAAAAACTCTTTTACCTTGAAATCAAGTAAAATATGTTCGTTGTCTCAAAATATCACACCAAAAGAACAATATTTTTACATTTTTTGTTTTTCAATGAATGTAACTCTAATAATGCAACTACTATGAGGTCCTACTCTAACATGCAGGTTAGCAAAGCAAATAATGAAACTGAAAGAAAATAACATGAAATCAAATAACTTGAAAGTGAAATTCCTAAACGGACATAAGCTACAGAACACAACACGCTGCGAGTTAAACCTTTCAAGAAATTGGTAGGAAACCAATGAAAACAGGAGCAACGCTTCCTAGAATCCACTAATGCAATTGTTAGTGAGAATCGTTAACAAATCGAATGATGTTTCACTCTTCATCAAATCACAAGGCCATGAAAAGTGCACTCATGCGAGACGAAAATCTATGTAGACACAATTGGGTGATTTCTTCTCAAGCTCATTACATCAACGGAATTCATATATTTGTAGCAAACACCAGAACTAAAAGATCACACAACCAGAAACAATGCAATAAACCTTTGACTCAATCAAAATCTCATGAATAAAATTCACAAAACAATGACACATTTAGGGAAGAATAACTACACTCCAAATGCTAGCACCAAAAGCATAACTTTATTGCATAATAACGGCAACCCTTGATACATTTTACAATGGGGTATTTATAAGAAATCGTCTCCTCAATTTGTGTTGAGAGTGAGAGATATATTAATGCAATAAAATGCTTTTAAAATATTAAAACAAACTAAATATATACAAATTGGTAATCTAACTGGTGCTTAGAGGGATTCCATCCATATTTTATTCATTAATTGGATGCATGAGCCCTTTACATGTCAAAAACAATGAAAGCATGAGAGACAAAGTAGGAGGAAGCCATCAGTTGAAGTAGAAGTGCATGGAGACACCAAAAATAGGAGCTGGTCCTTCACTTGATGTGTGTTGGAGTTAACTTGCCATCAAAATGTGTTTCCAATGCATGGAAAGTGCTATTTTTGAAATTGACAGTCAATTATCAGTGCACCTTTGAATTGCGGAGCTACGGAGCTACGGACCTAGGGACCTATAGAGTTGAGGACCTGCAGAGCTACAAACTTGTAGAGCTTTGGACCTACAAAGCTACAGAGTTGTGGACCTCGACTGAGTCAAAAATCTCAAAAAAAAATTTAAGTGTCAAAATTAAAATTCTGGCATCTGGGTTTTGTTCATCTTCATCCTAAAGATATGTTTGGATATTTGCCCTTGAATTTCTCTATAATCTCAGTAATCTTAGTAGCATCAGGAAGATCCAAGGCCTCATACTTATCTTTGACCTTCTATCTATAGTTGTCCACCTCAATTCAAGTTTTTGCAAAATCCTCGAGTTTGGTATCCAACTCTAATAATGCTTCTTCTATCCTTAAGGCTTGTCTGATGTCTTCATCACTAGATGCTTCCTCTAAAGTCTTTTTGAAGTTTTCTACAACTACCTCAACTGGTAAAAGCTTCTCTCATTCTTCATCTTCAAAAATATCCAAGCATGCATCACTATATAACTTTTCTACTTCCAAAATTTGCTCCCGAGCTTGGTCCTTGAACCTATGTATCTCATCATGCAATGTTTCCATCACTTTATTTCCCTCTGCAATCTTTTCTATCTAATCATCTATCATGTCTAGGTCTTCTCTGGTATATACATCAATTAGAATGCGATACCTTTGTCCTTTTATGGCCTGTAGATTTTGGAAATCCTTTCTCCAAACCCGTACCTCATCCATAATGCTGAAGTCCTACCTCAAAATTGCCATGATCTTATCAACATTGTCTTGTGTAGCATGTAATAATTTTAGACTTCTTGTAATTATAGTGATACCCCTATCCTCAAGGTTGTCTCACCAATCTTGACAAGCTCTCAAAAATGGATTGAGTCATACACCTTCCCCTTCTTTAAGAATGGTAGTCAAAGTCTCCTCAGGGCATTCAGAATCAAGAGGACTAATAACTTCAGCTAGATATCCTTTCAAGATCTCAACTTGCCTTCGAAGTGCTCTGATTTCAATCTCATCACGTTTCATATGGTTAAGAACCTCTTTGACTCCCATAGTCATCATCTATTGAGAAGTATCCCGTGTAGGTTTCCCTAACATGATATCCTTTACTTCATAGTCCTGAAGCCTGACAGCTTCTTCATCTGTACCTTTCGGGGGATGAGCCACTTGTGCAAATAAGTCTTGATTCTGAGTAGTAGTAATGAATGCAAATGGTGTTGCATCCTATAATGGAGAGTTAGGCTTGTTCAAAATCTCTACAATGTCACAAATATCATCCTTTGAAGTAAGGAATTGATGCTTAGCACTTCTCATTATTTCCTTCTGGAACCATCTCAGGACATGTCTTTCTTTAACCTTGGCTCTAGATGATGAAGGGATGTGTTCAGCTACCTCCTTCCCTTTTTTGCTTTTTCTTGGAGTTTCCTATTGTGAGGGTTCTTCTTCTGTAGTCTCAATTTTTGTAGATCCCGTAGTTTAATCCTAAACTTCCTGGGAAGGCTGTTGTATACATTCCATTACCTATGCCTCTTTTGGTGGCTCATTAGTAGTCCTTGGTTCTAGTTCTCCTTGTAATGATGATTCTTTTTGAACATGTTCCTCTGAACTTAGAGGTGGAGGTGTAACTGAAACCTTATCTACCATCATAGCTTGAGGTGAAGATGGGGGCATTGGATGAGGACCTTGTGTCTCAGGTGGCATTTATGTCCAATCTTGCTGTTGAAATTCACCTGTAGGAGTATCTCTAATCTTATCTCCAACCAATTCTGTACCCACTGGCATGAAATCAAAATCTGGAATGGAGAGAATATCATCACCTACCTCTCTTTGCTCATTCACCCATCATTGTACTTCATCTTTCAAGAAGAGAGCTCTACCATTTCATCTTGGGTGGGTGGTGGGGTATTTGTGACATTCTTCTTTCTTTCCAATTTGGTGGCTTTGGCAAGTCGAGTTCTGCCTTGTAAAGGAACTTGTTCTTCCTCCCCGTTAGACTCTATTTCATACTCATCTAATTCTTCCTCAAAAATGGTTTTAGGAACAGATGGATTAGGCACTAATCTTTTATGAACTCTCTACCTCTTGTCCATTATAACCTTAACCCTCCTTTTCTTTTGTGGAACCATAGGAGAAGCGGGTTCTTCATGCATTGGATGAATGGATGTCTCTGGAATCTCTCCTTCTTCTTGTTGGCTTGAAAAAATAGGAGACAATGGAAAATCAACCTGGTTATGAGAAATTGTAGGGTCTCGGGGATCTTGGGATCCTATGTTACCATACTAGCCTGATAGGAGACTGGAGTGCAAAGATAGGAACTGTGACCTTCCTCCCCTTTACTCTTTCTGGGTGAGCATGTGCATGGAATATCACTATGTCCAGAATCAGATCAAGTGGAAAGGATTTCTTGATCCAACTCTTTGTCATTTTGATGACATGTCTTGCTCGATGATTAATATCATCTCCTTCCTCCCTATCAACTTTTGCATTCAGAATGGGCCTCTCGCCAACCTTATCTATATTGAATAAGGGATCTAGTAGCTCTTGCAAATCTTGTAGCCTTATCTCATCCGAGATGGTCAAATGGAGAGCCTTTTCTACTAAATATAAAGTCATTCTACAATAGTCCCTAATACGAACATCATAGTCATTTGTGGCATTCATCCAATAATCTTCAATGGCGTCCTCATGGTAGAACTCTTTTCCTACCAGATTTTCCAATTTACCAACATTGTCAAAGAATGGCCAGGGAGAGTTATATTCTTCGAGAGGATAGTTCTCCCATTCCCACTTGAAAGTCAAGATATCCTGCTTTCTCTTTACTTGGTATGCTCCTATTACAAATGGCCAATCCCAACAAGCTCTTCGTTGTTTCTTGATCCTCTCATAAGCTGACTCAATCTGTTGAGAAATTTCCATTAGAACCAACTTGTCACTTAGGTACCTTGGGAGCTTCTTTGGATGGATAGATGCACCACCAACCCAAATGTATGTGAATGTCCAAAACTGGATAAAATATGCACTGAGAGTTGTGATCTATGCCTTGGCCTCATCAGATAATCTCTTTCCATAATTTCTTTCGATGAATTGAATGATGGCAAAGATAAAGGCATCATTCACAATCCTATACTCTTTGCTCTGTGGCAAGAGCTTCTTCTTAACTAGCTAAGGATAAACTATATATGGCCATGCATTAGGGTCCTGGATACTGCCCTTTTTGTACAATCCAGGATAGTTGGTGGCTCTTGCTGCAAGTAGATATACCACATAAGAAGTCATATAAAACTTCTTCTTGTCCTTTACTGTCTACAACTGATCACACACATTCTCACTAAGTGTGGTGGCCCAATCCAATGGCATTTTTGTGTGTCTGATGGTTTCAATGAAGTTAACCATGAATGAAGTGAGATGACCTACTACAGGAAATCCCATAACTCTGCTAAGAAGAATGATTGAATATCCAATGTCATCCTTCATGTATCCTCATGCCATATCTACTTTGCTAATAGTCTTTCCTCGATATGGCTTCTCAATGAAGTATGAGGAATATATGATGTCCATGACCTCCTGGTGATGATCCTTATGCCACCTTTCAACTACTTCATATGAAATTTTGATAAACTGATCAGCTCTAGGTAAGTGAAAAACTCTCTCGATATTATCAAGTCATAGATCTAAGACCACTTCCCTAGTGACGCTCTTTACCACCCTTTCCTCGGGAACAAAATGTCAAGATAAGGTCAAAATCAATTCAAATGACTGAACGGTCCCAGGATGTGATGCTGCATTTACCAATCCAGACTAGATTAAAGCAGATCTCAAAGAAGATCTTTCAATTGGGTTGTTACAAACCCTCAAAAATACTCCCAAGTCCGTGTGTCCAAGTTCTGTGTCTTTGATCTCAAAGTGTTCATTGTGCAATCGTGACTTCGGGGTTACACCTTGGAACTTGTACACAACTAGCTTTGCTATTGATCCAGATGTGGATACCATTTGATTATATTACCTGTACATCACAAATAAAAAGAATGATTAATCACTGGATACATATAAAACATTTTTTTTTAAAACGATATTGAAGAATTTATTTTACTTCTTGTGATTTTTTATTTTTTAATTTTTTTTTAAATTATTTTTTTAATTATTTTTATTTTATTTTTAATAATAATAATTTTTTTTTTTTTTTAAATTTTAAATTTATTTTTTTGATTTTTGAAATTTTTGAATTTTTTTTTTTTGTGATTTTTCCCTTCTAACTGATTTAATCGAGACTTTCTCCTTCTTCCGATTCTCGAACTATGAGTCCGGGAGTCGAAAGAAAGTAGGGGGTCCCCATTCCTAGTGAGAATGGGGCATGTGTTGTGGATACCACAACAAATATCTTGTTTTCTCCTTCATATAATACTCTTCACCATGCCATAAAACTATATGGAAATAGGTCAACTTGTTCCCTATTTAAATATTTCATAAAGAGTTTTCTAGATGCTTCTGTATTTTAGCTCTTGTCTAATTTGTTCATTATAGAACATAAGGATCTATGATCCACATCATAAAGTGTGTAAAACTCTCTCTAACAAAATCTAAAAGTATTAAATATCATGTTTGTGTTAGCTTGAGATAGTTTATCTCAAAGTTTGCATCATTCTTGACTTGAATGTCAATTCTTTATTGCTTGGTGCATATTATTTTTGATACTTGACACTCATTGTATATGTTGTCATCACTCAGTTTCTATTATGCTTGGTACTTTCTATATAACTCATCTTCAACATACTTTAACTGCTCTATTAATATATTACACTCAGATTACATTGAAAATACTCGATTACCACATACTTCCTTGGCTCCTATAGAGCTTAGTATATACAATTTTATATACATGACTTAGCCTATATAGAGTAGCTCAGACACATTGATGATCATCTAACTCTACCTAGTAGATGACCAAGTGTTTGACACTAATAGAAAACAATGGTTAGAGAGATCAGCATAGATATGACATTTCAATTAGATAACAATATGTCTCATTTGTAGATTTGTCATCAATGACAAAACGTCAAATGTTTCAATTGTAGTTTCCAACATACAGAGGTTAAAATCTGAATTGGTACATCTAGACCCAAAAATAACTAATTCATTCCCCATCTTTGTTATTTTAAAATAATTCTAACAAGTCCTTGTTAAATGATAGATCGCTATTAGGAGACCTTGAACCCTTATTAAAATTTTCTAGCCCTAGTAGGAGTTGATGAGAAAAAAGGTGCATTGTTCAAGATCTCTTCTCAAGATGAAAGGTAAACCACCTGATGAGCCCCATTTTTGTCATATTTTGGGCTTGTCCTTTGAGCATTCTACTCATGTTTTAATAGCTTTTTCATATCTTTTATGTTATTGAACAAATATTAAGTAGAAATAATGGATTATTATTATTATAGTATACTATTATGATAATAATTTGATAATATTCTCATAGTAATTTCTTTTTTATTTTGATAATTTTGTGAAAGATGTAAGCTTTTTCGAGTTCACAAGATGAAGTGTCTTCCTATAGCTATTATTGTTCATTATTTTGCAACCATATAGGAATTGTTTCTTGTTTCTTATTAATATCTAATGAACATGTGAATGAGATAATGAATTATATAATGGGTTGAATCTATTGAGCTAACCCTTTGGCTTAGGAATAGTTATTATTTGTATAAGTTACAAGCTTCAGTGATTAAATGTATCCACCACTAGATCATTTATAATGATTGTTTCAAGGAAAATTATATTAGAAGCATAAGATGAGGAGATAGTTGGAAAGACATCTACCACCTGGAGGAGTGGTGCATAAATTCAACAAAAGAAGTCTTGAGCATTCCATGAATATAGTAGGAGTCTTAAAGATACACCAATTTAGGAAAGTAGTTCATTTACTTCTTCAAATTGATTTGAATCAATTTTCTCCCTTACACCCATTTCTTCATTGTAAAGAGTCAAAAGTGCAATAAAGACTTTGCATTTCATTAGGAGTGGTTAGTTGGTCATTGGATTCTTCATGTGAATAAATAGTCACAGTTACTGTAAGAAGAACAAGTGGGCTTAGAGTTTATTGTTATCTTATGTTGGACACAACTAATACACTTATGTTATTGTTGGACATAACTAATGATGATAAATAGAGAGGAGAGTGGAAGAAGATATGTTAATAAAGAATAGGGTCAGAATCAAGCTATACAGTTTATATAGAAGAGTTAGATCAGTTGTTATATTGTCATTAATGTCAACATGTTTGACTGTACTAATCCATGTAAGTTGTAATCATCTAAAGATGTGATGTTTGAAATAAGTGAAAGGAAAAGTATGTAGATGAAGATTGAAGAAGTGATGTTAAGTATGTGAACCTAATTGGGAAACTGATGAATTAGTCTATGATAGTATAATGTTGGTTTGATTGTTTTACATGATTTCATGATGTCTATGTTGGAATATGTATATGAGAAACAAGATAATAAGGTGGGGGGGAGGGGGTGAATCAGGATCTTAAACTTTGGATTACAAAACCAGATTCTTAAATTCATACCTAATTCATCTCATATATTAGATCTACCATAAAACTGTAATGTTGAAACATAAATGAAATACATCACATCCATAAAGAGTTCAACACATAAAAAAATTATGTGGTAATCCATAAACACTTCAAGATGAAGGTAAAACTAGGATGGGGATTTGTTTGGATTAAAGATAGAGTAACTGAGAGGGGGGGTGAATCAGTTACTCACAAAAATTAATCCACGAATCCCTTAGATGTCTTAAAAATCTAGTTACTGTTGATACTCGGTAACAAATGTTGTAACTCGGTAAATTAAACTATTACTTATCTTCAAGCATTCATGCATGTAACTAAAAACAAAAATGAACACAAGAGACACCCGATTTAATGTGGGAACCCAATATGGGAAAAACCACCAAGTAACTAGTCACCAATTTTTCACTCTTCTGAAGTGAGCCCTATTAGGAGCCAAACCTATTAAAGGTTACCATACATACTATTAGGTGTGACCCTATTAGAGGATTTAATCACCCTGTTGGGAGTGGTCTTGCTAGAGGTCATTAGAACAATTCAATTTAACTATCACCTTGTTAGAGGATTTACAAAATGACTATTAAACCAACTCTGTTAAGAGATTTGAAATCACTATTACAATGGTTAGAAAGCAACAATGAATTGACTTGAACAAGATACAACTGAATTTTCTAGCTACAGGTTTCTGTTCAACATCATTAGATCCTCCTTGATCAAATATAGCTTTTCTACTCCTCAATGATCTTTGATCATCCTTCAAATTTTCTTCCATAATAATCAGTCCTCATATCACATTAATTCCACACACACTTCCACTTCACTTAGAATTCACAACTTGACCTCTTAATTATACCATTCAGATTGTCAAATCGACCCATTTACATATTACATTTACCAATAAACCATACATCAGTCGACTAAAAATATTACTCTAAAAAAAAAAACGTTATTTCATAAAATAATGAAATCCTTTAATGGCTGACCCTGCTCGATAAATACTGCTTCCAAAAATTTCTTAAGTTAACCTTCTTGACTCGGTTAACATTGCAGTATCCTTAAAATCCTTTGGCTGCCAAGTTTACTTGGTAAGAACTATTTTTGCCACGTTTCTTTTGATGACTGAGTTAGCTTGGTAAGAACCGTTTACTCGATAGATATTGCAAGTTTTCTTTACTAACCTCTTGGGCTCAGTAGATTTTGTCATTTTGCCTCGTTGACCATCTGAGCTCGGTAGACTCTGTCCTTTGCCTTGCTGACCTTCTGAGCTTGGTAGACACTAGCCTTTGCCTTGCTGACCTTCTAAGCTCGGTAGACACTATCCTTTGCCTTGCTAACCTTTTGAGCTTGGTAGACTCTATTTGATGACTGAGATGACATTTTTGTGACATCAAAGACAACACATAATTGAACAATTGTATCCAACAATATCCCTCTTTGGCATTGATGGCAACACAACATGTCATAGCATAATGAAATTTGAAAACAAGTCTTTTACTAACGAAATACTTCACTGTCTACAGTAAACTCCCTTTTTCATAATAATCTCTCCCTCTTACACAAACTCTTATTATTTTAAAAATTTCAAAAAGATATGACAATATACTCTTCCTCTTTGACAACACATGCCAAAGAAAACTCAAAACAACTGAATAACATTGCACCTCATGTACTGATTCATATGTAATGTCTTTATTAGTTGGCTACATCAACTGATAAAACTTCAATTCTATTCTTGTTGATGCATCACTAGAACTATATTTTAGTGAGCTTTAGATAAGGGAATGATCCCTAACTTACCTCTTAGATACAAGAATGCATCTGTAGGTAAAGGCTTTGTGAATATGTCAGTAATTTTTTCCTTTGTATGGACACATTCCAATCTTATTTCCTTTTTTTGCATCAATTCTCTAACAAAGTGATACTTTATGGCAATATGCTTGGTTTTTGAATGCATCATTGGATTCTTGGAGATGTTAATTGCACTTGTGTTATCACAAAACATAAAAATAGGTTCTTTGATTTCTTGCTTCATACCTTCCAATAATTGTTTAAACCACACAATTTTTGAGCAATTTATTGCTACTGCAACATATTCAGCCTCTGTTGTGAATTGAGATGTACAATTCTACTTTTTTCCTTTTCAAGAAACCAACCTTTTTCCAAGAAAGAAAGCTTCTCCACTTGTGCTCTTGCTATTATCAATATTTTCTGCCCAATTTGCATCAGTGAACACCTTTAAATCCAGATTTCCTCCAAGTTTATATCATAATCCATATTCTTCAGTTCCTTTTAAGTATCTCATGATCCTTTTGATTGCCATCATGTGATTTTCTTTTGGTTTTGATGAGAATCTTGCTACAATTCCTAGTGCAAGGGAAATGTCTGATCTTGTGTGCACTACATAGTGCAACTTTCCAATCATAGATCTATACAATGTCTGATCCACTTCCTTTGATTCATCATCCTTGGTAAGTTTTAATCCAGTACACATAGGAGTCCCAACTGATTTGTAGTTTTTCATAGCAAACTTTTTTAGTATCTCCTTTATGTATTTAGATTGAGTGATGTAGATTCAATTCTTACTCTGTTGAGTTTGAAGACCAAAAAAGAATTTGATTTCACCAAACATTGACATTTCAAATTTCTTGTTCATTTGTTCTGAAAATTCTTTGCAAAGATCATCATTTCCTATGAACAAATTATCATCTACAAATATTTCTACCAAAACAATCTTATTATCTGGTCCTTCCTTTATGTACAAACTACTGTTGTCATTAGTTCTTTGAAAACCAATCTAAATAAGATAGTTATGCAATCTTTCATACCATGCTCTAGGGGCTTGTTTTAGACCATATAATGTTTTATGCAATTTTCAGACCATGTCCTTCTTGTTTGGATCAACAAAACCTTTAGGCTATTCGATGTAAACCTCTTCATCCAATATGCCATTGAGAAATGTTGACTTGACATCCATCTGATAAACTTTGAATCCTTTGAATGCAGCATATGCAAGTAAGGTTCTAACACCTTCCAATCTTGCAATAGGAGAAAAATTTTCTCCATAGTCTACACCTTATTCTTGAGAGTATCCTTTGCATACCAGTCTAGCTTTGTTCCTTGATACTTTACCATCTTCATTTAGTTTTTTTCTGAATACCCACTTTGTTCCAATCACATTTTTGTCTTTAGGTCTTGGTACAAGAGTCCATGTTTTATTTTTCTCTATCTATTCTATCTCTTCATTCATAGCTTCAATCCAACTTTCATTGTCTAGTGCATCTTTGACATTTCTAGGTTCAAAATCAGCAAGTAAACAAGTGCCTTTCAACTTACTTCTTGTCATTGTTCCTTTTGATTATCTCCAATGATCTGATCTGGTGCATGATGCTTTCTGACATACTTGGCTAACACAGGCTCCTTGCCTTTTGAATGACTTGCATTGTTATCCTTTTGTGTCTCAACTTCTGGTTCTGATTTTGGTTGCTCGGGCTCAATAGATGGTAACTCAGTAGCTTCTATTTGCAACTCGAGTTCTTGCAGCTTGATAGGTACTGACTTAGTTTGAACTTCTTGTGACTCAATTAATGAAGACTCTGGAGTTTAAGATTCCTAATTAATAGGTATACTTGACATTGTATCAGGTTCCATGCAAACAAATCTTCTATAGTCTTCAGGTTCCTTTTTTCTTTCTTCTTCTGTTCTTTCTGCAAACTCATCAACTTTCACATATGCACTTTCTATAACTTTGTGAGTAGATAAGTTCAAACATCTATATGATTTGCTTTTGCAAGAGTATCCCAAAAATATCCCTTCATCACTTTTTACATCAAATTTACCTTTTCTATATTCTTTCAAAATGTAACATTTGCTTTCAAATATTTTTAGATAATTTACATTGGGTATGTAGCCATACCACAACTCATAGGGTGTTTTGAATGAGTCCTTTTTCAGCTATTCTCAGTTCAAGGTATGAATTTTTGTGTTGATAGCTTCCTTCCAGTATTTGATAGCAATGCCTTTCTCAATCATTAAGGTTCTTGCACAATCCATGATAGATTTGTTCCTTCTTTCTGCTATTCCATTTTTTTCAGGAGTTCTAGGTGTTGAAACCTATCTTTTGATTCCCCTTTCAATGCAAAATTTATTGAACTCATGTGAAATGAATTCACCACCTCTGTCAGACCTTAAGCATTTTAATCTTTTACTTGTTTCCTTTTCTACTCTAGCCAAATGCCATTTGAACTTTTCAAATGCTTTTGATTTCTCTCTTAGGTACATGACAGTCATCATTCTTGAATAATGATCAACAAACAGAATGAAATTTTTTTCATTATTATAACTTTCAATGCCAATAGGTCCACACTAATTAGTATGCACAATTTCTAGAACTTCTTTAGTTTCATAGTTCTCTCTTTTAAAACTAGTCTTTCCCATTTTACCAATTTGACAATTCTTGCATAGACCAACCTCAGGTTTCTTTATGTTAGGAATACCTCTTACTTTCTTGAATTTATTGATCTTTATCAAGTTGTCAAAGTTTACATGACATAACCTTCTATGCCATAACCAAATTTCTTCAATTTGAGCAATGAAGCATGAACATTCACCAAGTTCAAGATAAAATAAGTTACCTTTTGTTTGAGTACCTAATCCAATTAGCTATCCTTTTCCATCCAGAAATCTTGATTTTTCATGCATAAATGCCACTTTGAATCCATTATTGAGTAGCTATGCCACACTCAAAAAATTATGCTTTAGTCCTTCTACCCAATATGCATTATCACATACAAGTTTCTTGGTTAGTGAGATTCTTCCTTTTCCTCTTATACAACAAAGTTCATTGTTACCAAATCTTACACTGCCACCATCATAGTCTTCAAAGTATTCAAACATAGTTTTATCACTAGTCATGTGATGAGAGCACCCACTATCTATGATCCATGTATCATTTCTTCTCATATGATAAATGAGTGCCATTTCTTCATCATTATCAGACTCATCTTTCATAGCAATATAGACAATTTTATCTTCTTCTTCATCATCAGAATCATTAGAATCTTTAGCCATGAAGCATGTTTTCTTACCTTTATCCTTGAATGATTTGAATTCTTTCTTGCCATTGTACTTGTGACCTTTCTACTCATCCTTGTTTTGCTTATTTGGGCACCAGGTAGCAATATGTCCAATTTCTTCACAAGAAAAGAAAATTAGAGGAACCTTACCTTTGTATTTCCCTTTGCCTCTTGAATATTTTTTTGCTAGTAGAGCTTCAACCACCTCAAGATCACTATCTGAACTTTGTTCTGATTCTTCATCACTATTTAATTGTGGATCCTTCATCTTTTTCCCTTTTTCTTTGAGTGAAAGCTTGGCTTCAAATGTTGATTCAATGTTCTTGGAAGCTAGAACATAATTTTTATAGTTGTCTAGCTCAAATGCATCAATCTTTCAACTATGGCCTCTAAATTTGTTTTATGATTTGCCTCACATCTTCTTTCTTGAATTGCAGAGACTTTGATTGCATAAATGGAAAGTAGAGTTCTAAGAACTGTACTTATAACTGTCTCATCATTGATATCTACCCCCAGATGCTTTGATTGCACTAACACATGCTTTAACTCTTTCAACATACTTTGCAATGCTTTCATCCTCTCTCATCCTCATTCGCTCAAATTGTCCTCTCAATTTTTTTGCTTTGGCTCTTCTCACATTATCATCTCCTCCATAGATCTCTTTCAACTTGTTCCACATTTCAAAGGTAGTTTTGCAATCCTTGATGTCATCAATTTTTTCATAACTCAGAGTAGATGTTGTATCTATCATCATGTTGTTGTGAGTCTTTTTTTCAGCAATATCATTGATAGATAATGCACCAGAAGGTTCTTCATATTTTTCATCAAGGTACTTTAGCCCTTTATCACCAATAGAAGCCAAATGAAGGCTCATCAATCCTTGCCATGCTGAGAAGTTGTCTCTGTTAAGTCTTGGAATTTCCCTTTTGTAAGACATCTTGATCTTTAGCTTAGATCCTCGAAATATTTTCTTATAAGCACCAAAAGATCTGATACCAATTGTTGGGATTAAAGATAGAGTAACTAAGAGGGGGGGGGGGGGGGGGCGTTACTCACAAAAATTAATCCATATATCCCTTAGATGTCTTGGGGGGGTGAATCAGTTACTCACAAAAATTAATCCATAGATCTCTTAGATGTCTTAAAGATCTAGTTACTACTAATACTCAGTAAAAAAATGATGTAACTTGGTAAATTAAACTATTACTTATCTTCAAGCATTCATGCATGTAACTGAAAACAAAAATGAACACAAGAGACACCCGATTTAATGTGGAAACCCAATATGGGAAAAACCACCAAGTAACTAGTCACCAATTTTTCACTCTTCTGAAGTGAGCCCTATTAGGAGCCAACCCTATTAAAGGTTACCATACATACTATTAGGTGTGACCCTATTAGAAGATTTAATCACCCTCTTGGGAGTGGTCTTGCTAGAGGTCATTAGAACAATTCAATTTAACTATCACCTTGTTAGAGGATTTACAAAATGACTATTAAACCAACTCTATTAAGAGATTTGAAATCACTGTTACAATGGTTAGAAAGCAACAATGAATTGACCTGAACAAGATGCAACTGAATTTGCTAGCTACAGGTTTCTGTTCAACATCATTAGATCCTCCTTGATCAAATATAGCTTTGCTACTCTTCAATGATCTCTGATCATCCTTCAAATTCACTTCCACAGTAATCAGTCCTCATATCACATTAATTCCACACACACTTCCACTTCACTTAGAATTTGCAACTTGACCTCTTAATTATACCATTTAGACTATCAAGTCATCCCATTTATATGTTACATTTACCAATAAACCATACATCAGTCAACTATAAATATTACTCTAAACAAATAAACATTATTTCATAAAATAATGAAATCCTTTACTGGCCGACCCTACTTGGTAAATACTGCTTCCAAAAATTTCCTAAGTTAACCTTCTTCACTCGATTAGCATTGCAATATCCTTAAAATCCTTTGGCTACCGAGTTTACTCGGTAAGAACTATTTCTACCACATTTCCTTTGATGACTGAGTTAGCTCGATAAGAACTGTTTACTCGGTAGATATTGCAAGTTTTCTTTACTAACCTCCTAGGCTCAATAGATTTTTTCCTTTTGCCTTCCTGACCATCTAAGATCAATAGACTCTATCCTTTTCCTTGCTGACCTTCTGAGCTTGGTAGACATTGTCCTTTGCCTTGCTGACCTTCTGAGCTTGATAGACACTATCCTTTGCCTTGCTAACCTTTTGAGCTTGGTAGACTCTATCCAATGACTGATATGACATTTGTGTGACATCAAAGACAACACATAATTGAAAAATTATATCCAACAGGGTGAAACTCTCAAATATTCATTATTGCAACAATAAAGTTAATATATTAAGGTTACAATATTTGATTATAAGATATGATCTACCTTGTGAAAGGTTTTCCCTATTAAAAGCTTAAGAGACTATTAGATTTCACCTTATTAAAAAAATTTGCACTTACAATGAAGTAAGGACTCTATTAGTAGGTTTACATAGGCCTATTAGGACCACTCTATTAAGAGATTTAGTCTATCTCAATTAACAATAACTAATTTAGTACCTTGTTGGTGTTTTAAAACTACTAGGTAGAAAAGACCTGATACTAGGATGCTAAGGACATAACTTAGTTTAAGGGTTAGCTACCTCCTATATTATACTAAGAACTCTTCAAATCTAGATCCAATATTAACAAAATCACCAAGATTCTCTATACTTTAGGTTCTACAAAACCAAGGTGGGTGCACTTGAGGGATAAGTAGCTATATGACTATTTTTATGGTTCTTGACTTTCAATAATATGATCACTAATACTTTAATTCTCGTCCACTTCTATCCCTTATAGTAGAAAAATGATCACAATTCTTCTAAAAGTTTCACAAATAATTTAGAATTATAACAAATAACTATAACATACAGAGGATTATTGTAAATAAGTGTTGACCAACAATTAAACTCTTCATACGTGGAAGTGAAAATTGATTTTATTTTGAATTTTATGCTTCATTAAAACCTTATGATCTCCTCAATATGAAACTAAATATAAGATTAGTGCCCCATCCATTGGTATTTAGAGTCTACTCAGTAGATTTTGACCTAATTAATTTCCTTACAATCAATTATATCAACAATTAACCCTAAACCCATTCTTATGAATATCCTTCTTATAAGAATAGAAATCCTACCACTTTATTGAAGCATTTACTTGAATTAAAAGCAACAAAAAATTGATATACAACCTATCCTAGCTGGATTAAATTGCATAAAACTTGCTCATACAATCTCAACATAACCAACATATAAAATGGAGACTGAATTTAGAGAAAATAGATAATATAGAACATTCCCTTTTTATTATTTCTCCTTGAAAATTATACAACACTAATATAAAATCAGAAATACTTCAAGGTATGAAAACATCCCATTCAATGTGTTCTTGTATTCTTAGATCTGCATATGAATACATCACAAAATTAACACTAAAGGCTACCTAGACTGAATGCAAGACTAGCATAACACCAAAAATTACATAGATTTTAGACCCTAACTCCACATCTTGGAATTCCTTTGATAGAAAGTTCTCATTGCAACAAGATTTAGATGGGAGGATAGTTGTAAAAAAACTATTTTAAAAAAAATATAAAGATATTTCTATTTCGTTACAATACAAAACATTCTTTGTACTTGATGCAAAACTTTGGATGCGTTTGCAAAAACTAGCAGGTTGCATTTGTCTGCAAATGTCTCTTTAGAAAATTTAGTTTGTCTTTAGCCCCTGTTACCATTTGTGCCTTTACTTTGTCCATTATTCCTTTAACTGCATCCTAACTGTACCCTTTATCTACACTAGTCACTATCACTAGATGGTATAGCTTTGATGTCTGTAAGAAGTTACCATATGGTAATATCTGTATCCACATCCAACCAAGTGGTATTTTTGACTACCTCCAACTCATCTAAGCATTTGGTCTACTTGGAATCTATTATTACTTATATTTTAATAGTTACTTTAGACATCTCTCCTTCTATCTTGTAAAGCATATTGACATGTCATATACTATTGTAGTACTTTCTTCATTATTGCAAAAAACAAAAACCTCGGATGAACAAGAATTTCATGAAGAGAAGATGACCATTCTACCCAATATTTCATTGTATCTTCACTATCCAAAAATTTTGGTACAAAATTAGGTGTACCTACAACAATTGTCTTCATCTTATTTTGGATCAATTGCATCTTACCATCAAAGAAACCATATAAATCTTTTATTTTATGGATCATTTTCTTGGTGTACAATGGTTACTTTTGGCAAGTCTTTCTTCTGAGATAGAAAAGGGACTAAACTATCAAAAAATTGCATGTAAGGACCCCATGTACCAAAAAGTGGAGATAATAGAGAAATAGCCTATGAACATCTATATTATCTCCCTCTAATGCAAGGTAATTGATATACACATTCTAAGATATTGTCTATATTGCATTTATCTTATGAATTAGCAAGTTTTTCATTATTTTTATTTTTGTATCCTTGCTTTCTTCTAAGTCTCTTTTGTCAACTTTCATTGCATGGCCTAATGTCTCCCCTATTTTAAGTGCTTGGTCTTCTATTTGAACACCTTTTTCATGGAGTTTTGTAGTAGTTCTAGCAATTTTATTTAATGATGCTACTTCTATTTCTATCTTAATAGTCTATTTCTACAAGACATATATTTTCTTCATTTCCTCTTCATAGATTCTTCTTGTCTTGATAAATCTCTTATATGTTCCTTCTAGTTGGGTTTGAAGAGTATCCATCTTATTCTTTCCCATTAATGCTATTGAAGTGTGCATCCCATATATTTGATCACTAGAAGTAGATTGTGCATGCTAGAAAATGACATCCCCCTAGGGGATTCTTTGATCTCCATGAGGGTAGGCTTATCATGCTCTAAAGATAAAATCCATATTGCCATTGAGCATCTATGTTATATCATAAACCTCTTAGCTCTCCATATAGAATTTCATCTTTAAATGAAATTGATCTCTCCTATCTCCTTATTTGATCCAATAGAAAAGATAAGTTGATATCCCATCTTGGGAAAAAAATCATACCACTCCTTATCACTAAATCTCTTGCCTCTTCAATAGTGAGGGTTCGACTAGCAAGATCATATTCCTACAACTTCTGTACAAATCTAGTAACTGCTTCATTAGAATCTCCTGGCTTCATTTGGGGAGCTAGTTCATTCTGCTTTATTTTAAATAAGAAATTTTTACATTCATCAAATTTGATGAAATTTTAATAACTCATAATCTCATGAGCTTCAATAATCCTATCATCAGTCATTTGAGCCTCTAGTTGTAGTTTCTTTGTTCTCTTCTCATCTTATGATGCTTGAGATATCAAGAACCTTCTTCTAATGTCATTAAAATATTTAATACCCTTTGGTAGAATCTGGAGGGCCTTTTGTTGAGTCTTTTCTAGAAATTCTACCATCTTTTACCTTTTGTTTCTTTGTTCTGCCCATTCATAACTCTAAAGAATATCATCTTTAGGATGATGTTCTTCAGGCTAGTCCTCATCATCAAAGACCTCAACCATAATGTCATTATCAAAATACTCAAGGTCAATATTTTTTCTTATTTCCTGAAGGACTTGAGATATGAATTCATCAAAAATCTCCAAACGTTTTTCTAATTTGGACCAATAGTCTTCATTAGGATAAAAACCTTTGAATGATGGATTTTCTTTTCTCATTTCATAAGAAAAATTGATAATGTTCCTATACTTTACCATCCTTTCCCTATAGATATCCTCATTTAACCTATCAAAAATAACATCTTCTTTTCATGTAGGTTTTGTTCGAGGCAAATTGTACCCTCTCATGTTCTTCAAGGCATATCTAACTACATTGAATAGATCATAAGTTCTAGCTGGCCCAGTTGGTAGCTTAAAATTTCTCAAAAATGCGTTGGTTTCCTCAATGGAATTTTTACCTATTTCAAAATCTCCTACCTTATTGCATGTACACAAAAAAGGTTCCTTTCTTGACACCTTTGCCCTAGTATTCTCTATTCAAAGAAATCAATTGCCAAAATACTTCTACAAACCCTAATCCCTCCAGGACATACTTATGTAGGATATGCGGTGGCTGAGGGCATCCAAAGATCCTAATAATAGTATACTCCCCAAACAAGGAAACACTTCCCCAATCATGTGTTAATTGCTTTCCAACATCAAAGCACATTTTAGGTTTAACAAGCTTTCTGACACTCCCAGGGATTCTTTCAATTAACAACCCTATCATTTTCAAAACAAGATAAACAAAATCACTATAAAAAGAAATGACATTAGAATATGGGTAGAATGTTTTCCATACCCTTGTCCATGTTTGTACCGGTAGCCTTTCTCCCCATTCTTGTGTAGAATCAAACAAGCTCTGATCAAATGTATCAGCATTCTTGAACATGATCAAAGGCATGATTAGGGAATACTGATGGAATTTAAAATCCTTCAATTCTCCTTGTTGGGCACTGCTGATATCCTTATGGATACTATTAATAATATATTCCACAAAATCATACGCAACATTATGATTTGGGTCTTGGATATTCAAAGCCATGACATAATGTGCTCTTGAAGCATTCATGGTTCCATATGAACTTAGGGCTTTGTTGATTCCAAACATTATATTTTGAAAGTAACTTTGGAAGAATTCCAAGGGAATAATCTTTTCATTATCTTTTTTCTTTGGAATGTCTCCCACATTCTTCTTTAATGAAGGAATGTGTCTAGTCACATTCCTGCCCATGTAGAACCTCTTACGATTCTTGAAATTTTCATTCAATTTGTCTATGTCAATTGGAAGTAACATAGGTCCACCCAAATCAAATACTTGTATGAATGTTTCATTATCCAAGGATAGGAAAATTCTTCTATCCCTTCTGTGGAATGCCTTATTAATAGGAATGTAGCATTTGATTAATGCTTTCACCAAGTCCATGTCTACAAGCAATTCTAACATAATTAACTTGCCCAAGTTCCTTACCCAAGGGTTACATACTGGAACCCTTTTTCCTCTATTCTTGTAGAAATACTAGAACAATTCATACCCATTTCTATTAGGAAACTTTACGTCTATACACGATGCATGTGGGTCTTTGAAAGCAAGATCATATGCATTTTGGGCATTGGTGGAACTAGGAAAAATATGTATCCACTCTTCTACAATTGTGTTGGGAACTTTTGGTGCCACATCTGGGTCTTCAATCACTGCTTGTGCAATTAGTCATCCTTCTCTCTAAGCCATTTCTACAAGTAATTCTGTCAACTTTGTATATTGGATGCTGAAAAGTCTCTAGAAATCACTCTACAACTTGAAATTAACTTAGGAAACTTAAGAAATTATGAAAATGGTAATGAAAATTTCCCTATCTTCCAAATTTTATTTGTCTCTACAATGGAAGAATGATATTAATGGTATTTAAGATTAGCACACTTGAAAACCTATCAATTCTTGAAAAGTTGACAAAATCTACACTTTTTCTTTTTTTGTATTTCTAGCTCATGTTCTTTTTTATCTAGCTCAAACATGGATGTTAAACCTACTTGCATGCCTTAAAACTGACAGTTGGACCTATGCCAAAAAGGTTACCTTTTTGATGTTTTGCAACCTCTCATCTTATTTCTTCAACTATTGAATCTAGCTTGCAATGCTATGAATGTCTTTGTTCACTCCTTCACAACTCCATTTTACTTTTCCCTTCAAACCACTATGATTTGGAAATGAATGCTTTATTTACCTTTTCACACTTTCACTATCATTTATACCCTAACATCTTTTATCCTTGCAATGATGAGTTTCTTTATATTCTTATCTTATTACTCCTTCACAATCATCTGATAAGATGTTCATTCTAATGGTGTGATGTTGCACCAAGTAATTTTCTTTAACACTTTCCTCATCTCACAATATTACAACTTAATACCCTAACTGTCTATGGAACCATGTGAGAGTGCAACAAAAATTCTTAACTGCAACAATTCCTCTTTGTTTTTAGCTTCACATCATTATTTTTTTACCTTTACTCTTGACTTGTAGAGTTGCACTACATTGTTTTGTTTGACCATTGTCTTCTTCTCGTAGCTTCACCACTTGGATTTTTTACTGTTATGTAGACCCTTACAAACTTGTGCTAGTCTTTAACCTTAGCCATTATAAACTTATCATCACATGTTCACAACATCAATCTGGCGACTATAGTTAAACCTTGTGAAGGTGTGATCAATAGCATTCACCACTTTGTGACCTTTATTCTAGGTTATTTATTAACTCCAGAAATGATGTGATAGTAAAAAATCTAAATTGTAGTGATCAATGAATTGCTTCATCACAACTTAACATATTACTTTGCATCAAACCTTCATGAGCTAGCAATAAGTATTTCTTCTAATTGTTGGGCATCCTTCATGGTTTTACATCCTGGACATCACATTCATATGTTAATCTTTTCTTCATGCAAATAGGGCTCTATCTGGATGCCTTCTTTTCTCTATTACTTCGTGGCTTAAACCCTTAACTCAAAAAGTAACCCTGTGAAGGTGCAACTAGAAGCTTTTGCAACCTTGCTTCATTAACCCAAGGTTTCTTTAACCCACTTACAAAGGTGCACATGCTTATAATTTTTAACCATCAATACCTTTTTTCATCCTCATAGCTTAATCTTTACATTTTATTTGATCCCCTATGATGTTGTGTTGACATCTCTATTAACTACTTCCTTTTATTTGCATGGCCACAACTTAAGATATCCTTAATACTTTATGACATGCGACCTTGCGATGACATTTTAGACTTAACCCTTTTCCTTTTATCACAACATTGCCACTTGAGTTGCCTAAGTCAAAAATGACTTTCGATTATGCATTTTTCTCATTCACATCTCCAACCTTGATGTTATTGTTAGCTACTGCTAAGCCACACTGAGCTTAGAATAGACTATTTCGCCCTCTCCCCAACTTGGAAACGGTTAGTAAGAAAAGTGAAATGATGTTACAATTATTTAGATTTCACAACATCACAACATAAAAGATACAAGATATTATGAAATAAAAATATAAAAATTAGCTTAAAACTTAGGAATATAAAAGTAAAACAAAGTTTTTCACATATCTCCTTTTAAAAGGAAAATGTATTCAGAATGAACTCAAATGACATAACAAGAAAAATACTTGACCTAGGTTTTTTTCATGAGGGTTAACATAACTTTTAAAAACCCTAAGCGTTTCAGACATCTAAGCATTTTAAAATCTCCACACAATCTAATCCAGAAAACTGATCAACATAACTAAAATGGATTGTGGAAATCTGATCGCATTAATTTTAGACATAGTTCTTCCTAATTTTCTTAGATTTTAACAAGACTCTAGGTGAGTGAAAAATCATGCCAACATACCACACCCTCAATTTTCTTTATAAGCTCATCTTGGGTCTCCTCTTTGCTATATTATTGATATGATCTCCTAATCTGATAACTCTATTCAGTCATTCACTACTCTAATTTCTCTCTATCTGCTCTATCTTTGAAACTTTGTTCTACCCCTTCACATGCACATACATTCCTATGCATCTCAAAAACTCACTTATTCTAGGGTTAGAATCCTCCTTAAATAGATGTTTCCTGAAGGTTCTAGATCCTGATCAATGGCTTACACTTTATCATCTTTTGTCATTTATATTTGTATCATCTTAAAATTGAAGAACTTCCATGTTAAGAGTGTTGATCCCTTTGAGTAAGTGGTCTGGGGTCATGTCAACCTCCTTGAATGGATCTTTACATGGATTTGGATATTTTCCCCATGTTCTACCTCTCTCTCTCTCTCTCTCTCTCTCTCTCTCTCTCTCTCTCTCTCTCTCTCTCTCTCTCTCTCTCTCTCTCTCTCTCTCTCCAGCCTATTTTTGACAACTTTCTCTGTGAAACTCAGGAATTTGACTTTTTGTGTCAAGAATGACCTTTTAGGTCAAGGTCGGTCTTGACCCTAACCTAGGGTAGGGTCAACCTCGTTCCTAACTCCAAGTCCAATTTTCAATTTCTAGGAGTTTTAAGTTATCAAGCTTCAAAAAGTTTCATTTTCCAGCCTACAGGTCAGCTTTTTTGGGTTTTGGAATGGTACACTCTTAAATAACATTTAATCTAGGTCCATTTATTGGGGTTAAGGTTAATTTGAATTTAATGCTCCTATTTTAGCCTTCTCTAGAAGTTTGTGCCCTAGATTTTTCTGTAAGGAATCCTTCTTCCCTCCTTTTGACATCTACTTTCTATGAACCATTATCTTGAACATTTACCTATTATGAAGTGAAGATCTACTACCCATTAAGAACTTAAGGATTCAAGCATTCAAGTGTTCAAGCATTCAATTCATCAAGGAGGACCATTGTTATCTATTAAAGGATTCAATCTCTATAAAGCCCTCTTATTGAATATTTCTCCATCCGCATTCATCCAACCCTTTTCCTATGAAAAGCTACATTCAAAATTGGTGTTGAAGATCTAATGCCATTGATTTTTGATATCCTACATACATTTCTACATTCATTTGGAGCATTTGTACTTGTGGATTCAAGGATTCAAATCCTCCACAAGGATTTCAATATAAGCAAGGTGAATTGTTTCATTTACTTTGCTTATTTATATTGCAATTTCAATTACATTTTGAGGTTGATTAAAAACTAGAGTTTGACCAAGGAAAACCCCCCATGCAAACAAAAAAACTCTTTTTCTTGCAGATACAGATGTGGAACAAAAAAATTAAAGAGTACATTTGGATACCCTTTTTGTCTAACTTGCGAGATCCACGAACATAAATTTCATTGGAGCGGTGCATGTCAAGGTTGACTTTTTGGCATACAATTGTGCCCCAAGGTAAGATTGCACCCCTATATCTGGGTCAAGGTTGACCTCCCTTCAAAAGGACAAAAGTTTTATGGGTTTTCTCTATCTCAACATTTCTAGTCTAGAATAGATTGCAAATTTTCCAGAAATTGAACACAGACATTCGAAATCAACATATTTCATATTTGTCCTATTTTAAGGTTAGTATTTGTCTTTTATCTATCCTATATTTAAGAAAATAATTTTCAAATAGCAAAGACCATAAGATCTCCTTTCTCCCTATTTTCCATTTCTTGATCCATTTGTGCATTGATCACTTCTTTCTGGTTAATCAGTTTGGATCATTCCTTTTGGGAATTCAAGTTGAGAATAGGTCCTATTTTCTTCCTATTCATTTTGGTGAACCTAACATGCTTTCCCCCTATCTTTATTGTAATTAGATACCATATTGTGTTTTGTGGTGTAAAATTTCATTTTTATATTTATAGGTATTTTCTTGCATTAAGATTAGATTTAGTTCACGTTCTTTCATTTTAAAATTTTAAAATTTTAAAATATTTATGCTTTTTATTTTATTAGTTTAGTTCATTTTTATTGCATTGGTTTATGAGCTTCATTACTTCTAGTCCTACTTCTAATCTTAGGCTTAGATGCAATCGTAGACTTATGGGTACCTTTGAGCCCGAGTCTTCTTCTCCTTTCCTAAGGATTTCAGATGAGAATCTGATTCTTCCTGGTTCTAATCCTCTTATGGAGAAAAAATCTTCTCACTCATCTCATGATGAGGATGATAATTTAAGAGTTTCTCTTGAATAAGTCCAAAAACTTTCAATTGAACTTGACAAAAGGGGTAATTGGCTTCTTCAAGAAAACCATAATCAACATTCTATTCAAGCTATAGAGACTCTTTAGAAAGTTCTTATTGTTGTAAATGTTATAGAAGGAATGAATTATGAATGTAATATTAGGTTCTGAATCTTTTATCCCTCAAGTGCACCCACCTTGGTTTTGTAGAGACAAAAGAGTATAAAATCTTTCATGATTTTGTTGAAGTTGGGTCCATAATTGAAGAACATATAGCCATTTATAGGAAGTAACTAATCCTTAGGTTATTGTGATCTTCATCATCTTCTTATTAAGTATTTTGTTGCTTAGTAATGTAAAATAGCAACAAAATAGTGGACTCTACTAGGGACTTGTACAACACATGCCTATATGTGAAGTTTACTATAGTTTCTTTGGTTGTGTTAGTATACATTTTGTTAGAGTTACCCATGGTTATGTTGGACTTTTCTAGTGACAAACCTTGAGAATTTAAATGATGATGTGCCATGGTGCATCATATGCCAATCACCTTAGTTCTTAGATTATTGTGCAATTGCTCAATCATTTGTTGCATACTAGAATTACATAATGAGGAGGAAGAAGAAGAAAAGAACCATGATGATGTAAGTTGTAATATGGTTAGTATGTTTGATGACTATGAAGATTTTAACCTAGAAGGACATGGAAATGATATTGCTAGTCTGAGATATGTTTATCAATTACACGATTAGCAAGTATTTTTAGATGATGTAAAATATGATTAAGATAAGGTATGTGCTACATCCTCAGCTATTGATCATATAAATTTGAGAATGCCTTCTAAAGAGGAGATTGATAGAATTACTATGGAAATGATTTCCCAAGTTCATAGTAATTATAGTTTGTGAAATAGAATAGTGAACAATGAGGTTGGTAAACCTTATGGTATCTTTATTAAAGATATTATACATAAGATGAAGGATGACAATAAGAAAGATAATTTATTAAAAAAAAAAGATTAAAGAGACTAAGGTTAAGAAATGGGAGCCTTAAAAGAAGGTCCAATTTTAGACAAATGAGACACCTAGGGCAATGGTGCAAGAGAAGAAGTCAAGATTTGATTTTGCCAAGAAAATAATAGTGTCTGTTATTCAAAAGACTACACCTCCAAGTATGCTTGTAAAACATACTATGTATGAACCCATTGACATCATATATATGATGTCCCAAATAACTATCAAAGTGCCTTTATCTAAATTGTTTAGAATTGATGAACATAAGAGTCAAGCCTTGACATGGTTAGATGGAATGGGTAATAGTAGAGGTACTACTAAAAAAAATGTCATACAGTGAAGCCCAGTGGTATTTGAAGATAATGGCATTGTATCTCAAATTCCTCAATGTTTTTAGATGATTCATCTATATCTTATTTACAACATATTGACCCATTTTTTCTCAATTTGATTATAAAAGGGAAAACTCTAAAGAATTGTATGATTGATTTAGGAGACTCTAACACCATTATGCCTTTCAAAGTTATGGAAGCCTTAAGTCTAAAAGTAGATACTAAACAAGGTAGATGTAGATGTATGAATGCTATGGAAGTCCCTATCATTAGCACTATTAATGCATTACCCTTCAAACTAGCTACATACCCTGATGTAGAATTGACAATGTTAGTCCTTGTGGTTGATATTACTCCACATTATGGAATGTCACTCTCCACAAAATGCAGTGCTACTATGGGAGGTAGCCTAAAATATGACCCATCTTATGCTACTTTTCACATAGGTGACAAGGCTATTAGGGTAGACAAGGAGCTAAGAGTCAATCATATTTTGGGAGATGAAATTGATAAGGATTCTACTTCCTTTCTTGACATTGGTGTAAATGCATTTAGGGCTAAGCTGATTATTCAAGAAGTTGAAAAAATCCCTACTATGATTACACAAGAAGTGGAATGTTGTATGGATTAACCAATTTTGTGGACCATGTACTTTGATGGAGCCATCTCTAAAGAAGATTTAGAGGGAGGAGTAGTCTTTGTTTTTCCTAAAAAAAACACATTCAAGTATTCATTCACTTTGAATTCTTCTTGTACCAATAGTATAGCAGAGTATGAAGCTCTCTTACTAGGATTGAAAGTTGCAGCCCATCATGGAATCAAGAAGTTGCATGTGATTGGTGATTCTGAATTAGTGGTTTCTTGAGTTAGAGAAACTTATGCATCAAAAAATAAAAGGTTGAAACAATATAGAAATGTTGTATGGGATCAGATTGAGTTATTTGATGCATTTGGTATTTCTTGGATGGAAAGGAGTCAAAATAAGATGGCTAATCTATTGGAAAATGTAGCTATCAAGCCCAAGATGTATCATTTTCTAGAATTTCATAGATAGAGGTACAAAAGTGGCCTTCAGTACCTAACAATATAGAGCATTAGCAATTCTTTGAGGATGGTAAAGATATTTTAAATTTCTTGTTGAGTGAAGATAGATTTAAGATCAGGGTTATGTGATATGGATCATTATGAATGCTACAGAAATGTCATATATTACCTACAACACATGGAAGATCCATCTCATTTGATAGATAATGAGAAAAGAAGCATAAAGTAACAAGCCATCAGGTAAATTATTATTGAAAATACTTTATGGTGGAGGAACTTTGAGGGAGTGCTACAGAAATGTTTTGATCAAGAGAAATCCAAAGAGACATTGGATGAAATGCATGCAAGGGTCTATGGAGGACATTACATGGCTAAAACCACTAGCCAAAAAGTGATGAGAGTAGGATTTTGGTGGCCTTATCTATTCAAAGATGCTCAACTATTGGTTAGAAAATGTGATGCTTGTTATAGATTTGTAGGTAAGTTAAAATTCTCTAGGAATACTCCTTTAAAACCAATTGAAGTCCAAGCACCTTTCTAGCAATGGGGCATGGATTTTATAGTTGAAAATTCCCCAAATCTAGTACTATTTATTCATGGATCTTGGTGGCTACTGACTATTTTACAAAATGGGTAGAGGCTATTCCTACAAGAAATTCTACCAGTAAAGTTTTGAATAATTTTCTTCTAAACCATATCATTTCAAGATTTGGCTACCCACAAAAGATTGTAACTGACAATGCAATGTGTTTTAGGTTAGAGGAAGTCATAAAGTTATATGACAAATATGGTATAACAAAATCAACATCCTCCCCTTATCATCCACAAGGAAATGGACAAGCTGAATCCACAAACAAGAGCTTGTTAAAAGTGATAAAAAGAAATCTGGAGGATAATAAAAAGACATAGGACTCCAAACTATAGTTGGCAATGTGGGCTAATAGGGTGACATTAAAGAAAGCCATAAGTGTTTCACCTTTTGATATTGTATATGGGATCCAGGTAAGAATGCCTCAAAATAATCTAGCAAGTTTATACAATTACAACCAAATGTATGATGAAGATATTGTTGATGATACAGAGGAGAGGATGGATGAGCTGGTAGGATTAACTACAACCAGAAAGGAGGCCTCTCTTAGAAATGAAAAGTTGTAGTTACAAGTTAAAACACTATATTATAGAAAGATAGTGAATAAGAAATTTGAAGTTGAAGATCTAGTTCTCATGTGGAATGCTAGAATTGAGGATACAGGAAAACATGGAAAATTTGATCCAATATGGCTAGGTCCTTATTAGTTGAAGCTACATGGGGGGAAGACACTTATATTCTAAAGGATTTATTAGGAAATATTCTTGAACTACCAATTCATGGTCAATTCTTGAAGAGGTATTTTAGCTAAAATACTTATTTCTTCTATGAACAGTAGTTTAGGGTCTTTTTCATATATATTCTATAAATTCTTTGTGTCTTGTGTTTCCCTTATATATTTCCATTCTTGTGTTGTTTCTCTCTCATAGTTATCAAGTAAGGAATTGGTCAAACTTGTGATCTACTCCTCCCAGGATTTTGAGCCCTTGTAAGCACATGCATATTCATTGTCCCCAGACAGAGTCACTATTGGTCATGTTTTCACTTCATGTATTTTTTAATATGTTTCACAATAAATGTTCCTAGTTCCTTGTGTGAAAATTATGGTTTGTCTTATTTTAAATTTTGTTAACCCTAAGAAAACCCTAATTAGTATCCTACAATTTTTTCCCTAAGCAAGCCTTTTAGGTCATTTGTTTCTTCCTTTTAATCAAGGGGGAAAATCATTACAAAATAACCTTTTGTGGGAGCTTTTTAAAAGACTATGTGTTTCATTCCATAAAAATCCTAAAATACTCTCTACCATCAAATCTTTTTAAGATCTATAATAGTCGCCATGTCACTATATGAACTTGTGTGCATTTTAGCACATGCAACATGGTGACCAAGCAAGTTGTTACATGTGGGAACTAATTAGTAATAAAGCATAGTTTCAAAGTGAATTGCTCACACTGTTAGATCTTTTTAAGATCTATAGTGGTCACCATGTCACTACTAGAAGTTACAAGGCTCTTACCCTTAGCAACATAGTGACTGCCACAAAAGTAACACGGTGGGACCAACTCCAAAGATGGTCACCAAAATTTTAATTTCTATTAATAAAACTCAATGGCACAATGGAATCTCAAACATGTCAGTTGTAATTAGACAAGTATCTTAATGAGAAAGTGTTCTTGATCTTTATCGTCATATTTCCTTAACATCAATGGTGGTCACTATGTCACCACTAGAAGTTGTAAGAACTTTACCACATGGTGATCTTCCATGCAAAGAGACTACAGTGGAACTTATTTTCAATAAATAGTGCCAACAAAAATTATGTATCATAAAAGGCCCTACCAACATGGCAAGGTAGTCTGATGTCATGTGCCACCATGGATTCACATTCAAGGAAATGTACTTGTTGATTTATGTTGTTGGATCTCTCCCAGATCGACGGTGGTCACTATATCATCATTAAAATCTGCTCAATTTTTATTTTTTATGACATGGAGACCAAAGGGAAGATAGAAGGACACACCATAGTTATAGTAAAGTAATTATGAGACATTCATCATCCAATCAAGGTAGCATCAACGACAGTTGTTATGTCGCTATGAGGAGTTGCTTGACATTTATGCTTAGTGACATAGCAAGAGCATGAAACGTGTTGAAAAGCACTAGTGGGTCTAGTGTAACTTGCTAGTAGTAAAAGGAAAGGCCTATGTGGAAAGTTTTGATTGGGTTGACTGCCAACATGGAGGAGTAAAAACTGAGTCATTAATGTTGTTATTCCTATATTGTCAAATTGTTTAAAAATTGATGGCTTGTTTTTAAAATCAGAAAGTGTTGCCACCCTAATTTTTTTCTTACAACCCATTTATGAAAATTAAGTCTCCTCATGTGAACTAGAACCTATCATGCCCAAAATTTATGAGATAAAACACAACCAATTTTTTTTTTTTTTTTAATAACCTACTAAGTTAAAGATATACCACACTGGATCCTATAATTAGCCCTTAGCCAGTGATGAGACCAAATCTAGCATAAAATCATTGAAATTCAAATACACAAATGTTGTTCTAATGTCTCAATAATGAGAATACATGATCATAGTTAAAACGTAAGGTGCTAAATCATGTATGTTAGTCACTAACCCATCATTTTACTAAATATTAGCAAACATAAAGATACTACAATACTAATTCAAGAAAAAGCTTTATTAATTGAATATGACAAATTTATAACATAATTCACAATTAATTTAATTCAAAATAAATAAATAAATATCTATTAAGAAAAATAACAATCAACAATGTACTCATTGATGTGAATGATCATTCAAGTATTATAATTCCAATTATTCAGAAACATTGGATAGACGAACTTGCTAATTAAAATAATGTCTATTATAGAATTAAATAACTTAATCAAATCTTTAACAAATACCAATACTCAAATTTAAGTATACTATCATCTAATGGTAACATAATTCTAACTACCTTCATTTATTACGAAAATAAAAATTCTAACATTACCAAGACAATAATAATACATTTAATGACTAAAAATTTTAAACGTAACAATATTATAAAATAAAATAATTAAATCTAATTAATGTCTAAAACTATAATTACTATTTAAAACCACATATATTATCCATTAACTACATTAGATTAACAATAGAACAAAATCTAATATCAACATCTACTAACACAATTTATTAGTTTTCGTACCTTAATCCCATAACATATTATAATAGATTTCATTCCTACAAGTATCCTTTAATAACATCATAATCCCTCAACAATTTCATTTACTAAGACATTTACTATCACTTATCTTTAATAATACTCCATCCATTACATTACCCAAAAATTAACTACTACTAGATATACTTATTTAACTATTTTCCACTAATTTGCTTAACAACATATTTCAATTTTATTTTCTTTTCACCAATAAGGTTCTAAACTTTTATAAAAATAATATTATGTATTATGTATTGCCATACATTGAATGACCTATATAGATTCAAATTTTTGACGATGTATCGAATTTAAGGAAGTTAATTTTATAAATATCATTCATTAACCAATCTAACCTAATTGTTGTATACTATACTTAACACCCTTAAAATTTATACTCAAAACAAATAAAATATTTTAACATTATATCATCCTACCCAAGACACAATATATACAATTGTTAATCCCACCCTTCATCTATCCTAACCACTAACCACTAAGCACTTCCATCCACAACTTTTACTAAAGCACAATAATCTGCAAAAAGGACATTCTAACATTCCACTTCCCTCTAACCAAAGCTACTTACTAACTTACCACTTTTTAAATTTTTAACACACCTCTTATACTACAAAACTACCTAAAATACTACTAACTAACTCTTTTAAATCTTATAACCTACACTACCCAAAATTGGCGCACAAAGCAAGACAACCTAGCACTCACCTCTATCCTTCCTAGGAGATTATGCTATCCACAAGGTGGTGGACGTGACAAGGGCTGGTCATGATTTCTAAGTTTTATTTTAAAACAAACATTCCCAAGCACTATTCCCCAAGCCGCCTATCCCAACACAAGCACTTCTACCTAGGCGAGTTTCCATTGGGTGGTATGAAAATGCAAAAAACTATTTTCAAGCCTTGCTAGGCATGGAGATGAAAGACGTGAAAAGTCATATTATGTCCAAAAAAAAACTTTATGTCTTGTCCCCCCCTTTTTAATCAAGTCAATGCACTCGCCTAGAGGGATTTATGTCTCTTTTTCATGTTTGGTTTTTTTTTAAATAAATTTTCTTTTTTCCTACCACATGGCCGCCAAAGAGCATGATCATTATTTTTTCCTGATCATGTATATGTTTATTATATATATATATATATATATATATATATATATATATATAAATTAAAATAGAGGTGAAGTAGAGTGTGGATGTTGTCATAGGATGTATACTAGGTTAGTGTCAATATATAGACCATAATTCCAATGACTTCACATGTCCTTGTTCTCTGCTTGTAAATAAATTTTGTGTAAGCTTAGGGTCACGGGATTCAAACTAAGTTTTATCACAAGAATTTTGATGAGTATCACATTATAACACTTTGGTCCACAAGATGTACGCATATGTTATTTATATATACATATTTTTTCAACCAATCTTTCAAGTTCATGATTCTAGGAATCTTCCCTAGATTAAAATATTACTCTGTATTCTAGGAGGGAAATTTATTTCCCTCTCCATACATTTTCCAGAGGAGTAACATAGACATCTACAACAAGCTTTTCTCTAACAAATTCTCTCTTGACTTCACCTTAGCTTTTCTCTAACAAATTTTCTCTTGTCTTTGTATATGAGCAATGTTAGTATGCTAATAGAAACCAAATTTAAATAAAGCTTCTACAAACTAAACAAAATTCATAAACTTCAAGATAGACTAAGATGAGCTCTCAATTAAGAATATGAGCCATTAATGGGCTCTCTCAATAAGAAGCTCTCTTGTTGAGTGGCTTTGTCTAAATAGATAGGATGTATGCTCAAGCTTATGCTTCAAATAGAGTTTGAATTTGGGTGTGAGTGTATGGTTTTGATGTAAAACGGCTTCTTAAAATGGCATTATGACTTTACTTCATAGATTGTGTGTTTTGCAAAGGGGAAGGATCCAATTTATAGGCAAGAGGCTTGAGGGATTGAGGGCTAAGATGCAAGGATGGAAAAAAGATCATGGAGGGCTCAGATTGCATGAGAAGAGAGCACATGGATTGTGCTTCCTTACAGCCAATCAGGGAGTGACACATGTCACAAGGTGAGAGTATGGAGGAAAGGGGAAGGATGAATCAACAAAGGAGGCTCAATGGGATAAAATCTTCATAAAAACCCTCATAATGGCTTGTAAGAGCAATAAAAGGGCTTGGAAGAGTCATTTATGCCTAGTGGGCTTCATAAAGTTTTATGGTTGAGATATTTTGAGGGAGATGAGAGCAATTTCGACTTGGGCTTGATTAGGAGGGTTTTAAGCTTGCTTAGGATTGTGCAAATGATTAGAGGATGGATTAGGATGGTTTAGGATTAGCTTAGGGATAGGCAAGTGGATGGCATTTAATGAGGGTGGGTGAAGGAGGAGATATTTGTTAACTTTGGCTTGGGTTAGTAAGTTTTAACCCATGTTTAGGGAATGTGACAAGGTTAGGAGGAGATTAGGATTAGATTTAAAGACATCTTCTAGAAGAGTCTAGACTTTGGATGAGGATAAAGACTTTCTAGAATAGTCTAGAATTTCTTAGGATGAGGATGAAGACTTTCTAGAAGAGTCTAGAACTTCTTAGGATGAGGATAAATTAGATTTTTAGGAAATAAATAAAGTTTTATTTATTTCAAGGGTTTGGGTTGAGGAGATATTTATTAAAACTTTTTTAATAAACATGAGGATTAATATTTAATCTTAATTAAATATTTTGAGTTGGGATTAGGGGTAGGAAATGATGGGATTAGCCTTTAATCAAAATTAAAGAAGGATTCGAAGATTCTGGAAGAGGTTAGTGGTCTTAAGGAAATTGGCCAAGTTTTCGGCAAAAAATAAATTTTTCATTTATTTTGGGTTTTTTGGTCAATTTATTAATTAAATAATTAATAAATAAGGAAATAATGTTTAAATAAGATTCAAACATTTTTGGGAGGGATTCCTTAATTAAATTTTTTTAATTAAGATAAAGGGATTTAATGGCATAAAAATAAATTAATTAATAAATGATGATGTCATCAGGAATTTTTCAGAAAATAAAAATACTTTATTTTCTAAAGGTTTTTAGGTGTCTACATTTTGCCCCTCTTTGATGTGATGCTGCAAGTGGCATGGCATCAAAGATAAGAAAATAAGATGCCCAAGTCTAGAGCAGAAGAGGAGAGAATGGACTGCAAGATGCCCCCTCAAGAAAGCGGCGGGGAGAGAAAGCGAGGCTCGACGACTTCTTGAAAATTACAAGAATCTGAGATGAGTAAGAAGACTCAGATTGGCTTAAGAGAAGAGGTTTAGTTAGCTCAAACTCTCACTATTGGAGAATGATAAAGGGAGAATTAGAGGCACAAGAGGAAGCAAGCTTAAGTTCTTAGGGATTGCAGAGGATTAGGGAGTGGAGTGCTTTAAAAAGAATCCAGGATGGGGAGATGGATGAGGGGATTAAAAAGCTGATGCAACAGGATTTCAAAGAGTTAGATTGGCAGAAGATGGGTTTTGGAGATCCCTAGGACTAGGATTGTGGATCTCAAAAGATGAGGCTTGGTGGATTGATTTGGATTGGTGGATCCCTAAGACTAGGATTGTGGATCCCTAAAGCTAAAGGTGAGGAGTGATTCAAAGAGATACTGATGCATAAGCTGGGGTAGGAGAGACGGATGCTAGATATGGATGGGGGATAATGGAGATGAAGGAAAACCATTGAAGCTTTTTGAGCGGGGGGATACTTCAAAGAGAAGTACCACCATGTAGTTAAGCACTAGATTTGCTATAGGACTATTGGTTAATTGCCAGGGTTACCAAGAACATCAAGGCCTTTTCACCAACTGTCTAGAGGACTGATGAACTGACTCAAAACAAACGCGCAAGGATTGCCCCAGTACCACACATGATTCTTAGAGGAAACAACATGGAAATGACACTGGGTAACCCACAAGCAGAAAAGAAAACAAGCAAAAGCCATGATCAAGACCTTATGCTCTGATTGCCCCATTCGCAGTATACCATGATATGGAAGATTGTGGCAACCTTGAGGAGGGAACAAGGAGATTGCTTGGAAAAGATATTTCAAGACCTAATAGGGAAGAGTCCAAATCAAAAGAAAGCAAAAATCCAAAATAGAACTATTTTCCAACGAGATGGGTAGGATGAGGTACTAACGGACCAATATCAGATATGAGGAAAGCTATATCCTGCAAGGACCTATCGGAGAGCACCTAAGCTGGTGGATTTGGATGAGTGATGTGTTTGGCAAGCTGAACTAAGAAAGATAACACTTTGGTGATAGGAAATCTAGCTAAAGGATGCATTGGAATAGATAACCAAGATGTGTGATGTGTGCAAGATGTTGATCAAGGAGGAACTGACACAAAAGCTGGATAGATACAATGGTACTAAGCTAAAGAGGATGTACAAGCTGAAAGACCAAGATATTTACAAGTTGAAGCTGACCAAGATAGTTACAAGCAGGCAAAAGCTCAAGATGATAGGATAGTGGGATGGTTTGATGTGGTACAAGATGCAAAAGTTAAGGATGGGGTGATAGCAGAAGATATGGATTTGGGGAGGATGCATCCCAATGATGATGAGAGATTTTGTGACCAAGGATAGCTAGAGGAGCAGGATGAGATGGCTGGATAGGATGGTATATAGCTAGGATTATGATGGATATAAAGAGATGGCATTGGATTTGCATGAGGATAGCCTAGAGCTAGATACCAATGACAAGGGAGGATGGACAAGACAAGATCTCCAAGGAATATAGTGCCCCCAATCAGAAGATAACATGCAGAAGGAGGTCTTATGATGGATGTGATAGGATTGAAGCTAGGATGGAAAAAGCTGAAGGGGCTAGGGAGATGGATGATAGCTCGGATGGTTGGCTGAAGTTGCAGGAGATAAGTGGATGGTGTGAGATGGAAGATGGAGGGTGGAGGATAGGTGGATAGATTGGAAGATGGAGTTAGATGTCAAGAGATGACCAAAAGCATGAGGTTGATAGGCTAAGTTGGGGATGGCAGGATTACGCATGATGCTTGTTTGCCAAGTTTTCATCATGGTACTTGTCCAAGGTGCTTGAATTGCCAAGTTTTCACCAGTGGACACTTTATTTTTCTTTATTATTTTTTTTGACTTTTTGACTTTGGACTTAGCTGGATTGATTTTGGCTTTCTTCAACTATTTTGGCTTTTTTGGGATTTTTCACTGGCTGTTGGAATGTTCAATTTTGTTGCTAGCTATTGGTACACCAGATGTGTGATTTATGCAATAGATTGGATTAGATGGGATTGATGGTAGGAGATGGAGGGATGAAAAGGTTGGAAAGGAGCATGAGATGGGGATGCTTGCAGGATCAACATTGACACATGTTGGGACGGGTGTGAAAAGAGCATATGGGGGATAGATGGTAGATGCAGGCATGATGGAGGATTTGTGGAAGTGTGCTTGGGGATATAGGCACCCAAGTTGGAGTTAGGAGATGGGGGACATGAGTCACTGGATCAAGGATTAGTAATGGTGGATGCCATTATGCATTGGATTTCAACTTTTTTCTTTGGGATCCACATGGTTTTGAATTTTCTTTTCATAGGCTTTTGCATTATTTTGCATTCTTTGATTGGATTTTCCCTTTTTGGAGTATGTCTACTAGAATAGACATATGATTGCCTAGGATGTGGATTTTTAGCTTTATGCATTTTGAAGTTGGCATTTACATTGTTGTGGTAAGCTTTGGGAAGATGGTTAGGAGAAGCTTTGTGAGATGGAGAGGATATGGGAGAGCATGTAGGGGGATGATGATGGATGATGTGCCTCGATATGTGCCTTTGATGATCTTGCATAGGAATGGAGGGAATAAGATTTGAATGATGGCTGATAGGAGGATGGAGGATAGTAGATTTTGGGACATAGGGACCCAAAATGGATTTAGCAGATGAAGGGGGGATATGGTAGGTTGTTTTAGGTTGTAAAGATGGTGGAGTGGGGATGACATAATATTTCTTGAAGGAGTGATGGGAGGCTGGCATGGGGGGTTTGGAGATAGGCTTGGTTTGGGGGTGTGGAGTACCAACACCTTTATATGGTAAGCCTTTGGATACATATCCAAGATCATGAAATCCTAGATTTTTTTGTGCAATAATAGGCTTTCTGATTCCTTGCTCTTGTGGTCCTAAACCTTGACCTTGATAATGCCATCGATTGAGCATTTGAACTAGCTGAGGATACTTTTTGCTTTCAAAAAATGGTGGAAGTGCTTTATCAGATGTACTACAATAGGGAGATACTATTATTAATTCTTCTGCTGAGAGGAGGCCACTATGGATGAATGTAAGTGAACCAAGAGGGTATATTATATATGGTGAAATAGCTTGGATAGGTGGTAAGATGGAAGCATGGAGTGGAGGAGATGGTATGATAGGATCTTGATTTAGCTAATGGGATGAAAAGATATCCTACAGTAGAGGAGGTATGGCTTGAGGTTTTGGAGATGGAGGGAATAGTGACTACACTATGGATGGAAGACATGGTACGATGATATCTTCTTTTATGCTTTGGGGGATGTCAACATGCTTTTGGGTAGGATCTTGATAGGATTGGTTTGGAGTGGATGGTGCGATAGGAGGTGAAGGGATGGACTCTTCAAAGGCAGCGAATGGATAGATGGGAGATTCAATAGTGGAGATGGGTGAGTAGAAGATGGATGCATAAAGGTCATTATGGGAGATTTGGGAAATGCTTGGAGGTGATGTGGATAGGATTTGGAGGGTTTTGATAGATGGTGGGATTTTGATGCTTGCGAGAAGTGGAAGGATTTTAAGCAATTTGATGGATGGTATGGGGATGATAGCTATGGGAGATGGAGGTGATATTATAGATGGGGAAGCTTCATCACTGACTACTTCACATGGTTGGATTAGATGACATGGCTTATCGACTGTTGGAGGCGACTTTTCTTATATTTCCTCTAGGAGATTCCTTGGAGACTCGTGTGTCAGAGGTGGAGGTGGTGGATTGATAGGAATAGCTGGTGTGATGAGGGTGGAAGATTGGAAGCTTGGTTGATTGGGTGATGGAGGAGAAGCTGGGATATCAGATGGCATGACTAGATAGTTTGGAATAACTCTTGGATTTTGGGGGATGGTTGGTGGAAGGCCTCTAAGGCTATCAAGATACCCATCATAGTCAACAAGATTTTCATCATCATTGGAATAGGATGTAGTGGGAGAAAGGAAAATACGACCAAACACATCATGATAGGTTTGGGATTTCATGTTTTGATGATGAGTTGGAAGGGGATGGGGTCTTGCATATGGATGAACATGGAAGCTCATGGTTAGATTTGGATTAAGCACAAATTTTGGATTGGCTGATGAAAGATTTCCTAGGGAGAGTCAAAGCTGTATGACAGACCTAAGGAGGATTGGCTAGAGATTTTTGGTTTTCCTGTGGATGGAAGTCTTCAAGGACATGCTGTCAAAAGGTGAGAGTTTTTCTTTCCTATGTGCAAGATTTGGTGGTGGCTGTGTTAACTTGAGGATAGACTAATGATCCTATGGGCATGACACGAGATTGACCACTTGTGGATCCCAACCTTTAGCTCAAGGTGATGAGGGATACAAGTGAAAAAGTTGGATTACCCTAGACAATGCTCTGTCAGACGGATAACCTTGGTGAGATTGGTTGATTGGTAGGATTGATTAGATAGCAAATTCTAGCAGAATGACAACAACTCTCTAAAGGATTGGGTGTGATTTTGGATTGGGTTTCTAGCTGGCTGGGGGGGATGATTTGGATGGACTTTGGATTTGGGATTTTTCTAAAGCAAGGAACTAGATAGATTCGGTTGCAGTGGGGGAGCTTGGATGATTTTCTGATGAGGCAGTGACTACGCTAAGTATGCCTTGAGCTGGGAGATTTTTTCTTTTTTGGGATTTTGACCAAAGTTGGCAAACATTCATTCAAAAGCTATGAAAAAACAAGCAGACAAAATTTTGGAGCAAGCACGTCAAACACACCAAAATCCTAAGAAGCTTTCTACAAGGATGAAATTTGTTATAGCTAGGGAGTCCTCGATATACGCAAGGTACGTGAGGCCCAAATCCATAGATGAAACCAAAAAGATGTCACACAGCCGAGAGGAGTAGTAACCCACTTCTCCTCTTTCACTTCTCAAGGGTATAAAGTTCCTTGAGGCTTAGCCCGAGTGAAAAAATCTTGATTCCAAGAGAGGTGTCTTTGGATTCACCTTCCAATTTTTATACTTTGCCGAAATGCTAGAGTTGAGGTCGTCCCAAGGGGTGATGAAATCCCCAAGAAGGCCTCCTAAAAAGTGTAAAACAAGACCACATACATGATCTTGGGGTTTAAAAGACACACGTTTATTCCAATTGATGATTTAGATTTTGTAAGCTATGATTGAAGACACTTGTGATTATGGCATACAATGTTCATTCCAATTTGACAGCATCGTCAGCATAATGAAAGTCAAGAGATCGTCAACATAAGAAATGTGAGCATCATTGAAAATGCGTCCAAACCATGCAATGTTCATTGATTGTTAGGCATTCAAGATTGAGTGTGAGTTTGTTTTAAGCCCAAAACAAAGATGTGTGAAACTTGATTGCCAAGCATGCGCCCGGAGGCCCTTCATGTCAAGATTTGTCCAATTTTTATGCCCAAATGAAGTGTGAGCAAGATTAATGCGCATTCAAAGAATTTTCTAACTTAGAAAAACCACTAAAGACCCAAGTGAGTGGAGTTTGATCTTTGTGGAGCACTTAACACCCTCTTAGGTAGACCCATCCCCATAGATGGCACTGAGATTGAAACCAATGGTTAAATTGATGGGTGATTAAAGAGGGTGAGTCCAACTAAAAACTTACTCAAAGCGTCTTTATTAGTTTTTATAATTTAGAAGATTTCAAAAATGTGGATTCTTTTTATGCCCCAAAAGATGATTGTTTGATCTATGGCATTCAAGATTGGATTTGTTGTTTTAATCATGCATTCATAAAAAAAAAAAAAACTTGATTTTAATCCATGGCACTCAAGAGTGATTTTAGCAACATGCATTCAAAGACAAGTGATTAAACATTCAAGTTTTTTCCTTTGAGCATTCAAGATTGAGATTTTGTGTGTTGTTTTAAGAACTTTGAAGTGCTTTGTTTTAACCTTAGATCATTAAAAATTGTTTTGGACCTAAAAGTGAAAATGATTCTTTGCACTTTGGTCTTCATTCAAGATTTTGTGTTCTAGTTTGCATATTTTAAGCCCAAAAATGATATTCCTAGATTTTTTTGATGCATGAAAAACCTAAGAAACATTGAAGATTTTGCAACAAGACATTTGTTTGAAACAAATAACAAAGCTTTTAGGACAATTTTTGGCAACCATTTAAGACTCTTAGTTTTCATGAGATTTTTAAAAGAACTTTAAAATATTTGCAAATGAGGTTCATTTTATCCTTGATTGATGCTTTGAGTTTGATTTAGATTTTAGTATGCACTTAGTGTTGATTTTGAACCTTTTGAAATGAAAACTTAGTGTAGATCAGTGTCATTTTATAGGCTGTTATGCTGCTCAAATTTCTGTAAAAATGTCCACTTTTAGATTTATTAATAATAGGTGAAGCTGTGAAGCTTTTGGCACTATTTCTGGCATACCCAATTTCGGGTTTATTGAGAAATTGGTGGATCTTTGAAATATTGGTTGTTTGATCTTAAATATCTGATTAGAGGTTGGAAATATCATACAAAATCAGTAAAGGAGAATTTCACAAAACAATATTATGGCATGAGTTCACCAACCATACACATTTTCTTCCACAATCACAACCAAATACAATAGGAAGTAGCTTTCTATTCTTTTAAAAACATTACCAACTGACATATTCCTTCTACAATTATCCAATGGAACAATGATGCCAAAGTATTCTGCTCTTCCATAACTCATGATCATATCTTAACAAGGAACACACATATACAACATTTTTAATTATTTCCTCTACATATACATTAGGTAACAATGATACAATCTCCTTTCATCACAATGAGACAGCACGAGACCTTTCGAAATCATATGAAACATGATCATTGAAAGACATGAACAATGAGTAACATGAACACTGATCATCATGATCATTGAGAACATGAACAAGCTAGTGAATCCTCCTTTGCAAGGGAGGGGCAAAATGTCAAGTTTTCTCATCCAAACATCAATCTGCAAGGTGATCATTCCAAGCCATCTCCATTTATCCCTTGGGCACAAATCTGCAAATTCATCACAAAGAAAACAACAAGGACCATGGGTGCTTTCCACCCAACCATACGCCTCCAAAGAGACAACCCCACACTAGGGGAACAAGGCTCGAACCAGGTTACACACACATACATCACAAAATTTTGAAGACCCAACACAAAACACAATCAACACCCTTCCATGGCTTGCACAATGATTCACCATTGGAATTATAAAATGTTGGGTGAAGGTGGGCTCTTCAAGGAGGAGAAATTTTAACAACATAAATATCATATTGCTAATGGATTTTTCCTCTCAAGGCCACCACAACATAAACAACATATTGCCACTACATTGCCTCTCAAGGCCTTAAAAACAACCATCTTCTCCTCATCAACCAAACCTCCTTATACCTCCCAACAACAAGATTCATGGCCATGATGGAGCCCATGCTCCATGATAATAACAAACCTCATCATGAGGTAAAAGAAAAAGATTTCTTTCTCACCTCCAATGCCAAGCCCAACTTGTGCCCTTCACCCAAGGCTTCTCTGCCCTCCCAAGGGTGAGTGAAGCCTTCAAACCCATAATCACAATCAACACTCACATTAAAACTAGAAACCACAACAAAACAAAAGAAGAACAAAAAAACAAAACCAAGAAAAGATCTCCAAAAGCACAAAACACATTCACTTCTTCCCAACACAATGACAAGCTCATAATACAAGATTGACAATGCAATGCATACTCTATTGATAACTTTTCACACTTGCAAATTTTCTTATCCATACTAAAGAAAAGGAATAAAAGAACATTTTTGAGCCACCAACCTTGGTCCAAGCTAGGGTAAGGATAGTTGTAGTAGAGCTCCCTTGATCTCCCTCCAAAACTTAGTTGTCTCTAAAATTAGAGAGTGGGTAGACACCCCACTAGTTTGGCCAAGACTCTCTAATAAAGCCTTCCCACTAACTTATAATAGTAAAAACACTAAGCCACTACTTCTTACAAACTTGTCTCCTCTAACTTTTCTATTTTTGACTTAGTGGAAAACATGAGAGAAGACAGATATGACAACTCCAAATTCGAATTGATGGAAGAATGCATGGGTAAAGGGGCTCCTTAGGCTATCTAGGCACTCACATGATCAAAATTAGGCCCCTAACTTTTTGTACTATCATATGGATAACTTATTCTCACATAAAAGGAACTTTGGGACCACCTAATGACCCCTAAAAACCCTAGCCAAGTCCAAATTCGAATTTACTTTGATTGAGACTCCTCATGGAAATTTTTTTCTATGTGAAGTTAACTTGGGTTCTTCATTGGGGTTAGGTTTAGGTTAGGTCACTTCTTGACAAACCCTGAATGACATGGCATCTCCACATGCACAACACAAGTGTCAAGTGACACACACAAAACATCACATTACATTAAAATGACTTGTTTACAATAATGCATGAACTAGGCTACTACACACACAATACAACTCACATATACAAAATAAAAGACATTATAATGAGGTTTGAATCTTTTCCACTGATTCAACCTTGGCTATGTCATATCTGTAGTAGTTTGAGCTTTAATTCCCCTTTAAACCCATGGTCAAATTCCTGCACACTAAACTCAAGCATCAGTAGTCCAAGAAAATCATGTAATCAATAAGTACACAAGTGAAATAATCATTATATCATTCAACATTAGACTTGCATATATCTAATCATCTCAAATTAACTTTCCCTTTCTTAATCATTTCAAATATAACCTTCAAAATATTAAAATATCAAAACTTACATATCACATTCGACATTTGAGTTCCATACTTCATTTTTTTAAATTAAATTACTTTTTCTAATAATTCCCATGTAAAATTCTCAAAATACTATAACGTCAAACTTTACTTATCATAAAATGGTCAATTCAATATTCTAAATAGCTTCATAGTCTATTTTTATCATTGTGACAAGATGTTGAACCCACAACTATTGAATCCCTAGGTATGCAGGTTAGGTCTCAATGCATAACAAAATTTATCTTTTAACTCTAATTTCCAATTTAAACATTATGTTCTGACATTACAACCATTTCTACTATTCAATTTCTATTAAAGAAGTTTCAATAGCTTAAAACATGAATAGAATCATTAAATGCATCAATTAGGTCATAATACACAGAAGTAATTACAGATCATCAACATGCAGATATCAAAATAACATAACCCTACAGTCTTAGAAGTGTATCAGTACATAGGATTAAAATCACAGTAATATAATTATCTCATTGGTACTATGACAGATTGGGTGAGGCCTCACATCCTCCCCCCCTAAGCATGAACCTCCTCCTAGAGTTCATCAACTGGGTGTCAGTGTTGTTTTATTGCCTACGTTGTATTTACTAGAGCTGACCCACTTGAGTATTCTATTGTTGGTGCCAAGTAATCCAAAATTTACTTTGCTAAGTTCTAACTATTAAATTTCTTATCTCCTTGCTTAGGGTCTTCAACGTAACATGCATCTATGGTCTTAACCAATTTAACATACATTATATACCTTTGGTAAAAGAGGTTGGTCCATATTCCATAATTATGACATATAAAGGGGGTAGTGTGTTAGAAATCTTGTGCAACAACTTTTCAATGAATAACTAGAAAGTTTATAAGTACATTAATTCCCTAAATGGTTTGTCAAGGATTCTCCTTGGTATGGCTATTTCAATACAATTTCGAAGAAAATGCCTTAAAAGAAACTCACAAATAAAAGGAATATTTTACAAGAAAATAATACATATGTGACCACATTAGTAAATTTTCAAATTACACAAGACATGTCCCTGAGGCACAATGGGACCAACTTCAAGAAATCTAACGAAATGTGAAGTGTCAAATTATTGGTAGAAATAAAGATAATATAAATGTAGAATTTGAACAAATGACCAACAAGAATTCACATCAAATATAAAGCTCACGGGAATAAAATAGCCATACCAGGGTTCCCTGATGCAGAAGAGGGAAAAATTGTTGTCTTATAGGGCTAAGGCTTAGTAAGAAGTCTCATATCCCCTATGTCTCCAAGTGTCTCATCCTTAGATTGTGGCTTAATCGGGTGCATAAGTATGGCTTACACTAGGTCGCAATTTTCTTGCATATATTGAAACGTAATGGGTTAGGCTCCAAGTGTTGAACCTAATTGCTTTGATACCAAAAATGTCATGCCCAAAATTTATGAGATAAAACCCAACCAATATATATTTTTTTTTAATAAACTACTGAGTTAAAGATATACTACATTGGATCCTATACTTAGCCCTTAGCCAGTGATGAGACCAAATCTAGCATAAAATCATTGATATTCAAATACACAAATGTTGTTCTAATGTCTCAATAATGATAATACATGATCATATTCAAAATGTAAGGTGCTAAATCATGTATGTTAGTCACTAACCCATCATTTTACTAAATATTAGCAAACATAAAGATACTACAATACTAATTCAAGAAAAAGCTTTATTAATTGAATATGACAAATTTATAACATAATTCGCAATTAATTTAATTCAAAATAAATAAATAAATATCTATTAAGAAAAATAACAATCAACAATGTACTCGTTGATGTGAATGATCATTCAAGTATTATAATTCCAATTATTCAAAAACATTGGATAGACGAACTTGCTAATTAAAATAATGTCTATTATAGAATTAAATAACTTAATCAAATCTTTAACAAATACCAATACTCAAATTTAAGTATACTATCATCTAATGGTAACATAATTCTAACTACCTTCATTTATTACGAAAATAAAAATTCTAACATTACCAAGACAATAATAATACATTTAATGACCAAAAATTTTAAACGTAACAACATTATAAAATAAAATAATTAAATCTAATTAATGTCTAAAACTATAATTACTATTTAAAACCACATATATTATCCATTAACTACATTAGATTAACAATAGAACAAAATCTAATATCAACATCTACTAACACAATTTATTAGTTTTCGTACCTTAATCCCATAACATATTATAATAGATTTCATTCCTACAAGTATCCTTTAATAACATCATAATCCCTCAACAATTTCATTTACTAAGACATTTACTATCACTTATCTTTAATAATACTCCATCCATTACATTACCCAAAAATTAACTACTACTAGATATACTTATTTAACTATTTTCCACTAATTTGCTTAACAACATATCTCAATTTTATTTTCTTTTCACCAACAAGGTTCTAACCTTTTATAAAAATAATATTATGTATTATGTATTGCCATACATTGAATGACCTATATAGATTCAAATTGTTGACGATGTGTTGAATTTAAGGAAGTTAATTTTATAAATATCATTCATTAACCAATCTAACCTAATTGTTGTATACTATACTTAACACTCTTAATATTTATACTCAAAAAAAAAAAAAAAAAATTAACATTATATCATCCTACCCAAGACACAATATATACAATTGTTAATCCCACCCTTCATCTATCCTAACCACTAACCACTAAGCACTTCCATCAACAACTTTTACTAAAGCACAATAATCTGCAAAAAGGACATTCTAACATTCCACTTCCCACTAACCAAAGCTACTTACTAACTTACCACTTTTTAAATTTTTAACACACAACTTATACTACAAAACTACCTAAAATACTACTAACTAACTCTTTTAAATATTATAACCTACACTACCCAAAATTGGCACACAAAGAAAGATAGCCTAGCACTCACCTCTATCCTTACTAGGAGATTATGCTATCCACAAGGTGGTGGACGTGACAAGGGCTGGTCATGATTTCTAAGTTTTCTTTTAAAAAAAACATTCCCAAGCACTATTCCCCAAGCCACCTATCCCAACACAAGCACTTCTACCTAGGCAAGTTTCCATTGGGTGGTATGAAAATGCAAAAAACTATTTTCAAGCCTTGCTAGGTGTGGAGATGAAAGATATGAAAAGTCATATTATGTCAAAAAAAGAACTTTATGTCTTGTCCCCTCCTTTTTAATCAAGTCAATGCACTCGCCTAGAGGGATTTATGTCTCTTTTTTGTGTTTGGTTTTTTTTTAAATAAATTTTCTTTTTACCTACCACATGGCCGCCAAAGAGCATGATAATTATTTGTTCCTAATCATGTATATATATATATATATATATATATATTATATATATATATATATATTATATATATACATATATATATATACATATACATATATATATAGACATATATATATAGACATATATATATATATATGTATGTATATGTATATATATATATATGTATACATGTATATATATATCTATATGTATATATGTATATATATATATCTATATGTATATATGTATATATATATCTATATGTATATATGTATATATATATATATATGTATATATATATATATATATATATATATATATATATATATATATATATATATATATATATAGAGAGAGAGAGAGAGAGAGGTGAAGTAGAGTGTGGATGTATACTATGTTAGTGTCAATATATAGACCATAATTCCAATGACTTCACATGTCCTTGTTCTCTGCTTGTAAATAAATTTTATGCAGGCTTAGGGTCACAAGATTCAAGCTAAGTTTTCTCACAAGAATTTTGATGAGTATCACATTATAACACTTTGGTCCACAAGATGTACACATATGTTATTTATGTATACATATTTTTTCAACCAATCTTTCAAGTTCATGATTCTAGGAATCTTCCCTAGATTAAAATATTACTCTATATTCTAGGAGGGAAATTTATTTCCCTCTCCATACATTTTCCAAAGGAGTAACACAGACATCTACAACAAGCTTTTCTCTAACAAATTCTCTCTTGAATTCACCTTAGCTTTTCTCTAAAAAAAATTCTCTTGTCTTCACCTTAGTATTTTAGTGATCATGATGGAAGATACTAGGATGTTATTTGAACTTGGATTTCAAGGAATATAGTATTTATGCATATACAAAAAAAAAAAAATTATCCAACATAACAGATTTCTTCAATCTTATTAAGTACCTATAAATTGTAAAATGTCATGTCCCCTTTTCAAATAATTAAAAATAATAATCTTTGCTAAGGCAGGGAGGCCCAAAAAGGTGAAGTTTCAGAAAAAGGGGATGATCTTTGGAAGCTAATGGACTAATAAATGAAAATTATTATTAAAATATGTTTTATTAACCCCTCTTGGATGTGAGTTAGGGTTATGCCATCTTTTAAGGATTTTGGAGGCATTTTGGGCTCATTCCAGAACTTGATTTTTGCTCATTTCTTTGTTATTCTTCAAAGGTTGCCAAACCTGTGGAGAAGGAGACCCAAGAACGGGAGTTTGTAGGTTTCTAGGGAGACCCAAGAATGGGAGTTTGTAGGTTTCTAGGAAGGCTAAGGATGGGAGTTTGAAGCCATTCCATGTGCATGCTCATGCAGAGTTTGCCTTTGTGCTGAACAGTGCAGATTTTTTGAGTTTTCAAGTGTATTTTTTGTAAGAGTTTGGTGTTTCCGGTTGAGTATTTTATATCAGTTTGGGTTGCTGCTGTATATAAGACTTTAAAATATTAAAATAGAGATGAAAATATGTATTTGTATATGATTATACTTCTGTGATAGATCATTAATTTTTTGTGGTGATTCTGAGCTATTTTGTGCTATTTTTGGGAGCCCGATGAGCATTGTTTTTGTCCTCTGTTTGGGAGCTATTGTGTGCATGTTATACAGATCTAGAAATGTCATTTTATAGGCTGTTATGCTGCTCAAATTTATGTAAAAATTTCCACTTTCAGATTTATTAATAATAGGTGAAGTTGTGAAGCTTTTGGCACTATTTCTGGCATACCCGATTTCGGGTTTATTGAGAAATTGGTGGATCTTTGAAATATTGGTTGTTTGATCTTAAAGATATTATTAGAGGTTGGAAATATCATAAAAAATCAGTAAAGGGACATTTCAATGGTATCAGAGCCATGATCTTGCTAGCCTGAGGGTTTGTAGAAGTTTGCATGTCAGTTCTGACAACTACCCAGATCTTGCATGTCAGTTTTGACAACTACCCAGATCTTGCATGTCAGTTTTGACAACTACCCAGATCTTGCATGTCAGTTTTGACAACTACCAAAATATTGCATGTCAATTTTGACAAATACCTAGATCTTGCATGTCAGTTTTGACAACTACCCAGATCTTGCATGTCAGTTTTGACAACTACCCAGATCTTGCATGTCATAATTTATTGTTGCATGTTGCTTCTAATCAGCTGCATGTCAAAATTTATGGTTGGATGCTACTTCTAATCAAATGCATGTTAGTTCTTGGTTTTTGAAGAAGTTATAACCTATTGGGGTTACACTCTACTTTATCCAGAATGGACAGGTATAGTACAAAGTCTCAGAGGACACGATCTTGGACAATTGATATCCAGAGTCAGAACAGTAGAAAGGATGGTTATTTAGAAATTCGAGATAAACTAAAGAAAATAAGCCATGACATGTTTGAACAGTTGGTTGAGCACCACTGTATAATGAATGACATGTTGTCCGACCCAACTAAGGTGGATAAGTTGACTAGATTTCTATTTGGCAAATTTTCTCACAGGGCAGATGACACAATTACCAAGAACTTGCATGAGGAGTTTGAGAAACTAGCTTATAGCTAGGTTGAGGTCTTAGATTCTACTCCGCCAGAGGAGGTAGTGAGAATGGATATTATGCAGATTGATAGTAATGGTCAACTTGATACTCAAATTGAGACAATTGTATACAGCTCATCAAAGGGTGATGTCACAGGTATTCAGGATGGTATAGTTACAACAGGTAGTGACTACAACGTAGTGGGTTCAAATGATGATTATGAGGATGTTGTTGTGCATGATGGTGAGATACCTGGTAGAGATGACCAGACATTGAGCATTCATGACTTTGCTGAGAAAGAGTACTGGGCATAGTTAGATGCTTCATCACATGAGGTTGAGGTAGGTAGTACTTCACATGATTTGTCTAGCCAGCTAAAGATGAACAAAGATAGTATTGTGACTTCATTATCTCATCATGATAAGATGCAGGATATGATAGAGGATCACATTTAGATGATTCAGTATAGGGTAGACATAAGGGAGTTCAGGAAAAGTCTTCTTCTGTTGACTTACAAGCAATTAGGGAAGGAATGGGAATGATGAAGTTGAGTTATTTACATCTTCTATCAGATCGTGACCATCTTCTTAGCCTTGTCAGAGACTATTCAGATGCCTTGAGGAGGAAGGAGGAGGAAGCTAATAGGCTTTCTCACAAGCTTGAGGACACTCAAGCTTCTTTTGTGAATACTCCATTGGCATTACAAGACTGGGAGAGACATGGGGATAAGCATGGCATGGAATTGAGTTTAGTTTCATCTTGCACTCCTAATACTCAGCTTTCTGCGAATGGTAGATCATATGTGGACATTGATAATGTTGTGAGTTCATCTTGCATTCACATCCAGGATATAGGGATAATGTCAGACAGGTATGTGGAATTAGTTGGTATTGGTCATATTACTCAGGTGAGGATTTTGCTTGAGTTACTAGCTGATTATAGTTTACGGAGATGGACTCAAGATTGTTATATTGGCATTTTGGATTCAGGTGATTGAAAATCTTTAACACTTTTTGGTAGCAGTGATTGTTTGGGTGCTATCATGGATTTGATTAGCACATTGCACAGTGTTGTCTTTTCTTGTGCCAGGAGCTTATCCGATGTTGGTTTTAGTTTTTATACACCGGTGTTGGGCTTTGTTCATATATCTAGTCAACCATACTTATTGGAATGTGTTGATGATATTTAATATTTGGTAGTGTGTATAGATGAGTCCCAGGATCATATTGGCATTGATGACATCCAGGAGGATGCAATGGGCAATTTTTAAGACTTAGTTTCCTTGGGTATAGAGGAGTTGGACAGCAGTGCTAATGTTTTTGATACTCCATATGTTGATATGAGCTTTAGATTTGATTCACAAGATATGGATGGTAATACTCTAGAGACTAGTAACTTTGAGGATACTCCTTTAGACAGTGCATCAGAGAAGGTTTGTAGAAGACAATCAAGCCAGTGACATCATGTGTCTAATCATCTGAGAGTTAGTGACCGAGACATTGCTATCACTTGCCAGGTTTTTTATGCTGCTCGTCAGTTGTTAGCAGTTTATGGATGGGGTTCTCCTACTAGTGATGAGCAGGAAGGCAGTTATCTTTCCTTGATAGAGATCCACTCTTTATGGGAGGCTATTTGAATTTTGAGACAGAATTATATGTAGTTGGTAGCCAACAGAGATTATCTTATGGAGTGGGGTAGTATAGCATATGATGCATTGTTGGCCAAGGAAGATGAGGTGAGTGAGCTTACTGAGCAGCTTGAGGTGACTTCTAAGATTCTTGAGAGTACACAGTTGGCTTTCAAGGAGTCACAGTTTCATTTGGCTAAGGTGACCATGGAGTTAGAGCAACTACAGTCTTTACCTAATTCTATACAGTCACAAGCTATGGTGTTTGGTGATCCGAGGATGTCCATGGCCAAGATTTTAAGAGATAGTGGAGATGGGGATGCATCCATCCTTGATACTAACATTGGCATATCAGGTTCATTCCCACTAGAGTCAGGTTTAGTTGAGTTGGGTGTTGTAGCAGATTGTTGTATGCCTGACATGGTGGTGGCCTCTAGTACTAATGGCACAAAGACTAGAGATGTATCAAAGATCATGTGTGATGTTGGTGAGTCGACATTTGGCATGGTTCCTGCTAGTAATCCTACTCCCATGGTGATTTCTTTGGAGGTAGTAGTTAGTTCCAACATGGTTAATGATCAATTGTAGTTAGTTTCATTTCGATTACGGTTTGAGCCACTGACTGAGATTGGCACATTCTATCGACATTACACTGTGAGGTATGCTCATCAATTTACCTTTGATGACCGTGTTGATGAGATGATGATACAAAGATGTAATTTGGTTCCTAGTGCTTGTCATCAGTTATGGAACAGTTTGACACCTCGAGATGAGCATTGTGATGGGCATGACATGGTGATAGGTTCTGCAGTTGACAGCTTGATAATACATGACTTAGAGCAGGAGTTTGGGAGTGATGCTTCAGTAGTTGTTGTTACTCATTATACTCCTTTTGCTATGACATCTCCTAACTTAGCTGGTAGTCAGTCATAGTGGGCTATATCACTTGTTCATGGTAAATTTAGTTTGGGTTCCATTTCTTACTCTTTATCTTGTAATGTCTTTTCACCATCAGTAGTGCATGGGAGTTATGGTTATGAGATAGTGGCCGGTGATTTGCAGAGTTGTGTTGACTGCAGGAGTTGTATAGTGTGCGGATTCTCCATACTTGGTATAGTTTCATTCGAGAGTGTTCACCATTGTTGCAGAGTTGGATTTTACATTTCGTATAGGCTAGTGGGATGCGTTGATGGTATTTACTATGTTGGTAGTTTGATTTGTCCACTTTACTTGGGTTTTGATGTTCTAAGAGTTTGTGTCTCATGGGTTTCTGACTGTGGCAGTGGTGATTTTGGAGTTTGGTTGAGCTGTAATTATCAGTTTGATTATGGATTCCTCTTGGTCATATTGCAGAGGATATTGCAGGAGCCTGTGTTAATTGGTAGTAGTATAGTTCATGACTACATTTGGGATCCAGGTGGATTGATTGGTTTATTTTTCAGCCATTGCTTGAGGAAAAGCAATATTTGGGAGGGGAGGACTTGTCATGTCCCCTTTTCAAATAATTAAAAATAATAATCTTTGCTAAGGCAGGCAGGCCCAAAAGGGTGAAGTTTCGGAAAAAGGGGATGATCTTTGGAAGCTAATGGACTAATAAATGAAAATTATTATTAAAATATGTTTTATTAACCCCTCTTGGATGTGAGTTAGGTTTATGCCCTCTTTTAATGAGTTTGGAGGCATTTTGGGCTCATTCCAGAACTTGATTTTTGCTCATTTCTTTGTTATTCTTCAGAGGCTACCAAACCTGTGGAGAAGGAGACCCAAGAATGGGAGTTTGCAGGTTTCTAGGAAGGCTAAGGATGGGATTTTGAAGCCATTCCATGTGCATGCTCATGCAGAGTTTGCCTTTATGCTGAACAATGCATATTTGTGAATTTTCGGGTGTATTTTTTGTAAGAGTTTGGTGTTTCTGGTTGAGTATTTTATATCAGTTTGGGTTGCTGCTGTATATCAAACTTTAAAATATTAAAATAGAGCTGAAAATATTTATTTGGATATGAATATACTTCTATGGTAGATCATTAAGTTTTTGTGGTGATTCCGGGCTATTTTGTGCTATTTGCGGGAGCCCGATGAGCATTGTTTTTGTCCTCCGTTTGGGAGCTATTGTGTGCATGTTATACAGATCTAGAAATTTCATTTTATAGGCTTTTATGCTTCTTGGATTTCTGTAAAAATTTCCACTTTTAGATTTATTAATAATAGGTGAAGATGTGAAGCTTTTGGCACTATTTTCGGCATACCCAATTTCGGGTTTACTGAGAAATTGGTGGATCTTTGAAATATTGGTTGTTTGATCTTAAATATCTGATTAGAGGTTGGAAATATCATAAAAAATCATTGAAGGGACATTTCACAAAACAATACTATGGCATGAGTTCACCAACCATACACATTTTCTTCCACAATCACAACTAAATACAATAGGAAGTAGCTTTCTTTTCTTTTAACAACATTACCAACTGACATATTCCTTCTACAATTATCCAATGGAACAATGATGCCAAGGTATTCTACTCTTCCATAACTCATGATCATATCTTAACAAGGAACATACATATACAACATTTTCCATTATTTCCTCTACATATACATTAGGTAACAATGATACAATCTCCTTTCATCACAATGAGACAACACAAGACCTTTCGAAATCATATGAAACATGATCATTGAAAGACATGAACAATGAGTAACATGAACACTGATCATCATGATCATTGAGAACATCAACAAGCTAGTGAATCCTCCTTCGCAAGGGAGGGGCAAAATGTCAAGTTTTCTCATCCAAACATCAATCTGCAAGGTGATCATTCCAAGCCATCTCCATTGCTCCCTTGGGCACAAATCTGCAAATGCATCACAAATAAAACAACAAGGACCATGGGTGCTTTCCACCCAACCATACGCCTCCAAAGAGACAACCCCACGCTAGGGGAACAAGGCTCGAACTAGGTTACACACACATACATCACAAAATTTTGAAGACCCAACACAAAACACAATCAACACCCTTCCATGGCTTGCACAATGATTCACCATTGGAATTATAAAATGTTGGGTGAAGGTGGGCTCTTCAAGGAGGAGAATTTTTAACAACATAAATATCATATTGCCAATGCATTTTTCCTCTCAAGGCCACCACAACATAAACAACATATTGCCACTACATTGCCTCTCAAGGCCTTCAAAACAACCATCTTCTCCTCATCCACGAAACCTCCTTATACCTCCCAACAACAAGATTCATGGCCATGATGGAGCCCATGCTCCATGATAATAGAAAACCTCATCATGAGGTAAAAGAAAAAGATTTCTTTCTCACCTCCAATGTCAAGCCCAACTTGTGCCCTTCACCCAAGGCTTCTCTGCCCTCCCAAGGGTGAGTGAAGCCTTCACACCCATAATCACAATCAACACTCACATTAAAACTAGAAACCACAAAAAAACAAAAGAAGAACAACAAAAAAAAAACCAAGAAAAGATCTCCAAAAGCACAAAACACATTTACTTCTTCCCAACACAATGACAAGCTCATAATACAAGATTGACAATGCAATGCATACTCCATTGATAACTTTTCACACTTGAAAATTTTCTTATCAATACTAAACAAAAGGAATAAAAGAACATGTTTGAGCCACCAACCTTGGTCCAAACTAGGGTAAGGATAGTTGTAGTAGAGCTCCCTTGATCTCCCTCCAAAACTTAGCTGTCTCTAAAATTAGAGAGTGGGTAGACACCCCACTAGTTTGGCCAAGACTCTCTAATAAAGCCTTCCCACTAACTTATAATAGAAAAAACACTAAGCCAATACTTCTTACAAACTTGTCTCCTCTAACTTTTCTATTTTTGACTTAGTGGAAAACATGAGAGAAGTCAGATATGACAACTCCAAATTCGAATTGATGGAAGAATGCATGGTTAAAGGGGCTCCTTAGGCTATCTAGGCACTTACATGATCAAAATTAGGCCCCTAACTTTTTGTACTATCATATGGATTATTTATTCTCACATAAAAGGCACATTGGGACCACCTAATGACCCCTAAAAACCCTAGCCAAGTCCAAATTCGAATTTCCTTTGATTGAGACTCCTCATGGCAATTTTTTTCTATGTGAAGTTAACTTGGGTTCTTCATTGGGGTTAGGTTTAGGTTAGGTCACTTCCTGAAAAACCTTGAATGACATGGTATCTCCACATGGACAACACAAGTGTCAAGTGACACACACAAAACATCACATTACATTAAAATGACTTGTTTACAATAATGCATGAACTAGGCTACTACACACACAATACAACTCACATATACAAAATAAAAGACATTATAATGAGGTTTGAATCTTTTCCACTGATTCAACCTTAGCTATGTCATGTCTGTAGTAGTTTGAACCTTAATTCCCCTTTAAACCCATGGTCAAATTCCTACACACTAAACTCAAGCATCAGTAGTCCAAGAAAATCATGTAAACAATAAGTACACAAGTGAAATAATCATTATCTCATTCAACATTAGACTTGCATATATCTCATCATCTCAAATTAACTTTCCCTTTCTTAATCATTTCAAATATAACCTTCAAAATATTAAAATATCAAAACTTACATATCACATTCGAAATTTGAGTTCCATACTTCATTTTTTTAAATTAAATTACTTTTTCTAATAATTCCCATGTAAAATTCTCAAAATACTATAACATCAAACTTTACTTATCATAACATGGTCAATTCAATATTCTAAATAGCTTCATAGTCTATTTTTATCATTGCAACAAGATGTTGAATCCACAATTATTGAATCCCTAGGTATGTAGGTTAGGTCTCAATGCATAACAAAATTTATCTTTTAACTCTAATTTCCACTTTAAACATTACGTTCTTACATTACAAGCATTTCTACCATTCAATTTCTATTAAAGAAGTGTCAATAGCTTAAAACATGAATAGAATTATTAAATGCATCAATTAGGTCATAATATGAAAAAGTAATTACGGATCATCAAAATGCAGATATCAAAATAACATAACCCTACAGTCTCAGAAGTGTATCAATACGTAGGACTAAAATCACCATAATATAATTATCTCATTGGTACTATGACAGATTGGGTGAGGCCTCATAGAACCAGAGATATACTATAGGATTTCACAAGCTCCTCTCTATGTAAACAAATTTTAGATTTTCATAGAGCTAGAAGCCTATTGAAGAATTATTTCTCACTTGGTTAAATTTGCAAGAGAATTTTTAGTATCCACCGATTGTTGCAAAGTTCAATAAAAAGTAACAAAGAGCCAAGTAAGTATCCTGATCCATCAAACAACTTAAATAATTCTGGTATTATGTGTCATTATTAAATATGCCACCAAAGAAGGGTCTTTTGGGTAAGGTAGAATATGCAAATAGGAACATACATGATAAATTCCTTGAGAAATTAACTGAGTCTACAATTGAGTTGGCCCAAGTTAAAAAGCTAATTCCTGTGAACCCTAGGCTCAAGATTGTAGATGGTCTATATGATAAAGAGAGTTGGGTTAGGGATGCTACTACTTCCAGAATAGAGCTCCATCTTTTTAGGAAATGGTTTCTAGAAAGGATGTTGTTTGCCCCCCATGGAAATATTTGGAATTTTGATTTAGGTAAATTAGTGGTCCCTGGGGTTTTCATGAACTCAGATCTTCTTACAGCTGTAGCCAAGAATTATGACCCCATAACCATAATAATAAGGAGATTGGAATGGGAACCTCTGATAAGGATTAATGTTGAGGAAATGTGAGAGGTTTTTGGTCTAGAGCAGGTATCAGATTATCATGAACCCATTGATTTTCATGATTTGGAGTAAGAATACTTATCCAAGAAAGATCAAATTAGGCAAGATGCTTTAAGAGAACACCTTGCCACAATTGGGAACCTAATGTTTGCTATAGCATCAACTAAAGAACCCTTTAAGAATGAATTTTTCACTAGTCTGGCTATAGATATTTATATGACCTTGTGTAGGGTTTTTGGTGAGGATGAACAAAAGGTTATGCCAATAAGGTTCATGTATATGATGACATAGATATCTTCTTTTGGCGTGGACATCATTTTTTATTTTTCATCTTACATAGTAAAGGAAATCCATATAGGATTAAATGGGATTGTAAAAGGTAGGGTGGAAAAGACATTTGGTCATTATTCATTGTTGATGCACATGTTCTTGTTTAAAGGGGTTATATATTTTGAAAAGGAGATGGTTTTGAATGGAGAGTATCAAGGAGAGGCTCTACCAGTCCAGTTATGGAGTGCAGACATGACCTGGGATGTAGAGGAAGCTAGTTTTATTAGATTTGATAGATATTTTGCATATAGGTTGAGAAGCCTCATATTGAGGAACAATCCCAAAATCCCTAAGGCACTACTAGATTTTATCAGGCCTATGGATAATCCTTCTAGTTTGAAAGTATCCCACAAATGGGCTAACATTATACCTTACCGCATTTCTACAATTCTTATGGCTTATGGTTTCCAAGGGACTCCCCATGTATTACCCTATCAAGTACCTCTAAAAGTAGGAATTGCTGAAATGCTATGGTAGATAGGGGGATTGGAGGAAGCACAATTAACTCATAGATCTAGGGGATCAATTTCTCCCACTTGTACTATAGCTCACCAGTTCATAATCACTAAGGGTGGTTGGGTGTTCCTGTATAAATTCTTGGATCAATATAAAATGGTTGTATCCCATGCCTGCTTTTGTGGTATTGAGGAATTTTTTGATATGATCGAGTGAAGGGCTAAAACTAGTTCAAAAGAACATCAACCTTACTTCCCTAAAGATATAATAAGAAATGAATTCCCTCTACAAGAGCAAGACATAAAAAAGAAGAAGTGGAGGGTTTACTCAAGGGTTTTGGAATTCATCAATTATTTTGATAATAAATATAAGCCTCTAGATGATGCAAAAATAGAGGCAGATAAATTAAATAAGCTAATGACTAATTTTCTTGAGATTATGGAAGTCATGAACGAGAAGAATTTATTCTTTATTAATTATTTTATTGATAAGGCCCAAGGGGTCATGAGGAGGTTTTCTTTCACCCTTGCTATAGGATCACGGAAATTAATTATTCAAAAAAGACCTAGTTATAATGTGATTCAGAATAAAAGGGCTACAATAGATAAGGGAAAATAAATAATAGAATCAACCAGTGCTACTATGGAGGAGAGACTTGATGAGCTCATGCCCAAGAGGAAGAGGATAGAAAAGGAACAAGTGCCTCAAGCAGAGGAATATTCACCCACCCAATCCCCATTACACATAGGAGATGAATAGCTCACTAAGGAGCGAGTCGAATAGTTGGGACCCCAAGGGGGAATTTTCATTATTGCTTCATAGTTGGAGGAGGGAAATCCTAAGGAACCTCCTATGCCAAGCCTTGATTTGACCATTGCTAACTATAGGGGAAGAGATTTGGACAATATGATGGAATAGGCCAACCAACAATTCATTTTTTATGATAATCTTGTTAAATCTAGAGCTTTCTCTAGTTTTCTTGGAGAACAAATATTGGATTTTTTGAAAAAAGGTGTAATAAATTAAAAATAGAGCATCTAGAGATGGAGGAAGCAGATATATAGAGTAAAATAAAGGAAGATATAATGCAAGACTTTAAAATATTGACCCCTAAAGAAGGGAGGCAAGTGATAAAATCATCTAAGGTTCTGGTACTACCTAATTTATACATTGTAGATGCAATGATTCTTAATTCTCTTACAAAGAAAATGAGTACAGAGGACAAAGGCAAGAAAGAAATGAAAGGTGCCAGGTTCAATTAAGACCATGTTGCATTGGTAATATGGTCAACGAGAAAAGGATCTAGGACCAGCTCTTCCTAGCCTAATGACACTAGCCTAATGGGAAACTTGATTGTGAAAAGAGTAGAGGAGACTACTAGTGTAGAGGCTAAAGAGTTAGGTGTTGGATCAGCCAACCTTACCTTAGCCACAACTCAAAGAGACCAAAGGGAAAAGTTGGAATTACAAGACAAGTATGAGAAAGTTCTAGCTGCTTACAATAAAGAAGTTCAAAAGAGGATTGAACTATAAAATAAAGTAATGGTACACTAGGGGCAATCTAGTAGTCCTAGAATCACATATCCTTATCCACCAATGGAGCCTTTTAAATCAACTCCTCTCATTGAGATTCCAAACACACCACAAAGACCTTAGTACTACATTGTAGAGGATTTTGAGGAAGAGAAGAGTAAACTATGGGCATTGTATGTAGAGTTGGAGATCTAGTATGAGGATAGGTTAAGGAAAGCCATTATGTATTTAGTAAATAAAATTGATTTTTCAACTTTCTATGAGTAATTAACTAAAGTAATAAATACTTGGGAAGAGCTAAAGGCAAATGATGATACCCTAGAGCCTATTGTCAACAAATGGAGTAGAAGGAATAAAGAAGTTGCTCTTTTGTGTTGTTTTGTTATTAGTTCATCCTATGAGCATATAGAAAAATTCTTATGATCTAACCAATGATATATCAGAGTTTAATGATAAGAGAGTTGTATTGCAAAGAAGGATCATAAGTTATCTTGACAAGTATAAGAGTGTTAACTTTTAACTGTTTCCACATGCTATAGATAAAAAGAATAAGTTTAAAAATAAGGAGGAATGGGCCTAGGAATTGAATGATTTATTATTCCTTCAAATGAATAAAGTCATAAATGAAAAAGGAAATGCATGGTGGGCATCTACAACTAAAGAACTTGTAAAAGTTTAGGTATTCATTAATTCTTTAAGGAAAGATTTTGTTGAGATTGAAAAAATTGGATAGTATGTGATGAAGAAGTAGCATGATATTCTACACTTTGATTGGCTAGATGACACATTTTTTGACAAATGGATGGTAGAATTAGTTCATGCAAAGCAATTAGAATATAGTGAAACTAATGATGATGAAATGGAACAAGATGAAGTACAAATAATTGATGCATTAGTAAAAGAAAAAGAGGACAAGGGAAAGAAACCAATTGCAACTGCCAGAGTAGAGCCCCAAAATGATGACTTGACAATAGGACAACTGATAGTGACTATTAATTTTTCATTGCAAGAGGAAACATATGGAATACCTCAAGTCTAGCTCAGCCTGCAAGTACCAAAAAAAGGCCCACCACATGTAGAATTGGTAATCACACATTCTGAGGATGAACACCATGAACAACAAGGAAAATCATAAACTCCTCTTGGAAATAAAGGATGTAACAAAAAGGGGTCCCCACTAAAGAATATTCATGATGAAAGACTTTCTATTGCATAAATCTTTATCTTTTATGATAGTGGCAATGTAAATATCTTCTTATCTTAAGGCCAACTATCAGTTTCTCTATGCCTAAATCTTGTCGAATCTCACACTATATAAGTGACATTCCATGGCTAGAGAAAGGGTCTGAGTCAATGTACAAGTTTAGTTTTTTCTAAGCTTTGTTCAGTCCAGTTCTTAACGCAGATTTCATGACGTATTTTCTCTATCAAAATCTAAGAATGCATTAATGTTAGAGGATCATAGTGTCTTATTTTCTTGAGTTGTTTTGAGTTCTACTCTAGTTGTTATACAATTTTCAAAGAGAATTAATACAAAGATGAACTATTCACATATCTTTTCTTTTTGAATCTTGTCTCCATTTTTGTTACCTGGTTATCTTGAGATTTCATGAGCAAAGCTTGTTCAATCGAATGCAATTAGGATACATTGTACATCATTTCACTATTTCTTTTAATTCAATGAATTAGGTAAATTCTTTAGTGAATATGATAAGATCTCTAGATAGTAGGAAGGATATATGTAAGAATGAGTTTCAGTGAGTATTGTTGATAACATTGATTGTAATGCAATCGATTAGGTCAAGAAATTGGATAGACTCTATAGCCCAAAGGATGAGGCACTAATCAACTAAGTCTAGTTTATGATTGGAGAAACCATGAATAAGCATCAAGCTTGAAATTTAATCAATTTTACTTTAATGTTTGAAGAATGTCAATGCTAGTTAGCAATTTTTTGCATTTAATCTCTGAGTCATAATTAGCTATTATTGCCTAGAATTATCTGTAGATCTAAGAAGAATTGTGACCAATATTCTATAAAGGGAATGATTATTTTTGTAAATATTATAGAAGGAATAAATTATGAATTTAATATTAGGTTTTGAATCTTTTATCTCTCAAGTGCACCTGCCTTGGTTTTGCAGAGCCAAAAGAGTAGAAAACCTTTCATGATTTTGTTGAAGTTGGATTCAGATTTTAAGAACATATAGCTATTTATAGGAAGTAGGTAATCCTTAGGTTATTTTGATCTTCATCATCTTGGTATTAATTATTTTGTTTCTTAGTAGTGTAAAAACACCAACATAGTGATCAAGGTATTGATCTCTTGCATGGCATTACTCACCTTATGCATTCCAATGTTAAACCTTTAGCTCAAGAAGCTCAAGATTTTAGGTTGATTCCTCCTGTAACTAGTGTAGAACCTTCTTACATTCCTTTCCCTAATGTTCCTACCTATACTCATTCTTTGGTGACTATGATATTTCCCTCTATCCCTAGGAGTGTTCCTCCTATATCCCTTCCTATATCACAACCTTCTTATCATAACTTATTATACTCCTTTGCTAACTATAGTTCTTAATGTTCCTCTAGGTGTGTCTTCCATTCTTTCCTAGTGTTTCAAATGTTTCTATTCCTCCTATTTCCTCTCATGATTACATATTAATTAGTTTTTCTCAAATTGTCTCATCTTTACAACAAGAACTTGCATCCTTGACTCAAAACAAGTTTAGCATTCCTATTTGTGACATGGGAAGTCCTTTAATATCAAGATATCATTCATATTCCCAATACTTAGAAATCTAATATTCCTCATCTTGAGAATTATTATGGTAAGGGAAACCATTTTTATCATGTTAAAACATTTCAAATCCTTTGTAGTTATTATGCTCATGATCATAGGATTTTAGCCAAATTGTTTTCTCAAAACTTTCATGACAAGGCCTTAAAATGGTTTTGTTTCTTGACTCTTTATTCTATTAATTCATTTCATCAACTTCCTAATGCTTTTATTCAATAATTTCAAAACAACATTGACCCACAAGTGTCTTTGACTGATTTGATGCATTATAAAAAAAATTCTAAAGAAAAGTTGACCAAATTTATTGGTAGATTTAAGCATTTTCATGCTTAGATTTCCTATCCTATATTCTTGATATTGATATTCAATGTATGTTTATTTCAAATTTGCAAAATGATATTAGAGATAAGATTCTTCTTATTGAATTTACTTTTTTCCAACAACTTTGTGCAGTGCTTCATCATTATCAATTACAAGTGAGTCAATTTGAGAGCACCACTCTAATGGCTCTTGTTCCTATTGATAAGACTAATATTGCTCCTAATCCAAATAAAACTCAAAAGTTCAACAACTATTTCAAGATAAATAAACAAGAAAATGAAGTTGTTGATCAAGTTGTTGTTGCATCTTACAACACCACTTCTGCATGCACTACTTTTCAATTAAATTGTACGTTTACTCCTCTTTCTAAATCTTTAAATTATATTATGAATAGTTTGATAACTACTAAAATGATTACTTTACCTCCTATTTGACCTCTTTTACCTACTATAATAGCATCTAAATCTTTTGATTATAAAGATTTTTTTCAATATCATCACTAGAATGGTCATGATACTGATAAATGTTGTTTTTTAAAACATAATATTTGAGACTTAATTGATTCTAATGCTTTATCTATTGATAATTTTTATGGTAGTGGGAATAAATATGTTTCTCCTCCTAATCAAAATTTACAAATCTATACAAATCCTTTACCTACACATGACACTAATACTATTGCTCAACCATCTTCTATGGATATTGTGTATGATTCAAGATGGATTATCTTAATCATGTTGTTAATCAAGTGGAGCATGTGGTTCAATCTATATCTCCACCTAAGTCTCAACCTCCACTTCAATCTCAAGTTTTAGCTCAACCTTAATAGAAAATAAGCCTAAATTGAAGCCTCAACCTAAAAATTGACAACCTAAGAAAAAATGACCTTGGGAACTTTTGATTAACTTTGATGATTTTGAGACTATTAAATCTCCTAATGTTCCCCTTTATATTTATGCTAATATTGTTGAGATACCCACTTGTGGTTTTCCTTTTTATCCTACCTCCTTAGTTGATGTGATTATAGAAGAAACTTTTTTATGAAAGGTTTGCAAAACAATTTTTATGATACATCAGATATGTGGATTCAAACTTGTAATGGTTTTCTTTATCCATCATTTAATTGTATTGATTTACCAGTTAAAATTTGTGGAAAATTTGTGAATACTACCTTTTTTGTTGTTCCTACTTCAGATTAATTTTAAGTTAATCTTGGTTTTCCATGGCTAACTACCATGCATGGTATTGCTTCACCTATTCATAAATACCTTTAATTTTTTCATGATGAAGAAGTGAAGATGGTTCATCATAGTTTATATCATACTTCTAGGCCCAGGGATTATGCTACTATTAACTTTTTTTAGCCTTCATTACCTAATTCATGTCCTTCTCAACCTAATCATCTTTTCCATTCATATCAAGTCTATAAGCATCATAAGATTCTCAAGTTAAGTTGACCTCCTATGGATCTTAATCGTGGTCTTTTCCCAATGGCTTACATACCTCCTTTATCTATGGATTCTACATCTATTAATAAACCTCCTCCTATTAATTGTTAGTCTCCTGATAATCCTATTAATCTGCCTATAAAACTTATGAAGGATCACATAGATGTCCATCCTAGTTCTCAACATATTTCAAGGAAAAACATAGTCAATCTACTAATGGACGTCGTAAGAAGAATCATGCTCAAGATAAAAATTGCAATTCTATTCTTCAATAATCTTTACCTTCTTTGGACACAACTATGCATGATGTGTTAGAAGAAGTTGTTGTTAATAATGATGTTAAGATGTATGATTCTAATGATTCTATTCATATCTTAGACCTTATTTTTATTAATCTAGATGAAGAAGATACTCTTGTTGATACTGATGATGTTAATGATGAATATGAAACTATTGAAATTGACATTGATTTATGTAATATTCTTTCCTCACAATGGACACTCACAACTAGTACTAAACATTGTGATTCTCAAGAGGATCCTTGTTTGGAACTAGCTATCATTCCTACTATGTTCGATATAGTCCCTCCTGCAAGTTACCTACCCTCCCTAAATGATCTACAACGAGATGGGGAGAGTAGGCGACACACTTGATTGGCTAGTCCTTCAATGTATCCTTTGTTGTGTTTTTGTCTATTGTACTATATTTATCTTGTGATGTGGTTGATAAATGTTGTTAGATTCATTTATATGATATTTTTTTCTCTATTAGTACAAGGTGATAAAAGAATCAAACCTATTGTATTATTCCTCTATATGTATCTCCATTCTTCCATATGTTGCTTCATTTCATGTTGTTCCTATTTTATTTTTCATACATGTTTCCTTGTGTAATCTAGTTGGATTCACAACTTGGTAGCATTGATTCTTTTTGGTCTCTAGGTCATGGTCTAAAAAGATTATCTCTTATGTGATCTTTCCTCCTTTCTGATTGTAGTTCTACTTTCTTTAGGGAATGATGTCAATTCATTTGAAATTATATATATATATATATATATATATATATATATATATATATATATATATATATATATATATATATATATATATATATATATATATATATATATATATATATATATATATATATATATATATATATATATATATATATATATATATATATAATCTTAATCTTATGATCATATTGACCCCACAGCAAGTAGATCCCTTATGTGATCTCTATATGTTTATGTGGTATTTCCCTTGGTTTATCTTCATCTCCAGGCATCTTGTAGTGGAAACATAATTAGTGGATTTGTTTATGTTTTTGTTAAAGCCATTTCTCTTGTTAAAATGTTAGCAAAGACTTTAACACAAGGGCATACACTCTTCTCACTTATTGCACACACTTTTCAAAACATATATATTATTTTTCAAGATACCTTTTCTCCCTTTTTGGATTAATGATTAATCCTTAAAGCATGGATTTATATTTTAGGATCTCTTGATCCCTCCAATTTCAAACATTTTTTATCCCTTAAGGTCGAAAGTGTCATTAAGATTGGATCTCTTTTACTTTCTAGTTTTACTCTTATAGATTAGAATATTCTTGAGGGTAAATCCTTGATGCATTGACTAGTGAGTAGCCACATTCACTAGGCAGTTCAATTCCATCTTTCTAGTTGTGTAGTTTCCTTGTGTGGTTAAAAATAGGACATAAGTTCTCACTGGATAAGATAATCACATTCTTTTTCCTTTTCTCTTTTTCTAGATATGTTTCTCTTATTGTGATCTTAGAGTCGATGAAGACTTGAGTCTTTGGGGACTTGAGGATCTCTTTGTCTCTTTCATTTTAATTAGATTATATTTTCATTACAATCTACTTTACCAAGATTTTGCATCAAGTCCATTATCTTGCTAAAGTGGGAGCTAAATGTATTTTCTTAAAATAGAAGCACTTCCATGTTAAGAGTGTTTATCCCTTTGAGTAAGTGATTTGGGGTCATGTCGAGTACCTTGAATGGGTTTTTGCATGGATTTGGTTATTTTCCCCCTGTTATGCTTCACTCTCTCTATTTCCATCCTATTTTTGAAAATTTGTCTATGAAACTAAGGACTTTGACTTTTTGGGTCAAGGTCAACTTAGGTCAAGGATGACCTCGACCCTAACCTAGGGAAGAGTCAACCTTGTCCCTAACCCCAAGTCCAATTTTCAATTTCTAAGAGTTTCAGGTTATTGAGCTTTAGAAAGTTTTATTATCTTTCTTTTAGGTCAACTATTTTGAGTTTCAAAATGGTACGCTCATAAATTGCATTTAATCTAGGTCCATTTCTAGGGCTTAAGGTTAATTGGGATTTAATTCTCCTATGTCGACCTTCTTTAGAAATTTGTGACCTAGATTTCTATATAAGAAAGCCTTCTTCACTCATTTTGACATTTACTTTCTATGAAAATTATCTTGTGCATCGATCTACTATGAAGTGAAGATCTATTGCTTATCAAGCATTCAAGAATTCAAGCATTCAAGCATTCAAGTGTTTAAGCATCCATTTCATCAATGAGGACCATTGTTAGGTATTGAACAATTCAATATCTATGGAGACCTCTTGTTGAAGATTTCTCCATCCACATTCATCCAAGCCTTTTTCTATGCAAAGATACATTCAAAATTGGTGTTGAAGTCTAATGCCATTGATTTGATACATCCTACATACATTTCTACATTCATTTGGAGCATTCGTATTTTTGGATTCAGGAATTTGAATCCTCCACTAGGATTTCAATATAAGAAAGGTGAATTATTTCATTTACTTTGTTTATTTATATTGTAATTTCAATTACATTTCAAGATTTTTTTTTCCAAAATGGGGTTCAGTAAGGCAAACCCCCCATCCAAACAACAAAACCCTTTTTCTTGTAGATAAAGGTATGGAACAATGAATTAAAGAGTAGATATGGATACCCTTTTCATCAAACTTGTGAGATCCATGAATAGAAATTTCATCAAAGCAGTGTAGGCCAAGGTCAACCTTTTGGGGTACAATTATGCCTTGGGCTAAGATTGTGCCCCTCTATCTAGGTCAAGATTGACCTCCCTTCAAAAGGACAAAAGTTTTATGGGTTTTCTCTATCTTGACATTTCTAGTCTAGAGCGAGTTGTAGAATTTCCAAAAAATGAACACAGAGATCAAAAATCAACATTTTCCAAATTTATCTTATTTCAAGGTTAGTATTTGTCTTTTATCCATCCAAGATTTAAGCATATAATTTTCAAATAGCAAAGACTATAGGATTTCCTTTCTCCCTATTCTCCATTTCTTTATCCATTTATGCATTGATAACTTCTTTATGGTTAATCAATTTGGATCATTGCTTTTGGAAATTTAGGTTGAGGATAGCTCCTATTTTCTTCCTATTCAATATCTCATTTTCTAATTGGTTGAATCATATGCCTTGGGATCATTACCTTCTATAATGATACATAATCAACTTCTTATTTGGCTCTACAAATATTAAATGTTGTGAAAGAGTAGGCCAAAAATATTTTACATATCTGTTTGTGCCATTAAAAAATTATATATCAAAATTGAACTACTTGACACTTGAATGCTCTGATGCTCAATGATGTATACATCTTCATACTATTATATGGATTTTATATACCTATTTCCTCAGCTCTTGATAGATTTTCACTATGTTTGGTCTTAATGATATTTCTTGGCTCCAACTACATTGCTCAATATGTACATCTACTTAGTTGCTATTGAGTACATGATAATCACTATCTTTCTCAGTATAAAATTTGTATGCTTGAACTTTACTAGATAACTTGATTTTAATAATGATCTTGTAATATTGCCTTATAAATGACTAAGTGTTTGAACACTAATAGACGACATAGGCTTAGAGATCAATAGTCTCAAGATTATGTAGAAGAAAGTTAATTTATTTGGCAAAAGAAGGAATGAATTTTACAAATGAAAACATTAAGATTCAAGAAGTTACATTGAGCTAGCAATAGTGGTTGGTAAATGAAGAGAATGAAAGGTTAAGTAAGCTAGGACAATATTAACTAAGTAGAGGAAGATTAATTGAGAAACTCTAATATTAACCAAGCATAATATTAACCAAGTATGGATAAGGTTAGCAAAGAAAGAACACAATTCAATAAAAGAAGAATAGTTTGTGAAAGATCAAGTAAATGATGACATCAAGAGATCTTGATGATTCTAGAAGATTATAATATAAGGACAAAGTTTGTTAGCAAGACCCACAACTAGAATAATTCAACTTAGATATAATGATGGAGATTTGAAGTGTCTTTAGTGATCCAAGGTGAAGCACAAAGTTCAAAGTTGAAACATTTTCTTAAGTGTCTAGATTAAAGGTATCTTAGTTAGAAAAGATTAATCAATGATTGAGGTTAAGTGGGAATATATGTGAGGGAACTAAAGTGGAAAAATTCTATCTATATAAGGTAGAGACAAGAAGGAAAATGTTGTTGGTCAAGTTGATGTGAATTTTTGAAGGAGATCATACTGAGTAGGCCATAGTATGAAGTTGAGGAAGATATAAGTGTTCATGTGATGGTCAATCAATAAAAAGATATATTGAACATAATGAAGATCTGAAGAAGCAAAATGAGTTGCATTTTTTATGAAAATCATTTGACTATTATATTATAGCTATTATAGTAGGAAACATCTCAATTGAGTGGACTTAACAAGTCTTTTTATTTGTAAGCCCTTATTTTAAGGTGGTATTCTATTAAATGTTTATGATTTCTTTAGAGAGGCCACACATTGAAGAGTGAAAATATCTAGATTATCTTTGGTGAAAATCCCCTAACAATGTTAGACCTAGTAGTATGCTTGTAATCTTTGACAAGGTTGGATCTTAACCAAGCTCACTTCAGAAGAGTGAAATTATTTTGGGTGACTAGTCCCTAGTGGTTTTTACCCTAATTGGATTTCCATGTTGAAAAAACTTGTGTCAATATGTTATGAAGGGTGCTCCCCTTAATACCATAAACACATAACAAAAACAAAGTAACAACAGCAAATGCAAGATCAAAATATGGACTTATCATTTTCTTCACAAATTTAGAATTAGTGAATTCACAAGTACAATATGCTAACCCACATGGGCACCTTCATTATAGTAATTTGTTAGACAATGTTGTGAACTATCACCCAGAGCTGTCCTAGATAATGTTCAGACATTTCTTAAATAGGTAATTTTATGCCACTTGGGAAAGTTCTAGACATTCAAACTTAATACCTAGAGCCAATGGACCCTAATAAAATATATATAGTCAGCCAAATACATCTTTCACAATTATTTTAGAAATTTTGGGTAACCCAACTTTGAAAGGCCATAACTCTCAAACTATTGCTTTGATTGGCTATTATAACCACTTTTTGAAAATGTCAGCTCATGATTTACAGGCTTAGATAGTGCAAGTGCCCTTTTTTAAGTTTTCAAACCTCATTCAAGCACTCTAAGGCCTCCAATGGTTAGCCTAAAGATTTTTCTCCAATTTTTTCCACCAAAAATCAACAATAATTTCTCTGATACTTAACCTAGAGCAATGAGATTTTTATGGTAGGCTTATAATTCTAAAATGAAATTCCAAGTAGAAAATGAGAACATTTTGAGCTTGTATGAAAAAATTACTAAAAATAGCAAGTTCTCAGAAATAGTAACCACCCTATCTACCAGTCCTTATTAAAATAGAAAAGACTGAAAAGGAAATATTTCTAGGTGATAAAAGATAGCTCTTACACCCAGGATGCTCCTGCATTAGACTCCCAAGGTAATTTGAGAAGTAACTCCATCACATCTTAGGTGTTCAAAGGAAAACCAAGAAGGTTAACCTCCTTCCTTGCTAGCCATGATAAATCCTCTACTATCCCCCCTTTCCATTTGACTAGGTATTCCTCATAAGTTTTTTTCCTTATGCTTTTTCCAACACAACTATCTAGTGTCTCCTCAACCTCCTTTGTAGCCAAACTAGCTACTAGAATACTCCCTTGCACTTCTATAACTTCATTTCCATCACCTCCTTCATAAAACTCTGTCAAATCTGAAATATCATATACTTGTGAAATATTCAATTCAGCAAGCAGCTCCACTTCATAAGAATTTCTAGAATCATTCCTTTTCACTATCTTGTATGGTCAAAACCTCTTCATCTTTAGCTTATTATATGTACCCACTAGAAAACACTCCTTTCTCAAATGAACCATGACTTTATCTGCTATCTAAAATTCTTTATACCTCCTTTTCACATCTACCTTAGCCTTGTACTATGTATTCATCTTTATGATGTGCTTCCTCACCTCCTCATGGATGTTCTTCAAATTTCAAAAAATTCTTCTTCTTTAGCACTACTTATCTCTCCTTTATCCAACTGTCACAATTTAGAAGCATTTATGGGACTACTCACATATACAATCTGGAATGGTGATTTATCGGTACTCTTGTTAACAAATTTATTATATACAAATTATGGTTGTGGTAAAATTAGATCGCATCCTTTCAGTTTATGTCCAACCAAACATCTCAGTAAATTTTCCAAACTCCTATTCACAACTTCTTTCTATCCATCTATATGTGGATGATGTGATGAATTGAACTTCAACTCCATCTTCAACTTCTTCCATAATGTACACTAGAAATACCCAACAAATTTGGTATCTCAATTTGAAACTATACTCTTTGGCAAACTATGTAGTCTCACCACTTCTCTGAAAAACAACTCTACCACATGAATAACATCACTGGTCTTCTTGCAAGGAATAAAATGTGTCATCTTTGAAAACATGTCAACCACTATAAAAATAGAATCATGCCCTTACAAATTCCATGGTAATCCAAGAAAAAAATCCATGCTGACATCCTCCCATGGCTTCTATGGCATAGGTAATGGTTGATACAACCATGTATTCTACTTCACTCCTTTCACCATCTGACATACTTTTTATCTCTATACAAACTTCTTCACATCTTGCTACAACTCTAGCTAGTAATAATTCTCAGTAACCAAAGCAATGGTCTTATCTCTGCCAAAATGTCTAGCCAATCCTCCACTATGCTTCTTCTTGATGAGATTCTCTCTTACTAAACTTCTAGGAATGCACAACTAGCTTCCTTTGAACAACATACTATACTAGATCATGAAATCCAACCACTTTGTCCCGTCAAGTGTAATAGATTCTATACAAGCCTTCTATGCTTCACCAAAATCATGATTGGATACAAAGTACTAAGTTCCTTGAACCCAACCACCTCTATCTGTATTTCTATAAGAAAAAGTTATCTTCTACTAAGATCATCTACAAATCTGTTAGACTTCCCACTCCTATTTTTTGATCAAAACAAATGTATAAATTTGCAAAAACTCAACCCACTTCAAATGCCTTTGGCTTAATTTTTCTTGACTATTCAAATATTACAAAGCTTGATTATCAGTCTACAAAAAAAACTCCTTAGGAAAAAGATAGTGTCTCCACTTCTTTAGTGATTGAACTATAGCATAAAAATTTTGATACTAAACAGAATATTTTCTTTTGTATCATTCAAATTCTCACTAAAATAAACAATAGGTCTACCTTCTTGGCTCAAAATAGCTCCTATTATAGTACCACTAGCATCACAGTCTACTTGAAAAACCTTGTTAAAATTAGGAAGTGCTAAAATAGGCTGCTTAGTAACTTTCTATTTCAACAAATTAAAAATCTTATCTGCTCCTATAGTTGACTTGAATTCTTTCCTATCCCCTCTAATTGTTTCAATCAAGAGTCCATAAATACTGCTAAAACCTCTTAGGAACTTTTTGTAAAAACTAGCCAGTCCATGAAAAGAACTTACCTCTATCACACTCTTTGGAGTAGGTCATTCAAGGATAGCCTTCACTTTCTTTGGGTCCATTTTTAGATCTTCTTCTTAGACTACAAATCCTAGATAAACCGACCCCTTCTTTAAAAAATTGCACTTCTTCAAGTTTATCAACAATTTTTCTTCCCTCAACTTATCAAACACTTTGTGAATATAAATTAAATGCTCCTCTAATGTCTTACTAAAGATCAAAATATCATTTATGTAAACAATGACAAACTTACCTAGAAACTCCTTTAGTACCTCATTCATGAGCCACATGAAAGTGTTTGGTGCATTGGTTAGCCCAAAATACATGACAAACCACTCATACAATCCTTCTTTTGTCTTGAAAGCAATATTCCACTCATCACCTTCTTTGATATGAATCTAATGGTACCCACTCTTCAAATCTATCTTTATGTAATACTCAACTCTACTTAGATTTTCCATAATATCATCCATCCTTGGCAATAGAAATTTGTACTATATTGTGATCTTTTCGATAGCATGAGAATTTATACACATCATCCATTCTCCATTCTTCTTCGATGCTAATATGGCTGGTACAACACATGGACTTAGAATCTCTAGAATCAACCCCTTCTACAACAACTCATGAACTTGTTTGTTCAACTCTTCACTTTATATTGGTGTCATTCTATGTGCTTCCTTGTTTGGCAAACTGGCTCCTAGAACCAAACCCATCTGGTGACTAATCTTCCTCATTGGGGGAAATCCACTAGGTACATTATCTGATACAAATTAGAAAACTCCTCCAACATATTTGCAACTTCTATTGGTACCTCATTTACTTCTTCTTTACTATCTTTTAGAATTATAGAAAAACACATATGCTCAAGCTTCATAACTTTGAGAAACTCTTTATCATCAACAAAGCATATTCTAGTAGCACTACATACCTTTTCTTCTTTATCCTTCAACAACTTCAACTTATGTTTTACTACATCCTTGGCCAAAGTTTAGGTATTTTTTTGCCCATCATGTACAGCAGGCCTATCAAACTACCATGCCCTACCTAGCAACATATGACATATGTACATAATTTAATATCACATAGTACTTCATCCTAGTAACTTCCAATCTTGAACTTTACTAAGCACTACTTATTGACCATGGCCTTGTGGTCATCTTGCACCCAAGAAATATGGTATGGATGCAGGTGTTTCTATCTCTTTAGCTTCAACTTTGTGACCATCATTTCTTACACTAAATTGTCAATACTTTTTCCATCAACAATCACATGACAAAACTTATATTCACATCTATAACTTGTACAAAACAAGCTACTTCTTTGATTAGGTCCATTCTCACCACTCAGTAGGACTCTTCTATTAACTAGGTTTTCTCCTCTTTTGACATTTTTAGAATGTGATGATTTGGCATCTTCATCAACATGTGAAACTCTAGCCAGGCCTTATGTTCTTTGATCTATCCTTCTTTGACATAGGGAACATTCAAATATTCTATGCCCTTCTTCTTTTTAGTGAAAACATTTCCCACGAAAGCCTCCTCTTCCAGATCCTTGTCCTCCACCTCTTCCTCTTTGATCTTTATTGTTCTGATCATGGAAATAATTGAAAGTTTTTCCCCTTTGGTTTTGACGACTACTTATAGCCTCATCCATGTTCTTCTAATCATCATTATGGCCTCCATAAGATCATCTATCAGATCTTCCACCACAACCTCTTCCACTTATCTTGTTGTCAAACTTATTGCTTAGTTTCTCCTTAACTTTTAGGAAAAACTGGCATGCCTCCTCAATACTATTCATTTGAACCAAACTCATCCTATCCTTAATACTTGTCCTTAACCCTTTAAAATAATGGGCCACTTTCTCCTTATTAGCTTTTGCATGGTCGATTCTAATGAGAACTTGGTAGAACTCTTTAGTATATTCTTGAATAGATTTTTTTGCTTGCTTCAACCCTTGCATCTTTTTCAACAAATAAAGCTCAAAATCAATAGGAATGAATTGTTGCTTTAGTATAGCTATCATGTGATCCCCTTTGTTGATTTTTTCCTTTCCCTTTCTATTTCACTCCAACTAAACCTCCTACCACAAGATCTTTGCATGTCCCTTCAGTTTTGCCTTTGCAAACTTGACCCTATCAGAATCCTCAATATCTTCATACTCAAAGTACTCATCCAATTCATTGATCCAATTGATCAGCTCTTTTGGGTTAAGATTTTCCAAAAATGTGAGAACTTCAAACTTAGGTCTTTTTCCAATCTTAGAGATGGCCCTAAAAAGCTTCTCTTCCTCTAGGTTTAGAACCACCTCTAGTTCAACATTTTCTTCTTCTCCATCCTTATCCTCACTTTCCTCTCTTATAAGAGGATTTATTCCTCTATGCATTTGTTGTTCCAATGCTTGAATTTTTCTTTGGAGGGCTCTAAAACCCTCAAGCATAACACCTACAACTCTTCTACCATGCTCTCTTCAAGGAGGCATTTTTGTGCTTTTGCTAAAACCCTAGTGCAAACTACCTCACAATTAGTGATCTGTCTATATGCTCAAGCCAAACCATGGTCCTAGTGTGAACTACCTTATATTTGGCAATCTATCCACACACTCAAGAACTCTAGCTCTGATACCACTTGATGAAGGGTGCTCCAGTTAATACCATAAACACATAAAAGAAATAAAGAATAAAAAAAAATGTAAGATCAAAATATGGACTTCTTATTTTTGTTTCAAATATGGAATTACTAAACTCACAAGCACAATATGCTAGCCCACATGGGTGCCTTCATTATAGTAATCTACTAGAGAATGATGTGACCTATCACCTAGAGCTATCATAGACAATGTTTGAGCCTTTCTTAAATAAGCAATTTTATGTCACCTAAGAAGGTTCTAGACATTAAAACTTAATACCTAGGGCTGAAAAACCCTAAAAAAATATATAGAGTCAACCAAATACATCTTTGACAATTATTTTAGAAATTTTAGGTAACCCAACTTTGAAAGGCCATAATTCTTGAACTGTTGCTCTGATTGGCTATTATAACCACTTTTTGGAAATGTCAACTCTTGATCTACAAGCTCAAAATGATGCAAGCACCCTTCTGTTGAATTTTTAGACCTCATCTAGGCAATCTAATGCCTCCAACAGTGAGCCTAAAGATTTTTCTCCAAGTTTTTCCACCAAAAAATTGCAATAACTTCTCTAATGCTTAAGCTGGAGCAATGAGATATTTATGGTAGGCTTATAATTCTAAAATGAAATTTCATGTAAAAAATGAGAACATGCCAAGCTCATATGAAAAAACTTACTAAAAATAGCAAGTTCCTAGAAATAGTAACCATCCTATCTACTAGTCTTTACAAAAATAGACAAGACTGAAAACAAAATAATTTTGGGTGATGCAAAATTGCTCTTACACTGAGGATGCTCCTACATCAATATGTTCATGGATTTTTTGCATGTTAAAAATGTTATCATTTATGTAAGTCAATTAATGAATTTGATACTCTATATAGGTGGTATAGGAAGTGAAAGGTTGATTGAGTTTACTATGATTATCAAGTTGATTACTATAAGTTAAAGTTTTTTTAAGTGCGGTGAATTGCTTGAAAGGGATTTTTGATAATTGTGGATAACCAATTCACCCACCTCTCAGTTATCTAACATCTCATTGTAGTTGCATGAAGCAAGTCTGTATTATGTATTTTACAATTTTAGTTAAAGAAAATGTTTATGGAGTTTGAGATTTAATATGTTGTGTTCTTAAGACATTACCTAAGGGGGGTCACTTAGGAAATTTTTCTCTCTTCCAATTCTAGGAATTAGATTAGTTGTTATTTCTTTATGTCATTACTTACCTAACACATCAATGTGTTTTTTTATGTAGTTGGCAGAGATACAAAGTTTCTTTTTTCTCCTACAACTACTAGAAACAAAGTAGTTTCCATCCTCAAAATTGGGGGTAGTTTCCATTTTGAGAAATAGAAGTTAGGAGCATTTGATTTGGACATTTCAATTTATCATGATAGTTTCAAGTTATAAATCATGTCTAAGAGAGGTGTTTAGTGCATATACTATGTAGATCCATTTCAAGTTTAACATCCCTGGATCAAGAACCAAATGATGTCCTTAAGTGAGATATAATTGTTATGATGTGGAGCCTAATCAGATATGGATGTTTATTTAGAATAGTTTTCTCCCCATATTATTTCTATGTGGGTTTGGGGGAAGTGTCCCTTGAATAGGTAAAGGGCTCAAGGCACATCTTTGCCTAGTCATTTGAAGTTGACTAAGGAGATGTGTCCAAAGACACAAGAAAAGGAGGATAAGTTGTCCAAGGTACCCTATGCTTAAGCTATAGGAAGCTTGATGTATGCTATGGTATGTACAAGGCCAAATATTGCACATACAGTGGGAGTCATTAGTAGGTATATGAGTCATCCAGGGCTTGAGCATTAAAATGCGGTTAAATGGATTTTCAAATATTTGAGAAGAACATCCAATAAGTGTCTACATTTTGGGGGCTCTACTACTGATTTACAAGGATATGTTGACACAAATTTGGTAGGGGATATTAATACCAAGCAAAGTACTACAAGCTATGTATTTATTATTGATAGGGTAGCCATGAGACAAGTTTCTAAATTGCAAAAATTTAATGCTTTATCCACTATAGAGGCAAAGTATGTTACTGCTACAAAGGTAGCTAAGGAGATGATATGGCTTTAGTTCTTCTTGGAAGAATTGGGACACCTTCAGAAGGATAATTATTTGTTTATAGATAGTCAAAGTGTCATTCATCTTATGAATAATTTAGCTTAATATTTAAAGACAAAATACATATAGTTGCAGTACCATTTCATTTGGTTAGTTCTAGATGATGGACAGTTAAATCTAGATAAGATACATATAGATGACAACCTAGTAGGTATGTTTACATAGGTAGTGACATGGGAGAAGCTCAACTCCTCTTTAGCTTTGGTTGGGCTTCTAGACTAAACAACATAAAAGAATAGCAGAGTCTAGGGTGGTTGGATATTTTAGTGGAAGCTACAGGTTTAGTAGTGCTATGATTAGTCCCCAAGTGGGAGGTTATTGTTGTAGAGTTTGATTAGTCTCCAAGTGGGAGATTTGTTAGATTGTGGTGACTGATCAGGAAAGTACTGTACATACTTCATAAATAGTGGGAAGTAGTCAACATGGTAGCCGACATATTATGGCCGACATATGGCCGACATGTTATAACCCTAAAGCGGTTTAATACTTGTATAAAAAGGGCTTAGGGTTGGGTATTTTTCATGTGTGGTGATACGAAATTGGTTCTTGCAGTGGTATTGAGCTGTAAGGGATTACGGATTGTAATCAGGTTGTAATCACTGGATTGTAATAAGATCGGACTTGCTGTTTGGTGGACGTAGCCCAGGGATTGGGTGAACCACATTAAATCTTGGTGCCTTGTGTTCATTTCTGTGTGTTCTATTATTTTTCTATTATTGGTTATATTTGCATGTAGTTTTTATTTCTATCCGTGGTTTATCCTAACAAGTGGTATTAGAGCAAGGTTGTCTTTCAGTTATCCTCTGCAGGAAAGTCTCACGGTTAAGTGGGAGTCTCACAGTTGAGTGGGAGTGATGGCAAATGAGGGTAAGTTGAGGGTTGATAGGTTTAATGGGCAGAACTTCCAGTTATGGAAGATGCAAATGGAAGACTATTTATATCAGATGGATTTATGGAAGTTGTTGGAAGGAAAAGCCAAGAATCAGGGAACTATGTCAGAAGCTGAATGGGATCTTTTGGACAGAAAGGCACTCGAAAGCATTCGGTTATGCTTGGCACCATTAGTGGCATTTAATATTACAAAAGCAAAGACGACAGAAGATTTGATGAAAACCCTAGCGACGCTGTATGAAAAGCCCTCTGCTTCAAATAAGATATTTCTCATGAAGCGTTTATTTAATATGAAAATGGCAGAAGGTGGATATGTTGCAGATCATTTAAATGAGTTTAATACTATTACTAGTCAATTATCTTCTGTGGGTATCAATTTTGATGAAGAAATTAGGGCTCTCTTGATTTTGTGTTCTTTGCCTGAAACCTGGAATGGCTTGGTAATGGTGGTGAGTAATTCTGTTCTTGGATCTAGTACCCTAAAATATGATGATGTGATCGGTGTTATTTTAAGTGAGGAAACTCGTAGAAAATCCTCAGGTGGATCTACATCAGGAAGTGCTTTAAATGCACAAAGCAAGGGCAGAACGACTGAAAGAGGAAGTAACTCTGGAAATTGTGGGAAATCAAGAGGAAAGTCAAAGGGGAGGAGGTCTCAATCGAGAGGACCAAATGATTGCTGGTACTGTGGGAAACCAGGGCACAAAAAGAAAGATTGCTGGACTCGAAAGAAAAATGAAGGAGATAAATCAGATGGAGACAAAGAGGCAAATGTGGTAAGTAACAAATCCGAAGAGGATGCTTTGCTTCTATCTTTAGAGAGTGTTGATGATTCATGGGTTTTAGATTCTGGTGCTTCTTTTCATGCTACACCTCATAGAGGTTATTTCATTGATTATGTCCAAGGGGATTTTGGGCTTGTTTATTTGGGGGATAATGAACCCTGTTAGATTGTTGGAAAGGGAAAAATTAAGATTAAGTTGCAGAATGGGAATCATTGGCTACTACATGAGGTAAGAGATGTTCCAAAACTAAGTAGAAATTTAATTTCAGCAGGGCAACTCGGTGATGAGGGTTGTGTAGTTACTTTTAATGATAAAAATTGGAAGGTTTCAAAAGGTTCCCTTGTAGTAGCAAAAGGTGTGAAAGTAGGCACCTTATATTTTTGTACAGGTCATATTGTTCCTTCTACTTTGATTGTTTCAGAGAAAAATGAATATTAAGGAACAATTACTGCAGTTCAGCAGGGAGAACAAATAGCTGCTGTAGATTCTGATACAGCGCTGTGGCACAATAGACTTGGGCACATGAGTGAGAAAGGTATGAAAGTACTTCATTCAAGGAAAGTTTTACCAGGTCTAAAATGTGTGAATATGGATTTCTGTGAAAGTTGTGTGTATGGAAAACAAAAGAGAGTGAGTTTTGTAAAGACAGGGAAGGAAAACAAAAAGGAGAAATTAGAGCTTGTGCATACAGATGTATGGGGACCGACTCAAGTATCTTCCCTTGGTGGCTCTCATTATTATGTTACATTTATTGATGATGCAACTAGAAAAGTATGGGTTTATTTCCTTAGACAGAAATCTGATGTATTTCAAACTTTTAAGAAATGGAAATGCTTGGTTGAAAATGAGACTGGTAAGAAATTAAAATGTCTCAGATCTGATAATGGTGGTGAGTATTGCAGTCATGAATTTGAAGATTATTTCTCCACTAATGGTATTCATAGACAAAAAACTGTTCCAAGGACTCCATAGGAAAATGGAGTGGTTGAATGCATGAACAGGACTATAATGGAGCGTGCAAGGAGCATGAGGTTGCATGCTGGGTTGCCCTTACACATGTGGGCGGAGACTGTTAATACTGCAGTATATTTGATTAATAGAGGTCCCTCTACTCCTTTGGGTTGTGGTATTCCAGAGGAAGCATGGACTGGTAAGAAGGTGAGTTATTCTTTTCCCAAGACCTTCGGTTGTGAAGCTTTTGCTCATATAGACTCTGAAAATAGAACCAAGCTAGAAGCTAAATCAAAGAAATGTGTATTTGTTGGATATGGCATTAATGAATTTGGCTATAGGCTTTGGGATTTTGAAAATCATAAAATTATAAGAAGCCGGGATGTCATATTCAATGAAAAAGTGTTGTACAAAGATCTGTTGCAGCAACATGAGAAGAAAGAAGATGATTATGTAGTGCTGGATGATACTCCAAAAGCTTATGTTCTAGCCATTCCTCATGATGTGCAATGACTGCAACAACAAATACCACACACACCAGTGAATGTTAGATGGTCAACAAGGCCAATTAGACCTCCACAAAGGTTTTCTCCCTCTTTGTATTCTATTTTACTTACTGATGTTGGTGAACCAGAAAGTTATGATGAAGTTGTGCAGGTGGATACTAAGATTCAGTGGGAGCCTGCAATGAAAGATGAAATGGACTCTTTGCTGAAAAATAAGACATGGGATTTGTGCAAGTTTCCTGTAGGTAAAAAGGCTTTACAGAATAAATGGGTTTATAGGTTGAAAGAAGAGGAAGGAGGTAAGAAAAGATTTAAGGCCAGGTTAGTTGTAAAAGGATTTGCACAGAAAAAGGGAATTGATTTTGATGAGATATTTTCTCCTATTGTTAAAATGACTTCTATTCATACTGTTTTAAGTCTTGTGGCTACTAAAGATTTGCATTTAGAGCAGATGGATGTTAAAACAACCTTTCTTCATGGTGATTTGGATGAAGAAATATATATGGCTCAGCCACAGGGTTTTGAGGTCAAAGGTAAGGAGAACTTAGTGTGCAAATTGAAGAAAATTTTATATGGCTTGAAGCAAGCACCTCGGAAATGGTATCTAAAATTTGACAGTTTTATGCATGAGCATGGATATAATAGGTGTCATTCATATTACTATATTTATTTTAAGAGGTTGGATGATGATAGCTACATTATTTTATGTTTATATGTTGATGATATGCTTATAGCTGGGTCTAACATGGATCATATTAAGGGGCTGAAATGCCAATTAGCACATGCATTTTCTATGAAGGATTTGGGGGCAGCAAAAAAAATCTTTGGTATGAAGATTTGCAGAGATAGGAAGACCAGAACATTGACGCTATCTCAAGCTGATTATGTTCAGAAGGTGTTGTAACGTTTCTCTATGGAGAATGCTAAAGCTGTCAGCACACCTTTACCTGGTCATTTGAAATTGACTAAGGAGATGTGTCCCAAGACACAGGAAGAGGAGGATAAGATGTCCAAGGTACCCTATGCTTCAGCTGTAGGAAGTTTGATGTATGCTATGGTATGCACTAGGCCAAATATTGCACATGCAGTGGGAGTCGTTAGCAGGTATATGAGTCATCCAGGATTTGAGCATTGGAATGCTGTCAAGTGGATTCTCAGATATTTGAGAGGAACATCCAATAAGTGTTTACTCTTTGGGGGCTCTACTACTGATTTACAGGGCTATGTTGACTTAGATTTGGCTGGGGATATTGATACTAGGCGGAGTACTACAGGTTATGTCTTTACTATTGGTGGGGCAGCCATGAGCTGGGTTTCTAGGCTACAGAAGATTAATGCTCTCTCCACTATAGAGGCAGAGTATGTTGCTGCTATAGAGGCAGACAAAGAGATGATATGGCTTCAGTTCTTCTTGGAAGAATTGGGACATCCTCAAAAGGATAATTATTTGTTCACAGATAGTCAGAGTGCCATTCATCTTGCTAAGAATTCAGCTCTGCATTCTAAGACCAAACACATACAGTTGCGGTACCATTTCATTCGGTCAGTTTTGGAGGATGGACAATTAAAGCTAGAGAAGATACATACCAATGAAAATCCAGCAGATATGTTGACAAAGGTTGTAACAAGGGAGAAGCTGAACTCCTCTTTAGCTTCAGTTGGTCTTTTAGACTAAATGTGAATAAAAGAACAGTAGAGTCCAGGCTGGTTTGATCCAATGGGAGCCCCATGCGGTAGTTGTGTTGCTACAGGATCAGTCTCCAAGTGGGAGATTGTTGTTTAGTGTGGAGCCTGATCAGTCCCCAAGTGGGAGATTGTTAGATTGTGGTGACTGATCAGGAAAGTACTGTACATACTTCATAAATAGTGGGGTTCCTTTTTTTTTGGGAAGTAGCTGACATGGTAGCCGACATATTATGGCCGACATGTTATAACCCTAAAGTGGTTTAATACTTGTATAAAAAGGGCTTAGGGTTGGGTATTTTTCATGTGTGGTGATACGAAATTGGTTCTTGCGGCAGTATTGAGCTGTAAGGGATTACGGATTGTAATCAGGTTGTAATCACTGGATTGTAATAAGATTGGACTTGCTGTTTGGTGGACGTAGCCCAGGGATTGGGTGAACCACGTTAAATCTTGGTGCCTTGTGTTCATTTCTGTGTATTCTATTATTTTTCTGTTATTGGTTATATTTGCATGTAGTTTTTATTTCTGTCCGTGGTTTATCCTAACAAGATTGTTGTGATGTGGAGCCTAATCAGACTTGAGGATTTATTTAGTGTGATTTTCTCCCCATATTATTTCTATAGGGGTTTAGATGGGGTCAAGGGGCAATGCCCCTGTAAGGTCCTAGGGCAATGCCCTAGGTACACTCCCTATCACACTACAGGGTAGGGTTGAGGGGCAATGCCCTCATGGGGGTTTTGGGAGGTAGTACCCTCGAAGCCAAAAATGTCCTTATATTGTAAAAGGCATCATCTACTATTTTCCTATTGGATGAATTATTCTAGCCCTAATTTTGTAAGTGGCAAAAGCTTGTATAAGAAAAGGCTTAGGTTAGGGATTTCATAATGTAATGGTGATATTGTAGCTTATTGCAGCAATATTGAGTTGTAAGAGATTGTATATTATCATCACTGGATAATAATAATATTGGACTTGATGTTAGTGGATATAGCCTAGGGATTGGGCAAACCACATTAAATCTTGGTGTCTTGTGTTCTCTTCTATGTGATCTATTATTTTCTAGTATTGATTATATTTGCATGTAATTGTTATTTCTATCTAAGGTTAATCCTAACAATAATTGAATGATGATGTCCAATCCATGAATTAAGTAATATTTGTTCCAAGTTATCAACCTTATTTAGGACATGACATTTTGGGCATCATTGTCAAGTATGGTGTCAAACCAAAAATGTGTTACTATTGGAAATTTGGCTTAAGAGGAGAGTATAGAGATACTTTGAGGCTCTCATTTATGGAAACATATATGTTATATTTAGTGAGAAGATTCTACTTTGGAGAAGATAACTTAGAAATTTATCTATGATTTATGAAGATTAACTATCAATAGAGACACCTTTTGTATTGGTGAGGTTCAAAGTGAGTGTGTTGTCATATGCTCACTTGAGGGAACTTAATAATGAGTATGAGAATCCTATATCTTAGAGTACATGGCATAATTTTTGGAAGCATGAATGTTGATGTTATTCCTATGGGGGATTACTGTATAAATAAGATTAGATCATTATCATGATGATATGTTACATTCATGACCATATTTTTCATTGATGTCAACATAACAGTTTTTTGTGGTATCTAACAAAAGAACAACAAAAAGATCAAGTTGGTATAGGTGCACAATTGAGAATTTCCACTAAGAGAGGTTAAAGGGAACTACTACTAAGTATCTAGTGTACATATTTCACCTTAGAAGCATAAGATATTAAGTCTGGAAGAAGTGATGCAAGTTTTGGTGAAGACTATTTTGAGATAGAGTTTATAGAGACATGTTCTAGTAAACATGTTATATCTCTTAGCAGAGTTCTTATTATGAGAAGCCAAAGTTAAAGATATGAAGAAGACATTCTAGAGATGACATAGCTAAGCTTACCCATCATAATTTTACATGTATAGAAAGTTATTCAAGTTACAAGGTGAAAGATTAATGTTATCACTAAGTGTAACATGTTCTTAATGTGGTCCTAAAATAATTAATTGAGAAGGTGTAATAGTTGACTTGGGAAATTGTTGTATGATTCGATATAAAGGAAGGAAATTTTCCTTTATCATGTATGGATGTAAGTGAATGATTGTAAGTAGCATGAAGAGAAAAATGAAAATATAAGAAAAGTAGAGTGAAGGTGAAGGAAACTTCATTTTTGAGGTTTAATGTGTGATCCAAAGTTTGATACTTGGATCTAAGGTTCATGGTCTAGTCTAAAAGGTCTGGTAGTGATTAGTTTTGTCAACATGATAGAGAAAAGGAGTGAAATAATAGTATAGAAAATTATTCTACAAGGAATAGTTGAGAGATCAGTTGGATAGTGAGTTTAGTGGTCTTGCCCCAAAAGTTATTTGGACAGTGGGTCCTTCTATCTTCTACAACTCCTAACAGGGTTGGAATCTTCTAACAAGGACTCATGTGTACAAAATGTTATAATATACTCCTAATAGGGTCCATCCTCTAACAAGGAATATTTATATTAGTACATCATCTTGTGGGCATCATTCACACCAAGGTTTTCCATTTGATCAAAGGTTTCCCTAGTTAACATAATATTGCAATTGTGTATGTGCATATTTTCATAATTTTTTTTACTTTGGTTGAATGGTTAAGATTATTTAAGGTGGATAAATATTTTAATTATTGGACAACTAATTCACCCACCCCCCCCCCCCCCTCCACTCAGTTATCTTGGTGGAATATTGTTTCTAACAATTGGTATCAAAGCATTAGGTCCTTGAAGATAAAGTTTAACACCTTTGGAAGATCCATGGTGAACATATTCAAAATAGATAGTTTGAAGTTTAATGGAAAAAATTATGATAGCTGGAAGAAAAAGATGAAGACAGATCTATTGTGTATAGGTCCAAGATATTGGTTTTTGACAAAATTAGAAAAGACAATCATTGCTGGAAAATATTTGGAAACTTGTACCAAGGAAGAAAGGGAACTTTTCATGTGCAACATGAGAGCTAAAGAAGCACAATTGTCTACACTTCCTAAAATTGAGTACAACTAGGTAAAGTCACTTATTACTTCTCATATGATTTAGAAAGCTTTGGAAAATATTTTTGAAGGTAATGAGCATTCTAAGAAATTGAGGTTACAAAGCTGGATTTGTTCATTCCAAGATGCTAAAATGATGGAAGATGAATCTATAAGAACATATTTAGGTAGGATATCAAAAATTAATATAGGTATTAGATCTTAAGGAGGAACCAAGTAGGATGATGAGGTGACATGGAAGATATTGAAGAGCTTAACACCATAGTTTAAGCAAGCAGTTCAAATGATACAATTTTTGATCTCTTGTACCAAAGATTTCATAAAGGAAACATTACTTGGGAGACTTGAAGCAGTTAAGAATGAGCTTAGACAATCTAGAGAATTGACTAGAATAGAAACAACTTTTAGTGCCCTAAAAATTTGACCTAGTTTATCAAGGAGCACAAGCACTAGAGGAGAATTTTCTAGAAGTAGCAGATCTGATGAGGATAGAAAGATAGAAGGAGTAGCCCTTCTAGTGAGAAGAGGAAAGGATGGTAAGAAAATCTTTAAATTTTGGACTTGTAATGATTTTGGTCATTATCCATCTAAGTGTCCTAAAAGAGAGAAAAAGTTTAGAGGAAATTTCAAACCTAGAAGAGATAGAGAGTGTTTGTATGTAAATCAAGAAAAATATTTTGATGAACAAGTAGTAAGTGCTAGTGATGATGAAATAGGATTTGTAGCTATTAAAGAAGAAAGTCTAGAGAAAATGGCTTTGGTATCATATGTTGAAAAGAAATCTAATTGGATAATTGACAATGGTTGTTCACATCATATTATTGGTGATATGAACAAGTTTTTTGACTTCAAAAGTCATGATGGAGGCATTGTCAGAGTTGGAAACAATTTAGCATGACATGTTAAAGGTATTGAATCTATAACTCTTGATGATAAGATTAATACTAAGGATGTATATTTTGTTGATGCTTTGAAACACAATCTTCTAAGTGTTAGACAACTAGTGGATAAAGGTTATCAGTTACAATTCACAAAGAAGACATGCATGATCAGATACAAATATGGAAAGGTAATTGGAATAAGAACTAGATCTAGAGGTAATGTATTTCAGTTGAATCCTACTAAAATAACATTTTTGGTTGGAAAGTTAGATGACAGTTGGTTATGGAATAAGATATTTTTTAATATAAACTTTGACAGCATTGTAAAGACTAGTAGTATGTGTATAGTTAGAGATTTGCCTAAGATTATAAAGCTTACTAACACAATTTTCAAGAAGTGTGTATTGGCAAAGCATAATAAAACTTCTTTTCCTAGCAACAAGTTTACTACTACAGAAAAATTAGAGATTATACATATAGATCTTAGTGGTCCTACGAAGACTAAAGGACTCTATGGTGAAAGATATTTCATGATTTTAGTTGATTAGTTTTCTAGAATGATGTGGGTTGCATTTCTTAAAGAAAAATCTAAGGCATTTGATAAGTTCAAGATATTCAAGAATAGAGTTGAGAATGAATTAGGTATGAAGATCAAATGTTTAAGATCAGATAGAGGATGAGAATTCACTTCAAATGAGTAAAAATGGAATCAAAAGATAGTTGTCAACTCTGAGAACCCCTGAGCAAAATGACATTGCAAAGAGAAGAAATAGGTCAGTAATAAAAGTAGCAAGAGCTATGTTAGCTAATAATGATGTATCCAAGGTTTTTTGGAGAGAAGCTATGAATATAGTAGCCTACACTATGAATAGAGTGCAAGTTAGGAAAGACACAAACAAGACTCCTTATGAATTGTGGTTTGGTCACTCACCTACAACTAAGTATTTTAGAATTTTTGGTGGTAAATGCTATATCAAAAGAGATGATGATATTGGTAAGTTTGATGCTAGAAGTGATGAAGGTACACTTCTTGGTTTTTTATTAAAAAGAAAGGCTTATAGATGTTATAATCTAAGAAATAAGACTATTCTAGAAAGTGCAAATGTGAGAGTTGATGAGAAATTAAGGATAAAAGAAAGAATAGTTGACTAAAATATAGATGATAAGAATGTTCTTACTAAACCAAGGAATAATGAAGTATTCTTTGAGACTAATAATGATTTTCAAAATGAAGGAGAGCTAAGGTAGGAACAAAGCTTGGAACCTTCAATCAAGATAAGAGTTGAGATAACAACTCCTACTTTGAGTAAGAATATGATAAAGAATCATCCACTCAAGTAGATCATTGGAAGTAGAGATAAAGGTGTGATGACAAGAATCAAAATCAATGAAGAACTATATTTGATATCTCAAGTTGAACCAAAGAATGTAGATGAAGCATGTAAAGATGACTATTGAAAATAAGCTATGAAAGAAGAATTGGATTAGATAGTGAAGAATGAGACATGGGAATTGGTACCTAGAATAGCAGAAAAGAATGTGATAGGAACAAAATGGGTATTCAGGAAAAAGATGAATGAACAAGGTGAAGTTGTAAGGAACAAAGCAAGATTGATATGTAAAGGTTACTCACAACAAGAAAAAATAGACTATGATGAAACCTATGCTCCTATGGCAAGAATAGAAGCAGTAAGGTTATTCTTAGCATATGCAACATATAAGAAATTCAAAGTGTATAATATGAATGTCAAGTCAGCATTTTAGAATGGAGAACTTGAAGAAGAGGTAAACATAGAACACCATGAAGGTTCTCCTTTAACAGATGACAAGGACATAGTATATAGATCGAAGAAAGAATTATATGGCTTGAAGCAAGCACCCAGAACTTGGTATGCAAGGTTGGAAAAGTTATCTACAATAGATGAGACACCTATTGCTAAGTAGAAGTATAGATCTGTGATTGAAGAATTGCAATATCTGACTCACATAAGGCTAGATATAGAAAATGTAGTTGGAATTGTTGCAAGATTTCAAGCTGACCCCAGAGAAGCACATTATGTAGTAGTCAAAAGGATATTTAGATACCTAAAAGGAATGCAAGAGTTCAAATTGTGGTATGATATATCTAATGATTTCACTTTATATGCTTATACTGATGTTGATTGGGTAGGTAGTATGGATGATAGAAAGAGCACCTATGGTGGAGCCTTCTTTCTTGGAGGAACATTTATTTATTCACTAAGAAAAAAGTAGGATTATACCTCACAAATTACAACAAAAGTAGAATATGTTGCAGCAAAAAACAATTGTAATCAAATTATTTAGATGAAGGAGATGCTAAAGGATATAAGGATAGAATTTAGTGAACATGTTGTCATACATTGTGACTACACAAGAATGGTAAATATGTCAAAGAATCTAGTGTTGCATTCTAAGACTAAGCACATTTCTATCAAGTATCACATGTTGAGAGAAAAAAGTTGTAGAAAAGGAAATTATATTGGAGTATGTAAGCACCAAAGAGCAGATTGTAGATATTTTCACTAAGCCTCTTCCCAAAGAGACTTTTGAGTATTTGTGAGGTATGCTAGGGGTTATGTCCCTTCCTACATCAGAGTAGATGATACAAGAGTGCATCAGTCCACTATAATAGAGCATCATTGTTGTCTATACTAAATGTTGATGCTTTCTATATGGGGGAATATCTGTGATGGATAGTAATCTAGGACTCTTGTTGGATGTTGTTTTTGAACAGTGTCTTTCAACACGTGAGTAGGTTAGAGAAAATTGTTATAGAGATTGATGGTTGTGGAAACCTTTGACATTGATGTCAATGGGGGAGAAGTACAGCATGAAAAATAGTTATGCATAAGAAAAATAGTTGAGGAGAAGTAAATATAACAATTTAGGAGAAGTACACCATGGAAGAATGATTAATGAATAGGATTTGAAAAGAAAGGTTAATATTCTTTTGCAGTTGGTATTTTTGATCTACAACTTGATTTGCTGAATGAGATTTCTTTGAGTATAGTAATCACCTTACTGTGATACATAAATCTTTGTTGCTCCTTATACTATTGTAGCCTTTGTAATTCATTGTTCTTCTCTCTTTTTCTTATTAAATTAGTTACATTTTATTACATTGGATGTGATACAATATGTTACATATATATCAATCCAATTTACAAATTACAAAGTAGGCCACAATACAAGTTTACACAAAAACCACAAAGTTAGCCCAACTGCAAGAACAAGGGTTCTAAAGATTGGCTCGGTGAGGCTCTGATACTTGGCATCCACTATCAACACTTAGCATCGTCATGCACTCGGTAGATGTAGAAGCTCAATCCATACTGATCATTTCCAAGTAGTCTTGAACTCGATCTACACTAGTGACTTAGTTAATACTATGAAACTTGGCATATAAATTGAATCACTTGATTCACACTACATGCCTTGATCAATGCTATCACTATGAGCTTGGTATAAAATAAGTCACTTGGTTAACACTGAGTAGCTTGATTAACACTAGACTTACATCACATCAACTACGAACTTAGTAAACACTACACAACTCAATTTGCACCGATAAACTCGACATACATTGAGATGCTCGATTTATACTACTAATCAACACCTTGGTAGTAACCGCTTGACACAAACTGAATACTATCCCTTGGACTCAATAGCAATTGTAGAACTTGGTAAATGCTTGGTTAACACTTTTAACTATATAATATGCTCAGTAGATACTTACAATCTAAATAACTGTATGTCCTAAGTAAGTGTATGTCACTAATAACAAATATGATTGTAATGTCAACAATCTCCCCCTTTGGCATTAGTGACAAAAATGCTTATCAGTCAAAAATAAATTCAAAATGTTCAACAACATTTTTTATCCATCACCTTATGTCTCTAACTTGATAGAGTATACTATTTTTGAGATTTTTCAAATTTAGTTTTGTAAGAGATATACCTCTGAGTATCTATAGATGAATAATATTATAATACTTCCCCATACATAATATATAGTATACTATACATCTTTTCACATCTGATATATTATAATACTTCCCCATACAAAGTATCACATCTACTCGGGTGCTTGACCCTAAATTTAAAAAATGGGCACCTATAATTTTTTAAAATTAGGTACCTTTTTTTATTTTCAAAAAATGGGTACCCGTTTCTCAAAAAATTAAAATTTTGAATTTTTAAGAAATGGGTACCCGTTTCTTAAAAATTTGAATTTTTAAGTTTTCGACAGATTTTACATGTTGCTTTTAGCTTTTCAAAATGGGTACCCATTTTTTGAAATTCAAATAACGAATGCCCGTTTCTTACAACATGAGGCGGGATTTTTTTTCTTGCCTTAGATTTTGGTTTGGGACAAGCTTGGTGAGACAAAGCCTATGCCTTGGCCTCTCAAGATTTGGCTAAGGCATTGAACTGACAAATTCATACCTTGCCATAATTTTTAAAGGGTCTTCCCGATCAAATTTTTTTTTGAAACAAAAACCCATTAGAGCTCTCATTTTCCTAATTTTATAAATATAAATTTTATAGTGTTATGAATTTATTTACTATTTTTGTATTATTTTTTAATCAAAGGTGGTACCTAAATGTAAAATAGCAACATTCACTAAAACTTTAATAACTTTTTTATTTTATAATTTTTCTTAAATTAATTTATATTTCATCAATCTAAATTCAATTCTTTTGAAGTTTCAAAAAAAAAATTTTAAAAAGTGAAATTTTGATCAAATTATGGTGTCCGTACGCGAGAGGTTTTAAAATTTTCCTTTATAGCCAATTAAAAATTAATAATAATAAAAATATTCATTAAAAAATTCAAGAAAAATATTCTCATCAATATTTGGTGTGTCAAATAACTCCATTTAAAAGGATTCACAAAAATTCATTCATTTGTGTCAAATTATGGTGTTTGTACACGAGCATGGTATGGTCCTGAAACAAGCATTTTGAAAAGTGGTTTTTGAAGATCCATATCAAAAAAATAATCCATCATATGGGTATACAAATAAATTACATATTCAAAAATAATATTCCAAGCACTACAATTTTTATTTTTGAAGTTTTTTTATATTTAATCTCTAAATGGCTCAAATTTTGGCATCAATTGACAAAATATTTCAAAAATAGGAAAAACACTTCCACTTTTTGGCCAAAAGTGAGACCCAACTTCTTGCACTGACCCATACATTTTCTCCTCTTTTTTGTACATCTTCTCCCCTTTACCCAATATACATTTTCTCTAATATACATCTTCCTCCCCTTTTTGACATTATTTCCAAAGATGTATGCTATAATAATATACAGTAATGCCAAAATGTGACAAGAAATTTGAATGTAGCTTCAAAATTATTGCCAATTTCTTGTCCCAATTCTCTTCCAACACCTTGCATGTGTGCAATGCAATTTACACTTTTGGTGATAGTTCTATCATTTGGTCTACAATGGAGAAGTTGTTATCATGGATGAGCATTTTAGCATGTGTAATGTGTTTCTATACTACATACATGTTTGGGAGAATCATGCCCTATATATCTATCAATGTAGTTGTTATTCTTACCTCTTCTCTTAGTAATTCTACCTACATATTAGTTAGGAATCTGATCTTGTTGTAATGGGCAGAGTTGTAGCTCAGGTCAAGTTGCATCTTCTGTGCATTTGCCTTCAAATCTTCATCAATCTTTGATAGTTTATCTTTTATTTCCTTAGTGAAATTTAAAATATCATAGAGTTTTTTAAATAGAGAAGACACATTGTTGTAAGAGGTCTCTAATGAGCCTAGAATAGTAGATAATTCTACTTGATGGATAGGAATTTGTTGAGTAATAAAACCCAAAACTTTATTCTGATCAGGATAGAGATTTGAGATATCCCAATTTGGAATTAAAATCTCCTCGTCAAGATCTATGTCTTCTTCCTTCTCTTTTCCTTTAGCCAAAAATTTTGTACTCAGTTGAGACTTGGTCTCAACTATCTTTGCACTTATTAATTGCATGCCAAGAATGGAAAAAATTGTAGAAATAGTAGGACTAGCTATAGATACTGCACTTATTGTTGAAATACCTATAGTAGAAATACTTGGATTTACCAAAACTAATGTAGAGAGAAGTGGTGGTTGCTTGATAGATGAAGTTCTTATCACTTCAGTCAATGTGGTACTGAGCTGGACAATTGCAAAGATTGATTGAGTGTTTGTGATTTTAGTGTTAGTTACAATAAATCCTATTGAAGCTTTCTCTAGGCTTGATGTTTTTAGTATTTTTCTTGGAGAATGAGGAATTGAGGCTATGACCATTGTAGTAATTTTCTTTGGGTCAGAAATCTTCCTTGGTAGCTTCCTACCCGTATTCCTCTTCGTCATCATCTACATTATCAAAATGTGTAACTTCTTCATTATCAATTTCCTCATATTTTTCTTGTTTATCATCACCTTCATCCTTGTCACTGACATCGACAACAAAATCACTCAGCTTGTGAAGAAGATAAATGTTCTTCCATGTGTTTGTAGCATTTCTTAGTACATGTTTAAAGTCATTCAACAACATAAGACAAGTGTTGAATCTCAAAGTAAGCTATTTTTCTTTAGAGATTCCTTTACCTTCTTGTCATCCAAACTCAACATGAATTGCCTCAGGATCTGCTCATATATGTCTAATTTAGTTTCATGAAATTCTCCCATCTTGGCTTGATCTTCTCCATTAGATCACTCTAAAGCTATTGAGCAAGCTGATCTAGGGAATACTTCCATTTACCCATTTTAGACATTATTACATCTTCTATTTTCCTTTGCTCTTATGCAATCCTAGTCTCATACTTTGGTGCTTTGAAATTTGGAATGCCTGATCCTGATTCAATATCTTTTAGCCTTTCCTCAAAAGTAGGTGGAGGCCTCTTGAAGATTATATCACCTCCTTTATCTACTTTCTTCCTAAATGATCTTCTTGTAAACATAGCAGTAGATGTCTTGGAAGGCTTGGTAATAATTACCTTAGCTTTCTTCTTTAGTGGCTCTCAATCCTTTAATTTCTCTTCATCTTCTACTTCTTCATCCTCAATATCATCTCCTTTGTCTTTAGTCAATAGAAGAGTGGAACTAGTTTTTAGTATGGTAATTCTCTTCATTCCTTTATTGACTTCTTGAGGGAGTTTGATTACAAGTTCAATTCTAGCCTTTGCCTCATCATCTATGTTTACCTCATAACCAAGAGGTTTTACCCATACTATCTTTGGTCTAACTTCCTAAATATATATTTTGTCACTATCAACCATGAAACAAACATCATCTCTATAATCATCAACTAGTTTCTTGGGAATCCTAAATCTTTTATTCATCTTCTCTTTGAATGCATCAAAGTAGTTGTCCATAATACTTACATAGTTCTCTCCCATTTTAGCTATATACTCATTAATCTAGTAAAGAACAAGTACATCCTTCCTCCAAACTACTATACCTTTAGATGGGAAAAAATTTTATACATAGGAAAATAAACAAGTCAAAAGTGAACCAAACTTGCAAGGATTGTTCTTGGAAGTTCCTATACTCTCCATGTTCTTGTTGAACTGGTTTAGCATCAACTCGGCAAGGTCAAGTGAAAGATTATTCTTGACCACTTTGTATGCTAAATCCACTACTTCACATGACATGTTGTTTAGTCTACTTGAGCTATAAATATTTTGAGTGATAATATGCATCCTGAACTTGAACTCCATGTTAGTAACACAACTTGTCTTCATTCCCCTTCCATCCCACTTGACAAAGGTTTTCTTCTCCAATTCAACCTAACTTAGGGTTTTGGTCATCTTCACTTTTGTTAGCATGAGAAGACCAGTGATCCTGTGGATCATCTTCTTAGTTATCAAAATAGGTTGTTCCAACCACAACTGACCATTGTACACACAACTAATAATATATCTTATCTATTTTATTTGAAAATCTTCTGGCATATGCGGAATGTGAATTAAACCTTTTGTTTCAAGATATTGATGTTCTAGTTTCAACACACCATTAACACATAGTTCCTTAATTGATTCATCCATCACCAATGTTCCAATATCTTGAATAGCACATTTAAAATGTGAACGGATATCATTGATTAATAGTACCTTTTATGGAATTTACAACTGAGCTCCACTCAAATGTAGGGTTTCAGCAACAACAAGACTCAACTTAAAATCTAGTGCCTTCCACTCTATGCCTCGAACTAACATGTATGAACCTTTCTTTGATTTTTTTTTGGTGGATGCCATCTTTTCTCAGTAGGGTTTGAGAGAATACAAAATTCTTCAATAAAAATTCGCTCAAATTGCTTGAATGCTCTAAAGATTGCCTTGCATAGATAGCTCTCAAAAAATTGCGATGAGAAATGACTTCAATATCTCCCTTTTTCATTAATTTTTTCTATAAATGCCTATAATGATTGTTTTCTCAAACAATAGACTATCATCCACTTCACTTGCATTGAATGTTGGGTAGAGTCTTCCATGACTCGATAACCACACAATAAATATAGTAGCTCTCAACCTTTCTTAGTAGGGTCTTACAACCCAACCTCACTTAATAAGGTCTACAACCTAACCATGCTTGGTAAAGACTACATTTATTTACTCAATGATCCTTTTGCATCTTGAATGCTGATTTGGATCTTTCATTCTACTAATTGGAACTGATGTGAGATATCTTCTTTAGAATCCTAGTTCCAATTCTCCTATGAGAGATCAAGTGGAAATGGTGGAGTCACCCAATTCTTGAGTGACTTGTTCATCATTGCTCAAACTCGTATTCTTAAAAGATTTTGGAACCCATTGTTGTCTCCTCTGCTTTCTAATGATATCAGCTTTTGCCTTATTTTCATCTTCAATTCTTCTAGTATTCATACAATTCTTGGCAAGATGACCAAGTTCTATACAAATGAAACATCTTCTAGTAGTGTCTCTTATCCTCATGTGATGTTTTACACAATTCATTCCAATGTATCCAAATTCTCCACGATAATGACATTTGTACCAAGTATTATAGTTCCAACCAAATATACCTTTCACAATCTGTTCTACTAGGTTTAATATTTAGTACTACAGTATAAAGTTACCCTATCAAGGTATACAATGATCACTTCTAATGATCTACCCTATTAGGAGCAATAAGGACTACTAGGTCAACCTTGCAAAAGGATTTACAAATATAGAATGAAGTATGCACTTGGTAAAGAGATTTACATAAGATTTTTAAGTCTACCTTGTGAAAGGATTTGATTGATCCACCTTTTAGGATGAAATAGTAGCTGATCTCTGATCTACAACTTGGTTTACTAAATAAGATTCCTTTGAGTATAGTAATCACCTTGTTGTGATAGATAAACCTTTGTTGCTCCTTATACTATTGTAGCATTTTTAATTCTCTCTTTTTCTCTCTTCTACTTACTGCATTGGATGTGATAGAATATGTTATATATATCAATCCAATTTACAAACTATAGGAACTCAGGTTCTAAAGACTAGCTTGGTGAGGTTCTGATACTCAGCATCCACTTTCGATGCTCAAGATTTTCATGCACTCAGTAGACATAGAAGCTCATTCCACACTAATCACTTCTAAGGAGTCTTGAACTTGGTCTGCACCAATGACTCAGTGAATACTATGAAACTCGACATATAAATTGAATCACTTGATTCACACTACATAGCTCGATCAATTCTATTACTATTATCTTGATGTAAAATGACTTACTTGGTAAATACTTAGTAGCTCAGTTAACACTAGAATCATATTACATCAACTATGAACTTGGTTAGCACTACACAACTTAGTTTGCACTGATAAACTTAGCATATACTAAGATGCTCGATTTATACTGTTGATCAACACCTTGGTAGTAACTACTCGGCACAAACTAAATACTATCCCTTGGACTTAGTAGCAACTATAGAACTTGATAAATACTTGGTTAACACTACTAACTATACAATGTGCTTGATAAATACTTACAATATAAATAATTATATGTCATTAATAACAAACATGATTGTAATGTCAACACTTATGTCTTCTACAACTCCTAATAGGGTTGGAATCTTCTAACAAGGATTCAAAGTCTCCTAATAGGGACTCATATGTACTAATTGTTTTAATAGACTCCTAATAGGGCCCATGATCTAACAAGAAATATTTATATTAGTATATCATCTTGTAGGCATCATTCCCTCTAGAGTTTTTCCTCTAATCAAGGGTTTCCCTAGTTAACATATCTAGTGTAATTGTGTATGTGCATCTTGTTATGGTTATTGTTTACTTTAGTTCAATGGTTAATATTATTTAAGGTGGATAAATGTTTTTAATTATTGGATAACTGATTCATACCCCCTAGTAATCTTAGTGGACTATTGTTTCTAACAATAATGAGTTGTATGAACATAGATATTAGTGATTTACTATTTATAGTCATGTACATGAAGAATAGAGCATAGAATGATAAATTATATTAAGAAATTTTTTTGGTTTACCAAAATAACTACTTGACTATTATGGGATGGCATGCTATATGTTACCCCTAAGGGAGAAAAAATCAATTTTGTATATTGAGGCACGTGTGAAAACTAGAAGACTGACATGAAAAAACATAAGGGTATAAAGGAAAAAATTCTATATAATAAATTAAGTAATGATTGTATGATGTATTTGACATTGAAATGCAATTTCTATATGATATGAACTTTATGTTAGAGAAGATAAAGTATAACATATGTGAAGTTGTATACAAAGAGAGCTACAAAGGACAAATCAGATATTGAAAATATTAGCATTGTCAAGAGGTTTTTGTACCTATACCTTTTGTGTACAAAATATATTATTATATATGTGTGTTTGAGTAGTGTTCTCATCTTTCTACTTTTTTAATTGTAATACCAACTCCTAACATGGTTGAGGCTTCTAACAAGGAAAAAGAAACTATATAGATGCAATAGACTCCTAACAGGATCAATATCTTTCACAAGATACTTTTGATTAGTGGATCATTTTGTGGGTACCATCCCCACCATGGTTTTCCCTTGGCTAGGCTTTTCCTAATTAATAAATGATAGTTCTATGAGTTGCATTATGTTATTTTTATCTTTACTTTTTAGTTTAATCACATGTGCATATCTTAATATTGTTAAATATATCCATAGTTGGGCAAACTTTTGTGGAATATTGATTCACCCCCCCCCCCCCCCCCCCTATATTTCCTATTTCTAACATTTGGTATCAAAATATTGTTACTGAAAGGAGGCATAACAACTTGAGTAAGATCACTATGGATATAGATTAGTTATATAAGAACCTAGAAGAAGCTCTTGAGGAACTTGATGTAATCACAAAAGAAAGAAACAATCTAAAGGTCATATATAAAGAGGTAAAAGGTGTCATTAAGAATTTGAAAGAGAATATTGAATCTACTAATATTGAATCTACTAATATCAAGAAGAATGAGTCAAATGAACATATCAAGGATAGTGATAAAAATTCCAAGCTAAAGAAAAATAATTAGATTCAAAATCATGAACTTGAAATTACCAATCTTAAGATGAGTTTGATGGAAGATGATATGAAAAGTCATTCAGATTTGAAATCTAAGAATGTAGGTCATAAATCAAAACTTAGCAAGGTGACATCTAAACTTGAGAATACAAAGCTATAATATAGAGGACTTGAGAAGTAAAACACTATTGTGAAAGGAGAGCTTACACAAACAAAGAAAAATCTTGAGAAGTTGTATTCCAAGATTGAAATTCTTGATGAACAGATCATGGCACAAAGACCTAAAGGTGATATGATTGGGAATGGCTACTATGAAGAGGAATCATTTAAGAGATCTATGTTACTAAGAAATGAGATCTAGTGATCCAACAGCCTAAACAACAACAACAAGATCTAACTAAGGAAGTACCTAATCAATCTTAAAAACCCAAAGAAGTAAAGAAACCATTTACTAAAAGATGTTTTTCATGCAATAAAATTGGTCAGATGAAGAAGAATTGTACATGTAAGTATACCAACCCTATTTTTGGTTACTATTATAATTTCTATGTTTATGGACATAGAGCTAATAAATATAGGAAACCCAGATTTAATAACATTATGTATCAAGGTACTAACCCTACAAAAAGTAGACCTATTGGTGAAAATAATATCATAAGAAATGGAGACATGTTTAATAAGTGAAATAACTTTGGACATATTTATAGAAATTATAGATTATAGATCAAGAAAATAGGACCTATATGTGGAAAGAATGTGATAGCATGTCATATTTTTAATAATTTGGGACATACATTAAGATTTTGTAGGATGAACAACATGAGAATACCAAATAACATGAGATCATAGAATGCAGGGAAACCTAACTATAGAAGGAATGCTAACATAAAAATGAGACAAAATGAAAATAGAAATTATAAACAATAAGAGAATGTGAAAGAACACGTAGAGAACATCAACGAAACATTTGTTAAAAATAATACACTTACAAGAGCACATATATGAGTAGAAAAGAAGACAAGTGATACATCTAAGAATAAGTTGAATTTAGTAATAGTTGTTCACCAACCTTTATAAATCCAAGAAATCCATTCATTGTTAAGTAAAGGAGAATTGATACCAAAAAAATATTTAACCTCTATAAGATTTAATTAAGAATTACAAAGTTGGGAGAAGGTTTATATGAATAAAGGAAAATGAGTTGGAAGCCTATAATTGTGAACCTAAATGATTCTATCTTGAATGAAAGTAATCTTAAGAAGTTAGTGCGATATTATGACAAATACCCAGTGTATGAGAAAAGGAATTTGGATATTACCATTATTTAATAAATGATCAAATTCAAGAAGTGCTTACTTTCAATTTAGGGAAAATGGCCAAAAGATTTATATCAAAGATTTAATGAGGTCAAGTTGAAGACAAAGAAGGAAGAAGAAACTTTGAGAGAAGAAGTTATAAGAAGATGCTATGATGTAAAGAACAATGCACAAATGGAAATGACAATACATAGACTTAATCCACTAGTGTGTGACAAGATGAGAGTCATAAGACTCATGGAGGACAAAAACAAGAATTCATAAATGATATTGAAGAAATTTTTCATTAGATATTAAGAGAACCAATAGTAGAGCCTACATTAAATAAGGAAAAAATGAAGCACCCTTGCCCAACTTAATAGTAATAGATACAACAGTAGCAATAATAGTACAAACCCCAACTCCTAGTACCACATAGGAAAAGGTAGAAAAGAAAACTATGATGGGAGAAGAAGAAGTCAGAAAGGAACAAAAAGAGAATATAGAAGAGATAGTTTTTGAGCCATCACACATCACCATTGATGATGATTCTATAAATATTGATAGTACACACATCATTGTTGATGAGATAGAGGATGCACTCAAGGATCAAGATAACACTGTTGAAAATTTGTTTACTAAGAACCTAGTTGATTATCCTAGCTCTGATGAAGAGAAGGATAAAGGTAAAGAGATGGAAGAAGGAAGAGTAGAGGAACTAATAGAGGAGAGATGGGAAGAACCTATAAGAATTGAAGAGGTTGCAAAACCTCAACAAAACATGCATATTTCAAAGGTTAGCTTGAAGATTGTTACCCAACAAGGAGAAATAGAAAAAGAAAAAGAAAAATAGAAAGAGAAAGAGAAAGAGAAGATAGTAGCAGAGGAAAGAGTGCATATCACATATGACAATCAGATTTTTCAATTAAAATTGGTCACACCTACCAAGGAGAAAATAAAAGAGACCCCAAGCTCATCAAAATCTCCACTAGAATCACTTTTAGCAAACATGATGAGTAGTACACCCTTGGAAACCACAAGAGACCTAGAGATTGAGATATTTAGTCAAATATTAGTATTTTCCATAAGAAAAATCATTGAGAAGACTAAAGGCATCAAAAGAACTCAATAAATTCTAGAGAAAGTGACTAACAAATTGCAAGACATAATTTCAATCAAGGTTAGTGAAGCAAATCCAGAGAAGAGAGCTCAAGTGGAAATGAATTATTTTGATAATGAATTCAACACCCTCTTGGAGGTCACATTGGAAAAGGCACAAGTCAATCATGTTGCACAATTATTTTTCATAGTATGTGGCAACATCAGAGGTGAATTAGTGACTATTAACTCTTATATCAACAATATCTAATAGAGGGATAGAATTTGTATGAAAAGTGTACCATTTCATACAAATGCATCAGATATATCACAAAAGTGCTAAAGGGAAAACAAGAAAAATTACAAAATATTGTGAATAAGCTCCATCTACCCAATGTGCAAATTGAATATTTAGAGAGCACAATTTGGAAAGTGAGTGATGATGTTAGTCTAATAGAGCTAAGAAGGGAGAGAACAATAAAGATATTTTTGTTATTGAGGAAATACCTCACTCTAAAAATAAGCCATATTCAAAAGTGATGCAAGAGCATCTTGGGTTTCCTTGTAATCTTGCACTTTTGTTTATTTAGCTATTTGCTACCAAGTTCTAGTTTTGAGCACCAATTTAGTTGTTGTCAAGTTCTTAGTGGGTGTCAATTTCTTAGTGGACACTGAGCTCCCTAGTTGATGTTGAGTTTATAGTAGCTATCGAGTGATTCCTTTGGATGTTGAGTTTGTAGTAGTTGTTGAGTGATTCCTTTGGATGCCAAGTTCGTAGTAGCTATCGAGTGATCCTTTGGATGCCAAGATCATTTGGTTGTCGAGTGTTAGTATTTCATGGAGCCTTCATTTGCTAAGTTTTCTATGTCTGATTTTAGTTTGGGATGACCTTGTTTGTATTTAATTTCATAATAGTTAGTTAATATCTAGTGTGAGCTAACTTGTGACTCTTCAAGTATTTAAAGTTAGGGTTATTTAGTTTTTATCATTCTGTACTGACTTGTTACTTAGATTGGTATAAGTAGGGGATCTTGGGTAGATTTTTAATCAGAAAATTTTGGTAGAGGAGTCTTAGGTGGAGCATCTTGGAGGTAGAAGTTCATATTTGAGTATGGAGATTTGTTCTTCTTTGAAAGATGTATTCTTCTTTGTATTGGCCAAAACCTAGAAGGCCATATAGTTGGGCATGTTGGATTAAACTTCTTGCTTTGAATATATGAAATATTACCTACATTCCTCTTGTTCATTTTTCAATGTGTGTTTGTTTGTTGGCTTTCTAGATCACCTCACTTTGGGGTACATCTAGTTTATTACTACATTATTTGGTATCAGAGTAGGTTATTCCTGAGTGTGCAAGTAGATCACTAAAGTGTGAGGTAGTTTGTACTAGGACCTTGGTTGGGAGAACTTTATTAGAGAAGGGTTTTTATTTTGGAAGTCCTAGCTAGTTGGCAATTTGGTGTAGGGTGTTAGATCTACGGATTTGGCTTGCACTTGTAGAGGACTCACAATTTGATTGTTTTTTATATGTGTAAAGATGGTTTGAGGAAGGAGAAATGTTGGTCCAAAGTTATTGGACATGCCGAGGAAACTTGTAGCCAGAGTAGAAGCTATTGAGTTAGCAAAAAATCATGGAAGACATCTTGATGAATATGATTCTTTTTCGGATGATTTACATGAAAGGATTGATGATCTAAAAAAGTTTGATTTGAGTTGGCATCTAAGGATTAGAAAGAAGGTTTTTTGGCTGGTTAAAGAGATTATGAAGAGAAGAAGATAGATTGTATAAGTACGTGATGATTTTGTTAAAATGGAGGAAGTATCTTTTGGTTTTCATGAGAAAATGGATAGGTCTGACATGGAAATTGCAGAGCATCTTGTTGTGCATAATAAGATTGTTGAAGAGGAGAGTTTCACTTATGTTGGTAAGGAATTGCATATTTTTATATAGAATGATACTAAAATTGGAATGGATGTGATTAAGGACTTATCTGTTGTTTTCATTGCTGATATAGAGTTAAATGATGTTGATTTGGATGTTTCGTGTTGTAAGAAGATGGATTTACTTGCTGGTAATATGGTTAAGGATTTTAGAGGTGCTATTGATGTGGATTTACATGATGTTGTTGTTGCTGATATGGATCTAAACTTATATGTTGCTTTTGAGATACTGAAGGATATGGAAGTTACTACTACTATGGATTTTGGTGATGCTATTGATTTACATGTGGCTGGAAGAATGATTATATATACTATTATGAGTATGGATGACATAGGGTTATTGTTGCATGTCCCTAATATGGATTCATTTTTTGTTGATTTGGTGGAAGATTCCTATGTTATGGATTTATATGCTTTTTCTATGATGGATTGGAGTTTATATATTGTTGATGATTAGGTTTGTGATTTGGATATTGTTGTTGATCTAGTTTTCATGTATGAGGATGATGTTATGGATGATATTGATGATAAGTTGCAGATGGAGCATTGTAATTTTCAATTGAGTTTGTATGTTGATTGGTTGGATGAGATTCTAAATTTTTAATGGATGAAGCATGGATGGTTGATTTTCAAATTTGATCTCTTTTCTTTGATAGAGTGGAAACCTTTGGTAAAGATTAAGTTGGTTGCAAATCTTTCTTTGGGCATCAATGTATGGGACATACTTTTCTATTTACCTAGAGAGTCTGATGCAAGAGCATCTTGGGTTTCCTTGTAATCCTACACTTTTGTTCATTTAGCCAATTGCTACTGAGTTCCAGCTATTGCTTAGTGTCAATTTTATATTTGTTTTCAAGTTCTTAGTGGTTGTTGAGTGCTCAATGGATGTAGAGCTCCCAAGTTGATGTTGAGTTCATAGTAGCTATCGAGTGATTCTTTTCAATGTTGAGTTTGTAGTAGCTTCCAAGTGATTCCTTTGGATGTTAAGTTCATGGTAACTACCAAGTGATCCTTTGGATATTGAGCTTGTGTGGTTGTCGAGTGTCAATATTTTGTGGAGCCTTCATTTTTTGAGTTGTCTGTGTCTAGTTCTAGTTTGGGCTGACCTTGTTTGTATTTAATTTTACTATAGGTAGTTAATATCTAATGTGAGTTGACTTGTGGCTCTTCAACTATTTAATGTTAGGGTTATTTACTTTTTAGCATTTTGGGTCAACTTATGGCTTATATTGGTATAAGTAGGGGATCTTGGGTAGTCTTAATGAGAAAATTTTAGTAGAGGAGTCTTAGGTGGAGCATCTTGGAGGTAGAAATTTGTATGAGTCTAGAGATCTATTCTTCTTTGTAATGTCCAAAACCTAGAAGACTATATAGCCGAGCATGTTGGATGTAAACTTATTTCTTCGAATATATGAAATATTATTTCTCTAGATCTAAATCTTGTTCCTTTTGTTTATTTTTTGTTGTGTATTTGTTTGTTGATTTTCTAGATCACCTCATTTTGGGGTACATTCAGATTATCGCTGCATCAAGAAGTAGTTGGATGAATTCCTTAAAGCTAATGCATCATAAGAAAAGTCCACATATTCAAATTTGAATAAAGTAGAGTTAGTATCATGTGGACTATGTACCCTAATCAATGTATTTGAGGTAGTCCAAGACACATGGGATAAAGAGTTTACAAATTGGAAGACAAAATTTATTGATTGTATCCCATGCCTATCCACCTAGTCAACTTCAAGAAAAGAAGGTAGAATTCAAAATTTTGATTTGTAAATAGTTTTTGACACTCACCTTTGTCATTGATGTCTAAGGGGGAGTACTGGCATAGAAAATTATATAATACATAATGAAAGGGAGAGTAGTATACATTATAAAATGATATATAAGGTATAATGTAAGAGGAAGTATTTATAATGTAAAAGATGGTATATAAATATAAATGGTCTGCATTTTTTTAAAAAAATTATGGACATGTGAAGAACTTCACATTTTTTAATTTTTTAATTTTGGGACTTAGAAAATTTTCCCATCTGTTGACATCAATGCCAAAGAGGGAGATTGTTGGCAATTTTTCTAAGAGATGAGTATAGAGATACTTTGAGGTTGTCATTTATGGAAACATATATTGTATATTTACTAAAAAAAATTTGAAGATGTGTTTTGGAGAAGATAACTTAAAAAATTGTCTGAGTGTTGTACAAATTAACCACTTGTGGAGACACCTTTTTTATTGGTGAGGTTCACATTGAGTGATTTGGAATGTACACACTTGAGGGAAGTTAGTATAGAGTATGAGGATCATGTTGGTTTGGTTTTCACTTAAAATTTATCCTAATGCATCTCTAAGTGAACTTTCTAGTTCCCTTTGTGAAAATTATGGTTTTTTTTTTTAATTTGCTACCCCAGAAGAACCCTAATTTTTGTTTCACTAAGTGTTGCCCTAGAAAACCTTTGGATTATGTTTACATAGCATGCCCTTTCAAAAAAAGGAATGCGCAGGAAAAATATTTTAAATACCCATTTTATTTCTTTCCAAGTACTTTTTAAAAAGTTGTTTTGTGAGGTCTTACCCTAATCCATCATAGAAAATTTGGTACATATTTTTATTTTGATATATTAAGACTAGATATGTTGAGACATTATCTGATGGACTAGACATTATTATGTTATTTTATGTTGTGTGATACTTTACTTAAGATGCTTAATCATGTTATTTAATGTTTTATAAGCATACATATTGATGGTGTAGTACATTAAATAAATTTAGGATTAAGAATATGGTTAATACTTTAATTATACAATTTATAATGGTTAGATATATGAGCAAAAATGAGATAACAGTTATTTAAATGAATGATGTTTTGAATAATGTGATTATCTAAATGAGTTTTAATTACATACATGTGATTTTTCTCGAGCTATGAATGTGTGAAATGAGTGTGCAAGATTATTAGCTAGGAAATCTAATGGAGAATCAGTAATCGACCCTATGTACAATCTATGAAACCCAAGGTTGAGTCTAATGAAAGATGAAAACCTCATTGTTTGTATGTTATTTGTATCGTAATTGGTATGTGTGTATCATTTTGTAATCATAGTGTTTGATGTTACGTAATAGTGATATTATGGTGTCACTTGACACTCGTAATTCATATATATGTATCAACATGATAATTAGGGTTAGTTGAGTATCTTGATAATATGAGATGGATTAAGTTAGTAACCTAAGACTAATTAGTGGTAACCTAGATTAATCACCCTAATTAGAGTTTAGTGGTAAATTTGCATTCCTAGGGTTTTAGAAAGTCCAAATATTTCAAGCCAATTAATAGGTCCTAAAATGATCCTAGATGCCAAAATTAGTGAAAACTAAGTGCCTAGAGGGTATGTGTATGGGTTGGGGACATTTCCCATCCCTCTATACTCTTTTGTTGACTTTTATGACCACCCAAATATCCCATTTTTCCTTTAGTACGAAAATGGAACTTCTTCATGAGTTTGTCAAATTTACACTCCACTAAAAAGGTTGTCATAATGGTAGGATCAAGTTGGAAGACCCTAGAAAGGCCTTAGTCAAGTCTAGAGTTATTACAATTTTTAGGTGGATGAGTTAGGAGTTTATTTAGTTGCAAATTTGAGGGTTGAAGAGTGTTCATCTAATCTCTACATTTAGAGATATTAAAGCCATGATTGAAGGAGGAAGAAGGTGTTGGATACAATTAAGTAATTGTGTATTGTCTTTGATGTTACACAAATGTCATATCAGTTATCAGACAGAGTCTACCGAGTTCTATCAACCAGGAAAATAGTTTACAGAGTCTACCGAGCTCAGTCGGTCAGTAAAAGCCTTTTGCAGTGTATACCGAGCATTCCTGTATGTCACACGGTGAGTTAGTGTTAACCGAGTTCACTCGGGTATCAAAGGATTTTGTAGTGAACGGTTAGTGTTAACCGAGTTCGCACGGTAAGCTAAGGAAAGCCGAGTTTTCACCGAGCTCACTCGGTAGTCGAAGACAGCTTTTATCGAGTCCAGTCGGTTTCCAAAGGAAGTGGCAGGTTTACCAAATTCCTCGGTAATTGTAGTTCTTACCGAGTTCTACCGGTTAACACAGGAAGGAAGTTTTTGTTCTGTATTGACCGAGCAGCGTCGGCCAGTGAAGAATTTTGTTTTTAGTTCAAGCCGACTTTGGAATATGTTTCGTCAAGTTGGTTGGGCAAGCCGACTTTGGAATTGTTTTAACAAGTTGGCTGGGCCGACCTGGTATTATGAATAATATATAAAGAGGTGCTCAAGATGAAAAAAATAGTAGAGGAGAGAATGAATATACGAAAAGTGCAAGGAAGTGCAAGGAAGAGACTTACGTGTGCCTAAGTAGAATTGAGCAGAGGGAAATCTTGGAGCTGCAGAGATATATATTTGATCGGTAAGGATCTTGTGGAGCAAAACTGAGATCTGTATTCAGCAAGATAAGTTGCATGTATTTTCAAATCATTCATTGTTGCTTTCTAACCATTGTAACAGTGATTCCAAAATCTCCTAACAGAGTTGGTTTAACAGCCATTTCATAAATCCTTTAACAGGGTGGAAATTCAGTTGAATTGTTCAAAAAGACCTCTTACAAGGCCACTCCTAACAGGGTGATTAAATCCTCTAACAGGGTCACACCTAACAGTGTGTTTTGTAACCTTTAATAGGGTTGGCTCCTAACAGGGCTCACTTCAGAAGAGTGAAAATTGGTGACTAGTTGCTGGTGGTTTTTCCCATATTGGGTTTCCACGTAAATCTGGTGTCTACTGTGTTAATGATTACTTTCTTTTGCATAGTCGCTTATTTCAGTAAATGCTTCATAAATTAACTAAACACCTATCAAGTTTTAAGCAGTGATTTTTGTAGCAGCAGCAACTAAGTTTAAGGCATCTTTGGGACTTTTGAAAATATTTTTGTGGTAACTGATTCACCCCTCCCCTCTCAGTTACACCATCTTCATTTTCCAACAATTGGTATCAGAGCTTTTGGTGCTTGCAAAGATCTAAGCCAAAGATCAAGATGTCTTATAAGAGGGAAATCCCAAGGCTTAACCAAAACAACTTCTCAGCATGGCAGGGATTAATGAGACTTCATCTAGCTTCCATTGGTGACACTGGTCTGAAATATCTTGATGAGAAATATGTAGAACCATCAGGTACATTATCAGTCAATGACATTGCTATAAAGAAGACTCATAACATTATGATGATTGATATTGCATCTGCCTTGAGTTATGAAGAGTTTGATGATGTCAAGGACTGCACTACTGCCTATGAAATGTGAGAAAGACTGAAAGAGATCTATGGTGGAGATGACAATGTCAGAAGAGCCAAAGCTGAAAGTCTGAGAGGACAGTTCGATCAGATGAAAATGAAAGAAGATGAAAATATTGCCAAATATGTTGAAAGAATTAAAGCATGTGTCAGTGCTATCAAAGCTTCTGGAGGAAGTATCAGTGAAGAGACAGTCATAAGTAAAGTTCTTAGAACTCTACTTCCAGTTTATGCCATCAAGGTATCAGCCATTCAAGAAAGAAGGTGTGAGGCCAATCACAAGATAAACCTAGAGGCCATAGTTGGAAGACTGACAGCATTTGAATTAGATAATTTTGATAATTATGTTCCAGCCGCAAAGAACATTGAGTCTGCATTTGAAGCCAAGCTTTCACTCAAGGACAAAGGCAAAAAGAAGAAGGAATCTCAGTCAGAAAGTGAAGATCAATCAGATCAGAGCTCTGACAGCGACCTTGAAGTAATTGAAGCCCTACTTGCAAAGAAATATTCAAGAGGAAGAGGTAAATACAGAGGTAAAGTACCCCTAATCTGCTTTTCATGTGAAGAAGTCGGTCATATTGCTGCAAGGTGTCCAAACAAGAAAGATAAAGATGAAAAGAAAGATAATAAATGGAACAGTAAGAAAGATTTCAAATCATTTAAAGATAAAAGTAAGAAATCATGTTTTATGGCTAAAGATTCTAATGATTCTAATGATGAAGAAGAGGATGAGATTGTTTACATTGCTGTAAAAGATGAATCTGACAATGAAGAAATGGCACTCATCTCTCACATAAGTAAGAATGATACATGGATCATTGATAGTGGCTGCTCACATCATATGACTGGAGATAAAACAAAGTTTGATCAATTTGAAGAGTATGATGGTGGCAGTGTAAGATTTGGAAACAATGAACCTTGTTGCATCAAAGGAAAAGGAAGAATCACTCTAAACCAGGAACTTGTATGTGATAATGTTTATTGGGTAGAAGGACTAAAGCACAATTTATTGAGTGTGGCACAGTTACTCAACAATGGACTCAAAGTAGAATTCATCCAAGGCAAAGCAAGACTGCTGAACGGTAAAGGAAAGCTGATTGGATCTGGTATTCAAACTAAAGGTAACTTGTTCTATCTTGAACTTGATGAACATTCATGTTTTATTGTTCAAATAGAAGAGAGTTGGTTATGGCATAAAAGATTATGTCATGTGAATTTTGACAATCTGGTAAAGATAAGAAAATTCAAGAAAGTGAGAGGCATTCCTGATTTAAAGAAACCAGAGGTCGGTTTATGCAAGAATTGTCAAATTGGAAAGATGGGTAAGTCTAGTTTCAAAAGAAAAAATTATCAGTCTGAAGATTTATTAGAAATTGTGCATACTGACTTATGTGGACCTATTGAAACTGAAAGCTATACTGGTGAAAAATATTTCATTCTTTTTGTTGATGATTATTCAAGAATGATGACCATCATGTACCTAAGGAACAAATCAGAAGCATTTGAAAAGTTCAAATGGTATTTGGCAAGAGTAGAAAAAGAAACAGGGAAAAGATTGAAATGCCTAAGGTCAGATAGAGGTGGTGAATTTATTTCACATGAATTTAATAACTTTTGTATTGAAAGAGGAATCAAAAGACAGGTTTCAGCACCAGGTACACTTGAACAAAATGGCATAGCTGAAAGAAGGAACAGATCCATCATGGATTGTGCAAGAACCTTGATGATAGAAAAGAATGTTGCTATCAAATACTGGAAGGAGGCTATCAGTACAACAGTTCATACCTTAAACCGAGTACAGTTAAAAAAGGACTCATTCAAAACTCCCTACGAAATATGGTATGGCTATAAACCCAATGTAAGTTATCTGAAAGTATTTGGAAGCAAATGTTATATCTTGAAAAAATCTAGAAAAGAAAAATTTGATGTAAAAGGTGATGAAGGTATATTTCTTGGATACTCATGTAAGAGTAAAGCATATAGATGCTTAAACTTATCTACTCACAAAGTCATAGAAAGTATACATGTGAAAGTTGATGAATTTGCAGAAAAGACTGAAGAAGAAAGCAGAAAAGAACCAGAAGATTACAAAAGATTTGTCTTCAGTGATTCAGATATAATATCAACTGCATCTGAGAATCAGAAATCCTCTTCTACCGAGTCATCACTAACCGAGTTGCAGGAAACATCTACCGAGCCAACATCTACCGAGCCAATGTCTACCGAGTCAGAAAATATCGAGTTAGAGATTACCGAGCCTGAGGTAACCGAGTAGGTACATACCATGCCAGTTGATACCGAGCCAGACCAAATCGAGCAAGGAGGAGAAATGCAAGAAGATAACGACAAAATTCATCCAAAAGAAAAAGAACCTGTTCTAGCCAAATATGTCAGGAGACATCATTCAGCAGATCAGATCATTGGAAATAAATCTGATGGAACCATCACAAGAAGTAAGTTGAAAGGTACTTGTTTACTTGCTGATTTTGAACCTAGAATTGTCAAAGATGCATTAGAAAATGATAATTGGATTGAAGCAATGAATGAAGAAATAGAGCAGATAGAGAAGAACAAAACATGGACTCTAATACCCAAGCCTAAAGACAAAAATGTAATCGGTACAAAGTGGGTTTTCAGAAATAAGTTGGATGAAAATGGTAAAGTATCAAGAAACAAAGCTAGATTAGTGTGCAAAGGATATTCTCAAGAAGAAGGCATAGATTATGGAGAAACTTTTGCTCCTGTTGCTAGATTGGAAGGTGTTAGAACCTTATTAGCATATGCTGCCTACAAAGGATTTAAAGTTTATCAGATGGATGTCAAGTCAGCATTTCTAAATGGTATACTGGATGAAGAGGTCTACATTGAACAACCTGAAGGTTTTATTGATCCAGATAAAAAGAAAATGGTTTGCAAATTGCACAAGGCATTATATGGTCTGAAACAAGCCCCTAGAGCATGGTATGAAAGATTGCATAGCTATCTTATTCAAATTGGATTTCAAAGAAATAATGATAACAGTAGTTTGTATATCAAGGAAGGACCAGAAAATAAGATTGTCCTGGCAGAAATATTTGTAGATGATACTATTTTTACAGGGAATGATGATCTTTGGAAAGAATTTTCAGAACAAATGAGCAAGGAATTTGAAATGTCAATGTTCAGTGAAATCAAATTCTTTGTGGGACTTCAAATTCAGCAGAACAAGAATGGCATCTATATCACTCAAGCAAAATATATCAAAGAGATATTGAAAAAGTTTTGTATGGAAGACTGTAAACCAGTTGGAACTCCCATGTGTACTGGACTAAAACTTACAAAAGAAGATGATTCAAAGGAAATAGATCAGACATTGTACAGATCTATGATTGGAAAGTTGCAATATGTAGTTCATACTAGGCCAGATATTGCTATTGCAGTTAGAATTGTGGCAAGATTTTCAGCCAAACCAAGAGAAAATCACATGATGGCAATCAAGAGAATAATGAGATATCTGAAAGGAACTGAAGATTATGGATTATGGTATAAACTTGGAGGAAACCTAGACTTAAAAGTGTTTACTGATGCTGATTGGACAGGAAACCTTGACGACAGAAAAAGCACAAGTGGAGGTGCATTCTTTCTTGGAAAGAGGTTGGTCTCTTGGATAAGCAAAAAGCAAAACTGTACATCTCAATCAACAGCAGAGGCAGAGTATGTTGCTGCAGCAGTAAACTGTTCTAATATTGTTTGGTTCAAGCAATTGCTACAAGGCATGAAGATGGAAATCAAGGAACCAGTCGTCATGTTTTGTGATAACACAAGTGCAATCAATATATCTAAAAATCCAGTAATGCATTCTAAGACTAAGCACATTGCAATCAAGTATCACATTGTCAGAGAATTGGTGCAGGACAACGAAATCAGATTGGAATATGTACATACAAAGGAACAGATTGTTGACATATTCACAAAGCCTTTACCTAAGGATGCATTTTTGTATCTCAGAGGTAAGTTAGGGGTTATTCCCCTATCTGAAGTTCACTAAAATAAATTTTAGTGATGCATCAGCTCTTACAAAATTGAACAATCATCAGTTGATGCAGCAAATCAAGGAAATATTGCATATGAATCAGTACTAAAGGTACAATAAAATTCATTTGAAATTAGATGGTCTTTGGCATGTGTTGTCAAAGAGGGAGAGTTTTACTGTCATATCTTTTCCGAAATTTGAAATTTGATTAAGTAATTTCTTCACAGAGGGAGATTACTGTAAGAGGGAGAGTTCTCTATCTTAGAGGGAGAATTGTTAATTGTGTTGTGTTGTAATAGACTTGCTTTCAAATTTCATTTCTGCTATGACATGTTGTGTTGCCATCAATGCCAAAGAGGGAGATTGTTGGATACAATTAAGTAATTGTGTATTGTCTTTGATGTTACACAAATGTCATATCAGTTATCAGACAGAGTCTACCGAGTTCTATCAACCAGAAAAATAGTTTACAGAGTCTACCGAGCTCAGTCGGTCAGTAAAAGCCTTTTGCAGTGTATACTGAGCGTTCCTGTATGTCACACGGTGAGTTATTGTTAACCGAGTTCACTCGGGTATCAAAGGATTTTGTAGCGAACGGTTAGTGTTAACCGAGTTCCCACGGTAAGCTAAGGAAAGTCGAGTTTTCACCGAGCTCACTCGGTAGTCGAAGACAACTTTTACCGAGTCCAGTCAGTTTCCAAAGGAAGTGGCAGGTTTACCGAATTCCTCGGTAATTTTAGTTCTTACCGAGTTCTGCCGGTTAACACGGGAAGGAATTTTTTGTTCTGTATTGACCGAGCAGCGTCGGCCAGTGAAGAATTTTGTTTTTAGTTCAAGCCAACTTTGGAATATGTTTCGTCAAGTTGGTTGGGCAAGCCGACTTTGGAATTGTTTTAACAAGTTGGCTGGGCCGACCTGGTATTATGAATAATATATAAAGAGGTGCTCAAGATGAAAAAAATAGTAGAGGAGAGAATGAATATACGAAAAGTGCAAGGAAGTGCAAGGAAGAGACTTATGTGTGCCTAAGTAGAATTGAGCAGAGGGAAATCTTGGAGCTGCAGAGATATATATTTGATCGGTAAGGATCTTGTGGAGCAAAACTGAGATCTGTATTCAGCAAGATAAGTTGCATATATTTTCAGATCATTCATTGTTGCTTTCTAACCATTGTAACAGTGATTCCAAAATCTCCTAACAGAGTTGGTTTAACAGCCATTTCATAAATCCTTTAACAGGGTGGCAATTCAGTTGAATTGTTCAAAAAGACCTCTTACAAGGCCACTCCTAACAGGGTGATTAAATCCTCTAACAGGGTCACACCTAATAGTGTGTTTTGTAACCTTTAACAGGGTTGGCTCCTAACAAGGCTCACTTCAGAAGAGTGAAAATTGGTGACTAGTTGCTGGTGGTTTTTCCCATATTGGGTTTCCATGTAAATCTGGTGTCTACTGTGTTAATGATTACTTTCTTTTGCATGGTCGCTTATTTTAGTAAATGCTTCATAAATTAACTAAACACCTATCAAGTTTTAAGCAGTGATTTTTGTAGCAGCAGCAACTAAGTTTAAGGCATCTTTGGGACTTTTGAAAATATTTTTGTGGTAACTGATTCACCCCTCCCCTCTCAGTTACACCATCTTCATTTTCCAACAGAAGGAATAACTCTTCTCAAAATTTCAATTTGTCATAACCATTTGTGAAGGTAGGAATCCTTCAAGTTCTTGTTCTTCATGTTGTGTTTTTCATTATCTTAAGTAGGCCTTCTACATGTGTTTGTATTTGTATGTATGATGAAACATGTAAGGGATGGGATTGTTATGGATTTCTTAATTCTTTTCTTTTTGTGTTTTACATTTTATTTTATGAGGAAAACTATAAGGGTTGTGTTGGAATTACTCACCGTCGGATAGGGTAGAAGTGGCCATGTACAAGAGGAGGGCCTCAGTTGGACTCCAGGTTAGTACAAAGTCTCTCCTCATGATGACGAGAGGGAGAGAGTAGGGTGATATGGGCCCCTACTCATCAATACAAACCATTTTTTGTTATGGGATTTAAGAAGTGAAAGAATGAAAGTTCTTATGATTATTAGTCTCACAAGAGACATTTGTTTTGGTGTTGTGATTGACTTCTCTCCTACCCTGGAAAAACCCACCTTCTCCCTAGTCTTGGTTTGATAATGAACCTATTGTGTAAACCTAGACTGGGAGTAATTGGTTGAATGTTTTTTTGTATTAAATTTGATTGTCTCCTAATTAGTTTTGATTCCCCATGGTTACCTTGATGAAATTTACAAATTTCATAGTTACTATCTTGATATGGAGCCAAACTAGATTCAAGGTTTTGGTGTTTTGATTCAAATGTCTTGGAGACATCTTCTTGGGATAGTGATTCTATTGTAAACTTCATTGTGAAACTTATTTTTGAAATGACAATGATATTGGGTTTTCTTCCCTAGTTCTTTCACAGTGGAGTCCTTGAATCAGGTGTTTGAATAAAATGAATAAGAAGTGGTTAGCCCACATGTTTTGAAAAAAATGAGCAATTTCCTATCATGTGGCATTCTATATAATTCAAATTTGTATGCATACAATTAATGGTAATTAGATATAATGATGTTACTTAAGTTATACAATTTGATTACTTGCATGTGTTAGATGAAACTCAATTTATATGGTTGGTATTTCAATTGTATTATAGTAATTATTGAAAAGAAAAATGTCCCTATTCGAATGCATAAATATAACATCAAAGTCTGTACTATAATTTATCCTAGAAAAAAAAAAAATCCCTCTTTGCCATGTAAACAAAATTGTTTATGAAAAACTCAATCTTTGGTAAGAAAAATGATCCTTAAGAAAAATCTAACACCTCAAAAAAAAATGGACCTTGAACAAAATCTATCTTTTTAGAGAAAAATTTCTCTCTATCTTTTGTAAGTAAAAATCTTAAAAGCCTCCTTTGGAATAGAGCATATTCCACAAAGATTCTCTTTTTAAAAATCATTCTCATTTATAAATTAATAGTTGTAATTATAGAATACATTGCATAAAATCAATAAATAAAAATAAATCGAATAAAGCAACTAAAATAATTCTATCCTATCTCATCCTTATCTTATCTCTACCCTCCAACCACTAAACTTTTAATCATAATTATCCCTTGTTATGGGCTCAAAATGATGACATCACCCCTGCATGTGAATTGGAGGCAGAAAGCAAAGTCAAAGTAAGCATAAACTCAAGAATTTAAGGTGATGGGAGGAATGATGAAAACCTGACTTAGTTGCACCTGCAAACCATTCTCCACCAATTAATGCTCCTTGGAATGTTCTCTTTTCCCCACCCTACTGCAAATTTTTGTGAGGGGATAGTGTGCTAGTTTTGGGTAGCATCCTCTTACATCACATGAAGACCTCCTTAGGAAATCCACCCATGACACATGGGGGATTGGTGGTGAAAGTTTCAAATGAAGAGGGGGTGGCATCATAGATGGAGATTGGGTTTAAAGTTTTGAAAGGGCGGGAGACATAGTTAGGAACCCTATGACCACTCCCCATCCCATCCCAAACACATAAGTACCCACACATTTTTCCTGGGAAACGTGGAAGGGGGGTTGGGATAGTATGCCCATGTGGGGGGGAAGATAGGTGTGGGCAAGGGGGTAAAGGGGTTGGGGAGGGGAAGTGGTTAGGTTAGGTTAGGTTAGTGTGTTTTTATTATTATTATTGGTTAGTAAAGTGTTAAAGTTAGTTAGTAGTTTAGGTTAGTTGGTAGTAAGTATTTCAATAGATAGTTAGTTAGTTAAGTATAGTAAGATTTTATTAGTGATAGTTATAGTTTTTTTTTATATATAAAGTATTTTTTCTGTTTTGAATTTAGATTATTGTAATTTAGTAATTAAGTTAATGTTAGTAAGGTTATTTTAGATATTAGTTAGTAGTTGTTTAAGTTTTTTTTATTTTGGTTATTAGCATTATAAATTAGATTGTATTAAATGTTAGTAGATGATAATAATTATTAATTGAAAAATAATAATTAGTAATAAATGGAGTTAGGATTTTAGCAAATTATGTGATTAATAATGTTAGTATTATTTAATTTTATTTGATTTTGACAATGTTATTTGTTTATTTTAAAGGGTAGAAATCCTTTGTAGTTAAAGGTGTTTTAATAAAGAAGGAAATAAGAGATAGCTAGAAGATTTTGTTTGAGTTTTAGTTGTGATATTCAAATATGTTTAATAACCTTGTGAATTTGATTTCTATAATTATAGTTTTGATGAAGTTTAATTTAACCGAGGATGATAGTGGATTGGTTAAGGCTTAGTCAAATGAACATTTTAATGTTGAATTGACCTAGGAAAAAAACATCTTGAATAATTTTGATAGTTAATATTTGTATAATCATAACCAATTTAAAAGTTCAACTAGTCTTAAGGTGTTTTGACAAATGTTCTAAAAAGATGTAACTTATTCAACTAGGAGATAGACTGAGACACAAAATGAAATATGGAATTATAGAAAACCTAATGTGACTTATGTGTGTCTTTAGTCAAACTAGTATTAAAATAGTGCATTAATTAAATTTTAAAAAAATCTATGTTTTTGCCCCATTATTTTGGGCATGACATGTTCGCATCATCTAACATTATCCTAAGTCCCCAAAATAATTTTAACCCAAGCTTTTATCTTAATATTATGTAGGTTGACGTATTGTTGTTGAAAATTTGATTAAATCATGATAACCCTTGATCTTCTTTAAGATCAAGGGTTTTCGCTTTGTCACAAAAGTAAATTACAAGGTATTTACTCATGGTGACATAGTGACAAGTCAATGCTTATCTATGGGACCTAGTCAAAAGGAGGAAGATTTCAATAATAAGGTTTGCACCATCAAATCTTCTCATGATTGACGGTGGTCACATTATCACCAAAGGAAACTGTGTAGGTTTTATCCTTGGTAACATAGTGATAGCCCACCATGTGGATATGTGGCAAGACCAACCCTTGAGGAAGGCATCATGAGTTCCATCTCATCAAAGGATTGTCTAGATGTTAGATTTGTAGTTTCCACGAGGGATTTATTTTGAAGGAAATAAGACATTGATCTACATCGTCAGATCTTCTCATGATCGACAATGGTTTCTTTGTTGCCAACAAAAGTTGCAAGATCTTTATCCTTGGTGACATAGAAACCTGAAGGAAATGTCATGGGCCCATATTTTTTATAATGCAATTATCATGCATTCTACAATTTGATGTAAGGTTGATCAATGGTGGTCACTTTTTTGCCAATGGGAATTGCTCAACTTTTACCCTTGGAGACATAGCTAGAACATGACACATGTCTAGAGGCATAAATGAGTCCTATGCAAGTTGCCACCTAGGAAAGAAAAAGTTCACATGGAAGGATTCAATTGGATTGACTGCCAATAAGGAAGGTTGAAGCCACTATGGGAGGTAGCCTACAATGTGACTTATCCTATGCCACTTTTCATATAGGTGAAAAGGTTGTTAGGGTAGAAAGAGAGCTATGGGCTAACCATATTTTTGGCGATGATGTTGATAAGGAATCCACTTATTTTCTAGATACTAGTGTAAATGCATTCAAAGCATAGTTTATTATCTAAGAAGTTGAGAAACTCCTAGCTGTGATTACACATTAGGTGGAATGTTGCATGGAATCATAGATTTTGTGGACCATGTATTTTGATGGGAAAGTTCTAAAGAAGGTTTAGGAGCAAGAATCATTTTTGTGTCTCTAAAGAAGAACACTTTTATATTCATTTACCCTAAAAATTTCATGTACTAATAACATAGCTAAATATGAAACACTCCTACTAGGATTAAGAGTTGTAAGTCATCATGGAATAAAAAAGTTACATGTTATTGGTGATTTTGAATTAGTAGTCTCCCAAGTAAGAGAAACTTATGCATCCAAGAATAAGAGATTGAAGTAGTACAAAAATGTTTTTTGGGACCAAATTGAGTTGTTTGATGCATTTGATATCTCTTGGATGGAGAGGAGTTATAACAAGATGGTTGATCTATTGACAAATATACCTATTAAGTCTAAGGATGTATCATTTGCTGGGATTTCACAGATTGAAGTACAAAATCAGCCCTAAATCCCTAATAATATAGAACATTGGCAAGTTTTTGAGGATGATAGAGATATTCTAACTTCTTGTCAAGTGAAGACAAATATAATGGCCAAGAACTATATTATAGTGCTCTAATTGAAACAATAGATGGCAAGGAGACAATCTTTGGCCAAGAAATTTTGTGGCTAAAAATTCACAAAGTACACAAAGGATTGGTAGTTATAGAAAACATGTTTGATAATTGAGATAGAGTGAAGTCAGGGGTTAGGGATCACAAACCACAAGAACTTGAAGAGATAAATCTTGGTACCTCTGAAGCCCCAAAAAAGGTTTATATTGGTCAAACCTATCTACTAAAATTAGAAAGCCTCTTAATAATTTGCCAAGAAAGTACAGACATGTTTTTTTCATGGTCATGTTGGGATTAAAAATTGCATGGTCAATTTTGAGAACCTTTGAAAAAAATCAAGCCCTTAAATGCTTTTAAATGAGATTGTACTTGGTTGTCAGTCTGAGGCCTAAGAGGTGTTTAATGCTTTTAACACCTTTCATTTAGTGCGTCTATGTGTTCTATGAAGTTAAACTAACATTTTGAACCATTCTGTGAAGTCCCATTTGGAGCTAGTGTCAAAATTTGCAATTCTGCCGAAGTGTCAAATAGCGACCAGAGGCCCAGTTTGCATTTCAATATATTTTACCCAAGAATGCGTCATGACTAGCCACTTTGAGGATGTTTAGTATGCATAACAAAGAACCTATGTTTCATTTTTCAAGTCATTTTGAATCTATTTGACTAGGTTTCAAACCCCCCAAAGTTGGTCATTTACTGTTTTGTGCATTTGACTAGTTCACAATTTTGGGAAGCCCTGTTAGACCAATCATATCTTTGACCCAATTGACACAAATGAAAAAATTCTTTTTTCATTATATTCCAGGGGTTAGACACTTCATATGTTCCAATTTTGAGGTCATGAAAAATCCATTTGATCAGTTTGTTAACATGATCAAAAACCCAGTTTATATTATTTTGTTACGGCTAAGGTATCCTGATTGATCCGTACCCCTGTTCGGAAAGTTGTAACTTTGATCCAGTGATTGGTGAGCCTAAATAGATTTTATCATTGTTTTGTCTCTTAAAAATCCTTGAAGTATGTCTGTTCCCAAGTCATGATGAATCCATTTGCATATTTTCATATGTCCGTACATTTGCCAAAAATTACTTTTTGACACATTTCCCAATTAAAATTTCCAAGTACCTATTTTCAAAAATTTGTCAAATGTGCCTTGTGATTCATCGTGAGCCCAAAACATGAAATTATATTCTCTTCATGGCAAAGAACTTATATCCTAGTTTTCAAAACCCCAAGTGATCAATAACTCAATTTTATAATGCCGAACCTGAGCCTAGTTTATGTTTTTTAACATTGTTTGCCTGCAGGATAATTGAAATATGGATGTTCGACTATTAAAATCTTTTGACTGGGAATTCATCATGGGTTGAAAATTTGCAATATGATAAAGCGTATAGGATTGAACACTCATGCAAATTTTTATGGCCTGGTTACTTGATTGAGTTAGTTTTTAAGGCCAGCTGGCAGGCCTCCAGGCACAATTTTCACACTAGTGCGGAAATGACTAAAGTGGAATTTTAAAGTGATGTTTCAATGATTGTTTTTAATTCCAATCATTACAGTGGGGTCATATGATAAATATGAGGATGTCACTTATTACAACAAGGGATTCCTATTCTCATGATTATAATTGTGGATATTACTTGTTTTACTTCATCAAAAGTAATGGTTTCTTCCTCAATAAAGAAAAACAAGTCTATTATTTTAAACAAAATTGATCTGCAAAGAGATCATCCAAGCCACAGGTATTTGGGCATCTATGCCAAAAGGAGAGAAGGTGTAAAGAATTGTGGAGCAGAATCAGTTATTACAGTAGGTCCAATGCTACGTGCACCCCATTTTGGGCATTGCAATAATGTTTAGAGGTAGATTTTCAAATAAGCACACCCATCCATGTTTAAACCGATGTCTTAAACATTCTCATTTTGAAAGGGAATGAACATCTTCATTGTTTTTAATATCTCCCATGGGCTGCACAACAATAACACAAAAAGATGAGCACATTGTTTCAAACATTTTTCACAGGAGAATCCACAGCAAGGAGCATCTCAAAGCCATCCATGCCATATTAGTAGAGCCTCACACATGTAACTAGAGGTTGCTCCACATGTTTTTTTTAAAGGAAGCTCACTATTGTTTAAAGCAAGAAGCTCAAAGCATTCTCATGCATATAGGAAAGAGAAAAAACCATAGTAAGAAAGGCAGGGTCGGCATTAAATTTGGAGCAGCCAACAATAGAAAGGAACAGTCCACGGCTTCTAAAAAGAAGGGCAGACCCAACACAAAGCCATGGTGTAGAAAAGATGACAGTCAACATAAACTAGAGAGCACAAAATTTTAAAAGAAAAACAAAGCTCATGTAAATAATCAAGCCACACACCAGCACAATAAAAGTTTCCACACATTCAAAGCAGCATAAAAAATGTGAATGAAAGAAGCCAGTAGTTATTAAAGAGAAATTATGCCAATTCAAATGCAGAAGGTAACTCACGCCCAGGTAGACTAGCAAAGGATGTACATTCAAAGTTTTTGTCCCACATTGTTGACACGGGGGACTTATTAGGCTTTTAAATACAAAAACAAACATATTATATGTTGTCCAAAAAGAAAGTGCCTTTTGAAGGCAAAGCTCACGCTAGAGGGCTCCAGTTGATGAGATGGAGGTGTGACGTCAGCAGGGTCACACAAAGATATATTTTAATCAAAGTTTCTCATATGCTGATGTGGCACCCAACTAGAGATCGCAGCAGATGTCAACACGTGGCCAGATCGACAAACAGTGCTTCCCCACAATATGAAGTTGTGAGGTAGTTAAATAATGCGGGGATGCGCCTGGGTGCCATGTGGCACCGCAGGTCCCACGGATGATGAAATGGCAAGGACAAGTAGTTCAAACGGGACACATAGGATTGTGACACGTGTCATGATCCAATGATTGGTGCTTCCCCACAATAAAAAGTGCGCACTCGATAAGTAATGTGGGGAAGCATATTTTTGACATGTGGTAGCGTGGGTCCCTGCGGCATTGACGTGGCACTGTAGACAAGGTGATGATGAGGCAATCCAGCATCAGAGGTTGACTAATCAAAAATTGCCATGTGGTAGAGAGGCTCAGTCAACCATGGGTTGACCCCAAATTTGAAGGGCGAGGGTAAAAGTTTGAAAATGATAAAAATATATCTTTTATTGTTTTTCAAGTGGGTACGTTCAAATTTTTTTTTTTTTTAAATTGCAAAAGGGGACATTTAGCCTAAAGTTTTTACTTCAGAATAGTTTAAATTTTTCAAAATTTAAATTTCAAAAGAATGTAGACATGATTTTTATATCAGAGGGGGTATTTTTCAAATTTAGATTCTGAGAGTGTTCGGTATCGAAAATGGGCACTTCAATATACCATTAGAACTAGAAAAAGATGAACTATCCGAATATGAAGTTTATTTTTGCACAGAATGCATCTGGTTCATGCTATAGGGGGTTTTCTATCAGAGATTGATTTGTGTGTTCTAACTGGTGTTTTGAACCACCAGTTGCAGGATTCAGTGAAAAGACACCTAAAATACACTCAGTAACCTTTGTGTCTAATTTTTTTGTGTTTTTATGTTGTTTTGGCTTCAATTTGATAAATTGACACTTATCCGAGTTCATTAACAGATGTTTGTCTTTATTGAGATATTTTGCAAGGCAAAATAGAAAGGATATGATTAATAGTTGAGGGATTTGATTCACCCATGGAAGAAAGAGGTTTTCAATTACAGAGGATTGCATTTCAAATGGACACTTGTCACTTGAAGATTAGATCCGAGATTCTTTCCTTTGCTATATCTTTCTATCTTTCATTTTTTTTTGGTTCCAGCTTTTTGGTTCCAAGTTTTTGGTTCCAGTTTCTTGTGACTGAGAGACCATTCATGGTTCCAGTCTTTTGGAGAAAAATCTGCACATTACTGTGATACCAAGGTCTTGGATCCAGTTCTTGTTGCATTCCCATGACTGTGACACCATTTTCCTTCAGCAAATTTCTCTCATGTGAATAGCAATTGTAAAGATAATACAGATAGTTCTGAGATGTTAGGTTGTTTCATGTTTTGATTTCATGCACTTGAATGTATATTTTCAAAGAAAATGAATATATATGAGCAATAGTTTTACTAGCTCCATTATGTTTCTTGTCTCCTATCTCAGCAATCAGTAAGTCTTATGTGGTTTTGGAATAAAGATTTGAGACCTATTTGCATCCCTTTTAGGTTGTATGTTTGATGTATTTTGCTGTTGGACCAAAGGGCCAAGTAAATGCTTGCTATGTTTAACAAGGTTGTTGGTTACTTGAGAAGGATATTTTGTAAGAATGAGATCTAAATGAACATTGATGTTTGAATCACAAGGTGATTAGATAGATCTGATGTCTGGGTATACAGAATATGTCTTGATGTCATAGATGTATGTTTTCAATTCATGGAATTGCCCAATGGATTAGGCACTGATCAGAGATAGGATCATTAGGTTTTGTTGCATGTTTGAGGATTTGTTGAACATCAACATCAATAATCAAACGCTTTTCCCCTTTCATGTTGAAGAGCTATAAAAGTTGAACCCTCACTCAGCTTGTGAGATTCCTAGATTTGCATTTACCTACTGTAGATTGATGTTATTTCACGAGTTATCAGGAGAAATAAGGTTTTTATCTACTTCATATTAGATTTAGTGTATGCTTTGACAACTGGTACCATATAAAGAATCTGTAGGTCCACCCGCCTAGGTTTTGTAGAGCCTGAAGAAGAAGAAGGGTCATGTCTTATAGTTGGCCTGGTGTCTGAATGGGCATGTTGAAAATGGGAGTTAGCTGCCCCTAGATGTGTTTTGTTCTCATCAGGGTAATTGGAAATAGGTAACGTTTTCAAACACCAACAGGTCATATGATGAACTTAAGGTTTGTAGAGAATACTTATTTCAGTATGTTATACCACTTAAGGACAATGTTAAACCTTTTTAGAAAAAAGTAGAGAATAGTAAATCCCACCTTAGCTCCTAAAATGCAAGAAGAATTAATAAAGCTAAGGGATGGAGGAATAATTAAGCCAATTAGACACTCTACTTGGGTATCAAACTTAATGCCTATCAAGAAGAAAAATGGAGACATTAGGCTTTTTGTGGATTTCAAGAACCTAAATATTGCATCCTTGAAAGATAAATATGGGTTTCCTTATATGGAAGTCATGCTGCAAAAAGTGACTAGTTTAGAACTGATGTCTATGATCGATGGTTTCTTAGGTTATAACTAGGTTCTTGTACATGAAAAGGAACAATTTAAGATAGTCTTTACTACTCCATGGGGTACATATGTCTATGTAAGAATATTGTTTGGGATAATTAATGTAGGAGCAACATTTTCAGAGGGCCATGGATGTAGCTTTTCATGAATACATTGATAAGTTTATGGTAGTGTATCAAGATGATCTTACAACATATTCTAAAAAGTCTAAACACCACTATAAACATTTGGAGAAAATTTTCATTAAAGCCTTAGAATATGGAGTATCCCTAAACCCAAAGAAATGTACATTTAGAGTAACAAAAGGAAGGTTGTTAGGCCACATAGTGTCAAAGGATGGTGTAAAGATTGACCCTAAAAGAGTAGTTTCCATTGATAAAGTGCCCAAGCCAAAGAATGTATAAGGAATACAATTAATTTTTGAGCAAGTAAACTTTTTAAGAAGATTTGTTACTAATTCTGTTGATATTAGTAGACCAATATCTAAAATTCTCGAAAAGGGAGTTGTTATTAGTTGGGACAGTGAACCTTTAGAAGCTTTTCAAGATATTAAGACTACTATAAAAATGTCCTAGTCCTCAAGACTCCTAATTATACAAAACCAATGCATATATTTTCCTTCACATCCTTTCATATTGTGGTGGCAATTCTATTTGATGCAGGAGCATCTAGAGGTATAAGGGCAATCTTGTGTCATCCAAAAAAAATGTACTTAGACTTAGTTTTTGTTTCATGTGTTTTCATTTTTGGATACGCATTTGGGTCAAATAAAGGTTCCAACTCTCACAGTTCCACTATTAGTATGTTGGGTTAGAGTTTTTAATCACCTTGAGATATGTGTAAATGCTAGAAAAATAGGAACATGTAATTGAGCCATCATTTTAGTGAACTAGAAGGTGTAAATTGGCCAGATGAATGTAATTATAATTTAGAGCATTCTAGAAAAAAGAATCAGGTTAAAAGACCCCACGGTTTGAAAGTTATCACAATTTTTCAATTTTTGGAGACATCCTAAGAATGCTTCAAAGTTAGGTTAGGGGCATTAAATGACCTTGAATAGGGCCAAAAAATGGGGGATGAGAAAATCTGGTCCATAGGGCTATAGAGCACTTTGACAGCTTTTTGAAAATGTAAACAGTTCGTCAATTGGAGCTATGGTTCAAAAGATATGCCTCCCAAAAGTTCGGTTACTGTTTCTGGAATCTTCTAATTTTGTGCCGACTTCTAATGCGACTTTTGGAGCCTTCTATTTGGTCGGTGGATGCCAACTAGCACTTTCTAGAATGTATTCCTAATCCCTAATCCTTAACCCTCCAAGGTCTATTTAAGAACATTTTTGGCATTGTAAAAGGCAGTTCGGAGTGGAGTTTAAGAGAAGGTACTAGGAGAAGAAATTATCTCTAGTTTTGTGCTATTGTAAGCCCATAGGGCCTGTTTTGGAGTTTGTTTCTTTGCACTAAGTGTACTAGCATATTTTTACAGCTAATAAAATTTTCCCTTTCTTGTTGTGTCTATTCTGTGCTTGGACTGGTATTAGAGCTGGTTTTCTTAAGTGTGTAGACAGAGCGCCGACTGTGAGGCAGTTTGCACTAGGACTATGTGGTTGTGTGTTTGAGTTAAGAAGATGCCTTCATGAAGAGAGCATGGTGGAAGGGCTGGAGCTATTAATCCTAAGGAGGTTAGAGCCCTCCAAAGGCAGGTACAAGTGTTATAGGAGGAGCTCCATAGAGGAACAAATGTTTCCACAGGCGACGAAAGTGAGGATGACAATGAATAAGAAGAAATTGGACTAGAAGGGGAATTTGACAAGGAAGTTCTAAATAAGACAGAGGAAAGCCTTTTTAGGGCCATTACTAAGTTTGGGAAAAGAACTATAATTGATGTGGGTGTATTTTTAGGAAATCTAAAACCAGATGAGTTGATCGATTGGATCAATGAACTGGAAGAGTACTTTGAGTATGAGGATATCAGAGATCCAGATAGGGTTAAGTTTGCAAAGGCCAAACTCAAAGGCCATGCCAAAATCTGGTGGCATGAGGTTCAATTGGAAAAAAATAGAAGAGGAAAAGAGAAGATCACAAGGTGGGATCATATGGTCGACAAATTGAAGAAGTAATTTATTCCTGTTGATTATGAGCTTGATTTGATTAAGCAGATGCATGGGTTAAAGCAAGCAAGAAAATCAGTCCAAGAATATATAGAGGAGTTTTACTGACTTCTAGTTAGAGTAGGGCATGTAGAAGAAAATAAGGAGAAGGTTGCTCGTTATATCAGTGGGTTGTGACCTAGCATCCAAGAGGAATTAAGTCATGTAAGAATGACCAGCATTGAAGAGGCATACCAATTTGCCCTACGAGTTGAAGAGAAGCTAAATAAGAGGTTTGAAAGGAGACAAAGAGGGTGTGCTCAAGGAAGAAGGGGTAGTGGTAGGTCATCTAGAGGCCAAAATGAAACGCAAAAGAAAAATGAAGATGTGGGTACTAGTAGGAACCAGAGGAATGAGGGTTTCAACCACTTTCGTGATCAAGACTTTGGAAATTAGACAGGAAGAGGTAGAGGAAGTGGACAAGGAAGAGGAGGCTTCCATGGTACCTATTTCCATTGCAATGAAGAAGGTCATCATGCCTTTGAATGCCCTCAATGACAAGGAAGGACAGATGGGTCAAGCTAGGGTTGCTCATGTGGATGAGGATGCATAATCATCACATTCAGAGGATGCAGAAAGAGGAGAGACTTTAGTAAATGAAAGGGTCCTACTAAGTGGTGAGATTGAACCAGGACAAAGGAGGAGTTTATTCCATACCAAGTGAAAGTGTGAGGATAAATGTTGTGATGTGATCATTGATGGTGGTAGCACTGATAACTTGGTGTCAGAGGAGATGGTAACTTGGTGTTAGAGGAGATGGTCTCTAAGCTGAAGCTCAGGAGGGAGAAACACCCCCAGCCCTATCTGATTGCTTGGGTGAAAGATTATCATAAAGTCCTAGTAAGTGAACAATGTTTAGTGAAATTCAAAATTGAGAGTTACCATGATAAAGTTCTCTATGATGTTATTCCAATGGATGTTTGCCATCTATTGTTGGGTAGACTGTGGTAGTTTTATAGGCATGCAATACATGATGTTCACACAAAAACCTACTTCTAACAAAGGATGGAGTTCACCACAAACTCAAGCCCATGAAAAGGGACGCTAAAAAGGTATGCAGTAGTGCTAGGATCTATCTTCTTGATGGAAGGAAGTTTTTAGATGGCATGAAACATCAGCGTATGTGTTATGCTTTGATCCCTAGGAAAGATAAACAAGGTAGTAGTGAAATACTACTTGAAGTTTCAGATTTACTAGGTGAGATTGGAGCTATCATCTCTGATAATATTCCAGAAGGATTTCCATCGGTAAGGAAAATCTATCATCAGATAGATTTAATTCCAAGAGCTAGTTTTTCTAACAAGGCTACTCACAGGATGACTCCTACTAAAACTGAGAACCTAAATAGACATGTTTAGGAGCTATTGAGGAAGGGCTTGATTTGGGAGAGCCTGAGTCCATGTGCAGTACCTGTAGTACTGGCACCAAAGAAGGATAGAGTGGAGGATGTGTACAGACTCTCAAGCTATAAATAGGATAACCATCAAGTATCAATTTCCTTTGCCAATAATGGATGATCTTATGGACTACTTGAGTGAAGCTCAGTACTTCACAAAGATAGATCTTAAGAGTGGCTATCATCAGATATGGATACAAGAAAGAGATGAGTGGAAAATAGCCTTCAAGACCAAGGAGGTTCTTTATGAGTGGTTAGTCATGCCCTTTGGACTGAGAAACACCCCAAGCACCTTCATGCGGCTTATGAATGAGGTACTCAAGAAGTTCTTGGGAAAATTTGTTATTGTCTATTTGGATGATATTTTAATTTTCAGCAAGACTTTAGAAGAACATTTATTGCATATTTGTAGTGTCCTTGAAAGGTTAAGGGAAGAGAAACTATTAATTAATCTGAAGAAGTGTATCTTTGAAAAAAGGGAGTTAGTCTACTTGGGGTTTGTTATATCACCTGAAGGTCTTAAAATGGATCCAAACAAGGTAAAAGCCATCTTGGAATGGCCTACTCCAAGGTTTGCTACTGAGGTAAGATCATTTCATGGTCTAGTTAGTTTTTACAAGAAGTTCATTAAGAATTTCAGTGACATATGTGCACCCCTAACTGACACAATAAGAGGGGATAGAAAAGAGTTAAAATGTACTACAGCAGCTACAAGAAGTTTTGAATTGCTGAAGAAGAAGGTGACAGAACAACCTGTGTTGGCACTTCCAAATTTTAGAAAGGTGTTCCAGGTGGATTGTGATGCTAGTGGCAGTGCTATTGGGGCTGTATTAAGCCAAGAAGGTAAGCCTATTGCATACTTTAGTGAAAAATTGAATGATGCGAAAAAGAGTATTCTATTTATGATCAAGAGTTCTATGCAATAGTTTAGGCCTCTAAGAAATGGAGGCATTATTTATTGCCAAAGGAATTTTTTTCATATACTGATCATCAGGCATTATAGTACCTAAATAGCCAAGGTAAATTGAATCAGAGGCATATGAAGTGGGTAGATTTGTTGCAGAGCTATACATTTGTGTTGAAGCATAGAAGTGGAAAATCTAACAGGGTTGCAGATGCACTAAGTAGGAGGCAATTGTTACTTACAATAATGCAGGTTGAAGTAGTTGGGTTTGATGAACTCAAGAATCTATACCCTGAGGGTCCTGATTTTGCTAAAGTGTGAAAAGCTTGTAAAGAGCCTGTTGCTATAGATAGAACCAAGTGGCTAGACTATTTGATTCAGGATGGTATGTTGTTCAAGGGTAGTCAATTATGCATTCCAAGGAGTTCCATGAGGGAAAATCGGATTAAGGAGAAACATAGTGGAGGGATGGCAGGACATTTTGGTCGAGATAAGACCATTGCCATTCTTAGAGAATGTTATTTTTGGCCTCAGATTTCACAGGATGTGAAGAAGTTTGTACAAAGTTGTCAGATTTTTCAAGTTGCCAAGGGATTTAGTCACAATACTGGACTATATCAGCCATTGCCTGTTCCATCAAAGCCATGGGAGGACATAAGTATGGATTTTGTTCTTGGATTGCCGAGGACAAAAAGGGGTAATGACTCAATATTTGTGGTGGTTGATAGGTTCTCCAAAATGGCACATTTCATTGCATACCACAAAACTCATGATGTTGTCCATATTGCAGACTTGTTTTTCAGAGAGGTGGTAAGACTAAATGGCCTCCCAAAGAGTATAGTTTCTAATAGAGACACTAAATTTATGGGGTATTTCTAGAGAACATTGTGGAAGAAGTTGAGAACAGACTTGAAATTCAGTTCCACACATCACCCGTAGACTGACGGCCAAACAGAAGTGGTAAATAGAAGTCTAGGCAATTTGCTAAGATTTTTAGTTGGGGATAAGCCCAAGGGGTGGGATTTGATTCTACCACAAGCAGAGTTTGCTTACAATAACTCTATAAACAAGAGTACTAGAAAATCACCATTCCAAATTATATATGGAAGTAGCCCAAGGAATACACCAGAATTAAGGAAGATAGAGCAAGGGGAGAGGAAAAGTGTTGAAGCTAAAGAATTTGTTGAACATATCAAGCATCTACATGAGGAGGTTCAGGCACACATTACCAAGATGAATCAAGAGTATAAAACTAGGGTTGATCAAAGGAGACGACATAAGGAATTCCAAGTAGGGGATCTAGTCATGGTACACTTACGAAAAGAAAGATTTCCAACCAGTACAACAAGTTGAAAATAAAGAAATTTGGCTCCTACAAAATTTTGAAGAAACATGACTTAAGAAATGCATATGAGGTGGAGTTGCCAGATGGTATTCACATTTCTCCTGTTTTCAACATTGCAGACTTAACAAAGTATCATGATGATGGTGCAGATGAGGAGCTGATGTTAGAGCCATGTCCAATTCCTACTTCTAAGAAGGAGGAGATAGAAGACATTCTAGATCATCATGTAGGTAGGAGTACCAAAAATAGGCAATATGAATAATATCTGGTCAAGTGGAAAGGACGGTTGATAGAGGACTCAACTTCGATATCAGCAGCTGAGGTTTCCCATTTGGGATTTCCTCTACCATTCATAAAGTGACAGGGTCACTTTTCAATCTACCCTAGGTGTTTGATGCAGGAACATCCAGAGGTATAAGGGCAATCATGTGTCATCCAAAAAAAATGTACTTAGACTTAGTTTTCGTTTCATGTATTTTCATTTCTAGATACCCATTTGGGTCAAATAAAGGTTTCAACTCTCATAGTTCCACTATTAGTATTCTGGATTAGAGTTTTTAATCACCTTGGGATACGTGTAAATGCTAGAAAAATAAGAGCATGTAATTGAGCCATCATTTTGATGAACTAGAAGGTGTAAATTGGTCGGATGAATGTAATTTCAATTTAGAGCATTCCAAAAAAAAGAATCAGGTCAAAAGACCCCACAGTTTGAAAGTTATCGCAATTCTTTGGTTTCTGGAGACCTCTTAAGAATGCTTCAAAGTTAGGTTAGGGGAATTAGATGACCTCAAACAGAGCCAAAAAATGAGGGACAAGAAAAGCTGGTCCATAGGGCTGTAGAGCACTTTGAGAGCTTTCCAATAATGTAAATAGTTCATTAATCGGAGCTACGGTTCAAAAGTTATGCCTCCTGGAAGTTCGGTTACCATTTCTGGATTCTTCTAATTTTGTGCAGACTTCTAATGTGACTTATGGAGCCTTCTATTTGGTCAGTGGATGCCAACTAGCACTTTCTAGAATGTATTCCTAATCCTTAACCCTCCAAGGTCTATTTAAGAACATTTCTAGCATTGTAAAAGGCAGTTCAGAGTGGAGTTTGAGAGAAGGTACAGGGAGAAGAAATTATCTCTAGTTTTATGCTATTGTAAGCCCATAGGGCCTATTTTGGAGTTTGTTTCTCTACACTAAGTGTACTAGCATATTTTTATAGTTAATAAAATTTTCCCTTTCCTGTTGTGTCCATTTTGTGCTTGGGTCGTGTCCCCATCACTATTACAAAAAAATGAGGAAGGGTATGAGCAGCCTATTGAATTTTTTAGTAAGTCCCTTCAACCTACTAAATTGAATTATGAGATAAATGAAAAATATGCTTATACCTTAGTAAATGTTGGTAATGCTTTCAGGTGTTATCTTGTAGGTGTCATTCTTATAGCATTTGTACCAAGTGTAGCTCTTAAGGACATTTTTTCTTAGCAGGACATATCTGGTAGGAGGTGCAAATGGATCAATAGAATTCAAGAGTTCAACATTGCCATCCAAATTAATAAGTTGGTAAGAGGTCAAAAATTAGCAAAACTCATGGCTCAATCAAACCTAGATCCCAATCAAATAAACATGGTAGCAGATTACTTAAGGTCAGGATTATGTGATATGGATCATTGTGAATGGTATTCCAATGTCATACACTATTTGCAACACATAGAAGCTCCACCCCATCTAATAGATAATTAAAAGAGAAGCACAAAATTGCATGCAATAAGATATATTATTGTTAGAAATAATCAATGGTAGAGCAACTTTGAAGGAATATTACTAAAGTGCATTGATCAAGAAAAATCCAAGGAGATATTAAATAAAATGCATTCAAGAATATGTGGAGGACACTACAAGGCTAAAACCACTACTCATAAGGTAATGAGAGTTGGATTTTAGTGGCCTACTCTTTTCAAAGATGCACAGTTACTTGTTAGAAAATGTGATGCATGTCAGAGATTTGTAGGTAAGCTAAATTTTTCTAGAAATACTCCTCTAAAACCAATTGAAATTCAGGCACCTTCTAGCAATGGGACATGGCTTTTATATGTGAAATTTCTCCTAAGTCAAGTACTAGTTACTCATGGATCTTGGTAGCCACAGATTATTTTACAAAGTAGGTGGAAGCAATTGCTACAAGAAATGCCACTACTAAGGTGGTAAATAATTTTCTCTTGAATAATATCCTTACAAGGTTTGGATGCCCTCAAAGGATTTTATCTGAAAATGCAATGTGTTTTAGGTTAGAAGAAATTATAAAATTCTATGATAAATATGACATAACTAGGTTAACATCCTAACCTTATCATCCACAAGGAAATGGACAAGTTAAATCTACCAATAAGAGCTACAAGCCATAAAAAGGAATTTGGATAATAAAAAAAAGGCATGGGATTCCAAATTACAGTTGGCAATATGGGCTGATAAGGTAACAATAAAGAAAGCAATAGGTGTGGCATCTTTTGATCTATTGTATGGAATCTTGGCAAGAATGCCCCAAAACAATCTAGTAGGCCTATACAATTACATTCATATCTATGATGAAGATGTCATTGATGATATGTAGGAAATAATGGATGAATTGGTAGGATTAACAAAGACTAGAAAAGAAGCTTCTCTCAAAAATGAAAAATTACAGTTAGAAGCAAAAATATTGTATGAAAGAAAGATATTGAATAAGAAATTTGAAATTGAAGACTTAGTTCTCATGTGGAATTCTAGGATTGAAGACAAATAGAAGCATGGAAAGTTTGATCCTATATGGCTATTTCCTTATCTAGTTGAAGCTACATGGGGAGAAGATTCTTATATTTTGAAAGATTTATCATGCAATATTCTTGAACTACCAATTTATGGATAGTTCTTGAAGAGGTATTTTCGCTAAAAATACTTATTTTCCATGAACAGTAGTTTAGGGTTTTCCTGTATGTTTTGTAAACCCTTGTAAATTCTTTTGCAGCCTTGTACAAGCTTTCTTCCTATGTCATTTCTCTCTTAGAGTTTTCATGAAATTTGTTTCAATATATGTGGTCTACTTCTTCTAGGGATTTTGAGCGTTCATATGAACATGCACATTCATCATCCTCAGAAAGAGCTAGTGTTGGATTTTTTTCCTTAAAATTTATCCTAATGCATCTTTAAGTGAATGTTCTAATTCCCTTTGTGAAAATTAGAGTTTTTTGGTTTTTAATTTTCTTCCCCAAAAGAACCCTCAGTTTTGTTTCACTAAGTGTTGCCCTAGAAAGCCTTTGGATCAAGTTTACATAATTCCCTTTCAAAAAAAATGAATGCATAGGAAAAATCTTTTAAATACCCCTTTATTTCTTCCTAGATACCTTTCAAAAAGTTGTTCACATCATCTAGCATTATCTTAAGTCCCTAAAATAATTTTAACCCAAGATTTTATCTTAATATTATGTGGGTTTACGTATTGTTTTAGAAAAATTGATTAAGTAATGATAACCCTTGATGTTCCTTAAGATCAAGGTTTGTCACTTTGTTGCCAAAGAAAATTACAAGGTATTTACTCATGTCAACATAGCTACAAGGCAATACTTATCTATGGGACCCAATCAAAAGGAGGAAGATTTCAATAATAAGGTGTGTATTGTTAGATCTTCTCATGATCAACGGTGGTTGCATTATCACTAAAGGAAATTGTATGAGTTTTATCCTTGGTGACATAGCGATAGCCTGCCACATGGATATGTGGCAGGACCAACCCTTGAGGAAGGCATCACGAGTTCCATGTCATTAAAGGATTGTCTAGATGCTAGATTTTTAGTTGTCATGAGGGATTTACTTTGAAGGAAATAAGATGTTGATTTGCACCGTCAGATGTTCTAATGAGCGATAGTGGTCATTTTATCCCCAATGGTAGTTGTAAGATCTTTATCCTTGGTGACATTGCAACCTAAAGGAAATGTCATGGGCCCACACTGTGTATAATGCAATTATCATGTGTTCTACTATTTGATGCAAGGTTGATCAATGGTGTTCACTTTGTCACCAATAGGAGTTGCTGATGCAAGAGCATCCAGAGGTATAAGGGCAATCCTGTGTCACCCAAAAAAATGTACTTAGACTTAGTTTATGTTTCATGTCTTTACATTTTTGGATACCCATTTGGGTCAAATAAAGGTTCCAACTCTCACAGTTCCACTATCAGTGTGTTTGAAAATCCCAAAAAAATAGGAGCATGCAATTTGGCCATCATTTTGGTGACCTAGAAGGTGTGAATTGGCCAGATGAATGTAATTGTGATTTAGAGCATTTCAGAAAAAGAATCAGGTCAAAAGGCCCCACAGTTTGAAAGTTATTGCAATTTTTCGAGTTTTGGAGACCTCCTAAGAATGCTTCAAAGTCAGGTTAGGGGCATTAAATGACCTCGAAAAGGGCCAAAAAATGGGGGACGAGCGAAGTTTGATTACCGTTTCTGGATTCTTCTAGATTTGCACCAACTTTGAACGCCACTTCTGGAACCTTCTATTTGGTCGGTGGATGCCTACTAGCACTTTCTAGAATGTACTCCTAGTCCTTAACCCTCTGGGGTCTATTTAAGGAGATTTTTGGCATTGTAAAAGGTAGTTCGGAGTGGAGTTTGAGAGGAGGTGCCATAAGGAGAAATTATCTCTAGATTTATGCTATTGTAAGCCCTTAGGGCATGTTTTGAAGTTTATTTTCCTGTACTGTTTGTACTAGCTTATTTTCTCAGTTAATATAATTTCCCTTTTCTGTTGTTTCCATTCTATTCTTGGGTTGTGTCCCCATCAAGTGGTATCAGAGCGGGTTTTCCTGAGTGTGTAGATAGAATGCTGACTGTGAGGCAGTTTGTACCAGGATTGTGTGGTTGTGGGTTCGAGTTAGAAGATGCCTCCACGAAGAGAGCATGGTGGAAGGGCCAGAGCTGTTAATCCTGAGGAGGTTAGAGCCCTCCAAAGGCAGGTGTAGGCATTGCAAGAGGAGCTTCATAGAGCAAATGTTGCCACAGGTGACAATAGTGAGGATGACAATGAAGAAGAAGCAATGGGACCAGAAGAGGAAGTTGATAGGGAAGTTCTGAATCTTGTAGAGGAAAGGCTTTTTAGGGCCATTACCAAGTTTGGGAAAAGACCTACAATTGAAGTGGGTGTATTTTCAGGAAATCTGAAACCAGATGAGTTGATCGATTGGATCAATGAACTGGAAGGATACTTTGAGTATGAGGATATAAGGTACCTATATAGGGTTAAGTTTGCAAAGGCCAAACTGAAAGGCCATGCCAAAATCTGGTGGCAAGAGGTTCAACTAGAAAGAAATAGAAGAGGAAAGGAGAAGATCAAAAGATGGGATCGCATGGTGGACAAATTGAAGAAGCAGCTCATTCCTGTGGACTATGAGCTTGATTTGTTTAAGAAGATGCATGGGTTAAAGCAAGCAGGAAGATCAGTCCAAGAATATACAGAGGATTTTTACCGACTCTTGATTAGAGTGGGGCATGCAGAAGCAAATAAGGAGAAGGTTGCTCGTTATATCAGTGGGTTGCGACCTAGCATCTAGGAGGAATTAAGTCTGGTAAGAATGACCAACGTTGAAGAGGCATACCAGTTTTCCCTACGAGTTGAAGAGAAGCTGAATAAAAGGTTTGAAAGAAGACAAAGAGGGCGCGGTCAAGGAGGAAGGGGAAGCGGTAGATCATCTGGAGGCCGCAATGAAACCCAAAAGAAAAATGAATATGTGGGTACTAGCAGAAACCAGAGGAATGAGGGTTTCAACCGCTCCCATGATCAAGACTTTGGAAATCAAAGAGGAAGAGGTAGAGGATGTGGACAAAGAAGAGGAGGCTTCCATGGAACCTATTTCCATTGCAATGAAGAAGGTCATCGTGCCTTTGAATGCCCTCAATGACAAGGAAGGATAGATAGGAGAGCTGAGGGCCAAGCTACGGTTGCTCATGTGGATGAGGATGCACAATCATCACATTCAGAGGATGCAGAAAAAGGAGAGACCTTGGTAAATGAAAGAGTCCTACTAAGTGGCGAGAATGAACCAGGACAATGAAGGAGTTTGTTTCATACCAGATGCAAGTGTGAGGATAAATGTTGTGATGTGATCATTGATGGTGGTAGCACTGATAACCTGGTATCAGAAGAGATGGTCTCTAATCTGAAGCTCAAGAGGGAGAAACATCCCCAGCCATATCGGATTTCTTGGGTAAAAGATGATCATAAGGTCCTGGTAAGTGAACAATGTTTAGTAAAATTCAAAATTGGGAGTTACCATGATGAAGTTCTCTGTGATGTTATTTTGATGGATGTTTGCCATCTATTGTTGGGTAGACCATGGCAGTTTGATAGACATGCAATACATGATGGACATGCAAACGCATACTCTCTGACAAAGGATGGAGTTCGCCACAAATTGAAGCCCATGAAAAAGGAAGGTGAAAAGGTATGTAGCAGTGCTAGGATTTGTCTTGTTGATGGAAGGAAGTTTTTAGATGGCATGAAACATCAGCATATGTGCTATGCTTTGATTCCTAGGAAAGATAAAGAAGGTAGTAGTGAAATACCATTTGAAGTTTCAGATTTACTAGGGGAATTTGGAGATATTATCTCTGATAATGTTCCAGATGGATTGCCACCAATAAGGCAAATCAGTCATTAGATAGATCTGATTCCAGGAGCTAGTTTTCCTAACAAGGCTGCTCACAGGATGACTCCTACTGAAACAGAGGAGCTAAATAGACAGGTTCAGGAGCTATTGAGGAAGGGCTTGATTCGAGAGATCCTGAGTCCATGTGCAGTACCTGCAGTACTTGCACCAAAGAAGGATGGAGAGTGGAGGATGTGTACAAATTCTCGAGCTATAAATAGGATAACCATCAAGTACCGGTTTCCTTTACCAAGGATGGATGATCTTATGGACTACTTGAGTGGAGCTCAGTACTTCACAAAGATAGATCTGAAGAGTAGCTATCATCAGATACGGATTCAAAAAGGAGATGAGTGTAAAATAGCCTTCAAGACCAAGGAGGGTCTTTATGAGTGGTTAGTCATGCCCTTTGGATTGACGAATGCCCCAAGCACCTTCATGCGGCTCATGAATGAGGTACTTAAGAAGTTCTTGGGAAAATTTGTTATTGTCTATTTGGATGATATTTTAATTTTCAGCAAGACATTGGAAGAACATTTACTGCATATTTGCAGTGTCCTTGAAAGGCTAAGGGAAGAGAAACTGTTAATTAATCTAAAGAAGTGTGTCTTTGGAAAAAGGGAGTTAGTCTATTTGGGGTTTGTTATATCACCTGAAGGTCTCAAAATGGATCCAGAGAAGGTAAAATCCATCTTGGAATGGCCTACTCCGAGGTCTACTACTGAGGTAAGATCATTTCATGGTCTGGTTAGTTTTTTACAGGAAGTTTATTAAGAATTTCAGTGGCATATGTGCACCCCTAACTGATGCAATAAGAGGGGATAGAAAAGAGTTCAAATGGACTGCAGCAGCTGCGAGAAATTTTGAATTGTTGAAGAAGAAGGTGACTGAACAGCCTGTGTTGGCACTTCTAGATTTTAGAAAAGTGTTCCAGGTGGATTGTGATGCTAGTGGTAGCACTATTGGGGCTGTATTAAGCCAAGAAGGTAAGCCTATTGCATATTTTAGTGAAAAATTGAATGATGCAAAGAAGAAGTATTATGTTTATGATCAAGAATTCTATGCAATAGTTTAGGCCTTAAAGAAATGGAGGCATTATTTATTTCCAAAGGAATTTGTTTTGTATACTGATCATTAGGAATTATAGTACCTAAATAGCCAAGGTAAATTCAATCAGAGGCATATGAAGTGGGTAGAATTCTTGCAGAGTTATACATTTGTGTTGAAGCATAGAAGTGGAAAATCTAATAGGGTTGCAAATGCACTAAGTAGGAGACAATCACTGCTTACAGTAATGCAGGTTGAAGTAGTTGGGTTTGATGAACTCAAGAATTTGTACCCCGAGGATCTCGATTTTGTTGAAGCATGGAAAGCTTATAAAGAACCTGTTGCTATAGATAGAACCAAGTGGTTAGACTATTTGATTCAAGATGGCATGTTATTCAAAGGTAGTCAATTGTGCATTCCAAGGAGTTCCATGAGGGAAAATCTGATTAAGGAGAAACACAGTGGAGGAATGGCAGGACATTTTGGTCGAGATAAGACCATTTCCATTCTTAGAGAACATTATTTTTGGCCTCAAATTTCACAGGATGTGAAGAAGTTCGTACAAAGTTGCCAGGTTTGTCAAGTTGCTAAGGGGTTTAGTCACAATACTGGTCTATATCAGTCGTTGCATGTTCCATCAAGGCCATGGGAGGACATAAGTATGGATTTTGTTCTTGGATTGCAAGGACACAAAGGGGTAATGACCTAGTATTCGTGGTGGTTGATAGGTTCTCCAAAATGGCACATTTCATTCCATGCCACAAAACTCATGATGTTGTCCATATTGCAGACTTGTTTTTCAAAGAGGTGGTAAGACTACATGGTCTTCCAAGGAGTATAGTTTCTAACAGAGACACTAAATTTGTGGGGTATTTCTGGAGGAGATTGTGGAAAAAGTTGAAAACAGACTTGAAATTTAGTTCCATGCATCACCCACAAACTGACGATCAAACAGAAGTGGTAAACAGAAGTCTGGGCAATTTGCTGAGATGTTTAGTTGGGGATAAGCCCAAGGGATGGGATTTAATTCTACCACAGGCAGAGTTTGCTTATAATAACTCTATAAATAGGAGTACTGGAAAATCACCATTCCAAATTGTATATGGGAATAGCCCAAGGACTGCACCAGAGCTGAGGAAGATAGAACAAGGGGAGAGGACAAGTGCTGAAGCTGAGGAATTTTTTGAACATATCAATTGTCTACATTAGGAGGTTCAAGCACACATAACCAAGATGAATCAAGAGTATAAAGCTAGGGCTGATCAAAGGAGAAGACATAAGGAATTCCAAGTAGGAGATTTAGTCATGGTGCACTTACGAAAAGAAAGATTTCCAGCCGGTACTTACAACAAGCTGAAAATGAAGAAATTTGGCCCCTGCAAAATTTTGAAGAAACATGACTCAGGAAATGCATATGAAGTGGAGCTGCCAGATGGTATTCAAATTTCTCCCATTTTCAACATTGCAAATTAAATAGAGTATCATGATGATGGTGCAGATGAGGAGCTGGTGTTAGAGCCATGTCCAATTCCTGCTTCTAAGAAGGAGGAGATAAAAGACATTCTAGATCATCGTGTGGGTAGGAGTACCAGAAACAGGCAGTATGAAGAGTATTTGGTCAAATGGAAAGGACGGCCGATCGAGGACTCAACTTGGATTTTAGCAGCTGAGATTTCCCATTTGGGATTTCCTCTACCATTCATCAAGTGACAGGGTCACTTTTCAATCTACCCTAGGTGTCTGATGCAGGAGCATCCAGAGGTATAAGGGCAATCCTGTGTCACCCAAAAAAATGTACTTAGACTTAGTTTTTGTTTCATGTCTTTACATTTTTGGATACCCATTTGGGTCAAAAAAAGGTTCCAACTCTCACAGGTCCACTATCAGTGTGTTTGGAAATCCCAAAAAAATAGGAGCATGCAATTTGGCCATCATTTTGGTGACCTAGAAGGTGTGAATTGGCCAGATGAATGTAATTGTGATTTAGAGAATTCCAGAAAAAGAATTAGGTCAAAAGGCCCCACGGTTTGAAAGTTATTGCAGTTTTTCAGGTTTTGGAGACCTCCTAAGAATGCTTCAAAGTCAGGTTAGGGGCATTAAATGACCTCGAAAAGGGCCAAAAAATGGGGGACAAGTGAAGCTTGTCCATAGGGCTATAGAGCGCTTCGAGAGCTTTTCGAAAATGTAAATGGTTCATCAATCAAAGCTACGGTTCAAAAGTTATGCCTCCCGAAAGTTCGATTACCGTTTCTGGATTCTTCTAGATTTGCACCGACTTCTAATGCTGCTTCTGGAACCTTCTATTTGGTCGGTGGATGCCCACTAGCACTTTCTAGAATGTACTCCTAGTCCTTAACCCTCCAGGGTCTATTTAAGGAGATTTTTGGCATTGTAAAAGGTAGTTCGGAGTGGAGTTTGAGAGGAGGTTCCATAAGGAGAAATTATCTCCAGATTTATGCTATTGTAAGCCCTTAGGGCATGTTTTGAAGTTTATTTTCTTGTACTATTTGTACTAGCTTATTTTCTCAGTTAATATAATTTCCCTTTTCTGTTGTTTCCATTCTATTCTTGGGTTGTGTCCCCATCAGTTGCTCAACTTTTACCCTTGGTGACAAAGCGAGAACATGACACATGTCTAGAGGTGTAAATGGGTCCTATGCAAGTTGCCACCTAGGAAAGAAAAATCTCATGTGGAAGGATTCAATTGGATTGACTACCACCTAGGAAGCTTGAAGCCGAGTCATAAAATGTTTTATTCCTTAATCGTCAAAATTTTCAAAAATATACAACCTATTTTCAAATTTGATGGGTAATTCCACTCCATTTCATTGTGATCCATTTATGAGAATTAAAGCTCCTCATGTGAAATAAAATAAGGAATATAGTGTAAAAAGTTGAAGAATTTCTTCAAGCAAATATATTATTGATTTTCTGGAGCCAGAACCTATTGAAGAGCTTATTTTCCCACCTAATTGTGTAGTGCCTCTCCCATTTGACTTCTATAAGTCAACCTAATGGATATAACCTTGTTTATCTTTCATTGTGACGAATTGTGATTGGGACTAAAGTGGTCTACAATATTGAGGTGATTGGATTTATGTTACTATTTCAGTTGCTTTGATTATGCTTATGGTTGATTATGAGATTATGATGTGATTTATGGTTCACTAAGCTTTGTGTCAATGGTTACTAGGATCAATATGGTATCATGGTGTTGTTCTATGATTACTATGAGATGTGTGCAAAGATTGCACTGTGTACTTTTACCATGCTATATTGGACTAGGTTCCTATAGCACTGGTTAGTCATGTTTATGACTATTTCACCTATATGTTTTAAGTTCATTTTCATGTTGTGTAAACTACAATTATTAAATGCTTAAATAAATAGAAATGGATTGTCCATTTTGGATTCTTTGGTTTTGTGTTGCGAATATTTACCTTGTTATATTTTGACCCGAGAGATATTTGTTACTCATGCTATGTTTTACATTTGAGATGACCTAAGGGTCAGATGTTATACTTTGATTTCAATATCATAGATGTTAGATTAGTATGTTGTTTAGTTGATCATATTATATAATGATGCCATTTTGAAATGACAATGTGTTTTATGATGATATCTAGTTATCTAGTATTTGGACATATCTTTGATTATGTTATGTGATGAATTTAATTCTACACTTATTTACTTCATTCTTGCTTCATTATGTTGTATGCTAATGTGAGTGATGTAAATGGACTATTTTAGTATAATTTAATAAATGGTTAAATTAGTTATTTAATACATTTATTGCTTTGGCTATGTTATTATATACAATTGCACTTGATCATGTTGTTTAGTTTGTAGGATTTATATCCCTGGCAGTAGCGCATGGAGTTAGTGATTCAGCCATTCATATTTTACCAATGTCATCCCTGTATGGGTTATATATCCTTATTTTAATTTTTTAATTAATCTTTTCAATGATTATTAAATCAAAACTCATTTGCATTATGTGATTAGACCAGTGAGTGTGTTTGTGCATTTAGAGTTTCACATTGTCACGAAAGTTTGTTAAGGAAATTTCTATGTTTTTTGGGTTTTTAGGATTTTAATTTTATTGAATTTAATTTTTAGTAGCTTTGCCATGGATGAATTCCTATTTCTACGAATATCCTATTTTCATTTGGGTCAATTCAGGGTCTAAATAGGTTGGTTGGTTAATTGACCTAATCGATTAGTCACTTAAAAAGTAAATAAGCATCCAAAAAGGAATTTAATTCCTTGCATCTCAGTTTTGAATTAGAAAGTTCGAGAGTAAAACCCAAAATCTTCTTCATGAGGATTTACTATTTTGTTTATTGTGGGAGCTATAGGCATGCGATCAACGCAAGATTGGGCTTGTTGGATCTAGCTCTGGGAGACCTTGGATTGTTGTGATTTTTAGTTACTTTTGTGTGCTTTTTATTTTATGGTTTAGATTCTTGTTTTGCCCTTTTGGTTGCAAGGTAGGGCTCTCCCATTTTTTTATTTTTGCTCTAGTTCAACTTCTTTTTTTGGTAGTTGTTTGTTAGGAGACTGAGAACTAGTGTTCCCCTTTGTTTCTTTATGTTGCCTCTACCTAGTTGGGTGGGTATGAGCATTTTCCTATTTTTCAGGTTGAGGGTTTGGGGTTTTGCACTGTTATGCTAGTCATTTTTTCATATAGACTACAAACCCAGATTTTATATGATTTTTGTGGCTTTTATACCGTAAGACCAAATGGGTTTTAATTTCAAATTTTTTGAGCTTTGAGGTTTTTCACCTTAGTTTGTGTGCCACCTGATTTTCTTAGGTTTTCTTGGCATGATATTGGTTGTGGACTTGGATTATCCATAGGATATCAATCAAACCATTGTTTCACTTTTATGCTTGTATTGGGATGCATGTTGCATCTATACTTTTGATGTCATGTTCAGTTGAGTGATTTTATACCTATTGTTATGGTTTCTTTTGGACCTTTGTTCTTTTTTTGTAGACACCAGGATTCACATAGAATCCATACTCTTAGATTGAGGTCGATTGAGTGAGTTTATGATATTTGGTCTTATTACATCATTGGGATTTGTGTAGAATCCATACTCCTAGATTGAGGCCAGTTGAGTGATTTCATGATGTATGGTTTTATTATCTTTGGGATTCATGTAGAATTTATCCTCCTAATTTGTTTTTGGTTGAGTGATATTTTTCTTGTTTTCTCATCTAGTCCTTGTGTTATGATCTTCATGATGGTTGTGTGCCACACACAAGTACGTGCACATATATTTTTCAAGTGACTTGTGAGGCCCAATCTTTCATGGTACTTTTGAAAGTTATGATCATTGGGGTTGGGTTGGGAATTTTTATGCCTATAGGAACTCATCATTAGATGAGCATGGGTAGGGTAGGGTAGCATATGGAAGGGGCTTCTTTCCAAAACCCAGTGTCTATTTCTTGAGCGTTGGAGCATAGAAGTTTTAATTAAGTGATAACTAAATATAATGTGTGAATGGTAATAAAACTTAAGATAATGAAGAAGTTTTATACATTGGCCTTCAAGGCAATACCTTAAGTGAGTGTCCACATTCATGTGATGATTCCAAGGGAGTACCTTGAGAGTGTTTCCACACATAATCTGAGCTTGGTTTTGTCAATGCCAAGCAACTCTCCATGATGTCAACCCCTACTTAGTAGCCCATTGAGTGTCTAACCATGACCTATAGTTTATGCATTATCTATGTTCTTGGTTTTAGTCATCATACTATCTAGTATGAGTGTTAGCCATGGAATTTGTTCTTTATGTGTGTTTGTGGTTGGATCTTTATCTCCATCAGCATGGCCCATTGGGAGGTGTAGCTCCCCATACCACTATTAGGCACCAATGTACAAAGACAATCTTTTATCCTAGTGTGACCATTGCTAGATGCTTTCACTTCATACTTCAAGTTTCGAAGTATGCTTTCTTGTGATTTATGCTTTCATTGGAATGCTTGGATATCATATTTAGATGATGCTAGTTTATTTGATAGATTCCTATATTATGATGTTTAGCATATGATAGATGATGTGGTTAATTTATTGGATTATCTTATGCTATACTTCTAGCATGTTAGATTTTCTTATTCTTATGTTGTAGCACATTTTAGTAGCGACATCCTTATAAGATAGCACTGATGATATGGTTGGTAGTTTGGGATGTTACACATGGGGGATGGCTAGGACCCACAATGGTCTTATGATGCTATTGATAGTTGGGAGGAACTGCATACTTAGTTTGGGTGTTCAGTTATTGTTATGTTATTTTTGTACATTGCAATGTTTCTTTTGTACAGTACAATATTGCTTTTAGTACATTCTCTTACTACTATGGTTTAGATGCATATATGCTCCTCTTTCTTGTTTCATGGCATCATGTTGTTATGCACTCAAGTATTTTCTCCTCAATCTATGTGGATCTAGTACTCCCTAGTATGGAGGTTTGTTTTCCCATTTCATCCATTGTTTTGGCCCATAGAGTATTTCTCTCTTTTCTTGGGTGACCATGTATCAACATGGGTTGATACAATTTTGAGTTGCATGCCCAATAGAGATCTATAATACAAACATTAATTTTATCACGTGCCTCTTTGAGAAATGTTGTACGACACTTTTCAATATCGCATCCCCTTTGAAGAAGTTTCGTATGATACTTGTAAAGTACTGCATGTCCTTTTGAGATGTGTCACCCAAACCTTGAAAGTGTTGCACCCCTTCTTGTGAAAGGTCATACAATACCAGAAAGTATCATACTGTGCTGATTTAAAGTATAACCTTGGTTTTAGAAAAACTTGTCCGAGCGGATAGCAAGCACTTTTCAATTTGACTCAAACTTTTTAGGAAGTGTTTTGGTTACCCTCTTAGGTGTTCTTCAATCCCTTGGTATTGCATTTTTAATTTAGTTGTTCTTCTTCCATAGTTTGTTAGTTTTGTTTAGTTGTAACATTTGGAGATTTGTTGGTTTCTCGAATTTTTGGTGAAGTCCTTTGTTGTGATCTTTGTGATCCCTATATGATGTTGTCATATGCATTCATACTTGTAAAAAAAAAATCTTGGATTGAACTCCTTGTTCCAAGGATCTTCAAATGGGGCATTATAGGTTGAATAGTAAAAACTTTCTCTATCAACGATTCATTGTAGCACTCAGAGAAGAAATAGAAAGGCCAAGTAAGTATCTCAATCTGCATATAATTCAAAGAATTCTAGTTTCTCTTGATTATTGTGCAATATGCCTCCAAAAAAGGGTTTCTCTAGGAAGGTAGAATATGCTAGTAGAAATATCCATGATGATTTTCTCAAACAATTAAGTGAATCTATGAATAAATTAGCCCAAACAAAGAAAATAGTTCCTATAAACCCTAGACTCCAAATTCTAGATGGTTTATTTGATAAAGGGAATTGGACTAGGGATGCCATAACTTCTAAAATAGGGCTTCAATTGTTTAAAAAATGGTTCTCAAAGAGGAAATTGTTTGCTCCCAATGGGAATATTTGGAATTCTGATTTAGGTAAGTTAGTAGTTCTTGGAGTTTTGATGGATTAAGACCTTCTCGCAGTTATAGCCCAAAATTATGACCCAATAGCTAGGATGGCGAGGAGAATAGATGGGGAATGTTCAATGAAAATTACTACAAAAGAAATTTAGGAGGTTTTTGGAATGGAGCCAACCATAGATTATCATGAGGTCATTGATTTTCAGGGATTAGAGAAGGAGTATTTGTCTCATAAAGATCAAATCAGACAAGGTGCACTAAGAGGACACTTGGCTACAATTGGTAATTTGACTTTTGCTACAGCATCAACTAAAGAACCTTTCAAGAATTAATTTTTCAATTCTAGGGCCAAAGACATCTACATGAATTTGTAAAAGGTTTTTGGTGAAGATGAACAAGAGTTTATGCCAATAAAGTTCATGTATATGATGATACAGATCTCTTCCTTTGGTGTGGATATTATTTCTTATTTTGCATCCTATCTAGCAAAAGAAATTCACACAGGTCTAATTGGAATTCCAAAGGGAAAAATTGAGAAAACTTGTTGTTGTTATTATTTATTAATGCATATTTTTTTAATAAGGGAGTTACTTTCTTTGAATAGGAATGGTGTTCAATAGAGGATATGAGGGAGAAGCTCTACCAATTCAATTGTGGAGTACAGATATGACCTAGGATGCAACGGAGGCCAATTTTGTTAGATTTGATAGATACTTCGCATCTAGGTTGAGGAGCCTATTAAAGGATAATCCCAGGATACCTAAGGCATTGCTAGACTTCATCAAGCCTATGGATAACCCTACTAGTCTAAAGGTTTCCCATAATTGGGAAAATATCATACCATATCTTATGTCAATAGTATTTAGAGCATATGGATTCCAAGGAACTCCACATGTATTTCCCTACCAAGTACCTCTTAAGGTGGGAATAGCTGAAATGTTATGGAAGATAGGTGGATTTGAGGAAGCACAACTAATTGGTTAGTGTAGGGGCTCTATTTTCCCATGTTGTATAGTTGCTCATCAGTTCATAATCATAAAAGGTGGTTGGTTGTTTTGTATAAATTCTTAGACCCATACAAAATGGTTGTCTCTCACGATCATTTCAATGATACTGAAGAATATTTTGAAATATTTAGATAGAGGGATAAAACTGGTGCTAAAAAATGTCAACCCTACTTCCCTAAAGATGTGATAAGAAATGAATTCTCTCTCCAGGAACAAGAGATCAAAAAGGAGAAATGGAGAGTTTATTCTATGGTTTTAAAGTTTATTAATTATTTTGACAAAGATTATAAGACTTTAAAAGATGCAAAGATAGAAGTAGATAAGTTGAATAAGTTAATGACCACCTTTCTAGAGATTATGGATGTAATGAATGAAATTAAAGCACTCTTTATCAATTCTTATCCTAAAAAGGCCTGAGAAATAATGAAAATTTTATCTTTTACCCTTGTAGTAAGATTAGGGTAATTGGTTATTCAGGGGAGGTCTAGCTACAATATAAATTTAAAAAAAGCACATGACGTTGACAAGGGTAAAAAAATAGTTGGATCAACTAGTACTATTTTGGAAGAGAGGCCTAAAGAACCAAATCCCAAGAGACAAAGGATAGAAGAAAAATAGGTATCCCAAATAAAAGAATACTTACCCACTCAATCTGTGAGAAATAATAGTCCACCAATATAATTGGAGGGGGGGGGGGGGGTTGGTTGGGGTGAATTAGTTATATAATAATTTGAAACATTTATCCTCTTAAGCAATTTCAACCATTCAATCAAAGTAAACAACAACCATAAAGAGATGCATACACAATTACACTAGATATGTTGACTAGGGAAACCCTTGATCAAAGGGAAAACCCTGGAGGGAATGATGCCCACAAAATAATGTACTAATATGAATGTTCCTTGTTAGAGGATGGACCCTATTAGGAGTCTATTGTAGCACTTAGTACAAGAGTCCATGTTAGGAGACTTTGAATCCTTGTTAGGAGTTGTGGAAGGTAGTTGAACCCACTATCCAAATAGCTTTAGGATTAGATCAATGGACCCACTATCCAATTAACCTTAGTAATATTCCTTTGAGAATAACAGATGTGAGACAATCTTTTCTTCTTCCTTTGTCTGATATGTTGGACTTCTTCACCTTTAGATCATGCAATCAAATTTGGAACTTTGTATCCATCAATAGTAACCCTTAAGGTCACTTATATGCATTAACAAATCACTCTACTCTACAGCTTCACCATTCGCAATTCTTCTCTATTCATTGATCTCATTCATGATGTCTAAAACTTGAAAAACATCTTTCCTTTATACCATACTCAATATTAAATCCTTGAGTTGGCTTCACATTTTTCCTTATGTTAATTAAATAAAATACACATTTAATTAACGTTTTTGGCTCATAGTTATACCCAAACTTTCACACATATGCCTTTCATACCTACACACTTGTTGACATCATTAGTGGTTAGTGTACTACCTCCAATTAACTATGCAACCCTTCATTTCAAGTACAATGTGTTGTATCGATCATACAATACGTACTACTTTCCTCATGCTTTTTTTTAATGCGATCTTTTGTATATCAACTATATCTTCTATAAATTATTGATTCAAGTTCTGCACACTTGCCCATGCATCCAATACATACTATCATATATGCAAGTAATTGTACATAAGCAGATAAGTAATGTATTGTCCTAAATACAAAAAAACCATAGTCTGCTACTTTGTCAATCTTTTACAAAATCATTAATATGTTGTCATCAATGACAAACACATTTATAGATACATCATAATAATGTTCTACAATACTCCCCCATAGCATCAACATTCATGCTAATACAATCCCCATTGAATGTAGGAGATGAACAAATCACTACAGAGAAAATGGAGCAATTAGGATCCCAAGGGGGAGTTTTTATTACTATTATAGAATTAGAAGAAGGAAATCCTCAAGAGCCTCTCATGCCTAGCCTTGAGTTAACTATTGTTGATTACAAAAGAAGGGAATTGGACCCTATGGTAGAACAAGCTATCATAAATTTCTTTCTGATGATAGTTTTGTTAAATCAAGAGCTTTTTATTAGTTTGCATGGAGAACAAATATTGAACTATTTGAAGAAAGGTGTAATAAAAGGAAGGCACAACATCCTAAAATGGAAGAGGCATCATACAAGATCAAATAAAGGATGAGATGATGCAAGAGTTTAAAAGTTTGACGATTGAAAAAGGAAGAAAAATGATAAGATCATCTAGGGTTTTGCTTTTACCAAATTGGCACATTGCAGATGCCATGGTCTTTAACATTGTTACCAGTCAATTAAGTGCAGATGAAAAGGTGAAAAATGAGTTTCGAGGTGCTAATTTCACTGAAGATCATGCTACCTTAGTGATTTGGTCAATGAGAACAGGATCTAGAGCCAGTTCTACTTAGCTTGATGACATTAACTTGATAGGAAACTTGATTGTAAAAATGGTAGAGGATACTCCAAATGAGGAGGCCACAAAGATAAATGTTGGAACAACTAACCTCACCCTAGCCATAGCCTTGAGGGAGAAAAAGGAAAAATTAGAATTACAAGAAAAATATAACAAGTTCTAGGAGCTTATAATAAAGAAGTACAAATGAGAATAGAGCTTGAGAATAAGGTGATAGGCACCAAGGATAATCTAGCAAGCCTAAAATTACTTATCCTCATCCTCTAGTTGACCCCTTTAAATCAACTCCTCTTATAGAAATGCCAAACACCCCCACAAAGACCTCAATTTTATATAGCAGAGAAATTTGAAGAGGAAAAGAGAAAATTCTAGGCATTGCATGTGGAATTAGATATCTACTATGAGGACAAGTTGAGGAAAATGATTATGTATTTGGTAGATAAAAATTGGTTGCCCTACATTCTATGAAAAATTGGAAAAGGTAATAAACATATGGAATGAGCTGAAGGGAAATGAGGATCCTCTGAAGCCAATTGTGAATAAATGGAACAACAAGGACAAAGATGTCACTCTTTTATGTTTTTCAGTTATCAGTTTGTCTTGTGATCAAGTAGAAAAGACTTTTGACTTGACTAATGATCTCTCTAAGTTTGATAATAAAAGAATTTCAGTACAAAAGAAAATCATAAATTATCTTTCAAAATATAGGAGTAGAAACTTTGAAATTTTTCCCCATGCTTGATTAAAAAGGATAAATCAAAAGATACATAAGAATGGGCTAGGGAATTGGATGGTCTATTATGCCTTAGGATGAATAGGGTCATAAATGAAAAGGGACATGCATGGTGGGAAAATACAACTAAATAAGTTGTTAAAGTTCAAGTATTTTATGATTCTTTAAGTGAAGAGTTTATTGAAATAGATAACTAGGAGAGTATGTCTTGAAGAAACAGCATGAGATTTTGAGTTTTAATTGGCCAGATGACACACTTTTTTGATAAGTGGATGGCAAATTTTGTACATGAAAAGTAGTTAGAACTTGGTGAAACCAATGATAATGAAATGGAACAAGATATGTTGTAAACAATTGATGCCTCAGTTAAAGAAGAAGAAGACAAAGATACACAACCAACTATAGTAACAAGCACAGAGGCCCAAACTGATGACTTGGCAGTAGGAGAATCAAGTTTTACTATCACTTTGTCAGTACAAGATGACATGGATGGAGAACCCCAAGTTCAACTCAGTTTTCAAATATTAGAACAGGGTCCAACTCAAGCAAGTCCAATGGCCACATGTTTTTAGGAATGAAAATCATGAAAAATCCAATCACAAACTCCTCAACAAAGAAGTACATCATAAGTGGTCCCCACAAAAGGAATGTTCATAATACAAATCATTCTGTTGCACCAATTTTTGTCTTATGATAGTAACTTTTGTAAATATCTTTATGTCTTAAGGACAGTTGTTAATACTCTCTAGGCCTAAAGTTTGTTGCATCTCACACTATATAAGTGAGATTCCCAGGCTAGAGAAAGGTTCTAAACTATTGTGTAATCTTTAGTTTTTGCTAGTTTTATTTGGTGTAGTTTTCTTGATGCAAATTTTATGATGTATTTTCTCTACAAGTCTGAGAATACACTAACATTCAAAGATTATGTTGTCTTGTCTTGAGTTGTTTTGAGTTTTATTCCAAATTTTATCTGATTTTCAATGAAAATTAATACAAAAATGAATCACCACCATATATGTTTCTCTGAGTCTTGTCTCCTTTCTTTTTGACTAGTTATCTTGAGGTTGTATGAGCAAAGCTTGTTCAATTTAATGCAAGTGGAATAGGTTATATATCAGTTCACTATTGCTTTTAATTTAATGAATTAAGTAAATACTTTAGTGGTATGATAGGATTTCCAAGCAATAAGAAGGATATTCATACAATTGAGTTTTAGGAAGATTGCTAATAATATTGATTATATAATCAATTAGGTCAAAATAGTTGGATAGACTCTAAATCCCAATGGATGAGGCACTTATCAATTATTTCAGTTTGCATATGAAGAGATCGTGGATAAGCATCAAGAAAAATCTTAAAATTAAAATAAATTTTACTTCAAATGTATGAAGAGCATCATAGCTGGTCAATACTTGTTTGCATATAATCTATGTGTTTTAGTTAGCTATTGTTACCTAGAATTACTTGTAAATCTGAGAAGAATGATGACCAAACATCTGCTATAGGGGATGAGTATTGTAATAATATATTGTTGAATGAATGAAGTGTGAAAATAGTATCAAGTTCTAAATATTTTTATCCCTCAGGTGCACCTACCTTGGTTTTGCAAAGCCTAAAGAGTGGAAAATTTATGATTTTGTTGAAGTTGGGTCTAGATATGAAGACTTCTTAGTTGAGCATATGAAATAGCTAATCTTTAGGCTAAATTTATCTTCACTATCTTGGTATCAAGTTTTTTTCTACTTGGTAGTATTAAAACACCAATAGATCATATATCTTAGACCACATGTCATAATGAGTGTTATGGACATATATATTAGTGATTTATCAATTACAATCATGTACATGTAGAATAGAGTAGATGCAAGGAAATGGTAAATTGTGTTAAGGAATTATTTTTGTTTATAAAAATAAGTACTTGACTATTATGGAATGACATTATAGATACTAACACTAAGTGAAAAAAGGTCATTTTAAAAAAAAATTTAGACACATATGAAGACTTGAAGGTGGACAAGACAAAACAAAAGGCTATAAAGAAAAGATTTCTATATGTAAAGTAAAGTGATGATTGTATGATTTCTTTGACATTTAAATGCAATTTTTATATGATGTGAACTTTGTGGTAGAGAAAATAAAGGACAATATATGTGAAGTTGTGTACATAGATCTACAAAGGAAAAATTAGATATTGAAGATATAAACATTGTCAAGAGGCTTTTGTATCTATAACTTTTGTGTACAAAATATATCATTGTATATGCATGTTTGAGAAATGTGCTCATCTTGATACTTTTGTAATCTTAGTACCAACTCCTAATAGGGTTGAGACTTCTAATAAGATATAGTCCTCTAAATTAGATAGAGACACTGTACAAATATAATAAACTACTAACAAGGTTAATTTCTTTCACAAGATACTTTTTATTAGTGGATACCATCCCTGTCAAGTTTTCCCTTGGCCAAGACTTACCTAGTTAACAAATAATGGTGTTATGAGTTGCATTGTATTTTTTTTATGTTTATGTTTACTTTTCACTTTAATCACATATTCATGTTTTAATATTGTTTTAGATATAATTGAGAAAAAAATTGTGGAATATTGATTCCCCCCCCACCTTCATCTCACTATTTCTTATTTCTAAAAATTATAGGAATGATATTTTTAGAATTAATATTGATGATACTAAATTGTGGGAGTATCCTAAGCATTGGAGAGTATTGACATGTTGCATTCATGATTGTGTTTTTCATTTATGTGGGGTGAATCAGAAGTAACTAGTTTTTATCCTTTTAAACCCTCATTAACACATAACTAAGAGTAAAGTACATGCATGTAAACATATAAGTAAACATGAAATGAAAGCTTGCATCAACACATGACACAAGAGATTTGGTAACCTAGAAACCCTCCAAGAATAAGAAGGTTAAACTGGGGTGGAGATGACACCCACAAAAATTACTACAACAATATGTTCAACCACTTCTGATGGTCTTCCTTATTAAAGGCTTTACACTATGTCAATAGTGACTTGGTTAGAGGATTTACAAACACTTTAAAAGAAGTGTCACTCTATTAAAGGATTTACAATAGGTTGTTAAATCCACCTAATTCAATTGGATTTTCATCAGCTTCTCCAAAGGTTTTCCCACCTAGCTATTAAGCTAACCTATCAACATAGGATTTTCATCATCTAATACAATGGTAAGAAAGTATTAGAACATTTGACCTAATAGAGTGCAATCTTCAATTTTTGGGTTCAGGTACTAGATCTACTCTTCCTGTTCTGATCCTTGCTTGATCTAATCTATGTATGTGTCTCCTGTTCTATTCTAATCAACTAGATATGTAATTGCTACTCCTTTCACTAAGTCCTTGACACCCCTACTGATTGTTCTATTCTACAACAATCTCTTAGAAACTTGATAACTTCAACAACTTCAACATTATGGTTTCCAAGTCTCCTTATACAGACATTCTGGAATTAGGGTTTGCAATGTATTCATGAACTTAAAATTCTTGCTCAAATCCTTGGATTTCACCTATTGGTTGCATGCTATATCCAATTATCTAATTGGCTACATGTTGATATCATAGGTAAATGCAAAGGCTTGATCTTATCTTCTTATCCCTTCATGAGTCATGCAAAAATGGTTTTACATCTTAATTTGTGAAGGCACAAACTATTATTTTGATTCTATGTTACTCGGCACATATTATATTACTGGTGCTTGACACATGAATGTTCATGTATTACTTGGCACATGTTACATTTTTGGATTGCTTGGCACCTATTGCACTTCGTGTTGCTTGGCACATGAACTATGACTTGGCACCTCTATACTGCTCAGCATCTATTACTTGCTCAGTACCTAAAGTCACTCGGCACCTGTTAAGATTCTGACTCAACAACTACTATAACTCACTCAGCATACATAGTATACTCAGCATATATGGTGGAATTGGTTAAGTGTGTATGGTGGAATTGGTTAAGTGTGTTGACATTCTAAGACCAACAATGTCAACAAAGCATTATTTATGTAAATGCTGGTAGAGTAGAAGGAAAAGATCTTGATGGTATGGACAATGACTTGATTGTGTAGAGATGCACGGTTATGGACATGTTTGGCATAGTGTCTTGATCATGTGGTTAAGTGCACAAAGCTTGAGTTGAATATGAATGGAAGTTGTGCCTAATTTATAGAGACTAGTTTAGAGATAGAGTATTGGGAAAGTAGTTCCTAATGTTTGTTGGCTATCTTTTATTTGAGATGGAATGAAGAGATGCACAATCATGTAGTGATAGGAGATAGTCAGCTGATTATGTTAGCTAGTGTGCAAGCCCTAGTATTGTACGTGTAAAGTTCTATATAGACTATGAGCCAACAACACTATTGTAATTATAATTAATTAATTATCTTATCTTAATTAATTGGGAAAGCCTCAAGGTAGACTCAAGGAATTATTATGAAGATATGGTATAAAGGAAAGATGTTTTCATTTATTGTAATATGTGTTCAAGTATTATTATTGTTGTATGAAGTGCAAAGTGCGAAAAGAAGCAGAATACTTGAGGAATGAATGTAAGTGATCCAAGAGATTATTGGATGTGAGAATTGAGAACAAGTCTACTTGATAGGGCAAAGATAGAGGAAGGAAGTATAATTCTAATATATTATTCTACAAGGAATAATAGAGAGATCATTGGACAATTAGTTTATTAGTCTTGCCCTTGAAGCTATTTGGGAAGTGTATAGTTGTCTTCCATAACTCTTAAAAGAGTTAGCACAACTCCTAACAAGGTTGGAATCTACTAATGGGGATTCAAAGTTTCCTAACAAGGACTCATATGTACTAAATGTGGTAATAAAATCCTAACAAGGTTTATCCTCTAACAAGGAATATTTAAATTAGTACATCATCTTGTGGGTTCCATCCCCACCAAGATTTTCCCTCTGATCAAGGATTTCCCTAGTAAACATATCTGGTATTATTGTGTATGATTATCTTGTTGTAGTTTTAGTTTATATTAATCATATGGTTAAAATTGTTTAAGGTTGATAATTGTGATAATACTTGCATAACTAATTCACACCCCCCCCCCCCCCTACTCCCTCTCAGTTATATCAACGGACTCTATATTCTAAAAATTGGTATCAGAGCTTTAGGTCTTTGAAGAATAAGCTTAATAGCTTTGGGAGATCGATGAAAAATCTTTTCAAAAAAGATAGTCCTAGATTTGATTAGGCCAACTATGATATTTTGAAGGAGAAGATGAAGACTCATTTGTTATGCATGGGTCTAGGATGTTATATCTTGGCAAAGAGTAAGAAGGAAAATTTTGAAGAAGCAAAGCTAGAAGATTTTAGTGAAGAAGAGAGAGATCTATTCATGTGTAACATGAGAGAAAGAGAAGCTCTACTACCAACTCTTCTAGAGAATGAATATAGTCAGGTAAAGTCACTTGAAATATTTCATGAAATTTGGAAATCTTTATAATCTATTTTTGAAGGTGATGATCATGCTAAGAGAATGAGATTATAAAATTAGATATGTTCATTTCAAGATGCCTCAATGATGGAAGATGAATCTTTAAGAAGTTATATTGGCATAATATCATAAATGATTACATGAATTTGATCTCATAGTGGAACCAAGGAAGATGATGAATTCATATGGAAGATCTTGAAAAGTTTAACACCACCTTTCAAGCTAATAGCTTAGATGATACAGCTAGTAATGCCTTGTACTAAGGATTTCACAAAGGAAACATTGCTTGGAAGATTAGAATCAATAGAAGTAGATCTTACATAGTCTAGAGAACTTACTAGAATTGAAACAACTTTCAATGCCCTAAACATTCAACCTAATTTGACAAGGATTACAAGCACCCATGGAGATTTTACTAGCAACAGAAGAGCTAATGAAGATAAGAAGATTGCAGAAGGAATAGCCCTTTTGGTAAGAAGAAGAAAAAGATGGTAAGAAAATCTTTAAATTTTGTACTTGTAATGAATTTGGCCATTATGCATCTAAATGTCCTAAAAGAGAGAAAAAATATAAGGGAAATTTTAACCCTAGAAGAGATAGAGATAGAAATTGTTTGTATGCAAATGAAGATGAAGAATCTAATCAGGAAGGTCAAAGTAAAAGTGATGATAAATTAGGATTTGTGGCTATCAAGGAGGATGGTCTTGATAGAGAAATTAGAGAAGATTCAAGAGCTCTAGTTATCCAAGTGGAAAAGAAATCTAATTGGATAATTCATAGTGGTTGTTCACATCACATGACTAGTGATATGAATAAGTTTGTTAAGTTCAAGAATCGTGATGGAGGAATTGATAAAGTTGGTAACAATGCAGCTTGTCATATAATAGGAATTGGATCCATTACTCTTGATGGTAAAACTAACACTAATGATGTCTATTTTGTTGATGGATTGAAGCATAACTTATTGATTTTTTGTTAGTTGGTGGAAAAAGCTTATTAGTTGTAGTTTATTGAGAAGACATACACTATCAAAGATAGAAATGGTAAGATGATTGGAACTGGCACTAGATCTAGAGGTAATGTATTTCAATTGAATCGTATTGAGATTACATGTTTAGTATCTAAAGTGGATACTAGTTGGTTGTGGATGTTTTCTATCACATAAACTTTGATAATATTGTGAAGGTAAGTAGCACTTTTGCAATCAGAGACTTGCCTGAGATTGTTAAGCCTATTAATGTTGTGTGTAAGGAATATATTTTGGCTAAGTAGAAGAAAGTACCATTCCCTAGCAAGAAGTTCACTACCACAAAGAAGTTGGAGATCTTTTACATAGATCTAAGTGGACCTTCCAGAACAAGAGGATTCTATAGTGAAATTTATTTTATGATTTGTGTTGATGATTTCACTAGAATTATGTGGGTAACATTTCTTAAAGAGAAATCTGAACCTCTTGAGAAGTTCAAGATATTTAAGAGTAGAGTTGAGAATGAATTTGGTATTAAGATTAAGTGTTTGAGATCTAATAGAGGAGGAGAATTCACCTCTAGAAATTTAACATATTTTGTGAAGAAAATGGAATCTAAAGACAGCTATTTGCACCTAGAACACCTAAGAAAAATGGGATTGTTGAAAGAAGAAATAAGTCTATAGTAGAGGCAACTAGAGTGATGTTATTTGAGAATGATGTTTCTAAGAAATTTTGGAGAGAAGTAGTTAATACAATAGTATATACTCTAAACAAAGTATAGATCAAAAAAGGTATGGACAATATACCTTATGAACTATGGTTTGGACATTCACCATCAGTCAAATATTTTAGGATATTTGGAGAAAAAAATTATATTAAGAGAGACAATGAAATTGGTAAATTTTATCCAAGAAGTGATAAAGGTATATTTCTTGGCTATTCATTGAAAAGTAAGCCTTACAAATGCTTTACAATAGGTGAATGAACAAATGTAAATATTGATGAGAAGTTTGGAACTAAAGAAAAGATGGTAGATTATAATTCAAATAATGAAGAGGATAACTCTGGAATTGTTAGACAGAATGTTGAAGTTTTGTTTAAGACTAACAATGACTTGTAGAATGATGTGCTAACTTTTAAGCATAGAGGAGAATAGAGTTCTGAACCTAGAGAAGAGATAAGAATTTAGATGTCAACTCCTACCCCTAATAGGAATTTGAATAATAATCAACCTCTTGAGAAGATAATTGGAAGTAAAGATAAAGGAGTAATGATAAGGACCAAAATAAATGAGGAGATATGTTTGATATCTCAAGTTGAACCTAAGTGTACAAATGAAGTAGTCAAAGATAATCATTAGATCCAACAAATGAAGGAAGAATTGGATCAAATAGTAAAGAATGATACATGGGAGTTAATTCCTAGACCAAAAGACAAGAATGTCATGATACGAACAAAATAAGTTTTTAGAAATAAGATGAATGAATAAGGAGAAGTTATGAGAAATAAAGCTAGACTTGTTTGTAAAGGTTATTCACAGCAAGAAGGCATTGATTATGAGGAAGCATATGCACCAATAGAAAGAATTGAAGTAGTAAGGATGTTCTTGGCTTATGCAAAAAATAATAAATTGAGGGAAGAAACAATGAGGAAGAAGGTGTGGACAAGGAGGAAGAAATAGAAAAGGAAAAAGAAGACACCACTATGGAGGAGATAGAAAAAAAGAAAGATGAGATGGAAATAACTAAAGAGAAACAAGAAAAATAGAATATTGAAGACTCACAATTGTTGGTCATGAGCCCTCCACATGACACAAATGCATGTGCAAAGACCATAACAGTAAAAGATGTTCCTGATAAATCATCTTAGAACATTAATCCATTAACTATAGAGGATTTGGAAAATATACTTCACCAATCCACATTACAAGCCAAGTTATGTGAAAATCTTATATTGGTCAATGTGGATGAACTTCAAAAGCAATAGCTAACATAAAAAGGGAAAAGGTGAACACACAAGAACCACCTTCTACCATCCCTATAGCTACCAGTGCTTAATAGATAATACCACCAAAGGATAAATCTCCAAAGGTTGACACTACTACAAAAGTTGATGTAATTCAGACTATAGAAGTAAAGGAGCCTACAAAAGAACAAGTAGGATAGACAGATGTTTTTGTACCTCATGCACAAATACAAGGTCCACCTCAATTGATCATAATTGATCAAGGCAGATTTGATGAAGAAAAGGACATACCCAAGGAGAAGGGGCAAGAAGCCATACAAATATTAGTAAACTTACCAACCTCTAGCATTCCTACTAAAGTCCTTTAGAGGTCAAGCACTAATGTAATTCCATTGCATATTTTAGCACTAGGCTCTAGCTCAACACAATTTGCTAAGGTATTTCACTATGGTGATGCACTTTTAGATGAAGATATAGTGATAACAAAATATGATTATGCAACAATAACATTAGAATAGATCAATATAATGCAAGAAGCATTAGAAAGAAAGAAGAATCAAGAATTACTCAAAAAAGAGTACAATTCAATAGAGGCAAGCACTTCAATAGATCAAAGACATCTTTTTGGATGCTTTTAGCTTGCAAACACCTGATGAATCTAAATCTATATTAGAAAAACTATTAGAAATTGTTGAACAGGTGACAAATGAAGACTAGGATACAAATGTTAAACTCATGGAATGGTCTTAAAAGAAATTTCAAGGGAAATTCGATGAGAAGATATCTGGTAGAATAGCACTATCACAAGTTGAATTGGCTAACAAAATTAAGTAAATAAAGTACTTGAGAACATATTCTCATTATACACAAAATTGTGTGATCCCACACTCTTTACATAGGAAAAAAGCCACAAAATTCTAAGTCTAGAAAGAAACTTGAAGATCTCAGGTATGCAACTGCCACAAAATCTAGCTCAAACTGAGAAGCACTTTAATTCAATGCTTCACAAAATCAACTATCTATGTTAATAGCAGAAGAATCTAACATAAGAGCCAAGTTGATTAATATATAAGCCTCCCTTACCCCTCATATGGAAATACTCCAAAAATAACTAGCATATGTAGAAATAGTGTTAAAGAAAGATCCCAATCTTTCAACATTAGATGAGCTAGTTCATCTTGCAAAAAAGATAGCCATCCAAATAAAGTCCTTAGATGTTGCATTAGACAACAAGGATGCTACTTTGAAGATTATAATGGAAGTCCATAAGAATTTCTTGGACAAATACACAATTAGTGTATAGACCCTTTGACATTAGTGTCAAAAGGAGGGAGATATTAACAAGTAAAGGGAAAGACAAATATGAAAGGAGGAGATAACCCAAAAAGGGGGAGAGCAACCAAAGGGGGAGCAACCAACCAAAGAAAAAATAGAGTATATCAAATAGAAATAGAGTGTCAATAATTTTGAAGACAAAGAGTATGAGCATAAAACAAATCTACTAAGAGAAGAGAAGAAATTTTACATACAGAATGGGCACATTAACTTAGGGGGGCTTACACAAAATTTTGAGAAAATTTTGAGGTATATAAATTTTGAAGTCTTCTATATATATGTCGAACCATGAATATATTATACTCAAGGAAATTAGATTTGTATAGTTAAGTATTTTTGGCACTCATGTCAAAGGGGGAGATTGTTGATTTTAGTTTGGTTTTGACAATTGAGTATCAACACACTTAAGATATTTACTAAGTTCATGCTAAGCTAGTAACACATCCTAAGTATAATATGTATAGATGCCAAGTTGCAATAAGTGTCGAGTCACTCATGTGCCCAGCAATTCAAATGTTGAGTGAACAGTTGATGCCGAGAAAGTTCAAGTGTCGAACATTAGTATTATCAAGTGTCGAGTAACATAGAATGGACCTAGTTGTTTGTGATGGCATAAAAAACTATGTAAATCATTTGTATGCCAACTTATGGATAGATCTTAAAGCTTTGAAGATAAGATCGAATCTATTTGGATTTCCTATGTGATCAACATGCAACCAATCAGGAAAATGGAAGGAATTAAGCAAGAAAATTGATGAATCTCAGTCATAGATTCATACCTAACCCTAAGCTGCCAAAGTCTTTTTAAAGAGAGATGAAGCCCCATAATTTAGAGAGAGTATGTATGTGAGTATGTGTGAGGAAGTGATGCAAGCAAAGAATTGAAGGAAGTAAAAGGGGTGAATTGATCAGAAAGCATTCAAGGTGATTTAGAAGTATGAAAGAATTGTAGAACAGAGGAGAAGATATAGAATATTGTTATAATAGATCAAGAGGATTAAGATGGACAAAACTGTGATCTAAAATCAGCAAGACAAAGTTGTAAGTTATCAAATCAAATATTCTACTACTACTTTCTAACAACTATATCAACAGGGTGAAATCCTTTGGACTAAGGTTGATTTAACAATCATTGTAAAATCCTTTAATAGGGTGACATTCCAATTGAGTGTTTAAAATTCCTTTAACCAAGCACACTTCTAATAGGGTGTTAAAATCCTTTGATAGGGTAGGATTTAACAATCCTTCTTAAGCCTTTAATAAGGTAGGTCTTTTACAGGGGAGATCATGAAAATGGCCAAACTATATAAGCTTAATAGGTGACACTTTATTGTTGCAGTAGTGAAGAATTGTAGGTGTCACCCCACCCTAGTTTTACCTTCTCATTGGAGGGTTTCTGGGTAATCATATCTAGTGTCAAGTGTTTATGTGGATGCATTTATTTTACATGTTATTTCGATATGTTAATGCATGCATTGTTTTAAGTTAAAATTTTTATTGGTTAAAGACTAGTACTTTTGATTTACACCCCCCCCCCCCTCTTAGAAGTATATATTTCCCATTTTTATTTCCAACAATTGTTATCAGAGCCTAGTTCTCATCAGGAGAAGCCTTACATCTTAGATAAAAGATCTTGAAATGAAAATTTACAAGTTGGGAAAAGACCATTGAAAATTAGGAGATTGAGATACATCTCATACTAAAACAACTAAATGAAGCCAAAGATGCTTTGAGAAGTTCATTGAAGAGAAGGAAAGAGATTGCTATGGCAGAAAATGACACACAATACAAAGAGATTGACACCATAAAGTTATTTACAGATAGTAACTCCTATGAATTCAATGCAATAGTTGTCGAATTCATGGAAAAGAATAGAGTAGAAGCTGAGGAAATTAGAAATCTCAAGTTGGAACAAGAATCACAAGCTATACTGTTATGTGAGATGACTAAACAAAAGAAGAAAGCTATAGAAGACAAGGTCATGATTGAAGAAGACAAAAGATTTTTGGCAAACAGATTGGAAGAAAAATTAGCAAAGCTATCCAAGATCTCAAACATGCAATTGTACACTATAAGTCAAATGATGAATGCTCATCATGAGTTGAATGTCAAGGACATTGAAATAACTACATTGCAATTGTAGAATGAACTTTTGCAGAATGACCTAAAAAGAGAAAAGAAGTTTGTTGAAAGTTTCAACAAGCCAAATGAAGCCATCAAGTACTTTGCGCAACTACTAAAATCCCCAAGACCCAATAACGACACTCAGGATTGGGCTATACAAGCACTAAAGAAGGAGAATCATCCAAAGCTACTGAGGAAAGAAACAATAAAGGTGAGAATTCTAAACCTACTTGTCATCATTGTGGTAAGAAAGGACTTACAACCAATGTTTGTAGAAGCAAGAATACTAGTCAAAATGCTAAGCTTAAGAACATGACTCATTATCACAAGTGCAACAAACAAGGTCATCAGGCACATGAATGTAGAACCAAAACCATGTATGAACCAAAATTCGAGAGACACTACTACAATTGTTAGAAGTATGGACACAAAGCCTTTGAATGTAGATCCAAGTCCACATGGTCATCAAACAAGTCAACAAATGAAAGAAGCTATGAAAACTCCTATAACTAGGATCACAATAAAAGACATAGCTATCGCTATTGTTAAGAATATGGACACATCCTTGATAATTGCATAAGAACTCACTTCAGTGGTGGTAACTATAATAGATGGTTGAGTCAAACTACATGCTTTAGCTATTTGAAGACTGGTCATATCAGCAAGCACTACCCAACAAGGACAAAGGCACCTAACTCAGAGTTCAACAAAAGAAAGGGCAAGGTAGATATTGAACATAGCAGAGGAGAGATGAACAAAACATGGAGGAAGAAAGATGGATGTAGCACATCAAATGAAGGGATCACTTCACCTGATAGGTCAAGTGGTCACATCTCATCAAATTAAGCAAAAGGAGGTATGTGGGACTGATATTTAAAATGTTTTATCATACATCAGTTCTAAAAGAAATTAGTACTGAAAAAGATATATTAGCATGAAGAAAGATGCAAGATAATAAGTAAATTCCAAGGTCAAATATTTAAATTTTCACATTACTGCCAAGTGTGAAAAGTCCTCTTCAATTACCAAGTACTAGTATGTACCAAGCTATTAGCCAAAGTTAGTGGAAGCTAAGTCAGTAGTAGCTGTCGAGTGAGGGAAATTTCTATAGGTGTTGAGTAAGGGTAATTCTTATAGCTATCGAGTGATGGTAAAACCAATGAATGTCAATTGAAATAGAAATTGTATTGAAGTTGAGTTTATAGTTGTACATGTACCATGCAATAAATTTTATATTTTAAAAGTGTATAAGGTTGAACTTCACATATTTTTCATCATTACAAACACAAACCAAAAGCAAGCAGAGCAAAGAAGTGATTTACAAGCAAGATTGAAGCATTTGCATGGATCATAGTAAAGATCGAGCGTCAGTTCATCGATTTCAAAGGTATTCTTCACCTACTAAGCTACATAGTTTCATATTTTTTAAAACCCTAGCTCTCATAATGGCCTCAAGTTCAAAGAATGTAAAGGATAAGAAAATGTTTGAAGTCCAGTTAGTCAACAATGAGGTCAAACAACTAATTTTCAGGGTCATACCAGAAGTTACATATAAGACTGACCTATCAGATGCATTATCTATTATTCCACCTAATGTTGTAATGGTCCAAGATGTGAGGAAGTGTTATAATTGCAAGGTAGGAGGCATTGGAGATATGGAAATTAAACAATCATATGACAAATTATGCAAAAATAGAGTGTTGAGGGAGGAATTTAAAATTGTAGAGAGGAAGAGCTTAACCTGTGCCCTAGATTTCCCAACAGTTTTCAAAATTGTTCTTAGAAAAATACATGATGGATTTCTATGGCTAGAAGGAGGACCTATCAAAATTTCAAAGAGAATTATACATATGGTTATTGGATACCCAACCCTAGATCGACCCAAGATATTGAGAAGTGATTCTAAAGAGGTGATTGAGAAAAATATAGGAGCTAAGTGGAACAAGTGTGGGATGACTATTGACAATATCACAGATCCACTTTTTGACTTGTTTGTTAGAGTCATTCAACATAAATTCTATTAGTCAAGTAGACTAAATAGTGTTCCATATACAGCAGTTGATGTAGGCTATAAGATAGTCAAGAAAGATCACACCTATGATCTTGTAGAACTCCAATTGCAATAGATAATGGAAAACCTAGGAGCAATAAGGAAGTCAAAGAGTGCTCAATGTAAGTTTGGTTCAATACTAATATGTATATTTTTCTATGTGCAAAAAGAGTTCCCATTTTTTGGTAGAGTAGGACGGAAGACCAATAGGTCAATTTTTGTGCAAATCAATGAGTATATTGAACAAATGTGAGAGAATTTTGAGTTAGTAATGACTAGCTATTTTGAAGACTTCAAGAAAATCATGAAATAAAGGTTGAGAATTCTCATTTCCCTAGTTGGGAAATATTACAATGATATTTTCTTTCTTGTAGGCATTAACTACACTTTTATCCAGGATGTTGTACCTAGTGTCAGATGGTTAAGGCCTCTAGGATATGAAATAAATATTGATGAAGCTTCAATTGCTATCACTACACTACTTGTTGAAGAAGTTGATAAGACTACCAAAAATTTTGGTAATTATGATGTTGTAAAGTCAAAAGTTGAGATGGAATTAAAGATAGCCTCAACTTTCAAGAAGAAAGATAAAATGGTGAAGAAACTAAAAGCTAAGTTTGGGGAAGGTGCAAGAGATAATGATGGAGAAGATGAAGAAGAAGAAGAGGAAGAAGAGGTACAAGGTAAGGAATCTCTTGCTTTGACCCAAGGCATGGGTGAAGATTAGTTAGAAGAAGGTGTCGAGGGAGAAGATGCTAAGGAAGCACCAGTAAAACCACAATCAAAGAAAAGAAAAACCAAAACATAGCCTGTTGCACAACCAAAGGCAAAGAAGGTTGCAAAACCAAGTACAAAAAAGCCTATGGCTCTAGTAACAAAAGCTACTACAAGGGAAACTACTCAAAAAGCTTAAGGATCATAATGGTAAATAATGCTCCCAAATCTGATCTTGAAAACATTTGTGATAATGCTAGGGATAATGCAAATTTGACAGGATTGAAAAGACATTGAATTTGGTAAACTTGGTAGAGAAGACTAGAACATGATTGAAGAATTGGTATATGCCATGATGGCAAAATTCAAGAACACTCCTCTTGAATTTGATAATGCAATGCCTAAAGAACTATATACAATTGTTGAGAATAAATGGCACTATTGTCTAAACATGGAAAAAGAAATAAGAGAATCAATATTAGCACAAGTCATGCCATATTTTTCAAAAGGAAAAATAACTAAGGCTAATAAGAAATATGGTAGTAGATTTGCACCAAAGTACAAGGCATTCAACAATTTACAAAACAGAATTGAGGATGTTGTGAAGAAATCCACACAAATGTGGAGGTTAATACATGGATTAACAACTATCAAAGAAGGAGAAGTATATCCCTTTGAGGGAATAAATAATGAGGAAGAAGGTGAGGACAAGGAGGAAGAAATAGAAAAACAAAAGAAGACAACATTGTGGAGGAGATAGAACAAAAGAAAGATGAGATGGAAACAACTGAAGAGGGGGAAGTAGAACAAAGTATGGAAGACTCAAAATTGCCAACCATGAGCCCTCCACATGACATAAATACACCTGCAAAGACCATAATAGTAAAAGATGTTCCTAATATATCACCTTAGAACATTAATCTATTAACTATAGAGGATTTGAAAAAGATGCTTGACCAATCTACATTACAAGAAAGGTTATGTGAAAATCTTGTATTGGTCAGTGTGGATGAACTTCAATAAGTAGTAGCTGACATAACAAGGGAAAAGGTGAACACACAAGAACCACCTTCTGTCATCCCTATGGCTACTAATGCTCAATAGATAATACAACCAGAGGATAAATCTCCAAAGGTTGACACTACTACAAAAGTTGATGTAATTCAGACTATAGAAGTAAAGAAGCCTACAAACGAACAAGTGGGATAGATAGATGTTTATGTACCCCATGCACAAACACAAGGTGCACCTCAATTGATCATAATTGATCAAGGTAGATCTAATGAAGAAAAGGACATACCCAAGGAGAACAATCCTACCTCTGGCACTCCTACTAAAGTCCTTCAGAGGCCAAGCATTGATGCAATAGCATTATAGATTTCAGCACCAAGCTCTAGCTCAACAAAAGTTGTTAAGGTATTTCACTATGGTGATGCACTTGTAGATGAAGATATAGTGATAAAAAAATATGATTATGCAACAATGACATTAGAATAGATCAATATAATGCAAGAAGCATTGGAAAGAAAGAAGAATCAAGAATTACTTACAAAAGAGCACAAATAGAGGTGAGCACTTTAGGAGATCAAAGACATCTTTTTAGATGCTTTTAGCTTCAAACACCTGATGAATCTAAATCTATATTAGAACAACTATCAAAAATTATTGAATAGGTGACAAATGAAGACCAAGATACAAATGCTAAACTCATGGAATGGTCTTAAAATAAATTTCAAGGGAAAGTCAATGAGAAGATATCTGGTGGAATCGCACTATCACAATTTGAACTGGCTAACAAAATTGAGAAAGTGAAGAAAGTACTTGAGAACATATTCTCGTTATACAAAAAATTGTGTGATCCCACACTCTTCACAAAGGAAACAAGCCACAGAATTCTAAGTCTAGAAAGAAACTCAAAGATCTTAGGTATGCAACTACCCCAAAATCTAGCTCAAACTGAGAAGCACTTTAATTCAGTGCTTCATACACAAAATCAACTAGTTGTGTTAATAATAGAAGAGGCTAACATAAGAGCCAAGTTGATTAATATAAAAGTCTCCCTTACCCCTCATATGGAAATACTCCAAAAAGAACTAGCACATTCAGAAATAGTGTTAAAGAAAGATCCCAATATTTCAACATTGGATGGACTAGTTCATCTTGCAGTAGAGACAGCCATCCAAATAAAGTCCTTAGATGTTGCATTAGACAACTAGGATGCTACTTTGAAGATTATAATGGAAGTCCACAAGAATTTCTTGGAAAAATACACAATTAGTTTATAGACCCTTTCAAATTAGTGTCAAAAAGGGGGAGATATTAACAAATAAAGGGGAAGACAAATATGAAATGGGGAGATAATAAAGAATAAAGGGGGAGATATCCCAAAAAAGGGGAGAGCAACCAAAGGGGGAGCAACCAACCAAAGAAAAAATAGAATATATTAGACAGAAATAGAGTGTCAGTAATTGTGAAGACAAAGAGTATGAGCATGAACCAAATCTACTCAGAGAAGAGAAGAAATTTTAGATACATAATGGGCATATTAACTCAAGGGTAGTTACACAAAATTTTGAGGAAATTTTGAATTCTTGTATGTATATGACAAAATATGAATATATTATACTCAAGAAAATTAGATTTGTACAATTAAGTGTTTTTGACACTCATGTCTAAGGGGAAGATTGTTGATTCTAGTTTGGCTTTGACAATTGAGTGTCAACACAGTTAAGATATTTACTAACTTCATGCTAAGCTAGTAACACATGCTGAGTATAATATGTATAGATGTTGAGTTGCAATAAGTGTCAAGTCACTCATGTGCTAAGAAATTCAAGTGCTAAGTGAATAGTTGATGCCAAGCATGTTGAAGTGTCAAGCCAGATAGAATTATAGTAAGTGTTGATCATCAGTATTATCAAGTGTCGAGTAACACAAAATGGACCTAGTTGTTTGTGGTGGCACAAACAACTATGTAAACCATTTTCATCACAACTTATGGATAGATCTTGAAGCTTTGAAGATAAGATCAAGTCTATTTGGATTTCCCCTGTGATCAACATATAACCAATCAAAAGAATGGAAAGAATTAAGCAGGAAAATGAATGAACCTCAATCGTAGATTCATACCTAACCCTAAGCCACCAAAGCCTTTTTAAAGAGAGACAAAGCCCCATAATTTAGAGAGATTATGTATGTGTGTATTATTGAGGAAGTGATGTGAGCAAAGAATTGAAGTAAAAGGGTTGAATTGATCATAAAGCATTCAAGGTGACTTAGAAGTGTGAAAGAATTGCAGAATTAGTTTGCAAAATAGAGGAGAAGATATACAACATTGTTATAATAGATCAAGAGGATCAAGATGGATATAACTATGATCTAGAATCATCAAGGCAAATTTGTAAGTTATTGGATCAAACATTCTATTGTTACTTTCTAACAACTATATCAATAGGGTGAAATCCTTTGGGCTAGGGTTGATTTAACAGTCATTGCAAAATCCTTTAATAAGGTGAAATTCCAAGTGAGTGTTTTAAAGTCATTTAGCTAGGCACACTTCTAACAGGTAGGATTTAATAATCCTTTGTAAGCCTTTCATAGGGTAGATCATGAAAATGGTCAAACTATGTAACCTTAGTAGGTGACACTTTATTGTTGCAATAGTGAAGAATTGTAGGTGTCATCCCCACCCCAATTTCACCTTCTCATTGGAGGGCTTCTGGGTAATCATATCTGGTGTCAAGTGTTTATGTGGATGCATTTATTTTACATGTTATTTCAATATTTTAATGCATGCATTTTTTTAAATTAAAATTTTTATTGGTTAAAGGATAGTATTTCTAACTCACCCCCCCCCCCCCCCCCCCTCAAAAGTATATATTTCTCATTTGTATTTCCAACAATATTCATTTCACAAGCTAAGTACCTATAAGATTTGTTAAAAAGGTTTGGTTTCAAAAGTTGCAAATATGTTGGTACACCTATAATAACTAGTCATAAGTTATCTATCAAAGATAAGACACCTAAAGTAGAGAAGTATAGATCAATGATTGGAGGTTTGAAATATATAGAAAATGCAATCGAGATTATATCTAGATTTTAAGCTGATCCTAAAGAATATTATTTTGTAGTTATGAAAAGAATATTCAGATATCTAAAACGGACATCTGATTATGGAATTTGGTATGACAGATCAAATGATTTCACACTTAGTGCATATACTAATGCTCATTGGGTAGGTAGTATGGATGACAGAAAGAGAACTAATGGTGGAGCATTCTTTCTTGGAGGTAGATTGGTTTCTTGGTTAAGAAAGAAACAAGATTGTATTTCATAGTGCTAAAGCAGAGTAGGTTGTAGTAGTAAATAACTGTAATCAAGTTATGTGGATGAAGCAGATGTTGAAGGATATCAAAATTGAGATTGAAAAACCTATTATCATTTACTGTGATAACACAAGTAGAGTGAGTATGTCTAAGAATCATGTATTTCATTCTAAGACAAAACATATATATATTAAGTATCATGTGCTGAGAGAGCAAGCAGTAGAAAAGGAGATCAGATTGGAGTATGTAAGTACTAAGGATCAAATTGTAGATATCTTTATGAATCTTTTTCCTAAAGATACATTTGAGTACTTAAGAGGTATTCTTAGGGTTATGTCCCTGCTTACTTGTGAGTAGGTGATGTAGAGAGTGCATCAGTCCAGTGATACAGAGCACTATTGTTTGACTAGATTGAATGTTGATGATTCCTGTATGAGAGAGTATCTTGTATGTACTAAGTCATTAAGGACTCTTGGTATTTGGTATTTTGTATTGAATAGTGTCTTTGGACACTCGAGCTGGTTGATAACTTGGAGTAGCTAATTAACAACTAGTATGTAATAATTGGTAACATTAAGATTGAGACCTTTGACATTGATGTCAATGGGAGAGAATATGCATGAAAAATATCTCCTAAGGCATGAGGGAGAGTATGCATGAGAAGAACTCCTAAGAAATGGAAGAGAAATATAAATAGAAGTAGCAACAAAAGATTTCTTGGTATTCTTGGAACTTAGATGGTTTTTTATCTCTGTTGCCATCAATGCCAAAGGGGGATATTTTTAGCATGAATATTGATAATTCTACATTGTGGGAGTATTGATTTGTTGCATTAATTACTGTGTTTGTTATTGATCTCAACATAGCATTATTTTTGTAAAGACTAGTAGAGTAGTAGTTAGAGATCTCAATGGTATGGAAAATGACCTAATTATCTGGAGTTGTAGAGTTATGGACATGTTTGGTATAGTGCCTTGATGACATAATTAAGTGCATAGAGCCATAGTTGAAGATGTATGAAAGTTGTACTTGATTTATAGAGAACATTTTAGAGATAGAGTATTAGGGAAGTAGTTCATGATGTTTGTTGGCTATCTTTCATCTAAGATGGAATAAAGAGATGTGTAGTTAGGAAATGACAAAAGATAGTCAACTGGTGCCCTTAGCAAGTGCGCAAGCCCTAGTATCACACATGTAAAGTTTTTATAGACTATAAACTAATGGTTCTATTGTAATTATAATTAATTAATTATCTCAATTTATTTAATTGGAAAATCCTAAAGGATGACTTAAGGAATTATAATGAAGATATGGTATAAAGGAAAGATGTTTTCCTTGATTGTAATGTGTGTTCAAGTATTGTAGTTATTGTGTGAAGTAAAAAGTTCTAGAAGAAGCATAGTTCTTGAGGAAATCATGTAAGGAATCCAAGGAATTATTGGATGTGAGAATTGAGATCTGGTTACAAGATCTAAAGGAGAGCAAGTCTCATTGATAGGACAGAGATAGAGGAAGTACAATTCTATTCTATTATTCTACAAGGAATAATATAAAGATCATTTGGGCAGTGGGTTCATTGGTCTTTCCCTTCAAGGTATTGGGGTAGTGGCTCCATTTGTCTTTCGCAACTCCTATTAGGGTTGGAACAACTCCTAATAGGGTTGGCACAACTTCTAACATGGTTGGAATCTCCTAATAGAGATTCAAAGTCTCCTAACAGGGACTCATATGCATTGATACCATTTTTTGCCTCCTACCAAAATTTGAATTTGAATGCTACCCCACCCAATGGCTATTTCCCATCTTTTATACTATTTTAATGCCTAGGAATTTAAAATGCAAAAAATTAAATAAAATGATCAAATGGACCTTATTCTTTTCTGCAACTTTCTGCATCGTTAGATCTCTGGCGATCTATGGTGGGCGCATTCCTGCATTCTCCAAATGCACAACCTTTATGTAATGTGAGGAAGCCCCTTTGTGACATGTGGATCAGTAGATTTGTGTTCTTTCTATGGGCCATAGAGGGAGGAAGTCTCAGTCCAGCTGGCGATTCTATTGGCACCCACTTTCTCGCTTTTTGAGTTTTGTCATATTTCCTGACAATGCGGGGAAGCACATTTTGGTCGCGTGGCAGGTTGGTCCACCTTCTTTAGGCTACCAAAGATAGGGTGATAGGGTAGTTGTGCTGGTTTAGAAGTATGTGTTACGAGCACCGTCAGATCTCCTAGGATCAATGGCTGGCCCATGCCCGCAATATGAAGTTGCAAGAAAGTTAAACAATGTGGACACGTGCCTTGCTGTTGCATGTCCTTGTGGGGTGGCACTAGTTGTATGCCAGGGTAATGTCGAGTCAGACCAAGTCATATGCTGAGTGTTTTTGTGGGCCCAAGTTTACATGGACAAATGCAATGAATGGAGAGTCTTTCCCGATCATTGATCTTGTGTAGATCGACAATCAGCACTTGTCCGCAATATGGAAGTATGAGGGAGTTAAACATTGTGGGGAAGTGCCTAAATGTCACATTCCTTGCAAGCCTACAGAGATACGTTGCGGCTAGGTAGCATGGTTAAGGTTGGCAGTTGCATCACAGTTAGGATTTGAGGAGGTGTCGTAGTTAGTAAAGAAGGTGTTGGTCAACCATGTGGAGACTTGCAAAGTGGAAAAATGAAATGAATTTATTGGCCTATGTGGCCTAACTTGGGTGCAATATTTGTTCGACATACTAATCATGCTGATTCATGAGCTAGAAATAAGGGAATTTGAGTTTTGTTGCACGATCTAATCCTTGTGATCAATGCCCACCACCCTCGAATGAGTGCTGAGCTTAGTGAACATGGGAAACACTCCACCATATCTAATCTAATCCATCTACCTGGTCAGAACTATTTAATGGCATTGTTTTTGTCTTCTCAAGGCCATGTTCCAACAAGATCAGATATAATTGTATCTGGATTTTCTTCAGATCTCCATGATTATTCTTTGAAGGGCTTAATGGTAATGGTTGTGGAGTAACTTCAGTAAGAGGACATCTCAGTTATGCTTGAACTATAAAGGAAATTTTTGTAAATTTTTTAAAGGTAGACCCTTCTCTAACTTCTCTAATAGTGCTCTACAATTTCATGTGTAAATTGCCTTTGCCTCTAAACTGTATGGCATTCTACCTTATCTCCTTCAGCCATTGATGTAAAGTGCAAGAACTATTTACCTCTGTATCTCTTCTGGCTTGTGAATGATATATAAGTGAATCTTCTCTTTCCTTGTGTCATTCATTCGAGTTTTTTGATCTGCATGTGATTGTTAGATTAAAGCAAGTTTGAATGTGTATTTTTATGGTGTCATGATAGTTCAATAGTGCATGTATGGGTAGAGATTGGTTTGAACACTCTATTTTGGTGCATAACCCCCTTAGGTTAGAATAGGTAGATTTGCTTTCATGCATTCTTTCTCCCTTTTCCTCTCCAAGAGTAGTTAGGTGCACCCTAATAGTAAAGGAAGTCAGCCTTCTCCGAAGACTCAACCTCACAACTCAAGTCCCATAGCTTGGAGGTTGTTTCCATGTTTCACAAAGTTGTCCTTAGGTAAAAACTTTGGACGTGGGTGCAAACTTTTGTGACAACAACCCCCAAGAGGAAGTTGAACCAGAATATTTCCAAGAAGTTGAACCATAACTTTTTCCTAGAAGAACCATATGTGGATGTTTACCATAACATAGTAACCTCGTCTTCTTCCTGATAGTTATATTTCAACATATTTGATGAGCTAGAAGATCTCCATCCACTCATCCATTATTCGAATATTTTGCAAGCTTACAAAAACCATGTGCCAGATAATAATCCTCTTGCACTTGTATTCTATCAATCAAGAACTAATCCAAGAGGGCCACAAGTTAATCCAAGAGGGCCACCAAGGATGGAACAACCTATGTTTCCCTTTCCTATTCCTAACCTATATGACAATAATAATGTTAAGAATATCTACACTCCCAAAGTACTATGGAATTATTACAATAGACCTTGATACCTTTTTATTTGATTTTTACATCCTTTTTAGGAGTTATGACTATACCACTAATCAACATAAGTTGGATTTGTTTCCCTCTACCTTGAAGGAGTTAGCCTTGTAGTGGTTCATGGGATTAGGAGGCAATGTAGTGACCGCTTGGGATAAAATGAAGGATATGTTTTTGGAAAAATATAGAGTATTGTAGTGGGACTGATATGAGAGGAGATGACATCTTTAAGATGTCACAAAGGGAGGATGAAATCTTGGAGGACTATGTGTCAAGTTTTTTGCTTAGTTTGTAGAAGAATACTCAACACTAATTGAATGAGGTATCTTGAAATATCTCCTTTTAAGAGGAATTAATGGTACTTTCATGGAAGCACTAGACCTCAAAAGAGATATCAACCAAAGTGGTTGGGAAGATATTAAAACGGTTTGTTTCAACTGCTCCATAGAAACTATGAAGAAAGGCATAGGTTTTAGACCCTCTATTGCAAAAGAAAGTGGCTTAGTAGTATCCAGGGGAGAAATTTTCAATCTCTTCTTTGAATTCAAGAAAGACAATGTGGTTCCTTAATTAGATACTATGAAAGCTAAAAGGAAGAAAAATGAGGTAGAGGTAATGCTAACTGAATATTACCCTCATTATAGATAGAAGAAAAAGAATTTTAGATGAAAGATGGTGGATGGTGGATAACATGAAGGTGAAATATATACCCACTAAATTCAAGGAAACTAATGGAGATGAATAAGTATTCTATATTTCTCAATGCAATCCTTGGGCCCAAAGACATGGAATACCTTAGGACCCTACAAAATTCTAGTTCATATAATAATCAATGGTACAACCGTTACCCTAAACAAAAAATTCTCAAGCCCTACCTTATTGGAATAAACCTTGACCTAACTCATAGAAAAATTAATGGCATCCCCCATAGAAAAACTAGTGGTAGCCACCACAACAAAACTAATGACAACCTCAAAATCAATGGAAATCTCTACAAGGAAATTGGCAGTAACCTAACCAATGGAGGGGAAGCCAACAATGGTAAAACCAATCTGATGGTTTCTTGTAGAAAGTCAAGACCACAATCTTAAGACAACCCAACTACATTCTTGACTAGTACCTAATCAATAAGTTTAGTCCACTGATTCTAAGTAGAGACCTTATGCTATCAGTTTGAGCAATATTAACCTAAGATTAGGAATAATCCTATCTATGTCTATTCCTTCTATAATTAGAAAATTTATTTCCAAGGAGAATGAACTAGAGGATAGTAATAAAAAAGCTCCAATAAGAGCTTGTACAAAGACCACCCTTTCCTAAAATACTTAATAATAAATCACCTCCTAATTTCCCACAAAGATTGGAAAGCAAACTTATTCAAAAACTTAAACAACCTACCTTTGATCTCCTTGACTAGTTGAAACACATTTGTGTGAAAATACCATTTTTCCAATAAATAAAGGATGTATTTATCTACAAAAATGCTATCAAAGAGGCATGCATGAAGAAACTAGGTAGGAAGAGGAAGGACCCTTAGAATTTACATGTCTAAGGCCAACTCTTTAGTGTGATGCTAGGAAATTTTACCATCCCAAAATACTCAAGCCCTAGAAACCATGTGGTTGAAATTATCATTAAGGGAGTTAGGATTAAGAATTTTCTAGTGGAATTTGGGATGCCTATCCATGTCATGAGTAAGGACCTTATGGTTCAACCAAGAATCTTAAACTTAAGAACTATACCAACATTCCTATAGCTTGTTGATAGCTCAACTATAAAGCATGATCGTGTAGTAGAAGACCTTGTAGTTGTTAGCATATTCAAAATGAGAGTGAGGGGGATGAATCAGTTATACTCATGTCTAAATGTACCAATTCAACATTTAAAAACTTCAAACAACTTATTTAAAGTCATAAAATCACTTGTCCAATAAGGAAACTTACCAGAAACTTAACTTATTTATCACTAGCTTTATGTTTAGTATATGTTGACTAACATAAATAAAACAACTATAAATAGAATGCATCACAAAACAACATTCACACATATATGACATTAGGATTTACCATGGAAACTCAGTTTAGGAAAAACCACTAACATGCTACCACTTTTCACTCCTCTAAAGTGAGCTTTATTAAGATCCAACCCTATTAAAGGTTACAAAACACACTATTAGATGTGGCATGGTTATAATATTTAATCACCCTGTTAGGAGTGGTCTGGTTAGATAACTGTGAATCATTCCATTATAATGTCACCTTGATTAAAGGATTTACAAATGACTATTAGGTTAACCTTGACTAAAGGAGTTTTCTATCATATTGGTTAGAAAGTAACAACTAAGTTTGATCTATCAAGATACAACTCACTGTGTAAATTTAGATCTCAATTCAAGTCATGTGTTGGTTTGTTTATTAGACTTCATTATACTCTTCATATCTGATCTTCTTGGTAACAATTCAAGCAATCACACTTCATCAATCTTCTCAATTTTTCTCTACCACTCTTTTCTTCATAGCTTCTCCACAAAATTGTTAGTCAACAATGAATCAACCTTAATAAATATCCTTTACACCTCCCTAAACAAGTAGCTTTAATTTTTTTTCTTAAACATCACCGTGGATCTTAGGGTTTGGCCAAGTTCAATGAATATGATCATCATTTTGTCCTTCTCCTTTCTTGACTCTTCTAACTTCTCTTTTAATAATTGCTTTTGATTTTTAACAAACTTAATTCATGCATTAAATATGCTAACGCATCAATCATTATCATCCACATGCTTTGACCAATTAGAAAATTTAACTATGTCAACCTCAAAACTTGATTCTTGGATGTTGAACAAACTCTTAAAATGGTGACACTTGGTCATCACTATGTTCTTCTACTTGGTTAACACTAAGTAGCTTGGTCTCTACTATTTTTTCTCACTTGGTCTTCACTATGCTTGGTTTCTAATATATTTTCTTTCTTCATCTTTCTCATCCATAACTAACACTTAGTTAATATTTTTTTTTTTGACTATCTCTTAAGACTTGGTTAAGCTTAGTGTTTAACTCAACTTCTTGTCTTCTCTTCTATACATCACCTCAATTTTCTCCTTCACTTCATATAATTATTAAACAACACATTATCTTGTCAAAGGTTAACTTATCAAGTGTCGATAATAATTCCAACATACTTACTCTACTTCACTCAACAACTTCACTAGTTCATCTAGTTATCTTTCTTTTCAAATCATTTTCATGAATCAATTATTTTCTTGGAACTTAGATTTTTTTATCTATGTTTCCATCAATTCTAAAGGGGGAGATTTTTTAGCATGAATGTTGATGACACTACATTTGGGGAGTATCCTAAGAATTGGAGAGTATTGACATGTTGCATTCATGACTTTGTTTGCCATTGATGTCAACATAGCATGGTTTCTATAAAGACTGGCTGAGTAGAAAACAAAGAGCTTGATGGTATAGATGATGGTTTGATTTTCTAGTGATGCCCAATTATGGACATGTTCAACTTAGTGTCCTAATGATGTGGTCAAGTGTGTAGAGTCTGAGTTGAAGACATATGAAAGTTGTACCTCATTTATAGAGAGTAGTTTAGAGACAAAGTATTGGGAAAGTAGTTTTTGATGTTTGTTAGCTATCTTATATATGAGATGTAATGAAGAGATGCGTAGTTAGGCAGTGATAGAGGACAGTCAGTTGATGATGTCAGTGAGTATGCAAGCACTAGTATCACACGTGTGAAGTTTTGTATAGATTATGAGCTAATACTGCTATTGTAATTGTAATTAATTAATATCTTTTTATAATTAATTGGGAAACCCTCAAGGCTAACTCAAGGAATTATTATGAAGATATGGTATAAAGGAAAGATGTTTTCCTTGTTTGTTATATGATGTAAGTAGTATTGTGATTGATGTACAAAGTGTGGAGTGTGAAAAGAAGAAGAGTGCTTACTAAATGCATGTAAGCAATCCAAGGGATTATTTGATGCAAGATTTGTGATCTGGTTACAATATCAAAAGGAGAAGAGGTTTGGTTAAAAGGATAAAGAAAGAGGAAGGAATAGTATAGTACCATTCTATTATTCTACAAGAAATAATACAAAGATCATTTGGACAATGGGTTCATTGGTCTTGCCCTTGAAGTTGTTTGTGTAGTGGGTCCAACTATCATCCACAACTCCTAACAAGATTGGAATATTTTAACAAGGATTCAAAGTCTCCTAACAGGGACTCATATGTATTGAATATATTTATAGACTCCTAATAGGGTCCATCCTCTAACAAAAAATATTTATATTAGTACATAATCTTGTGGGTACCATCCCCACTGAAGTTTTCCCTCTGATCAAGGGTTTTCTTAGTTAACATATATGGTGTTATTGTGTATGAGTATCTTGTTGTGGTTTCAATTTATATTACTCATATGGTTAAGTTTTGAGGTTGATAATTGTGATAATAGTTGGATAACTAATTCAACACCCCCCCCCCCCCCCAAGGTTATATCAATGGACTATATATTCTAATAATTGGTATCAGAGCATCAGGTCCTTGAAAGATAAGCTTAATAGTTTTGGAGATTGATGGAAAATATTTGTAGAAGGGATACTCCTAGATTCAATGGAGTCAACTATGATAATTCATAGGAGAAGATGAAGACTCATCTATTTTGCATGGGTCTAGGATATTGGATCTTGAAAAAGGGAAAGAAGACAATCATTGAAGAAGAAAATTTTAAAGGATGTAGTGAAGAAGAAAGAGATCTATTCATGTGTAACATGAGAGCAAAAGAAGCTTTACAAATAGCTCTTCTAGAGAATGAATACAGTCAAGTAAAGTCACTTGAAACATCTTATGAAATTTGGAAAGCATTATTATCTACTTTTGAAGGTGATGATTATGCAAAAAGAATGATATTAGAGAATTGGATATGTGCATTTCAAGATGCTAAAATGATGGAATATGAATCTATAAGAAGTCATATTGGTAGAATATCATAAATTTTTACAAGAATTCAGTCTCATGGTGGAACCAAGGAAGGTAATGAAGTTATATAGAAGATCTTAAAAATTTTGACACCACCATTCAAGCCAATAGCTTAGATAATTTATCTAGTAATGCCTTACACTAAGGATTTCACAAAGGAAACATTGCTTGGAAAATTAGAATCAGAAGAAGAAGATTTGAGATAGTCTAGAGATCTAGCAAGAGTCAAAACAACTTTTATCTCCCTAAACATTTGACCTAATTTGATGAGTACAAATACATGTGGAAATTTTTTTGGTAGTAAAAGATCTAATGAAGAAAAGAAGATTGAGGAAGGAATAGCCCTTCTGGTGAGAAGAGAAAAATATGGTAAGAAAATCTTTAAATGTTTGACTTGTAATGAATTTGATCATTATGCATCTAAATGTACTAAAAGAGAGAGAAAAAGTATAATGAAAAGTTTAATCCTCGAAGAGATAGAGATAGAAATTATTTGTATGCAAATGAAGATGAAGAATCTGATGAAAAAGGTCAAAGTAAAAGTAATGATGAATTGGGATTTGTGGCTATTAAGGAAGATGATCTTGATAGAGAAATTAGAGAAGAAAGAGCTCTGGTTTCCCAAGTGGAAAATAAATATAATTGGATAATAGACAGTGGTTGTTCACATCATATGACTCATGATATGAATAAGTTTCTTAAGTTCAAGAATTATGATAGAGGTATTATTAAAGTTGGTAACAATGTAACCTATCATAGAATAGGAATTGGATCCACATCTCTTGATGGTAAAACAAATATTGATGATGTTTATTTTGTTGATGGATTGAAGCATAACTTGTTGAGTGTTGGATAGTTAGTGGACAAGGGTTATCTATTACAGTTCACTAAGAAGGCTTGCATTATCAAAGACAAAGATGGTAAGATGATTGGAACTTGCACTAGATCTAGAGGTAATGTATTTCAATTGAACCCTACTAAAATGACATGTTTGGTAGCTAAAGTGGATAATAGTTGGTTGTGGCATTGAAGATTTTTTCACATAAACTTTGATGATATTATGAAGGTTAGTAGCACTTTTGCAGTTAGAGACTTGCCTAAGATTACAAAACCTACTAATGTTGTGTGTAAACAATGTATTTTGGCTAAGTAAAAGAAAATATCATTTCCTAGCAAGAAGTTCACTACCAAAGAGAAGTAGGAGATTACTCACACAGATCTAAGTGGTCCTTCTAGAACAAGAGAATTCTATAGTGAAAAGTATTTTATAATTTTTGTTGATGATTTTGTTAGAGAAAAGGCTAATTTAATTTCATTAATTAAATTACATTTTCTCCCTTCTTAAGACTTTTCTTTATGCACCTTTTTCATTTTCTATTTAGTAATTAATTAGTAATTATTAAATAGATTTTAAGTTTTAGGTTACCCTTTTCAGATTTTGATCTTCCTATAAGGATAGATTGTTTGTAAGCATTTTACATATTTTCTTTATTTGAGAATACAATCTGCATATTTCTTGAGAAAACCCTTGCCTCCTCTTGTCTTTTTCTTCTCTATGATAGGTTTTCTAAATGCATGTATTCAAGGGCTTCATGGATTTGATTTGTATTTTCTCAAACCCTTCATGATATCAGAGTCAAATCTATTGTAGCTTGTTTAGTAGTTGGAGAAAAAGGAGAATGGGGGTTTGATAGATTAGATCTAGAATTTTTTTGGGTATTTCTTGAGAAAATAGGAAGTCACTAATTGTTGAAGCATCTTAAGGCCAAACAAACATCACAGATGGATTAAGAAGGCATCAAAACCCGTTTTTCCATATAAAGTTCATATGTTTTTGATGTAGGAGCATCTTCCATCACAAAAAAAGGGGTATGATCAAAATTATTATTTAAAAAAAACCTAGAGGAGAGAGAAAGTAATGAAAATAATAATAATAAAGGAAAAAAGGAAAAAGAGAGAAAAGAAGAATTTCTATATTCAAGGTGCATAGGTGGTGTAAATAGAAAAATAAGAAAAATAATTGTCATTCCATTTATTGAGGTGTGTAGGTGGCATATTAGAAGTTTGTGAAAAATTCTTTAAATCATGCATTTAATATTTGTTGTGATCCACAAAAGAAGAGTAATTTTCTAATTGGCCACATGATAGTACTTAGTTGTATTTGGATGGAAATTTAATATTTATTTTAAGGTAGTTGTATTTAACTTTTATCCCACATTGGTTTTATTTGTAATGTCTTGGGTTGGAAGTGCCTATTTGTTGGAAATGATTGAAAAGATCAAGAGGGAGATTGTTGGAAATGATCATATATAAAAAGCAATGGAAGTAATAGAACTGGTAAAGAATGTTCTCAATCATTGTTTTGTCATTGATGTCAAACTTGCTACTTGCAGGAATGACAATTGCTTTAGTGATCCAAACACTATCAAATGGTTGATTGACAAGGAGGAGGCAATCAATAAGATGTAACCAGAACACCTAGAGAAAGGTTGAAGTTATGATGTTGTAATGAAGTACAAGGATCCGCTAATCCATTGATGAAAAAGTGTATTGATGATATACTCTAAGACACAAAAAATGGGTGCACTGAAACATATCAAAGATGCAATGTTTTAGCTAAGTCATTTTTAAAGCCTAACTAAGTTCATTAGAGAGAGAGAGCCGAGCAAGCTAGTAAGTGCTGAATAGATTCCTAGTTGAAGCCAAGCAAGTTCAACTTTAGTAAGTGCCAAGTGAACTTCAGATGTCAAGCAGATACAAGTGCCAAGCAGATACAGGTGCCGAGCAGAAACAAGTGTCGAGCAGATACAAGTGCCTACTAGAAACAAGTGCTAAGTAGATACAAGTGCCAAGCAGATACAAGTGTCGATCAGATACAAGTGCCAAGCAGAAACAAGTGTCAAGAAAATATAAGTGCTGAGTGACACAAAGATGCTGAGCATCAGTAAACAAATAGTGTTGATTTGTTTCATTGTTTCAAAGATCAAAGATTCATCAAATCTGAGCCGACAAGGTTGTTATCTTGAATTTTGTGAATTAAATAGAAGATAAGAGTGATGAGCTGGTTGCACAGAACACCATGTAGAATGTTTTTTTTGAGAATACAACTGGACTCGAGGCAAAGTTTCTAGATAAGAGCAAGATATGGGGTAGATACATTGTATCCTACCTAATCCATATGAAACCTTAAACTTGGAGAGGGAGAATCGAGTGGCAAAGGCAATCTAGATTTTTATTTAAGAAATAACAAGGTCACAAAGAAAAGAGAGAGGAGAGGTCAAGCATGAAATTATAAAGTGTTGAAGGAGGTGCTAAGGAGTAAGAAAGCACAATTACTCTACTTCAATAGATGACCACAGATATGATTGTATTGGTATGATGAGTAAGAAGACTCAAGGAGATGAATCTTGAGATGACAAGCTATTAGAGCTAAAGTGATTAAAGCCAAGCAAAAGATTGAGCTGAAGTGTGATCTAAAATCTACAAGATATGTTGTAAGTTGTATCAGATCAAAAAGCCATTATTGTTACTTTCTAGCAATTGTAACAGTTACTTTAAATCTTATGGACTTAGGTTGGTTTAATAGCCATGTTGTAAATCCTTTAACAGGGTGACATTCCAAGTGAATGTTCTAAAGTCCTTTGATCAGGCCCATTCCTAATAGTATGGTGAAATCCTCTAACAAAGTCACATTTAAAAGTGTATTGTAAGTCTTTAATAGCACAGGCTTTTAACAGGGCATCACTTTAGAAGAGTGAAAATCAAGTAGCATGTTACTGGTGGTTTTTCCCAAATTGGGTTTCCATGTAAATCATTGTGTCATGTGTTGATCTTGCATGTTTTATCCCTGCATATTGATTTACTATAATTTGTTAAGATGATTGATTTAAGCTTGAATGGATGAAAAGTTTATGGATTCACTATAATTTGAGAAAAAGTATTATTAGGGCATTTGGACTTTGGATAACTAATTCACCCCCCCCCCCCCCCCCTCTCTCAGTTATTCTAAAGAATTCTAACAATTGGTATCAGAGCCAAATTGATGATTCAGTTTAAAGGGACTAGAAGCAGAAAAGATCAAAATGACTAAGAGAGAAGTCCCCAAGCTCAAAAAAGACAACTTTGTTGTGTGGTTAGGTTTGATGAAGCTACATCTTGGATCCATAGGAGATTATACCCAAAATTCAATTGTTACTAAACATGTTGATCCAACTGGTACTCTTACTGCTGAAGATTTGAAAAACAAATAGGAACACAATCAGACAATGCTAGAGATTGTTTTTGCACTCAACTATGTTGAATTTGATGATATCAAAGGATGTGACACTACATTCAAAATGTGGAAAACCCTATCAAACATCTATGGAGGAGATCAGAATGTCCAAAGAGCAAAAAGAGAAAGCCTTAGAGGAAAGTTTGATGGTATGAAAATGGAGGAAAGTGAGAATGTTGCTTAGTATGGCACAAGAATAAAGGAAGTGGTAAGTGCAATAAGATGTTTGAGTGGTCAATTGGATGAAGATACTATTAATAGTAAGTTCTTAAGAACCTTGCTTCTTATCTATGCTATTAGAGTATCAGCAATAAAAGAACTAAGATGTGTACCAGGAAACAATCTAAGTTTTGAAGGAATAGTGGGTAGACTGACTACATTTGAGTTATCTAACTTTGATAACTACAGACCTGAGAAAGTTGAATCTGCTTTCAAGGCCAAGCTATCACTGAAAGATGTTGAACAGGTAAAATCAAAGAAAGGAAGAAAAATGAAATATGTATCCAGTGACAGTAGCACTGATGAGGAAGATGTGGAACAATTGGAAGCATTGCTAGCTAGAAGATTTCACAGAGGCAAAGGAAAATTCAAAGGTAAGATGCCTATCATTTGTTTCAATTGCAATGAAGTAGGACATATTGCTGCAAGGTGTACACAGAAAAAATATTACAAGGAAGGAAACAAATACAAATATAGAAGAAAAGATGAGAAGAAAGATTACAAAAACAAAGGCAAGAAGTGTTATATTGCTAAAGAGAATTCTGATGATAATGATGATGAAGTTGTTTATGTAGCCATGAAGGATCAGTCTAATGAAGATGAACCTACAGCACTGGTAACATGTATGAACAAAAATGACAGATGGATCATAGATAGTGGATGCTCACATCACATGACAGGAGACAAAAGTAAGTTTGTTAACTTTACTTAGTATGATGGAAATAGTGTTAGATTTTTTAATGATGCTCCATGTCAAATAAAAAGAAAAGGCTCCATTAAGCTTATAGAACAAATTTCATGTGATAACGCATACTATGTTGAAGGATTAAACTACAATTTGTTGAGTGTCTCACAGTTAGGCAATGTAGGATGCAAAGTAGAATTTGGAAACAAAACTGCAAAAATCTATCATACTGATGGAAAATTGATAGGAAAAGGAGATCAAACAAGAAGTAATCTATTTTACCTTGATATGGATGATGTTTCTTGTTTTGTTGCAAAATTTGATAATGAGTGGTTATGGCATAGAAGGCTATGTCATGTCAACTTTGACAATCTGGTCAATATTAGTAAAATGAAGAAAGTTAGAGGTTTACCTAAATTGAAAAAACCTAACAATATCATGTACAAACAATGTCAGCTAGGAAAGATGACATAGTCAAGTTTCAAAAGCAAAAACTATACATCTAAAGAAGTACTTGAGTTAGTTCATACTGACTTATGTGGTTCAATGGAAGTACAAATCTACAAAGGAGATAAACACATAATGTTGTTTGTTGATGACTATTCTAGGATGATGACTATTATGTTCTTAAAGCAAAAATCTGATGCTTTTCAAATGTTTAAGTGGTATGTGGCTAGAGTTGAAAAGGAAACAGGAAAAAGTTTGAAATGCTTGAGATCAGACAAAGGTGGTGAGTTCACATCAAATGAATTTGAGATATTTTGTAATGACAAAGGAATCAAAAGACAAATGTCAACTCCTAGAACTCCCCCACATAATGGAATTGCTGAGAGAAGAAATAGATCTGTGATAGAATGTGCTAGAACATTAATGATGGACAAGACTGTTGCTCTAAAATATTGGAGAGAAGTTGTAAGTGTAGCTTTTCATACACTAAACTGAGTACAAGTCAAGAAAGGTACTAGTGCAAGACCTTTTGAATTATGGTATGGTCACTCACCCAATGTAAAACATTTCAAAGTATTTGGTTGCAAATTCTTTATCCTTTAAGATACTAGAAATGGAAAATTTGATGCAAAAAGTGATGAAGGTATATTCCTTGGTTACTCCACTAGAAGTAAAGCATACAAGTGTTTGAATACTAACAGTAACATAATTGTGGAAAGTGCAAATGTAACCTTTGATGAGCATACAGAAGTCCAAGTTGAATAACCAAAGAGAATGAATGAATACAAAACCTTTGTTTATTCTTATGAAGGAATGCCTGTTGAGGAGGATGTTATCAATCAAATTGAAATTCAGCAACAAATTTCAGTTTCAGCCAAGTCACAACCAGTGAATACCAAGTTACATTCAGAAGCTGAGTTACAAAATGAAGAAAATGCACAATCTAATCCTGAAGTCAGTACACATGAAATAAATGAAGAACAACCTGACAACGAAGTGCATAGTGACCCTGAATCTGAAAGATCAAACATGCAAACAAGGACAGAACCAAGATTATCCAAATATGTAAAAAGACATAACCCTGCTGAACAGATAATTGGTGACAAAGATGCAAGACCAATGACAAGGAATAGACTAAAACATGAATTATGTCTGATCAGAAAACTTGAACCTAAGATAGTATATGGTGCATTACAATATGATGACTGGTATAAAGCTATGGAAGAAGAGATTGATCAAATAAAGAAGAATAAAACCCAGAGTTTGGTTCCCATACTAGTTGACAAGAATGTGATTGGCACCAAGTGGGTATTCAAAAACAAGCTAGATGAGAATGGTGAGATTACTAGAAACTACGCTAGACTAGTATGCAAGGGTTATGCTTAAGAAGAAGGATTAGACTATGGAGAAACATTTGCTCCTATTGCTAGAATGGAAGGAGTAAGAACTTTACTTGCATATGCTGCATATAAAGGTTTTAAAGTCTATCAGATGGATGTAAAGTCTATTTTTTTAAATGGTATACTAGAAGAAGAAGTCTATATTGAACAACCGAAGGGATTTGTTGATGAGAACAACAAAGATATAGTTTGTAAATTACATAAAGCACTCTATGGTCTGAAACAAGCACCCAGAGCATGGCATGAGAGACTTTACAAGTATCTATTGCAAATAGGATTTGAAAGAACTGATGATAATAGCAACATCTACATCAAATTAGAAGAAGGTAAGGATATTATTGTATCTGAGATCTTTGTGGATGACATAGTTTTTGGAGGAAAGGAAGTGCTTTGCAGAGGCTTTGCTGACAAAATGAAACATGAGTTTAAGATGTCTATGTTTAGAGAGATCAAATTCTTTATTGGATCGAAAGTACATCAACTAAAATATGGTATATTTGTGACACAATCAAAATACATCAAAGAGATAGTTAAAATGTTTGGATTGGAGGAGTCCAAACTAGTCAGCACACCAATGGCAATAGGAAACAAGCTATCCAAAAATGATGTATCAGCTGAAGTCAATCAAACACTGTATAGATCCATGATTGGAAAACTACAATATGTTGTACATAGCAGACCAAACATAGCATTAGCAATTGGAATAGTGGCTAGATTCTCTGCTAATCCCAAAGAAAATCATCTCATAGCAATAAAAAGAATAATGAGGTATCTCAAAGGAATTGATAACTTTGGTCTATATTACAAAAAAAATGAGAAGTTTGAACTCAATGCATATATAGATGCAGATTAGGGAGGCAACATTGATGACAGAAAAAGCATAAGTGGAGGTGCATTATTTTTAGGTAAAAGGCTAGTTACTTGGACTAGCAAGAAACAAACATGCACATCCCAGTCCACTACAGAATCAGAATATGTGGCAACAACAGCCAATTGCACAAACATTGTGTGGCTCACACATCTATTGAAAGGAATGAAAGAAGAAGTAATTAAACCTGTGATATTGTATTGTGATAATACAAGTGCTATAAACATATCCAAAAATCTAGTAATGCATGCAAAAACCAAGCATATTGCAATCAAGTATCACTATGTCAGAGAATTGGTTGAAGACAAACAAGTAAAGTTTGAGTACTTTCATACAAAGGAACAAACTACAAATATCTTCACCAAACCATTGTTCAAGGATGCTTATGAATATCTTAGAGGAAAGTTGGGGGTAATGCCCCTAACTCAAGCAGTATAAAACAACAAAGAAGCTACCCTGCATCAACAGGAACAAATCATTGAAATATCAGAAGAATGATGCAGAGGATGACAGCAGGAGCAAAAACTCCAAATTAGACACAAGCATGGTGACAGAGGGAGAAAACATGAGATGCAAAGCTTATGCTTCGCATGTTAAAGATGCTACATCTTTGGCATTTATGTCAAAGAGGGAGAAATATGAAAAAAATTGATCAATACAAAGCAAGAGGGAGATATATATGAAAGAGGGAGATATATGAGATCACTAGTAAGGATGTAGTAGTCAAGATAACGCATACAATCTTGATGGTAACTAAGTTGATCAATTGATCAGTTTGGTTTTTCATCAATGCCAAAGAGGGAGATTGTTGGAAATGATTGAAAAGATCATGAGGGAGATTGTTGGAAATAATCATATATAAAAAGTAATGGAAGTAATGGAAGTAATGGAACTGGTAAAGAATGTTCTCAATCATTGTTTTGTCATTGATGTCAAACTTGCTACTTGCAGGAATGACAATTGCTTTAGTGATCCAAACACTATCAAATGGTTGATTGACAAGGAGGAGGCAATCAATAAGATGTAACTAGAACACCTAGAGAAAGGTTGAAGTTATGATGTTGTAATGAAGTACAAGGATCAGCTAAGCCATTGATGAAAAAGTGTATTGATGACATACTCTAAGACACAGAAAATGGGCGCACTGAAACATATCAAAGATGTAAGGTTTTAGCTAAGTCATTTGTAAAGCCTAACTAAGTTCATTAGAGAGAGAGAGTTGAGCAAGCTAGTAAGTGTCGAAAAAATTCCTAGTTGAAGCCAAGCAAGTTCAACTTCAGTAAGTGCCAAGTCAACTTCATATGTCGAGCAGATACAAGTGCTGAGCAGATACAAGTGCCAAGCAAAAACAAGTGCCAAGTAGATACAAGTGCCGAGCAGATACAAGTGCCGAGCAGAAACAAGTGTCAAGCAAATACAAGTGCCAAGAAAATGCAAGTGCTGAGTAGATACAAGTGTCAAGCAAAAACAAGTGTCAAGCAAATAAAAGTGCTAAGCAACACAGAGATGTTGAGCATCAATAAACCAATAGTGCCAAGCTGCTGCATTATTTCAAAGATTGAAGATTTGTCCGATCTAAGTCGACAAGGTTGTTATCTTGAATTTTGTGAATTAAATAGAAGATAAGAGTGATGAGCTGGTGGCACAGAACACAATGTAGAACATTTTTTTTGAGAATACAACTGGACTCTAGACAAAGTTTCTAGATAAGAGCAAGATATGGGGTAGATACATTGTATCCTACCTAATCCATATGAAACCCTAAAGTTTGAGAGGGAGAATTGAGTGGCAAAGGCAATCTAGATTTCTATTTAAGGAATAATAAGGTCATGAAGCAAAGAGAGAGGAGAGGTCAAGCATGAAAGTATAAAGTGCTAAAGGAGGTGCTAAGGTGTAAGAAAGCACAGTTACTCTACTTCAATAGATGACCACAGATATGATTGCATTGGTATGATGAGTAAGAAGACTCAAGGAGATGAAGCTTGAGATGACAAGCTATTAGAGCTGAAGTGATTAAAGCCAAGAAAAGGATTGAGCTAAAGTGTGATCTGAAATCTGCAAGATATGTTGTAAGTTGTATCAGATCAAAAAGCCATTATTGTTACTTTCTAGCAATTGTAACAGTTACTTTAAATCTTATGGAATTAGGTTGGTTTAATAGCCATGTTGTAAATCTTTTAACAGGGTGACATTCCAAGTGAATGTTCTAAAGTCCTTTGATCAGGCCCATTCCTAACAGTATGGTGAAATCCTCTAACAAGGTCACATTTAGCAGTGTGTTGTAAGCCTTTAACAAGGTAGGCTTTTAACAGGGCATCACTTTAGAAGAGTGAAAATCAAGTAGCATGTTACTGGTGATTTTTCCCAAATTGGGTTTCCATGTAAATCATTGTGTCATGTGTTGATCTTGCATGTTTTATCCCTGCATGTTGATTTACTGTAATTTGCTAAGATGATTGATTTAAGCTTGGATGGATGAAAAGTTTATTGATTCACTATAATTTGAGAAAAAGTATTATTAGGGCATTTGGACCTTGGATAACTGATTGATTTAAGCTTGGATGGATGAAAAGAATTCTAACACTATTTATGCAAGGCTTATGATCATTTTTAATCAAGCTCTTCAAGAGTAAGCTCTTCAACTATAAGTTCTTCAAGTGTAAGCTCTTCAAGTGTAATCTCTTGTAGTAGAGCTCTTCAAATATAAACTCTTCAAGTGCAAGCTAGTTGGAAGTTCTTGGTTTGAAAGCTTTCTTTTTGGAAGCTCTCTCATATTGTAATAATTTGGAGTTCTTTCATTTGGAGAATATTGTAATGAATTTCAAGAATTAATAAAGCATACTTTGAAGCATTTTGTCATCTCTTTGTCTCCATATTGTTGTGTTTTTTGTTATGAGTTGGTAAGGGGGAGGTGTGCCCCTTCATCAGTGGTATCAAAGCAAAATTTCTTGAGCATGTGGATAGACCATCGAATGTGAGACAATTTTCCCAGGACCTTGGGTTTGGTGGAGTTCGTTAAGAAGTTCTTGATTGTCTAGATAGATTTCCAACTATGAGGTAGTTTGCATGAGGTGCTTGTGTTGCATGAAGTTTGTCTTATGAAGAGATGAGCATGGAGAAGAGAAAGAAGAAGATGACTTTTTTTAATGGATGGATTCTGAGGATTCTTAGACTTGAGAAAATTAGAGCAAGAAATCAAGAGGCAAGTTAATGAATTAGAAGTAGAATTATGGAAGAGAAGAGTGCATGACCAAAGAAAAGATGTTGACAATTCTTTGGATGTGGAAAAGAAAGGTCCAGTAGACTATCACACATACAATACAAAAGAAGAGCAACAAGATGAAGATACATATATCTGTGAACCTGAAGTTGAAGAAGATGAAAGAGAAGATGAAGAGTGTGCAAATGACCAAATTTTTGAGCTAGAAGCAGATGAAGATGATTTGAAGGCTGTAGTAGTAGAGGAAGAGTACAATGCCTTGGTTAAAGGTCAAACAATTGAAGTGGTTACTTGCCTTGTTGAAGACATAAAATCAAATCAAAGATGAAGATGCAAAAGAGGTAAATTTCTATGAATCATGGGATGCTGAATATGAAATGAGTTTGAAAGATATTGATGATAGTTTGCAAGAGGATCTTGTTAGTGATATGTGGTATGAAAAGGAAGATTGGTATAGCATTGTTGATTTTATTATAGATTTATTAAATCCTATAAGATTGGAGGAGGATGAAAGTTATACTTGTACAAAGTTCATTGTCGAGGAGTATTTTCAGCAATAGACACTTGTTCCAGCTAGGTGTTGAAAAAGAATAAAGAAGGAAATATATCAACAATGGATACTTGTTCCATCTATGTTTTAGAAGAAGAGAAAAAAATATTTACAATGGCTACTTCATTTTTTGAATCCATATCCATAAAGTTTTTCCTAACATGGGTGTCTGATGCAAGAGTACCTTGCATCACAAAAAAAGGGGGTATGATAAAAAAAATTGGACAAGAGAGAAAGTGATGAAAATAGAAAGAAAATAATAAAAAAAGGAAAAAGGAAGAAAGAGGGAAAAGAGGAATTTCTATTTTCAAGGTGCATAGGTGGTGTAAATAGAAAAATAAGAAAAATAGTTGTCAATCCATTTATCGAGGTGTGTAGGTGTCATCTTAGAAGTTTGTGGAAAGTTCCTTAAATCATGCATTTAATATTTATTGTGAACCACTAAATAAAAGTAATTTTATAATTGGCTACATGGTGGTGCTTAGTTGTATTTGGATGGGAATTTAATATTTATTTTAAGGTAGTTGTATTTACCTTTTATCCCACATTGGTTGTATTTGTAATGTCATAGGTTGGAAGTGTCTATTTATGCAAGGCTTATGATCATTTGTAATCAAGCTCTTCAAGAGTAAGCTCTTCAAGTATAAGTTCTTCAAGTGTAATCTCTTGTAGTGGAGCTCTTCAAGTGCAAGCTAGTTGGAAGTTCCTAGTTTGAAAGCTTTCTTTTTGGAAGCTCTCTCATATTATAAGAATTTGGAGTTCTCTCATTTGGAAAATATTGTAATGAATTTCAAGTATTAATAAAGCATGCTTTGAAGAATTTTGTCATCTCTTTGTCTCCATATTTTTTTTTTTTTGGTTATGAGTTGGGAAGGGGGAGGTGAGCCCCTTCATCAGTTTTGGACAATGTTGATTTAGGAGGCAAAAAAATTTTGCCTAGCAAGGTCGTATGACATATGCACACACTTTGATGCAAGATTTTTATTTTAAATGCAAAAAAAATAAAAAATTGTAACTTTTTGACCCACTACAGTTAACTAACCACAATGGCACTACAACGGTTACCACTATGGTCACCGCTAGCAGTCACCACTAAGCGGTTTATTTAGTGGCTCTACTAGTGGCTCCACCATAGTAGCTCCAACCCACCACCCCACCTCCGTCACTTTGAGTGTTATTTTTTTGAAGGTTCTTCTTATTATTTTTATTTTTAAATGGTGCATTTCCAAGGGCCCTATTTTTTTTTTGTGATATCTCGAGCATACAGACATCCTTCTTTGATCCAAAAAAAGTGTTAGAAAGCTAGTTCTGAGATAGAGACAATGGCATAGGAGTTTTTTTGTTTTGATGTAGTTTGGTTTCTTTCCTAGTCAGTAAAAGATAGGTGTTCAATTTTTCACTCTAGAGGGCATATCTTGAGCATTTCATCTCCTTTTTTGAAAATGTTAAAGTTTTGGCAATCTAGTTCAGTTCTCTTTCTAGAAATGCTAGTTTATATTCTAGATTCTGCTCCAAGCTCTTTTTATTATAGTTTTTTCTTTATTGCACTTTTGTGGATATCTTGGGTGTTTTAGGTCTGGAGATCATTTGCATGGCATGGGATTTCTTTTTTTGTATTGTATTATCTATTCTAACAACTCTTTTCCTTTTTTTATCATTGTTGATATCATTTGTAAGCATACTTATGCAAACACATTGAGATAAACTGCCACTCCTTGCATTTTTAGGATCATTTTCTTCATTGTGACTTATTATACTTGCACTACATTATAAAGTTTCATGAGGGGATAGTTTTTTACCTTTTAGTGCCCTCTTCCTTTCTCAAGTGAGTGTCCCTTCCACTACATTAACCCCATGATGTGTCAATGACACAAGACTTTATAGGTGTTTGTACCTCTTCCTCACTCTCGATATTCTTGGTTCTTTCTATTTTGTAGAATATATTGGCCCACTTTCTTAGTTGCATATCACCTCACCCTTGTTTACATTAGGGGTTTCTTTTATTGTTTCTCATTCTTCCTTGGTTTGATTGATTAGCTCTTCAGACTTTGGTATTTCATGCCATTTGTATCTTCGAGTTCGATTGTTTTCCTTTGTTTATCTCCTAATTCGATGTTGATTACAATCTTCTCTACCTAGTTAGACTCTATTTCAGAGGAGGTTCTACAGATCAATAATTTATTTTTGATAGAATTTGTGACTTCTTCATGCTTCACTAATGTTTCTTTATGATCACTCTTTGTTCCTATTTTTTGGAACATTCCTCTAGTTGGAGGCTTCTGTAGTCTTTCACTAGGTTTTCATTTATCCCTTTTTGGAGTAGAGCTTTTCCCACTGGGTTTTCTCTATTTCTCTATTTCATAGAGATTTGGTTGTGATTGGGTACTAAATTAGACCTTGTTATCAAGACCCAAGTTTGCTTTTAGCATTACATTGTAGTTTCACTTCTCTTTCCAAATTTTTTGTAATTTCATTGGTGCTCATCTTAAGGGGGGTGTTAGAGAAAAAGGTCAATTTAATTTCATTAATTAAATTATCTTTTCTCCCTTCTTAAGATTCCACTTTATGCATTTTTTTGCATTCTCTATTCGATAATTAATTAATAATTTTTAAATTGCTTTTACCTTTTAGGTTACCCTTTTGTAACCTTTTTAGGTTACCCTTTTTGGGTTTTGATCTTCCTATAAGGATAGATTGTTTGTAAGCATTTTACATCTTTTCTTTATCTGAGAATACAATTTTCATGTTTCAAAGCAAACCCTTGCCTCCTCTTGTCTTTTTCTTCTCTATGACAAGTTTTCTACATGTAGATATTCGATGGCTTCATAGATTTGATTTGCATATTTGCTCAAATCCTTTAAATTTCACTATAATGGTATGGGTAGCATTTCTTAAATAAAAATTTGAAGCTTTTGAGAAGTTTAAGATATTTAAGAATAGAGTTGAGAATAAACCTAGTGTTGAGATGAAAAATTTGAGATCTGATAGAGGAGGAGAGTTCACCTCTAAAGAGTTTAACATATCTTGTAAAGAGAAAGGAATCAAAAGGAAGCTATATGCACCTAGAACACCTGAGAAAAATGATATTTTTGAAAGAAGGAATAAGTCAATAGTAGAAGTAGCAAGAGTGATGTTGTTTGAGAATGATATTTCTAAGACATTTTGGAGAGGAGTAGTCAATAAAATAGTATATTCTCTGAACAAAGTATAGATCAGAAAAGGTATGGACAAGACACCCTACAAACTATGGTTTGGTCATTCACCATCAATTAAGTATTTTAGAATATTTGGGAGAAAATGTTACATTAAGAGAGATGATGACATTGGTAAGTTTGATCTGATAAGTGATGAAGGTTGTTTGTTGCTTATTCATTGAAAAATAATGTTTCAACTATAGAACTAAGACAATAGTTGAATGCACAAATGTAAGGATAGATGAAAAGTTTGGAACTAAAGAAAAGATGATAGATTATAATTCAAATGAAGAAGAAGATAATTCTAGAATTGTTAGAAAAAATGCTAAAGTTTTCTCTGAGACTAACAATGAGTTGTAGAATGATTTGCTAACTCTTGAGCAAAGAAGAGAGAAGAGATCTGAACCTAGAAATGTGATAAGAGTTGAGATGTAAAATCCTACCCTTAATAGGAATCTAACAAAGAATCACCCTCCTAAGTAGATAATTGGAAGCAAAGACAAAGGTGTGATGATAATGAATAGAGTAAATGAGGAGATATGTCTAATATCTCAAGTTGAGCCTAAAAGTGTAGATGAAGCATGTAAGGATGATCATTGAATTCATGCAATGAAGGAAGAATTAGATTAGATTGTGAAGAATGATACATGGGAGTTAGTTCCTAGAACTAAAGACAAGAATGTGGTAGGAACCAAATGGGTATTCAAAAATAAGACGAATGATCAAGGTGACGTTGTGAGGAATAAGGCTAGACTTGTATGCAAGGGATATTCATAGCAAGAAGGCATAGACTATGAGGAAACATATACACCTTTAGATAGAATGGAAATAGTAAGGATATTCCTGGCTTATTCAGAGAACAAGAAGTTCAAGGTTTATCATATGGATGTTAAATTAGTCTTTCTAATGGAGAACTTCAAGAAGAGGTATATATTGAGTAGCATGAAGGTATTCATTTATCAAAAGATAAAGACATGGTATGCAAATTAAAGAAAGCTATATATGGTCTAAAGTAATCACATAGAACTAGGTATACAAGGTTGGATAGTTATTTGGCAAAACTTGGATTTGCTAAAGGTACGACAAATAATAACTTGTATTTGAAAGAAGTTGAAAATGGTTTGTTGATTATTCTAATATTTGTTATGACATCATTTCTAGAGGTAATGATGAAGCGAGTGATAAGCTTGATGAAGAGATGAAGAATGAGTTTGAAATGAGCATCATATGAGAAATGGATTTTATCCTTGGATTGCATATTGTGCAAAATAGTGATAGTATATTCATTTCACAAGCTAAGTACTTGAAATATTTGTTGAAAAGTTTTTGTTTGGAAATTTGTAAACCTATTGGTATCCCTATGATAATTGGTCATAAGTTATCCAGCAAAGATGAGACACCTATAATAGAGTAGAAGAAGTACAAATCCATGATTGGAGGTATGGAGTATCCGACTCACACCAAACCAGATATAGAAAATGCAGTTGGGATTGTAGGTAGATTTCAAGCTGATCCTAAGGAGTATATTTTGCAGTAGTAAAGAGAATATTTAGATATTTGAAAGGGACATATGACTATGGAATTTGGTATGAAAGATTGAGTGATTTCATTCTATGTGCATATACTAATGCAAATTGGGCAAGCAGTATGGATGATAGAAAGAGCACTAGTAGTGGAGCATTCTTTCTTAGAGGAAGATTGGTTTCTTGGTTTAGAAAGAAGAAAGAATGTATTTCACAGAGTACTACTGAGGTAGAGTATGTTGCAGCAGCAAATAATTGTAATCAATTTATGTGGAAGAAGTAGATGTTGAAGGATATCATAATTGAGTTTGAAGAACCTATTATCATTTACTATGATAACACAAGTATAGTAAGTATGTCTAAGAATCATGTATTGCATCCTAAGAGTAAGCATATATCTTTTAAGTATCATGTGCTAAGAGAGAAAGTAGCATAAAAGGAGATCAAATTGCAGTATGTGAGTGATAAAGATCAGATTGTAGATATCCTTATGAAGCTTTTGCTTAAAGATAATTTTGAGTACTTAAGAGGTATACTTGGGGTCATGTCCATGCCTATTTCTAAGTAGATGATGGAAAGAGTGTATCAATCCAATGGCACAGAGCACTATTGTTAGTTTGGACTAAATGTTGATGCTCCCTGTATGGGGGAGTATCTGTGATGATCTAAGTCACTAAGGACTCTTGGTATTTGGTATTGAATAGCGTATTTGGAAACTCTAGCTGGTTGATGACTTAGTGTAACATATAGTCAATTGGTATGTTGTAACATTGAGATTGAGGTCTTTGAAATTGATGTCAATGGGGGAGAATATGCATGAAAACCACATCTCCTAAGTATAGGAGAGTGATATCTCTTTAGAGAGATTTAGAAAGATTCATGAAAGGAAGTAGGAATATGCACCTGATGTATTGTAATTTTTTTATGTGAAGTAAACAATTGATGTCTAAGAAGAAGGAGTATGCACTTGCGTGCACCTATTGTTTTGAAATTTTTTTTAGTGTGTGGACAACTAATGCTAGTTAGTAGTAGCAGTAGAACATTGTTTGGTAATCTTGGAACTTAGATGTTTTTTTATCTATGTTGCCATCAATCCCAAACGGGGAGACTGTTAGCATGAATGTTGATGATACTACACTTGAAAAGTATCCTAAGAATTGGAGAGTATTGGCATGTTGCATTCATGACTTTGTTTATCATTGATGTCAATGTAGCATGGTTTTTGTAAAGACTAGATGAGTAGTAGATAAAGAGCTTGATGGTACAGAAAATGGTTTGATTGTTCGATGATGCACAGTTATGGATATGTTCAGCATAGTGTCCTAATGATGTGATCAAGTGCATGGATTCTAAGTTGAAGAATACAAAATTTGTACCTAAGTTATAGAGAGTAGTTCAGAGACAAAGTATGGGGAAAGTAGTTCTTGATGTTTGTTGGCTATCTTACATTTGAGATGTAATGAAGAGATGCATAGTCAGGCAATGATAGAGGAGAGTCAGTTGATTATGTCAATGAGTGCGCAAGCCCTAGTATCACACTATGAAGTTTTGTATAGACTATGAGCCAATAGTGCTATTGCAATTGTAGTTAATTAATTATCTTATTATAATTAATTGGAAAAGCCTCAAGGCCGACTCAAGGAATTATTATGAAGATATGGTATAAAGGAAATATGTTTTCCTTGCTTTTTATATGATGCATTGAGTATTTTGATTGATGTACAAAGTGAAAAGTGCAAAAAGAAGTAGAGTTCTTATTGAACATGTGTAAGTGATCCAAGGGATTATCGATGTGAGATTTGTGATTTGGTTACAAGATTAGAAAGAGAAGAGGTTTTTTTGATAGGACAGAGAAAGAGGAAGGACCAATATAGTACCATTTTATTATTTTGTAAGGAATAATATAGAGATCATTTCGATAGTGGGTTCATTGGTCTTTCCCTTGAAGCTTTTTGGGCATTGGGTCCAGCTTTCTTCCACAACTCCTAACAAGGTAGGCACAACACCTAATAGGATTGGAATCTCCTAATAGGAATTCAAAGTCTCCTAACAAGGACTCATAGGTACTGAATGTTGTAATAGATTCCTAACAAGGTCCATCCTCTAACAAGGAATATTTATATTAGTACATCATTTTGTAGGTACCATCCCCACTAGGGTTTCCCTTCTAATCAAGGGTTTCCCTAGTTAACATATTTAGTGTTATTGTGTACAAGTATCATCCTATAGTTTTAATTTATATTATTCATAAGGTTAAGTTTGTTTAAGGTTGATAATCACGATAATAGTTGGATAACTTATGCACCCCCCTCTCAGTTATATCAATGGACTATATATTCTAACATTATTAGCTTGCTTCAAATAGGGGAGTAACCATTACCTCTTAGATACTCAAATGTATCCTTAGGTAATGGCTTAGTGAATATATCAACTATATACTCCTTTACATTCACATATTCTAGTCTCACTTCTTTGTCTTGTACTAACTCTTTCAAGTAATGATAGTTGGTTATAAAGTGCTTAGTCTTTGTGTGAATCACAAGATTCATGAATATGTGTATAGCACTTGTGTTATCATAATATATCACAAGTTCAATAATATCTTCCTTCATACCTTTCAGCAATTGCTAGGTCTCCACAATGTTTGAATAATTAACTATTGTAGCAACATACTCATCCTCTATTGTGAATTGAGAAATACAATTTTTCTTCTTGCTTTTCCATGAAATCAATTTCTTTCCTAGAAAGAAAGATCCTCCACTTGTACTCTTTTTATCATCAAAATTTTCAACCCAATAAGTATCTATGTAATCTTTCAACTCAAACTTTTCATTCTTCTCATACCATAAACCATAGTCTTTTATTCCTATTAGATATTTCAGTATTATTTTCGTAGACATCATATGATTCTCCTTAGAATTAGTACAAAATCTTGGAACAAGACCAACTGTTAATGCAATGTCATGTCTACTATGAACAACATATTGCAATTTTCTAATCATTAACATGTACAATGTATAATTTACTACAGCAAAATCATTATTCTTTAAAAGTTTTTGACCAGTGACCATAGGTGTTCCAACTAGTCTCGAATCTTTCATTCCAAAATTCTTCAATATCTACTTTTATTGTGTAATGTAAATACCTCTCTTCATTTGATAAACTTAAAAACCAAAAAAAATCTAACCTCTCAAAAAATTGACATCTCAAATTCTTTCTTTGTCGCATTAGGAAATGATTTTCACAAAAAATCATGATCTCCAAATATGACATCATCAATAAAAATTTCACTTAGAAATATTGTACTTTTAGATTCACTTTTCAAGTACAAATTACTATTGTCATTATGATGTAACACTAGTCTTGCTCCTACCCTATTTCTCTCTAGGATCACCTTTAGACCGTGTTCATGGTCTAATAGAGTTCTTCACGAACCCTACTCTCCTTAGGATTCCATGTATGAGATCCCACTCCCTTCAGCTAGTGAACACCAATTAGATAGATCAACATCTCCACATTCCCCCAGGCTTGCATTAGTCCTCCTTACTTCTTCTTCACCAATTCCACAATCTACCCAAAATGAACAATAGTCACTTCACCAAGGGGTATAGGCTTTTAGGAGGTCATTAGGATCCCTTTGAAATCCTACCACCAAATTCTACATTGGGTTCCTAATTGAGTCCCAAGAGATCCCACAATTTCTTCCCAAATAAGGCTACAAGCAATTAGGCCTACCTTTGAAGAAAATCCTCATTAACTTGAAAAAGTTCCTAACAAGGATGGAAACTAAGCATTTATCTAAACACCCTTTTTAGAGACCTAAAATATTTCCGATGTCTATGGCTCCCAAACTGTTCATATAATATGACCTACAAATGTGCCTAAAATCAAGGTTTTAAGGATTTTCAAGCCTATTTAGCAAGAACTTCATTTTCCCCTCCAAAAAACTTCCACCAAGGCTTCCTATTGAATTTTGTACTTCAACCCTTATGTACCTACCATTCTCCAAGATTTTTATTGAAGCTTTCAATGCCTTTAATCCTTCTTGACACCTCTACAACTCACTATGATCCCTAGCCATGCAACTTTGGCTCGCCTAGGGAATCACTTAAAAAGTGCCTTCCTTACTTTCCAAGTCCCATCCTTCACTCTAAAATATGTACATGGAGTCACCTCTCTAATCCCAAAAGGTTGTGTAATTCTACAGTGGGGAGATGATCTATGACCCCATCTTTACCAGTTACCTGGTTCAGGACAACAAACTGACAGAGAAAAAATAATTTACAAACCTAACTAAAAAATTACAAAATAAAAATATAACACCATTCTAAATGTTAAAAAAAACTACTCTAACACTTCTATTTATTACCACACTTAATTTAATCCATTAAAGAACTAAAATCTCATAAAATCAAGATTTGTGACTAATATTATTGTTGTCTAGTCTATACACACCATTCCAAATTTCTTCCAACCCCTTGATCAGGTTGAGGATGACCTTAAATAGTTGACCAAATCTCAAAACCAAAATTTTTAAATAGTTATGAAATCCAATACATGAAGTTCCTCTTATGCAACAAAATGTTGTCAATATTGTCAATGATAACATGAATTTTCCACTCAATCTTGATCCAAAGGCACCAAACTTCACCAAAAGCCTAATAAGGTCTTAAAATTTTGGGAAAGGACCTCAAGTCACTTTCTTGGCCAACTTACCACCAAAATCACAAAAATACCCTATTTGACCTAATATGGGCATACTTACAAGTAAGGGAAACTAAGGTCTATTAAATCTTAGATTCCTATTCTAACACACCTCAACCTAGTACCAAACTAGTCTCTTTATTGCCCTAGTAGTTGTTAGAAATAGGGATTATTAAGGGGGGATGAATCAGTAATCTATAAACTTTAGTTTCCAACTAGGTATTATTACTTCCTTTAAACCATGCATAATAAAGCAATAAAGTAATGCTAAATAGTAACAGTAAAAATGCACAAAGATCACTCATAACACCATATTTTGTTAACTAGGAAAACTCTAGCCAAGGAAAAACCCCAATGGGGATGATACCCACTAGATAATATAGTGATATATAAGTTCCTTATTCAAGGATGGACCCTGTTAGGAGTCAATGAGAAAATTCAATATAAGGAGTCCCTAGTAGGAGACTTTGAATCCTTGTTAGGAGATTCCAACCCTGTTAGGGGTTGTGGTATAGTATATGCAAAATGATTCCACTACCCAAACATGTACTCCCAATTACTAGAAGAGCTCATTGCCCAAACAAGTAATTAGACTTCTAGAATAAGTATTATATCTTCTTCCTTGATTGATCTCTGATCTTCAGCTCAATCTCAGATCATCAAATATGATGTAGAAGCATCCAGTAGTGTAAAGGCAATCCTATGTCACCCAAAAATATGCTTATTATTAGTTTCTATTTAGTTCCTTTTCATTTCTAGATACCCACTTGGGTCAAATAAAGATTCCAACTCTCATAGTTCCACTATTGGTTTTTTGGGTTAGAGTTTTTGAGCACCCTGGGATACATGCCAATGCAAAAAATAGGTTATTTTGTAATTGAGCCATAATTATAAGGAGTTAAATGGTGTAAGTTAGAGGTATTATTATACTTGTAATTTAAATCACTCTAGAAAAATAATCAGGTCAAAAGTCTTTATGGTTTGAAAGTTATTATAGTTTTAAGTTGCTTGGAGACCTCCTAAGAGCACTTCCAAGTGATATTTAAGGCACTAAACAACCTTCTATAGGCTCAAAAAATAGGGTGCAAATAAAACTATTCCATAGGATTATAGAACACTTCAAGAGCTGTCTAGAAATGTTAATAGTTCATCAATCAAAGTCCTAGATCAAGAGTTCTGCCTCCCGGAAGTTGGACTACCATTTTTGGATTATTCTAATTTTGCACCAACTTCTAACATGTTTTCTAGAACCTTATGCTTTGGTAGTGAATACAAAATGTCATATTCTAAAATTTATTGCTAACCCTAAACCTAATTTGTTTTACTTAAGAATATTTATGGTATTGTAAAGGCAGTTTTTGGTGGAATTTGGGAGAAGGTACTGTAAGAAGGGTTTTCTCTAGAATCTGATAACTTTGTAAGCCCATAGGACATGTCATGGAATCTATTTTCATTGTACTAAATGTACTAGTAGATCACTTCTAATAATAATATTCCCCTTTTCTTGTTGCATTCATTTTGTATTGGGTTGTGTCTCCATCAAGTGGTATCAGAGCAGGCTTTCCTGAGTGTGTAAGCAGAGCGCTAACTATGAGGTATTTTGCACCAAGAATATGTGGTTGTGGGTTTTAATACAAGAAGATGCCTCCATGAATGGAGTGTGTTGGAAGGGCCAAAGTTGTTACTCCTAAGGTTAGAGCCCTCCATAGACAAGTCCAGGTATTACAGGAGGATATTCGTAGAGGAATGAATGTTATATTAGGCGACGAAAGTGAGGAAGAAAATGAAGAAGGAAATATTGGGCAAGAAGGGGAAGGAGATGAAAAATTCCTAAACTAGGTGGAGGAAAGGCTTTTTAGGTTCATTTCTAAGCTTGGAAAAAGACCTAAAATTGATTTTGGCATGTTTTTGGAAAATCTAAACCTAGATGAGTTGATCAACTAGATCAATGAGCTAGAGGAATATTTTGAGTATGAGGATATTAGGGACCCTAATAGGGTTAAGTTTTCAAAGGTCAAAATGAAAGGCCATGCCAAAATCTGGTGGCAAGAGATTCAATTGGAAAGAAATAGAAGAGGAAAGGATAAAATCACAAGATGGGCTCACATGGTGGACAAACTAAAGAAGCAATTCCTATTGATTACAAACATGATTTGTTCAAAAAGATGCAAGGGTTAAAGCAAGGCGGAAAATTTGTCCAGGAATACATAGAGGAATTTTACCAAGTCCTTATTAGGATAGGGCATGTAGAAGCAAATAAGGAGAAGGTTTCATGTTACCTTGGTGGGTTAAGGCCTAGCATTTAAGAGGAGTTAAGTTTGGTTAGAATGACTAGCATTGAAGAGTCATACAAATTTTCCTTGAAAGTTGAGGAGAAGCTAAAAAAAAAAAATTATGGAAGGAAAAGAGGGTTCATTCAAGGAGGAAGGGGTAGTGTCAAGTCATTTGGAGGCCGAAATGAGAACCAGAAGAAAAATGAAGATGTGGGTTCTAGCCGAAATCAAAGGAATAAGAGTTTCAACTGCTCTCATGATCAAAACTTTGGAAATTAGAGAGGAAGAGGTGGAGGACATGAACAAGTTTTGAGAAGATGTGGTTTTTTTGGTACTTTTTTTCGTTGTAATGAAGAAGGTCATCGTTCCTTCAAATGCCCTCAACACCAAGGAAGGATAGATAGGAGAGTTGATGTTCAAGCAAGGGTTGCTCATGTGAATGAAGATGCATAATCATCATATTCAAAGGATGCAAAAAGTGGAGAGGTTGTAGTTAATGAAAGGGTCTTATTGAGAAATAAGACTAAACCTAAAAAAAGGAATTTGTTTCGTACTAGATGCAAGTGTGAGGGTAAACGTTATGATGTGATTGTTGATGGTAGAACCACTAACAAATAGGTGTCAAAGGAGATAGTCTCAAAGTTAAATCTCAAGAGGGAGAAACACCCCAAACCCTATCAGATTACTTGCGTGTAGGATGATCATAAGGTCTTGGTTAGTAAGAAACATTTGGTAAAGTTCAAGATTGGAAGTGACCATGACGAGGCTCTTTGTGACATCATTCCAATGGATGTCTATCATTTATCATTGGGAAGGTCATGGTAGTTTGATAGGCATGCTATACATGATGGTCATGCAAATACATATTGTCTAAAAAAAGATGGAATTTGCCACATATTGAAGCCCTTGATAAAGGAGGGTGAAAAGGTATGTAGTAGTGCTAGGGTATGTCTGGTTAATGGAAGAAAATTTTTGGATAGCATGAAACATCAGCATATGTGTTATGCTTTAATTCCTAGAAAGGATAAGGAAGGTAGTAGTGATGTTACACTTGAAGTTTTTGGTCTATTAAGTGAGTATGGAGGTGTCATCTCTAATAATGTTCCAGAAGGGTTGTTGCTAGTAAGGCAAATCAGTCATCAAATAGATTGTCCCTGGAGCTAGTTTTCCTAACAAGGCTACTCATAGGATGACCCCTACTAAGACTGGGTAGCTAAATAGATAAGTTTAGGAGCTATGTAGGAAAGGTCTAATTCAAGAGAGCCTAAGTCCATGTGCAATACCTTCAATACTAGAACCAAAGAAGGATAGAGAGTGGAGAATATGTACAGACTCTCGGGCCATAAATAGAATAACCATCAAGTATTGGTTTCATTTTCCAAGAATGGATGATCTTATGGATTGTTTGAGTTGAGCTTAGTACTTCACAAAGATAGATCTCAAGAGTCGCTATCATCAGATATGGATACGAGAGGGAGATGAGTGGAAAACTATATTCAAGACCAAGGATGGTCTATATGAGTGGTCAGTCATGCCATTTGGACTGACCAATGTGCCAAGCACCTTTATGCAGCTTATGAATGAGGTACTAAAGAAATTTTTGAGAAAAAATTTTATTGTCTATCTAGATGATATTTTGATTTTTATTAAGTCTTTGGATGAACATTTATTGCACATTCATAGTGTCCTTGAAAGCTTGAGGGAAAAGAAATTTTTGATCAATTTGAAGAAGTGTAGTTTTGTCAAAAAGGAGTTAGTCTATTCAGGGCTTTTTGTATTAGCCAAGGGTCTCAAAATTGACCTAGAGAAGGTGAAGGTCATTTTGGAATGGTCTACTCCAAGGTCTGCCACTAAGATTTAGGTCATTCCATGCTCTGGCTAGTTTTTACAAGAAATTCATTAGGAATTTAATTAGTATATGTTCAGCCCTAACTGAAATAATGAGGGGGGATAGAAAAGAGTTCAAGTGGACTACAGGAGCTGCAAGGAGTTTTGAATTTCTAAAGAAGAAGGTGACTGAGAAACTTGTGTTGGCACTTCCTAATTTCAACAAAGTGTTCTAGGTGGATTTCAATCCTAGTGGTAGTGCTATTGGAGTTATGTTGAACCAAGAAGGTAAATCTATTGCCTATTTTAGTAAAAAGTTGAATGATGCAAAGAAAAAGTATTTTGTTTATGATCAAGAGTTCTATGCAATAGTTTAGACCTTAAAGAAATGGAAGCATTATTTTTTGCCAAAATAATTTGTCTTGTATACTAATCACTAGGCATTGAAGTACCTAAATAGCCAAGGTAAATTGAATCAGAGACATTTGAAATGGGTAGAGCTCATGCAAAGCTATACATTTGTATTAAAATAAAGAAGTGAAAGGTCTAATAGGATTCCAAATGCATTAAGTAGGAGATAGTTTTTGCTAACAGTAATGCAAGTTGAAGTGATTGGGTTTGATGAACTCAAGAATCTGTACCCTGAGGATCCTAACTTTATAGAGGCTTGGAAGTCATGTAAAGAACCTTTTACTCTAGATAGGACTAGGTGGCTAGATTAAATTATTTAGGATGTTATGTTGTTCAAGGGAAGTCAATTGTATATTTCAAGGAGTTCCATGAGGGAAAACTTGATCAAGGAGAAGCACAATGGAGGAATGGAAGGACACTTTGGTTGAGATAAGATCATTGCCATTATTAGAGAATATTATTTTTGGCCTCAGTTGTCATAGGATGTGAAGAAGTTTATGTAGAGTTGTCAAGTATGTCAAAAAGCCAAAGGATTTAGTTAAAATACTATACTCTATTAGCCATTTCTTGTTCCATTGAAGCCTTAAGAGGACATAAATATGGATTTTGTTCTTGGATTTCCAAGGACACAAAGGGGTAATGACTCACTATTTTTGGTGGTTGATAGGTTCTCCAAGATGGCACACTTCATTCCATGCCACAAGACTCATGATGCAATGCATATTCCAGATTTATTTTTCAGAGAGGTGGTGAGGCTACATGGTCTCCCAAAAAGTATTTTTTTTATATAGAGATACTAAATTTGTGCAATATTTCTAGAGGACTTTGTGGAAGAAGTTGAAGATAGAATTGAAGTTCACTTCTGCATATCATCCATAGACTAATGGATAAATAGAAGTAGTGAATAGAAGTCTATGCAATTTGCTGAGGTGTTTAGTAGGAGATAAGCCCAAGGGATGGGATTCGATTCTACCACAAGAGGAATTTACTTACAATAATTTAGTGAATAGGAGTACTTGTAGATCACCATTCAAAATTTTGTATGGGAGCAATCCAAGGACTACACTAGAGCTAAGGAAGATGGAGCAAGGGGAGAGGACAAGTGCTGAAGAAGAAGACATTGTTGAACATGTCAAGAACCTACATGAGGAGGTGTGAGCACATATTACTAAGATGAACCTATAGTATAAGGCTAGGGTAGATCAAAAGAGAAGACATAAGGAGTTCTAAAATGGAGATCAGGTTATGGTATATTTGAGGAAGGAACAATTTTTAGTGGGTACCTACAATAAGCTAAAGATGGAGAAATTTGGCCCCTGCAAAATTTTGAAGAAACATGATTCAGAGAATTCATATGAGATGGATTTTCTAGATGGGATTCACATTACTCCTATTTTCAATATTGTAGACTTGACAAAATATCATGATGATGGTTTAGATGAGGAGTTGATGCTAGAGCCATGTCCAATTCCTACTTCTACGAAGGAAGAGATTGAAGAAATTATGGATAGTTGTGTGGGCCAGAGTACCAGAAACATGCAGTATGAAGAATACTTGGTGAAGCGGAAAGGATGACCAATAGAAGACTCAACTTGGATATTCACAATGGAGGTTGCCCATTTGGGTTTTCCTCTACTAGCAATAAAGTGACAGGGTCACTTTTCAATCTACCCTAGGTGTCTGATGCAGGAGCATCTAGTGGTGTAAGGGCAATCCTATATCACCCAAAAATATGCTTAGTGTTGGTTTATGTTTAATGTTTTTTCACTTCTAGATACTCATTTGGGTCAAATAAAGATTCTAACCCTCATAGTTCCACTATCAATTTTTTGGGTTAGAGTTTTTGAACACCTTGGGATATGTGTCAATGTAGAAAATAGGTTATTTTTTAACTGAGCCATAATTATAATGAGTTAGAGGGTGTAAGTTGGAGGTATGATTATAATTGTAATTTAAAGCACTCCAAAAAAAGAATCAAGTGAAAATGCTTTACAGTTTTAAGTTGCCTGGAGACCTCTTAAGAGCACTTCAAAGTCAAATTTGAGGCATTAAACAACCTCTTGTGGGCCTAAAAAATGGGGGACAAGAAAACATAGTCCATAGGGCTATAGAGCACTAGGAGATAATTCTAGAAATGTAAATATTTCATCAATTGGAGTCTCAGATCAAAAATTATGCCTCTCAGAAGTTGGACTACCATTTCTGGGTTCTTCTAATTTTACACTGACTTCTCATGTGTTTTCTAGAACCTTATATTTTTGTGATGGATTTCAAAGGGCATATTCTAAAATTTATTCCTAACCCTAAACCTAATTTGGTTTACGTATGGACATGTCTAGCATTGTAAAAGTAGTTTTTGGTGGAGTTTGGGAGAAGGTACTATGAGAAGGGTTTTCTCCAGAATATGATAACTTTGTAAGCCCATAGGGCATGTCATGGTGTCTATTTTCATTGTACTAAATGTAGTAGTAGATCATCTAATAATAATGTTCCCCTTTTCTTGTTGCATTCATTTTGTCTTGAGTTGTGTCTCCATCAAAATAGCTCATATAAAACTTCACATATAATCACAATTCACAATTCGCTTACACTTTTCTTTTTCGCAAAATGTCCTTTGCATAAATACCATGCACTTTCAAAAATTGTTGTTGCATCCACTAAGACCACAAACCACTTTTCCATCTTAGAGTAAACATCTAGAATGTTGGCTCTAATTGAACAAGTAATTATTTTGTAAACAAAATAATTCTTTCCCTTAATTCCACTTTCCTATTTCACTTCAAACATGATTATCTCTATTCTATACAATCTGTACCAACTTCTGAAGTTATACACATCATCACCAACATGTATACTATCTCCATGTAACTTCACTAGTCATAATATAACATCAGAAAGAAGTTATAAACAAAACAATACACTATTGTAAACCAAATTCTATACTTAGACAATTTTTTGATTACCAAACACTAAGTATCTTTATTTCTAAGGTTTCTTGTGAACAGGTACATCATGTATTGCCATAAATAACAATAATTACATATCACTATTAGCTAATTGTCAATAATAGTGTGTCTAGTACCACTACAAGCCAATACAACTTAGGAACCCTAGGTCTTCCATGAGCCTACCTAGGTGCTCCTACACTAAATTAGTTCGTTCAAAACCAATTTTTACCAAATAGGTGTGTATCCTTTCACAACATGCTCTAGGGGATTGTTTCAAACCATATAATTCTTTGTGTAGTTTACATACCATGTTCCTCTTGTCAGGGTTATTAAATCCTTCAGGTTGATCAATGTAGACTTCTTCTTCCAAGATTCTATTCAAAAATGTAGATTTGACATTCATTTGATATACTTAAAATCCTTTGTAAGAAGAATATACAAGAAAAGGTCTTAATCCTTCCAACCTTAAAACCGAGGCAAATGTCTCTCCATAGTCAACTCCTTCTTCTTGTGCATATCCCTTACATTCTAGTTTTTCTTTGTTCCTTGTGAGTTCCCCTTTCTCATTCAACTTCATTTTAAATACCCCACTTTTTTCCAATCACGTTCTTGTCCTTTGGTGTGGCCACCAATGTCCATGTCTTATTCTTCTCTATTAGATCAATCTCTTCATTCATTTCTTTATTCCAATCTTCATCCTCTAGTGCATCTTTAGCTTATTAGCTTCAAAAATCACATAGTAAACATGTATCTTTTTTTAGATTTTTTCTTGTCATGAATCCTAAATCTTTATCTATAATTTTTTTGTCTGATGTATGATGTCTTCTCGCATATGTTTCTAAGATAGGTTCATATATTATTTCCTCTTATCATAATTCACTTGGAATTGCTTGCACATCTCCTTTAGGTATCTTTGGTTGCAACTTAGTATTGTCTATCTGGTGTTCAGCCTCCTCTCTCTGACATTTGGCTTCTTCTCTATGTGACTCAGCTCCTATATCCTAATGATTGGCAACATACTAATGCTCGATAGAGCTTTTATGCTAAACCTTGGCAATGCCTAGTTGCTAATACTTGGTAACCTCTTTCTCTAGTTTAGGTAACATACTAGGTTCTACTTCATAAATTTAGAAAAAAAATCTCTAATCTTCAGGTTCTTTCTATTAGAGTTTTAGGTGACTTTATAACACCCCAAGGATCAAATGAAAGACCAAGAAAACTTCCACAAGAGATTGGAAAAACAATTGCATGAAGATGCAAGAATGCTATTATTGATAATGGACTTGATTGACATCCAATGGATTGATTTGAAATTTACATAAATGACCTCCTTATATAGGAAGGGTGATAAGATACAATGATAAGGAGAAGATAAGCTATCACCCACACAAGGTGGAATCACATGTCCACCAAAGGTGGATCATCCTCCATTATGCAATGAAGTATGTGTGATGATGAGGATGATAATGTGATATGTGCACTAAAGGTGGAATGAGATAACTATGACCACCTAGAGTGGAATTCTCCTACACCTTGTGTTTAATTAAGGTGCAAACTCCTAAGTGTCTCAATCACAAACTACTATGCAATGCATTATCCTAGATAAGCTTAAGTAAGTGTAATTAGTGAATATTTAATTACACCAACACCTCCCCCACCTCCCCCCCCCGCCTGCCCCCCCCCTTAAGTTCAACTTAGGGGAATGCACTTAAACTCACAATGCAAGATGGGTCCCAGCTACTAGGCCATTTTAGGTACCCATGTACAATATGCAATGCAATACATGAAATGTAATCTCTCATAAAGTGGAGAAAGAGAGAAAACCTCATGGGAAAAACCCTCCTCCAAAAAGAGAGATGAACACAAGATGCATAGATGAATGGAGTACTCAAGACCCCCCAAAAATTTAATGCATCATGTATATAAAAAGAATGATCCTGCCATAGAAAGGAAATAAGGAGACGTGATATCTCCCCCATAATGAAGAAGCTCCAATGTAGATGAAGAGTACTTGCAAGCAAAATATAATCCAATGCCTACAAGAAACATGTCTCTCCTTAGAAAGAGATAAATACATCAAAAGATGAAGAAGCCACTCCATGTAAAAAGTGAGAAAGGAGGAAGAAGATCTCCATGTAGGCATCTTTGAAGATAGAATAGGTGTCTCCAAGCTCAAAAATTCTGTCACACCATCAAGCTAACCTATGAGATGTGAAAAATCAAGAGAACATGATGAGTTGCAAAATCCAATCTCCAAAGAATGTGAAGAAGTATCTCAAAGAGAAACCCCCTCAGATGTATTAACCAAATCTATATTATGAGACTCATCTAAAAGAGCATCCAAGAATTCATCCTACACTACAAGATCTACAGCATAAAGAGCATCTTGTTGAATAGTAGAACTCATGTTTGAAGAAGCAGGAAGTGGAGGAGTAGGAAGTTAAACACTTGTCTCAAGAGCAAAATGATTCAAGTGTACAATGTTCTCCTCACATGAATTATTCACCCCTGATAAAGGATTAGGTACATCATGAATATCATCATCATTATCAACAAAATGTGCAAAAGAATACAAGCATGATGTATGACCAACAAATCCCATAGCTATGACATCTCTGGTCTCCATGTCCCTAATATAGATATAATTAGGAGTGAACTCAACAATTTTTCCTTGTGCCCCATGAGTAATTTGGTAAATGGTAAGGATATTAGTGGTCAAGGATGGTACACAAAGAACATCATTGAATGTACCCTATCCCATTAGAATAGAACCTTTTCCATAAACCTTCATGTATGTATTATTACCCATCAATATAGGTGGATAAGTACAAGGCTCAATAGAAAAAAACATATCCATAGAAGATGCCATATGATGTGATGCACCTAAATCAAGAAGTTATTTACCTTCCTCAAGATGTGTGGAAGTAATGAGTGCTTGTCCTTTACCTTTGGATGATGATGTCAATATAGATGTAGAAGTTGCCTGATATTGAGATGGAGAAGGCACTAATGAGGGCAACTGGATATTGTTCTTCTGAAGAATACAAGTGAACTCATCAATTTTTATGGAAACATTTATGCTCATCATGTCCTAACTATTTTCAATAAGCACATTTATCTCTCTTTCTTCTAGATGTTTTATCTCTTGAAGAGGACTTGGATTCAATATTATGTTGTAAAGCAGAGTCATCACCTTTTTCATATTGTTTAGGATCCTTGTGTTGTTTGTTTCCCTTTCCTTTGGGAGCCTTTGGAAAGGAGTCATTTGCAACCAATGCTTGATGCTTTGAAGGATTCAATTGACCCATGTGTTCTAACTTTTCTTGTTCCCTATGAGTTGAGCTACAAATTCATCAAGAGAAGGCATTTTGTATGCACTACCAAGATCATCCATAGAAGTATAGAATGTGGAAACAAAGATTGAATATTTAGGACCAAGCTTAGAAAGAATGGATAATATCAATTGTTCATCATCTTTAGTAATACCACAATTAGAAAGCTCCAATCTAATAGAATTTAATTTACAGAAAAAGTCTTGAATATTGTCAAAATCACACGGACTTAGACCTATAAAGTCATTCTCCAATTTGAATGTTATTATTCTATCAGAATTACCAAAGATTCCTTCCAATATAGTCTTGCCATCATGATGATGTGTGCAGGTGCAATATGATATAGAAAATCATTGAAGATGGTATATCTAAGAGAGCCAAGTGCTTTATCCCTTCTATCAAATCATTTCCTTTTTTATGCAACAACTGTAGTTGGTTCTAGATCTTGTCCAAGAATCATTCTAAGAAATCCAATACTCATCAACTGATTAGAAACTACTTGTTTCCATTCATGATAGTTATATGGAGTAATGGAACTTTTGAAAAATCCATAATGAATTAAAGAATGACTAAAATCAACTAATATCTCCTTCAAATTATTGATTCAATTAAGAAAATTGCAATTCAGGTATTCACCAAGTGCAAATATAGCCAAAAAGGACCTATTTTTGAAAGTGATATGCCCACTCCAAATCACTAAAATCTGATTACAGATCTAGAAAGTAGAGGAAAAATCATGCACTTCAAAAAAAATTGCACCTATAAATATTACCAAATGTGCCCAAATAGAGCCTTGAAAGTTCCAGAAAATGAGATTTGTGATTTTTAGAAAAATTTAGAGATAGGGATCCAAAATCATCTACACCACTATGTAGATTGTGAAATTATACCTTAAAACAAACAATATTTCTAAAAAAAAGGAGTCCATATGAGAGAGATATCACTATTTGAAAATTGCCTCTAAAATTATTTTTCTAAATCATCGTTGTCACTCCTTCAAAAATTAAATGGCTCTAGATTTAGCCTCAGATGTCTAATTTGAATGAAACAAAATTTGATTTAGGGGTTTTATGGACCTCCTCTATATTATGCCAACCTCTTATTTGCACCAGCAAGCTCCAATTTTTGCATGTAATAGAAGGTCACAAAATACAACTCCTAAAATCTCCTGCAAATTGTAATGTCCAAATTGTCAAATGCTACACCAACAATGCATCAAGCCAAGATTGCACTTCTTGAGAAGAAGTCTTCACACCATGAGAGCTCTGATACCATGTTAGAGTTTTAGGTGACTCTATAACACCCCCAGGATCAAATGAAAGACCAAGAAAACTTCCACAAGAGATTGGCAAGACAATTGCATGAAGATGCAAGAATGCTATTATTAATAATGGACTTGATTTAAATCCAATGAATTGATTTGAAATGTACATAAAAGACCTCCTTATATAGGAGAGCTGATAAGAGACAATGATAAGGAGAAGATAAGTTGTCACCCACACAAGGTGGAATCACATGTCCACGAAAGGTGGATCATCCTCCATTATGCAATGAAGTATGTACAATGATGAGGATGATAATGTGATATGTGCACTAAAGGTGGAATGAGATAACAACTATGACCACCTAGAGTGGAATTCTCCTACACCATGTGCTTAATTAAAGTGCAAACTCCTAAGTGTCTCAATCACAAGCTACTATGCAATGCATTATCCCAAGTAAGCTTAAGTAAGTGTAATTAGTGAATATTTAATTACACTAACACTTTCTTACATTCCTCTTTATTCTTTTCTATAAATTCATTAGCTTTAATATTTACACTTTCCACAATTTTGTTAGTGTTATAATTCAAACACTTATATGCCTTTCTTTTAGTGGAATATCCCAAGAATATACCTTCATCACTCTTTGTATCTATTGTTTCTTTCCTTGAATCTTTTAGTATGTAACATTTTCTTTTAAAGACTTCAAAATAATTTACATTAGGTGCATAGCCATAAAAAAGTTCAAAAGGGGTTTTGTTTGTACCTTTCTTAACTTGAACTCAATTAAATGTAGAAATTTTAGTACTTACTACTTCTATCTATTACCTTTGTGAAACAGTCTTCTACATCATCATTTCCCTTGCATAGTCCATGAATGGTCTATTCCTTCTTTAAGCTATCACATTTTTTGGTGGAGTACTTGGTGCACTCATTTGTTTCTTGATTCCTTTGTCATTGTAGAATATATTGAACTCATCTTATATGAATTCACCTCCTCTTTCCAATCTCAAACACTTTAGACTCTTACCTATTTTGTTTTCAACTCTATCCAAATACCACTTAAACATTTGAAATGCATTAAACTTTTCTTTAAGAATTATCACAGTCATCATTCTAGAGAAATCATCAATAAGTAGAAAAAAGTACTTGCCACCAAAATATCTTTTCACTCCAATAGGACTACATAAATCAGTATGAACCAATTTGAAAATATCATCAGAAGAATAGGTCTTTCTCCTGAAACTAGACTTTGTCATTTTCCCCATTTGACATTGTTTTCACATCGCTTTACTGGGTTTTTTCAATCTTGGTAACTCTCTTACTCTTTTAATCTTATTAATGATTAAAAATTTATCAAAATTCACGACATAGCCTCTTATTCCATAACCAAACATACTCAATTTGTGAAAATAGGTAAGTATCTTCAACTAGATCTAGATAGAACAAGTTACCTCTTATTTGATCTCCACTTCCAATTAGTTCACCAATAGCATTATAAATCTTTTTCTTCCTATTTTAGAATTCAAATTGCTATCTTGTACTATTCAATTATGCCACACTTAACAAGTTATATTTCAAACCATCAACTCAATATGCTTTGTCACATCTAATCTTGTCATTCAATATAATTGATACTTTATCTTTCACATGACATGATGCATCATTTCCAAACTTAACATTGTTCCCATTATAATGTTCTAACTTTTAAAACTCACTTGTATCACCAATCATGTGATGTGAATAACCATTATCAATTGTCCATCTATCATTCTTTTTCAAATGTGAAATTAAAGTAATTTTCTCATCTTTATCAGATTCATATTTCATTGTAGCATTAAAAAATTCCTCATTATTTTCATCAATATCACTATCGAAACTATCTTATTTAGTTCCGTAGAAATATTTCTTACATTTTCTATTGTAGTCTTTATTACCTTGGTTGTCTATGTTGTCTCTCCTTCATTGGTACTTCTTGTCTTTCTTTTCTTCCTTCTCATCTTTGTCAAGACATCTTGTTGAAATATGACCAACTTTGTTGCATGTGAAAAAAATAATAGGATTTTTACATTTGTATTTGCACTTTTCCTCTTGGTACCCTTCTTACCAATAATGCTTTAAGATCACCATTTGATTCACTATCATTGTCCACGTGCTTTTTTTTTTTTTCTTTATTTAAACTCATTATGGATTAGTTGAGACTTGAAATCATGCTCAATGATAGAAGGTGTGTAATTATTAAAATTTGATAATTCAAACAGAGAAAGCCTACCAAATAGATTATCCAAGGTTAGATCATTACCAGGTGTACATCTCAATTCTTGAATCATAGATAATCTAATTACATACACTAGAAGTAATATCCTCAATACCTTTCTTATCACAATCTCATTAGATATGTCTCCTCCAGCTCTTCTAGTAGCATTCACAACCTCCTTGATTTAGCCACAATATTGTACAACATTCTCTCCTTATTTCATTCTCATGTCATCAAACTTGCCTCTAAAACTTTATGCATTATCCCTTAACACATTTTTTCTCCTCCTTTGATTTTATCCAACTTTTCTCACTTTTTTTTTCTAGTAGTGTACTCCTTTACATCATCAAGTTCAACATAACTTAGGGAAGATGCTAGATCTATCATCATTTGATTGTGCTCCTAATTTTCCTTCATTTTTTAAACAATCATGGATCTAGGTACTTCAAATTAATCCTTTTTAAGGTATTACAATATTGAATCTCCAACTCTAGATAGATGAAATCTCATCAAGAGTTGTCATGCTGGGAAGTTCTCTTTGTTTAGCTTAGGTACCTCTATCTTGTACATCTTGATCTTTAACTTTAAGTTCCTTCAAAATTTCCTTACAAGCACCAAAGATCTTATACCAATTGTTACAATATTTAGAATAACTAAGAGTGGGGTATGAATTAGTTATCCACAGGTCTAGATTCAACATTTAACAACTTCAAACAACTAAGTCAAACTCATAAAATAACTTGGACAATATAGGAACTTAACTTATTCATTCATTTCTAGCTCTCTATTCAATAAATAATGACTAATGGAAATAAAACAATAGTACATAGCATGCATCATGTTGGGATTCAAAATTGAAGCCCTGATTTTGAGTACCATCCTAAAGATTGAGCCTTATAAGTTCTTTCAATGCATGTGTACCTAACTATCATTTTGAGGCCTAAGAGGTGTTTAATGTTTCTAACACTTTGCATTCAGTATATCCATGTGTCTTGTGAAGATAAATTGTCATTCCAAGTCATTCTATGAAGTTTCATTTTTAGTTGTGTTCAAATCTACATTTTTGCTCACGTGTCAAATAGTGATAGGAAGCCTAGTTTGCATTTGAATATCTTACATCCAATAATGTTTCATGACTCACCACTTTGGGAGTTGTAATAACCTAAATTCCTTCTTGCCAACTATTTGAATTTAAATAATAACAACTCGGTTCAACGATCACATTCCATATTTCAATATTCAAATATTCAATAGAAATATGAAATAAATGAAATATACTTTAATATTTCTAGATAAGCCTAAGTTACTTTTTTGGCCCCACAACTTTTCTCTACTTTCAAATCTTGCACAGATCTATGGTAGTTTTTTTTCCCACATTCTGACATTTCTCAAAATTTAAGCAAAGTAGGGAAGCGATACCTCGACACATGGTCATGTGGGGTCATCTTTTCCAAAGGTCAATAGGTGGTGCTAAGGTGGAATATGTGTCAGTCAATTCATGTTGATTCACCAAGAAGATTATGTATTCTATGAGGTGGATGTTGAGTGTTTAGTGGGCCCAAAAATATTGAAGGAAAATGTCATAATTCTAAAGGCTCTCATGATTGTCGATCATTTGGTGATTGACGATCATCACCTTTCCACATTTTGAATATGCAAAGCTTTTAGACAATGTAGGGAAGTGACATGAGGACATGTGTCCTTGTAGGTGTAGGTGGTAATCAACAATAGCATTTGATGATTAGTTGCAATTAAGTCCACAGTGTCATGGGGTAAGCGGTTAGTGGAACCAACAAGGTGGTCAAACACTTAAAGACTTTGTAAGCTAACAAAAAAGAAACAAAACCATTGTTCCACAAAGCTCATTTCGGTTTTATGACCCAGTTCACCTATTAACTTTGATGATTTGATGAGCTAGGAATTAAAGAAGTTAGTTTTCCTACATGATCTAATCTCCATGATCCAACTCAACCACTCCGAATGAATGCAGTACTAATAACAATGCAAAGGACATCCCTCCACCAACTAGTCATCCATCTACCTAGTCATAGCATTAATGGTGTTGTTGCTATCACTTTAGGGTTTCTTCTAAGTTAGGGTTTTGATGATTTTCTTGCCTCCAAAGATGTACCAGATCAAATATATTGTCTAGATCACATCTAATCATCATTTGACAGTCTTGAATACATTAGCTAGGTTGTGTAGCAATCCAGAGGTTATGTCTAAGCTATAAAGACACATTTCTAAACCCTTGTAATAGTTGACTCTTCTTTGTTTCTTTGGCATTGCTCTAGTTTTCTTATTGTAAATTCCCTTTGCCTCTGAACTTCATGATATTCTACCTTATCCCTTTGAGCCATTGATGTAATCTATAAGATTTATTTTTCTCTCATCAATGTATTATGGATATATATAATTTGCATGAATGTATCTACTTTGTCCTATGAATGATATATAATAAAACTCTTCTTCCTTGTGTCACCCATTTGGTTATCTAATCTGCATGTGGTTATTGGATTAGAACAAGTCTGAATCTATATATTTTTTATATCATGATAGTTTAATTGTGCATGTATGGGTAGGGATTTATTTGAACACTCTATTTTGATACTTCACCTCCTTAGGATAGATTAAGTAGGTATTTCATGCATACTTTATCCCCTTTTCCTCTCCAAGTGTAGTTAGGTGCATCCTAATAGAACTCAACCTCATTGTTCAAGTCCCACGACTTGGAGGTTGTTTTCATGTTTCACAAGGTTGCCTTTAGGTAAAAAAAATTTTGAAAGGGTGAAAACTTTTGTGACAACAATTTTTGGCATGCCTAGTAGGACAAACTCTTGAAGCTTTATAAGTTCATTGGTGTCAAAGAAGAAAAGTTCCATTACATGTTGAGAAAATAGTGTTGCTCTTAGTATTTTTAGGCATTCAAGGCATTCATTTTCAAGCACTTGGCAACTCTATCTTACAATATATCTAGTTTCTAGACCAAGTTTCTATGATTCATGCCCAAAGGTCATACAAGGGCATATTATAGAGGTAATTTCAATACATTGAGCTTTCATTTTCAAACCCTAGAAAAAAGAGAAATAGATTTTCTCTATCACTAGTTAGGAGTATAGTAGTAGCACATACACCTGCAAGATATTTTTCTACTCCTCATGTTGATATATCATAGCCTAGGTTGTCATCTTTTCATATAAATAGGTCATTAATCCATATGGCATAGCCTAGGGTACATGCATTTGCCACCTTTAATGGTAGGAGTCCTCTCCTTTTGGCTCAAATACATGATATTCCAATGTGAGCTCTCAAAGTATACCTAATTTCACTTGTGAAACTATCATCTCCCGTATGGAAAATATTCAAGAGATTTCAAATGTCTATAATATACATGGTATTATAGAGGATGATGTGTTTTTTAGGCTTCTAGATTCAACCGTAAAAGGAAAAGAACTATAATGGTATAGAGATTTGCCTCATAACACTATTACTAGTTGAGATGGGTTAGAAGCAAGATTTTGTAAGCATTTTGAGGACAAAAGTGATCACCTATCACTTTTAGAGCAGCTAACAACCATCAAGAGAGAACCCCATGAATATATGATAGATTTTAATTATAGATTTCAAAAGACATGGGATAGAATACCCACTGCAATAAAGCCTTCTCCTAGTAATGCATTCTTGTATTAACTCATAGCCTTTAATAGTAATGTTGCTACTACTATGCAACCTATGGGAGGAGACACTTTACCAAATGCTTATGAGATTTCCATAAGAGTAGAAAATATTTTGATACAAGGAGGGAAGTTAGCTCCAAGGCCTCCAATGCCTTTCTTTCCTAACATGCCCAATCATCAGCCTATTGTAGCCCCTATTCCACTTCCTATGCAAGTCAGCCCCTTATTGTGGTCCCAATAGCCTCCACATATTCTAATGGAGTTGATAAGATTGAAGCCATGATGTAGACATTGATGCAAAGTATGGATAAGAGGCTACAGAATCAAGAAAGGAGGATGGAGTGTTGAGATAATGGGTGTTGCACACATTGCATAATATTGTTATATTTTATTATTTTATTTTATTATGTAATGTTGTGCCTAGATGGACATGCAACATGTAAAGATTCCCATGGAATAGTCTTTATGAGTTGTATTATAACATTGTGAAAATATTTCATGTAATTATTTAATATTGGGGAAAAGAATTAAATGCCCAATATTAAATGTGGGGTTAGTGTGTTAGGTAGCACATGGTTTATGTAATACCACTTAGTAGTTTTCTGGGACTTTCTACTATATAAGAAGCCACAAGGGTAGTTGTTATAGAGTAAGAGTGAGAAAGGCAAGAGTCGAGCAGGACAAGGCTTGACAGGTTAGCAAAGGGAGCATTTGTGAAGGTTGGAAGCATGGCATGGGATGTGTGGATTCATGCTTTTTCACATAGTTTTCTCGATTGCGGCTATGGCCATGAAGGCTTCCATGGTTGATGGGGACACAACCCAAGCACAGAATGGACACAATAGGAAAGGAAAAATTTTATTAACTGTAAAAATATGCTAGTACACTTAGTACTCAGAAACAGACTCCAAAACATGCCCTATAGGCTTACAATAGCATAAATCTGGAGATAAATTCTTCTCCCAGTACCTTCTCTAAAACTCCACTCTGAACTACCTTTTACAATGCCAAAAATATTCTTAAATAGACCCCGAAGGGTTAAGGATTAGGAATATAGTATAGAAAGTGCTAGTTGGCTTCCACCGACAAAATAGAAGGCTCTAGAAGTTGCATTAGAAGTTGGCACAAAATTAGAAGAATCTAGAAATGGTAACCAAACTTCTGGGAGGCATAACTTTTGAACCGTAGCTCCAATTGATGAATTGTTTACATTTTCGAAAAGCTCTCGAAGCACTCTATAGCCCTATGGACCAACTTCACTCATCCCCCATTTTTTTTCCATTTTTGAGGTCACTTAATGCCCCTAACCTGACTTTGAAGCATTCTGAAGAGGTCTCCAAAAACTAAAAAACTATAATAACTTTCAAACCATGGGGCCTTTTGACCTGATTCTTTTTTTGGAATGCCATAAATTACAATTACATTCATCTGGCTAATTTACACCTTCTAGTTCACCAAAATGATGGCTCAATTACATACTCTTATTTTTTTGACATTTACACATATCCCAAGGTGATTAAAAACTCTAACCTAGAACACTAATAGTGGAACTCTGAGAGTTGGAACCTTTAGTTGAACAAAATGGGTCTCCAGAAATGAAAACAAATGAAACAGAAACTAATTCTAAGTACATTTTTTTTGATGACACAGGATTGCCCTTATCCCTCTGGATGCTTCTGCATCAGACACCTAGGATAGATTGAAAAGTGACCCTGTCACTTTATGAATGGTAGAGGAAATCCCAAATGGGAAACCTCAGCTGCTGATATCCAAGTTGAGTCCTCTATCGATCGTCCTTTCCACTTGACCAGATACTCTTCATACTACCTATTTATAGTACTCCTACACACACGATGATCTAGAATTTCTTCTATCTCCTCCTTCTTAGAAGCAGGAATTGGACATGGCTCTAACATTGGCATCTCATCTGCACCATCATCATGATACTCTGTTAAGTTTGCAATGTTGAAAATAGGAGAAATGTGAATACCATCTGGCAACTCAACCTCATATGCATTTCTTGAGTCATGTTTCTTTAGAATTTTGTAAGGGCCAAATTTTTTCATTTTCAGCTTGTTGTAAGTACCGGCTAGAAATATTTCTTTGCTTAAGTGTACCATGACTAGATCCCCTACTTGGAATTCTTTATGTCTTCTCCTTTGATCAGCCCTAGCTTTATACTCTTGATTCATCTTGGTAATGTGTGCTTGAACCTCCTCATGTAGATGATTGATATGTTCAACAAATTTTTCAGCTTCAGCACTTGTCCTCTCCCCTTGCTCTATCTTCCCAAATTCTAGTGCAATCTTTGGGCTACTTCCATATACAATTTGGAATGTTGATTTTCTAGTAATCCTATTTATAGAGTTATTGTAAGAAAATGTTGCTTGTGGTAGAATCAAATCTCACCCCTTGGGGTTATCCCCAACTAAACATCTTAGCAAATTGCCCAGACTTTTGTTTACCACTACTATTTGGCCGTCAATCTGAGGGTGATGTGTGGAACTAAATTTTAAGTCTGTTCTCAACTTCTTCGACAATGTACTCCAGAAATATCCCACAAATTTAGTATCTCTATCAAAAACTATACTCCTTGGGAGACCATGTAGTCTTACCACCTCTCTAAAAAACAAGTCTTCAATATGGACAACATCATGGGTTTTGTGGCATGGAATGAAATGTGCCATTTTAGAGAACCTATCAACCACCACAAATACTAAGTCATTACCCCTTTGTGTCCTTAGCAATCCAAGAACAAAATCCATACTTATGTCCTCCCATGGCTTTGATGGAAATGGCAATGGCTGATATAGTCCAGTATTGTGACTAAATCCCTTGGCAACTTGACAAATCTAACAACTCTATACAAACTTCTTCACATCTTGTGAAATCTGAGGCCAAAAATAATGTTCTCTAAGAATGGAAATGGTCTTATCTCAACCAAAATGTCCTGCCATCCCTCCACTGTGTTTCTCCTTAATCAAATTTTCCCTCATGGAAATCCTTGGAATCCATAATTGACTACCCTTGAATAACATACCATCTTGAATCAGATAGTCTAACCACTTAGTTTTGTCTATAGCAATAGGCTCTTTACAAGCTTTCCATGCTTCAAAAAAATTAGGATCCTCAGGGTACAGATTCTTGAGTTCATCAAACCCAACTACTTCAAACTGCATTACTGTAAGCAACAATTGTCTCCTGCTTAGTGCATCTACAACCTTGTTAGATTTTCCACTTCTGTGCTGCAACACAAATGTATAGCTCTGCAAGAACTCTACCCACTTCATATGCCTTTGATTCAATTTACCTTGGCTATTTAGATACTGTAATGCTTGGTGATCAGTATATAAAACAAATTTTTTTGGTAACAAATAATGCCTCCATTTCTTTAAGGCTTGAACTATTGCATAGAACTCTTGATCATAAACAGAATACTTCTTTTTTGCATCATTCAATTTTTTACTAAATGTGTTGCATAAAAATGTAACTAAGGAAATAACACTAAGCAACTAATGCATCTTCCTACATTATCATGCAAAACTTCAAAATATGAAAGAAAACAATGTAAAATAAAGATAACATGAACAACATGAAATAAACAAGAGCATAAAAGCATTCAAAATATCACTATGCAAACCTCATGAAACCATCAAGTGATTAATGATTTCACATTGTTGTGGGATGTGGTTGCTCACAAGTCCAGCAGCATAACAATAAGGTAGATAGTGCTTGATCAGAATGAGGAGAGGGCTCTCCTTTTATAGGAAAATGGATGGCTGAGATTGAATGCAAGATGGAAGGCTAGGATCTCTCAGGATCAATGAGGTGTCCATGAGGTGGAGGCCAAGTAGACTCCATGTGGATTAGGGTTTTGACCATTCAAAAGGGGGAAGATGCTCACACATGTGTGAACAACCTTTGATGTGACATGTCTATGACAGGTGTAAGAGGTTTGTAAGATCATGTTTCCTCACACATGTGTAAGCCACCTTTGAAAGTGATGGGTCAATGACATGTGTAAGAGGGTTGGAGGCTCAAGGTTTCTCACACATGTGTGAGAAACCTTGGTTCACATGTGAAGGGGGACAAGGTTGTAAGTATGTAAGAGTCACATGTCACATGTGACTAGGGTTTGCTAATCCTTTGATTAGGATTGTGCAAATGATTAGTGATGTGATGAGATGGGAAACTAGGTTTAATTAGTGGATAAATGGATTGACCTAAGTTAGAAGGATGGGTTAGGTTAGGGAAGTGAGGTTAGGTGAGGGTTAAAGGTAGGAGCCATGTGCTCAAATAGGATTAAATTTAATATTTAATTCCTAGTGGGATTAGGCAAGGAATTAATTAAGTAAATAAAATACTTAATTAAAGTGAAAGGGGTTAGATGCAAGTGGGAATTGGTTAGGATTTAAATAAACCTTAGTTTATTTAAATCAAGGTAATGCAAATGTAATTAAATAAATGCAAATTTATTTAATTGAGGTAGGGGAACTAAATAATGAATATTTATTTAATTGGTCACGAAATGGGTTTTGGACAAATTTAGGTGTCTACACTAAAATATGCAATAGACTTACCTTCTTGTCTTAATACAACTCCAATAGCACTGCCACTAGCATCACAATCCACCTGGAACACCTTTCTAAAATTTGGAAGTGCCAACAAAGGTTGTTCTGTCACCTTCTTCTTCAGCAATTCAAAACTTCTCGCAGCTGTCGCAGTCCATTTGAACTCTTTTCTATCCCCTCTTATTATGTCAGTTAGGGGTGCACATATGCCACTGAAATTCTTAATGAACTTCCTGTAAAAATTAACCAGACCATGAAATGATCTTACCTCAATAGCAGACCTTCGAGTAGGCCATTCCAAGATGGCTTTTACCTTCTTTGGATCCATTTTGAGACCTTTAGGTGATATCACAAACCCCAAGTAGACTAATTCCTTTTTAGCAAAGGTACACTTCTTCAGATTAATTAACAGTTTCTCTTCCCTTAACCTTTCAAGGACACTATGAATATGCAATCAATGTTCTTCCAAATTCTTGCTAAAAATTAAAATATCATCCAAATAGACAATAACAAATTTTCCCAAGAACTTCTTAAGTACCTCATTCATAAGTTGCATGAATTTGGTTGGGTCGTTCGTCAATCTAAAGGGCATGACTAACCACTCATAAAGACCCTCCTTGGTGTTGAAGGTTGTTTTCTACTCATCTCCTTCTTGTATTCATATCTGATGATAGCCACTCTTGAGATCTATCTTTGTGAAGTACTGAGCTCCACTCAAGTAGTCCATAAGATCATCCATTCTTGGCAAAGGGAACTAATACTTGATGGTTATCCTATTTATAGCTCGAGAGTCTGTACACATCCTCCACTCTCCATCCTTCTTTGGTGCCAGTATTGCAGGTACTACACATGGACTCAAGCTCTCCTGAATCAAGCCCTTCCTCAAAAGCTCTTGAACCTAACTATTTAGCTCCTTAGATTCAGTAGGATTCATCCTGTGAGCAGCCTTGTTAGGCAAACTAGCTCCTGGAATTAAATCTATCTGATGACTGGTTTTCCTTACCAGTGGCAATCCTTCTGGAACATTATCAAAGATGATATCTCCAATCTCACCTAGTAAATCTAAAACTTCAAGTGGTATTTAACTACTACCTTATTTATCTTTCCTAGAGATCAAAGCATAGCACATACGCTGATGTTTCATGCCATCTAAAAACTTCCTTCCATCAACAAGAAAAATCCTAGCACTACTACATACCTTTTCACTTTCCTTTTTCATGGGCTTCAGTTTGTGGTGAACTCCATCCTTTGTTAGAGAGTATGTGTTTGCATGACCATCATGTACTGCATGCCTATCAAACTGCCACGGTCTACCCAACAATAGATGGAAAACATCCATTGGAATAACATCATAGAGAACTTCATCATGGTAACTCCCAATTTTGAACTTCACAAAACATTGTTCATTTACCAGGACCTTATGATCATCCTTCACCCAAGCAATCCGATAGAGCTAGGGGTGTTTCTCCCTCTTCAGCTTCAGCTTAGAGACCATCTCCTCTATGTGAGGAATAAGGTGTCTCAACCTTGTATAATTCCTATTCTTATTATTATTTGTTTTGTAAAATGTATTTTTGTAAATAATATGTAAATGTGAGTGTACATTTCTAGTTGGCATGTTGATCACTTACATGTGTCGGCATCTTGAAGTGTGTGAAGGAGATCATGGCTGAAATGGTTATGACAGATTCCTATGACACGTAAGAGCTATTTAAGGAATAAGCTATGATAGGCGTAAGAGAATCTTATGACATGAGGCCTATTTCAGCGCCTAAGAATGAGTGGTTGGTGTGTGTAAGAGAATATGCCAAAAATAGGTTGGTATGACGAATTCCCTTATACTTCTCTTGTGATCTCTATTTTTGGCGGATTCTATGACAAACTATCATTTCCTATTCAAGGGATGGACACCCTTTTCTTGGTATTGGATGTACATGTGGCATTGTGCATGTTTCTTGGTGGTTGAGCCATGAAAAATGCCCAACTCCTTTGTGGGCATTTTGTTGGGGCTTAAGATGTCCATAAAATGAGTATTGCATGTTGTAATGCAATAGTGTGATAGATGAAAGTTTGCAGGTACTGAGGTGTTGTTGGAGTCTTCTATTGTTGATGTTGAACTTGCATTGCAAGTGTATTGTAATCTTGTGTTGAAGATAATACATTGTGCAGGTTCTGGAGGGGTGGGGTTGTTTTACTGAAAGGTTTTTCCCCACCGAAAAATCTTTGTGTTGTGTGTTTCTTTTTTTGTCTATTTTCTGTATGCATGGTTGGCTACTATATTGGTGTTTACATGATATTGAATCTATAAGTGTAGAAGATTTTTAAAGGATTTGCACCATACTTTCCTTATGAGATTAGTGTAGGAAGCTGTTTAAGCTGTTTCTGCACCTGAGTTTCCTTATAAGTGGTATCAGAGCTTGATCAACTTTTGATCCTAGTTGTTGGGTAGGGTTTTTTGAGCTAATCTCAAGTTGAGTGGGAGTCTTATGCAGAGTATCCTAAATCTTATTTGCAGATTGAGATGGCGAGTTCATCATATGGAAAAATGGAGGTGGAGAAATTTAATGGCACTAATTTCAAGTTGTGGAAACTCAAGATGGAAGACATGTTGGAAGATCGTGACCTATGGGAAGTGACTACAAGCGCTATAAGACCAGCAACTATAACTCAAGTAGATTGGGATATCAAAGACCGTAAATCTAAGGGTCTCATAAGAGTCTATTTAATCGATGTAGTCCTTTTGAATGTTCTAGATGAGAAAACCGCATATAGTTTGTGGGAAAGACTTGGGGCCATGTATCAGGCCAAATCTCTGGTGAACAAGTTGTTCCTGAGGAAGAAGTTGTATTCTCTGCGAATGGAGGAAGGTGGATCCTTAACAGATCATTTAAATGCATTTAATCTGCTGGTTGTACAGTTGACATCAGCTGGTGTCAAGTTAGAGGAGGAGGATCGTTGCTACACACTTTTGTGTTCTTTACCAGATTCATGGGACCATCTTGTGATGGCTCTCAGAAGCACATTAGTCACCTTCAAAATGGATGATGTGGTGTCTTTGCTGCTATCAGAGGAGATGCGGAGAAAGGCTTCCATTTTGGAAAAAGAAGCCCTTGCTGTCCGTAGGAGATCCATGGAAAGAGGAAAGAAAAATGACAATAAGTCTAACAATAAGAGTAGATCCAAATCCTATGCGAAGTCAAAGACTTCCAATAAGTCCAAGGCAAAATGTTGGAACTGTGATAAGACTGGGCATTTCCATAAAGACTGTAAAGAGCCTAAGAAGAAGAAGAAATCCTCAGATTCTGGTTCTGAAAAATCTCAAGAAGATGGCGATGCATTCATCGTAGCTTTGGCAGCCCATGCATCTAATGATGTGTGGTCGGTTGACTCGGGTGCATCTTTTCACATGACCTCTCATCGAAATTGGTTCTCAAGATATGAAGAGTTTGATGGTGGAAAGGTGTACATGGGTGATGATTCTCACCTGAAGATAGTTGGACGTGGAAGGGTGACTATCAAATTTCCTGATGGATGAGTAAAGGGAATCAATGGAGTTATGCACATTCCAGGTCTAGCACGAAACCTATTATCTATAAGTATGCTAAATGATTTAGGTGTGCAAGTTTTCTTTTCGAAAGAAGGATGTAAGATTATTAGAGGATCAATGGTGATTGCTAAGGGTACTAGGAGAGGTACTCTGTTTCAGCTAGATGCATGTATTCCTCTATGTAATAGTTCTTCATCCTCACCATCTGAATGAGCAGTGAAGAATTCTGTGGTTATTGGTTTTGATGACAATGCAAACACTTTGGAAGGAAAGCTTCCTGCAGAAAAGACAATGTTGTGGCATATGAGATTTAGCCACATTGGTGAGAAGGGTCTCAGAACCCTGAAAAACAAAAATCTCATTGAGGGGTTGAATGATTGCAATCTCGAGTTTGACTTCTGTGAACACTGTGTATATGGTAAACAAAATTGTGTTTGATTTTACTCTAGTTCTCACAAATCTTCTGATGTTTTGGATCTTATTCATTCTGATGTATTTGGTCCTGTAAAAGTTCCTTCGATCTCCAAGTCTGTATTTTTTGTATCTTTCATAGATGATTATAGTAGAGGACATGGATTTATTTCCTTAAAAGTAAGACACAAGTGTTTAGTTGATTCAAGGAATTTAAAGCCCTTGTAGAGAATCAAACTAGTAAGAGGATTAAGTGTGTGAGAACTGATAATGGTGGTGAGTTTTGCTCAGCAGGGTTTGAATAGTTCTGTAAAGAACAAGGTATCGAGAGGCATAAGACAACTCCTTATACCCCGAAGAAAAATGGAGTTGTAGAGAGAATGAATAGGACACTGATGGAGAAGGCTAGGGTTTAGGGTTTAGGTTGTGAAGCTTATGCATATGTTCCAAAGGAGAAAAGATCTAAGTTGGAAAATTGTTAAATGTATTTTCATCGGGTACAGTACTGGTGTGAAAGGATACAAGCTTTGGGAACCTGTGACTAGTAAGGTGTTGTATAGCAGAAATGTTATTTTTAGAGAGCTAGCATCTTCTCCTATTGTGCTACAACCAGATGAAAAAGAAAAGGAAAAAGATGTTTTTCAATTTCCTCCTACCCCTGAGAAGACTGAATAGAGAGACCATGTTGGGTCTAATGATGAGGAGAGCTCTAGCAGCTCTGACAGTTCATAAGAAGAGGAAGAACAATCTCAACCTCAACCCTTGAGGAGATCCACGAGAGAAAGAAAGCAACCAGAAAGGTTTGGTTATTCTATGTTAGATTCCATTTGTGCTTTTCCTTTGATTACTAACACTGATGAGCCTAGATCTATGAAAGAGGCTTTGGGCATGGAAGATGCAGGTTCCTGGATTGAGGCTATGGATGATGAGATGGCTTCATTAGAGAAAAAAAAAAACTTGGGACCTTGTACCTTTTCCTAAAGGGAGAAAATCTGTTGGATGTAAATGGGTGTTCAAGAAGAAATTCTGTGCAGATGGCAGTGTTGAAAGGTACAAAGCTAGATTGGTTGCAAAGGGGTATTCACAAGTAGAGGGAATAGATTATGGTGAAATATTCTCTCCTGTTGCAAAGTTGACATCCATTATATTTCTGTTATCTCTTGCTACATCATATGATTTAGAGATAGAACAGATGGATGTGAAGACATCTTTCCTTCATGGTGATTTGGAGGAAGAGATTTATATGTCACAGCCTGAGCACTACATTGTTAAAGGTAAAGAATCCTTTGTTTGCAAATTGAAGAAATCTCTATATGGTTTGAAGCAATCTCCTAGGATGTGGTACCTTAATTTTGATGCCTTTGTGTTGTCAATTGGATTTTTAAGATCAAAATCAGATCATTATGTTTATTTGAGAGTTGAAAATGATCGCCTTCTTATTGTTGCATTATGTGTTGATGATATGTTGTTGTTTGGGAAGGGTAAGGGTATGATTTCTGATTTTAAATCTCAGTTGTCAGCATAGTTTGAGATGAAAGATCTTGGAGCAGCTAGGTACATCTTGGGTATGGAAATCAATAGAGACATGTCTAACAGAAAACTTTGGTTGAGTCAGAGTAAGTATGTGAAGTCTGTGTTGGACAGGTTCAGCATGGAAGATTGTAGAACACTATGTGTTCCTATTTCTATGGGAAAAAATCTATCTATAGATGATTGTCCAAAATCTCCTAGTGAGGTGGAGGATATGAGTAGAGTACCTTATGCTAGTGCAGTTGGCATTCTTATGTATGCTATGGTCTGTACTAGACCAAACATTGCCCAAGCAGTGGGAGTCCTGAGTCAATTTATGGCTAATCCTGGACAGATACATTGGGATGCAGTTAAGTGAGTATTCAAATATTTGAGGGGTACATCAGATTACTCCATATGTTATCATGGTAAGTCTTCTAGATCTCCACATTTAGTTTGTATTCATGGGTTTGTGGATTTAGATTGGGCAGGTGACATTGATCGCAGGAGATCCACCAGTGGTTATGTGTTCACAATTTTTGGTGGTGCCATTAGTTGGATGAGTAAGCGACAACCTATGGTTGCTTTGTCCACTACAGAAGCTGAGTAGATGGCTGCTACTCATGCTTGTAAGGAAGCCATTTGGCTTAAGAGATTGTGTTCTGATGTTGGTGTTGATGTAGAACAGATTACTATTTGGTGTGACAGTTAGAGTGCTATTTACCTTGCGAAGAATCCAACTTTCCATGCCAGAATGAAGCACATTGATGTGCAGTTTCACTTTGTAAGAGATATGGTGGAAGATGGAAAGGTAAATTTGGAGAAGGTAGATACTATGAAGAATGTTGCAAATGCATTAACGAAACCAGTGGGCACTAAGAATTTTAGATGGTGTTTGAAGTCTATGGGCCTTTCAGCCTATAGCGGTTAGTTCCTGTTATGTTCCTGTTGCTCTTACAAGGTATTCAACAAGTGGGAGAATGTTAGGAATAAGGTGTCTCAACCTTGTATAATTCCTATTCTTATTATTATTATTTTTGTAAAATGTATTTTTGCAAATAATATGTAAATGTGAGTGTACATGTCTAGTTGGCATGTTGATCACTTACATGTGTCGGCATCTTGAAGTGTGTGAAGGAGATCATGGCTGAAATGGTTATGATGCGTAAGAGCTATTTAAGGAATAAGCTATGACAGGTGTAAGAGCATCTTATGACATGAGGCCTATTTGGGCACCCAAGAATGAGTGGTTGGTGTGTGTAAGAGAATATGCCAAAAATAGGTTGGTATGACGGATTCCCTTACACTTCTCTTGTGACCGTTATTTTTGGCAGATTCTATGACAAGCTGCCATTACCTATTCAAGGGATGGATGCCCTTTTCTTGGTATTGGATGTACATGTGGCATTGTGCATGTTTCTTGGTGGTTGAGCCATGAAAAATTTCCAACTCCTTTGTGGGAATTTTGTTGGGTCTTAAGATGTTCATAAAATAAGTATTGCATGTTGTAATGCAATAGTGTGATAGATGAAAGTTTGCAGGTATTGAGGTGTTGTTGGAGTCTTCTATTGTTGATGTTGAACTTGCATTGCAAGTGTATTGTAATCTTGTGTTGAAGATAATACATTGTGCAGGTTCTGGAGGGGTGGGGTTGTTTTACCGAAAGGTTTTTCCCCACCAAAAAATCTTTGTGTTGTGTGTTTCTTTCTCTATCTATTTTTTGTATGCATGGTTTGCTGCTATATTGGTGTTTACATGATATTGAATATGTAAGTGTAGAAGATTTTAAAAGGATTTGCACCATACTTTCCTTATGAGATTAGTTTAGGAAGCTATTTCCGCACCTGAGTTTCCTTACACTCTGATACCAAGTTATCAGTGCTACCACCATCAATGATCACATCACAACACTTATCCTCACACTTGCACCTGGTACGAAATAAACTCCTCCTTTGTCCTAGTTCAATCTCACCACTTAGTAGGACCCTTTCATTTACTAAAGTCTCTCCTCTTTCTACATCCTCTGAATGTGATGATTGTGCATCCTCATCCACATGAGCAACCCTAGCTTGACTCTCAGCTCTCCTATCTGTCCTTACTTGTCATTGAGGGCATTCAAAGGCACAATGACCTTCTTCATTGCAATGGAAACAAGTACCACAGAAGCCTCCTCTTCCTTGTCCATGTCCTCTACCTCTTCCTCTCTAATTTCCAAATTCTTGATCTTGGAAGCGATTGAAACTCTCATTCCTCTGGTTCCTGCTAGTACCCACATCTTTATTTTTCTTTTGGGTTTCATTTTGGCCTCCAAATGACCTACCACTACCCCTTCCTCCTTGACCACACCCTCTTTGTCTCCCTTCAAACCTCTTATTTAGCTTCTCTTCAACTCATAGGGAAAATTGGTATGCCTCTTCAACGCTGGTCATTCTTCCAGACTTAAATCCTCCTGGATGCTAGGTCGCAACCCACTGATATAACGAGCAACCTTCTCCTTATTTGCTTCTACATGCCCTGCTCTAATCAAAAGTTGATAAAACTCCTCTATATATTCTTAAACTAATTTTTTTGCTTGCTTTAACCCATGCATCTTCTTAAACAAATCAAGCTTGTAGTCAACAGGAATGAACTACTTCTTCAATTTGTCCACCATGCAATCCCACCTTGTGATCTTATCCTTTCCTCTTCTATTTCTTTCCAATTGAACCTCTTGCCACCAAATTTTGGCATGGCCTTTTAGTTTGGCCTTTACAAACTTAACCCTATCTGGATCCTTGATATCCCCATACTCAAAGTACTCTTCCAGTTCATTGATCTAATTGATCAACTCATCTGGTTTCAAATTTCCTAAAAATACACCCACATCAATTGTATGTCTTTTTTCAAACTTAGTAATGGCCCTAAAAAGCCTTTCCTCTACCTGATTCAGAACTTCCCTGTCAAATTCTCCTTCTAATCCAATTTTTTCTTCTTCATTGTCATCCTCACTTTCGTCACCTGCGGCAACATTTGTTCCTCTACGGAGCTCCTCCTACAACGCTTATACCTTCCTTTGGAGAGCTCTAACCTCCTCAGGATTAATAGCTCCAGCCCTTCCACCACACTCTCCTCATGGAGGCATCTTCTTAATTCAAACTCACAACCACACAATCCTAGTGCAAACTACCTTACATTCGGCGCTCTATCTACACACTCAGGAAAATCGGCTCTGATACCACTTGATGGGGACACAACCCAAGTATAGAATGGACACAACAAGAAAGGGAAAATTTTATTAACTTTAAAATATGCTAGTACACTTAATGCAGAGAAATAGACTCCAAAACATGCCCTATGGGCTTATAATAGCATAAATCTGGAGATAAATTCTTCTCACAGTACCTTCTCTCAAACTCCTCTCTAAACTGCCTTTTATAATGCCAGAAATGTTCTTATATAGACCCCGGAGGGTTAAGAATTAGGAATACATTCTAGAAAGTGCTAGTTGGCTTCCATCGACCAAATAGAAGGCTCTAGAAGTCACATTAGAAGTCAGCACAAAATTAAAAGAATCCAGAAATGGTAACCGAACTTCTGGGAGGCATAACTTTTGAACCGTAGCTCCAATTGACGAACTGTTTACATTTCTAGAAAGCTCTTGAAGTGCTCTATAGCCCTATGGATAGATTTTCTCATCTCCCATTTTTCTTCCCTTTTCAAGATCATTTAATGCCCCTAACTTGACTTTGAAGCATTCTTAAGAGGTCTCCAGAAATCAAAAAATTGCAATAACTTTCAAATTGTTGGGCCTTTTGACCTGATTCTTTTTTTGGAATGCTCTAAAATACAATTGCATTCATCTAGCCAATTTACACCTTCTAGTTTACCTAAACCACTAACCCCACATTTAATATTGAGAATTTAATTCTTTTCTCCAATATTCAATAATTACATGAAATATTTTCATAATGTTACAATACAACTCATCAAGAATATTCTATAGGAATCTTTACATGTTGCACGTCCATCTAGATGCAACATTACATAATAAAATAAAATAAATAAATATAGCAATAATATGCAATGTGTGCAACACCCATTATCTCAACAATCTCCCACTTGTTGTATACATTGCATAGGGTCAATCTATAGCCACACAAATGAACAAGGAAACAATCACTCTCAGCATATCCACCGTCATGGATCAAAATACACCAAGTGCTCCATTCGGGTACCTACAACAAAATCAAAGTATCCAACATCTCGAACATGAATGATCTCACCTCCTATTATACCACTGCCAATGGACATACATAGAAGCCATGCAAAGAGAAAGCCACCCAACCTGTTCTATTAGAAGATCATAAAATCCTATACCAACTAAAATGCATAGCACAAAAAATCTGATCCAAAGGTAATCACATATATGCATAGTTGTCAAAATATATCCATAGCTGAAATAGCACCCATAGCAAGTGCCAAACCCATCCAACTATCCATACCTCCAAAGGTATAACACATGAATCTCATATCACCAACATATCCAATCTATAATCTACAATCACAAGCTTCAAGAGCAATTCATGCCACATATATACCAAGAAGCTCCCACTGCAAAAGATAATGTCAAATCTATAACCAATCCACTCACAACATCTCAAAGAAGTAAATTCATGTAATATCAAAAACATCCATAATACATAAACTAATATTTTGCAAGAACAACTCTCATAACAAGTCTTCAATGCTCTCCCAAGTTCTCCACAACCAACAAAGGAAAGAGATAAAGAAATAACTATGTCATCTCTCACATGACATACATGAGCACAAACTAGTGATCACAATCTCTAACCAATCTCAAATCTAATGTAAGTGAAAATTGAACATCTAGGAAGATAACCAAGACCAAGAGAAACCATGCAAATCATAACCTGTATCATGTCCTTCTACACACACCTCTACATGTAAACTAAGCAAGTATGATCTCCTCCATAAAACCCCAACAAGAAGCTTGCAACACCCAAACCATACCATATAGCTAATTATGGATGTAAGCCTCTCACAAGAAGATCAAACTCATAAACCATTCTTAAACCAAAGAATATTCTCAATATAAAACCATATCCCAAACTCAACTAGCATAACAAAATATGCACATGGAGATAACCAATGCTAAACCATCTCTCAAATGAACCCTCCAGAACTAACTCATGCACTATAGCTCAAGATCCATATCCATGAAAGACAAGCATAAATATAATACAACTAAGAAAAATAATTGGCTATACCTCTCAAGTAGCAAACCATTGAGTAGACCAAGAGTGGGGAATGAGAATGCTCATCAAGATACCCAAGTCTCCAACCAAGACTCATCTCAGAAAAATCTCCTCTCAAGTCCATATCAGGTGACTGCCCCTTGAACTTCCTACTGAAACCATCAACCATCCCAACAAATACTTCTCTAATCCAAGAGAAATCAGCATCACCACCGTCTCTAAGTATCCATGAGCACCTGTAACCAATCAATCCATGCCAACTCTAAATGCAACATAGCAATATTATGAAGTATCTAGCTTATGATCAGTGTACTCAATACCAAGAAACTAAACCAAGATCAATGTCAAAGTTCCAACCATGGCCTTAGGAACATAAACATGACAACATGATCTAACCATCTCAACCAAAGAGATAACATGCTCCACATGAACATACTATAACATGTTACAATTTTAAATGTGTATCAAGAGTATACCATGACATAATAATAAAGCCATCTTCATACCAAGGATAACATGCCAAATAAAAGCATAAACCACACCTTTTCCAAGAACCCTATGAGTCCTCAAGATGCAACCATCTCCACACACCATGAAGAAAAATCATCTCCACATACCAAGAAGAACCATCTCCACACACCATGAAGATAACAAAGAGCTCCATCAGTCCTCAAGATCTAACCATCTTCACACACCATGAAGATAACAAGTGCACCATGCAAATGTCAAAGAAGTGTCTGCAGCAACAAGATCTACGATAAACCTCCAACATCTGCAAACACTCAATATATATATCAATGCCAAAAAAAACTCCCACTCAACAATGGTACCAAGTCACCTATGGCATCATAAAATCCATCTCCTACATGAAGATCCAAACCAAACTAGGAACTAATCCTGCACTATCACCCCATCACTATCATAAGCTCTCACTAAACCATGTATCCAAGCTATCTATGACATCATGATGAAAAGCCATCCTCTAACCATGAGAATCAACAATGGCATCAAACCATCAAAGAACTCAAAATGCACATCATGAGCTCCTCAAAAGAAACTAAATAACCATGATTTTCAACCAAGAAGATATACCACCATAACTGAATTAGAAATCCAAGCTAATGAACATCAAGGATGTAACTATATAACCAATCATGTCATGAAATCTATGGCACCATGATCAGATCCATGAATCAAGCATTTAAATCTCAATATGTATCCAACCTGTCAGCATAAAATAGTCAACCATAATTCTCCACCATGATTGTACCTAGTAACAACATCTCATCCCTTCTATATGAAGAAAAATCAATAAATCATGTAACTTAGGGCATAGACAACCCAAATCCAAGCCATCAATCTGAATATGCATCAATAATAAAAGATCAATGGGCAAAGACAACACATAACCAAGCCATAAATGCAACCTGTAAGTATAGACCACTTACAACATTGCACAACTTGTAGATCCAACAAGTCATCATACATATTCAAACCAAATACTAATAACCATATCATCATGAGACCAAACTTGAGTATACAATGATATCAAAACTTAAATCTCCAATGCCATAAACTCACATGTTACCATAGTCAAAATATATACCATAAACTATTCAAATCAATATATCAACAAATAAATCATGCCAAACCTATACCAAATCTGAACCAATGTGCAGAGCTCTCCAAGAGCTTTTCGTTGACTACTCGAAGTCCAAAATCCGACTTCGTATGCCCAAGTTATGCCCTAATTTGTGCTCAAAAATAAATAACATCTCCTTCTAGGGCTCTTAAAACATAACAAAATTTTAAAATCATAGAACTAAACCTATACTATGTTATAGTGCTCTAAATTAGCTTTCCAACGCCTATAAGTACTCTGAAATCCAATATTCTAAAAGAAAGTTATGGCTATTTTACTAAGACAGTATTTTTACCATTTTCGCTACGATTTTTCATTTTTTATTGTGACAAAAATTCTAACAGGATTAAATTTGACGGCCATCATGGGCTGAAACTAAAAAACTCTTTCATTTCCTCTAAACATGGCCAAACTAGGGCATATTATATATCAAAATTTATGGAAATGTCAACCCAGATCCAATAGTGAGGTCTGTTTTTACCCAGGAGGTCATTTCTACAAGCTACCCCCCAAAACCCTCATTTAAATGAAACATCCAAAAAATTATTTTGTCCAAAAAATTTCACATGCCCAAATATTTTAACATCCCATCATAATAGAAAACTCAAAAACCCTCAGATCTATAATAAAAAACTCATATATCTTGCCATTTTCTTTTATCCTCTCATGCATTCTCATGGATTCAATCCAAGGTTACAATAATAAAACCATAGCTCTGATACCACTTGTAAGGAAACTTGCAACAAAGAATATAACCATTTCCACATAACCCATAATAGATTTGAAATAAACACAAAATTAGAATCCACATGCAAGAGAATAGACAAAATACCCACAAAAAATTGTGACACAAGATATACCCTGGGAAACCCTCATTAAGGGAAAAACCCATCCTCCAAAAGCATCCATCACTATGTATTATTCAACAAAAAAATACCATTGCAATACAACCATGGAAGCCTTCAAAGCTATAGCCACAACTAAGAAAACTATGTGAACGAGCACAAATCCACACATCCCATGCCATGCTTCCAACCTTCACAAATGCTCCCTTGGCTAACCTGTTAAGCCTTGTCCCGCTCGACTCTTGTCTTTCTCACTCTTATACCAACAACTACCCTTGTGGCTTCTTATATAGTAGAAAGTCCCACAAAACCACCAAGTGGTATTACATAAACTATGTGCTACCTAACCCACTGACCCCACATTTAATATTGGGCATTTAATTCTTTTCCCCAATATTAAATAATTACATGAAATATTTTCACAATGTTACAATACAACTCATCAAGAATATTCCATGAGAATATTTACATGTTGCACGTCCATCTAGATGCAACATTACATAATAAAATACAACAATATTATGCAATGTGTGCAACACTTATTATCTCAACAATAGTAGTATAAAAAATGAGTAATGAGATGGTGATTGTGAAGAGGCAACAAGATTAGAATAATAAGCCTCCCAAACTTTAGTGCCAAGGTCCCATACATAATAGATCCTCAAACCAGAGTCATGTTCGCATACATAATAGATCAACAATACCCATAATATGAATACCAACCTAAATAGGGCTTTAGTCCATCAAGATAATCTTACTCAAGATCAAGACTTCTACCCTTCTTGTAACTACTCCTATGGATATTGTATGTGTCAGAGGGAAAAGTCTTATTTTGCATTAACTACACAAGAATGAGTAGTGGATTAGCAACACAATTCTAATCAACCTATTTGATACTTCTCATCCACAATGGTAAAGTGATTGCTCCTTCATGAATCATCAAATAGAAGAGCATTATCATGTGAATCAAACCCCCATTAGACACAATACTAGGAGTAAAAGAAGAGTCATTGATGATGTTATTCCTCCCCTTTCCAATTAGGCATCAACATCAAACACAATACCTCGTGTATAAGCAGTGGATCAGTAACACAATGCTAATCAACATGTTAATGCTTCTCAGTTGCAAAGGTGAAATAATAGCAGAAGAGATGTGAATAACCCTCAAGTTGTTCCATCTCAACCTCCTACACATGCAGCCCCCAAGGTTTCTACCAAAGCACCTAATGCATAATTTAGTGTGGTAGAATAGATGAAGAAATAAAATATGAACATTTTCTTGTAGGATGATGTTGCTACCATACCTATGCAAAAGAAGCTACTACAATAGGAATTAGAGAGCATTGAACTAAAGGATCAACCACCTAGCATGGAGTGTGCCACAAGTTTTGTGTAACCATCAAAGGAGGTAGAAATATGTAAAAATGTTAGACCCCCTCAATTTTATATTTCTCTTACTATAGGGGATAAGCTAGTCCATAATTGCATGATTGATTCAGGGGCCAGTAGTTTAGTGATGCCCAAGTGTGTTTTTTATGTCTTAGAAATAAAATATGAGCCCATTGTTAGGGATGTATTGTAGTTGGATGTAGTACTATTAAGACTGTAGAAATTGTTAGGAATGTTGACATGGCCCTACATGCATGATCTAGTTGTATTGTAGTTTAAGATATATCAGTTGTTGAAGTTAAGATACACTTTTCCATCTATCTTTTAAGAGATTTCATTGCCTAGATAGGTGGTTACATATCTTGAGATTGGTCATACATGTTTTTTAGAACAAGATATGGGACTAAAGCTTCAATCAAAGCAGAGCCCTTATCCATTAACCATATTGAGCCCTGCATTTGTAATATCATCAATATGAATTGCACTATACTAGAGATAGATGAAAATTACATAGTAAATGAGTTTGACACTTCCCTAGTAGAGATACCTAATTTTCTCTTAGATGAATGGGCTAATGCATATCAGTTTGATCTTGTATCAAAAACCCTAGAGATGGGCCTTGGTACTTATTTTATATCAGAGAAGGATTCTCTTGTTCCTAACCTTATGAAGACCAAAGAGGATACAAGTGAGATATGGACCATGTACTTTTGATGGATTAGGAAATAAGAATGGATCAAGGGTTGGTGTGATTTTGGTTTCTCCTACACTAGAAAGGTACTACTTCTCATTTAGGCTTCAATTTAGTTGTACTAATAACATAGTAGAGTATGAGGCATTAATTCAAGGTCTCCTACTTGCTCAAAAAAGAGAAATTTAAGCCTTAAGTGTATATGGAGAGAGTGAGTTGATTGTTCATCAGGTAAGAAACTAGAATGTCACTAAGAATGATTTTCTCAAATCTTATAACCATAGAGTATGGGATTTTCTTGAAGGATTAAATGCATTTAATATTCAAAGCATCTCTAGGAAAGGAATAGATATGTTGATAGACTTTCAATAGTGGGTGCATCTTATGATGTGCAAAGGAGCCTTGAAGATGAAAAGAAGCAATAGATTAGAGTGGTGGTTAAGCCTGTTATTCCTAATAATAATATCAGTTGGCAAGTGTTTGAATCTAATGCATAAATTGTGAGTTTCTTGCATAATGAAACAAAATTCTCAAATAGAAACCAATCAAGATTACATGACCAGTATGGGAATTAGATCATCAATCTCAGTTCAAACAAGCTACCTAAGGGTCTAATTACCTTAGAAAGTACATTTACTCTTGATGATAGAGCAAGAGATAGAGGCATGAACCTTGCTACAAGAAAAGATGATCAGATACTAGTCATTTTTGCTGATGGAAGAACTCTAAACATGGGAAAGGTATGTACCAAAGTAGAATAAGAAAATTTCATTCATTTATGTCAAGAATTTAGTGTTTGCATGGACATATGATGACCGAAAAGTTGTTGACCCAATTCTATTTCAACATACCATATATTTAAATGATAATGTCAAACTAGTAAGGCAAAATCAAAGGCCAGAAAATCCTAAAATTGAACCCTTGATGAGAAAGGAGTTATCTAAGTTAATTGAGGCTAATATTTTCTTTCCTATCAAACATTCCTCATGGGTAGCCAACCTTTTCCCTATTAGGAAGAAAAGTAGAGAAATCAAACTATGTGTAGACTTTAGGAACCTTAACCAAGCCTCCCTTAAGGATCGTCATCCCCATCCTTCCATGGAGAAAATCTTATGTAGCATCAATGGTTCACAAAAGTTCTCATTCCTAGATGGATTTTCAGGCTACAATCAAGTTTGGTCAAAGAGGCTGATAGATACAACATTGCATTTACCACAAAATGGGGCACCTATGTTTCTAGTAAGATGTCATTTGGGCTAAGAAATGCAAGTGCCACTTTCCAAAAGGTAATGGAGATGGCCTTTAAGGATATGATAGAAAAAATTGTATTGGTCTATCTTGATGACATTACATTATATTCAAAAAATGTGATAGATCATTTTGGCCATCTAAGAAAGGTGTTTGTTAGATGTAGACAATATGGAGTATCCTTGAACCCAAGTAAGTGTGTCATTGCCACTAACCAAGGAAAATTGTTAGGATACATTGTATACAAGGATGGTCTAACTATTGATCTAGAAAGAACCAAAGCAACACTTTCTCTCTCTCTCTTCCTAATCATAAGAAAATGCTAAAAAGTTTCGTTGGTAGAATTAATTTTGTGAAGAGATTCATTCAAGATTTGGCTACTATGGTGAAACCTCTTATAGCTACGCTCAAGAAGAACATGGTCTTTGCATGGACCAAGGAAGGGAAATTGAGTTTTGAATAGATCAAAGCAGCCATAACCTCAACTCCTACTCTCATCAATCCAAATTTTGAGAGAGATTTCATCTTTTACCCCTTAAGAGGTAAGTCAAGTATGTTAGAAACAATAGTCCACCAAGATAACTAGGGGGGGCTGAATTAGTTATCCAACAATTAACACATTTATCTTCATTAAAATAACATAACCATTCAACTAAAGTAAATAGTAACCATATAAAGATGCACATAGACAATTACACCAGATATGTTGACTAGGAAAACCCTTGATCAAAGGGAAAACCCCAGTGGAAATGATGCCCATTAGATAATGTACTAATATAAATATTCTTTGTTATAAGATGGACCCTATTAGGGGTCTATTACAACATTTAGTACATAAAGTCCCTATGAGGAGACTTTGAATCTCTGTTAAGAGATTCCAACCCTATTAAGAGTTGTGCCAACCCTATTAGGAGTTGTAGTACAATGTATGCAAGATGAGCCCACTACTCAAACATGTAATTCCAACTACAAGAAGAGCTCACTGCTCAAACAAGTAATTTACTATTATGTTCTTTTTTCATATGTTATATCAACTAAACTAATCACTATTAGACCTTGTAGACCAAGTTACAAACCTTGGATCCAAATGTCAAACCTCAGATCACTCAACAAAACCTTAGCAATGAAGTTTCCTTCACTTTCATACTGCTCTACTCAACTTCACATTCTACTCTTACTACTACTTATCATCAATCATAAAACCATCTCATATGATAAAGGAAAATGTCATTCCTTTATACCAAGTCCATAAAAAAATTCCCTAAGTTAGTTGTTAAACCTTCTTAGTTAATTATTATAGGACCACATTAAGAACATGTTACACTTAGGTATAACATTAATCTTCCACCTTGCAACTTGAATAAATTTCCATACATTCAATATTATGACAAGAAAAATTAGCCACATCATCGCCAACATGTTTTCATCACATTCTCAACCTCAATTCTTAGAATAACAACTCTGCTAAGAGATATAACATGTTTACCAGAACATGCCTCTATAAACTCTATCTCAAAATAGACATCACTAAAATTTACATAACTTCTTCTAGACTTATCATTTCTTCTTTTAACATTAACTACATATACTAGATACTTAGAAGTATCTCCCATAACCTCGAATAGTTAGAATAATCAACTAGTCATCCATACCAACTTGATCTTTCCACTATTCTTCTATCAAATACCATAGAAAACTGCTATGTTGACATCAATGATAAAATCAGTCATGAATGTAGCATATCATCATAGTAACATATCTACAATACTCCCCCATAGGAAAATCATCAGCATTCATGCTTTCAAAAATATTACAACAATCTCCCCCTTTGGCATGGATGGCAACATAGATGAAAAACATCTAGTTCCAATAATACCAACAAAAGACTATTCATCTTACTTTTCAAATCCTCTTCATCAATCATTCTCCCTAACTATTTTCTTCTCCTGAATGACTTATAATTGTTCTTGCTTGCTTCTCCCCATGATGTTCTTCCTTTTGATCTTCTCATAATGCAGTGCTTCTCCCCAACATGTTTTTCATGCTAAACTTCTCCCCCATTGACATTAATGTCAAAGGTTTCAGCAACCAACCTTTACTACATCAAAATCTGTAACAAACTGATTCTTGCTAGCTCAAGTGTTCAAATAAATTGTTCAAAACAATATCCAACAAGAGTCTTAAATGACTCTGTCCATCTCAGATACTTCCCCATACAGAAAGCATCGACATTCAGACAATAATGGTGCACTATTACACTGGACTAATGCACTCTTGCATCTCTACTTAGATGTAGGAAGAGGCATAACCCCAAGCATACCTCATAAATACTCAAAAGTCCCTTTAGGAAGAGGCCTAATGAATATATCTACAATCTTCTCTTTAGTGCTCATATACTCCAATCTGATTTCTTTTTCTACAACTTTCTCTCTCAACATGGGATACTTGATAGGAATGTGCTTAGTCCTTGAATGTAACACTATATTCTTAAACATATTTACCATGCTTCTGTTGTCACAATGTATGAAAATAGGTTCATTGATTTCTATACTTATATCCTTTAGCATTTTCTTCATCCAAACAACTTGATTACAATTATTTGTTGATGCAACATATTATGCTTTCATTGTACTTTGTGTTGTGCAATCTTGCTTCTTGCTTAACCATGAAACCAATCTTCCTCTAAGAAAGAAGGCTCCACCACTAGTGTTTTTTCTATCATCTATACTGCCTACCCAATCAGCATTAGTATAAGTACTTAGAGTAAAATCATTAAATATGTCATACCACAATCCAAAATTAGATGGTCCCTTTAGATATCTAAATAATATTTTAATTATTACATAATGTGCTTATCTGGGATAAGCTTCAAATATTGCAACAATTCCAACTGCATTTGCTATATCTAGCCTTGTGTGAATTAGATATTTCAATCCTACAATGTAGTGCCTCTCCCATTTGACTTTTGTTAGTCATCCTAATGGATGCAACCTTGCTGATCTTTTGTTGTGATGGATCATGATGGTGACCCCGAGTGGTCTACACTGTTGAGGTGTTTGGATTTATATTTCTGTATCAATTGCTTTGATTATGCTTTTGACTGATCTTTGAGATTATGATGTGATTTTTGGTTCACTGAGGTTTGTGCTAGTGGTTACTAGGATCGATGTGGTATCATGCGGTTATTCCGTGATTACCTTGAGATGTATGCAAAGATCTCACTGTGTACTTTTTACCATGCTACACTAGACTAGGTTCCTATAGCAGTGGTTAGTCATGTTTATGACTGTGTTTGCTTCTGTGTTTTAAATGCCTTTTTTTTAATGTAGAGTAATCAATCATTATTAAATGCATAATTATTTAAATGGATTGTTCATGTGAGATTATTTGGTTATGTGCTACGGACATTTACCTTGTTACATTTCTGATTAGAGAGATATTTGTTACTCATGTTATTTTTATATTTGAGAGGACCTGAGTGTCAAATGTTACATCTTGATTCTAGTATCATAGATTTAAGACTACTATGTTGTTTAGTTAATCATATTGCATGATGATGCCACTTTGAGATGACAGTGTGTTTTATGATGATATCTGGTTATCTGGTATTTGGACATACCTCTGATTTTGTTATGTGATGGATTTAATGCTATGGTTATTTACTTCATTCCTATGTTGTTATGCTTTATGTGAACATGAGTGATGTAAATAGATTATTTTAATATAATTAAATAAATGGTTAAATTAGGTGATTTAATGCATTTATTGCTTCGGCTATGCTATTATATGTAATTGCACTTGATTGTGTTGTTTAGTGTGCAGGATTTATATCCCTGGCAGTGGCACGTGGAGTTAGTGATTCAACCGTTCATATTTTACCAATGTCATCCTTATATGGTCGACATATCCTTTATTAAATGTTTAAATTAAACCTTTCGATGATTATTAAATCTGAAATCATTTGCATTATGTGATTAGACCAGTAAGCGTGTTTGTGCATTTAGAGTTTCGCTTTGTTGTGAAAGTTGTTTAAGGAGATTTATGTGTTTTTGGGTTTTCGAGCTTTTTAATTGTTTTATTTTAATTTTTGGCAGTTTTTCCATAGATGAATTCCTATTTATAGGAATAGCCTGCTTTCATTTGGGTTGATTCGAGGTTTAACTAGGTTGGCTGGTTATTTTCCCTAATCGATTATTCACTCAAAAAGTGAATAAGTATCCAAAGAGGAATTTAATTCCTCACTTCTCACTTTCAAATTGGAAAGTTGGAGAGTAAAATCCAAAATCCTCTTCATGAGGATTTACTGTTTTGTTCGTTGTGGGAGCTACGAGCATGGGATCGTCACGAGGTTGGGCTCGTTGGATTCAGCTCGGGGAAACCTTGGATTGCTGTGATTTTCAGTTGCTTCTACGAGATGTTTATTTTATGGTTCAGATTCTCGTTTTGCCCTTTTGGCTGTGAGGTAGGGCTTTCCTATTTTATTGTTTTTGCTTCATTTTTGCTTCTATTTTTGGTAGCCATTTTTTTGGAGGCTGAGAACGAGTGTTCCCCTTTGTTTCTGTATGTTAGTTCTACCCGGTTGGGTGGGTATGAACATTTCCCTATTTTTCGGGATGAGGGTTTGGGATTATACGTCGTTATGCTGGCTATTTTTGCATACGGTGTTCGATTTCATTTATTTTTGGATTTTCAAAGTTTTTGAACCCAAAGGCCAAATGGGTTTTAATTTTGAAGTTTTCCAAATTTTGGGGTTTTTACCTCATTTTGTGTGTCGTCTTGTTTTCTCGAGTTTTCTTGGCACAATGTGGATTGTGGACCTTGATGATCTGTTTGGATATCAGTCAGACCACTTTTGAACTTTTATGTTGCATTGGAATGCGTGTTACATCTGTACTCTTGATGTTGTGTTCGATTGAATGATTTTATACCTGTTATGGTTTCTTTTGGACCATTGCTTTGTTTCATGGACATTGGGATTCGTGTAAAATCCATACTCTTGGATTGAGGTTGGTTGAGTGAGTTCATGACGTTTGGTGTTGTTGCATCATTGGGATTTGTGTAGAATACATACTCTCGAATTGAGGTCGATTGAGTGATTTAATGATGTATGGTTTTTTTTGGCTTTGGGATTCGTGTAGAATCTATCCTTCCTGTGTTGCTTTTAGTTGGGTGTTTTCTTTGCATTGTGTTCTCATTCCTGTCCTTGTGATGTGATCTTCGTCATGGTGGTCTGCCACACACAAGTATGTGTGTGTACATTTGTCGGGTGACTTGCGAGGCCTGATCTTTCGTGATATTGTCAGAAGTTATGATCATTGGGGTTGGGATGGGAGTATGCATGCCCACAGGCACTTTTGTAGGATTAGCATGGGTAGGGTAGGGTAGCATATGGAGGGGGCTTCTATCTTGAAGCCCAACGATCATGGCATCATGGGTTGGCAGAGGAAGCTTTATATAAGTGATAATTAAATAAAATGTGTGAATGATAATAAAACTTAAGATAATAAAAAATTTTGGGGTGTTAGAGCCTTTCCGTTGAGGGATGTTGAATCTGCACAAGTCCTAGCTTGGGCTTTTTGATGCCAAGTGACTCTCCATGATGTTAGTCCCTACTTAGTAGCCTTTTGAGTGTCGGACTAGGACCTTTACTCCTTGCATTGTTTTAGGTTCTTGGTTCAGCCATCATACTGTCTGGCGTGAGTGTTAGCCATGGATGTTGTTTTGTGTGTTTTTGGTTGGATCATTATCTCCATGAGCACGGTGGGTGTGGATCTATGGGTTCCACATGGTTGGGAGGCATAGCTACCTTCACCACTGCTAGGGATCGGTGTACAGAGATAATATTTTATCCTAGTGCGACCGTTGCTAGATGTCTTCACTTGGTACTTCGGGTTTCGGAGTATGATGCCTTGTGATTTATGCTTTCATTGGGATGCTTGTATATCATGTTTAGATGATGTTATTTTATTTGACGCATTCCCTTATTATGATGTTTAGCATATGATTAGATGCTGTGAATTGTTGTATTAGCGTATCTGTTGCTTATTGCTATTTAGCATGTGATAGGTGATGTTATCTACTATAGGATTATCTTATGCTTTTCTACTAGCATGTTAGATTTCCTTATGCTTATATTGTTGCATGTTTTTAGTAGTGACGTCCCTATTACGATAGTACCGACAATCTGGTCGGTGGCTTGGGATGTTATGCGCGGGGGATGGCTAGGACCCACAATGGTCTTATGATGTTATTGACGGTTGGGAGGATCCCAGCACTTAATTTGGTTATTTAGTTTCTTCTGGTATTTCTATTTACTGCGATGTTTATTTCAATGTGTTCCTTGCTATTGTCGTTTAGATGGTTAGATGTTCTCCTTTCTGTGTTTTTCTTGCACTCGAGTGTTCATTCCTCGAGCCTTTGTGGATCTGGTACTCCCTGGTGTAGAGGTTCTTTGCTCTATTTTTGGTCTTTTTTGCTTTTGGGAGTGTTTTCATTTTTCTATGGGCGACATTTTGTCAACATTGTGCGACATAAAAATGTATCACATGCTCATACAAACTATGTCGTACGACACTGTAAAGTGTCGCACGCCTTCTTGAGAAATGTCATACGATACTAGAAGTGTCACACGCCTTCTTGAGAAATGTCGCATGAGACTGTGAAGTTTCACATGCCTTCTTGAGATATGTCGTACGACACTGGAAGAGTGTCACACACCTTAAGGAGAAGTGTCGCCCTCCCTTAGTAAGAAGTGTCACAGGGTTTTTGTGAAAAACTTGCGCGTGCCATCAGTGGGCACTTTGCTTCATGATCCGATCTTTTTGTGAGCTATTTTGGATACCCTTTTGGGTGTTCTTTGACCCTATGTTGTTGCTTTTTGGATGTTGTCGATTTCTCTTGAAATCTTATTTTTGTGTTTCTGTTTCTATCTCTTGGGGTTTAAAATATATCGTTTAAGTATACTTAAGATATATTTTAATATATGAGACGAATCTTTTGAGATAGTTTTCAGACCTCTCGGAGATAAGTTATGGATTCTAGGAAATTTCAAGGCTTCAGAAATCCAGACTTAGCCAATTTTTAGGGCTTCAGGATTTCAGGCTTAGCCAAATTTTAGGTTTTTGCATTTTACCCCAGCTTGGTGTTTTTTTGATGAGTGGTTGTTTCTTGTGCCCTCATCATGTGCATTGTCATTGTTGGCTTTGTTTGTGTGTGTCAGTTTGGTAGTGGCATTTGGAGATTTGTTGGTTGCCGAGATTGTGGCGAAGTTTTCTATTGCGATCGTTGTGATCCCTGTATGATGTTGTCATGTGCATTCATACTTGTAAAAAAAAAAATCTTGGCTTGATTTGAATCCTTATTTCCAAGGATCTCCGGGCGGGGCATTACATCTGGTATCAAAGCCCATGTTCAAACATTGGGATCTCTGTGTTTATGTTTCCCTTGTAGTTGTTGCTGCATTGATTAAGTGCGAGTGTCTCGGTGAGAACTCGTGATGGATTTTCTTGTCCAGTAGATATGACTAGAGTAGTGTGTGGAGAAGGAAGTGAGTCTTCCTGGCTTTGTAGGTGGGATCGATGTGCCTTGGTTGGTTGGTTGCTTGTGTGACCCTTTTTGGATGGAACCACCGATTGGTGTCCATGTGTTGGCTTTGAGTGCTGCTTTTTGTTTCTCCTTGTGGAGTAGGTGCATTGTTTCCCTATTTTCTCCTGATTGTAAGTTAATAGATGAATCTTATTTGTGATTCTTTATTTTGTTGTTATAATGATGAAATGGTTACTTTCATTGAAAATGAGTGTTTATTGTGAATCATTACAAAGTTGTAGTTTTGCATTATATATTTGGGTTAATGACTTAAGTCCCCAATCTGATTACTTCTTAAGCTTATGGAAATTTGTATTAGATAGATGAATATCTAAATGTTGCATTGCATGGAAATTATTGTTGTCTGCACATGCATGAGATTACTGATGGGATATTGCTCGATGTGTGTGAGTGTGTTCTCTAACATTGCTAGGATGATGTATTCTTTAGCATTGTGTGGTGATTCATCCCTCTTGTGTCACTGTACTCAGTCATCACCTATAATTTGATTTGTTTGACGCCTTATTTTATTTGGCTGGAGGTACTTTCCTCATGTTGTTGGGCTAGCATTGGTTTTTAGTATTTTCCTCTCTTGGAGTAGTCATCAAATTTTACCTATCACTCTCTCTATGACAGTTGTCACATTTGACTTATTTTTCAAATGAGCTCTTTTGGTACTTACTGTTGGAATTGGAAATTCCCCCATTTGGGCTTTTTGATTATGTTTCATGATGACTATTCTAGATGTATTTTATTGCTGCCCAGTTGTGTGTTGTGACTCTATCATGTTCATCTCGAACCTCTAGTAGTATGAACAAGGGATGATATCATGGAGAACATGCTAGTGTGTCTTTGTTAGACTTAAATTTGTTATTGTAATTGAATGGTTTAAAAGATGAGTAAACGTAGTGTATTCTTTAAGAAATTGAAAGGTATGTACTTGTTTTATGGTGACTCTTGGACCCTTACTTGAAACCTTTCAGTTTCATTGTGCATTACTGCTTATATTATTTTTAATTAATGAAATTATGAAAGAGGAGTAATGATGGTTTCAATGTGTGAATTACCTTTCATTCCATGTCTATGTTGTTTGGGCATGTGTGTTCTTGAGTGGTTTTGGACGTTTTGTCTGTCGCTTGTCTTGGTGGCCAAGACTGTTGTTTTTGCCTTTGTGGTTTTGTTTTGAGTGGTGACTCAATCGTAGGTATTAGGTCTCTCTTAGCTTCTTCATGCTGTAGTCCTTGTCGATATCTTTTTGACGCTTTTCAAATGGATTCAATCTAAGTCCGGACGTGAAAGCTATGGCTTCTGGAGTTGCTGATTGAGATGTGTGTAGAGATTTCACTGTGTACTTTTTACCATGCTACACTGGACTAGGTTCCTATAGCAGTGGTTAGTCATGTTTATGACTGTGTTTGCTTCTGTGTTTTAAATGCCTTTTTTTTAATGTAGAGTAATCAATCATTATTAAATGCGTAAGTAATTAAATGGATTGTTCATGTGAGATTATTTGGTTATGTGCTGCGGACATTTACCTTGTTACATTTCTGATTAGAGAGATACTTGTTACTCATATTATGTTTATATTTGAGAGGACCTAAGGGTCAGATGTTATATCTTGATTCTAGTATCATAGATTTTAGACTACTATGTTGTTCAATTAATCATATTGCATGATGATGCCATTTTGAGATGACAGTGTGTTTTATGATGATATCTGGCTATCTGGTATTTGGACATACCTCTGATTTTGTTATGTGATGGCTTTAATGCTATGGTTATTTACTTCATTCCTGCGTTGTTATGCTTTATGCGAACATGAGTGATGTAAATAGATTATTTTAATATAATTAAATAAATGGTTAAATTAGGTGATTTAATGCATTTATTGCTTCGGCTATGTTATTATATGCAATTGCACTTGATCGCGTTGTTTAGTGTGCAGGATTTATATCCGTGGCAGTGGCACGTGGAGTTAGTGATTTAGCCATTTATATTTTACCAATGTCGTCCTTATATGGTCGACGTATCCTTTATTAAATGTTTAAATTAAACCTTTCAATGATTATTAAATCCAAACTCATTTGCATTATGTGATTAGACTAGTAAGCGTGTCTGTGCATTTAGAGTTTCACTTTGTCGCGAAAGTTGTTTAAGGAAGATTTATGTGTTTTTGGGTTTGTAGGCTTTTTAATTATTATTTTTTTAATTCCTGACAGTTTTTCCATAGATGAATTCCTATTTATAGGAATAGCCTATTTTCATTTGGGTCGATTCAAGGTTTAACTAGGTTGGCTGGTTATTTGCCCTAATCAATTATTCACTTGAAAAGTGAATAAGTATCCAAAGAGGAATTTAATTCCTCACTTCTCACATTCAAATTGGAAAGTTGGAGAGTAAAACCCAAAATCCTCTTCATGAGGATTTACTATTTTGTTCATTGTGCGAGCTACAAGCGTGGGATCGTCACGAGGTTGGGCTCGTTAGAATCAACTCGGGGAAACCTTGGATTGCCACGATTTTTAGTTGCTTCTACGAGATGTTTATTTTATGGTTCAGATTCCCATTTTTCCCTTTTGGCTGTGAGGTAGGGCTTTCCTGTTTTATTTTTTCTACTCTGTTTCTGCTTCTGTTTTTGATAGCCATTTTTTTGGAGGCTGAGAACTAGTGTTCCCCTCCGTTTTTGTATGTTAGTTCTACCCGGTTGGGTGGGTATGGACATTTCCCTATTTTTCGAGATGAGGGTTTGGGATTATATGCCGTTATGCTGGCTGTTTTTGCATACGGTGTCTTATTTCATTTATTTTTAGATTTTTGAGGTTTTTGAACCCAAAGGCCAAATGGGTTTTGATTTTGAAGTTTTCCATATTTTGAGATTTTTACCTCATTTTGTGTGCCATCCTATTTTCTCGAGTTTTCTTGGCACAATGTGGATCGTGGACCTTGATGATCTGTTTGGATATCAATTAGACCACTTTTGCACTTTTATGTTGCATTGGCATGTGTGTTGCATCCGTACTCCTGACGTTGTGTTCGGTTGAATGATTTTATACCTGTTATGGTTTCTTTTGGACCTTTGCTTTGTTTCATGGACATTGGGATTCGTGTAGAATCCATACTCTCAGATTGAGGCCGATTGAGTGAGTTCATGATGTTTGGTCTTGTTGCATCAGTGGGATTCGTGTAGAATCCATACTCTCGAATTGAGGCCGATTGAGTGATTTAATGATGTATGGTTTTTTTGGCTTTGGGATTTGTGTAGAATCCATCCTTCCTGTGTTGCTTTTAGTTGGGTGTTTTCTTTGCATTGTGTTCTCATTCTTGTCCTTGTGATGTGATCTTCATGATGGTGGTGCGCCACACACGAGTACATGTGCGTACATTTTTCAGGTGACTTGCGAGGCCCGATCTTCCATGATATTGCCAGAAGTTATGATCATTAGGGTTGGGATGGGAGTATGCATGCCCATGGGCACTTGTCATAGGATGAGCATGGGTAGGGTAGGGTAGCATATGGAGGGGGCTTCTATCTCGTAGCCTGATGATCATGGCATCATGGGTTGGCAGAGGAAGCTTTATATAAGTGATAATTAAATAAAATGTGTGAATGATAATAAAACTTAAGATAATAAAAAAGTTTGGGGTGCTAGAGCCTTTCTGTTGAGGGATGTTGAATCTGCACAAGTCCTAGCTTGGGATTTTTGATGCCAAGTGACTCTCCATGATGTTAGTCCCTACTTAGTAGCCTTTTGAGTGTCTGACTAGGACCTTTACTCCTTGCATTGTTTTAGGTTCTTGGTTTAGCCATCATACTGTCTAGCATGAGTGTTAGCCATGGATGTTGTTTTTTGTGTTTGTGGTTGGATCATTATCTCCATCAACACAGCAGGTGTGGATCTACGAGTTCCACATGGTTGGGATGCATAGCTACCTTCACCACTGCTAGGGATCGGTGTATAGAGATGATCTTTTATCCTAGTGCGACCATTGTTGGATGTCTTCACTTGGTACTTTGAGTTTTGGAGTATGCTTCCTTGTGATTTATGCTTTCATTGGGATGCTTGTATATCATGTTTAGATGATGCTATTTTATTTGACACATTCCTTTATTATGATGTTTAGCATATGATTAGATGCTACAAATTGTTGTATTAGCGTATTTGTTCCTTATTGTCATTTAGCATGTGATAGGTGATGTTATCTACTATAGGATTATCTTATGCTTTTCTACTAGCATGTTAGATTTCCTTATGCTTATATTGTTGCATGTTTTTAGTAGTGACGTCCCTATTATGATAGTATCGACGATCTGGTCGGTGGCTTGGGATGTTATGCGCGAGGGATGGCTAGGACCCACGATGGTCTTATGATGCTATTGATGGTTGGGAGAATCTGAGCACTTAATTTGGTTATTTAGTTTCTTCTGGTATTTCTATTTACTGCGATGTTTATTTCAGTGTGTTCCTTGCTACTATAGTTTAAATGGTTAGATGTTCTCCTTTCTATGTTCTTGCACTTGAGTGTTCATTCCTCAAGCCTTTGTGGATCCGGTACTCCCTGGTGTGGAGATTCTTTGCTCTATTTTTGGTCCTTTTTGCTTTTGGGAGTGTTTTCGTGTTTCTATGGGTGACATTTTGTCAACATTGTGCGACATAAAAATATATCGCACGCTCATACAAACTATGTCATACGACACTGTAAACTGTCGCATGCCTTCTTGAGAAATTTTGTACGACACTAGAAAAGTGTCGCACACCTTCTTGAGAAATGTCACATGAGACTGTGAAGTGTCATACGCCTTCTTGAGATATGTCGTACAACACTGGAAGAGTGTCACACGCCTAAAGGAGAAGTGTTGCCCTCCCTTAGTAAGAAGTGTCGCATGATTTTTGTGAAAAACTTGCACGTGCCATCAGTGGGCACTTTTCTTCGTGATTTGATCTTTTTGTGAGCTATTTTGGATACCCTTTTGGGTGTTCTTCGACCCTATGTTATTGCTTTTTAAATGTTATCGATTTCTCTTGAAATCCTATTTTTGTGTTTCTGTTTCTGTCTCTTGGGGTTTAAAATATATCGTTTAAGTATAAATTGACGTATATTTAATTTATACTTAAGATATATTTTAATATATGCGATGAATCTTTTGAGATAGGTTTCAGACCTCTCGGAGATAAGTTATGGATTCTAGGAAATTTCAGGGCTTCAGAAATCCAGACTTAGCCAATTTTCAGGGCTTCAGGATTTCAAGCTTAGCCAAATTTCAGGTTTCTACATTTTACCCTAGTTTGGTGTTTTTTTGATGAGTGGTTGTTTCTTGTGCCCTCATCATGTGCGTTGTCATTATTGGCTTTGTTTGTGTGTGTTAGTTTGGTAGTGGTGTTTGGAGATTCGTTGGTTGCCGAGATTGTGGCGAAGTTTTCTGTTGCAATCGTTGTGATCCCTGTATGATGTTGTCATGTGCATTCATACTTGTAAAATAAATAAAAAAATCTTGGCTTTATTTGAATCCTTGTTTCCAAGGATCTCCGGGTGGGGCATTACATATAATAATATATCTATAGTTCTTCTACTCAACAGTAGGTCTCTCATCTTTTGTAGATAACTTCTATTCAACTACCATAGGTGTTCTAATAGGTTTGCATTTTTCCAAACCAAACCTTTTCAGTAAATCCTTCAAGTACTTAGTCTAAGAAATAAAGATCCATTATTTATTCTATACAATCTTTAATCCTAGAAAATATTTCATCTCTCCTATCATACTCATTTCAAATTCTTTCTTCATCTCTTTAGCAAACTTCTCACTTTCTTCATCATTTCTTCCAAATATGATATCATCAAAAAATATTACCAAAATCATCAAACCATCATTAATTTATTTCCAATTGAAATTACTATCTGTCATATCTTTTTTATATCCAAACTTTGTTAAATGCTTGTTCAACCTTGCATACTAGGTCTTGGGTGCTTACTTCAAGCCATACAATTCTTTTCTCAACCTGCATACTATATCCTTGTCATCTGTCAAAGGATAACCTTCAAGCTGCTCAATGTACACTTCTTCTTCAAGTTCTCCATTCAAAAATTTTGACTTGACATCCATCTGATACACTTTGAATTTCTTCTATGCTGCATAGGCTAAGAATAATCTTACTACTTCTATTCTAGCCATTGGAGCATAGGTCTCCTTATAGTCTATTCCTTCTTGTTGTAAGTAATCTTTACATACCAATCTTTCTTTGTTCCTTACAACTACACCTTGTTCATTCATCTTGTTCTTGAATACCCATTTAGTTCCTATCACATTATTGTCTGCTGGTCTAGGGACCAATTCCCATGTCTCATTCTTTACTATCTGATGCAATTCCTCTTTCAAAGCTTATTTCGAATAATCATCTTTACATGCTTCATCTACATTCTTAGGTTCAACTTGAGATATCAAACATAGATCTTCATTGACTCTACTTCTTGTCATCACACCTTTATCTTTGCTTCTAACAATTTTCTCAGTGATTCTTTGTCATGTTCTTTCCTAAAGTAGGAGTTGCTATCTCAACTCTTGGTTCTACTGAAGGTTCCAAGCTTTATTCCTACCTTGGATCTCCTTCATTCTACAAATATTTGTTAGCCTCAAGAAATATTTCATCATTCCTTGGCTTAGTAATAACATCATCATCTAAATTGTGATCAACTATTCTCCCTTATATCCTAAATTTCTCATCAATTCTTATAGTTGCACTTTTCATAATAGTGTTAGTTCTTTGATTGTAACATCTATAAGCCTTACTTTTCAATGAATAATCAAGAAACATACCTTCATCACTTCTAGCATCAAACTTTCCAATATCATCATCTCTTTTGATATAACACTTACTCCCAAAAATTCTGAAATACTTAACTGTAGGTAAGTTACTAAACCATAGTTCATAAGGGGTCTTTTTTATGTCTTTCTCGACTTGTTGTTTGTTCATAGTGTAGACTGTTGCATTCACAAATTCTCTCCAAAATGTCTTGGATACCTCATTCTCAGCTAACATAGCTCTTGCAACTTCTATAATTGATCTATTCCTTCTTTTTGCAACACCATCAAGAGTCCTCAACTCAACTCTTTCTTCTACTCTACGGTCAGATCTCTGCTCTTCAATCTAATTCTCATTCTACAAATCATCACTAATGATAACTTCCACATTTTCATGGTTAGCCTTTGGATCAATAGTGGTTACCAAATCTATCTCTACTACTACTTTCTTTTCCTTAATCAATTTAAGCTCATTATCACAATCTTTCAAGAATCTTTCCATACTTGCTTTAAATTCTTCATCTTCATTAGAAAGTAAACTCTTTCTAGATTTCCTTATTCTCTTAGGGAATGTAGATACATATTGACCAAACTCATTACATATCCAACAAGAAAAAAATTCCATACCTTATGGTTCTTTCTTCATAAGAAGATCAATACCTTCCTTGATCTTCATGTCTTCTTAAGATTTGGATCTATCTTTGCTTCTGCCTCTATCTAGAAACTCAATGTTCCAATCTATGCACAATTCTTATCTCATACCAAGAAGCTCCATCTTTTGGGTGTCAAAATATTCTCCATTAGATTCAAGACTATCTTTTTTGAAACTCGCCACTAATCTCCCAAAGATGTTAAGCTTTATCTTCAAGGACCTGATGCTCTGATACCAATTGTTAGAAATAATAGTCCACCAAGATAACTAGAGGGGGTGGGGTGATTCAATTATCCAACAATTAAAACATTTATCTTCATTAAACAAACTTAAGCATTCAACCAAAGTAAATAGAAACTATGCAAATATGAACACAGATAATTACACCAGATATGTTGACTAGGGAAACCCTTGATCAAAGGGAAAACACCAGTGGAAATTATGCCCACAAGATGATGTACTAATATAAATATTCCTTGTTATAGGATGGACCCTATTAGGAATCTATTACAAAATTTAGTACATGGAGTCCCTATGAGGATACTTTGAATCTCTTTTAGGAGATTCCAACCCTATTAGGAGTTGTAGTACAATGTATGCAAGATGAGCCTACTACCAAAACATGCAATTTCAACTACAAGAAGACGTTCACTGCTCAAACAAGTAATTTATTGTTATGCTCTTCTTTTGTTTTTTCTATCTAGTAAACTAATCACTATTAGACCTTGTAGAATAGGACACAAACCTCAAATCCAAATATCAAACCTTGGATTACTCGGCAAAACCTCAGGAATGAATTTTCCTTCACTTCTGCACTACTCTACTCAACTTTGTATTCCACTCTTAATGTTTCTTATCATCAATCATAAAACCATGCCATATGATAAAGAAAAATTTCCTTCCTTTATACTAAATCCATAAAACAATTCCCTAAGTTAGCTATTCTACCTTCTCAATTAATTATTATAGGACCACATTAAGAACATGTTACACTTAGTGATAACACTAATCTTCCACCTTGCAACTTGAATAACTTTTCGTATACACAATATTATGATGAGTAGAATTAGCCACATCATCACCAACATGTCTTCTTCACATCCTCAACCTTGATTCTTAGAATAACAACTCTGCTAAGAGATATAACAAGTTTATCAGAACATGCCTCTATAAACTCTCTCTCAGAACAAACATCGCCAAAACTTACATAACTTTTTCTAGACTTATCATCTCTTCTTCTGATGTTAACTACATACAGTAATCTTGGATAGTTAGAATACTCAACTACCTATCCTTAGCAACTTGATCTTTCTATTGTCCTTCTGTAAGATACCATAGAAAACTACTATGTTGACATCAATGAAAAACTCAGTCATGAATGTAACATATCATCATTGTAACATATCTACAATACTCACCCATAGGAATATCATCAGCATTCATCCTTTCAATAATCTTGTAACAAAGTATTTTTATTGTTTTGACTCAACTGAAACAAAATAATGAAGAATAGCCCATTGCCTTCTTCAATGAAGGGCATAAAGGATATGAGGACAAGTATTGTTATGTAGAGAAGAAATCTCTTGCAGTCATAATGTCTTTAAAGAAATTAAGACATCTTCTATCCCATAATAAGATCAATTTGCTAGTGCCTCATGCCAGTGTCAAGGACCTCCTTTTGAATAAGGATATTAATGAGAAAAGAGTAGGTTAGATCAATAAGTGATGCAGTATGATGTGGACATCCAGATTTCCAAGTTGGTAAGAGGGAAGGGGCTATGCAAGCAGATGGTCTCATCTCAAGAATCAAATCAATAATTTGCCTTGGTATTGATAGAATAGTAGGAGGTGAGAGATAATAATCTGAAGAGTTGGATAAATGATATGATGAACTTCTTATCAGGAAATGGATACCCTTAGGGATTGGACAGAGCTAAAATAATAAAGATTATAAGTCAATTCCTTATGCCATAGTCGATGGTATTCTCTTTAGGAAGGACTTAAATGGAGCTTTTCTAATATGTATTGATGTAGATCAAGAAGAGAGAATGATTAAGGAGCTTCATGATGGTCCTAATGGTGGCCACTTTTTAGCAAGAATTACTACCATCAAGACAATAAGGTTAGGTTACTATTGGCCATCCTCATTCCATGATTGTCATAGGTATGTGAGAAAGTGTGAAAATGTGCCTTCTTTTTAGGTAAGAAAAGACTTGCAACCCTTCCACTTCATCCTATTCAGGTGGATCAGCTTCTTTCCCAGTGGGGGTTAGATTTTATAGGTCTTATTAATGCTCCTTCTAGGTGGTGTAGGAGTACTTCCAATACCTAAGATTGCAATTACATTAGGAGGATCAAACACAAAGGGTTAGGATAGTAATTGGATCTAGAATCTAATGCTAGAAATAATGTCCAAGTTGTAAGGCAAGGAGACATTAGGTGTGTTATAAACCTAATTGTCTACCTTAGTCATTTTATTGATAATTTCTAGGTAGAATGAGGATAAGATAGTATAAAAGGTTAAATAATGATTTTTTATTGATGAAAACCTTCTTAGAATCCTAGGCAGGGTCTAGGATTAAAGTTAGTTAAGTTTGGAGACATTTGACAAACTCTTGCAAAAAGTTATCAAAGTTGTCAATGTTGCATAATGTAACTTTTGTGCAAAAATGCAACTTTTGAATCTCACCATTCACAACCACCTTTATTAGTTGGAACTATTCAAGAATGGTATAAATAAGGTTGAGAAACCTTCCCCAAAATAGAAGAGAAGAATCTATTTTAATCATTGTTTCAAATCAAAAAAATTATTGTTTTCCTATTAAAACTGTCTAAGAAACCACTCATGCAGAATTGTAAAAATCCATATGTAGTTCTAAAAGGTTGGGAAAGTTGAAGAATGTTCTTATAAAGGATTCACAAGTGGTTTGATACTTTCAATACATAGTGGTTAAGATAAATCAATTTTTGATTTCTTGTTGGCCACAGAGAGGCCCAAACTAGGGTTTTGAGAGACAAATTTTCTTTCCTAGAGATTCCACCTTGGGAAAAAGGGTAAGCCTTAGTGGAAAGAATGGGGAGAGGATGTACATTAATATTATTTTTGTCTTAGAATAGGAATCAAAATATGTTGGTAGAAAACACTAAACCCTCTGGACAAGCATCTAAATGTAACTGTCCAGATTTGGGTTTTTGTGGCACAACTTAGCCCAAAGGTGGAATAGAACCATAAGAACTTGGTCTTAGATGTTTTAACATATCCCTAAAGTGTTCCAATGAGATTAGTTAGAATATGTTTTGAGTTTCTTGTACTTTCTTTAGAAAAGAGACCTAATTAGCTTTATTAGGCCTATGAGGATTCTGCAAACAACTTGAGTTAGGAGATATGTCAAGATGTTTGAACTTGGAAAAGGTTGTTGATTTAAGTATTAGAGAGTTTGAATGTGTTTTAGACTTTATGTATTGGATTTTCAAGAAGGTTTATTTCACAATTCCTTAGTTTCTCATTTTAGTTTATTTGGAGTTTAGGTGAGTAAGTTGATTTATGAAGTTCATGGTTGAAATTTGAAGTTCATAGTTGATTTTCCAAAGTACATATCGAAGGGAATTGTGTATAAAAATATTTGGGAAACTACATCTAAGGTTAGAAGAAGCCCTATTTTATCCTTGAAAACCTCAGCTTAAAGTTTGTGCCTTGTTAGGCCTCAAGTAGGTGTCTTAGACTTTGAATTTGATCTAGTCTAAGGAGAGTGGGTTTTGGGAATCACATAGTGGAGTTTGGTATTATATGGTTGTGAAACATTTATGCAACTATAAGGGACACACCTTTGGGTATATAGAAGGGGAATCTACTCCACTAGGTCTAGTCATAAATGGATTCTAGCTACTACAGATTATTTTACCAAGTGGAAAGAAGCAATTGCATTAAAGGATGCTACTGAGAATTTAGTTGTTGAGTTCTTAGATGGAATCATCACAAGGTTTGGTGCTCCTTCCACCATCATTTTAGATAATGAAAAATCATTTTTTGGAGCTCAGATTTGTGTGTGGGCAGTAGATCATGATATTTATTTGAGTACTTCTTACAATTACTATCCTCAAGGTAATGGATTAGCTAAGTCATCCAATAAGAATTTGATCAAAATAATCAAAAGAACCATAGAGGATAAGCAGAGGTGTTGGAGTCATAAGTTAAAATAACTCTATGGGCTAATAGGATAACACCTAGGAGGGATGTAGGAAATTCCCCATTCATGTTGGTTTATGGCAAGGAAGCTAGGCTTCCTATTTCATTGGAGTTTCCTACAATTGAATTGGCTCATCAACTTGAGTTAGCTGAAAATGATGCTATGATAGTGAGGGTAGCAAATTTGATGGAGTTGGAAGAGAAGAGAAATCAAGTGATGTAGACCTTGGAAGCACATTAGTAACAAATGAAAAAGTCTTTTGACAGGAAGGCTAAATTCAATATTTTTAAGGAAGGTGACCTTGTGTTGAAATGGGATGCAAACAAAGAAAAATTAGGGAGGCACTCAAAAGTTGATGCATTATGGAGTGATCCCTATCTGAAGCTTTTTTCTCTTCTCTCATTTTTGCATTCCTTCTAGCAACTAGGGTTCAATTTTTTGCATTGTGGGGGGGTGTTTTTATATTAATTTCTATTATTATATCAACATATCACAAAATTTCAAAAACCCCTTCTAAAAAAATGGTCAATACCTCTTCTTGTCTAGAACTTTTGACCCCTCATAACTATCACACATGGAAGACCTTGATGACACAATTTCTCTAGTCAAAAGGGTTGTGGTCTTGTTTAGATGCAGTGCAACTAATTTTATAGAGGCCCTTTGAGGTTATGCAACATAGGAACAAGATGGATGAGACAATAGGATTGATTTCTTTATAGGTCTCCAATAGTCCACAATTTCATCTTGATGGGTGCAATACCTCTCTAGCTATGTGGACCAAGCTTGAAGGCTTTTTTGGTACAGTGAATGAGTTCAAGGAACTTCAGATTGAGGTAGATCTCACCTCTCTTATACTAAATTCTTTTCCCTCCATTAAAGACTTCTTGATGAAATTCAAAGAACTAAGATCTTTATTGTAGGGTTGTGGGAAAATGAAGACCGACACTGAGTGTATCTACCTGATTCTTTCTAAGCTTCATGGAAACTTTCAAAAAATTTCTTCTACATTCTATTCCACCAAAGATGCTTTGGGTAATAGATTTAGAATGTCATCCTTTTAGTTTTTTGTGATTGGTTGACTTGAGAACAAGCTAAGCTCTCTCATAAGCTCACAAAGTCATACATTGGTAGCTCGGTCATCTTGAGATTGAAAGAGAAGACTCAAAAATCTCATTCTATAGAGCCTTGGATTGATTCTAGCACTCACAGTTCATCAGGGCCACCTCCTCCTAAAGTGGTTAAATCAAAGCTAGAAAGACCAAAATGTGCTTATTGTAATAAACCTAATCATGATGAGTCACATTACTATGAGAAGAAGTTAGATGACTATAAGAGAGAGGTTTCAGATTTGACAACTCTCCTTCAGAAGAGAAACATTAATATTCCTTGTACTTCGCACAGACATTCTTCATCATCATTATTTTAGTTAGATGGTAAATATAGAGGAAAGGTTCATGCATTATGTGCAAGTACTATTCCTCATTCTTTTAGATGGTTACTAGATTTAGCTGCTTCACACCATATGACATCTTCTCAGGATTTGTTCTCTTCTTTTGAGGCTTCTCTTGCTCCATAGATTTTGATGGGAAATAACATTGTTAAGGTTGTATGCAAGAAATTTTCTATTGACATTGATGATAGTACATTTCATGATGTACTTTTTGTTCCATCTTTGTCTTCTAACCTTCTCTCTATTTATCAAATAACACACAATGGGATAGGGAAGATAGTTGAGTTTGCATAGGATTTAGTGCACATCAAAGATAGTGAGATAGGTAATATTATTGCTATAGGGACTGTCGATCATGCTCCCTACCTATATTCCTTCTCATATTTTGGTCCACCATCTCCACTATCGGAGACTCACTCTCTTTTTTCATGAGAGTCTATTGAGGTGAAGTCAAGTTGCTTGAACTTATGTGTTGTTCTTGAGACCAGTGCCATGACTTCTACACCTCCACCTCCTATTCAAATTCCATCTATTGTAGAGGATTTCTCTTCAGCCTTGCCTACTATTGCAGCTCTAGCCATCAAGCAACCTACTATAGTTATTGAGGATATATTAGAGGACACTAATCTCTTCTTAGATTTAGCACACCTATTATTCCACCTCCATTGGAGATTCCATTTTAGGATTCTCATGCTTTTTCCTTTGAGCATCAACTAGGACTTCTAGTTGCACCTTATTTGCATGGTTTTTATCATCCTTGTCCACTTCCTCTATTTCCTTCATATTGGATCCACATTGGTAATGTTCATCGACATAGGATTTATGCCATTCTGGGGAGGCTATGGAATCTCAAGCTTCTATCATGAAGGTTTTCATTGTACTTATGGTCTTGAGATATTCTCTTGAGATGTTTCATTTGTTAATCATTTTTTTTTCTCTTTTTGGAGTAGAGTTTTTCCCACTGGGTTTTCTCTATTTCTTTATTTCATAGAGATTTGATTATGATTTGGTACCTCATCAGGCTTTGTTGTTGGGACCCAAGTTTTCTTTCCACATTGTAGTTTCCTTGCATTGTTTCTAGTTGCATTATTGCTCATCTTGGGGGGGGGTGTTACAGAAAAAAGTTAATTTAATTTCATTAATTAAATTACCTTTTCTCCCTTCCTAAGATTTCACTTTATGCATTTTTTTTGTTCGTATTTAATAATTAATTAGTAATTATTAAATACCATTTACCTTTTATGTTACCCTTTTCAGGTCTTGATCTCTTACTATAAGGATAGATCGTTTCATCTATTTCATTTCTGAGAATACAATTTGCATATTTTCAAAGAAAACCCTCACCTCTTCTTGTCTTTTTCTTCTTCATGATAGGTTTTTACATGTAGGTATTTGAGGGCTTTGTGGATTTGTATAGGGTATTTCTCAAATCCTTCAACCAAAGATGGACATGTGGCACCAAAAGGATGAATTGTAGTGTCACACATGGTAGGATATCACAGAGCTTGGCACAAAAATTGAGGTAGTGATGTGGTGAAATAGGACACATGTTGTGACATCACTATGTCACAATGATGTGGTAGAATGGCTGACAAGGATAGTAACATAGCAACAAGCCACCATGTGGTAGAGGCCACTGACATGGAATTGATGATGTGATGCGAATGACAAGGCTAGTGATGTGGATTGAGGTGTCACATGTCATGACATCATTATGTCAAAATGATGTGGCATAGTGCTAACATGTCATGCAACATAGTGACACAATTAGGGAATGATCTGTGGCACCAAGATGGTAGACCTATTCAAAGGATGTTGAGGACGTAGTACAAACCAATAGCAATCTAACACATAGTAGAGAGGCATTGAGATAGGATGATGGTGCAATGGATAGCCAATCGTATGGTGACACATGTCACAAGAGTCAAACTTGATTTGACCTAGGATGAGAAAGAGGCCAAAATATAAAATAATATAAAAATTGATAGTTTATTCATTTTCTTTCAATTTTGAATGTGTAAACCATAGGGATGAAAAATTTTAATAAATTTGAAGATATTCTATAGTTTCAACTATGGACTATTTTAAAAAATTCATTTAAAACATGAGCATGAAGTGGGGAATGAATCTTCAAATCGACTTTAGAGGCACATTTTTTATTAGAAATATACAATATAATATGCCATCGGAACCAAGAGAACCAAAAATTTTCTTTTTTGCAGTCAGATTTACACAGGTCTTAAATGGTAGAAGCTATAGGTAGTCTTGTGTTTTTGAGGCATCCTCAGTATTTATGCAGATTTTCTATTTTAGAAGGAATAATATAATATTGTAATTAGTTTAAGATTAGATTAGAGCCACTAAAATGATTTCCAAGAAGAATTGAATGTCTTTTAGGGTAGTTGCAAGTGATAATGTTTTTTCAACAAAGGTAGTTGAAGATTCACAGCAAGGGCAGATGAAAACAAAAAAAATCAATTTGAGAATTGGTATGTTGTTCTAACCAAGTTGGTATCATGACCAAGCAAGTGAATGGAAGTATAAGCATTGAGTTTCTTTATGTGAATTAAGAGAGTTCTAATACATTTTGAACCTACCCACTCTATGTACGAAACATTGAATGCCAGGGTATTTCAATCATTTGAGGGAATAAAGTCAATTTTGAGTTCATTTCATTCACCCAAAAATTTGAGAGTTTAAAAGGGATTCAAAGGAAATTCCAGAGTGATTTGTGTGAAGTTTACAGAGATCTAGTGCGTGTTGTTGGCAAAATCGAATAATTTTGTGAAGCTTATTTGAATTGAGCTTGGTTATTTTTTGCAATTGTTTGAATTTTATAAAACCTAGTTTATAATGGTATCTTTTGTGTTAGGTAGTGGTAAGAAGGAGGCATGAAGGATACTAATGTCCAAATTGTGCAAAATGATGCATACCCCATGCCAAAATTCAAGGCTTGTCTTGAGATTTTGATGACTAGAGACACACTTGGAGCATTATCATTGATTCCACCCTGAGTGATCATGGTACATGATGTGTGATCATGCTACCTATGTAAGATTGGAAAATTTGGAGATTTTGAGCTAAGGAATGCTTATGACAAGCTATGCAAAAATGGAGTTTTGAAAGAAGAAAACATGGTAGTCTCCAAGAAAGGGTGTACCCCTACCCTAGCTTTTCCTAATGTTTTTAAGGTTGAATGGATCAAAATATTTTTTCAAATGATGCACAACATGAAGTTGTGGATGTAAAATGGGCCAATGAAGATCACAAAATTGACCATCCATCAATTTAATGGTTACCCTACCCTCAACCGAGTGAATACTATATGATTCCAAGCCAAATATGTTTTGATTGAAGAACTTACTAAGGAAAAATCAAATGGTTGAGGGATGTCAATTGATGCAATTGATGATCCTATTATTGAGTTTATAGTCTAAGTGGTTGTTCATAAATTCTATTAGTCGAGTCGAATGAATACTTTGTCTTGCATAACAGTAGACTTGGGTTATAAAATAAATTGTCAAGAAGAACCATAGCTATGACTTGTTTGAGTTGTAGTTGATTTAAATAGAAAAGAGTCTAGGAGCCATCAAAAAAGAAAAGAATACATCATGTTAAGTTTGGCTCACTTGTACAATGTATATTCTTTCATGTATAGAATTCATTTCCAACCATTGGAAACATAGTCTGGGATAAGAATAGCCCTATAACATATAAAATCAATGCTTACATTGAGAAATTAGGAGAGAACTTTGAGACAATTTTGGATGGGTATTTTGATAAGATTAAGAGGAAAATGAAGAACATGATGAGAATCCCTAATTTGATTGTTGATCACATTTGATTAATGATGGATATCAACTACACCTATGCCCAAGTAGTTATACCAAGGGCTACATGGTTGAGGCCAATGCATTATGAAGTAAATGTTGATGAATTATCTGCAACAGTAATTTCATTATTATCAAAAGAGATTGATAATAATATTGATCCATTTGGCACATATGAATTCACAAAGATTAAGATGATGATGCAAATAAAAGTGCCAAAGATGGATAAGAAAAGAAAGAGAATGATTCAAGATCTAGAAGGAAAACTTGGAGAGGCACCCCTGCAAATAATTAAAGGAAAAGGGGGAGATCAAGAAAGTGATGATGATGGAGATGATGAAGAAGATGAATCCAAAGGGAACGAGATAGTAGTTGTCAAGCCTCAGGAACCAAAAGGAAAGAAGAATGTAATTGTTGATCCTAAGGTCAAGAGGATTCTAAAGAAAGTGGTTACACCACCCACCTCCACACAACGACAAGTGACTAGACAAGCATCAAAGGCAGCTACCAAGAAAAAGAAAGAAATAGTGAAAATAAATAGGCTAGAAAAGGGCAAGTCTCCCAAGAAGAGTAAATTAGAGGCTATGGATATTGGAAATATAAGAGGAGTAACTGAGAGGGAGGAGTAAATTAGTTACCACAAAAAAAAACTAAGATCCCTTAAGATGTCAATACAATATAAAACCAAAACTCTGCTAAAACTAAAATACTATTGTAACTCGGTTAACATAGTAACACTCAATTTACATTAAGAATTATTGTCACTTAGTAAACATTGAAATAGTCACTTCTTAAGATGTTTAGTGTAATTTTAACCTTAATTAACTTTTTTGTAGAAACATAAATAAAATATTATGAACACAAGAGGCACCAAGATTTGATGTGGAAACCCAATTTGGGAAAACCACCAATTGCAACTTGTTACTATTTTTCACTCTTTTGAAGTGAACCCTATTAGGAGCCAACCCTATTAAAGGTTACAAAACACACTATTAGGTTTGACCCTATTAAAGGATTTAGTTCACCCTATTAGGAGTGGCCTTATTAGAGGTATTTAGACACTTCAATCTAGAAATGCCACCTTGTTAGAGGATTTGGCAAAGTTGTTAGGCTAACTTTGTTAAGTGATTTGATTCACTGCTACAATTAATAGAGAGTAATAATGACTTGACCTTGTTACTAATGCAACTATCTTTGCTGGTTTTAGATCTTTGTTTTGGCTTGAATACTTGATCCTTCTTAATCATAATGTTCTTTGTCGCTTGGTCTGTTGGTGTTTCAAAACTACCAAACAACAAAATACTTGATACTAGGATAATGAAAAATAACTTAGTCTAAGGGTTAGCTATTTCCTATGTTCAACTAAGAAGTCCTTAGATCTCAACCCAACTTCAAAAAAATCATAAGGATTTCCTACTCCTTAGGTTCTACAAAACTAAGGCGAGTGCGCCTGAGGGATAAAAAGGGTTCAATATTAGATATTATCTTGACACTTCATTCACTTACTAATATTTATTCACAATACTTATCCCTTATAGAAGATATTTGGCCATAATTCTTCTTTTATTTATAGGTAAGTCTGGGTTACAGTAGCTAACCGCAACATAGAGATTAAATGCAAACAAGTATTGACTAACTATTATATTCTTCATACTTAAAAGTAAATTTGATTTGAATTTTGGATTTCTATTCCATGAAATTATGTGATCTCTCTTTATACAAATTAAATAAATGATCAGTGCCTCATCCATTGGCATTTAGAGTCTACCCAGCAATTTTGATCTAATCAATTGCATTATGATTAATATTATAAGCAATTTACTCTAAACCTCATTCTTATGCATATCCTTCTTACTAACTGGAAATCCTATCACCTTACTAAAGTATTTACTTAATTCATTGAATTAAAAGAAATAGAAAACTAATATACAACCTATCCTAGTTGCATTAAATTGAATAAGCTTTGCTCACGTAATCTCAAGATAACTAGCTAATAACAATGGAGACAAGATTCAAAAAAATAGATATGGTGATAACTCTCCTTTGTATTAATTTTCTTTGAAAATCACACAACAATGATATAAAACTCAGAACAATTTAGGACAAGACAACATGATCTTTAAATGTTAGTGTACTCTCAGATTTGCAGAGAAATATACATCACAAAATTAACATCAAGAAAATTGGATTGAATGCAAGACTAGCAAAATACTAAAAATTACATAAGAGTTCGACCCCTTTCTCTAGCCTTGGGATCTCATTTATATAGCATGAGATGCAATAAGCTTTAGGCTAAGAGAAGAATGACATCTGTCCTTAATAAAAAAAGATATTACATGCAAAAGTCACTATCATAATAAGACAAAAATTTGTGCAACAGCATGTTTACATCATGTATCTTATTTTGTGGGGCCAATTATGTTGCATCTTTTTGTTGATGAGGAGTTTCACTTGATGATTGGCCTAGATGTAATTCTTGTTCCTTGGACTATGTGACCGTTTAATTTTCCTATGGTGGACTGAGTTCTAATATTTGAAAATTGATTCTAACTCATGGTTCTCCCTCCAGGTCATCATGCACTATCAAGCTAACAATTACACTTGATTCTTTTGTTGTAGAACAATTTGATCTTCTTTTGTCTCTTTTGGTGCATCTACTATTTATAATTCATCTAGATCCATACTACTTTCATCAATTTCCTCAGCTATTAGCTGATTTGATTGGGCAAGATCTACCATTCATTTGTTAAAAATTGTATCATCTGGCTAGTTAAAAATTAAAATTTCTTGCTATTCCCTCAAGATTTCTTCTCCCATCTTCTCAATTTCAATAAAATCTATTTTGAAAGAATTAAAAAATATCTAAACCTAAACAACTTCTTCAATTTTTTTAGCAAACTAAATGTGGCCCTTTTCATTGATGACTTTATTCAATCTGAAACTCATTAATTCATCTAGCTCTTTAGCCCACTCCTCTTTATCTTTCAATTTATCCATGGCCTTGAGTTCATGAGGGAAAAGTTCAAAACTTTCATTAAGATACTTTGAGAAATAATTAATGATTCTCCTCTACAATGCAACTCTCTTATTATCAAAATCAAAAAAGCCATTAGTCATGTCAAAAAAATTCTCTATTTGCTCGCAGGAAAGGCCAATGACTGAACGTCATAGAATTGTAACATTTGTGTCCCTATTGTTCCATTTTTTAACAATAGGCTTCAAGTTGGCTTCATTATTCTTCATCTCATCCCTATACTCATTAATCTTGACAATTGTTCATAAAATATAGGCCATTCTATCATATCTATCAAATACATGATGGAATCTCTTAATTTATTTTCATATTGGACATCCAATTCAACATTTTTTACCCACAATTTATTATTTTCTTCCCCTGACTCCTCAATTGTATATGACTGAGGCCCCTGTGGGGTAGCTAGTATTTCTACAAGGGGAGGTGACTTGAAAGGTTCAATTGGAGGACAAGAAGGATAAGTGATCCTGGTCTTGCTAGATTCTCCTACTTTTCTTTTTCTTAATTGCTTGACCATTTGAGTAACCTAAGCCTCCAATTGATGTATTTGGTTTCCTCTTTCCTCATAAGCGTCTAGTACCTTTTCAAATCTAGTATTAAGTTCTAATAATTTCTTCCTATCCTTTGCAAAAACCAGAACCCCAAAATTTGTCATTTCTTTGGTCATCTAGGAGACCTTTTCACTATCCACTTCCTCTACTCTATAGACAATAAGGTTGTCTGTGTGTTCAAAATCTAAAATCTCTTGTATTCTACCTATGTTTCTTCTTTGGATGGACCCTATTACTAAACCCTAATGATCATCACTATATTTTAACCTTGTAGGACTTCCTCCTCAGTTCTAAACTAGGTGTCCCTTGATTTCCTTACTATGTCAAAAATTATGGCATTAGCAATATCCCACTCTGGTAATAATAAAACTCCAAAATTCTTTAGCAAAATCCTACCCCCCTTAGGGGTTATTTATGCAAATTCTTCCCTAAGACTAGCCTTACCCTCTTGGTCAAGTTCAGAATCCTTCATGCCAGGTTGTTCTATTTTAATAGCTTTACATCTTACCTCAAAAATTTTAATGTTACTTCTCCATAAAAATTGCATGAAAGCTCTTGACTTTACAAAGCTTTCATCATCTATGAACTTTGAGATGCCTCTTCTACTATAGGGTCAATTCCTTTTCCTCTAAAATCTCTCACAAGAAGGGCTAGTGTAGGCATTGGGTGTTCTTCTAGGGCTCCTTCCTCTATATAAGTTGTTGTAATTACAATATCACTTTCCCCTCCCATTTGTCTTATATGTTCCCTTAAGGACACTTCATCTCCAATGTGAAGAGGGGTTTGTGTAGGGGATTATTCCTTAGTCCTAGAAGAAGAAGCTTGTTCTAACTTCTATCTTTTGGCATTAGGTATGGCAAGTGGGCTCTTAGAAATTTGTCTCTTGTATGGAGGTACTAGTTGTACACTTATTGCCACCACATAACCAAGCCTCTTTTTAATGTATACTACCCTAGGTTTAAGATTGTCCTACTTGTCAATCCTTTCTCCACCTCAATGGCCTTGTTAGGATGAGTTTGGGTGAGAAGTGCTTTCTTTTCATTCAATGTTTGTATGAATCTAGCAAAATTGCTCATCAACATGTCTATCTTAGCTCCCTAGTATTTCTTATCAGCAAGGGGTTTATATTTAGGTTCAAAAGCATTGATAAATTCAAGAACCCTACTATATACTTTTCATTTTTCCTTTTTAACCTCTTATTCTTGCAAAAAAAATTCATTCCTAATTATATATTTTGGAAAGCATACAAAATGTCGATAAGATCTAGCTTTGGTCCTTTCTTTAAACATATCATAAAGACCCTGAAGGTCTATAAATTGAGAATGGTATTGTGCCATCAAATATCTATCTAAAAAAAATTCCAAATGTTTCCATCCACCCTTATTGATTACAAAATTATGAGTAATAGTGAAACATGGGAAAATTGTACCTATTGATCAATGGGCAAGTTCTACCTCTTCAAGTCCTCAATCTGCCACAAAAATTTTGCAATCCCCACCTTCAAAGGCACTTAAAATGGTAGTACATGTGGTTTTCCTAAGAAACCATTTACTATGAACATAGTAGGGAATTCTCTCTCCCCAATTATGACTTACCTTCAACCCTTTTGCAAAATCCTTTGGCCTTAGTAATTGTAGTAAGCATTGGGGTATTCTAGAAATAGTTCCAACTAGTATAACCCTTAATTTGGCAGCATAATATCTATCAAACCTTAGAAAACTAGCATCAATGACTTCCCAAGTCATGTCTACACTCTATATTTTTACAGGGAACTCCTTTCGATCCCTTTAAGTCTCCAACTTGATTTCCTTAGAAAATGTACAAAGGACTTTATACAAACATATATAGATAAGCATTGAATACCAACAAAAAGACTTCTCTACTTTGGCCTTGCTTATACCTATCAATCCATTATGAATTTCTTCTACTAAGTAGCTAGCAAAATCAAACATTAAACTCATACCATACTGCAATGTTTGTATCATGATGAAAACAATAGAGCCCTAGATGTGATCTTGATGGTCCATTCCAAATATCTTGTAGAGGGAGAAATAAATGCTTATGCTCTGGGGTAAAAGTATTTTCTCAATAATGGTTCTAGATTATTTGGTGAGACCAAATATAATTGTCCTATCTTGACAAAATATTCTTGTAGTGTCCCATTTCTTGAATACACCCTCTGAGCCTCATACCTAATCTGCAGATCTTCAAAATCAATTGTTTCATGAAGTGCATGATTAGGATTTAGATGAAAAACTTCTCTAATCAATTATGGTGTAACCTTAAATAAATTTTCACCATAATGATTCTTGAATAACCTAGATATAGGGTCATATCTTTTTGCAATCAAAGTCAAGAGATCATCATCAAACCACACCCCAGGAATTACTAGCTTGCCAATATCAAATTGCCACACATTGCTTAAAGGGGTGTCTATATTTCTTTTTGAAAATCATTTTTTAAACAACTCTAAACCTCTAGTAGATACTTTTGAATCCCTTAATGAATTAGCCCTATCATATAACAACTAACTAATCCACAACCTAGGGTTTTTCAAAACTAATTTTCTCCCTTTCGTCATCTCATTTGTGAATTGGGGTAATTGTTCCAAGAATTCATCATGAACATTTATTTGCTAGTAATTTTCCTTCCTAGAAAAATTTCCCTATGGAAGCATCCTTCTAGAATTTATGCAAGAACAAGTGTAGAAAAACAAAGGCTCAAGTGATCACAGAATGATTTTTCTTATTCACAAAACTCCTACAATTCTAAAACACTACACTTCGCTACTTGAGTAAGAAGTAATTCACTGGGATTCTGTGTGCTGCTCTTGAAATTTTAGCGTTAGGTATTCAATAATGGGTCAAGACTCATGTTTTACACAACATTCCCTCCACAAGAATAGGAATTAATTGGCATTAAATCCTATACCAGTCATATTCTGAATCACATTACAACTTTGAAAACTATCCATAGGTTCATCATGATCAGACAGCTTTGTTTTAAACTTGAAAACCCTTACCAGAATTTAGAACATGCACCATGCATCGTCTAGCCACTTTCTCACTTTTCTTAAACATCATGCAACTTTTTTATGTGAGAAAGTGATGAGCTTCAATCTTCCAAGATCAATGATTCGTAGATTTTTCTATAATTACAAGTAAAGAGTGGCCCCCATGGACACGTGGCATCATATCACTTTCTTGCTTTGGCTATTCATTGTGCAACTAAAACTTATGAAAAAGTGATAGCCCTAGATTTCCCTTTTGATTGACGACGATAAAATATGTTGGTTACAAGTCCCTTTGTCAGCATTAGGTCCTATTGAATATACATGTCAAGTTATCACTTTCTCACTTTAAGTAAAAAGTATGCAACTCTATCATGTAAAAAAGTGATGTTCATCAATTCAAAATGATCTGATGGCTCAGATGAAATTAAAATTCTTCATTGTGTGTTGTATTCATGGTGAATTACAATGTGCCAAGTGGACTTTTTCTAACAGTGTTTTGTAAGCATTTCACTGAATGGATATGACCCACCACTTTTCACGTGTCACTTTCTTTCTTTCTTGATTTAGATAAAAACTTCACAACTTCAATCTTTGACAAAGTGAGAATCATCGATCTAATACTTGATCAATGGTAGAGAAAGAAAACCTTTCTTTGATGTGCCCCTTGCTCAAAACAAATCAAAACCTGCCACCTGGAAAATATTCTGATAGTACCCCATTAGCAATCTGTGTTAAGCAAGCTAACCCATCATCAAACACGTGCCAAAAGCTCACGTTCTTGCTTTTCTTAAACCACATGCAATTATATATAACAATAATGTGACATCCCTTCGATCTCAATCTAATCAATGGACCAAAGAGAGTAATAATGCTTTTATTTCTTAGAAAGGAAATAGGCACCCAGCAGGATAGGTGTCACTCCCTCACTTTCTCACTTTGACTAAACAATAGACATCTTTTCTTTGTGAAAAAGAGAGGATAGTCAATCTTCTAGGGATCCAATGATTATGACTTATATGCTTACAAAAGACCCTTTAAGAAAAGATAAAATAAAAAGTGCGTGAAAACCTTATAATAAAAGGCATATTTCAAAGTATCTAGGATTTCATAAGGGTTTCCCACATGTAATTTGAAAATATTAAGGAAACTAAAGCATATGTTGGACCTAGGGCACAAAAGAACTAGGGAAACAAATAAAAACTGCTCATTTCCAAGATAAAACAAATTAATGTAAACTCAAACCATAACACCACAAGGGTAAACCTAGATTTTCACAAAAATATTTGCAACAATTTTAACATGTGAAAAACCAAGCCAACATGATCAACTCTGGATACTCTATTATCTCTCAAATTTTATTTATTTATTCATCCTCTTCTCTTCCACATATTTCACACTTCAATCCTCAACTTGACCTTATATTTATATGATTTACATTTTCAAGTCAGCTTGAATATACTTCCAAACAAATAAAATTCATCCCATGAGTTGGCTAGAACTAACCAATAAAACTATCAAATCCAATATGTTCATATAGGAAAATCCTTCATTAGTTGACCCAACTCGGTAAACATAACTCATAAAAGACTTTCCTTCATACTTCCTTTGGTAACTGAGTGAGCTTGTTTAACATTGGTTCTATGCCAACTTCCTTTGGTAACCGAGTGAGCTCAGTTAACACTAGTTCCATGTCAACTTCCTTTGGTAATCAAGTGAGCTCGATTAACACTAGTTCCATGCCAACTTCCTTTGGTAACCGAATGAACTTGGTTAACACTAGTTATGTGTTGTCTTATTTGGAATGCTCTACATACATAGAAAACCTTCTTCAATGCCTAAGTGAGCTTGGCAGACACTGATTGCTCGGTAAGAGACTTGACATTTGTGTAACATCAAAGACAGCATACAATTAAATTATTGTATCCAAAAATCTCCCTATTTGGCATTGATGGCAACACAACATGTCATGATACAAAGAAATTTTTTGTGAAAAAAATAAGGATAATATCCTTAGTTTGATTTTGGTTCTAATCCATGAGAACTCCCTCTGACATTAATCTCTCCTCTTTGACATCTAACTCAAAAAAATTTGATTTCTGATATGAAAAACTCTCCCTCTTTATTGATACAAAAAATTATCTTTATACAAACTCTCCCTCTTTGACATCTTATACCAAAGAAAATAATTAATACATTTTCCATGTATTTGGCATACTAATTCATGTGCAATCTACTTTTTCAATACTACATCAACTTTTTTGATCTTCAAAGTGCTCAATTGATGCATCACTAAACATTATTTAGTGAGATTGAAATAGGGGAATGACCCCTAGCTTAGCTCTTAGATATGAAAATACATCCTTAGGTAATGTCTTGGTGAATATGTCTACAATATGTTCTTTTGTGTTCACATATTCCAATCTTGCCTCCTTGTCTTGCACCAATTCTCTCAAGAAATGATATTTTATTGCAATGTGTTTGGTCTTGTTATGCATCACTAGATTCTTAGATATATTTATTACACAAGTGTAATCACAGAAGATGGCAACTAGGTCCTTGATCTCCTCCTTCATGCCTAATAACAGTTGTTTGAACCAAACAGTGTTGGAACAATTGATAGTTGTTGCAACACATTCTGCTTCTATTGTAGACTAAGAGATACAATTTTTCTTCTTTCTTGGCCAAGATACTAGCCTCTTTCTAAGAAAGAATGCTCCACCACTAGTGCTCTTCCTCTCATCAACACATCTTGCCCAATCAACATCAATGAATGCTTTCAATTCAAAGTTGTCTCCTTTCTTATACCACAAACGATAATCCTAAGTACCTTTCAGATATCTCATGATTCTTTTTATTGTCATCATATGATTTTCTTTAGGATTAGCAAAGAATCTAGCCACCATACCAACTACTAATGCAATAGCAAGTCTTGTGTGCACTATATACTAAATTTTCCAATCATTGATCTATATGTAGTCTGGTCTACCTCCTTGGAATCATCATTTTTGGAAATTTTATGTCCAGTAGATATAGGTGTTCTAATTGGTCTAGAATCTTCCATTCCAAAAAAATTCAATATCTCCTTGAGATATTTTGATTGAGTAATGTAGATACCATTCTTCATCTGTTGAATTTGCAAGACAACAAAGAATTTAATCTATCCAAAGATGGACATTTGAAATTCTTTACTCATCTCCACATAAAAAGATTTACACAATTCATCATCTCTAGTAAATAATGTATCATCCAAAAAGATTTATGCCAGCACTATCTTCTTATTTGGTCCTTCTTTAATGTATACACTAAAATTAATATTTATGAGATAATTATGTAATTTTTCATACTAGCCTTTTGGGGCTTATTTGATACCAAACAAGTCTTTGTCTAATGTGCAAATAATATCCCTTTTCTTAGGATCAATGAAACCTTTCGATTACTTAATGTAGACTTCCTCTTCTAAGATTCCATTCAAGAATATTGATTTCACATCCATCTAATATACTTTAAATCCTTTGTGTGTTGCATATGCAAGTAGTGTTCTAAAACCTTCTAATCTAGCAATAGGATCAAAAGTATCCCCATAATAAATACCTTCTTCTTGAGCATAACCTTTGCAAACTAACCTTGTTATGGTTCTTGAAACTTCTCCATTCTCATTTATTTTATTTTTGAATACCGATTTTGTGCAATTACATTGTTATCCTTCAGTCTAGGATCAAGAGTCCAAGTTTTCTTCCTTTTGATCTAATCAATCACTTCATTTATTACCTCAATCCAACTTTCATTTTCAAATGCATCTTTAATAGTTCTAGGTTCAAACACAATAAGCAAACATGTAAAGTTTAATTTGTTCCTTCTCAATGTGGTTTTTCACTGATGTCCAATGATTTTCTTGGGTGCATGATGCCTTCTAACATACCCAGCAAGTCTAGGCTCCTTTCTAAATTTACTTGGTTCACCATGATCTTCTGAATCATGTGTGGGTCCCACTGTTCATGACTCAGGTCCATTAGATGACTCGAGTTGCATAGGTTGAAACTTGAGTCCTTTTGACTCACACTCAAGTCCTCCATATTGTGACTTAGGTTGAACTGGGAATTTTGGGGACTCAGGTGGTGAAGACTATTGATTTTCTTGAACTTAAAGCAAAGAATCAGGCTCATAGTAAACAAAGCTTCTATAGTTTTCAGGTTCCTTTTTGCTTTTTTCTTCACACTCTTCTACAAATTCATCAATCTTTACATGTGCACTTTCTATAACTTTGTGAGTAGATAGATTCAAACATTTTTAAGCTTTTCTCTTATTGGAGTATCCCAATAATATGCCTTAATCACTTTTCACATCAAATTTTCCATTTCTTGACTCCTTTAAGATATAACATTTTCTTCCAAATACTTTGAAATAACAAACATTAGGTTTATAGCCATACCATAATTCAGGAGTTTGATCTGAGTCCTTCTTCAGTTGAACTCGGTCCAAGGTATGAACTGTAGTGTCGATTAATTCCTTCCATTATTTGATAGAAACATTATTCTCTATCATCAGTGTCCTTACATAATCCATAATTGATCTATTTCTTCTCTCTGTTATGCCATTCTATTTAGGTACACCAGGTGTAGATACACGTCTTCTAATTCCTCTTTCATTGCAAAATTTATTGAATTCATTTGAGATGAATTCACCTCCTCTATCTAACCTTAAATATTTTAGTTTTTTCTTGTTTCTTTCTCAACTCTAGCCAGATACCATTTGAACTTTTGAAAAGTTTTTTATTTATCCTTGAAATACATAATTGTCATCATCCTAGAATAATCATCAATAAACAAAATAAAGTACTTATCTACATAGTAGCTTTGTATGCCAATAGGTCCACAAAGGTCTATATGAACTAGCTCCAAGACTTCTTCAAAATGATAATTCTTTCTTTTAAATCTTGTCTTTATTATCTTTCTAATTTGACAATTTTGCACATGCCCATATCAAGTTTCTTTAGGCTTGGAATGCCTCTAACCCTTTTTTTCTTGCCTAGGTTGACCTGATTATCAAAATTCAAATGACACAACCTTTTATGCCATAACCAGCTTTCTTCTATTTGAGCTATGAAACATGAATTTCCAATTAGATCTAGGTAGAATAGATTATCTCTTGTTTGATTTTCAGTCCCAACTAGATTTCATTTTCCATCTAGTAGCTTGGCTTTCTCATTCATGAATTCTACCTTGAATCCAATTTTATTCAATTGTGCTACACTAACTAGATTATGTTTTATTCCTTCAACCCAATAAGAATTTTCACATCTGAGATCATTGGTTAGTGCAATACAACCTTTTCCATTCACATAACAAGGTTTGTCATTTCCAAAACTGACACTACCACTATCATAGTGCTCCAAATGCTCAAATTTAGATTTATCACTAGTCATGTGGTGAGAAAAACCACTATCTATGATCCATGTATCATTCTTACTAACATATGAAATGAGATCCATCTTATCATTCTCATCATCTAATTAGTCCTTAATAGCAATGTAAACCATTTCATTTTCATTACTACTATCAAAATATTTAGCCATGTAACAAGATTTCTTACCTTTATCCTTGTAGTCTTTGTAGCTTTTGAAATCTATCTTTCCCTTATATTTGTCATGCTTCTTTTCTTCTTTGCCTTCTTTATTTAGACACCTTGTAGCAATGTGACCAACTTCTTCACAAGAAAAGGTCAAAGGAATTTTTCCTTTCTACTTTCCTTTTCCTTTGGGAAATCTTCTTGCAAGAAATGCTTCAATGACTTCAAGATCATCATTAGAACCAGCTTCATCTTCATTGTTACACTTCTTTCTTTTAGAATTTTTAGCTTTCTTTTTGAGTGATATTTTGACTTCAAATATAGACTCAGTATTACTAGAGTTAGAAACATAATTATCAAAGTTATCTAACTCAAAGGTTGTCAACCTTCCCAATAGTGCATCCAAATTTATATCCTTTTTAGGATCACATCTCATTTCTTGGATAGCTAACACTCTAACTGCATAAAAAAGAAGAAGAGTTCTAAGTACCTTGCTAAACACTGTCACATCCTAAATTTTCCCACTAGAGGCTTTGATTGCACTCACACTAGCTTTGATTCTTTCATTGTACTATGCAATGTTCTCATCTTCTTTCAACTTCATTTGATCAAAATAACCTCTAAGACTTTCTACCTTGGCTCTCCTTACATTTCCATTACCTCCATATATATCTTTTAGCTTGTTCTATATTTCATGAGCAGTAGCAGAACCCTTGACTTCATCAAATTTAGCATAATTGAGAGTAGAAACAATGTCAATCATCATATGTTAAGGTTCATATTTTCCATAATTTGATCCATAGTCAAAGTTCTAGTAGGTGCCACATATTTTAGGCCTATGTCACCAATAGTTGCCAAGTGGAGCTTCATGAGTTCCTGTCATGCTTGGAAGTTATCTTTTTTTAGCATAGGAATCTCCCTTCTGTAAGACATCTTGATCTTTAGCTTAGGTCCTTGAAACCTTCTCTGCAATTACCAAAATCTTTGATACCAAATATTGTAAATATAAGAGTTACTAAGAGGGGAGGGGTGAATTAGTTACCACAAAAACAAATCCAAGATCCCTTAAGATGTCAATACAACACCAAACCAAAACTCTGTTGAAACTAAAATAGTGTTGTAACTCGATTAACACAAGAACACTCGATTTACACTAAGAATTATTGTCACTCGATAAACATTGAAATATTCACTTCTTAAGATGTTTAGTGTAATTAACCTTAATTAGCTTAGTTTAGAAATATTTTTAAAAAAATATGAACACAAGAGACACCAAGATTTAACATGGAAACTCAATTTGGCAAAACTGCCAATGGCAACTAGTTACTATATTTCACTCTTCTATAGTAAGCCCTGTTAGGAGCCAACCCTATTAAAGGTTACAAAATACACTATTAGGTGTGACCATGTTAAAGGATTTAGTTCACCCTATTATGAGTAGCCTTATTAGAGGTCTTTAGATACTTCAATCTAGAAATGTCACCTTGTTAGAGGATTTGGCAAATAGTTGTTAGGCTAACTCTATTAAGAGATTTGTTACACTACTACAATTATTACAAAGTACAGTGACTTGGCCTAATTGTTGATGCAACTATATTTCTAATTTTAGATCTTTGTTCTAACTTGAATGATTGATCCTTCTTGATTAGAATGTTCTTTACAGCTTGGTCGACTCTGGATACTTTGTAATCTCTCAAATTCACTTTATTTATTCATCCTCTTCTCTTCCACATGTTCTACACTTCAATCCTCAACTTGACCTTATATTTATATGATTTACCTTATCAATTCATCTTGAATATACTTCCAAAAAAATAAAATTCATCCCTTGAGTTGGCTAGAACTTACCAGCAAAAATGTCAAATCTAATATATTGATATAGGAAAGTCTTTTGTTAGCCGATCCAACGTAGTCAACACTAACTCATAAAAAACTTTCCTTCAGATTTCCTTTGGAAACCAATTGAGATTGGTTAACACTCATTTTATGCTAACTTTCTTTGGTAGCTGAGTGAGCTCAGTTAACACTGGTTCCATGTCAACTTCCCTTGGTAATAGAATGAGCTTAGTTAAGACTAGTTCCATGCCAACTTCCTTTCATAATCAAGTGAACTTGGTTAACACTAGTTTTGTGTTGTCTTCTTTGGAACACTAGGCATACTAGGAAACCTTCTTCAATGCCCTAGTGAGCTCGACAGACATTGATTGATCGATAAGAGACTTGACATTTGTGAAACATCAAAGACAACATACAATTAAATGATTGTATCCAACAAAGGAGACCAAGCAAGGTCAGAAGAAAAAGTCAAGGAGGAAAATCATTGTTAAACATGATGAAGGATAGAGTATAGAATTAGATGATTTGAGTAAATTTTATATTGTGCCAAGGCATGATCTTCAGGACATAGACAAGGTATGTGAAAATATTAGTTGTTCACCAAGCCTTACTATAATCAAACATGTTAAATATGATTATTTTGATAGAGTAGATTTTTTTAAAAAAGTAGAGAAAGAAGTTTTGGATATGATGGTAAACTGTCAACATACTCCCATTGAGTTAGGTAAAGAATTACCTAGGGAATTGTATAATAAAATAGATACTAAGTGGAAATGGGCATTAAGTACATAAAGACAAATAAGGGTAACAAATTTAGCCCAAAAAATACTTGACTTAGGAAAGACTCATATGTTTATATCCCTAAGAGATTTTACAAAGAAATTTGTGCCCAAGACAAGAACATACAAAATTTTGAGGAATAGAATTGAAGAGGTGGTACAAGAAAGAAAACGTGTATGGAAGAACGCATTTGGATTGATGAAACCTAACTACAGAAGATGAAAATGAAGATGAACAAGTAGATATGGATAATACAGAGGATATATATAATGATGTAGAATAGTTAGTGTTTTTGAGCACCTTGAGAAATGTGTCAATGCAAAAAATAGGATATTTTGTAATTGGGAAATGATTATGATGATTTAGAAGGTTTAAATTGGTGGGATGATTATACTCTTAATTTAAATCTTTCCAAAAAAAGAATCAGGTCAAAAGGCTTTACAGTTTGAAAATTATTGCAGTTTTAAGTTGCCTAGAGACCCCCTAAGAGCTCTTTCAAGTCAAATTTGGGAAACTAAACAACCTTGTACAATCCCAAAAAATGGGGGATTATAAAATTTATGTATAGGCTATAGAGCACTTGGAGAGCTTTCTAAAAATATAAATAGTTTGTCAATTAGAGCCCCAGATCAAAAGTTATGCCTCCCAAAAGTTGGACTACCATTTCTAGATTCTTCTAATTTGCACTGACTTCTGACATGCTTTCTAGAACCTTCTTTTTTGGTGGTGGATTCCAAATGGCATATTATAAATGTATTCTTCATCCTAAAACTAATTTAGTTTACTTAAGGTCATTCCTGGCATTATAAATGTAGTTTTTTGCAGAGTTTAGTAGAAGGTACTATGAGAAGGGTTTTTCTCTAGGCTCTGATAGCATTGTAAGCCCATAGTGCATGTTGTGGTGTCTATTTTTATTGTACTGAATGTAATAGCATATCACTTCTAGTAATAATATTTCCCTTTTTCCTATTTTTTATTTTTTTTTTGGGTTGTGTCCTCATCAAGTGGTATCAGAGTGAATTTTCCTAAGTGTGTAGATAGAGCACCGACTGTGAGGTAGTTTGCACCAAGACTATGTGGTTGTGGGTTTTGAGGGTTTTGATATAGAGGGAAGATGCATTTTTGTTTGTGGTGATTGATTAGAAAATTACTATACATACTTCATAAATTCTTTGGGGTTCGAGGCATCCCCTAAACAAAAAAATTGAGCCATGGCTAACATATGGTCAACATGTTGTAACCCTAAAGTGGCATAAAATACTTGTATAAAAGGGCTTAGGGTTAGGGATTATTTTATTGTGGTAATGTGAAAATTGGTTCTTTTGGTGTTATTGAGTTGTAAGAGATTATGAATTGTATTTAGGTTGTAATCACTGGATTGTAATAATATCAGACTTGTTGTTTGGTGGATGTAGCCCAGGGATTGGGTGAACCACATTAAATCTTGGTGCCTTGTGTTCTTCTCTATGTGATCTATTATCTCCTATTATTGGTTACATTTGCATGTAATTGAAATTTCTGTCTGTGGTTTGATCCTAATAAGTAGTATCAAAGCAGGGTTATTTTTTCAGTTATCTTTTGCAGGAAAGTCTCACGATTGAGTGGGACTCTAATGGTTGAGTGGAAGTCTCACGGTTGAGTGGGAGTGATGGCAGATGACAGTAAGCTGAGGGTTGATAGGTTTAATGGGCAAAACTTCCAGTTATGGCATATGCAAATGGAAGACTATCTTTATGAAAAGGATTTATGGAAGCCATTAGAAGGCAAAGCCAAGAATAAGGGATCTATGTCAAATGATGAATGGGATCTTTTGGACAGAAAGGCACTTGGAAGCATTCAATTATGCTTGGCACCATCGGTGGCATTTAATATTACAAAAGAAAAGACAACAGAAGAGTTGATGATGTATATGAGCAATGTTAGTATGCTAATAGAAACCAAATTTAAATAAAGCTTCTACAAACTAAACAAAATTCATAAACTTCAAGATAGACTAAGATGAGCTCTCAATTGAGAATATGAGCCATTAATGGGCTCTCTCAATGAGAAGCTCTCTTGTTGAGTAGCTTTGTCTAAATATATAGATGTATGCTCAAGCTTTATGCTTCAAAAAGGGCTTCAAATGGAGTTGGAATTTGGGTGTGAGTGTATGGTTTTGATGTAAAATGGCTTCTCAAAATGGCATTATGACTTTACTTCATGAATTGTGTTATTTTGCAAAGGGGAAGGATCCAATTTATAGGCAAGAGGCTTGAGGGATTGAGGGCTAAGATGCAAGGATGGGAAAAATCTCATGGAGGGCTAAGATTGCATGAGAGGAGAGCACATGGATTGTGCTTCCTTACAACCAATCAAAGAGTGACACATGTCACAGGGTGAGAGGATGGAGGAAAGGGGAAGGATGAGTCAACAAAGGAGGCTCAAGGGATAAAATCTTCATAAAGACCCTCATAATGACTTGTAAGAGCAATAAAAGGGCTTGGAAGAGTCATTTATGGCCTACTGGGCTTCATAAAGTTTTATGGTTGAGATATTTTGAGGGTGATGAGAGCAATTTTGACTTGAACTTGATTAGGAAGGTTTTAAGCTTGTTTTGGCTTGTGCAAATGATTAGAGGATGGATTAGGATGGCTTAGGATTAGCTTAGGGATAGGCAAGTGGATGGCATTTAATGAGGTTGGGTGAAGGAGGAGATATTTATTAACTTTGGCTTGGGTTAGTAAGTTTTAACCCATGTTTAGGGAATGTGACAAGGTTAGGAGGGGATTAGGATTAGGTTTAAAGACATCTTCTAGAAGAGTCTAGACTTTGGATGAGGATAAAGACTTTCTAGAATAGTCTAGAATTTCCTAGGATGAGGATGAAGACTTTCTAGAAGAGTCTAGAACTTCTTAGGATGAGGATTTTATGAAATAAATAAAGTTTTATTTATTTCAAGGGTTTGGGTTGAGGAGATATTTATTAAAATATTTTTAATAAACATGAGGATTAATATTTAATCTTGATTAAATATTTTGAGTTGGGATTAGGGGTAGGAAATGATGAGATTAGCCTTTAATCAAAATTAAAGAAGGATTAGAAGATTTTGGAAGAGGTTATTGGTCTTAAGGAAATTGGCCAACTTTTGAGAAAAAAATTAATTAATTATTTATTTTGGGATTTTTGGTCAATTTATTAATTAAATAATTAATAAATAAAGAAATAATGTTTAAATAAGATTTAAACATTTTTGGGAGGGATTTCTTAATTAAATATTTTTAATTAAGATAAAGGGATTTAATGGCATAAAAATTAATTAATTAATTAATTAATTAATGATGATGTCATCAAGAATTTTTTAGAAAATAAAAATACTTTATTTTCTAAAAGTTTTTTAGGTGTCTACAGATGAAAACCCTAGTGACACTGTATGAAAAGCCCTCCACTTCAAACAAGGTATTTCTCATTAAGCATTTATTTAATATGAAAATGGCAAAAGGTGGATTTGTTGTAGATCATTTAAATGAGTTTAATACTAGTACTAGTTAGTTATCTTCTGTGGGTATCAATTTTGAAGAAGAAATTAGAGCTCTCTTGATTTTGTGTTCTTTTCCTAAAAGCTAGAATGGCTTGGTAATGGATGTGAGTAATTTTGTTCCTGGATGTAGTACCCTAAAATATGATGATGTGATCGATGTTATTTTGAGTGAGGAAACTCGTAGGAAATCCTCAGGTGAATCTACATCAGGAAGTGCTTTGAATGCACAAAGTAGGGGCAGAATGACTAAGAGAGGAAGTAATTTTGGGAATCATGGGAAATCAAGAGGAGAGTCAAAGGGGAGGAGGTCTTAATCTAGAGGACTAAACAATTGCTGGTACTATGGAAAACCAAGTTATAAAAAGAAAAATTGGTGGAATTGAAAGAAAAATGAAGGAGATAAACTAGATGGAGACAAGGAGGCAAATGTGGTAAGTAACAAATCCAAAGAGGATGCTTTGCTTCTATCATTAGAAAGTGTTGATGATTCATGGGTTTTAGATTCTGGTGCTTCATTTCATGCTACACCTCATAGAGGTTATTTTATTGATTATGTCCAAGGGGATTTTGGGCTTGTTTATTTGGGGGATAATGAACCCTATTAGATTGTTGGAAAAGGAAAATTTAATATTAAGTTACAAAATGAGAATCATTGGCTACTAAATGAGGTAAGACATGCTCCAAGGCTTAGTAGGAATTTAATTTCAACAAGGAAACTTGGTGACGAGGGTTGTGTAGTTACTTTTAATGATAAAAATTGGAAGGTTTCAAAAGGTTCCCTTGTAGTAGAAAAATGTTTGAAAGTAGGCACCTTATATCTTTGTACAGGTCATATTGTTCCTTCTACTTTAATTGTTTCAAAGAAAAATAAATGCTAAGGAACAATTGATGTAGTTGAGCATGGAGAACAAATAGCTGTTGTAGATTCTAATACAGCACTATGGCACAATAGACTTGGGCACATGAGTGAGAAAGGTATGAAAGTACTTCATTCAAAGAAATTTTTACTAGGTTTGAAATGTGTTAATATAGATTTCTATGAAAGTTGTGTGTCAAAAAAAAAGAGAGTGAATTTTGTAAAGACTGGGAAGGAAAACAAAAAGGAGAAATTAGAGCTTGTGCATACAAATGTATGGGGACCAGCTTAAGTATCTTCCCTTGGTGGCTCTAATTATTATGTTACGTTTATTGATGATGCAACTAGAAAAGTATGGGTTTATTTCCTTAGACAGAAATCTAATGTATTTCAAACTTTTAAGAAATGGAAATGCTTGGTTGAAAATGAGACTGGTAAGAAATTAAAATGTCTCAGATCTGATAATGGTGGTGAATATTGGAGTCATGAATTTGAAGATTATTGCTCCATTAATGGTATTCGTAGATAGAAAACTATTCCAAGAACTCCACAGGAAAATGGAGTGGCTGAACACATGAATAGGACTATAATGGAGCACGCAAGGAGCATGAGGTTGCATGTTGGGTTGCCCTTGCACATGTGGGTGGAGGCTATCAATACTACTATATATTTGATTAATAGAGGTCCATCTACTCCTTTGGTTTTTGGTATTCCAGAGGAAGCATGGACTAGTAAGAAGGTGAGTTATTCTTTTCTCAAAACCTTTGGCTGTGAAGCATTTGCTCACATAAATTTTGACAATAGAACCAAGCCAGAAGCTAAGTCAAAGAAATGTGTATTTTTTGGATATGGCATTAATGAATTTGGTTATAGGCTTTGGAATTTTGAAAATCATAAAATTTTAAGAAGCAGGGATGTCATATTCAATAAGAAAGTGTTGTACAAAGATTTGTCGCAGCAACATGAGAAGAAAGAAATGTTGGCATTAAGTTATTATTTCCATTAGTGATAACACCTATCTATATTAGTATAGCTACCGAGCTCAGCACTTAGCTTCCTACACTCACCGAGCTTCGCAGTTCACACCGAGCATTCTAGTGTTAACCGAGCTTTGCAGTTCACACCAAGCATTCTAGTATTAACCGAGCTTCGCAGTTCACACTAAGCATTCCAGTGTTTACCAAGTGATCGAAGCAAAATATTTATCAAGTGATGAAAAGCACAGTGTTTAACGAGTAATGAAAGTGTAGTGATTACCAAGTGATATATACCGAGTCTCCAATTGGTTACCGAGTTCAAAACTATGTCAAGTGATTAGTATGGACCAAGCCTTCACTTCTACCGAGTGCATGACGATGCTGAGTAATGCAGTGGACGCCGAGTATCAGAAGGTCACCAAGTCAGTTCAGTGAACCCGAGTTATTTACTATTGGGCTGACTTAGTAATATTTTGTTCACTTGTGTTATGGTCGACCTTGCAATTGTAATTATTGGAATGGTATATATGTAATGTATTATATCATTTGCAAGATGTATGGTATGTGGATAAGAGTAAAAAGAGAGGCATGTAATGTTTTGAAGTGTAAATACAAATCAGTAGAAAAGCAGAATATTCAGCAAGGTCTACAAGGAGCAGTAAAGATTCATCAGTCACAAGAGGTGATCTATACTTCAAGGATCTAATTAGCAAATCAAGTTTGTAAGTATATCCACTATTTCATCCTAATAGGTGAATCAATTTTGTAAATCCTTTAATAGGGTAGACTTAACAGTCTTTTTATAAATCTCCTAACAGAGTGCATACTTCAGTGTATGTTTGTAAATCCTCGAACAAGGTGGACCTAGCAATCTTTTTTGCTCCTAACAGGGCAGATCACCAGAAGTGGTCAATGTAAGCCTTAATAGGCCAACTTCATACTACAGTAACGAAGTTTTGTGGGTATCATCCCCACCCCAATTTTACTTTCTATTTGGAAGGTTTTTGGGTCACCAAATCACTGTGTACATGTGTTATAAATGTTTGTTCTCTCATATATGTAGTAGATTAAATGAATGAATTGAGAATAGTATATATGGTTAAAGTGTTGAATTTTTTTTAAAAAATTGATGTTATTGATTCACCCCTCCCCTCTCAGTAACATATCATATATTGAATATTTCCAACAATTGGTATCAGAGCTTTGTGGTTCTCAGGATAAAGTTGACAACTTGAGCAAAGATCAAGGACAATGGAGATCTTTAGACTTGACAAAGCTATTGAAAATGAAAAGCTAGATTTGGAAATGGCCATGGCTCAACTCAAAGAAGAAAAGGAGCATCTTTCTCAATCCCTAAAAAGAAGGAAGGAACTTGCAAGACAAATGAATGATCATCAGTATGTTGAAGAAAAGATAGAAGACCTTTTACCATCAAGTAGTTCAGATGAAGCTAATGAGGCTATCAAGGAACTCCTAGCAAAGAATGGTTCTCTGCAGGAAGAAGTAAGAAAGCTTAAAAGAGAACAAGAAATCCAATCAATTAGGCTATGTAAAGTTTTGGAATAGAGAGACAAGGCAAATGAAGATAGGAGGAAAGAAATAATCAATCCCTTTAGCATGAAGATCTTGTAGATCAACTATCTAATGCAAATGAAGAAATTATGAATCTGAGATCTAAGAATGAAAGCCTAAGGAATGATTTAATCATTGAAAGACAAATCAATGAAAGCTTAAAAAGCAACTTGAAATCTCAAAGACAAATTAATGAAAGCTTAAAAATTGACTTGAGATCTGAAAGAAAAATCAATGAAAGTTTGGAAAAAGACTTAATCACTGAAAAATAAATCAATGAGAGAATGATGAAATCTCAAGAAGACATGACTCAATTAAATCAACAGAGTGAGCAGAATCTTCATAGACAAAAAGGTAAAGCTAGACTTGGTTATAAGGAAGAAGGTGAAACCTCCAAAGAAGGTGCCCAAAAGAATCAAAGGCCTCCTTGCAATCATTCTGGTAAGTTAGGTCATACATCAAACAAATGTTGGAATAATGAAAAAGCTAAATTCAATGGTAAATGCTATAATTGCAGTCAACATGGTCATAAAGCTAATGAATGTAAGGAGAAACCAAAATTTGAAGGAAATTGTCACAAATGTAAGAAGCATGGTCACAAGGCATTCCAATGTAGATCCAAATCATTCAATCTGGCTGAACAACTTGTTAAAGCAATATTTGGATGGGACTACAATACTTGGTGCAGATGTCATTATTGTGGACAATATGGACACATTGGCAAAGACTGTGCAAGACATCACCTAAGGAAGAAGGACACTATTGTAAGGTGTTTCACATGCACTAAACTCGGTCATATAGCTAAAAACTGCATGAACATAGGAAGAGTCAAAGATGAAAAGAAAATTAAAGCTGATAACATTCGGAAGCAGATGAGGCAATAGTGGATTCCAAAATCTACCAAGAAAAATGGTTCAAATGATGGCAATGTCACTCAAGAAATGGGTGACTCCACCATCTCTAGTTAGATCCATAAATAAGGATATGGAACTGCATCTTCTAGTAATATCTCAAGTAGTTCGAAAATAAAAGAAAGAAAAATAATAAAATCAGTATTCTAGATACACAAAGATCAAAGAAAGTGTATCTTTTTTTGAGTTGCATCTACCGAGGAAAGTCGGTTGAAGACCTTACCAACCTAGGTTGGGAGAAACAAAAGTTTTGTTCGATCACCGAGTTGCAAGCTTCTACTGAGAAAATGAATGATAGCCTATCAAACACTATGTCATCTCAGCTACCTTCGTACCAAGCATTAATGACAAATTTTTCATCAAAAGAGCATAATTTGATTTCATTCTTCATCACGATTTCAGAGCTAAAAAATTTTCAGGTGCAAATCAAGTAATTTCGAGCGATTCCAAGCGATTTTCTAGCGAAAGATTTGTTCGAAAAATTTCTATCTTTTACCGAGCATCAATGGCATTTGGGAGTAGCAGCAGCACTAAGGCAAAATGAGGTTCAGAGATGCTGGTAAACGGTACAGAATGGAAAGCGCCCAACTTCAAAATTGTTCTGGCCATTGCAGCACTTGACCCTAACGATGCTCAATCTCAAATTCCACCAAAAGTACTCCTTATAAATGATATTTGTACACATTTTAAATTTTATGTTCAAGAGATTGGAAACCTAGAGATGGATAATTCCCTAGGAGAAATGAGTGTTGATGGCTCTTTGAAACTCGAGCATAAGCATCTTGAACCAAAGGCTTGACTCATATCTTGCATATGCCAAGAAGCTTCCAAACCAAATGGATTAGGTATATTTTGAGTCAGGTGCACAATGGGAAACTATGGTTAGAGTAGTCAGTGTTAATCACAAAGAAGATGATTCCACAAAATCATGGGTCTCCCTATGCTCAACAAAGTGAAGGTGATAATGAAGATGGTGGTATATCATTCTTTTGACATCAAAGTGTGGGACACACTTTTCTATCTACCAAGGGAGTCTGATGCAGGAGCATCTTGCATGGGAAAATTAAATTATTAGAAAAAGAAAAAAAGAAAAATAGGGAAAAAAAAAAAAAAAATTGTGGAGAGAGAAAGTGACGAAAATAGAAGGAAAAATAATAAAAAATAGAAAAATAGGAAAAAAGGAGAAAAGAGGAATTTCTATTTTCAAGGTGCATGGGTGGCATAAATAGAAAATAATAAAAATAATTGTCATTCCATTAATCGAGGTGTGTAGGTGGCATTTTAGAAGTTTGTGAAAAGTTCCTTAAATCATGTATTTAATATTTGTTGGGTGCTTAGTTGTATTTGGGTGGGAATTTAATATTTATTTAAAGATAGTTGTATTTACCTTTTATCCCACATTGGTTGTGTTTGTAATGTCTTGGGTTAGAAGTTCCTATTTAAGCAAGGCTTATTATCATTTGTAATCAAGTTCAAGAAATGGAAGCTCTTCTAAAGGAAGTTCGAGAAATAGAAGTTCTTGAGTTGTAAGCTCTTCGAATGTAATCTCTTTTAAGGAAGCTTGAGAAGTAGAAGTTGGAGAAATAGAAGCTTCTCAAATGTAATTTCTTGTACAAGCTCTTCTAATGTAATCTCTTGAAGGATAGGCTCTTCTTGTAGAAGCTCTTAGTGAGCAATCTCTCTTATATTGTAAGAATTTGGAGTCCTTTCATTTGGAGAATATTGTAATGAATTTCAAGTATTAATGGATGCTTTATGAAGCATTTTGTCATCTCTCTATCTCCATATTGTTGCATTTTTGGTTGTGAGTTGGTACGGGTGGTTTGGCCCGTCATCAGTGGTATCAAAGCATAACTTTGTTAGTGGTAGCAGAGCGTACCTTCATCAGTGGTATCAGAGCAGAAGTTCCTGAGTGTGCAGACAGATCGTCGAACGTGAGGCAGTTTGCACCAGGACCTTGAGTGGGTGAAGTTTGTCAAGAAGTTCTTGATTGTGTAGACAGATCGCTGACTGTGAGGCAATTTGCACGAGGTTCTTGTGTTGCACTAGAGACTTGATTATGGAGAAGAGAAAGAAGAAGATGACTTTTTTGATTGGATGGATTCTAAGGATTCCTCGACTTGAGAAAATTAGGGCAAAAAATCAAGAGACATTGATAGTTGATTTGCAAAAGCAAGTAAATGAATTAGAAGCTGAGTTGTGGAAACAAAGAGCACGTAACCAGAAAAGAGATGTTGATCATTCCTTGGATGCTAAAAAGAAAGAAGATCTAGTAGAGTATCAAACATGTGGTACAAAAGAAGAGCAAGAGGATGAAGAGGAAATTATTTTTCAACCTAAAGTTGAAGAAGATGAAAGAGAAGAGGAAGACTGTGAAGATGACAAGATTTATGAATCTGAAATAGATCGAGATGATTTGAAGATTGTAGCAATGGAGGAAGAGTATAGTGCCTTCGTTGGAGATCAAGCAAGTGGAGTAGTTGCATGCATTGTTGACAACATGAAAGTGACAAGCGAAGATGAAGATGTCAATGAGGTAAATTCTTATGAATCATGGGATGTTGTCTTTCATATGAATTTAAAAGATATTGATGATAGGTTGCATGATGATCTTGTTAGTCATGTGTGGTATGCAAAGGAAGATTGGTATGGTGTTGCTAGGTTCCTTACATGTGTGATTAATTCAACAAGATTGGATGAGGATGAGAGTTATACTCAGATAGAGTTCATTGCAGAAGAGAGATTTTAGCAGCAAACACTTGTTCTAGCTAGGTGTTGGAAAAGAAGAAAAAAGAAAATATATCGGCACCGGATACTTGTTCTAGCTATGTGTTGGAGGAAGAGGAAAAAAAAATTTTTTAGCAATGGATACTTCATTTTGTGAATCCATATTCACAAAAAATTTCCTACCATGGGAGTCGGATGCAGGAGCATCATGCATCAGCAAAAAAAATGAGGAAAATTTGCATATTGGTTTTCTTGTCCCTGTTGAGGTGGAAGCTTGTGGTGAAGATGAAGATGGTGGTATATCATTCTTTTGGCATCAAAGTGTGGGACACACTTTTCTATCTACCAAGGGAGTCTGATGCAGGAGCATCTTGCATGGGAAAATTAAATTATTAGAAAAAGAAAAAAAAGGGGGAAAAAAAAATTGTGGAGGAGAGAGAAAGTGACAAAAATAGAAGGAAAAATAATAAAAAATAGAAAAATAGGAAAAAAGGAGAAAAGAGGAATTTCTATTTTCAAGGTGCATGGGTGGCATAAATAGAAAATAATAAAAATAGTTATCATTCCATTAATCGAGGTGTGTAGGTGGCATTTTAGAAGTTTGTGGAAAGTTCCTTAAATCATGTATTTAATATTTGTTGGGTGCTTAGTTGTATTTGGGTGGGAATTTAATATTTATTTAAAGGTAGTTGTATTTACCTTTTATCCCACATTGGTTGTGTTTGTAATGTCTTGGGTTAGAAGTGCCTATTTAAGCAAGGCTTATTATCATTTGTAATCAAGTTCAAGAAATGGAAGCTCTTCTAAAGGAAGTTCGAGAAATAGAAGTTCTTGAGTTGTAAGCTCTTCGAATGTAATCTCTTTTAAGGAAGCTTGGGAAGTAGAAGTTGGAGAAATAGAAGCTTTTCAAATGTAATTTCTTGTAGAAGCTCTTCCAATGTAATCTCTTGAAGGATAGGCTCTTCTTGTAGAAGCTCTTAGTGAGAAATCTCTCTTATATTGTAAGAATTTGGAGTCCTTTCATTTGGAGAATATTGTAATGAATTTCAAGTATTAATGGATGCTTTATGAAGCATTTTGTCATCTCTCTATCTCCATATTGTTGCATTTTTGGTTGTGAGTTGGTACGGGTGGTTTGGCCCGTCATCAGTGGTATCAGAGCATAACTTTGTCAATGGTAGCAGAGCGTACCTTCATTAGAAGGTTACCAAAACACTAGGACGGGATGAGTTGCAGAAGATAACCCTAGCCGAGTGGGATGGTAAAGGTTTGAAGGTTAGCACTGTATCTAATTTCGAACTAAGATTTGGCACTCATGTCATTGCCCAAAAAATCTATAGCTCTAGTTGACTAAACAATGTACCCTGTGAGGCTGTAGATTTAACTTTCAAAATTGTAAAGAAGAACCTTGAATTTGACCTGTCTAAATTACTGTTGAAACAATTAAACAAGAACATGGATAGTATAAGGACTTCAAAGAATAATCCCTATAAATTTGGTTCTCTATTGACTTGTTTATTCTTCTATATTCAAAAATTCTTTCCATCTAAAGGAACTGTAGTGTGGAGAAAAGATATTCCCATTCTTTATCAGATAAATGAGTTTGTAGCAGAAATGGGTGAAAATTTTGATAGCATCATGGATAATTATTTTGAAGATTTCAAGGAAAGGATGAATAATAGGTTTCGAATTCCACCAAAATTGGTTGAAGACTACAAAGATGATGTATGCTTTATGGTTGATTGTGATAAAGTATACATTCAGGAAGTTAGGCCCCGAGTTGCATGGGTGAAACCTCTTCCTTATGAGGTTAATATTGATGAAGCCAGGGACATTATTGAAGCATTGGTGAATGAGCCAGTAGACCCAAAGCAACAAATTTTTGGAACATATGATGAGGCAAAGGCTAGAATTGAGCTTGAAATCAAGCTACCCCAGGCCATAAGCAAAGGCAAGAGCAAGATAGCCAAATTGAAAATTGCTACCGGCCCTCTTATGCTTACAGAAGGAAAAGGTGAGGATGAAGAAGATGATGAAGAAGAAGAAGGAGAAGAAGAAAAAGAAGAACATGAATCTGAAGAGGAACCGCCAAAGAAGAAAGGTAAGGCAATTATTACCAAACCTAAGAAGAAGCCTACTACAGTATTCTCTAGAAGAACCAGAAAAGGCAAGAAGGAACCTATACTAGTCAGGCCTCCACTCACATTCAAGGAAAGGCTTAAACAATTGGAAGAGGGAGTTGGCATCAAAAATTTCAAGGCATTGAAATTTGAAATAAGAACTGATGTTGAGAAAATGTAGATTGAGGAATTGGTACTCAATAAGATGGGTAAATGGAAATACTCCCCGGACCAGCTTGCCCCTCAAATCTCCAAAGAGATATTGGAGAGATTGCAAAAAAGATGGGAGTCAGCCACCCAAACAGCCAAAGACATATATGAGCAATCCCTAAGGAATCTTCTATCGAGTCTCACTAGACTAGACATTAAGACAGCTATGAAGAAACATGAAGGTAAAATGATTATTAGATTTCACACATCTTTGATTTTAGTTAAGGACATTGAGCATTTTGTAAATGATGCAACAAAAATGTGGAAGAACATCTATCATCTGCAAAAGCCTAGTGATGATCTTGTTGAAATCAAGGATGATGACAGCAGTGACAATGATGATTTTGATAGCACTCCATCCATCACAGTTACTCCAGGAGAGCTGCATGCACTAATGAAAGAAAAAGAGGAAGAAGACAAGGAGGAAGAAGCACTTGAGGAAGGTAAAGATGAAGACAATCTAGTTAAAATTGTAGCAAAAGTGATTGCATCCCTTCCTCACTCTCCACCAAAGACTGTTACATCCATTATGGAGACAGCTTCTGCAAGCAAGATTGTGAGCACAATTGCCACATCAATTTCTCAATCTTCATCAGACACCTCCAAGCTCCAAGTATCTGAAATAGATGTGCCAAGCACTTCATCTACCGAGCTATCTGTCACTTCTTCAGCTACCAAGCCAGCCTCCTTAGCTCCTTCATCATCAATGAGTGTAGCAGTAAGTTCCACAATTTTGTCTGCATCAATCCCAGTAAGTTCTACAGTGTTGTTTCTGTTAGCATCATCTGTATCCACTTCCACTCCAATCAGTTCTACTATGGGCACTTTACCAAGTATGATACCATTTTTGGGAAGTGTTTTTTATCCGGTTAATACTTCTATTGGCATTCAATCCTCAAGTACTATCCCAATTTTCACTGCTAGCCCTTCTATCTCCACTATTGTGTATATTCCTAAGGTCAAACTAGTCATCACAGAAGTCAAACAAAAGCATCAATTAAAACTTCTCATCACTGGAAAGGAAATTGAAGAAGATATTGACTTAGATACAGAGATAGTGATTCCAAAGATTAACTATGACAATGCTACCATTAAAGAGATGAGGTTAGCCAGTTAACTCATAGAGATGAAAGCTACACAAAAAAGGTTAAGATTAGAAAGGGATAAGGAATATAGAATATTTGAAAATGCCAAGAATATAATTATAGATGCCATAGGTATTGAAGTAGATTCTACTCAACACATTTTGATTCAGTTAGAAGAGGTTGTACAAAAATTTAACGAGGATTCTTCTAGACAAGAGAAACTAATTGAGAAAGCTGAAAAGAAATTTGATAATAAGGTGCTAGAGCATATTGCTCAAAATATAGCGATAAAGCAAGTTGAATTGTCAACATTTTTGGGAAATTTTGAAAATTCTATTAATAATGCAGCATCACTTTTTGCTAAAATTCATGATGTTTCTGGTTTTACCAAAGAAATAAAGGATAAGTTAAATAAGATTGACATTGATATGCAATCAACTGCATCCAAGTTGAAGGTGGAATCCTCCTCCACAACCTCCCATCACACCAAGATCAGATATTTGGCAGATGTATAGGCAGAACTATTGAGAGAGGAAGCTAGGATCCGGTCTACACTCATAGATATCCAAAAAATGATCCTTCCTATCATGGACACAATTCAAAAACATCTTTTTCATTGCAAAACATTGGTCCAAGATCAGAACTTCTCAATGGCTGATCACTTGATCCAATTATCAGCAGAAGTTCAAATTGCTCTCTCCACCTGTCAAATTTTGCAGCAGACTTGGGATAGTACTTTTGCAACCATCCTTATGGTACATCAAGAATTTCTATCTCACTTTGGTGTAGCCATATAAATTGTATATATGCAGTCCTTTGGCATTATTGTCAAAAAGGGGGAGAGATTCAGAGTTTCAGCATAATAAATGAGGAGAGTTATCATTATAAGTGATAGGGGGAGTTAGCACTCATTAGAATTAACATATGTACATAAGTATCATTATATATATATTATAAGTCATCAAGAAGGTATATAGAAATGTATATGCAGTATTTCTACAAAGATCAATTTTGAAAAACCAAAATTCATTGAATCAAGTAATGTACATATGTTTTGGCTTATAAGTGTTTTGTCACTAATGCCAAAGGGGAGATTGTTGGCATTAAGTTATTATTTCCATTAGTGACAACACTTATCTATATCATTATAGCTACCGAGCTCAGCACTCTGTTTCCTACACTTACCGAGCTTCACAGTTCACATCGAGCATTCTAGTGTTAACCAAGCTTCACAGTTCACACCGAGCATTCTAGTGTTAACCGAGCTTCCCAATTCACACCGAGCATTCTAGTGTTTACCAAGTGATGGAAGCGCAGTATTTACCGAGTAATGAAAAGCACAGTGTTTACTGAGTAATGAAAGTGTAGTTTTTACCGAGTGAAAGCAAGGTAAACAAAGGATTCAATTTTTACCAAGTGATACTATATCTACCGAGTCTCCAATGGTTACTGACTTCAAAACTACATCAAGTGATTAGTATGGACCAAGCCTTCACTTCTATCGAGTGCATGATGATACTGAGTAATGCAGTGGATGCCGAGTATCAGAAGGTCACCGATTCAGTTCAGTGAACCCGAGTTATTTACTATTGGGCCGACTTCATAATGTTTTGTTCACTTGTGTTATGGCCGACCTTGCAATTGTAATTATTGGAATGGTATATATGTAATGTATTATATCATTTGCAATATGTATGGTATGTGGATAAGAATAAAAAGAGAGGCATGTAATGTTTTGAAGTGTAAATACGAATCAGCAGAATAGTAGAATATTCAGCAAGGTCTACAAGAAGCAATAAAGATTCATTAGTCACAAGAGGTGATCTATACTTCAAGGATCTAATCAGCAAATCAAGTTTGTAAATAGATCCACTATTTCATCCTAACAAGTGAATCAGTTTTGTAAATCCTTTAACAAGGTAGACTTAATAGTTTTTGTATAAATCTCCTAACAGAGTGCATACTTTAGTGTATGTTTATAAATCCTCTAACAAGGTGGACATAGTAGTCATTTTTGCTCCTAACAGGGCAGATCACCAGAAGTGGTCAATGTAAGCCTTAACAGGCCAACTTCGTACTGAAGTAATGAAATTTTGTGGGTATCATCCCCACCCCAATTTTACTTTCTATTTGAAAGGTTTTTGGGTCACCAAATCACTATGTACATGTGTTATAAATGTTTGTTCTCTCATATATATAGTAGACTAAATGAATGAATTGAGAATAATATATATGGTTAAAATGTTGAATTGTTTTAAAAGTTTTGATGTTACTGATTCACCCCTCCCCTCTCAGTAACATATCATATCTTGAATATTTCCAACAAGAAGATGATTATGTAATGTTGGATGATACTCCATAAGATGATGTTCCAGCCATTCCTCATGATGTGCAACAACTGCAACAACAAATACCACACACATTGGTGAATGTTAGATGGTCAACAAGGAAAATTAGACCTCCAAAAATATTCTCTCCCTCTTTGTATTCAATTTTACTTACTAATGTTGGTGAACCTGAATGTTATGATGAAGCATTATAGGTGGATACTAAGATTCAATGGGAGTCTACAATGAAAGACGAAATGGAATCTTTGCTAAAGAATAAGACATGGGATTTTTGCAAGTTGCATGTAGGAAAAAGAGCTTTACAGAATAAGTGGGTTTATAGGTTGAAAGAAGAGGAAGGACGTAAGAAAAGATTTAAAGCCAGGTTAGTTGTGAAAAGATTTGCACAAAAAAAGGGCATTGATTTTGATGAGATATTTTCTCCTGTTGTTAAGATGACTTCTATCTGTATTGTTTTAAGTCTTGTCACTACTAAAGATTTGCATTTAGAGTAGCTTGATGTTAAAATAGCCTTCCTTCATGGTGATTTGGATGAAGATATATCTATGGCTTAGCCACAGGGATTTGCAATTAAAGGTAAGGAGAACTTAGCGTGCAAATTGAAGAAAATTTTATATGGCTTGAAGCAAGCACCTCGGTAATGGTATTTGAAATTTGACAACTTTATGCATGAGCATGGATATAATAGGTGTCATTCAAATCATTGTGTTTATTTTAAGAAGTTGGATGATGATAGCTACATTATTTTATGTTTATATGTTGATGATATGCTTGTAGTTGGGTCTAACATGGATCACATTAAGGGGTTGAAATGTTGATTAGCACATGCATTTGCTATGAACGATTTGGGGACATCAAAACAAATCCTTGGTATAAAAATTTTTAGAGATAGGAAAAACAAAAAATTGATGCTATCTCAGGCTGATTGTGTTGAGAAGGTGTTGCAACATTTCTCTATGGAGAATGCTAAAGCTATCAGCACACCTTTACCTAGTCATTTGAAGTTGACTAAGCTGATGTGTCCTAAGACACAAGAAGAGGAGGATAATATGTCCATGGTACCCTATGCTTCACTATGCTTCAGCTATAGGAAGCTTGATGTATGATATGGTATATACTAGGCCAGATATAACACATGCAGTGGGAGTCGTTAGCAGGTATATGAGACACCCAAGAATTTAGCATTGGAATGTCGTCAAATGAATTCTTAGATATTTGAGAGGAACATCTAATAAATTTTTACACTTTGCAGCTCTACTACTAATTTATAGGGCTACGTTGACTCAAATTTGGCAAGGGATATTGATACTAGGTGGAGTACTATAGAATATGTCTTTACTATTGGTGGGGTAGCCATGAGCTGGGTTACTAGGTTACAAAAGGTTAATGATTTATCCACTATAGAGGTAGAGTATGTAGCTACTACAGAGGCATCCATGGAGATGATATGGCTTTAGTTCTTCTTAGAAGAATTGGAACACCCTCAGAGGGATAATTATTTGTTTACAAATAGTCAAAGTGTCATTCATCTTGCAAAGGATTCAGCTCTGCATTCAAAGACCAAACACATACAACTATGGTACCATTTTATTTGGTTAGTTTTGGAAGATGGATAGTTAAAGCTAGATAAGATATATATAGATGAAAATCTAGCAGATATGTTTACAAAGGTAGTAATAAGAGAGAAGTTGAACTCATCTCCTACTTCAATTAGTCTTCTAGACTGAACATGAATAAAAGATCAGTAGACTCCAGGGTGATTTGATCTAGTGAGAGCCCCATGTGGTAGCGGTATAGCTACAAGATTAGTCTCCAAGTGGGAGATTGTTAGTTTGTTGTAATCCTAAAATGGCATAAAATTAGTTGGATAAAAGGGCTTAGGGTTAGGTATTTTCATTAAGTTGTGATGAAAAATTAGTTCTTACAATGGTATTGAGCTGTAAGGGATTACGGATTTTAATTAGGTTGTAATCACTGGGTCGTAATAATATCGAACTTGTTGTTTGATGGACATAGCCTAGGGATTGGGTGAACCACGTTAAATTTTGGTGCCTTATGTTCTTTTCTATGTAATCTATTATTTTCTGTTATTGGTTATATTTTCATGTAATTTTTATTTATGTCTGCGATTTAATCCTAAAAAGAAATGCTTGAATAGAGATCAATTTGGATCTAATAAATATGGCCAACATGTTTTAACCCTAAAGCGGAATAAAATACTTGTATAAAAGGGCTTAGGGTTAGGTATTGTTTCATTGTGGTGATGTGAAAATTGGTTCTTGCATTAGTATTGAGTTGTAAAAGATTACAGATTGTAATCAAGTTGTAATCACTAGATTATAATAATATCAGACTTATTTGGTGGATGTAGCCTAGGGATTGGGTGAACCACATTAAATCTCGGTGCCTTGTGTTCTTTTCTATGTGATCTATTATTTTTTGTTATTGGTTATATTTGCATGTAATTATTGTTTTTGTCTATGGTTTAATCCTAACAATGCCTCCATGAAGGGAGCATGGTGGAAGGCCCAAAGTTGTTCCCCTGTGGTTAGAGCCCTCTAGAGACAATTTTAGGCATTGCAAGAGGAGATCTGTAGAGGGATGAATATTGTCATAGGTGATGAAAGTGCTGAGGAATATGAAGAAGGAAATATTGTGTAGGAAGGGGAAGGAGATGAAGAAGTCCTAAAGTAGGTAGAGGAGAAACTTTTTAGGGCCATTTCTAACCTAGGAAAAAGACCTAAAATTGATGTCAACATGTTTTTTGGAAACTAAACCTAGATGTGTTGATTGACTAGATCAATGAGCTAGAGGAATATTGTGAGTATGAGGATATCGAGGACCCTGATAGGGTTAAGTCTATGAAGGCCAAAATGAAAGGCCATGCCAAAATTTGTTGGCAAGAAGTTTAGTTGGAAAGAAATAGAAGAGGAAAGGAGAAAACCACAAGATGGGATCGCATGGTGGAACAAACTAAAGAAGCAGTTCATCCTTGTTGATTATGAGCTTGATTTTTTCAAGAAGATGCAAGGGTTAAAACAAGCAAGAAAATCTATCTAGGAATACACAAATGAGTTTTACTGAGTCCTTATTAGGGTAAGGCATGTGGAAGAAAATAAGGAGAAGGGTACCTATTACCTTAATGGGTTAAGACCTAGCATTTAGGAGGAGTTAAGTCTAGTTAGAATGACTAGCATTGAAGAGGCATACCAATTTTTCTTGTGAGTTGAGGAGAAGTTAAACAAAAAATTTGATGGCAGGAAAAGAGGGTGCAATCAAGGAGGAAGGGGTGAAGGTAGGTCATTTGGAGGCCAAAATGAGAACCAAAAGAAAAATGAAGATGTGGGTACCAGTCAAAACCAGAGGAATGAGTGTTTCAACTACTCCTATGATCAAAACTTTGGAGATAAAAGAGGAAGAGCTAGAGGATTTGGACAAGGTTTTGGAAGAGGAGACTTTCATGGTACCTATTTTCATTACAATAAATAAGGTCATTGTGCCTACAAATTCCCTCAACACCAAGAAAGGGTAGATAGGAGAGATGATGGTCAAGCAATGATTTCTCATGTGGATGATGATGCATAATCATCACATTCAAAAGATGCAAAAAGAGGAGTCTTTATGGTTAATGAAAGGGTCTTGTTGAATGGTGAGATTGAACCTGGAAAAAGGAGGAGTTTATTTCATACTAGGTGCAAGTGTGAGAGTAAATATTGTGATGTGATTGTTGATGGTGGGAGCATTGACAACTTGGTGACAGAAAAAATGGTCTCAAAGCTAAAGCTCAAGAGGGAGAAACATCCCCATCCCTATCAGATTTCTTAGGTGTAGGATGATTATAAATTTCTAGTTAGTGAGAAATGTTGGTAAATTTCAAGATTGGGAGTTACCATGATGAGGCTCTCTATGACATCATCCTAATGGATGTCTGCCATTTATTATTGCGAAGGCCATGGTAGTTTGATAGGCATGCTATACATGATGGTCATGCAAATACATACTCCCTAGGAAAGGATGGAGTTCACCACAAATTGAAGCCCTTGATAAAGGAGGGTGAAAAGGTATGAAGTAGTGCTAAGGTATGTCTTGTTGAAGGAAGAAAATTTCTAGATGGCATGAAACATCAACATGTGTTGTTCTTTAATTCCTAGAAAGGATAAGGAAAGTAGTAGTGAAGTTCCACTCGAAGTTTCAGGTCTATTAAGTTAGTATGCAGATGTCATCTCTGATAATGTTCCAGAAGGGTTTCCACCACTAAGGAAAATCAATCATCAAATTGATTTAATCCTTGGAGCTAATTTTCCAAACAAAGCTTCTCATAGGATGACTCCTACTGAGACTGAGGAGCTAAACAAAAAAGTTTAGGAGCTATTGAAAAAAGGTTTAATTTGAGAGATCCTAAGTCCATGTGTAGTACCCGCAGTGCTGACACCAAAGAAGAATGGAGAGTGGAGAATGTATACAAACTCTCAAGCTATAAATAAAATAACCATCAACTATAGGTTTCCTTTGCCAAGGATGGATGATCTTATGGACTGCTTGAATGGAGCTCAATACTCACAAAGATAGATCTTAAGAGTGGTTATCACTAGGTACGGATACGAGAGGGAGATGAGTGGAAGACTACATTCAAGACCAAGGATGGTCTATATGAGTGGTTAATCATGCCCTTTGGACTAACCAATGCACCAAGCACCTTCATGCAACTTATGAATGAGGTACTAAAGAAATTTTGGAAAAAATTTGTTATTGTCTATCTGGATGATATTTTGATTTTTAATAAGTCTTTGGATGAATATTTATTGAACATTTGTAGTGTCCTTGAAAGGTTAAGGGAAGATAAATTGTTGATTAATTTGAAGAAGTGTAGCTTTGTCAAAAGGGAGTTAGTCTATTTGGGGTTTATTGTATCAACTGAAGGTCTCAAAATAGACCCAAAGAAGGTGAAGGTCATCTTGGAATGGCCTACTCCAAGGTCTACCACTAAGGTGAGGTTATTCTATAGTCTAGCTAGATTTTACAGAAAGTTCATTAAGAATTTCAATAGCATATGTGCACCCCTAACTAAAATAGTAATGGGGGATAGAAAATAGTTCAAGTGGACTACAAGAGCTACAAGGAGTTTTGAATTTTTGAAGAAGAAAGTGATAGAGCAACCTATGTTGGCACTTCCAGATTTCAATAAAGTGTTCCAGGTGGATTGTGATGCTAGTTTCAATGCTATAGGGTTGTGTTGAGCCAAGAAGGTAAACCTATTGCCTATTTTAGTGAAAAATTCAATAATGCAAAGAAGAAGTATTTTTTTTATGATCAGGAGTTCTATGCAATAGTTTAGGCCTTACAGAAAAGAAGGCATTATTTGTTTCCAAAAGAATTTGTCTTGTATATTGATCATTAGGCATTGTAGTACCTAAATAGCCAAGGTAAATTGAATTAGAGACATTTGAAATGGGTAGAGTTCATGCAAAGCTATACATTTGTATTGAAATGTAGAAGCAGAAGGTCTAATAGGGTTGCAGATGCATTAAGTAGGAGATGATTGTTGCTGACAAAAATGCATGTTGAAGTAGTTGGGTTTGATGAACTCAAGAATCTATACCTTGAGGATCCTAACTTTGTAGAGGCTTGGAAAGCTTGTAAAGAACCTTTTACTCTAAATCGGACCATGTGGCTAGATTACATGATTTGAGATGGTATGTTGTTCAAGGGTAGTCAATTATGTATTCCAAGGAGTTCCGTGAGGAAGAACTTGATCAAGGAGAAACATAGTGGAGGGCTGGTAGGACACTTTGGTTGAGACAGGACCATTTCCATTATTAGTGAACATTATTTTGGCCTCAATTATCAAAGGATGTGAAGAAGTTTGTGCAAAGTTGTCAAGTATGTCAAACAGCCAAAGGATTTACTCAAAATACTAGACTCTATTAGCCCTTGCTTGTTTTGACAAAGCCTTGGGAGGACATAAGTATGGATATTGTTCTTGGATTATCGAGGACACAAAGGGGTAAAGACTCAGTATTTTGGTGGTTGATAGGTTCTCCAAGATGGCACATTTCATTCCATGCCATAAGATTCATGATGCAGTGCATATTGTAGATTTTTTTTTCAAATAGGTGGTGAGGCTACATGGTCTCCCAAAAAATATTATTTCTTACAGAGATACTAAATTTGTTGGGTATTTCTAGAGGACTTTGTGGAAGAAGTTGAAGATAGAATTGAAGTTTAGTTCTGCACATCATCCACAGACTGATGGACAAATAGAAGGTTGGGCAATTTGTTGAGGTGCTTAGTAGGAGATAGCCCAAGGGATGGGATTTGATTCTACCACAAGAAGAATTTGTTTACAATAATTTTTTGAATAGGAGTACTGGTAGATCACCATTCCAAATTTTGTATGGGAGTAGTCCAAGGACTGCACCAGAGATAAGGAAGATGGAGCAAGGAGAGAGGACATGTGTTGAGGTAGAAGACTTTACTGAACATGTCAAGAACCTACATGAGGAGGTACATGCACATATTTCCAAGATGAACCTATAGTATAAGGCTAGAGTAGATCAAAAGAGAAGACATAAGGAGTTCCAAGTTGGGGATTTGGTTACGATATACTTGAGGAAGGAACAATTTCTAGTGGGTACCTATAATAAGCTAAAGATGAAGAAATTTGGTGCCTACAAAATTTTGAAGAAACATGATTCAGGAAATGCATATGAAGTGGAGTTTCTAGCTGGGATTCACATTTATCCTATTTTCAATATTGTAGACTTAATAGAATATCATGATGATGGTAAAGAGGAGTTGATGTTGGAGCCATGTCCAATTCCTACTTCTGAGAAGGAAGAGATTGAAGAAATTTTGGGTAGTCATGTGGGTTGGAGTACCAAAAATAGGTAGTATGAAGAATACTTGGTGAAGTGGAAAGGATGACCAGTGGAGGATTCAACTTGGATATCCACAACGGAGGTTGCCCATTTGGGTTTTCCTCTACTAGCTATAAAGTGACAGGGTCACTTTTCAGTTTACCTTGGGTGTCTGATGCAAGAGCATCCAATGGTATAAGGGTAATATTCTATCACTCAAAAATATGCTTAGTGTTAGTTTATGTTTAATGTATTTTTATTTCTAGATACCTATATGGGTCATATACAGATTCCAACTCTCATAGTTCCACTATTGGTTTTTTAGGTTAGTGTTTTTGGGCACCTTGGGATATGTCCCAATGTAAAAAATAGGTTATTTTGTAATTGAGAAATTATTATGATGAGTTATAAGGTGTAATTTGGATGGATGATTATACTTGTAACTTAAAGCACTTAAAAAAAATTAGGTCAAAAGACTTTACGATTTGAAAATTATTGCAGTTTTAAGTTGCCTTGAGACCTTGTAAGAGCACTTCAAAGTCAGATTTGAGGCACTAAACAGCCTCGTACATCATCAAAAAATGGGAGACAAGAAAATATAATCCATAGGGCTATAACACTTAGATATCTTTCTAAAAATGTAAACGATTCATCAATCAGAGTCTCGGATCAAAAGTTATGCCTCTCAGAAGTTGGACTACCATTTCTAGATTCTTTTAACTTTGTAACGACTTCTGACGTGTTTTCTAGAACCTTCTATTTTGATGGTGGATGCCAAATGGCATATTCTAAAATTTATTCCTAACCCTAAACCTAAGTCGGGTTACTTAAGGTTATTTCTAGCATTATAAACATAGTTTTTGGTGGAGTTTGAGAGAAGGTATTGTCAAAAGGGTTTTTCTCCAAAATCTGATAACATTGTAAGCCCATAGGACATGTCATGGAGTCTTATTTTGTTGTACTAAATGTAATAGTATATCACTTTTGATAATAATATTCCCCTTTTTCCTGTTGTGTTCATTTTGTTTTGGGTTGTGCCCTAATCATAGTGGAGATAGTTGATAAAATGGCTCAGGACAAGGAAAAATAGACAGAGACAATCATCATTGAGGATGGGACCCCTAATAATAAGATTCCCAATGTGACTTCAATATCAACTGAGCCAAAGAAGATAGTGTCTAGTATGAATAAGGAGAGAAAACACCTAAATCCATTAGAGACACTCTAATTGATACTTCACATCTAGTAATTATTCAAATCATGGAATATCCAAATATTGGAGAGTAAGGAATTAACCAATAGGTAATTGTATCAATAACTAAATCACCTATTTTTACTATTGAATTCAATGCAAAATTGCAACAAATGCAATAGAAGAAATTAATCGTAGATGTCCAGGAACAGAGTGGATTAGCAGTTGAAGAGAAGAGAGATGAAGAGTCTACTAAGGTAGATTAGACCATAGAGGGTCCAACTGGTATACTGAACATTCAAATAGTTAATACTAATATAGGTGAAGAAAGAGAACCAATCTTAGGACCTCTTATAGAGGGAAATAAGGAGACAAAATCACCAAGTGATGCAAGGACCTAGAAATAAGGTCTGGAGTAGAAGGCAAAAGAGGAAGAGATAGGACCAAGTGTAGGACCTCCTACACAAACTAAAGCTTAGATAAGTGGTACACCTAAACAATAGGGTATTGTAACTTAGAAGGAGTCAGTTTTAGCATGCATTGATGCTAGTGGAGCACAAGAGTAGCAGAGGATGAGCTTAGATGTTTCATTACACTCACTTTAGCTAGCATTGTCGAGCAACAACACACCAAGGAAGAAAATGTTGAAGAATAAGGCAAGGTTGCCTCATAAACTAGTGATAATTTTTTGCAATATAGTCAATTAGATGTCTTGATGGTTGTCATTTATGGAAACATATACTCATCATTTAATTTATGCATTCAGAGACAGAAAATTGTCTAAGTATTAGATAGTTTGCAAGAATACAGTGAATAGATCTTAATAGTATAGATGATGCATAGGAAGTTAGCTTATGTGCAATTGAAGAAACCTTTGTGACACCTTTTTTATGATTTGTACCAATGTGCATGTGTGTATGATCAGTATGGTGCAAGTTATAGTAAGTTTAACTCTGCTAGTATTTAACAGTGCAAAATAGAGCATAGCATAAAATAAAGTTGTACAGCTTTAGGAATTATTTTGGTTTCAAAATAATTACTAAGTTATGTTAAGCCAACTATGTGGATATTATTTTATATTATTTCAAGTGTGTGAAGACATCGAAGCCGAGTGAGAAACAATTTGTGAATGTGCAAGATATATGTAAAGATCTTATTTTGTGCAAATAATGGGAATGTGAGTTGTGCAATGAACATATGTAATGCGCAAATATTGTGGAAGTTGCAAGATTAGATGTGACATGCCAACTATTTTGAGAACCATCTGCAAGCCTTATGTGATGCAAAGTCTGATGTAAGATTAGAGCAAGTGTGAGTTACAGTAGCAAGCAAGTATTATATGTATATCTATTTTATGAAGGAACTAAATTATATAATTGTGTGTTAGGGAAGTGGGCTCTTCTTGCATACATTGTATTTGATCCACCAACTCCTAACAGGGTTGAAGTTTCTAACAAGACCTAGTCCTCTAACAATGACTCGAGACACTATATATACTTCATAGACTCCTAACAGGGTCAATATCCTTAACCGGATCCTATTATTTAGTGAATCATCTCCACTAGGGTTCTCCCTTGGCCAAGGTTTCCCTAGTTAGATAATACTTATTTTATGAGTTCTCTATGTGTATGGTTATATTTATTGTTCATCATTGTTGGTTTACTTTCATATGCAAGTTATAAAGTAATTAACAATATTCAGTTGTGGGAAAAAGTTTTTAGAATTATGATTCACCCCACCCACCCCCCCCCCCCTTCTCAATATTATCTATTTCTAACAATTGGTATCAAAGTACAATTACTTTGAAGAGGCTTAACAGCTTAAGTAAGATCCCAATGAATATTGAATAGTTGAAGAAGAATCTTGAAGAAGCTCTTGAACAAATTGATCTTCTTACGGAAGAGAGAGATAACTTGAAAGATAGATATAAAGATGCAAAAGTTTACATTGGCAAACTAAAAGATGAAATTGATGATATAAAATCTGGAAAGGAATCTTTTTCATAGATCTATGTCAATAATAATATATAAAATCTTAAGAAAGAGAATGAGATCTTGAAACATGAGTTGAAAATTGTTGAACTAAAGTTGAATCTTGAGACTAGTAGCAATAAGAGTAAATCTGATCTAAAATCTGAGAATGCAAACCTTAGATCCCAATTAAGTCAACTGACATTTGAATTAGATTCTATTAAGATAGATCACGTAAAGTTGGAAAAATACAACATCATTTTGAAAGAAGAATTAACACAAGCTAAACAAAAATTAGAGAAACTTTACACAAGTTTCAAGAGAATTGATGAGCAGATATTTCATCAAAGATTGTCTTATGACAAGACAGGCCTTAGATATCTTCTTGGAGAGAAGTCAAAAAAGAAATATGAGATTAGGATAGAACCAAATTCTATAGCAAAAATTCCTAAAGAAAAGTTCAAGTAGTCCGATGAAGTTGAGAAAACTGAATTGACAGAGAAATTTGATGAGCTTAGAACAACAGAGCAAGTTGAAGAACCTAAGCAAGATGATTCATCCAAAGAGGTAAGACATGAATTCTAAGGTAGATGTTTCATATGCAATGAAGTTGGACATATTAAGAGAGATTACATAGGTAAGTCTTTTAAACCTATTACCAATTTATATTGTTATAATTGTCATGGTTATAGACATAAGGCAGTAGAATGTAAGAAACCTAAGTTTTTTTTATGATAATAAGAATAGTAGAATATTTAGGAATACTAAACCTGTAGGTAATGGAAGAAGTGGATCACAAAGCAGATCTAATGGTGGAGAGAAACATGATGGTAAAATAAAGTAGTTTATTTGTTACAAATGTAACAATCTTAGACATATTGCAAGGAATTATAGAGCACATGAAAGTCAAAATGAGAATAATCAGAGGAGAAATGCACCTATATGTCATTTATCCAATAAATTTTGACACATAGCAAGATTATGTATAATGGATAGAGGGAACTTTACACGAACCCTAATCACAGAAGGAACAACAACAGGAATGATAGAAGGAATGAAAATGGAGGCAACAATAGTCAAAAAGAAGTAGTCAAGGAACATGTTGAGGAATTCAAAGAAGCATTTTTGAAGGCTTGTAATCCAAATATTTCACATAAAATATTGGAAGATCAATTCTTTGATGCAAATGATGAAAAGTTGAAGTCACAGATTGTTTGTGGTTCAACCTGTCTGAATTAAGCTATTGTAGAAGCGGTAGAGAAGTAGTGGTCAAAATTGATGTTAGAGAGTGACTTAGAGATTGTATAGTTAATAGAAGGTAGAAGATATAGAGAGTAAGCTATGGTTCAGTACACAAGTCTTAATGTGATTGTAGTAAACAAGAATTGTAAGATCAAGGTCACTGGTAAACAGAGATGGTATTCTAAGTTTGTGGTAGATATGCATTTATTGCATAGTATAATTTGAAATGATTTAAGGATAATGAACATGATTTGATGTACCATTTGTTCATATGAAGTTTCTTGAGCCAATTAAAGAGAGATTTGATAGAATTTGAAGTGTGAAGCACACTTATGAAGATGAAAGTTGCAGAAGCCCTAAAATTGTGAATTTGAGGTATTTTATGGAGTATTGAATCCAATTTCTTGAAGTATTTATAGTTATAAAGGAATGGCTAGTCAAAGAGTGCATGATTTTAGTGACAAACCCATTTGTTTCTTTATTAGATGATCCTATAAGCACATTTTAACAAGTTCTAGAAAATGTGTTACATGTAGAAGATATAAGGAGTTTTATACATTGCAAAATTGAGAGTGTAGGTGATGAGGAGATACACAAGGACTTAGGAGTCATGTGTAATAATGACTTATATGTGAAGTCTAAATATGTGCACCTTGAAGATTTGAATTTGGTGAAGAATATGTTCTACACAGAATTCAACAATCATGAGTGGACTTTAATTATATTGAGTAGAGTACATGATGATATGTTCTAGTTAGGTGATGCATAGATTGTCATTGACAATGACATAATCCACAAGGTCACAGGATTTAGCAATGAAGGTTGTAACCCTATTAATGAGAAAAGCATCAGGAAATTAGTGGAGACAAACCTAAAAACCAAGTTTGATGAAAGAAATATGAGGGTTGATCCTATTCAGGATAAAGGAGTCAAATTGTTGATCAAAATCTTAGGGTACAAGTTGAACCATGGATCAAAGGTAAACTCTATACCATCTATTTTTCTTCATATAGCATATGGGATGGTCATTGAAAGGAGAAAAGTAAATTTGTGTGATATTGTTAGAGTGCAACTATTGGACAATATTACAAAGATAAAGAAAATAAAAAGTGCAGTATTTAGAATTGAGTTCCTATTGACTCATTTTTTCTTTTACACTACAAAGAATTTTCCTAGAGTGATTAATTGGGATAGCAGTAAGTGCATAATGAATATTGTAACTGAAAGCTACAGATCTAAACCTGAGAATGTCAGACACATTGATATTGATAGGATGATGAAGAATTTTCAGTCTTAGATGAAATTGAGGTACAGGATACCTCCCTCTATGATAGAGAAATATAAGGATGATTTGTGCTTCATGGCAAAAATTGATAACAAACATGCATCGAAGCAATGATACCTAGAGTGAAGTTCATTGAGCCTAATGGCTATGAGATGAGTGCATAACTAATTGAAGGGTATGTGGAGAACATACTTGAGTTTGAGCTAAACATAGAATGTCCTAGATGGGGAACATATGGTGAAAGATTAAGGATTGTAGAGTTTGAGATCAACAGAAAGGAGAGTAAGAATAAAGTAGAGAAGGAGATAGATTCCATCCTCAAGGAATCTAGCATGACCAGGCAGGAATTCAACAAGATAAAGGGAATTTCATTAGAGATGAAGGCCAATGGGTAGTCTAAATTATTAGTAGCAACACCTATTGTAGTAGTAGAACCTTTAGAGGGAGTAATGGTGGCACAACCATGTGCACAAGCTCCCATTGCACCATGTGCAGTAGTTGTGCAAGTGAAACCTATAAGAGCAAGCTATGAGAAAGAAAGAAGGTAGTCAGAGGTGGAAGCACCTATTGCACAGAGGAAGTTAGGGAGACTAGTGAAGGTTAAGCAAGAACCTGCACCTCAAGCAAAGAAAAGAGTAAAGTAGATAAGCAATGGGCCTAGCAAATGGAGGAAAAGCATGCAAGTGAGAAGTTTTGAAATCTCAGATGATGATGATGAAGATAAACCTATTGAGCAAGATGCACAAGAAGCCAAGATAGCCATAGGCAAGAAGGCATGGAAACCAAACGTAGAGAATCTAAACATGCAAATTATAAATGATGACAATTTTGTTTAGTTGAATAAATTTTATTGCACGTATAGTAGTATGGATCGGAGGAAATTAGAGAATTTTATAATAAGAAATATGATTCTGAGGAACAAGAGATTTGATAGCATTTAGAATAATATTCCTAAAGGCCTATACAATAGGTTGATCAATAGGAAGAGAAAAGTGGTGGAAGAAGATTTGAATATGAGGATCACATCCATAAATAATTTATATGATGTTGAATCAAAAGAGGAATTTAAGAAAATTTTGAAGGCTATTGAGCCCTTGCTAAGGAACAAAAGAAGAGCAATTCTTCTGATGGCAAGAAATTATGAGGAGGTAAGGTAAGAAACAAAGGAGGCTATAGTGAAATATATGTCCTCAGTACCTAAGGAGAGTATGCAAGCAAAGGTTGATAGTCCATTATATGTACAGACAGATGCATTTTCCAGTGAAGAGGAAGAGGTAGAAGGGACACAATAAGCACTACCTCCACCTCATATTGTTATGGGTACTAAATCCATTCAAATGGATAGTATGCACATAATAGTGGATATAAAGTAGAATCCATTTTCAATGTATGGGGCAAATCTTGTTGGCAATATCATTGCCTATACCAGTTCTGATAATCAAGAGGAAGAGAAAAAGAAGAAGGAAGAAGAAGAAAAGAAGAGAAAGGAACATGAAGAAAAGAAAAGAAAAGAAGACGAAAGAAGAACAAGAGAAGAAGCAAAAAGAAGAAGAAAAGAAAAAGATAGAAGAAGAAGAAGAGAAGAAGAAGAGAAGAGGTTGAGGAAAAGAAGAATGCAGAGGAACAGATGATAAAGACTATTGTATCTTTTGTAGTATTAGTAGTTGGAACATTAGTACCTATTCCATTTGATGATGATGACTAGAAAGAGAAAATGGGAACTTTGAGCAATTTTTTTGAGAAAAAAAAATCTATAAATTCTTTAGAGAAGACCCTTGCTAAAGTCTTGGAGTGCATGTAGAAGAAACTTTCCACAAGTATAGCTAATCCATACTTTCAAGCCAAGGTAAAATAGTTAGTGAAGACCTTTGATGGGGAATTCATAACCTTAGCTGAAGTAGCAACAATGAAAGCATAGAGTACTCATGATGCATCCATATTCAACACAGTGTGCGCTAATGTGTGCAATGATTTGAAGGCACTTGATGGAAATATCAAGGAATTGAGAGAATGTATTACTGAACGTAAAAATTTGTATGGATAGTGTGCAATGTCTTACACTTATCTAATTTTTATGCAAAGATCAAAGGCCCTATGAGTGAGCTTCAGTCACTCACTATAGGATTATAGCAACCAAAGATCAGAATTGAAGATTTTGAGAATGAAGTTGAGAAGATCTACAATGTTGTTAGAGGCATTGAATGTGACAAGGAGAAGGTAATAAGAAGATTCTATGTTCTCTGAGAATATCTAGCACCCAAAGTTGTAATTTTGCAGAGGCAATTGGAGGAATGTCTTTCAGCAAAGAATTCCTATGAAAAATTCATCTATACTGACTTGACGCAATTGAAGTGGCATCCTATGCACTTTGTGCACTCATTAGAATATTAGATATAGTAAAAGGCAACTAGAAGAAGGACTTTGACAAACTAAAGATTGATTTTGCAAATTGTGTATCCAGAATGACAAGCTGATAAGCAGTAGGTAGCAAGTTTTTGTGATACAGTTTTTGACACCTTTTCCATTGATGTCAAAGGGGGAGTATTGTGTTATTATGTAGAGAAAAACTATATGGATGTAAATTTATATGTGGGGGGGGGGGGGGGGGGGAGGGGCTTATGTATGTATCAATGTAAAGGAATGTAATGATCGATCAAAACATGAACAAAAAAAATTTGTTTTGAAGGCAATTTTGTGTAGTTAGTTTATTTGATTTTGTTATGTATGGCATAATTTTGGGACATAGCCAATTTTCCCAAATGTTGCCATCAATGCCAAAGGGGGAGATTTTTGGAAATATGGTCAGTTAGATGTCTTGATGGTTGTCATTTATGGCAACATATACTCAACATTTCATTTATGCATTTAGAGATAGAAAATTATCTATGTATTAGACAGTTTGCAGGAGTACAATGAGCAGATCTTTAACAATATGGACGATGCACAGAGAGTTAGTTTATGCGTAGTTAAGGAAATATTGTGACACCTTCATTATGATGTGTACTAGTGCACATGTGTATATGATTAGTACAGTGCAAGTTACAATAAGTTTAACTATGTTGGTATTTAACAATGCAGAATAGAGCATAGTAGAAAATAGAGTTGTATGCCTTTAGGAATTATTTTGGTTTTAAAATAATTAATAAGTTGTGTTAAGCAAACTATGTGCATATTATTTTATATTATGCCAAGCATGTGAAGACATGGAAGCCAACTAAGCAACAATTTGTGAATGCGCAAGATATAAGTAAGGATCTTATGTTGTGTAGATAATGGGAATGTGAGTTGTGTAGTGAATGTATGTGATGCGTAAATATCGTGGAAGTTGAATGATCAGATGTGACCTGCGAGTGATTGTGAGAACCATCTGTGAGTCTTATGTGATACAAAATCTAATGTAAGATTAGAGCAAGTGTGAGTTACAACAGCAAGCAAGTATTGTATGTATATCTATTTTGTGAAGGAATTGAATTGTATAATTGTATGTTAGGGCAGTGGCCTCTTCTTGCATACATTATATTTGATCTACCAACTCCTAACAGGGTTGTGGAAACTCCTAATAGGGTTGAGGCTTCTAACAAAGACTCGAGACACTATATGCACTTCATAGACTCCTAATAGGGTCAATATCCTTAACCAGATCCTATTGTTTAGAGAATCTTCTAGTGGGTATCATCCCCATCAAAATTTTACCTTGGCCAAGGTTTCCCTAGTTAAAAAATAATGATGTTATGAGTTCTCTATGTGTATGGTTATATTTACCATTCAAAATTGTTGGTTTACTTTTATATGCAAGTTATAAAGTAAATAACAATATTTAGTTGTGGGAAAAAGTTTGTAGAATACTAATTCCAACTCCCGCACCCCCCCCCTCCCCCCCAATATTATCTATTTTTAACACAATTAACAAAGTCATAGTGATCCCCAAGTATGATATTAATCACTTAACTTATGAATAGATGCAAATATTGAAGATCTTTTGGCCAAGAAGATGAGACATGAAGATTTGACAAGGGAGCATCAAAAAAAGTAGGCACTTCAAGATATAAAAGATTTTTTTTTTTATGCATGTGATATTAAAGATGTTGACGAGAAAGCTCCTATAATGGACCAATTAGTGTAGATTATAGAAAAGATAAAAAATGATGATATTGATGCAAATGAGAAGTTATTGCACTAGTCTAAGACGAAATTTGAGAAGAAATTTTCGGAGAAAGTGTCAATGGAAATTGCTATCAAGAAAGTTAAACTTTCAAACCTTGTAAATAATATAGGAGTAGTAAAGAATATTTAAATTTTGTATAAGGCATTATGTGATGTACCGAGATTCACACAAGATATTCAAGATTAGATGAAGAATTTGTAGTTAGATTTAAAATCTACAAGACATTCTTTGAACATGGACACAAGTTCAAGTTTCATTCATTTTAATAGATTGATTTTTTCTCAAGGGAGATTGGCTAAATTGCAAGCCACATATAGAAGAATGAGATAAAATTTGACTCTCATTTAATCAATGTTAATACCTCATTTGGAGGTAATGTAGAGAGAGTTATCACTTGCAAAGGAGATACCAAGTAGAGATTCACATCTCTCTACTACAAAAAGTCTAGTTGACCTGGCTAGTCAGCTAGAAATTTTTTTTAAAAAATAGTTTTGGAATCTGTAGATCAAGTTGGGATAATGCACTTGCAATGGTTATACATATTCACAAACCATTTTTAGACAAGTATGGTTTGACCCCTTCACCCCAATAGCCATGAGTGACCAAAAAAGGGGGAATGTATGTCTATGGGGAAATATTTATCAAAGGGGAAATGTATGTAGATGGTTATCAAAGGTATGAGTTAGTAAAAAATTTGCGATGAATACTCATTGTGCAATTAGATTATGTAAGTTAGAGTTAGAGTTAGAATTCATGTATGTATGTTGAATATAGTGAAGTCTTTTGAAGACCAAGTCATAATCTAAGGGGGAGTACTATTTTTAGTTTTGGATGTAATCTTGAATCATGAAAATGTGTTTTTGCCACTAATGTCAAAGGGGGAGATTGTTGCCATACAATTTGTTGTCTATTACTGTCAAGCACTTAATTATTTAGTTGGTAGAGTTGGTTGGTCATCACTACAACCAAGCCATCCAATGGAGGTCGAGATATGTATATTAGACTTGTTCTTATTTCAATTTGAGCTAAGCAATTATCATTGTTGAGAAAGTTTGTGGTTGTTGAGAACTCCTACATGTCAAGTGAGACAGAAGCCAATATGTGTTTATCTATACAGAGGCAGTTGATGCTAAGTTACAGTAAGTGTTGAGCATACAAAATTTGAGGTATGGCATGAAGATTAGTCATCACCAAGCATCAAAGTGTTCATGTGCCAAGCAAGCTAGTGTTGACATATTTATTTGGAATGGCACGAATAATAAGGTAAAGAATTTTTGGTTGGCTTAATGCATGTTCTAATGATCACTGAGTAATTTATGGAGATGATTATGCATTTTGGCATGGATCATTAATCCCTATGCAAGGTTATTGACCAATCAAAAAATGGAAGGTTTTAGTATAAAAAGGGAGAAATTTGGATCATTGATCATGATCTAGAGCCATTTCTAGTTGGTTATAAAAGGAGGATCCAAACCTTATTTTCATATAATGGTTTATGCATGTCTATGTTTAGACGCTTCAAGAGAATTTCTAAAAGAGAAACAAACAGAGCAACTAAAAAGTGAAATGAAGTGCAGAGTAGAGTTATATCATATTAGAGAGAGGATTAGACATTGGAAAGAGGATGTATGTTATCAAGCATTAGATTACTAACCGAAGGATCAGGTATTGATACATTTTGGAAAAGTGAATCAAGATAAATCTCTTAACAAGGTGGTCCTAACAAGCCTATGTAAAATATCCTAACATAGTTCTTACTTTGTTGCAAGTTTTAAATCCTTTAATCAAGGTAGAATGAATAAGTCTTGTGGGTCTTAACAAGGTAGACCCCTCAAGGGTAGATCATCAAAAGTGATTAAATTGTTAGGATTAACCATGGATAGAAATAACAATTACATGCAAATATAAACAATATCATAAACTAATAAATCACACAGAAGAGAACACAAGACACCAAGAGTTAACATGGTTCACCCAATCCTTGGGCTACATCCACCAAATAGCAAGTCCAATATTATTATGTCCAATGATTACAACCTAATTACAATCAATAATCCCTTACATCACAATATTGCTGCAAGAAGATATTTTTGCATCACACATTATGAAAACCCCTAACCCTAAACACTTTTATACAAGTATTTTTGTTTCTTTAGGGTTATAATTAATTACAAATCAGCCCAAAATCCTCAATAAAATAGGGCCCAAATTTTTGTTAAAGAATTATGAAGTATGTAAAGTACTTCCCTAATCAGTAACCACAAACTAACAATATCCCACTTGGGGACTGATCAAGATCCACTCTAGACAACACAAACTTGTAGCCCTAATAGGAAAACTTTATTGCTATAGTATTGAAGATTTGTGGGTGTCATCCCCACCCCAATTTTATCTTCACCTTGGAGGGTTTCTAGGTTACCAAATCTTTGTGTTATGTGTTGATCTTTTACTTTCATGTTTATGGATGTGATTAGTTGTTAGATCTAATACACCATTGTAGTATATGTTATTTTTTATATTGTTGAGATAAGGGTTAAGATGAAGATATCAATTTAATATTTGTTTCAAAGGTTAAAATTTGTATAGATCTTGATTCACCCCCCCTCCCTCAATGTCTTTCTTTCCTCCCCCTCAATGTCTTTCTTTCCCAATAGACTTCCAATAGTTAGGTGTGACTTAGTGGGTTTAATCACCCTCTTAGGAGTGGCTTGGTTAGAGGACTTTGGATCATTACATTAGAATGTCACCTTGATTAAAATATTTAAAAATGATTGTTAGGTCAACCTTGATTAAAATATTTTACTATCATAGTTGTTAGAAAGAAATAGCTAGGTTTGATCTATCACTTGATACAACTCACATTGCAAGTTCAGATCTCTATTTGGCTCATTTGTTGGTTTATTGACTGGACTTTATTATACTCTCCATTTCTTATCTGCTTGGCAACCCTTCAAGCAATTATACTTCACCAAACTTCCCATTTTTCCTCTACTACTTTTTTCTTCACGGGTTGTCCACAAAATCATCAATCAACAAAAAACCAACCCTAATAAACATCCCTTATGCCTCCTTAAATAGGTAGCTTTGATATTTTATTTCTTAAACATCACCGTAAATATTACGGTTTGGTTAGGTTCAATGAATATGATCATCATTTTATCCTTCTCCTTTCTTGACACTTCTAGAAACTTCTCTTTGAACCCTTGCCTTTGATCACTTAACAAACTCAATTAGTGCATTAAATATGCCAACTAATTAATCCTTATTATTCACATGCTTTGAGCAATCCAAAAGTTCTATTGTGTTAGCCTCAAAACTCAATTCTTCATGAACTGTTATAATGTTAACACTTATTAGCTCAATATCTACTATTTTGTCTTGCTCAACTTTAACTGGTGTGCTTGGTTTTAACTTATCTTGGTCACTACTATATTCTCCTTCTTAATATTTCTCAACCATAACTAACACTCAGCTAATATTGTTGTCTCAGCTATCCCTTAAGTCCCTTCATCTTCTACTTCATTAGCCTAGTAAAACTAATACTCAGTCAAGCTTAGTGTTTTACTAATCTTCTCATCTTCTCTTCTATATATCAACTCAATTATTTTCTTCACTTCATATAATGATTAAACAACACATTGTCTTATCAAGGACTAACTGATCAAGTGCACACTATAATTCCAACATACTTACTCCTCTTCACTCAACAACTTCACTAGTTCATCTAGTTATCTCTCTTTTCAAATCCTCTTCATCAATCAATTGATATTGCACTCTACACTATTAGCAAATATCTCACCAATAAGTTTTGACATCAATGACAACATAAAGATTGTTCCAATTGCAGTTTCCAACAACAATTACCCTAGATTCATGGGAATGTCTAGTTGATTTCATGATTTTGTCTTGAAAAGCTAAATTGGGAGGGTATAGCACTAAGAAAAATGACTTTTATAGCTCTAGTAATATGAAAATATCTTATGTGTATTGCACTAAAAAACTTGATTTGTATGCTCTAGTCCAACCTCAACTTGAGTTTGAAGAGGTAGTTTAGTTGAATTTAGGAGATCTAGGAGAAGAAGCAGAAGTAAATTATTTCATAAATTTGATGATAATTAAGAGAGAATAATTCATTTAAAAACAAGAAGAGGAAGAATTGTTCTTCAAAGATCTAGATAATAATTATGGTGTAGAGTACCCTTTTATGGGAAAAATATCCATGCTCTTTGCAGACTAGTTTTCCTTCATCTACTTCAGCACATTATCTTGTAGCAATTGATTGTTTACATACATTGTTGCCTCATGAAGTAAAAATTTCCTTTCTAATAGAAGTGTTAATGCTTGAGATTTGACTTCTAAATTAGAAGTAGCTATAGGAAAAACCTTGAACATCAATAGAAAACTTACTACTGAGCAATAGGATTCTATTGTCCAAATGTTTATTTTCCATAAGATAGCTTTTGCATGGGACCACAACAATATGAATGGATTGAATCCAAAGTTGTATACTCTCACATATTCATTAATAGTAAATTTGAGCATGTTAGATAGCCTCAAAGAAGAATTAATCCAACCTTAAGGGAGATAGTCAAAGTGGAGTTGTAGAAACTATTGAATTTTGGCTTTATCTACCCCATTTTTGATATTCTGCTAGTTTCTCCATTGGTTATTGTGCCCAAGAAAGGGAGGAAATGGAGGGTGTGTATAGATTAAAAAGAGCTTAATTCAACAACCAAGAAAGACCATTTTCTTCTTCCTAGATAACTTATTAGAAAAAAAATTCTTTTCTTTCCTTGATAGTTTCAATGGCTACAATCAGATAAAGATTACACTAGAGAACCAGAGAAAGGCTACCTTTACATGCCCCTGATGTAAATTTTCCTACTTGTTCCTACCTCTTGGTCTTTGTAATGCCCTTGCAACCTTCCAAAGGGTTGTGATTAGTATTTTCTTTGTTATCCCATATGATAGTATAGAAATTTAAAATGAATGACTTCATTGTGTATGGTGCAACATTTGAAGAGGCCAATGATAATTTGGATAAAGTGCTACAAAGGTGTGAGCACCATAATATATCACTTAACAGTCATAAGTATTTCATGATGATGCAAGCAAAAGTAGTGTTGGGTCACTACATCTTTGTTGCAAGAATCTAGGTAGATCCCTCTAAAATTGATGTTATTTCTAGTCTACCTTTTCCCACCAAGCAAAAGCAAATCATGAGATTTTTGAGACATGCTAGTTACTACAGAAGATTCATTAAGGACTCTATTCAAATAACATGATACAATCTACTAAAAAAGATGCAAAATTTGGATGGTAGAATGTGAGAAAGTCTTTCTTGGTCCTAAGATTATATCCACACAAATGTTTTTATCCCTGACTGATAATATACCTAAGAATGTTATTATTGTATGTGATAGAGTCATATTAGTTATTATGTTTTCATTGATGTCAAGACTTGGTTAGATATTATACTAATTTAGTAGAGTGTGATATCATTTGACTAATGAAGAGGGTTTTAAAAAAGTGTGATGATGATAGAGTTGATAAGCATTGGTATTCAATGGCCACTTGAATGAGTTAGACCCTGATAGTGTAATGTTGGTTTAATTATTTCAAAGATATGGAAACTACAAGCTACACTAAGTGAACAAGGTAAATGTAGGAATACAATATTTCTTGAGCTATTAAAGTAATATTTAAGGGCCTAGAAAAAAGAAAAAGATAGAGTTTAGTGTTAACTAAGTAATCTTAGTGATAACCGAGCACAATGTCACCCAAGTGAAGTAATGTTCACAGAGTAGAAAGATGAGATGTAAGGCCAAAAAATGATGAGAATTAAGAATGTCCAAGAAGCATAAAGGATATTGACAAATTTTTTCATGAGATCTACGAGTGGAATAGTTAAAAGATGATCATATAAAGAATTTTTTTATTTTAAGAATGAGCACATACTTTGAGGTGAATTAGTATTGAATACATGACTAGAAGAATTAAACCTAAACCAAAATGAAGATCTACATATGTAATTAAGAAAAAAGAAAATCTAGAAGGATCTATTAGGACTCAAATTTGCATTACCAATTTTAGTACCATTGTAAGCTTTTGAGTCATTTTGAGCCTCTTAAAGTGCATTTAATGCATGTGTAACCGATTGTCCTTTTGAGACCTAAGAGGTGTTTAATGTTTCTAACACTTTTCCTTTAGTATATCCACGTGTCCTGTGAAGATAAATTGTCATTCTAAGTCATTATGTGAAGTTTTGTTTTGAGCAATGTTCAAATCTGCATTTTTGCATGTGCCAAATAGAAACAGGAAGCCTAGTTTGCATTTGAATATCTTGCACCCAGTAATGTTTCATGACTTGCTACTTTGGGAGTGTTTAGTATGCATATCAAAGAACCTTTGTTTCAAATTTCAAGTCACTCTAATATGTTTTGCTTAGGTTTTGAATCCTTTGAAGTTGGTTGTTTACTTGTGTCATACTGATGTAAATTTTCTAAATTCTGCGAGGCCTTGTTTGATCAGTTATAACTTTGATCTAGTTGATTGAAATGAAAAAATTCCTTTTGTATTGTGTTCTAGAGGTTAGAGATTTTTTATATTTCAGATTTGATCTTATGACAAATTTGTTTGATCAGTTTTCAAATACGATTCCAAATACAACTTGTGAAATTTTACTAGTGTCATAAAGCGCAGATTGATTAGTACCCCTATTTGGGATCTCATAACTTTGAATTTGTGGTTGTTTGAACCAAATAGATTGTACCATTGTGTTCTATTCTGAAAATGCTTTAAGTGTGTTAGTTTTCAAGTCTTGATGAATTCATCTGCACACTTTCCCAGGTCCCTTCTATTTGCAAAAATCACTTTTCTGCCACTATTTCTAGTTTTGCAAATCCAAGTAGCCCACTTTGACCATTTTTCAAATTTTTCCAATTATTCGTCATGAGCCCAAAGAATTGATTTATACTCTTCTCGTGATAATGAACTAAAGCTCAGTTTTCATACCCCCAAGTGTAAGTTTGACCTGTTTCCAAAGCCAAAACTGAACACATTTTATGGTTTTTTGACTTTTTTGCTTGCAGGTAGTTCTGAGAAGGTAACTTTGGCAGATAATACCTTTTGACCTGGGTGTCATCATGAGACAAGATTTGACAAGGTAAGATAATGCAGAACAAAGAATCAGTCTATCTAATTTCAGAGCCCAGTTAGTTGTTTTGGTTAGTTTTTAAAACCAATCTCAGAGGCTTTTGAGCAGAACGTTACATTTTGTAGAAAGTGGTAAAATGAGTTTTAAATTTTTATTTAGTGATTGAATCAGAGTCTAACTAGTGCCAAATGATTGATGGATCAAAATATCATTTTAGGTGTTTTAGTGTGAAAAAAAAATTAGCCAGACCCACTTTGGGGCCTGACCTATTTCAATGGATTGACTAGGCATTGGTTTTAAAGGGGATGTTGTAATGATTTTACTCATTATGATTCCTTGGTATGCACACTTATGTTTGAAGACTGAATGGGATGTAATAAATGAACGTACAAAATGTTTTCTAATCAAGTTGGTATTAGACCTATGTGTTTTTATGTCACGAAAATATTAAGGACAACATCCCAAATAGGAATAGTGTGTTATTAGATAAAAGTGGAGTAAGATTTGAAAATTGTTTTAATGTGATAATGTGGTGTATGCATACCAGTGGTCAGAGTTTTAACGAGTATGCAAGATTGCATTTGCAATGACAAGTGAGCATTTGATTGAAGGACTGTTGCCTCTTGAGCCATCTACAATTTTATTCCACAATCTCATGGGATTTCTCAGGAATATAAAGAGTATTGACTGGATAAATCATTCCCTTAAGGGAAAAGAGTGTGGGAGCAACAGACCCACTTAAGGTGTGTCATCGAGTAAACATTTGAGGATTTAATATGAAATGAAAATGAATAAAGATAGCTCATCTTAAGGTATTGCCCTTCGTATTAGATTCATCATATTTATAGATTCATTCAATAAAGTGGGCTTGAGTTATGGTTGTATATTTGAATTATTCCCCAACTCCAATAGATAAAGGGAAGATTTTAAGGATTACCCTCTCTATTAATATCATACGTGGATCTTTTTCTGTTGGCTTTCTCTTATCTTAATGAAGTACAAGTTAGTGCAAGATAGTTGCGCCAAGGTGTGTGAATACTGTCTAAAAAACTTCTTGAGAATTGCATCTATAACTATCCTTTAGAAGTGCAATGGAAGAAATTTCTATAGAGGCATTCCAGTCATAGTAGGGGCACGTCACTTGTAGTAGAAGCCACAACCATTTGACTCAGAACCAGAGCCACTGGGACATGATCAACAGTGTTAGAGGAATCGAGATGTAGGATATGAGCTGAGCACAGATGTCTTTGCCTAAAGTTGTCATTTGAAATAAATTGCAAGGGACAAGAGTTGTCCTCTCCACCTGACAACCTCCAGTTAAAATCATGTTTTTTTGGCAAAGTTAAGGGAGTGTTTAAAATTCTCCAAGTACTGTAGGAGGACGAGTTTTGGTGTTCCTACTCGTAGATCTGAGAGTAGGCAGATTTTTTTGCCAAGTTTTGATTATGAGAAAGGCAGGGAACCCTATGGTATGTATTATATATGTTACACTTTCCTCCAACTTTTTGTGCAATGATGAACACATAAGAAACAAAGGCCCTTGTCACTTTTGGTCTGCATCAGTCTGGATGTCTATGGAGGTTTCTTGAGGAGTGTTTTGTTGACGTGATCATAAGACACGGGTTGTGTTTTGGAAAGAATTTCATGTGAAGTTTAATTGGAAGTTGCTTGACCAATAATCCTGAAAAACAACAAACTCTTTTTGTCCCACATTCATCGTGTCAGGGCCCTCAAAACAATTTAATGCTAAGTCACTCACATCATGCGCTGTCTTAAGAGACATGTCCTTTTGAGAGAGGAAGGCTTGTGAGTGGGTCCCAGCTAGTTTGGTGACTCGAAAGCAAAATTTTGAATGGACAAGAAAATGTGGATGGATGACATGGCACAGTGACATGACTTGATGACAAATCATAGATTGAAAAGTACCATGGATTTTGAGGAGGTTACACGGCAATTTCAAGCTTGATGCTCCAGATGCCGACACATGGTGAGATCTGACAGATGGTGCATTCCTAGATTTCAAAGATGCACATCGGTTAATGAATGCAAGGAAGCGTCATGCCACTATGTGGTAGTTAGTGGTAATGTGGCTTTCCAAGAGTGACCCACCAGATCGTGACATGTGTCAGATCTGACGGTTCGTGCTTCTCCAGATTATGAAGATGCAGGGAAGATAAAGAAAGCGAGGAAGCATGGTTGTGACATGTGGTAGTGGGCCTGGGTGGTAGATGACATGGCACAGAGTAGTTCTGGACAATCAAAGGATGCCACATGGTGAAGACACGGCAGGGTATCCAACAGGCAGATGACATGGTGAGTTGAGCGTGTAAGAAGATCCAATGAAAAGTTGTCACATGGCAATTGGCCAGGCGATAAGTGCCAAAATAGTGGGCCAATCAAAGGGAGCCACATGGTGCCTAGATGGCAGTGGCGGAGCAGATTTGAGCCAATCATGTGTTGCCATGTGTCAGGATGGTCTAAGCAGTTTGATCTAGATGCAAATTTAGAGGGAAAATTCTTAGTTCAAAAAAAAATTATTATTCTCTTTGAATTAAATATACAGGCCATTTTAAATATATAGAGATTTTATTCTAAAGTTTTAACTTTAGAAAAGGATAAATTTTTGGAAGAGAAAAATAGTCATGTGAACTAGTCAAGGGCCTAATTATCAAATTAACATCCTAGGCATTTCTGATAAGCCAACATAGGACTATCATATACCGTTGAAAAGGTTTCAAAATGAATTTTTCATATTTGATGTTTGTTTTTACATAGGAAGCCCTATGTTTGAGCTATTCAGTGTTTTGTACCGAATGCTTATTTTTCAACCACATTCAAGTATAGTAGTTCAGAGTTGGTTTTTGGCAAAATGATGAACTAGGTGTGCACCAAGGTTGTTAGGGATGTAGTTAGTGATGGTTTTTTCATCTCTAAATTAGTTTAGTAGAATATTTTATCATCATTTCAGATGCACATTTGATATTTTATTAGAGCAAAGGTTTCTCATCATTAGGAAGAGATATTTCAAAGTTTGTTACACACAATGATGAGATTCTTTTCAAAATTCAGTTGTAGAGAGAAGAGAGAGGCTTTGCAATAGCAGGGAATGGAGATTCAAGTGGACATGTGTCACTTCTAGATTAGATCTAGTTTCTTCTTCCTTTCCTATATCTTTCTCTTTCTCTCTCATTGTAATGGTTGGTTCCAATTCTTAAACATTTTTCACTATTGTGATACCACAAGGATGGTTCTAGTTAGGTTAAAATTTTGTAATGACTATGATTCCACCATTTTTCAACATTTTCTCTATTATGAGTAGTAGTTGTAATTTCTTATAAGAAAATAGATTATATAGTCGTATGTTGTGTATATTTTGAGTCTTGCATACATTTGATGTATTGATCTCAAGGAGATTAATAAAAAGATTTATTGAAAGTTTCAATCTGAACTTTGTCTCCGTCTTCATGGGTTTGAAGTTCTATATTGATATATGTATAAGGTACATATTGTCCAGTTGCATCTTGGCTTTGAAGTTGTATATCGTTGCATGTTTTTTATTGGGTCAAGGGCTCGAGTAAATTGCTTGATATGCATTGATAGAATTGCAAGGATCATGGGAGGATCTTATAAGTATGAATTTCATTTTGAAGATAGATGTATGTTTACAAGGTGAATGGATAGATCAGATATCTGGGTATTTGAGTATATTTTGGGTATCCATGTGTATGTTTTGACCTAGTTTACGCCCAATGGATAAGGAACTAATCAACTTGGAGATTGCATGCGTTTGTTGTTCATACCTTGGTCTTGTTGATAATCAAATATATTTTCCCTTTAATGTTGAAGGAGCTGAAAAGAATTACCCAGACTTAGCTTATCTAGTTCATATGTCATGATTCTAGCTATTTCATGTCAATGTTGTCTGCATAAGTGTTAGAAGTTTAAGGGTATTATCTACTTTGTTAGATTCAAGTGTATGCTTTAACATTTGTACCATGTTGTTGGTGTAAATAAGTATTTACTACTTACACTTTACTTAAGTTTACTTAGGTTAATGCATTATTTTATTATATATTTAGGTTAGACACTTAGGAGTTTGCATACTATCATGAGTTGTCATGTTGACAACACTGGAGTTTGCATCATTTACTGAGTTTTCATATAGACAACACAGTTATTCACACTCTTATTTTAGCACATGTTGTCTACAACATTATTTTGCATGCTACACCTTTGTACGCTTATCCTCTCATCATTGCACTTACTTCCATGCTTAATGGAGGATAACCCATATCTGGTGGACATGTGCCTAGTTGTATGACTTATCATGTTACTAACTTCTATGCATTCTAGATATATAGACACTCCTAGTGTACTTTCACATCAATTCATATCAATCAATATTGAATGAATATATCATCATTCTGATCATACTCTTTTTGGTCTACTATTGTTCTTTTGTTTGAGTTCCTTAGTTTTGGGTGAATTTTTCCCTAAGGAAAATTCTTACATGGTATTAGAGCTATATCAAATTCTTACATGGTATCAGAGCTAAGGGAGATTCTCTTCAAATAGTCGTTCGAGACCAATCTTGCTTCACCTCTTGGAGGACACCTTCAATTCAAAGATCTAGAGAATCTACAGAAATTGGAAGCATCTAAAGCCAAAGCAGACCTCACCAATGTGTCTGGTGTGTTGATTCAGTGAAAATCAGCTATAAATACACCTATGCTAGACCAAACTTGATTTTGAGGTAAAAAAAATTTGCAAACCGCCACCCAAAGGCCCAATTGGTAGAATTGGTATGATAATTTCAGATCTACATATTTTATCATTTGAATCTCTGCTATTTTTTTCAGATCTACATTATTTTTTGAAAAAAAAATTGGCCATCAGGCCAGTAGGAGAGATTTATTGCAGGCAAAGATTGGAGCTTCCTGGTGTAAACAAATATTTGCATCACATTGAAAAGGTCAAAAAAAATCCCAAATTGGATTTTGTTTCATCCAAATCAAACATCTAAGGTAAAATCTACAGCCATTTTTTTTTGGAGGTACGATAACGGCAATTTTGGAAAAATAACAGTAGAGGTGATTTTCAAACAGTGATATCTTCCTCATACAGACTCCTTTTTGCAAGCAATTTCTTTTGTTTTAGGGTAGAATTTCATGATCTACACATTAGTGCAGGTGGTTTGAGATCTTTGTTCCTAAAGTTTTCTGCAACTTGCAAATCCCATTTTTTGCCACTTCAAATGCTTAGTACGGGCTCATCTAGACACATAATTAAGTTCTGCTTTTTTTGAAAGTGCATTTCTTTTCCTACTTTCTAGATCTGCAATCATATTATAGGTTTTGTGGATAGAAATATTGCTTTTAGAAATAGGCCCTAAATTGGCATGTCGCTATCGCACTATGTGCCAAATCATACATTAGGGGGGGTTGATTGACTATTTTTGCATTTTGGGGGTACATTATTGATCTCATGGGGTATTGTCACAAATGTCAGTCTGGTATAAGACTAAAGTTGACACCAAGGAACTATAAGAAATGGAGTGCCTTAATCATTGATCATCTAAGAGAACATCAGGAAGTGATTCCTTATCTCTGTTCAAAGATACCACCACCTAATCCAAATTGGGTAGAATATCTTCTTCTTCTTCTTCACTTTATGTATAATAGTATGAGTAAGGAATCCTTTGCTCATCTTCTTATGGCAAGTTTTCCTCATGATGTTTGGATGGCTCTTTGGGAAGCATATGGAGATCCACAAGTTCCTCCATTTCTAGAGGACATTTTATCTTTAGCAGCTTCAATATTGGTTCCTTCAACTCTAGATGAGATCCCACCTCTAGATACTCATGTTGATACTACTAATCCAATTCCAACCTTAGATGCTTCTAATTTAGTGCAACAGGAAACGTTATGTCTTCCTACTTCAGCTTCATGGGATGACTTCCTTCCAAATATTGCAAGTCTATTCATGGAGTCTCACATTGAAGATGTGGGAGACATCATCAATGATGTTTGTCTTCTCTTTGTTGCAAAGACTACTTCATGCATTATGGAAACTAATCGTGACACCAGCAATAGTGCTTCAATGGATTCAAATATATGGGGTCCTATTAACATATACAAGGAGAGGTCATAGCATTAGCAAATTCTACATGCACATATTGCCACAGTGATAGATCCAACACAGTAGGGTACACTTTATCTTCCAGCTCCAACATCAGTGGATGACTTCTTGACAGATATTTCAGGTTTGTTCATGGAATCACACATAGCAGATTTGGATGACATTATTGATGATATATATCTTCTCTTTACTGAAGAAGATCCTTCTCCAATTGTTGTGAGGGCTCACTCTGACCCTCATGTCCATTCTCTACATGATCGATCTTTACAGGTTGATGTGATTGTAGATCCTTATGTATAGCAGTTGTAAGAGGTCTCTTTATCAGTTGAGGAGACAGTACATTCTTTGGGATAGGCTCTACATTCATCCTTGACAGAGATAGTTGAACAGGTTTCAGAGACATCAGTGATCATTAGGATTATTTCCACACACAGAAAAAGCATCTCATTTGTACCTATGGTATTGTTTCTTCCAAAGGGGAGGAACACTATTCAGCAATCTTGCATCAGCTCTACATCAGAGCAGCTATCGTTGAGCGGCACTCTTCATTTTGGGGGGGGAGACTACCTTGTCTCTCTTCTTCTTCTCTCTTGTGGGGGAGACCTTTTCCTTTTTTGGGATCATGTTCTTCTCACATTTCTCTATTGTATATACTTGATGTATGTCATAATGGGGGGGGGGGGGGTGTTTGATTACTCCATCCATCTATGCATCTAGTTTTTTTCATCTCTCTTTTTGGGGAAGGTTTTTTCCCATGAGGTTTCCCCTCTTTCTCCGCTTTATGAGATATTGCATTTCATTATGTACATGGGTACCTAACATGGCCTAGTAGTTGGGACCTATCATGCATTTCATTCTAGCTTTCATGAACTTAAGTGCATTCCCCTAAGTTGCACTTAAAGGGGGTGTTGGTGTAAATAAGTATTTACTATTTACACTTTACTTAAGTTTACTTAGGTTAATGCATTATTTTATTATATTGTATTATTTTATTATTTATTTAGGTGAGACACTTAGGAGTTTGTGTACTCCCATGAGTTGTTATGTTGACAACACTGGAGTAAGCAACTCTAATTCAGCACATAGTGTCTACAACACTGGAGTTTGCATCATTTACTGAGTTGTCATGTAGACAACATAGTTATTTGCACTCTTATTTTAGCACATGTTGTCTACAACATTATTTTGTGTGCTACACCTTTGTAGGCTTATCCTCTCATCATCGCACTTACTTCTGTGCTTAATGGAGGATAACCCCTATCTGGTGGACATGTGCCTGGTTGTATGACTTATCATGTTGCTGACTTATATACATTCTAGAAGCATTCCAGAGGCCTTTGTATACAGGCACTCCTAGTGTACTTTCTCGTCAATTCATATCAATCAATATTGAATGAATATATCATCATTATGATCATACTCTTTCTGGTCTACTATTGTGCTTGTGTTTGAGTTCCTTGGTCTTGGGTGATTTTTTTCCTATGGAAAATTCTTACATGGTATTAGAGCTATACCAAATTCTTACACATATGAATGAATATAAGGTACACCTGCATAGGTTTTGCAGAGCCTGAAGTAGAAGAAGGGTCTTGCCTTATACTTGGCCTCAGTATCTGAATGGGTATGTTGTAGATGGAAAGTAGTTTCCCCTAGATATATTCTATTCTCATTGGGGACTTTGAAACATGATGTTTTAAAACACTAACAGGATCTAGAATGCAAAAGTTCACTATTTAAGGAGATGATTGAGACCAATTTTGGTTGTTGATGGCTTTTAATCATTGTTGACTATTGATGATAAAGTTTGAACTACTGAAGGAGAAAGAAGAACAAAGTGAACCGAGATGAATAGAGGAAGAAAGATCAAGCACAAGAAGTGCAAGGTAAAAGAGAAAGAGTGTGAATCGGCAAGAGGAAGTGCTAAAGATCTGAAGACGTCATACAAAAGAGAGGCATTGAAGTTGAAAAATGAGAACTTATCCTCATAGAAATGTAGAATGAGGTTGCACTTATGTGGAGTTGGAGGTCATGCTCTAAATTGGATAGACAATGCATATGTTTCTCCTTTTGGTCCTTTGACTATGGATGAAATTAATTAAAAAAGAGAATACAACAATGTGATGATTGAAACTACATTTGTCTTGAATGATTTAGAATTTAATGATATCAAGAATTGCACCAATGAAAAAGAGATGTGTGACAAGTTGGCACATGTACATGGTGGAGATGAGAATGTATTGAGAGATGAGTCTAAGAGTTTGAGTGTCAAATATGATGACATGAGAATGAAAGAAGGAAAAAATGGTGTTCAATATGTGAACTAAATAAAATAAAATGTGAGTGAAATCAAAGTTTATGGAAGAGTTATCAGTTATATTGAAGTTGTATGTAAAGTTCTTAGAACTCTCTTTCCTATCTATGCTATTAAAGTTTCTACAATTCATGAAATCAGAGCTATGTCTGGTAATGCTCTTACACTTGATGGTTTAGTTGGTCAATTGACTAGATTTGAATTAAGAAATTATGATAATAGTATGCCTACCCTTGGAAATGCTTTCAAATCTTCACTAACCATTGGTAGTTAAAAGAAAGGCAAGAGTAGTAAAGATAAAAGTGAGTCTAAATCAAAAGATGATATAGCTGAGATTGAAGCATTGCTTGTAAGAAGGTTATCGAGATGTAAAGCTAAATTACCTCTTAAATGTTTCAAATGTAATGAAGTTGGTTACTTTGTTGCAAAATTTCCTAACAAGCACATGAATAACAAACATGGCAAGAGATAGCACAAATTCAAAAAGAACAGAGATTACAAGGATTACAAACACAAAGAGAAGTTGTCATTCTATATTTTTGAGGAAGAGAAAACTGAGTCGAATACTTAAGATGACAAAGAGGGAGTTGAAGTGGTGTATGTTTTTGTTAAAGAATACCCTAACGAGGAAATAAATGAAGAAAGAAAATCCCTTATTCACATATTAGTAAGAATAATACTTGGATCATTAATAGTGGTTTCTCGCATCACATGACTAGAGATATAAGTAAATTTGACAAACTTGAAAAATGTGATGGTGGAACTGTTAAGCTAGGGAGTGATATTCCTTGTCTAATGAAAGTAGAGGATCATTGATGCTTAATGATAAAATACAATGTGATGATGCATATCGGGTGCAAGGACTAAGATATAATCTATTGAGTGTTGCTCGGTTGAATAATATAAGTCATAAGCTTGAATTTCAAAACAAGAAAGTGAAAATCTTTGATGATGATGGAAGGTAATCTATTATATCTTGATCCTATAGTTGATGCTTGTTTGCAAAAGTTGATGATGTATGGTTGTGGCACAAAAGGATATGTCATGTAAACTTGGAGAATAAGGTTAAGGTCAGTAGAAAGAAAAGAGTTAGAGGCTTACCAAATCTGTATAAACCTGAGAATTCAATGTACAAACAACGTGACCTCGGTAATATGACAAGTCAAGTTTTTCAAGAAAAACACATACCTCTAATGGTATCTAATTAGAACTTATGCATAATGATTTGTGTGGATCAATGAAAGTGGGAAGTTATTATATTGACAAAAAATTTATACTATTTGTTGATGATTACTCTAGGATGATGGCGGTCATGTTCATCAAAGTTAAGTCATGTGCTTTTGATATGTTCAAATGGTAAAAAGATAGAATTGAAAAAGAAAATGGTAAGAAGTTAAAATGTTTAAGATATGATACAGGTGATGATTTTATGTCTATTGCCTTCACTAACTTCTATGCTGAGAATGAAATTAAAAGACAATTATTTGCCCCAAGGACACCACAATGGAATAGAGTTGTTGAAAGAATAAATAGGTCCATTGTTGATTGTGCAAAGAACCTAATGATTGAAAAAGGGATTGCTGAAATATTTTAGAGAGAAGAAAGTAGTATTGCAATCTATACTCTCAATCGAGTTCAATTGAAGAGAGGAACAAACTAGACACCTTATGAATTCTGGTATGGTCATACGCCTAATGCAATTTATTTCAAAGTATTTTGAAGTAGATACTACATTCATAAAGATGTAATAAATGGTAAATTTCATTCTAAAGATGATGAAGATATTTTCATTGGTTATTTATCTAAGAGAAAATCTTATAAATATTTGAACAAAACTACTAACACAATGATTGAAACTGTGAATGTGAGAATTGATGAGTTTGTAGAAAAGAATGGTGAGGATAGAAAAAAGGAACCTAATGATTACGGTAATTTTATCTATCTATGATGATACACCTGATGTAGTACCTAAGCGACAACATGTAATATCTAAACCATAGTATAATGCTAGCGTTAGTAGAATGCTACCAAGCATCAACCTATTCTACCTGAGCCATAGACAGTATAACTTGAGAAGAATGAAGAGCCCCAACTAATTGGAGATAATGCTAGAGATCATAGAACTGAATGTGTCTTAGCCAAGTATGTTAGAAAGAACCATTCCCTTGAAAAAAATCATTGGAGATAGAAGCGTTGGAATCATGACAAGAAGTAAGTTAAAGAACCTTGTGTGTTTAATTGTTGAATTTAAACCAATAACAGTGATAGATGCACTTGATAATGAAGATTGGATAAATTTTGTGAATGAAGAGATTGATCAGATTGAGAAAAATAACACATGGACACTAGGACCAAGACCAATTGATAAGAATGTGATTGAAACAAAATGGATTTGCATAAACAAACTAAATAAAATGGAAAAGTTGTGAGGAACAAGGCAAGATTAGTTTACAAAGGATATGCTCAAGGAGAGGGAATTGATTATGGTGAGACTTTTGCACTTGTAGCACAATTGGAAGGAGTCAGAACTTTCTTGGCTTATGCTACTTACAAGAGATTCTTCAAGTGTATCAAATGGATGTTAAATCTACATTCTTGAATGGAATACTTGAAGAGGAAGTCTACATAGAACAACTAGAAGGATTTGTTGAACCTAATCAGAGGCACATGGTCTGCAAATTGAACAAAGAATTATATGGATTGAAGAAAGCACTAAGAGAATGGTATGAAAGGTTACATTCATACTTGATTAAAATTGAATTTGCAAGAACTAGTGAAAATAGTAATTTGTACTTGAAGAGTGAAGCTAAGAACACGGTATTGATTACTAAAATTTTGATGGATAATATTATATTTGGTGGTAATGGTTTTATATGTAAATCATTTGTTGATCAAATGAGTAAAGAGTTTTAAATTCTTTTATTTGGTGAGATCAAATTTTTCATTGGCTTACAAGTTCATCAAACAAAGAATGGTATATTTGTGACTCAATCTAAGTACATAAAGGAGATCTTGAAAACTTTTGGCATGGGTAAGTCAAGGATGGTACACCTATGGGGACTAGATGCAAATTATCAAAATAGGATACTATAGCTGGGATAAATGAGACACATTGCAATCCAATGATTGGAAAGCTACAATGTGGTGTGCATAGTAAACCTGATATTGCACATGTAATTGGAATTGTTGCAAGGTTTTTCTCTAGTCCTAAGGAAACACACGTGATTGTCATTAAGAGGATATTCCAATATCTTAAAGGGATTGAAGATTTTGGATTGTGGTATAGACAAGATGGTGATTTTGAACATAAGGTTTAATTGATGTTGATTGGCTAGTAATACGGATGACAAAAAGAGGACAACTGGTGGAGCTTTCTTTCTAGGAGAAATATTAATAACATAGTTGAGCAAGATATAGAGTTTCATTTTACAATATATTGTTGAAGTTGATAATTTTGTTGTTATAATTAATTATTCTAATATTGTGTGGATTAATTAACTATTGGAAGGGATGCAAGAAGAAGTTACCAAACATTTCACTATCCATTACAACAACACTAGTGCAGTAAATATATCAAAGAATCCAATGATGCATGCAAAAACTAAGCATATATTTATCAAGTATCACTACTTGAGGAGCGGATACAAGAGAAGCAAGTAAGGCTCGAATATGTGAAATCTAAAGAAAAAATTACAGATAAATTTACCAATCCATTGCCTATAGATGATTTTAAGTATGTAAGAGATAAGTTAGGGGTGTTTCCCCTATCCAAAATCCACTAAGAAAATATGCATGTTGAATCAAATCATTGATGATCATATAATCTTTTTGGAGTTCATGCAAGAGTTCACACTTTAGGAGCAATTCTAAAGTTGTAAAAACATATGTAATGAAACTGATCCAAACAGTACATGCAAGGTACATGGTATAAGTACAAGGTTCTATAAGTTTCATGTTCAAACTTATATATATTTACCTTTGGCATTATTGTCAAAGGGGGATGAGATGACTAAAAGCAGGGGAGAATCAGTAAAAGATAAGAACTAGAAGAAGGGATAGAATTTATGAGAATAAATGAAGATGTTGAAATGAGGAGTACATACAAAGGAGGAGAATTCGACAAAGGAGAGAATGTTGAAGATACAGACCAGGTGATTCCAATGCTAAATTTGCTACAAAGAACCTAAATGATATCAAAGAGTTGAAATGTTTTATTTTTGTCAGTGCATTTGATTAACTTATGTGTACTGATTCATAATATAAATCTTGTGTTATGTGTTGCCATCAATACCAAAGGGGGAGATTGTTAGCCCCAACTAATAATGTACCTAAGAATGATATTATTGTATTCGATAGAGTCAAAGTCAAGTATTATGTTGTCATTGATGTCAAGTCATAGTTGGTTAGAGATTAGAGTGTCATATCATTTGATTGATGAAAAGTGTGTAAAGAAAATATGATGATGAAAGAGTTGATAAGTATTGGTATTCAATTGGCACTTCAATGAGTTAGACCCTAACAGTGTAATGTTGGTTTGATTATTTGAAAGATACAAAAACCACAAGTTACACCGAGTGAATAAGGTAAATGTAGGAATATAGTATTTCTTGAGCTACTAAAGTAATAGCCAAACACTTGGAAAAATATAAATGAAGTTCAGTGTTAACTAAGTAATCTCAATGATAATTGAGTGTGGTCTTGCGTTAGTGAAGTGGTAATATTCATCGAGTAGAAAGATGAGATCTGAGGGCAAAACATGATGAGGATTAACAATGTTTGAGAACAAAAGGATAAGGATGAAGTTTGTTATGAGATCTATGGATGGAATAATTCAAAGATGATTCTATAAAGAAGATTTTATATTTCTAGAATGAACACAAACTTTGAGGTGAACTAATATTGACCAAATGACAAGATATGTTGAACTTCAAGCAAAATGAAGAACTACTGATGTAATTAAGAAGAAACATTTGCAAGGATTTGGAAGGGAAAAGTTAACTATTTAAGGAGATGATTGAGACCATTTCTTCTCATTGATGGTTGTTGATCGTTGTTGATTGTTGATGATAAATTGTGAACTATTGAAGGAGAAAGAAGAACAAGGTGAACCGAGCATAACAGAGGAAGAAATGCCAAGCAGAGGAAGTAAAAAAGGTAAAAGAGAAAGAGTGTGAATCAGCCAGATCAAGATCAGAAGGAAGAAGACCAAGAGAAGAAAATATCTGAACAAGCAAGGTAGTGCTAAACCTAAACAGATCATTTGACAATTACTTTGTCACCATTATAGAAGAGAAAGTCTCTTAACTGAGTGGACCTATATAGTTTATGAAATCCTATATGGTAACATTGATTAGTGATGTTTGTAACTCCTTAAAAGTAGGCCACTCTTTCAAAATGTCAAGGAAGGAATAAGGTCTATATGATATTTGTTTAAAAAGCCTCTAACCGGATCACTCTAAAAATGTGCATGTAAACCTTTAATAAGGTTGGATCCTAGCAAAGCTCTTTTAAGAAGTGTGAATTATTTGGGTTGTCAGTTCCAGGTGGTTTTTCCCTTTACAGGGTTTCCATGTTCAAATTATGTGTTCAATTGTTTGATTTCTTATGTTTAGCAAAGTTTATTTCATATTTTATGTTTCATGTTGCAACTTGGTATAAGCTAAATAGTTACTCTAATACTCAGTATAGTCATAAACAATGAGATAATAGTCTAAAGTAAAATGTTTATAAGTGAATGATGAAATATTGAATGTGGTTACCAAGCTTGTGATTAGAAATTATATAAAGTTGAATTGGTCCTGAGTTATTTTTAAGGCTTATGGGGAAAATGGATATAACTGATCACACTAAAAATGTGTGTAAACCTTTAACAAGGTTGGCTCCTACTAGCGCTCACTTCTAAAGTGTGAATTATTTGGGTTGTCAATCCTAGGTGGTTTTTCCCTTTACAGGGTTTCCACGTTAAAATTATGTGTTCAATAGTGTGATTTCTTATGTATTGCAAAATTTATTTCATATTTTATGTTTCATATTGCAACTTGGTATAAGATAAATAGTTACTCTAATGCTCAGTATAGTCATAAAGAGTGAGATAATAGTATGAAGTAAAATGATTATAGGTGAAAGATGAAATGTTGAATGTGGTTACTAAGCTCGTGATTAGAAAGTATATAAAGTTGAATTAGTCCTAAATTGTTTTTAAGGCCTATGGGATAACTAGATATAATTGATTCACCCCTCGAGTTATCTAACATATGCATCAGACGATGCCATTGTTGTTACCCTTGGGAAAAAACATGGATCAACTGAGCATGCCATCTTTTATGTCAGCAAAATTCTACAAAGAGCATAATTCAACTATATTGTCATAGAGAAAGAGATGTTAGCAATAACCTATGCACTTAAGAAGTCAAGCACTACATAAGAGACTATCCAATATTTGTCTATATTGATCATGTAACAATCTAGTATCTCATTAAAATGAGTTCCATCACAAGAAGTTTGGCTAGGTGGTTGTTATTGATGCAAGAGTTTGTTATCACATTTTTGGACAAACTAGATAAAGCTAATCTAGTGGTAGATTTCCTTTCTAGAACCCAAAAGGAAGGTGATCCTACAATCATAGAAGATTCCTTCCCTAATGAGCACTTATTTGTTATCAAGGCAATTTTTCCATGGTATGCATATATAGCTAACTATTTAGTCACAAGAAAAACTCCCCATTTCTTACCTAAGGAAAAGAGATTTTTGGTAGAGAAAAGTTTTAACTTCTCTTGGATTGCAGACTATATGTTTTATATAGGGCCAAATCATATAATGAGGAGATGTGTAAAAGAAGAAGAAACTTATGACATTTTGCATGCATGTCATGATGAGCCTTATGGTCAATACTTTGTTGCCAAAAGAACAACCATAAAGATCCTAAATTTTGGATATTATTGACCAACACTGCATAAGGCTACAACCAAATACATTGGGAGATGTGAGAGGTGGTAAAGTTGGTTTCTAACCAAAACACTCCACCATCAACCATTGTGTCACTCTAAGATATCTCATTGGAAGAGTGTGGGAGAAATAGGGAAAGTAGGCTGTTTGTTTCTTTGTGAGTTTTAAGAAAACTTTTGACATCATTCCTAGGGATAAACTATGGCACTAAGTGGAAGAATTGGAAGTCCCAAAACAATACAAGGTTGTTATTTATAAAGTCCCAAAAGACTACAAGGTTGTTATTTATAATTGTATGAGCAGGTTAAAGAAAAAATTAGAACTAAAGAGGGCATGTTAGAATGTTTTGAGAGCTACATTGGGGTGAAACAAGGGTGCTCTTTGTAACCCTACTTTGTTTGGCCTTTACATTGATAAGATAGAAGAGAAGATAAACAAAGTCAATGGAGAAGGCATACAAGTGGCAGGTTATGTGATAAAACTACTTCTTTATGTTGATGACCTTATCCTTGTTGCAAAGATTGATCAAGGTTTAAGAGAGCATTTGAAAAACTTAGAGACCTTTTGCTTGGAGATAGGGATGGAAGTCAATACCTCGAAGACTAAATTCATGATCTTTCCTTAAAAAATGAAAAAGAAACATCATACAATCATATTTGAGGGTAGATCATTAGAAATTGGGGAGAACAGATATCTAGGAATAGACTTCCATTATAGAAGTTGAGAGATATGAAAATAATAAAGAATACAAGGGGCATGGAAGGCCTCTTACCTTCTTTAGAATAGTTGCAAGAAAGAAGAGTTGTGGGATCGTAAGGTTGGGAAGACCCTCTTGGTCTTTTGGTAGTTTTGGTTATTTTTAATGGATGTGAAGTTTGGGAAAGCAATGTTTCAAATTATAAATGGTGGCAAATAGAAAGAATCCAAAAATATCTCATTACTATTAACCTCAACGTCAAGCCAACAATTCCTTATGAGATCCTTTTGGCAAAGGCAGGCATAAATTCATTTGAGGCCTTAGCAATTATCTAATTACTAAGCTATTTCAAAGTAGCGAGAAATATGGGTATGCATTGCTAGCCTAAGTTGGTGGAGCTAGAACATAGAAAAAGAATGTGGAAGAAACGAAATAGCAAGTGAATAAATGAAACATCAATCCTTGGGAGTGTCTGAACACCAATATAGAGATAAAGAAATGGGTGTTAGAGAAATTCATTATTGCTATGTGGATAAATCAGATAGGTAGAAAAAAAATCTATTATGTCAAAGAATTTAATCACACAAGGGAACATGGTGATAAAGAATATTTAAGATCTACAATTAAAGGAAAGGCCAAAATTTTAATTTCTCAACTAAGGAGCAGCTCTCATCATTTGCCATGTCAAACTAGTAGATGGAAAATTCTTAAAGAAAGGTGGGAAAAAAGAATCTGTATGTTTTACAGCAAAAGGTTGGTTGAAATTGAATGACACTTTGTCAAAGATTGTGTTGCGTATGAAGATATTTGCATCCAATTTAAGGACACCTTGCAAGTAAACAATAGGAAGGTACTTTTAGATACAAGATTATACAAGATGACTGCCTTCCTAATGCAAATCCACAACAAAAGTACAAACATAAAGAAATTACAGAAGACAGTTTGAGAGGCTCTTCTTCTAATCCCTTAGATCAATAATATCAGAGATGTCATTAAAACTCTTTCATTTTAGTACACTGCAGTCCTTGCAAACCATCAAAAAGTATATTTTCCACTTCCCATGACTGGATGAGTACATGTTTGAGACATTGTACCTTTTTAAGAAGTCGCCTCATATATCCATGGGCTACAAGAAGCCACTGAAATTTAGTGAGAAAATTGTCTCTCTTAAAATTTGTTCAAAGATTGTCTTTTTAATCTTAATTTTGGCTTCACTGAACATCTTTTTTACTTGTAAGCGTATTGAAAGTTCCCTTTACCTAGACCTTTCTCTCCTCAACATTCATCCAAAAAAAATATTCAAATTACTACACGGTGAAAAGCTTTGATCCATTCGAATACAGGTCTGAAATGCCTAGATGGGTGCAGAAACAATTTTTTCGTCTCTATGTTGATTTGTTTTATTCTGGATTGGTGACAAAGAAAAACATTGGGATTGTGTTTAGCGGGACATTTCAGATCTATATATAAATAGGCCCAAGATAACGATGAAGTAAAGATCTTTATATTGGATTTTAGCATTTGACTACAAAGTAGCTTTTGTGAGATGCTAAAATACTTACTGAGCTTCCTCCACATTTAGATGGCCACCTACAGGTTTTTCTTTTAAAGCAAAATTATAGAGCAAAATATGTTTTGTTAAAAGCTATGTGCTAATTAGTGCATCTTTCTTTGAGTGATTTTTATTTGATAACGACCATGCTCTTGGGTCTAGGCTGCAATTCATTTTAAGTGGTCATAAATCATGGTTCCAGGGACAACCGGACATTTCAGATCATGATAAACTCAAAATTTAAGGTTATAGATAAGTCAGAAAAATCATTTTGTTAGTGTATTAGGTCTGAGATTAAACAGTTCGTGTCTTATGAGACATTTTCCTACCTAATATTCCTTGCAATGTTGTAAGTCATTGTAAGTCATTGGAGAAATTTAATTTTGTTTTGATTATACATGCTCAAAGTTTAAAATCTTCCATCCCTCAAACAATTTATATTTATTCATATCTTCCTATGCTTCGATGATAGATTAATTTGAACATGTTATCTAGCTCATTTAATGGCATCTATCGCTGTTGACAATTGCACTACAAAGAACTTCTCTCAGTTAGAAAATTAAAACCTCCGATCTGTTTCAAGAATCATTGCTTTTCCAGTTCTTCCTTAACCAAAAATAAATCTCTGCTAAGATAACAATCTATAGTCGTCTCCTTTTCAAAGGACGTATTTACTTAACTAATTTAAGCTCACTGAGTGAGACATTTACAATCAAATACTGTGCTCCGTATGCTGATATTTATCTACTATTATTGTTGTTACGTACTCTTTTGTGTGATGAAAAAATACATACATAGTCAAATAATATGTTTCAAATGCTCCCAAAACTGGCATACATCAGCCACTAACGTTTCATTTAGGCTACTGCTAATACACCATATCTATAACCAATTTAAACATCTGGGCAGTAGTCTAAGACGCATTCTGAATGCCATGTATCATCCTGATTTGAGAAGTGGCATATGATTGTTTCAACGGGGTTGGCATTGTTAATTAATAGTCTATATGATTGAATGCTTGGCTTAGTACCGTTAATAAATATGATTTGAAAATATTTAAGAAATTGAAAACACCTGTTGTCATTATCAATTTGGAGGTCGTGATTATGATGTTTTTTATTATCATTATATTGTGAAAAAATTCAAAAAGATGAGTTTAGTAATTTCTTTATTTATTGCATGATCAAATGTTAAAAACTAGACATTTCATGTGAATAATAGGATGTCATATCACTCCTTTTGTAAAACAATGTTTATATTGAAAACATAAATATATGTCTACTTATCTATATTTGAAAAAATGTGAAATAACTACTCAATAATTGATTGGACCTTTACCTAACTTATAGTATATACTTTAATTTGCATATTATTGAAAAGAGAAAAAAAATATTGACTAAATATGATTAGCTTTGAATCTTGTATTGTTAAGTGCAACTCGATATGTCAAACTCCTATTGTCACAATAGGAGCTCGTACTACTATCAACCTAGGATGCCAGATCTATTTTCATTAAAATTGGAAAAAGAATAATTCAATAGGCTCAAAATGGTCCAAGTACTAAATGGATTCAAAGATCCTTTGCATTAGAGAACTATGACCATACATTTGAAAATGGAGAATGTAAGCTTGAGGGCCAAATGAGGAGAATTGGTGGGTTTTTGCATGCACAAGGAGACTTAAAACAAACAAATAGATTCTAACAAGATCCAGCAATAATAGTGTAATCAACCAACCTACAATCGAAATGACAAATTGAAACAAAAGAACTAGGGCAACTTGCTCCCAAGACTAGTGCACCCTGCTTGACTTGCTCCCAATAGTTTATTATCTCCCTTATTCCTACATAAAGAGAAGATGGAAAATATTGTGTAGAAAAGAGGTTTGTTTAAGTCAAACCCCAGTTTAAGCATTAACCTTGAAATTGTAATATCTCATTTCATGATGATGCAATGCTCTCTGAAGGTGATCACGAGTGTTGATGCAATAATGTGGCTCCATAAAAAACCTAAAAAGAAACCATCAAAGGCATGTTTGCATGAAGGTTGTTGAAGTTTTCCACAATGAACAATATGATGGAAAGAAATGCAATGAATGTCTCACTTTATTTTTCGTTGTCCCATTTACTATGAGATATGAGGGAGATTCTATTGTTTGCTCATAGAGTGTCGGTCTCTTCCCTCATTCTTCAGATATATTGACCAGCACTGTCTTGCACTCTACCTTCAAGAGACCATGCAGCTTCACAAGCATACTATACAGATCTCGCTTTGCTCGACTTCGACCCCTATGCAACTCATCACCTCTTTCTCCAATCCTACAGTTCTTGCCCGAGGATCGAAGCGGCCTCTCTGCACTATCTCAATTCACACCAGATCTGTGAGACCCCGCAGAGATTATACTTGGCAATGTCCCTCTAGTAGACCTCAGAGGCAACCTTCCAAAGTGTCTGATTTCCCTAATCTCCACCTTTCCATTCTTGACTACTTCTCGCCTATGAGAAGTTCTTAGCTGTTGTTATTTCCTTTTCTTAGTTCTTTTATTATTTTGCTTTCACGTTCTTTTTGTGAACACTGTTTGGTGCTCTTCGTGCTGGCATTTGCCCTTTGTATTGTTTCCAATCCCTTAGACCCTCGTTGGTCTCTTGTTGGACATTAATAAATTTATCTTATCTTGAGGACTTGAAATGAGGAATTGTAGTTAATAGCTCTAGTATTAAATGCAGAGTTGCATCAAAATTTAGGACCAAATGCAAGAAGTCGCAAATGTTAAAATAGGTCCAAGGTAAGAGTTAGGTAAGCGAAGAATTGCACAAGGATCTCATTTACACTACTACATAATTGTTATAAAGTAAGCTGAGTGGTTTGGAACCTTGCATTTTTTGTTTTTCACATCTCTGATGAACTTTTATAAATTAAAATATTTCCAAAATAATACTACTCATTGAAGTGGCTAAAATATTTTCGAACAATTAAAAATATATATGAAGATAAGATAAGATAAATTTATTAATGTCCAAGGAGAGACCACAAAGGCCTAAGGGGACTGAAAAGCAAACAATGTAAAAGACCGCTAGCAACTAGGGCACCAAACAGTGCCAAAAAAAGAATGCAAATAGGGAAAACAAGAGAAACAAGAAGAAGCCAAGAGCACAAGAATGAAGCAAGGACTAAGGGTACTTCCTCGGAAGAAAGAAGCCAAGCACTGAAGGGTACGGACTATGGCAAGCAGAAGCCCTAAACCACCACCTAGAAGAGCTAGAAGGGTGTTGCTAACAAGTATAACCACTATGAGGTCTCACAGATCTAGAGTGACTGGTGATGGTGGCATTGGAAGGCAGCTTTGTCCCACATGCAAGAGGCGAGGGAGAGAAGAAATCAGTGATGAGCTAAACCGGGGTCACTCTCTGGGAGAATAAAAGTTGTAAGGTGTGGTCATGGAGTTGCATAGTCTCTCTGAGGTACAATGTGAGGCATCTCTAGTCCATGTAGCTAAAGGTCATTAGGGAGCTACACTTCATAAATAAGCAATAGAATCTCCCACGAATCTCGTAATAGGCAGGATAGTTAAAGATGAAATGGATCTTCGTCTCGGTCATTCCCAAGGTACATAAGTGATAGGCCTAGTCCTCTCTGCCCATGTGGTGATCAGTCTAAATCCAAAGCCAGTGGGATCCAACCCTAAAGGAGTCCAAAGAGATGGGTGAGGCATGACACCAACGTTGAGATAAGTAACTAAGGGGCACAATGATACTGTACCTGACAATCACAAAGTGTTCTACGTAAAATGCCATCTTTGGGCATAACCCACTAGTTGGGTTACACCAAGTCGTAGAGATATATTGTCTATAAATGTCAAGTCTAGCATGCTGGTTCAACTCCTGCTAAGAGGGGAGGAGGTGTGCAAGAGCATTGAGAGAGCACTGGAATGGAGGGAGGTGGTCAATATCAATCCCAATCGAACCCAACCAAGATGAAGCTTGTGCGAACCAGCAATGGGCCCAAGTCAGATCGAAGTCCGCCACAAAGAAAAAGGAGCAATGAGCCAAGTAAGAGTATCTATAACGGTCACCAGCAAAGTCAACAAAACCACGAAGACGATGAAGAAACCAAATCAAGTCAAAAATGGTGGCCAACCTAAGGGGATGGGCCCCAAACTCGGCCAGAATAATGTTGTGAGGGGTGAACCAATGACATCTGATAATATGCCGAAGACAAAGGATGTGGACATGCTCAATGGAAGCCCAAATCATGAGTGAGGGACCCAAACCATAGAGCCATAAAGAACCGTCGACTGAACCAAGGTATCCGAGAGGGACAACTTGGATGAAGTGTTATGGAAGTGATGAAGCATTGTCTCTCGAGCATAGCAAGGGAATCCATACCCTTACTAACCCTAGGCTAGATAGTAGGTCTCAAACTGAAGTGAGGTCTAGAGAACTTGAACCCAAGTTACATGTATGAAGTGGTGATCTCAATCTCTCGACCCTGGAAGTAGAAGTGTAGATGAGAGGTCTTCAAGCAGTTGAAGATCATAACCCAAGTCTTGCTCAAGTTCACTGAGAGCTAATGAAGGGCACAAAAGGAGGCCAAGTCATTGAGAAGTCTCTGAAGACTCTTCGGAGAGGAGGCTAGAAGGATCACGTCATCAGCGAACAAGAGAATGGAAATCAAGACCTAATGCAAGTAGCAACCATCCATAGGGAGTGAGGAATCTCTAATGAAGGTCTCTAGCTCATCGATATAGATACCAAAAACAAGGTAGGGGAAAAAAGTCAGCCTTGTTTCACCCCAATAGTGCTCTAAATAGGAGCTGAGAAATCCTCAGGCGTCTTGAATCTACCAGTAACACTCTCATTATCTCATAATGGCAATCAACAAAATCTCTAAAATACCAATGTCTCTCAATCTTTGGAAAAGGGCAACCCACGAGACAGCATCAAAGGCCTTATGAAAGTCCACGAAGCAACAATAGACTTTCTAAGAGCAATGGCAAGCCTCCTCGATGATGGCCCGCAACTACAAAATATGGCCCATGGTCTGGTAATCAGCCCAAAAACCAGCCTGACCTTTGGCCCAACACGCTCTCCTATCAAGCTCACTAGAAAAGTTGTAGCATAGAGCTTAGCAAATGTGTGCCCAATCATGATAATTTTGTAGTGCCCTGGATCCAAAGTTGAGCCGATATGAATATAATTTTATTTACATGTACACAAAATTCTAGTTACCATATATCCAAATGTAAATAATAATAAAATCTAAATGTTGATAAAAATGAACCAATATTTGAACACATGAGAACTACCAAAAATACATAAGTAAATTCATTAACAAGTGAAATAAACCTATAATATTATAGCTATCACTTAAAAATAAAATGCTCACTTAAACAAATATTGTTATCTTAGTGTACAAATATTATCTTTGTGAGTGTTTCATATTAATGATTTGTCTTCTCACAAATATAAAAGGTGAACACAATAAATGCCTTGCATTTTCCCATGAAATATGTGAGATTAAAAATAGTGTTCAACTTGTGGTCCATTTGTATTAGATATAAGTTGCACTTCACATAATAATGTATTTTTTTTAACAATAAATCAATTTTTTTGTTGAATTATTGGTCCATGTTATAAAAGTTAGATATAACAAATATTTATGATTACTAATAGCTATTTGGTCTCTTATAGTTTGTATAGTTATACAGTACTCTACTACTATTAGAAATTTCAGGGTTAAATTTGCTCAATCTTAAAAAATCATTTTTTGGACACATTTTACTAGGTATGCAATTTTTTAGAGACTAAATTAGTTAGCCCTCACAACTATTAGTCCCTCTCCCTACATTACACAAATTTTATTGCCTATATTGTTTTAAAATTACAGTTTATTACTTCACTCAATTTGAGTCCATCAAATTTTCAACTTCAACTAACAAATTTAAAATACCTCAAATCAATGACAAAATTTAGATATGAGCTTCAAGGACTTTATTTTCCTTATATATACATATGAAGTAAAGACAGAACTATTACAGTACTTATTTTAGAAATATTACGTTTATGATTAAATATTATAAATTTAAGATTAAAATTTTAAAAATTGGCACTGCATTTCCTTGCTACCGTTGTATAATGTCTCTCAGCAATAATTAATTCAGTACAAAATCCAATCCAAACAACCATTCTGAGTAACTATTTAATCCTTGACTAAGCTGATGTAATTTTTACATCATATATATGTTAACAGGCCACCGACGAGACGCATTATGAAATAATCCTGATGACAGAACCACGTATTGAAAGATAAGATTAGGCAGGAGAAACAGGTAGATGCACCAAACTTTATGAATATTGTTATATTACTTTGAATTTCAAAAACACCCAAAACATACAGCTTCCCCAATAGAGAAACAGTTCAATTATCAACCATCACATATGCCAATAATGAAATTAGTTCGGGAACACGAAAAGGAATTACGTAATATGATATCAAATAGCAATCCACAGCGAGCCTCTATTGCTACGAAGTATAATCTGTCCTTGTATATTGCAACAACATTGAATCTGATGGGAGTATTGGTTGCTGTTTAACATTTAAAAAAATTATGGCAACAACCAAATTAAAACCCTTACAATGTTTAAATAACCTTTCAATAATAGTAGCTTATGCATGAGCTGCCTCAACAACCTACAGGAACTTACATTACAAGTCAAGGCCGTATAATTAAATAATTAGAACTTCAACCATTTCTTCTCTCTTTCTTTACTGTGCACAGCATTAGTAGCTGATACATGAGCTGTTTCGGCTTCTTTCAAGGCTTTGTTTGCCTCATCCAACTTGCGACAAACAGCAGCATAAACAGTCTTTTCTTTGCGGTTACGCAAAGCCATTTCCTTCAATTTTTCAATCTTTTTACTCAACTCCTTTACTTCATCCTCATGTGCAACAAGGGAGCGTCGACTTTCACTTGAGATCTTTTCCTTTCCCAGAACTTGACCTTTATATTCCCCCCTGTCAAACCGTTTACTTACGTCAAGACCCTGTTCCACTTCTCCTTGCACGGCAAGTTGATTGTTTATAAATCCAAATACATCAGGCTGCCTCTCTACCTCCTCTTTAGCAGCACGAACAGCAGCAGCAAACTTTTTGTCGCGCTTTCTTTTACCCCCTCTGCTCTTTTTCTTAAAAGTTTTGGCTTCATCTTTCCCATGTAGAGAATCTCCAATATAATCAAGTGACTGTTTTGAAGGTAGAACTTTTACCTGAACGGGATCAACAATTCCCTGTCCTGATTTACCCAGTCCCATTCCTTCACGATAACCCATATTAGCCATCATCTTTGAAGCAATTCCTCGAGTGTGCTGTTCCCATTTTGCAAATGTTACAGTTTCACTCTGTTGTCCTGTTCCTATTGCATCAAGGTTATTAAAACTTATTGCATGTAAACTAGAATCAGAATCTTCAATTTCCTCCTCATCATCACTACTCGCAGATCCATTACCACTGACATTGTTGGCATCACTTACTTCCGCATACTCTGATAAAGACAGTGCCTCAATCCCAAGCTGTAACTGGCTTCCATCATCCATAAATACAACACGACCATGTTGAAGTTTTTCATCCCAAGATTCAAGCTCAGCATGCCTCCAAATTCCATTACCTTGATCCGAGGTTGCAAGAATACTTGACCCAACTAATGACTGTTGCCATATTGTTGGAATATACTGCTTCAATGCCTCAACTGGCACGCTAATACCTAATATCATAAACAGCACATATTTGAAATGTTGGGTTCCAAATTAAAAAATATAAACACAAAAGCAAGAAGCTGCTTCAGTAAAATAAACATGAGAACTGGAAAAGAACCCAATGCAGAAATGCAATTCTCTATTCCAACATCAAATGTTTTTTCCTAGGCATAAAAAGTCTAGTCAAAAGCAAAAAATCACTTAAATACAAACACTAAATATATATTAAGAATCTTAAAAAGGAAGCCAGCAGCTACCCCCAAGAAAATGTATATACAGCCATTTCACACAACAAACATATGAACTGTACGACTGACGATCAAGATATTCCTTGATAGCATTTTATATATTAGAAGATAGTACATTCAAATCTCATATAAATGGTTGTCTCAAGATTCCAAACCCCATGTTCTATGTTTTAATTATAAAAATTAAAAAACTAAGTGGGAAAAGTTCAGAATGAAGTCATACCAAATTCAAGACCAAACACAAACTGAACAGAATTTTATTTGTTGCCTGATACTACCTATAAATATCAATTTGAGATATTCCATAGTTACTAAAAACTTGCCCAGTGCTAATTGTCACATCTCAATGGCACCAACAAGGACACGTACCATGTGACATGCGGCAGTTACTACCAAACCGGCAACGCTGCTGCAGATAGAATTTGCACATCTGCACTTGGGTGGATTAATGTCAGTGTACAGCTACGGGACAAATTTTTCAAAAGAGGTGTAAACCGGAATAATTAACATATATAAAACAAGGGAGACCCCAATAGGTTAGCTACTTAATTCTGAATACAAGATAGCAAAATAAAATTAATGGTAACCTACCTTTTTTAATTTCTACCAGAGTTGACAAGCCGCAGAAATTTCTGCAGCTACTTAAGCATTTAGTGAAAATAGAATCTCGTCATCAATTCAGCTGACGTGCTTCCAAAGAGTGCAACAGAGCATAGGTAAGACAAATAATTACCTGTCTGTACATGTTATTTACCTATAAATGTGGTTTTCATTCCAGCAGGCTCTCACATGACCAAATTTTTCAAAATACCCAAAGGAAAAAACACACCTCATACTCAAAAGCACCCAAAAGCACCCAGACTTGTTCTATTCCGAAGGTAAAACAAGAGCCATCAAAATTAATAATAAATACGTGTACACTGAACAATATGTTATTAACGGCTGGACAAAGATCATAGCAATTCCAAGCATGAAAATGAACAGATTCTCTGATACATTGCCCATGAACTTTGTTAAGTACACCCAGACAGGTGTATTTGTGAGAAAGATGCATATATGTTTGTGTGATGCTGACACACACACATATATATGTACACTCATATAAATACATGCATTAAGAATCTTTGATGTATTTTTGAAATACAGTTACAATGAGACCAAAGTGTTCCATTAATAGATATCATAATAGCTGGCATTCACACAGTGTGCCATGAGTCATGCAATTTATAGTCGTACTCCTGAACATATTGCAGTTTGTTAATTCTGGATCATTACAAATATCAAGTGCCCTGTTGGAAGTTTGGAACACCTGAAAATTTCCTACCTTGCTTTTCTTTAAATCCAATTGTTGATACATATACTATTTAATAAATACCAGATAAACCAGTATTAAAAAAGGAGGACTAACCATGCCATATGGTTCTTTGGTGGAGAGATTGTCTAGTTGTTTTGAGGGGTGGTAGCCATACATTTTCCTAAGCTGAATATGTACAAAATCAAAAGGAAAATACAGCACAAGATCCCAAACTAATCGTATGAAAAAAGCAATCCAAATAAGTTCAGATGTAGATCAATTTCAGCAGCAAAGCAGCATAGACCTTAGAAAATCCTTCCAGAAAAATCTAGCAACAAAAGCACATTCAATGTATTAATTTCAAAAAGACTGTTACAATACAATGCCCAGTTTGGTGCTTCCAATAGAGATTTTCAAGATCTGAAATCAAACTGACAGTTGCAACTATAACTAAAATGCCATTCAATCTGGCCCATTCATGGGCTCCCGAGAGTTGATTCTCTTCCCCCCCTACCCCTGCAGTTTCCTCCTGACCCTGGATGGACCAAAATCAATTTTGATGGGGCATCCAAAGGTAATCCGGGGCAGTCAAGGGTGGGTGCAGAGACAAGATCTGAAGATGGCGGTATCTTAGCTCTCAGCACTAGAAGGGTGATAGATGGAACCAATAACCAAGCGGAATGTCTTGCCACTATTAATGCAGTCATGTTGGGAATCAAACTTGGCATCAAAATAATCCAATTGGAGGGAGACTCTCAGATAGTAATAAACGGGATAGCAAAAGGAAGTTTGGACGCATGGCACCTCAACAAGTATATCAGGCAAATCAGAGACTTGTTGAAGGAGGTAGATGAATTCAGGGTACCTCATGGGCCTAGGAAAGCAAATGAGTTAGCAGACAAACTTTCAAATATTGGGGTGGCATGTCATGCGAATGACAATTCGGCAATCATTGAGCTTTGTAACATCCCTTCCCACGAGTTGGCCATGTGACCCCTTCACACCTAGAATTTTGTCCTAACTATGGTGGCAGAAGGCTTGTACCCGAGGCAATTATTTTTTGAAGATGCCAGCCCATCCTTGGCATCCATTATCAGTCCTTAGAAATCTACCCTTATGGTAATGGAGGCGATGAAACTTGTTGGCATTATGTGAGTCGACTGGTGGAGGGTACGGCATCTATGTGAATAGCAGATCACAATCTCTCAAGAATTGTCGGACGCGACTTCTAGAGGCATTCACGGCATATTAAATACCTCATCCTCACAGGCTTTTGGCATCCATTTTCACCATTAGCCTTTTGTATGCAGAGTGTTGATTGAAGTCAATGGATGCCAACTTCTCACTCTCGACAGATGGACAAATCCCTTCCTTTAAGGGTTCGATCTCAGTGATCCAACTAAGGCACATCTTCAAGCGCAGTGGGGAGCTTTTCTAGGAAGCGTTTATGCTGATGTTTGGTGAGCACTACTTGGAAATAGATTGGAGGCCGAGGTCCAATTTGGATATCTCTTCTCTGTTCTTGGCTTTGGCGCTCATGGTGGCAAACTCAAATGCAAAGGTGGCGTATGTGATGAGGGAGTGTATCGAGCCCAAGTGGGGGAGTGGTGCCAATGGTGTGATTTGTAGAGCTAGGATTGCTATCCACATGGAGAACCATCCCTAGAGATTGATGGGGGGGGGGGGAGTGATGAATTTCAATTGTTGCTGGTTTGGTCATCTGCGGACCCAGCAAAAGTTCTCCTCCCTTCTGTTTCTTGGGATTGGCATAAATTGCTTCTATTCCTCCACTCTCTGAATTTGGAGTGGGCATTAGTGGGAGGCCGAGCGGTGAGGAAGCGCATGAAGACACCAGCGAGATCTAATGCACCGATTGGAGAGGATGGGAGGCCGCCAACTCGTAGGCAAATTCCCCCACAATAGAGCAAGGCCCCAGGGCATCTGATGTGTTTCTTATGGGTGGCTGTGGGTGGAGGTAGCGGCAGCATCTTCTAGTTTGCAAAACGTGAGGCTCAAGGGTGCGAGGTGGTGTTGTGAGGTTTTCACACCATCGCCCCAAAATTTTGGGGACCCCCCTTTTTTTGATCGCCTCGGCAAATTTTTGGATTGTCCAACAATTTTGATTTTTCAAGAATTTTGAGCCTTGGACACTTTCGGGCCAATGGGAGAGACTTAGCTTATTTTCACCCAATTTTTTTTTAACTTGATTTTTCAGAGCCACCAATTCTATCCTTAGGCCGAACAAATTTCAAAGTTAATTCCAACTTGGCAAGATAAAATTCTGAATTTTGTACTTAGACATTTTCTTTTGAAAATTTGGATATAATTGTATAAATTTGGATAATTTTCAAAAAATGAAATTTTTGTTAAATTTGGTCTTTTGGAAAATCTTAATTATTTTTTGGTGAAGAAAATTAATTTTTGTGATGGTGAAATCAAATTGCAAAATCGATTTTTAGGCTCTAGAGAAATAATTTTATTTGTGTTAAAATGCTAAAATTGCTTGGCAAAATCAATTTGAATTAAAATTGCAAAATTTGACTTTAAATGGATTAAATTGCCTTGAAAACTTTTTTGCCATTTAATGAAATTGGTAATTTAATATTGAAAAAATGGTTTTTGATTAGCCAAAATCCGATTTTAATGACGTATTAATTACTAAATCCTCATTAAATGGAAGCATTTAACATCTCCAAGGCATTGTTTAATTTCTTTTTACAAATTGAAACTAATTGGCAATTTAAAAAGTTAATTTTCATCATGGCAAAATTAATTTTAGCTAAGTATTTAATTGTGGGTCATAATTTTGCATTAATTATTTGTTTTGCTTTCTCCCAAGGTCCAAGTCGGCTAGCTTGGAGAGAGTAAGAAAGTTGGGTATAAGAGGAGGCCTCTCTCCCATTTCTCCCTCACTTCTCACTTCTCCTTCTCAAGGCGTTGGTGATTTTGCAAGAGCAGATCTGAACTCTTCTTGTTTGGCGAATTTTGTGGAGGGCGAAATTTGTGGGGGCCGAAATTTGTGGAAGATAATATTCTGATTTTTGCAAGAAGCTGCGATTTTTGGCTCTAGGTTGGGTAATTTTATTTGGAGGTGAATTACATGATAAATTTATGATTTGCAAGCGGATTTGAAGTTCTTGAGGTCTAGTCCTAATTCCGAAAATTCGTTGTACGATTATTGGTTAAGGTGAATTTTCATCATCTAGAGTTGCAAAGGGTCGTTAAGCTGACATCCTTCTTTCGTTCTAGTCTAAGGATTGCTTCCCTTGGTTCTACTTGCTTTCTGGTCCACCACTCTACCATCCTGTAATAGGGCGACGAGTATGGAGGATGTAAGTGCAAGTAAGAATCCCAAGCGGACAAGACTAAGAAAGACAAAGAGGATATGATGCCGAAAACGCCCTTCTTCTCAAAAATGAAGAGAATAACCAACACCAATATCGGTACAGTGGACATGATACAGATGAAGGATAGACTAAAGGAAGGACAATCCCCCTTGGCAAAAAGGATGTCAACGAGACAGATTTTGGATCGAAGTTGGATGAGTTAGGAAAGGTTGCTATTAAGAAAAAGCATTTGGGCACCCTTTCCTCTCTTAGTGCTTTTATTGGATTTGCGAAAGAATATGAGAAGGGTCACGAAAGGATACTACAAGCAGCAAGCGGCATGGCGAAGTCAGTGGAACTCAGGGCGAAGCACACACCTTGTCCTCCTATAGAAGAAGTTAACGAAAGGCTAGCTGAGTTCATTGCCTTAGCTAAGAAAATGAAAGAAAAGGGAAGATTTATATTAGAGGATCATTCGATGTAAGCCCAAGTGGCAATTTCCCTAACTTCTAGAATAGGACAAGTGTCTATTTCTGATTGGCCACCATTTTGGTGCCTTCTCATTCGTTGCCATTTTTTGCACTTTTTTCATTGGTCCATTGATGAGCTGGTAGCTTCTCATTGTCCAATGGGGTGGCAACCCTAATTAGGGTTTTGAGGATCCAATCTGGATCGTTGATCTTGTTTTGATGTCCACCGTCCGTTGTATTTTTGGCCCCTATATAAGGCCATTTGCTCTCATTTGTTAAGTGTTGGAGAAATTGTTGCGAAGATAATACCAAAATTGCTCTCTTTTTCATTGTTGCGATTTGCATGTTGATTAAGAACATTGGATATTATTGAATGTTTTCTACTTCCACTTGGTTAGATTTCCTTTCAAGTTGTTAAAGTTGGTTTCATTTCAAGTTGCTAAGTAGGAGTGAAGTAGATGGATAGTTGTATGGTAGCATTGGTAAATGTTTGATAGGGATCAATAATAGACCACTAGCATCCTAGCGGCTGGTTGGGAAGCTTTGTGTGGTAAACTAGTTTATTATTCCTTTGAATCATTGCACCTGTGGAAGTGAGGCCGCTGATCAGCTCTCATTAGGTTTGATCCCCGTCCCTTTGCTAACCTTCCATTCATAGGAGTAGGAGTAGAATAGTGAGTACCTGGGTAGTTGAAGCTTAGAGAGGGAAGTTAGGAGTAGGTCAAGCATTAGAACACATCCATTCACCTTCCACCACCATCACTTTCCCATCAACATCATCATCGACAAACACACCCTCCATCATCACTATCATCAACATTATCTGCCACCTGCACATTTTACAAACCAAGCCACCATCACCTTTATTCCACCAAAGTCCAAGTCATCCTTGAATGAATAGTGTAAGGCCGCCTACGTGATTACCAGCAAATCACATCGATAAAACTGAGCGAGTATCCAACGGTGTAAGGAACATTGGATTTATACTCATGTCCCATGAGCAATAACTTTTCAAGAGAGGAGTTGCATGTTTGATATCCCATATCGAATATTCAAATCCTAATATGTTATGTAAGTGATACAAAACTCGCATCAACAGGTGGTTAGCTCATCTTCACAGGCTGATCAGTTCCCTGTGGCGGTGGTTGACATCTCCTTGATTCTAGAATGTGTTTCTGCTCATAGTGGGAGGAAGGCTCGTGGTCGTGTCATCTCTGTGTTGGTTCTGGTATCCCTAACTTCTCAAGGGAGGAAGCAACTACTGGGTTCAAGTAAGCCTTGATTAGTTACTTGGATATGGGTGATCTACTTCGGGTACATGTTTGGGGCCTGCAATTTTGTCTCGGGTGTGGGCATTTAGGGATGTTATTATGCAAATTTAAATCCAATGTATGTTTGGGGGATTTGGTTGTTGTTGCACATGTAGGGGTTTTTTGGTATGGGAGTCTTTTTTGGATAGCACGACATGGCTATGGTGCATCCTTGATACTACTCAATGTAACTTTTTTTTTCCAATATTAATAAAATATACTCTAAGCTACCGTATTCGTTCCTGAAGGGGCAAATTCAAAATTCGATTCGCAATAAATCAAAGTCGGTCCTAGTTCGATCCAAATTCGCCAAATGTTTGCTAAATTCCCTGTGGATTCTTCATTTCGCACCCTGGACATATGTTAGCAAATTTCGAGTGAATTTGGGAGTCAACAAAAGAGCCCGGATGGAATGACAACAAATTTCGAGCGAATCTGAGCATACGCCAAAAAATGTTTGACTTTTTTATGGTTTGGAAAGGTGTTTGTTACTTTATTATACACATTTTTATCTCATATTCGCACCCAACCTTAAAACGACGCCCTCACACTTCTCATTAAAGTTTTAAACCCATATTTGCAATTCTTATTACACCCGCAGTCTTACTTCCACATTCGACAACGGTTTGTTTTTGCATTTCAGCTCGCGGTTGATGGTTTTTTTTCAAAAAATTTGCAAGCCACAAAAGCCAGAGATGTGGTTTGATGTAGAAGACTCACCTTCAGCTATGTGTGTTTGTTCTTGAACCAAAACATTGACTCCAAAGGCAGCAATTGCAAAGGCAACCTTTACACCTAAGTCCTGAGGAAACAATTACTCCTAAGGTTGAGGTAGTGATTTGTATTTGATAGCTTCATAGCAGATAACAGAGGAGGCAATTTCTTCTCCAACTATAGAGATAAAAAAAGAGGTAGGGAAAAATTGCATGCAACTTGTTTTCTATGCATCAAAGTTTGATAGTAGATACCATTCTTAGATTCTAATTTCTTTAAGTTTTAATCAATTTGAGATCAAACTGGTAATTGAGTTAGATTTGAATTTTTCTAACTTCTTAGAAATTGTTCTTAGTTTTAAAATTTTCATTCTGAACTTACTGATATATGGTAACTATACATTACAGTTTGACAACTTGAGTACATAAATGAGTTTTTTTCATATTTAATTTTTTGTTTTATTGTGTAATTTTTTGGTAGATTCTATCATGGCTACAAGTGATTCTGTTGGCAATAATCCCCACTTCAAAATCAACAGATGTTCCCCACTTTGGAAACATGTATAAATGATTCGTCCAATGTTGGGTGGAGGAGGTTATGTTTGGATTTGTAGCCATTGCAAGGAGGAATCTAGTAGCTCTTACAATAGAGTAAAAGCATATTTGTGCTTTATTCCTCAAAAAGCCATCAAATTTTGCACCGGGAAGCCAAGAGTAAATGGAGTGCTACCTAAAACCTTTCTTCCAAATCACATCATAAACAAATATATTCAAGAACAGAAACAATAAGAGGAAGCTGCTGGGAGGGCAAATTCTTCACATCCGTTGGAAAGTGGTAGGCCTCTAAAAAGAAAAAACATTATCTATGTCTTTAACTACCACTCCTAGTGAACCACCTACAGAGGGCCATCCATTCTTGTGTCCTCCTCAACAACAGATTGTAAGTAAAAGAGTAGTAGGACCCTTGGAATCATCATTCCAAAATGAAGCTAGAGATGTTGTTGATCAAGCCACAGCTAGATGCGTTTATGCAAATGGATTGTCATTTAATGATGTTCACTCACTGTATTGGCAATACATGGTGAGTGTGGCTCCAAACGGGTTCAAGGGCCCTGGGTATGAGAAGGTACGCACCACTTTATTGGATGATGAGGTGGCCCGTGTAGAGAATGCCATGTTGCCCATCAAGGATGCATGGGTCGAAACAGGTGTGACAATAGTATCAGATGGATGGAAAGATGCAAGGAACTGTCCTTTGGTGAATGTTCTTGCAGTGTCTACAAGAGGTGCAATGTTTCTAAAAGCTGTGGATTGTGAAGGAGAGGTAAAGGATGGTCCTTTCATTGCAAACATTCTCATCCAAGCTATCAAGCAAGTTGGCCCTCAGAATGTTGTTCAAGTAATAATCGACATTGCAAAGAATTGTAGGGCTGCCGGTTTATTGGTTGAGGAGCGGTATGAACACATTTTTTGGACACCTTGTGCGGTGCACTCACTCAACCTAATGCTGAAAAAAATTGGCACTAAGGTTGAATGGATTGAAAAAATGTATGAAGAGGCACAAGAGATCCAAATGTTTGTCACGAACCACCATATGACGCAAGCCATATTCAAACAATTCTCGAAATTGGAGCTCTTGAAGGTAAGTTGAATTGTTTAAAATTTAAACAAGTTTTAGAAATCTAGCCACTTTAGTAAACTTTCTATATTTTCAAATTTTTAACCTATTACTATTTTGATTTTAAATTAGGTTGCTGAGACCCGCTTTGCCTCCAACACCATTGTTTTGAAGCGCCTTATCAAGGTTAAAAACGCATTGACTAGAATGGTAACTAGTGCTAATTGGAGTGTATGGAGGCAATCTAATAGTGATAAAGCAACTGCCATAAGGGTATTGATACTAAATGAATCTTCATGGGATTGTGCTGAGTACCTTATGAAGATCACCGAACCTATATTGAGCATGATCCGATACACTGACATGGATAGGTCTTGCTTGGGTGAGGTATATGGTGGCATTGACTCCATGATTGAGGGCATTAGAAATATCATAAATGAGAAACAGCAAGATCCTGATGAAATGTTCTTCAAGGAGCTACAGTTAATCATGATAGAGAGATGGAACAAAATGACTACCCCTTTGCATCTACTTGCCTTTGCATTGAGCCCCAGGTTCTATAGCCAATCGGTCCTCAAGGGCAGTACCACTGGAGTTCCCCCATACAGAGATCCTGAAGTTGCTCAAGGGTACAAGGCAGCCCTTCGAAGACTCTTTCTTGAGCACCTACAACCTGCAGTGAGGTCTGAATTTATGAGTTTTGCAAGCACCGATGATTGTGGTCTTGACACTCGTGAAGACAAGAACAATGCTGATGCTCATAAATGCTGGTACTTCCATGGACAAAAATACCAACACTTGCAGCACATTGCCATCAAAATTTTATCACAGGTTAGTTTTTTAATCTGAAGATTCTAATTACTAGTTTTAGTTTTTTAATCTTAAGATTCTAATTACTAGTTTCTTGTTGGTAAATATTCGAAATTCTAATTTCTAGTTTCTTGTTGGTAAATTTGCAAATCTTGATAGGTTGCTAGTTCATCATCATCTAAGAGGATTGGAGCACATACTCCTCATCCACTCGATAAAACGCAAATGACTAAACTCCAAGAAAGCACATAACTTGGTGTTTGTGCATTCAAACTTGAGGCTCACAACTCGCAAAGAAAATACGTACAAAAAGGGGGAGGCAAAACAATGTGATATCGAACTAGAGGCCGCAGAATTGGAAGTCCACTTTGATGCACTTGCGATTGAAGATGGTGATCCTAAGATGCATAGCACTGATGGAGCTGATCTTGAGGCTACAGCTGAGACTACGGTTGAGACTGCTAATGCTAGTGGCACTAATTGTGCTTCTAATCAGCAACTGCCTAATGATGATGAATTCTTTGATGATTTTTGATGATACATTGATATTTGATCACATAAGAGTCTGACTGATTACTGATTACTGATTAGTAATGTTGACATTGTTGTTTTCAAGACTAAAGTTTTGAACTGAAACATTCACATGGTGGTATATTTTGACATTTTGTCATGCCATTCGAACAAATCATTAATATATATGGTGGTTGAATTTGCTAAATTGTTTTAGATTAGCATAGTGGTGCATGAACTGGTATGCTGCAGCATTATTTTACATATATATATTTATTTCTATTTTTATTTTTTTTAAATTCTTGTACGTACACCCAAACCCTGGTTCCACTTTCCGTGTTGGTACCCGGTACTGGCATAGCCTGACCCTGTGCCCTATCGACATTGCACTCAGAGGCCCTCTGCATTCACGCATATCCACTAGTGGTGATCCACATGATTCTCCTGCTGTCTCTCCATCATCACAGGGTTCATCAGAACTCCACTTGCCTGCCCTACCAGCGGTGAAGCATGGCTCTCTCAATCTCCCTGCCTGTGGGCTATGCCTATCGACAAGGAAGATATGCTGGGCCAGGTGCTGCTACCCCTACTCATGCTGCTTCTACCCGATACCGAAACGACCCCGAACCCAAACCCAAACCCAGCCCAAAAAAATTTTGATCGAATTTTGAACCCTCATCCGAACTAGAATCCAAACCGGCAACTTAGAATATACTATTACTGATCCAAATAAATTTTAAAAATGTCATTCAATCTTCTTCCCAAGCCTCTAATTCACAAAGAAAATCTGTTGTGTGCTATTTTGAAGATTTGAAGGTGTGATTATTTGTGTATCTGTTTTATCATTTTATGATTATTTAAGTTTGTTATTTTGTGCAATTGCTGCTTTGTTCAGAAATGTGTTCTTTGCTCTTAAAATATTTTTTATTTGAGCTATTTAATTAGAGAGATTAGAACAGCAGTCACCTGGAATCAGAAATTATGCCCAATATCAGACAGAGCTAACAAAAGAGAAAAATCATGCAACCTTAAGAAGGAATTTTGAATATTTTTATTTCTAAAAATCACACAGATTTCCTTGAAAAAAAAAAGATTGTCTACTAGAAGTTGCTCTGACAGAACAATGAAATCACAAACCATTTTTAGTCAGAAATCATGGGATCTTACTTTATGAAACCCTGTTTTCTTAAAATGTAAATTGCATGCAGGATTTTTGAGGAAAACACAAGGTTGTTGGTTGGTTGTTTTTATGATAAATTATGGGGAACTTTTCTTCCTTGAAAGATTACACAGCAGTTAGGAGAAACTGCTAGGAGATAAAATTGTAAATTGATTTCTGAATTTTAAGCTTTTTAAAAAAATTGTACCATTTTTTCAAGAATGGCTAGGCAAACAACACAGTCAAATATGAGAGAAATCAATAGTAGATTTTGAAATCTGATTTTAAGACATTATTTTTAAAAGCTTTACAAAATCGGTATTCCTTGGGTGTTATAAACAGGTTTTGAACACAAAGTTACCAAGGGCTTGCATGCAGATTTGGACTGTGACCAGGGTTTAACAGCAATGACTAAAGAGCGTGAATTATGCAAACAAAACCTAGCATTTGAAAAAAGAAATTTCGATCAATTTTTTTTATTATTTTCAGATCTACGATTTTTTTGAGAGAAAAATAAAATTTAATGGCATTGACTAGCCTAGAATTTAAAAACCTAGATGGTACATTAAATCTACTACCTTGGAAGCAGGTGACTTTGTCGTTGGAGGAAAATGATCTTTGGGAAATCATCATGGATGTCATTGCTACACCAATAGATGCTTAGTAGATAATATCGGAATAATGATGTAGTGTTTATAATGGTCATCTTTAGCAGGTATAGTTTTATTAGTTAGCTTCCTTTTTTGTATTCAATTAATGATTGTTTCATTTAGAGACATTATCTTGTACTTTTCTATTTAAGGCAATGAAATCCAAGGACTCGCACCCCCCCCCAACCTCCACCATTATGTAACCACACCACCCCTAGTGTTAGAAATAGGGAATACTGAGGGGGGGTTGAATCAGTATTTCACAAACTTTTGCCCAAAACAGGATATCTTTAAGTACTTTATAACTTGCATATGAAAGTAAACTAATTATGCTGAATAGTAAACATAAACAAAAAGCAAAGTAACTCATAACACCATATTTTGTTAACTAGGGGAACACTGGCCAAGGGAAAACCCTAGTGGGGATGGTACCCACAAATGATCCACTAATCAAAAGTATCTTGTGAAAGATATTGACCCTATTAGGAGTCTATTACATCTGTATAGTCTCGGTCCTTGTTAGAGGACTAAGCCTTGTTAGAAGCCTCAACCCTGTTAGGAGTTGTTATTACAATTTACAAATGTATGCAAGATAAGCCCACTGCACAAACATGCAATATACAATGAAATTCAGTAGACAAAACAGTAAATACAAAAACCTCTTCACAAACTGTTGATATCTTCAATATCTGATATTTGCCTTTGTTGCTCATCACAAAACTTGATCACAATTCACACTGCTCTGATCATACATCAGAATTCACATCACATACAATAGCTTTCATATCATTGATTCAACACAAAACTTCACATTTCAAAACTGTCCTTTATACCTTATTTCTTTGGCTGTCAGCTTTCATACCTTCGCACACTTGGCAAAATACAAAATTGATTCTTGCTAGGTAAACAAAATAATTACTTAACCCAAAATACTTAACTCTACTCTGTCGGCTCAACACTGACACTATAAGACCAAAATATCTCTATTTGTATTGTCCGTACTATCATGCGCTTTTGCACACGTCATCCTAACATACTATCCTTCTTTCAAGTTAGTGCGCACGTGCCAAAGATGTCTATGTGAACTGCACTGACCAAAAAAGGTTCCTATGCCGACAAATATACTTTGTGACACTTAGACAATTTTCTAAGTTTACATCTCAAAACTTTAACTTCAAAGTTTGTTGACTTAAACCTGATTATATGTTGCCATAAATGACAACATCATATCTTGTTAACCTAGCCAAATTGCCAACAATCTCCCCCTTTGGCATTGATGGCAACATAATGGAAAATTGGCCAAGTCCCATAACAAAACTTCAAAATTTACAAACACTTGTGGCCTTTACAAATTTTGTAGAACTGTGGATCATCATATATGTAAGGGGCTGGTGATTCGCGATATGAGACCTTGAGGCCGGATGGGCCTGTGCTGCAAAGCTGGGTGCACACAGGTGTGGTGTAGGCAGACGTGGGTCTTGCCGAGGTGTAAATGGGACTATGTCGTGTGCTGGGCAGACATGGTTGTGGTGTAGGATCTTGTCCGGGACATGATCCGAGGTGTAGCTTGGGGCTGTGTTGCGAGTGGTTTCCCTCCAACATAGTTGCGGTGTAGGCACAGTGCGCAACCGGGCCGAGGTGTGATCTTGGGGCTGTGCTACGAGATGTTCCCTCTAGCATAGTTGTGGTGTAGGCAAGGTGTGCAACCGAGCCGAGGTGTGATCTTGGGACTGTGCTACGAGATGTTCCCTCTAGCATAGTTGTGGTGTAGGCGAGGCGTGGAGCCGAGCTGAGGTGTATCCGCGGAGGGTAAGTGCCGGTGTGCATGAAGGATGGCTTGGAGAGTCCATCTCCCTCGAGAGGGTCGAAGCAGAGTAGTCCCTCCCTCTGGTCTCCGGGAGACAGAGGTGACGCAAAGTGTTTAGGAGCAATGAAGTGTTGCTCCACCGTTACGTAACATGGTGAGGTTTGGTACTATGGCAAAGGTCCCTGTCTCAGTATAGCAAAGAAGCTGGATCAATGTTGACAACCCTGGGGGTTGTTCAGTGTCTGAAAGCTAGGGAAGCGGTTTTCCTAGTCCTGCGGTAGGAGGCAATATGGTTTGTCCGAGTAGGAGCATTGTGGGCTTGAGGTTAGCTGTGTGGGAATGGTGTCATTGCGCTGGATGGCTAAGTGGTGCGGTATCGGTTGGGTGTGGCCATGGGTGCACATCCTGGGTGCTTGGTTGCATTGGTTTGCATTGAGGTAGGATCTCAGAGACCGTGGTGGTCCAGTATGGCAAGCGGGATGTAGTGTCTCGGAATGATGCTAAGGAGATGCCGAGTCAAGTGGGCAGATCGTGTCAAGTATCCAAAGAGGTAGTCGGTGGACATGACTCAAGGAGGTGAGTCATGATGGAAGGCTAGGAACCAAGGCTTGTGCTGCATGAGTGAAACGAGTGAAGCAGATGGGTGGAAGTGGTTCAGAGGTGAAGCTATGGAGTGTTCACCGAGTTGGTCCAACCGGCCAGCGTCCCACAGGGTGGGCGGATCATGGAGCTAGGGTGTGGAACTCAAGTAGGTTGTGCAACGCAAAGGGGATCCGTGGATTGAGCATGAGACGGCGTGGATGCATGAGGGGGTTGGTTTGAGTGCACCGGGTGTACGAGGACTTGAGGGTCACCAACAAGGGCATGTAGACATAGACTGGGGTGTCGAAGCAGTTGGGGCTCATGGTGGGGATCCAAAGTTGGCTAAGGTTGACAGTTGTTCCGTGGGGAGCAAGGGTTGGTCTTCAGGTGGGCTCTGTGGGGAGCTAGGGAGACTAACAAGTGATGGAGTGCCGTGGAGGCATGTTCATGTTAAGGATTGGACTGGAGGACTCTATGAAGTTCAAAGAGATGCCATGAGGATGTCGAGTATACCGTGCGGGTGTGCGCATGAGCCAGGAAGTTCAGAAAGGTACCGTGGAGGTGTCAAGTATGCACAGGGTGTATGTGTGTTGAGCTATAAGGTTCAGAGAGATGTCAAGATGGTGTTGAGTATGCTTTGAAAGCATATGCATGAGCTAGGGAGAACTCTTGGGGGTCCAAGTCAGCCAGTGTGGATGCAGTGTTCAGCAAGAGAATCTAGGAGGTTCTCGATGCCAGGTTGCAGTGGTGCAGCGTTGGGCTCAGGGAGTCAGGTGAGTTGAACATGAGGAGCTCTGGGAGCTCAGTGCATTCTCAAGAGTGGCAAGATGATCATGGAGGATCATAATGTGGTCAAGAGACTCGTGGGAGTTGAGATCACCTATGTGGCCGATGTCGGAGTAAGGTGGGCTTATGGGAGTCGCCGAGGCGAAGATATCAAAAAGGGCTAAGTCGGGGTTCAGGGTTGAGGTTGAACAGGGGTAGAGCCAGAGGCTCGAGGATGCGTGCGTGGAGCACCTAAGGAAAAGAACCAGGAGTAGGATGGTTCGGCATGCGCTTCTATTCCGCGGGAGTGTATGTTTAGGCAGTCAGATGCGTGGGCATCTGTGGGAAGACAGGGAGGCGTAGTCTGGGTGAACGAAAATGGTCGCATCTTATGGTGGATCAGAAGTAGGGATCGCCAGTGCCGCGCGTGGTTTGGAGATTCTCAAGGAGAAGGCTGAACCTGGGCATAAGCATAAAATCCAGCCCTGTGACAATATATACCATCTTTTCCTTATATCTCCTAGTTACAATATAAATCCCCCTTTGACTATAATTCTTCTCTTTGTTACAATTTCTATACTACCCCTTTCATATATATACAATTTTCCTTATATACTCCCCCTTTGATATCAATGACAAAGGTGTCAAAACTTATATACATGTCAAAATTGTGTTACCTTGTTTTTTATGCTGAGTTTGCTATTCTGGAGACACAATCTGTAAAGTTTGTTTTTAGGTTCTCAAACTCTTTTTCCCTTGTGTCTTTGACTACTTCAGATACGCTTATCAAGGCGCACAGTCCATAAGACGCTACTTCAACTGCGTTTAGATCTGAATAGACAAACTTCTCATATTATGTCTTTAGCTTTAAGACATTCATCAAGTTGCTTGTGCACATAACTGATTTTCAAAGTCAAATGCTCCCTTAATAATGAAAATCTTTTGATGGTTTTCTCTCTTCTTATCTCAATCAGACTTATATTATCATGTATCTTTGCAGCTTTTGATTCCAAGTCTTCAATCTTTGTGGCTAGCTGCCGAAGTTCGTTTGCCAAGTTTTGTAGTTCATTCTACTTCCCATTCAGCTCTTCATTCATATCTTTAACAAAATTGTATGACATGGTACATTTGTCCATACAATGTTCTACCTTCCATCAAGCACCTTCTTAATTCTTTGATGCAAGTGTCGAGTGCTATTAGATCATTTATGATATTTGTGCACACTGTACCAAATAGTTGTGCATGAAGCTTCAAAAAGCTTCAACCAATTTTCTCTCTCAATTGAATTCATCATCAAAAGCGTCTGCCACTTCTAATAATTGGGTGAATTCATTATCAAAAGCTTCAACCAATTTTCTTGCTCTCAACTGAGGGTCTTCTTTTGTCACTTTAATTGTTATAGCACTCTGTAACTTTTTTGAAACCTCCTCTAATGTTTTCTCAAGGCTCTTCACTTTCTTGTTCCTTTCAAATAATTTTCTCAAAGATGATATCAATCCTATCTGATCATCATCATCACCAGACAAACTGGCCAAAGCTGATTCCAATTTGGATCTGGATTTGACTACAATTTCCAAGAGAATTTCTGCCTCATGCTGAAATATAACCTTATCAAGTTTTGCCTCTGTATGTTTCAAGTCTGGCAAAAATGATGATTCCTGCATTATTATTTTCCAATTATTTCTAATCTTCTCTTCTTGCTTATGCTCCTTTGTTTTCTCCTCTTCTTCTTCATCCTTCTTTTCTTCCTCTTTTGTATTCTCTTTCCTTTCTCTTCTTCTTCTTTCGTCTTTTCTTCTGCTCTTCTCTTTCTCTCTTCTATTCTTTGTTTCTTTTCTGCCTCTTTCTTTTTCTTTTCTTCTTCTCTCATTCATCTTTTCCTCTTCCTCATCCTCAAAACTAGTATCGTCCACCAAATTATCAACAATGGAGGTACAGTCCTTAAATGGATTCTCCGTTGTGTCCAAGGTAATTCTTGTACTATTTATTTGCATAGCATCAGTACTAATTGTTATATGTGGAGTGGTGGTTGCCTCTGATATCACCGTATCTCTTCCAACTGTTGATGTCAGTGCGGTCTCTGCACCTTTCATCTCTACTTGAGTTCCAGCTGTAAAGATTGCTCCCTCTATTGCAATACTTTTCTTCTCCTGTGCAGGTGTCTTCAATAAACATTTTTGTGGACTTGATGGCTTCAACTCTATCATCATCTTTACAATTGTTGTCTCTGTCTCTCTATTTACTTCCTCATAATTACCTCCAATAATTAAAATGGGTCTTGTGTTGTTTCTAAGAGAAGGTCCAAGACTACAAAATAAGCTCTGCAAGTGCTCCTCACTAGTCACTTCGCAAAGTTCCCTAATGAGACTCTCTCTTATTTTCTTGTCCTCCTCTACTTCCCTCTTCTTTCTGTTAATAAGTCTTTCATACAAGTCTTTGGGAATAAGACTGTGTATGTCGACAAACTTATTATCATTCAGTATCAAATGCCTTATTTCATAATTTTCTAGCTTAAACCTCTCAAAATTACCATATAAATCATAGAACTTATTTAACCGAACAAAATTCCCTTCATTAATGATTGCATTGTTCAAGTTTTCTATCTTGGGTTTCTGTGGTTTTCTTCCAGTAGACACTTTAGGTTCTGTTTTCTTTGCTTCTGTTTCTTTTACCTCTGCTTTTCTTCTTCTGATTCTTTAGATTTAGACTCAACAATCTATGTCTTTCCTCTCTAAGTAGCTTTGTAGGTAAGAAGTGTTTTCCTCTTCTTTTCAAGGCCACTAGCCATCTATTTTACTCTTTTATGTCTAGGAGATTCAATTTGCTCCTTTTTAACTTATGTTAACCTCGCGGACTTCCTTGTGCTAGAAGAGGTGACTGACTGAACTTTGACTACCTTAACTTCTTCCTCAACTTTCCTCTAAATAGGTGGAGTAAATGATGATTGTACCTGTACTACTGCTGCATAGGGTGCAATAGGTATCTGTGATGATGGTCCAGCTACTGTTATACCTTTTGTTGCTTCATTGTCTATAGACAATGGCTTGGCAACAAGCACTTCTGTCTATCCAGTTGCCTTCATTTCTGCTGCAATTCCCATGGCTTCCTTGAATTCTTCTTTGCTGAGTCCAGATTCTTTCAATATGCTATCTTTTTGTCAACTCTTTTCTTTATATCTTCACTATGCAGCTCACTGTGAACTTCCTTTACTTTTTCATCGTATGTGTCCCATCTAGAACACTCCTTGTCTCTCTCTGACCCTAGGATTATCTTTGCATAACCTTCTATCAGTTCTTTTGTCATCTCATATCCCATGGGGTCTATGAATTTGACTCTAGGCTCAACTGCTTCCACACATGTTACATCAGTTTCAACCATGAAACAGATGCCATCTTTGTACTTCTCTACTAAAGATGGAGGGATTATGTATATTTATTTAATTTATGCTTGAAAACTTTTCATCATCCAGGTTATGTCCTATGTTATCTGGTCCTCTAAATGCATTCTGAAATAATGAGTAATCAGGTTCATTGTACATCTATTTATATTCCATTCATAATCTGGCATTCCAAGAAATCTTCTTATCACTTGGAAGAACAAATGTGTTATCCGAGATTCAAACCTAAATATTGCATCCTTTGTCTTCTTGATTCTGCCAATATTGTCCAATATTTGTTGTTTAAAGATCTCACACAGATTTACTTTTTCCTTCTTAACAGTATTTAGATAAGTTGCATGGATAAATCCAGCAAGTACTAAGTTCAATCTTGAACTGTAGTTCATCTTATAACCAATTTCATTTATCAAATCCAATTTCATATTCCTAAATATTTCATTAGAGATTCAAACCTAAATATTGCATCCTTTGTCTTCTTGATTTTGTCAATATTGTCCAATATTTGTTTCAAGATCTCACACAGATTTACTTTTTTCTTCTTAACAATATTTAGATAAGTTGCATGGATAAATCAAGCAAGTACTAAGTTCAATCTTGAACTGTAGTTCATCTTATAGCCAATTATCTTGCTTATCAATCTAACATCAGTTTCATTTATCAAATCCAATTTCATATTCCTTCCATCCGACTTGGTTTTCAGATTAGTTTCTACTAACTTCTTTACATTCTTCTCATTTACAGGGTTGCTACCTTCATTACTTAGTCCAGTGAGTCTATGAATCATATCGTTGTCTATCACGACCGGTATATCTCCAACCCAGAACATATAAATTCTACTCAGGATAATTCTTGTCCACTCATGGTTGTCAAACTCCATGTAGAACATGTGCCTAATGATGTTCAGTTCATTCAGGTGCTCAAACCCTTGTTTAAGTGTTAGTTCATTGTTGCAAGCTAAATCCAAGTCACTATGGATGCCGTTATTACCTATACTCTCAAACTTGCAGTGAATGTATGCCCTAATGTCCTTTACATGTAAAACGTTGCAAAGTACTTGTGAGAATGCTCCTAGTGGATCATCTTCTAATGAAACATAGGGGTGCTTCTTGAATTTGTACCTAGGTCTCTCACTAAGATCACATGTTGTAGGGGTTGTCATTTTGTTCACATTAAAACTCCAAACTATGACTACGCAAGCGATAAATACCTTAATTTTGTGAAACTAGGGCTTGCTTCAATTCTGATGTAGAATAATTCAATTTTTCCTTTAAATTCGCTCCAAAGCTCTCCTTTAACTCTTGCACAATCAAATGGTACTCAAAAACTCAATTTCAACCTTTAAATCACATCTAATTCACTTCTGCAATAACTGTAAAACTACACAATCAACAAAAAGTTGTTTATGTTTACCAATGAACTTCGTTTGCTTCATGAACTCATATGTGAACTCCAAATCTTATGTGCACTTAAACATAGCTTATTCACATCATTCTCCACCTCATACTAATTGCGCAAGTCTCAATTCTTCTCCTAAGTTTTTTATCCTAAATTCTTAAGGTTTGTTTTTATAATAGGTTGCTTAATCAAATAATGATTGGATACCAACTATCACTGACTTCAATCTATTATCAAATGCTTCACTTGATTGACTTTCCAACATAGCATATGAACTTGATGGTTCCTTAGCTTTAACAAATGATTCATCAAGGTTTCCTACGAGATATTTCACATTTTCTCTTTGATTGTTACTATTATTCTCATTCCTTCTGTTATTGTTCATATTCCTTCTAGAATTAGGGTTTCTCATGTTGTTCCTCATGTTCATCCTACAAAATCTTTCAGTGTGCCCCATGTTACAAATTTGACAGACTATAACATTGTTTCCATATCTAGGTCCTGACTGACCAATCTGTGCTCTGCAATCTCTAGCAATATGTCCACAGTTGTTACATTTATAACACACAATACCATTCCTTATGACATTGGTTCCTCCAATAGATCTGATTGCTACAGGGTTAGTACCTCTAAATATGCTACCATTATTATTACTATTATCAAATTTAAGCTTTCTACAATTAACTGCTCTATGACTAAAACGATGACAATTATAACAATAACATAAATAGTTTAAATGACTTGCCTATACAATCTCTTTTCATATGACCAAATTCATTGCATGCATAGCATCTACCTTTGAATTCATTCCTTACTTCTTTAGGTGATTCAGCTTGTTTAGATTGCTTAGGTACATAAACTTGCTCAAGCTCATTAACTTGCTCAATTTGCTTTGGTATTTCTTCAGATTGACTTGACTCGCTCTTCATCTAATTATCTTTCTTATGTTCAAGCTGATAGATCACAAGATCTGATTCTTTTCTAGCTTTAGACTTCTTGACTGATTTCTCTCCAAGGTATCCAAGACTTGTCTTATCATAAGAGGGTCTCTGTATAAAAATCTTCTCATCAAGCTTCTCACTGCTAGAATACAACTTCTCAAGATGTTGCTTAGACTGAGTTAACTCTCCTTTCACAATAGTATTGTACTTCTCGAGTTTTGCATACTGCAACTTTGTAGACTCAAGCTCAGATGTCACTTTGGTAAGGTTGGAGATTCACATTTTTTCCTTTCAAATGACTCAACTTTACTATCATCAACCTTCAAGCTCAACTTCAAATTAGTAATCTTCAGTTCATGCTTCGGGATCTCATTTTCTTTCTTCAATCTTGAAACTTCATCATTGTCCTTGCTCTAATACTTAGGCTCTTTCTTGGACTTAAGATAATATATCTTATCTTTTAGCTTCCCAATGTAGTCTTTAGCATCTTCATACCTATCTTTCAAAGTATCTCTTTCATCAGTAAGAATCCACAAGAGCTTCTTCCAAGTTCTTCTGTAACTATTCCATATCCATAGGGATCTTACTCAAACTCTTAAGCCTTCTCTGAGCAATTGTGCTCCGATACCAATTGTTAGATATAGGAAATACTGGGTGGGGGGTGAATCAATATTTCACAAATGTTTGCCCAAAATTGAATATCTTTAGTTACTTTATAACTTGCATATGAAAGTAAACTAATTATGCTAAATAGTAAACATAACCATAAAGCAGAGTAACTCATAACACCATATTTTGTTAACTAGGGCCTCGGTGGGGATGGTACCCACAAAATGATCCACTAATCAAAAGTATCTTGTGAAAGATATTGACCCTATTAGGAGTTTGTTACATCCGTATAGTATCTCGGTCCTTGTAAGAGGACTAGGCCTTGTTCGAAGCCTCAAACCTGTTAGGAGTTGTTATTACAATTTACAAATGTATGCAAGATGAGCCCACTACCCAAACATGCAATATACAATGAAGTTCAGTATACAAAAAAGTAAATACAAAAACTCCACAAACTATTGATATCTTCAATATCTAATATTTGCCTTTGTTGCTCTTCACAAAACTTGATCACAATTCACACTACTCTTATCATACATCAAAATTCGCATCACATATAGTAGCTTTCATATCATTGATTCAACACAAAACTTTGCATTTCAAAACTGTCCTTTATACCATATTTCTTTGACTATTGCCTCCATACCTTCACACGCTTGGCAAAATACAAAATTGATTCTTGCTAACTTAGGGTTAACATCTAAGATGTTATCCCTTATTAGTTAAGTAATTATTTTGGTAAACAAAATAATTCCTTAACCCAAAATACTTAACTCTTTATCTTTACTTTGTTCTATCGACTCAACATTGTTACTGTAAAACTGAAATATCTATGTTCGTACTGTCCTGTGCTTTTACACACATCATCCTAACATACTATCCTTCCTCCAAGTAAGTGCACACGTGCCAAAGATGCCTCTGTGAACTACGCTAACTAAAAAAGGTTCCTATGTTGACAAATATACTGTGACAGACAATTTTCTAAGTTTACATCTCAAAACTTACTTCAAGGTCTACTAACTTAAACCTAATTATATGTTGCCATAAATGACATCATCATATCCTATTAACCTAGCCAAATTGCCAACACCTAGGACGGGTGCTAGAATTTCTATTTTAATTTTAATATTTTTATTAAGTTGCACAGGTACCTCCGCCCCACCCCAGACCTGCAGAAGTTTGAGCCGGTTCGAACTTCGGGTCCGATACGAACTTGGTTTGACCAGGGTTCCATTTTTTCCCTGTTGGTTCGATTTGGTTCGAACCAAGTTTGAACCCAATTCGAACCACATGCTTTTTGAGCCCCGTAGATGGCAAAAAAGTGCATTTTTTGCAAAATTTATTAAGTTGTTGGCATCCACAACCCTAAAAGTTGTTAAGAAATGCTTTTGGTGGCCTCTCATTTTCATATTTTGTGGCCTCTCATTGTCATTTTTTGAAAAATTTGCTGCCAACAGCATTGTTGTTGCTGTTGATCCCATTGGTCTTAGCTCTATTGCTGAGTCAACTAATGCCAAAGAAGAAGAAAATGAAGGAGGAGAAAAAGATGAATATGAAGAAGAAGATAAAGATTGAACTTAGAATATTAATAAATTTTTATCCCATTAGTTGAACAATGAATGTGAAACTATGATAGTTGAACTTGATGCTACAGTTTATTTTTAATGTTTTGAATCTTTGGTGTTGAACTATATGATGGTATGAGCACTATGACTATATGATGGTAAGATCACTATGATTACAAGTTTATGGTGTTTTTGTTATTTACATGTGTTTATGCTACTCTGCTGCATTCTAATTCTAACTCATTCATAAATATGAATATATACATATATTTTTTATGATTTTATATGTTTTGTACTAACGAACCCAAACGAACCCAGAACCCTTTCCAAAATTTTGACGAACTTGTGAACTGATTCTCCAACTTCGAACTTGGAACCGAACCTGAACTAGTAACTTAGTTTTTTTATGTTACTCTTGGGTATATACTATGTTGAATGATCAATGGTTTTGGTTGGTGTTGCAATTTTGCTATGTTCAAGTGTTTCAATTTGGTATGTTATAGTGATACATCGTTTCATTATTAGCATTTCAAGTTCCATATGTATAGTATACAGCACCCCCTACCGGCCACTGTCCCCCATCGTCCCAAAATTGAGGCCCTTTGTCCACCCATCTCATAAACTCATCCCAGCTTTCGGACATCCCAACGTACCCAAGTGTTGGTGTTACACTAATTTAAGGACGCTTTCTCTCACTTATTTAATACCAAACTATCAAGCTTTCTAACATGGTAGAGCGGGTTGATGCGGTTTCACAAAATTTGGTGATCTTTAAGATAAAAATTTGTGATCTCCCGGTTTTTTGTGAATTTTTTTTAAAACAAAATTTGTAAAGGCTGCTTTTAGGTATCAAAGGTTTTATTTCGCGTCTCCAAGCCTGCCATATTTTGCAGAGGCATGTTTTCTTCTATCAGGGTTTTTCGGTGGCAGGAAAGTATTTGTGTTTACTGCTGCCTGTGTTTTTTACACTCACATCTCTGGTCATATTTTCTTGTGTTGGATTCTGTGTGGGATTTGTGGGCATTCTTCAGCCTGTCCATCATTCAGGTGTTTCTGCCAATGGTTAAAACTCTGTGTTTTGTGGCCTGCAAAGGGTCTTTCTATGTATCGTGGCTCTCATCTGCATATCCCTGATGGGATTATCAGATTCATCTCGTGCAACATCACATCAAGTGTTTTTTTGAGCCAAACAAAGTTCTTCTGCGTCATTTTCCAACTCGACAGCTCTGTTTTTCTCTGTGCCTATGCCCATGGATGAAGACTCTATATGCAATGATTTTGCATTTTGGAGCAAGCAAGTTCGACATTTGTGCATTTTGCTGCTGCGTAATGGGTTTCATCTCTGCATTTTTCTATTTTACTTGGTTTCAAAAGAAATGTGAGTTTCTGCTCTGTTTTGGTGATCTCAAAATTTCAGCAGTGTTTCGGCTAAGGTGTCTGGTTGATGGGTTTTCTGATTTTTTGTCCTAAAAAAATAGTGCTTAGTTATTTTCTAATTTCTATCAAAAACAAATTAGTATGTGGATTTATACTTTTGTCCCTTCGAAATTATTTTGGGTTTCATAATTTTTCCTCAAAAAATCTGGTGCATTTTTTATAATTTTTTCCCTGAAAACATTTCAAGGAGGGTTTTATGATTTTTGTCCATAAAACTTTACTGTGGTTTCGTTGTTTGCCTTGAGAACATTTTTGTTAAAAGGGTTTTTCCAGATATTCCTCAAAAACAAAGTTTTGCATTCTAATCCGTGTCTTGGATTTTGTGTTGGGCTTTGCATGATATTGTCCTCAAAAATCATGTGTTCTCGTTTGGAAGATTTTCTAATTTTTTACACAAAGAATTCAGGGTTCCTGTTTTTAGGGTTTTAAACATTTCTCCCCAAAAAGCAATGCTTTGTAAACTTCAATTCCAGGGTTTGGTGATTATTCCCAGTAAAAACATGATTTCTTGCAATCTATTTTGGGTAAGCCTACAGTTCTTGGGACAAACATCTGCAAACATTTTTTGCGGTTTTTGACAAAATTGTGTCTGGAGGTTTACCAATTTTCCCACAAAACAATTGTTTCATGTTTTGTTCATTTCAGCAGCTCATCTCAAGGAATAGCTTTGTTACCCAACATCGCGTTGGTCAGATTTCAGTACTCTTGGTCATTTCCACAAGTTCTGCAAATTTAAGGAGGGTTTTAGCAGCAGGCTCATGTCACAGAGTCTTCTAAAAAGTAGGGGCAGCCTTCTATGTTTTTTCTCTAGTTAGTACAATAACCATTAAGGGAGGGTATTAGAATAATAATGCATTGTTTCTAATAGTCATCTTTAGTAGATCTAGTTTTACTAATTAGTTTCTTTTATGTATTTGTTTTTAACAATTGTTTCATTAAGAAATATCATCTTGCACTTATCTATTTAAGGAGACTTTGTCTCCATTGTTTAATATCGAAATATCAAACTATCAAGTTTTATAACAGTTGGCAACTCACAAATCAAAAGAGATAAAGGCCAAGTGGATGATTACAGATGCAATGTAAAATAATTCAATTCCTTGTTTGCCTACAAAGAACCAACATTTTGAGCTCTAATTAGTCTTATCAAAAGTGCAAATGTTAAAAGCTTAGAAGCTGAAGTGGGCATCCTAGGCGTGCAAGACGCCAGTGGAAGCCACCCAAATGCACCTCCCAAGCATTCGGAGGCTTCCACTTGCCTCTGGATGTCAGGGAGATGCCTTCAGGTGGCTTCCACGGGTATCCAAGCACCTACAAATGCCTCCGCAGACCTAGAAAAAAAAATGATTGTTTTTTCTCACTAAAACCTTTATTTAGCACATGCAAAAAAAGACTTGTTTAACCTATTTTTTGCTCCTAAACCCTAAAAGAGGCCATTCAAACTTCAAACATTCTTCATGTCACTTTGTTTGCAGCTAAACTCTCTTCTCATTTGATCTCCATTTTGGCATTTTAAAGGCAAGGTGATTTTTTTGAAGAGGATCATTCGTAGGGCAAGAGATAGCTTCCACAAATGAGTTTTAAGCATCTAAGCTAAGCACTCGATCCTATTCTTGAGTTCTTTAATGAATTTTTTAAGATTTGGATAAAACAAATTCAAGTCTATGAAGAAATGTTTCATGTTTTTTTTTCAAAGAAATAAAGAAACAAGTTTAGCTATCTATTTTAGTAGCTTTGTATCATTGTTTTGCACTTGTATGCTTGATGTTCATAGTTTTTTTTTCTAATTTTAAATTATTTAATTTCTTATTATAGGCCTAGCAAGAAATTAGGTTGTATTGTGCAACAATGGCTACCATCAGTAGTCAAAGTTAAGTGGGAGGGCAAGGAGTCAATAGTTTTAAAATTGATATGGGATTTCCCTCATGGAGACATAGCACAAGAATCTCACAGTTTTTGGGAGTTGGCTCATATATTTGGAAGTGTAATTATTGTTGAAGTAACAAAGGCAAAGCATTCAATAGCTCATATTCTCGAGTCAAAATTCATTTTATGGGCCTTCCTAGTAAAGGATTTGCAATGTGCAAAGGCATAGATGGGGGATGTCTAATGCACAAATAGCTTCATTTGTAAAAGAATAAGAAGTTGCTGATAAATTGGTAAAAAGTTTTTATCAACTTCCATCCAGAAACAAAACAATGCAATTACCCACTAAACCAATTGTATCCTCCAAACATTCATTCTTGCAAGTACCTATACTAGGAAGGGAAGAGGAAGAAGTTAAACTACCACCCACAAAAGAGGTCCATCGGACACCACATTTAAAATGGAGGCATGAGAGCTTATTAATCAAGCCATTGCACGTTGCCTCTATTCCAATGATCTTCCTTTCAACTTGGTGAGATCACCATATTGGAAGGAAATGGTGGCAGCCATAAATAAAACACCGGCCGATTACACAAGTCCTAGGTATGAAAAGGTGTATACCACTTTATTGCAAAAGGAGAAGGCTTGTGTAGAGAAAGCTTTTCAACCAATTAGAAATTTATGGAAAACTTCGGGTGTTTCTATTGTTTCAGATAAATGGAAAGATATGAGAAACCGGCCATTGCTTAATGTGATTGCAGTGTCACCCAAAGGGGCAATATTTAAGAAGGCAATTAATTGTGAAGGGGAAATGAAAGATTCACAGTTCATTTCCAAAATTCTCATTGAGGCCATAGAAATGGAGGGGTGTGAGAATGTTGTTGTGATGTGAAGCCTAATCAAACTCGGAGGTTTATTCGGCACGGTTTCCCCTGAGATTTTTTCTACAAAGGTTTGGGGGTAGTGCCCCCAATACGAGGTCAAGGGGCAATGCCCCAAGTGGGCTCCCTATCACAATACAGGGTGGGGTTGAGGGGCAACACCGATGGTAGCGCCCTTGAAGCAAAAAATGACTCTACTATTGTAAAAGGCATCGGTTGTTATTTTTCTATTGGATGACTTATTCTAGTCCTAATTTTGTAAGTGGCAAATGCTTGTATAAAATGGCTTAGGGTTAGGGATTTCATAATGCATGATGATATTGTAGCTTCTTGCAGCAGTATTGAGCTATAAGGAATTGCAAATTGTAATCACTGGATAATAATAATATTGGACTTGTTGGTGGTGGACGTAGCCTAGGGATTGGGTGAACCACGTTAAATCTTTGTGACTTGTGTTCTCTTCTACGCGATTTATTATTTTATGATATTGGTTATATTTGCATGTAATTGCTATATCTGTCAGATATTAATCCTAACAAATGTAGTCCAAGTGATTACAGATAATGCAAAAAAATGTCGAGGTGCAAGTGCTTTGGTTGAGTGTCGATATGACCATATTTTTTCGACTCCATGCATTAGACACTCCCTAAACTTGGTACCAGGGGATATTGATACCAGGCAGATATTGATACCAAGCAGAGCACTACAGGTTATGTATTCACTGTTGGTGGGGCAGCAGTGAGCTAGGTTTCTCGGTTACAAAAGGTGAATGCTTTATCCACTACAAAGGCAGAGTATGTTGCCGTTACAGAGGCAGCCAAGGAGATGATATGGCTTTAGTTCTTCATGGAAGAATTCGGACACCCACAAAAGGATAATTATTTGTTCACAGATAGCGAGAGTGTCATTCATCTTGCGAAGAATTCTGCTCTATATTCACAGACAAAACATATACAGTTGTGGTACCATTTCATTCGATCAGTTTTAGATGATGGAAAGTTAAAGCTGGAGAAGATACATACAGATGATAATCCAACAGATATGTTTACCAAGGCAGTAACAAGGGAGAAGTTGAACTCCAATTCAGCTTCAGTTGGTCTTCTAGACTGAACAGAATAAAAGAACAGCAAAGTTCATGGTGGTTTGATATTCCAGTGGGAGCTACAAGTTTAGCAGTGCTATTATTAGTCTCCAAGTGGGAGGTTATTGTTGTGGACTATGATCAATCTCCAAGTGGGAGACTGTTGTGATGTGGAGCCTAATCAAACTTGAAGGTTTACTTGTCGTCGTTTCCCCTCAAATTATTTCTACGGGGGCTTGTGGTTAGCGCCCCCAAGACAGGGTCAAGGGGTAGCACCCCTTGCGAGGTCCTAGGGCAATGCCCCAAGTGTTCTCCCTATCGCAATATAGGGTGGGGTTGAGGGGAAACACCCTTGCGAGGGTTTTCAGTGACTCTACTATTGTAAAAGGCGTCAGCTGTTATGTTTCTATTGGATGACTTATTCTAGCCCTAGTTTTGTAAGCAGGAAAAGCTTGTATAAAATGGCTTAAGGTTGGGGATTTCATAATGTGTGATGATATTGTAGCTTCTTGTGGCGGTATTGAGTTGTAAGGGATTGCAGATTGTAATCACTGGATAATAATAATATTGGACTTGTTGGTGGACGTAGCGCAGGGATTGGGTGAACCACGTTAAATATTTGTGTCTTGTGTTCTCTTTTGTGCGATTTATTGTTTTCTGATATTGGCTATATTTGCATGTAATTTTCATTTATGTTTGTGGTTAATCCTAACAAACGTAGTCCAAGTGATTACAGATAATGCAAAAAAATGTAGGGGTGTAGGTGTTTGGTTGAGGGCTGGTATGACCATACTTTTTGGACACCATGCATCAGACACTCCCTAAACTTGGTCATGCAACAAATTGGCACTCAAATAGATTGGGTGAAGCAATTTACCAAATGTTTGTGACAAACCATCACACGTCACAATTGATATTTAGATCACTCTCCAACTTGGAGTTGTTGAACATAAATTGTAATTAGTAAATTTAATTTATTTATTTAATTTGACTATATTTTATGTCATGTTCAATTATCAAATTGTGTATAACTTTGCTTAATATTTATGGGCGTATTGTTATGATTAACTTACTTGGGTAGTTGAAACCCAATTTGTGTCTCATGTTATTGTTATGAGATGACTTGTCAAGGTGTAAGGGACATTAAGCCAAATGGTTATTTCTAGACAGTGGGGTATATGGAAGGCTTCGAACTCGGAGAGGGCACAAAAGATCAAGGCACTGATCTTCAATGACAGTTGTTGGGCTTGTGTGCAATCTGTATTAGATTTCAAGAACCCTAACATGACTATGCTCTACTTTGCTGCTAAAAATCAATCTTATTTGGGGGATGTCTATGATGGCATGGATACTAAGGTAGAGAAGGTAAAACTTCCTATACAAACACATGAGAATGACCCCACAAAATGTAAAGCCTTATGCAATCGACTAGAAACAATCGTTCATCATCATTGGGAAAAGATAACTAACCCATTGCACCTCCTTGCATATGCCTCATCTCCAAGGTACTATAGCGAGGAAGTACTTGGTATGCCAGATAGAGTAGCACCATATGCAGATGAAGAAGTTGCTAGGAGGTACTCCACAGCTTTTGCAAGACTCTTTCTAGGTGATGACATTCACAAATAAAATTAGGACAGAATTTGGCTTATTTGCTTCAGGAGCAAAAACTTGGTCCACATGCAATAAAGGACTAATGTGACATGGGAGCTATCACATGGTGGTACCTCTATCGTCAACCATTTAAGCATCTACAATCTCTCACAATCAAAATCTGCTCACATGTAAGTTTTATTTGTTTTTTGTTTACCGCTTGTATTCTACAATTTTTTAATTGTTATTCATTTTTATGTTTTACTTTAATAATTATTTTTTTCATTGTGAACATTGCCCAGGTTGCAAGTTTTTCTACTAGTGAATGGAATTGGAGTACATACTCCTTTATCCACTCAATTAAGTGCAACCGGTTGGGCTCTAAAAAAGCTGAAAGCTTGGTTTACATTCATACCAACTTGTGTCTTTTGTCACGTAAGGAGCATCATTATGAGAAAGGGGCAGCCAAGCTTTGGGATGTAAAAGCTAAGTGTGCAAACTTGGATGCAACAATTCAAGATCTTACTACACTCACGGATGATGATGCTGATAACATCATGACACATGGTACATCTAGCACAAATAGAACCATTTTCAGTTCAAATGATCTTGAGCTTGCAGCAATTGGAGGGGTTGAAGATGATGAGGATTTTTTTGCAAATCCATATGATTTGGATTCAAATTGATGAACAGTGAATCATGAACTATATTTTGATTTTGTAATTGTGATGATTTGTTGATTTGCAATGGAATCGTGAACATGGACTATATGATATGGTTTATAATCTTATTGAATATTTGAATTTCAATTTGAATATGTATTGGTGAAGTTACAAGTATCATACTATCAAATGTTTTAATTTTGTATGTTCCTTTCATTTCTTTGCATATCCATAATATGTGTGTGTGTGTGCGCGCATGCGCGCATCTGCATGCCCCCCAAAAAAATTCCACGCACCTACTTCTTGCATCCGCACCCGAATCGATAACTTAGTTACTAAAAAGAAGATGATATCAACAAACAAACTGAAATCCAAAGAGATGACTAAATCAAACACAATTGTTGAATATTTTGTCATTGATGTCAAAGATTGATGTTCAAGGTCATATAAATTTTGGAGGATTACTCACAGTAATGGAGCACCATAGCACAAAAGTTGATATTTGTGTTTCTTCAAACTCAGACTTTACTTGAGAAACATTTTCAACTTCTAATAGGGAACTTAATTAGGGAACTAAAAGTCATATCTGTGGTGCCAAAAAAATGTTATGCAGGTTCAAACATAGAGAAATTGATGAAGAAATGCATCATCACCAACATTCGTTGATGATCTATCTATCTTGGCAAGATGAAAGATAAACAAATTGATGAAGAAATGAATGGTCACCAACATCCTTTGATGATCGATCTATCTTGGCAAGATGGAGTTCAATATCCTTCAAAAAGGAGATGTGTACAATTCCCAATTTGTCTTTTCCAGGACAGTATCCATCTGGAATGCACAGAGATATTTTTAGTTTTCAAACTGGAAGTCTCGTGCTTATGGGAAACGGGATGCGTAGCCAATAATGATTTGGCTTGTATCGCCTCTCGCTATGGGTCTATAACAAAGCTTATGACAAGTCAAGGCAGTAACAGCATCCACATAGCAATACCACATATGAAGCGATTGGTATTTAAGGAAACATAGCTGTGTCAGATGCATACATGCTGCCAGAATTGATTCTGGTCACAAGCAAGGCTGCTGTTCTAAGGTGTGTATGGCAGCTAAATTAAATATGCATTCACTATATATCCTTGATGTTTTTGGTTGGCTTCAAAAATTAAAGTTTGGTGGATTCATTTCAAACAAATTAATTTATTCGTTCATCCTATTTTAGGTGTGACGGCTTCAGATTTTTTTGTAACATTTTGGCTTCAGATTTTTGTGACATTTTGCATTAAAAAGATCTTTTTAACTTTTTGAAGTAATTGATAAATAATTTAGTCAATCTTTAGTTGAGTTGTAAGTTAGAGTCAAGCGTGATGGAGACGAATTTGATGATGAAGTTGGGCATGTAATGTTGTGCATTGCACTTGTCAATTTTGTTTCTGTTTTATTTTTCCTGATTTTTGCAATCTGTATTTTTGGCACAAGACATAGTTTCGTAGTCTTTTTCAGCATGCTGCCAATAAGTTGTCAAGAACTGCTTCAGTGGATAGAGTACATTTTTTTATGGTGATTGAAATGATTAGATTAATATAAAATATGTTAATGAGTTTCAGTGCATTTGAGTTCACCTGAACAAAGTTAATGCTTCGAGGAGGATTAATGCTCTCTATGAGTTGGTTCTCACATGTGTAGTCTAGGTTGGTATCCATTTGTTTAATGAAAGCTATTGATCCGCCGTAGTATTTACTCGAAAGGGTTTTCCATGACAAATTTGGTGTTTTCAATTTGATGTTTGATATCTCTACTCAAATTCTATCTTTTATGTGGTTTTGTGCATTTAAAAGTCAAAAGTAAAGGTACGCTTATTTTGGATAACCGCGAGACAAAAGTTGAAACTATTTTCTATGTAGGTGATCTGAAACGTAATCTATTAAGTGTGAGTTAATTGTCTGATCAAGGACACACTTTAGTTTTCAATTCCGATTGTTGTGAAATTAACAAAGATGGTAAACATATTGCCGATGCAAGTAGGGTAGCTAATGATCTATTGATTCTTGATAATGCCAAAAGTGGAAAGTGCATGTTTGAGTTAGGTGGATCAAAGTTGACTATGGTATAGGAGGTTGGGAGTCTTGGGACACATGAACTTTGATTGTCTTGTTCAAATCAGCAGAAATGTTGTTGTTAGAGACATGCCAAAGATCACTAAACCTTCAGAGAATGTTTGCAATGAATGTCAATTGCGCCAGCAAACAAGGAAGAGTTTCAAATCAAAAGAGCATTCTAGCACAAAGCCCCTTGAGTTGATTCAAACTGATATATGTGGGCCTACAAGAACTAGGAGAGTGCAAGGTGAGAGGTATTTTATATTTCAATTGATGATTGTTCGAGATTGACTTGGGTAGCATTTTTCAAGGGAAATCAAAAGCACATGAGAAGTCAAAGGCTTTCAAAGCCTTGGTGGAGAATGAGAAGGGTCTGAAAATTAAATACGTACATTCAGACAATAGAGGAGAGTTTACTTCAAACAATTTTGTAAATCTGTGAAAAAACATGGCATACAAAGACAATGCTCAGCCACAAGAACACCGCAACAAAATGATGTTGTTAAAAGAAAGAATGGATCAGTCCAAGAAATGGCTTGCAGTATATTGAATGAGTCTAAGGTGAATGATTCCCTCTGGAGAGAGGCTTTCCATACTGCCGTTTACATTTAGAATAGGGAGCTGATTAGAGGAATGCACAACAAAACTTCATATGAAAATTGGAAAGACAAGACTGCTTCAGTTAAATATTTCAAAAAATTTGGATAGTCCTTGTTACATTATAAGGGATATTTAGGATTGCCAACCATTGTCTGTACTGTACTGTACTGATCGATAACCTGCAACATACAGAATGTGAGTCTGTCTACAAACACAGAACATATGATGACATCAATGATAAAACCTGTCATCAATACAACATGTCTACCATCTCTACAACCTCAACAATCTCCCCAAGTATTAACAATCTTCCACATTGCTACCGATCTCAACAAAGAGGTCCAAAGAACAAGCCATGACAGAACATGTTCAGAACACTGTTGCTGCCGCTATATGTTGTCTTCAGATTTCTATATATAAACTGTATTTTACCAAGTCCTTTTGTTATAAACTTATATGCATCCATTCATTGTTCCTTTGTCCTTCCTCCTTCCTCCTTCCTATTCTATGTACTTGTGATTAATGCTCTATATTTGGCTTTGAGTAATGATTACAGATAGGTGTGGTTTGTGATGACTAGTCTAGTGAATGCAGTAAATACCCCCGATTGTGCTAGTCTATGATTTTAGTCAAAAAAATTGTAGTTATTTTAATGCTATATTATTGATAATGTTGCATTTGTTTAAAATTTCAATAATTGAAGTTTTTTATTATTTGGCAGTTTTCCTTTCATATTGCTTATTATTAGAGTTAATATAATCATTAATATATATTTTATATTTATTTTTTTCACACATTTTATTACTTATCACTATTAAATTAATATTACTATAAATTATAATATTTATAAATTATTATTAACATTTATTATCAATCATTTACATTATACACATAATGTTATTATGTATTAATACTAATTAATTTTAATATTTTAGATATATTCAAATTTAAATATTTGAGGTATTTAAATTGTAACCCTATAACTCTATATCAAATTTTCAGAAGATTGCTAGTTCCTCTTTAGCTGAAAATCAGAGTGCATTCTCCCTTATCCACTCACTGAAACGCAACCCATTGGCAGCAAGGTGGAATGCATTCAAACTTGCACCTTCTTACTCATAAACAAAATCAGTACAAGGGGGCACAAAGTTGTGGGATGTAGATCTAAAGCAAACTGATTTGGATTTTTCTGTTGCCACACAATATTTACCTTGTGCTGAGTCAAATAGCCAATGTGCTTCTAGCTGTGCAAAGTAATATTGGGGTTGCATGTGGTTCCACTAATCTGTCTGCATCATCTAATGTCAATGATGACGTTGATCTTGATCTTAATGATGACCCATATGATGCTGATTACTAATAGCTTGCTTGTATTATTTTATCAGTTGAACCAATGAACAAAGAATTTAAGATATCTAAACATAACATTCAAGTTTTGACAAATTGATATGAAACTAGATTTATAATAAATCTGAAATCACTGTAGATGTGTAGTATTTAATTTTAAGGTTTGTAATTTTGTTTAATATATGCATTATATGTGGTATTCTAAATTTAATTTATGTTTCTAACTTTTAGGCTGCAAATATGTATATATTTCTGATTTTCATACGTTTCAACTTTTTTTGTATTAATGTACCCAAACCCCCCAACCCAAAAAGAAAAAACATTGCTCTAACCACATAACTGTACCCCAGCAACTTAGACTTTTTATCATCTTCAATTTAATTGCAAACCAAATGGATGAGAACTGGGCTAATATGATGCTTCTATAATAATTTTAGCATTATATTCAATGCCATCCAATACAATACCTTCCACTGTCAATAAGTTGCTTTTGTTTTGAGAATTAAAAAGCAACCCTGATAGTGTAAAAAATTTGAGCATATTATACAGATTATGAAAAGCTAAAACATGACTAGAATGTTTATGTAATCCATATCAGAAGATTTTAAAGGTATAACAATTGATCAATGGTACAAAAATCAGATATTATAATAAACGCATATTCCAAGACAAAAAATCCCTTATTGTATGCATGTAGAGATAAAAAGTAGCTTTGCAACTTCAACTAATGGCACATTACAATTGTAAATGCAAGAACTAACTGTAAGCTGAAATGCTGAGACAACAAAAATATTTTATCAAAAGTACCAACCTGCATGCACTCAGATGTCGGAGTCAAGAATGAAACTCTAGCCAACTTGTCATCTTCCATTTCAAACACTCTACCATTATACCACCGGCCATCTATATAGCGAAATCGACATTTAGAGCCAACTGTAAATGGGGACATATCTATAGGCTCTGCTTCGTCCACTGGTTCTGATGGCACAACTCTGGCATCTTCAGACTCCAAAATGGAGCCAGTTGTTTCCATATCTCTCATATTGTCAACTTCTCGAAGGAGGCGTGCACGCTTCAAGTGGAGAAGTCCTTCCTCTGCAGCCTTAAGAGCAACAACAAGCTCCTCTCGCACCTTCAAAAGCAACATACAAAATATGTATTTCAACAGAGTATACAGAAGACCATTTTGGCTTGGCTGAGTTGCCAGTTTCGATTTGAGTTTGGGTTCAGTCCTGGATTTTGGGTATGCCAGTTTGACATCTTTTAAGCCATGGTCAGTATGGCTGGGTATATCCTAGGTGAAAAAGCCATAATTTGCAAAAAAACATACAAAGTTCAACACAGAATACTGCTGATAATTGATAACTCAATGTCAAATGTTAAATATAAATTAAGCTGAGTTACATATGTTCAAAATACAGAAATACTCAGTGCTTAATTAAGTAGTTGATTTTAGGGTTAGCATTATGTGCACCTACGAGGGCTGTACTCAAAACGTATCCAAGGTGTAACAGCCAGGACTTATAACCTAAGTCACAATGTTCGAGTTCGAGTTTGAATTTAACAACCATAAAGTTCGGATGAACTTCCGAAAGGCACAAAAGATCGAAAAAATTGACATAAATTCTCCTTATAATTTTCAAAAATTTATATATTTATATTTTTAAAAAGTAATGTAATAATAAATTAATAAATAATAAATGATAAATATACAAAATATTAAAATTTTACTGATTAAAAAACATAAATAAAATATACATTAAAATGTTTGACTATTGATAAAAAAATAAAAATTACTTTTATTATAATAAATTTATAAACTATGGGAACCTAAAAACAAAATGAAACTCTTTGGTTAAGTTAATCTGATTCTTCGTAAGGAATAAATCTGGGTGATTATATGTATTTTTCGAATGAAAAGGAAACGAGGATTTGGGACTGAGCCTCGGCGATATCTTAGAGAAAACCAACTCCTGGCATAGCAGATGACACTCAAATCAATTTCATGACTAAGTAGATTCAAGTATGTTTGGCAACTATACTGGTGGTATTGGAGAAGAGGGTTGGACTAGAAATGCATCAGGAAAACAGCGCTCATCGCAGTACAAGGGAGTCATTGCACAGCCAAATGATCAGTGGGGCACTCAGATATTTAGGAAACACAGACGGGTATGGCTGGGTGCATTCAGCACTGCAGAAGATGTAGCAGGGCTTTTTGACACAGCGGCCCTAAAGATCTGTGGGTGAATGATAAGAAAGACGACATGCTGCAACCACCAGAAGCCAAAAACCCTTAAAATGGCGGAATGAAATATGTTTTCTGGAAAATGACAACCAAACTGCAGTCATACGAATTTTAAGCCAAATTTCAGCGATTTTTTTTTTTCATTTTTTATGGGTTCACCGAATCTCGAACCTGAAGCCAAAAATTCAGGGAACCCGGTGATTTAGCGTATAACTAATACAAGTGCACCTAGGGTACAGTTCATAACCAGTAATAAAAGATGTTGGACTAATCATCTCTTTGATATATGATGAAATGGGGAAAAAATCCAGATTTTGGAGCTCTCCATCCTGTAATGATGATGATAGTGCAGAGAATGACTGAGCAGCTTAGAATCACCATGCATGTTAATGCAATGAGGTGCTTTAAGCACCCTATAATTACAGCTCACTTACAAGTCAGTCCTACTGACCGACTTTAGTCACCTATAGAACAAACTCGTAAATAATAACATTTCAAATCAATGCAAAATGTCATAGCTCGGTCATAATGACGAGCTAGATGCCATAAGTTTTTAGAACAATCGCTGCTGGCCTCTGCAGCAAATAACATTGTGGGGCTACATGGTCATTGCTTGTAATCCCTTTTTATGGAAAATCAAAACTCGCAAAATTGAAAAGCACCTTTTCCAAAGAAATCATTGTGTTTCTAAATCTGTTTCCGCTTTGACCACTACACATGAAGAATTCACCTTCGATACATTGGTTGGAAAAGTAAAGAAATTATAGGTATTCTTGGTTTAAGCAAAAGAATTTAGATACACATTTCATATAAAAAAGATGAAAAACCTACTCCATTTTTCTTTTTTGTGGTGCATTGAGGTGTGTGTATAAATTTGATCTGTTCTACTCTGCATAGGATAGAACTTAAATAGCACATGTCAGCGCAACAAAGAACCTTAATATGAGTGTCAAACCAATCAATATCTTTCCTCACAGGATCTCAGTTCTTAATTCTGTGAATATCAAAACTGAATGCACACCATGCTTGTTCAAATGAAGGCCCCCAGAAATTATAATGACCAACTTCACCTGTTTATGACCATAATTCAGCGGGATTTAGGAGACTACTTTGTAGTTTCAAACAATCCTCAAGGAGTTTCCATAGCTTTTAGCACTAAAATTCTGACAAGGAGCATTTCTGTGTCCAGCCATACCAGCTGCACATCTCCTAAGTAAAAAAATTGTCATACTGTCACACCAGAAGCATAACCTTCCCCTATAGCAGAACCAGCAACTTAGTAACATATTATATATGGATGAGTATATGTATGTTTGTGTTTTTGATATAGCGAACAGTCATCTAACCAGGTCCCATACAGTCCATCAAGCTTGAAAACAATGACAAAGTTACTAATAATCATAAGAATAAACTTACAGTAATGACATTTTTGTTCCATTAAAGCTGTTCTTAACTTCAAACATGTGCATGGTATTTTGTGTCAAAAAATTTGCTTTTTTTTCCTTTCTTGCAAGTTCCGAATGCATCCAATTTTTTAACCAAATTCCATCATCGGACAGGATGATTGAAATGTTAATGGCACATCTAACCATGTTCATTAAAAAGAAAAAGAAATACCTTCTTGCCTATAGAGCTTACAACCAAGGTTCAAATGCTTTAAAAATTTCTATTTCAATGAAAAATGAAAAAATATGTCTCGCTCTGCATTTCTTCACCAAACTCTTGCTCAAACACAAAGGGCGAACAATATGTCTCAAAGGTTTCATCCAAATGCAGGAAGGCAAGAAAATAGGTATTTGGTTCTAAATGGCTTGACGGATTCTGCAAATTTTGGATCTGGGTTGCCCAAATTCCCTCTGTCAGGCAACAAATCACAAGGATTTCATCATCCACAATGCAAATCTGGAGGCCTCTCATCTGCAGCAGGAGCAGGCAAACAGATGGGGAATCAAGGTAACCCCAGATCCAGCCATGATAACTTTAGAGCTCAGACTATAAATTACAGATCATACTCTGCTATCAATGTAAAGGTCTTCTGCTTGCATTAACAAGGGTAGGGCTCCCCCCACCCCTCAACCGACTAGTAATTGACCCAGATGGGAGATGGTCAAATCAAGGAAATTCAGAAGGGCTGAAAGACAGAATTTGATTGCTGACAGAGCCAGAGGAGTTGGGAACATGGCTACCCAAATTTGAGCAATTCTGCTTACCTCTACTTTACCATACTTTGCATCTCAAGCAAACAGAGTCTCACTAGGCAGGCACACTTCTGAGCCCTCCTTGGTTCAAAATAATTCAAGCTTGATCCTGAAATCTCTTCTGTCTAGCCAAAAAAATTCATGGCAAGCTTTGGTGGGGGTTTCTTGTTGATGTTTGGTAGCTTTAGTAGAATAAACCTGTAAGATGAATTAATATAATAATAATGATTCATATATATATATATATATATATATATAATTAAGATTATTATTATATTAATTATATTAATGAACAGACATGTCCATTGGGCATGTCTCCTCTTGGTTTATTCCTCGTATAAATATAAGAGAATGCTGCATTTGGAACACACATACAAAGTATAAAGGCAGTGCTATTACATTTGCAGCGATCCCAAAAAACTAACATGGTATCAAGGCTGGCTGCAAATGTGAGAAAATCAGAGATGCAATAATGTGGAATGCACAGACTTATTTGTGGAGGAACCAATAAGAAATGATAGAGTTTGAAGTAGAGAAATGACAGTCACAAAACTGGTTTATTTGTTGGGAGGTGATTGAATGTGTGTCGGGTCTCATGAACAAGTGACAAACTTTCATATTGTGGTGTAAGCAAACAGAATTTGGTTCAATAAATAAACCCTGCTTGTAGACGTGTACGCATCTGAGTCAGCATTCGACTTCAGCAGTATTTTGATTATTAAATTTGTAAATGGTAAAGTATGCTTGTTTGTATGTTCGTATGTTTGGCGGTGGAAGTCGTTAGATACACCTGCTTCTGCATCAAAATATGGACTGTGGAATTAAAACGAAGGAAGACTCTTGTAAACAAATATATAAATTCATTTTAGAGTGACTGCTAGCACTACTGAAAGCGATCTACACAGGAAATAATGGGAGGAGTGATATGAAGCGAAATAGAAGGGATACATGAAATCGATTGCCCTTGAAATTGCCTGCAGAAGGCGGCCAGTTTACGACACCCTAGAAGAATAAAATTGCAAACTAGTAGAGTGCATTTTGGATTTGTATGGAAAGGGAAGGGTCGTGGATGCAGCAAATAAGAAACTGGGTGGGAATCTCAATGCAGGGGAGATGGAACGACTGATGATTTTGAGGCTCCTATGTTCGAATCTGGACCCCACTTCAAGAATCATGAAAATGAGAGAGGTGATGAGCAGTTCTATGATGGTTGTGAAATGGCAGCATCCTCGCTGAAGTCTATTGCCAAGTATTGGTGTCAAACTACAGGATGAATTACAATATTTCTTGTGTGATATCCATTATTTTGGGGGAGAGAATATTCATTCCTAACTTGTAAGCATCCACCCGCAACCCAAAGTCAAAGATAGTTTGGCACATAAATATAGTTTTTACTTGATCAACAAATGAACGCAAGGAATATATTTGGAGAGGATCAAGTCTCGACAGCATTACACAGTAAAGGAATCAATCATAAGTGAACCGAGGTGACAGGCGTTACATATAATTTGAAGGAATCAAACCCAATTTAACCAAACTCAACGTTGACGTGACAAAAGTGAGTTGAGGTCAATTTTCATCATGTGCAATCAATGGAGCTTGCCAACACGTCGGAATGTATATTAGGGAGGTTATAAAGATGACATGTATAGCCAATTGAATTAACATGCCCGATTGGGCCAAAATATACAAGTGGATGCACATTGGTTTAGTCATATTTTTAAAAGGAAACATAAAAGTTTTAATAAGAAATGAAGTAATATTGAAAGAATATGTTGAGGGCCACAATCCTTAATAAGTTCAATAAAATATATTTATTTTATGGGCTTGGAGTCATATAGAATTTCCTTGAGGCCTATGAGAATCCTATTCACAATCCAGAATGATATTATTTGGTCTTGGTTAAATTGGTTTTGTTAAAAAAATCATCCCAAGTGATTGAAATATCCTTTGCAAGGTCTTATATTGAAGATACATATATGAAATTGGTGGAAGTAAGAGGAAATCTAATGAACCTCGAGTGGATGATTATTCAATTTCATGGGTATTGTATTGCGAATCCTGAAGGTTCAAGCACAAGAACTAAATGGACATATGGACCCTCATTGGAAAAATTTGCATCAAAGATATTAAGTGAGATAAGTATTTTCTTATCATTATATCTTGCGAATTACATTTATTTACTTTTGCAGTTAATCTCTTATTTATATTTCTATACTATAAGAGCTATTTGCCTTGCTCTTTTCCAAGAATGCTTTTGCAAGAAAAGAGAGATTGATTTCAAAATCAAAGGGATCAGAGGGAGTTTGACACTTCTTCAAAGGTAAAGGAGCTCAAAAGATTGATGATCAGAGGGCGTCTGACGCAATTGTCTAAAGGAGCAAATAGAGGATATGATTCAGTCAACCTTAAGTGATCTCGGTCATATTGATTTAGAGGGAGTAAACCATGTTGAGATGGATTCTCCAGTGATCAATAAATTGTAACAGCCAAGAGGACAATGATTCATGAATATAGCTCGTGGCTATGTGATTTTAATGGGCCTACCCCCTGTGTACATAATGAGGAAGTGAGGACCTCCAAATGATGTTACTTGTATTTGCAAAAGTTATTGCAAGGTGACGATCTTACAATAACCTAATTTTCTATTATGATGGATATCTTACGATGTCTATGCATATCATGATAGATTATAATTTGCATAGTGGATGATTATATGGTAAGCATTATAAGAATGCGTGTGCACATACCTTATAAACATTTAATTTAGTACATGGTGAATGTTATGCATATTGATATTCTGGAAGGCCATTACACAGAGTTCTTGGTGAATATCACCCAACTTTTTGTTTTGGAAGGCCATTACTCACAAAGTACTTGGTGAATATCACGTGACTTGATGTTTTGGAAGGCCATTACTCACAGTACTTGATGAATATCCTGCATCTCAACATTTTGGTAGGCCATTACTCAAAAAAGTATTTGGTGAATATCATTGATGTTCTAGGAGACCAATACTTATGATATCAGATGTGATATCAAACATTTTTAGGTAATTGGTGAACATTGTGTATTCTGGGAGACCAATAATCATGATATCGGATGTTATATCGAACTTTTGAGTAATTGGTAAATATCATGTATTATGGGAGACCAATACTCATGACATCAAATGTGATATCAAAATGATGGATATCTTTTGATCAAAGATATCCTTAATCTTGCTAACTTGATATTACTTTTGAGGTAATACGTATGTTTATCCTCCCTAGCTAAGAGGGAGTCTTGATGTTTGGTAGCTTTAGTAGGATAAACCTGTAAGATTAATTAATATAATAATAATGATACATATACATATATATATATATACAATTATAGTTAAGATTATTATTATATTAATTATATTAATGAACAGACTAAATAGACATGTCTCCTCTTGGTCTATTCCTCGTATAAATATAACAGGATGTTGCATTTGGAACACACATGCGAAGTATAAAGGCAGTGCTATTACATTTGCAACAATCATGGAAAACTAAGAGTTCTCTAAAATCGACACCTAAAAATACAAATTCTTACTCTAGAACTTTCCCTCGAAACCCTAGTCAAAGGGAGACCAACAGAAATCCTTTTCGCAGGGGTTTTACAAATAAAACTAGAATTGGTTCATTTTGAGGGAAACATTAGACCCAGATGTCTCAAACTTCTTGGGGTTCTAAACCTCCTCCATGCCTCATGCAATAACCATCTTCAAAAAATAAAAAGATTGTAACTAACATGAGAAACAAATACACAGATAACATGAATGGGTATTGCAAAACCCATGGGCTCTTTGCTAGATGGTTGGGAGGAGAATGCCCTATTGAAAAGGTTTTAGAATGGTTCCAGGATGTTTTCAATAGCCAGGTTGGTATCACTATCCTAATTGAAAATTTGTTATTCATTGATTGTTTTGATGTATCTCTTCAAAAGGAATTTCTAGAAGGTGTGTGCCCAAATTTTTGAGGGCAAGGTTTTTTATTTTTAGATTGGTATCCCAACTTTGATCCATGAAAAGTAAAGAAGCTTAAAGGTATCAAATGGATCAAATTACCTACTGACGCAGTACAAGACCAAATGTACCCACAATGGAGGTGATCTAGTCCCCAACAAATAACACCATAGCGGGAACACAACACGAGATACAAGATCTGATACCAAACTCAACTTCTTTATTTATAAAACAACTGATTACATGCAAAGTGTCAAGTTGTAAGGCCTTCCCAATTATGGCCAAATACAAAGCATTTAGAGTAACTGTTATGCAAGACCTCACAAGATCCAAATACTCCCAACCCTAGCTAGCCTAGATCTGTAACAGCACAACAATCTACTCCAATGCCTTGACTCACTGGACTCCATTGCCTAAAACACTATCCAAACCCCTCTTCTATACTTGCACGGCCACAAGTCGGCTTGTTGCAAATGGAATCCTCTAGAACCCAATCAAATACAAAATGCCTTAGTCAACTTACAATAAGCATTAAAGAACAATTACCAATAGGTCCCCATATATCCAACAATTGATCCACATCACGATCATGCGCAACACAAATTAAATGCACCACGTTGGCCAACCAAATCTCCCAAGAACACCATTTGGTGAGCCAAACCATCAAGTAACAGCAGCAACAATGGATCGTCAACAGTAACCACCAAACCCGCCAAGTATACATCAAGCACACCAAGACAGCACAAGCATCCCGAGCACAGGTTCCACCAAGCAAGATAATTAATCAAGCACCTTATGCTTAGCCAAGTTCCTTCAATCACCAAGACCCTCGGGTAAAACTACAACCTAGAACTACCCCAATAGTGACCAAGTATCACCTCTTCTTCAACGGAATTCTCCAACTCCAAGTTCAAAACCACTCTAGCATACAGGATTGCCAACGAACACCCCAAGTGCAAAAAGATGTTCTTAGGAACTAGAAGAACATCTTCCGAGATTCAGCACATAAACCCTGAACTGGTTCTTCACATACATATCTACCGAGTCCTCAATTGCTACAATCTTTCCTATGTCCCACTTCAACAAATCTTTTCCTGAATTGGACAAATTCTTATTCTACCTCTTCACATCCTTCCGCAGTGTACCACAGATCTGTTTTCCCACACTAATCTCTAACCCTTTCAGAATCCTTCAATTCAACTCGCCTGCCAAAACTCAAGTTCCTCCTACCGAATTCTAGATCTTGCAAAGGAATCAATGAAAACTTCCTACCACCCTTCTCAACAATAAATACATTCTTGACACAATCATGCACTACCCTCCAATCATGCTGCCAAGGTCTACCAAGTAATATGTGACAACTACTCATGTCACACAACACCTGATCAACATACTAACCAATCTGAAAATCAACAAGACATTTCTCTCTCACTTCCAAAGCATGTACATCTTGCAACCAACTGATCCTATAAGGACAAGGGTGGCTCACTCTCTTCAAATCAAGTTTCTAAACCATCTCCTCAGCAACTAGGCTATTAGTACTACCACTATCCACAATCACATTCCAACATTTACCTCCAGACTTACAAGTCGTGAACAAATTCCTCCTCTAACAAGGTTCCAACAACTTACCAAGCAACACTTGCCGAATTAGCAAGTTCTCGTCCCGCTCGAGCTCATTCGTCGAGATTCACCACAACAGTTTTTCGATCACTAGTGTCTTCTTATCAACATTGGGACATTCAAAAGATCTATGTCCTTTACATCTCAACCATGTACCTTTAAATCCACCTCTGCACGTTCTTCTCTTCTACTCAACAAGTTTTGGTTCATTGTCAACAATTTGTTTATCCTTCACTGACTGTTCTTGCTTCTCCTTCCCTGAAGAACTCCCTTGATGTCTTCTCTTCAACGTATCTTCTGCCTTTAGAGCATACTGATTAGCATTGTCAACCGAATCAATCTTTAGTACACTAATCTCATCTTAAATATTGAATCTCAAACCATTAATATACCTAGCCAACTTTTCCTTAGGAAGTTCTCTATGCCCAGACCAAATAGTCAACTTGTAAAACTTCTCGATATAATCCTTCACAGACATATCCTAAACAACTCAAGTGAATAAACTTAGCCTTCAATTTTGTCACCATCTACCTCCACCTAGTGATTTTCATTTCACATTTTCCTTTTCTCTATCTCTTTGCAAGTCTTTCCACCATAAAGCAGCATGTCCTTTCAACTTAGTTTATGCCAGCCTCACTCTAAGTGGATCACCAATATCCTCTAACTCAAAGTAGTCTTTCGATTCACCAATCCAATCAATCAAGTCTTCAAGATTCAAAGTACCTGAGAAACTAGAAACATCCATCTTATGCTTTAGTTTCAACCGCGCACTAGATTTATCCAACTGACCAATTTTGTCCTCCACAGACCTCTCCATCTAATCGGTTTTGTCTTCACCAATAGATCCAACAACCTCAAAGTCTTTAGCAGCTTCCTCATAACTATCTTCAGTACCCATGTTCCTCAGTACAACTAATATAGCTCTCATAATCTTCGCGACCATATCATTCTTCATCAACTCTATCTCAGATCTAAAAACTAATCTAACTTTCTCTGAAAGCTTAGTCTCCATGACATCACAAAGATCTCCAATCGCCCTAGGGTCCAATCTTCTCAAAGGCATCTCAAAAGCATCCTTCAAGATCTTTGAAAACCATCTGCAACAAATCACCCACCAGATTAAACCTTCAGTCTGATACCACCTGACGCAATACAAGACCTCATGCACCCCCAATGGAGGTGATCTAGTCCCTAGCAAACAACACCATAACAGTAACACAACACAAGATACAAGATATGATACCAAACTCAACTTCTTTAATTATAAAACAACTAATTGCATGCAATGTATCGGATTGTAAGGCCTTCCCGATTACGGCCAAATACAAAGCAATTTCAGTAATTGTTCCGCAAGACCTTGCAAGATCCAAATACTCCCAACCCTAGCTGCCTAGACCTGTAAAAGCACAACAATTTGGTAGAAACTCCAAGCAAAATCTAAACTTGTGTTCGCAAGCCACCAAGCAACCTTCTTGTTTCCTAAGCCCACGCTCAGCTACTAGCTCTGCTCAATTTGCAACTCGAAATTCTACTCCAATGCCTTCACTCACTAGACTCCACTGCATAACACACTATCCAAACCCCTCTTTTATATTTGTACAGCCACAAGTCGACCTATTACAAATAAAATCATCTAGAACCCAAATAAAGACAAAATGCCTTAGTCGACTTACAATAAGCATGGAATGCATATAGGAAAAAGAACCAAGACCCTAAATAGGTCCCCATACATCCAACGATTGATCCACATCATGATCATGCACAACATGAATTCAATGCACCAAGTCGGCCAACCAAATCTCCCCAGAACACCATTCGGTGAGCCAAACCACTGAGTAACAGCAGCAACAACCGAGCGTAAGCAACGACCACAGAGCAAGCCAAATATAAGCCAAGCGCACTAAGCACAAGCATCAGCGAGCACAAGTTCCACAAAGCAGGATAATCAACCAAGCACCTTAAGCTTAACCAAGTTCCTTCAGTCACCGAGTCCCTCGAGTGAAACTACCCCAATAGTAACCAAGCATCACCTCTTCTTCAACAGAGTTCTCCAGGGTCAAAACCACTTCAGCATACAAGATTGTCAACTACCCCAGGATGCTCTTGCATCACCTCCCTTGCCTATTGAACTAATGCAAATAGAATTGGCAAATTTGGAAGAAAATGTTTTGGCTTACTCTGATGCTAAAATAGCAATTAGAATGGATATTGCAACTAAATCTCTTGATTTGTAAATTAAAAAATAAAAGACAAATTATACACAATAAATCCAAATTTTTGGAACAATCCCGGGTTGGGTAGGGTTAGATCTGTAGCTACATCTACCTTGGCCCAGATCCTCTAACCCAATACCTGAGGTTAACATTCACTTCAATGAAGCTTTAAGGGGTTTCATTGTTGAAAATCTGCATTTGGATAATCATAGGCCAGATGAGCCCCTGAGTAAGGTACCATCTCTGCCAGTACACACTTTTTTACCAATGGATGACACCAATGAGATAGTATGCGAGAATCACAGAATATTTGAAACCCCAAATGAAAATGGTATGGATCCTCAGGATTGCAGTAAAGCCTTGATTGATTTTAACCAAAAAATGAAAAGATGCAATAACATACCCAAAACATGCTTGAAGGAAACTATCCTGGCACTATAAGAGGGTGAACTGATTGAGGGACAGGATGAGAGTAACACTCAAAACACTCTAGCTCTAATCCCTGACAATGAGCAAACACAGACAGAGGACACTGTAGGTGGGGCTGCAATAACAACTATCGGACTAAATGATAGAATTATCCGAAATTTAGTAAATGACAACCAGGTGGAGGAAGTATGTAACAAGGTATTAGAGGAGAACAATGATAGCAGTGTAGCAGAAATGGTAGACATGGAGGCAATAAATAGAGAAAGACAGATGTTGAAAGCCAAGATAATTGAATTGGAAGATAACGAGACATCACAAGAAATGGTGGAGCTTGATGAAAGAGAGAAGAATGAAACTAATCCCATCCTCGGGATCGCACTTACTGATTTAAAAAAAAGCCAAATTGTGCTAAAAGCACAAAAAAGTGAGTTAGAAAATCCCTCTCTGAATTGAGAGAAAAGGATGACATGTCTTAAGATCAGCCCAAGATTACAGCACTACTGAATGCAGGGAAGCAGAAGTACCTTCCCACTGAGCCATGAAACTCATATCATGGAATGTTACAGGTCTTCACGCCCCTAACAAACAGTGAATCCTGAAATGCTGCATAACAAATTTTAAACCTGATAATCCTACTTATCCAAGAGACTAAAATGATTATAAATGAACTTGATACTTTTAAGGAAAAGACTGTATTTGGAATATTAAAGGGTCTCAGCTGAAGGTGCCTCAGGGGGTCTAGCTATAGCCTGGGAACCTAGATGGATTTCCTTTTCACCAAGCAGCCATCGCAGAAATTGGATAAGTGGAACAGTAAGGAGTATACGAACCAAGCTCCAATTTACAATAACCAATGTATATGGGCCCATTCAAAACAATGATAAAAGATTAGTTTGGAATGAGATTGAGTATTTTCTTTTGACAATACCGGATCAGATATGCATTTTGGGTGGGGAGACTTCAATACTATTCTGGATCCTAGTGGAAAATGTGGTGGCTCTACAAGGTTATCAGTAGCAACAACAGATTTCTGAGCATGGGTCATTAAAAGACAACTAATAGAAATTGAAAGAGACCAAAACAAATTCACATGGAATAACAGAAGACAGAGCTATAGTAACATTGCTGAAAAACATGATAGATTCCAATTTAAAAGGAGCTGCACAGATTTTCCTTCCAATCGTTTGGCAGAGATTCTTCATTACTCAGGATCTAATAACTTCCCCACTCAATTATCCACCATTGCAGATTTCAAAACTAATAGATGCCCCTTTAAATTTGAGCAAATATGATTTAAGGATGAAACCTCTTAAATCTAATTGAATCATGGTGGCAAGAAATTGAGGTCAATGGTTCTAAAATGTTCTGTATGGTAACCAAAATGAAATTAATTAAGAACAAACTCTTAGCCTGGAATAAATGTAACTTCCGCAACATCTTTGATACTTGAAAACCTCAATAAGAAAGTTATTGAGAAGGGGATTGATGAGGAATCTTACCTCAAAGAGAAAGAGCTCAAAATAGAATATGAGGATATTTTGGCAAAAGAGGAGATCTTTTGGTGCCAAAAATCTAGAGAAACCTGGTTGGAAGCAGGGAACAGAAATACAAAGTTTTCCATAATAGTACAAAACTTCGTAAAAACATCAACAAAATCTCCAAGATTAAGTATTCTAATGGCTCTCTCATTGAGGATCCAAGAATTATAGTGGATTCAGCTGTAACTTTAAAGGGATCCTAAATAATTGGAGAGGAGTCAACTTGATCCACCAAAAACAAATACTTAACAACATTCCAAAAATTATATCAAGGGATCAAAATAAAATGTTTACAGCAAAATTTTCAAAGGATGAAATAGAAAGGGCAGTAAAACAAACGGCCCAAGACAAGGCTTCAGGCCCAGATGGGTTCCCAGCCTTATTCTTCCTAAAATGTTGGCACTTCATAGGGGTAGAAGTTGTTAAAGCATTGGAAGGGTTTCGAAACTCGAGTAACCTCCTAAAAGAAATCGACAACACCTACTTAACACTGATTCCTAAGAAGAAAAAGTGGAATACTTTGATGACCTTCACCCTATATCTCTATGCAATATCATATACAGAATACTAACAAAAACAATGGCCAATAGGATTCAAAAAGTCTTACTATAAATCATCAATGAGGAACGAACAAGATTTTTCCTAGGAAGATCTATCTATGATTGGGGTCATCATTGCCCAAGAAGCTATACACTCCATTCAGCAAAACATAAAACCTAGTATGCTAATCAATTAGATATTACCAAAGCCTATGACAAAGCCTATGACAAAGTTGATTGCCATTTTATGTGCCAAGTTTGGAGGGCTTTGGCTTTGTTAAACAATTGATCAGCTTGGTTTATAAGTGTATCTCTGGCCCCAAATTTTTTATCTTAATAAATGGAACCTCCGAAGGTTTTTAAAACATTTCCAGAGGCCTCAGACAAGGAGATCCTCTTTCTCTGTTCTCATTTATCATCGTGGTAGAAGCATCAGGCAGATCTATTAACAAAGCTACAGAAGAGGGCCATGTGAGGTGATAAAAATTACGAACAATATGGATCCTACAACGTATCAGCAATTTGTAGATGTCACTATGGTATATAGCAGTTGTGACGCTGCTGAAGCTAGGAATTTAATCCATCTTAGACACGTACACAAAGGCTTCAGCTCAAAAAATTAATAACTCTTAAGTCTGAAACTTTTTTTTTTTTAATATTGAACCCCACACTGAAAAGAAGATATGCGAAATTTTAAACTTTAGAAAGGATTAACTACCAAGCAAATACTTGGGCCTCCCCTAGATTTACAAAATTAATCAACTAGATTATGGGATAAAGTAATCTCCAAGATTAAACAAAGAACTGATTCTTGGCGTGGGAAATGGTTATCTTCTGCTGGAAAAGCCACCATGCAGAAATCAATCTTGGCAGCCATCCCTATATATTAATTATCCTTTATACACATCCCTTTGGAAAAGAGAGAAGACATCAATAAATTATTCTGAACTTTTTTTCTGGCAAGGTACTGAAGACAGAAAAAAGGCTTGCCTTGATTGCCTGGGGCAATCTGTGTAGGGCTAAGGATGAAGATGGCCTTGGTCGGAAAAACATTAGAGAACATAGTAAAGCTTTAGGGGCCAAGTTAATATGGAGAATGTATAATAACCTGGATCTAAAATGACTCAAAATCCTAAGAATAAATACTTGGCATGGCACCAATAAAATTGTTTAGAACAGCAAACCCTCCAAGGGGATCTAGAATTTGGAACTTCATTAAGGATTCTAGGGAACTCATTAGGGAAAAAATAACTTGGAACCTAGGTGATGGAGGAGATGTTATTTTGGGATGACTCCTTGAGGGTCTATAATGTAGATACGCTCTGATACCATTGATGAAGGTACGCTCTGATACCACTGAAAAAGGGCCACACCACCCTTACCAACTCATGAGAAAGAATTCAACAAGATCTCTCAAAATCCAATCCAAACCCAAGCTAGCCCAGATCCACACTTTGGTAGAAACCTCCGAGATCTCAACTTGTGCTTGCAAGCCACCAAGCAACCTCCTTGTTTCTAAACCGCAACCACTAGCTCTTCTCACAAACTCTATCTAAGATCCAAGTGTAAACTGCCTCACATTCGGCGCTCTGTCTACACACTCACAAGTCCATCACAATCCTGCTGTAAACTGCCTCACATTCGGTGCTCTGTCCACAGACTCAAGGAAACTCACTCTTCACTTCCTCCTCCTCTTTCACACCTTGAAGCCTTCCAAGCTTTCCAAGCTTTTCATCCACAACTTTCACCTTTCCAAGCTTTCCATCCAAAGCTTCTACTTCCCGAGCTTTCTCAAGCTTCCACTTCTCAAGCTTCCCTTTGAGCTTCTACTCCTCAAGCTTCCCCTTGAGCTTCTACTCCTCAAGCTTCACCTTGAGCTTGATTTAGAAATGCTCATATGCCTTGCTCAAATAGGCACTTACCACCCCATGCATGACTTATCCACAACCTTCTAGAATTCCTCCACAACCTTCTACAACTTCCACAACCTTCTACAACTTCCAAAACTTTCTACAATATTCATAACTTTCTAGAATTCTTCCCACACACCTCGATAAATGGAATGACAACCATTTATTTTTTTATTTTTTCTATTATGCCACCTATGCACCTCGAAAATAAAAATTTCTCCTTTTCTTTCTTTTTTCCATTTATTTTTTTTTTTATTATTTCTCCTCTAATTTTCGTCACTTTTCTCTCTCCTCCAGAATTTTTTTTTTTGTTTTTTCAAATTTTTTTTTTTTCAATTTTTTTACAATAATTTTCCATGCAAGATGCTCCTGCATCAGACTCCCCCGGTAGATAGAAAAGTGTGTCCCACACTTTGACGCCAAAAAGAAAGATCTACAACCATCTTCATCTTCACCAAAGGCTTCCACCTCAACAAGGACAACAAAACCACCATGCAAATCTTCCGCATCTGCATTACTCTATCAAACACTCGAATCTCAACCATCCGATCAGCATACTCACCCTCAGAAACAAACTGAACATAATGCTTCATTACCAAACTCCCATTCACATCAACAACTAGTGAATCCATACCAGCAATAACAAGCTCTACATCAGCATCAACATGTAGATCTCCATCAACACATTCCAAACTCTCAACACTAGCAACCTCATTGCTCACAACAAGATGCTCTGCAACATAGAAGTCACCACCAACAACAACTGGTTCATCCACAACCGAGTGCTCCACAATCTCCATGTCAGACTCAACCAACTGATCATGAAAACCAACCTCTGCCCCAACATCAACAACATTAGGAATATCTTCAGCAACAACCTCTAGTTGCTCTGCAGGTTTTGCATCAGACTCCACAAACTGATCAGCAAAACCATCCTCTTCCACCATGACCTTCTTAGCTTGATCAGCCAATCTAGCATCCAACCGAGCAAACATCTTAGAAAAATTCCTCTCCACTATATCATGGATTTTCGCAATCATCTTAGGGTCCAATCCTCTTGGAGCCATCTTCCAAGATCTTTGTAAACCCTCTGCAACAAATCCTTCCTGCGCTCCTTGTGACAACCAAATTGTTTGCAAGTCAGATCGCAACCCGCCACCTCGCACGAACAATCAGGAACCACATCACAAGTCTAGGACCACAGATTTGCAATCCACCAACTCTAATAAACTTTGCCCAACCAAGGTCCTGGTACAAACTGCCTCACACTTCAGCGATCTGCTTGTACACTCAGGAACTCCTGCTCTGATACCACTAATGTAGATACGCTCTGATACCATTGATGAAGGTACGCTCTGATACCACTGAAAAAGGGCCACACCACCCTTACCAACTCATGAGAAAGAATTCAACAAGATCTCTCAAAATCCAATCCAAACCCAAGCTAGCCCAGATCCACACTTTGGTAGAAACCTCCGAGATCTCAACTTGTGCTTGCAAGCCACCAAGCAACCTCCTTGTTTCTAAACTGCAACCACTAGCTCTTCTCACAAACTCTATCTAAGATCCAAGTGTAAACTGCCTCACATTCGGCGCTCTGTCTACACACTCACAAGTCCATCACAATCCTGCTGTAAACTGCCTCACATTCGGTGCTCTGTCCACAAACTCAGGGAAACTCACTCTTCACTTCCTCCTCCTCTTTCACACCTTGAAGCATTCCAAGCTTTCCAAGCTTTTCGTCCACAACTTTCACCTTTCCAAGCTTTCCATCCAAAGCTTCTACTTCCCGAGCTTTCTCAAGCTTCCACTTCTCAAGCTTCCCTTTGAGCTTCTACTCCTCAAGCTTCCCCTTGAGCTTGATTTAGAAATGCTCATATGCCTTGCTCAAATAGGCACTTACCACCCCATGCATGACTTATCCACAACCTTCTAGAATTCCTCCACAACCTTCTACAACTTCCACAACCTTCTACAACTTCCAAAACTTTCTACAATATTCATAACTTTCTAGAATTCTTCCCACACACCTCGATAAATGGAATGACAACCATTTTTTTTTTTTTTTTTCTATTATGCCACCTATGCACCTCGAAAATAAAAATTTCTCCTTTTCTTTCTTTTTTCCATTTTTTTTTTTTTTTTATTATTTCTCCTCTAATTTTCGTCACTTTTCTCTCTCCTCCAGAATTTTTTTTTTTGTTTTTTCAAATTTTTTTTTTTCAATTTTTTTACAATAATTTTCCATGCAAGATGCTCCTGCATCAAACTCCCCCGATAGATAGAAAAGTGTGTCCCACACTTTGACGCCAAAAAGAAGGATCTACAACCATCTTCATCTTCACCAAAGGCTTCCACCTCAACAAGGACAACAAAACCACCATGCAAATCTTCCACATCTGCATTACTCTATCAAACACTCGAATCTCAACCATCCGATCAGCATACTCACCCTCAGAAACAAACTGAACATAATGCTTCATTACCAAACTCCCATTCACATCAACAACTAGTGAATCCATACCAGCAATAACAAGCTCTACATCAGCATCAACATGTAGATCTCCATCAACACATTCTAAACTCTCAACACTAGCAACCTCATTGCTCACAACAAGATGCTCTGCAACATACAAGTCACCACCAACAACAACTGGTTCATCCACAACCGAGTGCTCCACAATCTCCATGTCAGACTCAACCAACTGATCATGAAAACCAAACTCTGCCCCAACATCAACAACATTAGGAATATCTTCAGCAACAACCTCTAGTTGCTCTGCAGGTTTTGCATCAGACTCCACAAACTGATCAGCAAAACCATCCTCTTCCACCTTGACCTTCTTAGCTTGATCAGCCAATCTAGCATCCAACCGAGCAAACATCTTAGAAAAATTCCTCTTCACTATATCATGGATTTTCGCAATCATCTTAGGGTCCAATCCTCTTGGAGCCATCTTCCAAGATCTTTGTAAACCCTCTGCAACAAATCCTTCCTGCGCTCCTTGTGACAACCAAATTGTTTGCAAGTCAGATCGCAACCCGCCACCTCGCACGAACAATCAAGAACCACATCACAAGTCTAGGACCACAGATTTGCAATCCACCAACTCTGATAAACTTTGCCCAACTAAGGTCCTGGTACAAACTGCCTCACACTTCAGCGATTTGCTTGTACACTCAGGAACTCCTGCTCTGATACCACTAATGTAGATACGCTCTGATACCATTGATGAAGGTACGCTCTGATACCACTGAAAAAGGGCCACACCACCCTTACCAACTCATGAGAAAGAATTCAACAAGATCTCTCAAAATCCAATCCAAACCCAAGCTAGCCCAGATCCACACTTTGGTAGAAACCTCCGAGATCTCAACTTGTGCTTGCAAGCCACCAAGCAACCTCCTTGTTTCTAAACCGCAACCACTAGCTCTTCTCACAAACTCTATCTAAGATCCAAGTGTAAACTGCCTCACATTCGGCGCTCTGTCTACACACTCACAAGTCCATCACAATCCTGCTGTAAACTGCCTCACATTCGGTGCTCTGTCCACAGACTCAGGGAAACTCACTCTTCACTTCCTCCTCCTCTTTCACACCTTGAAGCCTTCCAAGCTTTCCAAGCTTTTCGTCCACAACTTTCACCTTTCCAAGCTTTCCATCCAAAGCTTCTACTTCCCGAGCTTTCTCAAGCTTCCACTTCTCAAGCTTCCCTTTGAGCTTCTACTCCTCAAGCTTCCCCTTGAGCTTCTACTCCTCAAGCTTCCCCTTGAGCTTGATTTAGAAATGCTCATATGCCTTGCTCAAATAGGCACTTACCACCCCATGCATGACTTATCCACAACCTTCTAGAATTCCTCCACAACCTTTTACAACTTCCACAACCTTCTACAACTTCCAAAACTTTCTACAATATTCATAACTTTCTAGAATTCTTCCCACACACCTCGATAAATGGAATGACAACCATTTATTTTTTTATTTTTTCTATTATGCCACCTATGCACCTCGAAAATAGAAATTTCTCCTTTTCTTTCTTTTTTCCATTTTTTTTTTTTTTTTATTATTTCTCCTCTAATTTTCGTCACTTTTCTCTCTCCTCCAGAATTTTTTTTTTTTTTTTTTCAATTTTTTTTTTTTTTTTTACAATAATTTTCCATGCAAGATGCTCCTGCATCAGGCTATGACCCAATTGGAAGCATGCATAACTTTGAAAACTCCAAAGGTATCTTGGAAGTTATGTGGGGAAAGAGGTTAAGGACAATATAGAATCCCCCTAACAGTGACATCACCCTCGATTGGAAATGGAAGTCCTTTATAAGATTGATATCCCAGCTGCAAAAAAACATAAGATCCTGTACAACACAATGATTACGTTAAATGGCAAAGATAGGCTAGTCTGGGATGGATCCAAATTAGGAGAATATAACACTAAAGATGGGTACAAGCTATTACATAAGAAACAACATAGACCAAAAACTAACCTACCTCTTAATCAATGTTGGGACAATAACTACCTTCCCGAAGCCGGTCTTTTTGCATGGATAGCTATACAAAAAAGATACTACCAACAAATTCACTAAGATGGGTTATGAGGAACCAAGTAGATGCCCCCTCTGTGAATAAGAGCAGGAAAATGCAAATCACATTTTATTGAACAGTGAATATTCAAATGAATGTTGGAGTTGGTTATGTGGCAAAACGGGTTGGGTTTCAGCCTTACCTAATAGCATAGTTACACTGCCTTGGGGGACAGGGGGATGGGGGGACGGCAGGATAGGGGGCCAAGTTTCCAGGACGGGGGGATAGAGGGGCCTTAATTTGGGGACAAGAGAACAAAGGGGCCTTAATTTGGGGACGGCAGGGGGAAGGCGGCGAGGGATAGGAGGGGGGGTATATATATACATATGGTACTTAAAATGCTAGTTATGAAAATATGATTGTAATATAAGATATAAAGATGTAAAAGAGTATATACTTGAACATTGCATTGAATTGGAACATTGAACATTAAACATAAATAGTCGAATCTACAAATAGTCAACTTCAGGATGTCCCCCATCCTCGATGGAGGTGGCAGAATCTAGTGGCACCGTTGGGGACAAGGGGACTTGGGACCCCAAGTCCCCAGTGCGTTGAAGTCTCTGGGATGGGGGGGATGCGTCCCCCTGTTACTATTCCTAATAGTTTATTGGGCCTTTATCAAATGTGGCCATGTTGGTAAACAAATTTGTCACTTAGAAAATATACGATTTTGCCCAATGGAGTATGTGGCAAATCGATGTCTCCAACAATTGGATAGGCCCTTAATATCTAGCCTTCCTCTGCGTTTAGAGGGGCAGCTCCCTCGTAAGATAAAATTTGTGATTTTTCAATAAAAATGACTAGAACTTAGAAAATAAAAAGGAAAACCATTAATAGCGAATGCACCACACGCCTTCAATGTTTTCATAAAAATGATGCAAACTATTAATGAGAGCAATCAAGGACTACGCTTGAGAGCTATCACACACAATGCTAATTCAACCATTCACGAATACTCACACCATACTATGAAAATACTCATAAATGGATTAACACTTCAACAATTCAAATTCTTTTGAAAAAGAACACCCAATGCACTTCCTTTATTTCTTTGCACCAAGAAAGTAAGAAATAACTGATTACAAAAAACAACAATTGTACACACTTTCCAAAAATTGCTTTGTTATCAGAGCATAAGTGTTCCCTGTCACCAAAATTGAACTGTATTCTCCTCTGTTGCAGCTGTAGAACTTCCCGAATGCAAAAGAAGAACCCCCTTACAATAGTTTTCTCCCATTATATAAATTTTGCCAAGAAGTTGGGCAACTGCCCTAACTTACTTCTTACCGAACTTCTATTGCCTTCCGTCACTTTTACTCCCATGATAAGTGCAATATTCATTTTGCACTTTACAATAATATTAATTCTTAAAGAATTAATATATTTTATATTGTGACATAGTTGACTTGGAGAGAAAAATTTAGTTGCAAAACCTTAGATAACAAGCCAAACACAAATAAGAATAGCATATACAACATGCTTTGGACTATTAGTCCTTCCTTGATGATTTGGGAGTTATGGAAGGAAAGAAACTGCAGGTTATTCAAAGACAATCAAATGACTACAGGAAAAGAAAAGGAAGGGTCCTTTTGTAGTCCACAACACCAGTCATTTGTTTTTGGGTCTACATATGGTGACAATGATATAGGACTACCTCGTACTCTTTGCGGGAGGCAACTATTTGTGCTCCAAACGAAGCATACATACCCTACGACCTTGTGGGATTTAAACTTGTGACCTCTCTTTTGAGAGTACAAGTTCTCAACCACTAGGCAAACTCAGGCTGTACAATTAACATACAAAATAAATGCACTCATTATAGAAACATTCAATAGTAGAATCTTAAATCAAACAAGAACTAAAACCACAATGATTTACTGGGATGAGAAGATCTGTAAAAGGTGGTTAGGTTTAAATTTACCAGCATTTGTTGGATTGCCTGAGCCACAGTGCATTTCGGAAGGAATAATATGTAGCCAGTGATTATAATAGATAGTTAACATTTCTTACAACCACAGGTAGTTTGTTATCAAAAACCAATCTGTTCCTAAAGACCAGAATGGGCCTTCTCCAATTCTTTCCACATCAGCCAGAGCACCTATGCCATGGGTCATACAGTCCTCTGGATAAGGGATTTCCAGACTTCCATTGACACTAAATATTGCTTTTTGCAGTCTACACACAACTTATTAAAAAAAAAAGACAAGCTTAAAGCAACTGCATCTTGTTTACAAACCCTAGCAGTAAGAAAAATAGCAGCATAAATACTTACAGTGTTGCAGTTTGTTCTGAATGTATGTTGGTTGTCATAGAATTTCTCAGCCATTACTTTCTTCACAGCCCTCTTAACCATATCATCCAGTTCTGCAACTTGCTATACGACCATAATTCTACATATGGGGTCTTAAGGCCAAAATGTTTTCTCTTATGCTGTAAAGGATTGATACTCTCTGTGCTTGGTAAAAAGGATTTTAGTGTTTTTGTTTTGTTGATTTGAGAACTAAAACTTATTTAGGCCTGTTCTGATAAATTGATTAATACACTTTGAAAATTGTAACTTGGCCGACAGATTTCAAGGTCCATAAGCTTATAGGCATATAAAAATTTGTATACAATAATATATATATATATATATATATATATACAGAGATGGAATTTTAACAATGAATCTGTAATGACATGCCTCATATAATAATTGGATGTCGTACACTAGACTATGGCCTCAGCATTTGAATTATTGGATCAACAGAGGAAAAGTTCCCCTCCTCCACGACTTGGCATTGCTGCAGATTGGATTGGAAAGTACAGTTCTTCTTTTATGACAGAATATGGAAAACAGAGAATGTATATAAAAATATTAATTCACAAATATACAGAGAAGTCCATATCTATGCTTTTATCCATATGTATAAGTGGATGGGCATTTACCACAACTATACATGCAGAAATATGTACACTTATAGATATGTATATGAGCATGGGTATGTACTTAATTACTCATGTTGCGTATGCAACAGATGAAGGTGAGGGTGGTGTGAATACTGTTTTTATTAACACTAACCCTCTATTTCTTGATGTTCAATGAATAATAATAAAATACATAACATTTTATGACTTCATGACTTTATGATTTTATGTCAATCACTAACATTGATCTTAGTCAAAGGCAACAGATGTATCATGCAGGTGGGTTTGGACATACGGATGGCATATTCTGATGAGGAGTAGATACCTTTACCATGGGAACCAAAGCACTAAATGGATCAAATCACAGCACCAGGATATAAATTATGCATGGCATCGAAGGGTTTCTCCAAGATAGACACAGTTTTGGAAACCACAGAAACTAATGTATCCTGTATCTTATAAAGATTTGATAATTAGAGATTGACAAGTAGAAGCTAGACCACAAAAAAACAGGTATAAACTGGATATTTCTTTCTGATCCTTTAAGAGATTTGGACAAAAATCCAGGTTGTCTTCCCTCCATTCTTTCCTACCAGTGCCCAAACTGAATAAAGGTGTAATAAATAAAAAATTTAATAATAAAATTTTAAGGCTCTGGCCTATAATCAATAATAAATAAATAAATAAAATACATTAAAGCAAAAGGACTCGAGGCTAAAACATGAAAAAATGATGTTTAGAATTAATTTTAAGTAAAATTCCTGGAACAAATAAAACTTCCTTCAAATTAGATTTTTTATTTTATGCCAATCAGCATCTGTGAAAGCAGGTCAATGTCGAACCCAGGTTGAATGACACTCACCTAATAATACAAGCATTTTTACAATCAATTGAAAATTAACCAAAAAAAACAGAATGGGACTTTTTTCACTTTGTAGATTATCAACTCCTACAAATCTAGCACAGACCCCACATAAAATGGGTCAGAATATTTCTCCAATAGGTACTTCTTGCAAAATATCACATTCATGTCTTTCAATATTCCTTTAAAAATAGTGAACTGAAACAAAATTGGCGAAACTAGGATTAGTTGAATTTGATAGGTCTAGCAACCTACGCATAAACCTGAAATACAATAATGAAAAAGGGCTAAGAAAACAGATACATTTCTTCAAAAATATAGCTTACACAGATTGCCCAACTGCACTTTGAGAGTGGCCTCCACGATTATTCAATTTGACGAGCTGAAAATATAATATATCGGAGTTTTTCAAATATTGATCAATAGAAGAAGAAGAACAGACCTTCACAAAGGGACATTATTGTTGTCTCGGTGTCAAACTCTTTTGCAAGTTGCAAAATTAAAATCATTTCATTTCATAAAGGAAAAAGCCCAGGCAAACGTAATCCTACTCTGTGTCAAACGATGTTCAAAACATCAAAAGAATTAGTCCACCGTCTAACAGTAACAAATGGGCATTTATGGACAAAAGACCTAGGTTCAAACCACAGAAAGCTCAGCCCCCATTACTTAAGAAATAAAAGCTCAGTTCCCATTAGTTAAGATATAAAACTTCGGTCCCTCTAATTGAAAAAAATATCAAAGGAACATATCTTCTTCAAGCTCAACCACGGCTGAATTCCATTAACCAATCCCGGACTAATTTTAGAGAGTAAATATTCCTCTATTTTGGCACCAATAGCTAAGACACAAACTATCTAATACACCCAATACAAGATGCTAGTTTCCCTCCAATCAGGGGAAAAAACGATTGACCCTAATTTACATTCAAACTAAGTGGCAAAACCACTGGTGTACGGAAATGTGCAGATACGTTCCAAGACATTTAAAGCCTGGGTTAATTTAAAAGAATAAATAAGCCTCAACCAATGACATCAGGATCTAGGACATCAATTACCCAGACAATAAAAACGACTTCTGGGGGAAGCCATTAACCCTAATTTATATTCAAACTAACCGGCGTACGAAAATGTGTAATCTCATTCCATTCCCAAACAGTTTTCTATCAATCCATTCGGCTCCTGCCCAATTTTTTAAAGTCACTTTAGTGATCACTATGTACAGTTATCCTATTGGTCATAAATCTTAAATATACCGGGGCAATATATTTCATCTTTTTTAAAACAGTTCTATACAGAAGCGTTTGCCCTGAAATTCTTTCTAGAACAATTGTATCCGGAGCCTGTTATCTTCATACATTAACGTACGATGAAAGTTTACAAGACTTTATATTATGTACCATCAAAAGCTCAGAATTGGCGGGGTCTTCCGCTAGGGCTTCGTCCACGCCAGCGAGAGATTCTGTTTGCTCTACCAGCTGAGCTTCCAGCTGCTGCTCCAGATCAGCCTCCTCCTCTTCGGCCATTATTCTTGCTTCTAGTTACCAAACCCTAGATTACTTGGAAGTATCAATCCTAGGCGAAAATGGACGAATACGTTGTTAAGATGAATGGAAAATAAGAACGATTCTAGGGATTCTCTGGTTTCTATTCATTCTCTGGTTTTTTTTCGATGTGGATTTTAAAAATTCATCTCGCATACATTTGGTAATACTCGACTCAACAACAGACAGCGTAGATTAATGGTTCGAAAGCACGTATGATTAAGGAATAATAGTTCTGACTTAATAGGGTTTTTATTAATTTATTAATTAAGCCCATAGGCCTATTGTGGGAGCTCTTGCTCCTAAAAATTACTATTTAGTCTTTTGTTTTCAGATTATTTTCAAATCAGATATTGAAAAAAAAAAAAAAATTATAATTTTCAAAAATGAAACTTTATTCTTCTCAATCTTAGTTTTAAGGTTTTGGCGAGTTTCTATTTTGATTTCTTGTAGATCTCTTAGTTCATAGATTCACATCTATTTTGTATTTGATATATTTGTTCATTCAATTTCATTAATATTTTGAACATGTAAATAACATGGTAAATTACTAAATCCTACTTCTAATAACTTGGCAGAGATCGCAACATTAGAGGAAGGGTTAAAAATATGTCATCATTTAGGCTTATCTAAACTCATCATTGAGGGTGATTTTCAAATTGTTTGAAATGCAATAAGGAACGGATCAACTCCAAATTAGGTTCTCAACTTGAAGTTAGAAGAAGTCATCCACTTGCTAGATAGGTTTGAGGACACCGGGATATGTCATATATATAGAGAAGGCAATAAAAAGGTGGACCTTCTAGCTAATAAATGGGTGGATGGTGCTAATTTATTGGAATTCAGACAAGGATATTAACTTTAAAGGTTCTCTCTTTTTCCTTTTAATAAAGCTCTTATATCATGAAGTCATTTTCGGTATTAAACAATTTAGCTTTTGTAGGGCAGGTAGATTAGGTTATCCATATGTTTAGATAGGTGCTTCAAGTTTAAATCCTTATATCTCACCTTGCTTTATAAATAAGTGGTGATGTAATTTATTAATTAAGGGACTCATTATTGGTATGACATAGTCTTCGAGACTACTGAGGGTTTGTGGTGCAATATTATTAGGTTTTATGGCGGATAGCTTTCCCTTTAATTGCAATTTATTAGACTTCTAAGTTTATGGTAGGATAATCATGTGTTAAGTCTTTTGGTCATAGCATGTCTATCAATCATGACATGGTAAACGATAGCTTCTCCTTGAGTTTGGGTTTTTCCAGGATCTTCCAGAGAATTCAACATTTAGAGCTTTTCTTTTAATCATAATACTCGGTCACTATCAGGCGGTGTCATTGAGATTGAAAATGGACACTAATATTTGTGTATTTCATACCTCCGAAGCTCGAACCATGGCCTTTCATGGTAATATCAAACCAGAAAGGTGGAACAGAATCCTTAGGGTAGTCAATGGAATAACCTGAATTGCAGTCAGTAGAGCTATCGAAGAAGGAATCTTTAAGTATGAGTATACATGGCGGACCAATAGTGATGTTATAGGCATTTTCATATGATGTATGGCTAAAGTTGGTTTCAAGAAATGGGCAATGATACAATTATGCTTAAATATTTTTTATTCAACCTAGTGCAAAGGTATTGTGGAAGCAATTACGAGCCTGGATGAAGATTTGTGTGTGCCTCTCCCTGAGATGTATATGGAGCATCCCCCAGGGAGTCTTATTGTGGCTAATATCCCTAGACGTCCAACCCTAATTATTAGGGACAAGGTTGCTTTCAATATGGAATGGCCCAAAATGGAATCTTGCTTCCATTTTCTCATGGGTTGGAGAAAGATCTTAGTTTAGGCTAGACATGGATGGTTGGTCAACTATATTAGCCTATATAAGGCTTACATCCATCCAGGTGTGGGTTTTGACAATCTAGACAGATTGGATTTCTGTACCCCTAATATTGAAAAAACTAGAAGAGAGAAATCCACTTTCGAGTTTCTGCCATTCTTTAAGGTTGAAACCCCGAAAGACATCATTGAAATCATTATGATTTATTGGGAAAAGTAAGAGGTAGTGTGGAGCTGCTAGGATCAAGCTTTTGTTTACTCTGCGCAAGTATGATGTCGGGTCCTTGCACCATTGCCATCTCCAGATACAGAGCTCTGAGGCATTAGATGCATTTTGTTTATATAGCATATAGTCTTAGTATTAGTCTCTTTAAATTTTAGGCCTAATCAGTCTTTGTTAGGTCATTCTAGGGTTAGGGTTATAATTAATTATAGAACATGATATTGATATGGAATAAGTAACTAGTCATTTTGATTTTCTCATCTGTAAATTTGAAAATATATATAGAGAAGCCTGTATACTTGGTCTAAGCCCAGATAAGAAAAATCGGGCTTTACTCTATATCTTGGTAAAGGACATATTTCTGAGTACATTAAGCATATTGGTCTATGAGACATGTTACTTAATATAGTTTTGTTTGAAAATATTGTATATATTGTCTGGTTTCTATTGTTTTGCTTCCTTGCTTCCTTCTTTTATTTTTCAACTGTAAAATTTATCTCCATTCATATTTAGTAGGGTTTGATTTCAAATGATGTTGGGGTAGGGTGTGATGGGTTATAACTTAGAATTTTCATCAATTCAATGCTAGAGTTCAGAGGGGCCAAATGGTGATGAGTAATAATTCTCTCAGTTTATGACACCATTGCTAATCTTTATGATCGTAATTATTAAAGATGCTTTTATAACAAATTTAAATCAACTCTTTTGATATGAGCCTCTACCATTTCTTTACATGTAAGTCGTATCCTAATGCAAATATGAAGTATTCTAAAATAAAGATTGGATGATCTCTGAGGTTTTTTGAATTTCTCCTCTGATTAATTTCTAAGGATCATTAGCAATTGTATCAAAGCATGTTCTTTGCTTTCAAGCCTATGCAGCAGGGCATGATGGGTTAGAATTTAGACATCTGCCAATTCAAGGACAAATGTTTAAACATCATGACATATGGTGCTAAGTCTAAAGGAGATGGTTGATGCCAAGCAATTACTTTCAGTTTATGTTACTTTAGTTATGTTGATTTATTGGAGATTACATGTTAGTGATCTCGGTTTTCTAGCAGAAGGTGACTTAGCAAGATAGATTCTTGAGCTTCTATTTGTTTATTATGGATATTAAATAAGTTTTCTAAACTAAGATATTATAGTTTAGAACCATCTCCAAAATACTTGGTTTTAGGCATTAATAGAAATATGTGATGGTGATCTCGATTTTCTGGCAGAAGGTGACTTAACACGTTAACTTTGTCTAGCAAGATAGATTCTTGAGCTTCTATTTGTTTATTATGGATATTAAACAAGTCTTATGAACTAAGATATTATAGTTTAGAATCATCTCCAAAATACTTGGTTTTAGGCATCAATAGAAAACATCCACTAATAATATCGAATTCTTAAATAATCAGTTAAACTATGATGATATTTATCATGATGAAGGATTTGTTTTTAAAAATAGGAATTATTAGAATCCTACGGTTATTTTTCCTAGGTTTTCACTTAATAATAAAGATGTTTGTAGTTTTTTTTACTAGCCATGTAGATTGCTAAGTCAAGAAGGATGGATGGGTGCTTTGCTTAGTTTGGGAAGAGTGCAAAGCACAATAGCAAGACTAGCTCTACTAAATCTGGGCACAAATGTCTGCAATTAATTTTGACGATTGTATTGATTGACTTTGTAATCTTATCTATTGTTGTAATAAAATATGATGTGATCTGACTGGGGTATGCCCCTTTTAAGATGAAATAATAAATGATGCTAGTCTCAGGCTAGACTGGAGGTTTTCTTCTCTGTTCTTTCCTACCAGTGCCCGTTTGAATGGAGAAACGTTGTTGTAAATTATTAATTTGTTTCAATAAAAAATATAATCAAGGCCTTGGTCGTTTATTGATAATAATAAAAAATATTGTAAATTACTATTAATTACTTTAATTTCATATTCATGTAATGTAAAATAAACACTATAAAATATCAACAAAATACATTTTTTCTTACAATAAACAATAGTAGTCACCTACACTAATATAAATATTTTTTTGAATTTTAATTAATTTAATTTAAAAATAACTAAAATTGTTTTATTATTTAATAGAGAATTAATATAAATATTAAATTATTCCAAGACTCTTTTTACTTCAGAGGACTCCTCTGACGCTGAGTCTTCAAGAAATAAATGCAAAATGCTTATTCCCAAAAAGTTGGACTCTGGGGATATTGTTGTGCTTGCTAAGGATATCTCTATTGAGGAGATTGAGGTAGCTATTAAGGCTCTCAATGATGATAAGGCCCCGGTCCCTAATGGTTTTCCTGTTGAGTTCTATAAATCCAATATCAGTTGGATCTGTAAGGATCTCCATGACTTATACTCTGAAGCTTTGTCTATTGGCTCCTTGGGACAGGATGTTAATAGAGGGATCATTAAGCTCCTCCCCAAGGATGGAGATAAGACCCTCATTAGGAATTGGAGGCCGATTACCCTTCTTAATGTGTCATATAAGATTTTAGCTAAAATTATGGCTCTTAGGTTAGTCAATATTCTTCCTAAATTTGTTAACTCTACCCAAACTGGTTTCATCAAGGGTAGATATATTCTCGAGAATCTCATAACTAGTTGGGAAGCCATGGAGTGGTCTAAATGCTCACACCAAAACTCGGCCATGCTTCTTTTGGATTTTGAAAAGGCTTATGATAGGGTTGAATGGAGGTTTATTCTTATGATGCTAGAGGCCTTCGGTTTCCCTCCCTCCTTTTGTAATACTGTGCAGGTGCTTCTTAGTGATGCTTGTGCTCAAGTTGAAGTTAACGGTGTTCTTTTTGCTCCTTTTTCTCTAAGGAGATCCATTAGACAAGGGTGCCCTTTGGCACCATCTCTTTTTGTGATTGCTTCGGAGGCTCTCTTCTATATTCTCAGAGATAATTCTTTATCTCCTGATGTCAGAGGTATCTATTTGCCTAATGATGAAGAGCTCATCAATTGCCAGTTTGCGAATGATACCGCATTGTTCTTTGAGCTTTCAGAAAGCAATTTTAAGGCTTTGCAATATAAACTTAGTTTCTTTTGTTCTATTTCTGGGGCTAAAATATCTCAAGCCAAATCAGTTTGTTTGGGGTGGGATGTGCAGCCCCCGGATTGGTTTCCTCAATACAATTTTCTTTGGGGAGGCCCCAATAAGATCACTAGATATCTTGGTATCCCTTTCTCAGTGGATCCTGCCCTCAAGGACATGTGGTCATGGGTTAAAGAGAAGATTGATAAGAAACTTAACAAATGGCATAATAGGGCATTATCTCTGGCAGGCAGAATTCAAGTTTGCCAGAAGATGTTGTCCTCCTACACCATTTACTATTCCTCTGCATGGTTTTTTAACAATTATCAGATTGCTGAAATTCAAAAGTCCATCAGACAATTTCTTTGGTCTGATGGAAAGGGTAATAATAAAATCCATTCTGTTAGGTGGGCTTGGTGCCACACTAACAAGGCCCTTGGGGGACTTGGGTTGAAGGACTTAAGAATTCAAGGTATTGCCCTATCTGCTAAATGGATTATTCAATCCATGGAGGGTGACTGTCCTTGGAAAGTGTTAGTTAGAAATAACATTGAAAGGGGTGTGCCTAAGAAAGCCAAATCTTGGACTAATCTCCCCTTTTGCGACCTCATTATTGGTAACTTTCCTGTCATGGTCCAAGGTTCCATAGTTTTTAGATCTATTTGGAAGGCTTGGGACCATGTTAGGAAATTCATCTCTAACAAGGATTTTCATTGTAATGATCAACTCCATGGTGAAAGATCAATTTGGTGGAATCTTTACCTAAATGGTAAACCTTTGGCCCTTACCCAAGGGTGTTCTGCTAGATTGTGGGCTAAGAAAGGTATTAAACAGTTCATAGATCTCTTTGAGCAGAACCAAATCACTCCTTGGGATGAGCTTAAAAATAAATATGATATCCCTGATTCCCATAAAAGAACTTATAACATGATTGTGCAAGCTGTTAATGGTCTTCCCACTATATGCCATGTTGATTCTCAAAGGCACCTAAAGTGTAAATGGCCTGGTGGAGTTGTCACGAATCTGCTTAAGGCCAAGAATATATACAGAATCCTTGATTGTAATACTAATATTATTGATCATGTCAATGTTGTTCGGTACTCTTCTTATGATGCTGATGTTTGGAAAAAATACTTTGATATCTTGTGGAAGAATTCTGTTGAGCCTAAAATTAGATGCTTCAGATGGTTAGTCATGTTGGACAGGCTACCTATTAAGAGAGATTTATCTAATTCTGATTTTTGTAATTTATGCAGAGTTCCTGAAACTGGTAGACATATTCTTTTAGATTGTACTTTTGCTAAAGAAATATGGAGAATGTTTGGCATTGTTTATCCTATTGATGTTAATATTCTTGATATTATCACTGGTCATATTAATGGTCTTCCTAAAGATACCAATTTATTTTGGAATATATTGTCATCTAACATTCTCTGGTAGATCTGGAAATGCAGGAATGAGGAAAGATACCAAGGTAAGCCAAGGGACCTTACTGAATTTTTTTGAAAGCTCACTTATTTTAAAATTTCTTTGCAGGTGCAAGCTACTATATTGATCGAGCGAGACAAGATGAGACAGTTCCTTCATGATAGGCATGCTTCTTTTAAGCATGGACACCAATGGCGTAGAACCTTGGATGATCTACAAGCTTTTGAGCAAGCTTGCATTGGGCTAAATAGAGAAATTCGTAAGAAAGTGAATGCTAGTTAGGATGATTTATTCAGGCTGATGCAGATTCAAGAACGTAAAAGTGTCGTTTGGATGGAGGGTCCCTTAGGTTGGACTACCTGGGTGGTCAATTACTATGATGTTCTTAGTTAGCTAGTCTTTCTCCTCTTTTTGTTATGTTGTACAGCTGAATCTGTTTTTCCTTAGTGAGGCTTGGCCTCCTTGTTGATTTTTGTGGTGGTACTTTGGTTGCTCTTTTTGTTCTGAAACTCTTATATCTAATAGAAAAAAAAATATTAAATTATTCACGTATTTTTAAAGAAAAATAAGTTTTTAATTATTTAACAAATACTTTTTTCTTTTTTCTTTTTTAATTAGACAGTGTTTTTAATATATATTCTAAATAATTATGTATAAATTTTAGTATTTATAGTGCTATTATTTGTGACAATTAAAATTCTCTTATTTTTCTAGGTCAAATGTTAAATTTTATATATGAACACAAATAATTATAATTTCAACTTTATATTCCCCCTTCCTTTTCATCATTATGGCAGAATCCTTTAGAAGAGCGACCAAAACTGCGCAACTTCAAAATAAAATTAAAGGAGTAAAGGTCACAAAAAATGTGGAAAATACCACTCATCAACAATTTGTTGATGACACAATTCTTGCTGGAGTTAGCACTAAGAAAGAAATAGACAATTTTGAATCTATTCTAAACAATTACACCAAAGCCTCTGGTCAAAAAATCAATGCAGAAATATCAGAAATCTTTTTCTTAAATACCACAGTAGACAGAGAAGATTACATCTGCAACAAACTAGGATTCAAAAAGGGCACATTCCCCTTTAAGTACCTAGAAATATATCTAGAAAAAGGAACAAAAAGAATCAAGGTTGGGAACAAAATATGGAAAGAATAGAAAACCAAACAGAAGCTTGGAAAGGGAAATGGTTGACTAAGGTCTAGAAAGCAACAAAAATCAAAGTCGTGTTATCAGCTATACCTATCTATCAACTCTCGTGCTTACAATTACCGAAGAACACAAATCAAAAAATTGAAAAGAAGTTAAGAGATTTCTTTTGGAACAGACTAGAAGACAAAAAGAAAACAACATTAATCAGATGGGAAAACACATGTAGGCCTAAAGAAGTAGGAGGACTAGGAATCAAAAACCTAGAATGGCAAAATGAAGCGCTAGGAGTAAAACAAGTATGGAGAATGTACCAAGAAAGAGACAGTAAATGGGCTAGGATTTTATATAATAAATATCTTTATGCATCTTATAACACCTCACTATTTAGAACTAGGAATCCTCCTAGAGGCTCGATAGCATGGAATTTCTTAATAAAGTGTCGTCCCCTTGTAACCAAATATATGACATGGGATATTGTGATAGGGGATAAAGCATTATTTTGGGAAGATTCCTGGTACGGTTACATCCCCCCCTTGAACTCTCAGATTTGACCCAAAATGCCAAAATTCACTTAAAAACCATTTGGGGCTCTAAAGTTAAAGATTATATTAAAGTAATTCAAAACAACTGAGAAAACCTTTGGGAATGGAAAACCCTAGCTGGCTGTGGCCTTAACCAGGCAAATCAGGAAATCCTAGAAAACATTCTGAAAGATCAGTCAATCAAAGTCAAAAATAGGGAGGATAAACTTATTTGGGCAGCATCTAAAGACGAAAAGTATAAAGTAAAAGAAGGATACAAGAAAATTACTAATTCTCATAGATGGGAATCACTAAACATCCCAATGAATCTATGTTGGGATCCAGTAGGGCTTCCCAAAGTAGGCATCTTTCTTTGGAAAATCACCCAAAAAAGAATCCTCATAGCGGATAGAATTAGAAAAATGGGATTTGGAGGCTCATCAAGATGTATTCTTTGCAAAGAAGAATCAGAAACAACGAAACATCTTTTATATCAATGTAAATTTGCAAAGGAGTGTTGGATGTGGCTCAAATCAAAACTTAATTGGATTGCCCCCTACTAGAAAAATGACAAGATCACATAAGTGGATGGCCAATTAACATAAACAAGAAGGTATATGGAAAACTCTAGAACATTACTCCAGCAATTCTAACCTGGGAGATATGGAAAGAAAGAAATAGATGAATCTTTCAAGACAAATATTTAAACACACTATCGCTCTGTAATAAAATTGAGGCTAATATAATGGAGGTAATAAATAGTGATATAAGGAAAAAGATGATAGAAGAAGGATCATTTACAGAGTGGGTTGCTGAAATCAAAAAACAATGGAAACATCTAATTAATTCACCCCTAACATACAAGAGGAACAATAGTGCAGTTAGAAAAGATTGCAAATGGGTACCACCATCGAAAGGTTGGAAGAAAATGAACTTCGATGGGCCTCCAGAGGCAATCCTGGCATGGTAGGAATAGGGTGTATAGTTGGGGAAGAAATGGGGAATTGGCTAGCAAAGAGAAAAAAACCTTTAGGAGTCACTTCAAATAACATCGCAGAACTAGAAATAGTAGAAGAAGGACTAAAAATTTGTATCAATCTAAGAATTAAGAAAATTATAATCGAAGGAGATTCACAGATAGTCCTAAATGCACCTAGAAAAGGAACAACCCCAAACTAGATATTAAACTCTCGATTGGAAGTAACATTAAAATTACTGGAAGGATTTGAAGAAGTCAGATTCTCTCATATATTTAGAGAAGACAATACTAAAGCCAATTATCTGGCAAATAAAGGCACAGATGGAGAACACATCTTAACATATAATCATAGCTAGATGATATATATTAAACTTAGTTTCATGATTTCTTAAATCAACGCAAATATTGGCTCGCGTATCTATGAATGCATAAAATCAGCCTTGTAGGGATATCATGAAACATAGGAACACTTTAATTATGACTATGTGAGGATAATCACCACCCTAAAGCATATGGATGGTGGCACCTCTTATCATTTTATATCCTTCCCTTTGATCTTATATTAACACAACTAGGGTTTTAGCCTCTTCATTTTTACCCCCTTCTATTCTCTTAATCGGCTCAGTATAGCTCCCCCATTATGGATACCAACATTTGCCTATATCATGCTTTTGAAAATAGGACTATGGCTTTCTGTGGTCCCGTTAAGCCAGAAAGATGGAACTGATTGTTTTGACCCATCGATGATATGAGTAGAGTTGCAGTCAGTAGGGTCCTCGGGGAAGGGGTTTTTAACTATGAATACTCATGACAAACCAATAGTGATATCTTGGGGTTATGGATAGGATGCCTAGCTAGGGATGGAGTAGAAAAGTGGGACATTATCAGACTGAGCCTTAACATTTTCAACCCGAGCTGGCTAATGGGTTTGGAAGAAGTAGTATGCAACATTGATGATAAACTCAAGATCCATGTGTCAAAGGTTTATATGGAGTATCAATTAGGCAGCCCTGAATTAGCAAGAAGCCCTAAATGTCCTTACATAGTTATTAGAGACAACATCCTCTTCTTCAGAGAATGGTCGAGAATGAAGGCTAGTGTGCAATTCTTACTGTGTTGGAGAGCCATCAAAGAGGACCCAGCAAGAGAATGGCTCATGAATTACTTGCAAGGTTTCGATGCCTGCATTCACTCAGATGTGGATTTCTCTAACCTGGAAGATATTGAATTCTGCCTACCCAAGTATGATAGATCAAGCAGGACGAGGAATGCCTACAAATTCCCACCAAGTTCCAAGGCAAAAAACCTCCATGAAGCCACCAAGATCATTATGGTCTTTAAGAAGCGGAACTAGGATCATAGACAATAATGAAGCCAATGTAGGAACATTTTGCTAGGTGTGTGACGAGACAAACATTCTCGAGGCTTATGAAAAGGTGTTTGAGGGACTTTAAAAAAGGCGCTTTTGGCCTAAAAAGGCATTGGAGGGGTCCAAAAAGGACGCTTGGGCCTTGAAAAAGGTACTAGAGAGGCCTAAAAAAGGCGCTGGAGGGGTCCAAAAGGACGCTTTGGGCCTTGAAAAAGGCGTTTGAGGGGCCTAAAAAGGCACTTTTGGTCTAAAAAGCACTAGAGGGGTCCAAAAAGGATGTATGGGCCTTGAAAAAGGTGCTATAGGGGCCTAAAAAGGCGCTTTTGGCCTAAAAAGGATGCATGGGCCTTGAAAAAGGTGTTATAGGGGCCTAAAAAGGCATTGGAGGGGTCCAAAAAGGACGCATGGGCCTTGAAAAAGGTGCTATAGGGGCCTAAAAAGGTGTTGGAGGGGTCCAAAAAGGACGCATTGGCCTTGAAAAAGGCGCTAGAGGGGGGCCAAGCTCTCACGCTTATGCTTACTTATTCTGTGCCCCCAGTTGTATGAGGATGAAAGAGTCTGATGGATATCTAGGCTTTCAAGATAGCATTGACATATTTGTTGAAGGGGGGATAGACTAATCGTGGCCACTGCAACTTAAATAAGACTAATGATTCATGGGGAATTGTTGCTCTTGACAAGAGGAGGGAAACAAAGCACCTCTCACACTATCTGCATTGTGCTGAATTTTCCAAAAGTCCTACAAATAGCTTTAGGACATTACCATGCTTCTTCTTAATTTTAATGAGGTGGGTGGGGAGTTGATGTCTTGTTGTATAACTAGATTGAGAAATTGACAAGAATTTTGGGGTGTTGTTGACAAGAATTGCCCCCGTTTCAAATGCTTTGGGCAAGTTGTGAACTTTTTTGTTGTTTTTAGATGATTTTTGAATTTTTTGGTTTTCAATTTTTATTTTTTTACATTTTTGGGTGATATTTGGATTTAAAAAAAATCTTTTTGGACAATTTTTGAATTTTTTTGATGTTTTTGGACAATTTTTGAATTTTAAAAATATTTTTGGACATTTTTTGAATTTTTTTGATATTTTTTGGATGAGTTTTGGGTTTGGGGGGTGAAATGGAGGATATGAGCGAGATTTGGTGGAATATGGGGGTAACCAGGACCACGTGAGGTGCCTAAAGAGGCAATGAAGGAGTTTATGACACCAAATGGGTTGACTAAGGGCTAAAATAAATATTGGAGATTATTGGGAAAGGTGAATGGCATAGATGTGCATTGATTTTCCTGCAATTCATGTTTATGGTATCTTAATGCATAATCAGCCTCCATGTGTTCCTGAATTTGTTATGCTCCCTGTTGTTGTTGTCATACTAGCTATTTCCACTGCTATTTACATTCCATCAAGGAAAAGGGCTTTGATTTACTCTTGTTATTGTTATTATTATTGTTGTTACAAGCTTTGTTTCTCTTGCTTTATTGTTGCTTCCATACTGGTTATTTTTGCTGCTATGAATCCACATCTGATGCCAAAAGACTTCAGAATTGTAATCCATAAATGTTTCTCAATTGGGCATGTGTGAAATTAATTCTAGATTGAATACCAGCCTAATAGACTACCCTAGTCTAGGCTATAAGCTTCTCAACCCCAGAAAACAAATAATCTTCTACGAAATAGCTCCAAATAATTCAACTATAAATGCCACCTCTTTCTCGTATTCCTATCTTCTATTAATTGCAACGAAAAGCCTCAAAGAGCCAAAATTTGTCTCAGAGACAGAGAATAAACCATTCAACTACAACCCCTTTTTCAATATTGAAGGCTTTGTGTTGTCTAGGGAAGGCCAAAAGTGCCATCTCTTACCCCTTTTCAAACTAAAAGTGGCATTCTCACTTCTTTTGTACCATTTTTTTTAATTTTAATTTTTATTGTTTGTTTTTTTTTTGGGTTTTTTTTATGTTTTTGATTTTTTTTTTTTGGTATTTTTTGAAGTTTTTCTCAAAGCTTTTAGACATAAAACTGTTTGAGATGGATGGTATTGATAGGTTCTACTAATTCTGTACCATCACAATCTGAAAGTCGGTAAGTACCAATCCAAAGGATTCTGTGATAAGGTAAGGACTAATCTAGTTGGCTTCCTATTTTCCTTTCTTTTCCCTTGCTACTTGGTTCTTGGGATTTTCTTTGAGCACTAGGTCACCAATCTAAAAGACACGAGGTTTGACCTTTTTGTTATAATGCCTTGATAATCTATTCTGATACACTTTAAGATGTCCATGCATTGTACATTGATGTTCTTCCAACAACTCTAGTTGTTCTAGATGGGCCACTCTGTAATCCTCATCTGATAGGACATCTTGAAGAATAACTCTCAAGGATGGGATCTCAACCTCCAAAGGGAGAATAGCTTCACAACCATAAACCAAAGAGAAGGGTATTGCACCTGTAGGCGTCCTAACACTCATCCTATAGGCCCAAAGGGTGGGGTTCAACTATAAATGCCAACCCTACCAGTATCATTGACAGTTCTTTTGAGAATGTTGATGATGGTTTTGTTGGTAGCCTTGCTTGGCCATTGCCTTGGGGATAATAAATTGACGAAGAATGGTGTATAATGTGAATTTTTTCACATAATTCATCAATTATTTGGTTTTTAAAATACAAGGCATTATCTGTGAGAATTGCATGAGGTATGCCAAACCGACAAATGATATGGTTGAGAATAAAAGAGGAGATCTATTTTCCTATAGAGTCAGCAAGTGGTGCCACTTTGACCCACTTGGTGAAGTATTCGGAGGTGGTGATAATCCATTTATGCCCACCAAAGGAGGGTGGATGGATGGCTCCAATCAAATCAAAACCCCACTGGTAAAAGGGCCATGGCGTAGCCAAAGGATTTAGCTCTTAGGCTGGTGCATGAACAAGGTTACCATGGATTTGACATTTTTTTGCAGTTTTTGACAAAATCAATAGAACCCTTTTCCATGGTTGGCCAAAAATAGCCCATTCTAAGAATCTTCTTTGGTAATGTGAAATCACTGGAGCGTGACCTCCAAATCCCTACGTGGACTTCTTGCAGAGTGACTTTAGACTCATCCTTTTCAAGACACATAAATAAAGTATCGTCAAGACCTTTCCTATACAACGTATCAGCCACCAAGGAGTGATGGGAGGCTTGGCAAATGAAATTTCATTTTTGGTTACATGAGAGGTCAAACGGAATGGTGTTATCATGGAGGTAAGTGATAATGGAACTGTACCAAAGGGAATTAGGGGTGTTTAGATGGCAAACAATAACGGAATCAAGTTGAGTAAACGCAAGTTGAACCACCTCTTCCACTAGGAACTCATACCGCTTGTGCTATTCCGAGAGTTGAAGTAAGGAGGCCAAGGTGGCCATAGCATATGCTGCTCTATTCTTTTCTCTAGGAATTTGTTCGAAGGTAATGTGAACAAAACATGCCTTGAGTGTATCGACTATATGTTTATAGGGCAATAATTTTTTATCTTTTGTCTGATAAGTATCAGTAACTTGATTGATGATTCACTGGGAGTCTCCATAAACTTCTAGGGCCATCGGTTTCCATTCCAAAGCTAGCTTGAGACCCAAGACCAAAGCTTCATATTCAGCCACGTTGTTGGTGCAAGGGAAGAGTAGTTTGTAAGACTTAGGGATGGTAACACCAATTGGCATGATGAAAAAAATACCGGCGCTGAACCCATGGTGTGTGTAGGAACCATCAAAATAAAATTTTTGTGTTATTAGCTTTGTCTGAAGGATGTGCATATCAAGGAAGTCAACTAAGATAGGATTGGAACTCTTTATAGGTGCATCTACCAATTGATCAACAATGGCCTGTCCTTTTATTTCCTTCCTATCAACATACTCAATGTCAAACTCACTTAGGATCATCACCCATTTAGCCAGTCTACTCATTAATGTTGTCTTGCTGAGAAGGTATTTGAGAGGATCAATGTTGGAGATGAGCTTGATTTTGTGTGTTAGAAGATAATGACGTAGTTTTTGGGAAGCAGAAACTATGGCTAGGCAAGCCTTTTCAATGAAAGAGTAATTAAGTTCATAATTGACCAAGGTGCGACTGATGTAGTAAATGGCTCGTTCTTTTCCTTGGTCATTTTCTTGCACTAGGAGGGCTCCAATTGACTTATCCATTACAAAAATATATAATAGTAATGGTTTGTGTGATACCAAAGTTAGCAACACAGGCAGATTCATCAAATAGGTTTTAAGTGTTTCAAAAGCCTTCTGACATTGATCATCCCACTTAAAACGTATGTCTTTATGTAGCAAGTGTGTGAAAGGTATGCACTTTTCTGCCAACTGAGAAATGAACCGACGAACTGATTGAAGCCTACCTTGAAGAGAGCATAACTAATTTAGGTTCTTTGGAGGTTGCATACTAATTATGGCTTGTACCTTCTTGGGGTCAACTTCTATCCCTTTGGCCGAGACCATGTATCCTAAGAGCTGCTTGATTTGATGCCAAAAGTGCATTTCTTGGGATTAAGCCTGACCTTGAATGCTTCTAGGTGGGTGAATATTTTGGCCAGTATGGGAAGATGTTCTTCTTGACTATGCGATTTGGCAAGAATGTCATCCACATAATCTTCCATGAAGATATGCATCATATCATGAAAGATAGTGGTCATGGCCCGTTGATAGGTAGCCCCAATGTTCTTTAACCCAAAGGGCATTACATTCCAACAAAATGTGCCCCATGCACAAGTAAAAGCTATTTTCTCTTGATCTTCTCGTACTATTTTGATTTGATTGTATCCGAAAAACCCATCCATGAGTGAAAACATGGAATGACCTGCTATGAGATTGATAATGGTGTTGATGTTGGAGAGGGGGAAGTCATCTTTAGGACATGCTTTGTTTAAATCCTGAAAGTCGATACAGATGCGTATGTTGCCATTCTTCTTTGATATGGGGACAATGTTAGAGATCCATGATGCATACGCTAGGGGCTGGATGAAATTGGTACTAATTAAATTTTCCAATTCTGCTTTCACTAACAGGGCTATATGAGGATGCATCTTTCTGAGTTTTTGTTTCACTAGCTTGACCTCTAGAGAGATGTTAAGATGGTGGAGGATTAAGGTTGGGTCTAAGTCGGGCATGTCCACATAAGACCATGTGAAGTTTATATGTCTTTCTTTGAAGAACTCGATAAATGCCTTCCTTTCCTCTGGGCTCAAGGACTGTGCTAAATAAATGACCTTTGGTTCTTGTTCTGTACCAAGGTTGACTAGTTATGTTGGCTCAATCAAAATAGAAGATCACTCCTCGGAATGTTCAGGTAAGGTATTAATTACCTCATCCACGAGTGCCACAATTGGGTTTTCACCTTTGGACACGTCACTTCTATTTGTTTCTATTTTTTTATATCAAGATTAGCCACAACTTGGTGGCGGTCAATAAGGTTGTGGGATGCTTTCCCTACTCTAGTGTGACTGAGGTGATTGATACCTGACCTGACTATATTCTCTTCTTGTGTCCTTCGTTGATGAGATGGTTTAACTGCATTAAGGTAGATGAAAACTTCATGGTCAGTGTCGAAATGAGGGAGGTGATGAGGTTCGGCTATATCCCAATTTATGAGTTCAGGATGGACTAGGGAAAGTGATTCGTAGTATGGGAAAGGTTCAATGGGGCTTAAAGACATAACTTCATTAGATGGCTCATACGCTGTCTCCATTAGATCTATGACATGGACTTCTTCTAGAGTGTCTGGGAAAGTAGAACTTGTGAGGGGCTCCGAGTAATCATCTTCAACTTCTACTGAGAAGAAGTCAGGGAATAAGGTTTGAGATCGAAACCCTTCAATGTGTTCATCTTCTAAGCCATCCTGATGTACTTTGTTTCTTGGTGAAGTGGATCTAGAACTATGAGTTGTTCTTTGTATAGTCGAACTGTCGGGGGTGGGTATGTGGACAATGTCACATTCTTTATCGTGGAGAGATTCCTTAGATAGTGACTCAAATTCCCATTTAGTAGAATCATCATCATCTTCGTTATTAGAGCATTTATGGGTAGTTCTTCCACGAAATGTGAAATTGAGAGGGACAAATTTGCATTCAGGATATTAGTTGTTGCTGGGGTATAACTGTCCTTTTGCTTGGGTACTCACACCAAGGTAGAAGAGGAAGAATCATTATGCTTTGGGCAAGCTTCAGAAGAGGTTTGCACCTTGTCTTGTACATCATACCCTACCCCTGTTTTAGATTTATTGGACCTGAACTGTGCCATCAAAGGTTTGATGATTCCTTTCCCTTTCCCTAAGGGACCATCTCCTATGTATCCCATCTTTTTCATTTAGTCAAATTCTTTCTCATGTAGGTGGGAGGAGATGTCGATGTTCTATTGATTGATGTCTTCCACTGGGTTTGGAGGTATGCCACTTGCTTTGATAAAATGTGCATGATATGGTTTGGTGGAAGTCAGATTTCCATGAGACCTCGAAGGCAACTTACACTTTCTATCAAATTATTTCATTAGTTTATCCATTTCTTCATAGTGTAGTTGTTTATGATCTTTTGATGATGATGACGATGGAGGAGCGGAAGGACCTGAACAAACCACTTTCTCTTTACCCTTAGTTGATGTTGATAAATGGCTGCTCATTTGGTTAATGGAGTCTGAAGTGCCTGCAACTATGGATTGACTGCTAGCATCTATCAGTGTATCAACTTCTTCTCTGTTATGAGGGACAAGTGAGTTACAATATTGGGCAAAGTGTTGTTCTCCAGGTATGGTTATCTCTTGACCCATGTATGGAAATTTGAGGCATCGCTGGTAGGTGGAGGGAATGACTTGCATGTCATGGATCCATGGTCTTCCCAACAAAATGTTGTAAGTTAATTGTAGGTCTAAAACCTAACAATTAATTTACAACCGGTCCTACTCTAATTAGTAATATGACCATGCCTTTGGAGGATCTTTCTTCATCATCATAAGCCTTGATGGTAATCTTTTTTCTTGGGTCAATCGCATCCTCTACGTACCTGAGGGCTTTCACTAAATTGAGAGTGCAAATATTGAGACCAGCCCCACCATCGACCAATGCTCTCTTAACTCGGTTCCTATGGATGAATACTTCTATGTGCATGGGAGAATTTTGTGGTTGTATGATAGACATGTCAACTTGAGTAGAAAAAGACATGCAATGAGGAGAAACTAAATTGCTGACCATGTTTTGGAATCTACTCACATCTAAGTCATTTGGCACTAAAGCTTTGGTGAGTATCTCTTTATGCTCTGAGGAGATTTGCAATAGTTCAAAAATGGAGATGTGGGCTGGAGTCTTGAGTAATTGGTTAACCAGGTTATACTTGGGCATGGAGGAACTTGGAGTTGCTTGGTTAGGATTTGTCACTCTTCTTGGTAGGATAATTTTGGAGGCTTGGCCCTAGGTGATAGCATTTGAGGACTGTTTTTTGTTTTTATCTTTAATTATGATGACATTTACAATGTCATCAAATCTGAAAATCGTGCCAATGGTATTATCATAGTGGTGCACATAATTAACCTTGGTTTGCGGAGGTGCATTTTGATTGGCCTTAGAGGACTCTCCCTTCTCATGACTCATGAAGGGGTTCTTGAAGGCCTTATGGTCTTCATTATAACTGAGATTGTTTACTTCAATGGTTCCATCATTTATCAATTTTTGGATGACCCCCTTAAGGGTGAAACAATTGTTTGTCAAATGCTCTCGATTGTGATGATAGGCACAAATGTGTTTGTCATTGCACCATTTCAGCTTGACTTGGGGTTCATATGGTTTAGCCTCTGGTAACACGATGAGGTCATCGACCAAGAGTGTTTGTAAAGCACTCTCATAGGACACCCCTATGGGTGTATACTTCTTAGGTATATCAGAAGACTGATATCTTCGTGGTGGAGGAGCTTGATTGTAAGCCACTTGTTGGTTAGACATAGGGGGAGTCTTTGTGTTACGTCAGTAAAATGGGTAGCCATTATTTTGTTGAGGTGTGACATCAGGACTCGGTTGATTTAAAGGGGGTTGAGTTTGAGTTTTGACATGATTGGCTTCAACTACCCCATCATTTATGATGTTTTTATTATTATTTCTCCACCATGATTTCTGTTTATCAATGGACCGATCAAAGGAATTGTGCATTTGTGTGGAATTGTTGGAGAAACCTTTACCGTCTTTAGATAATTTAATTATGTCATTGTTTACCAAGGTTTCTTCCACTTTAGCTGAATTTTCTAAAGTGGTTTAAAAATCTTTAGGCCCTTGGAGTTGGAGCCAATAATTCATCAATTTTGAGAGACTATTGTTGAAGATGTCTGTCTTCTCCTTATCTAGCATGTCTCTAAGATATTTAGCAAACATGTGCCTCCACCATTGTAAGAAGGTCTTGAATGATTCACTTGGGAGTTGTTTTATGTTACATAGATCAATCATCACAACCTCTTTCAATGTTGTAAGAATATTGGGTGATAAAAATGGAGGCCAATTGATCAAAGCTTTTGATATTGGAGGGTAGTTTGGAGAACCACTCCATGGCTTGTCCTCCAAGGCTCCTAGGAAATAGATGCATTAAGTATGTTGTGTCATGGACAAACTCCATGCTTAGCGTATAGAATTGCCTCAGGTGATCTTGTGGATTCGTCGTGCCAAAATATTTGTCATACTTTGGTATTTGCACATTTGGAGGAAAAGGTGTGAAGGTAATGTTTTTATCGAATGGAAGGGGACACACCTTTTCGAGGCTAAACTCTGTGGGTTGTGTTTTTCATCTTTTCCATTTCTAGTTGTAAGTCTTGCAATTTTTGTGTGATTATGTCTAAAGGTGACTCTTCTTCATCTCGTTTTAGGTTGGTCACATCAAAATTGGATGGCAATTTTGCACCTTGTTGTGCTAATGTGAGTATGTATCATTCTTTGTGTTTTTCCAAAATCTTGTTCATGATATCGACAAGTTTAAGATTTTGCTGAAAATCTTCAATTTTAGTTTCGATACTTCTATCATCCCATGCATCAGATGAGCCCATTGCGACTAAGTATTCTAAATTTTGATCGAACAAGGGTGACTCATAAGTAACCATGTTTGGCAAGCAATCTATTGCTATAGTAGATTTGAGGAGGTTTAGAGGTTCTGTGTGTTTGATTGTCCTGCTTGCTATCCTAGCGCTCACTCGTATGGGTGATCATTTTAGTTTTGTTGGGACACTTGTTTTGCACGATGGCATGAAAGGTAAATTGGATTCTTTTAGTTTCTATGCATTCTTCAAAAGGTGAAAGTTTTTATTGACCATGATTTGTTTGTAGCAACAAGCTAAATTAGACAAGGTGTTTGCCAATGTTGATAGAATAAGGTTCACTTTTGCGAAGTCAGGTATGAATGTGTGTTTTTGAATGTTCCTAGCTTGATGTGCAAAGTGAGGTAATTATAACTATTGGGTTGATGATGATGTAACTTTGCTTGTTTTCAAAGGATGTTTTCAGTCAGACACAGAAATTTTCTAACTTTGTAAAATACCAGCACGGAAAAGGGTATCCAAATTTATTGTTTGTTCTAAAGTATCATGTTTGTAGATAGCTTTTGTTTCATTTTTTTGCTTAGATGCATCACAAGAATGGTTAGATGCACTATTTCAGTGATCAAATGCACTATTTCATTGCTTAGATGTGTCACAGGGATGGTTAGATGCATTGTTTCAAGGCTCAAATGTGTTGTTCTATAGGCATATGCGTCATGATAAAGATCAAAAGTGTTACAAGAATGTTTAGAAGCACTGTTTTATGTAGTATAAGTTCAATAATGTCTTGGTTTTGAACTTGGTTTGTTGATACCGATTTGAAGTTCTTCTTTTTAGAATGATTATGATTCGCACTGGTATTTGTTATTGTTTTAAAGCACTTCTAAGCACAATAGTAGTAGAACCAATGCAAGATGTAAAAATCACACACACCTAGAAAATAGAAGAAAATGGATTCCTGATAAGGTTATCTAAAGGCTGGTGATTAGTGGGTCTTAGTGTTCCAACTATGTTCGAATTTACCTCTCTTGTGACAGAGAGCTTCCCACCAACGCTAGGGAGGTTTGGTGCAATCCTTTGTGGGACTACTAGAGGAAGGCTATGTTCTAAACATATGTGGCTTGCATTCAATTAGGAATACAAGATTGGGGGGCAATCCCTCTCACTGGCCCTACTAAGGCAACTCGGGAGGTAGCCCTTCTATGGCTAGATAATCCTACCTAGTGAAAAACAAGAAATGGAAGTCACAAATAGGTTTGGGAATTTGATCACTCAAGAATAGTGAGAGCATATCCCTACTATTTCGGTTCCCCAAACACGACAGACACAAAGGATTAATTACCATCCCTTATACTACTAAAGACAAGGGGGCTCCTAATTAGACTATGTGTGGGTTCTTTTCCTCATTCAACTGTAACTGATCTTTACAGAAGGTTGGGCATTCTGATCAACTCCAAAGAGTTGAGAGCATAGGCCTACTTCTTTATCAAATCGGCGAGATTAAATGTTCTGATTAAACTATGTTTGTAAATTTGAGAAATGCCACACTTTTAATCGACAAGAGTCATGGTCCACCTACCTGATTTGAAGCTAGCAAGGGCTAGGGGCATTTTTGAGAGTCTTCATTACTGTCGCGCATTTCTAGTAGCCTTGTGGTTGTGATTTTTAATAGATCTAAACTTTATGAGCTTGGAAATGCCTTTGAAAGTTTTCTAATCTCGGTATGAAGCTTCTCACATGCTATAAAACCTACAAAAGATTAGATTCAAGTACACCACAAAACAAGAGATTCAAGGATCCAATATGCATGCAAATGGAGATGAAAACTAATCTAAATGATAACAATGCAAAACAATGCAAGAAAGGAAATGTAATAATATTGCAATACTAATCTATGAAAACAAACATGGATCTAAGCTAATATGCAAATACAAGGATGAAAACTCATGATGGAAGCTAGGGATGTATGAGAGAAGAAGACAAGAAGATATAAGTTCTCCACAAAAAGCTTTAGTGTTAAAGCTCCTTCTTCAAAAATCACTCTCCAAACCTGCAACATAACAATAACATAATAATGGATCTAAAAGAAGAATAATAGATCAACAAGAAAACTTGAAGAACAGAGAGGCTTTAATACGAAGCCCCACAGTGGGCGCCAATTTGTACACGATTTAAATGTGTATTCATGAAACCTTAGTGTAGAATGCAAATGGACTGACGACAAACTAAACTAAACCCAAGATATCATCATCAAAATGTAATCTCTATAAGCGTCTCATGTTTCCCTAACTACAACTGCTAAAATAGCTCTCAGACCAGCATCTTAGTGACAGTTCTAGAATGGGAGAATGCTGAAAAATAAATATGCAATGAACTAACAAGTGATAAATGATGCCAAATAACACAAAATAATGCTAAAATGCTATGAAAATGCTACAATAAGAATGTTAGATGATGAATCAAAATGTTTCTATAGTGCAAATGCCTAAGACTTGGGTTCTTTTGCTTTTAAATTCTCCTTCTATTTATAAAATTTTAGAAGGGGTTGGGGTAAGAATTTGAGTTTTACCTTTTCACTTGGTGGGTAGAAGTGAAATTGAAAAGGGGCTCAAAAGTCTTGATTGGAGGCTCCACGTGATTTTCATGTGAACAAAAATGTCTCATGAGAGACAAGAGAAGGATCTCAAAAGTCATGATTTGTGGCTAAATAAGGCTTTATTTCAACAAAAATGTCTCATAAGAAACAAGAAAAGGAGCCCAAAAGTCATGGTTTGTGGTTAAATATGACTTTTATTTTCAACAAAAATGTCTCATGAGAGACAAGAGAAGGAGCCCAAAAGTCATGATTTGTGGCTAAATATGACTTTTATTTTCAACAAAAAAGTCTCATGAGAGACAAGAGAAGGAGCCCAACAGTCATGATTTGTAGGTAAATATGACTTATTTTCAACAAAAATGTCTCATGAGAGACAAGAGGAGGAGCCCAAAAAGTCATGATTTATGGCTAAATTTGACTTTTATTTTCAAAAAAAATGTCTCATGAGAGACAAAAGGAGGAGCCCAAAAAGTCATGATTGATGGCTAAATTTGGATTTCTTTTAATTCTTTACATAAAAGGAGGATTTTTATTTTGTGAGAATAAATGGATTTATTGATTTAATAAAAGTTTCATTTATTCTCAAAAAATTATCTTTTCCCTCTCTTTTTTTTGAATTTCATTTTATGATTTTAAATTTCTTCTCTCCTCTTTTGAAGTTGATTTAGGTCTTATTAATTTGATAGATGTTTTTCTGTTTAATTTGCGCTGATTGATCAGAATTGCGTGATTTAGGTCTTTGCCAATTTTTGGATGTTTACATAAATCTCGTTTAGTATAGGGCTCTACCTCTTTGTCTTTACCCTTGTATGCAATTTATTAGCATTCTTCTCCTTCTACTCCTTATATAAAAAAAATCCTCTTGTTATACCTCTTTATGTCTTTGTCAGGGCACTTGTAGAAAGGATGCCCTTCATGTTAACAACTATAACACTTTCCACTGAAACTACTAGTTCCTTTACTAGTGCAAAACTTATCACCATCTCTTTGTCCACTTCTTGATTCCACCATAGGCTCCTTTCCCTTATCAAGGTTATTCTAACCATGACCTTCATTGAACTTACTACCTCTATCTTTGATTTTTTGGTTACTCCTCTTCATCATGAACAACCTGTATGTCCAATTTATGAAACTCCTCTATGTATTTTTGAAGATACATGTACTTTTGTCTTAGATTTTTCATCTTCTGGTACAACTAGACCTTGTAGTCCCTTGGAAGGAACTTTTCCCTCATCATACTCATATTTCTCTACCTTGAAGTGATAATTGAAAACTTATTCTTCCACGTTTCTTCCTGTGAAGAATCCCATCAGAGAAAGGCATGTCCCTTTAGTCTTGATTTTGCAATCTTCACTTTATGTTCTTCCTTGACATCTTCACACTCAAAGTAGTTCTCTACTACACTAAACTAGTCAATGAGATATTCCTCATTCATTTTCCCATCATACATGGGGATGTCTAACTTTCCCTTTTAATCCTTTGCCTTACTGGCCTTAATCAACTTTATCATCCTAACATCATCAATATCCAACTCTTCTCTAGGTGCCCTCTCCTCTTCTTCTTCAACCTCAACTTCTTATTTTTCATCTTCATTCTAAATTTCATGATCAATACCTTTCTTCTTTCTATTCACTTTCTCTAACTAGGGAAACCCTTGATTAGAGGGAAAAATATTGTGGGAATGATTCCCACAAGATGATGTACAAATATGAAAATTTCCTTGTGAAAGGATGTGACCCTATTAGGAGTCAATTTACTATAATAAGTACATATGAGTCCCTATTAGGAGACTTTGAATCCCTATCAGGAGATTCCAACCCTATTAGGAGTTGTTCCAACCCTGTTAGGAGTGGATAAGAAGTCAACTGAACCCACTATCCAGATTATTTTATAACTATTTTTACTAAACAATTCAAGATAACATATCCAAGAAAATGAACTAACTAAAATAGAAACTTATATTTCCAATACAATTCTGTTGAATTCCTCATTATATACTTAACATCATCCTCTTCTCTGACCTTTACAAATTCGCATCCAAATCTCACATAACATTACATTACATAACATATGATTGCATGTGATACTCTTACAACGAAGGAAACATATTTTCTTTATATCAACTCCTAATGACCAATTAAGCCAACCTTGAGGCTTTCCTAATGTACAATGAATAATATAGGACCATCATAAGATATTATAGTGAAGCTCCACATGGTACATTATAAATTACATCAATTACATAATAGAATTGACCTCCAAGGAATAACCTGCACGTTATCCATCATCTTGAACATAACATCTTGAACATGTCTTGAAGCAAAATCCAAGCTTGTTGAACAAGCTTTAGCCTCATAAAAAAGATACAACACAAACAACAACATATAGTTTCATGCAAACTGTCATATAACTAGTCCTCTAAAAAACTTCTATAACTCACACAAATCTTCATAATTCTTTTTGTGAATATAGACATAGCATCTATACACATCTAAGAACATACTACTAACCCTGCTGAATCTAATTTTGCATCCTCAAACCACATCCAATAAAACTATCTTTGCTACTCTTCCTATACTATTTGGGAAGTCGATATGTTGACATCAACGAAAAAACTTGACATCAATGGAAAACCAAGTCATGAATGGAATACATAAGCACTCAATCATCTCCCAAAGCATACTAAAAATCTCTCCAAGGCATTCATACCAACAATATCCCCCATTGGAATTGTTGACAACATATGATGAAAGAAAATAAAAGTTCTAAAAATATCAAAATATATTTCTTCCTTGTCTGCTTACATAACCATATAATACGATCAATCTACATCAAAGATAATCTCCTCCATTCATGCTACTCCCCCATGAATGTATATCTCTTCCATTGACATCAATCTGAATATAAAAGGTGTTTTTCATGTACTACTCTCCTCCATTGACATCAATGAAAAAAGCGTCATTATTCCAACTCTCAAAGTTCAATCATCTACAATACAATCTAAAAAATCTAACCAAGTGTCAAAAGACACTATTAAACAATGCTCAAGAGTTCTCAGTAACTTTGTCCAAAAGTGACTACTCCAAGGAAGCATTGCCAATATACAATCTAGATGTAAGAATGAGCTCTGAATATACTAAATTGATGCAATTTTGCATCAACTACTCTGAAGAAGGTTGGGGCAAAACCCCAAGCATGTGTCTCAAGTACTAAAATGTGTCCTTAGCCAATTTTTTTGTGAATATGTCTGTTATCTTCTCCTTTGTGCTAACATTGTTAGCTTGAACTGATAATGTTATTAATGTATGTGAAAGAGTCACATTAGTTGTTATATTGTCATTAATGTTAAACCTTAGCTGGTAAGACATTATCAGAGTTTAGTAGAGTACCATATCATTTGATTGATGAAGAGGATTTGAAGAAAGTATGATGATAAGTATGCTATTCAATGGGTACTCAAATGAGTTAGACTTTAACAATATAATGTTGGTTTATTTATTTTACAATCATAGAACATTTGTAAGAAAGTACTGAAGATCATGTATATTCAAGTTACACTAATTGAACTGCATGGTGAATGAAGGAACCCAATATTAATCGGGTTACTACAATTGTCATTGAGAATCTGACAAAGAAGAGTTAAATTTTAATATTAACTGAGTCATTTCAATGTCGAGTGATGTATTGCCTAAGTAAAGTTGTAGTGTTTACTGAGCCTAGACAAAATAAAACAAATTAATAAAAGATTAATCTAAGGCCAATATTTGTTGAAAATCAAGAATGATTGAGAAGTCAAAAATATAAGAACAAAGTTTGTTATGGGATCAAAAATTGGAATAATTCAAAGAAGATCTAATGGTGGAGATTTAACAATATGAATGGAGTACAAAGTTCAAGAAGGAAGTCTATTTTTTGAGTGACTAGATGCATTGAATTTGAGATCTACGATTGTAATTAAGTGAAAAAATCTGGAAGATTCTTGAAAGGCATAAGTTAGCTATTTAAGGGGATGATCGAGATTGTTTTTAGTTGTTGATTGTTGCTGATTATGTGGTGATAATGCCAATGCCAATTCCAATTGAAGTGGATAAAGAAGATAGAAGGTGAACTGAGCATAGAAAAATTGAGAAGATCAATCAAGAGGAAGTGCTAAGTGAAAGAGAAAGTGTGTGAATCAACTAGTAAGATACTAGAAGCAAAAGGTAATGCTAAAACATAACAAATCGCTTAATTGTTACTTTCTTACCATTGTAGCAGATAAAATCTCTTGACCGAGTAGACCTAACAAGTCTTTGAAATCCTAGATGATAGCATTCAATAGTGATGTTTTGTAAGCCCTTTAGAGTAGGCCACTCTTTAGAAATGGCAAGGAGTGATAAGGTCTAGATGATCTTTGGATAAAATACTCTAACAAGGTCACACTAAAAATGTGCACGTAACCTTTAACAAGTTTGGCTCTTAACAAAGCTCACTTCAAAAGAGTGAAATTATTTGGTTTGCTAGTTCCTAGGTGGTTTTTCCCTTTACAGGGTTTCCACATTAAACATATGTGTCAAATGTGTGATTGGTATTGCATTGCAAGATTATTTTGATGTTAATTACATAATGCTACAACTCGGTATATACTAAGTGATTTCTTTGATATTTGGTATAAGTAAGGAACATTGAGATAACAGTTTAAAGTAAAGTCATTACAAGTTTGATTTAAGAAGTTGGATGTGGTTACCAAGTTATTGATTTGAAAGTTTATGAAGTTTGAATTAGTACTAAAGTGTTTTAAAGCCTCTAGGATATCTGGATATAATTGATTCACTCGCCCCCTCATTTATCTAACAATTGGTATCAGAGCAAAGTGCTTTAAGGAAGAAGTTTGAAGGAACTTGAGCAAAAGATCCAAAGATGTATAAGAGAGAGGTACGAAAGCTGAACAAGGAGAATTTTTCCTTATGGAAAAAACATGATGAGGCTAAATCTATCTAGAGTTGGAAACAACGCTACACATTAGCTAGACCATTAGTATGTTTCTCCTACCCTCCTAGGATATAGAAGAGATGAGTAAAAAAAGAGAACATAACAGTCTAATAATTGAGATTGTATCTACCCTGAATGTTGTTGAGCTCGATGATGTCAAGAACTATAATACTGTTAAAATGTGGGACAAGTTGGCACTTATGCATGGTGGAGATGAGAATGTATTAAGAGCAAAAGAAAAAAAATCTAGAGGAAAATATGATGACATGAGGATTAAAGAAGGTGAGAATATAGTCCATTATGTGAGCCAAATAAAACAAGTGGAGAGTGTTATCAAAGTTGTAGGAGTTGCCATCATCAATGAAGAAGTTAAAAGTAAATTTCTTAGAACACTCTTGCCTATTTATGCTATAAGAGTATTTGCAATTCAAGAATTCAGTGATATGCCTGGTAGTGATCTCACTCTTGATGGTTTGGTTGGTCATTTCACTACATTTAAATTAAGGAATTTTGATAATAGTGTTCCTAGAATTGAGAATGCTTTGAAAACTTCACTAACCATTGGTAGTTCAAAAAAAGAAAAGAGCAATAAAGAGAAAAGTGATTCGGAATCAAAGGATGACATGGATGAGATTGAAGCAATGCTTGCAAGGAGGTTACCAAGAGGTAAAGGCAAATAAACTATAATACATTTTAAATGTGTTGCCATGATTTCAATTCCCTATATTTTTTAAACTTATAGGATTAGGGTTTAGTCAATGTGATGTCATGTCTGTGTCTAGAATTCTCTTAAGGAACTTCTCCTCTCATATATCCCTTTGTGTGCACCTATGTGGGAATTCAAAAGAAATCTAATGCATTCATTCATATTAAGTGATTAGGAAAGGGAGGGTAAGTCTACGCATTTCTTAGATGAGAGGGAAGTTGTTTTGAAACCCTAATAATTTGATCAAGTGTTCATGGTGAAGACATGATTCTTTTGAAAAGAAGATCACACTTATATTCAGAGAAAAAAGCATTAGAGAACATCAAGATCAAGGCCAGAGGATATGATGCAGATCATGGAAACAAGTTAGAAGGAAGAGCATTCAAATCCAATGCAGAGGAAGAGCTCAAATATCCAACAATGGCAGAAAAACTTGGTCAAAGGTGGCAAAAGACCCTACTGAAATGTAATTAAAGGTGCAAATTAAATTCAAGCATTCACATTTACAAGTTGAAAATTCAAATGCTCCAGAGAACATGTCACAACTATTAGATGGGGACCAAATCAACAGACAGTGTTTTAAGATGGAATTATAAGTGCCCTTAGTAAAGCATTAACAATTGCACACATTTGACGGTTCTCATCACCCTGCATAGATAATATGCGAGGTCTTTAATTCTCACAGTGTCATAGGAATCATTGATCTTCACTTAACCATAAGGCTATGGGCCCAGTCTAGCAATTCATCTTGACTGTCCAACAAAGTTGAGATCAACGATTCCGAATGAATTTTGGGCCAATTTTGGGCAACATTCATCTTGTATTCACAAAGTCTCCAAAAGGAGGACATGTGGCATACTTGATGTCACATCTATTATGACAGGTAGCCATTAGTCTCATTTGTTCATAAAGGGTGGACCTACCCAAGTACAGTTACACACCGTTCAATCAACAAAGATCGAATAGCCTTAGTCGTATTTCGGGCCAAAATTAAAAAGATTAGAGGAGATCATGGCCATCTATTTTTCATAAGAAAAAAGGCAACACACAGGTTAGTTAAAACATGACATTTTAATCTCAACTATTGATTTGATATGAGCTAGATCCATGCTCAACATGTAAAGATCAACTATCCATTGGAATATAAAAAGGAGGCACCAATGCAGGATTTTCACAGGAACACGAATGAAATTAAGGTTTTTTGTTGGTTTTCTTTAGTTACAAAAATCCAAGTTTATGCCAGATGTCTATAGGGTCATCATTGGACCAGGGCTTAGCATCAAGAAAGATATTAACAGATTAATCTGCCTACAAATTTGGGATTTTATTCCTTAATTTTCTTAAATTAAATATTTGTAATAATATGACTATTGGATTCCTAGTGACAAATAGGTTTAACAACAAAAAAATAAATGTAATTTATTATGATAATGAAAGGGTTGACAAACTTGATAGGGAAGAGTTGGTAATAATATTTACCTTGATTTGGCTTTCATGTTTGTTGTTCCAATCATAGGTTGGATTAGGATTGCATTGGGGGCTAAAAGACAATTACATTTGGTACTGTGATTTTCTCTTGGGTTCCATTCCATTTTAGTGATTACAACATAGGTAATTCCATTTATCTTTCCATGTGTGGTTCTTTTTCTGCACCTCCCTATTGTATCTACATCATTAGAATCAACAGCCATGGTTGTAGAAGTTAAAATAGTTGCTAATTAGAAGTTAGATGCTAGAGATTTAAGATAACTTATAAAAAAAATTCCATTGGGGGTTGTGAGTTATCAAAATCCAACTTTTCCATAATTGTTTGTGTTTATAAGCAATTTGTTTAGTAGCCTCTTCTACTCTCAGGTTAAGAGCTTATCCTTTAAGATCACAATCAAATAAAGACATCAATTCATTGTATATCATTTAAAACTATAAGGGAGTTGTACCTTGTAATTCATAGGGTAGTGATATAACACATACACAAACCCATTTGTTGGTGACATCCTTTTGTTTCTCCAAAATATTGGGCATTAAAAAGAGTTAGGTTATAAAATATAACAAGAGAACAAATTGTTAACCAACAATTTTTTGGCAACTCTACTAGGGAAGAATTCAAAATGAAAGAGCTCTGACGAATTTCCCTTCATAATTAGTTTGCACTCTAATTCCTTATATATTTTGAGTTGCAAGATAGGTCTTGTGGAGGTGAGGTGTTTTCCGTAAGAACCTAATACCATTTTTGCAGCCTCAACCTATTAGAAAAGGAGAAGCTAATTCAAAGTTGAAGACCAGTTGTTGGTGTTTGAAAACACTGGAAGGTTTTCAATTATCCCACTGAGAAACTGACATATCTAGGGGCAACTAACTCCCATTTTCAACATGCCATTTTTGACAATAGGCCAACTATAAGACATGACCCTTCTTCTACTTCAGGCTCTGCTAAACCTAGGCTGGTAGACCTCATATTCAAATGATACCGTACCAGTGCAAAAAACATATCCCTAAATCTATTAAGTAGATGAAAACCCTTATATCTCCTAATGACTCATGAAAGACATCGACCTACAATAGCTAAATGTAGATTTATGAATTTCACAAGTTGAGTGAGGGTTAAACAATTATAGGTCCTTCAACATGAAAGGTGAAAACACTTTTGATTTAATAATGTTTAATTTCAACAAAACCTCAGATATGCAGTAATAAGACCTAACGATCCTATAACTGATCAGTGCCTTAACCATTGGGCAGTCCCATGAATCAAATGCGCACATATGGATATCTGATACTTGTTTATATACTCAGACATCTGATCTATCTATTTAACTTGTAAATAGACATCAATGCTCAAATTAAATCCCATTCTTACATGATATCCCCATCTGTAAACTTGCAACCATGTTGATTCCCTAAAGTGTTTACACAACCTCTTGGGTCATAAGCAACAATGAATAACATGCATCCTTAAGGGACTACAACTACAACCTAAGCTCTATGTCAAACATTGTAAAACATTGAAAATTAGCTGATAAAGGAGACATGATTAAAGATGAAACTCAACCATCTGTTGTTCTTTATATTATTTCCTTGAAATTATACAGTCATATGCATGAAATGAAAAACACAAAAAGCCTAACAGATATGAACTATCTGTATTAACATTCCTAATGCTATTCATACAAGAGAATTCTGCTAAAAAATATGTGGTATCACAATATGGGAACACATCAAAACTAGATCCAAAACCTGGTATCTCAGTAGTGACTGGTTTTTCTCCAAAGACTGGAACCTCTGCAATGAGAAAGAAAGGGAATAATATAGCAGGAAGTGAAAACTCAGATTTGTTGTAAAGATGACATATGTCCACTTAGAAATCCTTCCCAAGAAGATTAAAAACCTCTTTCTACCCTCTCTCTTTAACTGCATATCAGATCCCTTTTCAATTTTCTTTCAGAGGCATCAAATATCTCAGAGATGTCATCATGAAAGATCATAACTGATTCTGACGTTAATTTGAATTCATGGTAAAAAGTGAAAATCAGTTGAAATATAACTTCAAGAATGCAAGAAAATGGTCTAAGGATGATTTTCTTTACATTTAGATCTCAACAAGCCCTTATAACTATCCTCTAACCAATTCGGATGCTCCATGATCAAATATGCATGTTCTGCTACCAATGCCCTAGAAATCACAAGCTGGCTTATAGCTCAAATGTGTGAACACCTGTGCAAAAATCGACCTGAAAAATGAAAAATTTGGATTCTCTCGGTTCCAATAGTATATTGGAGTGCATATTTTGCCACTCAGAAACCCCCAGAAAGTCAATTTGAAAATGTCCCCCTTGGCATGACACTCTGGCTTGCATTTTTGAATTTCAAAAATTTTAAAATATCTAAAGTTTACACTTTTGAAAGCAACCATTTTGCATTTAAAAATGCATGTACCCTTTCTTTTAAGAAATAAATATAATTTTTTTTCTATGCTCTTCAATTTTTTGGCCTCGCCATACATTTCGGGTCAATCTATGTTTGACCAACTGCCACGTAGCAGTCTCACACTGGCTATAGGCTTATACAATTGGGTGCCATGTGTCACGATCTCAGCTACCTTCGCTAAGTTGCCATACTGACTTCCCTGCATCTTTCTTATAGTGAGTTAATGAGAACTCTTAGATCTGCCATGTGGCACGATCTGATGCACCTCATAAATCCAATCGCCACATCACTGCTCGATTACAGTGTACACCCTTGCTGACTGCCACTTGTCACTCTGTGATTTGCCACCTATACCTAAGCAAGACCCACATTTCTGTCACAAACTTTTGTGGATTTTGGAAATTTTTTAGCTAGTCGCTATGTCGTTAGCCAAAAATCCTTGGATTTTTTGGCTAGCGACATAGCGACTAGCCGAATTTTTTACTTTTCTGGTGCGTTTGAATGCTGACGTCATCTATTTCCTACTTGCACATTCCTTCAAAATTTAATTTGTATGACCTGCCAGCTGTCCTTCTTGTCTATACTAGCCATAGGGCCCCACGTGCATGTGGCTTTGCCTTTTAAAAGGCGTGTCTCTTAAGACACAAGGCATATTGTATGTAGGACTATTTAAACATATTAAAAGTCTCTTGTTTCGTGAATGTGGGACTATGCCTGTGAATATTTTCTTGCTCACTGTTGTTATTACTATGTTAGTGGGTCTTTCTATTCATGCACTGATTCTATATGGTGCATTGTTTGATTGACTATGTCTTCATTTAAAAAATGCCCCTTATTGCTGGATTGTGGGCTTCCTTATCTTCAGACAAGGAGATCCCGCCTGGTTCCACCATACCAAGAGCTTCCATTTTTATGCTGTGGCTTGTTTTTAAAACATGGATATTCTTTTAATATGCAGATTCTCCTTGTTGGACTGGCACCCTCCCCACTCTCTTACCTGCGAATTTCCTTTTAATGCTGGCATTGGCATGATGACTCCTCTTTAAAATACGTGGGTTGCTTCAAAACGTGGGCTCTCTATTCCAAAAAATTGCGTGAATTGCTCCTTTATTATGCTCTGTTCTTCAATAGACTACGTGTTTTTCTTTACCTCAATGCTTGGGTTTATTTTATACAGCTTCTCAAACTTTTTGTGGGTGTCTTTATTGTCTTCATGACAGTGAGCATCATTGTTCCATTGTTGAAGTCCACCAGCACTGTAAACATTTTTTGCATCCAAATAAACTAGTTGGAAATTTGGCCTCATCTTCTAGAGAATTATAGCTAATAATGGATCTTGTTGTCAACGCTACATCTCTTGGCCTTTTCATGCATGGATCTCCTAGCAAGCTGCAAGCTTTATATGTTGTGGCATCTCTCATATTGCCTTAGATGCTGGCTGCCTTAGTTTAACATGCATCTTCTCTGCTTTCTTGACTCGTGGGTTGCTCTTCTTTAGACATGTGGGCACTCCCTTTCTTGGCACTTTCATGGTGTGGATTGCTAGATTTATTGCTCTCCTTCCTTATCCACATCCTCTGAATCTTCCTTGCATTAAATTGAAACCAAAAAGCTCTAGTCTCCGTCCAATCTCCTTCATGCGTCTTAGCTGGCTCCCTTTGACTGCCCCTATAGGGAAGCATGAGAAAGCTTCATAAATGTCTTACTTGGTCCCTGTCATCCATGTCAGAATAGGAAAGCATTGGGCTCTGCTTTGACTTCTCACAAATCGAGCTCCCCTACCACAGTGTATTAATAATATGGTGTTCTCCTCTATTCTTAGTCACTCCAACACAACTTCTGTTATGACCTCCAGTAACCATGACAACATTACCAACATCAAATTTGATAAAGTCATTGATCTTGCTTAAAATAAAAACTTATGCCTGAATCACCGCCTACTTGCCTTTATACATCACATGATACTTTTTCATCATGGCGTAGGCATATCCTTCTACAAGCTACTACCTATCTTTGCTTACTGTGGTTAACTCAATATTATTTCCCAGTGACCCTTTTCGAATGTGCCCCCCTTTTCCATGACTGCAAGTTTTCCCTCTTCTCAAAAGGTCACATTATCAACATAAAAGCTTATCAACATCCTCCTTGACATCTAATCTTCTTGGCATTTATGACATCTCCTAGAAGAAATGCATTTTATATTGCTTTTTAAAAATCCTCTGCTAATGCCCTACTTTCCATATTTTAGAGGATTGTCAATCTGACATGAGTAGTCGGGCCCCAAAGTGGGTCCGGCTAAATTTTTTTTCATTCCTGGACAACTGAACTACTGAATTGACCTATTGATCATCTTGAACTGATTAGCATCAACTTCGATTATTGACTGATTGTTAAAAACTCATTTTATCACTCTCTGCCAACTGTCAACTTTTGCGCCAGGAGATCCGTTGACTGGCCTTAAAAACTGACCAGAACACCTGATTGGGCTCTGAAAACTGGTACACTGACTCTTTGTTTCACATAATTTCACCTTAAAATATTTCATCTTACGAAAAATTTGGGGTCAAAAGATATTGACCATCAAATTCGCCCCTTCAGAATTACCTGCAAGAAAACAAGTTAGAAAACAACAAACTGGGTTCGGATTTGGCTTTGAAAACTGGGTAAACTGACACTTGGGAGAACAAAAATTGGGGCGTTGGTTCTCTATCACAAGGAGAGTATAAATCTATGATTTGGGATCATGACAAATAATTAGACGCATTTGGCGAGAGGTCAAAGTGGGCTACTTGGATTTTGCAAACTGGAAACAATGACAAAAAGTGATTTTTTGCAAATGGAATTGACCTAGAAAAGTGTGCAAATGGATTTTCCATAACTTGAAACTTGGCACACTTGGAGTATTTTTAGAGTACAACATAGTGGTATAATCCATTTGATCTCACCTATCATGGATCAAGAGTTATAACATCACGAACAGGGTTTCCAACAAATTTGCAAATGCTGACACCAATAAAAAGATAAAAATTGCATTTGGAATCACGTTTGAAAACTAATCAAATGGATTTTTCATAAGCTGAAACTTGGAAAGTAACAAGTTTCTAACATCTACAATGCAATGTAAAAGGAAATTTAGCATTTCGGTCAACTGGGTCAAAGATATAACTCGTCAAACGGGGCTTCCCAGAATTATGAATTAATGTGCATTAGCATGAGAATAGCAAATGACCAACTTTGAGGGATTCAAAACCTAGTCAAACGGACTTGAAACAACTTGAAATCTGAAACATAGGTTCTTGGATATGGACACTAGACACTCCCAAAGTGGAAAATCACAAAACATTTTTGGGTGCAAGATATTCAATGGCAAACATAGCCTCCTATTGTTGTTTAACACGGGTGAAAATGCAAATTTGGAACTAGCTCAAAACAAGACTTTACGAAATGGCTCAGAACGAAAATTTATCATCATGAAACAAGTGGACACACTGAATGAAAGGTGTTAGAAGAATTAAACACCTCCTAGGCATCAAACTGACAGTCGGGTACATAGGCATTAAAAAGCATTTATAGGGCTCAATTTCTCAAAAGTGCTCAAAATTTGGACTACAATTTTGAGCGACAACACTAGTAAAGTTTCCTTGATCACTATGGTTAAGGTAAACTCAAAGTACCATTTTCTAAGTAGTTGATTCATCCTAGATCCCAAGTATACTAGGAGTGCCGAGGAAAGAGGAAGCATTGACCCAGTATACGATGAACTCAAGAAGGCAAACTTTCTTATTCTAGAAGATATTTTCAAAAAGGGAAGAGCGCATACAAGGGAATATGTGGCTAAGAAACTCTAAAAAACTCTTGCTTACAATTGTTTCTACTAGAGCAAGGAGAAGTTAATCTTCTTCCCCTCCCATTGCTAGAACTTATATTCCTCCTATCTATGATTATTTGTTGTTACATGGTGTAACACTCCTTGTTTCAGTCACTTTCCAAATAAATCATATCATTGTACCAATAGCTATGGCAGTCCCTTGGGGAAATGCAATTGGTCCTCTCAACCTTGGAGCTAATCATGACTTGCCAAGAGCATCAATAAATTTTTTCCCATTATTCAATAGTGATGGCACAATCTCTGTAGAACAAAACCTAAGTGCTTTTCATAAAGCCTATGGTGTGGTGAATCCTCAACATAAAGATGTGGTAATCAGGATGTTTTCGGTTACTCTTGTAGATAATGTTGTTGATTGGTTCCAAGATTTACCTGCAGGGTGCATCACAGATTGGAATCACATTAAGCAAATATTTGAGGAACGCTATAAAAGTACAGAAGATGCACAAGTGTTTTTGCTACAACTAGCACAAATGATGAAAGAACCATCTATTTCTATCAGGGATTTTAATGCAAGGTTTAACAAACTCATCAAGAGAATACTTGCTGCAAGTACACCAACATAAGATAATAAGAAGACCTTCTACATCAGCCCTATGCGTCTTGATCTGGGGTATCAAATTAGGAGAGAAAATGTAGCAAATTTACAAGCTGCCCAAACACTAGCTATGGAGATGGAAGCTGACATGATAGCCTTTGGTAAGTGGAAAAAAGAACTTCAATGTGGAACCATAGGTAATGCAACTGGCACTTCAAATAATACAAATATCAAGCTCCGAAAGTTGTCTAATGAGGTTATTTCATTGAAGAAACAAATCCCTATTCATTCTTTTCACAAACCTTATAAAAAAGGTTCTAGACATCCAAATGGAGGTAAAACTTTGCAAATACCACTTGCTCAATAGAGGTTAGCATTTGAGGCTACTCCAAAGAGACATAAAATGTGTGCTTTCCACTTAAGGGTAGATCATAATGGGATACATGTGCTGACATGATCAGGTATAAGTAGATGGTGGACAATATAGAACAAACAATGGAATATCCAGAAAGTGAAGATGATCATACTCCTTGTGGCAATTTTGAAAACTTTTATTTGGAATGATCAGATTCAAAGACTGGAGGGTAATGTTTTGCAACTCTAGATGGACCTTAGTTAACAATCATGACTAGGGGATAGAAGAATAAGAATCAAACCTCCAATTCAATTCATGCCAAAAATTATGCACTGTCAAACAAAGTAGCTAGAGCTAGTGGCATGGTACCTTCAACTTCACAAAAGGTATACAAAGGTAAGTTATCTAATTCCTTTGATATAATACAATATTGTGAAGAGGCAAGAATTCAAATATCTCCACTAGATTATTTGAAGTCTAACCTTGATCCACTCCAAATTCTTGTTGAGCACTGTAATAATAAAGATGGAGGTCATGATAGTATGAATGCTAATGTGGATCATCACAACAAAGCTAGTACTAGTGAAACCTTTCTAGCCAATGAAGATCTTGTACTACCTAAGTTGTTTCAAGAAGAAGAGTATATTGTCTCAGTTTCTTCTCCCAATAAAAAATCAAATACTTTTTTACATTTCCTTATTTATTAATGGAAATAGGTTGAGTAATTGCATCATAGACTCAAGGGCTTCTAATAATGTGATGCCTGCCTCTGTAGCTAAATCTCTAAGTCCACCCCTAACTAAAAATTTTGGTCATTGTTATTCAATCAATGCAAAACAAGCACCCTTGCTTGGACAAATAAAGGATGCTCAAGTTTCTCTAGTTGTCTATCCTTCTAAAAGGCTCAAAATCACCGTCCTAGTGGCAGACATCCCTACAAGTTATGGAATACTCCTAAGTAGAAGTTTTTGCAAGGACACGGGGGAGAGATAAAATTAGACTAGTTCTATGCTACCATCCCAATTGGGAACAAAAGGGAGAAACTAGAACCGAAAGAAATATAAAAGTTCAATATCCTAAAATCAGATGATCGTAGGTCCCAAATCTTATATCAAGAAATGCATTTTGGTAACTATATGTTGTTTTTTGATACCCCTAATATTCGAGAGGAATCAAAGAATACTAATGGTGAACAATTGTGGACTTTAGAATTTGATGGCAGTTGTGCCAATGCTGGTTCAGGTGCAGGAGTGGTTTTGACATCACCTAGTGGAGAAACAACTTGTTTGGCATACGAGTTAGATTTCAAGAATACCAACAATACTGTAGAGTATGAAGCCCTTCTCCTCAGCATAATTGCAACAAAACAAAAAGGGGTCAAGATATTCAAAGCTTAAGGAGATGGAGAATTGATGGTAAGGAGTGAAGAACCAATATGCACTAAAGAACCAAAGATTGAAAAACTACCGTAATAAGGTGTGGGATGAGATTGAAGGTTTGGATGCTTTCCCAGTTATAGCAATACCAAGGGAATTGAATTCAATAGCTAATTCTTTGGTAGTCTCTGCATCTTTGCTCCTACCACATCCTAACTTCAAAGATCAAATCTATAAAGTGGAAGTTCTATTCAGGTCCAATGTTCCTGATAATTAAGATTCTTGGTAGGTATTTGATGATGACAAACACATACAAAAATTCATTGAAGGGGCATAACCTTTTGCATGCCTGTATTTTGAAGGAAGCACTAATTCAAGTGGTGATCCATTGATAGATGATAAAAGTAAACTAGAGCTAGATATGATCTAATTGAAAGGTAACAAGATTTCATCTCATCTCATTTCTTTGGAATTTTTTTTTCATAGACAGGATGCATACACTAAGAGAGAAAGAGATAAGATAGGACAATCTTGTGGTGAGTATGATGGAATAAATATAGGGACAAAAATCAATCCAAAAATGATAAACATAGGGAAGTGTTGCACACAAAAGGAGAGGGTAGAGATCAAGAAATTAATCATTGAATATCAAGATGTATTTTCTTGGAGCTATGAATATTTAAAAAAATTCATTGATGAGAAATTCAAACTTGAAATCCCTTTAAGCCAGGAGCAACACCATTTAGACAGAAACAAAGGAACTACAACCCTATAGTTGAAGGAGAAATCTTTAAGGAGATTGATAAAATGTTGAAGGCTAGGATCATATATCCTATTCATCACTCTTCTTGGGTAGCTAACATTGTGCTAGTGAGGAAGAAAAATGAAGAGATAAAGATTTGTGTGGGTTTTAGAAATCTAAATCAGGCTTCTCTCAAAGATAACTTTGCACTCCCCAACATGGGTCACCTCATGCAGACTATTGCAGGGTCAGAGATAATGTCTATGTTAGATGGATTTTTAGGGTATAATTAGATTCAAGTAGATAAGGAAGATCAATTTAAGACAACATTCACCACACCTTGGGGTACTTTTGCATATAGTAGGATACCTTTTGGCTTAATTAATGTAGGTGCAACATCTCAATGTGTAATGAATTTGGCTTTTGGTGATTTGAAGGATAAAATCATTATTGTGTACCTTGATAATTTGACAATCTTTTCCAAGAAAAGAGAAGATAGCATCAAAGACTTAGAAAGAGTGCTACAAAGGTGTAGAGATCATGGTGTCTCACTAAATCCCAATAAATTAGTATTTTGTGTGGCAAAAGGTAAACTGCTTGGTCACATTGTCTCTCAAGAAGGAGTAAAAATTGATCCAGATAGAATTAAAGTCATTTGATAATTAAGTCTTCCATTTAGCAAAATTGGAGTAAAGTCTTTCTTTGGCAAGGTAAATTTCTTAAGGAGGTTTGTGCCTAATTTCTCTAAAATAGTTAGGTGTATAATAGATATGATGAAGGGTAATAAATCTTTCAAATGGAGTCATATTGGAAAAATGGTTTTCAAAGACATCAAAGGTGCTATTGCCAAAGCCCCTATTCTTGTTCATCTAGACTATACTAAGGAGTTTATCATATATTGTTATGCATCATAGCATACCATGTTAGCTATATTGATGCAGGAAAACAAAGAGGGAATACAAGCCCCAATTGCTTTCATGAGTATTCTATTGAAGAATCAAGAATTAAAATACTCACAAATGGAGAAACATGCATATGCAGTGATGAGAACACTCAAAATTTTTAGGTTCTATGTGTTGCATCCAATTTAGTGATATATGTGCCTGATTCTGTAGTTAAAAGTATCTTGATACAACAAGAGTTTGGTTGCAAAATAGAGGAGATTGGATAAAAAAAGGTCCAATAGTATGATATAGAAATTAAGCCAACCAAACTTGTGAGAGAAAATGCACTTTGTAAAGGCTTGGTAGAAGATCAACAAGTTGAAGTAAAAGATTTTCCTGATTTAGTAATTTATGTGCCTAATTCTGCAGTTAAAAGTATCTTAACACAACAAGAGGTTGGTTGCAATAATAGAGGAGCTTGGATAACAAAGGTCCAAGAGTATGATATAGAAATTAAGCCAACCAAACTTGTGAGAGAAAATTTACTTTGTAAAGCCTTGGTAGAAGATCAACAAGTTGAAGTAGAAGATATTCCAAAGGTTCTCATGGTCAACATTCAAGATCCTTGGTTTTCAAATATTGCATACTTTTTAACCTATGGTGAGTGTCCTGATGGATTAAGTGCTAAGTAGAGGAGAGATCTAAAAAGAAAAAAGCCTTAATGTGTGTAATTCATGATGATGTCTTGTATAAGTGAGCTATTGATGGTACATTTCTAAGATGTGTTGACAAGGAGCAGTAAGTGAAGCTGTTAGATCTTTCCATGATGAAGCATGTGGATGATATTCTTCTTCACTCTCACCACATTCAAAATTTTGAGGCAACGCTACTATTGGCCTAGTATGTTTCAGGATGCATATAAGTGGGTTGCCAATTGTGAGAAATGCAGGATGTTTACTGGTAAACCTCAACTAGTTGCCCTGCCTCTTAAGAAAGTGGTGATTGAAGCTCCTTTTCACCAATGGGGGTTGGATTTCATAGGCCCAATTAATCCTCCTTCAAGCTAAGGACACTTACATATTAACTACCACAAATTATTTTAGTAAATGGGTGGAAGCCAAGCCAATGAAGAAGACCTCATTAGAAGTAGTGTGTGAATTTCTTAAAGAACATATATTTGTGAGGTTTGGAGTTCCTGTGAAATTGATAATGGACAATGCATCTTATTTCTCTTCCTCAAAAGTTGTTGAATTTTGTTATGATAATGGTATCCAAATTGGTCATTACTCTGACTATTATCCTCAAGGAAATGGGGAGGTTGAAGATAGCAATAAGAATTTGATTAATATCTTGAAGAAATTGGTCTCAAATAATTAGAGAAGTTGGCACCAGAAGGTACATGATGCTTTATGGGAAGATAGGACCAGACCTAAAATAGCCATTGGTATCTCACCTTTTGATTTAGTTTATGGAGTAGAAGCTAGCTTGCCATTACATCTAGAGCTTGCCACTTGTAAATTGAAGACTGTGATTGAAGATGGTATATGCAAAGATGGATTAGAAAAGAGATTTTTTTATCTCACCAAGTTGTAGGAAGAAATAGAATAAATGGTAGATAAAATCATTGAACATCAAAGGAGAGTTAAAAAGTTATTTGATAAAAGAGCAAGACCAAGGAAATTCATGGAAGGCAATTTTGTCCTATTGTGGGATAAGAGGCATGAACCAAGAGGAATGCACTCCAAGTTTTAGTCTTTGTGGAAAGGGCCATTTCAAATCATGCAAGTGAACCAAAATAATGCTTTCAAGTTGACATATCCCATTGGAGAATCCCTTCCATGTTCTTATAATGGGTAGGATTTGAAGTTGTATCAAATGCAAAACTGAAGTAGTTAACCCCTGCATAGTAGCTAGTTAAGTAGGTTCTTCTTTCATGCAATTTCCTTTAGCTTAATTTCTCACTCTCTTAATTAGTTGTTGTTGCTTTCCTAGATTAGTCTATTATTTTTGTTTCCAGGTTGTCACCTTGTTTTACATAACCAGAGATTGCTAGGTTCCTGCCTAGGTATTAACATGCCTAGTTCCCCGGTCAGAGCCAACTATTGCCATAATTTTAGTTCCCCTATATTTTTCAAACTTCTAGGATTAGGGTTGAGTCAATGCGATGTCATGTCTATCTATAGATTTCCCTTAAGGAACTTCTCCTCTCATCTATCCCTTTGTGTGCACCTAGGTGGGCATTCAAAAGAAATCTAATGCATTCATTCATATTAGGTGATTAGGAAAGGGAGAGTAAGTCTATGCATTTCCTAGATGAGAGAGAATTTGTTCTGCAACCCTAGTGCTTCGATCAAGTGTTCATGGTGAAGACAAGATGCTTTTGAAAAGAAGATCACACTTATATTTACAGCAAAAAGTAGCAGAGAACATCGAGATCAAGGCCAGAGGATATAATGCAGATCATGGAAATAGGTTAGAAGGAAGAGCATTTGAATCTGATGTAGAGGAAGATCTCAAATAGCTAGAAATGGTAGAAAAACCTAGTCAAAGGTGACGAAAGACCCTATTGAAATGTAATGAATGATGTAGATTAAATTTGAGCATCCACATTTACAAGTTGAAAAGTCAAATGCTCCAGAGAACATGTCACGATTGTTAGATGGGAATCAAATTGGTGGACGATGTTTTAAGATGGAATTATAAGTGCCCTTAGTAAAGCATTAACAATTGCACACATCTGATGGTTCTCTTCACCTCACATAGATTAGATGTGAGGTCTTTAATTCCCATGGCATCATGGGAGTAATTGATCTTTACTTAACCATAAGGCTATGGGCATAGTCTGGCAACGCATCTTGATCATCCAAAAAAGTTTAGATTAATGACTCTGAATGAATTTTGGGCCGATTTTGGGCAATAATAATCTTGTATTCACAAATTCTCTGGAAGGAGGACATGTGGCATACTTGACATCACATCTATTATGACACAGAGCCATTAGTCTCATTCATTCGTAAAGGGTGGGCCCACTCAAGTACAGTTACACACCATTTGATCAACAAAGATCGAATGACCCTAGTCATGTTTTAGGGAAAAATTGAAAGGATCAGAGGAGATTGTGGTCGTCTATTTTTTATAAGAGAAAAGGCAATGCACGAGTCAGTTAAAACAAGATCTTTTAATCTCAACAGTTGATTTGATATGAGCCAGATCCATACTCAACATTTAAAGATCAACTATCATTGGAATATAAAAGGAGGTTTTAGTGCCAACATAAGATTTTCACAAGAACATAAAGGGAATTAAAGTTTTTTGTTGGTTTTCTTTAGTTACAGAAATCCAACCATTTGCCAAATGTCTACAAGGTCATCACTAGACCAAGGCTTAATGCTGGGAAATATATTAATGGATTAACCTGCCTACAAATTTGGGATTTTATTCCTTAATTTTCTTAAATTGAATATTTGTAATAATATGACTGTTGGATTCCTAGTGATGAATTGGTTTTAAAAAAAAAACTATAAATGTAATTTATGATGATAATGAAAGGGTCAACAAACTTGACAAGGAAGAGTTGGTGATTCCATTTACCTTGATTTAGCTTTCATGTTTGTTGTTCCAATCATAGGTTAGATTAGGGTTGCATTGAGGGCTAAAAGACAATTACATTTGGTACTATGGTTTTCTCTTGGATTCCATTCCATTATGGTGATTGCAACATAGGCAATTTCATTTATCTTTCCATGTGTGGTTCTTTTTCTACACTTCCTTATTGTATCAACATCATTATAATCGGTAGTCATGGTTGTAGAAGTTAAAATAGTTGCTAATTAGAAGTTAGATGCTAGAGCTTTAAGATAACTTATAAAAAACATTCCATTGGGGGTTGTGAGTTATCCAAATCCAAGTTTGCCATAATTGTTTGTGTCTACAAGAAATTTGGTTAGTAGCATCTTCTGCTATCAGGTTAAGAACTTATCCTTTAAAATCATGATCAAATAAAGACATCAATTCATCATATACCATTTGAAACTACAAGGGAGTTGTACCTTGTAATTCAAAGGGAAGTGATATAACACATACACTAACCCATTTTTTGGTGACATCCTTTTGTTTCTCCAAAATATTGGGCATTAAAAAGAGTCAGGTTATAAAATATAATAGGAGAACAAACTGTTAACCAACAAAATGTAATGAGGTAGGTCAGATTGCTGCTAGATGTCCTAATAAGAGGAGTGACACAAATGATAAGAAGGATTACAAATAGAGAAAGAAAAAAGACTACAAGGATAAAGGGAAGAAATCATGCTATATTGTTGAAGAAGAGCACAATGACCTAGACACCAAAGATGAGAAGAAGAAGTTGAAGTGGTGTATCTTGTTGTGAAAGAACACCCTAATGAGGAAAGATATGACGATGGTAAAGCTCTTATTTCACATGTTATTAAGAATAAAACATGGATCATTGATAGTAGATATTCACATCACATAAGTGGAAACATTAGCGAGTTTGATAAACTTGAGGAATATGATGGTAGATCTATTAAACTAGGGAATGATGTTCCATGTCTAGTGAAAGGTAGAGGTTCATTGATGTTAAATGAAAAAAGAAGATGCGATGATGCATATTGGATGCAAGAACTAAAATATAATCTATTAAGTGTTACTCAGTTGAATAATATAGGTCACAGGCTAGAGTTTTAGAACATGAAAGTCATGATCTATGATGATGAAGAAAACCCGATTAGCACTGGAGAACAAACTACATGTAATTTGTTTTACCTAAGTTGATATATGTCAATTTACAAAAGTTAAAGATGTGTTGTTATGGAATAAGAGGCCATGGCATGTAAATTTTGATAATATGGTCAAAGTCAGCAGAAAGAGAAGAGTTAGAGGCTTACTGAATTTGCATGAACCTAGGAATGCTATTTGCAAACAATGTCAGCTTGGTAAGATGACAAAGTCAAGTTTTTTAAGCAAGTCACATACTTATAATGATATTATGGAATTAGTGCATACAAATTTATGTGGACCAATGCTAGTAAAAATTTATTATGGTGACAGATATTTCATATTGTTTGTTGTTGATTATTCTAGGATGATGTATGCCATGTTTATGAAGTTAAAGTCACATGCTTTTGATATGTTCAAATGGTATAAAGATAGAGTTGAAAAAATATTTGGTAAACAGTTAAAATGTTTGAGATCTATTAGAGGTGGTGAGTTTATGTTTGTTGAATTCACTATTTTTTGTGTTGAGCATAGAATTAAGAGATAATTGTCAATACCGAGGACTCCACAATAGAATGGGATTACAAAGAGAAGGAATATGGCAATTGTGGACTATGCAAGGACATTGCCAATTGAAAAAGGGAATTGCTCAAATATTTTGGAGAGAAGCCATTAGTACTGTAGTGTACACTCTCAACCGAGTTCAACTAAACAAAGAAAGAAACAAAACACCTTATGAACTCTGGTATGGTCATACACCTAATGTGAGTTATTTCAAGATATTTAGGAGAAAATTTTACATTCATAAAGATGAAAGGAATGGAAAATTTGATTCTAAAGGTGGTGAAGGTATTTTCCTTGCCTATTCCAATAAGAGTAAGGCTTACAAATGTTTGAACAAAATAACTTAAAAAATGATTGAAACTGTAAATGTAAGAATTGATAAGTTTGCAGATAAGAATGATGAGGAAAAAAAAATGAACCTAATGACTACAATTTTTTTTTTCTATATATATGAAGATGCTTTTGGTATAATGCATGAGAAAAAACATAGAGCCATTGAGTATCAACTTGCATTGCCCAAGCCACAAACATAACAATGCGAGCAAGATGTTGAGCCCCAATCGAGTGAAGATAATGTTGGAAATCAAAGAACATAATCTGTGCTAGCAAAACATGTGATAAGGAACCATTCATCTAAACAAATCATTGGATATAAAAGTGTTGAAGTCATGTCAAGAAGTAAGTTGAAGGACAATACTTGTTTAATTGCTAAGTTTGAAACAAGAACTGTGAAAGTTGCACTTGACATTGAAGATTGGATAAATGCTATGAATGAAGAGATTGATTAGATTGAGAAAAATAACACATGGACACTGGTGCCGAGATCTATTGACAAAAATGTTATTAGACCAAAGTGTTTTTTCAGAAACAAACCAAAAGAGAATGGGGAGGTTGCAAAGAACAAGGCTATATTAGTTTGTAAAGGTTATGCCCAAGAAGAATTTGCTACAAGTTTATGATACAAAAGATGGTATTTATGTGACTCAGTCTAAGTATATTAAGGAGATCTTGAAGACATTTGGTATGGATGAGTCAAGGTTAGTTAGTTTACATATGGTGACTGGATGTAAACTATTTAAGGAGGATACTACTATTGAAGTGAATGAGATACACTATAGATCAATGATTGGAAAGTTACAATATGTTGTGCATAGTAGAGCTAATATTGCACATGCAGTTGGTATTGTTGCAAGGTTTTCCTCTAATCCTAAGTGAAACATACATGATTGCTGTAAAAAGGATATTTGGATATTTGAAAGGAACTGAAGATTTTGTATTGTAGTACTAACAAGATGGTGATTTAAAACTCAAAGTCTACACTGATGGTGGTTAGGCTGGAAATGTTGATAACTGGAAAAGTATAAGTGGTGGTGCTTTATTTTTAGGAGAAAGACTGATTACATGGTTAAGGAAGAAAGAGAGATGTATATCACAATCTATTGTTCAAGATGATTATGTTGTTGCTGCAATAAATTGTTCAAATATTTTTTGGATCAAGAAAATGCTGGAAGGAATGCAAGAAAAAGTTACCGATCTTGACACTAGCTATTGTGATGATACTAGTGTAATGAAGATATCCAAGAATCCTGTGATGCATGCAAAAACCAAGCATATATCTATCAAGTTTCACTACTTGAGGGAGCAAGCACAAGAAATGAAAGTGAGGTTGGAATATGTGATTTCTAAGGAATAAATTGTAGACATATTCACTAAGCCATTTCCTAAGGATGCTTTTGAGTATCTAAGAGGTAAGTTAGGGGTCCTCCTATCCAATATTAACTAAGAAAAGATGCATGTTGCATCAATTCATGGATGATCAGACATGACTTTCTAGAGTTGATGCTAGAGTTCACTCTTTAGGGACAATTTCTTGAAGTTGTAAAAAGTGACTGTAATGAAATTGATGTAAAAAATATATGCAAGGTACAAGGTGTTACTACAATATTTTATAAGTTTCACATTGGAACTTATATTTACCTTTGGAATTGTTGGCAAAGGGGGAGATGAATTACTTTGGGGAGAATGTTTGATATGAAGAAGAGAGAACCAAAAAGTGTGAAGATGTAATAAGTTGTTGAATAGAGACATTTTTAGTTTGTGGTGATTGATCAGTGAAGTATTGTACACTCTCCATAATTCCTTGGCGAGGTTGGGCATATTTTATTGACTATTTTCACGTACTGGGCCAACATTTTGTAATTATTTTAACCCCAATTTTTTAAGCAACAAAAATCTTGTATAAAATGGCTTAGGGTTAGGGATTGCTTAGTAGGTGTGATGTGATAATAGCTTCTTGTGGCAGTATTGAGCTATAAGGGATTACAAATTATAATAATTGAATAATCAAATATTGGACTTGTTGTTTGGTTGACGTAGCCTAGGGATTGGGTGAACTGCATTAAATATTTATGTCTTGTGTTCTCTTATGTGTGATTTATTATTTTATGATATTGGTTATATTTACATGTAATTATTATTTCTATCTCATTAATCCTAATAGAAGTACACCTAAAGGGGGAGAGTTTGTTAAGATGAAGATGATGAAGTTACGTACAAGTGAACCTAATGTTGAGTCTGGTGTAGAGAACTTGAATGAAGTCAAAGAGCCAAAGAGTTGTGTTTTTGTCAATTTGTTGTCCAATTTGATTCCTTTATTTGCTACCTTTTCTCGTAAGAAATGATACTTTATTGCAATGTGCATAGTCTTTAAATGTAACAATATATTCTTTGACATATTAATTGTACTTGTATTATCACAATGAATGATAATAGTTTCTAAAAATTCAACACCAACATCTTATAACATTTACATCATCCAAATAATCTTATTATAATTGTTTGCTACCACTATATACCCTGCTTCTACTGTAGATTGTGATATTCAATTTTGTTTCTTACTTAGCCATGAAACCAATCTTCCTCTTAAGAAGAATGCTCTACCACTTGTTCTTTTCATGTCATCCACATTTCCTGCCCAACCTACACTACTGTATGGACATAATGTAAGGTCATGTGCTTTGTCATACCATAAACCAAAATCTGATGTACCCTTCAAATATCTAAATATCCTCTTTACTACTGCCAAATGTGTCTCTTTAGGATCTACTTAGAATCTTTTCACAATTCCAACTGCACTAGCTATATCTAGTCTTGTGTGAGTCAAATATTGCAATCATCCTATCATAGATCTATATCTTTTTTGTTTTGCACTAGGAGATTCATCCTTACTTGATAATTTTCATCCTATAACTATAGGTGTTCCAACTGATTTACAAGTCTCCATACCAAACTTTGTCAACAAATCTTTAAGATGTTTAGTCTCTAATATAGAAACACCATCCTCATTTTGATTTATTTGCAATCCCAAGAAATATTTCATCTTACTTATCACACTTTTCTCAAATTCATTATTCATTTCTTCTAAAAATTTCTTGCTAGCTTCATCATTTCCTCTAAAAATAATGTCATCAACAAATACACCAATAATCAATAAACCATATTCATTATTTCTCAAGTACATGTTACTGTCTACACTACCTTTCTTAAATCCAAAATTTTATAAATGTTTATCCAATCTTGTATACCAAGCTCTAGGTGTTGCTTCAATACATACAACGCTTTCTTCAATATGCAAACCATGTCCTTGTCTTCTATCAGGGAAAATCCATCAGCTTGTTCAATATAAACTTCTTCTTCAAGTTCTCCATTAAAAAAAAGTTGAATTAACATTCATCTGATAAACCTTAAAATTCTTGTTAGTTGCATATGCCAAAAACATTCTTATTGCTTCCAATCTAGCAAGAGGGGAAAAAGTTTCCTTGAAATCAATTCCTTCTTGTTGTGAATAACCTTTTCATACTAACCTCGCTTTATTTTTTATCACTTCTCCTTACTCATTCATTTTGTTTCTTGATACCCACTTAGTTCCAATAACATTCTTATATTTAGGTCTAGGGATTGATTCCCATGTCGCATTTTTTCAATCTACTCAAGTTCCTTTTTCATAGCCTTTATCCAAGATTCATTTGTAAATCTTCATCTACACTCTTAGGTTCAACTTGAGATATCAAAAATAATTCTTTACTCACTTTATTTCTTGTCATCACTCTGTCATTTTCATTTCCAATGATCTAATTCACAGGGGAATTTCTTGCAACATATCTAGGCATTCCTTGCTCTCCTCTAATTTCTACTCTAGGTCCAGGTCTAGGTTTTTATCTTGGTTCTTGTTGTGGTTCCACAACACATGCCCCATTTTTTTTAACTTTGGAAATGGGGACCCCCATTTTTTTTCTCACAAAATCTCATTCCTCAGAATAGGTCTATTAATCTCATTGCAAGATATATTGTCAGTTAGTGTCCAAACACTTAGTCATAATGGACAAATAGTAGTAACTAAGTTGCTAGTCTATAGTATTAACCAAGCTCACAAAGGAACCATGCAAACAATGTGAACTGTGTAGGAAGTAAGCAATGTCAACCGAGTTGCTATGTCAACTAAGTTGACAGTTCACATCGAGCTACAATGTCAACCGAGTTGACAATGTCTATCGAGCTCTAGTGTGAACTGAGTCAACAAAGAAATTTTATTCCAAGGTGATAATCAAGTTGGTAGAACAATGTAAACTGAGTTAGCAATGTCTACCAAGTGATCAAAATGAATTGAGCATCCATATTAGCTAAGTGCTAGAGTTAGCCAAGGTGATAGTGTTGCCCGAGTATCTTTAGCATCACCCGAGTAAGCCAGTGGACCCAAGTTACAACACTGAGATGACTTGGTAATTATTTTTGCAATTAGTTATGTTGTAACCGACCTTTGTTAAAATTATTTGGATGGATATAAGTATGAACTATTTTGTTAATCCAAATATAAGATGCAATAATTGTAATTGAAGAACATTAGTGAATATGGAAGAGAAGATTATTTGAAGGCTACAAGAATTCTAAGGAGAGGAAGAGACTCATATATCATAGTCAAGTGATCAATTTACTTCAGAGAATCTTCATCAACAATCATAGTTGCACATCAGATATCAATCCATAGATTCATCCTAACAGGTGCATTAGTCCTAAACCCTTTAACTAGGTGGACCTAATAGTCCTTTGCAGAAGCTCCAAATAGTGTACATACTTAACTATGTTATATAAATCCTTTCAAGGTGGACCTAATAGTCCTTATTTCTTTTAACCAAGTAAGATCATCAAAAGTGATCATTTGTAAGCCTTAACATGCTAACTTTATTATTGTAGTAGTGAAGCATTGTGGGTGTCTTCCCCACCCTAGTTTTACCTTCTACTTGGAGGGTTTCTGGGTTTCCAATATTGTGTTATGGTGTTGTTACGTTAATGCTTTATGTTTCATGCATGCAAGTAGATTAGACAACTTAAAAAAGTAGTTTAGTTGAAAGAAGTTTAAGTGGTTCCTGATTCATCCCCCCTCTCAGATACCTAGCTTGTATTACATTTCCAACAATTGGTTTAAAAAAAAGGTTCTCATATCATAAAGTTTAGCAACTTGAGAGCAAAGATTAGTGACGATGGAAGTATATAAACTAGAGAAAACCATTGAGAATGAAAAGTTGGATCTACATGTGGCCATGGAACAAATAAAAAAACTGAAGGAACAACTCTCTCAATCTCTGAAAAGAAGTAGCAGAAAAGATGAATGACAATCTCTACATAGAAGAAAGTATTGAAGATATTTGCAAAGAGAGAAGTTAAGATGAAGTAGATGTAGTTATAGAAGATCTACTTGGAAGGAACCTTATTCTTCAAGACGAAGTTAGACAATTGAAAAGAGAACATGAGGTACATCCAATCAGGATATATGAAGTCATGGAATAAAAGAACCAAGCTGAAAATCACAAAAATATGGCAAAAGAAGACATAAGACTACTCAACACCAGGATAGAAGAAAAGGACAATGAAATTCACCAGCTTTCACTACATTAGGAAGATATGAAAAATTAGTTGAATAATGTGTTGGTAAACAAGTTGTTCCTTTTCAATTAACTCTTCAAATGCCCAAAATTCATGAACAATGATTGATTACAACAATTTAGAATCATAACTAAATGACTAATTTCCCTCTAAATTTATAGGTACAACTCCCTTGAGTTTGTGACTTGCAACGAATTTGTTTGTTTCTAATTCTAAGATGGGATTTGTTCTTGACTAGAGAATAGGATAGGAAAATCAAGTTACGCTTAGATAGGAACTAACTTAGGCTTGAATCTGGGTCATGATACTAACCAAAACTATGAATTCACATATCTTATGAATCCACAAACTTTGGTAATGAAGCAATGAATTCTATTTGAAAGATTAATATGCTTAACAAAAAGATTTTAACTCTAAAACAAAAGAAACTATCATAGGAAATGATACTTAAAAAAGAACCTCTTTTTACTTCTGACAAAACTATGATTATCTTCAGTTTGCTATATTAAAATAGGGGAACAAAGCTCTGTTTGTTTATTAATTTAACTCAACACAAAGATACGTTTCTAACTAAAACATGAAATGGAACATTAGATAATTGATGTAAAACACATTCAATTTGTCTCTACAATTTGAAGCATTTCACACCAAAATTTAGCTAACCCTTCTATTAATTTTCAATTGAGTACATATAGGATTCTGAGATGAACCATTACAAAAAGGGGACTGAATCGATTCACCTTCTTCTCAAAATTGACAAATGTCAAGAAGCCAATTAACAATTACAATTTCATATCAGAATACAAAAGAGCGGGAATAATATCATTTCACTTTCTTTCCCTTTTCTAATTTTTCTTTAAAGGCCTTGGCAACAACTATGGTTGGAATGAGTTCCTTGTGTTTGGGGACATGGATGTTAGTGTATCTAACAAGCCACTTGGAGTGTTCTCTTGCCAAGTCCTTGATTGTGTTCAACTACTCTTGTATTTCCTTTGTTGCCACATGGATGCATTTGCTGAGCCATTGAAGATCCGACACTCTGTCCCTATCTTTTTGTTAACTTGTCCAAGTAATTGGAGAAAGCCTTTTGCATAATGACGACTCCTACTACTCCTTTTCTTTGTCAACTTGTTTGAGACTCAGTATGTAGGCCTTTTAGCAACTCATAACCTTTGTCTTGCTCTTCTTTAACTTTTCTTTCGATCTTTTACAACCCTTCTTCTATGGAAGAGATCATATCCACTTTGAATTGTAAGCTCTATTGCCATTTGAACAAAGTCTCATCTCATTTATGTAAAATCTTGGCATCAACTACTACTTTGGCCTTCATTTGGATGATCATGTGTAAAAGAGAGATGCAATCCTCACATTTGGCCTTTTCCATAGATAGAGTTGTCTGGTTCACTGTGATGTTATCTTTCTCTATCTCGAGCCTTAGCACCGCATTGCCTATTTGTTTTATAACTCCAAACCCTTCAGGCTTGAGTTTTACAACCCAATCCCTACCAATTTGCCCAAAATACTCATCCTCCTACAGCTGCAAGATGATGGCTTCAATGTCTATAGCTATGGGATCACTGGTACGTGGAATTCTTGAGATGCTTGCAAGTGGGGACACCAGCTGCTTGATAAAGCTATTGAGGTCATGGATCTCCACCTTCAACCTAACCTTAGCAAGTTTGAGGTCCTCAATTTCTTCTTCTATCACTTTATTGGTTGCTCTCCACAAGCCCACTTTAGTGTCATGCCTAACCTCTCCTAGATCCAAAGACTTTTTTGAAGTCATTTGTAGTTAGGTCCTCGATCTTGCCTTCTGTTGGCCTAGTTTTTTCACCTTTCATGGTCTTGTTACATTTCATGGTTAAAACCAATATTTTTGTGTTTTAAGTGGTAAGGTGTATGAAAACCCCTAGATGAAATTGTTAAAATTTCACAAAACCCTTATCGTTTTGCCATAGTTTTCAAAGACTTAGGAAAGTATTGTTTTAAAAATTTTGCGTGGGAAGCTTTTCACTTTAAGGTTTTCCTTTTACCTTTTCTTTTATTTATTTTAAATCACTTTCCTAAAGAAATATGTCTTTTTCTCATTAGCCTTTGTTTTAACTATGATTTTAACCCTTTGTTATTTCCTTAGTATTCTTCGTAGTGTTTTAACCACTATAGGGTTTATATTTGCTAACTGTTGATCTTGGAAAATCATTGATGAGCGCTTTCCTACATTATGAACTTGCTCAACTTTTAGCAAATGGGAGGAAGCACCTGCATGACATGTAGCCCTTGGTGATGTCAATTCCTTAATGCACTACAAAATTTGGATGTGTTAGAAAAGGTTCAAAATTGTCAGATGGTTGTCAAAACACGTTGGAAATTTTGAGCCATTTCATTAGTCATTGTTGCTGATTAGATTGCAAACAGGGCAGATCTTATGGGATTGTCGATCATTTGAAGATCAACAGATAGTGCTTTCCAACTTTATGGAGATGTCTGATGTTTAACAAAAGTGGGGAAGCGCCTGATTGCCATGTGGACAAGTGGGGCCAGTCACTTGAAAGGTTGCCTAGTCATGATGAGTTGGAATGCATGTTGAAATGACTTACACTAATTGATTGAGTGGTCTACATGTTTATTGAGCTGGAGGGTGTATCAGTGGGCCTAAAACATTGAAAGCAGACATAGAAAATTCCAAGGGTTTTCATGATTGTCGATCTACGATCGACGCTTTCCTGCAATATGATAGTGCTTGAACTTTAACAAATGTGGGGAAGCACCTTGTTGACGTGTGGTTAGTTTCATAAAGGGTTAATGCAGTCATTTGGGTTTTAAGCGAAGTCGTCTAATTCTTGAAGATCGATGGTGGAATTTCAAATTTCATGACGCGACACAAAATATGACTGTTGAAAAATTAATTTTGATCAATGTTGTTTCATGCGAAGTTAATATGGCAATAAGAGTTCTGATTTTCCATTATTGAATAGTAAGTTGCAAAATTCTCACAGAGCAAGGATTTTCATTCCAAGGGTTTCAATTTGTTGCTAGCTGATTTTCAAAGGAGAAAAGTAAGAAAATCAGTTGAGCCTTTTCAGTTTTTTTTTTGGGAAATTGAGAAGTTATATCTGTAGTAGGATAAGTTTCAAATATGCCTCCATTAAGGGAATTTTCAAGGAAGGTAGATTATTTGAAAAGAGTTGTGCATGGTGATTTCCTAGAGCAAATGCCACAATCCATGAATGAGCTTGCTAGGGGAAAAGAGTTTATTTTGAAGAGCGTTAGGTTATTGGTTAGTGAGGGTTTTTATGACAAAGAAAATTGGGTGAGGGATGCCCAAGTATCTATTAGAGGGTTAGAGCTTTTCTGAAAATGGTTTGCAGAAAGAAGATTAGATACCCCTTTGAATAATGTATGGAAATTTGATATAGGCAAATTAATTATCCTGGGAGTTTTCTTTGACAATGATTTACTTGCAATAATGTCAAAGAAATATGATCCAATTAGCAGGATTGTGAAGAATCATGTGGGTGATAATATTTTATGGTTTCACCAAAACTGATCAGAGAGGTTTTTAAATTAAACCCTAATCATGTAGTCCATGAGAAGATAGACATGGAGGACCTCTAGGCTAGGTATGATGCATAAAGAGTATATCTAAGGGGAGGACCATTACATGAGCATTTTGTCAAAATAGGATCATTGCCCCTGGTTACACCAAACACTCCAAAGCCTTTGTTGAAGAAATATTTCAACCCTAGAGCACAGGCATTGTATTTTTCTCTCTGCAAAATCTTTGGCATGAATGAGCAAGACCATATCCCAGAATCCATTATCTTTATTATTGCTGAAACCTGTCAATATGGTATGAGTTCTATCTGTGACTTTTCTACTCTCTTCGCAGAAGAAATTCACACTAGATTAATAGGAATTGCAAAGGCTAAAGTTGATAAGCTCTTCTACTAGTACTCCATGCTTATGTACATATGCTTGTATAAGGGAGTTACCTTTTTCTCTAAAGAAATGAAGTTGGAATTGGAAAGAGATGGAGAAAAGCTCCCTTTCCAATTGTGGAGTGCAGATATGACATGGGAGGTGACTGATGCCAATTTTGTCAAATTTGATAGGTATTTTGCTTCCAGGCTTAGAATGTTATTAATAGGGGATAGCCCTAGAATACGACAACCTTTACTCAAATTTATTAGACCAAAAGATCATGCTGAAGTGTTGATGGTGAATCACAATTTGGGAGACATCATCCCATAAGTAATGTCTACTATTTTTAGAGTTTATGGTTTTCTGGGAAAGCCACATGTGCTACCTTATCAAGTGCCTTTAAAAGTAGGAATCACTAAGCTTTTATGGTAGATAGGATCAGTTGAAGAGAGAGAATTGTTGGGTAAATCTAAAGGTACTTTCTATCCCCAACTTACTATTGTTCACAACTTTGTTTTTGTCAAGAAGGGATGGAGGAACTTGGAGAATTTTTTAGACAAATATCAAATGGTTCAGTCCCATGTCCATTTTATAGATTCAGATGGATTTTATGACCTTATAGGAGAAAGAACTAAGGCTAAAGCCCATAAATAAATGGTATACTTTCCAGTAGACATAGTTAGAAATAAATTCTCATTACAAGAGAAGGAGTTTAGGAAGGAGAAGTGAAAAGTATACATTAAAGTCCTATATTTTATAAATTCTTTTGAGCCAGATTATGATCCCTTAGCTGATAGAAAATATTGGGATATTAAAGTAGATATGTTGATGGATAATTTTGCTGGGATTATGCAAAATTTGAATGAAAAGAAGGAAATTCTGACACAAGAATACCTGGATAAGGCCATAGAGGTGGAAAGGAAGTTGACAAGTAAAATGATTTTGAACCCAGGGCAGTATACATTGCAGAAAAGAGTTGGGTACATAGCGGCTAGGAGTGTACAACCTGTTCCTCCATATAAAACACCAAGTTTTGAAAGCCCACTTGCTACACATACACCTAAGAAACAAAAAATGGAGTAGGAATCATCTTCTAGGGTTGAAGAGTATTCACCTACCTAATCTCCACCTAGGATAGATGATGAAGTATCCTTAAGAGAACAATTGAGATAGATAGGAGGGGAAAGGGATATTGTGGTTATGACTATAGATATAGAAGGAGTACCTGAAGAACCTCCTATGCCAACATTAGCTCTCATTGTGGGAGATTACAGAGGTAAGGAAATAGATCTTGTAATAGCACAACCTTCTAAAAAAAATATTGATGATGAGAGTTTTGTCAAGTCTAGAGCATTTGCTCAATTCTTATGGAGGAGAGACATTGACAATTTTGAGGTTAAATGCAAAAGAATTAAAGAAAAGCAACCTGATAGAGAGGAATTTGAAATTGAAGATGAAGTCAAAGCCAGTTTCATGGAAGAGTTTGCATAGATAACCCTTGAAGGGGAAGACAATTGTTGAAGGATTCAAGAATTTTGATTTTACCTGAATGGGACATTGCAAATGCCATGATTTTTGATACTGTGAGGAAAGCAAAGGATACTCAATTTAAAACTAAGGAAGAGGTCTTGAAAGCACATAAGGGATTAAAATATAGTGATGATCATCAAGAATTGGTGATATGGTCTATTGAGAAAAGGGATAAGACTAGGATGCAAGAAGTTTTAGATGTTGAGCATATAGGCAGCCTCATGGTCTATATAATAGAGGAGGTGGATAGTGAAAAAGTATCCAGAATGACCAAAGAAATGGTGGAATTTGGAGTTGTGGTTGCTACAAAAGACAAAAATAAATTCTTGGAGTTCAATTGTAAATTTGAAGAGATGTTGAAAATATATGAGGAGAGAGGAAATAGGATACATCAGTTGGAAGCTCAAGTGGCCCAAATGGACAAGCAACTTGGAAAGAGAAAAGTGGGAGAATCCAAACAACCTAGGATTGCTTATCCCCATCCTCTAGTTGAGCCCTTTAAATCAACTCCCCTTGTAGAGCTACCAGATACTCCATAGAGACTAAAATTTTATACAGTTGAGGAGTTTGAAGAAGAGAAGAGCAAACTTTGGGCATTACATGTGGAGCTAAATGACCTATATGAGGACAAAATTAGAAAAATAATCTTGTATCTGGTAGATAAGATTGGTTGGCCAAAATTTTATGAACAATTGGTAAAAATAATGGACATGTGGAATGAGATAAAAGGTGGTGAGGATGCTTTGAAGCCCATTATGAGTAAATGGGGTAGCAGGGATAAGGATGTCACCCTTTTATGTGTTTCAGTTATTAGTCTGTCTTGTGAACAGATAGAAAAACCCTTTGACATGACTAATGATCTATCTAATTTTAATGATAAGAGGGTTGCGGTGCAAAAGAGGATTATAACATGTTTCTCAAAGTATCTTGCTAAAAAAGTTGAGCTTCCCCCCCATGCACTCAGAAAAATAGATAAATTAAAAGATAAGGAGGAATAAGCCAAAGAATTAGATGATTTATTATGCCTTAGAATTAATGGGGTTATAAATGAAAAGGGGCATGCATTGTGGGCAAAAAAACTGAGGAATTTATCATAGTTCAAATATTCTATGATTCCATTAGAGAAGAATTTGTTGAAATAAATAAGTTAGGAGATTTTTGTCTTGAAGAAGCAATGTGAGTTATTGAGTTTTGACTAGCCAGATGACACAATTTTTAACAAATGGATGGAAGATTTTGTACATTCAAAAGAGTTAGTGATTGGTGAAACTAATGAAGATGAGATGGACCAAGATGAGTTGCAAACAATTGATGCATCAGTTAAAGTAGAAGAAGAGAAAGATAAACAATCAACTACAGTAACAAGCATAGAGGTCCAAATTGATGACTTGGTAACAGGAGAACCAAATGTAACTATCAGTTTGTCAGTACAAGATGACTTGGATGGAGAACCACAAGTTTAGCTCAGTTTTCAAGTATAAAAAATAGGTCTATCACAAGAATCATAATCAGTGCCAATCAAAAATTCTTGATCAACAAAGAAGCCACAATAGAAATGGTCCCACAAAAGAATATTCATGATGTAAAATATTCTATTGCACCAAATTTTGTCTTTTCTAATAGTAACCTTTTGTAAAATATCTTTTTGTCTTAAGAACAACTGCCAGTACTCTTTAGGCCTGAAGCTTGTTGTATCTCATACTATATAAGTGATATTTTAAGGCTAGAGAGAGGGTCTAAACTGTTATGTAATTTTTAGTTTTCTTTTGCTAAGTATACATTCAGCCTAGTTTCCTTGATGCCAAATTTGTGATGTATTTTCTCTGCAAATCTGAGAATACATCAACTTTGAAGGATCAAGTTGTCTTGTCCTGAGTTGTGCTGAGTTTTATTCCAAATGTTATATGATTTTCAATGAAAATTAATACAAAGATGAATCGCCACCATATTTTTTTCTTTGAGTCCTGTCTCCACTGTTATTGATTGGTTATCTCGAGGTTGTATGAGCAAAGCTTGTTCAATTTAATGCAATTAGGATAGGTTGTCTATCAATTCATTATTCCTTTTAATTCAATGAATTAAGTAAATGCTTTAGTGATATGAATAGGATTTCCAAGTAGTAAGAGGGATTTGCATAAGAATGAGTTTTAGGGAAAATTGCTAATGATATTGGTTGTAATGTAATCAATTAGGTCACAATAGTTGGGTAGACTCTGAATTCCAATGGATGAGGCTCTGACCAATTATTTTAGTTTTCAGATGAAGAGATCATGGATAAGCATCAAGCAAAATCTTAAAATCAAAATCAATTTTACTTTAAATGTATGAAGAGTATCATAGCTGTTCAATACTTATTTGCATTTAATCTTTGTGTTTTAGTTGGCTCCTATTACCCAGAATTACCTATAAATTTGAGAAGAATTATGACCAAACAGTTGCTATAGGGGATGATTATTGTAATAGGATATCATTGAATGAATGAAGTGTGAAGATAGTATCAAGTTTTGAATCTTTTTATCCCTCAGGTGCACTCGCCTTGGTTTTGCAGAGCCTAAAGAGTAGAAAATCCTTATGATTTTGTTGAAGTTGGGTCCAGATTTGAAGACTTCTTAGTTGAGCATAGGAAATAGCTAATCCTTAAACTAAATTTCTCTTCACCATCTTGGTATCAAGTATTTTGCTACATGGTAATTTAAAAAACACCAACACCTTCTTTTGTGGGCTTGGCAATCTCCATAGTTAAGTGTCCTGTGTTTGGATCTCAATCAAGGATAGACAAGGTCTTTGATGGCTTCTTCACTTTACTTAATGTCGATCTAGAGTGAATGACCATATATATATATAGCTTCTTTTTTCAAAGTTTCATCTTCTATCCTCTTCCTCTTCTTGTCCAAAGTATTCTCGAGCCATGAATCGGTGCTGACTACTTTGGATGTAGTCCCTAGTGTATCCACATTGAAAATTTTTCTCCTAATGAGAGTCAAGACCTTTGAGGTCGAAGAGAAAGGATTTTCGAGAGTAGGGGAAATGAACTTCAGATCTTTAGGAATCTTTTCCCCTTGGGATGTCTTCTTCACTGCTTCATCTGACTTTGTAGATTCACTTTTTCTACTCTTCCCATCTCTAAGTTCAACTACTTGGATTTGAGGACTACTTGGTAACAGTAGCATCATGCTTATAGATGGGATTGGGCTGCTCTAAGATAGCAGAGCCACCAGAACCATAATATCTTTTGGTTCTACTACCTTCTTCTCTTTGGCTTCTGCCTCTATCCCTATCACAGGTACTAAATCATCCTAACAAGACTCATCTAGAGGAATGTTTTTGTCAGGAGGTTGATGACCTCCACCCATTGGTTGAGCTGGGCCTTTAGTGAGTGATGGAGTTGTGCCTAAAGTACCACTAGGTGAAGATGATGTTGTAGATGCATCTAGGGTGGATTGGGTAGATGGTGCTTTAGTTCTTTTCTTCCTTGATGTGGTCCGCTCAACCCACTTCCTATTTTTTCCATCATCACATCCATGTCCTCTATGACCTCTCCAATGGGTGCAAATCTTATAGGGGTATTCCTTAGTTTGGTCAAGTAGGTTGTGTTGTACATATTCTGACCATCATCCTCAACCCCTTGCACATCTATGTTCACTTTGTATAGCTTGATTTGATCTACTATAAACCTCGTAAAAGCACAATCATGGCTTTCAAATTCATCTTTGCAGTCAGCCCTGTAGTCTTCAATTATGTTAATGTGCTTTATTATACTCCCAATCTGCAGAACATCTTTAGCATATCCATTGGGATCAAACATAGGTCTCAAGACCTCATACATATCCAATTTATACTTCTTCTCAAATACCATCATATTCTTGGCATTAGATTGGTGTCACAACTGAAAGCCCCAACCTTCAGAGGGAACTCATACCCTTTCTTCTTCAGACTCCCACTCAGTATATTCACCTATAGAGCTTGTTGAATGATCTTGACCAACACTATCATGTCATTTGGATATCTAGGCAACTTTAAAGGGAATCCATCGAAGGCTACAATATACAAATAAGAAAAATATGAGAATTGGATGAAGTAATAACCGAATTGACCGATGGTGACCATGGCTTCAGGAGAGAATCTCCTTTTTGGGCACCCTTGCAATCCCCTATGAATTATCATAGTAAACACCTCATTCACTCTTACATATTCTGTGTAGCTATTTTGTAGCCGAAGGCAAAAATAAAAATCATATGACTTAACATTATCTAGGAAATCCTCTAGACATGGGAGGCCAAGCCATAATTGCAAAGAAGCTAGCATGTACATTAGGAAAGAAGACATATAGAATGAATTGTATAACTTGGCTGTTTGGAGGGCATTAGATAGAATCTCACTTACCTCTTGCACCCAATCAATATACTGTGCATCCAAACATATGACTTGAACCAAAAAGAAGTATTTTTCAACAAAAATTAAGGGTTCAGTTTCACCTCTCAATCTATGTAGAAGATCCAAAATGTCAATTATCTCTAGTTTGAGGTTGGTTTCAAACAAAATTTTGTGAACTTTTCTTTGTCTCTCCATGGTTTTTGGAACCATGTCTGCACGATTTCTTTCCTCTAGATCATCTTCTTTGTTGAGAATTCTGAAATGGCCCCACCAACAGTTAGGTTGAAAAACTCCTATTTTGGCACATGAAGATAATTCACAACTGTTTTTCTATCAATTGAAATCACTATGGTATTGTTAGGTAGAACTATTTATTTGGACTCCTGATTGTAATGGTGAATACATTCATAAATGAGCTCTAGGGTTTGAACTGTAACTAGGAAACCAATGACTTACACCAAACCACATCCTCAAGTTTCTCAATGATAGGATGGATGCATTTGACTTTTATCCCCCTTTAGAAGTCTGCCATATCATAGAAAAAGTGGGATGTATCTATGATGTTTTGTGGTTGAGACTTGATCCCAGTCAAACCATCAAAACCTGCGAACTTAGTGGCCATTGCTTATAAATAGAATTTTGAAATGAAAGACAAATAAGACAATGAACTTCTTCAATCACTGGCTTTTAAAATTTGTGGGCTTTGATAAGAATAAGGTATTAAGGAAACAAAGTGGCTTATGCAACTATTTGTGTGTTCTTATATAAGGGCCTTGATTTATTTGTTGAATTTCACAACTCGTGCCACACGAGTGATCATTTAAGAAAACACCTGTTAAAATTTAAAGAAATGGTTCAACAAATGTTTAAAAGTCTTTTCACTATTTTGTTGGTTGTAACAGTAACTTTGTATCGACCTGTTATTTACTTTTCCATTTTCCTTTGAGTTTCAAAAAGTTTCCTTTGGAGTACTCCGTTGATGAGAATTCACTGAGTGAGATCCTAATCATATCTTCTTTTTGCAATAGTTCTTTTTGCCCCAAAGCCATCCTAACACTTACTAGATTCAACACTAGAGCCAAATAGTCTACATTAGCTTGACGTATTTGCATAGTCAAAAAATTGCCTTCATGGGTTGGGAAACAACCAAGGAGAAGGCATTTTTCATTTCTCCACCAAAGCTTCCTCATTGGTCGAATCTCTGATAATTGCATTTCTAATTGTTAAAGATGTTTAGTTAATGGACATGGGTCTATTTGGGTATCACTTAGCATCTCACATTTCACTTATATTTGTTTTGCGAAAAATCATCTTCATGGGTTGGAAACCCACCGAGGAGAAGAAAAATTGAGATTTTTTGCAAAGACTTCGTACTTGAGTATCAATGAATCTAAATTGTTCCTAGGAGTTTGATCTCAGATTCAAACACTAATTTTCTTAGGAATCCATGACTTTCAACTATCTTCAGGCTAGATACATCTTAATTTGAGGACCTGTGGGAAGTCACCTTCATGGGTTGAGAATTTGCCGAGGAGAAGGCAATGTGAGATTTTTTGCCCATGTCTTATTTGATCGACCATAGATATAGTATCAAGTGGCTTCATCCAACCACTAATTTTACTAAAACCATAGCGATGGATTTTCAAATTGCTAGTGTCATAGAGACATGTGAAATTTGTGAGCTTTCAAGAGTATAGGAATGAAGTAGTGAGTATGATTTATCCGTAATGAGTGAAAATTGATCTCTATTGGGTTGGGTGCTATACCTACCCAAAAAATGATAAGACAAAGGCAACAACCTAGTTGGATTTGAAGACAGAGAAGGCATTAAGGGAAAATCTGATAAAGACCACCTAGCTTTAGGAAATTAGACCTAAACTCAAACATCAATGGGAATAAAACTAACTTCATCTAGAAATAAAGAACTCACTTTTGCCAATAAATCTGAAAACAAAAGTGGGGAAACAATTGACCCTGTTTGGGGACTTGAACATTCTCATGTCCAAGCAAGGAATCCAATATCTTTGGTTTCACAAATACAAAATATGGCTACACAACAAAACTAAAGTAGAAAAACAAGGAAGCCTAAGGGAAAAAAAAAAGTAGGAACTAAACGTAACTATGATACAATACAGGGTTACCTATTTTCAATTTGAAATTTTATACAACTTGAAGTCCTAACCATTGTAGATCAAAAGTAGCACTTCACCATCTCGATATGCCAATTTAAATGCATTATTTTCAAAGGTTTGAGGAATGATAAATGGTCCTTTCTAGAGTGTGTCAAATTTCTCGTGCATACCTTTTGGTTCCCTTTGTTTGTTCCATAGTAGCACTGTATCTCCCACCATGAATTTTTTGTGGTCTAGTCTTTTTGTCAAACAAGTTCTTTACACACATTGGGTTTTGTGTAATATGATCTACAATTTCTTCTCTCTTCCTCAATCTTGCTTAGATGCAGGATCCTCTTCTCTAGACCATCTTTGTAAATATAATTTTTGATCACCATTCTTAATCTGTTGGTGGCCAGTTCCAGGGGCAAGGGGAGACTAACTTCTATTCCTTAAACTAGTTTGAAAGGATAAATTTTGATTGCCCTCTTTGGGGTCACTTTGTCTGTCCAATGTGCTTCATTAATCCTTTTGTGCCATGTCTTCTGAGTATATTTAATACCAATTTTTTTATGATGTTCACCAAGTTCTTATTGTTGGACTCAACTTGACCATTGCCTTGCAGGAAGTAATTAGATGAGTGATTGACTATTATGCCATACTCAAAATAGAACATAGTAATTTCAATCGAAGAAAAATATGATGCATTATCTATTACCAATTTAATAGGCATGCCAAACCTAACTAGTATGTTCTCCTTTATGAATTTGCAAACTACTTTGGAAGTAGTTTTCTTGGTTGCCTTCACCTCTACCCACTTTGTAAAGTAATCTATTGCAGTAATGATGTATATGTGACTAATGCTAGATGTAGGATTAATGGGACCAATGAAATCAAGGCCCCATTGTTGGAAAGGACCTTTAGTCACTACTAGCCTGAGAGGTAGTGCGACTAACTGAGGTCTTCTTGTAAAATTTTTGTATTTTTTACATTTTGACACCCATTGGTAAGTGTCTCTAAACATTCTGGGCTAGTAGTAACATTGCTGCAATATCTTGAAAGGGATGATCGAGGATGAGAAACACCCCCCACATGCTTCATTGTGAAATGTCTTCAACAGTCTCTCTTGCTGTTGTTTGTCTACACACCTAAGGAAAGTCCTGTCTATGGCTCTTTTGTATAGTTTATTATCCTAGATTACATACTTGATAGATTTCAATTTAAGATCTCTTCTTTGTTTTTCTATCAATCCTTCAGGGAACTCACCATATGTTAAGAGATATATGATATTTTCAAACCAAGGATCTTGTAGACTCACAGCCAAAACAAACTGCTTTTCTTCTAATTCTTCATTATTTCTATTTTCTGCTATGGCCTTACATAATGCATTACCTGTTTCGTGGGTTTGATTTCAATGTCATATTCCTATGTCTTAGCTACCCACGTTCCCCTATTATTGTACCCTACATCTTGTTGAGTCAACACACTCTTCATTGCAATGTCAGGTACATAAACCACAAAATGAGAGTGCAAGATATAAAATTTGAAGTTTTTTAGGGCTTGGTATCTGAGAGTATTTCAAATCATGGTTCTTCAGGGGTATTCTCATGAAAGCAATAGGGGCTTGTACCTCTTATTTTTTTTCTTGCATGAGAATGGCTGACAAGGTGTGCTCAAAAGTGTAATAGTAGATTATGATTTCGTTCTTATAATCTCGATGGGATAAAATAGGAGCATTAGCTATAGCTTCTTTAATATCTTTAAAAGCCTATTTTTTAGAATCACTTCATCTAAAAGTTGGATTTCCTTTCATCATATCCATGATAAATTTGGTGACTTCATAAAAGTCTAGAACAAATATTCTAAGAAAGTTCACTTGACCAAAGAAAGATTTGACCCCAGTCTTATTTACAGGAAGACTCAGATTTTGTATAGCTTTGACTCATTTTGGGTCAATTCTTATTCCTTATTGAGGCATTCTGTGGCCAAGTAGTTTTCTTTTAGTCACACAAAAGAATGACATTTTAGGGTTTAGGGAAATCTCATGTTCTTGACATCTTTGCAATACTTTCCTCAAATCTCCTATATGATCTTTCCTCTTTTTTGAAAACATCATCAAGTCATCTAAATATATGACAATAATCTTACCTTTCATATATTTGAAAGAAATTTCCATACCTTTTGGAAAGTGGAACTGACATTGATGAAAGGCATTTTGTGATACACGAAAGTTCCCCATGGGGTGGTGAAAGCGGTTTTATGTTGATCCTTCTTTTCCACCTCAACTTGATTATAGCCCAAGAAACCATCAAGCATAGACAACATCTCTACTCCTGCTACCATATTAGGAAGTGTGTAATTATTCTTTAGTGATGCCTGATTCAAGTTTCAAAAATCTATACATATCCTAATCTCTCCATTTTTCTTCCAAACTATCTCTATGTTAGCTATCCAGGTAGAATGATGGATCAGGTATATGATTCTTGCCTTGATTATTTTATCTACCTCTTTGAATATGGTATCAACAACCTTTGGTTTATAGCTTCTCTATTTGTATTGAAAAGGATAAACATCTAGTTTTAAAGTAATTTCATGCTTGAATTCTCCATTCATGAAACCTTTCAAATCTTCATTACTCCATGCAAACACATCTTGGTATTTGAGAAAAAATTTCTTAGTTTCTTTCTTTTCTTTAGGTGAGCAACATTTCCCAACATTAACCATTTGAGGACTTTGTTCATATTCGATGTTTACTCCTTCATATTCACTAGTGGTAGGTCCTTTCTCCACTCTTTTCTTTTTGATATAAGTATCATGGCGATTAAATAATTTTTCCAATGATACGAAGTAGGGATGAATAGTATTACCTCATAATTGGATGATGTTAGATTCATTTTTCTTCCATTTTCTGGGATGATTTCTTGACAATCACTTGAATCATTTTCATTTGAATATTTTCTAGGCTTCTACATTGTCAGGTATAGAAGGTCTATACATAATTTCTACTTGATACTTCTTATCTTTGAATTTTGGGTGAGGAAGTAGTAAGGAGGTGAAAACTGCCAATGAATATGCTTTGGAGTTAATTTCCCTTGGTATGGATTTGATAGAGAACATGTCTAGTCCTTCAATATTATCCTATACTATATTCTTATAGTTTTTCAATTTATGGTTTTTCATAGAGTACGACCCTTTGATTTGATGCACGATGAGCTCCACATCACCCCTAGCCTTTAGTATCTTTACACCTCTTTCCTTCATGACTATTATCTCGACTAACAGGGCTTCATATTCGGCTGTGTTATTCATATTTCTAAATTCTAATTTGAATGATATGAGTTCAGGTTCTCCCTTAGGTGATATCAACACCACCCCTGCACCAGATCTAGATGATGAACAACTCCCATCAAATTCCAATGTCTAGATCAATGACGTTTCCTCTTCTTCAAAATGAGTTTGGTTCCCTTGTTCATTGCCAATTTGGATATCTACAACATCTTTAGTGAACACCATGTAAATCCAAAATTTTAATTCTTGGTAAAGGATTTGGGCTTTAGGATCATCTGTCTTCAGAATTGTAAACTTGGCTTTTTCCCAAGGTTCCAATTTCACTTTCTTGCTTCCTATGGGTATCACTACCCAAGACCAATCTAGTTTTATTTCTCCTCATAGGTCTCTACAAAATTTTTTGCTTAGAAGCATACCATGGCTGGCTAGAATGTCTATGACTAGGATAGTCAACAATAGCTTCCTTTTAGGATGAGTGGCTAACTTTGCTTGAGCATCTGTGATTTTCCCAAGCAATGGGACATGTTTAGCATCCATGGAGTAACATCTACCATGAACCTTAGTAAGAGTGATACCTAGAGCCTTAGCTACAAGATAGGGTATCACATTGTCTGAAGCACCCAAATCAATTATGCAGTTGCTTAGTTTGTACCCATTTATGTATAGTGACACTTAAAATGGGTCTGGCTTCTACCCCAGAAAGGTTGCCAAAACTATGGACTCTTCTTGATAAAAAATATTAGATGTTAAAGAATCACTTTCTTTTCCAGTCATAACATTATGATTCAGGTTTATATTATCTCCTTTGCAATGATCTATCAATCTATTTAATTCAGAGGGATGGGATTTTGGCTAGTCTATAGGAGAAATTTGAATTTTGGAGTCTTTATAGAATTGAATGAAATCAAAAGAGCTCTTTCCTTTACTTGATTGAGGAATTTTGGTTCCTTGATCAACATTGCTAGCACTTGAAGGAGAAGCATCATTGTCACTTCGAGGATGACTAGGAATTTGGTTTTTATTTTTCTGGCTTCTGGTTAACATCATATACAAGGTTCCATCGATAGTAACATAGCATTCACCCTATCCTTCTAAGTCTGAATCATACTCTAAAGTTAAATTTCTAGAGTCACCATTTGAGTACAAATCCAACTTAGGGACAAAAGCTAGAATGTTCAACTCATTGGTGGATAGAAATTGCATCATACAGGCTGTCTCAGGACAATTTTCACTATCACAATCCATTGTTAAATGGAAGACACACATATTCCCTTTTTTGGGTGCGGCTTCAATAGCCAGTCTCTATTGTGGACTAGTAAGTTGTAGAGTTTTCTCATCAATGTTCCTCTCAGGTTGGTTTTGGAAGTTTAAGTGGTAGGAATTATTGAATTCAGGGAGTTGCCTCTTCATGGCAACTAGTTTGTTTGATAATTTTTGCAACATTTCATCAGATGAAGTGGTATTACTAGTACTCACCTTGGTTCGAAACTCTCATTTCCACTTTCTAATAGAGATCATCTCATCTTCTAGTTCAACTACTCTCTTTTGGGTGTCTCCCAAATTTGTGGGATAAGATCTCCTTAGGTCATAGTTAATGTTTGGTGGTATCACACTTATGAAGAATATTTTTAAATTACCTGTAGTAGGTTTGTCAGTAGTAGGGATTCTACTAGTGATCTTTTTGAAGTTAGCAAAAAAATCCCTCATACTTATAGAGGCTTTCTTTTTGATAGACATCAATTGTGCTAGTAGGACATGTTCATCTTCTGTGGTTTTGAATCTTGTTTCAAAGGTCATTCTCATTGTAGCCAATCCATAATTGAAGCATCATCCAAATGATGAAACCAATCTATTGCACTTTCTATTAGAGTTTCTACAAATAATCTCACAGCTACGTCTTTGTGTGCTACTCCCAAGATATGGGTTTCTGCAAAGAAGGCTTTAATGTGTTCATCACTAGCCATCACCTAAAAACTTGGGGAAGTTCTTTCTTGAACCAAACAAGAGTGGATGATATGTTGCGAGGTGTAATGAACCAGGTTCTGTGGCCCATAGAACAACCATAATTATCCTAGCAAGGTATGGTAGAAAGTTGATAACTGGAGGATCAATTATTCCGTGTAAAGCTAACACCTAACAAGTAGTGTAGAATGGGATTTTATTTCTAGGAGGGGAAGATGGTTTTCTTCTACTCTTCTTGTCACCCTTTCGTCAAGGTACTTCTAGGATGGGAAAACCAAGTTTTGCAAGTTTTTCAAAAACAAGGTCTCGTCCACCTTGGTCTTTGGTACTCTTATATTGCATAAAAATGTAATAAATAGAATAAACGCTAAGCAACTAACACCTATTCCTACATGATCATGCAAACCTAAAAATATGAAAGAAAACATGTAACTAAGCATGACATGAAATAACAAAGATCTTAAACTATTCAAAATAACATTAGTTCAAACCTCATAAAATCACTAAGTGGAGATGATTTCATATTGTGGGATGTGGTTGCTCACAAATCCTGCAGCATAACAATGAGGTAGATAGTGCTTGTGGAAATGAGGAGAGGGCTCTCCTTATATAGGAAATGAGATGAAAGAGATGGTTGAGATTCAATGCAAGATGAAGGGCTAGGATCTTTTAGGATCAATGAGGTGTCCATGAGGTGGAGGCCAAGTGGATTCCATGTGGACTAGGGTTTTTTACCATTCAAAGGGGGTAAGATGCTCACACATGTGTGAGAAACCTTTGATGGTGACATGTGCAAGAGGTGTGAGAAGCATGGCTTCTCAAACATGTGTGAGACAACTTGATTCTCAAGTGAAGGGGGACAAACATGCAAAAGGTGTGGAAGGCATGAGGGGTGAGAAAAGTGTGAACATCTCTAACACATGTGTGAGGATTTCTCACACATGTGTGAGCACACACTTTTGGATTAAAAGTGGATTAGCTAGGTGATTAGGATGAGTAAGTGCGATTAGGAAGTGGGTAGGTTTAGAATGATGGTTAGGTTAGGCAAGTGAGGTTAGGTGAGGGTTAAAGTTAGGAGCCATGTGCTCAAATAGAATTAAATTTAATATTTAATTCTAAGTCAGATTAGGAAAGGAATTAATTAAGTAAACGAAGTACTTTACTTAATTAAAGTGAATGGGTTAGGATGCAAGTGGAAAGGCTAGGATTTAAATAAAGCTTAGTTTATTTAAATCAAGGTAAGGCAAATATAATTAAATAAATACAAATTTATTTAATTAAAGGTAAGGTAATTAAATAAATAATAAATATCTATTTAATTGTTTATGAAACATGTATTTGGAAAAATTTAGGTGTCTACATTTTGCCCCTCTTTGATATAGCATTAGTAATGTTATATCAAAGAAAAATAAAATATAGTGGCTAGGAGGATAAGACTAGTAGCATGATGCCCTAGTCATGGAAGGATGAGGAAGGATGATGAAGGTGGAAAGGTATGCCCCCTTAAGAGGACATGCGGGTTAGGAGAACATAGATGTTATCTCAAAATAGAATGGAGGATGGAAGGGAGTGGAAAATGATTGATTGATAAAATTATGCTACAATGGTGTGAACAACCTCAGTTCGATATTATATTCAACACTATGCACCAAGGTATGAGGAACCAAGATGACAATGTGTCAAGTACGTGATAAAAATGGTCTAATACAACCATATGCCTTATGAATCCATGATATGGAAGACCATGATTCTTGGGGTCAATAGGATGCAAAGACCATGATAAATGAAAAAAATACTAATGCATACAAGTAACAAGCAATCATGTGCAAAAAACCAAAAGCAAACCAACATTTGCCCCTAGTCAAGTTGAAAACCAATTAATGGATTGATTGATGATGATTGATTGAGGATGACAAAGCTAACGATAAGCATAATGCACATCCAAGGATTGGGAAGGATTCATCCCATGATAATGTTTGAATATGGTTAATGGATTATCAACTGAGTGGGTCAAATTGATGAATTGATTAAAGATTGATGTACAAGATTGCAAGATTAGATTGATTGGATTAGTATTGATTGCATAGTGAGATTTTTTTGATTTTATGGCGGATAGATGAAATTGAAATGCAAGTAGAAGAATGAACGTGGATAAGATTAGAAGAATGATGTTGATAGGATGAAGAATGATTAGAGTAGAATGGAAATTGATGGATTAGAAGAAGGGAAAATTGATTGAAGCAGAGGATAAATGAAGTTGGTTGAAGGGAGTTGGAAGAATTAGATTGAATGTGATATGAATGAATGTGGGATAAAATGGATAGAATAGATAGAAATAAAGTGATTGAACAAATGTGGGATAGAATGGATTGGGACCAATGAAAAGGGAGAGCTAAGGCATGGGAAATGGAGGAAAAGCAGCGTGAGTTGGTGGATGAAAGGAATGGTGAAAGGATATGAGTGGCCAAATGATAGGGTATTGGAAAATGCGGAGCCAAGGACCATGTTTCGAAGGAGTCCAAGTGTCCCATACCAAGGATAGAAAAATGGAAGAACATGTGGTGGGAAAGGATGCATGAAAATAGCAAGATGGAATGAAGGCTAGTGTATGGAGGAAAAGATGGCATGTGCTCTTCCAAAGCATGTATGAACATTTTTGCTATTGTGCCTCTAATGGTGATCATGAGAATGGGTATGAAAGGGGAATGAATAAGGGATATGGGAGGGAGGGTAAGAAAAAGGGATAATGATATGAAGGATATGGATGAAGTGTGCGATATGAAGTGGATGAAATGGACAAAGATCAAGGACATATGGAAGAAGGATGGAAGTATATAGGAGTATGGATGGGAAATTGATGAAATGAACATGACAAGGACTATGAGATGCAAGATATGGATAACATTTCAAGATCAAAGATATGAAAGGATTATGGAAGTATGTAGGATAATGTATGGATAACAAGAAAGAGATATGGAAAGTGCATATGGATGGGTGAAAGGAAAGTGAAAGTCAAGATCAAAGAGGAAAGAAAATGATGAATGGTAGATGGAAGTATGGAAGGTATGTAAGGAAGAGTGGTATGGATGGAGCTTTCCCCTAGTGTAGAGTGCAAGTGGAAGAGGAAAAGTGAATGGATGGATAAGTGGGATTGGAAGACAATGTATACGCGATAGGAAAATGAAGGTAGAACTCAAGCATCTAGATATGTGGATGGGATCCCTTGATATTTTTTCTCTTTATTTTCAAGGAATTTTTACTATTTTCTTATAGATGTTGATAGGGTAGTGAAAAGAAGGATGAAGTGGATTGGGGAATGGATGACAATGGCCTATGAAAAAGTTTGGAGTAAGGGGGTGGAGTGGGTGGGAGGAAGTCATGGTTGATGGATGCTAGGGTGGAAGACTTGTGAGTGAGTGGATGAAGGAGGCAGAAAGATCATCATTGGCACACACCTTGAAGGGTGATGGAAAGGAGGAAATTTTGGAGGATATGTAGGAAAGAGTTTGAATTTTGGGATATAGGGACCCAAAATGGATGAAGGAGAGGATGGATTTGGGATGGTGGATTTCGGTATATAAGGACCCAAAATGGATTTGGAAAATGGAAGCTTGGATGGATTATGAATGCGGGAAGCCTTTGGATTAGCAAAATTGGATGTCATTTGGAATCTTTCTTTGAGATTCATTGCTACATTAACTAGCTTTGGTATCCACACAATTTTTGCAATTTTGATTTTTAGCCTTTGTGGCTTTATGATTTTGTTTTGGATCAGATTTTACTTTTCTTGGACATGTCTTTTAGAGGGGAAATGTTGATCTTTGGGATTTTGTGGATGTTTGACTTTATTCTCTTTTTCTTTGGCATCCAATTTGCTTCCATTGGCCATGGTAGGGGTGCATAAAGGTAAATGGGATGGAGAGCTTAGGGATGGTGAACGTTGGAAGGAATTCAAGGATGTGTGCCTTTGTTGATCTTTACTAGGACCATGAGGGGATGAAGTGGAAAACATGGATATTATGGATGGATGTATGTAAGGACCCAAAATGGAAGGAAGGGATGAAGGATTTGGTTGTGTAATATAAGGACCTAGAATGGATAGAAGTGAGGAAGGAATGGGAATATGGACATAAGGTCCCAAAATGGATTTGGAAGGTGAATGATGGGAAGCTTTGGGTGTGGATGGAGGAACTTTGGAGTTGGAAGAAGTGGAAGGTATACCAACATCTTGAGACCTTATTTCTTCTATGGGATGCTTATCATTTTTAATACAAGATGCGAGTCCAGGTATATGGGGTTCATGAGTGGATTGGATAGGTGTGATAGGATCATGTGGAGGATTAGGATCGCAAGGAGGATTATGAGGGATAATAGGATCTTGGGATGGGGGGGATCATGAAAGGAAAATGAAGGGGCGCTTTTGATCTTGACTTACAAGAGGATCATGTAGTGGAACAAATGGATCATGAGATGGAATAGGATCATGAGATGGAGTAATTTTATCTTGACATGGAGGCATATTAGTGGATGGAGTGGAAGGAACTTCATGAAGTGGAGGATCTATGCAAGCTAACTCTTGAGATGAAATGGAATTGGTGGTACATGGAATGCCTTGATCTTGATTAGGAAGGGAATCATGAGCTGGACTAAGAGGGATAAATGGATCATGAGGGATAGGGGAATGATGGGATGAAGAAATGCTTGGATCTAGAGGAGAAGAGGAATCTATAATGTCATGCTTTAGAGGAAGATCTTGAGATGGAATTGGGGGTATGACTTTGGGTGATTGGCTCTCTTCATTTTGTATTTTACACTTAGCCAAGAATGATGAGAAATACCCCTTATGAGGTGGGGATGATGTTTTTGGAGGATTAGGATTGTGTGAAGGTGTAACTATGGGAAGGGGATTGCATGGAGGGTTGGGGTTGGATGGGACATGAGGACTATGATCTTCAAAACATGGGGGAAGAGGACACATGGTGTGGAAGGTGGACTTTTTCATGTTGACTTGCTAAGAGACAATTCTTTAGTTGCTCCATTTCCTTGGCAAGGTCATTTGTGGTTGAGGAATTGTGTGGACTACGAATGGAATCATATGTAGTTGAAGGATAATGAGGTGGATTTCCCTTGTCAAAGGTAGAAGAATAATGCACATGAGATGGATTAAAGTTGGATATGAAGTGCTGAGGATAGATTTGATATGTAGGTTGAACAGGAGGTAGAACTTCATATTTTCTTTGAAGATTTTCAACCATTTGATTAAGAAAATTTAGATCCATAGATGTTAGAGGAAGAGTGACAAAAGATTCGATGATGGATGTAATATGAACCTAGGACTAGAAGCAATTTTGAACTTTGTGTTGATGTGATTTGAATTGGATTGGACTTGATATTGATTTGATTGAATTTGGTTTGATTTGATATTGATTGGATGAGGGTTTGATTTGATTTGATAAAAAACTTAACCAAGTGAATGTGATATTTGAAAGAAAGTCCAATGGTGATGAAAATGCTCCTATGTCTGAAGTAGAATTTTTGATGCAAAGTTGAATTAGAAGAAGACGTGAATGAAATTAGAAAGATTGATTATGGATGAAGAGGTAAATGGATCAAATTAAGAATTGATTGGAAAAGAATGAATTTGACAAGGAATTGGATTAGAAGGATGATGATTTGAAGGATTGAATTAAGGATGAATGATGAGATTGACAGAGGAAATTGAATCTAGATGATGATGAATCATGACTAGGATGAAGATTATGGATGAGATTGAATGATTAGGAAGATGAGGAAATGATTTGGATGAATAGAGATGATTAAGATGTCAAGCAATGGTTTGAATGATGAAAACAAGAGATGTATGAGGGTGATGACTTTGATGGAAAGAAGAAGTTATGTGGAATTGATGTGGATAGCTTGACTAAGAGGACCTAAACCAAGACTTGTTTTTGTTGTTTTTGAGATTTTTTGATTTTTTTGGATTTTTGAAGTTTTATGATTTTTTTGGGTTTTTATGTTTTATGATGTTTTTGGATTTTTTCAAATTTGAGATGAAAAATCAAACAAGGAAATATATACAAGGCAAGTGTGTTTCAAACACTCAAGAACTTCAAACACACCAACAATCCTACAAGGCTTCAATTAGGATGTACAAGGATCAACTAGAGGATATATGCAAGGCATGTGAGGCCCAAATATATAAATGAAAGAAAATAATGCCACACAGTTGGGGGAAGACGGTGACCCAAATCTCCTCCTTCACTTCCCAAAAGTATAAAGTTCTTTGGGGCTTAGCCAAGAGTGACAAGATTTTACTTCCAAGAGAGGTGTTTTTTGATTCACCTCCCAATATTTATACTACGCCAAAACATGGGAGTTGAGGTCATCCCAAGGGCTGATGAAATCCCCAAGTAGGCCTCCTAAAGAAAATAAAAAAAAGACCACTTATTTATTGCGCACCCAAGATCACCCGAAGGCGCAAGGGGAGAGAATACATAAGTGGCCTTGGGGTTTAAAAGACACTTGTTCTTTCCCAATGAAGCTTTAGGTTTTGTAATCTACTTTGAAGACACACATGTTTATAGCATAAAATGTTCTTTCCAACTTGAAATTGTGATCAACATAAATAAAAAGTGGATATTTCTCAACAAGAAAGTAAATCGCTTGTGAACATAAGCAAATTAGATAAGGAAAGAATCAATTCCATTATGCATTCAAGATTGAGTGAGTATTCATTTTAAGCACCAAATTGAAATGTGTATTGCAATCTTCGCTGATCCTTAGACATGCAAGATTATGTTATCATCCATTCCACGAAAATGTTCAATTTTCTTATGGCATTCAAGATTGTGTGAATTTGTTTTAAGAACCAAATCCAAATATTCATTGCCATGTTCTTTGATCCTTAAGCATTCAAGATTTGATGAGATTCATTTTAAACCCAAATTGAAATGTGTATCATAGCATTATTCTTTGACCTTTATGCATTCAAGAGTGTGTTTGGTTTATCCAATTAAGTGTAACATTCATTCAAAGACAAATGGTTAAGCATTTAAGTTCATTCCCAAGAGCAATAAAACATTAAGCAAAACCTACAAGAAAACACGGTTAAGTGTTTCTAAAATGCTCCAATATGATACTTACACTTGTAGATCGCAGACAACAGAGTAGAGATCAAAGACGCCAAAACACACAGATGATAGAAATTGGAGACGACAAAACTTGCAAATGACAAAACTAAGAGTTGCCAAAAAATTGGAGATGCCAAAATAGGTCACCAAAAAAACACAGATGATAGTCTACAGTGGAGACACCAATTCAGATGTGGAGATGACAGTTTAGTGAACCAGTGATTTTTAACTGCCCACAATGCAGATGTTAGAACAGGTTAGCACAAATGATAGAATGTTAGAGATGATGGTTTAGTAGAGGTGCAGACACTAAAAATAGATTTTAATGCCAAAAAAGGTGGGGTCAAAATAGCAAGGGTAGAGACGCCAATCTACGCAGATGCTAGTCTCTAGAGACGACAGAACATAGACGACACTGCATTCGATGCATACCATAGTGTGAGGTTTTTTGTGATGGACTGCAAATTCTTGAGGGACTTTTAAGATGAAAATAGGGATGTGGGTCCCACTAGGAATGCCAAAATGTATTGCATAAAAATGTAATAAATAGAATAAACACTAAGCAACTAATACCTATTCCTACATGATCATGCAAACCTGAAAATATGAAAGAAAACATGTAACTAAGCATGACATGAAATAACAAAGATCTTAAACTATTCAAAATAACATTAGTTCAAACCTCATGAAATCACTAAGTGGAGATGATTTCATATTGTGGGATGTGGTTGCTCACAAATCCTGCAGCATAACAATGAGGTAGATAGTGTTTATGGAAATGAAGAGAGGGCTCTCCTTATATAGGAAATGAGATGAAATAGATAGTTGAGATTCAATGCAAGATGAAGGGCTAGGATTGTTCAGGATCAATGAGGTGTCCATGAGGTGGAGGCCAAGTGGATTCCATGTGGACTAGGGTTTTTGACCATTCAAAGGGGGCAAGATGCTCACACATGTGTGAGCAACATTTGATGGTGACATGTGTAAGAGGTGTGAGAAGCATGGCTTCTCACACATGTGTGAGACAACTTGATTCTCAAGTGAAGGGGGACAAACATGCAAGAGGTGTGGAAGGCATGAGGGGTGAGAAAAGTGTGAACATCTCTCACACATGTGTGAGGATTCCTCACATGTGTGAGCACACACTTAGGATTAAAAGTGGATTAGCTAGGTGATTAGGATGAGTAAGTGTGATTAGGAAGTGGGTAGGTTTAGAATGATGGGTTAGGTTAGGCAAGTGAGGTTAGGTGAGGATTAAAGTTAGGAGCCATGTGCTCAAATAGAGTTAAATTTAACATTTAATTCTAAGTCATATTAGGAAAGGAATTAATTAAGTAAACGAAGTACTTTACTTGATTAAAGTGAATGGGTTAGGATGCATGTGGAAAGGCTAGGATTTAAATAAACCTTAGTTTATTTTAATCAAGGTAAGGTGAATAAAATTAAATAAATGCAAATTTATTTAATTAAAGGTAGGGTAATTAAATTAATAATAAATATCTATTTAATTGATCATGAAACATGTATTTGGACAAATTTAGGTGTCTACAACTCCTAAGGAATCTTTCTTGATCTAGGGTTCCAAATTAATCTCGTCTCCAAACTTTATGCTCTGCTTGTCTTTGTGCTCTTCAAAGCTCTCTCCTCTGAACATCTATTTCCTGAGCTTCTACTCTAGCTTCTTCTTCTTCTTCCAACACTTGATTGGTGTTTCTGTAGTGTTGTGCATTCCTCCTATACCTCCAAAAAAATGTATTCAAGAATGAGATGATATCTTCTTGGTTGTCTTGGAATCCAAGGCTAGGTTGAAGTATGGGAATTATGTCCTTAGGAGGTAGCACCATCCTTCTTCATGCTACAACTCTTCTAGTCCAGCGATTGCTTGTCTCCCTAGCTAAGTCGCCAAAAATCTGTTGGTAAATAGATTGTTCCTTTTCAATTAACTCTTCAAATTCCCAAATTCATGAACAATGATTGATTACAACAGTTGGGAAACCATAACTAAATGACTAATTTCCCTTTGAATTTATAGGTAAAACTCCCTTGAGTTTGTGATTTGCAATGAATTTGGCTGTTTCTAATTCTAAGATGGGATTTTTTCTTGACCAGAGAATAGGTGAGGAAAACCAAGTTAGGCCTAGACAAGAACTAACTCAGGTTGGAATACGGGTCATGATACTAACCAAAACTATGAATTCACACATCTTATGAACTTACAAACTTTGGCAATGCAACAATGAATTATATTTGAAAGACTAATATGCTTAATAGAAATATTTTAACTCTAAAATGAAAGAAACTATCTTAGGAAACAATACTAAAAAGGGCCTCTTTTTACTTTTGACAATACTATGATTATCTTCAATTTGTTGAATTAAAACAGGGGAAAAAAGCTCTGTTTATACATTAATTTAACTCAACACAAAGAGACGTTTCTAACTAAAACATGCAATGGAATAGTAAATAATTGATATAAAACACATTCAAGTTGTCTTTGCAATCTAAAGCATTTCACAACAAAATTTAGCTAACCCTTCTATTAATTTTCAATTGAGTACATATAGGATTTCGCGATGAACCATTACAAAGAGGGTACCAAATTGGTTCATCTTCTTCTAAAAAATAACAAATGACAAGAAGCCAATTATCAATTACAATTTCATATTAGAATACAAAAGAGTGGAAATAATATCATTTCACTTTGTTTCCCTTTTCTAGTTCTGCTTTATAGGCCTTGGCAACAAATATGATTGGAATGAGTTCCTCGTGTCTGGGGACATGGATGTTGGTGTATCTAACAAGCCACTTGGAGTGTTCTCTTACCAAGTCCTTGATTGGATTCAATCGCTCTTGTATTTCCTTTGCTACCACATGGATGCATTCGCTGAGTTGTTGAACAACTGATATTCTATCCTGAAGGCTAGAAGATCTTTTTGTTAACTTGTCCAAGTAATTAACAAAAGCCGTTTGCACAATGATGACTCCTACTACTCCTTTTCTTTGTTCACTTGTTTGAGACTCAATATGTAGGCCTTTCAACAACGTACAACCTCTTATTTAACTATGATTTTGGTCTTCTACAACCCTTCTTCAATGTAAGAGATCATATCCACTTTGAATTACAATCTCTGTTGCCATTCGAACAAAGGCTTGTCTCCTTTCTGTAAAATCTTGGCTAGAACTGCTACTTTGGCCTTCATTTGAATGATCATGTGTAAAAGAGAGATACAATCTTCACATTTGGCATTTTCTGTAGACATAGTTTCCCAGTTTGCTATGATGTTATCTTTATTTGTCTCGAGCCTTAACACTAGATTGCCTATTTGTTCTATAACTGCAAGACCTTTAGGCTTGAGTTTTACAATCCAATTCCTACCAATTTGTACAAAATAATTGTCCTCCTCCAATTGTGAGATGATGGCCTAAATGTATCTAGCTATGGGATCACTGGTAGGTGGAATTCCTGAGATGCTTGCAAGTAGGGACACCAATTGCTTGATAAAGCTATTGAGCTTGTAGATCTCCACCTTCAACCTAACTTTAGAAAGTTTGAGTTCCTCAAGTTCTTCTATCACTTCATTGGTTTCTCTCTACAAGCAAACTTTAGTATCATGCCTAACTTCTCCTAGATCCAAAGACTACACTTTGAAGTTATTTGTAGTTAGGTACTTGATCTTGCCTTCTTTGGTGGGCTCTGAAATCTCCATAGTTATGTGTCCTATGTTTGGATCCCAACTGAGGATGGATAGGGTCTTCAACTTCTTCACTTTACTCAATTCTGATCCAAAGTGGATGGATAGAGATAGAGCTTCTTTGTTCGGAGTTCCATCTTCTATCCTCTTCCTCTTCTTGTCCAAACTATTCTCAAGCCATGACTCAGTGCTGAATACTTTGGATGCAGTCCCTAGTGTATCCACACTAAACATTTTTCTCCTAATGGGAGTCAAGACCTTCAACGTCTAAGAGAAAGGATTTTCAGGATTAGGGGAAATGAACTTTGGAGCTTCAAGAATATTTTCCACTTGGGATGTTTTCTTCGCTACTTCATTCAAATATGTAGATTTACTTTAGCTACTCTCCCCATCTCCAAGGTCAACTGCTTGGATTTGAGGATTAATTGGTAAGAGTAGTGTCACATTTATGGATGAGATTGGGCTACTTTAAGATAGCAGAGCCACAAGAACCATATTATCTTTTGGTTCTGCTGCCTTCTTCTCTTTAGCTTTTGCCTCTGTCCCAATCATAGGTACTTAACCATCCTAAAAAGTCTTATCCAGAGGAATATTTTTGTCAGGAGGTTGATCACCTCCACCCATTGGTTGAGCTGGGCCTTGAGTGAGTGATAGAGTTGTGCCAAAAGTATTGCCAGGTGAAGATGATGCTGCAACTGTGTCTGGGGTGGATTGGGAAAATGCTCCTTTAGTTCTTTTCTTCCTAGCTATGTTCCACTCGACCCACTTCCTGATCCTCTTATAGATATTTTCCATCATCACATCCAGGTCCTCTATGACCTCTCTAACGGGTGCATAACTTATAGGGGTATTCCTTAGTTTGGTCAAGTAGGTCGTTCTTTACATATTCTAATTGTCATCCTCGAGCCCTTCCATATCTATGTTCACTTTTTATAGCTTGATTTGATCTACTATCAACCTCACAAAAGAACAATCACGGCTTTCAAATTCATCTTTGCTGTCAGTCCAGTAGTCTTCAATTATGCTGATGTGCTTTATTACACTCCCAATTTGCAAGACATTTTTAGCATATTCATTAGGATCAAACATAGGTCTCAAGACCTCATACATATCCAATTTATATTTCTTCTAAAAGACCTTTATCATATTCTTGGCATCAGCGCTGGTGTCACAACTTAATGCCCCAACCTTCATAGGGAACTCATACCCTTTCTTCCTCAAAATCCCATTGAGTATGTTCACCTGTAGAGCTTTTCAGATAATGTCAACCAACATTCTCATGTCATTTGGATATCTAGGAAACTTAAGAGGGAATCCATCGAAGGCTATAAGATGTAGGTAAGAACAGATGAGAATTGGATGAAATAACAACCGAATTAACTGATGGTGGCCATGGCTTCAGGAGAGAATCTCCTTTCTAGGCACCCTTGCAATTCCTTGCAAAATCTCATAGTAAACGTGTCATTCACTCTTACATATTCTACATAGCTATTTTGTAGTTGAAAGCATAGATAAAATTCATATGACTTAACATTATCTAGGAAATCCTCTAAACATGGGAGGCCAAACCATAATTGCAAAGAAGCTAGCATGTATATTAGAAAATAAGACATATATATAGAATGAATTGTAGAACTTGGCTTCTTGGAGGGCATTGGAAAAAATCTCACTTACCTCTTATGCCCAATCAATAGACGGTATATATGAATATATGACTTGAATAAAAAAAAGTATTGTTCAATAAAATTTAATAGACAGTGTATATGAATATATGACTTGAATAAAAAAAAAGTATTGTTCAATAAAATTGAAGGCTTTGGTTTCACCTCTTAATCTATGTAGAAGAACCAGAATGCCAATTATCTCCAGTTTGAGGTTGGTTTTGAATAACATTTTGAGGACTTTTCTTTTGTCACTCCATGGTTTCTAGAACCATGTTTGCATGATTTCCTTCTTCCAGATCATCTTCCTCACTAAGAATTCTGAAACGTCTGCACCAACAATTAGGTCAGAAAATCCTCCCATTCTGGCACATGAAGGAAATTCACCATCATTTGTCTATTGATTAAAATCAATACAGTATCATTGGGTAGAACTATCTATTTGGTCTCTAGATTGTAACGGTGAATACATTCATAAATGAGCTTTGGGGCTTGAACTACAACTAGGAAACCAACAGCTTCAACCAAACCACATCCTCAAAGTTTCTTAGTGATAGGATGGATGCATTTGAATTTTATCCTCCTTTGGAAGTGTGGCATATCATAGAAACAGAGGGATGTATCTGTGAAGTCTTGTAGTTGAGACCCTATCCTACTCAAATTGTCAAAACCCACAAACTTAGTGGCCATTGCTTATAAATAGAATTTTGAAATGAAAGATGAATAAGACAAAAAAATTCTTCAATCACTAGATTTCAAAATTTATGCACTTTGATAAGAATAAGGGATTAAGGAAACAAAGTAGCTTATGCAACTGTCTGTGTGTTCTTATATAAGGGCCTTGATTCATCCATTGAATTTCACAACTTGTGCCACACAAGTGATCATTTAAGGAAATACTCATTAAAAGTAAAAGAAATGGTTCGATGAATGTTTAAAATTATTTTCACTATTCCATTGGTTGTAACAGTAACTTTGTATTGACCCGTTATTTACTTTTTCATTTTCCTTTGAGTTTTAGAGAGTTACCTTTGGAGTACTTTGTGAATGAAAATCCATTGAGTGAGATCCTAATCATATCTCATTTCTACAATAATTCTCTTCACCCCAAATCCATCCTAACATTTACTAGATTCAACATTGGAGCCAAATATTCTACATTATCTTGATCTATTTGCATAGTCAAAAAACTGCCTTCATGGGTTGGGAACCCGCTGAGGAGAAGGCATTTTTAATTTCTCTGCCAAAGCTTCCTTATTGGTTGAATCTCTAATAGTTGCATTTTTTATTGTTAAATATGTTTAGTTAAGGCACATAGGCCCATTTGAGTATCACTTAGCATCTTACATTTTTCTTATATATGTTTTGTAGAAAATCATCTTCATGGGTTGGAAACCTGGCGACTAGAAGACAAACTTAGATTTTCTACCAAGACTTCATACTTGAGTATCAATGAATCTAAATTGTGTTTGGGAGTTTGATCTCAAATTAAAACACTAATTTTCTTAGGAATCCATGAGTTTTGAATATTTTCAAGGTAGATACATCTACGTTTGAGCTCTTGCAAAAAGTAACCTTCATGGGTTGAGAACCCACTGAGGAGAAGGCAACGTGAGGTTTTTTGCCAATGTCTTATTTGATCGGTCATGGATATAACATCAAGTGGCTTCAGTTGACTGCCAGTTTTACTAAAAACACAGTGATGGATTTTCACATTCCTAGTGTCGTAGAGACATGTGAAATTGGAGAGCTTTTGAGAGTATAGGAATGGAGTAGTGAGTACAATTTATCAGTAATGAGTGAAAAAATTGATCTCTATTAGGTTTGGTGCTATACCTATCCAATAAATGACAAGACAAAGGCAAAAACCTAGTTGGATTTGAAGACAGAGAAGGCATTAAGGGAAAATCTGATAAAGATCACCTAGCTTTAGGAAATTAGACCCAGACTCAAACATCAATGGGAATAAAACTGACTCCATCTAAAAAACATAGAACTCACTTTTGCTAATATTTTTTTAAAAAAAAGTGGGGCAACACGGTGCAAATCAAGAAGTCATCAATTTAAGAACAAAAAATGAAAGACTCAGGAATGATCTTAGAACAAAAAGAGAAACCAATGAAAGAATGATGAGATCATAACATGGATCAGTTAGCTAAAATATCTCAGAAAATACACAAAGGGAAAGTAGGATTGGGCTACAATGAACAATGAGATTCATCACAACAAGGAGCTCAAAACAATAAAAGGTTTACATGCAATTATTGTGGAAAAATAGGGCACACTTCAAACAAATGTTAGAGCAATGGAAAGTCAAAATTTAATGGCAAATGTTATAGTTGTAACAAACATGGACATAGAGCAAGTGAATGCACATAGAAAACCAAGGTTGAAGGAAAATCTTTTACATGCAACAAACAAGGTCATAAATCTTTAGAATGCAAAACCCAGAATTGGAATCCTAGTGAACAACTTGCTAAAGCAATCTTTGTCTGGGACTACAACACTAGTTATAGATGTTATTAATGTGGAGAATTTGGACACATAGGAACTAATTTCATGAAGACTCACCTCAAAAAGAAAAATCTTACCAAAAGATGTTATGTATGCAAAGAACTTGGTCATCTAGAAAAGAACTACATGAATAGAGGAAAAGTTGAAGATGAAAAGAAATTGAAGGCTTACAATATTAGGACTCAAATGAAATAGTAGTGGGTGTGGAAATCTCTAGAGAATACAAATGAAAGTAGTGAGGATATTAATACCCAAGACAATACATTGGGTGATTCAATTATCTTCGCTTAAACAAGCAAGGAGACCATTGGAGCTATGACGAAACTCATATTATACATTAGTTATAGTCATCCAAGCATGAAAGTCCAAATTAGCATATTAGATGCACTTGGATAGAAGTAAAGACTCAAACTAGACCAAGTTGTTAGCTCTAACCGAGTCACTCATTTGGCCTAATCGAGCTGTTAGACCAAGCCGAGTCGCTTCGTAGATCTAGCCAAGCATGGGTAGACTCGATCAAGTCATTGACTCAATCAAGCATGGTTAGTTAGTGATAACCAAGAATTCAAGGTTTGAAGACCAAACTAAGCTTCTTCTACCTACCTAGGTATAGAGAATTTAATGAAGACCTAAAATCAAAAATTTGATAAAAAGAAAAAATAACAGTTTCATCTTCACCATGAATTTAGAATTTTCTAAAGAGTGAAACATTCCTCGAGCCCCCAAAGTGATTAGGTGCAAGTTTATTGAAGGAAATTCTTAGGAAAATATAGAAGCTTCAAATTCTTCATCAACCAAGCAATATAGTAGTAGGCTCCCATAGTCTTGACTGAACAACAACATGCTCCCACAATCTTGACTGACCAACAACAAAAGGACTTGGTTGACAAAGGAAAAGCTATTATCCCTTCTTCAATAGCCAAGAGCCAAGGAAAAGGGAACATAGTTGATGGCATTTATCTTGACGAGGAGATTGTAATCCTAAATTGGGACCAATCAAATCTATCAGCTAAGGAAATGAACATTTTGGGAGAACTATGGAAGAAAAGAGCAAAGCAAAGAATGCTAAGAGCTGAAAGAGATAGGAGAAAAGTCTTGGAAGACATCAAAGAAATATTTGTAGATGCTCTATCTATAGAGGTAAATGATAAAGTCCCTATCATTGATTAATTAATTGATACTATACATAAATTCAATGAGGACACTGATGGCCATGACAAAATCCTTATGAAAGCTAAAAGGAAGTTTGAGAATAAATTGCTAGAAAATATAACATAGAAGATAGCAATAGATAAAGTAAAAATATCTACTTTAATTTCACTAACTTTACCATGGAAATAAAAGAGAAACTAGCCAAAGTTGACATGGACTTGAAAGATAGTACAAATTAGTTGGCACTCAATCCTAGCTCTAGATCTATTCATTTTGCAAAAAATAGATTTTTGACAGATCTTTAGGCATAATTACCAAGGGAAGAGGCTAGAATAAGAGCAACATTGATTGATATACAATGTATGATACTTCCCCACATGGACACTGTGCAGAAGATAATTGATCATGCAAGGACATTGGTCAAAGACACAAATATATCAATTGCAGATCATATGTATGAGTTATTAGCATAGCTTCAGATTGATCTACACATCTTGAAGGTGCTATAAGATAACTGGGACAAGACATTGTTTGTAATTTTCAAGATACACAATGATTTTCTTTCTCATTTTGGTATAACCTTGTAAGTTTTTGTCTTTTGTAACAAAAACAAGGGGGAAAGAAGATGTACAAAGGGGAAAGAAGGTGCACAAAGGAGGAAAGTATATAGAGAAAGTAGAATGTACATATTTATACATGTAAAGAGAAATATGTATAGGTATACACTCAAATAGTGCACTTCTATAAACACTTCTATCCAAGGTATTCCATAGATTAGAAAGCTTGAATGGTAGCTTAGAGCTCCCTAGTCATGGAGTTCAAGAAGCATACAAATAGACATAAAGATAGCTCTCAGCTAAACCTTAGGAATGCAACCCTTGCTAGTAAACCATGAGATGGGAGATTCTTTAAAAAAGAGCAAGATTGCTAGTGTCAAAGAACTCTTGAGTATGCAATGCAAGAATGAAAGTAAGCTAAGATGAGATGCACAATGCAACTAAGCTAAACAAATGAAAGTGTTAGAACCCAACTATTAGAATATGTGATTTAAGCTACTTGCAAAGAAGCTACACTAACATGCAACATAATTCTACCTCTAGTATGAAATGGACAAGAGAATGAGACAAGGAATGATAAGTTCTTCACTAAGCTCCAAGAAACCTATCAGAAAACCTGCAACATAACAATATTCAAATGATGGATGGATCCTTTGAGGGGGAAAGCTCTCCCCCTTTTAAAGTCATATAGACGGTAGAGATCAAGATGAAGATTGTGGATAATCAATGGTGGAATTAAAAAATGGGAGTGATCCATGTGCACACACAAACCAATCAATAAAATATAAGTTGACTTGTCATATGAGACAAAAGTCACACAAAGCCTTTTCTTTTAACTTGATAATTAGAAAAAGGACTCTATGTGTGCACTTTAAGTGGGATAGAAGAATGGGGTCTTTTATTTAATTAAAAAGGGACATGTTATTTTAATCAAATAATGAACTTAGGATAGCATAGTCAAACTATAGGTTATAATCTAATTAATTAATTAATAGCAATTTGGTCTAGGTAAATGATGAATTAATTTAGACAAAATGATGAGAAGGGGGCTAATAGTCTAGATGACCATTTTTAGGTGATTACATTTTCCCCTCTTTGACTAGTGTGTGATCGATCTGGGAATACATTATGTCAAAGAAAATAGAAGCCAAGTAGGCAACAATAGATATAGATATCTAATTTTGAAGAACAAAATGCAGAAGGAGATAGCAAATCCTAAATGTACAGTTTGATAGTGAAAGTATTGAACACTAGGAAAAAGTGATGTCAGAATTCAAGAAGAATGCTAACACCTAGCCAAGCAGACAGATCAAGAGAAAGTGAAAAGATCAAACAAATGCTCCTATCAAATAGATAGTTGTAGCAAGTGATGATAGAGTATCTCTACCCCCTCAAGATAAAAATTAAAATGAGGGAAGAGGATGCAAAAACAAGCTAGATATGAGCAAATCGAGATATAGCAATTTCCAAGATGACAGATAGATGATTAGAACCAAAGAGTGACTATAAAGTGGTGATAGAATGCCCCAGTTTGACTAGAGTTGACCATAAAGGTTACATCATGAAAATTCAGTCAAATCAAGTAGAAAGATTATTTTAGACATGAAAAAGTGAATTTAAGTAGATATGAAGTGTAGAAATGATGAAGACATGAAGATGCCCTAGCGACAATTCAATGATTAGACCTCAAGGGGTCAACTAACTGCATAAAAGAAGGTAGACTTTTAAAATGTGATTTTGACTCTCAAGATGAACTTAGATTTCGATTTCAATCCCCAAAAAGGATTCAAGACATCAAAATTATGTAAGAGGTCAAAATTTTATATAGATGTGATGATAGGATAGCAAAGAGATGAAGCGAAAGATCAAGAAGGTGAAAATCAATGATGAAGAAGAAAGTAAAGAAGGTATGAAAGTAGTTAGCTGATATGTCCAAGAAAAGATGAAGAGAGAGCTCTCCTCACATGCAGGAATGCAAGACTATGCTAGAGAATGAGCCTATAATGCAAGCTACTATGCAAAGTGGTTCACTAGCAAGAAGCGCATAACATTTAGACTCTAATTTCATCATTAAGCATTTATTAGGGACATCATGAGATCATACAACCATCACTAGTATAACTATGAGGATATGAATATGATTGATATCAGATAGGTATGTGAAAATCCAATCTAAGCATCAAAGACATGTAAGTCAAGATGACTACGTGATTAAATTTCCTAAGTTTTGATTTAGCAAGAGTACACTTGTTTCAAGGCATAAGTGCTAGAATAACCCCTGAGTGCAGTCTTGCAAAAAAAGTCAAGGATGATAGGTTTATAAGTCAAAGTGTCAAATAGGACAAGCATGAATGCTTTAAACACTATAGACAAATAAAGTATACCCACAAGCAGAAATCAAGAAAACATGCCCCTTGTCCCCAGTCTTCTAGTCAATGACATCCTTGAAAGACTATTAGGGAGGGAACATATAGCAAGGAAATCATCATAGATAGCACAAAAAGTAGATAAAAATCAACATAGCTCAATCATTTAAGTGTTTAAGTGTGTGTGTGTAAGTCACTTGACCATTTCTTTAAAACTTGATTCTCATAGTGAAAAATATCGCGACATTGGAGACTGTAGGTAAACTATCTAAAAAGTGTTGAGAAACACTTGATGTCAAGTAGGGGGTCGTGTTGAGAAATACTATTTTGTGAGTTATCAAAGAAACCCTAATGCACAAGGACACCTCAATAAGGTAAGCAACTATGCCCCTGAGACAAGGACAAGAAATAATTCCAAGCTAGGAAATGTGTCACAAAGTGAGTAATTGAGACTGATAGACATAGGTGCAAGGGTCTCAAGTAGCACCTGTTTCTAGGTTTTCACCACTTGACAGATTTTTTTCAAGACTTTTTTCAATTTTTTTTTGTATTTTTGTATTTTTTTGGTGATACGTCAAAGTGCATATTGCTAGGTTTTCACTAAGATGATCATTTTTTTAGGAAATTTTCTAATTTTTAGGATTTTTTTTAGCATCATATATGATTTTTTGAATTTTTAAAGAATAATTTAGAGATCACTAGTTCTCAAGCAAGATCACATCATTTTCTCCCAATGTCTAGCAAGGTATAGGACATGATGGAGAAAAAAGTAGGTGGATAAGCAGAGATCGATAAGAAAGGAGTATGAAGCAAGTGAAAGTGATCCTCAAGGACTGACTGCTCAAGAGTACCCAAGCTAGGGAAAAATGAGAAATAGTCATATGAAGCATGTTTTGGATAAGCAATGAAAGTGATGAGCAAGATATCATGTAGGATAAGTAGTGCATCTAACAAGTGAGATAGCATGAAGCATGTTGTCCAAAAGAGTAGCCATGTCAAGAGACCTATGAGAACCATGTTTTATTTATTGTGATCAAGACCAAGGGGTCAACAAGATAGGATAGCGATGGGATAGAGCAATAACAATAAAGCTCAAGATGGAGACTATGAGTGAATGAGAAAGCACAATAGAGAATCTCATGGATAAGATAGCCAATATGCAAAGATAGCTCAATATTGTCAAGATCAAAGAGAGAAGAGAGGATAGATGGATCATGGAAGAATTACACGTGATGCTTGTTTACTAGGTTTTCACCATGGTACTTATCCAAGGTGCCACAAGAAGCATTTTTCACAATAGGATGAATTTTATCTCTCTTTACTTTTGCTACCAAGGTGCCACAAGAAGTGGTTTTCACCAAGGCACATTTTCATTTTTTTGTTTTGAATTTTTATCTTTTATCTTTTTGATTTTTTAGAAAGAGCTGAAGTTGTTTGAATGTAGATAGTGCTCCTATAGGAAAGATAAGTCATGATAAGCCAAGACCATAGAAAGGTATGCTCAAAGATATTGATAGGGTGATGAAAGAGAAATGGTAGTAGGAAGAGTATATGGAGGAATCATAGGTGAAATAGCTTAAGGTTTAGATGTATGGGGTCATAGGAGAATTTGAGAAAAAGATGGAATGAAAGCCTTTGGAAGCTTTTGAGGAAGATGTTTAAAAGAAAATGGAGTGGAAGCCTTTGGAAGCTTGAATGTCAATTTTGAAGTATTTTCAATATTCAAGTCTTTCAAAAGAGACTTGGGAATCCATATAGCTTTAAATTTTTCTTGTTCTTTGGATGCTTGAGAGTGCATTTCTTCAATGATAGATTTAGGAACCCATATTTGATTTGATTTAGCTCTCTTAATAGTGGACCTTTGTGGTCTCTTTTGCATATTTTCCTTCTTAGCATTCATATATCATTTAGATGGGACATAGTAATCTTCATTTTTCAATGGATTCTTATGTTTATTCTCACTTCCAAAGGACTTGGGATTTGTGGATGAATAAGGATGATATGACTAGTTTAGATGGATAGATGGGTAAACATTCATCAAGGATGAGTGTCTCTGTTGATCTTGAGGTATGATGGGAGAGCTAGGAGTGGAAAATGTAGGATATGAAGGAACATAAGGTTCCAATATAGATGGAAGGTTTAAAGGCTTTAGCTTTGTTGGATGAGGACCAAGGATAGACTTAGGAGATGCAAATGGATAGTGAAAAGGGATATCAACATCTTTAGAGTGAGCAACATGGTCAAAGCCATCAATAGACTCATGAGTAGCTTTGATAGGAAATTTTTTTTTTAATAGGAGTACTTGAAGCTTGAGCTTGAGCACAATTTTGAAGTGGATATGGAGAAGTAGAACATGAAGGGAGACTTTGATCTTGACAAGTAGCTTTGGATAGGATAGGAAGAGAACTTTTCTCATAATTTTTAGTAAGCTCAAGGAAAAAAGTGGAAGTGGTGTCTTCATCATACTTAGGAGGTGGATAAGATATAGGATATGGAGGGGAAAAATATTGAAAGAGATGAAAGGGTGCTTGATCTTGATCTTTCTTGACATTTATAGCTTTTTCTTTTTGAGATCCCTCTTGACATGGAGCCACTTCTAAGGACAAGGGAGAATGAAGAGCAGGTGGAGTAGTAGGCATAGAATTGTATGAAGGTTGAGGATTTTTAGTTGTAACAGCATGGAAAAGGTTTACAACCAAGTGAAGGTTAGCTTGAGTTTCTTTTAGAGGTAGCCCTTGAGGATACATATAGTCAATGTGGAAAGCATTAAGTTCTTTTTTTTTTTTTATAGAGGCATGTTGGAAAGCTTTAAAGTGTCAGGAGATGCATGAGTGTAGAAGAAGTGGAAGATGTAATGGAGCCACTACTAGACATAGGGTCATCAACATAATCTTACTTAAGAGAAGTATCTTCACCACATGAGTCACTAGAGGCTCTAAGATCAACAATCTCATCATCAATGAGATTTTACACTTTATGTTTCAGCTCTATACAATCAGAAGTAGCGTGGTCATTAGATTGGTGATAAGCACAATAATCATCCAAGAAAGGATTTCCATAGGAGCTAGACTTAGGTAACCTGATGAACTTGGTGCCAAGAAGTGTTCTCAACATGTCATCATAAGAATTTTCTATGGGAGTAAAAGTTCTCTCAAAAACATGTCTAAAATTATTTTGTTGTTTATCAAGAAAATAAAAAGCTATCATGTCTTCATCATATTGGTCAAAGATAGGCTTGTTGTAAAATTTTGGCGTATGCTCCAAGGATGTATCATTTTCTAGCTCTCTAAAAAGGCCTTTAGATCTGGTAGGCAAAGACAATTGATGTCTTGAAGTAGAGCATGAACTAGAAAGAGAATCATTTGATGATGTTGTTTGTTCCTTGATCATTTTATCAAATCTAGCATATGTTTTTATCATGCCCTCAATGAGACTAGTGTAAGCAGGGTTTGGGGTCTCTTCAAGCTTATTGTATTGATGTATCAAGTGTGTAAGCTTTGAAATTCCATAAAGAGCTCAAACAACTCAAGATCATCTAGACTTGGTTATGATCTAATAGCACAAGATTTAGATCCAATAGTTGTAGATGCAAAGCCAAGCATAAAAGATCCTAGAAGATAACTTGATGTTCAAACTATAGGAAGCAGAGTGTTCACTTGTCAAATAGAGGATAGCAATGAGAGAATGACTTGTCAAAAAATGTGTCCAAGAAACTTACAATGTGAATGAATCAAGTTAAGAGATAGGCTAGAATCCAAGTATCCAAATAGATATAACAAGAGCGATGACAAGTGAACAAACTTCCCAACCCAAGAGTGTAGTAAGGAAATCAAGGTAACCATTTCAAAAAAAAGATAACTAGCAAGCGGACATAGACCATGAATATAGAAAGACCAAGAGCACTAAGACCAAAGAGTCACTTTAAGCATGTTCAAGCACTAGACATAGCAAAGAAAAGTCAAATGATGAGACTCCTCTTAGCAAGCAACACAAGAAAATGTTTGCACTTGATGTTTTGACTTGGTTGATAAAGTTTGACAATATTTGATAGCATAGCAAGTTTGATGTTCAAAAAAAATTTCTTTCCAAGCAATATAGTGACACATGAAGTAGTCTTCAAACAATCAAGCAAGGGACAAAGCAACCTTGCATGATACAAGCATATGTGAGGTCTTAAAAGAAATCCCTAGAACTATTGTCATGTGTATGTTCAAAAGATTTCCAAAGGTCTAGCACATTCGAGAAAACATCAAGCAATATCTACCTAAATATCACAATTCATTACTCAACAACTTGGCCTATGCTAAGTGCTCCTTCACCTCACACCAAGTGGTTTCCCACAAGAGATATTGGATTTGTCATGGAAATGTCATAAGCATAACCAAGGGAACATAGATGGTGAGTGTAAAATCTTGGGGTGATTTAGGTAATCCATTAGGATCGATCCTTGCACCAAGAAGTTGAGTGGAAAAATAGGGTAGCTACTAACTTAGGGTGTTTAGAAAGGATTTCCATTCATAGTACTCCTCTTGCTCCTAATACAAGACACCTCACTTTGCGATGAGTAACTAGTCTCGCAACCACAAGAGTGCCTTAAGCATTCCTCCCTAGTGATCTCCTCATGGTTGCAATTCCACAAGCAATTAAATTAGGTAAGACAAGTGCTATGTCTATTGAGGTTTTGTGTTCTTGATAGCCTTGAGATTATAGTGGGTCATAATAGCTAGGTATTAGCTTGTCCACACTTGGGTCATTCCTCTTAGGTTGTCCAAGAGCAAGCCCTCTAAAGGATTCTAGACTAAACAAGAAGCACATCAACTTTTGAAAGTCAAGATTTTTGATTCACCACAAGGGTGAAGAGCATACTCTACTATTCCAATAATTTCACCCAAACACACCAAGAATCTTCAATTATCCCCTTTCTTTTGAAATCCAACGACAAGTCAAGATTTTTGATTCACCACAAGGGTGAAGAGAATACTCTCCTATCACCAAAGAACCCCAATTGCAAGTTTAATGTGCCTAGAAAAAATGAAAAAATAGTAGATGCTACACATGAAATAAAAGAAAAAGGAAGCAAGTGTTTGGTTTTTATGCGTTGGGTAGCCCTGCAAACAACTGTTTGTAGCCCTTGTGCATTTGAAGCTTTGACATGTGTTCTTTTTAGCAATGAAATGAGAAACTCCCTGCAAAACAACCAAGGTTAGAGCATAATAACCAAGTAATACCTGAAAAAAAAAGTGGTTAGTTACCTCAAAAATCCAAGTTATCTTCCAACCAAGTGTATGAAAAGAAAGTGCAAGCTAATCACAAATGCTCTCATTTTTACTCTTTGCTTTTGACCTAGTCAACAAGATTGAACTTGTTTGCTATGATTTTTGCTCCAAAAATAGAAGTGAAAAGAAGAAATCCTTATTAAAAATCATATATCTTTCCAAAAATCTAAGAAATTTAGCAATATCTCTTCATTTGTGCCCTAGGGACCCATTTTGTCAAAACAGACCAGATTTATCAAATCAAGTTTTTGATCCTTAATATGACCTCAAAATTCAAAACACAAAGAAGTACCCATTGTAGAATTAAAAAAATTTCTGAAAATGTAAGTTTTTCCAAAAAAGGTTCTGATTTGCGACCAAAAATGACTTTTTATGAAAAACAAAGAAAAATTCATAACTAATGCAAATCAACTCAAAATGATCCAAAACTCAGACTGAGACATCTTAGAAACATAGTCAACCTGAAAAATTGTTTTTAGAACAAAAATCCAAGTGGTGTAGGAGATATTATCAAATCTTCAAAAACTTAGGGTTTTAGCCTTCAAATCAATCTGCATATGGGTTAGCCTTAAAACCAAAGTGAGAACTCTACAAAACTAGTTGATTAGATCCAATATGCTGCTATAAAAAAATAGAAATGAAAAATGAAAGAAAATGGAGCTAGAAACTTGATTCAACCCCCACGGTGGGCGCCAAAAACGTACACTCAAAAAGAGTCACACTCTAAACCCTTCTATCAAAACGATTCCATGAATTCAGAATGCTTGGAAGCTAGCTTAGAGCTCCCTATCAATGGAGTGAAAGAGAGTGTATTTCAAGTACAAGGGCTCTCATCTGAGCCTTAGGAATACTCTTCTTGCTAGTAAACCATGCAATGGGAGGTTCTCTTAGAGATAAGATGCAAGAGTGCAAATGTCTACAAAGTATGCCTCAATGATGCAATGCAAGATGAAAGCTAAGCTAGGATGAAAATGCAATATGAAAGTGTTAAAAATCCAACTAATTACTATGTGAGCTAGATTATTGAAAAATAGAAGCTAAACTAACATGCAACATGATTCTAAGCTTAGTATGAAATGGATGAGAAAATGAGACACAGAATGAGAAGTTCTCCACAAAGCTCCAAGAAACCTATCGAAAAACCTACAACATAACAATATTCAAATGATGGATGGATCCTTTCAGGGGGAAAGCTCTCACCCTTTTAAAGTCATATGGGTGGTAGAGATCAAGATGAAGATGGTGGATAATCAATGGTGGAATTCAAAAATGGGAGTGATCCATGTGCACGTGTAAGTCAACCAATATAATACAAGTTGACTTGTCATATGAGACAAAAGTCATACAAAGCCTTTTCTTTTAACTTGAAAATTAGAAAAAGGACTTTATGTGTGCACTTTAAGTGTGTTAGAAGAATGAGGTCTTTTATTTAATTAAAAGGGGACATGTTCTTTTAATCAAATAATGAACTTAGGATAGCATAGTCAAACTATAGGTTATAATCAAATTAATTAATTATTAGCATTTTGGTCTAGGTAAATGATGAATTAATTTAGCCAAAATGCTAAGAAGAGGACTAATAGTCTAGATGACCATTTTTAGGTGATTACAATAGGAAGGAGAAAATATGTACAATATGAAAGATATGTAAAAAGTAGAAAAAACATAAACAATTTTGAAAAACCAAAAACAAAGTTTTTAGTTCAAACCAAGTTGCAGAGTTTTTAGTGCAAACCAAGCTACAAAACATAGCATACTCAAAGGGGGAGTTTGACTGAAGAATTTTTTCAGATCTTGTGTATAATAAGTATTTTTATTACTAATATAAAGGGGGAGATTGTTAATCTCATTGCAAGATATATTATCAGTTAGTGTTAGAACACTTAGTCATAATAAACAAATAATAGTAACCAAGTTACTAGTCTGCAGTGTTAACTAAGCTCAGAAAGGAACCATGCAAATGATGTTAACTATGTAGGAAGTAAGCACTATCAATCGAATTGACCATTCACACTAAGCTATAGTGTCAATCGAGTTGATAGTGTCTGCTAAGCTCTAATGTGAGCCGAGTGAGAAAAGCAATTTTGTTTGAAGGTGATAATCAAGCTAGCAGAATAGTGCAAACCTAGTCAGCAGTGTCTACCAGTGATCAACATGAATCAAGCATCTAGTATCAACCAAGTGCCAGAGTTAGCCAAGGTGACAGTGTTGCCTGAGTATCTTTAGCATTGCTCAAGTAAGCCATTGGACCCAAGTTACAACATTGAGCTAACTTGGTAATTATTTTTGGAATCAGTTATGTTGCAACTGAACTTTGATGAAATTATTTGGATGGATATAAGTATGAAGTATATTGTTTATCCGAATATAATATGTAAGAATTGCAATTGAAGAACATTAGTGAATATGGAAGAGCAGATTGTTTGAAGGCTACAAGCATTTCGAGGAAAGGAAGAGACACATCTATCATAGTCAGGCGATTAGTTTACTTCAAAGGATCTTCATCATCAATCACAGGTGCACATCAGAGATCAATCCACTGATTCATCCTAATAGGTGCATTAGTCCCAAATCCTTTAACTAGGTGGACCTAACAGTCCTTTGCAGAAACTCCTAACAGAGTACATGCTCAACTATATTGTATAATTCCTTTCACAAGGTGGATCTAATAGTCCTTATTTCTCTTAAACAAGTAAGATCATAAGAAGTGATCATTTGTAAGCCTTAACTAGATAAATTTATTAATGTAGTAGTGAAGCATTATGGGTCTCATCCCCATCCCAGTTTTACCTTCTACTTGGAGGGTTTCTAGGTTACCAATATTGTGTTATGGTGTTGTTACTTTACTTCTTTATGTTTCATGCATGCAAGTAGATTTGACAACTTAACAAAGTGCTTTAGTTGAAAGAATTTTAAGTGGTTCCTAATTCACTCCCCCTCTCAATTACCTAGCTTGCTTTACATTTCCAACAAGGGTATCTTCCAAGGTGCCTTAGGGAGTGAAAATTTTGAAGTTTGGTTTTAGGAGTCTAGTTAGTTAGCATCATTTTTAACTCCTAGCACTAGTATATTGATGTTTATCTTATGTGTAGGTCATCATGACATCATCAATATTTGTAAAACAAAAAAATACCATGGTATGCATGTGCATTTTCAAAATAGGCACTTTAAGACTTCAGATAGAAGAAGCCTAAAGAGTTCAAATTTATGACAATTTTGGACTATAAAGAGGGCATAAATCATCAAAAAGATTAGAAATAAGTACACTAGGTGCTCCCAAACCCCATCTGAGAAAAACTTACAAACTATTTTCAAAACCAAATTTTTTAATTTTTGGGTGAATTGATCTCCTTGCACTTTTTGAAGGTCTGCAATTCCAAAGTCTTGAAGATGCCTAAGGTTTCAAAGATGCTAAGGTGGACAAGAGAGAAATTTTGTAAGTTTTTGAAGAGCAAAGTGCATAGGTGCGCAAGATGCACAAATGGGCCTAAATCATCAAAAAGAGAAAAATAAGTACACGAGTAACAAAAGTGGCCGTAGACTTTATTTGAGTAAAATCCAAAAATTATTTTCAAAACTGAGAGCTTTTATTTTTGGGTGAATTGAGCACCTTGCACACTTCCTTGAAGGTTCACCTGTGCACTTTTTGAAGGTGCACTTATTTAAGGTGCGAAGGTGCACATGTGCACAATTTAAAGATTTGGTGAATGAATTGTCTCTAAAGGAGCATAGGTGCACATATCTAAAACATCCAGAGGTCCTTGAGGTGCCCAACATTACCATGACTTCATTATCTTCTACAATAGCTAAGATCACACTCAAACCCATGACTTTCAAGTTCCAAGGAATGCCCAAGAAGTCACACTGCATGATTTCCATAGGGAAGTGAGGGTAAAGTATGAACCTTCAAACTTGTTAGCTCCTCAAGAAATTGCCTCCATCATCCAAAGTTCAAAGGGAAACATCCACACATTAGTTTGGTCAAAGGTCAACAAGACAAGTGGAGTTAGAAAAATTCTCACTTTGGAAAATTGCGGAGTTAGAAAAAATTCTCAGGTTGGAAAATTGTGGAGTTAGAATTTTTTTGTCAATTTTGGTCATGTCATCAAGGTGTGCTTTTCAGAGGTGCACTTTTTATAGGTGCGCCAAATCAAGAGGTGCATTGAAAATTTTGAAGAAGAAGTAGTGTGCTGATAATTAACTACCAGTTGCTATTTTTGAGTATTGTATGCATCAAAAATGCATTTTGACGATAGTTTAACTCCTAGAAACACCTATAGAAGGCCAAGATTGCATTTTTAGAAGTCTCAGTGACTCTTAGATCATCTCATGGCTTCTCTCTTCTTACCTTCTTCTTATTTTATTGCTTTAAGTCATGTAAAGATTCATGCACCCATTAATTGATATAAACAAGGGTGGAGACCTACATAGCACCATTTAGAGAGTCAATTTGTATGTATTTAACTTTATTTTATTAGTTTTTAAATATGAGTTTGCATTAGAAGAGCTCTCACTCCTAACACAAAAGGAGGAGAGGATTTATTTTAAATATAGGGATTAATATGTACTCCGGGCCAATATTTGATACAATAAGAAATGCTATTCGTGCTCTCATTCTAATAGTAGTGAATCTTGTAGGAGTGTGTTATTTTTGTGAATGCATTTTCATGAATAATGATGGAGCTAATGGTTTTACTGTGTTGTTATAATTGTGTGATCTTTTAATTCTAGTGTTTGCCTTATGTTAACAAATTTCATTGTTGTAACGAATTAGAGAAATGATCACTGTTGTTCTTACATAGTGTTTTGTCTCATGTGAGCACACTTTCCATGGCCTTGTGATTTGATGAAATGTGAAATATCTTTCAGTTTATTGAAGTTCCTGTTGATGATTGCATTAGTGGAGTTGAGGAAGCATTGCTCCTAATTTCATTAGTTTCCTACCAGATCCTTTTGATAATTTAATTCATAGAAGTGTTGTTACTTTGGCTTATGTTCGTTAGGAATTTCCCTTTCAGTAATTTACTTCAAATTTCTTATTAATCTATCTTCATATCTACTTTTTAGAACACTTGGTTAAAGTAAGAATTCATATAGTTGCATTGGTTAGAAATTTCATTCATAATAAAATAGAAAATACCAAAAAAAATCTTTTTTTGTGGTTATATTTCAACAAAGTTGTGCATATTGGTGGGTACCAAAAAAGGCCTCCTTGTGAACATTCACATTTATCTTTAATTGAGTTACTCAACGGGTTAAAAAACAACCATCTAGAACCTTGGAGTCACTCGTTAATCAACTTTTCAAGAGAGAGATTTGAAAGGATTTCTGCCATTAAGCATCATTGAAAATGATTACTCAATAGAAGTGATCCTAGAAAGAGGGCCTGAAAACCATTCTGCTAAAAAAAAACCCAAGTTGTTATGTGACATTTCTACAATTTTGGGAGTTATGTAATTTTTGAAATCTGTCCTTGTTAGAAGGTGTGCTTTTTAGAGGTGCATATTATAGATCCATAGCGTGCTTCCCTAGAGGTGCACAAACTAGAAGATATTGACCAACCATCTCCCTTTCAATGAGCATTAAGATCTTCACTCAATAAGCAAGAGTTCTTGGGACTTTGTATTTTTGCAAGCTTCACAATGATAAAGGGATACCTAGGCTCCACCCACTCACATTACAAATTCCATCATCATCATCATCCACTCTAGATTCTACCTCACACATTCCCATCATTATGCACCATGAATATCTTCAATGCCCAAAGTTCACCTTTGAACCTTACTGGTACATTACACAACTTGCCCAAAAATATTGAAAAGTTTTGCCCATGGTTCATCTATGAAGGATTAAAAACAACGAAAGATCATATTAAAATTTCAAGGAAATCTGTAATCAAAACCAGATTTAGCATATTGGTGTGGTCTGTCCCCTTTTCTCTTACACTTTAGGGGAAATGACATTCAATTGGTACCTCAATCTACCACCAACATAAATAAGGGATTGGAACTCTTTTGAGAGCAAGTTTTTGGCACAATTCAAGGTCTATATTGATCCAACTATCCTACATCATTAATTCATCTCAATCAAGAGGGATCCTCAAGAGACTATTTCACAGTTTAATCATCACTTCTATATGATGTATCAAATAATGCAATTTCCTTATATTGTACCATAGGAGGCTATCATCCATATCTATTTGGGAACAATAGATTCATTAAATTCTATTTCTATAAGAAGGCTCCCACCCAAAGATATTGATAACATTGAAAAGGTCTTCAAAGAGGTTGATACATTCACAAAGCAAGTAGATACCCATGGTGGAGGGAACCTTGTGTCTTCCTTCACTTTGAATAATATAGGAGCCGTACCACCATTTCTAGGAGGATCATCTACTAAGCCCAATTAGATGCCCCTATTTACTCCAATACCTATACTGCAACAAGTTATTGTTGCTCCAATGCCAACAATTACATATTTAGGGCATGATCCCCAAAAGACTATATTCTCTAAAAAAAATACTTCTCCACCTGCTAAACTTAAGAACAATGTGTCTGGTGCGTTTAAGGCCATGAAGAAGATAATGTCTCTTTTATCCATTGAACTCATCAAAATAAAGTTGAATTCCTCAAGAAACCAAGGCAATCATCCAAGACAACTTGCTGCCAAAAATAATTATTCTCAAAATCAAAGAATTTTTTTTGGCCCCTGTAGTAATATCAACATTGAGAGTAATGGTATTATAGATATGAGTCCAAGTGAAAATGGATATGGGTACAATGATGTTTCAAATCAGCCTCCCCAAATCATGGAGGAATAACCATTGCAGTTTGGTGCAATGGTGTTTGAATCATATGATAAATCTACTAGAGGGCAAAATGATGAAGATGATAAAGAGGAGTTTGTGTTCCCATACAATGAAGAGAAAGAGCATAGATGCTCTAGGATAAATGTTTATTGCAGCAATAATATGAACACACAAAGTTTGAAAAATAGAGAAGAATATCTAATGGATGATGTCTCTCTATGGTTACATCCTACTCCTCCATACAAGCTAGTCTATAACACTCCAATGCATTATAAGGCTCCCACCAACATTACCTCAATAGTTTTGAAGGAATTACATGTAAAGGATGAGGTTTTGAAAGGTTTTATGGATAAATGTTGTCATCTCACAATGAATGCCCAATTTACCATAGAAGTGGGGACTAATGAAAATTTTCTCTACCAAGCTCCCAGTTCAGAGTCCTGGTCATTTTGGACCCTCCTAAGGGTCTAGGACAAACCCTAGTGCTTGAATGGAGAGGTCCCAACAATCAAAGACTGGAAAAAAATGAGGTTTTTATTCTCAAAGTGCTTCAAATGCGCACATGCACAAGTGCACACTTGCATCCCACTTCATGGATGTGCACATGTGCAACCCTAGAGGGTGCATGCCAGCAAGGGGTGCACACTAGGTCCATGGTCTATATAAGACCCTAAACCATCTTACCTCTTCCCACTTTGTATTTTCCAATCTCTGAGTGCACACCTCTGCATCTCAACCAACTGCACAACCTTGCTCTTTGATGTCCTATACAAGCACAATACAAAAGTCACAAGGTTAGAAACCTAATGAAGGTGTGCATATGTGTGCACCTTCCAACACATAAAAGGACAATGAAAATATGCAAAACCTTCAATGGGGCTTAATGAAGGTACACACATGTACACCTCCATAAGGTGTGCATGTGGCACCTTCATGCCTTAAGGACAAAACAAAAGATTAACTTACTTCCCCTAGATGCACTGTGCACTGTGTAGTTGTGCATATGTGCACATGCGCACCTCACCAAGGTGTGCAGGTGTACAACTTCACAACTACACAATTAGCCTTTTCTAAGGCTAATTGAGCACACCAATACACCTTTAAGGGTGCACTAGGTGCATTAAAGTGTAGAACATGGAATTTTGAGGGGGAGGAAATGTTTTTGTTTCATTTTGCATGATTTTGACCTATTTGGGAGTCAACTAGATTCTTTTTTAGGTCATGTTTTTTCCTTCATAATAGTGGTTGCCTCTCTTGTGTATATCAAATGACATTCTCAACCTCTTCCATGATGGAGAAAATGGCCCCAAAACTAGTCACATTCACATATCAAGGGGCACCAAAAAAGTCAAGGTTTCAAGATGGACACGGGAAATTAACTTGGACACATAGATTGGAACACATTCCTCATAATATGCAATAAGCCCAAAGAGTGGTTTGCTATGGTATTGACACTCATCTGGTTAGGGCTTGTCAATACAACATCTCATCTGATGTCAGTTCAATCCTCAAAACTGATAATGACCTAAGCTGAACACTATTTGACTGAAGAGAAGGTCATAAAGAGTATGACAAGAGAGATAGTCCTAGACCTTTGATCCCAGAACATAGAAAAGGTGTTTCACCTTCCAAGAGAAGACCAAAACCTACAAGTCTCATATGAAGGGGTAGAGAGATGGTATAGGGAAAATGAGAAAGAGGCAAAGGAAAAAGTTCAATCCTCTTTCTTGATTAACAGAACACCAGTGGGACGCCGAGTGGAAAAAGTTGATATGACAAGGGTATACAAGATGGATGATATTGGATATTCAATTTTACTTTTAAGAAGAGGCATGAGCCTCCCACCAATAGGTCACCTTCATACTTGGATGGTCCATTTCATTAAAACCATCAGAATGAAAAAGTATCATCCTAAGTGACAACTTGGATGAGAAATTAGTAGCCATCAAAGAAGACCTGCGCTTCTATATGACATCATATATGGTGTGCTTACTGGCATAAAGAACCACATACTACCCAGACCTTTACAAAAAAGGAAGCATGCAGGATACAAATGCTTGGCCCTATGTGGTATAACCACAATTGGTAAAGAAGAAGCTCGCACTGCAAAGTGTGGAATATAGAGTGGTGAATGAGGAGTTTATTTTTGCAATCATCAAGTTCATAGAAGGAGACTATGCAAAGAGAACGTCAGTAGAGGCAACAACCAAAATCAAAAAGATTGATGCCTACTACATTTAGTTTAAAACCTTCACATATCTTTGAGCAGCTGGTACTCTTGAATACCTTAAGAATCTCCCAAGATACCCATCAGATAGAATCATACACCTAGAGATTGCATGCCAACTCACTTTTGCATATGACAAAGTGAGAAAACAACATAAGAAAACATGTGTCTGGCCCATCAAAATTGGTGCCTTCAAGGTGAAGCAGAAGTAGGATATTACCACCTTTGACTCTAAATGGGATCAACATCCCTTAGAAGAATACAACTCTCCTCACCCATTCTTTGATAACATTGGGATAGTACAACATCTAGTAGGGAAATAGCTTGTACATGTTGATGCTCTGGAGGATCATTGGATGAATGCAATAGATGACTATGATGGTTGAATAAGGGATTATTGTAGGATGAGTCTATACTTAGCAGGGAATGCAATGACGATGAAGGTACCATTGAAGGTCATGGAAAAAGATGCCAAATAAGTGGTGGATCCTTTATACAACTAAGATAAAATCTATGACCAACCGATTATGAATGTTGAGATAGAATAGGATGAAAATGATGATATAAATCATTGGGCCAAGCATGTTGTTGAGTTGACAAAGGAATGGATCAAGAAGCAATTTAGAATGGATCCAGTTCCTTAGGCCACACCCCTACAAGCCACGACTAGGCCGATCAAAGGAAAAGGTGCAAAGATCACCATGCCAACCTACCCTGCTCAGTCCCCAGTAAGGTTGGAAATGGTTCACCAACACAAGCAGGATGTTGAGTATTTCAGAGAAGATCAGGACAAGAAGAGGAAAAGGGTACCTCCAAGGGAAAAGAAACAAGTAACTCAAGCTCAAGCACTTCCATAAGAGAAATAACCTAAATAGGCACAAGTTAAGCCTCAAGCACAAGAGTCTGCAGAAGAGCCTTTAGAGCAAGTACAAATGGAGCAGACAAAAGAGGAACAAGTAGAGGAGTAGAGGGTCCCAACACAAATGACTACAGAGGAAGAAGTCTCTACCTAGGCTCCAAATAAATAAAGGACTAAAACAACTGTGATGGGTACATAGAGGAGAAGATTGAAGAAGAAAATAACTTCATCCCCATTAGTTCCTGAGAGCATCCTAGAAGCTAAGGATGAAGAAGAAGGGGAACAAATAGAATTTGTCCCCTTGAGCCAAAGAACCCACTAAGCCAAAGCCGCAGAGGAAGAAAAGAGAAGAAGCTCTACATAGATACCTCCATTTTCTCTAAAAGAGCCTATCCAAGTATCAACTTCTGAGGATGAATGAAAAAAGTGGATAGAAGAGATGGAGAGTGAAGGAATTGATATCTTCAACCTCTCAGAATTTGACTTTATGCCAATGGGTACCGAGATGGTAGGTGAGAAGATTAGAGACACTCCCACTAGCATGAATTTAGGAGAGGATTGGAATCAATTGCCTCCTCTACCTCAAGGACCTTTGGGAATTCCACTACCACTATTACAAGATTTGGTTGTTCTAGGCAAAGGGTTAGTAGCTCCACCTCCTCTAGAAAAAGAAGCATAACCTGAAAGTAAAAGAATGGAGGAGGGTGAATATTGTCAGCTTCATGCTGATGAAGTATCTGAGGAGGGACACAAAGATTCCTTCTCAAGATCTTTCTTAGTAGGAGAAGACTTTAGAAAGAACTAATAAGGAAAAGGAGCCTACTGTAAAACCAACCTCTTCATTGAAGTACATGTCACCCATGGGCACTACACTAGCATGGCTAAAGAGGGAGGTTATGTTCTATCAGAATAGATAGTTGGACCTAACAATAGAAGAAGGAATGAAGGAATTAGTTAAAGTAGTGAAGATTCCCAAGCCACCTAAGGGTGATGCAAGAAAACTGGCCTTCATAATGAAGAACCAAGATCATGAACTTCTTGCACATATTGTCATTCCTCCTCCTCATGCTGACACCAAAGAACTAACTCTAAAAGATTACCAAATCAAGGAGGTCATATTGGGAAGGCCCACAGTGATCACTACGGGCATGAAGGAGGTATTATGACACATGGATAAGGATGAATTAGAGCTAATAATGTTGGGAAAGTAGAACAAGCTACTAAGAGGCTATTTGAATGAAGTAGTGGGCCCCATTGACCTAGAAAATCTAGAGATAACTCTTGTAGTTACATTAGGAAGAAAAGATATAAGAACATAGTTGGATCCAATTTTGGAAGCACTTAAGCAATGCCGTGACAATTTTGAAGAGAAAGGAGTGTAGATTCTATAGGGAAATTTGAGCCTATTGCACCACATCAAGTCAAATGTCGACAAATTGGTTTCAATAGAAAATCAAGATTTTGGGCTGATGGATGAAGTACATACTTGGTCTAAAGACTTACATGCATTAAAATCAATAAAAGGCCAAACGTATCAAATATTAATGGAGGTATATGCTATAGATAGGTTAGATAAACTCAATGAGTGGATAGAGAAGATAGTGATAGGTAATAAAGTTATAGAGGGATTGCACGAAGAAATCCAAAAGATTAAGGATAAAGCTCAAGATCAGTTTTTGGAAGCAGAGAAATACTATAACATCGCCTGCCTTGACATTTTTGAAGATGAGTCTAAGACCAAGCTTTTTGCAGTGCAATTAGTGGTCCAACAATTCAAAGGGAAATTTGAAGAAGCTTCATCAGAAGATGACATTAGACAAGCCTTCAAAACTAAAGAAGCACTGTTAGAACTGGACACCAAGCTTGAACATTTTGTAAAGACAATGATAGAAGTGAGTAATTACCGACAAGTGGTAAAGAATAAGTATAAGGCTCTAGATTTAATAGAAGCAAGCCAAGTAGCTGAGATTATAGAGAAGTTCAAGAATAAACATCCATATATCATTTTGGTATAAAGAGGAAAAAAAAGCAGATTTTGGAAATTCAATTTTGACATTTAAATTTTTTTGGATTTTTTGGAACCTGTCACCAAGGTGCACATGTGCACTTTTCATAGAGGTGGTCCAATAGTTTTGAGTAAGAAGTAGTGCACTAAAATTTAACTGCCAGTTTCTAATTTAGAGCATTCCATGCACCAGGAACACATTTTGATGATAGTTCAATTCCCAGAAATGAATAGAGAAGGTCGAGCTTCCATTTTCAGAGCTTCTAGAGACATTTAAATCATCTTACAACTATATTCTTCTTATCTTCTCATTCTTTTATTGTTTTAAGTCATGTAAAGGCTCATGCACCCATTAATGGATATAAAAAAGGGTGGAGACCTACTTAGCACCATTTAGAGATTCAATTTATATATAATTAGATTTGTTTAATTAGTTTTTAACATAAGTTGCATTTTAAGAGCTCTCATTCCTAACACAAAAGGAGGAGAGGATTTCTTTTAAATACATGTATGTAATATGTACACAAGGTTGTTATTTTGATGCAATAATATATGCTATTGGTGCTCTTATTTTGAGTGTAGTTATTCTTGCTAGAGTGTGTTATTTTGTGAATGCATGTTCATGACTAATAATGGAGCCAATGGTTTTATTGTGTTGTTATGATTGTATTACCTTTTAGTTTTGGTATTTGCCTCATGTTAACGAATTTTGATGACATAACAAATTGGAGAAATGATCATATTTTTTCTTTCATAGCTTCTTATCTTGTATGAGCACACTTTTCATGGCCTTGTGATTTGATGAAACATGAAACATCTTTCAGTTTATATTGAGTTCTCATCGATGTTTCCATTAGTGGAGTTGAAGAAGCATTGCTGCTAATTTCATTGGTTTCCTATCCGATCCCTTTGATAATTTAATTCATAGATGTGTTGTTACCATGGTTTATGTTCATTAGGAATTTCTCTTTCAAGTTATTTGATTTAAACTCTAATTACCTTATATTTGTTATTTTTCTTTCTAACACTTGGTTAAAATAGGAATTCATATAATTGCATTGGTAGACTACATTCATTATAAAACAAAAAATACAAAAATATATCTCTTTTTTGGTTACACTTTTCAAACAATGACATATTTATCCAACATTGGTTCAAACCAGAAAAGGCCTCCTTGTGAAAATACACATTTAACTTCAATTGAGTGGATCCCAATAGGTTGAAAGATCACCTAGAACCTTGGAGTTGGTTTTTGATCAGGATTTCAAGAGAGGAATTCAAAAGGATTCCTGCCATTCAATATTGTGCAAAACGACAGCTCAACAATAACATAATAAGAAATTTAAAGTATCTTGGAGAAGATCAAAATCCAAACATCCTTTTGCTTCCTAACTATTGTTGCCTCCATCAAAAGATTCATTTAGAGTTAGAATGTTTTGGTTGCCAAGATGCAATATCTAATGTGTTAGCACAGATAGACCAGACTGTTGAAATTGCCAAAAGTAATGAAATTGTTTCAAGTATTAAAGTCGCAATAAGTGTGGATATCCTATGAAATTTTGAGGACACATAAAATTTTGAAGTTCCAAAACTCCATGGAGTTGTGAAAATTCTCAAAGTTGTAAAAAATGATGGAAATGTAGAAGATTCTAAGGTTGTTTAGATTTCTGAATTAGGAAGTCATCAAGATGAAGATACCAATGCTTTCTACTATGATATTGATCCCACATTTGATAATGATAAAATGCCTCCCTTAGAACAAGATATGTCATCATATGAGATTATGATTCTCAATTTGGTCTCAAGCTTGACTAAGGAAATGTATATTTGTGGGTACTCTATGCATATATCAAACTATTCAGTGACAAATTCATGTAGAATCCATCTATTTGGGTTCCATTTAGAAGTAAGTTATCCTAATTTCTTGTTAGCTTAGGAGATCACAATGGAGGTTAAGTATGATTTTGAACATGCTTCTTTGGGATATGAGGGATAAAATGTTAGCATGACTACTGATGATATTTATTTGGGGGAGTATCCTAAGCATTGCTAGAGCACGTGAAAGATTGTTAGCATGATTGATATGTTGCATTCATGACTGTGTTTTTCATTGATGAAAAAATAGTATAGTTTCTGTAAAGATTGGCAGACAGAGATCATGGTAGTACATATTGAGAATTGATGATCTAGTGTAGCATAGTTAAGAATGTGTTCTACACTATGTCCTGATGATGAGTTTAAGTGCGCATAAGTAAGTTAAAGACACACAAAACATATGCTTGATTTACATAGAGCAGTATAGAAACAAAGTACTTGATAATATTTTTTGATGGTTGGATTGTATCTTCTAACAGAGATAGAATCAAGATATGCAAAGTTATACAGTGACATAGAACAGCTGATGATGATGTTAGCAAGTGCGCAAGGTCTGGAGTTGCATGTATGAGAAGATGTAAAGTCTATAAGTCGACAATATTATGTAATTGCAAAATAATTAATTATTTTAGTATGGTCCTATTATAATTAATTGGGAAAGCCTCAAGGCTGACTTAAGGAATTGTTTTGAGGACATGGTATAAAGGAAGGTTATTTTCCTTTTGGTAATGTATCAATTGCATGCAAATTGTGATTGTAGAGTGTGAACAAGAGAAAAGTATTTGATAAGTTCAAGTAAGTGATCCAAGGAATTATTGGATGTGAAGTTGGTGATCTGGTATCAAAATCAAAAGAAGAGAAGTAGTCTAGTTGATAGGACAAAGGAAGAGGAAGTAACCATACAATTCATATCTATTATTCTGCAAGGAATAATACAAAGATCATTTGGATAATAGATTCATTGGTCTTGCCCCCAAAACTATTTGGACAGTGGGTCCATCTACCTTCTACAACTCTTAATAGGGTTGGAATCTCCTAACAGGGATTAAAAGTCTCCTATCAGGGACTGATATGCACTGAATGTTTTTATTGACTCTTAACAGGGTCCATCTTCTAACAAGGAATATTTATATTAGTACATCATTTTGTGGGTACCATCCCCACCGGGGTTTTTCCTCTAATCAAGGGTTTCCCTGGTTAACATATCTAGTGTTATTATGCATGAGTATCTTTTTATGGTTTTTGATTATATTGCTCACATGGTTAAAGATTAATAAGGTTGATAATTGTTGTAATAGTTGGATAACTAATTCAGCCCTCCCCTCCTCTCAGTTGTATTGGTGGACTTTACATTCTAACAAAAAAAACATGATTAATGATATTAATGAGTGAGCCATGTACTTCAAAAGAAAGGCTTATGATTGAGTTTTCTAGTCCCAAGAAGCCTAAAGGTGATTATTTATGGTTTCAGGCTAATGATGATGATAATAAGGACTATAAACACAATGCTCTATCTTTTGGGTCTTGTTTTGATAGCCATATTACATCATTGATGCTAGTGTTTCCATGTGTGCATGGAGTTGTGTACCATGAGGAAAGACCACCAGAAGGAGAAATTACAATGTTTGAGTTTACCCCTATGGTGGGAGACTGATGTAGGAGAATCTTGGGTTACCTTATAATCCTACACTTTTTTTTCATTTTGACAGTGTTGACCGAGTTCTTTCAAACCTTGCTGAGCTCTTCAGTATGAACCAAGTTGTTCTTTTGGTGACTGAGTTCCATTAGTATGAGCTGAGTTGTTCCTTTGGCAATTGAGTTCCATCAGTGTAAACTGAGCTATTCCTGTGATGATTGAGCATTTCTTCATTTGCTGATTGAACTTGTGTTGTTGATGCTCGAGTCCTTCTTTGATTGAGTTGTCTGTGTGTTTGGTTCTCAATTGGAGCTGATTCTTGTATGTAATTTAGATCATGAATTTAATGATAGGATATTTTCTAGGGATGAGTGTTGACCATTTTGAGGTCAACATTTCTTTGATGTAATGTTCTAGAATCTTTTGTAAGCCATTTTGACAAGTATAAGTAGAGGTATTTGGTTTAGTTTAAGGACGAAAATTAGAGGATTGGGAGTTAGAGCATATGTTGTGAGTTTGAAGCTAAATATAGAACTTAGAGATATATTTTGCATTTGGTCGTAACCCAGAAGGCCTTACAACTAGGTATGTATGTTGAACATTTCATGAATCAATAAAAGTATTTGTTCTCTCTCTCCTTGGTGTTGTTTTTTTGTGTTTTGCTTATGTTATGTTTATTCAACAAGCTGGTTGGACAGTTGGGTGTGCCTTTGGCCCTAGCTATTCATCCCTCCTTGCACCAAAGACTCATTAGATTAGGTGATATCTTTCCATTATCCCTCCTAGTTTGACAATTTTAAGTTTGAATATGATGCTAAAGATAAGAAAACTTGTTTATGGATCAATCATAATCATGGAGAGTTACCACAACTTTTGATTTCGTGTGATTTGTACCCAAAATTTGAACAAAGATTGCCCAAATTTTATTTTTGTGAGTACAAAAACAAGTCAGTATTTTTTAGAACTATATGGGTTTTGTTATTACTATTGCACATAATGAGAAATCTACTGACAACCACCCCATGTTCTTATTATATAGGGTTTTCTATATACAAGTTTTTTTTTTATTAGTCTTTTTAGGTAGGTGTTAGTTTTCTTTGTGTCGAGTCTATTCTATTTGGTTTTTGCATCTTTTTTTGTTTTGAGTCAGGGAGTCACTGTGTTTTGTTGGGGTTGTTCCCAACATGTGGTCCATCCCAATTGGTCTTGATTTCTAGAAGAGGTATTTCTTCGTCAAAGAATTTGGATAACTTTGTTTCTTGTACAGACTAAATAAAAATGTTTCTCATGGCTAAAGATGAATTTCAACCTTAAAATCAAATTCTAGACTAATCACTTTCAATACTTTACAAAATTAAAGAATTGGTCATCTAGGTTGCTTTCAATCCAGCTGGACAATGGCTAAGGGATACTCCAAAATGTTTTGGTTTGAATAGAGGATTTCCCTAGGTGTTTATCAAAATCACTTGTTGGTATGCAAGTTTCCCAAAGTTCATTGAAAGAGGAACACATGATTCATTAGATTGAAAAAAGGTCCATAAGAAAGGAACACCAACACCTTGACCACATAGTCTAGTTGTTGTCAAGAGAGAAAAAAAATGGTGTCATCAAATAAGATTCTAGAACTTGGTATGAACCAAAATAAGGTGATCAATGATATCTAGCACAATATAATCATTGGCTCACTTCAAATGAACACAAGTTGCAAGGAAGAATCAAGTGGAAACATGTGAGCTTCGTGAAGTTGACAAATGGATCACGCAAAATAAAAAAGACATGTAATTGATGACTCATTAAGATCCCTCTTAATTTTTTCTCACATATGGTCATATAGTGATTGGAAATTTGTTGATGGGAATTTCTTAACTCTCACTGGTTAGAAAAAGATCATTTCTATGTTGCTGCACACTCATGTTGATTAGCACTTAGGAGCATCAAGGGAATTAAGACACTAAAAACACATTGAGTGTGAAAATTGAAAAGCTCAAGTTTCTTATTTTAAGTTCTCAAAAGCCACCAGTGACATCTGGAATTAAGTTTCAAAATTGATACAGGTTCAAAAATTGCTTGTTGATAAAGAAATGCCTTTTTCATTTTGATGCAGGAGCATCCTGGGTTGCCTTGTTATACCACTCCTTTGTTCAATTTGGAAATTTTAATCAAGTTCCTACAATGTTAGCCAAGTACACGTAGTGTTAGTTGAGTACTCACAGTGTTAGCCAAGTACACACAATGTTAGCTGAATACACACGATGTTAACTAAGTTCTAGTAATAATCAAGTTGTCTAGTGTTGATCAAGTGTTCCTTCATGTGTCAAGTGAACTTGATATTTGTTGATGCTTGGGTCCTTCTTTGATCAAGTTTATCTATGATTGGTTCTTAGTTTGAGCGAACTTATGTATTTAATTTGGATCATGAATTTAATGATAGGATTTTATCTTGGGATGAGTGCAAACCATTTTGAGGTCGACCTTTCTATTATGTAATAATTTTAGAATCTTCTGTAAGTCATTTTGGCAAGTATAAGTAGATGTATTTGGTTTAGTTTAGGGGTAGAACTTAAATAATTCAAAGAAGATGTTTCTGGAATTGTGAATTTGAAGCTGGTTAGTGGATCTTGAAGTTGTATTTTGTATCTAGTCGTAACCCAAAAGGCCTTACAGTTGGGCATGTATGCTGATAACTTGATGAATCAATAAAAGTTTTTTTGCTCTCTCTCTCTCTCTCTCTCTCTCTCTCTCTCTCTCTCTCTCTCTCTCTCTCTCTCTCTCTCTCTACCTTTCTACCTCCCTGCCTCCCCCCTTGGTGTTGTTCTCTGTATGTTCGCTTCCATTGTGTTTACTCAACAAGGTGTTTGGATAGTTAGGTGTGCTTATGGCCCTAGATGTTCAATCCCTCCTTGCGTCACATTTCTACCTTTTGTCAGGGCTATTTTTTGTGGTTCCACAACACACACCCCATTTTTTTTACTTTAGAAATGGGAACCACCTTTTTATTTCTCACAAAATATCATTCCTTAGAATATGGTATCTTCCAAGGTGTCGTAGGGAGTGGAAAATTTGTCGTTTGGGTTTAAGAGTCTAGTCAGTTAGCATCATTCTTAAACCCTAGCACTAGTAAGCTAATGTTTTTCTTTTGTGTAGGTCATCATGGCATCATCAACATCTATAGCACAAAAAATACCCATGGTATTGCATGTACATTTTCAAAATAGGCACATAAGAATTTTAGATAGAAGAAGCAAAAAGAGTTCAAGTCTATGACAATGTTGAACTATAAAGAGGGTATAAATCATCAAAAAGAACATGAATAAGTACACTAGAGTGCTCCTAGACCCCGTTTGAGAAAAATCCAGAAACTATTTTTAGAATTGGGAACTTTGATTTTTGGGTGAATTGAGCACCTTGCACTTTTTGACGGTACACAATTCTAAAGTCTTGAAGATGCCCAAGGTCCCAAAGATGCTAAGGTGCAAAAGTGCACAATTTTAATTTTTTTTGAAGAGCAAAGTGCATAGCTATGCAAATGGGCCTAAATCATCAAAAAGAGAAAAATAAGTACATAAGAGTTCTACTAGACCTCATTTAAGAAAAGCCCATAAATCATTTTGAAAACTGAAAACTTTTTTTTTTGGGTGAATTGAGCACCTTGCACACTTCCCTAAAGGTACACAGGTGCACTTTTTGAAGGTGCGAAGGTGCACAATTTGAAGATTTGGCTAATGAATTATCTCTAAAGGTGTGCATGTGTGCATATCTAAAACATCCAGAGGCCCTTGAGGTGCCCAACATTACCATGGCTTCATTGTCTTCTACAGTAGCTAAGATCACACTCAAACCCATGACTTTCAAGTTCCAAGGAATGCCCAAGAAGTCACACTTCATGATTTCCACAGGAGCTAGAAAAATTCTCACCTTGGAAAATTGAGGAGTTAGAATTTTTTTGTCAATTTTTGTCCTATCATCAAGGTGTGAGTTTCAAAGGTGCACTTTTTCAAGGCATTCTTTTCAAGGGTACGCTAAATCAAGAGGTGTGTTGATAGTTTTGAAGAAGCAATGTGCTGATAATTAATTTCTAGTTGTTATTTTTGTGCGTTATATGCATCAAAAATGCATTTTGATGATAGTTTAACTCCTAGAAACACCTATAAAAGGCCAAGCTTGCATTTTTAGAAGTCTTAATGACTCTTAGATCATCTCATGGATTCTCTATTCTTATCCTCTTCTTATTTTATTGTTTTAAGTCATGTAAAGGCTCGTGTACCCATTAATTGATATAAACAAGGGTGGAGACCTACATATCACCATTTAGAGAGTCAGTTTGTATGTAATTAAGTTTATTTTATTAGTTTTTTAGCATGAGTTTACATTAGAAGAGCTCTCACTCCTAACACAAAAGGAGGAGAGGATTTTTTTTTAAATATAGGGATGTAACATGTACTCCAAGCTGATATTTTGATGCAATAATAAATACTATTGGTGCTCTCATTTTGATTGTAGTAAATCTTGCTGGAATGTGTTATTTTTGTGAATACATGTTCATGAATAATGATGGAGCTAATGGTTTTATTATGTTGTTATAATTCTGTGATCTTTTAATTATGGTGTCTGTGTTATGTTAGCGAATTCTGCTATTGTGAAAAATTGGAGAAATGATCACTGTTGTTCTTACATAGCATTTTGTATCATGTGAGCGCACATTCCATGGCTTCGTGATTTGGTGAAACATGAAACATCTTTAAGTTTATTGAAGTTCCCATCAATGATTACATCAATGGAGTTGAGGAAGCATTGCTCCTAATTTTATTGGTTCCCTACCAAATCTTTTTGATAATTTAATTCATAGACATGTTGTTACTTTGGCTTATGTCCATTAGGAATTTCACCTTTCTGTAATTTACTTCAAATCTCTTGTTACTCTATCTTTGTTATTTTCTTTTTAGAACACTTAGTTAAAGTAGGAACTCATATAGTTGTATTGGTTAGAAATTGCATTCATCATAGAAAAGAAAATACCAAAAATATATCTCTTTTGTGGTTATATTTCAACAAAGTTGTGCATATTGTTGGGTACCAACAAAGGCCTTCTTGTGAACATTCACATTTATCTTCAATTGAATTACCCATTAGGTTGAAAAATAGCCATCTAGAACCTTGGAGTTGGTCATTGATCAACTTTTCAAGAGAGAGATTCAAAAAGATTTTTTTCCATTTAGCATCGTGCAAAATGACCACTCAATAGTTCTATTAGAATAATGAATAACCAGTTTTACATGTGGCAACTCAAGTTTGAATTGTTGGCAGCAAGAGTCTAGTTTAATTATAGTTGTGTCATAGGGTTCTAGTTTGAACATATGACTAATTGTAGGTTTGTCGCTTAGATCTAGTTAGTTTTCTAGAGTAGTCCACTTGTCAATTACTCTTGTTGTGTTGTCAAGTCCTGTTACTGTGTTGTCAAACTCTAAATAGTTTTTTGTTAATCTCCTTTCCAATATTTTAGGAATGTAGGTTGTTCATTTAGTTGTATAAGTAGGCTTCCATTATTGAATACTATCAAGTTGCTAGTTCTTCTTCTCTTATCTATTTTTTCTTGTGTATTACATATTTTATTATTATTATGGTATTAGATCCAAGTCTGAGATTCATTTAGTGGTGTTCTCAAAATTCTTTGGAGTGCTAAAGATGCAATATGTTTGCAAAAGGGGGAGCTACTGCAAGTTATACTAGCTAGTGTGTTGATAACATTGGTGTTATTTGGGAAGAGTACTCATTGTGACAATACTCTCAAGTGTAAGAATTTTGTTTTTGGTAAAAATTTCTTGTTAGCTTTCTCTTGTTTTGTGATGGCCAATCTTGTAGATTCTTATCTAACTTAATCAAATAAGTTAGATGGCACCAATTATGTTAATTGGAAGTTCAAGATTTAGACTATAATTGAGGGGAATAATATTTGGGCCATTATAAATGGTAGAGAGGCCAAGCCTATATTGCCTATAACATCACCAACTACTATCCAAGATTGGGAGAAAAATAAATTAAAAGCATGATTATCTCACGCATGTCAGTAATAGACTGAGTATTCCCTCACATAAGAGACATTACTACTTCTAGTGGTACATTGTTAGCTTTGAAAGGTTTGTATGAGATTACAAACTCAAATAGAATTTTATTTCTAAATAGAAAATTATTGTCTATCAAAATGAAAGTATTAGTGAATTTCTATGAAGAGTTAAGGAATTGAGGGATAAGTTAGCTGATTTTGGTGAAAAAGTACCTAATTAATGATCTAGTAATAGTTATTTTGAATGGAATGGTTAGTGACTATCAAATTTTCATTACTGGTTTGGCTGCAAGAGAAAATAGACCTTCTTTTAATAATTTGGCAGGTATTCTTCTACAAGAAGAGGAGAGAAATAAGCATGTGAATAACATATCTCAAAGTGTAGAGTAAGCTTTGATGTTGAAAGACAATAAGCCATATAAAGGAAAGAAAAGGTTAAAGTAAAAATGATGGGGTAAGTTTGACAACCAAAAAAACAAAGAATAAAAAAGGTATCATGATGGGGAAGCATCGAAATCAAATGTAAATAAAAATAGAAATTATAATTATTGTAGCAAACTTGGTCATTATGTATATGAATGTTACAAAAATAAAAACAATGGGTCCAAAAACAACAAATATGAGGTTAATTTTATGAATAGTAATGATACAATAAGTGATAACTTTCATGATTTAAAGTTGATTGTCTCTGATTATGCTCTTTCAAATGAATCAAGTGATTGTAATGATTAGTTAATGGGTTTAGGGGCATCAATCCACATATCATGTCATAGAAATTGGTTTAAAAACTTTCAAGAGAAAGATGTTGGTAGAAAGGTCTATTTAAGAGATAATAGGTCACATGATGTAAATGGATGTGGTGATATAAATGTACAACTACCTAATGGTAATGTAAAACAACTTTCTAATGTTATATATGTCCCATGAAATACGAAGAATTTGATTTCAGTTTCAAGAATTGCTGATCAAGGTCTACAAGTTGAATTCTTGAAGATAGGTTGTCAAGTTAAAGATATGGAAAATCACAATAATGTGATTGGTAAAGGAATCAAGATGGGAGGTTTGTATAAACTTGATGTCAAAATGGAAAGTCATCATGCAATGACTGCTATATGTGTAACTACTAAAGAGATATGGCATAAGAGGTATGGTCATTTGAATTTAAAAAATCTGTTTTCTCTACAAATAAAAGAGATTGTGCAAGGTCTTCCAATATTTAAGGATGAACAAATTAGACAAATAACATAGAAATGAATTTTGAATAAGAACTAATGTGAAGGAAATAACTATTCTTGAATTAGTACACTCAGATGTGTATGATCCTATGCAAACTCAATCAATTGGGGAGAGGTGGGGGAATCTTACTTTCTTATATTTGTTGATGATTGCACTATATATTATTGGGTGTATTTATTAAGGAATAAGAGTGAAGTTTTTGAATATTTCAAAGAATTCAAAACAATGGCAGAAAACAAACAACTCACAATGTTTAGATTCTTAGATCAGTTAAATGGGGGGAATATAATTTTAAATTTTTTGTGAAATATTGTAAAGATAATGACATTATTAAGTAATATGCAGCTGCCCATAGTGTTGAACAAAATGGTATAGCTGAAAGAAAAAAATAGAATAATTGTTGAATGTGCTAGAGGTATGTTGAAAGAAAAGAATCTCACTAATATTGTGTGGGTTGAAGTAGTAAATAAAATTGTGTATTTGTTAAATAGAAGACCTACCAAGTATCTTGCAAATAAAAATCCTTATGAAGCTCTTCTTGGAATTAAGCTAGTTGTTAGTCATTTGATTTTTTTTGGAAGTAAGATATATTGTCATATTCCAAAAGATAATAGAATAAAAATTGATGCAAAGTCATTCAAATGTATATATTTTGGTTATTGTATTGATCACAAGGCCTACAAGATGTATAATCCTACTACTCATAAGGTAGTTTCTAGTAGAGATGTTATATTTCTTAAATTTGCAAATGGTGTTCAAGAAGAAGAATAGGTGGACATAATCATTTCATTGAAACTACTTGAAGAAGACAATGGATGTTTAGATAATGTAGATCAATAAACTCATGATAAAAGTGGGCATGAGACAAGTCAAGCCAAGGCCACTTCATCCAATAATGAAGCAATAGGAAGATCTGTTGGAATATTCAAATAGGAAGAATGCTTTTGAGAGGTGGGGGGGGGGGGGGGGGGGGGGGTGAATCAGAAGTACTATATTTTGACCATTAAAACTTTTTAACTGAAAGTAGATTGCTTGATATAAACATATCAAACAATTATGAGAAACACATAAGCATCACCACATAACACTTGAGATTTTGGTAACCCATAAACCCTCTAGAAATAAGAAGGTAAAACTAGGGTGGGGATGATACCCACAAAATCACTGCAGTAATAATGTTTGACCACTTCTGATGATTTGCCCTGTTAAAGGCTTGCCCTGTTAAAGGTTTTACATTGTATCAATAGTGACCTAGTTAAAGGATTTACAAACACTTTACATGAAGTGTTACCCTATTAAAGGATTTAATCACCTATTTAAAGGATTTACATAATAGCTGTTAAGCTAACCTATCACCATAGGGTTTTCATTCTAATACAATTGCTAGAGAGTATTAGGTACAATAAACCTGATAGCTTACAATCCTTCGATTGCTGAATACAGGCACTTGATCTGCTTTCTTTGATCTTGATCCTTTGAGATCTGATACTCTTTACTCTGAAATAGTTTTCCTTTCACACCCTTGTACATCCACACCTTTTTCTAATGAGATTTTATCTTCCTTATAAAGACATTCAAAGACTTAGGGTTAGGCATGGATCTATGATCCATATTGAATCTTTGCTTCCCGCTCATTCCTTGCACTTTTCCTATTGGTTGCATGCCTTCTCCATTTTTCTTATTGGTTGCATGTAGATTGCATAGGAAATACCAAATATTTGATTTTATTATTTAATCCTTCGAGATTCATCATATGTCAGCCATGAAAATGATTTACATATGAATCAATGAAGTTACAAACTCATATGTACATTCTATGTTACTCAACACTTGCTGATTCCTGATGCTCGACACTAATAACAAACTGGCTTACTCAGCTCCTGTTGCATTTCTATATTGCTCGGCATCATCTGTGACTCGACACTTAAATATCACTTGGCACTTGAATCATGCTCGACACCTTAAGTCATTCGGCACTTGAACTTCACTCGGCACCTAAAGGCTACTCGACACCTGAAGATCACTTGGCACTTGAAGTCTTCCCTGACTCAACTCATGTTGTGGCTCAACATACATGGTGTACTTGGCTCCAATATAGAAAGTGGTTAAGTGTATTGGCACTCAAGTGTCAAAAACCATTATGAGGTTAACAATCTTCCCCCTTTGACATGAGTGACAAAAACACTTAACTGACCTTATGACTACATTAACTAATCTGCTTGGTATATATAGAGGTTTAAAAAAAAATATTTAATCAAAATTTGTGTAAGTTACAATATATATACCTCAAAATTATTGTAACTCCCCTTGAGATGATTGTTTGTGCCATTATCTATATATCATACTCCCCTTGGTTTCCTTGGTTTTGTTTCCCCCATTCTCTCATTCCCTCATGCATCTTATAATATCTCCCCCTTAGTTAATAAGATATATATCTCCCCCTTTTTGACACTTATGTCAAAGGATTTTAAGGGTTAAGACCATATTTTGCCAAAAATGTGCTATTTACCTCCATAATCATCGTGAGAGCTGCATCCCAATTGTTCAAAGCAATTTCCAGTGACTTGTGCTGGATGGCAATCTCTGCAGCAAGATGAATAAGTCCATCTGAAGTAGAAATATTGGGATCTTTCTTGAGAATTTTTTTTGCATAGACTTGTTCCTTATGGAGTATTTCCAAATGTGGGGTAATGGAGGATTGGAGCTGTATCAGTTTTACCTTGATATCGGCCTCATCTACTGTTAATACAACTATTTCTTTCTGAGTGTGAAGCGATTGAGAAAAATGCTTCTCACTTTGAGTTGGATCTTTTGGTAGCTGCATGCTTGAAATATTTAAATTTCTCTCCAAGCTCACTATCTTTTGGCTTGTCTCCTGTGTGAAGTATGAAAAGTCACACAACTTTTTGTACAATGAGAATATATTCTCAAGTACCTTTTTCACTTTGTCTATTAGCTTTGCCAATTCAACCTGGGAGATTGCAATTTGACTTGATATTTTCTCATTTACTTTTCCCTGGAATTTCCTTTCAGACCATTCTATAAGTTTTGCATTTGTCTCTTGGTCTTCATTTGTCACCTGGTCAACAATATTTGATAATTGCTCCATGATATGCTTTGACTCATCTGGTGACTACAAACTAAAGGCATCCATAAAGATGTCCTTAATCTCATGTAGTGTTTGCTTTTGTTTATACTCCTTCCTGAGTATCTCTTGTCTCTTTCTCCTATTCAGCACTTCCTGCACCTCATTGATTTGATCAATAGTTATTGTTTTTGAGTCATAGCCTGGTATGACTATCTCCTCATCTAATTTAGGGTCTCCATAGTGAAGTACCCTTGCAAATTTTGTAGTACTAGATCCTGGTGCAGATATTTGCAATGGCTATTGTGAAGGAGTTCCCAAGGTAGGAAAATTTATCAATGTTTGTATTGCCTCTTGCTTTTTAGGGGTTTCCTCTATTTTCTCCTCCTGCTGTCTACTACCTTGATCAATTATGGTAATCTTAGGAAGTGCACCTTGTGTTTGTGCTATAGGATCAGATGTAATAGTCTATCCTGTTTGTTCTGTTTCTTTTTCTATAGCTGCACTCAGCTTCTGTATTGTGGTGTCAACTATGCCTGATGAAATAACTGTGGGCATTTGAGGTTGACCACTAGTAGCTATAGAGATGATGGAAGGTGGTTCTTGTGGATTCACCTTATCTCTAACTGTGCTTTCTACTAGTTTTTGTAATTCATCCATACTGACCAATATTGGATCTGTCCACAATCTTGCTTGCTGTGTAGATTGGTCAAGGATTCTTTTGAAGTCTTCTGCAATTAATGGATTGATGTTCTAACTAGAAGTGTCAGGAACATCTTTTATAATTATAGTTTTTGCAGGTGTGATGGGTGCACGAGGAGGGCTAGAGGGTGGCAATTGTGTGTCTTGCACACTCTAGTCTGGTTGTTGCTCTTTCTCAGCTATTGCTGTTACATCTTGTTTTCGTGTCTCTTCCTCCTCTCCATCTTTCTTTTCTTCTTCCTTCTTCTCTTCTTCTTCTTTCTTTTCTTCTTCTTTCTTTTCTTCTTCTTCTTACTTTTCTTCTTCTCCGTTCTCTACTACTGTCTTCTCTTCTCTCCTTTTTCTTCTCTCTTCTTGTGGAGCAGTAGCTTCTTCCTTGTATTCTTCTTCAAGAAAATATTCAATCTTTTTCTACAAGTTTTTCATGATTTTATTGTTCTTTGAACAATTTCTTCCATCTTGTTTTGGAGAATGAAGAATGCCCTGTAGTTAGGTGTAAACCTAGTATTATGCCTTTTGACTACTTTCTTTATTTTTTCCTTAGTCAAATCAGGCAATACGCTTGCTAAGGTTGATTCCCTCATCTCCTTCTCCATTTTCAAATAAAAATGCCATATGTCTTCTACAATTTTAGACAGTTCTTTTGGCAATTGTCCATCTAGTTCAAGAGGAGTGTACTTGAACTGTGCCATCATTCCATAAAATATTTCCTCTATCCTATTCTTTTCTTCTTTAGTAAACATATTGAAATCAACTTTATTTAAGTTGCTTAAATCACCATTTCCAATCTTTTTACATAAAGTGTCAACTGAAAAATGGCTTACCTTTTCAGATTGATTTTCTTCATCAATATCAGGTTGAGCCACACATCTTCTTCTTTTCCTTGGCTTTTCCTGTGTTTCCTTGATTGGTTTCTTCTTTGTAGCTTCCTCTTTAGCCTTTTTAGTGGAGGCCCTTGTTGCAGCTCGGGTTGTTGGCTTTTGAGGTGATGGCATGGCAAATTTCTTTGGTTTTCGCTGAGTTGGAGGTTGTTTTGTTGCCTTTCTTTTCTTTGACTCAGCTTCAGTTGGTGCTTCCTTGACTTCTTCTTCCTCTGCACCTTCCTCCTTGTCTTCACCTAGGCCTTGGGTTAATTCCATTGGGCCTTGTTCTTGTTCATCTTCATCATCATCATTGTCATCTTCTTCTTCTTCTGCTTCAGCCTCAATTCCTTCACCAAATTTCTTCTTAATCTTCTTCAACAATTTGTCTTTCTTCTATAATGTGGAGGCAGTCTTTAACTCCATATTTATCTTTGATCTTATCACATCATAAGTGCCAAAGTGTGGAGCACTTTTATCTGTCTCTTTTGCCAATAATGCAATTATTGCTGCAGAAGCTTCATCAATATTGATTTCATATCCAAATGGCCTTAGCCATCTCACCCTTGGAATTGCAGCTTGAATATAGGTAAAATCAATGTCAACTAAGAAGCGCAAATCATTAGTATGTTTTTTCACTAAGGAAACTGGTATTCTTGATCTTTGCTTCATGGATTTCTTAAAATCTTCAAAATAACTTATCATCAAGGTATCAAAATTTTCTCCCATCTATTCTATATATTCATTGATTTGGGTGATGATAGTTCTATCATTCCTCCATGTAACTTTACCGAAATAGCGAAACTCATTCTAAACATAAAAGGATATACAAACTAGAATTGCTCCAAATTTGCATTGAGCACCCTTTGTCCTTCTTATGGTAGCTAGGTTTTCAACAATTTGTTGTAGTTGCAGTTCTGCAAGATCATAAGTATGATCCTTTTTCACCAATTTGTAACCTACATCTACTGCAATACATGGCACACTATTGAGTCTACTGGATTGATAGAACTTATGGGCAATTACTCTAACAGAAAACTCAACTAGAGGATCCTGAATGGTGTGAATTTTCATTCCTCTTTTATTCCACTGAGCACCAGTGTTCTTTTCAATAACCTCCTTCGATTCACTTCTCAAGGTTTTGAACTGATCTAGGGTAGGGTACCCAGTTACCCTATGTATGATTCCTTTGGTTAATATAATGGGAATATCTTCCAACCACAAACTTCCACCATGAATTCTGCTTAAAACAATTTTAACCCATTCTGTCTTGAATACGACGGGAAAGCTCAAAATTTGGGTCAAACCCTTTCTTTCAACAATTTTGAATTCATCTTTTAAGACTCCATCTACGCACAATTTCTCATAGGCTTGCCTTATCTCCATATCTCCTAGGGCTCCTATCTTACAATTGTAGCATCTTCTCATGTCTTGAACCATTACAACTTTTGGGGGTATTTGGGAGAGAGCTCCGGCTAGGTCATTTTTGTATGCAACTTCAGGAATGGGATGAAAATTAGGTTGCTTGACCTCATTGGATACTAATTGAACTTCAAATGACTCTTTGTCCTCAATTTTCTTGGAACTTGACGCTATTTATGCAAACTAGGGTTTCCTTTTTTTTACGAAATATGAAACTGCGTAGCTCGGCACAAATGAAAATACCTCAAGATCGATGAAAATGCGTTGAGAGATGTTGCAATCTTCTCGAAATGCTGAATTTTCTACTATGAAGTCACTTTGCTCTCTTTCTCTTCTTTTCTTCTTGATCATGATGAAGAAAATTGATTGGAATCATGATAATATACCCTATTTTCATCGAATTAAATGCTCAATTGCCAACTCAGCTTCTGATGGATTTTAACATTACTCGGCTTGCACTACATTTTCACTTTGCTCAGCTTGCATTAGAGTTAACCAACTCGACATCAATTATCAACTCGGTCGCTATTAGGGACTTGGCATGTGTTGGAGTTTAACTCGGCATCCAAAGACAGCTCGACAACATCATTTAAATTTTGTCTTGACATCTTGTCTCATGCAGATTTATACTTTGCATTGCTTCTTTGTCTTGGGACTGATGTGTGATATAACTTTGTATATCAGTCCCATATATTTCTCATGCTTAGTTTGATGAAGGGTGATCACTTGACCCATTGGGTGAAGTGATCCCTCCACTTGATGTGTTGCACTCATCTTTCTTTTTCCAAGTCTTATTCATTTGCCCCCTTATCTTTTCGACATCAATCTTTTCTTTGCCCTTATTTTCTTTAGTCTTGGGTGCCTTTAACCTTGTAGGACAATTTCTACTGGTATGACCAATTTTTAGACAACTGAAACATGCGGTTTGATTCAAACATCTTTTATAGTTCCCTTTGAAATGTGTTCTTATGCAATTCTGGGGTGTATGTCCATATTCTTGACAATAGTGACAAGTGTACCTGGTGTTATAATCCCAATGGTAGTGACTTTTATTTCCTTTTGATTTTGCTAGTTGATTTGATGTCCACATAGGCTTTGATCTGCATTCAAATGCTCTATGTCCATACTTCTTGCAATTATAACAATGTCCATCAAATCTTTGAGTCCTTGTGACATTGGATCTACAATCTTGTGTCATATGTCCTTGCATGTTGCACTTGTGACAATAACTCTTGCTCTTGGGTTTATTTGGCTGATTGAATCTCCTACTCCTGCAAACATTAGCAGTATGCCCCTTCTTATTATAGTAATGACAAGTGAGTTTTGAATTCTTACCTATGTCATCTTTTTGCTCAACACTCTTTGATGATTCTCCAACTTCAGTGCTGTTGTATCCAAGTCCTGATGTATCATGGGTTGATCTTGGGGATTTAAGCAACTGTTCAAAATACTTGATGGCTTCACTTGACTTGTTGAGATTCTCTGTTATCTCATTTTCTCTATTCAGTTCATTATGTAATTGTTCATTCTGCATCCTCAAAGTAGAGATCTCAATATCTTTCATATTAAGTTCATGATGAAGGTTCATCATTTGAGTAAGTGTATCCATTTGCATGTTTGAGATCCTTGATAATTCAGTACATTTTTCTTCAAGTCTGTTTGCAAGATTTCTTTTGTCATTTTCCATCATGACTTTGTCCTCAATTGCTCTTTTGTTTTGTTTAGTGATTTCACATAACATTATGGCCCGTGATTCATGTTCCATCTTGAGATATCTTATCTCTTCTGCTTGAACTTTGTTTTTCTCCATCAGTTCTGCTATTGCTACATCAAACTCTTTGGTGTCTCCATTGACACACAGTTTTGTGGTATCAATCTCCTTGTAGTTTATATCATTTTCAGCTATGGCTATATCCTTCCTTCTCTTCAAGGATTTTCTAAATTCCTCCCTTGCTTCCTCTACTTTGTGTAGAGCTAATTGCACATCAATCACTTGATTGTCAATAATCTTCCCAAGTTTGAAGACTTCCATCTTTAGATCTTTTTCTCCAAGTTGTTAGACTTCTTCTTGTGAGAACTTTGCTTTGATACCAATTGTTGGAATATTCAAATAGGAAGAATGCTTTTGAGAGGGGGGGGGGGAGGGGGGGTGAATCAAAAGTACTGTATTTTGACCATTAAAACTTTTTAACTGAAAGTAGATTGCATGCATATAAACATATCAAACAATTATGAGAAACACATAAGCATCACCACATAACACTTGAGATTTTGGTAACCCAGAAACCCTCTAGAAATAAGAAGGTAAAACTAGAGTGGGGATGATACCCACAAAATCACTGCAGTAATAATGTTTGACCACTTATGATGATTTGCCCTATTAAAGGCCTGCCCTATTAAAGGCCTTACATTGTATCAATAGTGACCTGGTTAAAGGATTTACAAACACTTTACATGAAGTGTTACCTTGTTAAAGGATTTAATCACCTATTTAAAGGATCTACAAAATAACTATTAAGCTAACCTATCACCATAGGGTTTTCATTCTAATATAATTGCTAGAGAGTATTAGGTACAATAAACCTGATAGCTTACAATCCTTCGATTGCTGAATACAGGCACTTGATCTGCTTTCTCTGATCTTGATCCTCTGAGATATGATACTCTTTACTCTGAAATAGTTTTCCTTTCACACTCTTGTACATCCACACCTTTTTCTAATGAGATTTCGTCTTCATTATAAAGACATTCAAAGACTTAGGGTTAGGCATGGATCTACGATCCATATTGAATCTTTGCTTCCCGCTCATTCCTTGCACTTTTCCTATTGGTTGCATGCCTTCTCCATTTTTCTTATTGGCTGCATGTAGATTGCATAGGAAATACAAAATATTCGATCTTATCATTTAATCCTTCGAGATTCGTCATATGTCGGTCATGAAAATGGTTTACATATGAACCAATGAAGTTACAAACTCATATGTACATTCTGTGTTACTCGACACTTGTTGATTCTTGATGCTTGACACTAATAAAAAACTGGTTTACTCGGCTCCTATTGCATTTTTGTATTGCTTGGCATCATCTATGACTCAACACTTAAATATCACTCGGCACTTGAATCATGCTTGACACCTTAAGTCATTCGACACTTGAACTTCACTCGGCACCTGATCTTCACTCGGCACCTGAAGGCTACTCGACACCTGAAGATCACTCGGCACCTGAAGTCTTTCTTGACTCGGCTCATGTTGTGGCTCGGCATTGGAACTCAAGTGTCAAAAACCATTATGAGGTTAACAAGATCTACAAGGAAAATCAAGGCACCAATCAAATATAATGATTATGGTTTAATAACTCAAGTAATGAGTGTAGATGAACCTCTAAATTTTGAAGAAGATAAGAATTATAAAGAATGAATGAATTCAATGCATGAAGAATGTGTTCAAATTATGAATAATGACACTTGGCAACTAACTGAACTACCAACAATTAAAATTCCTATTGAATGTAAATGGTTGTTCAAAATAAAGTTTAGTGATGATAGTACTATTGATAAATTCAACGCCATATTAGTTGCAAGAGGGTACTCACAAAAGGAAGGAATTGATTATGAAGATACTTTTGCACTAGTAGCTAAAATGAATACTATTAGACTAATGATTGCACTTGGTAGTAAATTTTATTGGGTTCTTCATCAAATGGATGTTAAATCAACAGTTTTTAATGGTGACTTAAGAGAAGACATTTATCTTGTTCAACCTGAAGGTTTTATAAAACAAGGAAAAGAGCATTTGATATGTAAGTTAAAAAGGCATTATATGGTCTCAAACAACCACCAAGTTCATGGTATGAGAAAATTGATAAATTCTTCTTTCAACAAGGTTATATCAAGGGTAAAAAACATCCAAATTGGTACATAAAGAATGATGAACATGGAAATGTTATTTTGATTTCTTTGCATGTAGATGACTTAATCATAATTGGAAGCTCTATAAGTTGATTAATGCAATCAAGGTATCTCTATCACGAGCATTTGAAATGAAGGATCTTGGAAAAATGCATTATTTCTTAGAAATTGAAGTGTAAAAATACAATGGTAGGAATTTAACTACTCAAAGTAAGTATGCAAAGAAGTTAATCAAAAAGTTTAATATGCTCCATTAGAACCAAATTTAAAGTTCTCTTGTGATAGTGATGCTTCAGAAGTCAATGAGACATTGTATAGAAAGATGGTGGGAAGTTTAAACTAGTTGGCTACTACAAGACCTAATATTCCATGTTATTTTAGCATACTTAGCCAATTCATGGATAATCCTCTTGAAGTTCATTAGAATGCAATAGAAAGGATCCTTCGGTACCTACAAGGAAACATATCTATTGGTATTGAATATACTAATCATTTTAATGTTGAGTTGACATGTATTCTGATTCCGATTGGGTAGGAGATCCAGATGATCATATATCAACAAGTGGTTATGCATTCAACATAGGATCAATTGTTTTCTCTTAGAGCAACAAGAAGAAAGCAACTCTTTCTCTTTCATCTACTGAAGCTGAGTACAAAGAATTATGCAATCCTACTTGTCAAGTAATTTGGCTAAGAAGAGTTCTTGAAGATATGGGACAAAAGAAAGGGAGGCCTACTTCAATAAAGTGTGACAACCAAAGTACAATAAAACTTGCAAGATATCCTATTTATTATGTAAGATAAAAGCATATTGAAACACAACATCATTTTATAAGAGATAAAATTCAGTCTGAAGAGATAGAGCTAAACTATTGTAATACCAATGACAATGTAGCTGATATATTTACCAAGTCCTTAGGATAAATAAAGTTTGCAAAAATTAAAGTGATGTTAGGGGTCAAAAAAAATTTGGTTATTCCTTGAGGGGGAGTGTTAGAATAATGATTAACCATCTACACATGTGACAACTCAAGTTCAAGTTCTTGGCAGCAGGAATCTAGTTTAATTGTAGTTGTGTCATAGAATTCTAGTTTGAACAAATGACTAAATGTAGATCTATCTTTTAGATCCATTTAGCTATCTAGAGTAGTCCACTTGTCTATTACTCTTGTCATGTTGTCAAATCCTCTTAGTGTGTTGTCAAACTCTTAATAGTTATTTGTCAATCTCCTTTGCAAAATTTTAGGAATGTAGGTTGTTTATTCAGGTGTATAAATAGGCTTCGATTATTCAATAACAAAAATTTCTAATTCTTCTTCCCTTATCTATTTTTTCTTGTGTATTGCATCTCTATTTTTTAATAGGTTCTTCTCTTTTTTATTTTTGTCTACAAATTAGTGTTAGTCTCATAAAATTAATTCTTGCTCAACATTTTGATTGTTAGGCCTTTGATTCATATTTTCATCAGAATCATAATCATGTATTCTTTCCTGAATTCTAAAATTTTCATTAAATTTTACATTATCTCTCTTAACAATAGTTTTTAATCTTTGATTAAAACATCTATATGCCTTACTTTGCAATGAATATTCAAGGAGCATTTCTTCAATACTTCCAAAATCAAACTTCCCAATATCATCATCTCTTTTGATATAACACTTGATTTCAAATATTCTAAAGTATTTTAGAGTAGTTGTATGTCCACCATAGTTTATAGGGAGTCTTACCAATACCTTTCTTTGTCTGCACTCTGTTCATTGTGTAGATTTCAGTGTTCACTACTTCTCTCCAAAAGATGTGTAAAACATCATTTCTCTAGCTGCCTCTAACTAATTTGTTTCTCATTTTTTCCATTCCATTTTGTTGTGGTGTCTTAGGGGCTAAAAATTGTCTCTTTATTCAATTATCCTCACAAAAGATGTTAATCTCATTTGAAATGAATTCTCCTCCTCTATCTGATCTCAATCACTTAATCTTCAATCCATATTCATTGTCTACTCTATTCTTGAATAATTTGAACTTATCAAAAACTTCATACTTTTTTCTAATAAATTTTACCTACATCATCTTTATAAAATCATCAATAAAAAGCATAAATTACCTTTTACAATAGAATTCTCTTGCTCTTGTAGAACCACTCAAATCTTCTTGCATAATCCCCAACTGTATCATAGTAGTAAATATCTTGCTTGAAAATGAACTCTAGACAACTAACTAGATCTAAGAGATAGATCTATAATTAGTCATTTGTTCAAACTAGAACTCTATGAAACAACTATAAGGCTTCCTAGGTCTTGTCTTCTTTTCTCTTTTAGTACATTGTGATGAAAAATGACCAAGTTCTTTTCGAGTCCAACAAGAAAAAATAGTTCTTACATTAGGTTCGCTTTTCACAAGTAATGCAAGTCCTTCATAAATCTTCTTATCTTCTTCTTATTTTATTGTCCATTCTCCAACATAATCTCCACTTGCGCGCACACTCCTTATAAGTTTAGCTCTATCTTTCTGTATACTTAAAGTTGTCTCTATCCTTGTTACTCCTCGGTTCTACTTTATATTGTATTCAAATGCTTGCAACTTCCCAAGTAATGTTTCTTTGGTTAAATTTGGTGTCACAAAAATGATTTCTTCAATGATCTCGACTTTGTCTGCATACTCAGCGGTCAAATATTTCAATATCTTCCATACTACTACATCTTATGTCATGGCTCATTTAAAATTCTTGATTCTTGCAACAATCTCAAATATTCTACCAAAATATGCTCTAATAGATTCATCTTCCATCATCTTAGCAGTATCCAATATATTCTTCCAATTCTGAAGTCTAGATTGCTTGGCAAAGTCATCACCTTCAAATAAATTTTGTAACTTAATTGAAATTTCATGTGCAAGCTATAAGTCTTTTACCAAAACCTACTTTGATTCTAGAAGAGATGAAAACAATGGCTCTATAGCATACATATTTTACATGAATAGATCATTGTCATCTTAAGTACATGATTCCAAATCTTTTTCTTCTATCACTACCTTGCTTTCCCTTAAAACCAACCAATAATTTTCTCCCGTGCATAACAAGTGAGTCTTCATCCAATGCTTCCAGTTTTCATAGTTCACTCCAAAAAATTTCAGACTTTCTTTCCTAAATGTAGCCATGGATCTCCTTAAGTTGTTAAACTTTTCCTTCAAGGACCTGATGCTCTAATACCAACTATTAGAAAGTAAATTCCATCAATATAATTAAGATGAGAGGGTGGGGGGGTGACTAAGTTATATGCTTTAAACAACATTGATTAACTTTAAAAAAACTAAAACATGAAACCAAAAGATACAACAACCACAATGTAGTGCCTCTCCCATTTGACTTCTGTAAGTCATCCTGATGGATGCAACCTTGTTGATATTTTGTTGTGATGGGTCATGATTGTGACCCTGAGTGGTCTACACCATCGAGGTGTTTGGATTTATGTTTCTATATCAGTTGCTTTGATTATGATTTTAACTGATCTATGAGATTGTGATTTATGGTTCACTAAGGTTTGTGCCAGTGCTTACTAGGATTGATGTGGTATCATGAGGTTGTTCCATGACTACCTTGAGATGTGTGTAGAGATTGCACTATGTACTATTACCATGCTACACTGGACTAGGTTCCTATAGCAGGGGGTAGTCATGTTTATGACTGTGTTCGCTTGTGTGTTTTAAGTGCCTTATTAATGTTGTTTAAATAATCATTATTAAATTCTTAAGTAATTAGAATGGATTGTTCATGTTGGAGTATTTGGTTATGTGTTTGTGGACATTTATCTTGTTATATTTTTTATTAGAGAGATATTTGTTACTCATGTTATGTTTACATTGGAGAGGACTTGAGGGTTAGGTGTTATACTTTGGTTTCAGTATCATAGATGTTAGACTACTGCATTTTTCAGTTGATCATATTGCATGATGATGCCATTTTTAGATGATAGTGTGTTTTATGATGATATCTAGTTATTTGGTATTTAGACTTACCTCTGATTATGTTAGGTGATGGATTTAATGCTATGGTTATTTACTTCATTCCTGCGTTGTTATGCTTTATGCAAACATGAGTGATGTAAATAGATTATTTTAATATAATTAAATAAATGGTTAAATTAGGTGATTTAATGCATTTATTTCTTTGGCTATGTTATTATATGCAATTGCACTTGATCATTTTGTTTAGCGTGCATGATTTATATCCCTGGCAGTGGCACATGGAGTTGGTGATTCAGCCATTCATATTTTACCAATGTCCTCCTTGTATGGTCGATGTATCCTTATTTTAATTATTTAATTAAACCTTTCAGTGATTATTAAATTTGAACTCATTTGCATTATGTGATTAGACCAATAAGTATGTCTGTGCATTTAGAGGTTCGCATTGTCGTGAAAGTCATTAAGGAGATTTATGTGTTTTTGGGTTTTCGAGCTTTTTAATTGATTTATTTTAATTTTTGGTAGCTTTGCCATAGATGAATTCCTATTTATAGGAATAGCCTATTTTTGTTTGGGTCCATTCAGGGTTTAACTAGGTTGGTTGGTTATTTGCCCTAATCGATTATTCACTCGAAAAGTGAATAAATATCCAAAAAGGAATTTAATTCCTCACTTCTCACTTTTGAATTAGAAAGTTGGAGAGTAAAACCCAAAATCCTCTTCATGAGGATTTATTGTTTTGTTCGTCGTGGGAGTTACGGGCATGGAATTGTCGCAAGGTTGGGCTCGTTGGATCCAGCTCGGGGAAACCTTGGATTGCTGCGATTTTTAGCTACTTCTGTGGGATATTTATTTTATGGTTCAGATTCCCATTTTTCCCTTTTGGCAGTGAGGTAGGGCTTTCTTGTTTTATTGTTTCCGCTTCTATTTTTGGTAGCCATTTTTTTGGAGGCTAAGAACTAGAGTTCCCCTCTATTTCTGTATGTTAGTTCTACCCGGTTGAGCGGGTACGAACATTTTCATATTTTTCAGGATGAGGGTTTGAGGTTTTATGCCGTTATGCTAGCCATTTTTGCATATGGTGTCCGAATTTGATTATTTTTGGATTTTGGGGCTTTTGTGCCCAAAGGCCAAATGGGTTTTAATTTTGTTATTTTTCCAAAATTTGAGGTTTTTACCTCATTTTGCATGCCACCTTATTTTCTTAGGTTTTCTTGGCACAATGTGGGTCGTGGACCTTGACGATCCATTTAGATATCAGTCAGACCACTTTTGCACTTTTATGTTGCATTGGGATGCATGTTTCATTCATACTCCCGATGTTGTGTTCGGTTGAGTGATTTTATACCTATTGTTATTATTTCTTTTGGACCTTTGCTTTATTTCATGGACACTAAGATTCATGTAGAATTCATACTCTCGGATTGAGGCCGATGGAGTGAGTTCATGACTTTTGGTCTTATTACATCATTGGGATTCGTGTAAAATCCATACTCTCGAATTGAGGCCGGTTGAGTAATTTCATGATGTATGATTTTATTGGCTTTGAGATTCACGTAAAATCCATCCTTCCCATGTTGCTTTCAATTGGGTGTTTTCTTTTGCATTGTGTTCTCATCTTGTCCTTGTGCTTTGATCTTTATGATGGTGATGCGCCACACACGAGTTCATGCACGTACATTTATTCGGTGACTTGCGAGGCCCGATCTTCTGTGGTACTTCCAGAAGTTATGATCATTAGGGTTGGGATGGGAGTATGCATGCCCGCGGGTACTTGTTGTAGGATGAGTATGGGTAGGCTAGGTTAGCATATGGAGGGGGCTTCTATCTCGCAGCCCGGTGATCATGGCACCATGGGTTGGCAAAGGGAGATTTATATAAGTGATAACTAAATAAAATGTGTGATTGGTAATAGAAACTTAAGATAATAAAAATGTGGGGTGCTAGAGCCTTTTTGTTGAGGGATGTTGAATCTACACAAGTCCTAGCTTGGGCTTTTCAATGCGAAGCGACTCTCCATGATGTTAGTCCCTACTTAGTAGCCTTTTGAGTGTTTGAATAGGACTTGTACTTCTTGCATTGTCTTAGGTTCTTGGTTACAACCATCATACTGTCTGGCATGAGTGTTAGCCATGGATGTTGTTTTTGTGTGTTTATGGTTGGATCATTATCTCTATCAGCATGAAGGGTGTGGACCTATGGGTTCCACGTGGTTGGGAGGCATAGCTACCTTCACCACTGCTAGGGACCGGTGTACAGAGATGGTCTTTTGTTGTAGTGCGATCATTGCTGGATGTTTTCACTTGGTACTTTGGGTTCCAGAGTATGCTTTCTTGTGATTTATGCTTTCATTGGAGTGCTTGGATATCATGTTTAGATGATGTTAGTTTACTTGATGCATTCCTATATTATGATGTTTAGCATATGATTAGATGATGTGAATTGCTGTAATAGCATATCTACTGCTTATTGATGTTTAACATGTGATAGGTGATGTTATCTACTGTAGGATTATCTTATGCTTTTCTACTAGCATGTTAGATTCCTTGTGCATATATTGTTGCATGTTTTAATAGTGACGTCCCTACTATGATAGTACTAACAATTTTGTCGGTGGCTTGGGATGTCACACACGGGGGATGGCTAGGATCCATGATGGTCTTATGATGCTATTGACAGTTGAGAGGAACTGCATACTTAATTCGGTTGTTTTGTTATTGTGATATTATCTCTGTACATTGTGATGTTTCTTATATTCTCTATGATGTTTCATTATGTCATTTTCTTTGATGTTTGTTTTAGATGGTTAGATTCTAGCTTTCCGTCTTTCAGCTTTTATCTTGTGTTCTTACCTCGAATTGTGGTTTTGGTACACCCCGGTGTGGAGGTTCTAACTTTGTTTGGCTTATCGTTCTTCCTTTGAAGCCTTCTTATCTTTTCTTGGGCGACCATGTGTTAGTATGGTGCAATATAATAAAGTTTCGCACGCCCATTTGAACTCTGTCGTGCACACCCTGATTGTGTCGCATGCCTCTTGGAGTTTTGTCGTGTGATACTTCATAGTATCGCACTCCGTTAGAAGAAATGTTGTATGATACACTTCCAGTATTGCATGCTCTTTGGAGATGTATCGCCCAACCCCTAATTGTGTCGCCCTCCTTCTGGAGAAATGTTGCACGACACTGGTAAAGTATCTCACAGTGTTGATAAAGTGTTGCACAATTTTTATGAAACCTGGGCGGGTGGGAAGAGGGCACTTTTTGGTCCGATCCAAACTTTTCAGGGATGGTTCGGGGTGCCCTCTTAGGTGTTCTTCAATCCCTTGGTGGCGGAATTTGTATTTTAGTTGTGTCTTTTTGTAGTTCATTCTTCGAGGCTTAAAATATATCATTTAAGTATAAGTTGACGTATATTTCTTATACTTACGATATATTTTAATATATGCGATGAATCTTTTGAGATAGGTTTCAGACCTCTCAGAGATAAGTTAAAGATTCTAGGAAATTTCAAGGCTTTAGAAATCTAGACTTAGCCAATTTTTAGGGCTTCGGCATTTCGGGCTTAGCCAAATTTTAGGTTTCTGCATTCTACCCCAACTTGGTGTTTTGTTGATGAGTGGTTGTTTCTTGTGCATTTTTTGTTGTTGGCTTTGTTTGTGTGTGTCAGTTTGGTAGTGGTGTTTGGAGATTCGTTGGTTGCTAGGATGGTGGTGAAGTCTTTTGTTGCGATCATTGTGATCCCTGTATGATGTTGTCATGTGCATTCACACTTGTAAAAAAAAAAATTCTTGGCTTGTATTTCATCCTTCTTTCCAAGGATCTCCAGGTGGGGCATTACACACAAGATGATAACCATGCAAATTGACACAAGATATGTTAACTAGGGAAACCCTTGCTTAAAGGAAAACCTTGGTAATGTAGAATCAATCTTTAATTTTCATGGTTGTAATGTACATATTTAGTAATGTAGAATCAATCTTTAATTTTTTTAAAAAATGAAATAGTTTAACCAGAGACTACATTACATGCAAAAGATTATAGAGGATTGTCATAATTTAGTCCTGATTTGAGCCCTCAAAAGGGTATTTACATGGTATGATCAATAGCTACAATAATATTTTAATCCTAATACAACCACAAATATTCTCATTCCAAAACATCAGAGCTCGCTGGACCTTATATACAAACTTGTCAAAAAATTTCCAAGCCAAAAAATGAGGCTAAAAAACTTAACCTATAATCTAGATTTAGATGCCTTAAATGGACCTTATATGTGATTATTCATATGCTCATAACTTAACCTCTAATCCAAGATTTACCAATGTAGAATCAATCTTTAACTTTTTTCGAAAACTCATTGAGAAATTATCTCATCACTAGGGGTCTTCTGAATTTTTGATATATCCTTCCTGTTAGGTATTTGACATGATTAGGTTATTGATGAAGAATTCACAATAGGAAAATGGTGCAGTCTATCTAGTATAGTCAATCTATTCTTTTATATCTTTAACAAACTTATAACTTGCATATGAAAGTAAACTAGTTAAGCTAAACATTAAACACAACCATAAAGTAATCCAACTCATAAAAAAATATTTTGTTAACTAGGAAAACCCTGGCCAAGGGAAAACCCCAATGGGGATGGTACCCACAAAATGATCCACTAATCAAAAGTATCTTGTGAAAGATATTGACCCTGTTAGGAGTCTATTACATTTGTATAGCGTCTTGGTCCTTGTTAGAAGCCTCAACTCTGTTAGGAGTTGTTATTATAATATATAAAGTATGCAAGATGAGCCCACTGCCCAAACATGTAATATAACATGAAATTCTGAATACAAAGAGTAGATACAAAAACCTCTACATAATTTTCTAATATCTTCAATATTTGATGTTTTCCTTTGCTGCTTTTCACAAAACTTGATCACAATTCACACTGCTCTAATCATACATAAGAATTTGTATCACAAACATAATATTAAATTCACTTCAAAGTTCACACAACTTCATATTCAAAATCTATTCCTTTATACCTTATATCTTTAACTATCAGTCTTCATCTCTTTACACACTTTCCCAAACACAAAATTAATTCTTGATAACTTAGGGTTAACATCTAGGATGTCATCCCTAATTAGTTAAGGAAGTATTTTGATAAAAAAAAAAATTCCTTAACCCAAAATATTATTTTCCTTAAGTTTGCCCTATTTTATCTTGCTCAACACTATCACTATAAAATTGGAATATCTCTGTTTGTATCAACTAGATTGCCTTGTGCCCATGTCTTACAACTAGGTTGACGTAGTCCAACGACTTGTAACTAATGACTCCAGAAATCTTGTGAACAATAGGTTCTAGATCTATAATCCTTTTTCCTCCCAACCTGCAAATGAACACAAAAATGAAAGGTTTTGGGGTTGGGGTCTGATGAGGGCTTGCCTTGGTCAAGGCCTAGGTTAATGAATTAACCATAATTGAGAAATGTAAATGTAAATGACTAAAAGACAAGATAAATGTTAGCATTCACCTTTTTTGTATGTATGTAAATGTAATGTAGATCTTGAATTATCTACATTATTTGCAACATATCTACCATAATTCCATCATAGTGCAATGGATATAAAAGTGCATCAATGAAGAAGATGATGAATGCTTCAATGTAGATCTCCTCCCTTGATGGAAAATAATAAGCTAGATCTTGAAGAGGAAATGCTCACAAAAGATCCTTCAATGCTAGATAGAACTCTAAAATATGAAATTGTGCGAACTTTCAAGTGAACGTAATATTATGTTTGTGATAAAATCTATTCCTTTGTGAGCAAGTTCAAAGGAATAGATTTTGAATTCATTATGGTTGAAAATATTGAATACTTGAACTCCTTGAATGCAAAAAAAAAAATCTTCACTTGAGAGCAAGAGCTTGAGTGCATGAATGAATAAGATGCTTGAGATAAATGAAAATGAAGCCCTCAAGTCTCCTTGTGTATGAGTTTTCAGGTGGGAAAACAATACAGGCTGACTAGGTAATGATAAACAACTAATTAAACCTTGAAGGCCTTTAGGGTCTCGAGCTCTAGAACTATCAGGGACTCCTTGACTAGGTTGACCTGAGAGGACTAGGTCAACTTGAGTAGACTTGGTCTTAGAGGTCAAGTTTCGGTTGCCATAGAAAGAAGGGGTAGATGCTAGAAATAATAGAATGGAAAGATGAAGAAGATAGGAGAAAAAGGAGATCAAGAAAATGAAACCCTCAAGTCTCCTTATATATGAGTTTTTGGGTAGGAAAATAATACAAGCCGACTGGGTAATGGTAAAAAACTAATTAAACCCCCGAGGCCTTTAGGGCCTCAAACTTTGGAACTGTCAGGGACTTCTTGACTAGGTCAACCTGGGAGGACTAGGTCGACCTGGGAGGACTAGGTCAACTTGAGTTGACCTGGTCCTAGAGGTCAAGTCCTGGGTGCCACATAAAGAAGGAGTAGGTGCCAGAAAGAATAGGGTGGAAAGATGAAGAAGATAGTAGAAAAAGGAGATCGAGCACAAACATATCCATGGTCCAAAGAAGGAATTATGAAGAGGGAGCTAAAAGGTCTTAAGAGGAAAGTGTGTCCATTTTAAGATGATAGAGAGAGTGAAATGAACTATTGAAAACTTCCTCTACTAGTAGCTAGTTGTGCACTTTGTGCTAGCTAACTAGACATATTGTGTTTATTGCACTAAGAGTTACAAGAGCTCTTGAATTGAGAGCCATTGCTATGAAGTGGACATTAAAAAATCTTCTTCTATTGGTTTTGATTACCTCTAAATAATTTAGGAGGTTTTTTCATGTTACTAATTCCACTAGGTCGGTTACCTCTACACCCTGAATGTGAAGGGCCACCTGTCTAAACTCTTGCCTATCCACCTTGACCTCTAGCTAAGTTTGTCTCTACCAAGGTAGCCTTAGAAATTTCCTCTTTTAAGGTCTTAGGTTTGAAAATCGTAAATCCCACAATGATGGATTTGTTAATCTCTCAATTAAATGTTGAGTCATATGAGATGAGTTGTTATGAAACCTTGCACACTCCTCGAGCTTGAAGAATAAATGCTCATATTCCTTTTTTTTCATAGATAACTAAAAAAGATCATGGAGCTTAGATGTACTCTATTTATTTCACTAATAAGCTTAGATGTACTCTATTTATTTCACTAATAAGATAAGAAACATACTTTAAATTTATTAAGAAACAACTCCCTAGTAGTAGTATCCATACAAAGTCTAAGCTTGTGCTCCTTAATCTTCCACCAAGTGGTTACAAAACCTATGAGGTACATAATGAGACACCTTGCATAGACATTGTTGTCAAAGATACACATAGAAAAGAATCACTTCAAATAAATATGCCAACTCTTTTCCTATGAACCTCTACTAAGATTATTATGAGGAGGTCATGTACGAAGGAGGTCTCTCATTTGATTAGCCTCCATGCTCTTGGATCAACTAAAGTGTCCCTCCTTTCAATATCTTTGTCTCTTTATCCCTCCTCATTACTAGAATCATGGGACTAATCCTGATTATTATCATTATGTCTAGGTAGTTGTTCAAGAATAGCTCAAAGAATTCCCTAATACCAAGATCTTTGGATTCATATTTCTACTCTCCATCATGCTCTTTCCTATTTTCTTTATGTATACTATCAACTCTAATACTTAAGGAATGACTATGAGGTCCACTCCTTCTTTAGTCTCTACCATAATTTGCAACATGCCCTCTGACTAAAGATCTAGTCTCTAACCATGTTTCCTACAATATTTGAGAACAAGAGCATATGATATCTTAGTACAAGTAAGAAAATAAAAATATGATGATTATTCATGAAACAATGTTTGATATTAAAGAGACTTATATGCCTAAGTTTTGTATTCAAGTTTAGCTATTTAGACATCAAGTAGGTGTACAATGCTCCTAGAGTTTTCTAATGTAACAACTAATTCTTAGATACCAATTGTATTTCTTTACTAGAAAACCCTAGAAATTAACCTAAAACATGCTACTCAATCTTTAGGATAATTTTTTCTTAAGAGTTTACGAACATTAATTAAAAAAAAGCATAATCAATGTAACATAAGATAACACATGCACATAAATGTAACTCAAAATAGAGATTACAAAGGTCAAAGGTTCCATAACATAGTGTACCATCTTAAATTGGAAGCACCTCAATTTAATGATGGTTTAACATCCATTTAATGTGATTTCATCATTCATTTGCATTCCTCTCCTTTCTTCTTCTTTCTTGTAGGCAGATTTAGGGTAGGACATGGTTGATTCTCTTTACAAGCTCATATTTTCAAGGCATAAATCATGAGGAAGGATCTAACCACCTAGGTCATCCATTTCCTTCATTCAATCACTTAGAATCTATTTTCTGCACTGTAATGGCTATATCTCAAGTTTTACACCTAATTTTTGGGAACCAGGACTTGTTTCAGGACTATGAGGGAATCCCAATGGTTCTGGGCCTTGGTTGACAGGGATGTAGCATGTCCCTATCATAGACATAGTGCATCCTTGTTTGGGCCCTATTTGGTCTACTTCCCAGGTCTCGTGTCTGGATTGTTCCAAGGTGTTAACTCCTAGGTGTGTCAGCCTACAAGAGAAAGTTAATTCTGAGCCCTTTCTAAACCCATCTATTTGCTCCATGTTGCATATCATCCACTCACAAGATCAAGCACACTCTCAGACACTTGAAGCATTCAAGGCATTCAAACAGTCTCTCCATTGAATATCAAGGATTCATGTATTCAAGCCATTTAGGAAGTTTATGAAGGACCTAGCACTTTCAACATTCAAGATCTCCCTTCATACAATTCAAAATCCTTCGTTGCATCTTCTTCATTCATCCTCTCAAGATTTGCATTCATTCCCAAGGCAGATTTCAAGCACATTTATTCATGAAGGTTTTGGTTTTGGTTTGATTTCCTTTCCTAGAGTTTTTGAAGTTAAGTCAAGGATATTGGACTTACATACTTGATTACATTCCAAATTCAAGAGCATATTTATAGATTTGCATTGTTTCATGTTAGATCTATCACTACTACTTGCTAGCATTCCATTTCTATTTCAATTCAAGGCTAATTCCTAGATTGGGGTTTGATCAAGGCAACCCCCCGCCTCACTCAAAGAACAAACAAAACCCTTTATTTTACAAGTTTTGGATCTTGGATTGGTTAACATGTTGTAGATTCAGATGCCATTTTAATCATTTGTTAGAACTCCAAAATTGGAATCAAGGTCAGACACAATTGATTAGGGATGTAGTGCTCCCTTGCTTTGGGAGAAAGTTTACCTTGCACAGAAGTTGACCTTGATCGTGAGAAAGTCAACCTTGTTAGATTGCCAAATGATTTGTGGGTTTTGTAGAGCTCACATTTTTTAGAGTAGAGCATGAGAATATAGCAAAATAATATATATATATATATATATATATATATATATATATATATATATATATATATATATATATATATATATATATATATATATATATATATATATATATATATATATGATAGTCTTTTAAAAAAAAGACCACAATAAAGCAAAAATAATCAAGAGATGATCTTTTCACATGTGGCTCCATACCACAGCTATATAAGCAATTGTAACCCCATTCTGGGTAATTATTATGGAGTTAGGATTTATTGCTTCAACTTTCCTACCATTGTCCTTATTGGTATTCGTCATTTCAAGTTTAAGAGACATAAGCTATTGTTGGAATTCCCATGGTTGTAGGCATCGTGCTTCTTATTTTCACACTAGAGGGTTTGGAAAGCATTGCGTTAGGCTTGGATATGTCTGGGGATATGATCAAAATTGAGCCTAACAAAATTTAGGATGAATGGCATAAGGATATATGTTCCTAGATGACAATTAGAGAAGCTGTGCTTCTGCCTTTTATGGAGGCCATGGAAGGCTATGATGAGGCTTTCTCCATGCAACTAGTTAACACTTGGAATGATAGGAAGGTCACCATCAACAAAAAAACCTTCAAAATAAATGAGGATGTTATTGTATAGGTCATTGTGCTTTCTAAGGAGGGATGGAAGTGGAAGAAGGTCACCAAAGTGCCAGATAATACTAATCTTAATAGATTCTTTAAGGCCAAGGAAGCTTTGGTCTGACTGTGTGGCAGCTTTGACAAGGAACAACTCCTCGATCCCTGAAACATGGTTTGATTCTTGATTATGAAATATCTCACCTTGGAGGGGAATTTTGGGTTAAGCTACTATACTCACTTCCCTCTTTTAAATCGCTATAGGTTCCATGATTTGGTTTCCATTCCAGTTTTCCTACTTCATGACCTTGATGTCTCAGTTGATGGAGGTTCGTCAGCAAAGGAAACAAAGGAAAAACTTTTTTATTCTTCATCAAGGTTTTATTTTTTGACTTTACAACTTCTCTTATGCCCTCTGCACCCTCCCTTGCAACATTGTCCTCTTACAAGCCCTTATGACTAATACCATTCTTATAGCTAATCATGTTGAGTGTGTGGACAATTGTACCCCCTAGGTGTCCCATGAGACCCCTCTTGTCAATGGTAAGAAAAATAAGAGAGCCTTTGCCCAAATGGCCTCCAAGAAGAAACTCAAACTTGACCCTATCATTGATCTGGGTGACTTAGATGTAGAGTTGGGAGGTGGGCAGACGCTCCCACAAAATTGTCTATAATTGTAGAAGACAAATAGTGGATAGATCTTTCAATGTGGATGTGTGTGTGTGTGTGTGTGAGAGAGAGAGAGAGAGAGAGAGAGAGAGAGAGAGAGAGAGAGAGAGAGAGACAGAGAGAGAGAGAGAGAGAGAGAGAGAGAGAGAGAGAGAATAAATCAAGGCAAAAAAGAAGTGGTTAGAAATAATTATGTAGAGGAGGAACATGAGTTGTCAGAGTTAGATTATGGCAAAACCACCCCAAAGGATGATGCCACTATTAGCAACAAGGAGATGACTCATGTCTTGACCAACTTCAAAATGGACACGATGGACCTTATTGTTAAGAAGGGTGCTAATAATCTTGTTGACACCTTCCCCATGACACCTACCTCCCCCCTTGGCAACTATAGATACTTCCACCTTCTCTCCCTGTAGCCCCTCAACAAAGACAAAAAGATTCAAGATGATCTCTCTAACCCCCTGTCTGTGCAAGATGTGCCTACTATGAAGGACATAGTTAAATGTCAAGATTATGGCCCATTGATGATAAAACTAAAGAGTGTAAAAAACGAAGTTGATAAGCTAAATGATTTGTTCTCTAATTTGGATACGAGTGGACTTTTTAGTTTAGGTGATGCACTTTGCGGCTACCACTTTTTAGCTTCTCCAACATGAGAATGAGAAAGGCACATGCGATGGAGATGAGGATAGCTCCAAGCATCTCTACAACTTTTTGGAAGATGATTGGTTGTAGGTGTTATTGTCCAAGTTAATGTCCCCAAGAAGAAAGAGCAAATTAGGATTTACCCTTGGGTCTTTATTTTTTGTCCTATTATGTTGATATTCTCGTCTTGCATGACATTATTATTTTTATTATATGATGACTATGGTCACTCTTAGTAGAAATATATTTTTAAGTACTTTCAATAATATGTTAAACATTGAGAATTTTTGGTTTTATTGTTCTTCCTTTTTTATTATCTTAGTTAATTAGTTGGCTATGTTTTTTAGGATGAGGTTTTTACGTTAAAAAGGGGTATTGGCTAATGTGCTAGTCTTTGTTACTATTGTTGACCTACTAACTGGGGCTCTGCCTCTTGTTGTTATGTTGGGTCAGCCACCCTATTTTGGTTGTTTTTAATAACAAAAACAATCAATCCAATTATGATCTAACAATCACAAAGTAGTTTGTGAAAGAAAGATTAACATGAATTTTCCAAACCCTAGCTAGAATTTACAAACTAATATGATCAACAAATAAGGCCAAATCAAAGCTTATAATTCTTCAACTTCAAGCACCAAAATAATTCTCCAAAACACGATATACATAGTAAAATTATAACCCAAAAACCTCCAATATAAAAAGTTCAATATGTTTTGAAATAAGGGGCTCAATAAGTTAACACAACCATGCATAATAAAAGAGTTATAATTTGAAAACTATTTTCTTAGTTAAGTTCTTAACTTGGCCTTTTAAATTGGAATTGATATCCTTTTATATAGTTGTGCTTATAAGATGCATAATTAAATTTAATTATAATTAATTAATTTAGCACAATATAATATGCAACTTGATATTTAATATCAATTCATATTATTTATGCCATTAATTTGAATTTGAATGTAATATTTAAATAAATCTTTAATTTCCACAATTACACTTCTAATTATATTTCTCAATTAGACAAAGGTATTTAACACTAATCTCAAGAGGACAATTATGCAAATTTCAACTTAGCAATTGCAGAGATCTCAAGAAACACATAGGAGCATAAAAAAATAACAATAAACACATAACATAATTATTTCTATGCGAAAACCCTTATGAGAGAAAAAAACCCCACTCAAACTTGCATTTAGTATTATCAAAGCTATTGGAGTTGATGAAATCCAACTCCGAAGACGCCCAAGATCACCTGCATGCAAACACTTGTCAAAGGGAAGCCAAGGAAGGAAGAGCGCGGAGCAAAGGAAAAACCCTAAATGAACACGAGAGAGAAAATATGCAAACACAAGAAAATATGCATTTACAATATGCAAGAATGAGATGATGTTGAGTTATGAAATACAATGAGGGAGCTTGAATATAAAGAGCTCAAGAAATCTCCTAGAACAAGCTAGAAGACGCTAGGAGATAAGTGTGACAACTAAGCATACATCCACATGAGGTGGAAAGTCCTCGAACAATGTGAGAGGATAAGTATGACTTAGGAGAGAACAAACTCTCGTATTGTCAACAACTTATCACAAACTCCTAGACTACAACTAATAAATGAAATGCATTTACCTAAGTAAGCTTAAGTAAATAGAATAAATAATTAATAATTAATTATTTACTCTAACAAAAGCAACAACAAATTACAACACACTTATATGAGTATAACCTCAACTCAATCTTGGAGGAATGCATATAACATCTTTTTAGGCATCCAATCTTGCAAACAAAACTCAATGATCAACCTCCTCATGTCCTCATTTTATAGGCTTCTCACAATCAGGAAACAACTTGTGCTTTACAAAACCACGTACCAAACCTCCTTGACATGTCTTACCCAAAAAAGGCATGAATCCAAATTAAAAATAGTCTATCACGTCCAAAGTCTTCTCCCCTATTTTTGACCCTAATAGTTGTCATGAAATGTGTCATAGAATCTTAAAAATGGCCCTTCTATATCATATTATGGACAAAGCACCATTTTACAACTATTATTCATTTTTATGAGGCACTAACACATAGGAAAACACCAAGTAAACTTTTGGAACTAGTTGCATGTTTAAACAATATTTTCAACAAAAGGAAAAACTAACAATTAGATAAATAACAAATCTAACATAATTAGATATATAAATTAAAATTTTATCACATATTTAAACTAGTTTCAAACTAAATAATAATTTATTCTTTTTTTATGAAGTCTAATTGCATAGATATTGACATTCTATTTCTGTATGTTGGAATATCACACTACAACAAAGCTTACATTTAAATCAAAAGTTGTATACAAGAAAACCTAACCTATTGGGAGCATGTGTAAACAAGCAAATGTTATTTGCACATGTATATCAAAGATTCAAATAAGGTTGAAATACAACTAATTCTAATTGAGTTTTAAAACTTAGTACAACTGAAGAGAAAAGTCCTCATGCAACCTCAAAGCAGCTCAACAAGGGTGCCCGCAAGAGGCCTTGTTGGTATGCTCAAGATGAGGGATGTGAATGTGCTCTCCTCAAACACAACTATGGATGAATCCCATGATTTGATGAATGATCAATGATACAAAACTATGCTAAGATGAATGAAGAACACTTCAAAAAATGGCTATGGAAGCAACCATGCTTGAAAGCATTCAAAGGATGTGAATATGGATGCAAGTAATCAAACTAACACTACAACTCTGGAATGAGAATGTAATATCTAAGAATAGAATGCAAACAACTACCAAAGGTTAGTTCTAAGCATAAAAATCTCTAAAAGCTCTAAAACTAAACTAGCATGATAACAATGCAATGGAGGAGATGATACATGTTTGAGATAGGGGCTCTATTTATAGGCTTGAGAGAGGCATTGGGGAGGTTGCATCTATGTGACATCCACATAGGTGCCACAAGGGAGACACATGAGCTAAGGAGACAAGCCATGCAAATGTCAACATAAGTCTTTTTGGTGATAGAGATGACTCAAAGTTTGCTCACACATGTGTGAGCAACCTTGGAGAAAGGAAAAGGGGACAAACATGTAAGAGTGTAAGAGACTTTTTGGATAAATTAATAAAAGGGAGGCTTTCTTGGATTTTGAGTTGCTCACACGTATGAGCAAACACTTAGGGACTAAAAGGAGTTTAAGAAGGTGGTTATGATTAATAAATCGGGTTTCACAAGTGGGTAGACTTAGAAGGATGAGAGTGATGGGTGGCAGACTAGGTTTTAGGTGGGATTAATATTAAATTAAATATGATTTAACTTAATCACATGATTATATAATTTAATAAAGTGGAGGGAACTAAATAAATTGAAATATATTTAAAAGGAGATTTATAGAACACTATGTATTAAATAAATTTAACACATTAGAGGGGATGCATTTAAATTAAATTTAAATACATTAGGGAAGTGGACCTAAATAAGTAGAAGAATATGAAAAATATAATAAATAAATAAATAAAATGTCAAAGAAAATATTAAATAAATTAACTTTTGTAGACGATTTTAAGTGTCTACAAAAGTTATCTTTCAACTAAGTTGTCTCGAATATGAAGATCTAGTCCATCAAATTCAACTAAGAGTTGAAACTAACTCAATTATTACTCCAAATAATTAATAATTTGAGTCTTGATAGATGTGTAAATAATTAATATAACATCAACTTTAACTTATTAAATTACAAACAATTATATTGAAATAAAGATTTCATATCAACTTTTTACCTCTATAGTGAATATTATAATATTATTGACACTATTGAAACCAAGTCTTGTTAGATTTAATTGTATGTCTGATAGATAAAACAATTAATATAGTAACAAAGTATCTCTTACTAGAATAACTGAGAGCAGCCTGACCTTTATATATTGTAGATCTTGATGACTGTGGGAGCAAAATCAACTTCCTTTTATGCATGTTGATAATTAGGGACGACATCTTATAAACCTGTAATTTATATACATAATGGAGCAATGCAATAACACAAAGTGCAGACTTGCTAATACAAAATGCCTTGAATTGATAATGTATTTTCAGCAATCTACACGACATCTATATATATACACAAATGTAGAGACATGACTTCGGAGATTTGTTGCATGTATTAATATAATACATAACACAACTTGTCAATAGATGAATTACTAAGGAGCCCGATCACGTATACAATGTGATATTATATACTTGGCTGCCAATAAGTAAACTGTCGATGATAATTAAAATGCAATTTGATATTATCCAAAACATATATATATGTATGTATGTATGCATTGAATTCAATAATCAGTAGTAACAACTTTATTTGTTATCTGTTATCTGTTACACATAAACACACATTAGTATATCAGATAAATAATTAATTCTACTGATACTAAATAATTAACACTCCCTCTTTAGCGAGGGAGAAGTAAATACCATTAGAATTTTAGTATATAAATTTAATCACTTTATCTGATCTTCATACTACAAAATTATGAACACTTATCATAATGCATATTTAAAATCTCTAATTGTCTGAAACAATATCTAGAGAAGCCACAATAAGAATGTTACCTATGATCTCTAATTGCTTGAGGCAATTTCTAGAGATGTCCATAGGTTTTCATGATCTCTAATTGCATGAGGCAATGCCTAGAGATGTCCATGAAAATCTATTACTCATGATCTCCAATTGCTCAAGGCAATCTCTAAAGATGTCCATGATAATAACATGAATTTTTTATCTATGATCTCTAATTGCTTGAGGCAATGTCTAGAGATGCCGACGATAACGGGTCTATTACTTACAAGATCGTCACCTTGTAAATAATTACCTTCTGAATAAATATGTATATGAAAGATCGTCACCTTTCATTACATATGATGCTACTAACAACCAATAGAAGCATAAACACATATGAACTTAAAATTTAATTTAATATTCAATATTACAAATTAATCATACCAAGTTTTTCTTTGAAGTATTTCAACTTCACTTTAGCAAGAGGCTTGGTAAAGATATCAACTATTTGCTCATTAGTATATGTTGGAAAATGAAGATGGTGTAACTGAGAGGGGAGGGGTGAATCAGTTACCACAAAAACATTTTCAAAAGTCCCAAAGATGCCTTAAACTTAGTTGCTGCTGCTACAAAAATCACTGCTTAAAACTTGATAGGTGTTTAGTTAATTTATGAAGTATTTACTGAAATAAGCGACTATGCAAAAGAAAGTAATCATTAACACAGTAGACACCAGATTTATGTGGAAACCCAATATGGGAAAAACCACCAGCAACTAGTCACCAATTTTCACTCTTCTAAAGTGAGCCCTGTTAGGAGCCAACCCTGTTAAAGGTTACAAAACACACTGTTAGGTGTGACCCTGTTAGAGGATTTAATCACCCTGTTAGGAGTGGCCTTGTAAGAGGTCTTTTGAACAATTCAACTGAATTGCCACCCTGTTAAAGGATTTATGAAATGGCTGTTAAACCAAATTTGTTAGGAGATTTTGGAATCATTGTTACAATGGTTAGAAAGCAACAATGAATGATCTGAAAATACATGCAACTTATCTTGCTGAATACAGATCTCAGTTTAGCTCCACGAGATCCTTACTGATCAAATATATATCTCTGCAGCTCCAAGATTTCCCTCTGCTCAATTCTACTTAGGCACACGCAAGTCTCTTCCTTGCACTTTTCGTATATTCATTCTCTCCTCTTCTATTTTTTTTCATCTTGAGCACCTCTTTATATATTATTCATAATACCAGGTCGGCCCAACCAACTTGTTAAAACAATTCCAAAGTCGGCTTGCCCAACCAACTTGACAAAACATATTCCAAAGTCGGCTTGAACTAAAAACAAAATTCTTCACTGGCCGACGCTGCTCGGTCAATACAGAACAAAAACTTCCTTCCTGTGTTAACCGGCAGAACTCGGTAAAAACTACAATTACCGGGGAATTCGGTAAACCTGCCACTTCTTTTGAAAACCGACTGGACTCGGTAAAAGCTGTCTTCGACTACCGAGTGAGCTCGGTGAAAACTCGGCTTTCCTTAGCTTACCGTGCGAACTCGGTTAACACTAACCGTTCGCTACAAAATCCTTTGATACCCGAGTGATCTCGGTAAGAACTAAACTTTCCTTAGCTTACCGTGCGAACTCGGTTAACACTAACCGTTCGCAACAAAATCCTTTGATACCCGAGTGATCTCGGTAAGAACTAAACTTTCCTTAGCTTACCGAGTGAACTCGGTTAACACTAACTCACCGTGTGATATACAGGAACGCTCGGTATACACTGCAAAAAGGATTTTACTGATCGACTGAGCTCGGTAGACTCTGTAAACTATTTTCCTGGTTGATAGAACTCGGTAGACTCTGTCTGATAACTGATATGACATTTGTGTAACATCAAAGACAATACACAATTACTTAATTGTATCCAACAATCTCCCTCTTTGGCATTGATGACAACACAACATGTCATAGCAGAAATGAAATTTGAAAGCAAGTCTATTGCAACACAACACAATTAACAATTCTCCCTCTAAGATAGAGAACTCTCCCTCTTACAGTAATCTCCCTCTGTGAAGAAATTACTTAATCAAATTTTGGATTTCGAAAAAGATATGACAGTAAAACTCTCCCTCTTTGACAACACATGCCAAAGACCATCTAATTTCAAATGAATTTCATCGTTCCTTTAGTACTGATTCATATGCAATATTTCCTTGATTTGCTGCATCAACTGATGATTGTTCAATTTTGTAAGAGCTGATGCATCACTAAAACTTATTTTAGTGAACTTCAGATAGGGGAATAACCCCTAACTTACCTCTGAGATACAAAAATGTATCCTTAGGTAAAGGCTTTGTGAATATGTCAGCAATCTGTTCCTTTGTATGTACATATTCCAATCTGATTTCCTTGTCCTGCACCAATTCTCTGACAAAGTGATACTTGATTGCAATGTGCTTAGTCTTAGAATGCATTACTGGATTTTTAGATATATTGATTGCACTTGTGTTATCACAAAACATGACGACTGGTTCCTTGATTTCCATCTTCATGCCTTGTAGCAATTGCTTGAACCAAACAATATTAGAACAGTTTACTGCTGCAGCAACATACTCTGCCTCTGCTGTTGATTGAGCTGTACAGTTTTGCTTTTTGCTTATCCAAGAGACCAACCTCTTTCCAAGAAAGAATGCACCTCCACTTGTGCTTTTTCTGTTGTCAAGGTTTCCTGCCCAATCAGCATCAGTAAACACTTTAAAGTCTAGGTTTCCTCCAAGTTTATACCATAATCCATAATCTTCAGTTCCTTTCAGATATCTCATTATTCTCTTGATTGCCATCATGTGATTTTCTCTTGGTTTGGCTGAAAATCTTGCCACAATTCCAACTGCAAGAGCAATATCTGGCCTAGTATGAACTACATATTGCAACTTTCCAATCATAGATCTGTACAATGTCTGATCTATTTCCTTTGAATCATCTTCTTTGATAAGTTTTAGTCCAGTACACATGGGAGTTCCAACTGGTTTACAGTCTTCCATACCAAACTTTTTCAATATCTCTTTGATATATTTTGCTTGAGTGATGTAGATGCCATTCTTGTTCTGTTGAATTTGAAGTCCCACAAAGAATTTGATTTCACTGAACATTGACATTTCAAATTCCTTGCTCATTTGTTCTGAAAATTCTTTGCAAAGATCATCATTCCCTGTAAAAATAGTATCATCTACAAATATTTCTGCCAGGACAATCTTATTTTCTGGTCGTTCCTTGATATACAAACTACTGTTATCATTATTTCTTTGAAATCCAATTTGAATAAGATAGCTATGCAATCTTTCATACCATGCTCTAGGGGCTTGTTTCAGACCATACAATGCCTTGTGCAATTTGCAAACCATGTTCTTTTTATCTGGATCAATAAAACCTTCAGGTTGTTCAATGTAGACCTCTTCATCCAGTATACCATTTAGAAATGCTGACTTGACATCCATCTGATAAACTTTAAATCCTTTGTAGGTAGCATATGCTAATAAGGTTCTAACACCTTCCAATCTAGCAACAGGAACAAAAGTTTCTCCATAATCTATGCCTTCTTCTTGAGAATATCCTTTGCACACTAATCTAGCTTTGTTTCTTGATACTTTACCATTTTCATCCAACTTATTTTTGAAAACCCACTTTGTACCGATTACATTTTTGTCTTTAGGCCTGGGTATAAGAGTCCATGTTTTGTTTTTCTCTATCTGCTCTATTTCTTCATTCATTGCTTCAATCCAATTATCATTTTCTAATGCATCTTTGACAGTTCTAGGTTCAAAATCAGCAAGTAAACAATTTCAACTTACTTCTTGTGATGGTTCCATCAGATTTATTTCCAATGATCTGATCTGCTGAATGATGTCTCCTGACATATTTGGCTAGAACATGTTCTTTTTCTTTTGGATGAATTTTGTCGTTATCTTCTTGCATTTCTCCTCCTTGCTCGGTTTGGTCTGGCTCGGTATCAACTGGCACGGTATGTACCTGCTCGGTTACCTCAGGCTCGGTAATCTCTAACTCGGTATTTTCTGACTCGGTAGACGTTGGCTCGGTAGATGTTTCCTGCAACTCGGTTAGTGATGACTCGGTAGAAGAAGATTTCTGATTCTCAGATGCAGTTGATATTATATCCGAATCACTGAAGACAAATCTTTTGTAATCTTCTGGTTCTTTTCTGCTTTCTTCTTCAGTCTTTTCTGCAAATTCATCAACTTTCACATGTATACTTTCTATGACTTTGTGAGTAGATAAGTTTAAGCATCTATATGCTTTACTCTTACATGAGTATCCAAGAAATATACCTTCATCACCTTTTACATCAAATTTTCCTTTTCTAGATTCTTTCAAGATATAACATTTGCTTCCAAATACTTTCAGATAACTTACATTGGGTTTATAGCCATACCATATTTCGTAGGGAGTTTTGAATGAGTCATTTTTTAACAGTACTCGGTTTAAGGTATGAACTGCTGTACTGATAGCCTCCTTCCAGTATTTGATAGCAACATTCTTTTCTATCATCAAGGTTTTTGCACAATCCATGATGGATCTGTTCCTTCTTTCAGCTATGCCATTTTGTTCAGGTGTACCTGGTGCTGAAACCTGTCTTTTGATTCCTCTTTCAATACAAAAGTTATTTAATTCATGCAAAATAAATTCACCACCTCTATCTGACCTTAGGCATTTCAATCTTTTCCCTGTTTCTTTTTCTACTCTTTCCAAATACCATTTGAACTTTTCAGATGCTTCTGATTTGTTCCTTAGGTACATGATGGTCATCATTCTTGAATAATCATCAACAAAAAGAATGAAATATTTTTCACCAGTATAGCTTTCAGTTTCAATAGGTCCACATAAGTCAGTATGCACAATTTCTAATAAATCTTCAGACTAATAATTTTTGCTTTTGAAACTAGACTTACCCATCTTTCCAATTTGACAATTCTTGCATAAATCGACCTCTGATTTCTTTAAATCAGGAATGCCTCTCACTTTCTTGAATTTGCTTATCTTTACCAGATTGTCAAAATTCACATGACATAATCTTTTATGCCATAACCAACTCTCTTCTATTTGAACAATAAAACATGAATGTTCATCAAGTTCAAGATAGAACAAGTTACCTTTAGTTTGAATACCAGATCCAATCAGCTTTCCTTTACCGTTCAGCAGTCTTGCTTTGCCTTGGATGAATTCTACTTTGAGTCCATTGTTGAGTAACTATGCCACACTCAATAAATTGTGCTTTAGTCCTTCTACCCAATAAGCATTATCACATACAAGTTCCTAGGTTAGAGTGATTCTTCCTTTTCCTTTGATGCAACAAGGTTCATTGTTTCCAAATCTTACACTGCCACCATCATACTCTTCAAATTGATCAAACTTTGTTTGATCTCCAGTCATATGATGTGAGCAGCCACTATCAATGATCCATGTATCATTCTTACTTATGTGAGAGATGAGTGCCATTTCTTCATTGTCAGATTCATCTTTTACAGCAATGTAAACAATCTCATCCTCTTCTTCATCATTAGAATCATTAGAATCTTTAGCCATAAAACATGATTTACTTTTATCTTTAAATGATTTGAAATCTTTCTTACTATTCCATTTATTATCTTTCTTTTCACCTTTATCCTTCTTGTTTGGACACCTTGTAGCAATATGACCGACTTCTTCACATGAAAAGCAGATTAGGGGTACTTTACCTCTGTATTTACCTCTTCCTCTTGAATATTTCTTTGCAAGTAGGGCTTCAATTACTTCAAGGTCGCTGTCAAAGCTCTGATCTGATTGATCTTCACTTTCTGACTGAGATTCCTTCTTCTTTTTGCCTTTGTCCTTGAGTGAGAGCTTGGCTTCAAATGCAGACTCAATGTTCTTTGCAGCTGGAACATAATTATCAAAATTATCTAATTCAAATGCTGTCAATCTTCCAACTATGGCCTCTAGGTTTATCTTGTGATTGGCCTCACACCTTCTTTCTTGAATGGCTGATACCCTGATGGCATAAACTGGAAGTAGAGTTCTAAGAACTTTACTTATGACTGTCTCTTCACTGATACTTCCTCCAGAAGCTTTGATAGCACTGACACATGCTTTAATTCTTTCAACATATTTGGCAATATTTTCATCTTCTTTCATTTTCATCTGATCGAACTGTCCTCTCAGACTTTCAGCTTTGGCTCTTCTGACATTGTCATCTCCACCATAGATCTCTTTCAGTCTTTCCCACATTTCATAGGCAGTAGTGCAGTCCTTGACATCATCAAACTCTTCATAACTCAAGGCAGATGCAATATCAATCATCATAATGTTATGAGTCTTCTTTATAGCAATGTCATTGACTGATAATGTACCTGATGGTTCTACATATTTCTCATCAAGATATTTCAGACCAGTGTCAACAATGGAAGCTAGATGAAGTCTCATTAATCCCTGCCATGCTGAGAAGTTGTTTCAGTTAAGCCTTGGGATTTCCCTCTTATAAGACATCTTGATATTTGGCTTAGATCTTTGAAATCTTCTCCTGCAAGCACCAAAAGCTCTGATACCAATTGTTGGAAAATGAAGATGGTGTAACTAAGAGGGGAGGGGTGAATCAGTTACCACAAAAACATTTTCAAAAGTCCCAAAGATGCCTTAAACTTAGTTGCTGCTGCTACAAAAATCACTGCTTAAAACTTGATAGGTGTTTAGTTAATTTATGAAGTATTTACTGAAATAAGCGACTATGCAAAAGAAAGTAATCATTAACACAGTAGACACCAGATTTACGTGGAAACCCAATATGGGAAAAACCACCAGCAACTAGTCACCAATTTTCACTCTTCTGAAGTGAGCCCTGTTAGGAGCCAACCCTGTTAAAGGTTACAAAACACACTGTTAGGTGTGACCCTATTAGAGGATTTAATCACCCTGTTAGGAGTGGCCTTGTAAGAGGTCTTTTGAACAATTCAACTGAATTGCCACCCTGTTAAAGGATTTATGAAATGGCTGTTAAACCAACTCTGTTAGGAGATTTTGGAATCACTGTTACAATGGTTAGAAAGCAACAATGAATGATCTGAAAATACATGCAACTTATCTTGCTGAATACAGATCTTAGTTTAGCTCCACGAGATCCTTACTGATCAAATATATATCTCTGCAGCTCCAAGATTTCCCTCTGCTCAATTCTGCTTAGGCACACGCAAGTCTCTTCCTTGCACTTTTCGTATATTCATTCTCTCCTCTTCTATTTTTTTTCATCTTGAGCACCTCTTTATATATTATTCATAATACCAGGTCGGCCCAACCAACTTGTTAAAACAATTCCAAAGTCGGCTTGCCCAACCAACTTGACGAAACATATTCCAAAGTCGGCTTGAACTAAAAACAAAATTCTTCACTGGCCGACGCTGCTCGGTCAATACTGAACAAAAAATTCCTTCCTGTGTTAACCGGCAGAACTCGGTAAAAACTACAATTACCAGGGAATTCGGTAAACCTGCCACTTCCTTTGGAAACCGACTGGACTCGGTAAAAGCTGTCTTCGACTACCGAGTGAGCTCGGTGAAAACTCGGCTTTCTTTAGCTTACCGTGTGAACTCGGTTAACACTAACCGTTCGCTACAAAATCCTTTGATACCCGAGTGATCTTGGTAAAAACTAAACTTTCCTTAGCTTACCGTGCGAACTCGATTAACACTAACCGTTCGCAACAAAATCCTTTGATACCCGAGTGATCTCGGTAAGAACTAAACTTTCCTTAGCTTACCGAGTGAACTCGGTTAACACTAACTCATCGTGTGATATACAGGAACGCTCGGTATACACTGCAAAAAGGCTTTTACTGACCGACTGAGCTCGGTAGACTCTGTAAACTGTTTTCCTGGTTGATAGAACTCGGTAGACTCTGTCTGATAACTGATATGAAATTTGTGTAACATCAAAGACAATACACAATTACTTAATTGTATCCAACAAGTATAGATATACTCTAATTGAATGATTCCTCGATTCACCATGTCTTGAATGTAATGAAAAGGAATTTCAATATGTTTGGAGCGATTGTGGAATACTAGATTGGTTGAAAGCTTGATGCAACTTTGATTATCACAATGAATCACAGTGGGCTTCAAAAGTCTTTTAAATAAATCTGCTAACAACTTTTGTAACCATATGACTTCTCTAGCACCCAAGGAGGACACGATGTACTCTGCTTCAGTGGAACTTAATGCAACTAAAGTCTATTTTCTATTGGACCAAGAAATCATGCCAGATCCTAAATTGAAGCAATATCCAGAAGTACTTTTACGTTCAATAGGACTGCCTGCCTAATCAAAATCTGAATATCCATGAAGTTCGATGTTGACTTCCTCATATTTGATTCCCATTCCAATAGTACCTCTTAAGTATCTCAAAATGTATTTTGCTGCATGTATATGTATCTTCTTTGGTGCATACATAAACTGACTCAAGGTGTGAGTAGCATAGCATATGTCCGAATGAGTATTAACCAAATACATTAAAAATCCAATAATCTTCCTGTAGTAAGTAGAATCGATAGGTTTAGATTGGATCACATCATCTTTCAACTTATGTAAATTTACTTCCATATGAGTAGTTGCAGGTTAGACATTCCATCATCCCAAATATAGTTAAGATATCCATAATGTATTTTCCCTGATTTAGAATAATGTAGTTATCCTGCTACCAGACTTCTAATCCAAGAAAGTAGTGGAGTAAACCTAAGTCTTTCATTTCAAACTTTGTAGTGAGTTCTTGTTTGCATTTCTTTATGAGATATTCATCACCTGTTATCAATAGATCATCAACATATAAGACAAGTATAATCATATCATCACCATCTGATTTGATATATAAGTTAGGATCAACTTCATTTTTGGAATATCCTAACTTCAGTAAGTAGTTGTCTATCCTTTCATACCAAGCTCTAGGAGCCTGTTTGAGACCATAAAGTGCTTTCTTTAACTTACATAGATGAGTTTTTTTGTCATGAGTATTGAGCCCTTTTGGTTGCTCAATGTAGACTTCTTCAATCTTGCCATTGAGGAATATTGTTTTGACATCCATCTTGGTGTAATTTCCAACCCTTGGATGCTGCAATAGCCAAGATGGTTCTAACAAAAGTATATCTAGCAACTGGAGCAAAATTTTCTTCATAATTGATGCCTTCTTTCTATGAGAACCCTCATGCAACAAATCTGGCTTTGTATTTTTCGATGCTACCATCAGATGCATGTCTAATTTTGAACAACCATTTGGAAGAAACAACTGATTTTTTCTTAGGTCTTGGTACCACATCTCATACATCATTTTTTAATATAGAGTTATATTCTTCAATCATTTCTTCTTTCCAAGACTGATTTGAAAGTGCTTCTTTCACATTAGTGGTTCTATTTTTATAAGTTTAGTTAACAAGGCAACATAACATGATTGATTTCTTGTTCTTTTGCTCTCTTGCATAACTTCATCAGGTTCAACATGATTCTCTTCTATCATTTTCCTAGCCTAGAGTGACCTCTTTTTATTAGTGATATTTTTAGATTCTTCAAGAATAGGCATAGTGGAAGAGGAGGGTTCAGAATCATCCTCCCTCTCAATTTTTGTTTGTTGATCTTTTTCAGGAATAGACTCAATAAAGATTCATCATTATTTCTAGAAATTTTAAAGGCAGTATTTTCTTCAAACTTTACATCTTTGCTAATCTCAATTGTTCTTTGTCCTAGAATGAAGATTCGGTATCATTAGGTTGTTTCACTATATCCAATAAATATTCCCTTTTTCCAAGAAGGTTCTAGCTTTGTTCTTTTCTCTTTAGGTATGTGAATATAAATTGGACATCCAAATATTCTCAAATGACTTAGATCAAGTTTAATGCCAGTGAATACTTCTTCTGGAGTGATGTTTTCTAAAGCTAAGTGTGGGCATCTATTTTGAATGTAGACAATAGTGTTAGATGCTTCGGCCCAGAAGGAAGTGTGAAGGTTTTGATCGTGCATCATAGCTCTGGCTGATTCAACAATTGGTTTGTTTTTACATTCTGCAATTCCATTCTATTGAGGATTATAAGGTACAAAAAACTCCCTCTTAATCCCAATAGTAATGCAGAAATTGTTAAAAATATCTAAGACATATTCACGTCCATTGTCTTATCTTAGGATTTTTATTTTATGTCTTGACTGATTTTCAACTAAGGCTTTGAATTCTTTGAATTTAGTGAAAACTTCAGCTAATTCCTTTTGTTTCAAAAAATAGATCAAGGTTCTAGAATAATCATCAATGAAAATTATATAGAAGAAGCATCCATTAAGAGAAGGTATAGACATAGGACAACAAAGACCAGTGTGGATTAGTTCAAAGATAGATTTAGATTTGTGATCACTTTTAGGAAATGATTGTTTAGTGTTTTTGCCTAGGGCACATCCTTTGCAAACATCTAAATAATCAATCTTTAGGCTAGGCAAATCTTTTACTACTTTTCCCATGAAGGATAAAGTCTGGTAATTAAGGTGACCTAACCTCCTATGCCAAATTTTAGTGGAGATTGATGTTTCATGACTTAAGCTAATTTTGTATCTTGGCTATTACAAAGTTTGTAAAGACTTCCATCTCTGAAACCAATAGAAATAACTTTCTTAATATTAGAATTCTTGGGCCAGGCTAGAACTTTGTCCTCTAAAAATGTGATTCTGAAACCTTGATCAGTATGAACAAAAATAGAAACTAGGCTTCTTTTAATCCCAGGTACATATAAGACATTCTTGAGTTGTAGAGTGGTTCCTAAATTTAGTTGAGTTGAACAAGAACCTATTCCTTTAATAAGATGAGTGGAGTTATCTCCAATGGTAACTTCTTCTGATGCTTGCTCGAAAAAGGTTTCAAATTTGTCTTTAAAACCAGTAATGTGACGAGATGCTCTGTTGTCAATGATTCAAGTGTTATTATTAGAATTTAACTCACTTGAAAGAGCTAGGTAAAATGCATAGTTTTCTCTTCCATCTCTTTCTTCACCCTCTTCTTCGATTTCTGTTAGTGCTGCTTGAATTCTTTTCTTTTCAAGACAAAATTTGTGGGGGTGACCAATTTTGTCACATTTAAAATATCTAACTTTTGACCAATCACATTGCTTGAAGGATTTGTTGGACTCCTTTTTGTTGAATTTGAATTTTCTCTTCTTATTCGATTTTACATGAAGTGCTTGGATTTCTCCCTCTTGATTTGTACTTAGTCCTCTTGAGACTAGTCTAGATTCTTCTTGAGTGTATTCATTTTTTAATATATCAAGTTTTGGAAGTTCGGGTCGAGAACTTAACCCTTGAATAAATGTTTCCCATGATAATGGAAGGCCTCTTAGTGCTATCATGCTGAGTTCTTTGTCACCAACTTGATTGTCCATTGTTGCTAGTTGATCTTTTAGTTCAAAAATTCTTTAAAAATATGAGGTGATTGATTCTCCATTTTTCATCTTAATGTATAGTAGATCTTGTTTTAAGGTTAATAATCTACTAGTATTATTGATTTCAAATGTATCTTTAATTGTGGAGAACATTTCAAATGCAATTTTCAGACTAGATATTGATGGTAGTATATGATCCTATACGAAATCTATAATGATCTTCATTGCTTTGTCATTATGCCTTTTCCATGTTACTTTCTCTGGGCCATTTTCAGTTATGGCCATATTTGATTCAATAAATTCTTCTAATTCCATTTCCCTTGATATTATCATTACTCTAATTTTCCAAGAAGAGAAATTTGATGCACCCTCAAGCCTATCTTCTAGTCTCACATGATTTACCATTTTAATAATTTAGAGTTTTAGCCCCTTTTTAAAAAACTGAGATATATATATATATATATATATATATATATATATATATGGTTTTTCTTATCAGAATGGCTCTGATACCATGTTAGATTTAATTGTATGTCTAATACATAAAACATTTAACACAGTAACAAAGTATCTCTTGCTAGAATAACTGAGAGCAACCTAACCTTTATATATTGTAGATCTTGATGACCGTGGGAGCAAAATCAACTTCCTTTTATGTATGCTGATAATTAGGGATGACTCCTTATAAACTTGCAATTTATATATATAATGGAGAAATGCAATAACACAGAGTGTAGACTTGTTGATACAAAATGCTTTGAATTGATAATGTATTTTCAACAATCTACACAACATCTATATATATACAAATGTAGAGACATGACTCCCGAAGAGTCATGGCTCTATGTGGCCTTTGGCCACGTAGAGTCATGCCTGTTTGGGGGGGGGGGGGCATGATTTATTACATGCATTAATATAATACATAATGTTGGTGTTTGAAAATGCTGGAGGGTTTTCAATTATCCCCATGAGAATATGACAAATCTAGGGGTAGCTAACTCCCATTCTCAACATATCATTTCAGACACAGGGCTAACTATAAGGCTTGACCCTTCCTCTACTTTAGGCTCTACTAAACCTAGGCGAGTAGACCTCAGATTCAAATGATACCGTACCAGTGCAAAAACATATCCCTGAATCTATTAAGTAGATTTTACCCTTATTTCTCCTAATGCCTTATGAAATGACACAGATCTATAGTAGCTAAATGCAAAGCTATGAATCTCATAAGCTAAGTGAGGGTTAATCATTTAGGTCCTTCAACATGAAAGGGAAAGAACGTTTGATTAATAATGTTGAATTCAGTAAAACCCCTAATATGCAGCAACAAGAACTAAGTGACCCTGTAGCTGATCAGTGCCTTAACCATTGGGCAAATCCATGAATCAAATGCATACATATGGATGTTTAATACTTATTTATATATTCAGATTTACGATCTATCTATGTACCTTGTAAATAAACATCTGTGCTCAATCCAAACCTCATTCTTACATGATATCCTTCTCAATAAACCTGCAACCTTGTTGATTCACTGAAGCATTCACATAACCCCTTGAGTTACAAGCAACAATAAGACAACATACAACATTAAGGGATTGCAACTACGACCTAGGCTCTTTGTTCAAAAATCGTAAAACATTGAAGCTCACTGGGATAGGAGACAAGATTCAATATGAAACTCAACCTACTGTTCTTTGTATTAATTTCTTTGAAATAATACAACCATATGCATGAAATGAAAAACATGAAACAACCTAATAGATATGAACTATCTGTATATTCCTTCCTACTACTGTTCACATAAGAGAATTCTGCTAAAAAATATGGTATCACAATATGGGAACACATCAAAACTGGATCCAAAACGTGGTATCTTAGTAGTGACTGATTTTTCTCTAAAGATTGGAACCAACTGGTTTCTTAGTAACAAAAACTGGAACCCTTACAATGAGGAAAAGAAAAGAAGATATAGGAGAAGAGTTAATTCCTGGATCTGATCAAAACATGACATCTGTCCACTTGGAAAACCTTCTCAATAGGTTAAAACAACTCTCCAATCTCTCCCCTCAACTGGTGAATCAAATTTTCATCATTTGGCCTCCCAAATGCAAAAATATCTTAGATATTTGAAAGGAACAAGTAACTAATTTTAACTCCTGATTTGAACTCACAACAATAGCAAAAATCAGTTAAAATATGAATTCTAGAAGCATGCCAACTTTTTCAGAATTCTTTTTAGCATCAACAGACATCAATATATGTTCCTCAATTGATTCTGACACTCCATGATGAAGTTTGCCCCTTTGACTGAGAATGCCCCAGAAATTGAAAATTTTCTTATAGACTGAACCAGTGGATTGCTATGCAAAATCTGACTTCAAAACTAGAAAATTAAGTTTCTCCCGGTTCCAACGGTATATTATAGTGCATATTTTGGACAGAAAATGCCCCCCTAGTAGCAGTTTAAAAATCAAATCTTGGATTGCGGCTTTGACATTTAAAATGCAAAAAAAATTAAAATTTTATATAGTCAGAACTATATAAAATCTCAAAATATTTGAAACCTTTCATTTCAAATTATCAAGCATGGAAAATTTTGAATTTCATTTTATTTTTAATCCTCCTTATTCCTCCAATCCTGTGATGCCACTTGTTTGCTTCCTATTGGATCTAATTTTTTTTTGAAATATTAATTAATTAATATTTTAATATTAATCAATTAATTTAATCCTTTAAATCATTTTAACCCAATATATTCAACTTCGCTTATCTTGTAGCCCCTGGACCCTTTCTCATTTTCATCTACGCCTTTACGCTTATTCCACTTTCGTAAGAGCAAAGCCTTCTGAAAATTGTCTTACGTTCTCACGCTGAACATTGCCCTTTACGCTCTTACGAGCACTCGTATCACCGGAGGGCTTCAAAATTTGATTCATGTCATTACGCTGGGCCGTATGGGCGTGAAGCTCCTATTATCCACATCCCGCTCAAACGCTAGGCCTCATGAGCATATCATCGGGAGCCTTTGAAAATTGATTCACGAGCATACGATCGAAGCCTTCGGCGTAGCATCAGAAAGGCTTAATACTCCAACCTTCGGTCATACACTTGAGTGTAACCTCAGAGGCTTTTTAATTTAGCTTTACATTTTCACGAGCCAAAATATATTTTACCCTTGACCCGTGGGCTCCACACACAAGGCCGTGGCCTTTTAAAAGCTGTGTCTTTAAGACAGTCCCATATTGGCTTGTTGGTGTATTTAAAGATTTAAACAATCTTCACCCACACCAATGTGGGATTAAAAAACATTTGAAGATTTCCCTTTAATGGCCTGCATTTTCCTGTTTTGGATGTCCTATTTTTTGTGTTGGCGTGAATCTCCCTGATAACCTGCCCTGTGCATGGGCTTTTCAAATCATGGCGTGGATGGTGGATTTATTGCCTTTAATCGGCTCTTGCCTTTAACATGGGGCTGCCTTCTCTATTGCTTTGCAGCTTGTTTCCTCTGATGCACGTGGTCTCTTCATTTTAACATGGTGTGGGCATCTTTTCATTGACTGGCACTGCTCCAATGTTTGGCATCTTCAATAGCCGCTTCTACATGAGTGAGCCCTTTTCTGAGGTGGCTTTCTTCTAATGCTGCCTACGTGATCTTCTCCATCACTGCTGGCTTTCTTGTCTTTGTTACTGCATGGGAGATCTTCATGCTTGCAGCTAGTTGCTCTTTATCTTGGGCATTGGCTACAGTGGAGCTTTCACATACGCTGAAATTAGCTTCTTTGTGCTTCATTTCCAAATGCCCAGCCCTCCCCTGCTACTTGCGTGGACTATAGCTGTGAGGTACCTTCTCTTTTTGCTCAATGTGGTCTTCACATCTGCACTTCCATTTCAATGTTTATAACTGCCGAGGTCGGCTTCTCTCTTTGTTTTTAGTGGCTCCCTTTTAAAAAATTGTTGCAACCTTCCACTTACAAGTTTCCCTTCTCTGCAGTGGATTCTTCATCTTGCGTGGAGTTCTTTCTCAAAGGCATGTAGCTGCTAATGTTTTTGTTTCTCTTTAATTAATGAAGGGACGTCTCCATTATTGTGGTTGTTCCCTGCCTGCATGTGTTCTTCTTTGCATTGAAAATTCTCATTTTAAAAAATGTGGCTTCTAGTCTTGTCATCCCTTCTAATTCAACATGTGAACTCTCTTTTATTTAAAATATGCCCTGCTGCCATATTTTCTCTCTTTTATTTAACATATGCCGTGAAGGTCATCCTCTTACATTAATCATTGGTTCTCTTCTCCTCTACACAATGTTTTGATCATTTAAAACTTTTATAAAGTTATAATAAAATTAGAGTACCAATCTTATTAATCAATACCATGCTTTACTTTCTACCATCGATATAATTCTACACATTTGATCGCCCTCAAAAATGACATTCCCCATTTACTCTCCTCATGTGATTTTGTTATCAATCAATATCACTTTAAAAAACTTTAGAATCTTTTAATCAATTTTGCAATTGTGAATTTGTGTCTGGAGGCTCGCTAGCTGGCTTTAAAAACTGATTCAATCAAGTAACCAGGCCACGAAAATCGACATGAGTGTTCAATCCTACACACTCTACCATACTGCAAATTCTCAGCCCCTGACGAATTCTCAATCAAAAGATTTTAATTGCCGAACATCCATACTTCAATTATCTTGCATACAAACAATGTTAAAAAACATAAACTGGGCTCGGGTTCAACATTATAAATTGGGTTATTGATCACTTGGGGTTCTAAAAATTAGGATATAGGTTCTTTGCCATGAGGAGAATATAATTCTATGTTTTGGGTTTATGAAGAATCACAGGACGCATTTGGCGAATTTTCGAAAACAGGCACTTGAAAATTTTAAATTGGCAAATGTGTCAGTAATTTTTGGTAAACGGATGGACATAAGAAAGTATGCAGATGGATTCGTCATGACTTGAGAATTTGCATACTTGAAGGATTTTTAGGACACAACACAATGGTACAATTAGTTTAGGCTTATCAATCACGGGATCAAAGTTATAACGTGCTAAATAGGGGTATGGATCAATTTGGATACCTTAGCTGTAACAAAACAATGCAAACTGGGTTTTTAATCATGTTAGAAAATTGATCAAATGGATTCGTCATGATCTCAAAATTGGAACATATGAAGTGTTTGACCCCTAGAACACAATGCAAAAAGAATTTTTTCATTTGAGTCAACTGGATCAAAGATATAATTGGTCGAACATGGCTTCCCAGAATTGTGAACTACTACACAAATGCATGAAACAATAAATGACCAACTTTGAGGGGTTTGAAACCCAGTCAAACGGATTCGAAATGGGTTAAAAATCGGAACACCTATTCTTTGATATGCATAATAAACATCCCCAAAGTGGTGCACCATGACAAATTCCTGGGTAAAAGATATTCAAAGACAAACTGGGCTTCTGTATGCATTTTGACACTAGGGTAGAATTGCGAATTTTGACACTAGCTCAAAATTGGACTTCACCGAATGATTCGAGATGGAAAAATAACATTGTGGATCACATGCATATATCAAACGAAAGGTGTTAAGCCACTCAAACACCATCTAGGCCTCAAATTGACAAACGGCTACATATGCATAAAAAGCAATTTAGGGCACTAATTCTTCAAAATTTTCAATATGGGACTGAAAATTGACTATGCAATTTTTAGTCCCAACAGTAGCTCTATTTGGGGATGCATGTCCCTTGTGGGCATGGCAAGGATTCAAATCTTTGGAAGAAGTAGACCATTCCCAAAACTTCAAAAACTTCTCTCTTGAACAACTTTATTGAAAGCAAGAAACTACCACTACTATGTACAAACGATGGCCCCGAGCCACCGAACTTCAACAAAAACCTTTACCTCTGTCATAAACCTGATTCTCATCTGAACTTCCATGAGGTAAATTGGAAAAATTACTTCTATCAATTTCACCAACCAGATCAACATTCTGAATCAACTCATTTGGCAAAATTGAATGCACAACTTCACTTTCATAATGCATATGACAACTAGCTTCATTTTCTACAACTTGTTCATTATGAAAATTCTGATAAGCATGCTCAAACATATCAGACTGAAACTAAAACTCTTCTTTATTAAGTGAATCATACATGCTATTAGTCTCGAATATGAAGGCTTCATATTCAACATAAGGAAAAGGATCATACACACCTTGAAATTGTGTTTACTTATGCATATCTGGATGGTACTCTGAAGAACAATCTGACTGGCATTCACACACGTCATCAATGTCATAATCTAAATCTAATCCATAATCCTCCAATGATTCTTAAAAGTTAGCAAACAGATTAGTCTTCACATTAGAGTATTCATCATAAAACTTGCTATAAGGTGCACATTGATTTTCATTAATAACTTCATCAAACACCTTATCATCCACATTCTGAGAGGCAACATCAACATAATCATTATTATATTCAGAAGAAGAACAATCTGACCTCTCACAGCAATAAGACGAAGTATCATCATTAAACTCATTGTCCACTAAATCTGAACATTCCATGTCTTCTTCAAACAACGGGTTGATAACTCCATGTAGTGATCCTCTTTGAAAACCTTGGCAAAAAATGGGCTGATCATCATCAAGATTTTCATCATATAAAGCATTAGTATACACTTTAAAACCACTATCCATTTTGTCGTCATGGAGACTTTCAACATGTGAAGAAAAATCAGAACTACATGCAGACTCACTATCTACTCCATCAACGAAACAAGTAGAATATAAATCAGAGTTACTTTCATTGTCTTCATGTAGGTGATTCAAATGTCTTGCAAACCTATCATCATTTATCTTACCAATAGGTGCTAATGCATTAATCTCAGGATCACTTGCATATTGCTGATTACTACTGCACTCATTCTCAAGACATTTGTCTACACAATTATGTAATCCATCCTTATAAACAATTTCTTTATCCTCATATTGTGTAGACAACTCTTCACAACTTTCAACATCTAGCTGACTTGTATAACTCTGAACTGGAACTTCACTTTCAGATTTAAAAATAGAACTCATACCTTTATTGACATAAGAGCACTCACTTCCATCATTGCTCTCTTCTTCCCAATCTGCATCTAATTCACATGAAGATGAGTATATGCTATCATGATCCTCTTCTTGACTTGAGCAACAAATCTCGTCATCAGCTTCATATGACACCTCTTGATAATATATTGGATCAACAACTTCATTATCACTTGAAAGATGACTTTCAACTTTATCATACTCACATTGATATGACTGTCTTTCAACTTCACATCTAATAACACTTCCAACATGATGTAATCTATGAATAAGATAAATCATTTGTTGCATATCCGACTGATCAAGTGAATCTATATTACCATTTATTGCTGAAACATTACAAACATGTGAACCTTGTTCATTTGACTGTGAGTGAGATAAGTGTGATTCATATTCTCCATCTTGTGTTATCTCTCCATGACATGTTGGATCAGCAACATTAAACTCATGATCATAGAGATAACTCTCAGCCTCCTCACTTGCACAAAACTGAGATATAGGTGCAACAACCTCAAACTTTGAAGTGTTAGTTACATCATCATACATATAATCATCTTGAGAAGAACTTACTGGTTATAACTAAACCTTGATTCGTGAAATCAACACAATGCTGAACCCTATCAAAGTCTAAGATATATCCTACTGTTGTAGCATTACGAACATATGTGTCTCTATTTGCAATAAACTCACTCTTCTCTACACACACATTTTGATCTGAATTTTCAATCTAATCATACATTACAATAGGGGTGTCGATATTCTGATTTGGAACGAAAGTATCAACACTATGTTCCACTTTTCTTTCAAATGCATTATACCGGCAATCATTCATAAAAAAATGACCTCTAATCAATCCATACTTCATATTATTCTCAATATCCCTAGCAGTCACAAAAGCTTGATATAACGTCTGTGGTTCTTTATCCCTTAGTAGATAATTCATTTTCTTGTCAAATGCATCAAAATAAACTACTAAACACATTTGATCATCGGGTCTATAATTCTCAGGGATTTCATTCAAAACCTTTGCAAATCTGATATTAAATTGAGGAACAAGTTCATCACACTCAATGCGAATCTTCAAGAACTTATCATAAGAATCAAATATGCTTACTCGCTCTCCAAATTGCTCCATGAAGGTTGAATGCAACTCACTCTAGCATGAAATAGAATACGCTGGTAGAAAAGAAAACCAATCTCTAGCATAACCTTCCAAGGTTTGAACGAATAACTTCATGTGCACATCTTCATGAGCAATCTCATAGTCACCCATCAAATCAGTAAATAACTCAACATGATGACTAGCTGAAACAATATGGTCCCCATTAAACTTAGGCAAACTTTTTCTAACATCATTAGGAATGACATTCGGGAAACCATGAATACCATTAAAACATAATGGCATATACCGCTTGGTAGAAATAGACTTAGGAATTTCACTAACTGGCTGCATATTAGGTGAAATGAATCTTGACATTCTTCAAAGCTTTGAAACCCATTCACACTAATTCTTATTTGTAATTTGTAGCAGATCTACACAACTTTCTACCAAATAAATGTTGTTCAAATACACTTCACAAACTTAAATACAACCACTTGAAATAGATCCAGTGAAATGTATAAAACCTTAAAACTATTCTCCTCTTCTTAGTGCTGAAACCACTAGATGGAGGCAACCAATTCGTTCATTCAATTTTCATGAGAGACAAATATATGAAAATTGAAATACCTTTATGTGTTGCTGTCTGAAACCTTAGATCTGCTGATTGGCACAAGTGCAAGCATGAAACCCTTCACACTGTAGATAGAATCCTTTGTAGAGCCGCCACCTCCTTGAAGAGGAAAAATGAAATCACAATAGTGATTCACCTTTTGAAATTGATTAATCCAGCAGATACAAGCAACCACATAAACCATTAATCAAGAAACTTATACTTCCTCTTTCCCAACAAACTAAATCTGCCCACAAATATTGAAAGCTTTTGATATTAAAACAAACCATGCACTAGTATAGAGACTTACTTCAGAGTCACCACTTACACTTAGTGAGAAAATATTTAAAACAGGTTTACCATTTATACATTTTGAACCAGACTCTCAATATAGAAAAACTCGCAGATCACTAACACCTTGGAAAGAGGGTACACTTCATTTTTAGATTCTTGACTCTAACTTTTACAACAACTTACAAAACTAAACTGATTGAAGGTATACTCATTGCTCAATACAAATTATAACCAATTTAGAAACTACTGCTGTAAAAGAATAAAGCATACTGGGGAACATGAAAATTTAGTAAGGAAATGGACTGAACACATTAACTTACTACTGTACAAAAACTTTCTCCATGTAGTTCTTTCTGTTGTGTTGAATTCCTTTAAATTCTCAAGGTTTGTCTATCATGAATCTCAACACAACTCCCCAACAGAGTCGCCATTTTGTTGGTGTTTGAAAACGCTGGAGGGTTTTCAATTATCACTATGAGAATATGACATATCTAGGGGTAGCTAACTCCCATTCTCAACATATCATTTTAGACACAAGGTTAACTATAAGGCTTGACCCTTCTACTTCAGGCTTTGCTAAACCTAGGCGAGTAGACCTTAGATTCAAATGATACCGTACCAGTGCAAAAACATATCCCTGAATCTATTAAGCAGATTTTACTCTTATTTCTCCTAATGACTCATGAAATGACACAGATCTACAGTAGCTAAATGCAAAGCTATGAATCTCATAAGCTAAGTGAGGGTTAATCATTTAGGTCCTTCAACATGAAAGGGAAAGAACGTTTGATTAATAATATTGAATTCAGTAAAACCCCTAATATGCAACAGCAAGAACTAAGTGACCATGTAGCTGATCAGTGCCTTAACCGTTGGGAAAATCCATGAATCAAATGCATACATATGGATATCTGATACTTATTTATATATTCAAATATACGATCTATCTATGTAGATAAACATCTATGCTCAATCCAAACCTCATTCTTACATGATATCCTTCTCAATAAACCTGCAACCCTCTTGATTCACTGAAGCATTCACATAACCCCTTGAGTTATAAGCAACAATAAGACAACATACAACCTTAAGGGACTGCAACTACGACCTAGGCTCTTTGTTCAAAGATTGTAAAACATTGAAGCTCACTGGGATAGGAGACAAGATTCAAGATGAAACTCAACCTGCTGTTCTTTGTATTAATTTCTTTGAAACAATACAACCATATGCATGAAATGAAAAACATGAAACAACCTAATAGATCTGAACTGTCTGTATATTCCTTCCTACTGCTGTTCACATAAGAGAATTCTACTAAAAAATATGGTATCACAATATGGGAACACATCAAAACTAGATCCAAAACCTGGTATCTTAGTAGTGACTGATTTTTCTCCAAAGATTGGAACCAACTGGTTTCTCAGTGACAAAAACTGGAAGCCTTACAATGAGGAAAATAAAAGAAGATATAGAAGAGTTAATTCTTGGATCTGATAAAAACATGACGTCTGTCCACTTGGAAAACCTTCTCAAAAGGTTAAAACAACTCTTTAATCTCTCCCCTTAACTGGTGAATCAAATTTTCATCATTTGGCCTCCCAAAAGCAAAAATATCTCAGATATTTGAAAGGAACAAGTAACTAATTTTAACTCCTGATTTGAACTCACAACAACAGCAAAAATCAGTTAAAATATGAATTCTAGAAGCATGCCAACTTTTCTAGAATTCGTTTTAGCATCAATAGACATCAATATATATTCCTCAACTGATTTTGACACTCCATAACAAATTCTGCCCCTTTGATTGAGAATGCCCAAGAAATTGAAAATCTGCTTATAGACTGAACCAGTGGACTGCTGTGCAAAATCTGACCTCAAAACTGGAAAATTTAGCTTCTCCCAATTTCGACGGTATATTATAGTGCATATTTTGGACAAAAAATGCCCCCCTAGTAGCAGTTTGAAAATCAGGTCTTGGATTGCAGCTTTGACATTTAAAATGCAAAAAATTTAAAATTTTATATAGTCAGAACTATATAAAATCTCAAAATATTTAAAACCTTTCATTTCAAATTATCAAGCATGGAAAATTTTGAATTTCATTTTATTTTTAATCCTCCTTATTCCTCTAATCCTGTGACGCCACTTGTCTGCTTCCTACTGGATCTCATTTTTTTTTGAAATATTAATTAATTAATATTTTAATATTAATCAATTAATTTAATCCTTTAAATCATTTAAAACCAATATATTCAACTTCCCTTATCTCGTAGCCCCTGGACCCTTTCTCATTTTCACCTACGCCTTTACGCTTATTCCACTTTTGTAAGAGTGAAGCCTTCTGAAAATTGCCTCACGGTCTCACGCTGAACACTGCCCTTTACGCTCTTACGAGAACTCATATCACCGGAGGGCTTCAAAATTTGATTCACGTCATTACGCTGGGCCTCATGAGCGTATCATCGGGAGCCTTTGAAAATTGATTCACGAGCATACGTTCGAGGCCTTTGGTGTAGCGTCAGGAAGGCTTAATACTCCAACCTTCGCTCATACACTTGAGCGTAACCTTGGAGGCTTTTTAATTTAGCTTTACATTTTCACGAGTCAAAATATATTTTACCCTTGACCCGTGGGCCCCACACACAAGGCCATGGCCTTTTAAAAGCCGTGTCTTTTAAGATAGTCCCATATTGGCTTGTTAGTGTATTTAAAGATTTAAACAATCTTCACCCACACCAATGTGGGATTAAAAAACATTTGAAGATTTCCCTTTAATGGCCTACGTTTTCCTATTGTGGACATCCTATTCTTTGTGTTGGTGTGAATCTCCCTAATAACTTGCCCTGTGCGTGGGCTTTTCAAATCATGGCATGGATGGTGGATTTCTTGCCTTAAATTGGCTCTTGCCTTTAACATGGGGTTGCCTTCTCTACTGCTTTGTGGCTTGTTTCCTCTGATGCACGTGGTCTCTTCATTTTAACATGGCGTGGGCATCTTTTCATTGACTGGCGCTACTCCAATGTTTGGCATCTTCAATAGCGGCTTCTACATGCGTGAGCCCTTTTCTGAGGTGGCTTTCTTCTAATGCTGCCTATGTGATCTTCTCCATCACTGCCGGCTTTCTTCTCTTTATTACTGCATGGGAGCTCTTCATGCTTGCAACTAGTTGCTCTTTATCTTGGGCATTGGCTACGTGGAGCTTTCAAAGTTGTGTGGTCTTTCACATACGTTGAAACTAGCTTCTTTGTGCTTCATTTCCAAATGCCCAACCCTCCCCTGCTACTAGCGTGGACTGTAGCTGTGAGGCACCTTCTCTTTTTGCTCAATGTGGTCTTCACATCTGCACTTCCATTTCAATGTTTATAACTGCTAAGGGTAGCTTCTCTCTTTGTTTTTAGTGGCTCCCTTTTAAAACATTGCTGCAACCTTCCACTCACAAGTTTCCCTTCTCTGCAGCGGTTTCTTCATCTTGCGTGGAGTTCTTTCTCAAAGGCATGTAGCTGCTAATGTTTCTGTTTCTCTTTAATTAATGAAGGGACGTCTCCATTATTGTGGTTGTTCCCTACCTGCATGTGTTCTTCTTTGCATTGAAAATTCTTATTTTAAAAAATGCATCTTCTAGTCTTGTCATCCCTTCTAATTCAACATGTGAACTCTCTTTTATTTAAAATATGCCCTGCTGCCATATTTTCTCTCTTTTATTTAACATATGCCGTGAAGGTCATCCTCTTACATTAATCATTGGTTCTCTTCTCCTTTACACAATGTTTTGATCATTTAAAACTTTTATAAAGTTATAATAAAATTAGAGTAGCAATCTTATTAATCAATACCATGCTTTACTTTCTACCATCGATATAATTCTACACATTTGATCGCCCTCAAAAATCTTCATTAACTATAATTTGGCTAATTAGAATTATTCTTCAAACATTTTACTAATAAAAAAAAAAAAAATAAACAAAAAATAAATAAATTAATTAATTAAAAAAAATTATATATATATATATATATATATATATATATATATATATATATATATATATATATATATATATATATATATATATATATATATATATATATATATATATATATATATATATACATTTACTAATTTAGAAATTAATGTCAACATAAAAGTTGTGGTACTAACAACCATTTTCTAATAAATCCATCCAAATTTCATAATTCAATTACTTGTAGCTTATAAAAACTAGAATGAATTCAATCCCTTCATTTTTGTCGCACTAAAACATAAACATGGTTTTATTAAATAGGAAAAGATGTCTTGTTGTCACCCACGTTCCAATTATCATTCATTAGATTTCACAAATTACAGGTCCACTAAAGAATCATTTAGTGAGCCAAAAGCAACCCATTAATAGTTCTAGTAGTTGGGAAAAAGAAAGTAGTTAGATATTGAGCAACTTTATTAGTATCATGACAATAGGGGCATTTTTGTGTGAGTATTGGATCAATCAAGTGCAAATGTTGTGATGGTCAAGAAAATGTTTAATAAGGCAAGGGATGTCAACTCAAAATGACTAGCTTTTTACACTTGCATGCTCAAATTTAAGGCTAGCTTTTGATCTTGCATGCATAAATAATTTCATAATATTCATCATAACTACCCAAAAGCCATAACAATAACCATAAGCCTACATGTGTGAGCAAACACTTAGGGACTAAAATGTGCTTAAGATTAATAAACCTGGTTTAGCAAATGGGTAGACTTAGAAGGATGAGAGTGAGTGATAGACTAGGTTTTAGGTGGGATTATGATTAAATAAAATAAGATTTAACTTAATTCTAGGATTATAGAATTTAATAAAGTGGAGGGAATTAAATAAATTGAAATTTATTTAAAAAGAGATTTATGGAGCACTATGTATTAAATAAATTTAACACATTAGAAAGGATGCATTTAAATTAAATTTAAATACATTAGAAAAGTGAACCTATTTAATTAAATAAGTAGAAGAATATGACAAATATAATTAATTAATAAATAAATAATTATAATGTCAAAGAAAATATTATATAAATTAATATAGTGTTTGAGACGATTTTAAGAGTCTACAAAAGTTATCTTTCAACTAAGTTGTCTCGAGTATGAAGATCTAGTCCAACAAATTCAACTAAGAGTTGAAACTAACTCAATTATTACTCCAAATAATTAATAATTTGAATCTTGATAGATGTGTAAATAATTAACATAACATCAACTCTTAACCTATTAAATTACAAACAATTATATTGAAATAAAGATTTCATATTAGCTTTTTACCTCTATAGTGAATATTATAATATTATCAACACTATTAAAATCAAGTCTTACAATCTATATGTTTATAGAAAATATGCAGAATGATCCAAAATTATTAATAAGATGAAGGATAGATAGTACAAAATCTTCATTAACTATAATTTGGCTAATTAGAATTATTCTTCAAACATTTTACTTATATATATATACTAATTTAGAAATTAATGTCAACATAAAAGTTGTGGTACTAACAACCATTTTCTAATAAATCCATCCAAATTTCATAATTCAATTACTTGTAGCTTACAAAGCTAGAATGAATTCAATCCCTTCATTTTTGTCGCACTAAAACATAAAAATGGTTTTATTAAATAGGAAAAGATGTCTTGTTATAACCCATGTTCCAATTATCATTCATTAGATTTCGCAAATTAAAGGTCTGCTAAAGAATCATTTAGTGAGCCAAAAGCCACCCCTTAGTAGTTAAAAGTAGTTAGATTATTGAGCAACTTTATTAGTATCATGACAATTGGAGCATTTGTGTGTAAGTATTGGATCAATCAAGTGCAAATGTTGTGATGGTCAAGAAAATGCTTAATAAGGCAACAGGGTATATATTATATGTAAGGGATGTCAACTCAAAATGACTAGCTTTTTACACTTGCATGCTCAAATTCAAGACCAGCTTTTGATCTTTCATGCATAAACAATTTCATAATATTCACCATAACTACCCAACAGCCATAACAATAACCATAAGCCTACAAAGACAACAAAAATAATCGTCAAAATCTAATATCCCATTAGAAGTTTAAGCTGTACGAAAAAAATGTACTAAGATCCTTCCCCTATAATTTAACCTTATACCCATTTCATCTCCAACGGTTAATATTTTTATCTATTTATCCTTTTATAGGGCATTTTTACACATGATGACCCCTTAAAGCAAGTTAAGGAAAGTAATATTAACATCAATTACAAAGGCATCCCTTCTACCTACGTAGAACTCTCTGAAAGATAACTAAAGAACTGGAAACAAAAATAAGAACAACTCTGAGATAAAAGTATATAATTGAACTATACAGAGTTTGAATGATGGACTTTCAAACCAATAATCAAAGTTCTAGTCTTAGTCTCTTTCTTTGCACGGTGCCTTTAAAATAGTTCAAGTAATCATGCCACAATCCATTTTTCAATTATAAACAAAATAGACACAGAGGAACAAAAAGTGATATTTAGTACACTTATATTGTTCACAATATAAAAAGTTAAAAAGTGATGTTTAGTACACAGAGGGTATATAAAATGTAAAAATGTGATGTTTAGTACACAGAGGGTTGACCTGAAAAAACTCAATACTTGAGACAGTAAAGTTTCCTGTATGGGATTATTCAACTCTTGTTTCTGCGTCTAAACATGACAAAACTGTTCATCCTTTCGTTGTGAGATACCTGGAAACAAAACATAGCAATACAAAGCAAGATACGCTATTACTGTTCATTCTTTTATAGTTGATAATTATATATAATACTTCATGCTTCAATGATGCCTCCAGACACAGTTGCTACATTGGTAAAAATTGTAAATATCTTTCAAACAACGGATAAGTTTGATTTCCAATAATATTTTTCCATTTACAGAATTACAACTTTTGATAACGTTACCATTGACAGACTCGCAGTATATTTCAATCATTGTAGAAACCTTATATTCTTCATTCTGCTACAGGTTTAGTATTGGCATCACTTGAGCTATCAAGTATTATCAAAAGCCACAATCAATTTAAACGTCAACATTTAAAGATATGACTTGAAAGACATTTTTGTGTGGTTGAATAATGTTTTGTATTATGATCCCCACTGAATATTATAGATATGGTGTTTCCACAGTCCACAGTTGTTCGTGAAGGTTTTTTTGGATCACATAGTGTTAATATTTTTTGAATCTACGTTTTAAATCATAATAATGATCCCTTATCAGAATAATATTATGTTTGAGAAAAATGTAAGAATTAGTGTTTGGCAAAAGCAGGAAAGGCAAGAAAGGCTGGCTTAACGAAATCAAATAGACTAATACCAAAGTATAAATAAGAGAAATAATGAATAAAAGTGAAAAAAAGAAAAACATTAGCAGCAAGAGGCAGAACATGGAAGAAGGAAGGGGTGAATTACACAAAGGGGGCAATTAATGGAAAGAAAAAAGATTGTGATAAATAGGAAAAACAGAATCTAAAAGAACATGAAAAAATTAAAAGATTAAAATGTAATAAACAAAACAGATAAGATTGAGAGGAAAGAGACAAGAAATCAAAGGCAACAATGAAGGGAAAGAGAAAGGTGAGACAAGATAGAAAAAGGAAGAAAGTAGAGAAATCATTATTTAACGACCACACAAAAACAGCATCTCTTGCCTTACGTTTGAGGTCTTCTATTGTTAGGAAAATGGTGTCTCAAGTTCTCAACCTTGCAGGTTCCAATCCCTTGAACGGCTATAGGTCCACGGGCAGTACACCCCAGTGAGGATTTTGCCAGGCAGTGCCCTCAAAACTGAATCTTATTTATAATAATCATTGTGAATCGTAAATCCTCATCGATTATCAAAGATATTAACAGTGGATGTTTTGTGTACTTTACTTGCCATAGAAGGTAGCCCTATTTATAAGGGAATTGTATTATAGCTATGTATTGTGATATATTGTAAGAGTTCAATAGTTGTTGAGTTGTCTTTGGATCTCCATTGCCGATAAGCCTCTAAGAAGCTTGCTCTACAAGTATCTTATAATATATTAGGCAGCTTAAGGAGTGTGGAATTTTTCTTCCGAAAGGAAGAATCTGCATAAATCATTGTGTTGCTGTATGTGTGTTAGGAATTCGTTCTACTTATCTTATCTGTCTTTATAATAATGACTTTCTGGTTAGCTTTGATGTTGTCTTCCTCTTTACTGGAATCCCCATTTTTTGAATAATTAAACACAAGCAGCAGGTGAACTTGCCTCCTTAGTTAAGCTTTGTCTTAGGTCTACTTTTTCCTCCTTCCAAGGGGCATTCTACATACAAACAGGAGGAGTCTTTAAGGGCTACAACCTTTCCCCTATTGTCGTCGACCTCTATATGGAGCATTTTGAGGAGGTCAACCTTCATTCTTTCCCCATCAAGCTCGAATAGAGGAAGCACTATGTGGATGATACATTTGTTGGCCATGGCCAAGAGAATCTCAAAAAAATTCATTTGCATCCAAACAGCATTGCTGAATGCATCTCTTTTACCGAAGAGTTGGCATCAAATGAGCAACTCCCCTTGATATCCTTCTTATAGAAAAAGGCGATGGTTCACTTTGTCAAAGGGGTTTTAGAAAAGACAAACATACTTTGACTACACCCCTTTCCTCTTTTCATCACCATCCTTCCAGAAAAAATGGCATTCTAAAAACTATTGCCAAGCAGTTCTTTCAAACTAGATACGATAACTGTTCAGAAAATTATCAGGTCTTATCTTAGGAAACACTTTTCTGAAACATAATTTAATTCTTATTTTGATGGGAGATCATCAAGTGTGATCTATGATGTCGATTCAAAAAATATAAACACTGATGAATATTGTTTAATCTAGTTATAAACAATTATTTAATTATAATTGTTTTATATATGAAGTTTTATCTGAAAACTTTTAAAGCGTGCAAGAAAAATGAATATATTTGAATTAATCAATCAAATGACATCAGGAAAAGTTTTATAAGAGTGCGAGTTAATAAAATTGATTTGACATGATCAAACCGGCGGCATCAGGAAATTCCTAAAGTGGATGTATTGCTGTAACAAACAAGATCTGTCAAGGCTTAGAATCTTCTGAAAATTCTTTTTGGGTGGACATAATTAGAGATTTGCTTGATCGTGCATCATTAAAATTTGCACCCTGCCTACAGGCAATTGCACAGGCAGGAAGCATAAGCAACCTAGGTCATCATCATGCTAATTACTACACAATATGGCTAGATGTTCTGATGATGGATTATGGAATATGATCAGAGATGTTAAAAATGAAAAATAAATAACGCAGTCCAAATCAAAAGCTATCAAACCAACTATCATGAACTGTGGAAATTTCTTGTATTTAGTCGAAAACAAGTTATTCCGGTACTCATCTAGAAGTTAACTATATTTGTGTACAAGCAAAATCAGGTATGACCACAAAATAATAAGATCACTGATTCACTGCTTCATGTTAAACTGGTTTTTTTTAAAGTGGTATTAAAGCTTGGAATTTAAAACCAGGACCTGCTTTGAGCGACCACTTACCCGTCCACCTATTACCCCATTCACATGCAAAGGTGGTAAATAGTCGGCTTATTTTAAATGGAAAAAATAAATGCCAAAGACTGTTGCATAAGTTATATATTAAGAAAGGCCTATTACAGGCGGTCCCATAAAATGACTGTAATGGGAAATATTCCCAAACCAACCAAAAACAGAATAAGATGAGAATAAAGAACATTAATGATGCTAAAAATCTTATGGCGCTCATTAAAATTTTGCATCCTTTTCAAGTTGTCAAGACAACAAAGGTTTAAGAATCATTATATAACGTCTTTACTAACATTTTTGAAATGATAAAATATCTTTGGTCCAGCGAATTGTTGAGACAAATTATCAATTTCATTGAATATGTGGTTAAAATTTAGAATGCTCTTTGAGCAGGACACTATTATGTTAAGAAAATAATATTTGTTCATCACCCTGCAAATACATATTAGTACATTTAGTTGCAATATAAGCATAGATGTATATCGTGCCCTGTTGTACAAACTTTATGGTAGACGTCTCATTCAGCACTAAACCATCTCCCTTGCTTGAAGGCAAGCTAAATTGCTGCTGCCATTCATCCATCTCCTGTGATAAATCTACTGTAAGTTTCAGAGATCTTATATTCTCAGGTAAAAAGAGTCTCCAATTGGGAAGAAAATTCCTCCAAGACTTATAGAATTCATTCAGCTCATCCCCCGTAAGCACCTCTGCATTGTGAAGGCCCCTTCTGTACGTGGTCAACCTGATACTTCCATCACTATCAACCTCCTTCCGAACACTATGTAATCCAGTTATCGCTCCTTGGTAATCATCTTTAAATAAAAAAAGATATCCAGGCTCAATCGTAGGCTCAATGATATTTTGATGGTTGAGCTGCAAACAATATTCACTTACTGTAAACAGCTTGTACAGATGCCTTGGCCTCAAATCATCTTTGCTATATATGTCAAGGTATTCGGGAGGATGATTTTCAAAATTTTCTATGGGAGGAGCAGGATGAGGAGGGATGCTCCTACATTGACCCTTATCTGTTATTTTATGTAGCTCCCAGGCAGACCAATCATCTGCATCATCCATAATAACTCTATGGCCCATGGACAAATATATACACTCCTCCGTAACCCCTCTTATACTATCTCCACAAATCCATATATAGTCATGCATTGAGTTCCCATCCTCACTAAGAATGCTTGTAATATAAATACAATCTCCTATATCTGGCAACTGAGGTAGGGTTTTCCACCTGGTTATTCCTCCCCCTAAATCAAGCATCTCAACATTGTACATGTCCTTGTCTTGTGCCGAACAGGGAGTCAAAGCATATACACATTGGTCGGTGACAAAAAACCTGGTGAATATGTATGATTCGGGAGGAATGAAAGGCGGAAGAGGAAGCTTTCTAAGAATGCCCTTTTGATATATGAACAGAAAAAGGGAATTGTCATTGTCAATTTGGGTATGAGCATAGAAAATGACTGAATTTTTAAGAGCGTTGGGTTTGTAATGAGGAATTGTATAGTGGGGATTGTTGAGAGCAGATGCCCATGTTTTATTCAAGGTCATCAGCATGGGTTTCATATGCCAGGGCATGCAAGCCATCAACGGGCCCAGCGTAATATCATTGGGCAATGCGGGTATTAGATCTGCAGTCCAATGCAAAACAATCCACGATTCAATATCATGGTTCTGAAAAGATAATTAGATGAAATTGATATATTCTTGTCGAGCCCTAGATTTACTGATATCAAACCCACATACAGTTAATGTTGAAAAATAAACCCAAGTGCTGCTACTGTTACATAATGAGCCCCAGTGCAAGGTGCACAAAAAGAAAATTACAAAATAGATCAGTATTTACTATGCTCTGATTGATCGGAAATAGATCAAAACCTAAAAAGAAAAGAAAAGAAAAGAAAAGTTCTGATAAAGAAAGAAAAATTGTACCAAAATTGTTGCTTGAGGTTGTACATTGCAACTGTAGCTCATCTGAAAATTGACTTTGTGGGTCTTTGCCATTGATACTTTTCATCTTTTTCGAGCACCCCATGGTTTCTTTCCATCGGCATTCGGCAGCAAGCATGCGTGGCCTTCAATTTGAGAATGCAAGTTCGTTCAATTTATATACCGAGAAACTTAGGGATTAAGGTACAATGCTTCTAAAAAGCTATGCTTTCAATTTAATGTCAACAGAAGAAAAAGGGATGCTTGCATTTCTGGCTCCCACCATTCGAATTGAAAAGGGGAATGAATTTGGAAGGCTTAAATTTGAAGCACACAATCTTTTTATGCGATCTCAGGGTTTTCAGATTGATATTCTTTGTCATTGGTGACGTGTGATTGAGCCCCGTGCTCTATCAAATACTCTACTTTTCCCGTAAAGCAATAAAAAGTAGATTTAGTACAAATAAAACCGATACTCTTTGTTCCTTTCATATTTACTTTTTTATTATCTTATAGTTAAATAATTTACGATAAGATGAAATAAACTCTTTTGCTCTCCGATCGACTTTATATTTTTGTGTTGTTTTTTTCAAAAGTCTAATTTAGTGTTAACTTTTAATTAAGTTCTATACTAGCAGTTGCACATTTTTGTATGCGCAACGATGAGCCGATAGGAGTGTTTTCACTGTGAAGATAAAAAATTTACCAAAAAAAAATGCGAACTCAACTCACAAACTAATACGCCTTTGAAACCCTACTCAACATTACCTAGTCAACATTATAGACCACCAAAACTATGAGCAAACATAAATGCCTTTTTTTTAAATGACTTGATTAATTTATACCAAATAAATACATTATAGGTCATATAAAGAAGACTTTATAGTGATAGAAATTATTTTTTTGAAATGAAAGAATCTAATAGTGTTACCATCCAATATTTTTTTGAAATAATTTTAACTTATGATAACTATTGTTTTAATTGGTGAAAAATTAAATATCTCTCTTTGAATTTATTTGGTAATAAAAGTTGTAAAACATTTTATTAATACTATTTGCATTCTATAAATAGAACTTAGCCATAATCATTTTTACATTTTAATAAATTATTGATATTTTTTTTTGAAATCAAAGAAATCAATTGCTAATTTCTAGCCAATACATTATTTTAACTAAATTTATACCGATAAATACGTGATATATTATAGAGAAAATTGTATAATAATATTTGTAATATTTTTACTAATTTTTTTTTTTAAAAATGCATTATTAATATTATTTACATTTTATAAATGGTACTTGTAATCATCTCTATTTTTTTATAACTTGTCAAAACAATATATTTCTAAAAGCTAATATATTTTCCTTATCTTGTATCTCATCTCTTTCTTATATGTTTTTGCATAGCAATCTACAAAATTCTTATTAAATTCAAAAAACAAAAGACAATTCATAACCTCAACAAATGTATTTGAATGATAAAATGCAAAAATAGACATTTTCATTGTTGAAGTTGTGTCTTTAGGAAAAACACCTTCACTCACCGACATTTCATAAGAATTTTTTTTGAATTTTTTTTAACTTATGATAACTATTGTTTTTAATTGGTAAAAAATTAAATATCTCGCTTTGAATTTATTTGGTAATAGAAGTTTTAAAATATTTTATTAATATTATTTACATTCTATAAATAGAACTTAGCCACAATTAATTTAACATTTTAATAAATTATTGATAAATTTTTTTTGAAATTAAAGAAATCAATTGCCAATTTCTAACCAACATATTATTTTAACTAAATTTATACCAATAAATGCATGATAGATTATAGAGAAAATTGTATAATAATATTTTTAATATCTATACTAATGATTTTAAAAAAAATACATTATTAATATTATTTACATTTTATAAATGGTACTTGTAATCATCTCTATTTTTTATAACTTGCCAAACCAATATATTTATAAAAGCTAATATATTTTCCTTATCTTCTATCTAGTCTCTTTCTTATATGTTTTTGCATAGAAATTCATAAAATTCTTATTAAATTCACAAAAAAAAGATACAATTCATTACTTCAATAAATGTATTTGAATGATAAAATGCTAAAATAAACATTTTCATTGATGAAGTTGTTCTTTGGAAATACATTTTCACTCATCAACATTTCATAAGATTTTTAATTTATTCTTAAACAAAATTAGAAACTGGGTCTCTTACATCCTCATGATGGATCAAATCTTGACACAATCATACTTCAAAATTCAAATAAAATCTAATGGATTGTGGAAATCTTATAGCTCTAAAATTAGAAAGTGGCTAGAGAATTAGAAACTTGCCAATGATAATTAAAAAGTAGAGGAGGCTCAATACAATTTGGCTATCAACTTAAGTAGATTTTTTCAAGTTGTTGAAAGAATCATAGCCGAGTCATGGCTAAGAAAACAAACTTAAAGCATAAATCAAAAGATTTTTTTTAAAAAAATTAAACCACTTTTGTGATGGTAAATGTTCCCTAATGTTTGGATTAGAGAAATGATAAAATTAGAAATTTATATTGTGTTGATTGATTATGAATAAATTCTGAGTCAAGAGGCTATGGATTTTTTTAAAGGAAAACATATAAATATCCTAAAAATATTCTCGAGATAGAAAAATAACCATTAAAATGACACATACAATGGTACAATTGATTTTTTTTTGAAAATTTATGTTTCTATTAAGATAGATTGTGTTTTAAATCTAAACAAAGTATAATCTAGAATATTAATGAAAAAAATTCAAATCTAAATAGAGTGTAATCTGGAACATTCATGAAAAAATTCTAACAAACTATACTCAAAGAAATCTGAAATAAATAAAAACTTGATGTTTATATTTTTTGAAAATCTCATGTAGTAGAAACACAATACACAATTCGTCTAGAAAAATAGCATACTAATTAAAATATTCTCTATTCCATCGATTCTAAGAAGTGCAACATATAATTACTCAAAATAATCATAGCTTTGCAATATTTTATGACCTATTCAAATCATTAAATTATTCAATCGTACAACCATAATATTGAATATTAATAAGAATATTAATTATGAACCTTAAAATAAGAGTATTTAATCTATTAACATATCTATGAATACACATTAACAAGATGAAAAACAAATTCTCTAATTCCTATCCAATCTAAAAACCCACATTCCAACAAATTAAATGTCACATAGTCTCCCAAAGTTAGTAAAAAACTTCATCTCAAAAGCCAAGTTTCTATTGTACAATTTCATTACCACAACTTCCAAATACTCTTGATCACAAGTTTTCGGCAAATTTAATGTTCTACTGCTAAAAATTTTCATTGGAAAAAAAGTGTAAGTTGTGGCTCAAAATTATTTCTGCAACACAAAAACTAACCCCTACAACCAACATGCCCTCCCAAGAAAATCGTCATTGATAAATTGTGGAACAAATTTGTGTAGAAACTATTGAATCAAATAATAGACAAAAGATATGGCATCTTGGCATTGTTCCATGGTAGAAGCAAAAGGATAAACACCTGCATCCACCCCTTTTAGTACTTATTATAATCCATTGCATAAATGAAGAGAAATTATAGTTGAGAATTTAACATTAGGAGTCAAAATATTTTATAGAAATAGTGGAAAATAAAGAAATTTAAACTGAACAAATAAATGGAAACTTTCTAATTATTAACTAGTTTTTTTAAATCATGAAGAAGGAAAGAGTTTTTATCCTTCATCGAAAAATAGTCTTACAAAATTTTTGGCAAAAAAATAAAATCTGGGAGCTTTAAGAGTCAAAATATTTTATAGAAATAGTGGAAAATATAGAAATTTAAACTGAACAAATAAATGGAAACTTTCTAATTATTAACTAGTTTTTTTAAATCATGAAGAAGAAAAGAGTTTTTATCCTTCATCGGAAAATAGTCTTACAAAATTTTTGACAAAAAAAAAAAAATTCGGGAGCAAAGCTCCCACAATAAGCCTATCGGCTTAATTATAACTATTAGATAAACGTTGTCTTTTTAAATTATAATAGAGAATGACTAGTTTAATTTATTTTTATTAGTATAGAAAAAAAATACAATTTGTTGTCCTGGTAGTTATCATACCCAAATTTCAAAAATTTTAATCAAAATGTGTAAGAGGACATAGAAAATCAATCTGTAAATTGTTCCAAGACATCCAATTCTTGGTATTCTCATGATTTCAAATCCTTCGGCTAATCACCAGCTCTGCCTTGCACTTCGAATTTCCAAATTACACCATTCGAATCTCAAATTATGGCAGGTTAATGAAGAGCACCAAAATACGTGTTTTTCACTCAATGATTAACCATTAACCTTTAAAAAGGTTAAGGTTCAGGGTCCAAAACATGTGTTTCACTTTGAAATCTTAAACTCTCCATCAAAAAGACGTTAAGATAAATTTCTAAAACACGTATTCCAAACCATTAACCTTAACCTCTCGTCCAAAAAGGTTAAGGTTGGAGGCTCAAAACATGTATTTTAAATACGGTTATTAACCTCCTTCTCCGAGTGATAAAAATGAGAATTGAGAATTGAATCATCTCAAAGGCAAGTGCCAAAATAAGGAAAGGATGGGTGTCTTAGTTAACTATGGGAAAGTGAATGACATACTTAGATGTATGGATCAAATACTCCTCAGATATTCTAGATTGCGAGATCATCAATGAAAGATTTATCTTATATAATGGCTTGTAGATCATCTTACAAAGTGCCTCAAAGAAAATGGGAATCTCAAATCTAATCAAATCCATAGGTCAAAGCATGTCTTCTAATGGACTGCAAGTATTGCCAGATATGCATAAGATGATAGGTTTAATGCTAAACACAGAAAACCCTTATCAATTACCATCAACTTGTGGAATAAGACATGGATATCTATCAATGCGTAATGGATAGAAGAATGGATACAATTTACAAGTTAAGAAAATGCCTGACATAAGGTTAAGACGGAAGTCATCAAAGTGTTTGATGAAATGTATTGTGTGGAAAACAACATTATAATCGACCCAACCTGCACATTTTTGTTTGACAAACCTCATATCAGCTCATGACATTATGTTTGGGTTAGTTTGACTTTGCTCAGGATGGCACATTTCTTTGATGTGAAAGAGAAAGTATGGGAATTGTTTGACAAAATGCCCCAGTCATCATAGACAAGGTAGCCATCCATTCAAATCTTCCAGCCCGCCTGCTAGGAGATTGGTACCTTTTTTCTAGCACTCACAATTAAGGAGAAAACATGCTATGGTTGAATTGAATTATTTCAATCACACCTAGTGGTCTAATGCACCTTCACCTGCCTGATTGACTTGGACAGATTGAAGGAAGAGAATTTGTAATGCTTAGACACCCCACATGAAAAGGATTGATAAAAGAACGACATTCTTTAGAGAAGATAGAGCATGTATGCAATCTAATACAACTAGATGTTCCAATATAGATCCCGCATAGATGTTGAACCTTGAAAGAGGTATTCGAACATTCTAGACAAGTGTTCCCCGATTTGAGTTCAATGCAGAGGTACAAGGAAGTTGGTATCTGGTTTCACCAATGATTTGACCACTCCATATGAGTTTAAAGGGACTAAAGATGTCATGGAGTCATGCCATTACTCGCATGATTTAATGTAAGCTAAGACAAGGTGTGTGAATTATTGCAAGCATATACGAAGCACGTGATCTATTTGACAGAAAGCCCGTGACTTATCTCCAACTTGTAGGAAAGAAATATATGAGAAATGTGGCTCAAGGTGATCTCAAGTCTAAGTTTGGGAATAAGAAGTTGTAGTATGTTAGATACTAGTCAAAGAAAGAAATAGAAGCATGGAGGCACAAACCAGTCAGTATGTGAGGTATTTGACAAGTGCGGAGAAATGATGAGAGATATGTCATGTGGGACTGAAGAGGAAGTAATGCAAAATATTTGGATGAGAAAACATCAATATAGCCTACAGTCATATATACTTGAAATTTTAAGAAAATGCACTTGGCATGTGTAACACAAGTTCTATGACTCTTTTCTTATATCCTCATCACCTATCCAAAAGAGGGAACATCGCAACAAGTTATATCTTTGAATCAATGAGTTGCAATGATATCAAGCATACTCTTCATAATGTGAGTTTACCAACAAAAATCAAGCATGGTCAATAAAGGCTATGAGATTCAGGTGGTATGGTGTGAAGATGCAGGTGTATTGAAATAGATGGGGTGAAATACTATAGTGCCTACTCCTAGTTTACATTTTATTATTATTGTCAAACTCTTTTAGGCCAATGTATGTTTGATGATTAGTAGCTTTATCTTTTATATTATCAGATATTGTTTCACACTTGGTTGATTTTTTGATGAGACTACTCGATACTATTTACTTCATGTATGCATGATTATACCTTGATGTTGATTGTTATAGTGATTTCAGTTATTTGATGATGATTAGTTAGATGGATTATTATATGTGTTTTCTTATGGATACTTACCCCATACTACATGTGTATGGTGTGTGTGTATATGTTTTCTTTATGTATGATGTTTTTGATGTGGTTAAGGAAGGGAGTCATAGTCACCTGCTAGTGGGGATCTACATGATGCACCACTTCCTGCCATTGCATGTTTAGTTTAGTAAATATGTGTTTGTATATGCATGGATTTTATGCAGATTGCAGGTACTGAGTATTGACTTCCTTGAATTGCCAAGATGAGCGTACCTTATTGAAATATCTTAATGGTAAGAGAGGGGAGATAAATTCTTGAGTCCAAATCCTAACCTTTAAAGCCATTTGTCCTAGAAAATTAAGATAAGTATCTGAGATGATTACCTTTCCGAATGTGTCATATGATGTAAATTTGTGATTATAACACTAGAGTTTGATCTTGTATGTGGTATTTTATGATGGATTTTCATATTTCGTCTTATAGGTCTTTGGTGATTTTTTCTATTAATTAAGTCAAATTAAAAGATTAAATTAATATTTTAAGTTAATGGAAAATTATTGTGATATTTTCAATATTTAATTATATTTAATTAATTGGAAAATTAACTAAATAAAAAGAATTAAATTTTAAAGAGGAAATTATAGTTCTAATTTGAGAGTGTAATAATATTTAATTAATTTAATAATAATATATTTAGGAGATCGAATAAATGCTAAATAATATTATTACTTAAGTTAATAAATATTTTATCAAAAACACTTCGAAAATTATTAAGAGAGAGTAAGCAATTTTTTAATAATGTTTATTTCAATTAAATTGCATAAAACTTATGCCTGAGATTAAAATATGATAAATTAATTAAAAAGAGAAAGCAAATTTAATTATTAAAGATATTTAAAATTGCATAAAGTATGCACGAGTTTTGAAAAAAGATAATAAAGAGTTAAAAAGTTGTGATCAAGGAGTTCCCTTGGGTGATTGCACAATTAGTGCTCTAAATTTAGGAGAGAATTGCTTATGAGAATTTGAGGGTCCATTTTCTAGTGGCCAAGAATTTTGGAGAATGGATTTTTAAAGAGAAGGTTTTGAGAGAAGAGATTTCTCTCACAATCTTTGGGTGTTTGTGAATTTAGCATCAAAACCAAGTAGATTTTTGTGTTTTGTTCACCTAGTTAATTATGTTATTTAATATTCCTGTCTTCTTCATGACTGTGAATTGTTTATCCGAATTTCATTGTGACAAATCTTTCATATTTCATTTTCAACTTACTAGTATGCATGTTGATTTCTCCTATATATGTGAGGATTTAAAATATCAGCAAAACCCTCGTTTATAGATTCAAAGTTATAAATTAAATTGGGAAGGGTTTTGAAAGAAATGAAAGTTTTAAATTAAAAATTTGATTAGTTCATCATATTTTTCCTATTAGAGTATTGATAGAAATATTGTATATATATATATATAGATATAGATAAAAAAAATTTATAATAAATTTGTTTTGGGAGGGGGTTTGTTTTATATATATATATATATAAAATATTAAATTTAAATTATTATTATAATAATTTTTATTAATATTTATTAATTTAATAAATAATTGATGAATGTTATTATAGTTATTTTTATACAGTTATTAATTAATTAAATTAAATTTAGTTTATTTAAGTTTAATTAATGATAGAAATTAATTAACGAAGTTCTAGATTTATTTTATTACTATTAATGATAATGATTTTAATAAAATTGTAATTTTAATTTTAATAATTTAATAAATAATTACCTTTAAGTTATTTTAGAATATTCAACTTAAAATTGAATAAGAGTAATTGTACATTTTATTCAATTATAAGAAATGGGTTAATTTGTAAGAGTAAACTGTGGATCTCATCTACTTGAAACATACGTTGAAACAAATACTTAAACCCTACTGTTAACTCAACTATGTGTTTTCAAAATCAAACCAAACTATGAAACTGCACTATTATCTATATGTTGTCTATGTTTTGGGTTTGGGTTGACTAGAGTGTTGACCAGTTCTAGGACATCTACAAGAGGCTTGGGGGTTCTATGTTTGGGATAGGAGAGAGGAAGTGTGAGAGAGAGAGTAGGGGGTGGCAAAGAGAGAGAGTAGGAGATGAGAGAGAGAGTGAGAGTAGGGGATAGGAGAGAGAGTAGAGAGGAAGTGAGAGAGAGAGTGAGAGAGAGAGCAAGAAGTGGGAGAGAGAGAGAGAGAGAGGGACGGGGGAATAGGTGTGTGTGTGTGTGTGTGTGTGAGAGAGAGAGAGAGAGAGAGAGAGAGAGAAGGGGATGGGAGAGGGGAGAGAGAGAGGGGGGGATGGAGTACATGTGTGTGAAAGAGAGAGTCAGGGATGAGAGAGGAGAGAGAGAGAAAGAGACGGGGATGGGAGTGTGTGTGTGTGAAAGAGAGAGAGTAGGGGATGGGAGAGGGGAGAGAGAGTAGCCCAAGAGAGAGAGAGAGTAGGTGGTGGGAGAGGGAGTGGGAGAGGGAGAGAAAGAGAGGGGGGATGGGAGTGTGTGTAAGAGAGAGAGTAGGGGATGGGAGAGAGTGCGAGAGTGTGAGAGAGAGTAGGGGTGGCAGAGAGAGAGAGAGAGTAGGGGATGGGAGAGAGAGTAGAGAGGGAGAGAGAGTGAGAGAGAGTAGGTGGTGGGAGAGGGAGTGGGAGAGGGAGAGCGAGAGAGAGAGAGAGGGGGATGGGAGTGTGTGTGTGTGTGTGTGTGTGTGAGAGAGAGAGAGAGAGAGAGAGAGAGAGAGGGGGGGGGGATGGGAGTGTGTGTGTGTGTGAAAGAGAGAGAGTAGGGGATGGGAGAGGGGAGAGAGAGTAGTATGAGAGAGAGAGTAGGGGATGGGAGAGAGAGAGTGTGAGAGAGAGTAGGTAGTGGGAGAGGGAGTGGGAGTGGGAGAGAGAGAGAGGGGGATGGGAGTGTGTGTAAGAGAGAGAGTAGGGGATGGGAGAGAGTGCGAGAGTGAGAGAGAAAGAGAGTAGGGAGTGGCAGAGAGTATGGGATGGAAGAGAGAGTGAGAGTAGGGGATGAGAGAGAGAGTAGGCAATGGGAGAGGGAGTGGGAGAGGGAGAGCAAGAGAGAGAGAGGGAGAGAGAGAGAGAGAGAGAGAGAGAGAGAGAGAGGGAGAGAAGGATGGGAGTGTGTGAGAGAGAGAGAGAGAGAGAGTAGGGGATGGCAGAGGAGAGAGAGAATGAGAGGGGCGATGGGAATGTGTGTGTGTGTGTGTGAAAGAGAGAGAGCAGGGGATGGGAGAGGGGAGAGAGAGTAGCCCGAGAGAGAGGGAGTAGGGGATGGGAGAGAGAGAGAGAGTAGGCAGTGGGAGAGGGAGAGGGAGAGGGAGAGGGAGAGAGTGGGGGATGAGAGTGTGTAAGAGAGAGTAGGGGATGAGATAGAGTGTGAGAGATAGTACGGGTGGTAGAGATAGAGTACGAGATGGGAGAGAGAGAGTGAGAGTAGGGGATGGGAGAGAGAGTTGAGAGGGAGAGAGAGAGGGAGAGAGAGAGTAGGTGATGGGAGAGGGAGTGGGAGAGGGAGAGAGGAGGGGATGGGAGTGTGTGTGTGAGATATGTAGAGAGTAGGGGATGGGAGAGGACATAGAGAGGGGTGTGTGTGTGTGTGTGTGTGTGTGTGTGTGTGAAAGAGAGAGAGTAGGGGATGGGAGAGGGGAGAGAGAGAGGGGGATGGGAGTGTGTATGTAAGAGAGAGAGTAGGGGATGTGAGAGAGTGTAAAAGTGAGAGAGAAAGTAGGGAGTGGAAAAGAGAGTACAAGATAGGAGAGAGAGAGTGAGATTAGGGGATGTGAGAGAGAGAGTAGGCGGTGGGAGGGGGAGTGGGAAAGGGAGAGCGAGAGAGAGGAGGATGGGAGTGTGTGTGTGAGAGGGAGAGTAGGGGATGGGAGAGGAGAGAGAGAGAGAAAGGGGGGATGAGAGTGTGTGCGTGAAAGAGAGAGTAGGGGATGGAAGAGGGGGAGAGAGAGAGTAGGGGATGGGAGAGAGAGTAGGCGGTGGGAGAGGGAGTAGGAGAGGGAGAGAGAGGGAGATGGGAGTGTGAGAGAGAGAGAGAGAGAGAGAGAGAGAGAGAGAGTAGGGGATGTGAGAGAGTGTGAGAGAGAGTAAGGGGTGGCAAAGAGAGAGAGTATAGGATGGAAGAGAGTGAGTGAGAGTAGGGGATGAGAGAGAGAAAGTAGAGAGGGAGAGAGTAAAAGTGAGAGTGAGAATGAGAATGAGAGAGAGAGTAGGGAATTGGAGAGAAAGTGAGAGAGAGTAGGCATTAGGAGAGGGAGTGGGAGAGGGAGAGCAAGTGAGAGAGGGGGATGGGAGGGGGAATTGGTGAGCGAGTGAGAGAGGGGGATGGGAGGGGGAATTGGTGAGCGAGTGAGAGAGAGAGTAGGCAGTGAGAGAGGGAGTGGGAGAGGGAGAGTGAGAGAGAGATTAGGGGATGGGAGAGAGAGTGAGAGAGAGAGTAGGTAGTGGGAGAGGGAGAGGGAGAGGGAGAGTGAGAGAGAGAGGGCGATGGGAGTGTGTGTAAGAGAGAGAGTAAGGGATGGGAGAGAGTGAGTGAGAGAGAGATTAGGCCATGGGAGAGGAAGTGGGAGATGGAGAGTGAGGGGGGATGGGAGTGTGTGTTTGTGAGAGAGAGAGTAGGGGATGGGAGAGAGAGTGAGAGAGAGTAGGCAGTGTGAGAGGGAGAGAGAGAGAGGGAGAATAGGGGATAGGAGAGCGAGTGAGAGAGAGAGAGTAGGAAGTGGGAGAGAGACAGAGGGAGGGAGAATAGGAGTGTGTGTGTGTGAGAGAGAGAGAGAGAGAGAGTAGGGGATGGGAGAGGGGAGAGAGAGTAGGGGATGGGAGAGAGAGAGTAGGTGGTGGGAGAGGGAGTGGGAGAGAGAGAGAGAGAGGAGGATGGGAGTGTGTGTGTAAGAGAGAGAGAGTCAAGGATGGGAGAGGGGGGAAAGAGAGAGTCAGGGATATGAGAGGAGAGAGAGAGAAAGAGAGGGCGATGGAAGTGTGTGTGTGTGAAAGAGAGAGAGTAGGGGATGGGAGAGAGAGAGTAGGTGGTGGGAAAGGGAGTGGGAGAGGGAGAGAAAGAGAGGGGGGATGGGAGTGTGTGTAAGAGAGAGTAGGGGATGGGAGAGAGAGAGAGTGTGTGTGTGTGTGAGAGAGAGAGAGAGAGAGAGAGAGAGAGAGAGAGAGAGAGAGAGAGAGAGAGAGTAGGGGTGGCAGAGAGAGAGAGTGAGAGTAGGGGATGGGAAAGAGAGTAGAGAGGGAGAGAGAGTGAGAGAGAGTAGGTGGTGGGAGAGGGAGTGGGAGAGGGAGAGAGAGAAAGAGAGAGGGGGATGGGTGTGTATGTGTGTGTGAGAGAGAGAGAGAGAGTAGGGGATGGGAGAGGGGAGAGAGAGTAGTATGAGAGAGAGAGTAGGGGATGGGAGAGAGAGAGTGTGAGAGAGAGTAGGTAGTGGGAGAGGGAGTGGGAGTGGGAGAGAGAGAGAGAGGGGGATGGGAGTGTGTGTAAGAGAGAGTAGGGGATAGGAGAGAGTGTGAGAGTGAGAGAGAGAGAGAGTAGGGGGTGGTAGAAAGAGAGTATGGGATGGAAGAGAGAGTGAGAGTAGGGGATGAGAGAGAGAGTAGGCAATGGGAGAGGGAGAGAGAGAGAGAGAGAGAGAGAGAGAGAGAGAGAGAGAGAGAAGGATGGGAGTGTGAGAGAGAGAGTAGGGGATGGGAGAAGAGAGAGATAATGAGAGGGGTGATGAGAATATGTGTGTGTGAAAGAGAGAGAGTAGGGGATGGAATAGGGGAGAGAGAGTAGCCCGAGAGAGAGGGAGTAGGGGATGGGAGAGAGAGAGAGTAGGCAGTGGGAGAGGGAGAGGGAGAGGCAGAGAGTGGGGGATGAGAGTGTGTGTAAGAGAGAGAGTAGGGGATGGGAGAGAGTGTGAGAGATAGTAGGGGTGGTAGAGATAGAGTACGAGATGGGAGAGAGAGAGTGAGAGTAGGGGATGGGAGAGGGAGAGAGGAGGGTATGGGAGTGTGTGTGTGAGAGATGTAGAGAGTAGGGGATGGGAGAGGACATAGAGAGAGGGGGATGGGAGTGTGTGTGTGTGAAAGAGAGAGAGTAGGGGATGGGAGAGGGGAGAGAGAGAGGGGGATGGGAGAGTGTGTGTAAGAGAGAGAGTAGGGGATGCGAGAGAGTGTAAAAGTGTGAGAGAGAAAATAGGGAGTGACAAAGAGAGTACAAGACAAGAGAGAGAGAGTGAGAGTAGGGGATGTGAGAGAGAGAGTAGGAAATGGGAGGGGGAGTGGGAGCGAGAGAGCGAGAGAGAGAGGAGGATGGGAGTGTGTGTGTGAGAGGGAGAGTAGGAGATGGGAGAGGGGACAGAGAGAGAGAAAGGGGGGATGAGAGTGTGTGTGTGAAAGAGAGAGTAGGGGGTGGAAGAGGGAGAGAGAGGGAGTAGCCCAAGAGAGAGAGAGAGTAGGGGATGGGAGAGAGAGTAGGTGGTGGGAGAGGGAGTGGGAGAGTGAGAGAGGGAGATGGGAGTGTGTGTAAGAGTGAGAGAGAGTAGGGGATGTGAGAGTGTGAGAGAGAGTAAGGGGTGGCAAAGAGAGAGAGTATAGGATGGGAGAGAGTGAGTGAGAGTAGGGGATGGGAGAGAGAGAGTAGAGAGGGAGAGAGTGAAAGTGAGAGTGAGAGTGAGAGTGAGAGAGAGAGTAGGGAATTGGAGAGAGAGTGAGAGAGAGTAGGCATTGGGAGAGGGAGTGGGAGAAGGAGAGCGAGTGAGAGAGGGGGATGGGAGTATGTGTAAGAGAGAGTAGGGGATGGGAGGGGGAATTGGTGAGCGAGTGAGAGAGGGGGATGGGAGGGGGAATTGGTGAGTGAGTGAGAGAGAGAGTAGGTAGTGAGAGAGGGAGTGGGAGAGGGAGAGTGAGAGAGAGAGGAGGGGATGGGAGAGAGAGTGAGAGAGAGAGTAGGCAGTAGGAGAGGGAGTGGGAGAGGGAGAGTAAGAGAGAGAGGGGGACGGGAGTGTGTGTAAGGGAGAGAGTAGGGGATGGGAGAGAGTGAGTGAGAGAGAGTAGGCAGTGGGAGAGGGAGTGGGAGATGGAGAGTGAGGGGGGATGGGAGTGTGTGTTTGTGAGAGAGAGAGCAGGGGATAAGAGAGGAGAGAGAGAGAGAGAGAGAGAGAGAGAGAGAGTAGGGGATGGGAGAGAGAGTGAGAGAGAGTAGGTAGTGTGAGAGGGAGAGTGAGAGAGAGGGAGAGTAGGGGATAGGAGAGAGAGAGTGAGAGAGAGTAGGTAGTGGGAGAAGGAGAGTGAGAGAGAGAGAGAGTAGGGGATGGGAGAGAGAGAGTGAGAGAGAGTAGGCAGTGGGAGATGGAGTGGGAGAGGGAGATAGATAGATAGAGAGTAGTCTAAGAGAGAGAGAGAGTAAGGTATGGGAGAGGGGAGAGAGAGTGATAGATAGTAAGGGATGGGAGAGGAGAGAGAGTGAGAGAGAGTAGGGGATGCGAGAGAGAGTGTGTGAGAGAGAGTAGGCAGTGGGAGAGGAAGTGGGAGAGGGAGATAGATAGATAGAGAGTAGCTTGAGAGAGAGAATAGGGGATGGGAAAGGAGAGAGAGTGAGAGAGAATAGGGGATGGGAGAGAGGAGAGAGAGTAGGGGATGAGGGAGGAGAGAGAGTCAGAGAGAGTAGGGAGAGAGAGTAGGGGATTGGGGATGGTGGGATAAGGAGAGATTATTTTTCACATAGTGCGTACGCACTATAGTGCATACCCACTTTATAGTGTGTACGTGCTATAGTGCATACACACTAGATGAAAACACCAAAAAACAATTATAACGAAAGTTTGGGTCCCTACTTATCCATATTTTGCTTTTTGTTTGTTGTGTATTCTATTGTTTTGACAAAAAAGACGGGTTTCAAGCTATTGGAAGTTAGCAAACACTATTTGAAGGATTTTTGAACATTCTTTCATTCTATTTGAAGCTAGCAAAAACCAAATTCAATCATTGGATACACTATTTGAAGACTTTTTGAATATTCTTTCTATAGAAAAAGTTAGTGCAGTCCTTTTTAAATATTCTTTGTTATTATATAGAGACAAATTTGATTATAATTTGACATGTTTAATATGTAGTGAATTCATTGAAATTTGTATGTTTGAATGAATTGTTATTTGGAAATGGTTAGAAATTTGACAAGTTGTTTAATATATATTGTGTATTCATTGAAATAATTGTAATTTGTATATGTATTTGAATGATTTGTAATTTATAAATTATAAGTAATTTAGATGTTTGAATAATTTGACATATAGAAATCATCATGATGCCAAGGAAGAAACCAAAAACTCAAACAACAGAAGAAAGGGAGAGAGCTTTGACAATTAAAAGAGATAAAATAAAACTACTATGGTAACAAAGAAAATTGCAAAGCAATAATGAAGAATTGACTTTTGAAGAGGAACAAGAACCACCAATACAAAGAAACAAAGAGGAAGAATTGGGAAGACAAAGAGAACGAATGAAACTGTTACATTTAAGAAGACAATTGAATTGTGAAGCTATTCCATCTTCCAATGTTGGAGTCATATCATCATCTCATGTTGAAGAGACACTAATTTGTAGATTCAACAATGTACACACTCCATCATGTCATGTTGAAGGCATAACATCAACATATCAAGTAGGTGATATTCCATCTTTTGAAGCTTATTGCCAAGGCACATCATCTTTGGTTCAAGGTACGCAAAGCACTCAACCTTATGTTGATGTTCAAAATGTTGAGGGAATGGAAGAGATTATAACACCTTCTAGAATTCATTTTAGAAGACCAAAATATTTGATTGATATTGATACTAACATTTTGAAATCAATGCCTAACAAGATTAGCAAGTGTACTTGTCAAAAAAAAAAATCATATGTGGAGATTATTCTTTGAAGAATTAAATATTATAGGTCAATGCCAATTATTTTTTGAAATGATGAGGAATTTGAAATTTAGGCCTACCATGAAGATTCTTAGGCTAAGAACGATGGATGATTCAAATGAAAAAAACATTGTAAAGAATCTAACAAGTGCTTATGACAAAGTGGGTTATAAATCATGCACCAAAGATAGTAATATTGCAAGATGAGTACTTAGATAAAAAATAGTAAGTACCCAAATGAAAAAAGCTCAACTCATGAGAAAGATAAGAAAAAAATAAAAAATTGGTAGAGGTACTCTAAGGAGAGCCATGCTAAGGCATGAGAGATTGGAAGATCCAACAACAAATGAGTTATGGACATTTAGTAGTAGACTACTACAAAAGCATAAAAAAATTAGTGAAGCTTTGAAATCATTGATCAAAGATTTTTGGACAAATAGCACATGTGTTTCCCCTAATCAAAGAGATGTTGTAAGAAGGAGGATTGGTAGCCAAACTTGCGACCCACATACAAAACATTTTTTGGACTCAACTCAAACATAATTTTTTGCAAAATTTATTGGTATGTATCTTCAAATTCAAATAAGTTAAAGATTTTTTGAGATGGGTAAACCTTTTTATGTGAAGATAAATCACACACACACACAAAACTTGTTGTTGTAGGATACATATTGAATTTTCTAACCATTTTGATGTTTTTAGGCATATATGTGTGTTTTTGCATTCTAAATTTGTTTTGTAAGATTGTGACATGAATGAGCCACCTAGATCTTCAAGGGAATTCATATCCAACATTTTATGTGAAATAGGGGATGATCAACAATTTTAAAAGACATCATGCTTGGATGGTACATGTTTATTTTGTAGTTTTTTGCAATTTTTATCAACTTGTGAACATGTGGATAGTACACATGCAATTGGAAATGAAATAGTAGATTACATAAAATATAAGACAGTGACATATGCTCTAAAAGATGGGAAAAAGGGTAAAAGATGTAATTTAGTCATTGAAAAGATTCTAGTGTATGAATTCATAAATTTTTTTGTGAAAAGATAATTAATGAGTATGCAAGGCATACACATAGAGCTCGATGGTTGGATTTGCAATTCAAATTGCGCAAGGACACATTTCCACTGTATACCATTATTTAGGTTGTAGACTTTGCAAAGAACTACACACTACAACCACAAAATGAGGTGCAAAAAAAGTATTATACTTCTCCACAGATTTTCATATTTGTTCTCATAACATTCATGCATTCACCTACAAGTATAGAGGATGGTAGGAAGATTTTGAGGGAGTACCATTTTTACATCAGCGATGATCAATCACATTCTAAGGAGTTTGTACATGGTTGTTTTCAACTATTCTATGGAGATTTGGCTAATAGGGGCATACCATGTCGTCAACACATTATTTGGTTAGAGAATTGAGCATCTCAATTCAAGAATGCACAAATGTTCTATTGGTTGAGCAGGATGCACAGGTTGTGTAGAATTCAATATATGTGGAATTTCATAGAGGTTGATCATGGAAAGGGAGAGCATGATGGTGCAGGCACATGCATCAAAAGAGCCTTAGCTCATGAAGAACTAAAGTACAAAGATGAAGCAATATTGATAGATACAAAATCCATCGTCCAGTGGTGTAAAGCTACAATGAGTCCTGGTAAGGAAGGTGAGTGTATAGTTCGAAGATTTTTTTGGTTGATAGATAATACTAACATTGCACCATATGAAGATTGTTGCACACTAATAGGATCAAGTGAGTTACACTCTTTTAGAAGCTCTAATGTAGGTTCATGGAGTATCCACACATGAAAAATGGCATGCTATTATCAATCACTTGCAAAGAAAAATTGGGATGAGTCTGAGTTGACTGAATGGGTGGAAAAATAGGATATATGGGTTTTGGACCCAATTGACAACTATCATCTCCCACAAGCACTAGAAATGGTAGAGATGGATTCGTTCATTGAATTTGACCACTTGTCTGATCTAGTGCAACCTGGTAATATATAAATATATATCTTTGTAATTTCAATATGTAACTTTATAACTTTTACCTATGTATTTTTTGAATTAATGACCACATTTTGTACATTTATCACTATAGGCCATTTTTTGATGTTATTGCACCTAAAGACAATGAAGAAGGGATAAATTATTATTTGTGTCATTGTGTCCAAGCTAAACAAAAATTGGATCACTTGGTTATAGATGGTGAAGGTTTAGAGTACTATATCAGTGCGGTGGTTGTAATTGACACATTGCTTAGACAATATTCTATGAAGAACCCTAACTTGTGGTTATTCAAGGATTGGAAAAAAGAAAAGAAAATTATTCATTATTCGAACCTTGTTGTTGCATAAAATGTCCACTTGATAAAATATGGTGGAAAACCACATAATGAAACTCTTTGGAAAGTTCGCGAGTTAGACCACTAGGCAATACTTGAGACAATAAAATGTAGACCAGATCTAGTTGGTTCATTAGATTGAATAGGGAGAGAGAGAGAGAGAGAGAGAGAGAGAGAGAGAGAGAGAGAGAGAGAGAGAGAGAGAGAGAGAGGTGTAGGGGCACCTTGAATCATAGGGCCCTCACCTTTTCATTTTTGTTGTGTTATGCTCCAAGTGAGCCTTGTAAGTAGAATAAGGGTCATTGGACTTAGGTGTGGTAGTTAGGGTATTGGATGTCATTTAATGTCCTTAGAAGAGTCACTATTTTGGCCTAAAAATCAAGGCATACATTACCATAGGGAAATGAGTAACCCAAGGGATGAGTCATTAGCTTAGGGAAGGGTCCCTAGCATGGAATTGCTAAGGGATAGCCTAAATAACAAGTTAGAAGTCTTAAGAAGAGCAAGCAAGAAAAATTTCCAAAAGTTGCTATATTGCAATTTTACAATTTTTGCAAAATGTTGATTTTGCAAGAAATTTTGGATTTTCCTTTTAAAACTTGAAGGAGGCCAATGCAAACCATAAGGATGAAGGGGAAAGACCTAAGAGGAGATATAAAGACTTTCCAAACCCTAAAATGAGAGAAGTTAATATCTTTGTGTACAGTCAATGTGCTATAGCATGATATTTGAAGGCAAAATTATTGAGTTTCTGAGTTTTAAGGTATTTTTGACATTGTTTTTGTAGACTGTACTAGTTTCCATGGTATATTGGGTTGTTTAGAACAATTTTTTTTAGGAAGTTTGGTTTGATTGTCTTTCTTTTCATAGTTGCTCAAAAAGTTGCTTGATAACTTTTGAGCAACTTCTTAAAAAGTTGTTAAACTTTCAAAAACTCTTCCTGAATGGCTAGTTGGTTCAAACAAACCTTGTAACCTTTGGGGAAAACCTATATTATCCATTATAGGCGGATGATAGGTATGATGTACTTATTTTGGCAAGAAATCAATAAAATAACCTATCTTTCCTACAAAATTTTGTGTTTCAAAGCATTGTATAGACTGGTATGGATGTTGGGACATGTCCTAGTGACCCCAGGGGTTAGAGGGGTGAGTTACCTTTCATTTTCACTTGGTTTCATATTTTGATCCTTTGTAGTTTGCAAGTTATTCAAATTTTGCTGAAGGTACCTAGAAATTGGCATTAAACCAAGGGTTTCACCTAGGGCCTTGTTGTTTTGGCACTTTCCACCATGGGAATTTGATTCCCGTTGGTGAAATGAAATAAATATCAATGTACTTGATGATTTTGTAGGTTTTACAGATGACCAAGCAAGGAATGAATTTTGCCACCATACTCTAGGTGTATGGCTCCATACATGCACCATTCAACATCTCACCACAGTCACTATAAATTTTGCTCTAGAGTGATCTAAGGTCTTTGACTTTGGATTTGGACTTGTTTCACATGATCCTAGATGTTTCAATAATTTTTTTGTAGATTGGAATGTGTGAAAGGGTACCTGTAGTGCAACTGTAGCCTAATTAAGCCTATCAACACTTTCCAAGTGTTGTTATAGTAGTGGCTTCTAGTCTCTTCCAATTTTTGAGGTTTACATATGTTTTATATGTCCTAAAGGGGTGTTTGAATCTCACTTTAAACTATGTCTTCATGTGGGGTTTTTCCATATTATGTTCAATTTATAGTTTGAAGGGCTACTAGCCTTTTCAATGGCAAATTGCTATAACTGTATATCAGTGTTGTTTGGACACAAGAGAATCAATTTATCTACTATATATAGAACTTAATAGATCTAAGTTGTGTTTTTGTTTCATTCTATGGTCATTGTTCCCTTTTAATTCATTTTTGGGGGTATGTTCCCTTATTATGCTTTTGGAGAATCCTCATGTTTTGGTGCTTTTGAACTTAGGCAAACCTAGTGATTAGGTTCCCTGCCTTGTTTGGGTTGTGATCTATGATAAGTTCATTATTGATGCTTGTGATAAGTGTCCCAACATTAAACCCTCTTTTTGGGAAATTTAAAGGATTCCAACCTTGTCTAATTGCCTAGTGGCTTGCCTTTTAGAAGCTTCTACCATGCACTATTGCATCACAATCTATCCTAAGTGAACTATCTAGGATCCTTAGGTGCCTTCTTTGATGAGTTTAGAATGGGTGCTCCTACACCAACCATCTATTTGACTAGGACATATTTGGGAACTGACAATCTCCATTTAAACTTAAGTCTCCATTTAAAGGTGGCAATGAGCTTTTTGTTGTTCTATTAAGATCATCAATATATTTCAATGAGAAATTTGAGGGATCATGCCCAACTTGAGTATCCTGGCTTCACAAGTCCTATAAATGCAAGGCCATTGATGAATAGGCATTTCTAATTGAAACATCTGTGGTGCTAGAATGAAGTGTGTTACCAAATTCTTTGCCTACTAATGAGCTAATTTGAGGCTTCACTTCACATTTCTCTGTGGACAATTCTATAGCACTTATTACTTCTCTATCTAAATTTTTTGTGTATGTGTACATATGCACTATTTCCCAATAGCTGAAGGTTTTGTCTCTTCATCCTATGTAATTGGCATACCCTGGATGACACTAAGATAACCATTTTATTCTGAAATGTCCTTTTCTCTCAGATTAATCTCTCTATTAAGTGGGTTTTCTATATCTTCCTTTGTATATTTAATAGATTTAGCTACAATTCCTCTATATATATTCCTCTGTATATTAAGCTTTACTCCATAGGAATGAGAAGGCATGGGGAGTGAGGCCAACTATTGGTGATTGTATTAAAAAGTTAGTTCTTGGCCATGCCATTGATGTGAATCATCTCAATCTTATTTTCAGAATCAATACCTCATTTTTCTTGAAAGAATAATATATATTATTTTGAATGTCTTTAAAATATTTGTAGCTGGTAGCCAATTGCTTATTCATTGCCTTTCAATATTCATGGGAAACTAAGGTATTAGATTACCTAATAGGTCCTAGGAATCTTAACTAGGGTCCTACAATAGTCCTAGATGGACCCATTTGACCTAAATATGTAAAGAGCAAAAATTACTCAAAAGTTACAATGTTGCTCAAAAAGTTGCTTCAACAACTTTTGCAATTTTTGAAAAAAAGTTACAAATGGAAGTTTGGGAAGTTGTAACTATCCATGCTAGGGTATATGAGCATGGGAAACATATTTTTGAAGGTTAGAAGGTTTCCAGTCAGATTTACATTTTTAAGCAACTTTTTACAACTTTTACAATTTTGCACAAAAAGTGCAACTTTTGCAAAGTTCACTAGATTTCACTTCTAGGATTTAGAAAAAATTCCAAACTATTAAAAAAAAAACTAAAAACACCTAATCATATGCTATCTTGACCAAAAACTCAAAAGACCCAATTTTTCCTAATTAGCAACTTTTGCTCATATCTTGCACAAAGTGGCCTAGGCATACATATCTTTCTAATGTCTCTCTCACTATTTGTCGTGGGATTGAACTATCTATTCTATTATCTCCAAGTGGCTGGGTAAACCCTAGCCCCAAGCTCATCCCATCCTATTGAGTGCTCGAACATTCTCGGGCATGCCAAATTGAAATGTCCCTAAGAGTTACTAAATGCCATAGGGTAACAATTTTTGATGGGGCATATCTCAGAGCTCATGCAAGGTATGAATGTAATTATAGGTGCTATAGGACCATGTTGTAGAGACCTTCAATAACCTCTCTCTCTTTTTGGAGATCTTATTCTATTTTGATTTTGTGATGCCATCTCAGGTGATGCTAAAAATTGCAGTGTTGGCTAGTACAAAGTTGCCAATTGGTGAATCTCCCTCACCATTCATCATGGGATCAAACTATCTATTCTATTAGTTTCAAGTAGTTGGATAAACACTAGTCCCAAGCTCCTCCCATCTTGTTGAGTGCTCAAACATTCTTGAGCACTCTGAACCAAATCATCCCTAAGAGTCACTAAATGCCATAGGGGAGTGATCTTTGATGGGGCATATCTTGGAGCTTGTGTGAGGTATAGATGTGATTTTAGGTGCTATAGGACCATGTTGTGGAGACCTACAATAACCGCTCTCATTTTTTGGAGATCTTATTCTATTTTGATTTTACGATGCCATCTCGGGTGCTATTAAAACTTGTAGTGTTGGCCAGTACAAAGTTTCCAACTGTCAAATCTCCCTCACCATTCATTATGGGATCAAACTATTTGTTCTGTTAGCTTTGAGTGTCTAGGTAAACCCTAGCCCCAAGCTTGTCCTATCCTTTTGAGCACTCAAATGTTCTCAGGTATGTTGAACCAAAATGTCCCTAAGAGTCACTAAATGCCATAAGGTATTGATCTTTGATGGGACATATCTCAGAGCTCATGTGAGGTATGGATGTGATTCCAAGTACTATAAGACCATGTTGTGGAGGCCTACAATAATGTCTCTCTCTTTTTGGAGATCCTATTCCATTTTGATTTTGTGACCCCATCTTAGGTGATGCTGAAACTTGTACTATTGGCTAGTACAAAGTTGCCAACTGCCAAATCTCCCTCACTATTCATTGTGGGATTGAATTGTCTATTCTGTTAGCTTTGAGTGGTTGGGTAAACCCTAGCCCCAAGCCTATCCTATCCTATTGAGTGCTAGAACATTTTTGGGCATGCTGAACCGAAACATCCCTAAGAGTCACTAAATGCCATAGGGCAGTGATCTTTGATGGGGTATATCTTAGAGCTCATATAAGATATGGATGTGATTCTAGGTGCTATAGGACTATGTTTTAGAGACCTACAATAACCTCTCTCACTTTTTGGAGGTCTTATTCCATTTTGATTTTGTTACCCCATCTTGGGTGATGCTGAAACTTGTAGTGTTGGCCAGTACAAAGTTGCCAACTGTCGAATCTCCCTCACCATTCATCATGAGATCAAACTATCTATTCTGTAAGCTCCAGGTGGCTAGGTAAACCCTAGCCCCAAGCTCATCCCATCCCTTGAGCACTCAAACATTCTTGGGCACACTAAATTGAAACATCCTTAAGAGTCACTAAATGCCATAGGGCAACGATCTTTGATGGGGCATATCTCAGAGCTTGTGTAAGGTATGGATGCAATTCTAGGTATTATAGGACCATGTTTTGGAAACCTACAATAACCTCTCTCTCTTTTTGGAGATCGTATTCCATTTTGATTTTGTAACCCATCTCAAGTGATGCTAAAACTCGTAGTGTTGGCTAGTACAAAGTTGCCAATTGTCGAATCTCCCTCACCATTCGTCATGACATTGAAATATCTATTTTATTAGCTCTAGGTGGCTAGATAAACCCTAGCCCCAAAATTTTCCTATCCCATTGAGTGCTCAAACATTCTTGGGCACGCTGAACTGAAACATCCCTAAGAGTCACTAAATGCCATAGGGTAGTGATCTTTGATGGGGCATATCTTGGAGCTCATTTGAGGTATGGATGCAATTCTAGGTGCTATAGGACCATTTTTTAGAGAATTACAATAACCTCTCTCACTTTTTGGAGATCTTATTCCATTTTGATTTTGTGACCTCATCTCGGGTGATGCTGAAATTTGTAGTTTTGGCCAGTATAAAGTTGCCAACTGCTGAATCTCCCTCACCATTCATCATGGGATTGAACTATCTATTTTTTTAGCTTCAAATGGCTAGGTAAACCCTAGCCCCAAGATCATCCTATCCTATTGATCACTCAAATGTTTTCGGGCATGCTAAACTGAAACATCCCTAAGAGTCACTAAATTCCATAGGGTAATGATCTTTGATGGGGCATATCTCAGTGCTCGTGTGTGGTATGAATATGATTCTAGGTGCTATAGGACCATGTTTTTGAGACCTACAATAATATCTCTCACTTTTTGGAGATCCTATTCTATTTTGATTTTGTGACACCACCTCGGGTGATGCTAAAACTTGTAGTGTTGGCCAGTACAAAGTAGCCAACTACCAAATCTCTCTCACCATTTATCGTGGGATCAAACTATCTATTCTATTAGCTCTAGTGGCTAAGTAAAACCTAGCCCCAACCTCATCCCATTCTGTTGAGTGCTCAAACATTCTCAGGCATACCATATCGAAATGTCCCTAAGAGTCACTAAATGCCATAGGGTAGCGATCTTTGATGGGGCATATCTCGGAGCTCATGCAAGGTATGGATGTGATTCTAGGTGCTATAGGATCATGTTGTAGAGACCTACAATAAATTCTCTCACTTTTTGGAGATCTTTTTATTTTGATTTTGAGACCCCATCTTGAGTGATGCAGAACTTGTAGTATTGGCCAGTACAAAGTTGCCAATTACCGAATCTCCCTCACCGTTCATCGTGGGATCAAACTGTCTATTCTGTTAGCTCTAGGTGGCTAGGTAAACACTAGCCCCAAGCTCATCCTATCCTGTTGAGTTCTCAAATGTTCTTGGGCATGACAAATTGAAACATCCCTAAGAGTCATTAAATGCCATAGGGAAACGATATTTGACGAGGCATATCTCAGAGCTTGTGCGAGGTATGGATGTGATTTTGGGTGCTATAGGACCATGTTGCAGAGACCTACAATAAAATATCTCACCTTTTGGTGATCTTATTCTATTTTGATTTTGCGACACCATCTTGAGTGATGTTGAAACTCGTAGTGTTGGCCAGTACAACGTTGGCAACTGCCAAATTTCTCTCAACTTTCATCGTGGGAATGAATTGTTTGTTTTGTTAGCTCTAGGTGGCCAAGTAAACACTAGCCCCAAGCTCATACCATCTCATTGAGTGCTTGAACATTCATGGGAACACCAAACCAAAACATCCCTAAGAGTCACTAAATGCCATAGGACAATGATCTTTGATGGGGCATATCTTGGGGCTCATGCGAGGTATGGATGCGATTCTAGGTATTGTAGGACCATGTTGTGGAGACCTACAATAACCTCTCTCATGTTTTGGAGATCTTATTCCATTTTGATTTTGCAATGCCATCTTGAGTGATGCTAAAACTTGTAGTGTTCGCCAGCACAAAGTTGTCAACTGCCAAATCTCTCTCACCTTTCATCGTGGGATTGAACTATCTATTATGTTAGCTTTGAGTGGCTAGGTAAACACCAGCCCCAAGATTCTCCCATTCCATTGAGTGCTCAAACATTCTCAGGCACATCAAACTGAATTGTCCCTAAGAGTCACTAAATTCCATAGGGTAGTGATCTTTGATGAGGCATATCTTAGAGCTCATGCAAGGTATGGATGTGATTCCAAGTGCTATAGGACCATGTTGTGGAGACGTACAATAACCTCTCTCTTTTTGGAGATCTTATTTTGTTTTGATTTTGCAATGCCATCTTGGGTGGTGTTGAAACTTGTAGTGTTGACTAGTATAAAGTTGCCAACTTCCAAATCTCCCTCACCATTCATTGTGAGATTGAATTGTCTATTCTATTAGCTCTAGGTGGCTAGGTAAACACTAGCCCCAAGCTCTTCCCATATTGTTGAGGGCTCAAACATTCTCAGGCATGCTGAACTGAATCATCCCTAAGAGTCACTAAATAAAATAGGGTAGCAATCCTTGATAGGGCATATCTTAGAGCTCATGCAAGATATACATGCGATTTTGGGTGCTATAGGATAGTGTTGTAGAGACCTACAATAACCTGTCTCTCTTTTTGAAGATCTTATTCCATTTTGATTTTGCGACACCATCTAGGGTGATGCTGAAACTTGTAGTGTTGGCTAGTACAAAGTTGCCAACTGCCAAATCTCTCTCACCTTTCGTCGTGGGATTGAACTATATTCTGTTAGCTCCAAGTGGTTGGGTAAACACTAGCCCCAATCTTCTCCCATCTTATTGAGTGCTTGAACATTCTTAGACATGCCGAACTAAATCATCCCTAAGAGTCACTAAATGCCATAGGGCAATGATCTTTGACTATGGCAACTAGATATGTCATCTCATCCAATGATGGAGACTCATGATAGAAGGTAAAGGGGTGATCATACACCTCATTTTTAACTTGTTATTTTTTTATGGTAATAAGGTAATCCTTGTTTGTAAGGTCAAGGAAATTGAGGTCACCTATAAATCCAAGTTTTGTTAGTCCTAACGATTTTTCTTTTTTTTGTTATTTTTGTTAATAAGTCAACTCAATAAGTGTTTTGAAAGTCATTAAACTTATATAGGTATTATGTGTTACTGAAAACTACTTGGTTAAGTTCTAGGAAGAGTTAGTGCAAAAATTGCATTTTGCAATAAAAGTTGTTGACAACTTTTTGGCAATTTTAGCAATTTTTTGGAAAACCTTGAAATTAACCTTGTAACCAATCAAACCAACTGGTAATTGGTTGGAATGGATGTCAAATGATGAAAATAACCTTTATGAATTTTGAGGAGGCATAAGGTGTTGGTGATTATTAAGTTTTTTTATATGGCAAGGAATCACTGCTAATGTTAAACTTGTATTAGGATCATTGAGTTATTGTCAAATATCATTACTTCCTATTTAGAACCAAAAACTTGTACTTTGTTAGAATAAAACACTAGTTTAGCTACATATCATCACTAAATGGAGTTAGTGGAAGATGTTAAGGATCTTCTTGGTTGTCTTAATAGCCATTTCATAGGTTTGAAACATAATCACTTGCCTTTGTGAAGAGTTGTCCAAAAATCAACAAATTACATGTTGTTGCAAAGAAAATATAGTCATAGGATGTTGGAAGATTGTTTTCACTAATAGGATGTTGAAGAATCTCTTGGAAGGATGGAATAGATGATAGACTAAAGTTTGTGAGATAATGATTAGGTGTTCCTTGAAGTGTCTAAGGTGTTAGTTTGAAGCAAGAAGTTTTTGATTAAGGAAAATAGACTTTAAAAGGGCCTTGAAACCCTAACATAAAATATCAATCTACAACAGAGCGAAAAAGGCTACAAACTGAGCCTAAAAGAAAAAAGAAAGAACATCTCCCTAAACAAAGATAGAAATAGAAATAAAGCCAAGGAGAGACATAAAAAAACTAGGGTAGCCCAAAAAATGCCAGGGCACTTAGACGATGTCTCTCAACATTTTAGCTGCGTTGATCTCTAGCTCCAATAGCTTGCCTACTACCTCCTTCATCTCAAAAAGCTCTTGATATGGGGCCAAGGTATCCTTTTTTCTAGTGCTAGATTTGGTTTTCTTCCTTGTGCCTTCATCCAAATTCTTGTCCTTTAAGCTGTGGGTGTCAAGGCCCTGCTCCTTGTTGATGCTTTGATTGTCTACATAGTAGATGAACTTCTTAATGTTCTCATTGTCTTTGAGGATGCTAGAGCTTTGCTCAACTATACCTTGCATTGTCCTATCCATTGCATGAGTTCTGTTGTTGACTTCCTCCACCCTTCTATCCATGCTTTGTTCATCCTTATTGACCCTATTCTTTAAGCTACATGTCTTCCTTTCCAGAGTGCTCATTATGTGTTTGAGGTCAAGGAGTTCATGGAAAAGCCACTTAGTGGTATGGAAGCTATCCACCACACCATTCTTTGCATTGTTAAGGAAATCCATGTTTGGGTTCTCCTTAGTAATGCCACTAAGGATAAGCAGAGTAGGATCGATCAACTTCTCCAACTGGATTTTTCCCTCTTCATTTTCCTTGACCCGAGTTCTGACTAGCTCCTGTTTAATGCCCATATTGGCCAAAGCAGAGTCAGAATTCCTCCACACCACCTTCCTATCCTTTCCCATGATTGAGCATTCATAGGTACTAGTGCAAAAGTCCTCGTAGCCTTGTTTTGGTCCCTCCCTATCAATGGGGTCCCCTTCCACCTTCTCACTCTCCTCCTCCTGTTTGTCCTTGTTGTTATCTAGGGTTTTCATTTTTCAATTCCTTGACACCATGGCCTCCTTCTCTTTGCTTACTGACACTTTGATAGTGATGGTCCTCTTACTCTTCTCTCATTCCTTACCATCCCCTTCCCTAATTTTCTCCTCTACCTTTGCACTATCTTCACCCATGTCCATCCCCTCAGTCTATTCATTGTAACCCCTGCCTGAAGAAGTGTCAATGTCTTGTGTGGGCTCAGGGTGCACATTTTTCTCCTTACTATTAGTTTTAAGGGTTTTATTCCTTGAGCCATGCTGCAGAGTCTTAGAGTCCTCTGAATCTGTGTGCATCTCAATACTTTCTGCCTTATCCAAAGGTGAATAATCTCCTCAAACTCATCAGAATCCCCTTTTATTTTCTTGCCCTCTTTCCTATCTTTGATTTTTTTACTAACAATCCTAGCTTTGAATTATTCATATATTAACAATAGCAACCCCTCATGGAGCACTAGATTTCTAGTTTTCTTTTCTTTACACTAATTAATATTATTATTCATGGATGAGTAAAGGTAGAAGGGGATAGAGATTTTTGGCCCATACCTGAAATGGTTGAGGAGCATGAAGTGGTAAGTACATATGTGATCAAACCTGGTATCAAGAGTAATATACTTGATGATAGCATAGAGCACAAATCTCCATAGAGGCTTGATGGAGCTTGGGAGATAATGGGTACCTTTCTTCACTAGCGCATCTTTCTCCTCTTGGTTATTAGTAAACTCCACAACTACTTCCCTAAATACTTTTTGGTCTCTGTAAAATTTCTTGCTAATAATAGGGATGCCAGTAATCTGGGATATAATTTCTTCTATAGCAGAGAAATCCACCCCATCAATTTTAACCATGCCCTTGTTCCAATATCTAACCATACTTTTGGTTACAGAGGGTTTTCATCTGTGGAGGCATTGAATATAATTCGTTATTTCTCCTCTCCTCAAGATGTTCTACACCTTGGATCTTCTTCTACATTTTTGGGCTTCATTCTCTGCTTCCCCCCTGTGTCTTTCCCTAACCATGGTGTTCTTCTCAATACAATCTCTGTAGTCAGTATCATAACCCTTCAAAACCTACAAGCCTTTGGCTCTCCTCATTTTATTACACCTTCTTTTCACTTTGTGAATTCACTTCCCACAAGTGGTACTTGACATAGGTTGATGAATATTGTAGATATGGGAAGTACGAGAAATATCATACTTCCACCTCACAAGTCTACATATTTCCCATAAACCATTGATTATTATAATAAATCCTCACATGTGATTATTGACTATAACCCACAACTTACTAACTTTCATTATGGCATTTAATTATACCCAATCTACCCAAGATACAATCCCTTTTGATGACCTCATTAAACTTTGATAGGATATCATGTCCATCCATCCACTTTGTCGCCTCATTATACTTGACTGCCCAATTTTCCAACCTGTCTACCTCATGTGCCACATAGGTTTTTAAAAAAAATTGCATGTTCTGGATGCATTTATCAATAATATTTGCAATAGGCTTGCTCCTCCCATTAAGGAAACCAATAATATTTTTAGAGTCTCCTTCTAGCCAAAGGAATTTCATTCCAATTTCTTTTGCTAACTTGATTTTCTGGTGCATTGTAATGGTCTCTGCATAATGACTAGTTTGATTCCCAAGGGGGGCAAAAAAAGCAACAATCCCTTTCCCATGCACATTTCTTATGATGCCACCAACCCTGACCTTTCTAAGGTTGCCTTTTGCCACCCCATCAAAATTGGCCTTAAGCCAAGCCTCACGCAGGAAAGACTAGCTACAACCCTCCCTTTTGTCTTTGACCATTGTATTCAGAGGGGGGATGGGGCCTTTAGTATAGGTGTAATTTTCTATCAAAGGATTGTGAAAAACCACTTTGGCATTATACTCCTTATCCCTGAAGATTCGATTGTTCCACTCTTTCTAGACCCCCCAACACACATGAGGTAAGGCCCATATCCATAAAGTCTTGGATTCCTTATAAGCCATCCCAAATTGCCATTGAACAAAGAGCTCTAGAATATTGGATGGAAAACACCAGGACAGGTTGGAAAAATATAGGAAAAGAGACTAGATAGAATTAATAAAAGAATAGTGAATAAACATATGGTCAACACTCTCACTATTATTTTTGCATAAGATACATCTATTGGGCATCATGTTACCTCTTCTAGTGAGGTTATCCAGTGTGAGAATATGATTTTGGAGCAAGATCTAGAAGAAAATGTTGATCTTTGGGATAAGGCTCAGCTACCAGGTTTTGGCCCACACTAGGGCCTAGCCCTTTAATTGTAGTGTCTCATAGCTAGAGGCCACAATATAAAAACCATGCATAGTCTCCCCCCAAATAATGGCATCTTTTTTGTGGGATAGAGAAATATGTCTAACCATATCCATCAATGGTTTTAGCTCCTTAGACACCTCTGCTAGGTCAATCTACCCATTCTAAATTCTATAGTCACTCACCTTGCTCCCAAATCTTTCAATGCAAACATCAGCCCATCTGTTGAAAAACTCATTTTCCTAGAGAGGACCTAAATTGAGCTAGTCATCAAGCCAAAAGTTAATATCTTCCCCATTGCCTACATGCCATTTGGCTTTCTCAAAGACAAGATCCTTAGTTCTCATAAGACCATTCCAGATGGGAGATCCACTAGGGTCAAAATCCCTATTAATGAAATATTTAAGATTGAGATCATTAGCATATTTGGACATCAAAATATCTCTCCATTCACCTTTTTTTTTGAAAATTATCCAAATCTGTTTTGCTTGAAGAGCTAAGTTTAACTATTTTAGCTTATGAATCCCAAACCCCCTTGCTTCTTAGATTTGCAAATGGAATCCCATGCCACCAACTGGTATTTCTTGCTCTCATTAGTGCCTAACCACATAAAGTTCCTTTGGATAGCTTCAAGGTGGTTAGCCACCTTGGAAGGAATAGAAAAAAGGCTAAGAGCAAAAGTAGGTAAATTCTGTAAGGTAGACTTAATCAGAATCACTTTACCTACTTGGCTCAAAGTAATACCTTTCCAACCAGCAAGCTTCCTATTGAATCTATCCACTAGATTATCCTAGAAGGTGTCTAGAGGTTTAAGCCCCATGGGAAGCCCTAAGTAAGTGGAAGGAAGAGATCCAACCTTGCACCCCAAAATATCCACTATTTTCTTTTCTCTTCTAACCGGGGTATTGAAGAAAAACATTGAGCTCTTGTCCCAGTTAATGAGCTGCCCAGATGCCCTGGAGTAAGTGTTCAATTTTTTTAAATAGATCTAGCTTCCCTCATTGAGGAATCACTGCCCATAATAGTATCATCAACAAACTTCTAGTGTGTAAACACTAAAAGACCAGAAGATAGTTTCAAACCCACTAAAGCCCCTCTGCCCCTACTGGAGTTAATGAGTCTACCTAGGCCTTCAACCAAAATGATGAAGAGGATAGGGGATAAAGGGTCTCCTTGGCAAAGACCCCTAGAGGGTTTAAAAAAATTAGAAGGGGGCCCCATTCACAAGGACTACAAAGGTGGGAGTGGAAACCAGTTGGGATAACAACTTCCTCACTTTAGCATTGAAACCAAAAGCTTCAAGAATTCTATCCAAAAACCACCATTCCACCCTGTTGTAAGCCTTGGATAGATCCAACTTGAGAAAAAATCTTTCTTGCTTCCCCACTTCCAAAGAATGGATAACTTCATGGAATTCCATGATGGAATCCAAAATTTTCCTGCCAAGAACAAAGCCTAACTGTTGGGGTGAGATGATCTCCGGAAGAAGATTGATAAGTCTGTTAGCAAGAAATTTTGCAAAGATCTTATAAAAAGAGTTGCATAGACTAGTAGGCCTAAAAGAGCCAAAGTTATCCACTCTGGTAAGTTTATGAATCAAAACCATAATAGTGGCATTAACTTCTTTTAGTAGGTCTTTAGCACCAAAAAATTCTTGGACAACTTTAACAATATCAACATGAATAATATCCCAGTACAACTAAAAGAAGAAAGTGGGGAAACCATTAGGGCTAGAGGCCTTCTCAGCCAGAATATCAAATATTGCCTTTATAATTTCATCATACTTAGGTATAGCCAATAAGGTCCAATTTTGAGCATTACCAATGATATTGGGAATAGAGTTAACAACCTCATTCTAAAAATCAACATCCAAGTTGAGATCTTTTGTAAGAATCAAAGAGAAATACTTGATAGCCTTCTCTAGTATTTCATTATCTTCTTTTAAAGTATCATTACCCTTTTTGATCTCACTAATTCTGTTGGCTTCCTCGTCTTTCATAGTGGACAGGTGGACAAATTTGGAATTTTTGTCCCCTTCCTTGAGCCATAACAACCTCGACCTCTGCCTCCAAAAAATTTCCTCTTTCCCAACAATGTTGTGAAGCTCATCTAGGATTTCCTTCTCAGAGTTAGGAAAGGTATCATCATAACCCCAAGTGTGGATATTATTCTACACCTCAGCTAGGTTCCCCATAATCCTCTCCTTATCCTAAAAAATATTACTGAAGTCTGATTTGTTCCATTGGTGAATCTCTAATTTAACAAACCTAAGTTTGTTAGCAACCTTATACATGGTAGTCCCATCCACCTCAATATCCCACCACTCTTTGATTTTTTTATGCAACCTAGGGTGAGTCAACCACATTTTTTCAAATCTAAAGGTGAAGGTCTTATTTCTATTTATTTTTCCAGAGTAAGAGAAATAGGAGAATGGTTTAAACCAAGCCTCACAAGAGTAGAAAGCTAGTGGAAGTTGCCTAGCCAATATAAAGAGATAAGTGCTTTGTCTAACCTTACCTAAATGCAATCTTGGCCAATTCTCTTGGTGGACTAGGTGAACTCACTACCCTCAAGGTCAACATCCAGAAGAGCTAGATTCCTAATTAAATCAACCAAGTGTTGTCTACTTTCAACATTGGGTGGAGCCCTCCTAACTTATCAAAAGCTAAGAGAGGAGTGTTAAAATCCTCGATAATAAAGCTTTTGGTATCACCTAAATTTAAAAATTAGATCCAAAATTTTGATCCAAAAAATCCTTCTGCTATTCTTGGTATTAGAAGCATAGATTTTCAACAAAAACCACCTCATCTTATCTTTAGGATTAAAAAAGTTCATGAGAAAAATATTACCTTCATTAAATAAGATACTAGCCTCCAAAGAGTCCTTCCATATGGTAAGCACCCCCCCTGAAGCACCCTCCAAGTCTGTAGCCTCATTTTTCATACCTTTACCAAAGGAAATCTTCTCAGTCTTTTCCTTCATTTTGGTTTCCTAGATCAAAAAAAATATAGTCCATGGTCCCTTACCATATTCCTAACTATTTCCTAATTGTGGGTTCCATTGAGCCCACAAATGTTCTAGGAAATGACCTTCATGCTTGATTAAAGCACATGATTCCTGGATGGTTCTTTGCATCCCATCCATTAGATTCCTTCTTGTTTCTTCCTTTCTAATTTGGTTCTTTGATTTTTCTTCCTGGGGTGTTGGATTTGTTTCCAAGATCAACTTTCACCCTGTTCCTAGTGGTACCTGGAGAGATTAGGGAAGGATCCTTGCTGTTCTTCTTTTTCTTCTTGATAGATATCCAAGGGGCCTCATTTAGCTCCTTATAGCTATCAAAGAGAGCCTCTAACTAGGAGAGGTTCCCAGGGGTAGTAGCTGAGAACCTTTCAAATATTTTGTTCACAGTTGTAGGGGATATCCCTTTATTAGGGCTTGTGTTTGATTCCTGAGAGAGAGAATGATTTTGCAGCTCTCTAATAGGCCCTACCTAAGAATCTAGAACAATAGAGATATTCATCACCTTCTCTTTGGCATCTAAAGTAGAGCACTTCCCACCCATCATAGGAGAGCAAATCCCACCCTTCTCAACCATAGGGTTAATTGATTCAAGAATAGTAGTTAAGTCATTGCTATTTATAGAGTGATCCAACTTCTTAGGTTCTTTGAAACTTGCTAGATTGTTCCTATCCTTTGGCAAATCCCTCTTATCATTACCTTCTTCTCCCCCTGGGTTCTTTCCTTCTAAGGCTTTTTCCTTCCACACTTTTTTGGGTGCAACTACTTTGTTCTTACCTAGTTTGTTTTGGGCTTTACTAGCCTTAACCTTCTCTTTGAAGATTGGGCAAGTCTTTGCTTTATGTCCTTCCTTTTTGCAATGGAAATAGGAAAAAGGAACATTTTCATAGTCAATCTGTTGAACCCTTCTTCCCAGTCGAGACTAAAATTCAATCACTTGGGGCATATCCTAACCCTCAGCCACCCCAACACATATTTTGGCATATGTAAGTCTTTTCTTGGCTGTAGTAATAGGATTAATTGAAAGAAGTTCTCCAAAGGATCTAGCTATGCCATCAAAAACATCCTCGTGCCAATATTCTAAGGGAAACTCTGAAAACCTTATCCAAATTGGGGCCTAGGTCAAGAAATCATTATTCTGGTCAAGGTTGGAAGTCCACTTTTGAAGGACAAGAGTAGACTTACCCATCAACCAGTTTCCTGCACATAGAATTTTTGAGTAGTCCTCTGGGCAAGAGAAATCAAAAGACATAAAACCTTTAGCCATGACTGTTACTTCAACCTATCCTTTTAGCTCCCATTTTTTCCTTGCCAAAATCTTAACTAGATCAATGTTTGGTCTAGGTTCAATAAATTTACCCACTAGGGTAGTTTCCATGCTTAGGATGTTTTTCTCGATAATTTTAGTGGGTACTTCCAGAGCAAAGATCTCTTTGTCCTTATTGGATTTATCAATGACTTTGGGGAAGATCGACTTACCTAAAGGTTTGACCCCAAAGAGATTTGTCCACCAACCCCAAGCCCCAGGGGACCCTCCTCTTGAAGACCTAGGAAAAGGGTGAAACATATTCCTTTTACTTGGATGTAGTTGTAAATCATGTGGGTCCCCATCCCCTGTAGCATTGCCATCTTTCCCATCCTTGTCCTGCTCTGACCTTGCGATCTAATCACCATTTCCTGTCTTCTCTATGTTCCCGCCTAGCTTCTGATTCAAAATTCCACCTTGCTCTTCTCTACTCACCATTCTTTTGTTATTAGGGGAATCATAACAATATTGCATAGCTCTTCCACCAAGAACTCAAGTTTGTAGATTGATTATGATCTATTTCTCAAATTTTCTCATTTTTCCCTTATTGCTTCCCAGTCTTGAATAGGGAAAGTGATCAAGTAGTTTTGTGAAGTAGGGTAGAAGTTTGTTCAATATTGTAACCAAGTTGGAAAGAGTCTTTGAAGACACGTAGGAAGGTGGAAAGGTAGTTTTCCTTAAAAATGTTCTTGCTAGGAATCCACTAGCTTTTGGTGTGAGCACTCTACATCATTTTGGATGCAATTTACATTAGAATGAAATACATGAAATGTACTTAAAACTTAAAAAAGAAAAACAAGATATATTATGATAAGCAATAATGTCATACATGAATGAACATATAATATATTATGATAACCAATAATGTCATATATGAATGAACATATAATATATTATGATAACCAATAATGTTATACATGAACGAACATATAATATATTATTATAACCAATAATGTCATACATGAACGAACATATAATATATTATGATAACCAATAATGTCATACATGAACAAACATATAATATATTATGATAACCAATAATGTCAAACATGAACAAACATATCATATATTAACCAATAATGTCATAAGTCTAATAATGTTATGCATCAAATATATGTCATACATCAAATATAAAATGTCACATATACATCAAATGTATATTGAATATGTCCACTGACATAAAATCCAACATATATGTCCACTAATGCCTATACATGTGTGTTTGTCAACTATATCTTCTGTTGGAGTTGAGGAAAGCCAACTCCGAAGATGCCCAAGATCACCTGCATGCGAAAACCTATCAAAGAGAAGCCATGAAGAGGAAGAGCATGGAGCAAGGGCAAAACCCTAAATGGACATAAGAGACCACATGAATGCAAACACAATGAAAAATGTATTTACAATGAGAAGTGATATCTTGAAAATACAAAGAGGGAGCTCGTTTATAAAGAGCTCATGGAAGCTTGTAGAACAAGATAAGGATGACAACTCAGCACATATCCACAAAAAAGGTGGAACATGCTAGAAGGGAACAAACTCCCGTGTTGTCATCAACTAACCACTATATGCATTAAATACAAAATATTAAATAAATGCATGACCTAAGTAAGCTTAAGAAAATAGAATAAATAATTAATAAATTAATTATTTACTCTAACACCCCCCCTTAAGTGCAACTTAGGGAAATGCCTTAAGCTCACAAAACTAAGATGAAATGCAGAATGGGTCCCGACAACGAGGCCATGTTAGGTACCCAAGTACAATGCAAGAGATGCAACCTCTATAAATGGGGAAAGAGGGAAAACCACGTGGGAAAAACCCTCCCCCAAAAAGAGGTAAGAACCTAGTGAAGAATTGAAGAAGTCTCCAACTAGGGAAATTGTCCCCTAAAACAGGAACAAGGAGTGATCATGAAGAAGCAGCATCACTGAAGCATGAAGAAGTCGCAAATCTGCCAAACTGCTGATCTGAAGAACCTCCATGGAAGAAGAAGGCACGAACCAAGCATGTCTATATGGTAGATGATCCATCTCACTGAAATGCATAGGTAGCCAGCCACTGCAATCACCTTGTATATAGGATCAACCACTAAATACATAGTTCATACTATCGAACCATCGAACCATGGATGCATTAGAACAACAGCATAACCCCCCCTTAATGTAGACGGGGTGTGATGATAGGCAACTGAGAAGGTGGGCCAAAGTCTCCTGCAAATGAATCAAGAACGAGGAGAGAGGAAAAGAGGTACAAACACCTATAAAGACACGGTCTAACTGACTCTGCATGGGGCTAATGTCGTGGAAGGGACACTCACTTGACAAAGGGAGAATGCCTAAAACAACAAACAATAATCCCCCCCATGGTGCTTTATGAAAATAGTGCATGTACAACTGACTCAAAACAACGTTCATGATTCTCGGAATGCAAAAGTGACACTTTATCTCAGTGCGAAACAAAAAAGTGCTTCAAAATGATAGCTACAATGATCAGAACTAAAAAAGAGTTGTGACAAAAGAAAGTACAGCCTAAAACAAGAGAATCCATGCCAGAAAAATGATCCTTGGGCCTAAAACACTCAAAATATCCACCATAGAGCAAAAATGCCAAAACTATGATAGAAAGAGTAGAGGCCAAAAACTTGTTAGGATAAACCATGGACAGATATAAAAACTACATGCAAATATAACCAATAACAAAAAATAATAGAACACACAGAAATGAACACAAGGCACCAAGATTTAATGTGGTTCACCCAATCCCTAGGCTACGTCCACCAAATAGCAAGTCCGATCTTATTACAATCCAGTGATTACAACCTGATTACAATCCGTAATCCCTTACAGCTCAATACCGCCGCAAGAACCAATTTCGTATCACCACATATAAAAAATAACCAACCCTAAGCCCTTTTTATACAAGTATTAAACTGCTTTAGGGTTATAACATGTCGGCCATATGTCGGCCATAATATGTCGGCTACTTCCAAAATTTTTTTTTCGGGGCGATGCCCCGAACCCCACTATTTATGAAGTATGTACAGTACTTTCCTGATCAGTCACCACAATCTAACAATCTCCCACTTGGGGACTGATCAGGCTCCACACTAAACAACAATCTCCCACTTGGAGACTGATCCTGTAGCAATACAACTACCGCATGGGGCTCCCACTGGATCAAACCACCCTGGACTCTGCTGTTCTTTTATTCACATTTAGTCTAAAAGACCAACTGAAGCTGAAGAGGAGTTCAGATTCTCCCTTGTGACAACCTTTGTCAACATATTTGCTAGATTTTCATTGGTATGTATCTTCTCTAGCTTTAACTGTCCATCCTCCAAAACTGACCGAATGAAATGGTACCGCAACTGTATGTGTTTGGTCTTAGAATGCAGAGCTGAATTCTTAGCAAGATGAATGGCACTCTGACTATCTGTGAACAAATAATTATCCTTCTGAGGATGTGCCAATTCTTCCAAGAAGAACTGAAGCCATATCATCTCTTTGGCTGCCTCTGTAGCAGCAACATACTCTGCCTCTATAGTGGAGAGAGCATTAATATTCTATAGCTTAGAAACCCAGCTCACGGCTGCCCCACCAATAGTAAAGACATAACCTGTAGTACTCCGACTGGTATCAATATCCCCAGCCAAATCTGAGTCAACATAGCCCTATAAATCAATAGTAGAGCCCCCAAAGTGTAAACACTTATTGGATGTTCCTCTCAAATATCTGAGAATCCACTTGACAGCATTCCAATGCTCAAAACCTGGATGACTCATATACCTGCTAACGACTCCCACTGCAGGTGCAATATCTGGCCTAGTGCATACTATAGCATACATCAAACTTCCTACAGCTGAAGCATAGGGTACCTTGGACATCTTATCCTCCTCTTCCTGTGTCTTGGGACACATCTCCTTAGTCAATTTCAAATGACCAGGTAAAGGTGTGCTGACAGCTTTAGCATTCTCCATAGAGAAACGTTGCAACACCTTCTCAACATAATCAGCTTGAGATAGCGTCAATGTTTTGTTCTTCTTATCTCTGAAAATCTTCATACCAAGGATTTGTTTTGCTGCCCCCAAATCCTTCATAGCAAATGCATGTGCTAACTGGCATTTTAGCCCCTTAATATGATGCATGTTAGACCTAGCTATAAGCATATCATCAACATATAGACATAAAATAATGTAGCTATCATCATCCAACCTCTTAAAATAAACACAGTAATCTAAATGACACCTGTTATATCCATGCTCATGCATAAAACTATCAAATTTAAGATACCATTGCCGAGGTGCTTGCTTCAGGCCATATAAACTTTTCTTCAATTTGCACACTAAGTTCTCCTTACCTTTGACCTCAAAACCCTGTGGCTGAGCCATATATATTTCTTCATCCAAATCACCATGAAGAAAGGCTGTTTTAGCATCCATCTGCTCTAAATGCAAATCTTCAATAGCCACAAGACTTAAAACAGTACGAATAGAAGTCATTTTAACAACAGGAGAAAATATCTCATCAAAATCAATTCCCTTTTTCTGTGCAAAACCTTTTACAACTAACCTGGCCTTAAATCTTTTCTTACCTCCTTCCTCTTCTTTCAACCTGTAAACCCATTTATTCTGTAAAGCCTTTTTACCTGTAGGCAACTTGCACAAATCCCATGTCTTATTTTTCAGCAAAGAGTCCATTTCATCTTTCATTGCAGACTCCCACTGAATCTTAGTATCCACCTGCACAACTTCATCATAACTTTCAAGTTCACCAACATCAGTAAGTAAAATAGAATACAAAGAGGGAGAAAACCTTTGTGGAGGTCTAATTGGCCTTGTTGACTGTCTAACATTCACTAGTGTGTGTGGTATTTGTTGTTGCAGTTGTTGCACATCATGAGGAATGGCTGGAACATCAGCTTTTGGAGTATCATCCAGCACTACATAATCATCTTCTTTCTTCTCATGTTGCTGCAACAGATCTTTGTACAACACTTTTTCATTGAATATGACATCCCGGCTTCTTATAATTTTATGATTTTCAAAATCCCAAAGCCTATAGCCAAATTCATTAATGCCATATCCAACAAAGACACATTTCTTTGATTTAGCTTCTAGCTTGGTTCTATTTTCAGAGTCTATATGAGCAAAAGCTTCACAACCGAAGGTCTTGAGAAAATAATAACTCACCTTCTTACCAGTCCATGCTTCCTCTAGAATACCACAACCCAAAGGAGTAGAGGGACCTCTATTAATCAAATATACTGTAGTATTGACAGCCTCCACCCACATGTGTAAGGGCAACCCAGCATGCAACCTCATGCTCCTTCCGCGCTCCATTATAGTCCTGTTCATGCGTTCAGCCACTCCATTTTCCTGTGGAGTCCTTGGAATAGTTTTTTGTCTATGAATACCATTAGTGGAGCAATAATCTTCAAATTCATGACTGCAATACTCACCACCATTATCAGATCTGAGACATTTTAATTTCTTACCAGTCTCATTTTCAACCAAGCATTTCTATTTCTTAAAAGTTTGAAATACATCAGATTTCTGTCTAAGGAAATAAACCCATAATTTTCTAGTTGTGTCATCAATAAATGTAACATAATAATGAGAGCCACCAAGGGAAGATACCTGAGTCGGTCCCCATACATCTGTATGCACAAGCTCTAATTTCTCCTTTTTTTTTTCCTTCCCTGTCTTTACAAAACTCACTCTCTTTTGTTTTCCATACACACAACTTTCACAGAAATCCATATTCACACATTTTAGACCTGGTAAAACTTTCCTTGAATGAAGTACTTTCATACCTTTCTCACTCATGTGCCCAAGTCTATTGTGCCACAGCGCTGTATCAGAATCTACAGTAGCTATTTGTTCTCCCTACTCAACTGCAGTAATTGTTCCTGAATATTCATTTTTCTCTGAAACAATCAAAGTAGAAGGAACAATATGACCTGTACAAAGATATAAGGTGCCTACTTTCACACCTTTTGCTACTACAAGGGAACCTTTTGAAACCTTCCAATTTTTATCATTAAAAGTAATTACACAACCCTCATCACCGAGTTGCCCTACTGAAATTAAATTCCTACTCAGCTTTGGAACATGTCTTACCTCATGTAGTAGCCAATGATTCCCATTCTACAACTTAATCTTAATTTTTCCCTTTCCAACAATTTGACAGGGTTCATTATCCCCCAAATAAACAAGCCCAAAATCCCCTTGGACATAATCAATGAAATAACCTCTGTGAGGTGTAGCATGAAAAGAAGCACCAGAATCTAAAACCCATGAATCATCAACACTCTCTAAAGACAGAAGCAAAGCATCCTCTTTGGATTTATTACTTACCACATTTGCCTCTTTGTCTCCATCTGATTTATCTCCTTCATTTTTCTTTTGAGTCCAACAATCTTTCTTTTTGTGCCCTGGTTTCCCACAGTACCAGCAATCATTTGGTCCTCTCGATTGAGACCTCCTCCCCTTTGACTTTCCTCTTGATTTCCCACGATTTCCAGAGTTACTTCCTCTTTCAGTCGTTCTGCCCCTGCTTTGTGCATTTAAAGCACTTCCTAATTTAGATCCACCTGAGGATTTTCTACGAGTTTCCTCACTTAAAATAACACCGATCACATCATCATATTTTAGGGTACTTGATCCAGGAACAAAATTACTCACCGCCATTACCAAGCCATTCCAGCTTTCAGGCAAAGAACACAAAATCAAGAGAGCCCTAATTTCTTCATCAAAATTGATACCCACAGAAGATAATTGACTAGTAATAGTATTAAACTCATTTAAATGATCTGCAACAGATCCACCTTCTGCCATTTTCATATTAAATAAACGCTTCATGAGAAATACCTTATTTGAAGCGGAGGACTTTTCATACAGTGTCGCTAGGGTTTTCATCAAATCTTCTGTCGTCTTTGCTTTTGTAATATTAAATGCCACCGATGGTGCCAAGCATAATCGAATGCTTTTGAGTGCCTTTCTGTCCAAAAGATCCCATTCAGCCTCTGACATAGTTCCCTGATTCTTGGCTTTTCCTTCCAACGGCTTCCATAAATCCTTCTGATATAAATAGTCTTCCATTTGCATCTTCCATAACTGGAAGTTCTACCCATTAAACCTATCAACCCTCAGCTTACCATCATTTTCCATTGCTCCCACTCAACCGTGAGACTCCCACTTAACCGTGAGACTGTCCTGCAGAGGATAACTGAAAAAACAACTAGGCTCTGATACCACTTGTTAGGATAAACCACGGACAGAAATAAAAACTACATGCAAATATAACCAATAACAAAAAATAATAGAACACACAGAAATGAACACAAGGCACCAAGATTTAACGTGGTTCACCCAATCCCTGGGCTACGTCCACCAAATAGCAAGTCTGATCTTATTACAATCTAGTGATTACAACCTGATTACAATCCGTAATCCCTTACAGCTCAATACCGCCGCAAGAACCAATTTCGTATCACCACATATAAAAAATACCCAACCCTAAGCCCTTTTTATACAAGTATTAAACTGCTTTAGGGTTATAACATGTCGGCCATATGTCGGCCATAATATGTCAGCTACCATGTCGGCTACCATGTCGGCTACTTCCAAATTTTTTTTTTTTGGGGCGATGCCCCGAACCCCACTATTTATGAAGTATGTACAGTACTTTCCTAATCAATCACCACAATCTAACAAAACTAAGGACAAGGATTGTATTTCTGAAAAGGTGACAGAACCAGCTTTTTAGAAATATAAAATTTTCAAAAAATTGACATGGGATGCAAAAGATATGCATGCCGGAGTCAAAAACAGGACTTCGGACTTCAACTAAAAAAATGGGCAATGAAAAAGCATCAAAACTTAAAAATACCTCTGTATGAAAAAGTTATGGCCAAAAAACCACAAGTAGGTCCAACACCAAATCAAGAGAGGTGCAAGGCAGGTTGATGACATTGCGCTGACATCAGCAAGTCACGCGATTAAATTTGACGGCATGGAGGCCGTCGTTGCAAAAAAGAGCCACATGGGATCGCCACGTGGTAGTACGGATGAAGAGGTGGCAGGGGTGACTGGGCACGGAGCGGCGGAGGTGGCGGATCTGTCGGTGGAGACTGGGAATGGAGCTGCGCAGGGGGAGGCGCCGTTGGAAGGAGCGGCCAGCGGGCGACAGAGGAGGCCGAGCTTAGCCCGGGCGGTGCGAGTGTTGCGACCGCTGCGTGGGTGGCGCGGTGGTGGCCCCGCGGTGGCACGCTGGAAATTTTTTTTTAAATTTTTTTTCTGTGAAATTCGTCCGTATGATCTGTACGGCAGACCATGGAGGCTTCAAAAAATCCCCAAAAATGCCCTGTGTCCAAAATTGAAAAGCTTTATATGAATCCTGACTGCAAACGACCTTCCAGATCCAATGGTGATGTCCGTTTGGGCCCAAAGTGCTCCGAAAAAATGCTGATCCTCCGATTTGAAGAAAAATTGCTCAAACAAAGTAGGGTTTGTGACTCCAAATCACGGCTTCAAAATTTCTTCAACGAAGCAGCAACAGGAAGGCTCTGATACCATGTTGGAGTTGAGGAAAGCCAACTCTGAAGATGCCCAAGATCACCTGCATGCGAAAACCTGTCAAAGAGAAGCCATGAAGAGGAAGAGCATGGAGCAAGGGCAAAACCCTAAACAGACATGAGAGACCACATGAATGCAAACACAATGAAAAATGTATTTACAATGAGAAGTGATATCTTGAAAATACAAAGAGGGAGCCTGTTTATAAAGAGCTCATGGAAGCTTGTAGAAAAAGATAAGGATGACAACTCAGCACATATCCACAAAAAAGGTGGAACATGCTAGAAGCGAACAAACTCCCGTGTTATCATCAACTAACCACTACATGCATTAAATACAAAATATTAAATAAATGCATGACCTAAGTAAGCTTAAGAAAATAGAATAAATAATTAATAAATTAATTATTTACTCTAACATCTTCTCCTTCCCACGAGGAGAAGGAAAAAAATCCCTAGAGGTCTTCAGTCATTGTATGGAGGGAGATAATGGGGATGATGGGTCTTCCTCACATGCTCACTCGTCCTCTTGTTTAGGCTCTTCTCTAACTTGAGCTGATAGAAAGAAAGTAGATATGAATCAATGATTATTATACATTGAAATCAAATATATGTACACACAAAATTAATTATTTTCTTACCACCATCAAATAGTCTCTCTGTACATCCATTTTAAAGGCTCATGGATGATCGGGTGTAATAAGGCCCTACAACAATTCAATCAATATAGTCACTTATAGATAATATTAGAAATTTCAATACCAACTATTATAAACAACAACTAAAACCAAAAAAATTCTTTCATACCTCTGGTCAATGACTCTAAACTAGCCATTGCTATAGCAACTCCATGATTGATGGTTCATCGAAGATGAGGAGGAGTCCCGGATGTCAATAGATGAATGTCATATAATACAATTTATATGTAACATGAAACATGAAACAAATATAATCAAATGAATTAAATTAACATAAAACAAATGTACCTCTATGAACCTTGTATCATGCCTAGGCTCAGAGTCCCTTGTGAATGTCGATGGTCTAGTAGAGAATTGATGCACATGCATAATTTTTTTTTTTCAATCCTTCATGTGATTACTTAGTAAATATATTAATTAATTTAAATGATTAAATCGATACATACCTCTTGACTCATTGACAGAACAAAAAATGGGGCAAGGGAATCTATACTAGGCTAGCAACACTCTTACCTTGAATTTTGAATAATGTCAATACATGCTAATTAATTAGTCATTCACTATACATATAAAATGTGTTCAAATTAGTTTATTATAATTGTAATTTATCTGTGTGTCAATTCCAAATGTGTCACTGAGAAAATTATCGGTGACTAGCCTATCATTCATATTGTCTCCAACATGACTGCCAAATGTGCATAAGGATCCATATGATGTACACATGTGATCGTGACACATAGAAGGCTCCTCCTTAACTAATGAACTGGTGCAATGAATGAGGGTCTGTGTCAAAGCATTGGTAGTCCCTAGAGTGCTGGTCTCTACATGTTCCTTCACAATTGAAAGAATAATCACATGCTCACCCTATTGCTTGAAACAGGTGCCCTAACTACATTAGGGTCATGATGTGCCCCCAACCTCTCAAATGATGACCCCACAACTCTACCTTGAGATTCTAATATATCAAAATAACTGGAGATCTCCCCAAGGAAAAATTTGCAATACAATTTCTTTAAGAAATACATTGGAACCTCATGATTATTATAGGGAGAAGCATCAAAGACCATCCACCATCTATCCCAAAAGTTATTTCTAATACCATCATGTATGCACCAATGGATGGGGAACCTTTTAGTTGTATGTTTAATAGTATCTTGTTCTCCAAGCTTTTTAAACAATGCAAAAATGCTACCTTTTTCTATTTCCTTTTTTTTTACATTTTGATATGATAATTTTGTTGCATAATATCTTCTTTGTTCATCCCTCTTAACATGTCAAATATCCAACTGACAACTAACAGAAGCTACATGGGTCATAATGGACTCAAGGGAGGATGCCAATTATGCTCTAATTGGATTGATTTGTCCAAAAGCTTCCAACCTACCAATGACTACTTATAATTCATTTTTCCCTCTTTCTATTTTATTCATTATGTTATCTTAAGTGCTAAGAGGAGGTCTTCCAATTGGTGCAGTTTGTGGAATTTCTTGTACTTGTTGTGCAGGGTTTTGATTTTCATCTTGTGGAGGGTTTTTGTTTTGATTTTGTTGACCTAGTTGGGGATTTAGTGGTTCATTATTCACATTTCTTGATAAGAAACCAATTGCAATCTAAATAAATAAAAATTTTTAAAGCAAAATTGAAAAAACCTACAAAACAATGTAAAAACTTACAAAACAATGCAAAAACATATAAAATAATGCAAAAACAAGAGTAGAAAACATAATATGTGATCTTGATCTTGATCTTTGGCATCAAGGAGGCATTTTGAGGAGGCAGGTGACAAAATTCTTCAATTTTTTAAATCCATGTGCACACTATTGAGGAGAAATGCAAAACCCAAATAGAATAAAATGGGCCATGGGTTTGTAGCCCATTTATAATTTTTTTTACTTTTCCAAAGTGCATACACACTATAGTGTGTACACCCTATATCACATATGTGCTTTGGCAAATTAAAAAAAACTTAATGTGTCATGTTTTTGGCACCACAACTTGGTGCACATACCCAGTTATTGGTATTCTCTACCAGTTTGGATCTCCTAATTTTTTTCTCAGAATGCTTGAAGAAGACATTGACTGCATTACCAGTATTCTCTTGATAAACAGTACAGATCTAAATGTTGTAAATCCCAAAATAATTGGTGTTAGAAGAGATGCAGCTTATTATTGATACATTGGATCCCTTACCATTTCCCCATTTACAAAAGGAGTTACTTGGACCATACTCAAAGAAGTGAAGACTGTTACCTTAAGAACAAGTGGATAGCTTGAGGAAGGCATTGAATGGGATGGACAATTCAAGAAAGGTATAGCTAATAAACAATAGAATCATTCAACTGTATGACATTGTAGAAATATACAAAGAAGAGTAGATCATCCTATTAGAGTCATCTTAGAAATATTTCTTTTCTTTTCTTGTTTCTTTTTGTCAAAGGTTGAGGATTTGATATTTTGGGTTAATTTTTGCAAGGTTTAATTAACCTCTCCTAAATTACATATTTTGGAGGTAGTTATTAACCATGAATGAGTAGTTCTTAACCTCCATGTCTATATAAGGAGTCATTTTTGGATTTGTAAAGGGACTTTTTGGACTTTAGAAAAATGGAACACTATGCTAAAATTTTGATCAGAAGATAATATTTGGAAAGTGTGTACAAAATTTGTCTTTGTAATTAAAAATTCCTCTTAGGTTCTTGGTGCAAGAAAATAAAGAAACAAGCAATTTGAGTTCTTTTCTTTTGAATCTAAATTGTTAGAAATATTGATTCTCTTTGTAGTGAGCATTCTCATGATATTGTGTAGATGTTTACGAATCTTTGGATCAACATTGTGCTAGTAATAGTTCTCAAGTGTAGATCTTGATTGTTGTTATTAGTGATTTTAAATTAGTTTAGGAAAGCTTTGAAGTCATGTGGTGTATTCATCATCACTTGTTTTCTATTTATCTTTTAAAATTTGATTTCATCTTTATTTGAAAAACTTCAAAATTATATCATACAAGGGAACTGTCCCTCTAAACATAGAGGAAGGCCACATATCAAGGGCCTATCCAATTGTTGTGAACAGTTTGCCATGTACACTCTGTTGGGCCATTTTTATAGTGACAAATTTGTTTACCAACACAATTATAATTAGATAAAATTATGTCATCATTATTTTTATTTAATTCTAGTATTTGATGATGGTGTCTATGATTATTTTTTGAGTAGTATTTTGTCTTGTTGTTATGAGCTTTCTTCTTCTATCATGCAAGCTTCCAATTTAGGGTTTTGGGTCCCTTCAAAACATGTTTTTGTCCTCATAAAAAACTTTCTCACTTAATACAATATTATAAATAGTTAAAATATAATGTTAACATTATAATGAAAATATACACTTGTGTCGATGGGCCCTTGGTCTACTGATGAAGTTGAATGGTTCTTAAAGATCCCACCAAGGATCAAGTCTCACTGAGCCCATGGCTCTAACATTGAAAAGGGATGAGGTTGAGATTGTGCCTCAGATGGATTTGGCATAATGGATACCTCTTAGACCTTGGCTTTTAACTTAAAGAATAGGATGTCAAATTTGAATATTTTTAATTAACCAATGGTGCATGAGGAGTAGAGGGGAGGAGCATTTTGAGCACAAGAACAAGTTCAAAGAAAGCCATAAAGGGATTCTCAAAGAGAAAAAAAATGGGCCAATAAAGTAGATTAGGATTTAGACCCGTCAATAGAAGCCAATGTGATCCCTGAACAAGAATAAACAAGGGCATTGCAAAATCATATTTGTAGAGGAAAATATTTAAACCATTTCCCTCTCTAAAATAATAGGAATATTATTAAAGTGGACACTTGGTGTAGGAAACCTAGACATATGAGGATGTCTCTATTAGAATATATAGTCCACCAATATAAATGAGAGGGGGCATGGGGGTGAATTAGTTATCCAACTATTACCATAATTATCAACCTTAAACAAACTTAACCATATGAGTAATATAATCTAAAACCACAACAAGATGCTCATACACAATAACACCAGATATGTTAACAAGGGAAACCCTTGATAAGAGGGAAAACCCAAGTGGGGATGGTACCCATAAGATGATGTACTAATATAAATGTTCATAGTTAGAGGATGGACCCTATTAGGAGGCTATGAACACATTCAATACATAAGAGTCCCTATTAGGAGACTTTTAATCCTTGTTAGGAGATTCCAACCCTATTAGGAGTTGTGGAAGATAGCTGGACCCACTAGCAAAACAACTTCAAGGTTAAGACCAATGAACCCATTGTCCAAATGATCCCTATATTATTCCTCACAGAATAATAGATGTGAATTTTACTTCCTTCCTCTATCTTTGTCTTATCAACTAGACCTATGTTCCTTCTAATCTTGTTACCAAATCAAAAATCTTGCATCCAATAATCCCTTGGATCCCTTACTCACACTCACTAAACACTCTACTCCTTTTCACAATTCATACTTCATACAATGATCAAAACACACATTCTTGTCATACAATAAGGAAATCATCTTTCCTTTATACCATATCTTCAAAATAATTTTTTGAGTTAGCCTTCAGGCTTTCCCAATTAATTATTATAAGATAATTAATTAATTACAATTACAATAGCATTTTTGGCTCATAGTCTCTACAAAAATTTACACGTGCGATACTATGGCTTGTGTACTTGCTAACATCACCAACATACTATCCTCTATCACTAGCTAACTACACATCTCTTCATTGCATCTTAGATGTAAGCTAGTGAACAAACATCAAGAACTACTTTCCTAATGCTTTGTTTCTTTGCTACTCTTTGTAAATTAGGTACAATTTCTATACGTCTTTGACTTATGTTGCACATTGAACTACATCATCAAGATACTATACTAGACATGTCCATGATTGTAGATCACTGGACAATACACACCTTTTCCATACAACTACAATATCTCTCTGTTACTTTGGTAATCTTCATAGACCTACTGCTATGTTGACATCAATGACAAACACAGTCATGAATTTAACATGTCAGTACTTTCTAATACTTATGATACACCCCCAAAGTAGTATCATCAACATTGATGCTAACAATCTCCCCCTTTGGCATTGATGATAGCAAAGATGAAAAATATCTAAGTTCCAAGAATACCAAATAATACTCTTTTGTTGTTGTTGTTCTCATCTTCTCAAATCCTGTTCATTAATCAAGTCTGAAATTCTCTGGAATACTTCTAGGATTATCATTAGTTGTTCACATGCTAAACAACTCTTAATACATTTGATTCTTGATTCCTTACATGAATCTTTCTAAATCTCCCTAAAGAGATATCTTTCCCCCATTTAGGTACAACTTTCCCATTCATTCTTAGGAGTTCTTCTCCCCCATTACTTAGGAGATGTTTTTCAGGCATATTCACCCCCATTGACATCAATGTCAAAGGCCTCAATATGACAATATACCAATCATTAAATACCAACTGTTAGTAGCTCCAAGTCCTCAACTAGCTCAAGTGTCCAAAGGCACTATTCAAAACCAAATACCAAGAGTCCTCAATGAATCAACTCATGTCAAATACTGCTTGATATAGGAAGCATTAGTATTTAGTCCAGTCTAACAATATTACTTTGTACCACTGGACTGATGCACTTACTGCATCATCTACTTAGAAGTAGGTAGGGGCATAGCCCCCAAGAATACATCTTAAGTACTCAAATGTATCTTTAAGTTAAGGCTTCATAAAGATATCTGCAATATGATCTTTAGTACTTACATACTCCAATTTGATCTCTTTTTATGTTGCTTTCTCTCTTAGCACATGATACTTAGTAGATATATGCTTAGTCTTAGAATGCAATACATGACTCTTAGACATAATCACTATACTTGTGTTATAACAGTATATGATAACAAGTTCTTCAAAATCAATCTTGATATCCTTCAAAATTTTCTTCATCCATATAACTTGATTAAAATTATTTTCTACTACAACATGCTCTACCTCAGTTGTACTCTATGAAATACAATCTTGTTTCTTGCTTAACCACGAAACCAAGCTTCCTCCAAGAAAAAAATGCTCTACCATTGGTGCTTTTTCTATCATCCATACTCCTTGCCCAATCTGCATCAGTATATTCACATAGAGTAAAATTACTTGATCTATCATACCAAATTCCATAGTCAAATATTCCTTTCAAATATTTGAATATCCTCTTTATTGCTGCATAGTGATACTCCTTAGGATCAACTTGAAATCTAGCTACAATTCCAACTACATTTGCTATATATGGTCTGGTGTGAGTCAGATATTGCAAAACTCTAATCATGGATTTGTACTTCTTCTTGTCTAATGTAGGTGTCTCATCTTTGCTAGATAAATTGTGATCAGTTATCATAGGTGTACTAATAGGTTTACAACTTTCTAATCCAAACCTTTTCAAAAAATCTTTCAAGTACTTAGCTTGTGAAATGAAAATATCATCACTGTTCTTCACAATCTACAATCTTGTGAAAAACTTCATTTCTCCTATCATGCTCATTTCAAACTCATTCTTCATCTCTTCAAAAAATTATCACTTCCTTCATCATTGCCTCAAAATATGATGTCATCAACAAAAATTACTATTACCAGCAAACCATTCTCAGATTCTTTCAAATACAACTTGCTATCTATTGTACTTTTAGCAAATCCATGATTTTCCAAATAGCTTCCCAACCTTGCATACCCAGTTCTAGGTGTGTGCTTCAAACCATATAGAGCTTTCTTTAATCTACATATCATGTCTTTATCTTTTGTCAAAGGAAAACCTTCAAGCAGCTCAATATATACCTCTTCTTTAAGTTCTCCATTCAAGAAGGCTAATTTAACATCCATCTGATAAACCTTAAACTTCTTATTTGCTTCATAATCCAAGAACATTCTTACTACTTCCATTCTAGCTATAGGTGCATATGTCTCCTCATAGTCTATTCCTTCTTCCTATGAATATTCATTGCATACAAGTCTAGCCTTGTCCCTCACAACTTCTCCTTGCTCATTCATCTTGTTTCTGAATACCCATTTAATTCTAATAATATTCTTATCTTTAGATCTAGGAACTAACTCCCATGTTACATTCTTCACAATTTGATCTAATTTTACCTTCATTTCTTGAATCCAATAATCATCTTTACATGCTCTATTTGCACTCTTAGGTTCAACATGAGAAATCAAACATATCCCTTCATTAACTCAGTTTCTTATCATCACAACTTTGTCTTTGCTTCTAATTATTTTCTCTGGAGGGTGATTCTTTGTCAGATTCCTATTAGGGGTAGGATTTGACATCTCAACTCTGATCTCATCTCTAGGTTCAAATCTCTTCTCTCCTCTTTGCTCAACAGTTAGCATGTCAATCTGTAGATCATTATTAGTCTCAAAGAAAACTTCTACATTTTGTCTAACAATTCTAGAATCTTCTTCTTCTTCATCAAAGTTATAATCTACCATCTTTTCCTTAGTTTCAAACTTTTCATCAATCCTTACATTTGTGCATTCAACTACTGTAGTTCTATAGTTAAAACATCTTTATGCCTTGCTTTTCAATGAGTAACAAGAAACATACCTTCATCACTTCTTGGATCAAACTTACCAATGCCATCATCTCTCTTAATATAACTCTTGCTACCAAATATTGTGAAATATTTAACTAATGGTGAATGACCAAACCATAGTCCTATGCCTTTTTTGATCTGTACTTTGTTTAGAGTGTAATGGTTCTATTGATTGCTTCTGTCCAAAACATCTTAGAAACATCATTCTCAAACAACATTGCTCTTGTTTCTTTACTACTAATTTATTTCTTCTTTCAACAATCCCATTTTGTTTAGCTGGTCTATGTGAGGATAGTTGTCTTTTTATTCCATTCTATTCACAAACGATGTTAAATACTCTAGAGGTGAACTCTCCTCCTATATCTGATCTCAAATACTTTATCTTAACACTAGATTCATTCTCAACTCTATTCTTAAATATCTCAAACTTCTCAAAAGCTTTAGATTTCTCTTAAGAAAAGCTATCTACATCATTCTAGTGAAATCATAAAAAAAAATCATAAAATATCTTTCACCATAGAATCCTATTATTCTAGAGAGACCACTCAGATTTCTGTGAATGATCTCCAAGTTCTCTGTAGCAGTGATATTCTTGCTAGGAAATGATACTTTCTTTTATTTAGCCAAAAAAAAATCTTTGCAAACAACATTAGTAGGCTTTGTTATCCTAGGAAAGTCTCTGACTGCAAATTTACTACTAACTTTCACAATATTATCAAAATTTATGTGACAAAATCTTCTATGCCACAACCAACTGCTGTCCTCTTTAGCTACCAAACATGTCATTTTAGTAGGATTCAACTAAAATACATTACCTCTAGATCTTGTGCTTATTCTAATCAACTTACCATATCTATCTTTAATAATGCAGGTCTTCTCAGTGAATTGCAACTAATAACCCTTGTCTACTAACTATTCCACACTCAACAAATTATGCTTCAATCCATCAACAAAATAAACATTATGAGTGTTAGTTTTACCTTCAAGAGTAATGGATTTAATTTCTATTATGTGACAGGCTACATTGTTACCAACTCTAACAATACCTCCATCATGATTCTTGAACTTAACAAACTTATTCATATCACCAATTATGTCATGTGAACATCCGCTGTTAATTATCTAGTCGTATTTATTTTCAACTTGGGAAACTAGAGATCTTTCTTATCTATTTTCTCTATCAAGATCATCTTCCTTAATAGCCACAAATCCCAGTTCATCATCACTTTCACTTTGACCTCTCTCATTAGATTCTTCATCTTCATTTTCATATAAACAATTTCTATCTCTTCTAGGCTTAAACTTTCCCTTATACTTTTTCTCTCTTTAAGGACATTTAGATGTAGAATGAATAAAATCATCACAAGTCCAACATTTAAAGATTTTCTTACCATCCTTTTATCTTCTCACAAGAAGGGCTATACCTTCCTCAATCTTCTTTTCTTCATCAGATCTGATGCTACCAACAAAATCTCCATGTGTGCTTGCACTCCTTGTTAGATTAGGTTGAATGTTAAAAGCACTAAAAGTTGTTTCCACTCTACTGGATCTCTAGATTTTCTTAGATCTACTTCTATAGCTTCTAATCTTTTAAGAAATGTTTCCTTGGTAAACTCCTTAGTGCAGAGTATCAATAACTAAATCATCTAAGCTACTTGCTTGAATGGTGGCTAGTCCACCTCATAATAGGTGTGTGACAATCATGCCCAAAACCTTTCTTAGGAATAGTTTATTCAATCTAAGGATTACTTCTCCCACCATGAGGTGAATTTAATTTTTTAACCTAGGGATGTATACTTGAAATGGTTAGCATGATATGTGCACTAGGTCCCTTGAAGAGCCATTATGCTTATGCTATAGGAAAGTAACACACTTAGATCCTTACTAAAATGAATCTTGGAAATGCAACTCTATGCTAACCTATATTTCAACCTAGACCATCCACTATAACTACTCTTGCAAATGCTACAGGAACATTCACAAAGTATGATGCTATAGGAAGAAACTATAACTTCTATTTGAAATACTAGAAATGTTGGAAGTAAATCTACACTACTCTAATATAATCCACCTCCCAAGTGATCCCCCTTGGTTGGCTTCTACTAATCTACCAACATAGAATGTAAACCAAGAATTACTTCATTATATTTCAAAAACTCCTTAGATAAGAACAATACATAAAACTACCAATAACTCGCTACAAGATACAACAATGTTTTTCCATAAAGTTTTTCCAACCTTTCTAAACTATCAATCCAATCCCTATAAATAGAGGATCGAAACTTATTATAAAACAAAAAAAGAAAACAAATTGACTAAAGATCCACTAGAGAAGAAGAGGGAAATATAATAGCCCACGAAATAAGCAATAAAGTTTAGGCAACAAATTCAGCACAATAGTAAATGCAAAGGGAATATAGTAACACTTCATCCCCGCATTATTGGAATAATGGCTCCTCCTTTTTAGTAGCTATGTCTTCTGGTGCCATAATGATTCCTCCACCATAGTTGGGCCTTGACGCTCCTTCTTGAATGTTGTTGACCACTCTCTAGCTTTTTCATTTCCTAGCAAGTTAGTTGCGATACAAAAATATTTACACAAATAAGCATAATCAAACTAAATCCATATATTAGAACATACATTCTGATGGTTATATGAAATACTACATTATATGTATAATATTGACAAAATATGACATAACTATTTAATAGTTCTATTTGGACTTTATCATAAGTTCAACTAATTATGAGTTCACAAATTTCTTGGCAGTATTAAAAATAGAGTATTAAAATTAATATAAAATAGAGGCAATAATTGGCCTCATTAGTGGCAACAAACTTTTCAAGATCTTCCATACTACCTCATCTTCTTCCTTGGTTACACCATGAGATTGATTTCCTACAATAATTTCTGATATTCTATGAATATAATTTCTTATAGATTCATCTTCCATTATTTTAGCATCTTGAAATGCACATATCTAATTCTACAATCTAATTCTCTTTGCATGTGTATCACCTTCAAAAGTATATTCTAATGCTTTCCAAATTTTATGAGATGTTTGATGTGACTTTATTTAACTATACTCATTCTCTAGAAGGGGTGATAGTAATGCTTCTCTTTCTCTCATTTTACACATGAATAGATCTCTCTCTACTTCACTGTATTCTTTAAGCTTTTCTTCTCTCACAATGGTCTTCTCATTTTTTGTCAAAATCTAGTAACCTGGACCCATGCATAACAAAAAAGTCTACATCTTCTCCTTCTAGCTATCATAGTTGGTCCCATCAAATCTATGACTATCCTTTCTAAATTTTTTTCCATGGATCTCCCAAAGGTGTTTAGCTTTACCTTCAAGCACCTGCCACTCTAATACCAATTGTTAGAATATATAGTCCACTAATATATTTGAGGGCGGGGGGTGTGGTGAGGTGAATCAGTTATCCAAATATTATCACAATTATCAACCTTAAAAAACCTTAACCATATGAGTAATATAATCTAAAACTACAACAAGATACTCATACACAATAACACCAGATATGTTAACTAGAGAAACCCTTGATTAGAGGGAATACCCTAGTAGGGATGGTACCCACAAGATGATGTACTAATATAAATGTTTCTTGTTAGAGGATGGACCCTATTAAGAGTTTTTGAATACATTCAATACGTAAGAGTCTGTGTTATGAGACTTTGAATCCCTATTAGGAGATTCCAAGCCTATTAGGAGTTTTCCCAACATTGTTAGGAGTTGTGAAAGACAACTAGATCCACTGCCCAAATAGATTCAAGGTTAAGATCAAAGAACCCACTGTCCAAATGATCTCTATATCATTCCTTGCAAAATAAGAGATGTGAATTATACTTTCTTCCTCTACTAGACCTCTGCTCCTTTTGATCTTGTAACCATATCAGAAATCTTGCATCCAATAATACCTTGGATTGGTTACTTGCATTCACCAAACACTCTAATCCTTTTTGCACTTCACACTTTATACAACAATCACAACACACCTTCTCATCATACAAATTAGGAAAATGTCTTTCCTTTATACTATATCTTCAAAATAATTCCTTGAGTCAGCCTTGAGGATTTCCCAATTAATTATAATAAGATAATTAATTAATTACAATTACAATAGCACTATCATCTCACAGTCTATACAAAACTTCACACATGTGATACTAGAGCTTGTGCACTTGCTGATGTCGCCTAAAAATTGTCCTCTATCACTAGCTAACATCTCTTCATTGCATCTCAAATGTAAGATAACAAAAAAGCATCAGGAATTGCTTTCCTAATGCTCTATTTCTATACTGCTCTCTGTAAATTAGGTACAACTTTTGTATCTCTTTGACTTATGTGTTGTGCATGGAACCACATAATAAAGAAAAAATATTGAACATGTCCATGACTTCACATCACTAGACTATCAACACCTTGTTTATACAACTACAATATCTCTCTATCACTTTGGCAATCTTCCCAGACTTACTGCTATGTTGACATCAATGACAAACACAATCATAAATGCAAAATTTCAATGTTGTCTAATGCTTAGGGTACTCCCCCAAAGTAGCATCATCATAATTCATACTAAAAATATCTTGATGTCCATGATTGTAATAAGGTCCAACAATGGCTACTTTATCATTGCAATAATGTAATAAGTCCTTTTGAGCCACTTGTTTACCTGTAAAGGTCACATGCCTTGATGGTTAGATGTGATCAAAGATCATCGCGAACATGTAGTAAGGATTCTCAAGTTGCTCAAGGAAAAATTTATCATTTTTAGTTTTTGGAATGGTTTCTTATTCAACTTACATGAGGAGATTAAAAATGTTTTAAAGTTGCAACATTGACAACATTGTCAGTATTGTCAATGTTGACAAAAACATGCAATATGGCCTATCAATGGTTGGTTAGTTTAGATTTCAATTGGCATTGGTTGAGAAGAGTATCTATAAGACCATGTTGATCAAAGAGAAATGTAACTTGAAGAATTGAGAAGGAATGAGGAGTTTTTTTGTTGTACCATTGTGTTACCAATGTGTATTTTCTTGTTTATCATTCATTACTAGTTACCTATTGATTATTTAACTTGTATCATGAACATGTAAACTATGCCTTAACTCTTAAATGGACATGGTATGATTAAATTAGGTAAGGGAGAAAGAGAGGTCCAATAAAATCTCTAAAACTATTCTAAAACCCTTACAACCCTAAGGTTTTGGACAAAAATGCAAATTCCCTGACATTTAACATGATGAGGGCATAACCTAAGACAAAATGAACACAATTGGAAAAGGGGAATATTATTATTAGAAGTGATATGATATTAAATTTAGTACAATGAAAAAAAAATTAATGACATGCCCTAGGGGATAATAATGTTGTCTAATTTTGGAGAAAAATACTCCTCATAGTACCTTCTCACAAACTCCACCAAAAAACTACATTTATAATGCGAGAAATGACCTTAAGTAACAAAAATTAGGTTTAGGGTTAGGAATAAATTTTAGAATATTCCATTTGGGATCCACCACCAAAATAGAAGGTTCTAGAAAACATGTCAAAAGACAGTGCAAAATTAGAAGAATCTAGAAATGGTAGTCCAACTTTTGGGAGACATAACTTTTGATCTGGGACTCTGATTGATGAACCATTTATATTTTTTGAAAGCTCTCTAAGTGATATATAGTCCTATGGGAAATATTTTCTCATCCCCCATTTTTTGGGCCCTTACAAGGCTCTTTAGTTCCTCAAAACTAACTTTGAAGCACTCTTAGGGGGTCTCTAGGCAACTTAAAACTACAATAACTTTCAAATCGTAAAGCCTTTTAATCTAATTCTTTTTTTGGAGTGCTTTAAACTAAAAGTATAATCATCCTTCCAACTTACACCCTCTAACTCATCATAATTATGGATCAATTACAAAATAACCTTTTTTTTTTCAATTGGCACATATTCCAAGGTGCTTAAAAAAACTAACCCAGAAAACCAATAGTGGAACTATGAGAGTAGGAATCTCTTTTTGACCCAAATGGGTATCTAGAAATAAAAACACATCAAACAAAAACTAACACAAGGAATATTTTTGGGTGATACAAGATTACTTTTACACCATTGGATGCTCTTGCATTAGACACCCAGGGTAAATTGAAAAGTGACCCTACCACTTTATAGTTGGTAGAGGAAAATTAAAATGGGCAACCTCCAATGCAGATATCCAAGTTGAATCTTCCACTTGTTGTCCTTTCCATTTCACCAAGTATTCTTTATACTAAATGTTTTAGGTACTCTGGCCAATACGACTATCCAAAATTTCTTCAATCTCTTCCTTCTTAGAAGTAGGAATTGGACATGGCTCCAACATGAACTCCTCATTTACACCACCATCATGATATTCTATTAAGTCTGCAATATTAAAAATAGGAGAAATGTGAATCCCATCTGGAAACTCCACCTCATATGCATTTCTTGAATCTTGCTTCTTCAAAATTTTGTAGGGACCAAATTTCTTCATCTTTACTTTGTTGTAGGTACCCACTAGAAATCATTCCTTCCTCAAGTATACCATAACCAGATCCCCAACTTGGAATTCCTTATGTCTCCACTTTTGATCTTCTCTAGCCTTATACTGTAGGTTCGTCTTGGCAATATGTGCATGTACCTCCTCATGTAGCTTCTTGACATGTTCAATAAAGTCTTTTTCCTCAACGCTTTTCCTCTCTCCTTGCTCCATATTCCTCAGCTCTGGTGCAATCCTTGGACTACTCCCATACACAATTTGGAATGGTGATCTACCAATACTCCTATTCACATAATTATTGTAAACAAATTCTACCTATGGTAGAATCAAATCCCATCCCTTGGGCTTATCTCCTACTAAGCACCTCAAAAAATTTCCTAGACTTCTATGCACTACTTCTATTTGACCATTAGTCTACAGATGATGTGTAGAATTGAACTTCAATTCTATCTTCAACTTCTTCCGCAAAGTCCTCAAGAAATACCCAAAAAATTTAGTATACCTATTAGAAACAATAATTTTTGGGAGACCATGTAGCCTCACCACCTCTCTGAAAAAAAATCTACAATATGCACTTCATCATGAGTCTTGTGGCATGGAATGAAATGTGCCATCTTGGAGAACCTATCAACCACCACAAATACTGAGTCATGTGCCATCTGGAGAACCTATCAACTACCACAAATACTAAGTCATTACCCCTTTGTGTCCTCAAAAACCCAACAACAAAATCCATACTTATGTCCTCCCAAGGCTTCAATGGAATAGGTAATGGCTGATAGAGTCTAGTATTTTGACTAAATCCTTTGGTTGTTTAACATACTCAACAACTATGCACAAAATTCTTCACATCTTTTGACAATTGAGGCCAAAAATAATGTTCACTAATAATGGAAATGGTCTTATCTTGACCAAAGTGTCATGTTATCCCTCCACTTTGTTTCTCCTCAATCAAGTTCTCCCTCATGGGACTCCTTAGAATACAAAATTGAGTGTCCTCGAACAACATACCATTCTAAATCATGTAATCTAGCCACCTAGTCTTGTCTAGAGTAATAGGTTCTTTACAAGCCTTCCAAGCCTCTACAAATTTAGGGTCCTCAGGGTACATATTCTTGAGTTCATCAAATCTAACCAGTTCAACCTACATTTCTATTACCAACAATTATCTCCTACTTAAAACATCTACAACTATATTAAACCTTTCACTTCTATGTTTTAATACAAATGTATAGCTTTGCATGAACTCTACCCATTTCAAATGTCTCTTATTCAATTTACCTTGGCTATTTAGGTATTGCAATGCCTAATGATCAGTATATAAGAAAAATTCTTTTAGCAACAAATAATGCCTCCATTTCTTTAAGGTCTAAACTATTGCCTAGAACTCTTGATCATAAAAAAAAGACTTCTTCTTTGCATTATTCAATTTTTCACTAATATAGGCAATAGGTTTACCTTCTTGGCTCAATATAGCCCCAATAGCACTACCATTAGCATCACAATCCACATGGAACACTTTGTTGAAATCAAGAAGTGCCAACATAGGTTGCTCTGTCACTTTCTTCTTCATAAATTCAAAACTCCTTGTAGCTCCTATAGTCCACTTGAACTCTTTTCTATCCCCCCTCATTGTTTTAGTTAGGAGTGCACATATACTACCAAAATTCCTAATGAACTTCTTGTAAAAACTAGCCAAACCATAGAATTACCTTACCTCAGTGGTAGAGCTTGGAGTATGCCATTCCAAGATGACCTTCACCTTCTCTAGGTCCATTTTGAGACCTTCAACTGATACAAAAAACCCCAAATAGACTAACTCCCTTTTGACAAAGCTACACTTCTTCAAATTAATCAACAATTTCTCTTTCCTCAACCTTTCAAAGACACTAAAAATGTGGAATAAATGTTCATCCAAAGACTTATTAAAAATCAAAATATCATCCAGATAGACAATAACAAATTTTCTCAAAAATTTCTTTAGTACCTCATTCATAAGCCCCATGAAGATCCTTGGCGTATTGGTTAGTCCAAAGGGCATGACTAACCAATCATATAGACCCTTCTTGGTCTTGAATATAGTCTTCCACTTATCTCTGTCTCGTGTCCATATCTAGTGATATCCACTCTTGAGATCAATCTTTGTGAAGTATTAAGCTCCATTCAAGTAGTCCATAAGATCATCCATCCTTGGCAAAGGAAATCAGTACTTGATGGTTATTTTATTTATAGCCTAAGAGTCTATACACATTCTCCACTCTCCATTCTTCTTTGGTGTTAGCACTATAGGTACTACACATAGACTTAGGCTCTCTCAAATCATACCTTTCCTCAATAGCTCTTGAACTTGTCTATTTAGCTCCTTAGTCTCAGTAGGAGTCATCCTATGAGTAGCCTTGTTAGGAAAACTAGCTCCAAGAACTAAATCTATTTGATGACTGATTTGCCTTATTAGTAGCAACCCTTCTAGAAAATTATTAGAGATGACATATCCATACTCACTTAATAGACTTGAAACTTCAAGTGGAACTTCATTACAAACTTCCTTATCCTTTTGTAGGAATTAAAGTATAACACAAATGCTGATGTTTCATGCCATTGAAAAGTTTTCTTCCATTGACAAGACATGCGCTAGCACTACTGCATACCTTTTCACCCTCCTTTATTAAGGGCTTCAATTTGTGGTGAACTCCATCCTTTGTTAGAGTGTATGTATTTGCATGACCATCATATATAACATGTATATCAAACTACCATGACCTTCCCAATAATAAATGATAGACATCCATTGGGATGATGTCCTAGAGAGCCTCGCCATGGTAACTCCCAATCTTGAACTTTACCAAACATTTCCCATTAACTAGGACCTTATGATCATCCTACACCTAGGCAATCTAATAGGGATGGGGATGTTTCTCCCTCTTGAGCTTTAGCTTTGAGTCTACTTCTTCTGACACCAATTTGTTAGTGCTCCCACCATCAACAGTCACATCACAACATTTACCCTCACACTTGCACCTAGTCTAAAACAAACTCCTCCTTTGTCTAGGTTTAGTCTCACCACTTAGCAAGATACTTTCATTAACTAGAACCTCTCCTCTTTCTATATCCTCTAAATGTAATGACTATGCATCATCATCCACATGAGAAACCCTTGCTTGACCATCAACTCTCCTATCTATCCTTGGCAATGAGGGCATTTGTAGGCATGATGACCTTCTTCATTGCAATGAAAATATGTACCACATAACCCTCCTCTTCCTAAACCTTGTTCACATCTTCTACCTCTTCCTCTTTGATCTCCAAATTTTTGATCACAGGAGTGGTTGAAACCTTCGTTCCTCTAGTTTTGGCTAGTACCCACATCTTAATTTTTCTTCTGGTTCTCATTTTGGACTCCAAATGACCTGCCACCACCCCTTCCTCCTTGACTATACCCTCTTTTCCTTCCATCAAGCTTTTTGTTTAAATTCTCCTCAATTTGCAAAGCTAGTCATTCTAACCAAACTTAACTCCTCCTAAATGCTAGGTCTTAACCCATTAAGGTAATAGGAAACCTTCTCCTTGTTTGCTTCTATATGCCCTGACCTAATAAGGACTTGGTGAAAATCTTCTGTGTATTCTTGGACAAATTTTCTTGCTTACTTTAAGCCTTGCATCTTCTTGAACTAATCAAGCTTGTAATCAATAGGAATGAACTACTTCTTTAGTTTGTCCACCATGCAATCCCATCTTGTGATTTTCTCCTTTCCTCTTCTATTTCTTTCCAACTGAACCTATTGCCACCAAATTTTGGCATGGCCTTTCATTTTTACCTTCACAAACTTATCCCTATTAGGGTCTTTGATATGCTCATACTCAAAATATTTCTCCACCTCATTGATCCAGTCAATCAACTTATCTAGGTTTAGGTTTCCCAAAAACTTGCCAACGTCAATTTTAGATCTTTTTCCTAGTTTGGCAATGGCCCTAAAAAGCTTCTTCTCCACCTATTTTAGGAATTCTCTATCTCCTTCCCCTTCCTATACAATATTTCCTTCTTTATTTTCCTCCTCACTTTCATCGCCTATAGCAATATTCATCCCTCTACGGATCTCCTCTTGCAATGCCTGAAGTTGTCTCTAGAGCGCTCTAACCTTAGGAGAAATGACTCTGACCCTTCCACCATGCTCCCTTCATGGAGGCATCTTCTTGCTATATAAAAACCCATAACCACATAGTCTTGGTGCAAACTGCCTCACATTTGACACTTTATCTAGACACTCAGGAAAACTAGGCTATGATACCACTTGATGAGGGCACAACCCAAGACAAAATGAACACAATAGGAAAAGTGGAATATTATTATCAGAAGTGATATGATATTACATTTATTACAATGAAATTAGACTCAATGACATGCCCTAGGGGCTTATTATGTTGTCTAACTCTGGTGAAAAACACTCCTCATAGTACCTTCTCCCAAACTCCACCAAAAAACTATGTTTATAATGCTAGAAATGACCTTAAGTAACCCAAATTAGGTTTAGGGTTAGGAATACATTTTAGAATATCCCATTTGGTATTCACCACCAAAATATAAGGTTCTAAAAAATACGCTAGAAGTTGGTGCAAAGTTAGAAAAATCTAGAAATGGTAGTCCAACTTCTGGGAGGCATAATTTTTATCCAGGACTTTGATTGATGAAACATTTACATTTTCAGAAAGCTCTCTAAGTTCTCTATAGCCCTATGGAAAAGATTAGCTCATCCCCCATTTTTGGGCTTGTACAAGGCTGTTTGGTGCCTCAAATCTGACTTTGAAGCGCTCTTAGGGGTCTCCAAGCAACTTAAAATTGTAATAACCTTCAAAAGATAAAGCCTTTTAACCTAATTCTTTTTGTGTAGTGCTTTAAATTACAATTATAATCATTCCTCCAACTTACACCCTCTAATTCATCATAATTGTGGCTTAATTAGAAAATAACATATTTATGCATTGGCACATATCCCAAGGTGCTCAAAAACATTAATCTAGAGAACCAATAGTGGGGATATGAGAGTAGGAATATCTTTTTGACAAAAATGGGTATCTAAAATTAAAAACGCATTAAATAGAAACTAACACTAAGCATATTTTTGGGTGATACAGGATTGCCCTTACACCATTGGATGCTCCTGCATCATCACAAAAGGATTTGGCCAATTCCTTGGGAAATGTTAAGATTTATTATTTATTTAACATATGTAAAGTAGAGGGAGGAAGCAAAAATATACCTATTTTTATTGTGATTCCCTAGGCTTGGCATAAAGGATGTAACAATCCAAGAATATATACAAATTATCTTGCCAAATGAGAGATAGGGTTGGTGGGTATTAAATAAATATGTGTTGAGGCTCCTTAATAATGCACAAACACATTCCAATGATTTTAACCTCTATTAAATTAGTCTAGTAAAGTTTTTGGTTGAATTATCCTAGTGGACTCTTGTTAGGCCTAATTTTGGGGTATGTTGGTTGACTGGGTCAGTGGTAGAAACCAAGTATGAATTTTTGATATTTTAGAGAAGAACCAAAAGGGTATCCAAATATGATCTTAAATTGTACCCTCATTCAATAATTTTTGAAGTTTTGGGTAAAAGGAAGAATAGGAGGGCTAATTCTACTAGGTCTCCTATTAGGACACTTTGGTGAAAAATTGTCTTGAGGGGTCTTTGATCCAAACAAGAGTGACAAAAGGGTTGTGATAGGATGTTAGAGGCATGAGGAAAACCCACCTAAAGTCCAAAACAAATATGGAATGAAGATCTTGATTTTGCATAGGGAAAGGTAATAAGAACCTTTGGGAAAGGTTGAAGAATTGGTGAGGGTTGGGAACTCTCAAAGTTTGATTAGTTTCTCATAGATTGGGGATGCTTAGGAGGTGAACTTGAATTATAATAAAGGAGAACATGGTGTATACAATTAAAAACTATCAAGTCAATTAATTAAATATTTTAATGTTTAATTAATAAACCTCTTCTATTAACTTTAATTAATTATTTAATTTATTAAGTTAATTTATATTTTCTTAATTAATTAAATATTATATATTAATTATTATTTTTTCCTCTATTAACATTAATAAATTAATAAATTTCTTAAGTTAACTCACTTGCTAATAATTAATTAAATATTTTATATTTAATTAATATTATTTGTCTATTAGTATTAATAAATTATTAATTTATTAAACTAATTCACCTAAATTGTAACAGATTTCCACAATCTATGCTATTCTATGTATGGTTCTGGGTGCGATTGTGTGTTATTTTAATAGCATCAATGTTTCACATCATACTCAATGATCCATCATCAGGATGAGAGAGCTAAGAGAACATTACACTATCTTAAGTCACTCAAATAATTTTATTAAGTAATTTATTTAAATTACTTAATTATCTACTCAACCAACTTGATGAGTATTTTAGTCCACTTAAGTAGTGCAAGCCATGTGCCACCTCATAGTTGTACCAATAATTAATTTTAATTAATTATTAAAAATCCTATTTATCCTCATCCATGTGTCCTATTTTATGGGACTTAAAGTAGAGATGTGGCCTCGATTAACTCAATCTCTGAGACACATGTCTCTTGGAGACCGAGTCCTCTTCCTCTTCCTCTACTAACTTGGAGTCAATCAATTCACCTCATGCAGTCAACAAGGGTTCATGAGACACTTGTCCTTAGAGTCTTCTCTAGAGCTGGAGTCCTCTAAAAAAGTCTCTATGGAATGACTTTCAAGTATCTTTCCTTTTCCTAACTTTACTCTCATAACTCAACTAAATCCTTGATTTCCTCCATCTCTTCAATCAAGTTAATCTCATCTGTTCATGTGTCCTTAATTATCTCTCCACTGTCAGATGTTTCCACCTAGGCTGGGTTCTATCTCAAGTCTATAAAAGGAACCTCTTTCTCCTCTTTTTAGCATCTTGAATCATACTCAATTGTAGCATCTTGAATTAGCATTAGAAGAATTCTTAGGAAAAATCATACATTTTCATAATCCATTTGCATTAACATCCATATCCATAATTTAGTTATTTTAGGATCATTCCATTTGATCTTTCCTTGAAGTTCATAAATCTTCAAAATCTTGAAGCAATCTTGTAGAAGGGAGCTGATCAAAATATGAGAGCTTACAAACCAAGAAGACTCAAGACTAGGAGGACAATGGATGCATGATACATATGGTAAGGAAACATAAATATTTCATTTTGATTTTCAATCCTTCATTGTTTATGCATTTATCTTAGATTTGATATTCATGCATTGAGACATAAATCTGCATACATCTTTGGTGCCCACCGTGGGGCCTCACCCCCAAAATTTGACATTTGTTTGAAGTTTTTAAGTGTGTAGGTGACATATAGGTTATTTTGACTCTTCTATTCAACATACCTATACCTACACATTTACTCATTTTTATTGTGCTTTCATCTCTATTTGTACTTATGTTTTAGATATCTATGCATCTATTCATCAGACATATGCTTCTGTTTATCATAAGTGCGCATCCATTCTTTTGCACTTCCACTTCATACATTTGTGCATATGTCCACACACAACTACCCTTTCTTATAGGTGCACTTATGTATTTTATTACTGCACTTCTATTATGTTTAACTAAGCATTTATTTTGATAGTTTAAATTTCATAAATTTCTAGTTGCATTTATAGATTTCTAACATTCTGATGAGTTGTTCATTTTGGTAGCCCTTTAGGTTTGTTTTGCAAATAATTATGTTGAAGGCCTCTCAAACATATTTGATTGTACCTTTATGTTTGTAGGTTTCTCTAAGGGGTTGTTAAATGAAAACCATAACCTTCATTTGGGCTTAAACCACAACATGCTTTTCATTTTCACGTCTTATTTAAATTAGATCATCATATCAATTGTGTCTTGTGGGCTAGCTACATTCCATGCTTACCCAATTTTAGTATGAAGAAGTATCCTATTACCTTGCCATTCATGAATCCTAGCTGTTAGAGAAAATTTTTAGTAATTTTTAGAGGGCCTGCCTCCTGAGAATGGCTTTAGCAAAGCCGATGAGAGGGAATGACCCAAGTGGTGATGGGCTAATGCCAAGCTCTTCCAATCAACTATAAATATAAATCTATTGGGATGAAAGTTTTATGGAGTGGTTGTAATATTGTTATGTCGAGATGTGATTCTATCTTAGTACTTGCATGGTGCATTAAAATCTACGAAGTGCAACTTCCATAGGCTAAGGGATCCTCTTAATTGGTATAAGCTGTAAAATGCATAAACTTCCAAATGGATGCACTTACTAAATATTGTATTATAGATTGCCAAAAACCTTCTATCTACTGGTGCTAAGGGTTCCTAAAGACATCCCACACCTCTTGTGGCTTTTTTGTGGGGTAGTGGTTCCTTGGAATTTCATCATTCTTGGAACTCATAGCTTGGTGTGCCCAAGAAGTAAGTGTACTATAATAGGGAGCTTGTGACTCTAAGCTATCATTCTATACATACTGAGTTAGCGTGCTTGGACCTAAGTCCAAGTGGGAATTCAATAGATACTATCCTGGCCAACCTAGGATTGTGGTGTATTTTTGCATTGTATTTTAGAAATTTTTTAGGAATCATTCATCCTAATTTACATGTGTGCATATCTTTCTTGCCAAAAATTAAAAAAAAACCAAAAAACTAGAAAATCAGAAAAACAACCAAAAAAATTAGAAAATTAGAAAACCAAATCCTTTTCTCAAAATTCATCAGAGCTGTGCATTTGTTAACTATAGATGCGCTTTCATACATTCTTGTTGTGCATTTAATCACTTAACTTGTGCTTTTTTAAAATATCATTTCACTTCTATTTATTACACCTATGCATTTGGTTATCAATCCCTACTTTTGTAATTACTAGTAATAAGAATATGAGATTTATTCCTACGCATTTTTTTAGTTTGTATGTGCATCTGTTACTACACATTTGTGATAAAGAGCTATTGGAACATTTTTAGCCAAAAAAAAAGAACATTTCAAGGTACCCATTTGAGTTTTCCTTCTAGTTTGATAAAAAAATTAGAGCTTTCAGATAATAAAAAACAATTTTAACCTCCTTTTCATACCTCTAGTCTACCATCCCAAAAGCTTGCATCCCTAGAATTCTAGTGTCGAAATTTTTTTTTATCTTAGTGAGTTTCATTATCAGTATTTATCATCCTTAATCTAGAAACTCACCTAGATTTGACATTTTGAAACCTCTTTATCTACATCATAGTGAATCCCTATCTCCTATAGATTTAGAGTATCATTGTCTACATCCAAATTTTCAACATTTGAGGAAAACCTTCAATCAACAATTTCCCCTTTTGCCACTTTATGGTAGTTCAAACAAGAGCTCAAAAAATAAAAGCCCAACAAAAATAAACCAACATGGAAGAAATAAATACTTATGAGAATCCTTAGTCCACTGAAACTGTTAGGTCCTCTAGACAATCAATGGATGATGAACTAGCTAAAGAAGAGTTTATGAAAGCCATGAAAGACCTTAGGTTTTAGAAAATGATGGAAATGATAATAAACTTAGAAAAAAAGTGATATTTCATTGTACTTTCAAAACAAGATGTCAAGCTTCCTACTAATTTTGATTTCAATCAACTTAAGGACACCTCTAGTGATGAAGAACTTCCTCAACAAGGATTAACCCCACAACATATTTTTCAACAAGTTCAACCTCACAAGGTCCTTTTCCATCAAGTGATCTTTTGCAACAAAATATTGTGCCTTCCCAAGGACTTTTTCAACAAAGTTCCCCTTCTTAAAGTCCTTTATTAGATGCAACATCCCAAGAGTTAATCCAACAAGATACTCATCAACAATATTTTCCCTTACAAGGAACTCCTACCAACAAAGTATACCTCAACAAGGTGTAACCCAACAAGGTCCTAGTCCACTTATGGTAACTTTACAAGGACATCCTAAACAAGATTATACCCAACAAAGTATTCCTCAACAAGGTTATATCTAACAAGGTCCTAGTCCACCTATGGTAATTTTACAAGGACCTCCTCAACAAGGCTATACCCAAAAAGGTATTCCTCAACAAGGTACAAACCAACAAGGTCCTAGTCTATCTATGGTAAATTTACAAGGATCTCATCAACAAGGTTATGCCCAACAAAGTACTCTTGAACAAGGTGTAACCCAAAAAAGTCCTCGTCCACCTATGGTAACATCATAAGGTCCTACTCAATAATCAAACATCACATATCAAGGATCTTATCAATTAGAGATGACCCCACAAGGTATAACACAACAAGGTTACCCTCAACATGTTCCTTCTTAAGGTCATAGTCAGGAAAATCTTTTTTAAAAATTCAACTCATTATTCCAAGTATCTTATCAACAAGGACATAACATGCCTAGTATGAACTTTCAAAGTTTAAACCCTCAAGGAATCAATATTCAAGGAAATATTCTGCATGGACATACATTATCATTAGACCCTTTGGTACAATAGATCCAAATGCTTCAACAAAAAATCCAAGAAATTCAAATTAGATCTGTAAGAATTTGGTATAGCTCTGATATCATGTAAGAATTTCCCTAAGGCAAGAATTCAACGCCAAGATCAAGAATCTCAATAGATAGTAGAAGCGAGACAAATATTGATCAAATGAGAATGGATATCAAATGATTGGATATGAGATAATACACACTGGAAGTGCTTATATATAAAGGCAACTAGAATGAATAGGAATCAGCAAAGAGATAAGGAATACAACTCAGCACATGTCCACCAAAGGTGGATTATCCTCCATTAAGCATAGGAGTTTGTGTGATGATGAGAGGATAAGTTTACATAGGTGTATCTCATAAAGATATGTTGTAGACACCATGTGATCAAATAAGTTGCTAACTCTTGTGTTGTCAACAAGAAAACTCATACGACTATGCATATTCCTAAGTAAACTTAAGTAAAGTGTAATAATAATTAATTATTTACACTAACACCCTCCCTTAAGTGCAACTTAGGGGAATGAACTTAAGCTTACAAAGCTAAATGCAAGATGCAATGTGGGTTTCAACTACTAGGCCATGTTAGGTACCCATGTAAAAATTCAATGCTCTACATACAATGCTATGTAATGTAATGCAATGCAATCTCTTTAAAAAAAGAGAAAGAGGAAAAACCTCATGGGAAAAACCTCCTTCCAAAAGAGAGATGAAGTAGTACAAGATGTGTGCAAAGATGGAGTAATCAAGACCCCCCATACATTATGCATGTACAAGCATATATCCCCCATAAGAAAAAATACATGATGGTATTCTCCCCATATTGAATAATCTCCTTCAAGGATGTCATGACGACAAAAAAGTATCCAATGCCTACAAATGACATTTCTCCTTTTAGGAAGAAGATACACCAAATTTAGGTGCAAGTATACTTCCCATTGTGGATAGGAAGTGTTAGAAATTATTTAGAATAACTGAGAGGAGGGGTGAATTAGTTATTCAAGGTCTTTATGTCCAATCAAAACTTTTTCATCAAGTGAGCCTAATAAACTGTTCATGCATCCAAGCTTAAACTTTCCTATTTAGCAAGTTACTATAAAATGAACATGCAAACATAACACATGAAAGATCAACACATGACACAGTGATTTATGTAGAAACCCAATTTGAGAAAAACCACCAATAACATGCTACTCAATTCTCACTCTTTTGAAGTGATGTTGTGTGAAAGGCCTACCCTATTAAAGGTTACAACACACTATTAAATGTGACTTGGTTAAAGGATTTAACCACACTATTAGAATTGGGCCTGGTTAGAGGACTTTAAAAGATTCACTTGGAATGCCACCCTATTAAAGGATTTACAAATGGCTATTAAACCAACCTAAGTCCATAGAATTTTACCCTAGCTTGTATAATTGTTAGAGAGTAACAACAAGGGCTTTTGACCTGATACAACTCACAATTTAACTTGTAGATTTTAGATATCTATTTAGCTCTTCACAATTTGCCTAGCTTTCAGTCTCTGCAGCTTTGATAGCTTGTTCTCCTTTCAAGCTTCATCTCCTTGAGTCTTCATGCTTGATATACTAGTATAATCTCCTATATGGCCACTTATCAAATTAGAGTCTCTGTGCTCTATTCTTCCTTCTTAATACATTTTCCTTGACATTCTTCAGTAACTTCACATTTTAGCACTCCAACTACTCTTGCTTCTTGGCCTATGACTCCTTAAATAGAAGTTTGGAAAATGATTTTTCTGCTCAATTCTTCCCTCCTTTAATTTTAGTTCGACAGGATTCAATGAATCTAACCCATATCTTGTTTCTTCTAGAAACATCATGAAGAATCTTCCTGAATTTGTCTAAAAATGGTTTATCTAAAATTATGTGCCTCTAGTTCATCATCCTTATCCTCCATTTGGTTCACAAAATTCAAGGTAACAAACTTGTCAACTCAAATCTGATCAATCTTTGACTTTTCACATAATGCAAAAAATCAACACTATTGAAATTCTAGTGCTCGACACATAGTATGTTACTCAGCACCAACTACATTTTACTGATGCTTGGTACCTACTATGGATTCACTTGGCATCTACTAATTTTTTTTGATGCTCAACACCTAAAGTTTTCTTAGCTTCTTCTATATCACTCAACACACTATATTTTGCATTTTCTCAGCCCTAATTGAAAATCTACTTAGCATGAACTAGTTTGCTCAGCACTCACTGATGAACTTAGTTAAGCTTTGCAAACAACCTTGTTACAACTTATTCTTCTAGTTTCTCTAAGTGTGGCCAATCTCTATATCTTCAAGCATATTTTGAATATATTTTTTTATCATTGTCTTAACTAATCCTTGCACTTCATTAGAAAACCATAACTCAAACTTTCCCTTAGGTGATTTTGTTACATCTTGTTGATTAAATCCTCTTCATCAATAAACTAAGTGATAGTAATTGGATCTTATAAGCAATTGTCATTCCAACAAATAACAGGTTTAACATTAGTGACAAAACAATGATTGAAAACATTCTTTATCAAACATCTTCCTTCTTTGCAACAGTCTCCCTCTTTGATAGTACTCTTTTTCAATCAAATTTCCAACAATCTCCCTCTTGGGCATTGATGGCAAACCAAATTGATCAACTGGGTTATCAAAATGCTAACTAGGTTAAAATAATAAATCAAAAGCCAAAAAGAAAAACTTATTCAAAACTATTCATTTTATCAACAACATAAACTAGCTTATGACTCCCTTTGAATTCTTTTACTGATAAACTATCTTCTCCCTTTTTGTTCTGCTATTCCTTTGATTGATTTTTGTTTGCACTATTTTCTCCCTTTGAGCTACTATTTCCTTTTGTTTGTTTTCTACTATTCTCCCTTTACACATCTAAACATTCTTTTTCTATTTCTTTTCTATGGCTGATCACTATTCACTTTGTTCTTGTGCTGCTCCTAACTCCCTCTTACATTACTTCCCCCTCTACATGAATTGATCATTTTTTTCTATTCTAGTATCATCGACTTCTCCCTCTATCCATTTGGTTTTGTAGATTTGATCTATTTCTGCTATTTCTCCCTCTTTGACAACAATGCCAAAGATACATTATCTTAGCATCTTAACATGCAAGTATAGCATTTGTAGGTACTCCAATTTCTCCCTCTGTCACCTTGCTTATGACTTGTTTGGAATTTTAGTACTTTGATTACTTCAAGAAAAATCCTAATGTAAGTATCCTCTGCATCAATTTTTAATATTTCAACAATCAACTCATTTGATATAGGGTAGTCTTGCTTTTTGCTCAAACAACCTTGGATAGGGGTATCACCCCTAGTTTACTTCTAAGATACTCAAATGCATCTTTAGGTAGTGATTTTGTGAAGATGTCAGCAATCTATTCCTTTGAGCTAACATATTCCATCCTTACTTGCTTATCTTCCACCAATTCTCTTACATAGTGATACTTAATTGCAATATGCTTAGTTTTAGCATGCATCATATGATTCTTTGATATGTTGATGGCACTTGTGTTATCACAATAGAGTATCATAGGTTTAGTTACCTCTTCTTTCATACCTTGCAGTAGATGTTTGATCAATACAATATTGGTGTAGTTGATCGCAACAACAACATACTTAGCTTCTGTTATGGACTGTGAGGTACAACTTTACTTTTTTCTAGTCTAAGTAACCAACCTTTTGCCTAAGAAAAGTGCTCCTCCACTGGTGCTCTTTCTATTATCAATATTAGCTCCCTAGTTTGCATCAGTGTATGCTTTCAACTCAAACTTTTCACTCCTCTTGTAGTATAAGCCAAAGTCATTAGTTCCTTTTAGGTACCTCAATATTCTTTTTACTTTCATCAAATGATTTTCTCTTGGGTTAGCATTAAATATTGCCACTATCCCAACAATTAAGGGAATTTGGTCTACTATGCACAACATACTATAACTTTCCAATTATTGATCTATATATTGTCTAATTTACTTCAGTTGACTCATCAATCTTGTATAACTTATATCCTATTACCATTGGTGTATTGACTAGTTTTGAATCTTCTAATCCAATTTTTTTGAGTATCTCCTTGATATATTTTGATTAGGTCACAAATATACCATGCTTTAGTTGTTGTACTTGCAATCCAACAAAGAATTTGATTTCTCCAAACATTGAAATCTCAAACTCATGTTTCATTTGGTTAGAAAAATCTTTGCATATAACATCTTTTCCTCTAAATATTATATCATCAACAAAGATTTCAGATATCAAAATTTCTTTACCTTTTTTTGGATTGATATATAGGTTTTTGTTGTCATTTGTTCTCTCAAATCCTATCTTCACAAGATATTTGTGCAGTCACTCATACCATGCTCTATGTGCTTGCTTTAGACCATATAGTGCTTTATGAAATTTGCAAACCATATCCTTTTTGGTCTCATCAACAAATTCCTCTAATTGTTCTATGTAGACTTCCTCTTCTAGTATACCATTCAGAAAAGTAGACTTTACATCTATTTGATAGACTTTGAAACCTTTATAAATAGCATATGCAAGCAATGTTCTCACTCCTTCCATTCTTACAATAGGGGCAAATGTTTCCCCATAATCCAGTCCTTCTTCTTGTGCATAGCCTTTGCAGACTAGTCTAGCCTTACTTCTTGTGATATCACCATTCTCATCAAGCTTGTTTCCAAATGCCCATTTGGTACCAATCACATTCTTATTAGCTAGTCTAGGAACTAGAGTCTAGGTTTTTTTCTTCTTAATTTGATCTATATCTTCTTCCATAGCTTTATGCCAATTATCATCTTGCAGTGCATCTTTCACTATTTTGGGCTCAATCTTGCTCATCAGACATTATTCATTCCTTAGTTTGTTCCTTGTCATTGGTCTAGCTTCCTTGTCTCCAATGATTTGTTCTGTAGGGTGATGTCTTCTCACACACTTGGATAGTCTTGGTTCTGTCCTTCTTTCCATGTTTAGTCCTTCAACTTCAAAATCATTTTGCACATCATTTTCAAGTATTTCATCATCTCTTCCATGTATACTAATTTTAGAATTAGAATGTGTATTATCTTCATTTTGCAACTCGGCTTCTAAATGCAGCTCGACATTCACTAGCTACGTCTTAGTTGATACTAAAACTTGTTGTTGATTCTAAACATGATTGATAGCTTCATCTTTAGTAGGCATTCCTTCATAGAAGTATACAAAAGATCTATAATCTTCTAGTTTCTTGGATTCATCAACTTGGACTTCTACATGCTCATCAAAATTTATATTTATACTCTTCACAATCTTGTTAGTGTTAGTATTCAAACACTTATATGCTTTACTTGTAATGGAGTATCTAAGGAATATTCCTTCATCACTCTTTGCATCAAACTTGCTATTTCTAGAATCTTTAAGAATATAGCATTGACAACCAAATACTTTGAAATATTTTACATTGGGTGAGTAACCATACCATAGTTCAAAAAGTGTTGCATTTGTACCTTTCTTGACTTGTACTCGATTCAGGGTATACACAGTAGTACTTACAGCTTCTCTCTAGTACTTTAGAGCAACATTTTTCTTCATCATCAAGGTTTTGAAACAATCTATTGCTAATCTATTACTTCTTTCTACAATCCCATTCTATGAGGGAGTTCTTGGTGCTCATGTTTGTCTCTTGATTCCTTTGTCATTGCAAAATGTATCAAACTCTTTGGCTATAAACTCTTCTCCTCTGTCTAATCTTAGGCACTTTAGACTCTTTCCTATTTTCTTATCAACCCTAGCCAAATACCACTTAAACATTTGGAATGCATCAGATTTTTTCTTTAAGAACATGGCAGTCATCATCCTAGAGTAGTCATGTACAAATAACATTATGTATCTATCTCCTTGGTAGCTTTACACTTCTATTGGGCCACATAAGTTAGTATGTAATAACTCTAGTACTTCTTTGGAAGTGTAGACTTTTCTTTTGAAACTTGACTTGGTCATCTTTCCTAGTTGACATTGTCTGCATATGGTATTTTTAGGCTTCTATAGTTTAGGAAAACCTCTAGCTTTATTCTTTTTGCTAATGCTAGTCAAATTATCAAAGTTAACATGACATAACCTTTTATGCCATAACCAAATTGTTGAAGTTGAAAAAAGCCAACTCTGAAGATGCCCAAGATCACTTGCATGCAAAAACCTATCAAAGAGAAGCCAAGGAGAGAAGAGCAAGGAGCAAGGGAAAAACCCTAAATGGATATGAGAGACCACAAGTATGCAAACACAAGAGAAATTGTATTTACAATATACAATAAGTGATATGAAATACAATGAGGGAGCCCACTTATAAAGAGCTCATGGAAGCTTGTAGAACAAGCTAGAAGGTGGTAGAAGATAAGGATGACAACTCAGCACACATCCACAAAAGGTGAAACATGCTAGAAGGGAAAAAACTCCCATGTTGTCAACAACTAACCACTACATGCATTAAATAAAAAATATTAAATAAATGCATTTACCTAAGTAATCTTAAGAAAATAGAATAAATAATTAATAAATTAATTATTTACTCTAACACAAACATCATCAAGTTTTACAATAAGACAGGTTGCATCTTCCATATCTAGGTAAAATAGATTACTCCTAGATTGTTCACCTTTTCCTATTAGATTTTCATCAGTATCATAGATTTTGATAGTTTTGTTTCCAAATTCTATTTTGTAACCTATATTTCCTAATTGTGACACACTTAGCAAATTGTAGTTCAATCCTTCAACATAGTATGCATTATCACATGATATGTTCTCTGCAAGTTTAATAAATCCTTTTCCTTTGATTTGACATGGAGCATCATTTCCAAATCTAACACTATTTGCATCATACTGAGTAAAGGTAATAAACTTACTTTTGTCTCCTATCATGTGATGTGAGCATCCATTGTCTATAATCCATTTGTCATTTTTGTTCACACAGGTTTCTAGTCCCATTGCCTTATCTTCATCTAACTCATCCTTCATGGCTACATAAACTACCTCATCATCATTTTCATCAGAATCTTCTTCTTAAAAAATGTAGCACTTTTTGCCTTTATCTTTGTAATCTCTGCCATCATCTTCTTTGTCATTCTTACTTTTGTTACCATATTTGTAGTTCTTCTTTTGTGTACATCTTATAGCTATATGCCCTACTTCATTGCAATAAAAAAAAAATCATAGGAAGCTTACCTTTGAATTTATCTTTGTCTCTATGAAATCTTCTAGCCAGTAGTGCTTCCAATTGTTCCACATCTTCTTCATTTGTGCTGCTATCACTAGATGCATATTTTACCTTCTTCTTCTTCTTCTTCTTCTTTGATTTCACCTCCTCAGTGTCTTTTAATGATAGCTTGGCCTTGAAAGTAGATTCAAGATTCTTAGGTCTGTAGTTATCAAAATTGGATAATTGAAATGCAGTGAGTCTCACTACTATTCCTTCAAAAGTTAAATAATTTTCTAGGACACACCTTAGCTCTTGGATGGCTAAAACTCTAATAGCATAAATGGGGAGCAAGGTTCTTAAGTATTTTCTATTAATAGTATCATCATCCAAATGACCGCCCAAACTTCTTATTGCACTTACCAATTCTTTCATTCTAGAGGCACATTGAGCAACATTCTCACATTCTTCCATTTTCATGTCATCAAACTTTCCTTTGAGGCCTTATCTTTTTGCTCTTTGAACATTCTAATCTCTTCCATATATATCAGTCAAGGCTCTCCACATCTTGAATGTAGAGTCACATCCCTTGATGTCATCAAATTCAACATAGTTAATGGCAGAGGCAATCTCCAACATTGCCTAATTATGCTCCTTCTTTTTCTTCATATCTTCTGTAGTAGGTATAGCTGGATCAACATGTTCTAGTTCAATTGAGGTTTGTGCGTGATGCAGCTTCATCGAACTTTTCCATGTAGTGAAGTTGTCTCTATTAAGCTTGGGAACTTCTCTCTTGGACATCTTGATCTTCCTACTTCTAGTACCTTTAAACTAAATTAGCATATGGATCTAATACCAATTGTTAAAAATGCTTTAAAATAACTGAGAGGTGGGGTGAATTAGTTATTCAAGGTCTTTATGTCCAATCAAAACTTTTTCATCAAGTAAAGTGAGCCTAATAAACTATTCATGCATCCAAGCTTAAACTTTCCTATTTAGCAAGTTACTATTAAGTCAACATGCAATCATAACACATGAAAGATCAACACATGATAGTAATTTATGTAGAAACCCCATTTGGGATAAACCACCAATAACATGCTACTCAATTCTCACTCTTTTGAAGTGATGCCCTATGAAAGGCTTGTCTTGTTAAGGGCTACAACACACTATTGAATATGACTTGGTTAAAGGATTTAACCACCTTGTTAGAAGTGGGCTTGGTTAGAGGACTTTATAATATTCACTTGGAATGCCACCCTATTAAAGGATTTACAAATGGATGTTAGACCAACCTAAGTTCATGGAATTTTACTCTAGCTTGTACAATTGTTAGAGAGTAACAACAAGGGCTTTTGACCTGATACAAATCACAACTTAACTTACAGATTTTAGATCTCTATTCAACTCTTCACAATTTACTTGGCTTTCAGTCTCTATAGTTCTGACAGCTTGTTCTCCTTTCAAGCTTTGTCTCCTTGAGTCTTCATGCTTGATATACCAGTGCAATCTCCTAAATGGCCACTTATAAAAGTAGAGTCTCTATGCTCTATTTTTCCTTCTTAATACCTTCTCCTTGACATTGTTCAACAACCTCACATTTTAGCACCCCAAATACTCTTGTGTCTGGGCCTATGACTACTTAAATAGAAGTCTAAAAAATTATTTTTCCACTCAATTCTTCCCTCCTTTAATTTTAGTTCAAATGGATTAGGTAGGATTCAATGAATCTAACCCATATCTTGTTTCTTCTAGAAATATCATGAAGAATCTTCATAAATTCACCTAAAAATGGTTTATCTAAAATTTTGTGGCTCCAGTTCATCATCCTAATCCTCCATCTAGTTCACAAAATTCAAGGTAACAAACTTGTTGGCTCAGATTTGGAAAATCTTTAACTTTTCACATAATGCATCAGCTTGACACTATTAAAATTTTGGTGCTTGACACACATTGTGTTACTTGGTAATAACTACAATTTACTAATGCTTGACACCTATTATGGATTCACTCGACATCCACTAAGTTTTTCTAATGCTCAGCACCTAAAGTTTGCTCAGCTCCTTCTGTATCACTCGACACACACTAGATTTTGCATTTGATCGACACTAACTAAAAACTTGCTTGGCATGAACTAGCTTGCTTGGCACTTACTAATGAACTTAGTTAAGCTTTGCAGACAACCTTGTTACAACTTATTCCTCCAGTGTCTCTAAGTGTGGCCAACCTCTATATCTTCAAGTATATTTTTAATATATCATTTTACCATTGTCTTAACTAATCCTTGTGCTTCATTACAAAATCATAACTCAACCTTTCCCTTAGGTGCTTTTGTTACATCTTGTTGATTAAATCCTCTTCATCGATCAACTAAGTGATAGTACTTGGATCTTATCAGCAATTTTCATTCTAGCAAATAGCAGGTTTGACATCAATGACAAAACAGTCATTGAACACATTCTTTATCAACCATCTTCCTTCTTTGCAATAGTCTCCCTCTTTTATAGTACTCTTTTTGAGTTAGATTTCTAACAAGGAAGATGGATGAGAAATCCATATGTAGTATGCTATGGATGCTGCCTCTAAAGTCTTCTTATATGGTGACAAGTCCTTGATGAATGTATATGCCACAAGCCAATCTAGCGGATGCCGAAAAGAAGGTGGAAAGTAGGGTAACATGTCCATGTATGAAAGTGAATCAAACTCCAAAGTCAAGGAATCATCCTTATAAGAAGATATGGGAAGAGAAGCAATGTGTCCTCCCCTCAATGATGAATGCACACCTATGAAAGAAGCTCTATGATGATTGAAGAAGCTACACCATGAAAAATAAATGATGTTCCTCCTTGTAGGAAGAAGTGGTGCCATATATGTAGTAGAGAATGCTCCCCAACTAGTAGGAAGAATCCTCAGAAGATATGATGTCTAAGGAAACTAGAATACAATCTGAAAAGACTAATATGTCTCCTTTGAAGTAAAAGATTCCTCCTCCAATTGCTAAAAAGAAGTGTCCACAATCATGTCAGTCTCAAAAGAAAGATCAAATGGTTGTGGGTTAGAGTGTTCCTTCACAACAAGTGAAGAAGAATTCTCCTCAATAAAGAGAAGATGGATGTCATTAATAATGTCTTACACATCTTCAATGTAAGATCCCACAAACAACACTACAATGTCTAGAAGGAAGTCATCCAATGAAGCTGAAATAATAAGACATGGTGTTTCCTACTGTACTAAATCAAGAGCATCGCTGGCTAGAACTAGATAAATAGAAGTAATAGGAGCATTAGGAGGTATGATCTCAATTGGAGTTGTAGGTACCACAACTAGAGTGGCTCGAGGTAGAATGTCCTCTAGTAATGGAGGGACTCATGGATCTCCATATGCTTCCCAAAGACACATCCAAACGTCATGAGGACTACTTTCCTTACTAAGAGGAGAAAAATATTCCTTACTCATACTATTATACATAAAGTGAAGAAGAAGGGAAAGATGTCCCCAATTAGTATTAGGTCGAAATATCTTCGAATATAGATAAAGAAACACTCTCTTATATTCTCTTAGATGATCAAACATCAAAGCACTCCATTTCTGATAGTTCCTTTTTTTCAATTTGAATCTTAAACCAAAGTAACACTTTTGACATGACTCCATGAGATCAAATAATGTATGCACCCTCAAAATGAAAAAAAAATCAAAGAAACTCCCCTAATGCATGATTTAGCACTTACTATTTAGTACGATTACAATGGCCACTTGCCAATTTAGGGCCTAAGTGGACTTCTAATTTTGCTAGTTACAAAAACAAATATGAAGCTTTATTGGACTCAATGAGATAAGACACAAGACTTCTCAAGGATCTAATTAATTACAAATGCCAATAGGAGAAAATGTGAGCAAAATTTGAAAGTACTATGTCTACTTAGAATTACTCCAAATTGGTACTAGATCTAGAAAGTAGACAAAAATATGCACTGTCAAAAAAATAGCACTTGAATATGTGTCTAGATGAGTCCAAACTAGGCCTTTGAAGTTGTAAAAATTGGGATTTGTGATTTGTAGAAAAATTCAAGAATAGAGATCTCAAACATCCTACACCAATGTGTAGATCACAAAATTTTACACTAAAAAAAAATAATTTCTTGAAAAAAGGAGTCCGTATGAGGGAGATATCGCTGTTTGATAATCACCTATGCAATTTTTTTTTTTGAATCACCATTGTTGCACCTCAAAAAATCAAATGACTTAAGATTTCACTTCAGATGTCTAATTTTGATGAAAAAAAAGTTTTTTTGGGTTTTTTTGACCTTTTGAATGTAATACCAATATTTGATTTGCACCAACAAGCTCCAATCTTGACTTGCAAAAAAAATTCTTTCCAATGGCTATGCAATGAAGCTCCCGTGGCTCTAATAACATGTAAGAATTTTGTATAGGTTTGATATCATGTAAGAATTTTCCTAAGGCAATAATTCAATGCCAAGATCAAGAAGCTCAATAGATAGCACAAGAGAGACAAATAGTGATAAAATGAGAATGGATATTAGATGATTGGATATGAGATGAATACATACTAGAAGTTCCTGTATATAAAGGCAACTAGAATGAATAGGAGTTAGCAAAGAGATAAGGATTATAATGCAACACATGTCCACCAAAGGTGGATTATCCTCCATCGAGCAAAGGAGTTTGTGTGATGATGAGAGGATAAGTTTACATAGGTGTATCTCATAAAGAGATGTTGTAGATACCATGTGCTCAAATAAGTTGCTAACTCCTATGTTGTCAACAAGACAACTTATATGACTATGCATATTCCTAAGTAAACTTAAGTAAAGTGTAATAGTAATTAATTATTTAAACTAATAGGATCTTCATCCAAGAGGTACACCTTAGAAGACATATGTCCATATCCTTCTGAAAAAAGTTTGATAATGATTTTGTTTCCTCCTCATTTTGAGGTTCCCAAATTTGATGAATACAAAGGGAATATAAATCCACAAGACCATGTTAGATAATTTTGTGTTGCCTACATTGAAGTTGCTCATGATGAGACTTACCTAATGAGACTATTTCCATGAAGTTTGGGAGGCCAAGCTATTGAATGGTTTTCTAAGTTACCATCTAGTATTAAGGCTGTTAATGATCTAATTGATATATTTGTAACCTATTATTCCTATAACATTAGACATGAAGTGACTATGTTAGACCTTTTCAACACAAAAAAAAAGAATGGGGAACCATTCCTCACCTTTTTGCAAAGAGGGTATCACCTCTTATCAAAATATCCACAAATTATTCTTGAACATGAAAAGATGGATATTCTTATATAAAATTTTACACTAGACATGAGCTATCAAGTACAACTACAATGTCCACCAGACTTCAAAAAGCTCATAGAAAATGGTATAAAAATTGAAGAAGCTATGGTTTGCAAAGGAGAACTCAAACTATACACAAAAGACAATGCTAGTTTTTCAACTCAAAACAACAATAATAGTTCCAATAACAATAATGAAAAATCCAAATATTGGATCAAGAACAAAACTATTGTAAGTGAAAAAGTAGTAGACAATCAAAATGTCAAAACATCACAACCAATTTTTAATCTTGGAAACAAATATACTACTCCTCAAACAAATCAAAATGCTCAAGATGTCCAAAACCATCAATCTTTCATGAGGAGATCTCTTATACCCAAGAAACAATCATTCACGCCTATAGGGGATCTCACGACTCAACTTTGAGGAAGTTAATCACTTGAAACTTATCATGCTTCTTGAAGCAAAAGATTATGAGCCAAAAGTGAAATTGTCATGGTGGAATGATGATGACTATTATGAATTCCATAGAGGCAAATGACATAAAACCAAAAAATTTCAAAGATTAAAGAATGTCATACAAGACCTAGTGGAAAGTGGTGAAGTAAATATTGTTAGACATACCTCGAATAAGACACAAACCACATTCAAAGATCCACTTCTAGATTGTGATAAAGGAAATGCCTTGAATGATAATATTGAGAAATAAGCTAGTAACAATACTACATCCTATACGTACATTAACAATCTATTTGAATGTGATCCTTCTTAATACTATGCTATCCTTCTCAATACTATGCTAATGTCATTATTGTTAGGAATAAGGTGTCTCAACCTTGTATAATTCCTATTCTTATTATTTGTTTTGTAAAATGTATTTCTTGCAAATAATGTTGATGTGTCGACATCTTGGATTGTGTGTAAGGAGATCGTGACTAAAATGGTTATGATAGATTCCTACGAAACATAAGAGCTATGTTAGGAAGATTCAATGATAGGTGAAGACATGTGGAAACTAAGATATTTGAGTACTGTAAAACCCTAATACGGTTTACCTTTTGGGAGTAGCCCTAAAGTGAAGCGCATGTTATAAGTGTTTTTAGGGTTGCGAAGAGATGTGAAAAAAAGGTGTATTGTTGGTACTGCGAGTAGCTACTGGAGTCTTCTGTTGTTGATGTTGAACTTTCATTGCAAGTGTATTGTAACCTCGTGTTGAAGATAATACATTGTGCAGGTTCTGAAGGGGTGGGGTTGTTTTACCGAAAGGTTTTTCCCCACCGACAAATCTTTGTTTTATGTGTTTCATTCTCTGTCTATTTTTTGTATGCATTGTTGGCTGCAATATTGTTGTTTACATGATATTGAATCTGTATGTGTAGAATATTTTAATAGGATTTGCATCATACTTTCCTTATGAGATTAGTGTAGGAAGCTTTTTCCGCACCTGAGTTTCCTTACAATTATCTTTCATGAGAAGGATGAATCCAAACAAGTTAATGGTACCACCAAAAATTAGGCAAAGGTTACATTGCAAGGTATTTAATCAAAACCACCTACATCTCAAAAAAAAGATGTCTATGTACCAAAGTCCATGTCTAAAACATAAAAACAATACAACCTTTTGGACCAATTAGAGAAAACACCATCCTAGATATCCATATTAGAGATTCTATAGTTATCTACATCCCATAGAGAAATTCTTGAAAAAGATATATTAGAGACCACAATATGTACTAATCTAGAAGTCCTTATACAAAGTCACAAGATCAAAAGAGTCCTTATAGATGGATGAGTTGAATTGAATATTTGTACTTTAAAACTAGTCCTTGTATTGGGATTTTCTAAAAATTTAGTAGATCCTAATAATAAAATCACAATCAAAGCTTATGATGAATAGGAAATAGTATCCAAGGGATCAATTGTGTTACCTATCAGATTAGGTCCCATGGTAAAAAATGTACATTGTCAAGTCCTAGATATGGAACTAGCCTACAATATTCTCTTAGGATGTCCCTAGATTCACTTTATGCAAGCAATACCCTTAACATTTCATTAGTGTCTAAAATTCCCTCATGATGGACAAGAGATAACCAAAATAGGATATCCCAATCCTTTTCAATATTGCAATGCCTTGAAGCCATCAACATATTATCTCATGCCATACAATCAGGTTATATCCACTTCCCTCAATCAAGATTCTAGCAATATAGTATCTACTTCAAAATCTTTAGATGTGAAAGTTGATGTCAAAGAATAGAGCATGGGATAATATACCTTGGGGAAATTTTTTTATCTTATAGAATTACCTTTTCCCCTAGATTTTATGGGAGATCATTGATAACAAAACAATGGTTAGAACCACCTCCTACCACTATTCTTGGCACTTTTGTGGGTGGGGTCACATTAATTGATGAAGCAAATGAAAAAAATGTTGAAAAATTCTTGTACACAGAAAAGAAACAAGAGATTATCAAGTACAAACATATATCTCCTAAGAATTATTGAAAAGGATATGATATATTAGTAAGAATGGGATATAAAGGAATTGGACCTTGTAGCTTACCAAGAGAAGGTGTCTTACAATCCATCTTGAAAATCTAAAATATCAGAGAGATACCACATGATTGGGATATAGATCAGATCAAACATCTAAAATGAAAGGGAAACATAAAGTCACCTTAGAATTTTTGAATCAAATTAGTATAAGAAAGAAGACATTCATTCTGATGAAGATGATTCTAATGTAGTGAGAATCTAAGGGTACTCCAATTAGAGGTAACCCAGATACCTGCAAATAAATACACAGTGGAAATACAACACAAGATACACAATCTGATACTAAATGAAAATATTTATTCATAAATATAGTTGTTTACATGAAACATGACCAACTATAAGGTCTTCTTGGTTAGGGCCAAGTGTAACAACAACTACAACATAAACTATTTTGCAAGATCTTTACAAGATCCAACTCAACACTAGCTAGTCTAGATCCACACTCTGGTAGAAACCTCCAAGAAAGATCTTAACTTGTGCTCGCAAGCCCACCAAGAAATCTCCTTGTTTCCCAAGCCTCAGTTACTAGACCTTCTCACCAACAACAACTACACCATAATCCTACTATAAATTGCCTCACATTCGACACTCTATGCACAAACTTATAGAAAATTTGCCTTCTACTACTCCACACTGAACTTAGGATCCACTCCCACTAAATAAATTAATCTATCATGAATGAATGCCTTAAGAATCCATGAGACATCCCTACTTATACCCTAATATGCCATAAGCTAGCTTATCCCATTACAAATTAAAATAAACCCTTACTTTAAATGCTCATGCAAGCCACAAGTTAGCTACAACAGGAATTAAATACCCATACACAAATGAAATGCCAAAAGTTGGCTCACATACAACTAGGGCATGATAGATACCAAGACCAAATTGAGTGTTAGAAAACCACCATCAAGCACCTACATTCCTCCAAGAATAATTGAGCTCCATCATATACCAAACCAACTTGAGCAACACTGCAACCAAACCATGCAAACCAAACAAAGCTTGCAAGTATATGCCGAGTCCCTTCAATAATCAAGTAATTGGAGAAACACAACTGTCAAGTTCCTCCTTCACAAACCAAGTCCTTTAATGACTGAGAAACTCAAGAAATATTTCAGCCAAGCCACACCAAGCTCCTAGTGTATGCCAAGTTCCAACAAGCATCATCAATCTCCTTCAATGATCAAGTGCCCGCAAGCTATGTTGAGCTCCTTGAATAATTGATAACCTCCAAGATTGCTAATCCTTACATCCATAGAGTTTTCAACCAATAACTACCAAGAGATGACAGAGTAACCCCTACCAAGAAACTCTTCTTTGACTAAGTATCATTCCAGCCACCCTCCAAAGTGTTGTCACAAAAGCTTGCACTTTTGTCCAAAGTCTTACCTAAGGATAACCTCATGAAACATGGAAGCAACCTCTAAGCTATGGGACTTGAACTATGAGGTTGAGTCTCTAGAGAAGGTGAACTTCCTCTACTATTAGGATACACTTAAACTATTCTTTAAGAGAAAAGGGGAAAGGAATACATGAAAGTAACTACCTAATCTATTCTAAAGAGGTGATGCACCAAATTAGGGTGCTCAAACTAGTCTCTACCCATACATGCACAGTGCTATTATTATGATAGTCCAAAGATATATGGATTCAAACTTGCTTTAATTTGTAAACTTCATAAAGACTAGATAACCACATGAGTTACACGAGGAAATTTTTTGTTAGTTTGTGGTGACTGATCAAGAAAGTACTATACATACTTCATAAATTCTTTGGGGCTCAAGCCATCGCTCTAAATTTTTTTTTTGGTACTCTTCGTAGATTTTCCATTTGTAGATTCACCAGTAAAGTAATGGCTAATTTATGCTTGACATGTAGTAACCATAAAGTAGTTTAATACTTGTATAAAAGGGCTTAGGGTTAGGGTTTTTTAATAGTGGTGATGCAAAATAGGTTCTTGTGGCGGTATTGAGCTGTACAAGATTATGAATTGTAATTAGGTTGTAATCACTACATTGTAATAATATTGCACTTACTATTTGGTGGATGTATCCCAAGGGATTGGGTGAACCATGTTAAATCTTAGTGCCTTGTGTTCTTTTCGGTGTGATCTATTATTTTCTGTTATTGGTTATATTTGCATGTAATTGTTATTTTCTATCTGTGGTTTAATCCTAACAATTTATTCACTTCTTATCATTCATGAGCCAAAGAGATACAAAGAATGTAGATTATAGATATTCATAGTACATCAAAGAGAGGTAGACTAGCTTGCACATTATGATGATGGTTGAAAGAGATAAGGCAAAAAGCCATAGAATTCAAAGGCAAAAAGGTAATTTATAGTAGCATGCCAAGGCAATACCAAGGAAAATAGAGAAGATCCAACCCTAAGAAAGAGTACAATATTTGCCTTTATAGTGCTATCATAACTTGGATAACTTCCCTCATAAGATAACAAGAAACCACTACAATCAAATCTTTAGAGAATAATCACTACAAAACTAAAAATATCTGACTATTATGTAAATCCATACATGGGACGATCACTTCTTCACCAAAAAAATCTCTGAGATGTCAAAAGCAATGGTCATTAAATCTTTGGTTGAATTAATGGATCAAAAAACAAAAATGGAGTATCTCTTTACATTTATCAAGCCTAGGGATCAACAAAAGTAGTTATAGGAGATCACAAAGATTGGATTCATCATTCAAGGAACTGCTTCACTTCCACCAACTTCCAAATTGATCATGACTTTTAGTCAACTGAGGTTTAACCATTAGGTCTTTCTATGTGGACCAAACACTTCTTACCATTATGCCACTCTATTAGTGATCCAATCTTTATGCCTTGCATTTGACCATTCACAATTGAAACCTCACTACCACCTTTCCTTAATAACCATCACTTCTTACGAAACTATGATCCACTGATTGTTGCTACTTCACAACCTACTCTTAACATTGTTTACAATTGCCATGAGCTTGAAAAGGCTAAGTTTTGACCATTTTCACACTATTACCACTTTAACCCAAGGTTTCTTCTAACCTTTGCAACCAAGAAAAACAAGGGGGAATCACTTAATCACAACTCAATCCTTAACCATTTCTTGACTTGTGGTGATCATGCATTCACTATTGATTTAGATAATCTAATAGTGCAAGATATGTCTTAGAAGCACTAAAGATCTACCTTTTTGGTATTGTCATAGCTTAAACTACAACATGTTAACATAACCCTGTGATTAGGAAAAAACAAAGTAGTTGCAACTTCACCACCTCGACCCTGGTTGACACTCAACAAACCAAAACTATGCGAATCACATAGTTACAACTTAAAACATTCCAAGGCATGATATAAGATATAGCCAATTCTTAATTCAAAGCCCTAGGAAACTATAGGGTGAATTATCATTCAAATTTGATTCTTTGGTAGGAGGGCATTTTGGCTAACATTTTTGGTGACTTAGAGGGGATGCAAGCCTACTTAGCATATGACTAGTGACCATCAAAATATCCATTGGGTTATGGAGTCTTTGAAACCATGAAACTCATCAATTTTATCATTTCTACCACATTCTAAGCTATAACATGCCTTCCTCTTTTGCAACTTTGCCAAAAACTTAGAATCAAAACTCTCCACTTACAAAACAAAACATGTGCCCATGCACTTCTTGGAAAATAGAATAGAACATAAAAGAAAAATTGCTCTGACTATGTAAATGAACACTTATCTCATCAAAAACAAGGCTTGAGATATATTTTGTTGATTGGAATAGGAAAGACTTCATCATTAGGCTTGCTTAACTGGAAAGCATTAGATTGTTTGCAACTGATGACTACATAGGGACCACTCCATAAAGCATCAAATTTTGAACATCTCCCTACCTTTGTTCTATCTGCATCCCATTTCAACACAAGATCATCTTCCTTGAAACTTTTGGCCTTAGTCTTCTCATCAAAACTCCTCTTCATCTATTGCTGATGTGTTTCTAAGGTTTGTATTGCTTGATCTCTTTTGTCCTCTAGCTCCATCAAATCTACTATTCTTATAGACATAGCATCATCTTCAATTAATTCTAACTGATGAGCCAAATCAAGAGTAGGAAACTCTAGTGAGATATGGAACCTAGCTTCCCTCCATAAATTAACATGAAAGGATAATTTTCTAGGGCTCTCTTCGGCATTATTTTGTTAGCCCAAAGGGAAATCTTCAATTTCTTGTGCCAACATATTTGGTTATCTTCAACAGTTCTCTTGATGATTCTGATCAAATTTTTATTGGATGACTTAGCTAAACAATTTCATTGAGGATAATAATTGGAAGATGTGCTCAAGTAAATGCAATGATCAATTACCCATGCACAAATCTAAGCTCCTACAAATTATTTAGCATTATTTGACATTATGGTAGAAGGTGCACCAAATCTTGTGACAATTCCAATAAGGAATTCCACAATTGAAGCTTCTGTAGAGTCTTTTAAGGCTATTGCCTCTATCCACCTTGTAAAATAATTTGTAATAGCTAGAATCCATTTGTGACCAGAGCTAGAAGGTGGGTTAATAGGACCAATTAAATCTAATCCCCATTGAGTAAAAGGTTGATCAACTTGGATGGGTTGAAGTGGAAGGGCTGCAAGTTTCTATTTACTTGAGAAGAAGGTGCACTTTCTGCACTTTCTTACATGCCTATGGTAGTCATGGAACAAGGATGGATAGTAGTAACTAACTCTCATAATCTTCATTGTATTGGTTCTTGCTAAAATGTGGCCACCATTAGGACCATCATGAAGCTCTTTAACTATCCTCTTTGCTTGGTCTACATCAATACATCTTAGCATGACTCTATTAAAGTCCCTCCTAAAAAGAACACTATCAATTATAGCATAAGGAATAGACTATAGTCTGAACTATCTTCTCTTAGCTTTATCAACCCTTGAGGATATCCATCCCTAGCTAAGAAGGTCTTCATATCATCTATACAACTCCCTAGTTTGTCATTTCTTACCTCGTGCTATTCTGCCAACACCAAGACAACTTCTTCACCAGGCTTATGAGATGATATCATCTGTTTTCACAATTCCTTTCCCCTTATCAGTTTGGTAATCCAAATATCCAAATCATACTCCATTACCTTGGTGACCCAACTAGCTCTTTTCTCAGTAATATGCTTTCTTAACAAGAAATCCTGAACACTAGCATGAGGGACTAGCAAATGGATTTTTTTATCAGATAGTAGGTGTTTGGATTTCTTCAAGGCTCTTATGATTGCAAGGGCCTACTTTTCCACATAGCTATACTTATTTTCATATTCTTTGAGTCCTTCACTAAAGAAAGCAATAGGATACTATTCATTTTTATCATTTAGTTGAGTCAAGATAGAAGAAAAATTTGACTCACCTCCTAAGGTGTAAAGAATCAAATCCTTATAAAAAAATTGGATTAATGAGAGTAGGAGCTATGGTTACTTTGATCTCTTCAAAACTTTCTTTCCCTTCCTTGGTCCATGAGAAGGCCATATTCTTTTTTATCAAAGTTGTAAGAGGTTTCATCATGGTAGCTAGGTTAGGAATAAATCTTCTCACAAAATTTATTCTACCAAGAAAACTTTGTAGACCTTTCTTGTGACTAGGAAGAGAAAGGGCAAGTATTGCCTTTGTCCTCTCTAGATCAATAGTTATACCATACTTAGATACAATATGTCCTAATAATTTCCCTTGGTTAGTGACAAAGATAGTTGCTTGGATTCAACGATACTTTGTACTCTCTACATCTTACAAACACTTTTTTGAGATGACCAAAATGCTCCACTACATCCTTTGAGTATACCATGATATCATCAAGGTAGACTAGCACAAACCTCTAAATCATATTTTTGAAGGCCATCTCCATTTCTTTTTGAAATGTGGCACCTGTATTTGTTAGTACAAAAGACATCTTACTATAGGCATAGGTACCCCATTTGGTAGTGAAATCAATTTTGTATCTGTTAGCTTCCTTGACTAACAACCGCTTATAACCTGAGAATCTATCCAAGAAGGAGAATATCTTTGAACCACTAACCTTGGACAATATTTTTGCTATGGAAGGGAGAGGATGATGATCTTTGAGGGAGGCTTGGTTAAGATCCTTAAAATCTATGCACAATCTAATCTCTCCATTCTTGCCACCCAAGAGGAATGCTTGATAGGGAAAATGATATTGGCCTCAATTAATTTGGACAATTCATTTCTCATTAGGGGCTTAATCTTGGGGTTTACTAGCCTCTATTTTTGCCTAACTTGCTTGACATTATCCACTAGATCTATAGTATGTTGAAACAAACTAGGGTTAGACCCCTTTAAATCATCATATGTCCAAGAAAATATATCATTAAACTCATGACATAGTTGAAAAAAATTTCCTTGCTCAACTTTAGAGCATAAATTCCCTATGCTTAGTGTCCTCCCATCAACAATTATGATTGGCATATGGTCTCCTTTGTTTGCAACCATATTTATGCCTCTTTCCCTCACTTGGTCATCAGGGTTGAAGACACTCTAGAAGGTAATGAGACCTTGAGGTAATTTTTTGGAGTTGAGGTTAATGATTTGATTACCATTGGTCATGCAATATTGACTAATTTATATTTGAGGACTCTACTTCATTTTGCAAGAGACTCATAATTTGTGCATTAGACTCAAAAACCTACCAATGGATATCATTATCAGGGATAGTGGATCTGACCACCACTTTAATCTTCTACCTCTTCTCATCTTTGAGGCTCCATGGGACATCATAAGATGCATCCACTCCTGAAAATCTATTAGTGTGTCTATTTCCTCTTCTAGGGATACTTTGAATATTAAATGCATTGAAAACCTCAAAAAAATCCCACATTCTATGTTTATAAGACTTGAGTAGACTATTCTTAGTAACATTTTGATTCCTCATCTGATTGATCACCAACTCACTATCCCCATACACACTCAATGCTTGGGTTCCTCTTTTTTGAGAAAGTAAGAGACCCTAAATCGATGCCTCATATTAGTACAACTAAATTGAAGCCTAAATGAGAAGTAGTACCTTTATAGTGCAGGAGAAACCAACATTACACCAACCCCTAACCCATTTTTATTTCTTGATCTATCAAAATACATACTCCTTATTCCACTTGTATCTTTGTTTTTTTATCAAATTAGGGACAAGAGCATCCTTTTCTGAATACAATAAGTTCCTAGGCTAGTCTCTAAGGTTTTTGATATAGGATCAAACTAATAAGCATTAGTCCACTCATCAAAGAGGAAATCAGGTGTATCAACTAAAGAAGTGGCAGACTCATTTTCTATATCATTTTAATCTATCTCTGGGATGGTGCAATTCATATTGATGAGATTATGAGTGTAGGGTTCAATATGATGGAGGGCTAATGGTTTTGCTTTGATTGAATCTTTGGTTCCATATCTAGTTCTAAAAAACATATATGACCAATTAGAAGATATGTAACCACCAATTTGAGTAGTGAAGTCTCTTGAAAGACAAATGGAAAAGTGTGGCTTGACTTTAGTAATTGATATATCCTGAATTATAATGCAACCTGGACATACATGTAGGGCCATTTCAACATTTCTAAGGATTCCAATATTCTTGATAGTAATACCATCTAACTACAACACATCTTTAACAATGGGTTCATATTTCACCTTTAAAATATCACCGATACACTTGGGCATTACTGAAGTACTAGCCCTTGAATCAATCATGTAGTTGTGGACTAGCTTATCTCTTATAATAAAAAAATATAAAATGGAGGAGGTCTAACCTTTTTACTTGTTTCTACCTCCTTTGATGGTTGTACCAAGCTCACTCCATCCTCCACACTAGATGATTGATCTTTGAGTTCAATGCTTTCCAATTCCTATTGTAGTGACCTCCTTTATAATGGTACAATAGTTACAACATCCCAAATAGAAATGTTTGCATTTCTCTTCCTTATTTGATCTACCGCACTAAAAGAAGCATTAGATGTTCTGGTAGGAGCCTTAGAAGTAGAAGTTTGAGGTGGGAAAACTTATGGGTTATTCACATTATCTCTACTTTCACCCTTCTATTTTTGCTGAGGGGTATTGGTAGGCTGATTCACATCATGTTGCTGGGAAACTACTTGTACATGTGGTAGTGCACTTGATGTGGAATTTTGATTAGGAGGTTGAGGAGAAACCTCTTCCACAACACTTCTCTTGTTCCTGATATTGTAAGCACATGAATCTTATCTTACATTACCATGCTCTTCCACCAAGTGGTACATAAAAGAACAATCATTTTGCTAAAAAGTATCAATAGGTTGAATAGAATTGTGTTGTTGGGCAACCACTCACTCTGGCATAGTTAAAGCCAAAGAAGATTTTTCCTTCTAACACATGCAGTATCCATACAAATAGTTACAAGAATGGCATAAATCTTGATCTTGGGCAAGGTTATTCTAAGGGACTAAAGCCCTTTTTAGTTTGATTTTTGAAGATTTGGGGTGGTCAATAGGTCTATTCTAATTATGAAGGTGGTTGATAGGTTTATTTTAATTTTAGGGGACATGAGTCTAGTTTGGAGGTCTACCATGAATGGGACCTTGACTTTGGAGTTGGAGCAACTTATTATTTTGAGCTTGTTGCCTCTTCATGGTCACCAAATCATTTCCCATTTTTTTGCACTACTACACTATTATCCTCCATCTTCTTTTCTTTATCTAATATACTTCTATCTATATTCTGCATTAGTGTTTACATCATAGCCTCAATCGTATCAACTCCACTAGCAGATGTAGAGGCTATTGGGACCATGACAAAGGATGACTTACATAGGAGACATGAATAGGGGCAATAGTAGGATGATAATTAGGCATGTTAGGGAAGAAAGGCATTGGGGGTCTTGGAGCTAACTTCCCTCCCTGTATCAAAATATTTTAAGCTCTTATTGCAACCTCATAAGAATTTGGTAAAGTGTCCTCTCCCACAGATTGCAAAGTGGTAGAAATATCACTGTTGAAGGCTCTGAGATAATACAAGAATGCATTACTAAGAAAGGGTTTCACTGCAGTAGATATTCTATCCCATGTCTTCTAAAATCTATAACTAAAATCAGTCATACATTCATGCGGGGCCCTCCTCATAGTTTTTAGTTGTTCTAAAAGTGATGGGTGGTCACTTTTGTCCTTCTGCCCCTCACCCATCCCAACTAGTAATAGAGTTATGAGGCAAACCTCTATACCATTATAATGCCTTTCCTTTCAAGGATGATGCTAGAAGTCTCACTGTGACATCATCCTTAGTGATATTATGAATATTGCAGATGTTAGACACCTCCTATATATGCTCAATAGGGGAGACACAAGTTTCACTAGTAAACTTGGGTATGCTCTTGAGAGCTAATACTAGTATGTCATGCCTTTGGGCTAATAAAAGGGGGCTCCCATCATTAAAGGTGTCTAATGCATGAGCTCTAGCCATATAAGCAAGTGTTTTTTTGATATGAGTAGATGGTATTATAGGCTAAGACCTAACAACAGGAGGAGTGGAGATAGATCTTGTAGGGGTAAGTGTTATTGTCACACTGTTAACTAGTGATAACGATACTCCAAACTTTCTTCTTGGATTAGAAAGAGAAAGCTCTTGATATTGGAACTTACCTCTAGAAGATGCCCTTGTGTGTCTCTTGGGCATGAATCACAACAACTTTGGTCTAGAAACTAGATTATGTTTGAAGATTAGAGTCATCAAGTACTTTGAATAATGAACCTCTTGAAGGCTTTATATTGAAGGGAATACTATCTCCTTAACATAAAAAAGGAATCTTTTCCCGATGCCAGTGAAATTTAAATATTTTTAATATATGATGTCCCACTTGGTGTGCCAAAAATTATTATTACAAAAACTTGCACCCTTGTCCAAAGTCTTACCTAAGAACAACCTTGTGAAACATTGAAACAACCTCCAAGCTATGGGACTTGAATTATGAGGACGAGTCTCTGGAGAAGGCTAACTTCCTCTACTATTAGGATGCATTTAAACTATTTTTAATGACAAAAGGGGAAAAGAACCCATTAAAGTAACTACCTAATCTATTCTAAAGAGTTGATGCACCAAAATAGGGTGTTCAGACCAGTCTCTATTGATGCATGCATAATGCTATTATTATGATAGTCCAAAGATATATGGATTTAAACCTGATTTAATCTATAAACTACATAAATACTAGATAACCACATGAGTGACACAAGGAAAATTTCATCAGTTCTTATCATTCATGGGTGAAAGAGATATAGAGAATGAAAATTATAGATATTTGTAGTACAACAGAGAGAGGTAGACAAGCTTGCATAGTATGATGATGCTTAAAAGAGATAACCTGTAGAAAGTCATATAATTCAAAGGCAAAGAGGGAATTTATAGTATCATGCCAAGGTAATACTAGGGAAAATAGAGAAGATCTGACCCTAAGAAAGAGTACAATATTTTCCTTTCTAGTGCTAGCATAACTTGGATAGTTTCCCTCATAAGATAAAAATCAACCACTACAATCCAATCTTCAAAGAATAATCAGTGCAAAACTAAAAAGATTTGACTATTGCGTAAATCCACACATGAGAGGACCACTTCTTCATTGAATAAATCTGTAAGAGGTTAGGAGCGATGGTTATTTAATCTCTGATTGAATGAATGGATCAACAGATGGTGATGGAGTATCTCTTTGCATTTATCAAGCCAAGGGATTAATGAAAGTGGTTATAGGAGATAAGAAAGATCAGATTCATCATTCAAGGAATTTCTTCCATTGCCAATAACTTCAAAATTGATCATGAATTTTAGTCAACTAAGGTTTAACCATTAGGTCTTGCTACATGGACCAAACACTTCTTCCCAATATGCCACTCTGTCAGTGTTTCAATCTCTATGCCTTTCATTTGACCATTCACAATCACAACCTCACGACCACCTTTCCTTAATAAACATTACTGCTTGCAAAACCCCAATCTACTGATCATCACTACTTCACAACTTGCTCTTAGCATTCTTTATTAACTACCATTACCTTGGAAAGGCTAAGTTTTTACCGCATCCACATCATCACCACTTTAACCCAAGGTTTCTTCTAACCTTTACAACTAAGCAAAACAAGGGGGAATCACTTGATCACAACTCAATCATTAACCATTTCTTGACTCACGATGATCATGTGCTAGTCATTGGTCCTGATGATTGAATGGTGCAAGATATGTCTTTGAAGCACTAAAGATCTACCTTTTTTGCACCATCACAACTTAAACTATATCATGTTAACATAACTATGTGATAAAGCAAAAACAAAGCAGTCAAACCTTTGCCACCTTGACCTTGGTTGATGCTAAACAAATTGTGACTATGCAAATCACATAGTTATGACTTAAAACATTAGAAGGCATGATATAAGATATAGAAAATGCTTAATTCAAAGCCCTAGGCAACCATTGGGTGAATTATCATTTAAATTTGATTCTTTGGTGGGAGGGCATTTTGGCTAACACAAAGAAACTACAAAGCCTCCTTCCATGAAGTCCAAAGTAGCCACTGAGAAAACCTAATGAAGGGTGCTCCCCTTAATACCATAAAAACATAACATAAAAAAATAAATGACAACAAATGCAAGAAAAAAATATGGACTTCCTATTATCACCACAAATGCCAAATTACATAATTTACAATTACAATATGCTAACCCACATGGGTACCTTCATTACAGTAATCTCCAAGACAAAGCTGCAAACTACCACCCATTGCTGTCTTAGAAAATGTTCAAACATTTCTTAAATACAAAATTTTATGCCACTTGGGAAGGTTCTAGACATTCAAACTTAATACCTAGGGTCGACAGACCTTAACAATACATATAAAGTTGGCCAAATATATTTTTGACATTTTGGTCAACCCAACTTTAGAAGACCATAACTCTCAAAATGTTGCTCTGATTAGCTATTATAACCACTTTTCAAATACCATAGCTCATGATCTATAGGTTTGGATCCACACAAGAACCCATTCATCAAGTTTTTGGACCTCATCCAAGAAATCTAACGCCTCTGATGGTGAGCCTAAAGTTTATTTACCAAAATTGCAAACAAAAAATATGCAATAAATCTATAATACACATGATATGGCACTAAACCTCAATTGGTAGGCTAATATATCCAAGATGAATATCCAACTCCAAAATTAGGACATTCCAAGCTCACATGAAAAACTTACTCAAGATAGTAAGTTCCTAGAAATAGTAACCCCCCTATCTACTAGTCCTTATTAAAATAGAAAAATAAAAAATATTTTTAGATGATGCAAGATTGCTCTTACACCCAGAATGCTTCTACATTAGACACTGCGGGTAATTTGAGAAGTGAATCTATCATGTCTCAATTGTTAGAGGAAAACCAAGATGGTTAACCTCTTCCTTTGCTAGCCATGATGAATCCTCTATTGGCCTTCCTTTCTATTTGACTAGGTATTATTCATCCTTTTACTTTTTCCAACATGACTATCTAATATCTCCTCAATCTCCTTTATAGCCAAACTAGCTTTTGGAACAATCCACTATGCTTCTGCAACTTCATCTCCATCACCTCCTTCATAAAATGCTATCAAATCTAAAATGCTAAATACTAGAAAAATGTTTAATACAGTAGGCAACTCCACTTGATAGGCATTTCTAGAATCATGCCTTTTCACTATCTTGCATGGTCCAAACTTCTTCATCTTCAGCTTATTATATGCACCCATTGGAAAACACTCCTTTCTCAAATGAACCATGACTTCATCTCCAATCTAAAATTCCTTATACCTCCTTTTCACATTTTCCTTATCCTTGTACTGTGTATTCATCTTTATAATGTGCTTCCTCACCTCCTCATGGATATTCTTCAAATGTGTAACAAATTCTTTTGCTTCAACACTACTTATATATCCTTTATCCAACTACCACAATTTAGAAGCATTTTTGGGACTACTCCCATATATAATATGGAATGGTGATTTACCAGTACTCCTATTAAAAGAATTATTATATACAAATTCTATGTATTGTAAAATTAGATGCCATCTTTTTGGCTTGTCTCCAACCAAACATCTTAGCAAATTTCCCAAACTACAATTTACAACTTATGTCTGTCCATCAATCTATGGATGATATGATGAACTAAACTTCAACTCTATCTTTAATTTCTTCCATAATGTATGCCATAAATACCCAACAAATTTGGTATCTTGATCTAAAACTATACTCTTTGGCAAACCATGTAGTTCACCACTTCTTTGAAGGACAATTCTGCCAAATGAACAATATCACTGGTCTTCTTTCAAGGAATAAAATGCGCCATCTTTGAAAACTTGTAAACTACCACAAAAATTGAATCATGCCCATGTTGTGTCGTCATTAATCCAAGAACAAAATCCATGCTAACATCCTCCGATGCCCTCTTCAGTACAAGTAATGGCTAGTACAACCCTATATTTTTCTTCACTCCTTTTTCCATCTGACATACTCTGCAACTCTACACAAACTTCTTCACATCTTGCTATAACTATAATTGGTAATAATTCTCAACAACCAAAGCTATGGTTTTATCTCTACCAAAGTGTCTATCAAATCCTCCACTATGCTTCTCCTTGATGATATTCTCTCTCAGAAACTTTGACTAACATACCATCTTGGATTATGAAATCCAACCACTTCATCCTATCACATGTAATAGGTTTAGTACAAGCCTTCCATGCTTCACCAAAATCAAGATCCTTTGGATATAAATTACTAAGTTCCTTGAACCCAACGACCTCAATCTGCATTTCTATTAGCAAAAGTTTTCTTCTACTAAGAACATTTGCAACTCTATTAGACTTCCAAAACTTGTACTTCAAAATAAATGTATAAATCTACAAAAACTCAACCCACCTCAAATGTCTTTGATTTAATTTTCCTTGACTATTCAAATATTGCAAAGCTTGATGATCAGTATACAAAATAAAATCCTTAGGAAGAAGATAGTGTCTCCACTTCTTCAATGCTTGAACTATAATATAAAATTCTTGATCATAAACATAATATTTTCTTTTTGCATCATTCAATTTCTCACTAAAGTAAGGAATGGGTCTACCTTCTTGGCTCAAAACAACTCCTATTGTAGTAGCACTAGCATCATATTCTACTTGGAACACCTTGTTAAAATTGAGAAGTACTAAAATAGGTTACTTTGTAACTTTCTATTTCAATAGATTAAAACACTTATTTGCTCCTCTAGTCCACTTAAATTATTTCCTATACCCTCTCATTGTTTTAGTCAAGGGTTCACAAATACTACTAAAACCTCCTATGAAATTTCTATAAAAATTGGCTAGTCCATGAAAAGATCTTACCTCTATAGCACTCCTTGGAGTAGGCCATTCAGGGATAGACTTCATTTTCTCTAGGTTCATTTTTAGACATTTTGCAAAAACTACAAACCATAGGTACACCAATTTGTTCTTCACAAAACTATACTTCTTTAGGTTTATGAGAAATTGTTCTCCCCTCAACATATCAAACACCTTCTAGATATGCATCAAATGCTCCTCTAACATCTTACTAAAGATTAAAATATCATCTAGCTAAATAATGAAAAACTTACCTAGAAACTCCTTTAATACCTCATTCATGAACTGCATGAAAGTGCTCAGTGCATTGGTTAGCCCAAAAGGCATGACTAACCACTCATATAGTCATTCCCTCATCATGAAAGTAGTCTTCCACTCATCACCTTCTTTGATGCAAATCTAATGGTGTCCACCCTTTAGATCTATCTTTGTGAAATACTCAACCCCACTCAAATAGTCCATAATATCATCCATCCTTGGCAATATAAATTTGTACTTGATTATGATCTTGTTAATAGTGCAAGAATTTTTGCACATCCTCCATTCATCTTTGGTGCTAATACTACTAGTACAACACATGGAATCAAACTCTCAAATCAATCCCTTCTGCAATAACTCATGAACTTGTTTATTCAACTCATCACTTTCTAATAGTGTAATTTTGTGCATTTCCTTGTTTGACAAACTAGCTCTTGCAATCAAATCCATTTGGTGACTAATCTTCCTCATTGGGGGTAATCCATCAAGTACATTATTTGACACAATATCAAAAAACTCTCCCAACATATCTTCAACTTCTACAAATACTTCCTCTACTTCTTCTTTACCATATTTTAGAATTACAAAAAAAATCATATGCTCATACTTTATACCTTTGAGGAACTCTTTTCCATCAACAAAACATATTCTAGAAGAACTATATACCTTTTCTTCTTTCTCCTTCAATGGCTTCAACTTATGTTTCACTCCATCCTTGGTTAGTATAGATATTTTCTTGCCCATCATGTGCAACATGTCTGTCAAACTATGATGACCTACCCAACAACATATGACTTATGTCCATAGGTACGATATCACAAAGTACCTCATCCTGGTAGCTTCTAATCTTGAACTTCACTAAGCATTGCTCATTGACCATGACCTTGTGGTCATCTTGCACCCAAGAAATATGGTATGGACATAAGTGTTTCTATCTCTTCAACTTCAATTTTGTGACCATAATTTTAGACACTAGAGTCTTAGTACTTCCACCATAAATGATCACATCACAACACTTATCTTTACATTTGCACCTATTGCAAAACAAACTCCTCCTTTGATTAGGTTCATTCTCACCAATTAGGAGGACTCTTTAGTTAACTAGGACTTCTCCTCTTTCAAAATTTTCAGAATGTGATGATCTAGCATCTTCATCAATATGTTCAACTTTGGCCTAGCCTTCTATTCTTTGATCTATCCTTCCTTGGCATTGTGAACATTCAAATACTCTATTCTCTTCTTCTCCACAGTGAAAACATTTCCCATAGAAGCCTCTTCTTCTAGATCCTTGTCCTCTACCTCTTCCTTTCTAATATCTATTGTTATGATCATGGAAATGATTGGGGTTATTTCCCCTCTAGTTTTGGCTACTACTTCTAGCCTCATCCTTGTTCTTATGATCATCATTTCAACCTCCATAAGATCATCCAATAGATATTACCCTGCAACCTCTTCAACTACTCTTTTTTTGTTAGACTTTTTGCTTGTTTTTCCTAAACTCTTAGGGCAAGATGGTATGCCTCTTCAATATTGGTCACTTGAACAAGACTCAACTCATCTTGAATGCTTAGCCTTAACCTATTAATATAATATGCAACTTTCTCCTTATCAACTTCTGCATGGATGGTTTGAATGAGAACTTGGTAGAATTCTTCGGTATACTCTTGAATAGATTTTCCCAATTGCTTCAATCCTTGAATTTTCTTCAATAGATCAAGCTCATAATCCATGAGAATGAACTGTCACTTCATTTTAGCTACCATCTTATCCCATCTGGTGATTTTGTCCTTTCCTCTTTTATTTTGATCCAACTATATTTTGCACCACCATATCTTTGCATGACCCTTCAACTTGGCCTTCACAAACTTGATGCTATTTGGATTTTCAATATCTTTATATTCAAAGTACTCTTCCAATTCATTGATCCATTCAAACAATTCCTTTGGGTTTATTTCCCAAAAAATTGGGAACATCAAACTTAGGTCTTTTTCCAATACTAGAAATGACCCTAAAAATCTTCACCTCCTATGGGTTTAAGAACTTCCTCTACTGTGTCTAGGTTCATGTTTCATTCTTCTTCTCTTTCATCCTTGCTTTCATCATCTCCTATGGCAGGATCCATTCCTCTATGCATCTATTCTTGTATTTCTTGCATTTTTCTCTATAGGGTTCTAGAATCCTCAGGTGTAACACCTATGACTCTTCCACCACACTCTCTTTGTGGAGGCTTTTTTGCACTTTTGCTAAAACCCTAGTGCAAATTGCCTCATAATTGATGATCTGTCTACATGCTCAGCCCAAACCATAGTCCTACTACAAACTACCTCATAGTCATTGATCTATCCACACACTTAGGAACTCTAGCTTTGACACCACTTGATGAAGGGTGCTCCCCTTCATACCATAAACACATAACTAGAACAACAAAAAATGTGAGAACACAATTTGGACTTCTTATTATTGCCACAAAAATAGAATTACAAAATTCACAATTATAATATGGTAACCCACACAGGTACCTTCGTTATAGTAATTTGCAATACAAAGATACAAACTACCACTTAGAGCTATCCTAGAAAATGTTTAGGAATTTCTTAAATAGGTAATTTTATGTTGTCCAGGATGGTTCTAGACATTCAAACTTAATACCTAGGGCCGACAGACTTTTAAAATACATATAAAGTCATCTAGTTACATTTTTGACATTTATTTTGGATGTTTTGGTCAGCCCAACTTTGCAAGACCATAACTCTTGAACCATTGGCTATTATAACCACTTTTAATAAACCCCAACTCTTGATCTATAGGTTCAAATCCACAAAAGCACCCATCGATTGAGTTTTTAAACATCATCTGGGTACTCTAACACCTCCAACAGTGAGCCTAAAGTTTATTTACCAAAATTGAAAATAAAAAATCTGCAATAAATCCATGAATACATATGATATGACATTGAGCCTCAATTGGTAGGATGATATATCCAAGATAAATATCCATCTCTAAAAATAGGACATTTTGAGCTCATATGAAAAAATTAATAAATAAAGTAAGTTCCTAGAAATAGTAACTCCTATATCTACTAGTCCTTATTAAAATAGAAAAGGCTAAAAATAAAAATATGTTGTGGTGATGCAAGATTTCTCTTACACACAGGATTCTCCTGCATCAAAACCCAAGATGCTCCTGCATCAGATTCAAAAACCCTTACTAAAGAGAAAAAATTGATATTTTTAGGACTTATAGTGACTCATATCCTGAGGGAGAAATTTCACATTTATACTCATTAGAGTTAATCCCATATTATACTAATCACAATGATTGTGAAGAAAGAGAGATTTATCAAGAACATGACATTTCACATGAGAGTATGGAAATAGAACTTGTTGATACATTCCTAAATCTCAATTTTTTTTTTTTTTTTTAATCAATACCATTACCAACTTTGAATATGACCCAAATGATCCTTTACCATTAATACATTGTGAGCTTATTGATTGGGCTTCACCTCCTATTCTTGAACTAGATGTTTTCCATAATGATGACCTAATCATAGATTATCTTGAGATCAAAGATCATATACTATAAGGAGATCATAAGAAAGGGTTTCCTATTGAAATCAATGACATAGATCACTTTGGTGAGAGTGCCAATCCTTTTAGTCATAAATGTGAAAATAATCAATAGATCTAATGATGAAAACTACACTATGGTAGTATCTTAGTTGGCATTTTGAACCTTAAACTTAAAAATCTAGTCTTCCTAATGACCTTTCCTTGGTTTTCTATGATTGTCCCTTGATTCTTATTGAAAAAGATTTTTGTTGAGTCTTATTTCATGAAGGTAATATTTAGATTAAGTATCACAATAGTGAATCAAAGGAAACATGTGCCAAAGTTCAAAATCAAGAAAATAGGTTTAGATGGTAAGCAATGGTTTTGAATCACTTCGCAACTATTGAACAAGGTTCAAAGGTTCAAATGATTTGATAGATTCATTGGTTCGATATGGCATAACAAGTGTGTTCAGAAAATTGTTTCTAGAATATGCAAGACCATTGTTGGATCCTCATGTACAATGATTTAGAAGTACAAAAGTTTGAGTTCAAGATTCTAAATACTAGATCAATTTAGAAGCTCAATTTAAAGGTTTAGACACTGATGGGCTATAATTCAAAATATCAAGAGTCTCTTTCTCCCTTCTTAATCTATTTGTAGAAAAGTATGGTTTATAAATGAAATTGGTGTTACAAATGGATATAGAGTATTGCCTTATATGGTGAAGTGTTCTCTAGTATGGTAGTTAGTGATAAGGCACTTATTAACTAGAAAATCTCATCACTATGGATCAAGCCATGATGTTTAAGTTAGAACTTTGAAATAAAACATTAAAAACTCATTACATGGTTGGATGAACATCAATCAATAGATGATGCTGGGTGGACTGCTAAAATGCATTAACACATGGAATCATCTTGAAGAGATGACTCAACATGATGGCTTGTTATCTATTTAATCTATAGTTGGGCTCCTATAGACATAGCTCTATATTGAGTGAGAGAAGGTATTGATAATGACGAGTGCTAAATTTGTGTATCTATCATCACCAAGGAGCCTCACATATGGGTAGAATTCACTATGGAGTTCATGCAAAGAACATGCCCACAAAGTGCTTGCCAGGGTATGCACAAGGAGCATTCTTTTAAATCAAGTTCAATCACATTGAAGATAGAGAGGTCCACTCGGCTAAGTCCCATTTTCATTTGAGTAATTGATGCTCAACTCCTTCAAATAAATATTGGGTTTGAAATGCAATCAATATGTAACTACAAGGAAGCATGATGTCTTTGTATCCAACCATTTAAGTGAGCATTGATAGAAAGGAAACAATAACCAAATTTTTGGTTCCAAGTGTTGATCATGGAGGATTCTTGCAGTTTCACATTCAAGATGCAATTTGCAACCTTGAGAAAGTTCAAGCTACATATGTGCAACTACTTGGCAAGAGGATATGGTTCTTCCCATTCACAGGATAGATAAAGAATGTTGACAAACGTAAAAGGCCATTGGTTGTGACCGTCATGTGGTGGGTGTCCAGTGGATCAACTAAAGGGTTGTCCCCCAATAATTGAGAGGGAGGGGGGATGAATTAGTTATCCAAGGTCCAAATATAAATATAAAACTTTACACAACTTAGTGAACCTATATCCATAAATCTTTTTCATAATGCATGCATCCATTAGATCATACAATCACTTAAACTTTGTAGGTTACTATCAAATCAACTTTGCAGAAATGTAAGAATAAAACATAATAGATTCAATAACACATTTGATACAATTATTTAACTAGGAAACCCAATTTGGAAAAAACCACTAGTAACATGCTACTCATTCTCACTCTTCTGAAGTGATGCCCTATGAAAGGACAACCTTGTTAAAGGTTACAATGAACACTATTAAATGTGGCTTGGTTAGTGGATTTCAATCACCCTATTAGGAATGAGCCTTGTTAGAGGACTTTAGATCATTCACTTGGAATGTTACTTGATTAAAGGATTTACAAATGACTATTAGGTCAATGTTAATCCAAAGGATTTTGCCTAGAATGGTATAATGACTAGAAAGGAATGGTAAGGCTTGATCTAATAACAACTTACAAACAATTACATAATATAGTTCTCTATTTTAGTCCTCCATCATGCTTAGCTTTCACACACTTCAGCTGATAGCTCATTTACCCTTCAAGCATCGATACCCTTAAGCCTTTTTGCTTTGCTTTCCAATAATAGTCTCTTCTCTTAGGTCACTGAATAAAGTAATACCCTAGACTCATCTTCCTTAGGTTCTCCCACATGAAAACCTTTGCTTCTAACCAACCATCTCTATGAATATAATATTAAGACCTTTGGTCATTCAACCTATATTGTCCATTTTAGGGTTAGGTTGGATTAGGTAGGATTCAATGAATCTACCCATCTTTTCATTTTATTCACTTCTAGGAACTTCTCGTTCAATCCTCTTCAAATCTACCTCAAAATGGTTCATCTTGAATTCTATGCCACTAGATCATCTAGTATATCTTCCACATGGTTCACACAATCCAAGAAATCAAAATTTTTGGCTCAAATTCTTTGAATTCATGATCTTTCTCATAATGCTGACACTTTCCATTAACTTGCTTCTAATGCTCAACATATATTGTGTTGCTTGGCACCCACTATCAAAACACTCAGCATGAACTAAAGTTTATTGGTGCTTGAAATCAAATAAAATTTACTCAGCTTACACTATATCACTCAACATAAACTAAAATTTGAATTTTCTTAGCTCCAACTAAGTTTCTACTTAGATTACACTAACTTTTCTCGACATCGATTGTGTAGATTGTTAAGCTTGGTAGAAACACTTCATTTAGCTTGTTCTTCTAAACTTAAGCAGTGTATCTATCATTTGCAACCTTAAGTATATTATCAATGCACTATAATATCATTGTGTTAACTGATCCTTGTACTCCTTTTCCATATCATAACTTAACCTTTCCTCTAGGTGCTATTGTTACCTCATTTGATTGAATCCTCTTCATCAATCAAACAAGTGATAATACTCAAATTATTTAAGCAATTATCTTACTAGAAAGTAGTAGGTTTGACATTAGTCACAAAAAAATGATTAAAACACATATTCATACTTGTATCAATCTATTTTCAATAATCTCCCTCTTTGACATTGATGGCAAACCAAACTTAATCAGGACAACCAACAAAATTCCAAAAATAAAATACTTGTATTACAATCTCTCTCTCTCTATCAATAACTTTCATCTTCTAAACATGTTACAAAATTTTGTTTTGATAAATAGACAATTAATCAATTCATCCTTATGAAATCCTCTAGATCACTTCTTATATCTCCCTTGACATTATCTCCCTCTAACTAGGTATTCCATATTTCTTCTGTATCTTCTTTCTCCCTTTTTGTATCTTCTTTAGCAATATGTTTAAATCCTTTGATAGGGTAAGATCTAAATTTTTTGTAAACCTTTAACGTGGAAGACCTTTCATAGGGTAGATCATGTTTTGTGGTCAAACATTGTAATGTTCATTGGGTACACTTTATTACTATAGTAGAAGATTTTGAGTTGTTATACCCACCCCAGTTTCACCTTCTCCTTGGAGGGTTTTGTAGGTAACCAAATATCTTGTGTCATACATCATGGTGTTTTGAAACAAAAAGGTTCCAAATTACCTTGATGAGAATAAGATACATCTAGGGGCAACTACTTCTCATTTTCAACATACTCTTTTAGACATTGAGCCAACTATGAGGCTAGACACTTCTTCTACTTCAAGCTCTGCAAAACCTAGGTGAGTGTACCTCAGATTCATTTATATCCTACCAGTGCTAAAACATACACTGAATCTAAACAAAGTAGATAAAACCCTTATTTCTCCTATACTCACACAATGAAAAAGGTATACAATAGAAAATTGCAACTCTATGAAATCCAAGAGCTGAGTGAGGGCATCCTCTTTAGCTCTTCAACATGAAAGGGAAAAGATTTTGATTAATGATGTTGATTTTCAGCAAAACCCCAAATATGCAGTAGTAAGAATAAGTAGATCCTATAACTAATTAGTGCCTTATCTGTTGGGTAATTCAATAAATTAATCACATCCATCTGTGGTACCAATAACATATTCCATACACTAGGATATCAGATCTATCCTATCACATTATGATTCAGACATCAATGTTCTTAAAAACCTCATTCTTATGAAGTATTCTTCTCAAATAACCAGCAAGCCTATCAAACACATCAAGCATTTACTTGGCCCTTTATTCCAACAAAAAAATATATTAGACATACAACCTGAAGACGATGCAAATGAGTCTCAATTCTTTGTCCTTAATCCACATAAGATTGAAAATTACAGAGATAGAGATGAGAATCATAATGAAACTAAAGAGATTCTTTCTCATTTGTATTCATTTCCTTGAAACTATATGTTCAAATACATGAAATTAAAACATAGAAATGCCTAATAGATCAATATTAGCTATATTATCTTTACTACTGCTATTCACACAACATAAATATGCTGGATAAAATGGTATCATAGTCCTAAAACATATAAAAAACTAGAACCTATAGTCTCACAATGAAAAATGCCAACAACCCTTACAATGAATGAGAGAAAGAAAGATATAGTAGGAAGGAATTCCTCGATCTACTCTATAATAGCTGTGTATCCACTTGGAAAACTTCCCCAAGAAGTTAAAAACATCTCTCTAATCTCTCCCAACAATTGCCAAATCAAATCCTCACTCATTTTTCCTCCAAAGTTGAAAATATCTCCAACACTTGATGGAAAGTATAACTAATTTTGCAGGAAACAACAATTACCAAATTTTCCACCAGATATACATCAAATTGTTAATTAGAAGCCAAATACTCCAACTTGGATCAAAATATCACAATCTGGAGCAATCAAACATGCCAAATGTCACCACTATTGATATTTGCAACTGAAACATTTTCCAAAACCCATGGATTCATAAGAATAAAAAATCCCCCAATAGCGTACACCAGTGACCACTTGTACAAAAAATAATTCTAGAATCAGAAAGTTCACCTTTTGTTGGTTCCAATGATTTATTAGAGTCCATATTTTTGGCAAAAAATGCCCCCAGTAGTAGTTCAAAGTTTTAGGCTCCAACTATGGCTTAACAAAATATTTTAATTTTATTTTTTTAAAAACACTATAGTATAAACTATAGGTTTTGAAATTATGACTTTGATTTTTTATTTGAACAACCATTTCAAATATTTTCATAAAATATTAAAAAAATATTATTTTATTTCCCTTTAATCCACCCAAGTGCCAGATGTATGCCACATGGCATGTTTTGATTGGCCATCACAATCCAAGCAACCCACCATGTTTTTTAATTTTCTAGTGGTCACCATGTCACTATTGGTGAAATTCTTACAATTTTTGGTGGTGACCTAGTGACCACCAAAAACTTCAAGGAAATCCAGCGAGTCAAAAGTTGTTTGACTTCACCATCCACCTAGCTAGGCAGGCTCCACTAGGTGAGCTGCTACCTTCAAAAGGTATTTTGTCTTGTAGACATTCATGTTATTGTGTAAAGTTGTATTTAAATGCATTAAAATTTCCCATCACATGCAATGTGGGAGTAATGGTTTAAAAACCATTAGTTCCCCAATTTTCCTCTATAGGTGTTCACATTGCTCTTTATTCATGAATTGTTGGTTTCTTTCAAGACACTACAAACTCTATTTAAAAGAAAATCAACAAGCTCTATTTCAAACTCCTCTAGTGAAGTTTGTAGCAGGGGACATCGTCTCTTGCCTAGAGGTGAATGCTCCTCCAACACTATCCTCTTCTCTACCATAGAGCTACTTCCCATAGCTACCAACCTCCTACCTCACTTTTCTTTCATGTGTAGGCTTGGAAGTAGAAAATCATTAATGTCTGTAATGAATACCACTATATCACTATGACTATTCTGCAAATCAAATGTAACATGGTTTTGAATCCATCTTTTGTCACTTCCTCCTCCCATCATTTTCCTATATATTGTAAAATTTTATATTGCTCTTCTTCATGAGGAGGATCTTCTTCATTGGAAATATCAGCATCTAAAGACACAATATCTTCTTTCAATGTCACATTTGTTGATAGTTCATTAGTTTTTGCCACATAATCAACCATGCAAACTTTCCTTTCCTAGGGCTCAATATTTTTAATAGTAGGAATTTGATTGAAATCTTGAACTTTTGCCTAGAGATCATTTCCTAGTGTATCTTGCATTGCAATTGGGATCTCTTCAGGCTGCTTATTATTACGAACTTCCTCTTCCTTCACCAATGACATTTCAATCTCCTATGTGGGCTAGGATTCCTGTGCTAAAAAATGAAGTGTACTTTATTGGTAACTTCACATTTATTCAGCTCAATTATAATGTAGCATGGAGCCTCATTATCAAATTCCTTTGGCTTCCATTTATAGCTACTATTTGTTTCTACCCAAACTGAGTCCTCAAAAGTGGCAGTCAAAACACTAATTCTTCATTCTAAAATTTCATAACACTTATTCAATTGTTACAATCAAGTTTTCCCCTTTTATTTACCATCTCCCATTAGATCCATCACACTTTTCTATTTTCATGTTTTTCCTATATCTTGAGGACAAAATAAAACTTCTAAGGAGATCACTCCTTCTAGTCTCTTAGCATTTGATTTATTCAAAACAATCCCTCTATCTCTCCTCTATCAAGTCACATTGTTTACAATCCACATTTTCTTTTCATTCCACAAAGAATAAGGTAACTAAAGTTTGACCATTACAAATATTGCAACTCTGAATGTAATTTTCAATATCCAAACATCTTAACAATTTGGTAGGAGTCAGTTGGGCCCCAGAGTGGGTCCAACTAAAAATATTTTCATTTTCAAACAAATGAAACCTTAAATTGATCCATTAAATAACTAGTATTGATAAAAAAAATTTGACCATTTAAAAACATTGTTAAAACTCATTTCCACCTCTTTCTGAAAATTATCAACTTCATGCTAGGAGGTCCTTTGATCGGCTTTAAAAACTAACAAAAATACCTGACTGGGATCCAAAATTGAACATATTGATTCTTTGTTCCACATATTTACACCCTATCAAATCTCATCTCATGAAAAATTCTTAGTTAGAAGATATTGACTACCAAAGTTACCCTCTTAGAACTGCCTACAAGAGAACATGTCAAAAAACCACAAAACATGTTCAGGTTTGGCTTTAAAAATAGGTCAAACTGATACTTGGGGGCACCAAATCTAGGGATTTGGTTCACTATCATGAGGAAAACATAAATCTACAATTAGGACTCATGATGAATGACCGTGCAAAAAAGGCAAGCGGTCAAAGTGGGTTCCTTAGAATTTGCAGACTGGAAACATTGGTAGAAAAATAGTTTTTGCAAATGGAATGGACTTGGGAAAGTGTGTAGAAGGATTCGTGAAGATTTGAAAATTGGAAAAATTAAAGTATTTTTAGATTATAACATAGTGGTATAATCCATTGGATCTCACCTATCATGGATTCATATTTATGATATCATGAACAGGGGTACTGACCAATCTGTACTTTATGACACCAGTAAAAAGTTACAAATTGCATTTGGAATCACGTTCGAAAGCTGATCAAACAAATTTTTTTAAGTACAAAATTTAGACATCAAAAGGTGCTAACCTCTAAAATGTAATGGAAGAGGAATTTTCTTATTTTGCTCAACTGGGTCAAAGTTATAGCAAATTAAATAGGGCCTTTGAGAATTCTTAACAATTTGCATCAGCATGACAATAATAAATGACCAACTTTGAGGGATTCAAAACCTAGTAAAAACATATCAAAACAACTCAAAACATGAAATTTAGGATCTCTAATATGGACACTAAACACTCTCAAAGTGGTGAGTCATGAAACATTACTAGATGTAGGATATTCAATTGCAAACATGACCTCTAGTTGCTGTTTGACATAGGCAAAAATGCAGATTTGGACATTGTGCAAAATAGAACTTCACAGAATGGCTTGGAATGGAAATTTATCTTCATGGGATGAGTGGATATACTGAATTCAAGGTGTTAAAAATATTAAACACATCTTAGACCTTGAATGAACAATCAGGTATAGAAGCGAGATAATGCAGTTATAGGGCTTGATTTTTAGGATGGTACTCAAAATCAGGGCTTCCTTTTTGAGTCCCAATAGTGGATCTATCTAGGGATGCATGTCCCTTGTGGTCATGGAAAGGATTCAAATCTATAGAATAAGAAAACTTCTCTCGAACAACTCTATTGAAAGTAAGAAATAACTACTCCTAAACTATACAAATGATAGCCCTTTGCGACCAAACTTCAACAATTTTTTTTACCTCTATCATAAAATTGATGTTCATCTAAAATTTCATGAGGTAAGTTAGAAATATTTTGTCTATCAGTTTCACCAATCAAATTAACATATGAATCAACTCACTTAGCAAAACTGAATCTACATCTTCACTTTCATAATGCATATAAAAACTATATTCATTCTCAACCACTTGCTCATTATGAAAGTACTGATCAACATGCTCAAACATATTAGACTCAAACTGAAACTCCTCTTCAACAAATAAATCATGCATGCTATCAATTTTGAATATGAAATCTTCATACTCAACTTGGGGAAAAGGGTCACACATACCTTGAAATTGTGTATCTTTATGTATAACCAGATGGTATTCGAACCAACAATTAGATTTATACTCACAAATGTCATCAATGGCAGAATCTAAGACTAATTTCAAATCTTCAAATGGTCCTTTGAAATTAGAAAATGGATTAGTTGTCACATTTGAGTATTCCCCATAGAACTTGCTGCAAGGTACATGCTGATCTTCGATAACAACTTCATGAAACACCCTATTATCAACATCAAGAGATACAACATCATCGTCATGATAATTGCCACATTTGGAAAAGAATAATCTAATCTCCTATAGCAATATGACAATGTATCATGATTAAACTCATCCTCAACTAAATCTAAACATTCCATATGCTCTTCAAAAAGTGGGTTGATAACTCCATGCAAAGCTCCTTTGTAGACATTATGACAAGTGATGTGCTGATCAACATAAAACTCTTCACCATATAATGGATTCGTGAAAAATTTGAAACCATTTCTAACATCACTTTCATGTGAAAGCACAAACCTATGTCACCCTTTTGTAAAGGAAAAGGCTAACAAAAGTACAACTAATCACCTTCAATGATATAAAACTAGGACTATTATTTTGAATATGAAAATGAAGTAAACTAATGAAATGCATAGAAATGGATGAAGTTTAAGATTTTAGTTTTTAATAATTATTTGGAATTAGAATTGATATATTTTCCTAATTTTTATAATTTTTTTTTAGCTACTGAAAAATGTTAAAAATTAGGAATCTAGTTCCCACCACAAAACTACATGGAAATAAACTTATTTCCCTTCGATCTCAGACTATGTTATAGATAAAATATATAGCTAGAATAATCAATAATAAAAATTAGTTTTAGACCTATATTTTCTCTTTTATAGAGATTCAAAATCCAACTCACCTGAAATCGATAGTTTTCATCTCCCACCACATTTTTCAAAACAACTCTATTCTAACCAAAAGAAAAATTACACATTTTCGAAGAGGACTGTCTCCTCTAGAACATCATATTATTTTTAATTTTTTTTATATGATTTAATATTTTTTCTTTCTCAAAATCGATATCTTTTTGAGTGTTAAAATATGTGCTTTTAGGATTTATGAATTATAATATACTATATCTAATGAAAACACTATAAACTCTATATGAGAATATTATTGACTTTGAGCTCTATAAAATGATGTTTATATGTTATTAAAAACCCATCATAAAAAATAGTAAGAGTTATTGAAATGCCATCTTTCTAAAATAAATTTAGTTTTTGAGTAATTAGATATAAAGTAGTATAAAACATGCATTTAATTGACATTTCCAACTGGAAAAGTGTTAGGATTAAACCACAGAAAGAAATAACAATTACATGCAAATATAACCAATAATAGAAAATAATAGACCACATATAAAATAACACAAGGCACCAAGATTTAATGTGGTCCACCCAATCCCTATACTATGTCCACCAAACAACAAGTCCAATATTATTACGATCCAGTGAATACAACCTGATTACAGTCTGTAATCCCTTACAGCCTAATACTACCATAAGAACTAATTTTGCATCACAACGTAATGAAAATACCTAACCCTAAGCCCTTTTATACAAGTAATTTTATACCACCTTAGGGTTACAACATGTTAGCCATATGTTAGCTATATGTCAGCCACATCTCAAAAACTAACAACCTCCCACTTGGGGACTGATCAGGATCCACACTAAACAACATTCTCCCACTTGGAGACTAATCCTATAGCAATACTACTACCACATGGGGCTCCCACTACATGAAGCCACCCTAGACTTTGCTATTCTTTTATTCATGTTCAGTCTAGAAGACCAACCAAAGCTGAAGAGGAGTTCAGTTTCTTCCTTGCTACTACTTTTGTAAACATATCTACTGGATTATCATCTGTATGTATCTTATCTAGCTATAACTATCCATCCTTTAAAATTGATCGAATGAAATGGTACCACAACTATATGTATTTGGTCTTTGAATGCAGAGATGAATTCTTTGCAAGATTAATGGCACTTTGACTATCTATAAACAAATAATTATCTCTCTAAGGGTGTCCCAATTCTTCCAAGAAGAACTAAAGCCATATCATCTCCTTGGCTGCCTCTATAGTAGCTACATACTTTTCCTCTATAGTGGATAAAGCATTAACATTCTATAACCTAGAAACCCAGCTTATGGCTGCCCCACCAACAATAAAGACATAATCTATAGTACTTCACCCAGTATCAATATCCCCTACCAAATCTAAGTCAACATAGCCCTATAAATTAGTAGTAGAGCCCCCAAAGTGTAAACACTTATTGGATGTTCCTCTCGAATATCTTAGAATCCATTTGACTGCATTCTAATGCTCAATTTTGGGATGACTCATATACCTACTAACGACTCCCACTACATATGCAATATCTGGCCTAGTACATACCATAGCATACATCAAGCTTCCTACATCTAAAGCATAGGGTACCTTGGACATCTTATCCTCTTCTTGTGTCTTAGGACACATCTCCGTAGTCAACTTCAAATGACTAGGTAAAGGTGTGCTGATAGCTTTAGCATTCTCCATAGAGAAATGTTGCAACATCTTCTCCACATAATCAACCTAAGATAGCGTCAATGTTCTATTCTTCCTATCTCTACAAATCTTCATACCAAGGATTTTTTTTTTCTACCCCCAAATCCTTTATAGAAAATGCATGTGCTAATTGGTGTTTTAGCTACTTAATGTGATCCATCTTAGGCCCAACTAGAAGCATATCATCAACATATAAACATAAAATAATTTAGATGTCATCATCCAACCTCTTAAAATAAACACAATGATATGAATGCCACTTATTATATCAATGCTCATGCATAAAACTATCAAATTTGAAATACATGAGATTTTTGTCTAAGGAAATAAACCCATAATTTTCTAGTTACATCATCAATAAATGTAACATAATAATGAGAGCCACCAAGGGAAGATACCTGAGCCAGTCCCCATACATCTGTATGTACAAGCTCTAACTTTTTCTTTTTGTTTTCCTTCCTAGTGTTTACAAAACTCACTCTCTTTTGTTTTCCATACACACAACTTTCATAGAAATCCATATTAACACATTTTAGACTTGGTAAAACTTTCTTTGAATGAAATACTATTATACCTTTCTCACTCATGTGCCCAAGTCTATTGTGCCACAATGCTTTATCAGAATCTACAACACCTATTTGTTCCCACTGCTCAATTGTAGCAATTTTTCTTGAACATTCATTTTTCTCTAAAATAATTAAAGTAGAAGGAACAGTATGACCTATACAAAGATATAAGGTGCCTACTTTCACACCTTTTACTACTAAAAGGGAGCCTTTTGAAACCTTCCAATTTTTATCATTAAAAGTAACTACACAACCTTCATCATTGAGTTGCCCTATTGAAATTAAATTCCTACTCAACCTTGGAACATGTCGTACCTCATGTAGTAGCCAATGATTCCCATTTTGCAACTTAATCTTAATTTTTCCCTTTCCAACAATCTGACAGGGTTCATAATGCTCAAAATAAACAAGCCCAAAATACCCTTGGACATAATCAATGAAATAACCTCTATGAGGTGTAGTATGAAATGAAGCACTAGAATCTAAATACCATAAATCATCAAAACTTTCTAAAGATAGAAGCAAAGCATCCTCTTTGGATTTGTCATTTACCACATTTGTCTCCTTGTCTCCATCTAGTTTATCTCCTTCATTTTTCTTTTGATTCTAGTAATCTTTCTTTTTATGACTTGGTTTCCCATAGTACCAATAGTCATTTAGTCCTCTTGATTGAGACCTCCTGCCCTTTGACTTTCCTCTTGATTTCCCATGATTTCCAGAGTTACTTCCTCTCTCATTCGTTCTACCCCTACTTTGTGCATTCAAAGCACTTCTTGATGTATATCCTCCTGAGGTTTTCCTATGAGTTTCCTCACTCAAAACAACACCAATAACATCTTCACATTTTAGGGTACTAGATCCAGGAACACAATTACTCACAACCATTACCAGGCCATTCTAGCTTTTAGGCAAAGAACACAAAATCAAGAGAGCCCTAATTTCTTCATCAAAATTGATACCCACAAAAGAAAACTAACTAGTAATAGTATTAAAATCATTTAAATGATCTGCAAGAAGTCTACCTTCTGCCATTTTCATATTAAATAAATGCTTAATGAGAAATACCTTGTTTGAAGTAAAGGTCTTTTCATATAGTGTCACTAGGGTTTTCATCAACTCTTCTGTTGTCTTTGCTTTTGTAATATTAAATACCACCAATGGTTCCAGGCATAATCGAATGCTTCCAAGTTCCTTTCTATTTAAAAGATCCCATTCATCATTTGACATAGATCCTTGATTCTTAGCTTTGCCTTCCAATGGCTTCCATAAATCCATCTGATAAAGATAGTCTTCCATTTGCATCTTTCATAACAAGAAGTTTTGCCCATTAAACCTATCAACCCTTAGCTTAACCTCATCTGCCCTTGCTCCCACTCAACTATAAGACTTCCCTATAGAGGATAACAAAAAAATAGCCTCACTTTGATACCACTTGTTAGGATTAAACCATATACAAAAATAAAAATTACATGAAAATATAACCAATAACATAAAATAATAGATCAAATAGAAAAGAACACAAGGCACCAAGATTTAACATGGTTCACCCAATCCATAGGCTATGTCAACCAAACAACAAGTCCAATATTATTACGATCTAGTGAATAGAACCTAATTACAATTCATAATCCCTTACAGGTCAATACTACTAAAAGAACTAATTTTGCATCAAAACTTAATGAAAATACCTAACCCTAAGCCATTTTATACAAGTAATTTTATGCCACTTTAGGGTTACAACATGTTGGCCATATGTTGGCTATATGTTGGCCACAACATTGGCCCCAAACCCCAAAGAATTTATGAAGTATGTATATTACTTTCTTGATCAATCACCACAAACTAACAAAAAGTGCGAGACCATATATAGCTTAGCTAGACTAATTTATCTAGATCATATGTTTGAAAAAAATTGGTTTTTAGATGAAAATACTCAAATTCAGTCATTTTGATAAGTTAGTTTGAAAGGTGACATAGCTTTGTACTTTTACCTTGTCATGAACACTTTCAACATATGAAGAAGAGAAATTAGAATCATCACAAGAAGACACACCATCCACTCCATCAACAAAGCATGTAGAATATAGATCAATATTGAATTATCTTCATTAAGATGATTCAAATGTCTTGCAAATCAATCACCTTTCATTTTATCAATAGGTGCTGATGCATTAACCTCAGAATCATTTATATACTACTGATTACTATTGCATGCAACCTTATGCCATTCATCCACACAACTCAGAAATTCACCATTATAAATGATTTCTTTGTCCTCATATTGTGTAGACAACTCTTCTTCACAACTTTCAACCTCAAGCTGATTTGTATAATATTGAAATGGAACTTCACTTTCAGATTTAGAAAAAGAACTCATACATTTACTAGCATAAGACTACTCATTTCCATCACTACTTTCTTCTTCCCATTTTGTATTAGATTCATATGAAGATGAACATGTACTACCACTGTCCTCTTCTTAACTTGAGTAACAACTCTCATCATTGTCTTCACATGATGCTTCCTCATAATATATTGTATCAACAACTTTACCTTTATCACTTGAAATATAACTTTTAGCTTCTTTGTGCTCATACTAAGATGAATATCTTCCAACTTCATGATAAATTATGTTTTCAACATAAAGAAAATCATCAATAGGAGAAGAAACAATTGAATTTATATCTTGCATATCTAGCTTATCAAGTGAACTAACTTTTTCATCCACTATTGTGACACCACTAACATGTGTAGAATTATCAACAAGGAAAGGATCATCTCCTCTTTGCAACAAAAAGTCTTCATTTGCACATGTATTTATTCTTAATTCTCAAAAAAATTATTTACAATAGAAGGGGTACCTATTTTCTGATCTGAAATTGAACACTCTTTATGACATTGTTTTGTCCTTTGAACCTTATCTTTCCAACAAATATTTCTAGAGAAATGACTCCTAGTTAATCCATACTTTATGTTGTTTTCAATGTCTACCACTATCATGAATGCCCGATGCAAAGTCTTAGGTTCTTTATCTCTTAATAGATAAATAATCTTCTTATCAAATGCATCAAGATAAACCACTAAACACATTTGATCATCTGAATTACCATTTTCAAGAATCTCATTTATAACTTTTGCAAATCTGATATTGAATTTAGGAACTAATTCATCATTCCTGATTTGGATCTTCAAGAACTTCTCAAAATAATTAGAGATGCTTAATATTTCCCCAAATTGTTTCATGAAGGCCCAAATTAATTCATCCCAAGATGAAATTAAACATGCCATTAGAAAGGAAAACTAATCCCTAGCATCACCTTCTAAAGTTTGAACAAACAACTTCATATGCATGTCTTAACGAGCAATCTCGAAATCACCAATTAAATCAATGAACATTTGAACATGAAGACTAGCTGAAATTTCATGTTTCCCATTGAACTTAGGAAAATAATTTCTAAGATCATATGGCATAGGGTTTGGGAAACCATGAATGCCATAAAAAATTAATGGCATGTACTTTTTGGCAGAAATAGATCTATAATTTTTATCCATGGACTACATACTAGGTGAAGGGAAATTTTTCCATTTCTTACAAACTTAAAACTCATTCACCATAATTACTTTTAGAATTTATTACTTGTAGTAGATCTAAAAACTTTTCTATCGATTGAAACTCTGAACATACTTCAAAATATGAAAACACTTGTTGAATCTATTCTGCACAAAGTATGTTGAGATATATCAAACCATTCTCCTATTTAGTGCTAGAAAAACCACTCGATGGAATTTTTTTTTTGGAACTTACTTTCATAGAAAAGAAATCTCATGAAAGTGGAAAATACCTTTTAAAGTTGATGTCTATGAACTTAATCTTTTGATTTGGCATGGGTTCAAACTTCAATTCTTCAAACTGCTAATAAAAACCAAGTAAAGTTGCCATGTCCTTGAGGAGAACAAAATGAAATCATTGCTATGATTCACTTTAACATTCAAATTTATTATGATAGAGGATCTACACAATTTAGTTGAAAACTCTTGAAAACATTTATACAAAACCAATCTATACTAGTATAGAGATATTTTATAGAGTCAGCACTCATAATTGTGAGAAAGATTTACAACATGATTTATAGCATAAAAAATTTGAACTAAACTTTCAACTTATGGGACTTGCAAATCATCAAACACTTCGAAGAGAGAAAACACTTTAAATCAATTCTGACTTTGAATTTACAACAGTACTTTGAAAACCAGAACCAATTGAATTGATTGAAGATAAAACCTAGTAATAATATAATTTGTATTCAACCTTCAAAGATACTACTATTTTGAATAAAGCATCACTAGGGTACATGATATTTGGGTAAGAAAACTAGAAAACACATTAGAAAAGTCACTAGTATGACTTTGTTAATGCACTTCTTCTGTTGTATTGAAGCTTCCTTTTTCAAATTCTCAAGGTTTATCTACCATTCAAATTCAATATAGTCCCTAGCAGAGTCACCATTTTGTTAATGTTTTGAAACAACATGGTTCCAAATTACCTTAGTGAGAATAAGATATATCTTGGGGCAACTACTTCCCATTTTCAACATACCCTTTCAGACACTAGGTCAACTATAAGGGTAGACCCTTCTTCTACTTTAGGCTCTGAAAAACCTAGGTGGGTGTACCTTAGATTCATTTATATGGTACACCAAATCTAAACAAAGTAGATAAATCACTTATTTCTCCTATACTCAAGCAATGCCAAAGATATGCAGTAGCAAATTGCAACTCTATGAAATCCACAAGCTGAGTAAGGGCATCCTTTTCAGCTCTTCAACATAAAAGGGAAAAGATTTTGATTAATGATATTGATTTTCAGCAAAACCAAAAATATGTAGTAGTAAGAACAAGTTGATCCTATAACTGATCAATGCCTTATCTATTAGGCAATTCCACAAATTAATCACATCCATCTATCATACCAATAACATATTCCATACACCAAGATATCAGATCTATCCTATCACCTTGTGATTTAGACATTGATGCTCATGAAAACCTCATTCTTATGAAGTATCCTTCTCAAATAACGAGCAAGCCTATCAAACACATCAAGAATTTATTGGCCCTTTGTTCCAATAGTAAAATATATCAAACATACAAGCTTAAGGGGATGCAAATGGGTCTTAGTTCTTTGTCCTTAAACCATATAAAATTGTAGATTATAGAGATAGGAGATAAGAATCAGAATCAAACTAAAGAGATTCTTACTCATTTGTATTCATTTCCTTGAAACTATACATTCAAATGCATGAAATTAAAACATAGAAATTCCTAATAGATAAGAACTAGCTATATTATCTTCACTACTACTATTCACAAAAGAGAAATATGCTGAATAAAATGGTATCATAGCCCTAAAACATATAATTAACTGGAACCTATGGTCTCATTGTGAAAACTACCAACAACCCTTACAATAAATGAAAGAAAGAAAGATATAGAAGGAATTAATTCTTAGATCTGCTTTGCAACCACCATGTGTCTACTTGGAAAACTTCCCCAAGAAGTTAAAAGTTAAAAACATCTCTCTAATCTCTCCCAAAAACTGCCAAATCAAATCCTCACTCATTTTTCCTCCAAAGTTGAAAATATCTTCAACACTTGATGGAAAATATAACTGATTTGGTAGGAAACAACAATTACCAAATTTTCTACCAGATATACATCAAATTGTTAATTAGAAGCCAAATACTTCAACTAGGATCAAAATATCACAATCTAGAGAAATCAAACATGCCAAATGTCAACACTATTGATATTTGCAACTGAAACATTTGCCAAAAACCATGGATTCATAAGAGTCACAAATCCCCCTATAGCATACACTAGTGATCACCTATACAAAAAATAACTCCAGAATCAGAAAGTTCATGTTTTGTGAATTCCAACATTATATTGGAGTCCATATTTTGGGCAAAAAATGCCCCCTAGTAGCCATTCAAAGTTTTAGGCTCCAACTATGGCTTTGTAAATTATTTAATTTTTAAAAAAAAAATACTATAGTATAAACTATAGGTTTTGAAATTATAAATTTTATTTTTAATCTAAATTGCCATTTCAAATATTTGCATAAAATATTAAAACAATATTATTTTATTTTCCCTTAATCCTTCCAAGTGCCAGATGTATGCCACATGGCATGTTCTAATTGTCCATCACAATCCAAGTGACCGACTGTATTATCTAATTTTTAGTGGTCGCTATGTTCCTACCAGAAAAATTCTCACAATTTTTGGTGGTGATATAGCAACCACCAGAAACTTCAAAGAAACCTAGTGAGTTAAAAAGTCATTTGACTTCGCCATCCACCCAGCTAGGCAGGCAGACTCCACCATGTGAGTTGCTACCTTCAAAAGGAATTCTATCTTGAAGACATTCATGTTATTGTATAAAGTTGTATTTAAACCCATTAAAACTTCCCATTATGGGCAATGTGGGATTAATAGTTTAAAAACCATTAGTTCCCCTATTTTCCTCTAGAGGTGCTCATGTCACTCTTTATTCATGAACTGTTGGTTTCTTTCAAGACATGAAAAACTCTATTTAAAAGAAAATCAACAAGCTGCATTTTAAAATCCTCTGATGAAGTTTGTAGTAGGGGATGTTGTCCCTTTCCTAGAGGTGGATGCTCCTCCAACACTATCCTCTTCTCTACCATAGAGCTTCTTCCTATAGCTATCACCCTCTTGCCTTTCTTCTCTTTCATATGTGGGCTTGGAAGTAGAAAATCATTAATGTTTGTAATGAATACTAGTGCATCATTATGACTATTCTACAAACCAAATGTAACATGGTTTTGAATCCATCTCTGATCACTTCCTCCTCCCATCATTTTCCTATATGTTGTACAATTTTAGATTTCTCTTCTTCATGAGGAAGATTAGCATTCGAAGACATAATATCTTCTTTTAGTGTCACATTTGCTGCTAGTTCATTAGTTTTTGCAGTAGAATCAGCCATGCACACTTGCCTTTCCTAGGGCTCAATCTTTTCAATAGTAGGAATTTGATTGACATCTTGAACTTTTGCCTGGAGATCATTTCCTAGTGTAGCTTGCATTGCAATTGGGATCTGTTCAAGTTTCTTATTATTAAGAGCTTCCTCTTCCTTCACTAATGGCATTTCAATCTCCTATGTGGGCTAGGATTCTATGCTCAGAAATGAAGTGCACTTTATTGGTAACTCCAAATTTATTCATCCTAATCATAATGTAGTATGGAGCCTCATTATCAAATTCCTTTGGCTTCCATTTATAGCTACTATTTCTTTCTACCCAAACTGGGTCCTCAAAAGTGGAGTGAAAACACTAATTCTTCATTCTAAAATTTCATAACACTCACTTGGTTGCTACAAAAAATTTTTCCCCTTTTATTTACCATCTCCCATTAGATCCATCACACTTTTCTATTTTCACATTTTGCCTATATCTTGAAGACAACATAAAAATCCTAAGGAGATCACTCCTTCTAGTCTCTTATCATTTGATTTATTTGAAACAATCCCTCTATCTCTCCTCAATCAAGTCAAATTGTTTACAATGCACATTTTATTTTCATTCTGAAAAGAAGAATGTAACTAAATTTTGACCATTACAAATTTTGCAACTCTGAATGAAACTTTCAATGCTGAAACATCTTAACAATCTAACAACAGTCAGTCGGGCCCCAGAGTGCTTTTGACTATTTTTTTTTCCCATTTTCATACAACTAAAACCTTAAATAAATCAATTAAAAAATTGGTATTGATAAAAAAAAAATTGACCATTTGAAACATTGTTAAAACTTGTTTCCACCTCTTTTTGCAAATTATTAACTTCATGCTAGGAGGTCCTTTGATCAGATTTAAAAACTGACAAAAACACTTGACTAGGCTCTAAAATCAAACATACTAATTCTCTGTTCCACATACTTTGACCTTGTCAAATCTCATCTCATGGAAAAAATTTAGTTAGAAGATATTGACTATCAAAGTTTCCCTCTCAGAACTACCTGCAAGAAAACATGTCAAAAAATAACATAATGTGTTTGAATTTGTCTTTAAAAACAATTCAAATTGAGACTTGGTGGCACAAAAATTCTAGAATTAGTTCACTATCATGACAAAAAAATAAATTTGTGATTAGGACTCTTGATGAATAATAGGGGGAAAAAGGTGAGTTGTAAAAGTGGGTTACTCAGAATTTGTAGACTGGAAACACTGACAGAAAAGCAAAATTTGCAAACAGAATGGACCTAAGAAAGTGTGATTTTTAGAGTAGAACATAGTGGTACAATCCATTTTATCTCACCTATCACAAATTCATATTTATGACATCATGGACAGGGGTAATGACCAATATGCACTTTATGACACCAGTAAAAAGTTACAAATTGCATTAGAAAACTGATCAAATAGATTCACCATAAGCCCAAAATTGAAACATAATAAGTCTATAACCTATAGAATGTAAATTAAAATAAAATTTCTCATTTTTTTCAATTGGGTCAAAGTTATAATAAGTCAAATAGGGCCGACTAGAATTCTTAACAATTTGCATTAGCATGACAACAATAAATGACCAACTTTAAGGGATTCAAAACCTAGTCAAAATATATCAAAATGACTTGAAATCTAAAAAATAGGCTCTTTGGTATGGACACTAAACCCTCCCAAAGTGGCCGATCATGAAACATTATTGTGTACAAGATATTCAATTGCAAACATGGCCTCCTGTCACTATTTGACACTTACGCAAAAAATATTGATTTGGACATTGTTCAAAACGAAACTTCATAGAATGGAAATTTATCTTCATGGGATAATTGGATATAGTAAATGAAAGGTTTTAGAAACATTAAAATCCTCTTAGGCCTTGAATGGATAGCCAGATACACAAGCAAGAAAATGCATTTATAGGGCTTGATTTTTAGGATGGTACTCAAAATTAGGGCTTCAATTTTGAGTACCAACAATAAGTGCTTTGAATATTTTAATTTTATGCTATTGATGTATATTATTAATTTAGTATTTAAGTTTATATGCATAGATTGTGAGATGGATGTGTGATGAATAATTTTAGAGGTTGAGAGTTTTAAGTGATGATTCACACCCCCACTTTTAGAGTTTACTTCCCTATTGTATTTCCAACAATTGGTATCAGAGCATAGTTCTCTAAAAGAAAAGCTTTGTAGCTTTGAGAAAAGATCTTGAAGATGGAAGTCTACAAATTGGGAAAGACTATTTAGAAATAGACAACTGAAATACAACTTTCCCTACATCAGTTGAATGAAGCAAGAGATGAGTTAAAGAGATCATTGAAGAGAAGGAAGGAAATTGTTATTGAAGAGAATGACACATACTACCAAGAGATTGACACTACTGAATTATTTTCAAATGGAAACTCTAATGAATTTGATGCAGAAATTGCAGATCTGATGGAAAAGAGTAGAATCCTAACTAAAGAGGTTAGAAATCTAAATAGAGAACCAATCAGTATTGCTATGTGAGGTGACCGAGCAAAAAAAGAAAGTTGAAGAGGATGAAGTCATGATTAAAGATGACAAAAGGATTTTTACCAATAGACTAGAAGAGAAAACATCAGAGGTAACTAGGATTGCTAACATGTAATTGGATTTGGGTCAAATGATGATTGCAAATCATGAACTAAATGTAAAGGATATTGAAGTCACAAAATTGATCTTACAGAATGAACAACTAAGAAATGATTTGAAAAGAGATAAGGAGTTTATTAATAGTTTCAATAAACCTAGTGAAGCCATCAAATACTTTTAACAATTGATGAGATACCCTAGATCCAACAATGACACTTCTGGGTTGGGTTACACTAGTTGTGTGCTAGAAAATGTGACCTGTTAGGAGCATGGGTTAACAAAAAAAAATTAGCTAAATAATTTGAAAATGCATCAAAGATTTATCAAAATGAAAGGAACAAACACTAACTAATGCTTGCTTGCGTTTTGCAACCCTAAGCAATTAACAAACCCAATCTTCCAGCCACCTCTATAGCTCAACAAAGGCACCCATAAGAGGCCTTATTGGTGTGTTAAGATGGGGATATGTTTGGTGTGCTCTCCCAAACAAAACAATAAATGAATCTCTTGAGTGTGTGAGTGCAAATGTGAATGAAAATGCACTAATATCTTAAGCTATGTGGGATGAAGAACACTTCAAGAAATGGCTATGGAGAAAGCCATTCTTGAAAGCATTCAAGAATGAAGATGATATGCAATAAAGGAAACTAACTAAGAATGTAAGCTATGGAATGGAAATGCAAAATGCATGAAGAAAACTAAATGAACCATGTAAGATGCAAACTAAATCAGCTACCAAATGATTAGTATGATCTTAGAAATCTCTATGCAAATCAAGCTGCAATGCTAAACTCTAAGCATAAAAACTCAAAACTCAAAATGGCATGGTAACAATGCAAAAATGGGAGATGCAAATGCTTGAGGCAAGCCCTCTATTTATAGACTTGAGGGAGGGCTTGATGAGGTGGCATCCATGTAGATGCCACATAAGGTGACATGCAAGCCATGCAAATGGTCAAGAATTCAAATTTTTCTCACACATGTGTGAGAAAACTTGAGAAGAAGAGTGGGAGACAAGAGTGTGTAGGCATGCCATCTCACACATGTGTGAGCACACTCTTAGGCTAATGAGGGGGATTAGAGAGATGATTGGGAATGATTAAGTGGGATTAGAGAAGAAATAGGCTTATAGGATAGGCTCTAGGTTAGGCTTAAGATTAAATGAAATGAAATTTAATTTAATCATGGATTTAGAAGAATTAACAGGGTGTAAGGATTTAAATAAATAAAATTTATTTAAAAGGGGGGAGACATGGAGGATCATGTGTTAAATTAATTTAACACACTAGAGCTAGGAGTATTTAAATTAAATTTTTGATACTAATAAATGTAAAGGATATTTCTGATACTAATACTCAAAACATCAATCCCCTCATAGAGGATGAATATAAGAGGATACTGGTAGAATCTGGGTGAGTGTTGATGAGATTGAGAAGGTACACAAGGTATCTATAGGGGAGGAAGTACAATAACAAATTACACCTTCAGCCCCTCCTCAATTCACCATGATAGAACCTACATTACTCCTTGTGCTATACTAAAGGAACAAGATACCTACTTCTACCATCAATATGTTGGCACAAAGTCCTCTAGTCTCAGTCACTATAAAGGAAAGTGAACATGACAAGGGTGAGATAGTTGGAGAGCAGAAACATGAAACAAATAAGACTAAAGGAACACAAGTTCAAATAGGTCAGGATGTCACTCTTACACATACAACACAAAATCAACGTGTTACTAGTAATATAGAGAAAGAGAAGGACACTAATGGAGATTCTATTTTGGCAACAAAGCCAGAGGAGCAATTAGCAATAAAAGCATTGGTAATATTACTAGAATCTACTACTCCTCCTAGTCAAACTCTTTGGAGGCCAAGCATAGAAGATACACCATTAGAATCCTCAAGGCCAAGTCCAAATACATATTAGGAAGAAGAGGGCACACCATATGGTGATGAGAGCTTAGATCAAGTGATTGTTTTGCCTAAGTTTTATTTTGCAACCATAAAAATTGAATAGATGGGCATTCTTCAAGAGGTTCTAGAAAAGAAGAAAAATCAAGAAATGCTCAAAAGGGAGCATAGGCAGAGACAAGCTATGATAGATATCAAAGAGATTTTTCTTAATGCATTCAATTTGCTAGCTGTAGAGGAAAACAAGCCAATAATTAGACAATTAACTAGTATAGTGGAGATAGTTAATGACACATTCCTAGAAACAAATGTTAAATTACTTGAATGGTCTAAGAGAAAGTTTTAGAATAAATTTAATGAAAAGATATAAAGTGCTATTGCATTGACATAGGTTGAATTATTAAACAAAATAGAGAGTGTGAAAAAGGTACTAGAGAATGTTTCTCTTTGTATACCAAATTGAATAATACTACACTCTTTACAAGGGAATTTAGGAGTCATATCCTAAACTTGGAGAGCATTATGCAAACACGTGGCATAACTCTACCAAAGTCTCTAGCCCAAAGTGAGAAACACTTCAGCACCCTCCTACAATCTCAAAGTTAGTTAGCAACATTACATGCAGATGAAGCCAACATCAGGGATAAACTAATATGCATCTAGTCTACATTAACTCCACACATAGAGATACTTCATAAGGAACTAGTCTATGCTGAAACTCTCATCTTTCTACACTTGATGAATTAGTACACCTTGCTACCAATTTGGCCATCAAAATCAAGTCATTGGAGGTAGCTTGTGCTAATTGGGATGCAGCTGTAAAGATTATACTAGAGATAAACAAACCATTTTTGGAAAAACACACTATTAGTGTATAACCCATTGACATAAGTGTCAAAAAGGGGGAGTAAGGAAAAAGGAGGAGTAAGAGAAAAGGGGGAGTAAGAGGACAAGTAATGAGAAAGAGTATGGGGGAGATAGAGATAGAGACAAATAGATAGAAAATGACTATTAGATTAGCTTATGATAATCTAATTAGTAGGAGAAAGATTTTGGTTCAGATATAGAGTATAACACAAAACAATCAACTGAGGGGGAGTTATGAAATTTTGAGGTATGATTGATAAGTCATGTGTTGCAAAATTTTGATATTTTGAAATTTTGTATAGAAGTCAAATAGATATTAAATATCAAAGTTATGCTCTTAAGGATAAGATTATTAATTCATGACCAAGTGTTTTTGACACTCATGTCGAAGGGGGAGATTGTTGATCTCATATTGGTTTTGATGAATTAGTTTCTATACACTTAAGTCATTATAAGTCATTTACTTAGTTCATGTCAAACAAGTAACATATGCCAAGCATAACATATAATATAGTGCATGCTAAGTAAATAGTGAGTACTAAGCCACTCAAGTGCTAAGTCACTTAGATGTCAGGTAGATAGTATGTGTTGAGTGATTCAAGTGTTGAGCAAGAAGTGCATTCCAAGTCATTCAAATTCCAAGTGACATCATTGAAGTTATAATTAGTGCTCAGCACCAAGGACTTCAAATCTCATGTAATATAGTTTTTACATAGTTGTTTGCATTGGCACAAACTACTATGTAAATCATTGTTGAGCCGACTTAAGGATTGTTTTACAATATTTGATGATAAGGATGAATCTTAATTGTGAATCCATATGTATTACATGCATCCAATTAGAATAAGGGAAGGTTTAAATGACAATATGGGTAAATCACTACTATTGATTCATACCTAACCCTAAGTCACCTAGGTCTTCTTAGGGAAGACAAACCCTAAACTCTCTAAAGCATTCTAAAGGAGAATTGAAGAGAGTTTGCATGCACAAATAGAGAATTCATGGTGAGTAAGGTGTTATGAATTGAGTTACATTGTAGAATTAGTTAAAGGAGAATAGAGGAAAGGAATCAGAGGACAATAGTGATACATATAATAAGAAAGGACCAAGTACACATCAGTATAGAGGTTATCTAACATCAAGCAATAGAGTGCTAACTGAAGGATCATTGCTGAGACATTTTAATAGGTGAATCAGTTAAATCTCTTAACACAGTAGTCTTACTAGGCTATAGTAAATCCTTTAACAGGGTACTTACTTTATTTTAAGTTAAAGTCCTTTTACCAAAAACACTTTTAGTAGGGTGTTTAAATCTTTTAATAGGGTAAGATCTAACAATCTTGTAAGCCTTTAACAAGGTAAACCTTTCATAGGGTAGATCATGTTTCATAGTCAAACATTATAAGCTTCATTAGATACACTTTATTATTGCAATAGTGAAGATTTGTGGGTGTCATCCCCACCTTTATTTTACCTCCATCTTGGAGGGTTTTTGGGTAACCAAATATCTTGTGTCAAACATGTGTTGAATATTTTACTTTCATGCTATTGATGTATATGCTTAATTTGGTGTATAAGTTTATATGTATAGATTGTGAGATGGATGTGCGATGAATAGTTTTAGAGGTTAAAAGTTTTAAGTGCTAATTTACCCCCATATTAGAGTTTACTTCCCTATTATATTTCCAACAACTAAGTACCACTTAAATATTTGGAAAGCATCATATTTCTATTTTAGAAACATAATTGTCATCATTCTAGAATAATCATCAACAAATAGCATAATGTACTTACCTCCGTTGTAGCTTTGCACATCAATTGGTCAATACAAGTTAGTATGAACAATCTCTAATATTGCTTTAGAGGTATGAATCTTACTCTTAAAAATTGACTTTGTCATCTTGCCTAACTAACATTGTTTGCAAATTATATTATCAAGTTTCTTCAACTTAGGAAAACCTCTGACTCTTGTCATGTTACTGATACTAACCAAGTTATCAAAATTAAAATGACATAACCTCTTGTGCCATAGCCACACATCATCAAATTCTACAACTAAACAAGTAGCATCCTCCATATAGAGGTAGAATAGATTACCTCTAGTTTGATCACCATTTTCAATTAGTTTTCCGTCAGTATTATATATCTTAGTGTTGGTATAAATATGTATTTACTAATTACACTTAAGTTTACTTAGGTTAATGCATTATTTTATTATTTTATTTTGTGAGACACTTTGGATTTTGTGTACCTTTTTTGAGTCTTCATGTTAACAACATAGAAGTATGCAACTCTATTTTAGCACATGTTGTCTACAACATAGATTTGCATGTTACACCCTTGTAGGCTTATCCTCTCATCATCATGCTTACTTCCATGCTTAATGGAGGATAACCCATATCTGGTGGACATGTACCTAGTTGTGTGACTTATCTTGATGCTAATTTTGAGGCATTCTAGATGTACCTTAGAGGCTTTTATATATAGGCACTCCTAGTGTACTCTTAATGCATATTGAATGAATATATTGTCATGTTGATCATGCTCTCGCTTTCTGGTCTACAGTTGTGCTCGTGTTTGAGTTCTTAGTTCTTGGGTAAATTTTTCCCTAAGGAAAATTCTTACATGGTACCAATCAATGTACATTGGACCACTAGAATCCATGTCATTGTACCATATAGACTACATAGTCAACACATGATGTCTAAGTCCAAACAACTGGCATCCATCCACAAGTTGCAGGCTCTTTATTATATAATGACTGCTGCCTTCTTTATTTAAACAATGAAGAGGGCTTCCACATGGTCAATGTGGGATTAAATCCCAATATCATTGGCCATTTAAAAAAAAATCCATTGTGTTTTATATATTTCTAGCACCTGTGTTGGAGGTTTCCAGCTTGTGCTTAGGATTTTGGTGCCGTTTGAACCCTTGGCCACATGTTAGTCCCCACGCCCAAGACACATGGCACACAAAGATGCTGCCATGTTGCCCATATTTAAATTTCAACATGTGATGTCATGAAGATAGCTTCACCCCACTCCTTGTCTAACACATGGCCATCTCCACTTCATTCCCACCGTCCATGTCAGCACTGCACATAGTGAACAGTCCACTCAGCACCACATGGAGCCCTATCAGCTACCTACATGCAACAACCATTGCAAAAAGTCATATGTTGAGTCATTAGTGACTCATCCACCACATCAAACCCTACCTTGTCACATCAGCCAAGAATGTTAGCCCTCCACATGTCATACACATCTATGATTTTTGTAGAGTTTTTACAATCGTACAAGTTCCACATCACATCCATATGATCCAGTCACTTGCCACATCACCAGGTGTTGATTTTTTACTGACATCATCATTTCACTAGGTTAAATTTGACAACTATTTGACCATCATTCCTAGTCATTTTTCAACTACAGTGATAGCCATTTGACCATCAATTTTAAGCTAACAATTTTCCTTCCATACCCCTCTCCAGATTACTTTTTAATTTGGCAGCCTGACTTTGTGAGGCCTTAACTTGGACATCCAGACTCCAATTTAGGTGCAATTTTTTTAAAAATTGGGTAGAATTTCTTGAACTTTCTAGTGGTGGTTTTCTTTGGTTTTGGTGCAAGGAGTTTTCAAAAATTGCATTTTTTGGTGACTACCTATTCAATCCTACATTTTGCAACTTCAAACACTCTGTACAGGCTCATCTGGACACAAAATCAGGTTCTATTTTTTTTAAAAGTATATTATTATTCATCTACCTTCTAGATCTGTAGTTAGATTCTAGAGTTGTGTGGACAAAATTCTCACTTTCAGAACTAGGGCTTTTTCTACATTGTAAAACTTTGATTACTTTTTAGAATTGTTGTACATCTAAGCTACAATGCTTAATGACAGATTTGAGCCTCAAAAGTTAGTTGTAAAAAAATAATTAGAAGTCCATTTTGTACTTTTTGAAAAGTGGCCCATTGTACATACACTACTTATAAAGTACCAAAAGCAACTTTTTTGGGGGAGTCTTTTGATTGAGTGAAAAGGGGGGTGTTTACTTTGTTCTTGTGTCTCTCTTTTGTGCTCTTTTCATTTTTTGCATAATGGGTTCATTTAAATGTCCACCTCTAAGTTCAAGCAATTATTCTACATGGAAAGATATTGGATGGAGTAGATTAATGGAAATAGGTTATAGTTTTTATGTTGATGGTACAATTACCAAACCTACTGATGCTAAAGAACTCATTGAATGAAAAAAACAAGACCAACAAGCTTTAGGAATTATTAGGAGTTGTGTTCATAGAGATCTCTTCTTCCACATTGCCAGTTTCATGGAATCCAAACCACCTTGAGACAAACTTACAACATTGTATGGTAAAGTGGATGAGGAAAATGGATTTTAGACTGAGAATGATCTACTTCTATTGGATCTAAAGAACTTTGACCCAATTAAAGATTACATCAACAAAGCTAATGAGTATAGGGAACTTGTTAAAGATTGTGTAAATCCCTTGAAGGATGACAAGTTGATTGATCACATCTTGAAGAGCCTACCTTTAGAGTATGCTTCCTTTGTTTCAAGTTTTAATACTCATAGGTCGACCATGAGAACTACTTACTAGAAGCCTATATTTGATGCATTCACAGAGATGTTGATTTTTGAACAATCTCACTTGATGGATTTAGGAATTCTCACAACATCAAAAGCCAAAGAATTGGTGGCTAGTGATGAGCACCGATAAAGTCAAGGAGGGAAAAGTTCTAGCAACAAGAAGAAGAAGTAGTGGAAGCATAATTCACAATATGAGAAACAAAAATCCTCCTCACAGCAAGACAATTCATCTTCCAACAAGAAGGGAAGTAATGAAAAGAAGGACAATTTTTTTTGTGCATATTGCAAAAGCAAAATAATAATGAGCATCATTGCAAGACTAAAAGAATTGATGAGTTAGAAAATCTAGTTAGGAAGAACAAAATTCAAGTGCCAGGTACTTCCAAGGATTCAACTCCAACCTGTTTGAAGGGAAAAGGGCAAGTACTTATGGCAAACACAAGTTCTTCTTTGAAATGGATACTTGATTTAGATGCCTCCTACCATATGGGTTCTTCAAAGGGAGACTTTTCTTCACTGAAACAATAATAGGTACCACACATCTTTGTGGGAGATGATACTAAAATAGAAGTTGAAGGAAAAGGGCATGTGAAAATGGAAAATGGGAAATTCAAAGATGTTCTCTATGTTCCAAACCTTAGCTCCAATATCCTCTTAGTTTACTAAATCACTCACCTTAGGGATGGTCATAAAGTTGAGTTCCTTCCAGATTCAGTGATGGTGCATAGTCTAAAAGATGATTCATTGGTTGCAGTGGGGAAAGTCAATCATGAAAAGATGCTTTATTCCTTCTCCCACTTTGTGCCTAAGTCTACTTATCAAGCTTTGTTGACTCACTCACATTCACAAACAAAATTATGGCATGAGTGGTTTGGTCATCTTTCCATTTCCCATCTTCAACATCTTTGCTCAAAACACATGGTCAAAGGTCTACCTAACATATAATTTTCTAAGGGTGAGTGTTCATCATGTTTGATGGCTATGCATCTTGAGGAGAAGTATGATAAAGGAAAAAATTCATGAGCTCTAGTTATTCTTCAGTTGGTTTGCATGGTTTTAGTAGGTCCTTTTGTAGTGACTGCAGTTAGCCAAGGCTCCTACATCCTTACTTTTGTTGATGACTTTTCAAGATTCACATGGGTCTACTTCCTTCATCATAAGAATGAAGTGGCTAACAAGCTTCAAGCCTTTAAGATTCATGTTGAACACAAATCAAGGAAAGCCATCAAGGTACTATGAGTGGACAATGAGAACATATATGTGAATAAAAGACTTAAGGACTTTTGCAAACATGAGCGGATTGATCTTTAGAACCCACCAACATTCAGTCCGCACAAGATAGATGTCGTAGAACTAAGGATTAAGACTCTCAAATCCATGGAAAGTTTCATGATAAAAGAAAAGTCTCTTGATCCAACACTTGAAGTTGAAGCCATTAGCAATGCTACTCACATACTTAACAGGTTTCTTCATAATGCCCTAGACAGGAAGATTCCTTTTGAGGCATGGTGCGGCAGAAAACTAGTTGTGAGTCATTTCAAAGTCTTTGGTTGTCTAGCATGGGAAAACTAATCTTCTAGGGGATGCCAACATGTCCAAGAGATTATGTTGCTCATTCTTGACTGGATGATTGTTGGGACCCACCTTCTAAAATTGTTGCCACAAAACAAATCCCCATCTAGTCACTATGTCGCTACTGACAATATTCATTATTTTTCCAATTGTGACATAGCAACCTCATGAATACCACTAAGAATTCAACATCGGGAATACCTCCATGTTTCTTTCATAATTGCTATGATCAATGCTTCTGATAGAGTAATAAATGAGAACTTCCATAATATCACTTGGGAACTTTATGGTTACTATCCTTCTCAAAAACTACCATCCTCTACATTCTCTAATAAGGCACCATGTTGCTATTGTAATACCCCAAAATTGGCTCATTTCCATGATCACCAATTGTGGTCTATTCTGATAAGTTCCTAAGTCCTATGTCACTAGGCAATTCTTATTCTGCTGCTCGCTACTTGACCTAAGTGTCAAATGCAGAAAAACTTAAATTTGTATTAATCAGGACATCTATTTAATTCCTAAGTATTGACTCGTATTAGTCACATTAAACCTATTTGATTAAGATTTAATTTAATTATTAAGTATTTATAATTTAATTTAATTAAATTATTTCGTAAGGCTAATGTACTAAGGAATTAATTTTATTTAATTTAATAACTATGCCTATTTTTAATTAATTGAATATGATTGTTCAATTAAATAGAAAATACATTTATGAGATCATATCTCATTTTATTAAATTAAATAATATCTTCAAAATCTACTCTTCAGTTCTAAATGGAAACTCTGAGTGAACTACTTCTCAAAATTGGAATTAATTTAGTTAACTTGATCTCACACCCATGACAAGTTTAGTTGACTACTCATCACACTCAGATCTGAAACTGTTAACTTCACCTGCACAAGGAAGTTTCCATTTCAATTGAATCTTCTATCTAATCCTGACCGTTCATCCAATTTGCTCTCAGCTATTGATGGATTCTAGGAATTCTATTTAAGGGATTCATAATTCGTCATTACAAAGGTTGAATTGAATTGCTATCAAAACTCTGTTGAACTGTGCACTTATTTACTCAAATTTAGCATGCACTTCATTTCTTAGATTAAAAATCATTTTAGTATTAATATGCATACATCTAGTTAATATTTCTTTATATGTTCTTAGATTAAATGCATATCTCATTTTAGAATAATTGCATTCATATAGATTAATCACATTTAAATCCTTCATTCTAGCATGGTCTAATTCCTTGTACCTCAAATCTAAGAGCATAAACAAGAAAAATCCACCTAGATAGAAGGCAACATGTCATCTTGCATGACTCCTCTTGGGTGAACAACCTCATGTTCATTCTAGGATGAATCTACATATAAAGACTGTGTTGACGTGTGTGTGTTAAACAAAGGCCACATTCCATGCATGCATTTTTGGCACCCACCATGGGGACGAGGTAATCAATTTCTCTAGCCTCATCTACATTTTTTTCTATTATTTTAGCATTTTTCTGTACTGTTTCATACTGTCACTGAAATCTTTGCACGAGATATTCCATTTTCACATAAGGATTTGAAGTTCTCGCGTGATTTTTTAAACAGTATTGCATGAAAAAAATGCCCCATTTTGCAAGTCTTTGCACAACACATCATTTTCTTGTGAGGCTCAGTGAAATATTTTGTGCAACCCTGCGCAAGATTTCATGCGAGATTTTGAACCAACAAGCTTAATTTTATCACTTTTTGACATTTTGTTTGTTTAATTTTTCTAACATGTTTTGCTCTGAATCTTTATTGTTCTATTTCTCTAGTTTTCTGTAGCTTAACTATTGTCTGCAAAACATTTGTTGAAGATTCCTTACAAAACTCACTCAAACAAAAACTGATCCTTTATTTGCAGGATGAAAACCAAAGATATGTTTGATGAAGACTACTGTTAAAACCCACAAAATAGTGTGTCTTTTTTCTTGCTTTCAAAACATAAATTAATTAGGGCTTGTTAACTTCCTAGGGTGCAAGACAAAAGAATAGGGGATTATGCTCTTTACCACTTGGAGGTCATGACCAAGGGTGAATCAAAAACCTAGACACTTCTGAAAGACAACATTTCAAAGAAGGCAAGTAGCTTAGTGGTTCTCTAGTACGAGTCTTTTTCTGTGAAGGGATGATGGTTTTCTTTTTAGGGAATTAGAATCTTGAGGAAAGACAAGCCTAAATTGATTAAACTAAGTCAGTAAATCAACTATGAGAAAGTAAGGTAAAGGAGTATTCTCTTTCCCCTTGAAGGAAATTAGAAAATTTTACCCTTGCAATCAAATCACTAGTCCGAGTCAATCCTTTAGAGGATCTGCTAGAGTGATCCAACCTCTGGAAATGATCCAAGTGAGCACACTCCTTTAGCTAGAGATTCTAGTTCACTATAATCAAGATGCTATATAGAGTGAAAGAATCCAAAGACAAATTAATTTCTTTCCCTTGATTCTTGATATCACATATCAAGGGGAAGCTTTGTCTATTGCACTGGCTAGTGCTAGCCTCAATCTTGCTAAGAAAGTGTGTGCACTCTTAGATGCTGGTGTGGGCTATTGGTCTCAACTCTACTTATAGAGCCACTAGAAATTAATTCAAATAGAAGCCAAGTAAAAAACTTGTAATTAGAAGCCACCCAGTTCACTTTCAAAAGGAGGCATAATCTTTGTGCAAGGAGGGGGAAGAATATCTCCTATAGAACTCACCATAGGCATGATACTAGATGTTGGAAGGTGGTATACATGCTTGTCCCCTACCACAAGGGTGCTCATTTAGTGTATACTATTGAGTCCTTTGAATATACCAAAAACACGGGTGCCCTCTAGGGGGTGAAATGGTTGTGTGAGGTACACGCATGCACATAAGATGTGGGACAAAGGTTTTGCCTTCTCTACAATTTTCTATTTTTAGGGATAAAGTGTGTTTGTTATTGAGTCCTAAACATGTCCAAACTTTCTCAAACAAACTAAAAGTTAAGACTCCCCTATCCCTTTGAGTTGCTTTGCCCTCAGTTGGATTGTATTCGACTACTACTTGCCTCCCATGTCCTATTGAAAACACTTTTCCTTGTTTTTAACTCAACACCACTTTTACAAGTCTAAAATAAACATGCATTCTATCTATTATCAGTCAAACAAACCTATAATTTGTTTGAAACTATCTAAAATTTTTGAAAATCTCTTCAAAATCCAACTCTGTTGTCAGTTGGGTCCTAAATTTCATGCACAGTCTTGCATTTCTTTTTGCAAGAATTCACCTTTTTATGTGAGCTAGTCCAAGTCTTCACATGAGAATTTGTGTATGCCACGTGAGATCATGCCAACTATCTTGCTATCCTGTCACTTCTTCACGCGAGCCACAAAAACTCTTCGCATGAGTTTAAATTATTGTTCCAAGATTTTGTGCCACCTTGTATACTTTCTCGCATGGCTCATAGAGAATCTTCATGCAAGACCTTACTCTAAAGGTGTCAAATTAGCTTATTCAACCAATCTATGATCTACATTTAGTCTGATTCCTATATTGAGTTGTCCCTTCTCTATCTATACACAGTCCCAAACAGTGGCATTTAGCTTACACTAAAGATTTGTGATCTGTACTTTGACTAGTCTCATCCCTTAGCCCTTTGGATTCTCATTATTTAGTGCTTGTCACACTCTGCATTATGATAGTCATAACCTTTGGCTATTCTAGCCTTCAAATTAGACTACTCGTGCCTTAGTATAGAGCATTCTTGTCTTGTCTTGTTGAGACTAAGTTTTAGTGCAGTCCTTGTCCAAGTTCTTGCTTCTTGTCCTTGTCTATGACTATCGCAACAAGAAGTAGAAATTTGTTTTATCCTCTTAGACTTAGATGAGGTCATGCTAGGGGTTGTAATCATGGTAGAGGTCACCTTCCCTTTGTTACATAATTTGCATCTAGTTCATCTAGTGAGGCATCTTCACGATCTCCCTCACTCGTCAAGTCACCTCGAGTCCAATATGCATTCTCCATAAACATACAACAAACTAGGAATCCTTTGTATCAAGAGGATCTTGAGACTGGTAGAAGTCCTATATCTCCAAACACAATGTCTAACTTCCTTTTTAGAGGACCCAATGAAACACAACATACTAAAATTGAACACGTTCCTACAATAACTAATCATGAACTTGAACACGGTAGTCATAGTAGACATCAAGAGCCACCTAAGAATGAAAAAGAGGAAGAAAAAGAACTTGATATTGATGAGGAATAAGAAGAGGTAGATATACTCCTTGAACACAGCAAAATGTAGAAAAGACAAAAACTTTCAAAAGGTCATGGAACTCCACGAAGAGAAAGAAAAGTACTTTCTCAAACTTGCCCAAGAAGGAGCTAAGTTGCCCTCTCATTTCAATGTGGAAACCATTATCATGGTTGAAGAGGAAATTGAGACTTCCAAACTCCAAAAATAACTAAAAATTATGCAAGACCAACTAGTTCAGATGATGCATGAGAAAGAGAAACCTACCAAAACATACACATTGGATGCTCTTTGTCTGTTCCCATTTGAAAAGAGCATAAATATGCCTCCTCTCCCATGAGGTGTAGAGCTACCTAAGTATGACAAGTGCTTTGGCACCATTGATCTCCAAGATCACCTGCAAGAATTTTCCACCTTGGCTATGGAGTTTATAAATGATTAGACATACCTCATGCGTTTATTCCCCAGGAGGGTAGGTGGTTAGGCTTTGGAGTGGTTCTCACACTTACCTCCTAGTATCAAGACGTTTGATGAAATTGCCAACTTATTTTTCTAGTAGTATTTTCATAACATTCAACACCCTGTCAACATTTGAGATCTATGCAAACTTAAGTAGAAAGTTGGAGAACTTTTTCTCACATTCCTCCAATAGTGGAGACAACTTTACACTAAGTATTCCCACAAAATTTCAGAAATGGAGAAGCTTGACATTTTCACTAACAACCTCTTACTTGATTTTAGGTATAGAGTCCAACTTCAAGGTTCACATACCTTTGAAGACATGATCACACAGACTATCTACATCGAGGAATTTATGGTCAAGAAAGGTGAACTCACTCTTTAGAAGGACACAAAACAAGGTTCCACCTCCAACAAGGATAAAACCAAATATGTCAACAAGAACCAAGAAATTGTACATGATGGAGTTGTTGACAATGTCATTCCCAAACCTACTAAGGCAACATTTAATCTCACAGATGGTCTTAATGTGACAAAAAATGCTAAGAAACCTCTTTCTGACAACAAGACATTTGGGAACAAACCAAGAAACTCATGTGCCACACACCCTAAGAGAGAGTATACACCCTTGGGTGAACCTTTGGATGTGGTTTACAAAACATTGCTACAACACAAGCTTATTTCACCAATAGACAACCATCATCCCTATGATCTGCAACCACGTCTACCATGGTGGAATGAAACCTCATTCTATGAGTATCACCAAACTAAGGGACACAAAATTAGTGACTGCATAAACTTGTAACATAAATTCTAGGACATGATTGATGTTAGTGAACTTGTGGTAGATGGACATAACAAGAACTTGGATAAGAAGGCATTCAAAGAGTCTTTCCTGGTCTATGAAAAAGGACAGAATTTGAAACCAAAAGCCAACAACAAGGTCAACTATGCATATTCCAATAATGAGAATGTGATTAACATAGTTGAACCTATGGATTCTAAATATTGTGACATCATTATCACTAAGGGAAAACAAGATAATGATAAAATTAAGACATCATTTGTCTTGAGGGACCCTGCTTCCAACACAATGAATAAAACAACTTCACAACATTGTGCTAATGTTGTTACTCACTCTCGAGCCAAATTGGTGCTCAAAGGCCTCGTGCCTTCTACTCCTGATCTTGAACAAAATAAAGACAAAACCCTTGCTGGGCCATTTTGAAAAGGTGCAAAACTCACAACGAATTCAATGAAAACTAGTTATAATTTTCTCAATCAACTGAAAAAAACTAATGCTCATATATCCATCTTTGAGTTGCTTAAAATCTTGCCTACTCATAGGCCAATTTTAGACAAAGCCCTCATTGAGGTGAATGTTCCTCAAGATCTTGATCTTGAGTGATTTCAATCCATAGTAGGTCACCAACCTCACCTTATCTTATGACCTTCTCTGAGGAGGATGATAAATCATTGAGTCACTTGCACAATGAACCTTTACACATCAAGGTTATGATCCATTAGACACGTGTTTGTTAGGTACTCATTGATAATGGCACTGGCCTAAACATTCTCTCTGTTGCTTTTCTTAGACAATTGAATTATTTTGAGGACTCTATTGATCCTCAATGTAAAATCACCATCAAAGCATATGGCAAAGTGGAATGAAAGTCTCTAGGTCTTGTGGTCTTGCCCATTCGAGTCAGTCCTATAGAAAGGGATGTCACCTATTAGGTGCTCGACATTCCCTTGGCTTACAACATTATGTTAGGATGGCCATGGATATGTGAGATGTGCATTGTGCCATCCACATATCACCAATGCATTAAATTTCTATTTCATGGCTCTGAGGTTACTATTCCTACCACTATTAGCTATACCTACAATATGCTCAAAGCTATTGAAAATGTCATCCCTACTAATTGAGAATCCACTAACTATCATGAACATAAGTTGAAACAAATTGAGTAGTCATTAAAATTGAAAGAAAATGGCATGCGATAGTATCATATTGAACCAATGCTGTGATCACATCTCTTCTAGAGTCTCCTCATCATTATGGGAGACCCTCAGATGCAAAGAAGCCATTTGTGCTGACACCTCAAACCAAGTATAATGGCACTTTTGTCAAATCTATAGTTCCCCTAGAGGATGAAAGTTAAAAAAAAGCCATTGCTACATGGCTTTATAGAGAAGAGACTCCAGTGGACTTGATAGAACAAGCTCAAGAAATTACTCCTGAGAAATATGGGCCTGGTCTTAAGCTCATGAAGCATTTTGGCTACAAGGGAATTAGCCCTATTGGGTGTAATAACAATAGCCTAATTGATCCCATCAAAGCAATAGCTGAAAGAAATAGTGATACAATTGGCCTAGGATTTAAGAACGTTCTCTTCCATTTGGGACCTAATAAATTCATATCAGAACTTGAGAGCTCACTTGGAAATGAGTCACAAGATAAGTTAGATACTTAAGAGGAATAATTTGATGATGAGGATCCCTATCCTTATCCTATTCCTCATGATCTTGCTAAATTATTTTCTGAGCCATATGAATTTGTGCCATGTGTTAGCACTATGGATGATACTAGTGATTCTTCTAAGGACAATACTAATCAACCCAAAGCTCATTTAGGAAAGGGAGAGTCTAGTCAATCATTGCATATTGAGTACCTGTGTAAGAACCCAAATGATGAAGGTAACTATGTCCCTATTACTGTTGGGGAGTTCTATAGTCTCTCACCATGTAGCACTAATTCTAGGGAATATGAGTTTGACTCTCTTTTAGAAGCAACTATTGATAAAGACATCAACCAAGTTCATGTCTATGAAAATCAAATAAAAGTTGGAGAAACATCTAGGGTTAGGTTAGATGGGTCTGATCCAACTAGTGTCCAAGAGTCATCAATTGCTGACATTAGTACTCAAAGGCATTTGAATGCACCTTTGGATGAAGTCTCCGTAGGCCTTGAATTACTAGTCCAAGCACTTAATGACTATACCATGAATGTAATTGAACCTGCCACTACTCCTTCACTCACACATCCTAAGCTTATAAACTGGAACCCTAATGCATCTAGTGAAGTCCCCACATTCCAGAATGACTATGCTCTTACCTGCTACCTAAATGCTATCGAACCTATAATGTCTTCCACCAATGAACAAAGTGTCAACATGACTGAAGTTGACATCAAATATCTTAGTCATACAATTTAAAAAAAATGCAAAAAGTCTGATGGTGAAAACCACATTGTGGTAGTGTCAGAATCCAAAAAAGTAAAAACAAAAGATGTATCCATAGGTGAAAACCTCTTTGAGGTGTTGATGGATGAGACATTTGACACACTTCCAAGTCACTTTTAGGAGAGATCATCAGTGTTGATAGAGCCAACACAACCAATTAACCTGGGTACAAAAGGACATCCTCATATGATACATCTGGCACAGTCATTGTCACCTAAAGAAAAGGAAGAGTTCATTACCTTTTTTAGAGAAAAGAAGATAAATTTTTCTTGGACATACTCTAAAATGCTAGGACTAGATCCTGATCTTATCATGTGTCACTTGTCCATAACACTAGGCATCAAACCAATTAAATAGAAACTTCAGAAAATGCACCCTCATGTTGCATTGCTCATCAAAGTAGAACTGGAGAAGCTTCTAAAAGTTGGTTTCATCCATGCAATTGATTATGCTGAATGGATATCCAATATTGTTCTAGTCTCCAAGCATGATAAATCTATCAGGGTTTGTATTGACTTCCATGATCTCAACTTAGCATGCCCTAAGGACAATTTTTTGCTTCCCAATATTGATATGATAGTAGACATGATGGTAGGCTATGAGATGTACTCACTTATGGATGGGTTTTTTGGTTACAATCAGATAAAAATTGCACCAGAAGACTAGGAGAAAATTGCTTTCACATGTGTATGGGGGAACTTTTTATAGAATGTAATGCCATTCAGTTTGAAAAATGTTGGTGCAACTTATCAGAGAGCAATAACCACAATTTTCCATGACATGATGCATAAGACCATGGAGGACTATGTGGATGATACCCTAGTCAAAAGTGCTAAATGCAATACTCATCTACAAGATCTGAGACCCATCCTAGATTGCATGGAATAATTTAGATTGTGGCTCAATCCTAAGAAATGCGCATTTGGTATCACATTAGGAAAGTTTTTGGGATACATCATCTCTGCAAAAGGAATTGAGGTGGATGTAGAGAAAGTACAAGCAATGCATATTCCACCACCTCACAACATTCTTTAGATGAGAGGTCTACAAGGTAGGCTCCAATCTATTCGCAGGTTTCTCTCACAATTGGCAGATAGATCACAACCCTTCACAAAGACTTTACATAAGGGTGTGAAATTTAAGTGGAGTCAGGATTGTGAGTAAAGCTTAACATAGATCAAACAATATCTTACTAATCCACCAATCTTGATGTCCCCTATCCATGGGAAGCCTTTGATTTTGTACATTTCAGCAATTGAAACATCTCTGGGGATCCTCTTAACTTAGGAAGACAATGATAACAAAGAGAGAGCTATTTACTACTTGATTCACACACTGATCTCTTATGAGAGAAACTATAGTATCATTGAGAAAGCTTGCTTGGTAGTTTTCTTTGCTTCCCAAAAGTTGAGACACTACATGCTTGCACACACTACATGGCTCATGGCTAAAATAGATCTACTAAAGTACTTTCTTAGTAAGGTGGCTCTCATAGGAAGATTGGTTGAATGGGTCATGATACTCAATGAATTTGACATCTAGTATGTTGAAAGAAAATCTATCAAGGGATAGGCAATTGTAGATTAGTTGGCTGATGCACCTATGTAGAGTCTCTTGCCAATGAACATTGATTTCCCTAATGAGTCAATCCTGACATTCAAACACCAAACATGGGTCATGTTCTTTGATGGGTCCTTCACACAATAGGGATCTAGTGCTGGATTGCTCTTCATAACACCATAGAGATACTCATTGCCCAAAGCATACAAGATTCTATTTCATTGTACAAACAACATTGCTGAATATGAGGCTTTGATCAATGGCATGAAAATTGCAGCTAATTGGAGAGTGGATCAGTTAAATATCTTTGGTGACTCTCAACTTGTCATTAATCAGGTTAATGATGTGTACCAAATTGAGGATGAGAAACTAATTCTATACAAGTGCATGGTTGATGACCTGAAGAAGTATTTTGCACACATTACCTTCCAGCAAGTTCCACGAGTAGATAATAAAGTGGCTGATGCTATGGCTACTTTGGCCTCCTTACTGCAGATGTTTGAAAATAATCTCTAACATGAGTTCTTGGTGGAAGCATTACACTACTCAATCTATGAAACCCCTGATTCTAGGATGATCTATTCTATTGTAGGACAAGAGTCATCCTACTTCCATCACATCTATTCCTATCTTCATAATCAAACCATTTTAGAAGGTTTGACTAGGAATAAGAAATGCTATCTAATCTGTAATGCTTTTCAGTATGTCATTATTGCTGACAATCTATATAGGAGAGGTCTCAATGAAACACTTCTTAGGTGTTTAGAACTCGAAGAGTCCAAATGTACATTAATTGACATTCATGAGGGCATTTGCAGATCTCGCTCAAATGGCCTAACACTATCTCACAAACTCCTTAGAGTTGGTTACTATTGACCTAAAATAGAGCAAGAAGCTATCAAGTATGCTAGGTCCTGCAAGCACTGTCAGCTTCATGGGAATCTGATCCATGCTCTAGCTAAAGAGCTAATTCCCTCTACTACAACATGGCCATTTCAATAATGGGCCTTTGATTTGGTGGGTTAGATTCACCCAACCTCTTCTAATGGACATAAGTTCATTTTCATAGCTACAAATTACTTCACAAAGTGGATAGAGGCAGTACCTCTTGCAGTCACCAATGCAAAAATTGTAGCTCTTTTTATAAAAAAATACATCATCTAAAGATATGGTGTACCATCCTCAATCATTATTGACAATAGAGGAAAATTCAAGAACAAAGACCTCAAGGAACTATGCAAGAAATTCAAAATCACACAACATTAGTCTTCCATCTATTAGCCCCAGGGTAATGGCCAGGCTAAGGCATCCAATGAGGCGATCCTCAAAATCCTTCATTTTATAGTCAACAAATCTAGGAGAAACTGGTATCTCAAGATTAATCCAACCTTATGGGCATATAGGATAAGCATCAAGACTCCAATAGGTATGACACCCTTTGCTTTTGTTTATGGAGTGGATGCTATGCTTCCAATAGAGGTTTAGATTCCTACCTTCATAATCTCTATGAAGGGACTTATTATTGATGATGATTATAGGATAGCTTAGCTTTAAGAGTCACTCTTACTGGATGAACATTGACAAGTGGCATGTGATCATCTATGAGTCTATTAGCAATGAATGTCAAGGAGCTACAATCAAAAAGTTAGGCCATGTGACTTCCAACTGGGTGATCTCGTCCTAAGAGAGAACCCTAAGAATCAATAGAAGAGAGTTCAAAAAGGGAAATTTGAACCAAACTAGCTTGGTCCTTACATCATCACTATAGTATATGGATCCAGTGCCTACCAACTTTCCACAACCGAAGGAGAAGTGCTCAAGGAACCTATTAACACTCTCCACCTGAGTAGTTTTACAGTTGATTTGATCTTGGTAGCTCTTTGTACACATCTATATGTCCTAAAATAAAATCAAAAAGTTAGAAAAAGTCTTGAAAAAATTGTTACCCTAGTGAAAACCTAGCAATAGATGCCTTGGTAACACCAAAAAAGTTGAAAATTGCAAAAAATACAAAAAAAATTCAAAAAAAGGAAAAATTCAAAAAATTGAAAAACAAGAAAAATGCCATTGGTGAAAACCTGGAAACAAGCATCATGGTAGCAAAGAAGAATTTCTGCCAAGAAGGTGAAAACCTGATAAATAGGCACCTCTTGTTCCCAATGCTCCATCTTGCAGTGCATCTTTTGGTTTTATGTACAGCTACATTATTACTTTTCCTGCTTTCTATTCATGTATCCATGGATCAAGTCTTGTCACAGCTTAGGGGCATTCCCCTTTAGTGTCACTCTTTTCAAGATTCTCCTCATAGAATCTCTTTCTCAATAGTCAGTAGTTGTTTCAGCTGTGTCTGCCTACTAATGCCAGTATCACTCTTTTCAAGATTCTCCTCATAGAATCTCTTTCATGACAGTCACCAATTGTTCTAGCTATGTCTACCTACTATCACCAGTATCACTCTTTTCGAGATTCTCCTCATAGAATCTCTTTTGTGATAGCCACTAGTTGTTTTAGCCATGTCTACCTACTATTTCTAGTATCACTCTTTGCAAGATTCTCCTCATAGAATCCCTATCGTGATAGTCACTAGTGGTTCTCACTATGTCTACCTACTATTGCCAGTGTCACTCTTGTCGAGATTCACCTCATCAAATCTCTTTAACAATAGTCACCAGCTATTTTAGCTGTGTCTACCTCTAGATTCCTTTCTGGAAGATCTCTCTTGTGCCAATCACCTATAGTCTTGGCTGTGTCCATCTACTATTGCTCAATCTTCTTAGGTTCTTCACCCCAAAGTTTCCTCTTTTGACCTCAGTCTCTAGTCATTTTGATTGTATCTTTCTATTTTTGTCACCCTACTAAAGAGATTTCTTTCAAACATATTCTAGACACTGACACTTGACATCAATCTAATGACACAAAGATAAACTCAAACTAACATACTTGTTTGAATATGTTGAGAATTTTCTTTGTTTTCTTTGATTTCACTATATCATGTCTCCTCAAGCAACTTGATGATGTCATTTCTGACTAGTGAAGTAATGATTGGGGGCATGATATTTACTTTTTTTTCTATCTTTGGTTTGGTTCCAATTGGTTGACCTATTCCAATAAAAGGGGTGTCCACCACAAGAGCCTCCATCTTGTATTGGATGGATGGGTGTACCTAAATTCCTTTTATATGAATATGTCAATAATGTTGGGTCTTCTCCTTGTTTGTTAGACTAAACTCTTCATGCTATAGTACATACTGATACTCATCCTGCTAAGTGAACATATGGGTCACTGCGAGTATATCTAGCACACTTCTATCTTAGGTTATGAATGCAAGGGTCATTGCGAACAAAATACTTATGAAATACGTAGCATAAGATGGATCTCTCATGTGTTTAGTGCATCTACCATGCAAGCAACATTCTGGTCATCCTAACATCTATGTTTTGATGCTTATGTTAACTTGCTACAATAAAAGGGACAAATGTTTTGGTCATTCTAGCTTCATGTGCCTCAAATGCTTACATTTAATCCTTACAAACTTACAATGTATGTCCTATTCATTTTCCCATGATTACAATGTCAATGGGAATTGTACAACATTTGGGATTTTGTCCTATGCTCAGTGATGATAAATAGTTGAGGCTTGGTAATCAGACCTAGGGTTGCACTTAACATAGTCTTGCATTGTATACTTTGTTTCATCCTTCATAATGGGGGAATATGGATCTCTACAAACATATCTAGATTCTCCATGACTACAAAAGCATTTGGTTCTTTGGTTCATTATCATGCACTCCTCAAGGGGATACCTATTACTGTCAAACAACACATACAACACTCCATGAGATGTCAATTCATTTCCATATGCATTGCATCCATATACTCATATCATCTACACTACATAATTGCATCATATCAAATTAAACATGCATCCATAACTTAACACATGCATCTCATAATCACCACATAAACATCTCATGAACATCAAAGTAAAGCAAAAAAACTAACAATGAAATGTACATAGGGATACTCAGCTCAAAATCTCATTTATATGTATATCAAAAATGTGATTCGGTACAAAAAATGAGCACTACTCGAGTGCTATCAATAAAAAATGATACAAAATGGTGCTGGCACACCAATGAATACATAGCTAGAATCAAAATCAGAGATCAAAGTAATCAATAACTAGTTGCGCCCCACACAATCACCTTTGCTAGTTAGAGGAGGGGAAGGAGGCAACATATCTAGTCTGGTAGGAGGACGTGTACCCCTAGAATCTTGGGCATATTGGAAAAATTGCAGCACTTGCTGAGCCTCATTGGGTATAACTATAGAGTATTTTGAGAAGTAATAAGCCACTCGAGCCATCTATAATCTGACCTCATCCTATAGCATCTCTTCCCTCTGATCAGCTACTTGTACCTACTCTCGTAGTCTCAGGATCTCCTGATCCTGCTCAAATAGTCATGCATCCCTCATTGCTACCATGATCTGTAGCTCTTTGATCTACTATGAAGCTTGCTAGATCCACTTCCTCTATCATCAAAACACATCTTAGGATCCTACAGTAGGCTATTCCTACATCTCCTTATCGAGCATCTTAGGTGCTTGCTGTATGGGTGCCTGCTCCTCCACCCTTGACCTTTGTCACCATCTCTGCTCTCCACCACTACCCCCAGCCCTTGGATTCAATCTTATCTATCATGTAGGGATCTATACCTACCTAACTCTCTACCACACCTCTAGTGGTGGGCCATATGGTACCTACTACTAGGGAGCTTGCTACTACTATGCTAGTGTCTGTTGTGGGGCTGGTGCTGCTCCTCCCAAGGGATCTGTGAATCATGGGAAGGGGTGACTAATAAGATACACCTAATATGTTGGCATCACCCCTACATTTGCTACCTCTAGATGGCAATCCCACTATGTCACAACTAGGTTGTGCACATCGATCATTGACCTCCCTGCATCCAACTTCACTAGCCATCCCCATGTTAGATCCTTCACAACTCATGTGTAGGCACAAAAAATCCTAGGAGATATCCTAATACCTCCCATACTATTTCCACACTTTTGTGATGGGAAACTACTCTATAATCTATATGGTCCTCCCCACTAGTGGTCACAAAAAAAAAATCCACCCTAGCTCCCTAGGAGCATCATCCCAATCCTTTGTCTCTCACTAGGGCTGCCATACTAGGTCATCAAGATGGGACCTCCAATGCTCCATCTTACCCAGGCCTACTTGGGTAATCTTCCCTCTATATTTACAAATACAAGGCTTTATGGGCTCCTAGGCATCCTCAAAAATAGGTCGTGTGACTTGCAAGTGCTCCCATGCCCAAACTTGTAGAACATACACACTAGCGGCCATACTGTTCTACTCTCCTAAAACATATGGGTGAGCATGCACTAGCCCCATCCAAATCTCTCCGGAGAATCCAACATCCTTTGAAGCATAATCGCCCATCCACACTTCAACCTATTTTGTCCTCTGTTAGGTACTAAGAAATAACTAGTGAATATGGCCAAAACTGTGGCCAATCTGTATGTTTTCCCATATGTGTGGACAAGCTCATCCCAGGTAATGGCTCATTTCATAGCTAACTCCCTTTAAAAAATGGCACACAAGGCCTCTATACTTACCTAGGGCACTGTGTCATAGGATACCCTTGGTCCATGGAATGGTATGCGTAGAATCTTGTATATGTCCTCAAGAGTCAGAGTCATCTCTCCCTGAGGTAGGTGGAAGGTGTTCATTTTTGAATGGAAATGCTCCACCAAGGCAGTCAACAAGCCTTGATTCACCAACGATGTTGGGATCTAGCATAAAGAAGTGAGTCCTAGTCTATTAATGTGTGCCATGTCTATAGCATCTAGGCTCCACAACAAAGCCCCATATAGTGGATAATGGGATTTGAATGCAACATCATCGAATACCTCCTTCATGCACAAATAACAACAACAATAAGAAAATAGTCAATACTCGATCAACAAATTAGATTGATGAAGAAATTAATGCAAAATTCATGCTAAAATGTAAAAAATTGTAATTTTTCAAGAAACTACTGTCGTGGATTTTCGCATGAAGATTCATTTCCTCATACAAGAATTCATTTCTTTGCACAAGGTTGTGCATCTTTGCATGAGAAAATAAGTCTTTTCACGAAGAGATATGAGCCCACACCAATGATCAAAACCTCGTGTGAAGAGAGACTCTCTCATGCAAAGAAACAAGTTTTCATGTGAAGTGAGATAGTCTCACGTGAAAGGTGAAAAACATCTATGCAAAATTCTCACATTCTCCACACAAAAAGTAGGTATCTCCTATGTGAGAACCCCCATCAAGGTGTGCGAGCATATGTTGGGTTGGCGAATCTTTGCTTGAGAAGAGAACACCTTCGTGTGAGAAAGGATAGTCTTGCACAAAGATTGATTAGGACTTTCTAAAAATGTGCTAACCATGCAATAAATGACCTCAAAAAGTATGACAATGAGATTAAGAAGGTTGGTTATCGATCACTCACCAGTGGTCCATAGTCTACCGATTGGCTGTGTCATCAGGAGTGCTCAAAATGATGATATCTCATGTTCACTTCCATCTTCCTCTTAGAGCTCCTATTTACTAAGGACAAAAGGTGCAAATGAATTGAAAATGACCCCTTGGGCTCTTATATAGGGTTTGACCTAATTTTGCAAAGTGCTATGATTTGTGTGAAAATCACCCCTAGCTAATTTGACCATTTTGGATCCATTTTCAAGATCAAATTCGAAATCTAACACACCTAAGTAGCCCATAAAAATGGGTTTTAAAATTTTGAAAATTGACACGATCAAATGCTTGTGTAGTCCATATTTTTTTGATACTTTGTGATTATAGGAATCTTTTCAACTCAATTTTTTTTAAAATTTAAAAATATATTTCAAAAAAGTCAACTATGGTCAAATCTATCAACTTTTGGTCACACTTGGTCTTCTGGACCTCCAAATCACTTCAAATCATCTCTGAATTTTCTTTTGATCGTTCTGATCTTCTACATTCTACTAGCTCTTCAATTTCTTTTGTATCTCTCAACATAGTGCTTTACATCATATTTTTGTCATGTCATCTTTCAATTTCACTCTTGAGGGGGAAGGATGATTACATCATTGAATCCTTATTGCTTGAGGCATCTCATTCCCATCTTATGTCCTCACCATTCGAGGCATCTCATCACTAGGGGCATCTTGTTTCCCTCTTTCTGACATCTTTTTCATCTATTTCATCTTGTCATCGATTGATTACAGGTATTAGGACAATCTAAACCTCAACTCCTGAGGATCAAGCCTCATTTCGGGGATGATTCTATGACCCATAATTTGATCTTCATATTTTATCAATTTCAAGTATCTAGGTGTTCTATCTAGATCCTTAAAGGTTAAGCTCTGTTCTGGAGATATCCTTTTAAATGCTTATCAAATTTTAGGTATCTAGATGTTTTGTCTAGATCCTTAAAGGTTAAGCTCTATTCTGGAGATAATCTTTTAAATGCTATCAATCTTGGGTATCTAGATGTTCTATCTGGATCCTTAAAGGTTAAGCTCCATTTTGGAGATAATCTTTTAAATGCTATCACTTTTAGGTATCTAAGTGTATTATTTGGATCCTTAAAGGCTAAGCTCTATTCTGGAGATAATCTTTTAAATGCTATCACTTTCAAGTATCTAGGTGTTCTATTTGGATCCTTAAAGATTAAGCTCTATTTTGGAGATAATCTTTTAAATGCTATCAATCCCAAGTATCTAGATGTTCTATTTTGATCCTTAAAGGTTAAACTTTGTCCTGAAGGAAACCTTTAAAATTCTTATCAATTTGGGTATCTAGGTGTTCTGCTTGGATTCCTTGGGATTAATCTTCATTCTAGAGATGGTCCTTAAAAGCTTATCAATTGGTTTCTGTACATCAATTTTAGAACCAATCTCATTTCTTAATCCCTGCATCGTGCTTTCTGATTTTCTTTGAATCAAACATGCTACTCGCACATTCATTCAAAGAGGGGCAAAATGTAATACCCCAAAATTGGCTCATTACCATGATCACTAGTTCTGGTCTATTTCGATCAATTCCTAAGTCATATGTCACTAAGTAATTCTTATTTTTCTACTCGCTACTTGACCTAAGTGTCAAATGCAGAAAACCTTAAATTTGCATTAATCAAGATATCTATTTAATTCCTAAGTATTGACTCGTATTAGTCACATTAAACCTATTTTATTAAGATTTGATTTAATTATTAAGTATTTATACTTTAATTAAATTAAATTATTTCCTAAGGCTAATGTACTAAGGAAATAAATTTATTTAATTTAATAACTATGCCTATTTTTAATTAATTGAATATGATTGTTCAATTAAATAGAAAATGTATTTATGAGATCATATCTCATTTTATTAAATTAAATAGTATCTTCAAAATCCACTCTTCAGTTCTAAATGGGAACTCTGAGTGAACTACTTCTCAAAATTGGAATTAATCTAGTTAACTTGATCTCACACCCATGACAAGTTCAGTTAACTACACATCACACTTAGATCTGAAATAGTTAACTTCACTTGCACAAGGAAGTTTCCATTTCAACCGAATCTTCTATCTAATCCTAAATGTTCATCTAAGTTGATCTCACCTATTGATGGATTCCAAGAATTCTATTTAAGGGATTCATAATTCCTCATTATAGAGGTTGAATTGAATTGGTATCGAAACTCTATTGAACTATGCACTTCTTTGCTCATTATTAGCATACACTTCATTTCTTAGATTAAGAATCATTTTAGTAATAATATGCATACATCTAGTTAATCTTGATTTATATGTTCTTAGATTAAATGCATATCTTAGTTTAGAATAATTGCATTCATATAGATTAATTACATTTAAATCCTTTGCTCTAGCATGGTCTAATTGCCTGTACCTCAAATTTGAGAGCATAAATAGGAAAAATTCACCTAGATAGAAGGCAATAGGTCATCTTGTAGGAATCCTCTTGGGTGAACAACCTCATGTTCATTCCAGGATGAATCTACATATAAAGACCATGTTGAAGTGTGTGTGTTAAATAGAGGCCACATTCCACTCATTAGGGATTTTTTTAGTGGCGATTAGTCACCAGTTGGCGAATATGTCCCGATCGGGCTATAGAAATTGGCAAAAAAAAACACTGTATACTAGTTGACCGGTTCGCCACAATTTTATAAATTACTCATATAGTGGTCAGAATGTTTACCACTATTATTACATAATCTCAGTTTGGTAGTCAGGTTTTTCGCCCATATTTCTCTTTAATGTTTACTCTTATTCGCCATGAAATTAATTGAGTGTCTCTTTCGATGATCATCATTCGCCAAATTCCCATTTTCCTAAGTTAAATTTTTATTTTTCCTAGGACCCAATTCACCATGCATCACACACAATGGGGTCCCAAATTCTCGCCCTATTTGCCCACTCGTTTACTTGAAATTATGTGGGCTTTGCCAAATATTAGTTCTTATCATATGTAATGGTCGGCCCATTCGCCAAAATGAAAATGGTTTATTTGTAGTTGTCTATTTAAGACATGAGTTTAATTATTGAAACATGCCAAAAGAAGGAGCCTTCTTCTTAGTATTGCAATCAGTAGAGAACTAGAACGACTATGACTATGAGTCCATAGTATTTTATTACAGCCTTAATTTGATGGAGATGTCATAGTCAAATTTAAATAGGAATAGGAGTAGGACTAATGAAGGTGGAGATGTCCAAGAGAGGAAAACCTAATGCAAAAATATATCTTCATACTTTGGCAGGGGTAGACACAATAGTGTTGGTCAAAGTAAGGAAGGTAAATCATCAGAGGATCCTTTACAATCTAGACCTACACAGGAGTCCAGTCAACACATTGGGGAGCCTAATAAATCTCGTGACAGAGTTGCAGAACATGACATCTCTAATGAAGATGAACTTGAAGAAGAATATCCAGTAAATAACCAGTACTAGGATGAATCAATCAACTTCAGTGATGATGATGGTGCAATTAACAGTAACAGTGACACTAGAGGGAGAGGAAAATCAAAAGAAAAAATTGATCGTCACTGGGAGATGGCCAAGAGATTTAAATTTGATTAGGTAGAAAATTATCCATTCATTGAGCCTGTGGACAATCCAATTGTAGGTGAGCCACTAGTAGAATGTAGATGTGCAATTTGTAGTTGGAAGTATAAAAAGGAAAAGCAATTACAGCTTAAACTAGACACCATAGAGAAACATGTTGGTAAGATTTACGAAACCTCAATTGTAGATGGTAAGGAAATAAAAGTGGTAAGATATAAAACAAAGGATCAATGTCAACATAAAGGGAATGCTGAAGAATATTATATGTTTCAAAAATTTTAGATGAAGCCTGGCGAAGTTCAAGGTTCTATTAATGCTATTTTTGCAAAAGCAAGTGAAGTAGAAGAACATGGAAAAGCTATTCAATTAAGTAAAATTTTCTATATTTTGAACAGAGGGCATCCAATGATAGACTATCTAGAAATGAGTGGTTTTTTACACTTTTTGAAAGTTCCTAACTATCCTGTTAGTCATTGGTCAATAAACAATGGATGGGAATGGGCAAGTTGTATTGCACAGGTTGAAATAGAGGATGTACAAAGAAAAATAAAAGAGTCAACCTTTATTGCATTGTCCTTAGACGAAGTTATGACAATAGATAATATGTCATGGGTATGCATGCATGTTTATACTATACAGAATAATTTTCACCAACCACATCTACTATCTGTTGCTAAATTGAGAGACAATGCGATAGCAAAAACTTTATTTTAGTTAGTAAAGAGAAATTTAATTGAATATAGAGCTATGGATGAATTGACAATAGCGAAGAAGTTGGTATGTGTTGGAGTGGATGGATCTTCAGTAATGCAAGGTCAAAGGAATGGTCTTTGCAAAAAGATGCAGGCTTCTTGTTCACCATATGTTGTTGCCATTCACTATATGGCCCATAGGATGAATCTTGCTTTTAGAGTTGTGAAGAAGTTTCCTTCAGTAAACAAGGTTGAAGATTTAGTAAGAGAGTTGTATGCATATTTTTGTCAAAGTCCCAAGCATTTTAGGGAATTTCAGCACTTTGCTGATGGAATTACCAATGGAAACAAGCTTCTAAAATATGTTGATACTAGATGGATCTCTTTGGATGGATCAGTGCATCGAGTATTTTCTGAATATCAATCTTTGATTGGACTGATGTATGAAAATCGAGACAATGCAGAAAATCAAAGATGTGGCAACCTGCTTCGGAGGTTAAGTAATATAGAGAAACTTTTGACTTTGGCATCTCTTCTTCCCATGCTAGAAGAAATGAGTTTAATTATGAAAATAGCCCAACAAAGAGCCATGTATATTGTAGAATATGCTCAGTTGTGTAAAATGTCATGCTGAGCCCTCGATAGCCTCTATCGTACTGACCTAAATTTATCCGATGATAGATTTAATCACTGGCAGAAACTAATAGATTTGGATGATCCTCATAATTATTTAAAGATCGTTGAAAATGGAGATTTAGGTGTTTGTGTAAGGGGATTTCAGATACCAATGTACTACAGTGCCCCAAAGAAGCGAGCTACAAGAGTTACAAGGGAAGAGTTTATGAAGATAGTCGAGTCTATAACATCTATTGCAAGGGACATAGCCTATAGAGTTTCCTCTAAAATAATATCATGATTCCCATATGATCAACTGCTTGAGGCCATGGCAATTGTGTTTCCTCAATATTGGTCCTTCAACAATAAGGAAGATTATCCTAGAAGGCTATTGATTTTGATAAAGGAATTTTTCAAATCTATAGAATTTGATGGAGTGACTATCAATGGAATATTAGAGGAGGGTCTTCTTAGATAGCAATCAAGCACCTTTGCAAGGACCATGAAGCATCAATATCAATTAATGTGTAACCCACATGAAGAGGGCTCGACAACAAAGCTTTGGACAGAACTAAAATAGAGCACATTTTTGCATGAAGAAATTTTAGAGTACTTCAAGCTTGCTGATCTATGTCAAACCATGATATTGGGTTCAATGGAGGATGAGAGAGTTTTTAGTGCTTTGGGCTTCCTAAAATCAAAGCTAAGAAACAAACTAGACAAGAATTTGGAATCATGCTTGAGGGTATACACATCTAGGTATAATGTCAATACTTTTTCTTTTCAAAAAGAAATGGAAATCTGGAAGAAAAGATGCAAAAGAAGAAGGGTGGGACTGGGCAACACCATTAACCAATCTCCTACAGTGACTCCAACTGGGACAAGTATAGTTGGCAGTGGCACTTGCCATGGGATTGAGAGTCATAGAAGCAGAGGTCAGAGTGAACTTGAAGTTGAAGAAGACACAAATGAAAATGAAGAGAACAATGAAGCAACTAGACTACCAGAATTGGATGATGATGATGACATAGAGATGAATTGGAAAATTTAGGAAATTTTTGCTAAATTAGTAGTGGGAACCAATAGGTATTTTTTGAACTTATTAACTACTATATGATATCCTATCATTCAATGTTCATTTTAGAAAAGCAAGAAATTAGAATGTATTATGTTTCATCATTAAAATTTGAGAACAAAGAGTATTATTACTGTAGAGTGTAGTTTATATCATGTCATCAACGATCATTCATATTTGAATTTGAAATTCGTGAATGATTTTTTTTTTTCTATTTTATTCATTTATTCAACATACATTGAATTGGAAAACATGAAAATTAGATAGAATCATAGATTCAATTCCATAATTAATAATTATTAATGGTTTTCCTTTACAATATTTAGCTAATATGGTACAATTCTTGTAAGCCAATGACCCTGAATTCCCTTTTATAGAAACAAGGGAGCAACAATAGTTTTAGGTTGATTTGCCTAATGTGAAGTCTCAAAATCTAAATCAGTAAGACATCTACAAGTCTACAACATCTCTACAACTTTAGTTGTACATTTCTACATTTGACAGGCCAATTTAGTAAATTAGCAATTTTAGCATAGGCAATAGCATCTACAAGACTACAACATTGATCCTGTTCAAAAAACAAAGTTCAAACTTGTTACTTTAAACTCAATTCTAGAGTCTAGACTGTAGTATGTAGGATAATATGAAAGATATTCATATATAGTAAAGATATAGAGATGATTGAAACTGAAAGTACTTTCACATACATAATATAAGTTTCTATAGTATGCTCCATTCTTCTTTGGTTGGAAGGGAAAATTTTTTGATGTTATGGTAAATGACCTGCATTCTTGTCAGCATTCCATACTTGGAAGAGCGAGTTTCAAGCAATGTTCATTCCACTAGTGCATGCAAATTTGTGAATGTTTTGATGCACTTTGCAATGCCTTCATGAGTTTTGTCTTGAGGAAGGTTGCCTAAATCAGAGGTTATTTGGTCCTCCAACTTTTGTTTGTAAACTTCTCTTCCAATGAAACCCATTGTTGAGAAATTAGGTCCAGGACTCGGTAAACCAAGAGATATCAATTTTTCTGTTTTATTGTTCATCTTGGCGAGCTTTGGCCCAAATAAAGTAAGAACTTCTTCTGCTTCAGTTATTTTTTGACATTTATGAAATACAAAGGTCACTTTTATTATTGAACCAATGCAGTCTTGAATTCCCTTGCTTGCCAAATGCCTATCCATAGTGCTGTTGATTTCTTCCATAATCTGCTTTGCAATTTTTTGTCTCTGACCAAAACTTTTGTTCTCCTCAAGTTGCTCTTTCAGCTTCCCAAAACCATCTGTAAGAGCTTCGTAGAGTTCAAACCAATCACGCAACCTATTAGAAAAAGTCCTTATTTGCCCCAAGAAGTAATTTTTTATTTGCTTTACTGTATTATTTACATGGTCATTCAAGCTGTTTTCATATTTTTTAATAGTATCATTTGCCTTCTTTAGGTCTTCTTTCATTTCTGAGTACTTGTGTTCACTATGTTTTCTTATTTGCTCTGCTTTATTTTCCCACCCTTTTGCTTTCTCTTCCCACTCTTTTTTTTTACCCTCTCATTTTCCAATTCTTTATTTTACATATTGTTTACATTTGCAACATTCTCCAAGTTTCTATATAACTTTGTTGAAGAGTCTTTTTTATCCTAAAGTTTTTTTCCCATTTTTTCCAAATTTTCCCTCAGAGTTTTTAGTTCTTTGTCCATTTGTGCTTGCTATTCAATTGCTTCTTTAGAGCTAGAGGATGAATTTTTTTATCATTTTCTCTAATTATTTGCACCTATTTACTGCTTCTTTCTTACTTGCCTTTACATTTTCTAGATTTGCCTTTAACTTATCTATTGTACCCTAAAGCTTTCCTTTCTCTCTCTCCAACTTCATCACTAAACTGTAGACCAATTGGTTGGTCATTTTGGACACATTTATCTTGTCCACATTTTAAATTTTGGATAAATCCATTTGGAGGGTGCTAACTTGAAATTCAGATGGATCTAACTGACTCTTTGGTGGATTGTTATCTCTAGTTGGGGGCATAACAACCATGAATTCCATCATATCTTTATCTGGGTCATATGTGGGAAATAACCTATTGGTTGTAGGTTCTACATCACAAGCTACAAAAATTGCTTCCATCTTTATTGTCTTACTATTTGTCTATTCTTATTTTTTGATTTTTCATAGTTAGTTACAAATTCATTGTAACAAAAATCAGGATTTTGTGAGACAATTGAATATTTGAATGGTGAAATAGTAGTAGCACTTGCTTTGATGTATGAGCTTCCACCAATACCATGAGGATAACCAACACCTAGACCCATTAGTGAGTTTGTGGATTGTTCTGAGGGTTTTATCCTAAAGGATGGGCAATTGTTGGACTCACAGTCACCATTGGCGTTGTTGTACTAGTAGTACTACTAATACTTGTCATAACCTTTTGCTTCTTTACACTTTCTTGATCTTTGGGACCACAATTTTTTGCATCTATATACAATGTCCTTTTTGGACCACTAGTTGTAGTTGTACCCATGATATCTACAGCTATGGGAGTAACAGTTGATTTGGATTGAATCTGAGTGCTTGGAAGTGGAACTGTAAATGAAGCAAGAACAAATTTAATTAACTAAGATGAATCCAATATGGATGGAATTGATTAAGTTGATGATTGATCTCCATTCCCAAGGCCTAGTTTCTGACCATGTTTTGATGCTACAGCTAGTGGTTGAGGTGTAACCAAATCCCTTCTCCACTGGGACCCAAACCACCAAAACCTTGGTAGCCCATTTTTTCTACAATTTTTTCCCCTTTTCTATATAGAAGTTTGGTGGATGCGTCAACTTCTCTCTGAATTTGTGTACTGGATGAGGGATTCAAAGAATCCTAGTCATTGTAATCATTATAAGTATCACTGTGATGTGCTTCAGGTGGATGCTCCTTAGTCCACAATTCGTCAAATATTGTATCCTCTTCAACCTCATCACGATCTAAAGAGGTCTTTGGCTCATCAAGATTCTTCCTCATTTCCCAAAATTGAGAAATTTTGCTTCGACTCCATCTAGCATCTATACAATCATTCATTAGCTCTTTTGGAATAGGTTTTGTAGATGGTTTATCAACTTTCTTGTAGAAATTGGACGATGTCATGCCCTGCACTTTTCCTTTTTGTTTGTGCAATGCCATTATTTGTGATGACAATTCCTATATTGACATATTATTTTTAGCAACATATTTCTCCATCTATTTTTTGACCTCCTCCCAGGAGTCCATTTTTTTAAAATTTTCAATCAAAGGCATACTTTCATGTTGATATTTTCTTGTAGAAGTCCCAATGCCCTTAAGCCTTGCTCCAATTATGTTCAGTGGGTCATACTTCTAGTGATTATCAACATCAAATCAAAAAATTGAAAAAAAGGCTTTAGCCACTTTGAATCCTCTTCTCTCAAATGAGAACCCTCCAAAGGAGAATGGCAAGGAGGGAAATATCATTTTCTTTTGCTGACCATGAAAGAGTACATCTGTGATCTCCATTTGTCGTACATATTCCAATGCAAATACCCTCTCTATTACATGTATTGGAAGTTTGTAGGGTTCTACCCATGAACTGTAAAACCTTAAAACAGTGTACTCTTCCATTAAGTACCAGTCAGCCAATTGTAGTTCACTTCCAAGTTGAATGCAATTTCTACAAGTAATAGGCAATCTAGGCATTGGAGTGCTTGTAATTTTATGGTACATTGGTGCCAAAAAGAAGTCTACAAAATTGTTGTAGTTCCTTCTGTTATCAATCATCCTTATTTGAGGTGTCCACTCATATATTGGATTTTAGCCTTGAGTCTGACTACAAAGCTTGTTTGCTTCAAATAATGCACAATACTTTGCTAGGAGAAGATAGCACAAGTAGGTTGTGAATCTAAATATCTTCTCTGAACCTCTTTGAATCATTAGTAATTGATCTTGCATGCAACGAACAATGTGCTCAATAAAATGATATCTTACTGGTTCTTTTTAAAAATGAATATGATAAAGCATTTCAAGAATGCTAGCATCCACTTGTTTTTTACTATCCAATCCCAAACAAAATGCTAGCAAGGAAATACTGTCCTATGCCGATGGCACAAAAAATTCAAAATCATAAGGAGGCATGTGATTTGGACTCAGCCTACAACTGCTTGTTATTCCTCTGATATAAGAATCTCTTTGTTCTGCATCTAATTTTTCATAATCGTCTGCTAGCTTTCCCAGGTCAATATGCATGTTTGACTATTGTTGTTGAAACCCTAGGTTCAACAGACTAGCAAATTCACTCTTAGTTATGGACAAAATTTCCTCCTGAGTAATTTTATTCACAATTGCTTTTCTATTTTCATCATAATTTTTGGTGCAGAGCATAACAATTTTTGGGCAAGGGAATACTTGAGGTAACGCCATGTGTGCTGACCCAACTAGCCACGGTGCAATTTTATTTGTAGTTGCATTTACACTAGGGTTAAATCAACAAAATTTTGAAGCCTTATTTGGATCATTCCACTTTTTTTCAAGAGAAAATCTTATCTCCATTATACCCTTATTTCCATGAATAACAGGATCATGTATATCATGGAATAAATCACTGAAACTTGGTGTTTTAAGCATATTGTGGAATTTAATTCTTTTCGGGTGCACTGTACTTCGCATACAACTTACCTTGATACGTGTCAACATTTCGGTGACTACCTTGACAATTCTTCTTCCTTTAAGAAATGTTGGCCGAAATAAAACCTTAGCCATTGGTCTTGGATCATCAGACAGTCTGAGTTCTCAAATAATACATTTAACATAATTATAGTGGTAGTGGCCAATAATTTATGTAAGTTGGTATGTTAGGTTAGGCTACTTATTTCCCATCTTTTGAAAATAGCCATACCAACTATAACTTTCTGAAAACCATTCGCCATACCAAATAAATTAATTCAATTATTTGGAAAATAATTTTGCCACCTTTTTATAAAAACGGTATCGGTTATTAAAATATTCGCCAACCAATATCCATATTTCAAAACATGATTCGCCATCAATATTAATAATTTTATTAAAAACAAAAATTATAATCACCATTATTTTATAAAAATTGTCTAAACTATTAAAAAAATTGCCACCAAATATCCATCCATTGACGCATAATTTACCAACACTATTAATTTTTTTTTTCACCCAAATGACATGTGATTCGCCACAATTTTATAAATTTTGGGAGGGGGGGGGGGGGGGGGGGGGTTCCTTAAAGTTATCCCTGCCACTCATACAGCTATTAGCAGGGCATATTCTTTTTCTAGCCATGACATAGCAACTTGTCAGAAAAATTAGACTCTGGTGATGCCAACTTTAAACTCATTCCAGCTGGATCCTTTTTTGATGTTGACAATTTTGATGTTAAACACATCATCAAACTTTTGAAATAATGAGTATTATTCGTGCCGACCTTCCACTTTACGACAACACCATTCCATTTCATGATAGTAACTATGTTGCATGGGTTAAAGACCTCATACTTCCTCTATTCGACATAATGATCATCGTAGATGTTATAAAGATTGGATGGTAGGAACAAACCTCTTAAAAAGCACTTGGTATAATGGAAAATTTAAACTAATCAAGGAATATTCAAATTTCAAAAATCTTTGCACCTAATTAAATTTAAAAAGCACAAGACTTAGGGTTTGATAGGATTTTCCTAGTTTTTTTTAAAATTACAAAGCCAAAAAACCCACACTCTAGAAGGCAAGCAATATATCTTATTCTAATTTTTCATACCTAGAACTAGGAGAATTTTATTTTGTTAAAATTAGACCAACACTTTCCATTTAGACTTTGTCAATTCCATAAACCATTTTTACTTTAATTTCCAACTCCAAAACCTTTTCAATATTTTCCCAAACCCTATAATGAAAGAGAAAAATTACATGTATAGGATGAAAGAATTGAATCCTAACATAGAGATATTTTCTATTTCCTCTTTTATTCCAAAAAGATCCGATTCTTCAATCATGACTCCAACTTCAATCCCAAAATTCTTCATAGTTGGAAAACAAAAATTTCATCATAACTAAAAATTGGAGCCAAATTATACCAAAATGACATAATATTCTCAAAATTATTCCAAAAAACCTTTTACCATGTGCTTTTACCAAGCTTATAACTATATTTTCAATTTTCACCCATGTCACTGAGAAGGCCCAAATTTTACATTTCTACCTATAACTTGAACTAGTGACCTCTTGTGCAAAAATAATCTCTAGAATTGAAAAGTTCCTTCTCCCAGTTTCAATGATATATAATATGCCTATATTCACTTATCGAGAACTCCTGGAATCTTGATAATTTGAAAATTGGGCTCCTGCTATATCCTCAAGACTGCACTTCATTTTACATTTTTATGTAACAATTTTTTCATTTTATAAAGTTAAAACTTTAGGATTAAAGAAAAACTTATTTAAAATACTACACTTATTGTTTAAGAGGAAATATCAAAAATAATTAATTTTTTATGCCTCTTGAAATTTCCCTCCCTTTTCACTCTGGGTCAAGCCTAGTGGACTGCTAGTGACACATGTCAATTCATAATTTGCCTAATTTTGCATATTTGGCTGACACGTGCCACATGGCTGCCACACGTCTACCGTGTCACATGACGAGTCAGCATCATAGCACATCATCATGATATAGCGACCACATGACATGCATCTGCTCCTACCACCTCAACATCTTAGGAAACATGCTATGTCTGAATCCTTTGCCATATGTCAATTTTTGATTGCCCACCTCAATGCAACATGTCACTGCCACAACACTTGGATGCCACATCACTGTGCCACCTCCATCCATGTGGGCCCCATAATCTCACTAGATTTCTATGGTTTTCTAGGATTTTTCCATGTTGCTTACAAGAAAACCTCCCATTTTCTAGTGGCAACATGGCAATCACTAGAATTCGGCCATTTTTTGGTAGCTCATTTATTTGGTCAAAATTTACTCAATTTTTGCCCCAATCGGCTATCCACAAGCTCCACCACATGCCTCTACCTTTCAAAAGGTGTCATCTTAAAGACAACAAGTCTATTGACTGGTTTATTATTTATTCATTAAAATCTACCCAACCACAGTGTATGTAGGATAAAGACTCTCAACTTCTTCTTCAATTCTCTTATGTATCTAGCACAACCATTTGGGATAGTCTAGTGGAATCCTTGGATTTTTTTTATTCCTTCCTGGCATGGAACTTGTGTCTAATGCTGTAGTCATGGGATTCTCCTTGGCTTAGATGTGGAGGTCCTCCCCTTCAAAGAAAATTCATTACTTCTCTTGCCTGTGTTCATTTTTGGATCAATTTTCTCAAGCTACAACACAATATTATGCCCAATCACCTTAGCTAAAGAGTCCCACATGCTGTTGCATGGATTCCTTCATATCCTCCTTTTGTTTCCTTTTCATGGTAACAATGGCCTCCAATTTCAACTGAAAAAGTTTCTTAGGAGGTAGAGTTACAGGGGCCAAGGTGGGTAGTCTCTTATCACTCACAACTACTCTCAAAATCAAGTAACCCAACTTCCTCCTCCCAAACTGCTCCCCTTGCTACCACCAAGAGACTGTGAAAACATTCTTACACATCTTTCTTTATGAGAAAAATTGTTTTGGATGCCTAGACATGAAGATTTTTATTGGAGGGCCAAATTTTTTTGCAACTATAGACTAATCCCAACTCATCTTCATCACAAGCTAAACTAAACCGACTGCAACATGTTTGAAAAAAAAATTCCCCTCCCCAAACTATTCAAAAATCCAAATTAGCACCTTGAATTCCAAACACCACTACAAAATGATATGGGAATTCCGATAGCAAAATTTTCCTTCCCAATTTACTCAACAACCCAATCTGTCATCTTCTACCGAAACTTTTCAATGAGGATGAATCGAATTGTAAACCTATTGTGAGCCCCTGTATACTTTGTATAATTATAGATTGTAGAGATAGAGAAGTAGCATTAGTAGTTGGAGGTATTATGACATCCAACTAAAGAATCTCCAAAATCTACAGGGGTGATGGCTGGGCTAGATCATCTCCTTTACTCTCCTGTGGAAACACTCTACCTTCCTCATGCCATGGGAGTTTACTCAATCATGTGGGGCTCCCTCCACAATATGAAGTTTTAAGCATGAAATATGGTGGCACCTTTATGGTCTACAATCTCTACTAGGTGAAAGCTCCTCTTCTATTGCTTCATTGGTTGTGTCCCCTTGGAGTCAATTCAGGAACAATTAAAACCAAACAACCTTCTCCTTCTTTGTAATTGAAAAAGGGGCTTTGAATAATTACTATCCCTGCCATTGAAAACATTCCCTCATTCCATCTAATGTTCTTTTATGCAAAGCTAGGCATGTATTCTTGGTCTAAATATAAATGGCAATTAATAAAGTCCTATATTAAAGACATGGTTGACATTGTTTGTGTGGTTAGAAGAAACAATTAGATGCAAAGGAGGGCTATAGATAAACAATCATGGATGTTCTAATGGAATATTCATAGCTGATGTGATAGCTAGCAAAAACCAAATCTTTGAAATTCCTCTTAATTAGTCTCCCTATGAAGCATACCCCTAGAAATAAAACATGATGGCAACTATGGAGAAATTCAAATTTCATTTCCTTGACATAAAACTTATGAAACCATATTTATAGGAGAAAACTTAAAAATATGTTTCAAAAAATGGCCATTTGACATTGAATAATAGTGTTCCTGTATCAATCATTTAAAAGTATAGTTATTATAATAACTTTAAAACAACTCCAATCCTGAATACCTTATTAGCTTGTTGAAGTCAGTTAGACCCTAGAATGGGTCCTGTTGGCTCCTGATTTAACAATTTTGGAAATAACCAAGAAACCAGACAAATGCATCTAAGGCTAGCAACTTCCTATGACAGCTACACTCGACTGCAGTCTTGGTCCAACTATAAGGAATAACTCCTTCTTCACTTTAGGCTCTACAAGACCTAGGCGGGTGGACCTCAGATTCAATCGATACTATACCAGTGCAAAAAAATCCCTAAATCTATTTACTGCAGATGAAAACCCTTATATCTCTTAATAACTTATGTAATAACACAGATCTACAGTAGCTAAATGGAAATCTATGAAATGCATAAGATGAGTGAGGGATAGACATTTAGGTTCTTCAACATGAATGGGAAAGAACATTTGATTTATAATGTTGAATTCAACAAACCCTCAGATATGCTGCAGTAAGACTTTAATGATCCTGTAGCTGACCAATGCCTAATCCATTGGGAAAATCAATGAATCAAATGCATACATATGGATATCTGATACTTATGTATATATTTAGATATATGATCTATCTATTTAGCTTGTAAATAAACATCTATGCTCAATCCAAACCTCATTCTTACATGATATCCTTCTCAATAAACTTGCAACCCTACTGATTTACTGAAGCATTTACATAACCCCTTGAGTTACAAGAAACAATAAGACAACATACAGCCTTAAGGGACTGCAACTACAATCTAGGCTCTTTGTTCAAAGATCATAAAACATTGAAGCTCACTAAGATAGGAGACAAGATTCAAGATGAAACTCAGCCTACTACTGGTCTTTATATTATTTCCTTGAAATTATATAGTCATATGCATGAAATAAAAAATATGAAACAACCTAATAGATCTGAACTATTTGTATATTCCTTCCTGCTGTTGTTCACACAAGAGAGAATATGCTGGAGAAATGGTGTCACAGTCATGGGAACACATCAAAAACTGTAACCAAAAACTGGTATCATAGTAGTGAGTGGTTTTTTCTCCAAAAATTGGAACCTGTACAATGAGAAAGAAAGGGAATGATATAGGAAGAAGTGAATTCTTGGATCTATTCTGCAACTGATAGGTGCCCACTCAGAATTCCTTCCCAAGAAGATGAAAAATCCTCCTTCTACCCTCTCTCTTTAACTGCATATCAAATGCCATCATTTGGCCTCTACAAGGCAGAAATATCTCAAAAAATTGATCATGAAAGAATGTAACTTACTCTTATGTTAAAATGAATTCACAGTAAAAAGTGAAAATCAGTTGAATATAACCTTCCGAATGCAATATATTCTTTTCCAACTTATTTTTACCACAATCAAGCTTCAAAAGGTTTTCAAATATGCTCTTTAACAAACTCTGATGCTCAGTGATCAAATTTTCTTGTTTTGCCGCCAATGCCCTCGATTTTACAACTTGGCCTACAGTGTGAACTGATGTGGACCTGTGCAAAAACTAACTTTAGATTCGAAAAGTTTGTTTCATTCCAGTTTTGACTATATATAACATCGCTATGTTTGCCTTCCATAAACCCATTAAATCTTCATTTGAAAAATACCCCTTTGCTAGAAGACTCAATTCTGTCTACAACATAGGATTTTAATTTTTTCAAAAATTTAAAATATTTTAAAGTTAAAACTTTAGAAAAATCCCTTTCTAAATTTAAAATGGATTTTCATGTCCGAACTTTGGGAAAACAATTTTTTCAAAATGACAATTAAAAAATATATTTTATTTTCTCTCCCATGTCTCCATCCAAGTCAAACCTATTGACCAACCCCATGAAATGTGTCAAGATGTGATTGGCTTAGACCTATACAGCTAGCACCACATGTCACCACATTATCTGTCATGCTCATCACCACATCAACATGCCACATGATGGTCACTATGTCACTATGTTAACTGGTGAGCAACTTTGCTTCAACGACATAGTGACATCCGTCATATCTACCATGTGGCATGATCTGGTGCATCAAGAGATCCAAACTGCCACAATGCCACTTATCCTCCACTAGTTTTCTATCAAATTGACACATCACACAAACATGGGACCCACGACCATCTTTGCCAGATTTTTGACGTTTTCCTGCAGGTCGCTATGTCGCTACCAAAAAACCTTGCCATTTTTCGATGGCAACATAGCACCTTGCTAGATTTTGCAACTTTTTTGGTGGGCTTGACTATGTTGATGGGCCCCACGCACATCAGCCCTGCCCTTAAAAGGCATCTCTTTTGAAGACACAATGCAATGAGTGTCCTCTTGTATTTAAAACATAAAATGTTTACCACATAGCCAATGTGGGATAAATCAAATGTAAAAATTGCACACGGTGACCCTGTAGCACCATGCGGCTTCTCCTTCGTTGGTCTCTAACTCTGACATGTGTGGGCGCTCTCTTTGGAACAGACATGGAAAAGTTTCTTAGACTTGGCGGCTCTTTTAAAAGGTGACTTCTCTTCAAATGGCATCATGTTCCTCCTCTTCACCTTTTATATGCCACATGGACTTCTTAGTTTGGGCCAGCTACATGCTCTGTTCTTTGCTGTTGCCCATTAATGCCTCCCCTACTTTTTGAATGCAGGTCCCTTGCAGGTTCATGGTCTTTTTCTTCCGTTGACTGCCTGGGCTCTTTTCAAATTTGCGTGGATGACCTTATGCATGAGTCTTTTTTTGATTCAGAATTTCTCCTTCATGTGGCATGGATTACCTTGCTATTCATGGCGTCCCTTTGCTCAATGCACGAATCTCTTTTTGCTGGCACTGGCTGTTTGAATTCTCCAGCTCCCCTTGCACATGCTACTCTACTTTCCACCAGCGACTTCTTTCTAATAAGGCATGGAGTTCCCTCTGCCTTTTATTTTGTATTGGCTTGTGTTCTTGGTGTAGATTTTGTTCCTCTCAGTGTGGGTTGTCTCTTCTTTCACACGCTAAGCCTTCATTGCTTATGCGTGAGGATCCTTTTGCTCTTAGCACTTCGCTGTTCTATTATTTGCATGGACTTATGTTTGACTGATCTTTTGTTTTCATGCACTAGATTCTCTATAAGAGGGAAATATTCCTCTTTATTCCTTGCATTGAAGAAGATAGATGGAAAGCAGGCTTTTGGCATTTCCACGACTTTTTTTCCTACGAATTTCCTCTTTAAAACTTTTCCCCTGGTTTATGCATGAATATTCTAATGCATGGGTTGCTTTGTTTTTTTCTCTTGCCACACATGGGCTACTCCTCCACTGACCTTCATGTTCCTCATCACTGGCCATTAGCTCCCTTTTCCATTGTGGGGCTCCATTTTTCTCTAAGCGTCTTCCTCTTCTCATGGTGTTGACTTCTCCTCTATTTAGCACATCTTTTCCAAATAAGAGGATCATTAACCTCAACCTCTTTACTAGGATTAAGATTCAATCCTAGCTTTCCAAGTAAAGATTCTATATCATCTTCTTTCTTTGAGTCCTCAACATCTAAATCTTCATTGTCATCTCCTGGAAATAGCTTTTCTTCAAATGCATGGTGCGATCTTTTGTCTTAAAAAATGAATCAACACTCCCAAAAATCATTTCCATATCAATTTTACTTTGAATTCATTTGCTTCTCAACTAAAGCATGTTGCACAATTTGTACTTCTTCAAAGAAATGATCAGATAAAGAGTCCAGATCAACAACTTTTTTCCTCCAGCTTAAACTAATAGTATAGCTCCACTGACTGATTGGTCCATCAATCAACTAGACAATCAAAGAAATTGGTCTCTGATATTTTCAAATAAGACAACACTTGAAAGCTATTCATTATCTTCATTTTCTTCCCCATCATGATATATGGTATTCCCTGCTTTTGCATGGACTGGATATCTAAATATGTTAACAATTTAATGTCTCTTTCACTACTTCTTAGAGTTCTTATCTCAATAATGTATTCAGATTCCTCATTAACGAGCAAGAGTCCTTTCATTTGATGGAGCCTCTGTGCATCTACTGCATCATTTAAGGATTGAAGATTGAAGATTCTACTGCCTTTTGCTAATGCTTTTCCTTTTTGCTCTGATGATGTTATGGACAATTAACTTCTCTAAAGTGGAATGTTTCTACTTGTTATTTGAAATTATCAATCCCGTTTCGATAAAAGATGTGATTGTTGTTGCTCCCATAATATACTCAAAAGGTCTATTGACTAGCCTGACCGCACTCTGAAATTAGATACACTTATTCTTTTTTTGCATACTCCTACCCTGTTGAATCTCATCTTATGAAAAATTCTCAGTCAAAAGATATTGACTATTAAAGTTACCCTTTCAGAAAACATGTTACAAAACAACAAATTGGGTTCGGATCTGGCTTTGAAAATTGGGTAAACTGACACATGGGAGGATAAAAATTGGGGCATTGGTTCTTTGTCATGAGGTGAGTATGAATCTACAATTTGGGCTCATGACGAATGACTTGACTGAAATGGAGAGTGATCAAAGTGGGCTACTTGGAATTTGCAAACTAGAAACATGACAGAAAAGTGATTTTTGCAAATGGAATTGACCTGGGAAAGTGTGCAAATGGATTCATCATGACTTGAAAATTGGCACACTTAAAGTATTTTTAGAGGAAAACACAGTGGTACAATCCATTCTTCCTCACCTATCATAGATTTTAAATTATAACATCACAAACAAGGGTACCAAAAAATCTACACTTTGACACCAGTAAAAAGATAGAAATTGCATTTGGAATCGGTTTTGAAAACTGATCAAATGGATTCGTCATAAGCTAAAACTTGAAAAATAACAAGTTTCTGATGTCTAAAATGCAATGCAAAATAAATTTTCACATTTTGGTCAATTGGGTCAAAATTATAACATGTCAAGCAGGCCTTCCCAGAAATCTGAATATTTCGCAAAAGTATGAAAATAGTAAACTACCAACTTTGAGGAATTCAAAACCTAGTCAAATGAATTCAAAATGACTCAAAATTTGAAACATAGGTTCTTTAGTATGGACACTAGACACTCCCAAAGTAGCAAGTCACAAAACATTTCTGGGTACAAGATATTCACTTGCAAACATAGCCACTTGTCGTTGTTTGACACAGGTGAAAAATGCAGAAATGACAATTGCTCAAAACAAGACTTCATGAAATGGCTTGGAATGATAATTTATCATCATGGAACATGTTGACACACTAAATGAAAGGTTTTAGAAAAATTAAACACCTCATGGGGCTCAAAGGTATAGCCAGGTATATAGGCATCTACAAGTGTTTATAGGGCTCAATTTTCTCAATGGTACTCAAAATTGACCATGCAATTTTTAGTCCCAACAGGTCTAGCTAATTTTTATTTTATTTTTGAACAAATAACATCTCAAATTGATATACATATATATATATATATATATATATATATATATATATATATATATATATATATATATATATATATATATATATATATATATATATATATATATATATTATCTGATACTAATTGGAATCAATTTACATCATTTCTTCAACTTTTAAAACTTAATCAATCTTTCTTGGCAACTTGTGAATTTCGTGCCAAGAGGTCCTTTGACTATCCTTGAAAACTGATCTAAACACCTAACTGGGATTTGAAATCTAATAAAATGATTCTCTGTTCCACATACTCTTACCCTAATGAATCTCATCTTATGATGAATTCTCAGTCAAAAGATATTGACTATCAAAATTGCCCTCTGAAAATTGCCTATAAGGAAACAAGTTAGGAAATAATAAATCATTTGGATTTGGCTTCTAAAACTGGGTAGATTGACACTTGGGGGCATGAAAAATATGAAATTGGTTCATTTTCATGGGGACAACATAAATCTATGATTAGGGATCATGACGAATAATAAGAAAAAAATGGTGAGCGATCAAAGTGGCCTACTTTGAACTTTCAAATTGGAAGCAATGTCAGAAAAACATGTTTTGCAAATGGAATGGACCTAAGAAAGTGTGCAGATGAATTCACCAAGTCTTTAAAATTGGCACACTTAAAGTATTTTTGGAGTGGAATATAGGGGTACAATCCATTCAATCTCACCTATCACAAATTTCAAGATATGACATCACAAATAGGGGTACTAATCAATCTGCACTTATTGACACCAGTAAAAAGTTACAACTTGCATTTGGAATCACATTGATCAAATGGATTCATCATAAACTCAAAATTGAAACATAGCATTTTAGTCAACTGGGTCAAAGTTATAACAAGTCAAATAGGGCCTTCTAGAATTTTGAACAATTTACATCAACATGAGAACAATAAATAATAAACTTTGAGGGATTTGAAACCTAGCCAAATGGATTCAAAACAACTTGAAATTTGAATTATAGGCTCTCTATTATGGACACTATACATTCCCAAATCCAGAAGTCATGAAATGTTACTAGGTGTGAGATATTTAGATACAAACACAACCTCCTATTATTGTTTGACACTTAAGCAAAAATGCAGAATTGGACATTTCTCAAAATGTGACTTCACATAATGGATTAGAATGGAAATTTATCATTATGGGATACATAGACATACTAAATGCAAGGTGTTAGAAACATTAAATACCTCTTAGGCCTCACAAGAATAGCTGGGTACATATGCATTTAAAAGCACTTAAAGGGCTTAATTTTTTCAATGGTACTCAAAATTAGGGCTTCAATTCTGAGTCCCAACAATACCCACAAGCTTTAGTACTACAATATAAAGCTAGCCTATTAAAGCTTACAATGGTCATTTCTGATGATCTACCCTATTAGGAGCAATAAGGATTGCTAGGTCCACCTTCCAGAAGGGTTTACAAACATATAATGAAGTATGCACTTGGTAACAAGATTTACAAAAGACTATTAAGCCTACTTTTTGAAAAGATTTAATAGATCCACCTATTAGGATGAAACAATGGTTGATCTTTGATCTGCAACTTGGTTTGTTGAATGAGATTCCTTTGAGTGTAATGATCACCTTGCTGTGATAGATAAATCTTTTCTACTCCTTATACTACTCTAGCCTTTTTACTGCACACTTCTCTTCAAATTTGCATTATTCTTCTTTTTCAAATATTTCTTTGCCCTTTGCATGTGATAAAATGTATTACATATATACCAATCCAAATTATAATTCAACAAAGTTAGCTACAATACAAGTTTACATAAAATACACAACGTTGGCCCAATTGCAAGAACTAGGGTTCTGAAGACTAGCTCGATGAGGTTCTGACACTCAATATCCACTGTCAATGCTCAACATTATCATGCATTTGGTAGATGTAGAAGCTCAGTCCATACTAATCAATTCCAAGTAGTCTAAACTTGGTCTACACTGGTGACTCTGTCAATACTATGAAACTTAACATATAAATTGAATCACTTGATTCACACTAGATGGCTTAGTCAATACTATCATAATGAGCTTAGTATAAACTGAATAACTTGGTTAACATTGAGTGGCTTGGTCAACACTGGATTCAGATTGCTATAACTATGAACTTGGTAAACATTGTACAACTCTATTTGCATTGAGGAACTTGGTAAACACTAAGAAGCTCAATTTACATTTTTGATCACCATCATGGTAGAAACTACTCAATGCAAATTGAATAGTGCTCCTTGAACTTGGTAGCAATTGTAGAACTTGGTAAAGCTTAAAATGCTTGGTTAACACTATTAACTATGCAATAAGCTCAGTAGATACTTACAATCTAAATAAGTGTGTGTCACTAATAAAAAATTTGAGTGTAATATCAACACTATACACTATTTATGGAGGTGATAAGAATATTCTAAGAGCTAATGTTGAAAGTCTCATAGGTAAATTTGATGACATGAGAATGAAAGAAGGTGAGAATATTGCTCAATATTTCTCTAGGATAAAAGATGTTGTTAATGGAATAAGAGGAGTTACTAGTAAAATAGATGATGATACTATATTAAGTAAAATTTTGAGAACACTACTGCTTATATATGCTATTAGAGTTTCTATAATACAAGAACTAAGATGTATGCTAGGAAATGATCTAACTCCTAAAGGTCTAGTAGGTAGGCTCATTGCTTTTGAACTATCTAACTTTGATAATTATAGACCTAAAAATATTTAATTTACTTTCAAAGCTAAGCTATCATTAAAGGTGTTGGTGTAAATAAGTATTTACTATTTACACTTTACTTAAGTTTACTTAGGTCAATGCATTATTTTATTATTATGCATTATTTTATTATTTCTTAGGTGAGACACTTAGGAGTTTGCATACTCTTAGGAGTTTTCATGTTGACATGTAAGAAACTCTAATTAAACACATGGTGTCTACAACACAAGAGTTTGCATAATTAACTAAGTTGTCATGTAGACAACACAGTTATTTGCACTCCTATTTTAGCAGATGGTGTCTACAATATAATTTTGTGTGCTACACCTTTGTAGGCTTATCCTCTCATCATCACATTTACTCCAATGCTTAATGGAGGATAACCCACACGTGGTGGACATGTGCCTATTTTTATTGCTTATCATGTTGCTAACTTCTAGGAATTTTAGATGCATCATAGAGGCCTTTATATATAGGAACCTCTAGTGTATTATTACATCAATTCATATCAATTACATTGAATGAATATCATATCACCATTCTGATCATACTCTTTTTGGTTTACTATTATGCTTGTGCTTGAGTTCCTTGGTCTTGGGTGACTTTTTTCCTAAGGCAAATTCTTACATGGTATCAAAGCTCAGGGAGATTCTCTTCACATAGCTATTTGAGACCATTCTTGCTTCAGCACCTCAACCTAGATCTAGAGAATCCATAGATATTAAGAGTATCTAGAGACAAAGTGAATCTCACCATTGCATTTGGAACATCAATTTGGTGAAATTCGACTATAATTTTGCCTACCCTAGGCCATAGTCAAAATTGAGGCAATTTTTTTCAAATCAACAACCCAAAGGCCCAATTTGTAGAATTGGTATGATCATTTTAGATTTGCATATTTTATCATTTGAATGTCTTCTATTTTTATCAGATCTACATTATTTTCCAAAATTTTTTTTGGCCATCAGGCTACTTGGAGAGATTTTTTGTAGGCAAAGATTGGAGCTTGCCAGTGCTAATTAGGTATTTGCGTCACATTTAGAAGGTCAAAAAACCCCCAAATTGAATTTTGTTTCATCCAAATTGAACATTTGAGGCCAAATCCAGAACCATTCAATTTTTGGAGGTGCACCGGTAGTGATTTAGGAAAAATAGCAACATAGGTGATTTTCAAACAACGATATCTCCCTTATACAAACTCGTTTCTTCGATCAATTTTTTTTGTTTTGGGGTAGAATTTTGTGATCTATAGATTGGTGCAGGTGGTTTGAGATCTCTATTTTGGATTTTTTCTACAACTTGCAAACCTGAATTTTTGCCACTTCAAATGCTTAGTACAGGCTCATCTGGACTCCAAATCAAGTTCCATTTTTTTAAAAGTGATTTTTTAAAAATCTACTTTCCAAATCTATAATCAGATAATAGGCTTGTGTGGACAAAAATACTACTTTAAAAAATAGGCCCTAAATTGGCAAGTGGCTATAAAGTACCTGAATCATCCATTGGGGGGGGATTTCTTTGATTCTCTCTTTCATTTTGGGGGGTGCATACATACATTGATCTCATGGAGTCTTGTCACATATGCCAGTCTAGTTTAAGACCAATGTTGACACCAAGGAACTATCTAAAATGGAGTGCCTTAATCATTGATAATCTAAGAGAGCATCACGAAGTGTTTCCTTATCTCTACTTGAAGATACCACACCTAATCCTAATTGGACAGATCATCTTCATCTTCTTATTCACTTTATGTATAGTAGCATGAGAAAGGAATCTTTTTCTACTCTTTGTATGACAATTTTTCCTCATGATGTTTGGATGGCTCTTTGGGAAGCATATGGAGATCCATGAGTCCCTCCATTTCCCAAGGATATTATATCTTTAGTAACTTCCACTATGGCTCCTTCAACTCTAGATGAGATCACACCTCCTGATGCTCCTATTGACTCTACTGATCTAGTTCCAGCCACAAATGCTTCTGAGTCAGTGTAGAAGGAAATACCATGTCTTCCTACTTTAGCTTCATGGGATGAATTCCTTCCAGATATTGTAGGTCTATTCATGGAGCCTCACATTAAAGATGTGGGAGACATCATTGATGATATTCATCTTCTCTTTTTTGAGGTGAATACTTCATCCATTTCCATAGTGATAGGTCTAGCATAGCAGGGTATACCTTGTCTTCTAGCTCCAACATTAGTGGATGACTTCTTGATAAATATTTTAGGTTTGTTTGTGGAGTCATACATTGTAGATTTGGGAGATATCATTGATGATATACATCTTCTCTTTGATGATGATTCAATCCTTCTTCAATTGTTGTAAGGGCTCACTCTGATCCTCATGTCCATTTTCTAGATGATCAATCTTCACAGGTTGATATGATTGTGGATCCTTATGTATAGCAGTTGCAGGAGGTCTCTTTATTGTTTGAGGAGACAACTAGTTCTTTGGGATAGGTTCTACATCCATCCTTGCTAGATCTGACATTATTCTTTTTAGCAGCATTGGAAAGGGTGATAGTCAACATCGACACAGGAATAGTTGAGCAGGTTTTAGAGACACCCTCCATCTTTGGGATTCTTTCTACACATAGGGGAAGCATCTCATATGTATGTATGATATTGTTTCTTCTAAAGGGGAGGAATATTATTTAGAAGCATTAGATCAAATTCTACATTGGAGCATCTATTACTAATTGACACACTACATTTGGGGGGGGGACAACCTTGTCTCCTTCTTCTCTTTTATAGGTAGGACTTTTTCTTGTTATGGGGTTTTGTCCTTCTTCTCTATTGAATATACTTGATGTATGTCATAATGGGGGTGTCTTAATTACTCCATCCATCCATGCATCTTGTCTTTTCATCTCTCTTTTTGGGGGAGGGTTTTTCCCATGAGGTTTTCCTTCTTTCTCTACTTTATGAGAGATTGTATTTCATTATGTAACTAGGTACCTAACATGGCCTAGTAGCTAGGACCCATCTTACATTTCATCCTATCTTTCATAAGTTTAAGTTCATTCTCCTAAGTTTTTCTTAAGGGGGGGTTTTTGGTATAAATAAGTATTTACTATTTACACTTTACTTAAGTTTACTTAGGTCAATGCATTATTTTATTATTTCTTAGGTGAGACACTTAGGAGTTTTCATACTCTTATGAGTTGTCATGTTGACAACACTGGAGTAAGAAACTCTAATTTAGCACATGGTGTTTACAACATAATTTTGTGTGCTACACCTTTGTAGGCTTATCCTCTCATCATCACACTTACTCCTATACTTAATGGAGGATAACCCACACCTGATGGACATGTGCTTGGTTGTATGACTTATCATGTTTCTAGCTTCTAGGCATTCTAGATGCATCATAGAGGCCTTTGTATATAGGCACCTCTAGTGTACTATTACATTAATTCATATCAATTACATTGAATGAATATCATATCATCTTTCTAATCATACTTTTTTTGGTCTACTATTGTGCTTGTGACTGAGTTCCTTGGTCTTGGGTGAATTTTTTCCTAAGGAAAATTCTTACAAAAGGAACCTAATGAGAAGAAGAAGAAAAAAAAAGTGTCAAGTGATAGTGATATAGATGAAGAAGATGTAGATCAACTCGAATCACTATTAGCATGTAGATTTCATAGAGGTAAAAGCAAGTTTAAAGGTAAGTTATCTAGTATGTATTTAAATTATCAATGAGGTTGGTCATATTGCTACTAGATGTCTAGAAAAGAAGAATTACAGAGGTGGTGACAAATACAAAATTAGAAAAATTGAAGACAACAAAGATCACAAAGACAAAGGAAAGAATTCTTGCTACATTGCTAAAGAGGAAACAAAAGATGGATCTGAAGATCATGATGAAGAAGTGGTGTATGTTATAATAAAGGATGAATTTGATGAGGATGAAGCAATTGCACTAGTGTCTTGTGTGAACAAAAATGATAGATGGATAATTGATAGTGGGTGTTCACATCACAGGACTAGAGATAAAAGTAAGTTCATTACCTTGAAATATTATGATAGAAATAGTGTAAGGTTTGGAAATGATGCACCGTGTCTAATAAAAGGAAAAGCTTCTATCAAGCCCATAGAAAAGATTTTATGTGGCATTGCTTACTATGTTGAAGGACTTAAATATAGTTTTTTGAGTGTGTCATAACTAAATAATTTGGGATGTAAGGTTGAGTTTGAGAACAAAATTTCTAAGATGTATGATATTGATGGAAAAGTAATTGGAAAAGGTGTTCAAACTAGAGGTATTCTATTCTACCTTGATATAGAGGATACTACTTGTTTAATTGTAGAACTTGATAATGTGTGGCTATGGCACAAGAGTTTATGTCATGTTAATTTTGATAACTTGATTAGTATCAATAACATGAGAAAAGTTGGAAGTTTTCCTAAATTGAAGAAGCATAACAATATAATTTACAAACAATGTCAATTAGGAAAAATGACAAGGTCAAGTTTTAAGAGCAAGACTCATACCTTTAAAGGAATATTAGAGATTGTTCATATAGACTTGTGTGGACCAATTGAAGTGAAAAGATACAAAGGAGATAAGTACATTATGTTTCTTGCCAATGATTATTCTAAAGTGATGAATTTTATATTTCTGAAACAAAAATATGATGATTTCCAAATGTTTTAGTGGTACTTAGCAAGAATTGAGAAAGAAACAGGTAAAAGTATGAAATGTTTGATATATAAAAGAGAAGGGGAATTTACATCAAATGAGTTTGAGGTGTTTTTTAATGACAAAGGAATCAAAAGACAGGCATCTGCTCCTAGTACCCTTGCACAAAATGAAATTGTTTAAAGGAGGAATAGGTTTGTAATGGACTATGCTAGGACACTCATGATGCAAAGAAATATTACTTTGAAATACTGGAGCGAGGCTATCAGTACAATTGTCTATACCTTGAATCATGTACAAGTCAATAAAGGTACCCATTCAACACCTTTTTAACTATGGTATGGATACTCACCCAATCTAAAATATTTTAAGGTATTTGGAAGAAAATTCTATATTCTCAAAGATTTCAAGAATGGTAAACTAGATGCAAAAAGTGAAGAAGGAATATTTCTTGGTTATTCCACAAGATGTAAAGCTTATAAGTGATTAAATACTAACACTAACAAAGTTGTGGAAAGTGAAAATGTGAAATTTGATGAATATAAAAAAGTATATGAGGCTAAACCTATGAAGTAACCAAAAGAATAAAAATCATTTGTATACTTATATGAAGGTATGCCTACTAATGAACATGTTTTAAATCAAGTTGCAAACCAACAAGTTTATGTGACTATCAAGTGACACACTATGAATGACAAATTACATTTAGGAACAAATATACATTTAGGTGCCAGGTCATAGAATGAATTTGAGGCACATTGTAATTCTAAAATTAGTGTGCATGAAAGAGATGTTGATCTCCTGATAGAGAGGTACATAGTGATTTAGAAGTTGAGAGACCAAATGTAGAAGCTAGAGCTGAATGAAGATTGTGTAAGTATATCAAGTGACATCATCCTATTGCACAAATCATTAGAGATAAAGATGCTAGACCTATGACAAGGAACAAGTTGAGAAATGATACACATTTTCTAAGCATACAAGAACCTAAAACAATTAAAGATACCTTGGAAGATGTGGACTAGAGTAAAACCATGAAAGAAGGGAATGAAAAAATTGAGAAAAATAAAACATGGACTCTAGTTCCTAGACCAGAAGACAAAAATGTGATTGGTACCAAGTGGTTATATAGAAACAAGTTAGATGAAAATGGTGAAGTCATGAGGAACAAGGCAAGATTAGTTCGTAAAGGATATGCACAAGAAGAAGGGATAGACTATGGAGAGACATTCACTCCTATTGCGAGATTAGGAGTAATAGCTCTGCTTTCTTACTCTACATACAGAGGCTTGAAAGTTTATCAAATGGATGTTAAGCCTACATTTTTGAATGATATATTGGAGCAAGTGGTTTATATGGAACAACCAAAAAGATTTATTGATGCTAACAACAAAATCATGGTATGTAGACTATACAAAGATCTATATAGTTTGAAGCAAGCACCAAGAGCATGGTATGAGAGACTACATCATTGTCTAGTGAAGTTTGGATTTGAGAGGATTGATGATAACAACAATCTATATTTGAAGACAAAGAAAGGAAAATTTATTTTGTTATCTGAAATTTTTGTTGATGATATCATATTTGGAGGTCAAGATACTTTATGTAAGGCTTTTGTAAATAAGATGAAGCAAGAATTTGAGATGTCTATGTTTGGAGAGATCAATTTCTTTGTGGATTTGCAAGTACATCGAATGAAATATGATATATACATCACTTAGTCAAAGTATGTAAAGGAGATACTAAATTTTTTTGGAGTGGAAGATTTCAAGCCAGTAAGAACACTTATGGTGATAGGACATAAATTGTCAAAGAATGATGATTCAACTAAGATGAGTTAAATATTATATAGGTCTATGATTGGAAAACCACAATATGTAGTACATAAGAGACTTGATATTGCATTTTCTATAGGGATAGTTGCAAGATTCTTTGCTAATCCCAAGGAGAATCACTTGATGGCAATAAAGAGAATAATGAGATATCTAAAAGGAACATATGACAATGGTCTATACTATAAGAACAATGAGAAATTTGAATTGAAAGCCTATACTGATGTTGATTGGGCTGGAAATGTTGATGACAAAAAGAGCACCAGTGGAGGAGAATTTTTCTTAAGCAAAAGGCTGGTTACATGGACTAGCAAGAAACAAAACCAGATTTTTCAATATATTGCTAAAGCTAAATATGTTGCTACTGCAATAAATTGTACAAATATTGTATAGATTAAATAACTACTCAAAGGTATGGAGGACATCACTAAATCTGTCATACTTTATTGTGATAATGTAGGTGCTAGAAATATATCAAATAATCTTGTGATGCATACAAAGACTAAGCACATTACAATCAAGTATTATTACTTGAGAGAATTAGTAAAAGATAAAGAGGTAAAGATAGAATATGTTAACACAAATGAGAAAAATGTTGATATCTCCACAAAATAATTACCTAAGGATGCTCATGATTATCTAAGAGATAAAGTAAGGGTGATACCTCTATCTAAGGCTATCTAAGAAGCATGAGGAGTGCTCTACATCAAACAAGTTGATTGACATATGTTACAAATTGATGCAATGGATCTTACTTTAGGAGATGCCTAAAGTAATCAAACAACTAGAGCTATAAATCATGTTGGAATATTCAAATATGGAAAGAGTACTTATGAGAGGGGGGGGGGGGGGGGGGGTGAATCATAAGTATCACACTTTAGCCAATAAAACTTTTAACTGAAAGTAAATTGCATGCATGTAAATACATCAAGTAATCATGAAATTTAACACATGCATCAACAACTCATAACACTGGAATTTGGTAACACAAAAACCCTCCAGGAATAAGAAGATAAAACTGGGGTGGGGATGATACCCACAAAAGTTACTGTAGCAATATTGTTCAACCGCTTCTGATGGTCTTCCCTATTAAAGGCCTGCCCTGTTAAAGGCTTTACACTGTATTAATAGTGACTTGGTTAGAGGATTTACAGACACTTAACATGAAGTGTCACCCTGTTAAAGGATTTAATCACCTAAATAAAGGATTTGATGAAATAGCTGTTAAGCTAACCTATCACCATAGGATTTTCATTCTAATTAAATTGCAAAAAAGTATTAGGTATAATGAACCTATAGATTACAATCCTTGATTGCTGAATGCAGGCACCTTTTCGCTTTCACTGATCTTGATCCTTTGTGATCTGATAACCCTCACTTCTAAAAATAGATTTCCCTATGCACCCTTGTATATCCACTCATATGTTTACAAATGAAATTTCATCTTCCTTATAAAGAAATTTGAGGATTTTGGGTTAGGTATGGATCTACGATCCATATTCAATCTCCATTTTTCGTTTATTTTGCATTTATTCTATTGGTTGCATGCCTTCATCATTTTTCTTATTGGCTGCATGAAGATTGCATAGGAAGAATAAAAGATTCGATCTCATCATTAAATCCTTCAAAATTTACCTTATGTTGGCTATAAAAATGGTTTACATCATAATTTGTGCAATTACAAACTCTTATGCTGATATACTGAGTTACTTGGCTCCTGAAGTATTGCTGATACTTAGTACTTGCTATTTCCTGGATAGCTCGGCACCTAAACAAAACTGTATCACTTGGCACCTTAAGTTACTTGACACTTGTTAACACTCGGCACCTTGTGTTGCTCGGCACTTGTTAACACTCGGCACTTGTGTTACTCGTCACTTACACTTCACTCGGTATCTGATCTTCACTCGGCATCTGAAAACTACTCGGCACATGAAGATCACTCAGCATGCATGGTGTACTCGGCTCTAATGTGGAATGTGATTAAGTGTGTTGGCACTCAAGTGTCAAAAAACATTATGAGGTTAACAAATCAATCATAAAAAAAGGTGAAAAAGGGAGAAACTAAAAAAATTTCACATTTTCATATGAAAATGGCACATCTTTGGCATTGTTGTCAAAAAGGGAGAAATAGATTGTTGTCAAGAAAAGTGCATTGAGTTTTGGAAATCATAGAGGGTGAAATCCAGATATAGAATATACATAACTATGGAATATCTACTTAGAGGGAGAAAGTGTTCAAGTGTACTTGTTAATTACAACTAACTAGTAGGAGGGTGCTGAGGGACATATAAGAAGTAAGCAAATGAAGTCATAAGGATGAATTAATTGATTATCTATTGATTAGAATAGAATTTTGTAACCTATTTAGAAGATGGAATTCAATACATGGAATTATTTTCATTTTGGTGTTTTTTTGGTCTTACTGATTAAGTCTGGTTAGTTTGGTTTTCCATCAATGCCAAAGAGGGAGATTGTTGAAAACATATTGATATAAGTATGATAAATGTACTTCAATTATTGTTTTGTCACTAATGTCAAACTTGCTACTTGTTGGTAAGATAATTGCTTATATGATTTAAGTACTATCATTTATTTGATTGATGAAGAGAATTTGATCAAATAAGATAACAATAGAACATAGAGGAAAGGTTGAGTTATGATATGAAAAGGAGTACAAGACTTAGTTAAGATAGTGATATTGTAGTACATTGATAATCTACTTAAGTTTGCAATGGTTGGATTACACTAAGTAAGTATGGAAGAACAAGTTAAAAAAAAGTTTTTTTTCCAAGCTTGGCCAAGTCGAGAGTAGGTGTTGAGAAAAGTTAGTGCAAGCTAAGAAGAAAATTAGTTTGAGCCAAGCAAAGTCAATTTTAGTGTAAACTGAGTAAAGTTTAGTTGATGCCAAGAACTAGTCAAATTTAGTTTGTGTTGAGTTTTTTGATAGTGGATGCCAAGTAATGCAATATGTACTAAGCATCAGAAACAAGTTAATGCCAAGTGTCAACATTATGAGAAAGATCAAGAATTTGATGAATCTGAGCTGACAATTTTGATTTCTTGGATTATGTGAACCATGTGGAAGATAAGGTTGATAAGCTAGTGACACAAAATTCATGGTGAACTATTTAAAAGGTGAATTGAAAGAGAATTGAAGGAGAATTTTATAGACGTGAATGAAATGAAATAAGGGGTAGATTCATTGAATCCTACCTAATATGAACTAATCTTAAAATAGATGATGGAGGATAGATGATAAAAGATCTTAATTCTTTATTAATAGAGATGGTTAATCATAAGCAAAGGTTGTCATGTGTGAGAACCTAAGGAAGACAAGGAGTCTAGGGTATTGCTTCATTCAGTGACCTAAGAAAAGAGACTACATTGGCAAGTAAAGAAAGAAGGCTTAAGGGTATGAATGCTTGAAGGGAGAACAAGCTACCAGAGCTAAATTGTATGAAAGACAAGTAGAATGGAGGATTGAAATAGAGATCTATAATCGACAAGTGTGTTGTAAGTTTTTATTAGTTCAAGTGTTAATATTACTCTCTAATCATTTTATTAGTCTAGGGTAAATCGTTTGGATTAAGGTTGACCTATAACATTCATTTGTAAATCCTTTAATCAAGTGACATTACAAGCTAATGATCTAAAGTCCTCTAACAAGGCTCACTTATAAAAGGGTGATTGAAATCCTTTAATTAGGTCACATTTAACAATATGCATTGTAACCTTTAACAAAGTTGGCCTTTCATAGGGTATCACTTTAGAAGAGTGAGAAAGAGTAGCATGTTACTAATAGTTTTTCACAAATTAGGTTTCTACATTAAATCATTGTGTCAAATGTGTTATTGAATTTGTTATGTTCCATGTTTACATTTCTATAAATTGATTTGATAGTAATCAACAAGTTTGAGTGATTGCATAATCTAATGGATGCATGCTTGATGAAAATGTCTTATGGATATGGGTTCACTAAGCTATGAAAAGTTTTATTTGTATATCTAGACCTTGGATAATTGATTAACCCCCCTTCCCCTCCTAATTATTCTAAAAAATTCCAACAATGAATCACTTGGCATATATGTCTTTTTTGACACTTGAGTGACTCAGCACATACCATCTACTTGACACATAATGGTGCTCAACACTACATGCATATATCGCTTGACATAACCTACTTATTCAATATATAAAAATTTCTATTAAGTAATGAGTTAAGGGTTTTGTCACTGCCTTGTCAAAACTAAAATGAGATTAACAATGTCCCCCTTTGATATGAGTAGAAAAAACACTTTGTCATGCATATAAAACTTACCTTATTTGAATAACTCAGATAATCTATATCTCATAAAAAATTTCAAAATTTTGCACAATTGATGACTTAACTGCCATACCTATCCAAAATTTTATAACTCCCCCTGAGTTGAGTGTTCCTTTTTGTATCTAAATTCTATATAGCTCCTTTTGAGTAAATATGTTGTACTTCTATTGTACCCTATTTCTATCTCAAAATTGTGTTCCCCTTATCATATGCATTTCCCCTTTTCTTTCTCATTAACCCTTTTTTGACACTTATGTCATTGGGGTGGTACACTTATAGTGTGTTTGTCCAAAAATGTTTTATGGACCTCCATGATGATCTTGAATACTACATCCCAATTGTAACACACTACCTCTAGAGACTAATACTAGATATCTAGCTTGACAAAAAGGTTAGCTAGTCCTTCATGAGTGGAAAGATGAGAATCTTTCTTCATCAATGTGTCAGCAAAGGCTAGTTTCTTGTGTAAAACTTCTATGTGTGGGGTCAACATGGCTTGGATGCTAATCATGGTAACATGAATGTTGGTTTCTTTTTCTTGGACTCCTACTAGCTGACCTTGAGTAGACAATAATCATTGAAAATTAGTCTAGCTTTGACTAAAAGATAGTTTTAATGTAGTGCTTATGGATTGTAGATCTCCTTGCAGCCAATCAATAGCCACTCATGCTTCTTGTGTGAATAAATTCACATCACAAAGATTTGTGTATAGAGAAAAGATATTCTCTAACACCTTTTTCACATCTTTCATATTGGTTGCTAACTCAACCTATCTTAGTGAAATGGCACTAGATATCTGTTCAAGAACTTTGATCTAAAACTTCTTTTCTAATCATTCCAATAGTTTGGTGTTTGAGTCTAGGTCATCATCATTTATCTTGTCAACAATATTTACTAGTTTCTAAAGAATAGGTTTATCTTCATTAGGGGATGGGAGACTAAAATTATCAAGAAATATATCTTTGATGTCACAAATCACTTTCTTATACTTATGCTCCCTTCTCAGCAACTCTTGTTGTTTCTTCCTATGAAGAGCTTCCTACATAATACTCATCTACTCAATGGTGATTGTTGTAAGATCAAAATTTAGAAGTTTAATCAACTCATCAAGACTCACATCACCATAAGATATGTCTTTTGAACTTCTTGATTTATATAATAGTGTGGCTTGAGTTCTTGGCCTCTAAAGAGCTTGAGTACTGGTAGGAGTCATAGAAACTAGTAAGGTAACCAAAGTTTAGACAAAAATTTGTTCCTCTACAACATTAGTCACCTTCAATTCTTCAAGCTTCTTAACTTGACTATCCTCTTTCTTCTCTTCACATTGTGTTTGTGGTGTAGGTGTAGGACTTGCTTCCTAACCTTATCTAGTTTCTATTGAATCCTTCTAAACTAAGATTAAGGCTTACTTATGAGAAATTAATGCCACAAGAGGTAATGTAACTAGTTTTGTAACAACATCTTGTTGTTTAGTGCTTGCACTTTTTGTTTCTATAGTTTTTACCTCTAGGGGCACACTTGATGTGTCAATTTTCTTTCCCCTTCTACTCCCATGTCCACTTTATATTTTTCTCAGTCCTCACCAATATAAGATTTGTGCATAAATTAGCTGCCATGGTGGAACTCTTTAGTATCTTCTTTAGATTATCATTTGTCAAGGGATTTATGTTTTGAGAAGAATTGCCAGAAACATCCTTGATTTTGACTAAGGCCTTCTAACTTACTTGGTCTTCATGTGGAGGACTGGCACTTGACACTTGTACCTCATGTACACTTTGATCATCTTGCTAGTCCTCCTTGGCTATGGCCTCTTCTCCTACTATTTCCTCAGTTCCTTCCACATGACAATCCTTGACTGATACATCTTTTGCAGTCTTAGTATCCTATTGTTTATCTTTCTTAGGATTTTTCATTCCTTTCTCACCTTTCTTTGTTATAGTAGGAATGGGAATCTTGTAAATAGTTCTCGATATTTATTTACTCTTAGTTACCACATAATCTATATTCTTCTTCAATATACTGAATGCTCTATATTTTGGAGTAAATTTACTTTTGTGCAACTCCATAGCCTTATCTATCATTATCTTTGGTAATTCAAGCATGACTTGGGGTAAAGTGGTTTCCCTTATCTATCTTTCTATTTGTAAGCTATATTGCCATTTTTGCTTAACTCGATCATAAAGACTCTTAGGTAATGAGTTGGAAATCTCTATAGGATTTGATTTGAATGAAGCCATCATCACATATAAGGCTTGTTCAATAGTATTTTGTTCAACTTTTCCTATCTTATCACAATCTATGTGTGCAAAACCAAAAAAATCTGCATTTGATTTTATATTGGCACACAAGTTATCTAATTTAGAGGAGGGACTATAGCTTACCACCTTGAATTGACTCATGTCATTTGAATCTATCTTCTCCTCATTTGACTCAGATAAAGCTACATATTTTCTCCTTTCATATATCTTCTTCATTGGTTGGATCAACACTTCTAAAGCAATAGTCCTTTTACCTTTAGGTTTTTTTTGCAACCTTGACTTTCTTAGTGGCTACCCTTATGCTATCCCTAGCTAGTAATAGGAGCTATTGACTTCTATTATGATAGTTAAAAACCTTCTTCTTCTTCTTCTCCCTCAACACCTTCTCCATGAGCTCCCTCATCATCTCCTTGTCCTTGAGTAATTTATAAAGAGACTTGGACCTATTCTTCTTTCTAACCATAGAAGTTGTCTTCAAGTCAATTGTAATTCTAGACTTGGCTTCCTCATTATTCCCAAATGAGGTGGCACTTTTATCTATTTCCTTTGCCAATAAAGCTATAATAGATGCTAATGCTTTATAAATATTTATCTTATATAGCAAGGGCTTAAGTCATCTAACCCTGGGTAGACTTCCCACACATATGTATAATCAACATCAACTAGAAAGAAAACATCATCATAATGTTTCTCAACTAGTGACACTAGAATCCTTAACCTCTTCTTAATAGACTTCTTAAATTCTTCAAAATAACTTTTCATTACTAAGTCAAATTTATCTCCAAGTTACTCTATGAATTCTCCAATTTGAACTGTAATAGACCTATTGGTATTCCAAGAAACTTTACCAAATGAAGGAAATGTATCCTACACATAAAAGAATATATAAACTAACATAGAGCTAAAATTTCAAGATGCACTCTTGGTTTTCATTATGTCTTTCAAATTTTTAGATAGTTGCTAAAGTTGAAACTCAACAAGGTCATAGGTGTGGTCACTCTTTACTATTTTGTATTCCATATCTACTACCATGTAGGACATTATATTCAATATTCTAGATTGAAAGAACTTGTGAGCTATCACTCTCAGAAAAAGAGAAATTAAGGGTTTGAGATAGAACCAATAGACATTCCCCTATTATTCCATACTAGACCTATGTTTTTATCAATCATCTCTTTTGAGTCACTTTGTATGCTCTTGGGTTGGTTTAGGGTAAGATACCCTAACACTTGACTAATAATCCTTTTAGTAATCTTAATGGATCCATCTTCTAGCCAAATGAAGTTTTCATGTATTCTATTGAGCACTATCTTGACCCATTTAGTCTTGAATACTTTAGGGAAATATAGGGCATGAGTCATCCCTTTCCTTTCTACAATTTTCTTCTTTTCCCTTAAAACTCCATCATCACAAAATTGACTGTACAATTCCCTTATTTCCATATCATCTATACTTCCAACTTTGCATGTGTAGAAACACATGATTTCCTTAATCATTAAGACTTTTGGTGGTATCATGGACAACACACCAGATAGGTCTCTTTTGTATGCAATTTTAGGTATTGCCTAGAAAGTTGGCTATCTAATCTCATTACTAATAAATTACACATTCAACACTTCCTTTCCCTCTTTTCTAGCACTTTTAGAAGAGCTTGCTACCATTTTTGATACCTAGGGGTTACAAAAAATCAAATAGTGAAACTCAACACTAGTAAAATACCTTCACAATTTGATGAATATGTCAAGCTATAGTTAAATTTAGTTCATAAATTCAAGAATCTCCTATTGTAATTTTCCTTTGTGCTCTCTCCAATCTTGAATGAATATAAATGAGTTAAGAAATGACTATATAAAACTTAACATTTTGCAATAAATGCTTAATTCTTACATAATTGTAAGCTCAGTCAATATAAGGTTTCCAACTCACTTGACTTACACATGACTTCCACTTCACTCATATCACATAGCATGCTTGGTTAATACTATCACAACTTCATAGTTTGATAGCAATTGAAATTCCATTCACACTTGATAGTAACTATGAAATCTTTCATTCTTGACAACAACATGAAAACTAGCAAAACTAAAGATTTCTTTTAGGTTCTAACTGTTCCATTGCATCTTAATTCATACATATATACTCTTTTTAGAACTTATATTCTTGGAACCAATGTAAAATATATGATTGAAATATCAATCCCACACACCTTTTGATTGCCTAGTTGGGGGTGATGTGATCACTTGATTCATTGGATTAAGTGACCTCATCTAAACTTGATGTGCTATAATCTTCCTTTATCTTCAATGCTTTGTTCATCTACATTTTGACTTTCTCAACATCAACATTCTCTTTTCTTTTATTGAATTCAATACTTGGTGCTTTTGACCGTGTTGGATAGTTTCTACTGATGTGACCACTCTTCAAACAATTAGAGCATGTAGTTTGACTCAACCATCTACTGTAATGACTTCTAAAATGTGTTCTAATATAATTCTTAGGAATATGTCCATACTCTTGATAATAGTGACAACTACAATTTGTGTTGTAACCCAATTGTAGGGTTTTCTATTGTGTTGTACCTTTGTCTACTTGTTTGATGTCCACTTGGCATTAGATCTATATTCATATGCTTTATGTCCACACTACTAACATTTGTGGTAATATCCTTCAAATATTTGTGTGCTTAAGGTCTTGGTCCTACATCAATGTACTTGATGTCCTTGCTTGTTGCATTTGTGATATTACCCCATAAATTTATTATTAAGGTTTTGATTTACATTATTTCTCTTGCAAACATTTGCTATATGACCTAACTTTCCACAATTATGACAAGTGGGTTTGTAGTTCCTAACTTTGTTATTTCTTTTTTCACCACTATTAGATTATTCTGCTTCCTCAGCACTAGCATATCCCAATCTAGTATTATCATTGTTAGATCTAGGAGATCTCATCAATTTCTCAAAGTATTTGATGGCTTCATGGGTTTGTTGAAACTTTCATAAATTTTTTTTTCTCTTCTTAGCTCATTCCTTAGTTGTTCATTCTATAACTTCAAGGTTGTGATCTCAATATCCTTTTCATTCAATTCATGATTTTCAATCATCACTTGATTCATTGTTTCCAGTTGCATGTTAGCAATCCATTGTACTTTTGATGTCTTCTCTTCCAATTTTTTGGTCAGTATCCTTTTTTCATCTTCAAACATAAATTTTTCTTCCTCAGCTTTCTTTTTCTACTTAATCACTTCACTAGGTAATACTAATTGAACTTCTTGTTCTATCTTAATATTTCTAACCTCTTTAGTTAAAGTGATATTCCTTTACATCAGATCTGCAACTGCTACATCAAACTTACTTGAGTTTCCATGTGCAAAAAATTCAATAGTATCTTTTTCTTAGTAATGTGTGTCATTTTCCTGAATAACTATCTCTTTCCTTCTCTTTAATGAGTGATTCAACTCATCTCTTACTTCATTGAGTTGGTGTAGGGAAAGCTAGATTTTAATCTTCTGGTTCTCAATGACTTTTCCCATCTTGTAGAATTCCATCTTCAAGATATTTCCTCAAAGCTATAAATCTTTCCTTTCCAAAGAACAAGGCTCTACTACCAATTGTTGGAATTAACAATGGGAAAGTGAACTTTGAGAGGAGGGGGGGTGTGGGGGATAAATCGACACTTCAAAACTTTAACCATAAAATATTCACCACACATCCATCTCATAATATGCATGTAAATTAAAGTAGAAAGCTAAACATGTTCATCCATAACATGAAACAAATAACACATAACACAATGAAATTGTTACCCCAGAAACCATCCAATGAGAAGATAAAACTGGAGTGGGGATGACACCCACATATATTCACTATTGCAATTGCAAAGTGTATCCAATGAAGGTTACAATTGTTTCATCATAATATATGATCTACCATATGAAAGGTTTTCCCTATTAAAGGCTTACAAAGATTATTAGATATTACACTGTTAAAGGATTTCAACACCCTGTTAGAAGTGTGCCTTGTTAGAGGACTTCAAATTATAATAAAGTAAGCACCCTATTAAAGGATTTACAAAATCCTGCTAGGAATACTCAGTTAAGAGATTTTTACTGATTCACTATTAGAATGTTTCAACCTTGATCCTTTAGTTAGCACCTCTCTACCAGATATCATATCTCCTCTTTCTTGATGTATACTTGATCCTTCTAATTAGATGTACCACTTCTATCCTTTCTCTACTTTCCTTTATTCTCTCTAACTGATTCTACAATTCATAGCATGATCACAACCTGCATAGTCACCATGAATAATCTCTCTATACTTAGCATTCACCCTTATCTTCTCATTCACACATTCATAATACTCTTACTATTTAGGGTTTTTCCTCCTTATGAAGACTTAGGTGACCTAGGTTGGGTAAGAATCAATGATTGTGATTCACCCATTTTTCTACTTAGGACATCCCTTAGTTTAATTGGTTGTATGTATTGCATTGGGATTCTCAATATAACTTTGTATATATTTTCTAGAATCATAAAACAATCCTTATGTTGGCCCAAAAATGGTTTACATGGGATTTTGTGCCATTACAAACAACTATGTCCAAAACTATTTACTTGGCACTTGAAAGCTCTGATGCTCGACATTCATTACATCTTCAATCCTGCAACTTGTTACCAAAATGACTCAACATCCACTATTCTACTTAACATATGAATCGCTTAGTATATATGCCTTGCTTGGAACTTGAGTGACTCAACACATACCATATGCTTGACAAATACTAGTGCTCAACATTAACTACATATATTGCTCAACATAAAGTACTTACTTGGTATGTACAAATTTCTGTTAAGTAATGACTTAACTATTTTGTCACTACCTTGTCAAAACCAAAATGAGATTAACAATTTTTACATTGTCATGCACTTAAGCATATGTTGATTGCATTAACATGTTAGGATTTCACTCCTAGGTTAGATCTTGACATTTTAAATCAGATTTGCATACCTCTTGGCATTATAGATCCACATTATAGATTCACAAGAATATCACACACTAAATTTCTCTTGATGACTATTTTTGGAAGTGGAAATTACCAAAATAGGATGGTTGCCTAAGGAAAACCCCTATATAGCCACCCGCATACACACTTTCTAGATCTACATGATTTAAAAGATAATTTTCATACATCCAAGTAGCCTTTTTGGAGCACTTTCCAAATCTATATTTCATTCTAGGTTACAAAATACTAGAGTGACATGAAGGTCATCCCTTACCCTAATATAAATAATGTAATTTTTATTACACACTTGGGAGTCTAGATTGTAGCTTCACAAATTTATGTGCTAGTTTTATACATATGTAGAGGTTGAGGTCATCCTCTACTTGGGTTTGAGATTGAGGTTGAACTTGAACCTCTAGGTCATCTACTTGGGTTTGAGATTGAGGTTGAACTTGAACCTCTAGGTCATCCCTTAGTTGGTGAAAATAGAGATTTCTAAGTTGAGTTTTCCAATTTTTGGGGTAATAAAGTAGAATTCAGGCCATTTCAAGATTTCAATTAGCAGTACATCAATAATTTAGGATCTTTCCTCCACTTCTCTTCAAGGTACATTCAATTATATAATTTTTCTTAGCATTTCCTTTTCTATATTTAATTTCTATATATTTAAAATTGTACATTACATTTATCACACATTTGGTAATCAATAAAAGGGGTCATTTTAACTTGAAAACTTGAGGTGTTGTGCTTTTTCCCTTTCCTTCTCAGTAACACTTGGTGGATCCACATTGCAAGAAAGAGGATTACTCTATTGCTTGATTCCAAATGTAATGGGTGTATCCCATTTTATCTATAATAAGACATTAGTACATAAAATTAAGCTTCTATAATAAGACATTGGTACAGGAAATTAAGCCCCATCCAAAACCATATAATTTAGGATTGGTGTGTGAAAATGCTAATTTATAGGTGTCCAAACAATTTAAACATGGTTTTCCAATTACATTTAAAATCATTAAAGAGGTAGACTTATATCTTATACCAGTAGATATTTGTGGGAATGTTTTTGGGAATCTATATTTGTATGATAGAAAGGATTTCTTATATAGAGGAGAACAAGTATCATTTGGTAAAAGATGGGATTGAGTATATTGTGTGAACCTATCAAGTGAATATAAATTTATCTCTTGTTACCATATGAAAAGTAAATTGAATTTCAAATGGTAGAAAAATATTTGTAATCATGATTGTAAAGGAAAAGGATGATGACAAATTCATTTCTTTCAAAGAAAGTGATCCTATACATAAAGCTGAGCTAGTTGTGATTATTTCTAACTATAACTAGTTGTTTCAGGAATCTAAAAGATTACCTCCCAAGAGAGAGACACATCATGAGATTAAATTTTAGAAAGATGTCCCTCTTGCTAATATTGGTATGGAGATGTTATTAGTTATTAAGATTGAAGAAATCAAGAAGTAAGTGCAAGAGTTTCTTGAAAAAGTAACCATTTTACTAAGTACTTCTCCATTGAAATAACCTATTATGCTATGGCCAAATAAATATGGTGTTAGAGTAATAATATATTGTCTTAATAATTAAATCATTTTCATTTAATTATTAAGTCACTTATTATCTCTTGTTTTCTTAACCTAAACTTTAGACATAGAATAAATAATTCTTTTATTAATTATTATCATACAATTGTTAGAATCTGATAAGATTAATAACCCAAAAAATTAGCATTACGAGGATGCAAAAACAAGAGATTCAAATACAAGCCAGGTAGCATGCTTATATAGGCTAGGAAGAGGGAGGAGGTAGCAACACCAACCAATGAGGAGCAACCATCTATCTGACTAAAGATAGAAAAGTATCTTCCCAAGATAGCTAATTGATGCTCACATGTAGGAAGGTGACACCTCACAACCATTCAACTAATAAGACATGCTTTATTAACCTAAGCGAGATTACTAAAAGTGAAGGAAAATCCTCGCAAAATAGGAAAAATAAAAAATTACACTAACACCCCCCCATAAGTGAAGCTTAGGTGGATGTAGAAATGGGTCCCAGCAAGTCAAGCCTGATGAGGTACCCATGTACATAAAATTCCCCCAAAAGAGAGAGAAAAGAGACTCCCTAAAGAGAATTAGGACTCCAAGTGAGAGGAAGAGGCCCCCCCAAAAGATGAAGCATCCCGCACCTCCAGGAAAGCTTGCAAATTTTGTCCGATAGATCCACTTACATTGAACAAGTTTTTTTCCCTTAGGAAAAGGGACAAGATCCCAAGTGTGGTTCCTCATCAAGGAACTATACTCTTCCTCCATAGCTGTATCCCACTCAGAAATACCAGAAGCCTCATGAAAGGACTATGGATTTGAGGTAGTAGCAATGAAGATATGTAGAGCATCCTGGAATTGTGAACGAGTCTGCTTGGTGTCTGATGGATCCCCAACCCAATCACCTGCAAACTGCAAGGTCTATCTAGCCCAAAGTGGACCAAAAGATGGAGAATCTAGAGGAGAATCATCAACCTGTGAATGATGACTAGGAGAGGAAGGAGGTGAGTCCTCTGAATCACTCTCTGCATCAAAAGTGGAGGTAGAAGACTGCTCAAGTGAATCTGACCCATTAGAAGATCTGTCATGTATTCCAAGTGACTCCAATGTCAAAGTAGAAGGCAACCCTGTGACCATGCTCTACTAGTTAAGCTGATGTAAGTAGTGGAAGTTAAGATGGCCAAACTGCTCATGCCATAATCTGCTCACATCATTAGAGTGAGTGAGTGAAACAGTCAAAGGAGGATTAGGAACAAAGTGAGAAAACATATAGAGTCGTGACTGATGATCTGCTCTCCCAACTGCAACTGTAGAATCATTGTGCAACTCTCGTATCTCCACTGAATCAGGAGTGAACTCAACCCGCTTGCCTAAACCTGTATGAGTGATCTGGTGTATTGATAGGAGATTAGTTGACAATGAGGGTACAGAAGGAACATCATGGAATGTGCCATCCCCCACATCAATAGACCCTCTCCCACACACCTCAACAAGAGTGTCATCACCCATCAAAATAGAAGGCATAGTACATGGCTCCAAGGATGCAAGTTCTTCCTTAGATGAATCCATGTGGTGTGAAGCACCCAAATCAAGAACCCAAGTGGATGGTGAGGAAGAAACTGCAAAAAGGGCCTTGCCCTTTCCTTTCCCCTTGCTGTTTTCTTTTTCCTTGTTAGACCCTTCATTAGAAATTTGTTTGATAGACTCAGGAACACTGATATTATTATTCTCAAGAATTATGTCAAGCGATCAAGTTATTTCTGCAAACATTTATGTTCATCATGACTAGGTCTTTCACAATAGGCACATTTGACCTTTTCTTTCTTAGGCTTATTGCCCTTGGAAGATGGTGTATCAATAGTTGCTTTTGAAGAAATCGATATCTGATCCTTCTTCTCCTTGCTATTCTTTTGTTTCTTGTCCTTACTATTGTTGTTACTACTTTGTCCTTGTTGTTCTTTTGTGCCTTGGTTGGCAACCAAGGCATGTGACTTAGAGGACTTAAGAGTGCCCATCTGGATTAGCTTGTCTTGTTCTCGAGTGAGATTGATAGCAAAATCATTTAAAGATGGCATGGTGAATTGAGTACCAAGTGCACCCTTAGTAGCATAGAAGGTAGAGACAAACACAGAATATTCTGAACTTAGCTTAAAGAGAATACTAAGAATCAATTGTTCATCTTTCTTTTCAATTACACATTGTTTTAACTGTAGCCTTAGTGATTTCAATTTGGTGAAGAAATCTTGGATTGTGTTGAAATTGCCTAGACTCAAACTAATTAATTCATTTTCCAACATATGACCCCTCATTGAATCTTGTGTGCCAAATAGTATTTCTAGCTTTGTCCATACTTCATTTGGTGTATCCAAAGACTCAATGTGAAAAAGAAAGTTAGGAGAAATAGACAAACACAATGTTCCAAATGCCTCATCACATTTGGTAAACCACTTAGGCTTATCTTCATCTTTAACAGGTTTAGTTTCAAGTCCCATAGTTATCCTATTTAATCCAGCTTTCCTTAAGTGAATTTTCATGCGTGATTTCCACTCAAAGTAATTGTATGGAGTTAGGATGGGCATATTTGTTTGATCCATGATGAAGAAATGCATAGAATAAATGCTAAAAAGAAGAGAACTCAGTCATGGCAATACCCCCCCCCGCCTTTTACTCAATCAAAGAACCCCCGCCTCAAAGAAATATGATTTGGCACTTTATTTTAGTGCATTTACAACTACCACTAGAAAGAAATACTTAGTGGTCTTGATTTTAATGCATTACAAAACCTCATGAAGAGCATATGCTATAAGTGAAACTTGGGCACAATAATCAAAGAAACAAATAGCACCACTGTGATCTACTCGAAACATCATGCACTTTCAAAAAAAGTATCGCCTCAATACGAGGTCGTATGAGAAAGTTATGATCCTCCAAAGTTTTCAAAATGAGAACTGTGCACAGTCACGGCTGAGAATCTACAATTTTTGAAGAATTCATGCATGGAAATCAAAAAACAACTCCACTAGTGGATAGAACACAAAAAAATAGCCAAGTTCATAACAAGAATCATCAAAATCAGAGTTCGTATGAGCAAGAACGAGACATTTGAAAATTGCGTTCAAATCTGCGACTGCCAACAGAGAGGGGTATGGCTGTAGCTTTTCATGCTCTATTCTACAAAATGTACAACTTGCATGCAAAATCTAAAAGATACCCAAATGGTTTTTTGGGGCTACGAACAAAACTCAGAAAGCATTTTTCTTGCTGATGTACAAAAGATGTTTCTGTAGTGTAAATTAGATGCCTTTAATAGTGAAAAATGGCTCCAAAAATCAAAAAATGACCCCAACAACCAAAATATTACATGCAAATGCTGGATCAGCTTCCTAAGTCCATCAATGGCATGCTGAAACCTGCAATACTGATTGAAGACTCCAAATATGCAAGTTGGTTGTCAGATTTGAGATTGAAACCCCAGAGAAAAACCATTTTTGTCAAAACTTATCTAATTCTCAAAATCATCCAAAGATGCAAGAGAAGAGCATACTTCATTTTTCAAAAAACTACAATAAAGTTTATTAGGCCCCCCCCCCCGAATCTCTCAAATAAGGAAACTAAAATCTACTCTTACACATAGAAAAGCTCTGATACCATGTTAGAATCTGATAAGATTAATAACCCAGAAAACTAGTGCAAAGAATAAATATCTAAACTATGAATGCAAATGATACAAAATCAAAATAGCATCATAGAGTTAGTCTCCAAGAGAGTAATGCAAATGCTGGAAGCAAAATAGCATTAAGAGGATGCAAAAACAAGAGATTCAAATACAAGCCAGGTAGCATGCTTATATAGGCTAGGAAGAGGGAGGAGGTGGCAACACCAACCAATGAGGAGCAACCATCTATTGGACTAAAGATAGAAAAGTATCTTCCCAAGATAGTTAATGGATGCTCACATTAAGGATGATGACACCTCACAACCATTCACCTAATAAGACATGCTTTATTAACCTAAGCGAGATTACTAAAAGTGAAGGAAAATCCTAGCAAAATAGGAAAAATAAAAAACTACACTAACAACAGCCTAGGATATTTCCCTTTAGGCTTTCTATCTTTTAAGTTTTACCTTTCTTCTTTTATAAGGATGCTAATTGTAAATATATTCAATCATTCAATAGAATTTGCAATTATTTTTTCTCATCAAGAATGTCTCCTTTATGGATTTCAAAATTCCAGTCTCTGTAGCTTTTTATTCTCTTTTTGTGGCAGGTGTTTGCATGTAGGTGATTCTTGGGAGTTTTAGGGTTGATCTTTCATCAACTTCAATAGTACAACCTTGGGCTTGAAAATCGAGACAATGATTTTTTTTATTAATAAAAAAAAATTCCTCAAAAAATCCTTCTAAAAAGTTGCGTGGAGGGCACATGAATTTGATTTTTAAAAGTGTCATAATTAAAGAAAAAAAAATTCAGGGCTTTTCATGCAAATGAACCATTTTTGTAAGCCCTATGTACCTTCTCTGACAGTGACCTATGTACTCCCTTTTTGGCTCAACCTCTATTTTTGTGCCACCATAACCTTCTTATTCCACATCACTAGTCATTTTTTATAGGTCCCATCCTTTGGATTTCATGCACATCATCATCACTGACCTATGTGGCTTTGTCAGTGCCTAGTTGGGGCCTACACTTTATTTCGAAACATCTTTATTTGGATTGGGGCCCATGCATCCAATCAACCATGCCAACACTCTACTTTGGATGACACCATTTTGATGCAAAGCCTAAAGCTTTGCCACATCACCAATGTATAATAGTTTCAACACTCTCTCCAATAGTTTCAACCTTCTCTCTATTGGCTTTGGTATGCTAGGTGGTTTCAAGGTTTGAATGACATTTTTTTGCCGTGGTTAAGCAACATGATATTTTGGAGCTGCCTGATTTTGGGTGTTCCCACATTTTTTTGGTGACCTTTTTGGCACTAACTTTGGAGAAAGTACTCCTGCAAATCTACCTACATCAGCGATTTTCTTGTTCTAAGGGAGGTTTTGGCATTTATTACCATTGGAAGGTGATTTTTTGGGTGGATATTTATTTCTCTCATCCCTATCCTAGTGTGCTCCACAACAGCCCCCTTTTGGGCTTGTGCTTTTCCTTTACCTCAGGTCATGCAATGTTCCACCTTGAGCTTCTTACAATGTCCTTTTTGAACTTTATTGTGATATTAATTAAATAATTTTGATTTAATTATTAAGTCACTTATTACCTCTTGTTTTCTTAACTTGAACTTTAGACATATAATAATTAATTATTTTATTAATTATTATCATGCAACCTAGGATATTTCCCTTTAGGCACTCTACCTTTTAGGTTTTACCTTTCTTGTTTTATAAGAATGGTAATTGTAAATCTATTCAATAATTCAATACAATTTGCAATTTTTTTGCTCATCAATAGTGTCTCATCTATGGATTTGGAAATTCCAGCCTACATAACTTTTGCTTCTCTCTTTCAGTGATAGGTGCTTGTGTGCAAGTGATTCTTGTGAGCTATGGGGTTCGTCTTTCATCAAATTCAACAGTATGACCTTGGGCTTAGAAATTGAGACAACAATATGTTTTTTATTAATAAAAAAATTCATCACAAAAATTATTCTAAAAAAGTACATGGAGAGTGCATGAATATGATTTTTAAAAGTATCATGATTTGAAAAATAATTGCAAGGATTTTTATGTGAATGAGCCTTTTTTGTGGGCCTTGTGTACCTTCTCTGACAATGACCTATGTATTCCTTTTTTGGCCCAACCTCTAGTTTTGTGCCACCACAAACTTCTCATTCCACATAACTAGTCATTTTATTATAGGGCCCATTCTTTGGATTTTGTGTATGTCAACATTGTTGACCTATGCTGCTTTGTCAGTGCCTAATTGGGGCATGCACTTTCTTTGGCATGCTCTTTATTTGGATTGGTGACTGCACCTCCAATCAACCATGCCAATGCTCTGGTTTGGATGGCACTATTTTTTGCAAAGCTCAAAGCTCTACCACATCACTAATGCATAATGGTTTCAACACTCTCTCCACTAGTTTCAACCTGCTCTCAATTGGTTTTGACATGCTAGGTGGTCTCTAGGTTTGAATGATATTTTTTTACCATGGTTAAGAGATATGATGTTTTCGAGCTACTTGATTTTGGATGTTCCCACATTTTTTTGGTGACATTTTTGGCACAAAATTTGGAGAAAGCACTCCTGCAAATCTACCTACATCAGTAGTTTTCCCATTCCAAGGGAGGTTTTGACATTTATTGGAGGTTTTGAAAATTTTTATTTCCATTGGAAGGTGATTTTTTGGGCAAATATTTACTTTTCTTTAACCTATCTAGGCATGCTCCACATCAACCCCTTTTGGGCTTGTGTTTTTCCTTTGCCTCAGATCATGAAATGATCCATCTTAAAGAATGTCCTTTTGAACATAATTTTTGGATAGTTTAATGACATGATTATGGGTATTTTGCAGCATTTGTAACTTTTCTAGGCACTCATGCCAACAACTCCAAGTTTTATGTTGGCATCTTCACCACGTAGATATGCATTTTATTAAGGTAGTTTTTTGAATGTGTTATTGATGATTTGTTTCCCACATATGCAGATTTGTTTTTGGCACATGCTTTATTTATGGCCCCCAAATTATTTTTTGATACCAACCTCTTGCTAGCGATTGGGATATTTTAATTGGTGAATTGGTTTTTTTTGGCATTTTTTTACACGATGGTCAAATGGTTGTCATATTTATGCCCACCATTCACTAATGTCAGCGCCATGTTGATCCTGCATCAGTATGCCCTGCATGCCCTTCTAGCTTATTTCATACCTAACTTTGTGGTTTTTCTCATATCTTGGGCATATAGACTCTATTTTTAGAAAATGAGATATTATGGTTCTGATCCTGTCATAGTAAAATTAGTAGTTTTTTGTTTTGATGTTTTTATTGGTTTCTTTTGTTGTCAAAGTTAGGAGTTCTATTTTTCACTTTGGGAAACATATCTTGATGCAAGCAAGAGGATGAATAAGTAGGGCCAAAAGCTCACCTATCTATCCAAACCACCCTGCAAGAGTTAACACAATGAAAATGAACACAAAGAACAACAACCAAAGGAGGAAGAAGAGTGAATTACTTTTATTGATTCATCAAGAATATCTTCATACGTTCCTAGCTGTGAGGCCTTCTGGGTTACATCCAATTACAAATACATTCCAATTCAAAGATCCAACTACAAATTTGCACTTTCAGTTCTGCTCTCTAATCTGCTCTTTTTCTTCAAAAGCTTCTCCAAAACTTGCCTAATTCTAAGCCTAAACATTCTATTTATACTTGCCAAAATGGCTTACTAATTCTAAGCCTGAACATTCTATTTATACTTGCCAAAATGGCTTACAGATCATTCTAGAATCATTAAATATGAGGAAGGTCGACCCAACATTCGGTCTAGACTCATCCCAAGAAAAGATCTTAACATAAATGTTGCAAATGAAATAAATCCCACGAGTTAGTGCACAAAATCACATCCAAATACTGACACTCAACTTACTCTAGGTAAATCGACACATGAAAAAACACTCGGCATGCTTTGAGTAACTTGGCACATGAAGAAACACTTGGCATTGTAATGCCCCACCAAGGGATCCAAAAGAATTAACCTAAAGTTTTACTAAGTTTGCTAAACTTTAAAAAAAGAAGAAGTAAGAATGTATAACATACACATCAAACACATAGTAGCAGAAGCAATAACATGTAATCATCAACAAACATACATAGCAGGTTACATTCCTTAAGGATCCCAAGACATTGAGTCACTTTTAAATTTAATTAATTCTAAGTCTAACAACTACCACATCCATATGCAAGAATAATAAGAAAGTCCAATATTCGTAAAATATATAATTGTTCCGAATGCCTCTTGGCAAATTAATTCGGAATGCTCAATCATCCACTGTACATGTCACAGGGTATGAAAGGCTTAAAAGAATATACATATGTAAAATAAAGATACATCATACTCAAATCCATGATACAAAGTACAGTAAAATAAGTGAAACCATTCACCATAAATGATACATCCATACATCCATAATGATAAAACATCTATCATAAAATCTAACCATCCATCATAATAATCCAAGAACATAGTGAAGGTAAAAGCCAAACAAGAAAGCTCCAGCCACAGTGACTATGGACGGATCTCAACGGTAAGAGTGAAAAGCACTGCCACCCGACCACGTGGAACCTAAATGGTCCACTCCCACCACACTGAGGAGATAGTCTCAAGTCCCAAACAAGGTATCAAAACACAAAACACAAGTACTCTCTAAGTCTAGGAAATTCTAAAAGTATACTAACTCAAAGGTTCCAACATAGATAGACATCTAGACCAAGAGGCACACAAAGACACATAGGAAACCTACTATGCAAGCGGGAAAGTGTCATCGCAAAAGTCACGTAGAAGTTACCCGAGCAATCCCTTAGGAATCCCGAGTTCCTAGTGATTCTGCGGCCACTAGTATCCTCTCATACTGACGAGGCATACTACAGAATGCAAGGTTGTAACCAAGCGTTCTCTCTACCCCATCCTAGCCTGTACTAGCACTCAAGGTATGGGAGAGAACATACAATTATCTTATTAGGTTCATTTAAGTCAGTATTTAGGTGAGAAGTTTTCACTTGTTAAAACAACTTACAATGGGTTACTCTAGGCAGCCTCTTAGGGCCCCGATCCCCATTGCAAGCCACTTCCTGACACTACACATAGATAACCTACCATAGGCTCATGAAATCTCAATCAAAGAATCATAATAAAATCACCTCAGTCCTATACAAGCGACTGAAAAACATCATAAAAGATAAGCCACAATAATTACATCAGTTCTTCATGAGCAAATGATAAGCATCAAATAATAATCATATGATCACAACAGTTCTATATCAGCAACTAAAGGCATCAATGATAAATTACAGTATCCATCGGTTCTCCAATGAACAACTGAAAAGTACCCCACAATAAATCACAATACTAATCGAAGAATCCAAAATGGTCAAGTCAAAACATGTCACCACATGACATCATCAAGAACATAACAAACACTTCAGTCCTCTCAAAGCGACTGGAAAGAAATCCAAGTATAATTGATTGATGACTCAAAAATGGTTATCAAATATAACTGATTGAGACTCGAAAATGGTTAAGTCAGGTATCTCATAAACATACACCTCAGCTTCACACAAGAAGACTGAATAAGCAATAAAAACAGTAAATACAAACATGTCATAGAGCATAGCATCACATTACCATGGTTGGGTTAAGAAAGATCAAGACCAACTCATCATATCATCACAATTCACAACCCTCGAGCCTCTAGTAACAACCTAAACTGGTCAAGCTAAAACAACCGCAACACCCCCAAACATACACAGTACAAAGAACACATAATAGGATAGTCCATAGTTTGGTTGAATTATAAAACACATGGTTTGAGTTAAACAAGAGGGTTTCAGTTTCAATGTTGGGTTCAAATGAATAGTCTCATATTTCAAATTTGTTGATAATATACTATTGAGCAAGTGTGAAGTTTCCGTTTTGAGTCAAACGTAATTTTTCTTAACAAATAGAGCTCATAGTCTACCCTTACAAATAAAACCCTTTCTATATTTAAATGATTGAATGATTACCTTATAGAGAATCAGAAGATAAACATTTATTTTAAATTAATCGTCATTGATTTTAAATAGAGTATCTATCGAATTCATTAAAACCAAAAATCATTGAACCTTCCATGACTCCATATTTCTATTAACTAATTAATCTTAATTAAATTTTATTTAATTAAGTTAATTAATAATTATATAACTAATCTTATTAATCCTTCATTAATTATTAATTAATTAACCCACCAAAACTATATTAATATTAATAATTAATAATTGATAATTAAAATATTATATAAAATAATATTAAAATTTAATAATTAAAACATAATATAATAATAATCATTTAATAAACCATATTTAAAATTCATATTATATAATACATTTAATATGAATTAAAAAAATAACAATTAAAAAAAAGGGTTTCAAACCCATGTTTTAATTTAATATTGGCGTTATTACAAAGAATAGTCGTCGACCCTTTAATAAGGGTGGTCGTGCGGCTCTGCCACGGCGGTGGCCTGCCGCACAGCCTTTAAGGCTGCCGGTAGTCCACTATCATGGACAGTGCTGCCGGCTGGGGGGTGGGATGTGACTGCCCACCCTCCAATAAAATTTTTATTATTTATTTAAAAAAAAAAAAAACATATATATATATATATATATATATAATATAACTTTTCATTATAATTTTTAAAAAATTATATTATATTTAAATTTTTTACAAAACAAAACCTCCTTCTCTAAAACACACACACACACACACACACACACACACACACACACATATATATAATAATAATAATAATAATAATAATTATTATTATTAATATAAATTTTATTAAGTTGTTATATATCGATTTTAATTAAATTTATTTTTATTAAATTTTATCAATTATAAAATTTAAATAAAACATATCTTCAATAGTATATTTTAATTTAATTATTTTCAACATTATTCTAATAGAGAAATTATTATTAACCAACCGAATTTTCATTCTTAATTTCAAACCCATCCCAAGTTAAATCCTAATTTTCTTCATTCTAGAAAACGAGGGTTTCTAATAACTCTACTATTCTTCACGTACATAGAAATTATGGACAAGCAATTAATAATTTACAATATTGAAAAGTTTAAACTTTCATCATAGAGAATTTGGATTTACAATCCACAGACATGAAGAAGACAGGAAAGGATATTTGCATAATTAATCAGTGATCAAAACACAAGACCCTACCTGAGCCTGATGCTAATATGCAACCCTGAAAACTGTGAGAGAATTCGATCCTCTTCAAGAACTTTTCTTTGAAAAACCTTTCCTAGAATTCTCGTTCTGAATTCGCTTCCAAAATTCTTCTCCCAAAATTCGTGTCTCTAAAATTCACGGTCCAAAATTTTCTCTTCAAAATTCACCCCCCTTGAAAAATGAACGCCCAAGTTGTGATAAGGAGTTTTCTCCTCAAATCGGGGCACTAATTGTGCGTTCACCCGAGATGACTCTTTGCTCAACTAAGTTAACTCAAAATTAACTTTTATTAAATCTTTGCTTTATCTTTTTAATGCACATTAAGTGAATTATTAAATGACTTTATTTAATATTCCACTTGATTTCTATTTTTAATCTTTATTACTTTTAATCCCATGCACACTTTATGAACTTAAAATAACATTATTATTTTCTATTATTTTATCTTTTAATTTATTTCTTTTATTTAAACTCATGCTTAGATCATGCGATCTAAAAACCTTTAATAATTTAATATCTTTTCCACTTTTAATTTATTTTAGAAACTTTAATTGATAAAATATTTATTAATTCAATTAATAATAATATTTAGCATTTGTTTAAAAATGAACTCTAAATATATTATTATTAAATTAAATAAATATTATCACGTTCTAAATTTATCCTTAAAATTTTATCTCCAAATTTAATTCTTTTATTTAATTAATTTCTCAATTAATTAAATATTAAAGATATCATATTAATTCTCCATTAAATTAAATCATTAATTAATATTTTTAATTAGACTTAATTAATAGAAAACACATCAAGGATTCATATAACAACATACGAAAACCCATCATAGAAAAATAAATACTAAAACAAACAAAAGGGTTATAATCACAAAATTACATCATTTGATGCATTCGGAGGGTACTTAACTCAGATACTTGCCCTAATTATCAATTAGGACAATTGGCTAAAGGGTTTAGGAATTGGACTTAAGAGTTTATCTCCCCTCTCTTACCATTGAGACAATGCGATAGAGTACGCTCATCCTGGCAATTCAGGGAAGTCGATACCCGGTACCTGCAACTTGCATAAAATCCACGCATGTACAAACACAATATTCTAAGCTAAATAGACAATGGTAGGAAGTGGTGCATCGTGTAGATCCCGACTAGCAGGTGACTACGACTCCCTTCCTTAACCACATCAGAAACATCATACATAAAGAAAACAAACATGCACACCATACACATGCAGTATGGGGTAAGTATCCATAAGAAAGCACATGTGATAATAATCCATCTAACTAATCATCATCGATAATTGAAAACATTGAATAATCATCATACATGCACGAAATATAGAGTACCAAGTAATCTCATCATATAATAAATTGAGTGTAAAACAACATCTGATAATTTGAAAGTAATGCTACTAAACATCAAGTATAAAACAGGCCTAAAAGAGTTTGGCAATTTTTTTAAAAAATGTGAACTAGGGGCAGGCACTACAGGCATACACTGGGTAACTCGGCACATGAAGAAACACTCAACATACACTGAGTAACTCTGCACATGAAGAAAATAGGGTTACTAGGCACATGAAGAAAATAAGGTTACTAGGTACATGAAGAAAATAGGATTGGTAACACATGAAGGAATTGCTAGGCACATGAAGAAAACATGATTGCTAGGCACATGAAGAACTGCTAGGCACATGAAGGACTGCTAAGCACATGAAGGAACTACTAGGTGAAAAAAATCAGCAGTATAACAAGGTAACCCAGGATGCTCCTGCATTAGACAACCGGGGTTGAAAGAAATGATTCCCCTAAATCATTGAGATGTCCCAACCTGAGCTGAATCCAACTTAAATTGAGAAATCCATGAATATTCTTCAATAGGTCTATTCTTCCACTTCACCAAATATTCATAGTAATCTTTTCCTCTTGTACTCTTGCTAACTCTCTAATCTAATATCTATTCAACTTCCTCAATCTGTTTCTTAGGATAATCATCTAGTATAACAACTTCATTCTCTGACTCCTGATACTTATAAAATTAGCAATATTAAATATAGATATATCCATGTCATCAGGTAACTCAACTTCATAAGCATTACCATTGTCAAACTTCTTCAGGATCTTACAAGGTCCAAATTTCTTCATCTTCAGCTTGCTATATGTTCCAACTGGGAAGCTTTCTTTCTTTAGATGAACCATCACCTCATCACCAACTTGAAAATCATGGTGTCTTCTAGACTTATCAACATTCTCCTTATACTTTTGATTGCTTTGTTCCAACCTCAACTTCACTTCCTTATGCAAAGACTCCATAAAATTAGCAAATTCTTCTCCTGCAGTGCTTTTCTTTTCTTCACCAACAACATCTCTCAAATCTAATATACCTCTAGGATGTATTCTTGTAACAATCTCAAAAGGTGTCTTCCCTATACTCCTATTCATAGAATTATTATATGCAAATTTAGCTTGTGCCAATACCATCTCCCAATTACTTGGCTTATTCCCAACTAAACGTCTTAGCAAATTACCCAAGCTTCTATTCACAACCTCTATTTGTCCATCTGTTTGTGGATGGAATGTAGAGCTAAACTTCAATTCAATACCCATCTTCTTCCATAAAGTCTTCCAAAAATAACCAAAAAACTTACTGTTGTAGACACCTAAATGTGATTACACCGCTTTGATAATCCTATTTAGCTATCTCCAAAGGCATCATTAATTAAATTCCTATTTAATTAATCCTTTGCCATCCCGTAGCTGATTCATTTAATTAATCATCTATAGTCCTAATTGATAAATCAAATAACCCATCATTTATCAATTAAATCCTATTCTCTTATCTAATTCCAAAACCCTCATTTATTAAATAAGTCTATTTGATAAATAAAGCCCTCAAACCTAATAGCCCCTAACCTATCCTAAATCCCCCCATTAGCCTAATCCACCCCATTCACCCATACTAACTAAGCTTAGACACTAACTCACCCACCCTCATCAATACCATCCACTTGCACATATCTAAAATCTCTAATCTAATCCTAACCCAAGCCTAACCCATCCCCTAATCATTTGCACAATCCTAAATGAGCTTAAGACTTTCCTAATCCAAACCAAAGTCTCCTCTCAAAATATCCCAACCACCAAGCCATAAGTGCTCTTACAAAGCCATGAATGACTCTTACAAGCTCATTCATTTCTCTTACAAGAACTTAAAAGGGCCATTTAAAGCCTTGAGCCTCCTTCGTTGATTCATCCATGCCCTTTCCTCCACCAGCTCTCCCTGTGACATGTGTCACTCTCTGATTGGTGCTAAACAAACACAATCCATGTGCTCCCCTTTGAGTGCATCCTAGCCCTCCCTCACCATCTTGCCATCCTTGCATGTTACCCCTCCATCCCTCAAGCCTCTTGCCTATAAATTGGATCCCCTCCCAAGCCATTTTAATCACAATCCTTAAGCTAAAGTTACCATGTCAGTTTGAGAAGCCAAGTTCATACCATTTTCACATATCCACACCAAAAATCTCAAATCCATCTCCATTGAAGCATTTTGAAGCTTGAGCATACATCCCAAATCCATATAAAAGGAAGCATCTACTAATCAAGTGATCATCCTCATTGAGAGAGCCTATCCATGGCTCATATTCTCATTTGAGGACCTCACTTTGTCTCATCTAAAGTTTATATTAGTTTTGTTAGTAAATGCTTTATTTTTTAAAATAGATTAGTGTTTCTTGCTAACATATTAGTGTATACATTTTGGCACGCCCGGTGGGACCCCACATTTGGGTCTATCTAATCATGTTTTTGGATTTTTTGTGTTAACTAACTAAATTAACCTTGTTTGTTTGTGTGTTTTTGTAATAGGTTTGCTGATCTTATTGCAGGTACGTAGGTCTTCCTTTGGAAATTGCACTCCCAGCCATCTAAACATTTTTCATTTTTGAGCACCTAAAAATCAGCTTGTTTTACAATCTCACAACCCCAAGAATGCGATCCCACAACCATGGGAACACAACCATTAACAGGCGAGAATGTGAACCTGTGATTATGAGTTTGCAGTTCATCCCCATTTAGTTGCTGCCACGTGTTACAGAGCAGTCCTGCATCCTCGTCGAACTTTTTTTTTTGCAAGAACGCTAGAACAGCCAGCGGGATCACAACATTCACCTATGGGAACACTATCATTAACCTATAAACCAATTCCTTTTGTTGACCTCTCAAACTCGCAGAAGAATTCCCCGTGGGAATGTTGATAAATTTGCCTGTGGGATCACTGTTTTGCAGGATCGCTCTGCAACTTTTTAACCCATGGCCTCAATTTTTATTATCACCAATTTTTTGTCCCGCATCCCCACTGACTATTTTCTCATTCCCACAATCGTGAGATTGCTGCATTAACTCGCAGGATCACTGCATTAACCTGTGGGATCGCCTTACCTTTCAGACCAAAAATCAGCTTCAACTTTGCCGCATTCTCGCTGATAGTTCTTGCATTCCTACACCTATGGGAATGCATTCTGAACCTGCGAGTTCACTGTAAAATTTGTTTTTCTCAAAATTCTGATAGTTTTTCATTGCAGGTTTCATGCTAACATGTTTTCTACAGGTTTTATCATCATATCTTTGAGCTCATAATCATAATCATAATCATAATCAAAATTTGACTTTTAGTGGTTCTGTAGGATATGGACCATTCTAAGAATTTTTACGAATATCAAAAAGAACAAAAAAAGTTAAAAATATTTTTTCCATAGTTAAGCTTTGATTTTGAGAATTTTTGGGTGACTAATCAAATCACTTTTTTGTAGCATTGCAGGTTGGAGCGACAAACTTAATCATGCTTTTTGTAGGTTGTTCTTGGAATGAACTTGCATGTTTAAACACATCTCTCATTGAATGAATATCATTTAAATCAATCTTCAATCAAGTTTTTATTAGAATGCATGCTTAAAATAACAAAACGCAATCTTGAATGCAAATGATCAATTAATCATTGCTATACCTCATACTTCAACTTTGGGTTTTAAAAAGAATTCACTCAATCTTGAATGCCTAACAATCAATGAACATTGCATGATTTTGACACATTTTAATGATACTCACATTTCTTATGTTGACGATCTCTTGATTTCCATTATGTTGACGATGCTGTCAAGTTGGAATTGAACATCTATATCTCAATCACTTGTGTTTTCAATAGATTAGACAATCTAAGAATTAGTTGGTGAAAGAACTCTGCTTTTTAGCCCAAGGTCATCTGAATCTTCTCTCCCCTTGTTGCCTTTACAGGCCATCTTGCGTGCATAAGATTAGGATCCAAAACCTTGTTTTTAGTTTTAGAGGGCCTGCTTGGGGATTTCATCACCCCTTGGGATGACCTCAACTCCAGTGTTCTGACAGAGTATAAATATTGGGAGCTGAATCCAAAGACACCTCTCTTGGGATCAAGATTTTGTCACTCAGGCTAAGTCTTAAGGAACTTTATACCCTTGAGAAATGAAAGAGGAGAAGTGGGTTACCACTCCTCTCGGCTGTGTGACATCTTTTTGGTTTCATCTATGGATTTGGGCCTCACGTACCTTGCGTATATCGAGGACTCCCTAGCTAAACCAAATTTCATCGTTGTAGAAAGCTTCCTAGGATGTTGGTGTGTTTGACATGCTTGCTCCAAAATTTTATTTTCTTCTTTGTTCATAGCTTTTGAATGAATTTTTTCCAACTTTGGTCAAAATCCTAGAAAAGTAGAAATCCCCTAGCTTAAGGCATACTTAGCGTAGTCACTGCCTCATCAAAAAATCATCCAAGCTCCCCCACCGCAATCGAATCTATCTAGTTCTTTACTTTAGAACAATCCCAAATCCAAAGTCCATCCAAATCATCCCCCAGCCAACTATCAACCCAATCCAAAATCAACCAAGCCTTTAAGGAATTATTGTTACTCTGCCAGAGTTTTCTATCCAATCAATCCATCCAAATCCCTCAATCTCCCCAAGGTTATCCCTTTGACAAAGCTTTGTCTAGGGTAATCTAGCCTTGTCACTTGTCATCCCTCATCACCTTAAGCTAAAGGTTGGGATCCACAAGTGGTCAATCTCATGTCATGCCCATAGGATCATTTGTCTATCCTCAAGTTGACACCAAAAGCCACCAATCCTGCACATAGGAAAGCAAAAATCTCACTTTTTGATAGCATACCCTTGAAGTCTTCCATCCACAAGAAAGCCAAAAATCTCCAACCAATCCTCCTTAGGTCTGTCATGTAGCTTTGAGTCTCCCTAGGAAATCTTTCATCAACCAATCCAAAATTTTCACTTAATCCAAATCCAACCATGAGATTCCATGTTCATCCATATGAAAGACCCCATCCCCATCCAACTCATCATCAGAACATGAAATCCCAACCCTACCATGATGAGTTTGGTTGCATTGTCCTTTCTCCCACCTCATCCTATTCTAATGCTGATGATGATCTTGTCGACTATGATGGATTTATTGAAAGCCTTAGAGATATTACCCCCAACATCCCTAAAATCCAAACATTCCTCCACACTGCTCCATCCCTCCTCCAAACATACCCACTAGTACTCCTAACCATACCTTTGTCAAGGGAAATCCATTATTATCCTCATCCTTACTTCCTCCTTATATTGCGCCCACATATTCCTCTTATACTTCAGTCATATCTCCATCTTCCTCTACCTTCGTCTCCTAGCCTCCACCATTCCAGAACAATTCTAGTAGCTACATCCCTAGTCCAAATCCACCATCCCAATCTCTTCCCAATCCTCCAACCAATCCTAGTTCTACAATATATCACCCCAATCCCCTTACTCCTCCTAGTCCAACACACTCATCTCCAAGGAAGCCCAAAGAAACTCCCTCTCCCACTCCCATCACTCCTCTTACATCATCCTATCACTACCATCCCTATTGTATCCAGCCCACTTATCAAACCCCTTCCATCTCCTACCTCCCATCCATCGAATCCCTCTAAATCCCATCCACATCTCCTCCTTCTAGCATTATCCAAATCCCATATAATGAACCTCATGAGTCCCTCCCCCATTAGCTCATCCCCATTGAAGAAACTCTACCCATCCATCTACGTCACTTAAAGAAATCATCCATACTTCTCCTATCATACCATCAACTCCCCTCCATTCCTATGAAGATCTTGTCCAAAAGCATGTTGAAATATCCCCCAACACAACAGAAGATCCTGCCATCCCACTTATTCCCCTACATGATCCACTTTTACCATCCCCTCCATATTTGAATCCCACCATCACACCTGCTCCATCTCAAGATCCATTTCCATCAACCCATCCAAATCAAGATCCTCTCCTTCCATCCCCTTTGTTTCCTGATCATACCTCTCCCATAATCCATGATGATAGATCCATCAAAGAAGAACTACCTATCATATATGAAGCTTTGACTCCTTTAGCTAATAATGGACTTACATCTTGCGTTCCAAATAATGAACATCATATTGAAGAAAGAAATAAAAATGTATCTCTAGATGTTGGATCCCCTCCCAAGCCATTTTAATCACAATCCTTAAGCTAAAGTTACCATGTTAGTTTGAGAAGCCAAGTTCATACCATTTTCACATATCCACACCAAAAATCCCAAATCTATCTCCATTGAAGCATTTTGAAGCTTGAGCATACATCCCAAATCCATGTCAAAGGACACATCTACTAATCAAGTGATCATCCTCATTGAGAGAGCCTATCTATGGCTCATATTCTCATTTGAGGACCTCACTTTGTCTCATCTAAAGTTTATTTTAGTTTTGTTAGTAAATGCTTTATTTTTAAAAATAGATTAGTGTTTCTTTCTAACATATTAGTATCCCCTCTATTTCTGCATGGTCACAAGTCCTGCCACCTCCACCCCAAAGTTCTACATCTTATTCTACATCTATCTTGGGCCCTTATCCTACTCCTTATCTCCAACTCTCCATTTTGGGTCCATATACCCCTTATCCAAATCCCACACCCTTTCCATCCATTTTGGTTCCTTATATACCTAATATGAATCCTTGATCCCCTTCATCTATCTTGGGACCTAAACCTTCCCCATTTCCATCTGTTTTGGGCCCATATCCTTCATTCCCTCCATCCACTTTGGGAAATTTTATTCATCCATATCCTATGTTCCAATCCATCATTCCATCCCCTCATATCCATAAGCTAGATCATCAAAGGCACTCACCCTTGAATCCCTTCCAACCTTTAAACCCTATCACTCCATCCATTATCCCTCCATCTCATCCATGTTGTTGTTCCCATACCATGGCTAATAAAAGCATATTGGATGCCAAAATCCAAAAGCATAAATCCAAAAATCCAAAAAAATCCAAGTCTCAACATGTCCCTTCTAAAATACATGTTCAAGAAGAGAAACTTTTGATCCAAATCAAAGAAAAAGTCAAGAGGCCACAAAGGCCCAAGCTGAAAAAGTCAAAAATCACATGGATACCAAAGATGCTCATAAAATAAATGCATCTCAAAGAAAAATCTCAATTGGCATCCATTCATGCTACTCAAAAAGCCTCATCCATCCATGCTTTATCCAAATCCCCATATATTCATCCTTCATCCCCCCAATCCAATCTTAATCCATATGTTTCTTATCCTAAATTTCCCATCCTCCATCTTCCAACTCTACTTTTAGTCCTTATCTTTATCTTCCTCCATTTTCTCCTCAACCTCATTCACTACCATCTTTCCCACTACTTTATCACCTCTCAAGGTGTGTGCCAATGATGATCTTTCCATTTTCCTCATCCATTTACCCACCTATCTTATCTCTTTGCATCCATTATCTGCCAAACTCCCACCCACCATTCCACTTGTTCAATCCAATCCCTTTTCCATCCATCCTACCAACATCAAAAAAGTCAAAAAAGTCAAAAAAAAAGTCAAAAAAGTCAAAAAAAAACTAAAAAATCATCCATTGGTGAAAACTTGGCAATTCAAGCGCCATGGATAAGTACCATGATGAAAACTTGGCAAACAAGCATCATGCGTAATCCCTCCATCCAAATGCTCTATACACTTGGGGGCATATTCCATCACCCACCATACCCATCTCATCCCAACATACCAACCACATCCTATCCATTTCCCCCACCATCCTCCTTTGGATCTTGATAGAAATAACGTCCACCACTAGATACATGATTTTGGTCATCCCTTGGACATCCATTTTCCATCAAAGTTTGTATCCACCTATCCCTCATCCACCCATCCTCCTTATCCTCTACCTCATTAACCTTTCACATCCTAGCTTCCATCTATCTCCCTCATCCTCTTGTTGACCAATATTCTATCCTACTGCATCCCTCATAACAAATCCTCTTGAATAGCATCTTATAATTGGGGGCACTCTATTCCTTGGAGACTGTGTCATGTCCATGTTTCCATCCTTATCTTTTTTGCATTCCTCTACCCAAATTTCTCTATCCACTATTCCCTTTTTAATCTATCCTTGCATCTCCTAGCATTACGTCCATCTTTTCATCACTTGGTACATCCCTTGTCATTGGTATCTAGCCCTCAGCTATCCCTCATCCTAAGCTTCCATTCGTTATCCTCTCATCCTAAGCTTTTTATCCGCTATCTCCTCATCTTGAGCTTTTTACTCCCACTATCTTAAGCTTTTCACAAACCATCTTCTCCTCTTAAGATTTTCATCCCCTTTATCTCCTTATCCCATGCTTTTCCTCTACCTCCCCATCTCAAGCTTTTCATCCACTATCTTCTCATGCCAAACCTTTCATCCACTATCTCTTCATCTTTATCTTTCCTGCCACTATCCTATCATGCTGCGCTTTTGTCCAATAATCACTTGTACATCTTTGGATCTGTTAGCTATCTATTCCTAGCCCATTGGTCCTTATCTTGGTCCCATTGTATACCTCTCATCTCTTCACGTCAGTTCCTACTTGATCACAACTTGTAGTTCTCTTGGTTAAGTGCTTTAGCAAATCCTTGTACGAGATCCCTTGTCATCAAAATGTTGTCCTAAAGAGTTCTACTTGCCTAGCTCATCCTAGTCCTTGATATTACTGATAGATCCTTGTAGGATGCATCCTTCCTCTTGTATGATCTTGGTCCATCAGTATCTAGTCCTACCGATCTCTTTGGCAAAAAGTTAACTTTTTTATGGATTTACATTTTCTTTTCGGGATTTCAAGTTTGGTTCTTAACATATCTCTTCCAAGTGATTTGGGTTGTTCCCTCCTCATGGTCACCATGATATTTTATATCATGGTGTGCTATGACTGGGGCAATTTGAGTGCAAGGTCTTGACCAGGTCTTTTTTTTGTTTTTCTTTTCTGCTTGTGGGTTACCCAGTGTCAGTTTCCACACTGCTTCCTCTGGAATTCATGTGTGATGTTGGGGAAATCCTTACATGTTTTTTTTGAGTTAGTTCATCAATCCTCTGGATAGTTGGTGAATAGGCCTTGCTATTCTTGGTAACCTTGGCAATTAACGAATAGTTCTATAGCAAATCTAGTGCTCAACTACATGGTGGTACTTCTCTTTGAAGTATCCCCCTACTCAAAAATCTTCAATGGATTCCCTTCATCTCCATTATCCCCCATCCATATCCAGTATCTGTCTCTCTTACCCCAGCTTATGCATCAGTATCTCTTTGAATCAATCTTCACTTTTAGCTTTAGGGATCCACAATCTTAGTCTTAGGGATCCACCCATCAAATCAATCCACCAAGCCTCATCTTTCGAGATCCACAAATCCTCATCCTAGGGATCTTTGAAACCCATCTTCCATCTCTTCCACCCTTAAAATCCTATTTCATTGGCTTTATCTTCTCATCATCCATCCCCTCCTTCTAGTTTCCTTTTATAGAACTCTCCCCCCAATCCTAGAACATCTTTAGCTTGCTTCCTCTTGTGCATTTGATCTCCCTTTATCATTCTCCCATAGTGCACATTTGAGCTACTTCAGCCCCTTCTCTTTCTTAATCTATGTCTCTACTTGTCTTGAATTCTTTTTCTTTTCAAGAAGCCATTGAGCCTTGTCTTCTTTCTCTGCCGCTTTCTTGAGGGGGCATCTCTAAGTCTAGTCTCTCTTCTTCTCATCTAAGATTGGGGCAAATTTTTTGCTAAAGCATCTTTCTCGTGTCATCTCCATTCAAAATTCTTTGAAATAGTGTTGTCTCAACACTATGTCAAAGAGGGGAAAAATGTAGACACCTAAATGTGATTACACTACTTCAATAATCCTATTTAGCTATCTCTAAAGGCATCACTAATTAAATTCCTATTTAATTAATCTTTTTCCATCCCCTAGCTGATTAATTTAATTAATCATCTATAGTCCTAATTGATAAATCAAATAGCCCATCATTTATCAATTAAATCATATTCTCTTATCTAATTCCAAAAACCTCATTTATTAAATAAGTCTATTTGATAAATAAAGCCCTCAAACCTAATAGCCCCTAACCTATCCTAAATCCCCCATTAGCCTAATCCACCCCATTCACCCATACTAACTAAGCTTAGCCACTAACTCACCCACCATCATCAATACCATCCACTTGCACATATCTAAAATCTCTAATATAATCCTAACCCAAGCCTAACCCATCCCCTAATCATTTGCACAATCCTAAATGAGCTTAAGACTTTCCTAATCCAAACCAAAGTCTCCCCTCAAAATATCCCAACCACCAAGCCATAAGTGCTCTTACAAAGCCATGAATGACTATTATAAGCTCATTCATTTCTCTTACAAGCACTTCTGAGTTCCATTTGAATCCTTGAGCCTCCTTTGTTGACTCATCCATGCCCTTTCCTCCACCCACTCTGCCTGTGACATGTGTCACTCTCTAATTGGTGCTAAACAAGTACAATCCATGTGCTCCCCTTTGAGTGCATCCTAGCCCTCCCTCACCATCTTGCCATCCTTGCATCTTACCCCTCCATCCCTCATGCCTCTTGCCTATAAATTGGATCCCCTCCCAAGCCATTTTAATCACAATCCTTAAGATAAAGTTACCATGTCAGTTTGAGAAGCCAAGTTCATACCATTTTCACATATCCACACCAAAAAATTCCAAATCCATCTCCATTGAAGTATTTTGAAGCTTGAGCATACATCCCAAATCCATATCAATAGACACATCTACTAATCAAGTGATCATCCTCATTGAGAGAGCCTATCCATGGCTCATATTCTCATTTGAGGACCTCACTTTGTCTCATCTAAAGTTTATATTAGTTTTGTTAGTAAATGCTTTATTTTTTAAAATAGATTAGTGTTTCTTGCTAACATATTAGTGTATACAACTGTCTCTATCTAAAATAATGCTTCTTGGTAATCCATGTAATCTCACAATCTCTTTAAAGAAAAGTTCAGCAATATGCTCAGCATCTGATGTCTTCTTACATGGTATAAAATGAGCCATCTTAGAAAATCTATCCACTATAACAAATATAGAATCATACCCCTTAGTTGTTTTAGGCAATCCAAGAACAAAATCCATACTAATGTCAGTCCAAGGTTTCTCAGGAATAGTAATAGGTGTATACAAACCAGTATTTCGACTTACTCTATTTGCAACTTGACAAACTCCAAAACTCTTTACAAATTTCTAAACATCCTTATACATTTGTGGCCAATAATATTTCTCTTTTAGCAAACTCAATGTCTTATCAATTCCAAAATGTCCACCACTATGCTTTTCCTTAATCAAATTCAACCTTATAGGACTTCTAGGAATACACAACTGAATACCTTTGAACAACATACCTTCTTGAATGAAATACTCATTATACTTACTTATGTGATCTTTTAGATTTGGTGCTCTACATTCTGTCCATTGCTCGAAAAAATTAGGATTAGCATCATACAATTCTTTCATGTCATCAAAACCAAGAACTTCAACCTTCATTTCTATCAACAAAGAACATCTTCTACTCAATGCATTAGCAACTTTGTTAGTAACTCCACTCTTGTGCTTGATCATAAATGTAAAGCTCTGCAAATACTCAACCCACTTCATATGTCTTTGATTCAATTTATGTTGACTTCTCAAGTATTGTAAAGCTTTATTATCCATATAAAACACAAACTCCTTAGGCATCAAATAATGTCTCCACTTCTTCAGTGCTTGAACAATAGCATAAAACTCTTGATCATACATAGAATATTTCCTTTTAGCATCATTCAACTTTTCACTTAAGAAAGTAACAAGCTTACCTTATTGACTTAATACAGCTCCTATTGCATTACCACTTGCATCACATTCAACTTGAAATACTTTGTTGAAATCAGGTAAAGCCAATATAGGTAATTCAGCAACCTTTTGTTTCAGAGTCTCAAAACTCTTATCAACTCCATGTGTCCACTTGAATTCCTTTTTATCTCCCCTCATTGTTTCAGTAATAACATTACAAACAACACTAAAATTCTTTATAAAATTTTCGTACAAACTAGCCAAACCATGAAATGATCTTACCTCACTCAAATTCTTAGGTGTAGGCCATTCCAAAATTGCTTTAACCTTCTCAGGATCCATCCTCAATCCATCAGCTGAAATCACAAATCCCAAATACACAATCTCCTCTTGCATAAAAGAACACTTTTTTAGATTAATCAACAACTTTTTCTTTTTTAACCTATGCTCAAGATGTTCTTCCTTAGTCTTGCTAAATATCATAATATCATCCAAATAAACAATCATAAACTTACCCAAGAATCTTTTCAGAACTTCATTCATCAACTTCATGAAAGTACTAGGTGCATTAGTCAGACCAAAAGGCATAACCAACCATTCATACAAACCATATTTCATCTCGAATGTAGTCTTCCATTCATCACCTTCTTTGATTCTGATCTAATGATAGCCACTCTTCAAATCAATCTTGGTAAAATACTTTGCTCCACTCAAACAATCCATTATATCATCCATCCTTGGCATAGGAAACCTATATTTCACTGTTATCTTGTTAATGGCTCTAGAATTAGTACACATTCTCCATTCTCTATTCTTTTTAGGTGCTATTATAGTAGGTACATCACATGGAATCAAGATTTCTTTGATCAAATTTTTTTGCAACAACTCATGCACTTGTCTGTTAAGTTCTTCATTCTCTGCAAGTGTCAATCTATATGGTGCTTTGTTTGGAAAACTAGCTCCAAGGATCAGATCCATACAATGACTTATACTTCTTACTAAAGGTAAACCATTAAGAATATCATCAAAAATAATTTTTCTATACTCATTCAACAACTCTACAATTTTTTTTGGCACTTGGTCAATACTGCCATCTGTCATTCGGTCACCACTAACTAGCACTCAGTTAACACTATTTTCTTGCACTCGATCTTCATTGACAAAATTTGGTTTTCTTAGAATTATAGCAAAATATACTTGATTATTTTTCATTTTCTTTTCAAATTGTTTCCCATTAACCATGCAAATTTTTATAGTAGTACAATTAACCTCATCTGGACTTTCGATAAAAGGCAACAATGTTTGTCTCTTCCCATTTACCCAAAGAGTATATTGATTCAATCTTCCATCATGTACAACATATCTATCATATTTCCAAGGTGTAACCAAAAAAATATGACAACAATCCATGGGCATAATATCACACAAAACTTCATCAAAGTAATGCCCAATTTTGAACTTCACAAGGCATTGCTCACTTACCAATATCTTATGCTCATCTTTGATCGATGAAACATGATAAGGTTTGGGATGTTTCAGCCTCTGCAACTGCAACTTTGTAACCAACTCTTCTGATGCTAGATTTGTAGAACTTCTACTATCAATGATCACTTTACAAAATTTTCCAGCCATCTTACATCTTGTGTTGAAAAAACTTCTCCTTAAAATAGGTTCCTCATCACCTCCCTTATTACATAAGGTTCTTCTCACCATCAAATTTTCTCCAACCTCTGGTCCACTTAGTGAAACCTCATCATCTTCTTGAATCACATCATTTCTGTTACCTTGTCTACTTTCAGAGGATCTACATTCAAAAGATCTATGTCCTTCTTTGCCACATCTAAAATAGTTACCATGAAATCCACCTCTAGAATAAGAATGACTTCTTCCTCGGTAAGAATTAGTGCCTCCTTAGTAAGAATTACCACTTTTCCATTCAATCTTGCCTTTGTCATCATTCTTCCATTCAAATTTTCCTTTATCCTACATAGAACTATTAGATCTACCACTTTCTCCATAAGATCTACCACTACCTCTCTGGAATCTACCACCTCTACCTCTCTGTCTTTGTTCATGCTTCTTTGTCAAGATCTCCTCAACTTTCAAGACATATTTATATGCTTCTTCTACACTTTCTTGCTTCACAAAACTTATTTCATCTTGTATTCCAGATCTCAATCCATTAATGTACCTTGCAATTTTCTCAACATCATCATCCACATGTCCAGATCTGATGTCTAATCTATAGAATTCCTCAGTATATTCTTTTACAATCATGTCCTTTTGTTTTAAATTTTGCATCTTTCTCAACAAGCTAACTTGGTAATCAATAGGAAGGAATTTTCTCTTTACCTTGTTCACCATCCTTGGCCAAGTTCTGATCTTCTCCTTTCCTCTCCTTTGTCTATCAGTTTGCAAGTGCTCCCACCATAGTGATGCATGACCTTTCAGCCTAGTGACTACAATCTTCACCTTTCTATTATCACGAGTGTTTTCATACTCAAAGAACTTCTCCATATCAGAGATCCAATCCAACACAACATTGGTGTCCAATTTTCCATCATAAGGAACAACTTCTATAATAGGTTTTGAATTTTCCCTAAACAATACTTGCAATAATCTTTCCTCATCTTGATCTTCTTCAGGTTCTGGATTATGGTTTGGTGCTGCTAATTTATCATCACACACATCTTCAAGATGCACTCCTCTCCTCTAGGCTAGCTCCACAACATCTAATCTAGCTGCAATTTGTCTCAACTAATCCAATATAGCATTATCAACATTATTTCCTCTACCACGAACCATCTTCACAAATTAGGTTCCTGCAAGACAGTAAGTTCGTAACCCTCTACAAGTTATAGGTCAAATCCATAGATTTTCCACCCTACAACCAAATCCAAATTAGGATTCTGCATGATCCAATCTCCACAAGGATGAACCTCAAGCTCTGATACCAACTAATGCAAGCAAGATGATGAATAACTAGGGCCAAAAGCTCACCTAGCTATCCAAACCACCCTGCAAGAGTTAACACAACATAAATGAACACAAAGAACTATTAGATTATTTTTTCATTTATACTTATTAATTAAATCATATTGATTTAATTATATAAGTTTCTTTTACTCTAGTTACTTAAGCTTCATTTAGGTGCATTATTAATTAATTAATAATTAATAATGTGCAACCTAGTTTTTTAGTTTAGGGTTTCTATCTCACCTTTATAAGGTTGAGCATTGTACTTTTTTCATTATCTCTTATGCATTTCTCATTTGAGAGCAACTTTTCTTCTATCTCCATTTTTTAGCAAAACCCTTGCCTCTTCTTGTCTTTTTCTTCTGTGACAGGTTTTTGCATGCAGGGATTCAAAGGATTTGTGGATTTGATTAGCTTATTTGCTCAAATCCTACATGGTATCAGAGCCAGATCTACTGTAGCTTGTTCATGTTTTTTGGAAAAAGGAGAATGATGGTTCGAAAGAATAGATCTGCAATTTTTTGAGTATTTTTTGATAAAATAGGGGGTCACTATTTTTCAAAGTAGGTTGAGGCCAAACAGATGTCACGAATGGATCCAAAAGGTGTCAAAACCCCTATTTCCATATAAAATTTGTCCGATTTGGACAACATTGCTTTGGGAAGCAAATTTTTTTTACCCAACAGGCTATACGACCTACTGCACGTAGATCGAGGTTTTTTTTTATTTTTAAAAGAATTACAAGGTGACCATCAACGCTCTACCCAGCGGCCACCTTGCCACCGCTCAAGCACCACCGATGCTCAACCGAGTGGGCTCTACAGCCACTGCGCCGCCATGGCACCGCTCTTCCCCGGTCGCCGCTGACGTGCTACCCTGCGGCCACCGTGGCTTAGCTCCGCTGGTCGTGCCACTGGCATCACCACCTCCCTGGCTCCCCCTCTGCAGTGGCACCATCACCTACAAAATCTCATGACTTTACGTTAGCATTCTGACAGTTGACGTCATCAAATCGACCGCTGACATCACCTGAAGGGGACACATCAACATTTTTTGGTGGATGACATCATCAAGCCCACAAATTTTGCTAACATCATTTCATGGCATGTGATGTCATTTTTTGATAGATGATATCATCAATGTGGTAGCTGGATTTTTTGCCCGCGACAGGCTGTTGACGGCTATATGACTGTCAAATTTTTTCCCCTACCTGTATTTTTCCAGAGAGCTCCTTTCTTGGACCTGCAGTTGGATTTTTGGCCATAACATGGGCATACAAAGGTCTTTTTCCGATCCAAAAGAAGCACCAAAAAGTTGATTCAGAGATGGAGATAATAGTACTAGTTTTGTTTGATTCTAAGTTTGTTTGAGCTTCTCTTTTTGGTGTTGAAGTAGAGGCTTTTGTTTCCCTCTTCTCTACATCCAAAATCTAGGTTCTTTTCTCAGTTTTTTAACTCTCTATAGTTGTTTTCTTTGGTATTTGAGGGATATCACTTTTTTTTTGTTGGGGGGATTTTTCTTTTCTATACTTTAATTCAGAATAAGACCCTTCTACTTTTGTCTTCTTCTCTCAATGGCGGACTCCTATGTCGCCTACCTTACACCACACAACTATCATCCTTGGAAAGGATAGATGATCAGATTGCTTATGGCAAAGGGATTATGGTCTTGTCTCGATGTGGCTCAGCCAGTTGTATAGAAGCCTTATGAGCTTCTTATGCAGCGCAATAAAATGGATGAGGCAATGGGCCTCATTGCAATGAATATTTCAGAGGGGTTACTATTTCACCTGGATGGTTTGAATACACCCAGGGCTATGTGGGACAAGTTTTCAACCTTATTTGGCACAATGAATCAATTTAGGATTCTACAGATAGATGCAGAGTTTACCTCCTTGATTCCTGAATCATTCACCAAAATTGAAGTTTTCTTAATGAAATTCAAGTCTCTTCGATCCATGTTACAGGTTGTAGGAAAGACAAAATATGATAATGAGTGTATCTTTCTGATATTGTCCAAGCTTTGAGGACCTTATCAAATTTTCACTTCTACCTTCTACTCCACTATGGGTGCTCTAGGTGCATGACATGTTATGCCCTCTTTTGAGACTTTTTGTCACTAGTTGACTCGTGAGCAATCAAAGCTCACTAGTATGGATTCTCTTACAAGTTCATAGTCACAGGCATTGATTGCCAAGCCACCTCAGAGCACAGAAAAGCTAAAGCAGTTATCAGATTCCTCTTCTCAGCACTCTACTAGCCCACCATCTTCTTCTAAGAAGGAGAAATAGAAGACTGAGAGACCTACATGTTCCTACTGTCAGAAGGGAACACATGATGAGTCACTTTGTTATCAGAAGAAGTTTGATGGTTATGAGAAATAGATAGCAGATTTGCAAGCTCTTCTTCAGAAGAGCAATCTTTCCTCTCCATCCTCTTCTGGCTCATAGGGGTCTGCTTATCAATCTTCTTCTATCAATCCTACAGCTGAATAGGATCTTGGAAAGGGTCATGCATTGCGGGCTTCTTTCACATTCCCTTCACAGGTTCCTTGGATACTGGATTCAGGTGCTTCTCACCATATGGCATCTTCTCGAGAGATCTTCTCTTCTTTTGAGGCTTCTCCTATTCCCCATATTATCATTGGGAATAACACTATTATAACAATTTGCGAGAAAGGCACTGTATGCATTCAGGATGGCACATTCAATGATGTGTTGTATGTTCCATCTCTGTCTGGAAACCTTCTCTCGGTTTATCAGATTTCTCACAGTGGGTCTGAGAAGACAGTTGAGTTCACTCCAGATTCAATTTTCATCCAGGATAGTATGACAAGAGGTATTTTTGCTATAGGGATAGTTGATCTTTCCACCCATCTCTACTCCTTTTCGCACTTTGGTCCACCTTTGCCAAAGCACGACTCTCCTCCTTTGAGAGAGCATCATGTGGTACAGTCAAGTTTCTTGAACCTCTGTGTGGTTCCTGAGACTATTGTTGTGACTACCTTGCCACCTCCTCTTGAGCTCTTTTCTGTTCAGTAGAGTTCTTCTTCAACACTGTTTGATCCTCCAGCTCCATTCATCGAGCCACTAGGTGCAGTTGTTGAGGATTCTATAGAGGACATCCATCTCCTCTTTGATGATAGTGTCAGCACACCTGTCATACCACTTACATTGGGGATTCCCTTTTAGGATCCTCGTGTCTACTCCTTTGAGCATCAACTCAGCCTTTCAGTGACACCTCAACTTTTGAGGTTCCCTCTATAGTTTTCACTACCTTTCACTCCTCTGCACTGGAGTCATAGTGGTTTGTTCATTGATCCAGGGGTTCTTTCATTCTAGGGGGGTTTTGGAGCCTTGACCCTCTCTCACGGGGGGGGGGTTAAAGTCACGCATTTTACTTATAGCTTTGAGAGAGTCTCTTGAAGTCATTACATCTCTTTTTGGAGAGGGGTTTTTCCCACTGGGTTTTCTCCTTTACTCCAGTTTATAGAGATTTTCTTGTACTGGGTACCGGATCAGGCCTTGTTGCCGGGACCCACTTGTTTTTTGCTTTCATAGCTTTTCTTTGCTAGGTAATCTTACTCCTTGCTTTCAGCTTAAGGGGGGGTATTAGAGTATTTTTTAATTTATACTTATTAATTAAATCATATTGATTTAATTATATAAGTTTCTTTTACTCTAGTTACTTAAGCTTCATTATAGGTGCATTATTAATTAATTATTAATTAATAATGTGCAACCTAGAGTTTAGGGTTTCTATTTCACCTTTATAAGGTTGAGCATTGTACTTTTTTCATTATCTCTTATGCATTTTTCATTTGAGAGAAACTTTTCTTCTATCTCCATTTTTAAGCAAAACCCTTGCCTCTTCTCGTCTTTTTCTTCTGTGATAAGTTTTTGCATGTAGGGAATCAAAGGCTTTGTGGATTTGATTAGCTTATTTTGTCAAATCCTACAAGAACAACAATTAAAGGAGGAAGAAGACTGAATTACTTTTATTGATTTATCAAGAATATCTTCATACATGCCCATCTATGAGGCCTTCTGGGTTACAACCAATTACAAATACATTCATATTCAAAGATCCAATTGTGAATTTGCACTGTTAGTTCTACTCTCTAATCTGCTCTTTTTTTTCAAAAGCTTCTCCAAAACTTGCTTAATTCTAAGCCTAAACATTCTATTTATACTTGCCAAAATGGCTTACAGATCACTCTAGAATCATTACATAAGAGGAAGGATGACCCAACATTTAGTCTAGACTCATCCCAAGAAAAGATCTTAACATAAATGTCATGAATGAAATAAATCCCACAAGTTGGCTCGCAAAATCATGTCCAAATATTGACACTTGACTTACACTAGGTAACTCAACACTTGAAGAAACAATCAACATGTATTGAGTAACTCGGCACATGAAGAAACACTTAGCATACATTGGGTAACTCAGCACATGAAGAAACACTTGGCATACACTGAGTAACTGGGCACATGAAGAAACACTTGGCATACACTGAGTAACTCGGCACATGAAGAAAACAGGGTTACTAGGCACATGAAGAAAACAGGGTTACTAGGCACATGAAGAAAATAGGATTGCTAGGCACATGAAGAAAATAGGATTGCTAGGAACATGAAGGAATTGCTAGGCACATGAAGAACTTCTAGGCACATGAAGGACTGCTAGGCACATGAAGGAACTAGTAGGTGAACAAAATGAGAAGGATAACAAGGCAATCCAAGATGCTCCTGCATCATATCTTGAGCATCAGATCTCTAATTTGGGAATTATTTATATTGTTGGAAAGGTCTTTTAGAGCTCTTTCTAGTGATGCTAGTTGTTCTTCCAAATTCTACTCAAGGCACATTCTATTCATTTTTTTGCATTTTTGTATTCTAGTGGATATCTTGGTTGTTTTAGGTCTAGGGATCAATTTTTTTGCTTCAAATGATTTGTCATGGGTTGTACTATCTATTATATGAGCTTTATGTCTTTTCCAATCTTTGTAGACATCATTGGTATGGATTTTTGTAAACACATTGAGATAAAGTGCCATATTCCATCTGTATTTTCATTTCTATTATTTTTCCTTTTGATTTGAGTAGCCTCATCTGAGGACACTTGTGTAGATTACTGTATTCTCAAGATTCATCATATCTTGTTCTTTATTATAGATGTGCTACTTCAATTAAAATTCCATGGGGGATATGCCATTTTCCTATATCGGTGAGTATTCTATCCATGATGTTAGCTTTATGACATGTCTAAGATTGATCACCTTTAACACACAAATGTATTCTTTTGTTCATATTAATCATGTTTACTTGACATGTAGTTCTTTTGGCACACTTTTGTAGTTGCCTATCACCTCACCCTTGTCTGCATTAGGGGGGTTCTTCTATTTTTTCTTATGCTTCCTTCATTTGATGGAGTGAGCTATGTATCTAGTATCTTTTCCTATGTAGTAAGAAGATGTAGTGGCTAGGTACCTATGAATTTTTGTGAGATGAATCATTTACCATAAATACACTCTTCTTTTCATTCCTACTTTGGTTGTAACCTTCCATGTTTGATTGATAATTTCTTTAGGATTTGGTGTTTTTTGCCATCTATATCTTTGAGTTCAATTTTTTGTCTTTGTATACCTCCGAATCCAAGTGTCTTTTCAAAGCACTCATGCATATTATAGTCTTGTCTACCTAGCTAGGTTCTATTTTAGTGTAGGTTCTTCAGATCATCAGTTACTTTTGATAGATTTTTGCAACTTCTTCATGTTTCAATAGTGTTCTTCATGATCATCTCTTTTGTTCCTATCTTTAGGGACATTCTCTAGTTTCTAGGCTTTTTAAGTCCTTCACTAGTTCTTTCAACATTCTTTCCATCTCTTTTTGGAGTAGGGTTCTTCTCATGTGGTTTTCTATATTTCTCTACTTTATAGAGATTTGGTTGTGCTTTGGTACCTTATCAACCTTAGGTGTTGGGACCCATTTGACTTTTCTTTCAGCAGTAGTTTAGGTTTATAGCTACTCCCTTAGTTTAACTTAAGGGGGGTGTTAGAGTAATAAGATATTATCTTATTAATTAAATTATTTTGATTTAATTATGACATTGCTTATTATCTATTGTTTTCTTAACCTAAACTTTAGGCATATAATATTTAATTCTTTTTATCATGCTACTTAAGATATTTCCCTTTAGGGTTTCTAGCTTTTAGGTTTTACCTTTCTCCTTTTATAAGGATGGTAATTGTAAATCTATTCATTCATTCAAAACAATTTGCATATTCTTTTTTTCTCATCAATAATTTCTCCTCTATGGATTTGGGAATTCTAGGCTCCATAGATTTTTCTTCTCTCTTTCCATGTTAGGTATTTGCATGAAGTTGATTCTTGGGAGCTATGAGGTTGATCTTTCATCAACTTCAACATATGGTATGTGGAGAATATGTGTAGTTTTTCCATTAAACAATATCATGGTGAATAATCACTATGCCCTTCCTTGTATGGATGTGTTAAGGGAGAAATGTGAATCAAGGAAGGTAAACCTTGTTGGAAATTTGGCTAAGGAGATTTTTTATGATGTGATATAGCTATTAGGATTCAACTATGTAGTTTTTGAGTCAAACTCATTGGCCCATGTTTCATGAGTCACTAGTGATTCACACATGAATCTATCTCTTATGAGAATAAATGGAACACTTAGCACTCGTTGAATCTAGGTGATACTCATAGAGATGAAGCAATGAGATTTCCTAGGACATCATCCATCCTAGTACTATTCTAGTTGCAACACACTTTACTACAAAGTTGAAGGGAAATGTGAGCACCTCAAAAAGTCATCTAAGATCAGTATGCACATCCTTTATCCAATAGTTCCTTGAGTATCTTCTAATAAGAAAATACAAGTGCATACTAGTATGCCATAAAAGTGGAAATGTACATAGTTTATTTCCCATGATTAAAACCTTAAAGGAAAGTGATTGCAATTTATTAATATAAATAACTTTCATCAGCATTACGACATACACATTATTATTCTACAATCATGAAACTAGAAGAATGAGACAAAATAGAGAACATAGATATACATGGGGAAAACCTTTTGAGGTATAAACCCCACCTTCCAAACCATCAAGATATTGTATTGTTTACAAAAAAGTTACAATACATTTTCAGCCTTCACATGGAGTTTTACATCTTACTCCATTCCAAAGAAAATCTGGCAACATAACCCTATGCAAGTAATTTCTCATCTATTAATTCTCTACAACAATGCCTCGTACTTATAATGTTTGCATACAAGAGGAAACTATTTCTAAAGAGTCTACATTGAATTCATATAAAAATTATTTTAGAAACTTCCTTATACACAACCCTTGTATAAAAACAAAACATGAGAACAAATCACCAAAAATATAAGCTTTATGTTTTTCTACTCCAAGTCTTTTCTTGTGCAAGAATCAAGCTTCATTTATAAACTTTATAAGAAATCACAAATAAAATGATAAATCATGGTAAGGCTAAGTCATCTTATCCCAAAAATCTCCCACTTAACAAAGATAATACAAGATTTAAATCAATGAAAATATACCATCACATCCATTCAAGAAACCACATAAATCTTAACAGATGCTCTCATTCTCTAGCTAGATACTAGTCCAACCAACACAAGCATAAGATAGCAGTGCTAAAAATGGCTACACAATAATTAAACCACCCCATTTTCCTCATGAGCTACATAGAAGTATTAAACATATTAACTTCTTACCTCAACATAACTATGGATTCATCCTATAGAAAACAAGATAAAACATTAGCTAGAACAAAAACCAAACTAATTGGTCCAATCCAATTGATAAACCCATGAGATTGAAAATAACATCCATAGTAAATTCTAACCCATTCAATCTCCCATATCTTAAATGTATACAACACAAAAAACTCATGGAAAGAACATAACCAAACCTTAAATTGTAACCTCAAGCTCTATGTACAAACTGGTCAATGAAGACCAAACACATACAAGAACTCCTGCTGCATGGGTATTGCCAAATCTTAAAAATCAAAATCATATCAATTCTACTGATAACAACACAAATAAAGTGTAACCGTGCAGTACCAAGGACTATCCACAAAGATATGCAAATCCTAAAGCAAAAAATCTGCAAGAAACATCTCTCTCATCCAATCTCCACAATTCTACCATGTTATCCACATCCAAAAAAGAAAAGAGATAAAGAAACCACCTTCTCATCACCAGAAAAAAATGAAGTATAAGTGATAAAAAATTGTCACAAAAGAGTTACAACCATAGCTCTAACAAATCTCAAAAAAATAATTTTATGTAAACCCAAACATCCAATAAGATAACCAAGGCTAAAGAAAGAACCGATAAGTCATAAGTGTGTAGCATGTCCTTCTACAAAAATTTCTAGATATCACCTATGTAAAGTATGATCTCCTTCACAACCCCAAGAGAAAAGCCACAACAACATACAAAGCTGTTCAAACTCAAGAGATCAAATATTACATGATATGATAAATCTATATGGATGTAAGCCTCTTCAAAGAAAATCAAACAAATCCATGTGTTTTAAGAAATCAGCCCACTAACATCTCCTATTGTCATCATAAATTAAAATACAGCTCAAGGAAATAATTATGTTACCCATCTCTCACAATGAATCCTCCAAAACCATCTAATAGCAGCTCAAGATCCATGAATATGAAAGAAAACATAAAGCACCTAAAAGTAACATTGGGCAATACCTCTCAAGTAATAAATTACTAAGTACACCAAGATCGGGGAATGAGAATGCTCCTCCAAGATATGAAAGTCACCCCATGACTTATCCAAGAACAATCACCTCATAGGTCTCTATTGAAATCATGTCCAGTAAAGGTGTAGGCTCCTCAATCTTTCCATTGAAATCTCATCAAGAGTATACATCTCAACATGTCTATTCTCTACCCTATTAGATATAGGGATTACTGGGGGGGGGGGGGGGGGGGGGTGGATGAATCAATAATATAAAAACTTTAGTCTCCAAATAGATATTATTACTTACTTTAAACCATGCATAAAAAATCAATAAAGTAATGCTAAATAGTAATAATAGAAATGCACAAAGATAACTCATAACACCATATTGTGTTAACTAGGGAAACCCTGGACAAGGGAAAACCCTAGTGGGGATGACACCCACTAGATAATATACTAATATATAAGTTCCTTTTTAGAGGATGGACCCTATTAGGAGTAAATGAAAAAATTCAGTATAAGTAGTCCTTGTTAGGAGACTTTGAATCCCTATTAGGAGATTCCAACCCTGTTAGGAGTCGTGGTATAGTGTATGCAAGAAGAGCTCACTACCAAACCATGCAATTTCAACTACAAGAAGAGCTCACTACTCAAATAAGTAATATATTGTTATTTTTCTTCCTTGTCTAATCTTTGATCTTCATCTCAATCCGAGATAGCCGAATGGCTCAAACAAAACTTTGCATATACTAATTTTACAAAAGTTTGTTCATTTCACATAACTTCATGAGAACATACAAGAACTTCACTTTCTCATAATATCAAGATAGCACACTTCTTATCACAAGAAGTCTTTTGCATAAATACCATGCCTTTACATAAATTACTACTAGGTCAGCTAAGACCACAATTCACTTTTCCAAGTTAGAGTAAACATCTAGGATGCTAGCCCTAATTAGACAAGTAATTGTTTTGTAAAAAAAACAATTCTTTCCTTCAATTCCACTGTCCTGCATCATCAAAACATGATTATTGTTGGATAAAATTGGTTAATTTTTTTTGTCTTTGATGTTACAAAAATTTTCTAATCATTATCAGCCAGTATATGCCAAGATCACTTAGACAGTGAAGACAGTTTTCAGTGTCTACCGAGCATTCCTATGTTTGCCTAGTTCTGAAGGTAGTGTCTACCAAGCTCACTTGGGTAATGAAGGAAAGTTAGATGGAATTAGTGATAATCAAGCTCACTTAGTTGCCAAAATATTTTTGTAAGTGTGCAGTATTAATTGAGCTTCTATTCATTAATGAAGGAAATAATTTCAGAGCTAGTTTCTACTGAGTAGGGTTAGCTAGCAAGGGATTTTCTTATTTTATTGTATTAAGCTTAACTAATTTATCTATTGATTCCAGCTGACTAAGGTGAATAATATTGATTATTTTAAGTTACATTTGAGCTAACTTGACAAAGTGGAAGGTATAAGTATAAGGTAAAGTTGTGATTTCAAAGTATGCAAGCAAGTGTGAAAGTGGAAGTGCAAGAGAATGTGAAAATTATGATGATATGATTGAATATCTATTAATGATTAGAGAAAGAAAATTTGAAGGATAAAAAAAATATCCTTATGGTGCAACAAAGTCATATTCAATTAGGAAGGATCAAGTACAAGCTAGAATAGAGATTTAAAATCAGCAAATTGGTTGCATTCAAATTAGGTCATCTCATTATTACTCTCTAACCATTGTAGCAATGATCTAAATCTCCTAATAGAGTTGGCTTAGCAACTATTTGTAAATCCTCTAACAAGGTGGCAATTCCATTGAATTGTTCTCAAGACCTCTCACCAGACCACTCCTAATAGGGTGATTAAATCCTTTAATAGGGTCACACCTAACCATGTGTTTTGTAACCTTTAGTAGGGTTGGCTCCTAGCAGGGCTCACTTCAAAAGAGTGAAAATCAGTAACTAGCTACTATTGGTGGTTTTTCCCAAATTGGGTTTCCACATTGAATCTTAGTGTCAAATGTGTTCATGCTATTTTCTTTATGTGTTTGCAACTAAGTTAAAGCAATGGTAATCACTAGATAACATCTAATGGTTTATATGTTAATCTTTTATTGAGCTAATCCAGTTACTACAGAGTTATAGTATTCTATGTTTACCAAGCTTCAATAGTATTTAGTTATTTGTTTTCATTTTGTACCGACATCAAAAGGGATCTGGGATTTATTTTTGTAGTAACTGATTCACCCCTCCCCTCTCAATTACTCTTATATTTCTAATAGATTATATCTGTTTTGTACAATTAATACAAACTTTTGAGGTTATATGCATCCTAATCAATATGTATACTATCTCCATGTAACTTTTCTTTCCATAATATGACATTTGCACCATGTTATAATCAAAATAATACACTACTGTAAACAGATTCTATACTTAGACAATTTTTTGATTACCAAACACTGAGTATCTTTATTTTTGAGGTTTCCAATCAACATGTACATCATGTGTTTCCATTAATGAAAATAATTACATATCATAATTAGCCAATTGTCAACAATCTCACCCTTTGGCATTGATGGCAACAAAATAGGGAAAATTGGCCAAGTGGCAAAACTTAACTATTAAAATAAACATTACATCTATTATAACTTGTTCAACTTTACATATATGCTCCCCCTTACAATATACTTTATATTTTTATAATCTTCACATGTATATCTTGTAATAGTATCTCTTTTTGTCATGTATACAATTTTCACATCTCCCCCTTTGACATCAATGACAAAGGTCAAAATGTCAAAATTCTATCCAAAAACTATCAAAACTATTGTCCTTCCTTATGTTGATATTATCTTGATACAATCATAAAAAATGGTCTTCAGATTGTCCATACCTTTGTTCCATGTTTCTTTGGTAGACTCAACTAATGTGATAATTTTACTCTAAGCATATGATGCAATCTCAACTGCATTGATATCTAAATACAAAAAAATTGTATATTTGTCCTTGGCTTTGACACATTCCTCTAGTTGCTTCTCAACAAAAGGTAACAACAAAAGGTAACTTCAGAGCAATAGATTCTCTAAAATTAGATGTTCTCTTCAAAATATGCTCTTTCTAATATTCCAATTTCCTAATTTTGCTATGAACATTGGCAACTTGATACTCAAAATCATCAACTTTACTAGATGGATGCTAGATTTGGCTGTATAGCACCTCTAGCTCACTCATCTTAGTCTCTAGCTGAATGTCCAAATATATAGTTAGTTTGTATGATAAGGTACACTTAACATACAAGGCTTTCCTTTCCTATTGACATTTTTGAAGTTCTTTTATGAATGTATCAAGATTGACTAAGTCATTCTTGATATTCTAGCAAATGGTGCTAAAAAAGTTAGCATCATGGGAAATTTGAGCCTTCACCTCTGTAACATTTAGCAAATTGGTAAACTCTTTATCAAAGGATTTTAGCACTACTTGTTCTCTTTATATGGGGTCTGACTCAGTATGTTGTACTGTCAAAGTATTGTGCAACCTGTCAGTTACTTCCATTAATGATCTTTGCAAAATTTTAATCATTTTATTCTTCTATAAAAGTTTAGATAAGGATGAAATTAGATTAGTCTCATCATCATCATTAGTAGCTAAACTAGCAAGAGAGTGTAGAGTAGATGAACTAGATGGTTCAAACTCATCCAACCTTTGTTTCTTTGCTACTTCTTGTGCTCTTTTTTCTTCCTCTTCTTTCTTTTCTTTTTCTAAAATATTTCTCTTTTCTTCATCTTCCTTTCTTTTCCTTTCTTCCTCAAGCAATTGCTACTTGGCTTCCTCTATCTTCTAATTTTCTTGTTCTAGTAACTTCTTCTCTTCCTCTATTTTTTTCAACTTTTCCTCAATATCTTCAATATCAAGTACATTTGGTTTGGAACTACCAAATGGATTGGTATCAACAATGTTAAGAGTAACATTGGTTGATCAATCCTTATGGTGTCACCACTTACTAATACTCCTAAGATTCTAGGAGCTGGAGGAGATGTTTCCTGTGACTCTAACATAATCATATTGATAGCTCTTGTAGCCTCCTTTCTCAACTTATCCTTCTCACCAACCTTAAATAAGAATGGCCTTAACTTATTCCTCAAATATGGTGCAAGGTTGTTCAACAATCTCTTAATTTCATCTTTGTCATTAGTCTTGCAGATAGTCCTTAGCATAGACTTTTAAAGTTCAAGGTTTTCTTCATTTGCAGGAGTCTTCTTATTTATAAGTCTCTCATAGACTTTCTGGTTCATTACTCCTTTGATATCTTTCATACTAAGATCATTTTCTATAACATATCTCATAGTAGATATATCAACCTGATCCTTCTCAAAATGATTCTATAAGTCATAAAAATTGTTCATCTAAACAAAGATTCCCTCATTGGAAATTATTGTGTTAATCTTCTTAATCTTTACCTTCCAAGGTTGCTAAGCTTTGCCTACTACTTGCTTAGGCAAAGTCACCTTTTCAAATTGTTTGATTTCTTGTTCCTCCTCTTCCTCATCGCTTAATTCAATTTTCAACAATGTTTTTTGCATCTTACTAGGTTCTGTGGCCATCTATTTGACTCTATTTTCCTTTGAAGATATTGGTTCAACTAATCTTTGTTATTTTATTTTTTGCTCACTAGGATGAACATCGAATTCTGCCGCACATGGTATGCTCTACTCTGAAGATGTCTCAACAACTAAAAATGGAAAGGGTTGTATGTTTAATACACCTTGCATTAATGCTTTTCTCATGGCCTTAGATTCACTCTGTGACATTCTGGCCTCAGATAGTGCCTTCTTCATTACATATTAAATCTTCTTGTGTGATGCCTTCTCTAAGGTTTCTTGATGAGCATGTTGAGTAATATCATAGGTACCAAATCTATATTATAATTTTTCTTTCTTTGAATTCAACAACAAATTAATGTATCTAACTACAACATTATTGCTCAACTCATAGCTCAAGGGATCTAAAAATGTATCCCAAGGTTCCACTGCTTGAATCTAAGTATGATCTATATCAACCAATATACATATATCCTCCTTGAATCTATCCCAACTTTCTGGTAAAATCCTAAATCTCTATTTCATCTCATTCTAAAAGGTCCTCATAATTAAGTTACCACTATCCAATATCTTATCTATAGGGTGCCTTCTACATACGTTTGTGATCTTCACCATAGTGCATCTATCACTACTCATTATATCTATTTAAGTAGGAAAATATCTTTAGTACATGGAAGAATATGTGATTTATCAATGATTGGAATCTAAACACACATTCTTTATTCTCTTAATCTTTTCTAGGTTTTCTAAGAGTTGCATCCTTAGTATTTCACTCAGATTTACTTGCTCTTTCTCTACACATATCTTGTAAGCTAAATATATATAAATCTAGCTGAGAGTTTATTGGTGTTTTGAAAAAATACTAACCAACAAAATGCTCAATACCAAAATGATATCACTCACACAATCTAAGGAGTAGCCAATTCCTATTAAAAATTATGTGTGCAAACCATTTGGACCCAATTTAAACAAAATTGTAGGTGGTTTTCTACTCTTGAGGCTCTGCAAAAACCAGGGTGGGTATACCCAGGTATGATTCAAGATTGGGAAACACTGTATGAGAATTATTTTAGTTTCATTCTGATTCTCATCTCAAATCCTCAAATACATGCATAATTCTTGACAATTTGATAAACACATCACATATAACAGATCTGGCCAAAATTCTTCTATAGATCTACATGTGTTCTCAACAATAGTGGCTAGCTAAAGCTAAAACATTCCATGCAAACAAGTAAAGGCCAACTTTGAAAATCTTCAGGAAATAAAATTAAAATTGATTATAATTCTACATTTGAAAACCATTTATGACATATTTCTCTTCCAGCTGAATCAATTTGACTAGTGCTTAATCCATTGGGTTTCAGAGTCTACTAAAAATCCTTAGATCTAATTTGTTGTCTTACAACAAATGTTATCAAAAATTCTTATCAAAATTCATCATTCAAAAATCCTTTCCACTACTACAACAACCTTATCAAATTCATCAAAGCTTTAACTTAATCCATTGAACTAATAGTAGTGATGAATGGATATACAACCTAACTAGATTGCAGTCAATTGCATAAGCCTTTATTCATACAATATCAAGATAACCAAGTAATCAAAAGGAGACAAAATTTATAAAGGACTGATATGGGGACAACTCATAATTTTTATTCATTTTCTTTGAAAATTGTATACATTTATAGTAAACTCAAAATGACTTTAGGAAGAAACACAAAGATCATTCTATTATTCATGTATTCTTAGGAACTAACAAAGAAAATACATCATAAACTTGCTCTAAACATTGGACCAAAAATAGACTAAGTATATCACTTAGAAAAAATAGAATTCAGACCCTTTCTCTAGCCCTAGAATCTCACTTATATAATGTGAGATGCAACAAGCTTCAAGCTAAGATAAATTAATAGGTGTCCTTTAAAAAGGTTTTACATACACCCATCACAACAAGACAAAACTGCAAATAATAGAAAGACTGGTACATCGAACATTCCTTTGTGGGACCACTTCTATTATTCCCTTTGGAAAGATAAATATTATGATCGAATTCCTTTAGTGCTCTATTTCCTTGGGATAGGTGGCCATCAAATTTGACAGTGATGAGTCATCTCCTGCTATGTGAGGATCCTCTTTGTCTTTATCTTCGGTGGAGGTGGCTTCTACTTTTGTACCCTCTTCTTTATCATCATCCTCCACCTCATCACCTCCTTCTATCTATTCTATAGACATAAAATCTTCCTTCCACTTATTATAGGTAGTGTCCTCTAGCCAATCAAAATTTAGGGCTTCTCTTTGTATAGTTATCAGGGAATTTGCAATTTCCTCCATATCAACCAATTCTTTTTTGATGGAGTTATAGAATATCTTCTCTTTAACCAACTCCTCATTTTTCATAGCCCATAACAAGTGTCCAGTTTCATTTATAACTTTATTTATCCTTTAACAAAAAAATCTCATCTAACTGCCTTTTCCAATCATCTTTTTCCTTTACTTTATCAATGGCCTTTAATGCATAAGGGAATAAATCAAACTTTTCTGTAATATACTTGGAAAAGAAAATAGTTAATCTTTTTTGAAAAGAATTTTACTTATCATCGAATCCTTGCAATTTATTCAATAAGTCAAAGATTTTTTCTATTTGATAACAGGGCAGCTGGATGACAAATATACACATAGTAGTGATATCTTCATTTCTTTCTGTCCACTTTTGCACAAGGGGTCTGAATATAGCTTCATCTCTCTTCAGTTCATCCCTGATGGATGCAATCTTTGCCAATAAATCAAAACATGATGACCACTCAATTCTATCTACTAAATACATTATACCCTGCTTGATTTTCTCCCCAAACTAGTTATTTAGTTCTACATGCAATGCATACAACTTATTCTTTTCTTCTTCAAAATCTTCTGTAGTATAGAACTGTGGCCTTTTAGGGGTATTTGGTACCTCAATAATTGGAGTGGACTTGAAAGGTTAAATAGGTGGTCTAGGAGGGTATACAATCCTGGGTCTGTTGGATTTGTCTACTTTTCTTTTCCCAAGGATCTTCTCCATTTGAGATACTTTATTTTCCAATGACTATATCTGTATACCCCTTTCCTCATATGCTTTCAAAACTTCTTCAAACCTAGCATTGAGTTGGGAAAATCTATCTTCTTCCTAGCCAGATACAACACTACCAAATTTTGACATTTTTGAGGCCATTCCTATTATCTGCTTACTACCTACCTCACTAGCCTTGAAATCTATCAATGCACCAGTATACTCTGTAGTGGAAATTTCCTACATTCTAGTTTTGTCTCTTTCTTCAATTGACCAAATAACAAGGGCTTGGTGGTCATCACTAAATTTGACTCCTATATGAGCTTGTAATACCTCTTCTTCAATTTTAAATTGGATGTCCTTTTGCTTCCTAACTAAATAAAAAATCATGGTGTTCACTATATCCCATTCTGGCAAAATAAGGACTCCTGACTGTTTAATTACTTGCCTACTGGCCTTAGGGTAAATTGAGAAAAATATTTCAAAAATTTATACTTTACCTCCTCCTTAATAGTAGAATCTAATTTATCAGGTTGTTTTGCCTTTATTTTTTCACAAGTCTTCTCAAAATTTCCTATATTTAGCCTCCATAAAAATTGTGCAAATGCTCTAGAATTCACAAAATTTTCATCATTAATAAACCTCTCAAAGGCTTGGGCAACTATAGGGTCAATTTCCTTACCTTGGTAATCAGCAATAGTTAAATCCAAGGAAGGTGTGGGTGGTTCTTGAGGCTCTCTAATCTCCAAATCTATGGAGGTAACAATCACATCTCCCTCTCCACTAATTTGTCTAAGCTATTCTCTTAGAGATGTTTCATCATTAATTTTGATTGAAGACTAGCTTGGGGAATATTGTTCCACTTGGGAAGAAGACCCTTGCTCTAACTTTTGTCTTTTTGGAGCACTGGCTACAGGTGGGCTTCCTCACCTTGGTCTCTGTTGAGGGGGAGCCTATTGTACATTTTAGACCATTACATATCCTACCCTTTTCTGAAAAGTGTACTGACCAGGAGACACCACATTTCTACTATTTATTCTCTTTTGCACCTCTGCAGCCTTGTCTGGATAAGCCTTGACATATGCATCCTTCTTCTCATTCATGGCTTGTATTATCACAACAAAATTATTCAATAGTGCCTGCATCTTGGCTCCCTAATATTTATTTTCTCTCAATGGATCAAAATGGAGCTCAAAAGCATTAATAAATTCTAAGGTTTTGCTATATACTATCCATTTCTCCTTTCTCAATTCCTATTCTTGCAAAGTCAAAACATTTTTGATCACATCCTCTAGATAGTATACTTGTTGCACCATGCGGGAAGCTTTTATTCTCTCTCTTAAGAGATCATAGAATCCTTTAGGGTCAGTAAACTTGGCATGAGACTTTGCCATGTTATATCTATCTAACAACAAATTCAAATGCTTCCAGCCTTTTCTTACAAAAAAAAAATCATGTGCCACAGTAACAATTGGAAAAAATATGCCCTTCTTAGGCAATTCCCTCTCATCTATAGTGCCTTTTTGCCATAACAACAAAGCTATTCCTATTTTTAGAGGCACATGAAAAGGAAACACATGAGGCTTTCCCAGGAAGCCATATACTCTTATCACTATTGAAACATTATAGAGGATGATATCCCCCAATTATGACTAACCAGTAGCCCTTTTGCATGGTCCTTGGGTCTGACCAATTCTAATATTGCTTGTGGAATTCTAGGGCTATCTCCTCTCAAAAGAAATCTAAGATTTGATGCAAAATATCAGTCAAACCTCACATAATTAGCATCTGTGGCTTTTGAGGTCATATCCACACTCCACAACTATACTAGATTCCTCTCTCCATCCCTAGTTGTTTCTGACTCCATACCCTTGGAGAAGAAGGTGAATCCCTTGTACAAGCATACATGCATAAGCAATGAATACCAACAGAATGGTTTGTTCACTTTTCCCCTTGCTATTCCCACCAAACCATTGTGAATCTCCTTTGCAAGGAAAGTAGAAAAATCTAGAATAGTACTCATTCCAAATTGAAGAGTTTGAGCCATTATGAGAACAATTGAGCCTAGGATCTACTTAGCTTCATCCATCCCCAAAAAATTGCAAAGAGAAGTATATAATGCCTAAGCCCTGGGGTTAAAATGTCTTTTCAATAATGGCTCAGGTGTGTTAGTAGTAATCACAGACATGGTTCCAACTTTAGTAGCATGCTCCTGCAATGGCCTTGTCCTTAAGTATATTCTTTGTGCATCATATCTTGCTTGTAAAAAATCCATATCAATGATTTCATGTATAGTGTGGTTAGGGTTAAGATTGAAAACTTCACTAAATAGCTCAAGGAAAACCCTAAAAGGATTGACTCTAGAATGATTTTTCACCCATCCCATAGTAGGATCATATTTCTTTGCCAGGTCAGTCAATAGATCACTATCGAAGAAGACTAAAAGAACTGTTAATTTTCCAATGTCAAATTCCTAGACATTGCTCATGGGGGTATCTACATTCCATTCTAAGAACCATTTCTTGAACAATTGTAAACTTTTGATAGAGACTTGGGCGTCTCTTACCCAGTTTGCCTTACCATAGAAACCCTCAGCCACAACTACCCTAGGGTTCTTAGGAATGAGTTCCCCCCCCTTTAGTTATTTCATTTCCTGATAAGGGAAATTGTTCTAGGAAATCATCATGCACAACTCTTTTTAAATAATCAGGTTGCCTAGAAAATTCCTTTCGTGGAGGCATTTTAAAATTTCACACTCTCACAACAACAAATTCTTGATTTTTACAGGTTACAGATTACTTACCCGCTAAATTTTCCCTTCTTTCTCTGTAATTTTCTCTGCAAATTTGTTGAAACACTTGAGAAATTCTGTGCCCTTGCTCTAGAAATCCTTTTTTCTCTGAGAAAAATTTTGATTATATGCTTCAATAATGGCAATTTTTCATATTATACCAATGCATTGAGGTCGTACGATGGAAAATTTGAGTCAAATTAATTCCTATAACCATTAGTTTCATGTTATATTTCAAATTTGAATCTGACCCATCAATCTCTCAAAGATCAGACAACTTTATTTCAAAAGTAAAATCCCCTTTAAAAATTCAAGCCCCCAGCCACATGTCAAAAGGGTGCATGCCCGCATTACTTAAAATTCTTGCAACTTCTTATTGCGAGTATGTGCTATCTGTTGATCTTTCCCAGATTGATGGTGGGCCAAAATCCTTTTCTCTGATAGCCCACTTGTCTGACTTAACCAATCAAATATCATCCTTTTACAATGTGCTCTGACAAATTTTATTGTGGCATTTAAACTTTTAGCACCCATGACATCACTGCTTTCAACTTGGCACACCTGTCACATTCCACCAATGAGCACACTTTACTCCATCTGACCTTTCTAGCATGGCATAACTCAACATTCCCTTTAAGTCTTGGTCCCACTATGCTCGCTTGCCCGCATTACTTAAAATTTGAGCAAGTCCATATTGCGAGGAAGCGCTAACCCTAGATTTTATTTAGATCGACGGTGATCACAAATCTTTTGTGACTGTAACATCTAGTCAGCTAGTCAGACCAATGAGATGCTTTCTTTATACTCTAGCTCATCTGAAAAGTACCACATAAGATAAGTTGTTATTATCTTTTGAGCAAGGTGGGCCCATGATGTCATACTATGCCACACGTCGTATTTATGCTTCCCCACATTACTTAAAATTTTTTTACTTTAGAATTGCGAGGAAGCACTGCTCATTGATCAAGACAAGATCAACGATCAGATCAATTCACATTTGAAACAAAGTTCAGTTAGCTATACTGACCAATAGGAAACCTTCATATGAGTTTGTATCTCTTAACAAAATTCCATGCTAGCAGGTCCCATATCTTCTTTTGAGTGAGTAGGTGGTTGATGTCATCTTTTCCATGTGTCAAGTTGGCGCATTCTTGTTTTTCTTATCTAATGAGCATCTTCAAATTGTAGGCTTGCACCAATCATTGATTTTCAAAAAATCAACAATGGTAGTGCTTATACCCTGCAGAGCTTCTGAGTTAAAATTTTAGATGTCACCATGGACACGTGTCTGCATGGTGCATTCCCACTTTGTTTAAACTTCACTCAAGTTCTTAATGTGGGAAAGCGCCCCTAATTGATCAAGGCAAGATCAACGGTGCAAAATAATTATACATTTTATACTCGCATCATCCACTTGGGCCAATGAAATGATTGCTTTCAATCCACGTGCTCTAATTCACCTGACTATTGCATTAATCTCTAAAACTTTCTGCGCCCACATCATAAGTGTTTCTAGCTAAGCACGAGTGGTAGACCACATGGCATGACTGAGCATTCTCCCATACATTGGCCCCATTGTGACATGTGTGGCAAAGGTGCATACCCACATTTCTTATCTGACTAGCAGCTTCATAATGCAGGATTGCACTAACCCTTGATCTTTGAAAGATCTATGGCTGACAAGGCTTCACTTCCATTTGGAAAACAAACCTGTACAGTGGTACATTTGGCAGTACATGTCAGCGATCATTTTTCAGTGTGGCACCTTGTAGTATACAGTTAGAAATTCTTGACCCCACCTTGCCATATGTCAAAAAATTGCTTGCCGACATTATTTATCTCTCATGCAACTTCAAAATGTGGGCTTGCATTGGCCTTTGATTCTTTTCAGGATCAACGATCAGGAACCCCAGGTTATAAAATAATACCTTTATTAAAGAGCAGGCCAATGATATTGTAGGGATTTTAAAACATGCATAGGGAACACTGACAATTCTACAAAAGTTCTGACTAACTATGACATCCATGAACTGTTTTTAGTGCATTGAAGTTCAAATGTCATCAAGAGCTACATGTTGAAAAGGTTCTTCCCCACAATTTTTGAAGACCTTGCAGCTCTGAATTGCAGGAATGCGACAACCATTGATCTGATCAAGATCAACGGTCACACAAAGTTTGTTGTTACATAGGACTTTTTCAAAATAAAATAATGCAGTTTAGGAAAACTTTATAGGGTTTATCAAAAGATTAAAAGGTCACTCTTTTGTTCATAAACCTTTAGGATAAAAATTTTCTTGCCAAAATTTATTTGAAATAATATTCTCTAAAGTTTTCAAAGGCTAGGGCCAAACAAGGCAAACCACAAGGTTATTTGGTGAATTTTTATCCTAAGGTTTTTATTTTTAACCAAATTTCAAATTGCTTGGAGTGCACACTTACAATTTTTCACTGCTAAATACAACAAAACATGGGTGGTGAAAAACTAGGCCAACAGAGTTCATCTATCTTAGAACTTGCACAAACTAAATAAGCAATAATTTTGCTAAGAAATCTCACATCATCTTGCTTGATGGAGCTGATAACCATAGCCTTCCCATTTTATACTACCTTAATATAACTTTCTACTTTCTTCTTTACCAATTTCTCACCTATGGGTATGCTTCCTTCTTTTCTAAGACTAGTTACCTCATGTATAAGGTCAACTAATATGTCTACTACATTATCTTGCATCCATAGTTTTCCATTCTGTATCCTACTCAATATGACTTGAGTCCATTCATGTATATCCAACTCATGGTAGACATGATATTTAAACAAGTCTAATTCTTTTAAGTGTTCAAATCTAGGCTTCATAGTCATGTCGAGGTTAAATACTAGGTCTATATCCTTATTCATATATTCATTGCCAATTGATTCAAACTTGAAATTCAAATAACTTTCTACATCTTTGAGATAAACTATGTTGTTTAGAGTGATAGATAGTGTAGAGTTAGGGTTTCCTTCATTGGGTTTTACAAAAAATAATTTAAACTTAGGTCTATCTTCATTCTCAACACTATGTACTACTAATATATCCATGATCTTTATCAAATAATATCTTTTCTTGAACAAATTTTGGGGAAAAAATGAAAATCACCTCTTTCTAAAAATTTGATTTGCTTTGAAATCACTCTAACAAGTTGCTTTAGAATGCTCTTTTCTTCAAATGTGTTCACAATGAAGTAAAATCAATTCTATAGTCTATTTATCCCTCAATTTGAACTTGCATTAGTTATGTACTTTTGTAAATATGAAAAAGTTGTTACTTACATTCTACAATCAGTTAATTGCTCAAGATCATCTATTTGATCTTCAGATGTCACCCAAGGTTTACTACAGCCTGGTTCCATTATGATAGATATCCTCAAAACTTCACATCACAAAATTGTCTACAAAAGCTAACTTTTCATATTCTGTTACAGAATCAATTCTTATTGTAGTACTAGTAACTCTAAATTCTATGATAACTTCTTTAGATGAGCTCCAAATCATAAGCAAGCTTAGATACCATCTAAACATAATTGAATACACCTTTTCCTAACTTTTCTAATGCTAGAATTAACAACTAGGAAAATTTACTTCTAAGAAGGGGGGTGGGGGAGAGTTTAGCTGATAATGTTCAAATGCATCTAATTCATCTAATAAACATGAAAGTAAAGACATGCATGAAAATAGATAACACAAGATTTGATAACCCAAAAACCCTCCAAAATAAGAAGGTAAAATTGGGGTGGGTATGACACCCACAAAGTATCACTGCATCAATATGTAGTTGTTCAAGGTTACAAAGTTTGACCACTTCCAATGGTCTACCCTATGAAAGGCCTATCTTGTTAAAGACTTTGCATGTTGTTAAAAGTGGCCTAGTTAAAGGATTTAACTACCCTGCTAAAAGTAGGCTTGGTTAAAGGACTTTAGTACATTCACATGGATTTCTGCCTTGTTAAAGGATTTAAAAATGGCTACTAAGCAACCTAAGTCCATAGGATTTCCATACCTAATACAATTTCTAGAGAGTATTAGAAGTTTTTTTTGACCTAATAACTTGCAATCCTCAATTTTTGATTATAGATCCTTGTTTTGCTCTATGTGCTCTGATCCTTGCTTGTTTTGATATGTCACTCTTCAAAATCTTGATAATCTATTCTTCATCAATTAGATTCTACAATGTTGCTCTATTCTTCACTAAGTCTTTTCACCCTTTTGCACTTTGCTATAATTCACCCATACACTTCTCTCTCATGCATACACTATTGGTCTAATTTTTCACAGTGTAGAGAAATTTTAAAATTTTAGTAAAAAATCATTTGCATCATGGTATCCTACAGATTAGGGTTTCTTTCCTTATAATTTTCAAGTTTTGTGTTACCCTAATCATTTCCTAGTCTCTATGTTGTTTAAGTCCTATTAAATTCTCAAGGTTTGTCATCAACACAATCATTGAAAAAACCTAGGTGTATAAAAAACCCTAATGCTTTATCTTATTTTACCCTAGTTTTTGAAAGTCCTTTTGAAAGTGTTTTTTCAAAACTTTAAGTGGGACATTTTATCCTTAGTTTTAAAATTGCGCAAGGATGAATTCATAAATTTTGATTAAACCTTATATCCTTGTTTTTTATTATAGACAATGTGAATATTCCAACTGAAAGATATTACTGCAACACCTTTTTGACTCACCATCTATCTTGGTCAGATCGACGGAGGGCACTTTCCTGCATCATTGAAGTGCAAGATTTTTAAATATTGTAGGCAAGCATCTTTGCACCATGTAGCCCTTGCTTACGTTAGATTATTAATGTGCCACAAAGATAATGACTTGTCAGAATGGGTTAGAACCTTTCTTGCAAACTTGTCAGTACCATTAATGCACATTCTGAAAAGTCCCACAATATCATTGGTTGATCGTTTAAATGAATGTATTGCTCTATTTTTAATTTTATGCACTATTGATCTATTTTAGATCAAAGGCTAGTGCTTTCTTGCAATTTGTAGATGAACAAGAAATAAGCAATATGGGGAAGCACAAACAAGACATGTAGCATCATGGGCTTGCCTTTTCAAAAGGTGATAGTGGTATGTCTTCCATGGTATTTGTTAGAAGAGCTGGACTAAAAAAAGTATCTCATTAGTTATTTCAGCTGACTTGATGTTATAAACATACATGATTTCATGATCATTGATTTGTGTAAGATCCACAATCAATGCTTACCCACATTATGAAGTTTCTTGAATTTTAAATAATGTAGGAAAGCACTATGATGACATGTAGCAAGGTGGGACCAAAAATGAAAGGTATGTGCTATGTTGTGCTAGTCTATAAGGAAAAGCTAATGTGTAGTGCTAGTTGGGCGAATAAAAGGATTTGTCAATTAAAAGGGTTGAAAGCTTTACGATCATTTATCTATGTAGGATCAATGGCCAGTGCATGCCCACATTAAGAAACTACTAAAGAAATAAGAAATATAGGTATGTGCCCTAGCACTGCATGTCACAATGGGGCCAGGTTTTGGAAAGCTTGCTGAGTCATGCCACGTTGTAAAGCTATAATATTCAAGTACGTTCATTTGCCAAATATGACATGTATGCCAAGTTGGGAGTGATGATGTCATAGGCATAGAGGTTTTGATAGTTAATGTAGCAGTTAGACTTGTCAGATGAGCTAGATTAAAAGGAGTTATTTCATTGGTCAAAATGGATGATTGGACCATAAAGGACAAAGATTCAGACCTACTGTCGATCCTAATTTGATCAACAAAGGGTGTTTTATCACATTAGGAACTTGAAGGAAGTTTAAATAAAGTGGGTATGTGCCATGCAAACACATGTCCATGGTGATGTTAGTACCCCCATCTTAGAATGTTTAAAAGGTTCAAGTTGTGTCACCATTGATCTTTCTAGGATCAATGGCTGGCGCATGCCCACATAAAGAAAGTGCTCATAGCTTAAGCAATGTGGGAAAGCACTAGCTTGATGTGTGGCAAGTGTGATGTTAGAGACCACTTTCTTAGAAGATAATATGGAACTTTCTTGTGTGGAAATTTTTTAGGAGGCACATATTCACATAAAGACTTTCTATTGGACAAGTATAGCTGATTAGATATAATTAAAGTAAGATGATCCGTGATCATTGATTCAGTCATGATCGAGGGTCAGTGCTTGCCTGCAATTTCAAGATGCAAGAAATTTAAGGAATGTGGGTAAGTGGGAATGTGACATGTGGGAATCAAAGGATATCAATGGATAACATTCAAATTTAGATGCAATTTGGAGGTAACAATTACTGAGAGTTAATATGGTGCAGAGTTCATTCATGTGATTTCAATGCTCGAATATATTTCATGACCTCACCATTATTGAGGCACATAATTGCAAAAGGTTATCAAAGTGTAGAGAATTTTATGAGCTTGGGCACATAATTTACAAAGAAATCCAATGAATTGTAGCAAAAAGTTCATAGAAAGAAGTGAAATTTTGTGGGTAAGTGCTCTGAAACTTTTGAATAACAAGAATTTGGTGTTGTAAAATTTTAAATCTTAGAAAATGCTTCCATGAAAGGAATTCTCTGGGTAGACTAACTACCTAAAGAAGGAAGTGCATGATGATTTTTGTGAAAAATTTCCCCTATCAATGAATGAAATAACTAAAGGAAGGGAGCTCATTCCTAAGAACCCTATGGTAGCTGTAGCTAAGGGTTTCTATGATAGGGTAAATTGGGTAAGAGATGCCCAGGTATCTATGGGAGGTTTAGAATTGTTTAAAAAGTGGTTCTTAGAATGAAAATTAGATACCCCCATGAGCAATGTCTTGGATTTTGACATTGTGAAATTAATAGTCCCTATAGTTTTCTTTGATAGTGATCTACTAACTAATCTAGCCAAGAAGTATAATCCTATTATGGGGTGGGTGAAGAATCATGCTGGAGAGAATCTTTTTAGGATTTTCCTTGAACTGATTAGTGAGATTTTCAACCTTAGCCCTAACCACACTATGCATGAAATCATTGATATGGATGACCTTTAAGCAAGGCAATGCACAAAGAATTTACTTAAGGACAGGGCCATTGCAAGAACATGCTACCAAGATTGGTACATTGTCTATAATTATTGCTAGTACCCAAGAGCCATTATTGAGGAGACATTTTAATCTCAGGACTCTAGAATTATATTTCTCTATCTGCAAGATTTTTGAGATGGACGAAGTAGAACAAATCCTAGGCTCAATTGTCCTTATTATGGCTCAAACTCTACAATTCGAGATAAGCACTATTCTTGATTTTGCCACCTTCCTTGCATGAGAGATTCACAATGGTCTAATAGGGATATCCCAAGGGAAAGAAAACAAACCATTTTGTTGGTACTCATTGCTCATGCATGTGTGTTTGTTTAAAGGAGTCACTTATTTCTCTAAGGGCATGGAGCTAGAAGTGACCAAAGATGAAGAGAAGAATCCAGTCCAATTGTGGAGTGTTGACATGACCTCAGAGGCTAGAGATGCTAGTTTTGTAAGGTTTGATAGATATTTTGCATCAAAGCTTAGACTACTTTTGAGAGCAGATAGCCCTATGATTCCACAAGCACTGCTAGAATTGGTTAGACCCAAGGACCATGTAAAAGGACTACTAGTTAGTCATAATTGGGGGGATATAATCCCTTATAATGTTTCAACAACAATAAGAGTATATGGCTTTTTGGGAAAGCCTCATGTGCTACCATTCCATGTGCCTTTGAAAATAGGGATAGTAGAGTTGTTATGGTAGATTGGGACCATTAATGAGAGAGATTTTCCAAAGAAACGTAGTCTCGTTCTAGTTGTTACTCTAGTGCATGATTTTGTCTTTGTGAGGAAAGGATGGAAACACCTCAATTTTTTCTTAGATAGATACAACATGGCATAATCCTATGCGAGATTTATTGACGCTGAAACATTTTATGATCTCTTAAGAGAAAGGACAAAAGCTACCTGCATGGTACAACAAGTATATTTCCCTAAGGATGTTATAAGAAATATTTTCTCTTTACAGGAACAAGAATTAAAAAAAGAAAAATGGATAGTTTTGAGTAAGACTATGGAATTCATTAATGCTATTGACCTAACACCCTCCTTATGCAAAGTTCAAGAGGTAAGCTAACCTAGCAAAGCTATGAAAGTAGAAAAATGGGTCCCATGAACAAGGCCTGATCAGATACCCAAAATAAGGAAATCTTTGTAAACCAAAGACAAAGGAGAAAACCTAGTGGGAAAAACCCCTCTACAAAAAGAGATAAGATAAACATGCTAAAAAAACATGAAGGAAGGAAAGCCTCAACAATACCCCCCAAGGACAACTTCCTCAACCCCAAACATAGACTGCAACTGAAGATAGCAAGGCGATGCAAATGCTTTGGTGAAGATGTCAACAACATGGGCATCAATGGAAATATAATCCAAAGAGAGAACACCATCCTAGATTAGTTGATAGATGAAATGCATATGAAGCTCAATGTGTCTAGTGTACTGATGCTCCACTAGGTTGTGGAAAATGTGAATAGCACTCTAATTATCACACCACAAAATAGTGGGATGATCAGGAGGAAAACCAAACTCCATCATTAACTACTAAAGACATAAAATATCTTAACTATCAAGCACTACTACTCTATAATTAGCCTCTATAGATGAAATTATGTGAGCATGCTTCTTCTTGCATGACCATGTGATAGGACCAGAGACAAGACAAAAAACAAAGCCAAAAGTAGACTTCTGATCATCAACATCACTTGCCCAATTTGAGTCAGTGTAGCCAACAATATGAGGAGTCCTTGATGTATAATGAATACCATACATAAGGGTTCCCTAAATGTATCTCAAAATATGCTTGGTAGCTTTCCAATGACTCTCATGAGGCTCATGTGAAAATTGAGAGACAAGACTAATTGCAAAGGATAGATCAGGATGAGTGTGGTTTAGGTACAACAATCTACCAACCAATAGCTAGTACAATGTGGGATCCACTAAAGGAAAAGTGTAGGAGGTAGACAAAGTGACACCTAACTTAAAAGGTGTTTGAGTAGGCTTGCAATCAAGCATGTCAAAGCATCGAAGCATGTCAAGAGCATACTTCTACTGGTAAACAAAGATTCTAGTAGAGGATTGAACAATTTGTAGACAAAGAAAATAGTGTCAGAGACAAGGATCAGTCATCTCAAACTGTTCCATCAATTCTCACTAAAATTCCTGAATCATAGAGGACACACTACCTATGAGAAGAAGGTCATCAACATATATCACAAGGATTAAAACATTAGCCTCAATATGCTGAATGTAGACTATAGGATCAGAATGGGAGTGGTGAATCCTGTAGAAAGCAAAAAGAGTCCATCTTCTCATACCAAGCCTGAGGGGCCTATTTGAGACCATGCAATGAGTGTCAAAGTATACAAACCAAGGAGGAATCCTACAAAAATCCCTAAGGCTGCTCTGTGTAAATCTCCTCAGTGAGATCACCATGCAAGAGTTACATCCATCTAAAAAATAAGCCATCCTTATGAAGTTGTGAGGGATAACACAAGGTGAATAGAGTTTATCTTGGTGATAGTAGAAGATATCTTAGTGTAATCAATACCCTCAACCTATTAAAAACCCTTCACAACAAGATGAGCCTTGTGCTTATCAATCAAACTATCAACATCAAACTCAGTACAATAGAACCATTTGCATTGTACTAACTTTCTTCCCTTAGGAAGAGAACAAAGATGCGAAGTATAATTCTTCATCAAAGAAGAATACTCCTCCTCCATTGCACTATCCCACTCAGAATGTCTTGTCACTACTACAAATATCTGAGGATCATCACAAATAGCATGACTGAAAAGACTAGAACCCGTAGTATGAGATCTGGTGTGATAGCAAGTGGAAGGGTAACTAGCTAGAGATCTTATAGCCTTAATTGTAGCTCAAGCCCATTTAGAAATTTGGGGAGGATCTCATGGTAGAGGTAAATGGGGATCACCAAGATCATCATCCTCATCATCTCGAAAAGAGACTGGAAAGGATGAGGGAGTAGTGGTAAGTGAAGTAGACTCTAGAGATAGGGTACCTACTATAGGAAGACACTCATCAAACTAGATATCCAATAAAAATAGGACCTCTCTAGAATTAGGATCAAATAATTTGTAGGCCTTATCATCCTCACAATAGCCAACAAAAATGGGGTGTTGGATCTTCCACTCCATTTCTCTCCTCTGAGCATTAGGTAAAAATTCCCATGCTTCACTACCAAAAAATCAGAATGAAGATACATCATGCTTGACATGAGACCAAGCATCCTCAAGATTCATATGTCAAATAGCCTTTTGAGGCATCTAATCTTGAATATAGTTGGCACAATTGACTACTTTTGCCCAAAAAGATCAATCCACGAACCTGGGTTGAATCATAGAATTAGCCATCTCCCAAAGTGTTCTATTCTTTCTCTCTGCCACACCATTCTATTGAGGGTTATAGGGAACTACAAACTGATTCTCAAGACCATGTTTTGAGCAAAAATCCCTGAAATCTTGGTTCACATACTCCCCCCCATTATTTGTACATATCCACTAAATAGAAAGACTAGAATACTTATCTATAAATGTCATAAAGACTCAATATGAATTAATGACATTAGACTTGTACTTTAAAAAGTACACCCAAGTACGCACATATTTGGCACTATAAAAAGGAGTGGAAAAAGACATGAGGTCACTATGAATCAATGCCAATTGTGCCAAAGCATGAGTGGCTCATCCATGTGGAAAAGAATCCCTATGTTGTTTGCCAAGAGCACAACCCTAAAAAACACCATCTATGCAGAAAATCTAGGGAAGCCCAAGAACAAGTGCCTATGTGCTCGTCTAGTAAAGATATTTGTAATTGGCATGGCCCAAATGCTTATGCCATAGTTGTCTTACTAAATATGCATGTGCTACAAGATAGGAACTTGTGTCATTAGAAGACTCAAATCCATCAAATCTGTAGAGGTGAGATGTAGGGTCAACACTCCCAATAGCCACAATCAACTCAAAATCAAGTAATTCCCAAATAACCACATCATGTGGTGAGAACTCAACTATCTTACTAGAGCTAGAGTGGAAAATTTGATAAATAGATAATAGGTTCATCAAGATGTTAGGGACATAAAGAACATCATGAAGAGAACCCCTAGCTAATGCAAGAGAACCAGAACCCATGACTGAAAGATGTGATGAGTTCCCAAAAATAATCTATGAAGTAGCACAAGGGGCAGGTGAGGTGACCAACTACTATGTTTTTATCATATGGTGAGAGGTACTAGAATTAAGAATCCAAGTAGGCCCAAAAGTTATAGCTCATGCAATAAGAGCATGACATTTCCTTGTAGGGGGGAATGAAGATTTAGGAGTAGAAATGTGCTGCTCCTACATGGCTTCCTCTAAAGCCTCCAAATGTTTCCAAAAACTAGAAATAGGATGTACATCCTTTCCACAAAAACTATAGGTCTTAGCTAAATTCTTCAAGGTCTTGGAGGTAGACTCAGTAGACTTTGAAGTAGATTTACCATTGGAAGCGTTAGCTAGAGGTTTGGAATTAGTTTTTGGTGTATCTTTTGTTGGTTTGGCTTTTTGTTTTGGTTTCCCTAGAGAAATCTGAGAAACTTTTTGGGGTTTTAAAAAAAAGATGGTTTCAAATTACTCCAATGAGAATAAGATACATACATCTAGGGGTAGCTAACTCCCATCTTCAACATACCATTTTAGACACTAGGCCAACTATAAGGCTAGACCCTTCTTTTACTTCAGGCTCTACAAAATCTAGGTAGGTGGACCTATAGATTCTTTATATGGTACTAGTTGCCAAAGCATACAATGAACTAATATAAAAAAGATTTAGCCCTAATTTCTCCCATTGACTAATGCAATAAGATAGATCTACAATAGCTAAGTGCAAGACAATGCAATCCATAAGCTGACTGAGGGCATCTTGTTGTAGCTCTTCAAACATAAAATATAAAGATGATTTGAATTTGATTTCATTTTATGTGAGTGGGGAAAGTGGATGAAAACCAAGTATGGACAAAAAACTAATGATCCTATAGCTGATCAATGCCTCATCCATTGGACAATTCACAAATCTCTCTCATGCATTTTGGATATCTAAAACACATATGCTATACTAAGACTCTAGATCTATCAATTTGCCTTGTAAATTGGATATCAATGTTCAATTTAAATCTCATTCTTACCTGATATCTTCCTCAATAAACATGCAACCATGTTGATTTCTCTAAAGCATTTACATAACTCCTTGAACTATAAGAAATAAAGAAATAACATATAGCCTTAAGGGACTATAGCTATTATCTAGACTCTTTGTTCAAAGATAATAAAACATTGCAAATCACTGATAAAGAAGATAAGATCTAAAATGAAACTCAACACCTACTATTCTTTGTATTGATTTCCTTGATATAATAAGATTATACAAATAACATATGCTATCATGAGGATTTTCTAGCAAGCGATATGGTGACCTCCCAAAAAATTTGAAAATTGGTGAGATCATGGGGTCCACTTAGATTGATGATGTGGCATAGACATGTGGAAACCAAGTGTTTTGGTGGTGATGTGTTGAGATAAGATGGAAAAATTCGAAATAGACATGTGGCAGGGATCCCAATGAGTAGTGATGTGTGGTCCAAGATTAGAGGGCACTAGATCATGCCATGTGGAAGATGTGACGACAATCGCTATGTCGCCAAAATGAAAGTGCTTGATTGTTAACCATGTGGCATGGTGATCCAACTAGAAGGTGACATGTGGTAGAGATGTGGTGGCCACAGGGTGAATGTTAGATAGCTATATAGGATTCAGCCAATCAAAACTTTCCATGTGGCAAGGCGGTCAACTAGGTTTGACCTAGAGTGAAAAGCGAGGGAAATTTCAAAAGGCATAAAAAATTATTATTTTTTATTTCCTATTTTGAATGTGTAGGTCAAATTTTTAAATAAAGTTTGAATTAATGATATAGTTCAAACTTTATAAAAATGTCAAAGTTTTGCAAATATGTAATATGACACTATAAGAGGGGTTGATTTTTCAAACCAAGAACCTAGGAGTTCCTGATGAGTGAATATAGGCATATTATATATTGCCAAAACTGAGAGAAGATGAGCTTTCTGATTATGGAGTTTATTTTTGCATAAGAAGTCATTAGTTCAAATTATAGATAGAAATGTAAATTTTGTGCCTTCTCGGTGAAATTGATAAAAATTGAAAATATAGTTATAGACATGGTAAAAACACATGGTAAAAGGTCTATTGAGTTGATTTTGAGGATATTATGCCATTTTGGTATAATTTGGTTCCAATTTTCAGTTATGAGGCAATTTTATTTTGTAGTTGTGATGAATTTTGGGATTGAAGTTGGAGTCATGATTGAAGAATCAAATCTTTTGTGAAATGAAAGAGAAAATGATAATATCTCTAGGTTAGGATTGAATTCTTCTCATCCTATATATGTATCTTTCTCTCTTTCATTTGGGGTTGGAAAAAGTTAGGGAAAAATTAGGAGTTGGAAATTGAAGCAAAAATGGTTTCTAGAATTGATGAAGTCTTAATGGAAAGTAACTGGGATGTGCTAGTTCTAGATCATGAAGCTATATTTTGGCTATGATACCCCCTTCCCATCCCATCAATTTCTCATTCCCACCACAACCAATCACAAAATGTCTCAAAAGAAGGCATTTGAGGTCTATTACCCAAGGCATCCATAGTGGAGTAGAAAGTGGAAGAAAGGATCTAATACTATCCTTGCAACTTTGAGAGTATCAAAAAATACACTCATCATCTATTTTGTTTTTCCCACATCCTTATAAAACTATACAAAAAGATTTGAACTTCATCAAGAACTCTTCAATGGTAGGGAAGTTGGTAGGTTTCAAAGAAGTCAACTCTGCATCAAGCTATAGTGCCTAGAACTCATTCACTATGCCAAACAAGTTGTAAAACTTGGTCCAAATAGCCTAAGGAGTGGTTAGACCATCTAGGTGAAATAGTGGACTATCAAAGATGTTTAGAGTAATCAATCACATGGCTTCATCCATTTTATTCTTGTGCTAAAGAACTTGAAAAGGGCATTGCAAAAAAGGTTGATTCTCATCCATAAATGACCATAAGGCATGTGACATAAGAAGTCGAGTCATGTGTGCTTTCCAATTGCAATAGTTTTGTGGCATTAGCCAGGCCATAGAGGGGTTTGATATTGAGAGAAGAAGATAGAAGTAGAAGGGTTTATTCTAAAGTAAATTATAGAAAAAAAATGCTCCCCCCACAACATATAAAAATATCCCTCAAAAACCAAAGAAACAACTACTGGAAGCAGAAAAACTAAGAAAAAACCTAGACGCCGAAACCAGAGAGGGAAGAAATGGAAGCCTCCACTTCAACACCATAAATAGGAACTCAAATGAACTCAAAATGAAATGAAACTAGCATGATTGTCTCCATATTATAACCAACTTTTAAGCACTTCTTTTAGATAAAAAAAAGACCACTATATGCTGAAGTTATGGCAAAAAATCTAACTGTTGCTCGAAAAAAAAGCTCACTAAAAAATTACAGTCACTATAAAAAATTTCATGGTCATACAGCTGTCAACTACCTATCACTGAAAAAAAAATCTGGCCACTAGAAAGATGATGTCAGCTACTAAAAATTGATGTCACCCTACCAGAAAATGACATCACCTTGCCAAAAAATGATGTTAGCAGGGGGCTTGGGAAGATGATGTTAGTTGGCCTATTAGTGATGTCAGCAACTGATATGATGATGTCAATAGCTGATATGATGATCTCACTCATCAATTTTCTTGCATAAACATGGGTAGTTGTGGCCAAGCAAAGCTCTACAATGGTGGTGGCTGGATTGGGTGCCTCCACTAGTAGCGATGACAGCTAGGTTGGCCAGAGGTGGCTAGAGGGTAGCTCATCAGTGGTGTTTGGGTGCAAGTTGTGCCATGGCTATGTGGTCAATGGTAGAGGTGTTGTAGCTAAGTACAGGCAGTACTCCAGTGATGATTGGGTGGTCGAAGGGTGGTCACTGGGCAGAGTGGCCCGGATGACTGAGATTTATTTAAAAAAAAATAAAATTTGTCCATACGATGCTTCGAGAGGCCAATTTTTTTTCTAGAAGCTACAATGACCAAAAACAGAAAGTTTTATATGATTTTCCACTATACCAGGCCTTCTAAGTGTGATGGAAGTGTCTATTTTGGCCTAAAATGAGCCAAAAAATGCCCTTCCCCTACTTGAAGGAAAAAACCTCAAAAAAGCTAGGGTTCCCATCTTCAAATCGTGGCTTCAAAAATCTTCAAACCAGTATGTAGCAAGGACACTTTGATACCATGTAGAAGTTGTGAAGACCAACTTCATAGATGACCAAGAACACCTGGATGCAAATAACCTATATTGAAGAGAAACTAGAAAAGGAAAAAGTAAAGCTTGGAAAATCTCAACAATGTGAGAGAAAAATTGTATTCCAAGTTATGAAAACAAAAAGTAAAAAAGTTCAACCTTAAAGGTGAATGATACCCTAAAGGGAAAGAAAACTAGGTTTGCACATTATAATTAATATAAAATATTAATTATATGCACCTAAGAGTAAGATTAAGTAGACTAGAGTAATAGATGACTTAATTAATTAAATCAACATGATTTAATTAATAAGTGTAAATAAATAATTACTCTAACAACCCATGCCGTTACTACTTCAAATCAAGCATGCTTAACTATAGAGATTCCTCCATGGTTAAACCCACTCTTCCTGCAACCCCATTTTCAAAACCTTCATTAAATGTTGTGCCTTAGCCCCTTAAGCTCATCACATGATAAGTAGGAAATATTTCCACAACAAGTTAAATTGTGATATTTCTATTATGATTAAACTATGTAGTTTTTGAGTCAAGATCATTAACCCATGTTTCATGAGTAGTAATTCACAGATGAATCCATCTCTCATGAGAATAAATGGAATACTTAGCACTCATTGGATCTAGGGGATGCTCATAGAGGTGAAGCACTAGGACTTCTTGAGAGCTCACCCATCCTAGTACTACTCCATCTTGAGTACACTTAACTATGGAGTTTCCTCCATGGTTAAAGCTACTCTTCTTGCAACCCCATTTTCAAAACCTTCACCAAGTGTTGTGCCTTATGAACCATTCATTAGAAATCCTGTTAAGCTCATCACATGATAAGTAGGAGATATTTTCACAATAATTCAAATTGTGATATTGCTATCAGGATTTAATTATGTAGTTGTTGAGTCAAACTCATTGACCCATGTTTCATGAGTAGAGATTCACACATGAATCCATCTCTCAGGAGATTAAATAGAGCACACAACACTCATTTTATCTAGATGATTCTCATAGAGGTTAAGCACTAGGACTTCTTGGGAGGTCACTCATCCCAGTACTACTCCATCTTGAGTGCACTTAAATACTAAGTTTTCTTCATGGTTAAACCCACTTTGCTTGGAATCCCACTTTCAAAACCTTCACCAAGTGTTCTACCTTATGAACCATTCATTAGAAATCCTCTTAAGCTCATCACGTGATAAGTAGGAGATATTTCCACAAAAAGTCAAATTATGATATTGCTATTAGGATTTAACTATGTAGTTTTTGAGTCAAACTCATTGACCCATGTTTCATGAGTAGTGATTCACACATGAATCCATCTCTCATGAGAATAAATAGAACATGTAGCACTCATTTGATCTAGGTGATTCTCATAGAGCTAAAGCATTGGGTCTTCCCAAGAGGTCACCCATCCTAGTACTACTCCATCTCTAGTGCACTTAACTATTAAGTTTCCTCCATTGTTAAACCCACTCTACCTGCAACCCCATTTGCAAAACCTTCACTTAGTGTTGTGCCTTATTAATCATTCATTAGAAAGACCCTTAAGCTAATCACATGATAAGTAGGAGATATCTCCACAAAAATTCAAATTATGATATTGCTATTAGGATTTAACTATATAGTTTTTGAGTCAAACTCATTGACCTATTTATCAAAACATCTAACTTATCTTGATAATGAAAAACTAAAGGATAAGTTAGAAGGCATAATAATTCATAAATTATCTAAGTACATATCAACAATATAATACATAATTCTCTTATTTTGTTTAGCATAGATCACTAGAGCTTATGTGCAGTTACAAGAAGGTAGGAAATAATGTATTTGACATGTGGGAAAAAAGTGCTTAGAATTTGGCTATGTATGGATGGAGTTATCATAGTTTTTATGGGTGTCGGTTAACCTAATAGAACAAAGTTAAAGGTAGAGTAAAGGCATTTTTTTAAAGGTTTATTTTGTTTTACCAAACCAATTATTGACAATGTCGGGATGGAATCCTATATTTTAAGCCACATGCAATGATGTAGGTGCATCTTGGGTCTTTGGAAAATCTTGCAACAACTAAAAATATATCTTGTTTTCTATACTAGTCTATTGTTTGTAAATAGCTATTGCTACTTTTGGTGACATGTTGTGTGTGGTCAACATGATGACGAGGACCTATCCTTGATCCTCCTCCCAAGAGCACAAGATTTGATCATTTGTATTGCTCAAGTTTTGAGAAATTTTTTGTGGTCTCTATTTTGGTGTATTTGAATCTACCGAGGTGTGTTGTTTCATTTGGTGTGGTTTCTTATGTTAACATAATGTGTTGTAAAGTTGGGACTCCTAGGACATGTGTGTATCTACCTTTGAGTGTGCAATGCTTTATGTTTCATTTAGCATTGGTTTTGGTTTACTCTTCTTTGTTTGGACTTGTAATGTAATTAAATGCTTGACTAGCCAACTTGTGGCTTAGTTGGCTATATAAGAAGCTTGGTTAGAGATAGAAGAGGAGAGGGGAGAATTATATGAGATATTGAGAAGTAGGATAGGATAAAAACTTGGATTCTAACTTTTTAAAATCCTTGTATATGGCCAAAACCTAGAAGGCCTCATAGCTGGACATTTTGATAGACTTCTTTTAATTATTACACTAGTGTGGTTTTTGATTATTGAGCCTTATGCTCAATGTGTTACTTATTAATTACACCAAAGTAAAATTCTAAAATCTTACCTTATGTATAATTTTTTGTATGTAACTTCCATGTGTAACTCTAAGTAGGGCTATTTATAAGCTTAAGTTGAGTTTATTTTTCTTAATTATTCCTTCTCCCCATGTCATGTAGCAAGAGGCAATTCAAATATTTAGCAAAGTATCAAGTAACAATTTCAATAGGATGAAAGATTTTGGTATAAAGGAAGAACATTTTGTTAAGCAAAGTGCAACATTGTATTATAATGATATAATATTTATATACACACTTTCTATGACTAATATTGATGTAAAGTTGATGCTAGTACATATAATTACAATTGTATGATCAATTTTTAAGAAGACACCAAAAGGACAGGACATATACTAAAGATATCATCATTGTGTAAAGTTTTTTGTAACTATCTCTACTAATAGAATTGTAAAGATATTATTGCTTGTTGGAATAGTGGGCTATTCTTGCATACTTTTGTATTGATACGAACTCCTAGTAGGGTTGAGACTTCTAACAAGGTCTAGTCTTCTAACAAGGAAAAATACACTATATAGATGTAATAAACTTCTAGAAGGTTCAATATGTTTCACAAGATACTTTTAATTAGTGGATCATTTTGTGCTACCAACCCCACTAGGGTTTTCCCTTGGAAAGGGTTTCCCTAGTTATAAAATAATGGTGTTATGAGTTGCATTGTGTTATGGTTATGTTTAATTTCTAGTTTGATCATATATGCAAGTTTAAACAATGTTAATAATTGTAGACACCTAAATTTGATTACACCGCGTTGGTAATCCTATTTAGCTATCTTTAAAGGAATCATTAATTAAATTCCTATTTAATTAAATCCTTTGCCATCCCCTAGCTGATTAATTTAATTAATAATCTATAGTCCTAATTGATAAATCAAATAACCTATTGTTTATCAATTAAATCCTATTCTTCTACCTAATTCCAAAATCCCCATTTATTAAATAAATCTATTTGATAAATAAATCCCTCAAATCTAAAAGCCCCTAACTTATCCCTAACCCTCCATTTAGCCTAATCCACCCCATCCACCCCTACTAACCAAGCTTAGCCACTAACTCACCCACCCTCATGAATGCCATCCACTTGCAAATCTCTAACAACCCTAATCTAATTCTAAATCACCTCTAATCCCCCCCCTAACCTTGTCACATTCTCTAAGCAAGCTTAAGACTTTCCCAAGCCAAGCAAAGTCAACAATCTCAACTCCCTCCAAAATATCCTAACCACTAAGCTTTGAATGCTCTTACAAAGGCCATAAAGACTCTTACAAACTCATTCATTGCTCTTACAAGCCATTATTAAGGGTCTTTATGAAGATATTATTCCTTGAGACACCTTTGTTGGCTCATCCTTGCCCTTTCCTCCATCCATTCACCCTGTGACATGTGTGACTCTCTGGTTGGTGCTAAACAAGCACAATCCATGTGCTCTCCTCTCATGCAATCTCAACCCTCCTTAACCGTTTCCCCATCCTTGCATCTTAGCCTGCAAACCCTCAAGCCCTTAGCCTATAAATTGAATCCCCTCCCAAGCCATTTCATCACAATCTTTGAGTTAAAGTTATAATCCTAGTTTGAGAAGCCAAAGCCATCAACCATACCCTTATGATGCCAAATTGAGAGCTCATAAAGCTACCAATTTGCCATTACCCATCCATCTCCATTGAAGCATAGTTTGAGAACCTTGAGTATACATCCCAAATTCTATCAAATAGACTCATCTCCAAATCAAGTGACCATCCTCATTGGGAGAGCCATTCTATGGCTCATATTCTCATTTGAGAGTTTCAATTTATCTCTCATATATGTTATGATTTTTATGCTATTTAATATTTTGTTCTATTAATAGATTAGTATTTCTTGCTAACATATTTCTCATATACATTTTGGCATGCCTGGTGGGACCCCACTATGGGTCATTTAATCATCCATTTCTATCTATATATATTTTTTCTAATAATCTAATATTTTTTGTTGTTTTAGTGAGTTGTAGGGTGTTTGACTTATTTTTTCATTTTGAAAGATGCACTTAGGAAGAAAACATACCCTCTAAAATTCAAAAATAATCAAAAAATTAATTTTTTTTTAGAAAAATCCACGCATTTCAATTCTGTTCGCGCAGTGTCGTCTCCATAGATTAGCGTCTCCACAGATTGGTGTCTAGGCTTGGTGAATTGTCTTTTGCACTTGATGAACTGTCGTCTCCACAACCTCGACTTTCATCTCTATAGATTGGCATCTGCACCTACAAACTGTCATCTCCACCAGCTACTCTATCATCTCCGTCAACTACTTTTTCGTCTCTGCATCCTTAACTATCATCTCCACAGATTAGTGCCTTTGCCAGATGCTCTGTCATCTCCACCACCACCAACCTAAACTATCATCTCCGCAACCTAAACTATCATCTCCACCACTGCCAACCTAAACTATCATCTCCGTAGATCAGCGTCTCCACAGTTTAGCATCTCTGCCCGATTTCCTATTTTCTATGCCGCTAACCTAAACTATCATCTCCGTAGATCAGCATCTCCGTAGTTCACCATCTTTGCCCAATTTCTTATTTTTTATGCTGCCACACTGAACTGTCATCTCCACCTCTTTCTTTGTCATCTCTGCAGATCAGTGTCTCCGCAGATTGGCATCTCCGCCTGATGAACTGTCGTCTCCGCCTGTCTTTGTTGCATTTTTATTTTAACATCTTTGTTTCTGCACTTTGTAGTTAAGAGTATAAATCAAATTTTAACTTTTGGTGGTTCCATAGAGTAGAGGTTTTTCTAAGCGTTTTTATGCCTAGAAAAAAGAATTAAAAAAGTTGATTTTATTTTCCCCATAGTTAAGCTTCAAATTTTGAGATTTTTGGGTTACTAATCAACTTGATCTTTTTTTTGTAGCTATTATTGGTTGGAGCACATATGAAACCACTAACCATGTTTCTTGCAGGTTCTCATATTGCTAAAATGAACTTAAATGTCTAAGCATTTTTCTTTGAATGAATGTTACTCAAACATAATCTTCAATGGCATGGATTAAAATCAATCTTTCTTGGAATGCATGCTTAAAACAAACAAACTCAATCTTGAATGCAAAAGATCAATTAACCATTGCAATATCTCACATTTCAATTTTTGGGCATAAAAAGAACCTAAATCCACATTTTTGTAATCTTCTAAGTTATAAAAAATAATAAAAATTCTTTGAATGAGTTTGTAATTGGACTCACCCTCTTTAATCACCCATCAATTTAACCATTGGTTGCAATCTCAGCGCCATCTATGGGGATGGGTCTACTTAAGAGGGTGTTAAGTGCTCCACGCAAATCAAACTCCACTTACTTGTGTTTTTATTAATTTTTTTAAGTTAGAAAATTCTTTGAATGCCTAATAATCAATGAACATCACATAGTTTTGATGCATTTTCAATAATGCTTGCATTTCTTATGTTAAAGATCTCTCAACTTCCATTATGCTGATGACGCTGTCAAGTTGGAATGAACATTGTATGCCATAATCACAAGTGTCTTCAATCATAGCTTACAAAATCTAAATCATCAATTGGAATGAACACGTGTCTTTTAAAACCCAAGATCATGTATGTGGTCTTGTTTTACACTTTTTAGGAGGTCTGCTTGGGGATTTCATCACCCCTTAGATGACCTCAAATCCAGTGTTTCGATGGAGTATAAAGATTAGGACGTGAATCCAAAGACACCTCTCTTGGAATCAAGATTTTGTCACTCGAGCTAAGCCTCAAAGAACTTTATACCCTTGAGAAGTGAAAGAGGAGAAGTGGGTTACCGCTCCTCTCAACTATGTGACATCTTTTTAGTTTCATCTACAGATATGGATCTCATGTACCTTGTGTATATCGAGGACTCTCTAGCTAAACCAAATTTCATCCTTGTAGAAAGCTTCCTAGGATGTTGGTGTGTTTGACGTGCTTGCTCCAAAATTTTTTCTACTTGTTTGTTCATAGCTTTTGAATGAATGTTTGACAACTTTGGTCAAAATCCTAGAAAATCAAAAATCTCCTAGCTCAAGGCATACTTAGCGTAGTCACTGCCTTATCAGAAAATCATCCAAGCTCCCTTACCATAACAAAATCTATCTAGTTCTCTACCTTAGAAAAATCCCAAATCCAAAGTCCATCCAAATCCCCCCTAGCCAACTAGAAGCGCAATCCAAAATCACACCCAATCCTTTAAAGAGTTGTTGTCACTCTACCAAAATTTTGCTATCTAATCAATCCTACCAATAAACCAAGCTCACCAAGGTTATCCCTCCGACAGAGCATTGTCTAGGGTAATCCAGCTTTGTCACTTGTAGCCCTCATCACCTTGAGCTAAAGGTTGGGATGCACAAGTGGTCAATCTTGTGTCATGCCCATAGGATCATTAGTCTATCCTCAAGTTGACACAGCCACCAGAAAATCCAATGCATAGGAAAGCAAAAATCTCACTTTTTGATGGCATACCCTTGAAGTCTTCCATTCACAGGAAAGCCAAAAATCTCTAGCCAATCCTCCTTAGGTCTATCATACAACTTTGACTCTCCCTAGGAAATCTTTCATCAGCCAATCCAAAATCTATGCTTAATCCAAATCCAACCATGAGCTTCCATGTTCATCCATATGCAAGACCCCATCCCTATCCGACTCATCATCAGAACATGAAATCCCAAACCTATCATGATGTGTTTGGTCATATTGTCCTTTCTCCCGCTACATCCTATTCCAATGATGATGAAAATCTTGTTGAATATGATGAGTATATTGAAAGCCTTAGAAACATTCCCCCAAGCATCCCCCAAAATGCACGTATTCTTTCAAACTATCTAGTCATGCCATCTGATATCCCAACTTCTCCTCCATCACCCAATCAACCAAGCTTCCAATCTTCCACCCCCATCACACTAGCTATTCCTGTCAATTCACCTCCACCTCTGATACATGAGTCTCCAAGGAATCTCCTAGAGGAAACACAAGAAAACCTGCCTCCAGTAGTTGATAAGCCATGCCATCTAATCCACCCATGTAAAGTAGTCAGTGATGAAGCTTCCCCATCTATAATATCACCTCCATCTGCCATAACTATTATCCCCATACCGTTCATCAAATTGCTTAAAATCCTTCCACTTCCCGTAAACATCAAAATCCCACCATCTGTCAAATCCCTCCAAATCCTATCCACATCACCTCCAAGCATTTTCCAAATCTCCTATAATGACCCTTATGCATCCATCTTCTACTCACCCATCTCCCATCTATCCATCTACTACCTTTGAAGAGTCCATCCCTTCACCTCCTATCGCACCATCCACTCCAAACCAATCCTATCAAGATCCTACCCAAAAGCATGTTGACATCCCCCAAAGCATAAATGAAGATATCATCGTACCATGTCTTCCATCCATAGTGTAGTCACTATCCCCTCCATCTCCAAAACCTCAAGCCATACCTTCTCTACTGTAGGATATCTTTTCATCCCATTAGCTAAATCAAGATCCTATCCTACCATCTCCTCTGCTCCATGCTTCTATCTTACCACCTATCCAAGCTATTCCACCATCTATAATCTACCCTCTTGGTTCACTTACATTCATCCATGGTGGCCTCCTCTCAGCAGAAGAATTAAGAACAGTATCTCCCCATTGTAGTACATCTAATAAAGAACTTCTACCATCTTCTACAAGAAAATAGTTTCCTCAGCTCGTTCAAATGCTCAATTGATGGCATTATCAAGGTCAAGGCTTAGGACCACAAGAGCAAGGAATCAGAATGCCTAGTATTGCACAAAAGAATCCAGGATTTCATGGTCTTGGATATGTATCCAAAGGTTCACCATCTAAAAATGTTGGTACATGCCATCCCCAAACCAAGCCTATCTCCAGGCCCAATTTGCCAGCCTCCCATCACTACTTCAAGAAATCTAATGTCAACCTCCCTTCACCATCTTTGCAACCTAAAACAACCTACCATAACTCCCCTTCATCCACTAAATCCATTTTGGGTCCCTATGTCCCAAAATCTACCATCCTCCTATCAGCCGTCATAAAAATCCTATTCCATCTATTCCTACGCAAGATCAACAAAGGCACATATCAGGGCACATCATCCATCATCGTCCCCCTACATGCTCTTCCATATCCTCTTCATCTCACAAAGCTTCTCCTAACCATCTTCCCAAAGCTTACCACAACAATGTGAATGCCAACTTGAAAATGCATAAAACTAAAAATCCACATCTTAGGAAATCATATGTCTATTCTAAAAGACATACTCCAAAAAGGAAAAATCCAATAAAAGAATGCAAAACAATGCAAAAACCTATGAAAAGAAAATCCAAAACCATGTGGATCCCAAAGAAAAAAGTTGAAACCCAATGCATAATAGCATCCACCATTGCTAATCCCCTATCCAATGACTCGTTTCCCCCATCTCCTAACTCCATCTTTGGTGCCTATATCCCCAAGCGCATTTCCAAAAATCCTCCATCAAGCCTGCATCTACCATCTATCCCCCATATGCTCTTCTCACACCCGTCCCAACATGTGCCAATGTTGATCTTGCAAGCATCCCCATCTCATGCTCCTTTCCAGCCTTTTCATACCTCCATCTCCTACCATCAATCCCATCTAATCCGATCTATTGCATAAAATCACACATCTGGTGTACCAATAGCTAGCAACAAAATTGAACATTCCAACAGCCAGTAAAAAATCCCAAAAAAGCCAAAAATAGCTGAAGAAAGCCAAAATCATTCCAGCTAAGTCCAAAGTCAAAAAGTCAAAAGAATAAAGAAAAAAAGAAGCATCCAATGGTGAAAAATTGGCAATTCAAGTGCCTTGGACAAGTACCATGGTGAAAACTTGGCAAACAAGCATCATGCATAATCCAGCCATCCCTAGCTTAGCCTATCATCCTCATGCCTTTGGTCACATCTTGCCATCCAGCTCCATCTTCCAATTTATCCACCTATCTTTCATCCTCCAGATTTTATCTATCCCTATCCATTTATCTTCTGCAACCTCACCCCATCATCCCAGCTATCATCCATCTCCCTAGTGCCTTCAACTATTCCATCCCAGCTTCAATCCTATCACATCCATTGTAAGACCTCCTTCCACATGTCATCTTCTGACTAGGGGCACTGTATTCCTTGGAGATCTTGTCTTGTCCATCCTCCCTTGTCATTGGTATCTCGCTCTAGGCTATCCTCATGTAAATCCAATATCATCCTCTCATTAGCCATTCACTCCAATGCCATCTATCAGCTTAGCTACCACCAACCTTAGCATTGTCCCCATCCTTGGTCGCACATCTATCATCATCATTGGATGCATCTTGCCAGATCCATATCTTCCGCTATCACCTCATCCTTAGCTTCTGCATCTTGCACCAACTTGAGCCATCCTGCTATCTTATCATTCGGAGCTCCTATACAGCTTGTAAATAATCTTGTATCATACCTTGTATCATAGCTTGTATATCCCATCTTGGTCTGCCAGCTTGTACATCCTCTTTAGCTTAGTACCATTGTATCTATCTAACTTTTGTGTCAGTTCCTCCTTGATCAACATCTTGCACACATCGCACAACCCTTGGTTAGCTATTCCAATGCATCCTTTAGCTAGATCTCCTGTCACCAAAGTGTTATCCTTCTTAGTTCAGCTTGCTAGATGCATTATTCATCCAGATCCATTAGCTTAGGTGCTCTTCGATAGATCCTTGTAGGATATAGCTTTCCTCATGTCTGATCTTGGTCCGTTAGTACCTCATCTTACCCATCTCGTTGGAAAACGGTTCTCTTTTGGATTTTCACTTTCTTTTGATTTGGAATCTTCACTTTTGGGTCTTGAAGTATCTTTTCCAAGCAATCTTTTTGTTCCCTCCTTAAGGTTGCCACGATCTTCCATATCATGGTATGCTACAAATGGGGCAATCTAAGCGTAAGGTCTTGATTAGGTGTTTTGTTTGTTTTTCTTTTCTGCTTGTGGGTTACCCAGTGTCAGTTCCACGCTGATTCCTTTGGGAATCATGTGTGATGCTGGGGCAATCCTTGCGTGTTTGTTTTGAGTTAGTTCATCAGTCCTCTGGACAGTTGGTGAAAAGGCCTTGATGTTCTTGGTAACCTTGGCAATTAACCCACAGTCCTATAGAAAATCTAGTGCTCAACTACATGGCAGTACTTCTCTTTGAAGTATCCCCCTACTCAAAAAGCTTCAATGGATTCCCATCATCTCCATTATCCCCCATCCATATCCAATATCCATCTCTCCTACCCCAGCTTGTGCAACTGTATCTCTTTGAATCAATCTTCACTTTTAGCTTTAGGGATCCACAATCCTAGTCTTAGGGATCCACCAATCAAATCAATCCACCAAGCCTCATCTTTTGAGATCCACAATCCTAGTCCTAGGGATATCCGAAACCCATCTTCCACCAATCTAACTCTTTGAAATCTTGTTGCATCAGCTTTATCATCCCATCATCCATCTCCCTATCCTAGATTCCTTTTTTATAGCACTCTGCTCCTTCATCCCCCCCCCCAATCTTGGAAAGTCTTAAGCTTATGCATTTGATTTCCCTTTATCATTCTCCTTTAGTGAGAGTTTGAGCTAATTCAGCCCCTTCTCTTTTCCCATCTGTGTCTCTGCTCATCTCGGATTCTTGTATTTTTCAAGAAGCTGTCGAGCCTCATTTTTTCTCCCCGTCGCCTTCTTGAGGGGGCATCCTCTAAGTCTAGTCTCTCCTCTTCTTATCTGAGACTGGGGCAACCTTGTTGCTAAAACATCTTCCTCGTGTCGTCTTTATTCGAACTTCTTTGAAATAGTGTTGTCTCAACACCATGTCAAAGAGGGGCAAAATGTAGACACCTAAATTTGATTACACCACTTTGGTAATCCTATTTAGCTATCTTTAAAGGCATCATTAATTAAATTACTATTTAATTAAATCCTTTTCCATCCCCTAGCCGATTGATTTAATTAATCATCTATAGTCCTAATTGATAAATCAAATAACCTATCATTTATCAATTAAATCCTATTCTTCTATCTAATTCCAAAATCCCCATTTATTAAATAAATCTATTTGATAAATAAATCTCTCAAATATAAAAGCCCCTAACTTATCCCTAACCCTCCATTTAGCCTAATCCACCCCATCCACCCATACTAACCAAGCTTAGCCACTAACTCACCCACCCTCATGAATGTCATCCACTTGCAAATCTCTAACAAGCCTAATCGAATTTTAAATCACCTCTAATCACCCCCTAACCTTGTCACATTCCCTAAGAAATCTTAAGACTTTCCTAAGCCAAGCAAAGTCAACAATCTCAACTCCCTCCAAAATATACCAACCACTAAGCTTTGAATGCTCTTACAAAAGCCATAAAGACTCTTAAAAACCCATTCATTTCTCTTACAAGCCATTATGAAGGGTCTTTATGAAGATATTATCCCTTGAGCCTCCTTTTTTGATGCATCCTTGCCCTTTCCTCCATCCACTCACCCTGTGACATGTGTGACTCTCTGGTTGGTGCTAAACAAGCACAATCCATGTGCTCTCCTCTCATGCAATCTCAACCCTCCTTAACCATTTTCCCATCCGTGCATCTTAGTCCTCAAACCCTCAAGCCCTTAGCCTATAAATTGAATCCCCTCCCAAGCCATTTCATCACAATCCTTGAGTTAAAGTTATAATGCTAGTTTGAGAAGCCAAAGCCATCAACCATACCCTTATGATGCCAAATTGAGAGCTCACAAAGCTACCAATTTTCCATTACCCATCCATCTCCATTGAAGTATAGTTTGAGAACCTTGAGCATACATCCCAAATCCTATCAAATAGACTCATCTCCAAATCAAGTGACCATCCTCATTGGGAGAGCCATTCTATGGCTCATATTCTCATTTGAGGGTTTCACTTTGTCTCTCATATATGTTATGATTTTTATGCTAGTTAATGCTTTGTTGGGAAAATTTTTTTGGAACACTGATTCACCTCCCCTCTCAGTATTCCCTATTTCTAATAATTGGTATTAGAGAACAATTACTTAGAGGAGGCTAGCATCTTGAGTAAGAGCTTGGTGTAGTTGTACCATCTTAAATTAGGCTCACTTCAATTTAAGACCTTTTAGCTCCTCTTTAATGTGTTTGCATTTCATATTCACACTTTAAGAACACACCTCAATTTATTTATCCTCTTTCTTCTAGGTTTAAGAATCATCCTCAATTTCTCTTCTTCCTTATACATTGACTAGAGTAGGACTTAACCTATGAGTATCCTCTCTTCTTAGGATCCCAAAATCCTAGATTGGATCTTGAGTTGACAATCTGGGACATCTACTTCACTTGACCCCTACTACTCTGGAATATGGAATAGGAAGACCTTGAAGATTGACCATTTGGACTAGGTTGACATAGGTTAACCTTGAACAAACTAGGTTGGCCTAGTCTCAAATATTTCAGTGATTTTTGGGTTGGTGACATTTAATTTCTTTAGCAAAATCCTTCTTGAGAAGTCAGCCCCTATGGAGTAATTTTGCAATTATTTGAAAAACCTACCATAAAAGGAATTCAATCCCTCATTTGTACATGAGAGAAGCAAGGAGAAATTACTTGAGGAAACCCCAATATGACTTATGGAAATTTGAAGGTGAGAGAAAGGACTCATTTCTTATTCTTCATTGTAAAGTGGGGACTTTATTCTTCATCAAGCATTCAAAGGAAAATATATCGAACATGAACTTGCAAAGGGATTGTCGGCTCCTGATTTAATAGTTTTTTAATAACCAATAATAAGAATGAATATGCCTAGGGTATAGCTAATTCCCATATTCAATACACCTATTCAAACATTCGGGCCAACTATAAGGCTAAACTCCTTCTTGTTCTTTAGGGTCTGCTAGACCTAGGTGGGTAAACCTTAGATTCCATTGTGTGACTAGTGCAAAAAACCATAAATTTGAATCTATAAATAATATATTAAAACCCCAAATCCTTCTATACTTATGCAATGCCATAGGCATGAAACAAATAATAACATGACCTATGCATTCACAAGCTAAGTGAGGGTTGGCCTTTTGAGCTCTACAACATGAAAGGGAAAAGACATTGATTATAGATGGACATCAGCATAACCCACATATGAAGAAATGAGAAACATGGCTGATCCTCTAACTGATCAATGCCTTATCTATTGGGCATTCCATAAATCACAAACATATATCAAGGGTATCAATGATATATCACATGCATCAAGATATTAGATCTATCCATTCACCTTGTGAATTAGACATTTGTACTCAAAATGAATCTCATGCTCATAAAATTATTCTTATAAAATCTATAAACCTATTAGTATAAGTAAGAATTTTCTTGATTCCTTGGATCAATAGAAAAGCCTTTCAAGACATACAAATTTAAGGAGTTGCAATTGGATTTAAACTCTTTGTTTGTAAGCCACAAAACATTGCAAACAACAAAGATAGGAGATGAGAATTAGAATGAAACTAAAAAAGCTTTGTTGCTCTTTACTTATTTCCTTAAAAAAAAAACATTAAAGATGTATGAAAATAACTCATGAAACAACTAATAGATTAGAACTTTCACTAAAAAAACCAATAATGTTATTCATAAAAGAGAAAAATGTGGAGGATATGGAAACATAGCTAGAACTTTGCTCAATAGACTAGAATCAACCAACCCTAAAGAAAGATAAAAGAATAGAATAAGTAGAAGATGAAGAATTTCTAGATTTTATCTAAAGCTACCACTTGTCCACTTGAAAATCTTCCACTTACTACTTGTAAAACATCTCTCCTCTTCCATCTTCCAACTAAAAATCAAATCTGATCATTCACCATAAAAAATGATCCAAATGTTCCCAAATGATGAAGAAAACCAACTATAAAAGATGTTATATCTGTTGTTAAAACATGTACCAAAATGCCCATTAAAAGATTTCAAAAGAAAAATATCACTATTGGTCATATCTCTGCTAAATCTGCAGACAACCCATTTCACCATTTTCTCTGAATCTAAAAAAACCTCCAAGGTAAAATAAAATTGTCTATTGAGAATGACCCTATTTTAGAAATCTACCAATATCTTTTACTTGATTTGACCTACACATATTGAAAAAATGGATTCTTTGTTCTCTCCCCTTTCCAATGATATATAATACTTCTATATAAGGACAAAAATGACCCCCTTGGCAAGTGTTTAAAATTATAGGTTTGGAGATGAACAAGTCTTTAAAATATCAAAAAATATTTAAGTTTACCCTATAGTTTCAACTTTTATATTAAATGCCTATTTAAATTTTCTCAATTTCTAAATATGTGCACTGAAACTCATGGACATGCATTTTAATTAAATTGAAACTTCTCAAGAAACCTTATTCCTCTAAGCTTATTCAAACCTAAGTTCACTCCATCTAGGCACCATGTGTCATCCTTTAATTTGTTGATGCACTGACTATATTTATGACTAGATTTCCAAGTCACCCATCACATCATTACCTCTACCACATGTTATCTCCTCACTAGCTATTTCTACAACCTATCTGCCCTATCCATCATAGTGTGGGACCCACATGCCACATGTCAAATTTTTGCAGCTTCTCAACCCTTTACCTTTACCTTAATCAAACCATGAAGATGTTGTGACTAACTAGTAGTGGTTAGTTGTGATATCCCTATCACTAACCACTAACTACTTTCTTGAAGGGTGATCTCATGACTTAGCCTTGGTTGTGCCATTGGAGTCTCTAACAATAACTACTTATAAAGTATAAAGATGTCATGACTAACCACTAGTGGTTAGTCATGACATTGGGGCCATTATCCTTAACTGCTCACTAACTATCATGATCTTGGGCTTAATCCCTCACTTAACCACATCACAATTTCATAACACATATTGTTGACCATATACTTTAAGTCATGAACTTGAGTGACTTTAGAAAGTGTACCATGTGGGGACTCCTAATTCATTGGTTAGATCACCACATCTTCATCAACCATTAGTTGTGTCATTCAAAATCCTCCAACACTGGCCAGGTGGGCCCATAAGCACTTGCCTCTTGTCTCAAAAGCCCTTGTCTTTGAGATAGTTACATATTGTGTGCTTGGGTATTAATATGACTCAAAAGTTCTCCCCATTAACAGTGTGGAATAAAAGGATTTTGATATATTTTGAACAAGCACCCATGTTGTCTATAAAACACAACTCCCTTTCATCATAAAAAAGAAGAGTAACTTGTTTCCTCCAAAGAAGTTTTTTTAGTACCTTCTTGAGAGAGGATCCTTCTCAATGGATCCTGCTGTATTTCAAAACACTCAAGTTCCTGCCCACCATCCACCTACTACTGCATCTGCTATTATTAGGGGTGATTCTCAAGAGAAGACCTTGGACCATGGTTCTACATCTCCTAGTAGGTTTTCTAGGTGGTCTCTATAGAAGTTGATGAAAGCCAACTTCACAGTGCACCAAGATCACCTACATGCAAATAGCTTGTTGAAAAGAAATTGAAGAAGAAAATAGAAGAGCTTGAAGCAATTCAATAAAGAAAGAAAAGATATTTCAAAAAAAGAAAATGAAATTGCTATGTGAATGATATGAATTTATGATGAGAGAGCCTGAATATAAAGGCTTCTAGAGCAAGCTAGAAAGCACTAGGAGATAAGTGTGACAACTAAGCATACATTCATAAAAGGTGGAATATCCTCGATCAAGGTGAAAGGATAAGTATGACTAGATAGGAAAAAGCTCCCATGTTGTCAAAAACTCATCAACTACAACTATTAAATAAATACATTAACCTAAGTAAACTTAAGTAAAAGAATAAATAATTAATAAATATTTAGTTACTGTAACACCCCCACTTAAGTGTAACTTAGGGGAATGCCTTAAGCTCACAATAGCTAAGATGAAATGTATAATGGGTCTTGGCAACAAGGCCATGTTAAATACCCATGTACAAATGCATAAGAAATTCAACCTCATAAAATGGGGAAAGAGGAAAAACCTCATGGGAGAAACCCTCCCCCAAAAAGAGGTAAGAACAAACATGATGAAAAAAAACAAGGAAGGCCTCAACAAGACCCCCCAAGGACAACTTCCATTGCAAATGTCTCAAGAGACTCTCTCAAAACAATAAGTACAACCACCCCCCCATGAGAGATAGAAAAGACACCAAAGCCCCCCTAGAATAATGGAGCCCTTGAAGTAATGATCGAACTAATTCAGCTCCAATGTGGAAGAAACAAGGGAACAAAACAAGGAAACCCTTGAATGAGAGGGGATACTAGAAGGCCTAGCTGATGCTCAAGGGAGAAAGTATGAGGATCTTGAAAGGTTATCCACAAGGTAGGTGTGTTGACACTATCATGAATGTCCTCTGTAGTATCCACAAGTGTACCTAGAGGCTCGATGAATGGAGTTGGAGTATTAGGCAAAGTGGAAGAAGAATCCTATAGAAGAGAAATGCCCTCAACTAGATGTGGTGTGGATGTCAAAATAGGGATCTCAAGAATAATATAAAGGTTCAAGTATCCTGACTGCACCACATGATGCTCTTGTGAAAGAGAAAATTCGTGATCCAAAAGTGGTGATGGTGGGAAAAAGTGTAAGAAGGTGTAGAGATGGGTGGAATTATCAACTATATATGTAGCAATAAGACCTCCTGTGGCATGATTCCAAATGAAGACCTAATCAGCAGTGAACTCAACTCCCTTCCTTGATCCACAATGTGTAATTTGAGAAATCAAGAGAAGGTTGGCAGATAAAGATGGAACATACAATACATCATTGAATATACCATCCTGGATGTGAACTAAACTTTCTTGTAGACTAGTAGGGTAGCATTATTCCTCATGAGAATATGAGGAATGGGAGAAGCCAAAAGAGTAGAGAAGACACCTTGAGAAGATGTCATATGGTGAAAAGCACCTGAATCTAGTATCTAAGGGACCTATAAAGAGGATGCAATGGATTCTCATAATGCATGACCCTTTCCAAGATCTGGTGTAGATGTGGAAGATGACTGAAAGGTAGACCCCTATAAGGTAGAAAAGGATGGAGAGGAAACAATGCTCTTCTAAAGAAGAGCATGCAAATCTATAATTTTATTCTCATAGCCATCAAATCCCTTCCAAAAATAATGTGCCTCATAATGAGATCCTTTATGACAATAGGAACAAGTAGGAGTTTGAGTCTTCTTTTTTTCCTTCTTAGAAGAAGATGATAGAAATCTGATATCTACTCCAGCTTCTACTCCTATGTATCCTTGGCAAGAAATGCCTGCGATTATGAACCTAAAAGTGAATCCATTTGAGTGATCTTAGACTACTCATGAGTTAACCGATCACAAAATATCTCAAATGAAGGCATCCTATTTCTATCATGCAAGGCATCCATAGTGGAGTAGAAAGTGGAAGAGAAGATTTGATACCATCCCCTAAAATTTGAGAGTATCAAAAAGATAAACTCATCATCTATCTTAGTTTTCCTACATCCTTGCAAAAGTGTATGCAAAGATTTGAACTTCATCAAGAAGTCCTCAATGGTGGGGAAGTTGATAGCTGTCAAAGATGTCAACTCTACATCAAGTTGAAGTGCCTGGAACTCATTCACTATGCTAAACAAAGATTGAAATTTTATCCAAATAGCCCATAGAGTGGTCAAACCATCCAAGTGAAATAGAATACTATCTGAGATGTTCAGTGCAATCAATCTCATGGCCTCATCCATTTTATTCCTATGTTGAAGAACCTCAAAAGGGCACATTAGAGTAGGTTGGTTCTCATCCAAACATGACCATAAGCCTCTTGACATGCAAAGCCTAGTCGTTTGTGCCTTCTAGGTGTGATAGGTGTGTGGTGTGAGCTAGGTCATAGATGGATCCGACATTGAGAGAAGAAGAAAAAAGAAGAATGGTCTTATTCTAAAGTAAATTACAGTAAAGAAAATGCCCCCCCCCCCACAATATATAAAATTATCCCTCATGTACCACAAAATAAAAACTATAGAAATCACAAAAATTGTAAAAGAACCTAGATTCTAGATGAAGAGAAGGAGGAAATAGAAGCCTCTAATTTGATGCCAAAAATGAGAGCTGAAACAAACTCAAAATGTGACAAAACTAGCACCATTGTCTCCATCTCGCAGTTAGTTTTACAATGCTTCTTTTGGATCAAAGACCTTGGTATGCTCAAGTTATGGCCAAAAAATTAATTATAGCTCTAAAAGACTAGCTCACTAGAAAAATATAGTCATGAAAGAAAAATTGACAGTCATATGGCCATCAGGAAGACATCACAAAAAAAATTGGCTACCAGTTTGCTAACATCAACATATCGAGAAGTGATGTCAGCATGCTAGAAAATGACGTTAGCAAGTTGAGTAGCGCTGATGATGTTAGCTTGATGTCACACCAGAAAGTGATGATGTGGAACTTGAAAATGCTAATGTGGGATTGGATTTTTGATGTAAGTCTACCAAAAAATGATGTCACCATTGGAGTTGTGATAGGTAGTGGTGCCTCCAGCGATGTTGGCACCCAAGAGGAGAACCTGGCAGTGTTATTATGTTGCCACTAGTGGTGGTGGAGGTTTGGCAACCCATTGATGACAGCTAGGTTCAAGCATCAGTGTGGTAGTGTAGCTGGCTATAATAGCATTGGGGCTAAGCATAGGTGGCATAGGGGAGGCATCACGGTGGTGCAGGGGTGCTGCTACGGTAGCACCCTTTTTCTATTTTTTTTGCTTCAAAATTTTGTATAGTCCATATGGTTGACTTGTAGGGGCTATAAAAAATTTCTAGACGCTTTGGAAGCCAAAATTGAAAAGTTTTATATGAATCTTAACTGTAACTGGCCTTCTAAACTTAATGGCAGTGTCCATTTAGGCCCAAAGTGCTTCAAAAAATTGCTCTTCCCCACCAATTGAAGAAAAATGCACAAACAAACTAGGGTTTGCATCTTTGAATCATGGCTTCAAAAATCCTTCAAGCAAGAAGCAATAGGGAGGCTTTAATACCATGTAGAAGTTGATGAAAGTGAACTTCACAGTGTGCCAAGATCACTTGTATGCAAATAGCTTGCTGAAGAGAAATCAAAGAAGAAAAGAGAAGAGCTTGAAGAAATTCAACAAAATAAGAAAAGATATTTCACAATAAGAAAATGAAATTGCTATGTGAATGATATGAATTTACAATGAGAGAGCTTGAATATAAAGGCCTCAAAGAAGCTTCTAGAGAAAGCTAGAAAGCACTAGGAGATAAGTGTGACAACTAAGCATACATCCACAAAAGATGGACTATCCTCGATCAAGGTGAGAGGATAAGTATGACTAGATAGGAACAAACTCTTGTGTTGTCAACAACTCATCACCTACAACTATTAAATAAATACATTAACCTAAGTAAACTTAAGTAAAAGAATAAATAATCAGTAAATAATTATTTACTTTAACAGTCATAGATGACCCTCTCCAGATGTCAGGTTGATATTGGAAGGTCTGCAATCTCTAATGTAGATGTGGCCACTTTTAAGGAAGGTCTCATTTGTCATTCTATTGGGAGAGGAGGATCCTATCCATTAGAAATGCCTATCTAAAATGTCCCTTTTTTAATTTAACATGATATTTACAACCTCTAATCAGATTTTCAAGATCAAACAACTAATATCACAAAGTTCCACCAAATTTCTAAAGAAACCCCAAATCGGGTATGCCAAAACTTGTGCCAAAAGCTTCACAGCTTCACCTATTATTAATAAATCTGAAAGTGGAAATTTTTATAGAAATTTCAGCAGCACAACAGCCTACAAAGTGAAATTTCTAGATCCATATAGCCTTTACACAACAATTCTCAAATGTAGGACAAAAACTATGCTCATCAGGCTCCCGAAATTAACACAAAAATGCCTGGAAACACCACAAAAACACTAATAATCTATCTCAAAAGTTTAATCATGTCCCAATAAATATATTCAGCTCTATTTTAACACCTTAAAGTCTGAAATACAGAAGCAACCCAAACTGATATGAAATACTCAACTGAAAACACCAAACTCGTACAAAAAACACACCCGAAAATCCACAAATCTGCACTGTTCAGCACAAAGGCAAACTCTGTATGAGCATGCACATGGAATGGCTTCAAACTCCCATCCTTAGCCTTCCTAGAAACTTGCAAATTCTCATTCTTGGGTCTCCCTGGAAACCTGCAAACTCTCGTTCTTGGGTCTCCTTCTCCACAGGTTTGGTAGCCTCTGAAGAATAACAAAGAATGAGCAAAAATCAAGTTCTGGAATCAGCCATAAATGCCTCCAAACCCCTTAAAAGAGGGCATAACCATAACTCACGTCCAAGAGAGGTTAATGAAACACGTTTTAATAATAATTTTCATTTATTAGTCCAACGGTTTCCAAAGATTAACCCCCTTTTTCCGAAACTTCACTTTCTTGGGCCTGCCTGCCTTAGCAAAGATTATTATTTTTTAATTATTTGAAAAGGGGACATGAAAAGTCCTCCCCTCCCAAACATTGCTTGTCCTCAAGCAATGGCTAAACAATAAACCAATCAATCCACCTGGATCCCAAATGTAGTCATGAACTATACTACTACCAATTAACACAGGCTCCTGCAATATCCTCTGCAATATGACCAAGAGGAGTCCATAATCAAACTGACAATTATAGCTCAACCAAACTCCAAAATCACCACTACCACAGTCAAAAAACCATGAGACACAAAATCTTAGAACATCAGAACCCAAGTAAAGTGGACAAATCAAACTACCAACATAGTAAATACCATCAACGCATCCCACTAGCCTATACAGAATGTACAATCTGACTCTGCAGCAATGGTGAATGCTCTCGAATGAAATTGTACCAAGTATGGAGAATCCACACATTGTACAACTCCTACAGTCAACATAACTCTATAAATCACCGGCCACTATCTCATAACCATAACTCCCATGCACTGCTGATGGTGAAAAGACATTACAAGATAAAGAGTAAGAAATGGAATCCAAACCAAATTTTCCCTCCATCAACTCTTCAAAACAAGGATCAAATGCCAACTAATGTACATACCCTGCAATATAATATTGATTAAAAAAACCAACCTCAGTCAACAGCTTACCATGAGCAAGTGATACAACCCACTGTGACTGATCACTAGCTAAGTCAGGAGATGTCATAGCCAAAGGAGTAGAATCAATAAAAACACACACTGAAGCATCACTCCCAAACTCCTGCTCTAAGTCACATATTATCAAGCTGTCAACTGCAGAACCTATCACCATGTCATGCCCATCACAACTCTCATCTTGAGGCATCAAACTGTCCCATAACTGATGATAAGCACTAGGAACCAAAGTACATCTCTGTATCATCATCTCATCAACATGGTCATCAAAGGTAAATTGATGAGCGTACCTCACAGTGTAATGCCAATAGAATTTTCCAATCTTAGTCAGTGGCTTAGACTATAATCTAGATGAAACTAATTGTAATTGATCATTAACCATGTTGGATCTGACTACTACCTTCGAAGATATCACCAAGGGAGTAGTATTACTAGCAGGAACCATGCCAACTGCCGACTCACCAACATCACACATGATCTTTGATACATCTCTAGTCTTCGTGCCATCAATAGTAGAGGCCACCACCATATCAGGCATACACCAATCTTCTACAACACCCAACTCAACTGAACCTAACTCTAGTGGGAATGAACCTGATATGCCAATGTTAGTATCAAGGATGGATGCATCCCCATCTTCACTATCTCTGACAATCTCGGCCATGGACATCCTCAGATCACCAAACACCATAGCTTGTGACTATATAGAATCAGGTAAGGACTGTAGTTGCTCTAACTCCATGGTCACCTTAGCCAAATGAAACTGCGACTCCTTGAAAGCCAACTGTGTACTCTCAAGAATCTTAGAAGTCACCTCAAGTTGTTCAATAAGCTCACTCACCTCATCTTCCTTGTCCAACAATGCATCATATGCTGTACTGCCCCACTCCATAAGATAATCTCTGTCGGTTACCAACTACATATAATTTTGTCTCAAAATCCAAATAGCCTCCCATAAAGAGTGGAACTCTGTCAAGGAAAGATAACTGCCTCCTTGCTCATCACTAGTAGGAGAACCCCATCCATAAACTGCTAACAATTGACAAGTAGCATCAAAATGCTGGCAAGTGATAGTAATGTCTCGGTCACTAACTCTCAACTGATTAGACACATGATGGCACTGGCTTGACTGTCTCCTACAAACCTCCTTTGATGCACTATCTAAAGGAGTATCCTCAAAGTTACTAGTCTCTAGAGTATTACCATGCATATCCTGTGAATCAAATCTAAAGCTCATATCAACATACGAAGTATCAAAAACATTAGCATTGCTGTCCAACTCCTCTATACCCAAGGAAACTAAGTCTTCAAAATTGCCCACTGCATCCTCCTGGATGTCATTAATGCCAATATGATCCTGGGACTCATCTATACACACTGCCAAATATGAAATATCATCAACACATTCCAGCAAGTATGGTTGACTGGATATATGAACAAAGCCCAACATCGGTGTATAAAAACTAATACCAACATCAGACAAGATACTAGCACAAGAAAAGACAACACTATGTAATCTGCTAATCAAATCCATGATAGCACCCAAACAAACACTGCTACCAAAAAGTGTTAAAGATCTCCAGTAAACTAAATACCAAATGCCAATATAACAATCTCGAGTCCATATCTATAAATTAAAATCAACTGGTAACTCAAGAAAACTCCTCACCTGAGTAATATGACCAATATGAACTAACTCCACATACCTGTCATGATGAGATAATGAAGTCACAATTCTATCTTTGTTCACCTTCAGCTGGCTGGACAAATCATGTGAAGTACTACCAACCTCAACCTCATGTGATGAAGCATCTAACTGTGCCTGGTACTCTTTTTCAGCAAATTCATGAATGCTCAATGTCTGCTCATCTCTACCAGGTATCTCACCATCTTGCACAACAACATCCTCATAATCATCATCTAAACCCACTACACTGTAGTCACTGCCTGTTGTAACTATACCATCCTAAATACCTGTGGCATCACCCCTTGACGACCTGTAAACAATTGTCTCAATTTGAGTATCAAGTTGACTATTACTATCAATCTGTGTAATATCCTTTCCCACCACCTCCTGTGGCAAAGTAGAATCTGAGACCTCTACTTGGCTATCAGCTAGTTTCTCAAACTCCTCATGCAAGTTCTTGGTAATTGTGTCATCTGCCCTGTGAGAAAATCTACCAAATAGAAATCCAGTCAACTTATCCACCTTAGCTGGGTCGGACAACATGTCATTCATTATACGGTGGTGCTCAACCAACTGTTCAGACATATCATGGATTATTTTTATAAGTTTATCTCAAATGTCTAAATAACCATCCTTTATACTATTTTGACTCTGGATATCAATTGTCCAAGATCGTGTCCTCTGAGACTCTATACTATACCTGTCCATTCTGGATAAAGTAAAGTGTAACCCCAATAGGATATAACTTCTTCAAACACCAAGAAATAACATGCAAATGATTAGAAGTAGCATGCAACCATAGATTTTGATATGTAAATGATTAGAAGCAACATGAAACCACCAAATTATGACATGCAAGATCTGGGTAGTTGTCAAAACTGACATGCAAGATCTGGGTAGTTGTTAAAACTGACATGCAAACTTCTACAACCACCAAATTCACCAAGAACTAACATGAAAATGATTAGAAGTAGCATGCAACCATAAATTTTGATATGCAACTGATTAGAAGAAACATGCAACCATAAATTATGACATGCAAGATTTGGGTATTTCTCAAAACTGAAATGCAAGATTTGGGTAGTTGTCAAAACTGACATGCAAGCTTCTACAAACCCTCAGGCTAGCAAGATCATGGCTCTGATACCACTGAAATGTCCCTTTTCTAATTTTACATGATATTTCCAACCTCTAATCAGATTTTCAAGATCAAACAACTAATATCACAAAGATCCACCAAATTTCTCAAGAAACCCCAAATCGAGTATGCCAAAAATTGTGCCAAAAGCTTCACAGCTTCACCTATTATTAATAAATCTGAAAGTGGAAATTTTTACAGAAATTTCAGCAGCACAAAAGCCTAAAAAATCACATTTCTAGATCCATATAGCCTTTACACAACAGTTCTCAAATGTAGGACAAAAACTATGCTCATCGGGCTCTCAAAATTAACACAAAAATGCCCGGAAACACCACAAAAACACTAATAATATATCTTAGAAGTTTAATCATGTCCTGATACATATATTCAGCTCTATTTTAACACCTTAAAGTCTGAAATACAGCAGAAACCCAAACTGATATGAAATACTCAACTGAAAACACCAAACTCATACAAAAAACACACCCGAAAACCCACAAATCTGCACTGTTCAGCAAAAAGGCAAACTCTGTATGAGCATGCACATGGAATGGCTTCAAAATCCCATCCTTAGCCTTCATGGAAACCTAAAAACTCCCATTCTTGGGTCTCCTTGGAAACCTGCAAACTCCCATTCTTGGGTCTCCTTCTCCACAGGTTTGGCAGCCTCTGAAGAATAACAAAGAATGAGCAAAAATCAAGTTCTAGAATCAGCCCAAAATGCCTCCAAACCCCTTAAAAGAGGGCATAACCGTAACTCACATTCAAGAGAGGTTAATGAAACATATTTTAATAATAACTTTTATTTATTAGTCCAACGGTTTCCAAAGATTAACCCCCTTTTTCTGAAACTTCACTTTCTTGGGCCTGCCTGCCTTAGCAAAGATTATTATTTTTTAATTATTTGAAAAGGGGACATGACACTATCTCTACAAGTAGACCCATTGTGATTAATATTGATTCAAAAACCCTTGATGAGATTTCCAAATATGTGGAGGATTAATCTTTCACTACTGCTAATTTTCATTTTAGGGGTTTTTGGCCCTCTCTACCAAAGCTACATGCTTGGATTTTCAAACATTGGGAACCAATCATAAATGACATATTTCAAATTTACCTAGTGGTAGGGGTTTTTTATTGTCAAATTTACTAATTTTGCAAATAGGAAATCTATTTTTTGTAACTGTTGTTTCTCTTAGGAGTAGAGGTTTCCCTTGATTGCAAAACCTTGGTATCAAGGATTTGATCTAACTACTGAATCCTTTAATAAGATACCTTTATGGGTAAGATTGTCAAATATTCCCCTTCACTTTTGGATGGATTCAGTCTTGAAGTCTATGGGGAGGCCATTGGGGATTTCTAGATGGTTGATGCAAAACCTTCTAATGTGTATAAAATGGCATATGCTTGCATTCTTATGGAGGTTGATGTTTCTAAGGGTTTCCATAAATATATTACATTGGATTCTCCAAATGGTTCTTGGACCTAAAATCTTGATTATGAGTGTGTTTCTCTTAGGTGTAGGAAACATCACAAGATTGTTCATCTCACTACATGATGTTCCTCTAATACGGTTAGATTGAAGAAATAAACTTCTTGGTGGGTGGGGGTTTTAGACCATCATTATTTGGTTCAAAAAGTTTGCAAGGAAGGATATGAGGTGGATTTCTTACCTCAAAATGATCTTTCTTTGGTAAATGATATTGGTGTTGTCTTTAATGATACAGATGCCATCTCTAAGGTAGCTTTGATTTAGAATGTTACGGATGTCCCTTCTTTAGCTTCTAGCTCAATCTATAACTTTGTTGTTAGAGCTAGCTCAACTATCTTATCTCCTGGTGCTATAGGTACTAATTCCCATGTTTCTTTTGTGAGGGCTTTTGGGGTTAGTGGTGGTGCTACCCCTTTCCCTCCTATGGATAATCTTCCAGTTTGCGATTTTTCTTTAGGTTTATATTTAGATTGGTAGATAACTACTAGTAAGGTGGAGAATGGATGGACATCAATTAAAGGAAAAAAAGTCAAATCCTCCAAACCTTGATTTAATATGTCTTTACATTCTCAAAAGAATGGACCAAAATGTAAATCTTGATGGTCTTTTGTTTTTTCTAGGCTGGCTTTTATCCCACTTGTTGGGTACTATGGTATGTCCCTCTAGTTTGTTGGGTGGTGTTCCACAGTTGTGTTAAGATCCTTCATTGCTATATATTTTCTTTCTCTTTGTACAAGGTTTTGGGTCCTTTAAAAACTAGTTTTTACTTAATCAAAGCAAGAAGATCCACTTGTATCAAACCTCATCACATTCTTTCATGAGTACACTTTACTTGGAGAAAAGAAAAGACATGCATATTAGAATTTGAGAAAGGCTAACTGGACATCACCATGTGCTATTTGTTGTAGCAGTAAAAAGATACATTTGTAAGAAACCAATCACTTTATTTGTTTTTTGATGAGAAAATTGAGTAGAAATTTTAAGAATCATTATCCATTCATCATTTTCACTATTTCCTCTACTTTACAACAATGCTTTCTCTACATCTAGTGTCAAGCTAATGCCTCCATGAAGCACCCCATTCTTGACTATAGTACATGATCATGCCTTCATTTACAAAGTATTGATTCTACTTGAAATGGTATAGTCCACATTTAATAAACCTCATCATTTCCAATGAGCATGAAGCTCCTACAATTATAAAAACATGTTCTAAACCTTAAGTTCCTTAACTTCTTGTTAAACATAGATTGATTGGTCCCTTCCCCATAATAGAACAATACTCTACAAAATCCCACCACCAATACCCATTTCATGGGCATCATATAAATTAAGCATAAAAGTCAATCTATGTTTGAAATCGATCCTTACTCTTCTCATATGCACTTTGCCATCCATAGAAAACAATATGTTTACTCAATGCATTTTCAATCTTATAACACATAAATTTCATTGTAGGTATGGTGATGCACAATTTTCATTAACAATTTTCAAATCCACTCTAGCTACTTCTTACTCACACAATAAGAAAATATTTGCATTGGCTCCCACTTCTCCTTCTTGTCCATGCTTCAAACCTTGGTACAGTCATGGCCTAGTTGATACATCTCTAGATTTTGTCCCAAGACTATCATGGATAAATTTATGAGTCCTTGAGGGGAAGATGAATATGGATATCAAAGAGAACATGCACCTCTATAATATCTTTCTTCAAATTATGAAGGCCAATCATCATCGTCCACAAAAAAACATGCAATTGTGTATTAGTTCTACTTGCATATCTAGTTTAAAGAACATAAAAATATCTAGTTTACATTGATACCATACATCACCATAACATGATCTATGTATATACTTGATGTGAAAATTTCCACTCTGTTGGAGTGTCCCTTAAACTAATCACAAGACTCAATTCTAAAACTCATGCTTTATAAATTAGAATGACATTTATCTTCTTCTACAATCCAAGCCTTTCACAATAAGATATCTAAGAAAAATTCACTTCTAGACTAATTTAGGGATATCCTTGCACTAATTAAAATCTCATTTGATACTTGGCTGATCATTTGAATCTCATTTTTAACCTTTTTGCAAATTGTGATTTTCTACTAGGGGTTGAGCTGGCCTTAAAAAATGACAAAATCAAATAACCAGGCCTTGAAACCTTGGATTTATGTTCTTTGGTGTAGATTATTTTAATTTTCAAAATCTTATCTTATGACAAATGTCTAGTCAAAAGATAGTGATTGTAAAAGTTGCTCGCTTCCAACTGCCCTGCAATCAAACATTTTAGAAACATAAAATTGCTTTATGATTTGGCTTTTAAAATAGGTCAACTGACCACTTGGGGACCTAAAATTTGGGGCATTGGTTTATTGTCACATGGATATTATAATTATACAATTTTATCTCTTGATGAATAACTAGGAAATTTTGGCAAGCATTGAAAGTTAGGTATTTCAAATTGTAGAACTAAACAACTTGTTAAAACAAATACTTTTGCAAATAGAATGGGCCTAGGAAAGTATGTTGATGGATTAAAAAAAACTTGAAATTTGGCACAATTGAAGTATTTTTAGAGTTGAAAATAAAGTTATAACCCATTTGGTCTCATCTATCATGGTTTTAAAGTTATAACCTCCTGAACAGAGCTACTAATCAATTTGCATACATAGTTACTAATAAAACCTTAGAAATTGCATTTGGAATCACATTTGAAAACTAGTCAAATGGATTAATTAGATACTAAAATTTCAAACATATGATTTTATTTATCACTAGAATGTAGTGGTATGACCTTTTATTTAGGATACTCAATAGGTCACCAAATATTCACTATCAAATAGGGCTTCCCAGAATTATGAGCAAAGTGTATCAATAAGACAAAGATGAACATCTAATTTTGACAAACTCAAAAACTCATCAAAGCATATTGAAATGACTTAAAATCTAAAACATATATTCTTTGATATTTATACTAGATATTCCCAAAGTGAAAAATCATGAAACTTTACCAGGTGCAAGATATTCAAATGCAAACTAGCCCTCTAAATTCTTTTTAACACTTATAAATAAAGTGCAGATTTGACAAGTGCTAAAAATGACACTTCACTTAATGATTTGAAACTTCAAACTAATGACCTAAGGTGCATGAATTAATTGAATGAATGACAATAAGATTTGAAACACATCTAATGACTCAAAATGACAACCTAACACTTGGGCACAAAAAGCATTTATAAGGGTTTATTTAGCAAGGTTTCCACATATGGTACTCAAATTTCACTTGCAATTTTGAATCCCATTAGTGGCTTTCCTAGGGATTCATGTCCCTTGTAGGCATGGAAAGAATTCAGATCTCTAGAAGAAGCAAACCACTCCAAATTCTCTCTCAAACAACTTTATTTAATATAAGATAACTAATTCTAACTATGCAAATGATATCCTTGGGCAACCATAACTTTAAAACAACAACTTACCTTTGTCATAAACCTAATTCTCAATTCTTTCTTCTAGAGGTAAGCTAAATGTAGCATCCATATTAATTTCACCAATCATATTGATATTTTCAATCACTTCATTAGGTAAAACAAACTCTACATTTTCACCTTCATAGTGTACATACAAAATAGGAGAAACTTCACCATAATGCTCACTATAAATTTATTGGCCAGCATGCTCACAAAAATTAGAATTAGAGTAAAAATATCCTTCATTATGAAACTCATGCATTCTACCAAATTGAAAAGTGAAAGATTCATACTCCATTTCACAAATGAAACTATAAATACCATGAGCATGTGAATCCTTTTGTGCAAGCAGTTAATATGTGAATGAACAATCTAATTTGTACTCACAAATATCATCAACATCAAAGTCTGAATCCACTTCAATATTTTCTAGTGGATATTCACAATCAAGTAACTGAATAGAAATCTCATGAGAGAAATTACCATTAAAATTATTGCAAAGTGTTCACTGATTCTCAACATAAGCCTTATCAAACACTTCATCACCAAGCTCACATAATGAAACACCTTCATCATAATCCCTGTCATGTCTAGAAGAGAAGCAATCTAATTTTTCATAATAGTATGAGAATGTATCACCATTGAAATCATGATCAACCAAATCTAAAAATTCAATGTGCTCTTCAAAGATTTTGTTAATAACTCCATGCAACACCCCTTTATGTACATTATAGCAAGTAATGGGTTGACCATTATCAACATCTTCATCATGTAAAGTGTCATTAAACAGTTTAAACTCACTACCCATTTTATCTTCAGAAAAAAAATCAACATGTGAAGAAAAATTAGAACTATATGAAGATTCATTTTCCATTTCATCTATCAAAAATATATCATTCATATCCACATTCCCTTCATTATCTTGTTTAGGATAAGCAATATGCAAATATCATGATTCATCCTTAAACTCATCACTACATGCTGCAACTTCACCTTTCAATGCAAAGTCACTTATCCATTCTTCATTTTGATCTTCACATTTAACTTTATAAGAAATAAATTGACTTATCATTTCTTTATCTTCACATTTTGAAGAAAAATCACTATCAAGATTTTCACCATCTAGCAAATTTGTATAATGCAAAATTTGAAACACATTATTATTTTTAGACTTGGAAGAAGATCTCATACCTTCACTTATAAATGAAAATTCACTTTCACCATTGATTTCTTCTTCCCTTGTTGCATCTAATTCATATGAAGAAAAATAAGGACTATTCATTCCATCACTCTCACTTGGATAACCACTTTCATCACTCACTTCATTTGATTCTGAAATATGTGTTGAAACTTCATGGTTAGTAACATTATCAACATCACCATGCAAATAAGTATCATAAAAAGATTTTTTTACTTTAATTTCACCAATTTCATGATCATTTAGTGAATCATATTGATCAAAATTTATAACAACACCCTCTGCTATAAAACCATGACTGTATGCATTCTTATCAAAACTAAGAAAAATCCTTTCTCAAAACAAGGAGTCCTTATCTAAACACATATTCAGATCTGAACTTTCAACATGATTACAAAGCAAAACAAAGGTACTAATACACTAATTTGAAACTAAGAAATCAACATGAGATTCACCCTCTCTTTAAAATGCATGATACTGACAAACATTTCTAGAAAATGATCTCTAGTTAGTCCATATTTGATATTGTTTTCAATATCCAGTGTGGTCATAAATGCCAGATATAATGTTTTAGGTTCTTTATCCCTTGATAAGTAGTTCATTTTCTTATCAAATGTGTCAAAATAAACAAGTAAACACACTTGATCATTGGGTCTACAATTCTCAAGGATTTCATTTAAAGCTCTTGAAAATATGATATTTAATTCAAGAACAAGTTCACCATTCCTAATATGAATTTTCAAAATTTCACCAAAAGAATCAAATAGGCTTACTCTTTCTCCAAATTTCTTCATGAACGCTAAATGAGGTTCACCCCAAGATGAAATAGAACTTGTTGGTGTTTACTAGTGACGAGTCAGATGAAAATAATGAGATCTTCATTGAATCCATTACTCCTATGACTTTCTCTACATATCTTACAACTAACCTTTGCCAAAGGGTTATATCATGGCTTCTTATGTGTGATACTATATGTAGTATTGAGCCTATGAAATTTTCTTAACTCCTTATTATTCTTAAAGAATATCCACATCAACAACCTATTATCAATCTTAAGGGATTTCCTCAAGATAATAAGCCTCTAATACTCCTTAAAGGGAAATCTACTTACACTTTAGTTTTTTCACTCTTATTAGACACAAACTAATTCATAGTCAAATATTTTGGTAGCTTCTACACCTTTACTGTTAGATTATGGTGACTGATCAGGAAAGTATTGTACATACTTCATAAATAGTGGGGTTCAAAATTTTTTTTTGGGCTGTGGCCGACATGGTAGCCGACATATTATGGCCGACATATGGCCGACATGTTATAACCCTAAAGCAGTTTAATACTTGTATAAAAGGGTTTAGGGTTAGGTATTTTCATTATGTTATGATGTGAAATTGGTTCTTGCGGCGATATTGAGCTGTAAGGGATTACGGATTGTAATCAGGTTGTAATCACTGGATCGTAATAATATTGGACTCGCTTTTTGGAGGACGTAGCCCAGGGATTGGGTGAACCATGTTAAATCTTGGTGCCTTCTATTCATTTCTGTGTGATCTATTATTTTTGTTATTGGTTATATTTGCATGTAGTTTTTTATTTTTGTCCATGGTTTATCCTAATAAGTGGTATCAGAGTGAGGTTGTCTTTCAGTTATCCTCTACAGGAAATTCTCATGGTTAAGTGGGAGTCTCACAGTTGAGTGGGAGCGATGGCAGATGAGGGTAAGCTAAGGGTTGATAGGTTTAATGGGTAGAACTTCTAGTTATGGAAGATGCAAATGGAAGACTATCTATATTAGAAGGATTTATGGAAGTCGTTGGAAGGCAAAGCCAAGAATCAAGGAACTATGTCAGAGGTTGAATGAGATCTTTTGGATAGAAAGGCACTCGAAAGCATTCAGTTATGCTTGGCACCATCGGTTGCATTTAATATTACAAAAGCAAAGACGATAGAAGATTTGATGAAAAACCTAGCGACACTGTATGAAAAGCCCTCCGCTTCAAACAAGGTATTTCTCATGAAGCATTTATTTAATATGAAAATGGCAGAAGGTGGATCTATTATAGATCATTTAAATGAGTTTATTACTATTACTAGTCAGTTATCTTCTGTGGGTATCAATTTTGATGAAGAAATTAGAGCTCTCTTGATTTTGTGTTCTTTGCCTAAAAGTTGGAATGGCTTGGTAATGGCGGTGAGTAATTTTGTTCTTGGATCTAGTACCCTAAAATATGATGATGTGATTGGTGTTGTTTTCAGTGAAGAAACTTGTAGGAAATCCTTAGGTGGATCTACATCAAGAAGTGCTTTGAATGCACAAAGCAAGGGTAGAACGAATGAAAGAGGAAGTAACTCTGGAAATCGTGGGAAATCAAGAGGAAAGTCAAAGGGGAGGAGGTCTCAATTGAGAGGACCAAATGATTGATGGTACTGTGGGAAACTAGGGCACAAAAAGAAAGATTGCTAGAATCGAAAGAAAAATGAAGGAGATAAATCAGATGGAGACAAGGAGGCAAATGTGGTAAGTAACAAATCTGAAGATGATGCTTTGCTTCTATCTTTAGAAAGTGTTGATGCTTCATGGGTTTTAGATTCTGGTGCTTCATTTCATGCTACACCTCATAGAGTGTATTTCATTGATTATGTCCAAGGGGATTTTGGGCTTGTTTATTTGAGGGATAATGAACCCTATCAAATCATTGGAAAGGGAAAAATTAAGATTAAGTTGCAGAATGAGAATCATTGGCTACTACATGAGGTAAGACATGTTCCAAAACTAAGTAGGAATTTAATTTCAGCAGGGCAACTCGGTGATGAGGGTTGTGTAGTTACTTTTAATGATAAAAATTGGAAGGTTTCAAAAGGTTCCCTTGTAGTAGCAAAAGGTGTGAAAGTAGGCACCTTATATCTTTGTACAGGTCATATTGTTCCTTTTACTTTGATTGTTTCAGAGAAAAATGAATGTTCAGGAACAATTGCTGCAGTTGAGCAGGGAGAACAAATAGTTGTTGTAGATTTTGATATAGTGTTGTGGCACAATAGACTTGGGCACATGAGTGAGAAAGGTATGAAATTACTTCATTCAAAGAAAGTTTTACCAGGTCTGAAATGTGTGAATATGGATTTTTGTGAAAGTTGTGTGTATGGAAAACAAAAGAGAGTGAGTTTTGTAAAGACTGGGAAGGAAATCAAAAAGGAGAAATTAGAGCTTGTGCATATAGATGTATTGGGACTAGCTCAGGTATCTTCCCTTGGTGGCTCTCATTATTATGTTACATTTATTGATGATGCAAATAGAAAAGTATGGGTTTATTTCCTTAGATAGAAATTTTATGTATTTCAAACTTTTAAGAAATGGAATTGCTTGGTTGAAAATGAGACTGGTAAGAAATTAAAATGCCTCAGATCTGATAATGGAGGTGAGTATTGCAGTCATGAATTTGAAGATTATTGCTCCACTAATGGTATTCATAGATAGAAAACTATTCCAAGGACTCCACAAGAAAATGGAGTGGTTGAATGCATGAACAGGACTATAATGGAGCGCGCAAGGAGCATGAGGTTGCATGCTGGGTTGCCCTTAAACATGTGGGTGGAGGTTGTCAATACTGTAATATATTTTATTAATAGAGGTCACTCTACTCCTTTGGGTTGTGGTATTCCAAAGGAAGCATGGACTGGTAAGAAGGCGAGTTATTCTTTTCTCAAGACCTTCGGTCGTGAAGCTTTTTCTCATATAGACTCTGAAAATAGAATCAAGCTAGAAGCTAAATCAAAGAAATGTGTCTTTTTTGGATATGGAATTAATGAATTTGGTTATAGGCTTTGGGATTTTGAAAATCTTAAAATTGTTAGAAGTCGGGATGTCATATTCCATGAGAAAATGTTGTACAAAGATCTATTGCAGCAACATGAGAAGAAAGAAGATGATTATGTAGTGCTAGATGATACTCCAAAAGTTGATGTTCCAGCCATTCCTCATGATGTGCAACAACTGCAACAACAATACCACACACACCAGTGAATGTTAGATGGTCAACAAGGCAAATTAGACCTCCACAAAGGTTTTCTCCCTCTTTGTATTCTATTTTACTTACTAATGCTGGTGAACCTGAAAGTTATGATGAAGCTATGTAGTTGGATACTAAGATTCATGGGAGTCTACAATGAAAGATGAAATGGACTCTTTGCTGAAAAATAAGACATGAGATTTGTGCAAGTTGCCTGTAGGTAAAAAGGCTTTATAGAATAAGTGGGTTTATAGGTTGAAAGAAGAGGAAGGAGGTAAGAAAAGATTTAAGGCCAGGTTAGTTGTAAAAGGATTTGCACAGAAAAAGGGAATTTATTTTGATGAGATATTTTCTCTTGTTGTTAAAATGACTTCTATTCGTACTATTTTAAGTCTTGTGGCTACTGAATATTTTCATTTAGAGTAGATGGATGTTAAAACAACCTTTCTTTATGGTGATTTGGATGAAGAAATATATATGGCTCAACCACAGGGTTTTGAGGTCAAAGGTAAGGAGAACTTAGTGTGCAAATTGAAGAAAAGTTTATATGGCTTGAAGCAAGCACCTCAGCAATGGTATCTGAAATTTGACAGTTTTATGCATGAGCATGGATATAACAAGTGTCATTCAAATTACTGTGTTTATTTTAAGAGGTTGGATGATGATAGCTACATTATTTTATGTTTATATGTTGATGATATTCTTTTAGCTGGGTCTAACATGGATCATATTAAGGGGCTGAAATGCCAGTTAGCACATGCATTTTCTATGAAGGATTTGGGGGCAGCAAAAAAAATCCTTGGTATGAAGATTTGCAGAGCTAGGAAGAACAAAACATTTACGCTATCTCAAGTTGATTGTGTTGAGAAGGTGTTGCAATGTTTCTCTATGGAGAATGCTAAAGTGTTAGATTATGGTGACTGATGAGGAAAGTACTGTACATACTTCATAAATAGTGGGGTTCAAAATTTTTTTTTGGGCCGTGGCCGACATGGTAGTTGACATATTATGGCCAACATATGGCCGACATGTTATAACCATAAAGTAGTTTAATACTTGTATAAAAGGGTTTAGGGTTAGGTATTTTCATTATGTTGTGATGTGAAATTGGTTCTTGCGGTGGTATTGAGCTGTAAGGGATTATAGATTGTAATCAGGTTGTAATCACTGGATTGTAATAAGATCAGACTTGTTGTTTGGTGGACGTAGCCTAGGGATTGGGTGAACCACGTTAAATCTTGGTGCCTTCTGTTCATTTCTGTGTGATCTATTATTATTTTTATTTGTTATATTTGCATGTAGTTTTTTATTTCTGTCTATGGTTTATCCTAACATTTACCACCTTCTCACCTAGTGATTTACCTCTTTCCTTTGGAAAGGAGTATGATTTAGTTGAGCACTTATGTGCTACTCCTGCTAATATCTCTTTATGGTAATTTCTTCAACCATCACGTACTTATCATGAATCTTTACAAAAAGCTTTGTCTACTCTTCTTAAACCTCTACCTATTTAGGAAAACATCAATTCTTTCTTAGAGTGTATGCATGTTGTGCCTGCTCCTCTTTAGATATTTACTATAGATGATTTTCCATGTAAGGAAGTTCAAGATCAATATAACTTTGCTATAGTTGTGATCCTTATCAATAGAAATCCTATTTGAAGGAATTTAATTCTAAGATTGAATGTTTGTAGTTTGGATATGTTGAAAGCTATCAATGCAAATATATCTTCTATAAGGAAAAATAACCTCCCTATCTATGGCTTCATTAACATTGCTAAGAAAATGTTGGGAGTTATAACTCTTCCTATTAAGGTTGGTCCTATTGTATTAGATACTCTACATCATGTGATTCCTAGGCCTCTAAATTATAACCTTATTTTGGGAAGACTATGGTTACACAATATGCATGCTATTCCCTCTACTCTCAATCACAAGGTTAAGTTTATCTATGACAACATGATTTATACTCCTCATGTAAATGAAAAACCTAATATTTTCTATAATGGTGAATATTCTAAGGTGTGAAGACCTAGGGAAGAAAAGAAGAAGAGAAAATTGAAGCTAAAAGTAAAATGAGTGAAGAACCTTCCTCTTCTTTACCTGAAGATGATTGGGATACTTTAGATTTCAATCCAACTTTAATTAGAGAATACAAAGTTTCCAATCTCTCTTTGATGAAAACATCTAAACAATCTAAGGACAAAAAAGTTGTTTCAATTCTTCTTTCTCAAGAATTACATAATAACTTTATTGTTGCTTCATCTAAAGAAACCATTGAAACTATTAAAATAGAGAGGTGGCTTGTTATGAAACTTCTTTGACTATCTTTGAGATGGCTTATCAATGGTACTAGATACTATTTTCTTACTAAACACATGTTCTATGGTCAAGGATGTGGAAAATTTGAACAAGGAATACAAGTTCCTTTATCTAATGATGGTTGTGAGAATAACTATGGTTTGGGATTTAATACTTACAAGAAACCTTCATTCTTTCTGAATGTGAATCATAATTGTAGTCATTTTTTGAAATTATCAAACCTGCATCTTATCACATTTTATCAATCATCTTCTTTCAATATTTTCTCCTTTGATGATTATTTGGCTAAATTGTTAGGTGCATATAATGATTTTTCTCCTTTCTATAATAATAAGAGAAAGTAGATATTAATGAATATTTTGGAGATTAAATTGAATTAGAACCACATGTTGATCCTCTTCCTACTATGGAAGAAGCATAGAAGACCAATCTTTTGATCAATGAGATGATAGATATGCCTATTGATCATCATGATTCTAAAAAGTTATTAACATTAGAAATTGTTTGGATGAAATAGAACAAAAATAGCTTACAAAGATTCTTTTGGAATTTTCATATATCTTTTCTTGGAAATATTTTGACATGCCTAGTATTGATCCTAAAATGGTCACTCATAACATAGTTTTGATTCCTGATGCTAAACCTATTAAGAAGAATATTTGTAAAATGAATCCTAACATCACTATTCTTGTTAAAGATGAGATAGAGAAACTCTTGGTCACTAGTTTTATATGTCCTATACATTATTCCCCTTGGATTTGTAACATTGTGGCTATTTCTAAAGGTAAAAATAAGATAAGGATGTGTATTGAATTTTGTGATTTAAACAAGGCTTCTATGAAATATGACTTTCCTAGTTTACCTAACATTGATATGATAGTGGATTTTACTATTAGACATGCATTAATATCTTTTATAGATGCATTCTCTAGGTATAATCATGTTTTTATTCCTGCTTATGATTGATATAAGACCACTTTAATTTCTCCTTAGGGATATGTTGGGAAATGATGCCTATTGGATTAATAAATGTGGTGTTACTTATCAAAAAACAATGACTTTGTTTCTTCACAACTACATGCATGCTAATCTTAAAGATTATGTAGATGAAATTCTAGCAAAATCTGTGAAATGTGAAGAACATTTTCCCACTCTTAGATAGATCTTTAAGAGAATAAATAAGTATATTATGCTTCTAAATTTATGAAAATGTTCCTTTGGGGTTGATAGTAGAAAGATCCTGGGGTTTATTATATCTAACATACACATTTAGGTAGATAGATAGAAAATTAATGTTATTGTCAATATGCCTATTGAAAATATCATGTAACTTCATATCTTACAAGGAAAGATATAGGCAATCCATAGGTTTGATTCTAACCTAGTGGATCATACTATCCCTTCCACTTCACCACTTAAGAAAGATTCTACTTTATCTTGGAATGAATATTGTAAGTTCAAATTTGAACAATTCAAGACTTACCTTGCTAATCCTCCTATCTTGCTACTGGATCAACCTAACAACCAATTATTTTTTATACTTTTTCCTTTTCAAAGGCATTGATTATTGTCATGGCTCAACATGATCAAGATGGTAAAGAATGTCTAATTTATGATATAAGTCATACATTAATTAAATATGAAATATATTACACTATAATCAAGAAACATGAACAAGTGAGTACCCATCCAATGATAGAACTTGTGCATGAAAAGCCTTTCCCTACCTTGGTTGATAAAGTCTAGTTATGTGACAATGTAATTGAAGGGCCTAGTGCTACCACATTATTCCTAATAAGGAGGCATGTAACCATCTTCCTCTCCTAGAAGATTATTAGAACGAGAATATAAGAGGACCTGAAGAGGATGAAGTAATCTATGATGAAGCATAGATGTTCAGACCAGAATGGGCAATCAAATGTTTTTCACATATAATGAGTCTAATTAGAATTTATTTATGCATATTGTTTGAAGGAACCACATTACAAAGATGCAAGAAACTATGAAGAAAGGGCTTGTACTTCTCCTAACCAGTAAGTAGATTCACTTGAGTATCTTTTGCTACTAGTTTCATAAGGTGAGATTCATCTCACCTTTGTAAACATATTAGGTTAGGGGTGCATTTAGTTTATTGTTCTTCTTTCCTTTCCTGCTTTGTGTGTCTTTTTTCGTTTGTGTTGGATGCCCTACTTCCCCACCATCCAAATGTGTAGCATCTCCCTGTGATATTTAAGACTTTGAAACCCAATGGAATAAAGCACTAATATTTTCTATTTGGTGTTTTCTATAATAAATGAAGTAGGTAACCTATTGTGGTGTATTTTTTACCAAACTTTTTGCAATTCTAGAGATTGCTAGGTTCTTTCCTAGGCACTAACTTTCCTAGTTCCCTAGTCAGAGCTAGTTGTTGCCATGATTTCAGACCCCTATATTTTTCAAACTTCCAGGATTAGGATTGAGTCAATATGATGTCATTTCTATGTTTAGATTTCCTTTAAGAAACTTCTCTTCTCATCTATTCATTTTTTACACCTAGGCGGACATTTCTAATGTATTGGTTCATATTAGGTGACCAAGAAAGGGAGGGTAAGTTTATGCATTTCCTAGATGAGAATAAATTTGTTTAGAAAACCTAACTTTATGATCAAGTATTTCATTAAAAGCATGATACATTTGAGAAAATATCACATTGCATTCATAATAGATGGTGACTAAAAATATTTGGATTGAAGCTTAGGTCCAAGGTACAAATCACAGGAACATCATGAAAACTAGACAAGTCAAATTGACTATTGAAGAAGTAGATAAGTCCTTAGAAATGATGAAAGAACCTAGTCAAAGGTGGTGTGACTTTATTTAAAATCCAATTGATGGTTTATATTTAATCCATGTGTCTACATTAAAAAGTTGATAAGTCAAATAGATCTAAGATTAAATCTAGATCATTAGGTGAAGACTAGATCGATGAATAGTGTTTTAAGATGGAATTATAATGGTCCTTAGAGATTTATATTCCTAGCTATTAGATCATAAAGATCAAAGATCATCACATGTTCATCAGTGATTTAAGGTAACCCAGAGTTAACATGAAAAAGCAATGAAAACCATTGTTTGTAGGGTCGTAGGGGGTGAAACATGATATGAGGTTAGTGTCATGATAGAGTAAAAAGCTTGTGTTCATAGAGTCATATGCAGTTTAAGTCAATCTTTGGATAACATGGTAAACAAGAGAAACCTAATGATCACATGGTTGTCAATGGTTAGAAGAAATCTAGAGTTAAGGTAGAAACAAAGTGCAAATAGAATGATTGCATGATTGCAGAGGGTTAAGAATAACCTATGGTTAAGTTTGTAATGTAGTGAAAGCTAAGGGTCACATCATTACTAAAAATTTAAGTTAACCTAAGGTTAGCATTGCGACACTATGAAATACAATAACAATTAAGGTGAATTATCATAAGGTCACTAGTTAAGAAGCATTAAATACATTTTGAGTTGCAACCCAGAGAAAGTGATAACAATCAACCTCAAATGGTCATCACAAGGTCATAGGTTAGAAATAATAGTTAATTTTAATGTTGTGAAAGCATGATCATTTTAGTGTACAGTTGTTGTTAAGTCATCGTGTTTAGTAAAATGGAGACATGTCAAGCTGCAAAGTGGTGAATAAGAAGAATCACAAGGTCTAAGGCTAAAAATAATTCAAAATATTTTAGGTTGTGAAATTAAATAATAATTGTTGGATCGCATCATCACATTGAATAAAGATATCAAATGAAAGAAAGTTGTCAAGAAGAAACAAGGGAGAAATAAAGAGGATTATCATGCTTTAATCATGATCATTAATAGGAGATTGATGGTAGAGATTAAATCTATGGTGATCATTGAGATTCAAATTATATGAATTTGGCACCAATAGATCAGAGAAGAATATGAATTATAATGAGAGTTTCTAATCATTTGTGCTTTATTTCTTTGATGTATTGAATTATAATAGATGACTATTGGATTTAATTCAAGTGCTCTATTAATGTAACTCATGAATCTATAACTAGCCAAGAACCTTAAGAGGGGGCCTATATATGTAATTTTCTAAGTTAATAGAAAGGATCATTAGTTTTGTCCAAATTTTCCCCCTACGTTTTGAGATGTTGAGTGAGAATTACAGTGTTAGATAGAATGAAGGATTTGTGTGATGTTTGTAGTTAGGTAATGTGATGTTTGATTCCATTTAGGAATAGCATGCCTAGGTTCATTTCATTGTCTCCTTTAGCTGAGCTAACCCTTCATCTTAGAATAATTGCTATGAGATTGTAGGACTAATGCATTTGAAGCTATTAATTCCTTGTCAAATTCCATTTTGTTAAAGGGTTATTAGTTAAGGTGGATTCCATTTCATATTTCATGTACATCTCTACTCTCTCCCTAGATTGCATTTTAGTAGGACTAATATGCATTTAGATTAGATTAGGAGTAGTATTAGAAGGGATTTAACGTAGCTTATGATATATATTCCACTAGGTGTTATAGGTTGCCCAAATCTATTTCTTCCTACAATGCTTGTAGTTATGAGCATCCTAGTTTATCTTCTTCTTATCTTATGTTAAGAGCATACCCCCCATCCCAATGATCTATTAAAAACATAATTCATTGAATATATTGTATATAAGGGAGATGTACCTTATAATTCAAAGGGCAATGATATAATAGATACATTGATACATTTTTTGGTCGCATCCTTTTGTTTCCTCACATTTTGGGCATCTCAAGTCAAGGTAAAGCCAATTTAGTAAGAAGGAAAAACTATTAACAAATAGTTGTTGGTGACTCTACTAGGTATTGGAATTTAAGTTCAATGTTTGGTTTCTAATTCTTAAAAATCTAAAGGTGTCTTCCCTAGGATGAAGAATATAAGCTCTTTATGGAGGACATGTTGGCTTTGGTCTAAGAAGGTCTAGTGTAACTCAATGACCATGCCAAATGCAAAGACTAGGAGAAGGCCAAGGCCTAAACCTACTTTCCAAGATCTCAATGAGACTACTGAAAAGACACTACAAAAGCTTGTGGTTCTATATAAAGAAAGCATCTCACATGCCATCCAAAAGAATATCAGTATTGAAGATGATCATGTTTCTATATGTCTATGGAAATGTGTGTGTTCCAAATTCTAAAAGCTGAAAGACATGCAAAGAGAAGAGCCAAGGTTGAAGCAAGAAATGCTAAATCTCATTGTTACTCTTGAAGAACTCCATGCCATGGATGACAAGCTACTTTGTTAGATTTTTTATCAGTATAGAGATAGCATCTCCTATTCATTCTGAGAGAACATCAGTGTGGAACATGATCATATGTCAAAGGTGCTTCAGAATCACATTTTTACTCATTTCCATAGACTCAAGGACTTGTAAGAAGCTGAAAGAAAAAGGTTGAAACATGTGTAGATAGTTGAATGTAAAGAACCATTGGTGAAGTCACCTAACTCTATTCCTTCTGATTCTACAATGTTTAAAGAGTAGGTGAACATTCCTAATGTTTTAGAAAGAGATAATAAGTCTTCATTAGATAAATTAGTTGAAGAAAATATCAAATCAAAGGTGGATGATCATCATCTTGTTCTGAAGCATCCATTTAATAAGCAACCAAGAGGTGAGACTTCAACATCATCCTATGAGATATGCAAGGAGAAATCCATGAAGAAACCCTACCAGTATGAAGAAGAGTTTCAAGAAGATAAGGTAATGTTGTTCGCTGGTAAGGAATCTGTTGCCCGACAAAAAATTGCATGCTTCATTTTTAGTCCCATTTAAAATTTTGAGTCAAATCATGCCCATAAATGCCTCTGTACCCAGTTGTCAAGTTGAGGCCTAAGAGGTGTTCAATGTTTCTAACACCCTCCATTTAGTGCATCTACCCATTCCATGAAGTTCAAATGAGATTCTGAGATATTTGGCAAAGTCCTGTTTTGAGCCAATGTCAAATCTGCATTTTACCCTAAGTGTCAAATAGCGATAGGAGGCTATGTTTGAATTTGAATATCTAGCACCCAGAAATATGTTATGACCCACCACTTTGGGAGTGCCTAATATCCATACCTAAGAGCCTATGTTTTAGATTTCCAGTAGTTTTGATTCCATTTGACTAGGTTTTGAATCCCTCAAAGTTGCTATTTTACTATTTTCATGCTTTTGCAATTAATTCATAATTTTGGGAAACCCTGTTTGACAAGCTATAACTTTTGACCAGTTGACCGAAATGCTAAATTTCCTTTTGTGTTGTATTGTAGAGGTCAAAGAATTGTTATGTTTCAAGTTTTACCTTATGATGAATCTATTTTATTAGTTTTCAAACATGATTCCAAATGCAATTTCTATCTTTTTGTTGGTATCAGTACTTGAAGATTGATTAGGACCCCTATTCATGATGTTATATCTCCTAATCTGTGATTGGTAAGATCGAATGGATTGTACCTCTATGTTGTCTTTCAAAAGTACTCCAAGAGTGTTAGTTTGCAAGTCATGAAGAATCCATTTGCACACCTTTCTAGGCCAATTCCAATCGCAAAAAATATTTTATGTCAGTGTTTCCATTTTGCAAAATCAAAGTAATCTACTTTGATCGCTCGCCATTTGTGCCCAGTTATTCATCATGAGCCAAAATTGTAGATTCATAATGTCCTCATGGCAGAGAACTAGTGTCCTAGTTTTTATCTTCCCAAGTGTTAGTTTGCCCAGTTTTCCAAGCCAATTCCAAACCTAGTTTATTGCTTTCTAACATGTTTTTGTGCAAGTAATTTTGAAGGGGCGACTTTGACATTGAATATCTTTTGATCAAAAATTTGCCATGAGATGAGATCTGGTAGGGTATAAGTATGTAGAGAAAAGATTCAGTGTGTCAATTTTTAGATCATGATCAGGTGTTCGGGTCAATTTTTAAAGGCCAGTCAACGAACCTCCTGACATGAAAATTAACAGTTTGCAAATCAATGGTAAAGTGACTTTTAACAATCAATCTGTGGTCAAAATTCTTTCTAATCAGTCTTAAAAGGTTAATAGGCTAGTTTGAGGATTCAGTCATTCAAAAATAATTTTTTTTTAGCCGGACGCACTTTGGGGCTTGACTATTTCCATCAGACAGAGTGATTCTTAATTTCTAGATAATGAAGCATTCTGAGTCAAAAGAAGTTTTAAAATGCTAATTGACCAAATGAATCTATGCAAATTCAAAGGGGAGAGTGGGGTGACATCATTTGTGGCTTTCATTATCTTTTTCATTCACATATTTATGCAATATTCCAGAAGCGTGAGTGACATAGTTACCATAGATGATTCTTCTTTAGGTTCCTTAGCATCAAGATTGAAATCATTTGTTGATTTTATAGATAAGAGAGAGAACTTTGAAGGTAAAGAAGATACACTAAGTGTTACCCCAAGAAATCAACAAGAAGCTTGGCTTGAGTCTTAATACTCATTTCCCAATCAATCAAGTGCAGTTGGTTAAGATGTGATGTAGCATTATTTAGTCCATGTTATGATGGCTTAGATGCTATTTTCATTGCAAATATTAGTCAAAGTTCAAGCAGAAGTCTAATACACTAAACAAAGGAAAAATTTGCTGTTGTAAATGAATGGAGCCAACTCATGACTAAGATGGGGAATTGAAGGAAGAGACCTTCACACTAGTTCTTGTAGTAGTCAATGTCAAAGAGGTCAAAGGAATAGGGGAGGTGTCTCATGATAGAGATCCACACATTAAAAGGAGATTCAAAACCATGAAGAGGAAATCCCACACTAGAGAATATTTGAAGATCATGCATGAACATAGATGGAGCCAACTAGTCAAATAGCAGGGGAAGTAAAAAAGAAGAGTAGTTCCCACCAGCAAAGAGGCGTCTATAGTTTTAAAGACACTCCCACAGCAAATAGATCACCCGCGCAATCAATTAAAATAGAGAACCCCGCAACACATAAAAAAGCCCCACACTAAATGCATCAACAAGGTAGCCATCCACACATGAGAAGAAAATGGGAGCTAGTCACATCAAGGACTAAGAAAAGCAGTAGCATTAAACCAATTCATGCCGGTTTAAGTAGTTCCACGAATACAAAAAAGAACTTAGTCAAACCTCAGCCACTGAACAGAAAGAAAAAGCTGCCATGACTCAAGAAAAATCCACGATTGAAAAAGAGAAAAGCTATAGTAAAAGAATAGGGGAGCTTGAGAAAAAAGAAGAATTCGCAAAACAGAGCAATAGTACAGAAGGCAAAAGATCACCAAAGGAGCCTGTTTTAGTGCTTTAATTTGTGCATTCATAGTTGCTACAGTCATCTTTCTTACAGTGGGAATCAGCAATAAAAGAGACAACAATGTGGTAAGAAATCACATGAGACAGTGGGAAACAACTCCAAATGTATTGGAAGATGCATGCAACAGCACGATGGTCTGTTCCCGAACCATGGGTGCACCCTCAAACTGATGGAGTTTGTTGTAACAGAAATGCCTTATATCCCACATTCTTTGTGGAAATTATCTTTGAGTTGTTTAAATATGATACAACATTGCAAGTAATATGAATTGGAATTAGGGGCTTTTGGAAGCAACAAAGTGCAAGGTGGGACCCAGATGAGAAAATATAAATGTTGTCAAAGACAAAGTAATTTTAAATAGACACGCATAATAAGTAGAATGATGTCAGCAACAGTCCAGTTGCCAGAAAGTTGCAAAATTTGGCGGGTCACTAACTCACCATAAAAAAATGGCAAGGTTTTTCAATGATGACATAGCGCCATGCCAGAAAACCTCAAAGTCTAGCAAATAGAGGTGGGTCCCATGTGGAGATGATGTGGTGGTGTCAGCAGGTGAAAATTTGACAAGTGGTAGCTGAGTGTAATGCTAACATGGCAGCTAGACAAGGTGGACGAGTCTAACAATGACACATGGTAGAGGTTTTTGAGATGGCATGCATCTTGAGGTGCTAATGTGGAAGAAGGAGACACATGTCACAATGTCACTATGTCGCTAATGACATTGCAGATGCTAACTCTCATAGTGACATAGCGAGTGCCTAGGTGGTAGGACCAGCTAGCGATGATGTGGTACCCAGTAATATAGACATGAGCCAATCATGTAATGACATGTGGCACTCGGTCAACAAAGTTTGACCTGGATGGAATATGTGAGGGGAATTTTCAAAAGATTAATTTTTTTATATATTTTCTTTGTTTTACGTATAACCCAAGTTTAAAAGATATTTGAAATATTACATAGTTCAAACCTTTGGAAAAGGTTGAATATTTAAAATGCAGTCTTGAAACATATAAGGGAGAGCCTGAACTTCAAAGAGACATAACAAGGTCATTTTTAAACCAAATTGGGCACTCCAATATACTGTTGGAACTGAGAGAACCTGAAATTTCTGAATCTAAAGTTGGTTTTTCCTCAAGTATTCACTAACTCGTGCTATAGGTCAGTTTGTTAAATCAAGGGCATTGGCAACAGAATAGGTTGAGTTCTTCATTGATGATTAAGACTGGTTAGAGGACAGTTTTAAAGGTCTATTGCAATTTGAAAGTGAAGAAAATCAACTTGAGGTTATTTTCTTGTCTTCTCAAAACCATTTTAACTGATTTGTTACTTTTCCCTGAGTTCATTTATACACCAAAATCAATTACTTTTCTCATCATCAAATTTTGAGATATTTTGATGCCTTTGAGAGGTAGAATGATGATGATCTAATATGCAGTTATAGAGAGAAGTTAGAAAGAAGCTTTTGTTCTTCTAGGGAAGGATTTCCAAAGGGACAAATGTCAGTAGTAAATTCAATTCGGGATTTGTCTTCTCCATATTTATTCTTTCTTCTTCTCTGATAAAAGGTTATTGGTTGGTTTTGTATTTCTAGTTCTTAGAGCTCTACTCAGGCTGTGAAAGCCACACACCCAGCATTTCTTTGTGGAATTGAACAACATTTATGTTTTATGTAGATAGTTCTATTCTATTAGGGGATCTATGAGTTAATTTCTATACATTTCATGTATTTGATTTCAAGGAAAGAAAATAAAGAGCAACAAAGGTTTTAAGTTTAGTCTAAATCTTGTCTCATAATTATGGATCTGTTATTTCTTCTAATTTGTGATCAAAGAGCATGAATTAGGTTGCATTTCATTTTGGGATATATGTGGTTAAAATGTCTTGCTTATGGAACAAAGAGCCATGTAATTGCTTGGTGTTTATCATAGGGTTTGCAGATTTCATGATAGGATGTTCTGAGTATGAGATTCATTCTGTAGCAGATGTCAGTTCACAAAGTGAAGGATAGATCAGGGGTGTTGATGTAGAGATATGTCTAAGATTTCTAGGAGATGTATGGTTATAATTCATTTAATTGTCCAATAAATAAGGCACTGATCAGAGATAGGATCATTAGGTTTTGTTGCTCATACTTGGGTCTTGCTATTATCAACATATTAAATCATTTTTCCCTTTTATGTTGAAAGCTATTCAATGTTAACCCACACTTAGCTTGCCAGTTTCATGAGTTATGTTCTTAGCTATTTTATGCTTTTGATTCCTAGTTAAGTATAGAAGATTTAGGGGTTTTTATCTGCTTTACATTAGATTCAGTGTATGCTTTGATAACTAGTACCATATAAAGAATCTATAGGTCCACCTGCGTAGGTTTTCCAAAGCTTGAAGTGTAGAAGGAGTGTAGCCTTATAGTTGGCCTAGGTTCTTGGTGAAGTGTGTCCATTATTGGAGATAGCTGCCCATAGACACATTCTTGCCTTGCATTCTTGGTTGTTAAAACACTGTTAAATTAGGAGCCAACAAAATGGTGACTCTACTAGGGAGTCTATGAAGAAATTAATTGTTAGAACTACTAGAATCTCTGGTATAAATAGCAAGGTCATGAAGTGTTTTCCATTTTGTTGCTAAAGATTCATGTCCCCCAGTGTTCTTATTCATTGATAGTAGAAGTTTAATTGAATTGAATAATTTGTAATATCAAAGTCACTTGAAGTTTTGATAAGTTGCTATCAAAAATTCAAAGTTAATGTCATGTTCTTTTAGTTTGTCAAGAATGTGAAATTCCCTTGTTGTTGAATACAATTTGCAAATACCAGTAGTAAGTTCTGGACCATCTTGTTTTGTTTTGCAAGTTGGTTAATCTTTTCTCACTAAGTGAGTGGCAACTCAAAGTAAAATCTCTACACCAGTGCTTCATAAGTGTGAAGGTATTATGAAGGGAACAATAGTGGGAAGGCAGATTTGAAGAATTCACTTCAAGTTCTTGACACTAGGTAAAAGAATCAAATGAGATGTGGTGCAAGTGTTACTAAATCCAGATAAGATCTGAATCTACTGTTATTGCAGCATTGAAGTAGTTGCAAGCATCTATATTGAAAGGTATTTACATTCTCATGTTATTTTATTTACATGAAAGTAAGATTCACAAAAGTTTCTCCGTCAAATGGATTCAACATTAAATAGGAGAATGGTTTAGCATAATTTAACATACTTTGTGAGAAGTAGATTCAGCCAAAGTATTTTCAAATTTCAAAGTATACTTGAAGTTTATTTGGTAGAAGATATTTCCAGATCTACTACAAATTATAAATCAGAAGTTATTATAGGTGAATGAGGTTAAATTTTTTGAATAATGTCAAGATTCAGTTCACCTAGGATGTAGCTGGTTAGTGAAGTTCCTAGATCCGTTTCTACCAAGTGGTATATACCATTAAATTTGAATGGTATTCATGGTTTTCCAAATACTATGCCTTGTAACCTCAAAAAGTATTTGCCTAAGTTTGGTGGAAAACATGAAAATTCAGCCAGTCATCATGTTCAGTTGTTTAGTGACTTGGTTGGTGATTTTGAAATTGCTCATGGAGACGTTCAGATGAAGTTGTTTGTTCAGACTTTAGAAGATGATGCTATGGAGTAGTTTTCATTTTTACCAGCATGTTCAATTTCATCCTGGGATGAATTATTGTCAGTCTTCATGATGCAGTTCAAGAAAAGAGTAAGCATCTCTGATTATTTTGATAAGTTTTTGAATATCCAAGTTAGGAATGGTGAGTTAGTTCCTGAATTTAATATCAGATTTGAAAAGGTTTTAAATGAAAGTCTTAAAAGTTACAAGCCGGATGATCAAATGTGTTTAGTGATTTATCTTGGTGCATTTGATAAGAAGATGAGTTATTTGTTGAGAGATAAAGAACCTAAGACTTTGCATCAAGCGTTCATGACAACGATAGAGATTAAGAATAACATAAAATATGGCTTAACTAGGAGTCACTTCTCTAGAAATGTTTGCTGACAAGATGAGGTGCAAAGCACAAGTCAATGTCATAAGGAGTGTTTGATTTTAGATCAGCAAATAAACACCCCTATTATTGTAAATAGTTTTGTTGAAGATTTATAAATAAAAACATGTGAACATGAAATCTCTTTGTTGCAAAGAAGAAATGATTCCATTCATGCTGAATTGAATGGACATGTTTGTGGTATTATAATAGTGAATGATAAAGTTGATTCACTTGATGAGTTATGCATGCGAGATATAAATCTAGTCATTCATTTTCCCATTGATGATTTGCATTGTGTTGAAAACGTAATGAATCAGGAAGAGGAAAGGTATTTATCTCAGTATGAGGATGAAGAACCTGGAAGTGATGTATCAAGTGATAAAGATGAGATTGCTGATCCAACATATTGTGAAGAAGCATCATGTGAAGACAATGGCAAGACTTGTTGCTCAAGTCAAGAAGAAGATTGTGATAGTACATATGCATCTTCATGTGAGTCAAATGCTGATTGGGAAGAAGAAAGTAATAACGGGAGTGAGTATTCTCTTGCTAATAATGGTATGGGTACTATTTCTAAATCTGAAAGTGAGTTTCCATTTCAAAATTGTGTAAATCAGTTTGAGATTGAAAGTTATGAAGAAAATGTGTCTACACAATATGAAGACAAAGAGGTTATCCATAAGGATGTATTACCTAATTGTGTAGAAGAATGTCTTGAGGATGCATGCAGTGATGATCGATATATGATTGATCCTGAAATTAATGCCTCAGCACCTATTGGTAAGATAAATGATGATTTTCTTGCAAGACATTTGAATCACCTACATGAAGACAATGAAAGTAACTATAATTTGTATTCTACATGCTTCGTTGATGGAGTGGATGTTGAGTCTCCATGTAGTTCTGATTTTTCTTGACATGCTAAAAGTCTCCATGAAGATGAGATGGGTAATGGTTTTAAGGTATATACTAACACTTTATATGATGAGAATCCTAATGATGATCAGCCCATTTTTTGTCAAAATGTTCAAAGAGGGTCATTGCATGGAGTTATCAATCCTTTTTTTGAAGAGCACATGGAAAATTCAAATTTAGTTGAGAATGAGTTTAATGATGATACTTTATCCTACTACTATGAGAAATCAAATTTTTCTTCTTCCGAGTATGATAGTGAAACTGATGATTATGTTGCATTTGATGAGGTAAATGACACGATGTTTGACGAAGTTTTTTCTGAAAATCAGTATGCACCTTGCAATGAGATTTATGATGAACTCTCTGATGTGAAAACTAACCTGTTTGTTGATTGTGAAGAACCATTTGAGGATTATGGATTAGTTTCAAATTTTGATGTGGATGACATATGTGAGTATCAGTCAGATTGTTCATTTGATTTCTATCTGGTTATGCCAAAGGATACACAATTTGAAGGTATGAGTGGTATTTTTCCCCATGTTGAATATGATGCATTAATATTCGAAATTGATAGCATGCACGAGTCATTTGATAGAGATGGTTTTCAGCTTTAGTCTGATATTTTTGAGCATGTTGATTAGAACTTTCATAATAAGCAAGTGGTTGAAGATGAACATAGTTTTTATTTGCATTATGAAATTCAAGGTTTAGATTCAGTTTTCCTAAATGAGTTGATTAAGAATGATAATCTAATTGGTGAGACTGATATAAGCGGAAATTTTAGTTTACCTCATGAAAGTTCAAATGAGAATTATGTTTATGATAGAGGTAAAGAGTTTTGTTGAAGTTCGGTGGCCCGAAGCCATTGTGTGTACATAATCTTGGTAGTTGTAGTTGTTTCCCTATTTTCAATAAAGCTGTTCAGGAAGTTTTTGCTGTCAGGTGTGTGGTCTACTTCTCCCAGAGATTTGAAATATTTCCATGCCCGCAAGGGACATGCATCCCTAGACAGAGCCATTTTTGGGATGAAAAATTGCATGCTTCATTTTTAGTCCCATTTAAAATTTTGAGTCAAATCATGCCCATAAATGCCTATGTACCCAATTGTCAAGTTGAGGCCTAAGAGGTGTTCAATATTTCTAACACTCTACATTTAGTGCGTCTACCTATTCCATGAAGTTCAATTGAGATTCCAAGCTATTTGGCAAAGTCCTGTTTTGAGCCAATGTCAAATCTGCATTTTACCCTAAGTGTCAAACAATGCTAGGAGGCTATGTTTGCATTTGAATATCTAGCACCCAGAAATATGTCATGACCCACCACTTTGGGAGTGCCTAATATCCATACCTAAGAGCCTATGTTTTAGATTTTGAGTTTGTTTGACCAGGTTTTGAATCCATAAAAGTTGGTATTTTACTATTTTCATGCTTTTGCAATTAATTCATAATTCTGGAAAGCCCTGTTTGACAAGCTATAACTTTTGACCAGTTGAGAAAAATGCTAAATTTCCTTTTGCATTATATTGTAGAGGTCAGAGACTTGTTTTGTTTCAAGTTTCAGCTTATGAAGAATATGTTTTAATAGTTTTCAAACACGATTCCAAACACAATTTCTATCTTTTTGCTGGTATCAGTACTTGCAGATTGATCAGGACCCATGTTTGTGATGTTATATCTCCTAATCTATGATTGGTAAGATCGAATGGATTGTACCCCTGTGTTGTCCTCTAAAAGTACTCCAAGTGTGTTAGTTTGCAAGTCATGACAAATCCATTTGCACACCTTTTTAGGCCAATTCCATTCGCAAAAAATATTTTGTCAGTGTTTCTAGTTTGCAAAATCCAAGTAGCCTACTTTGACCACTTGCCATTTGTGCCCAGTTATTTGTCATGAACCAAAATTGTAGATTCATAATGTCCTCATGGTAGAGAACTAGTGTCCCAGTTTTCATCTTCCCAAGTGTTAGTTTGCCCAATTTTCCAAGCCAATTCCAAACCCAGTTTATTGCTTTCTAACATGTTTTTGTGTAGGTAATTCTGAAGGGGCAACTTTGACATTGAATATCTTTTGACTGGAAATTTTTCATGAGATGAGATCTGACAGGATAGAAGTACGCAGAGAAAAGATTCAGCGTGTCAGTTTTTAGATCCTGATCAGGTGTTCAGGTTAGTTTTTAAAGGCCAATCAATGGACCTCTTGACATGAAAATTAACAGTTTGCAAATCAGTGGTAAAGCGAGTTTTAACAATCAATCTGTGGTCAAAATTGTTGCCAATCAATCTTAAAAGGTTAATAGGCCAGTTTGAGGATTCAGTCATTTAGAAACAAATTTTTTTTTAGCCAGATCCACTTTGGGGCCCGACTGTTTCCATCATGCAGAGTGATTCTTAATTTCTAGATAATGAAGCATTCTGACTCAAAAGAAGTTTAAAAATGCTAATCGACTAAATGAATCTATGCAAATTCAAAGTGGAGAGTGGGGTGGCATCATTTGTGGCTTTCATTATCTTTTTCATTCGCATATTTATGCAATATTCCAGAAGCGTGAGTGACATAGTTACCAGAGATGATTCTTCTTCAGGTTCCTTAGCATCAAGACTGAAATCATTTGTTGATTTTATAGATAAGAGAGAGAACTTTGGAGGTAAAGAAGATACACTGAGCGTTACCCCAAGAAATCAACAAGAAGCTCGGCTCGAGTCTCAATACTCATTTCCTAATCAATCAACTACAATTGGTTAAGATGTGATGCAACATTATTTAGTCCATGTTATGATGGCTCAGATGCTATTTTCATTGCAAATATTAGTCAAAGCTCAAGAAACAGTCTAATATGCTAAACAAAGGAAAAATCCACTATTTTAAATGAATGGAGCCAGCTCATGACTAAGATGGGGAATTGAAGGAAGAGCCCTTCATGCTAGTTCTTGTAGCAGTCAACGTCAAAGAGGTCAAAGGAACAGGGGAGGATTCTCATGACATAGATCCGCACATTAAAAGGATATTCGACACCATGAAGAGGAAATCCCACACTGGAGCATATTTGAAGATCATGCATGAACATAGATGGAGCCAACCAGTCAAATAGCAAGTGAAGTAAAAAAGAAGAGCACTTCCCACCAGCAAAGAGGAGTCTACAGTTTTAAAGACATTCCCACAACAAATGGATCACCTGCGCAATCAATTAAAAGAAAGAACCCTGCAGTACATAAAAAGGCCCCACACTAAATGCATCAACAAGGTAGCCATCCATGCATGAGAAGAAAATGGGAGCTAGTCACACCGAGGACTAAGAAAAGTAGCAGCATTAAACCAATTCATGCCTATTTAAGTAGTTCCACGCATACAACAAAGAACTTAGTCAAACCTTAGCCATTGAATAAAAAGACAAAGCTGCCATGACTCAAGAAAAATCCATGCTTGAAAAAGAGAAAAGCCACAGTAAAAGAATAGGGGAGCTCAAGAAGAAAGAAGAATATGTAGAACAGAGCAATAGTACAGAAGGCGGAAGATCACCAAAGCAGCTTGTTTTACTGCTTTGACTTGTGCATTCATAGTTGCTATAGTCATATTTCTTACAATGGGAATCAACAATAAAAGAGATGACAATGTAGTAAGAAATCACATGAGATGGTGGGAAATGACTCCAAATGTATTGGAAGATGCATGTAGTAGCACGATGGTCTATTCCCCGACCATGGGCACACCCTCAAACTAATGGAGTTCATTGTAGTAGAAATGCCTTATATCCCACATTCTTTGTGGAAATGATCTCTAAGTTGTTTAAATATGATACAACACTACCAGTAATATGAATTGGAATAAGGGGTTTTTGGAAGCAACGAAGTGCAAGGTGGGACCCGGATGAGAAAAGATAAACGCTATCAAAGACAAAGTAATTTTAAACAGACATGCATAATAAGTAGAATGACATCAACAATAGCCTAGTTGCTGGAAAGTTGCAAAATCTGGTAGGTCGCTAACTCGCCATCAAAAAATGGTGAGGTTTTTTGATGATGACATAGCGCTTGTCAGAAAACCTCAAAGTCTGGCAAATAGAGGTGGGTCCCATGTGGAGATGATGTGGTAGTGTCAGTAGGTGAAAATTTGACAAGTGGCAACTGAGTGTACTGTTAACATGGTAGCTAGACAAGGTGGACGAGTCTGACAATGACACATGACAGAGCTTTTTGAGGTTTCACACATCTCAAAGTGCTAATATGGAAGAAGGTGACATGTGTTGCAATGTCACTATGTCACTAATGACATGACAGATGCTGACTCTCATAGTGACATAGCAAGTGCCTAGGTGGCAGGACCAACTGGTAATGATGTGGCACCCAGTAATATAGACATGAGCCAATCATCTAATGACACGTGGTGCTCGGTCAATGAAGTTTGACCCGGATAGAATATGTGAGGGGAATTTTCAAAAGATTAAATTTGTAATATATTTCCTTTGTTTTATGTGCAACCTAGGTTTAGAAGATATTTGAAATATTACATAGTTCAAACCTTTGAAAAAGGTTGAATATTTAAAATGTAGTCTTGAAACATATAAGGGAGAGCCTAAACTTCAAAGAGACATAACAGGGGCATTTTTCGACCAAATTGGGCACTCCAATATACCGTTGGAACCAGGAGAACCTGAACTTTCTGGATCTAAAGTTAGTTTTTGCATAGGTATTCACTAACTCATGCTATAGGTCAGTTTGTGAAATCAAGGGCATTGGCGATTGAATAGGCTGAGGTCTTCATTGATGATTAAGATTGGTTAGAGGACAGTTTTAGAGGTCTATTGCAATATGAAAGTGAAGAAAATCAACTTGAGGTTGTTTTCTTGTCTTCTCAAAACCATTTTAACTGATATGTTACTTTTCCTCGAGTTAATTTTTACACCAAAATCAATTACTTTTCTCATCATCAGATTTTGAGATATTTTGATGCCTTTGAGAGGTAGAATGATGATGATCTAATATGCAGTTATAGAGAGAAGTTAGAAAGAAGCTTTTGTTCTTCTAGGGAAGGATTTCCAAAGGGACAAATGTCATTCGTAAATTCAATCTGGGAATTATCTTCTCCATATTTATTCTTTCTTCTTGTCTAAAAAAAGGTTGTTGGTTGGTTTTCTATTTCTAGTTCTTGGAGCTCTACTCAGGCTGTGAAAGCCACACACCTAGCATTTCTCTGTGGAATTGAACAACATTTATGTTTTATGCAGATAGTTCTATTCTGTTAGCTGATCTATGAGTTAATTTATGTACATTTCATGTATTTTATTTCAAGGAAAGCAAATAAAGAGCAGCAAAGGTTTTTAATTTAGTTTGAATCTTGTCTCCTGATTATGGATCTGTTATTTCTTCTAATCTGTGATCAAAGAGCATGAATTAGGTTGCATTTCATTTTGGGATGTATGTGGTTAAAATTTCTTGCTTATAGAACAAAGAGCCATGTAATTGCTTGGTGTTTATCATAGGGTTTGCAGATTTCATGATAGGATGTTCTGAGTATGAGATTCATTCTGTAGCAGATGTCAGTTCACAAAGTGAAGGATAGATCAGGGATCTTGATGTAGAGATATGTCTAAGATTTCTAGGAGATGTATGGTTATAATTCATTTAATTTCCCAATAGATAAGGCACTGATTAGAGATAGGATCATTAGGTTCTGTTGCTCATACCTGGGTCTTGCTATTATTAACATATTAAATCATTTTTCCCTTTTATGTTGAAAACTATTTAATGTTAACCCGCACTTAGCTTGCCAGTTTCATGAGTTATGTTGTTAGCTATTTCATGCTTGTGATTCCTAGTTAAGTATAGAAGATTTAGGAGTTTTTATTTGCTTTACATTAGATTCAATGTATGCTTTGATAACTGGTACCATATAAAGAATCGATATAGGTCCACCCGCCTAGGTTTTCCAGAGCCTAAAGTGTAGAAGGAGTGTAGCCTTATAGTTGGACCAGGTTCTTGGTGAAGTGTGTCCATTATTAGAGATAGCTGCCCATAGACACATTCTTGCCTTGCATACTTGGTTGTTCAAACACTGTTAAATCAAGAGCCAACAGAATCCTCTCATAATCCCTTAGCCTCTTTTGCATTAACAATGGATATAAGTCCTCTTTCCAAAGAGAGAGGTTGTTTATTGGTCCTTGCCACCCCTCAAAATAAAAGAATCACTTGATGGCCTGAGTAAAAATCCTAATAAAATTAAGGAAAGGTCATTAATGGTTGAGTTTTCTTCCCATTGTCTTGTGTTTATTCCTACTATTTTCATTCCTAGAGATAATAAGGATGCATTTGAGGATAGGGATAATGGAGATTACTACATAGCTGAGGGAGATTTTATTCTTGAATGCAATGAAGCAGGTACCCATCCATTGATGTAACTTGTGTAGGAAAAACCCTTCTCTACCCTGGTTGATAAAGCCCAGTTATGTGAGAGTGTAACTAAAGGCCCCAATGCTAACCACCTTACTCCTAATAAGAAGGTGTGTGACCATATTCCTCTCCTAGAATTTTATTAAAAGGAGACTATAAGAGGACATGAGGAGGATGATGTAATCTATGTTGAAGCATGGTTATTCAGGCTAGAGTGAGGACTCAAATTTTTCCCACATATCATGAGCCTAATCAAAATTTCTTTACTCATGTTATTTGAAGGAGCCACATCATTAAGATATAAGCAATTATAAAGGAAGGGCTCATACTTCTCCCAACTAGTAAGTGGATTCACTTGAGTATCTTTTTCTATTGGTTTTATAAGGTGAGATTCATCTCAACTGTATAAATATGTTAGGTTAGGGGTGCGTTTAGTTTAGTTTTTCTTCTTTCCTTTGTGTTGGCTTCCCTACTTCCCCACCACCCAAATGCATAGCATCTAGCTATGTTATTTAAGACTCTGCAACCTAATGGACTAAGGAAATGATATTTTTTATTTGGTGTTTTCTATAATAAAGGAAGTAGGTAGCCTATTATTTTGTGTTTTTGCAGAAATTTTTGTGAAACCAAAGATTTCTAGGTTCCTGCCTAGGCACTAACATGCCTAGTTCCCCAATTAGAGCCAACTGTTGCCATGATTTTAATCCCCTATATTTTTTAGACTTCTAGGATTAGGATTGAGTCAAAGTGATCTCATGTCTATGTCTAGATTTCCATTAAGTAACTTCTCTTCTCATCTATTCCATTTTGTACACCTAGGTGGGCATTCAAAAGAGATCTAATCCATTGGTTCATATTAGGTGATTAGGAAAGGGAGGGTAAGTTTATGCATTTCCCAAATGAGAAGAAAGTTGTCAAGAAGACCTAACTCCATGATCAAGTATTTCATTGAAGGCATGATACATCTTAAAGGAGATCACATTTCATTCAAACTAGATGGTGACTAAAAATATTTGGATCAGGGCTTAGGTCTAAGGTGTAGATCATAGGAACATCATGAAAACTAGAGAAGTTCAATCTGACTAGAAGAGAATTAGATAAATCCTCAAAAATGATGAAAGAACCTAATCAAAGGAGGTGTAAATTTCTTTGAAATCTAACTAAAGGCTCTTAGTTAATTAGTGGGTCTACATTGAAAAGTTGAAAATTCAAATGGCTTAGAGATTTAATCTAGATTGTTAGATGAAGACTAGATCGATGGATGATATTTTAAGATGGAATTGTAATGGTCCCTAGAGATGTATCTTACTAGTTGTCATATCATAAAGATCAATAATCATTGCATGCTCACCATAAATTTAAGGTAACCCAAAGTTGACATGGTGAAGTAGTGAAACCTATTATTCATAGTATCACATGGGGTTAAAGATGATCTGAGATTAGTGTCATGATAGAGTGAAAAGATTGTGTTTGTAGAGTTGCAAGAAGTTTAAGTCAACCTTGGGTACACATGAAAATCAAGAAAAAACTAATGATCACATGGTCATGAATGGTTAGAAGAAACCCAAAGGTAAGGTAGTAATAGAGTGAAAACAAAATGATTGCATCATCATAGAGGGTTAAGAGTAAAATATGGTTAAGGCTGTGATGCAACAAAAGCTAAGGGTTGCATTCCCACTAGTAGTTTAAGTTAACCTAAGGTTAGAATTGCAACACTATGAAAGACAACAATAGTTCAGGTGAATCGCAAGGTCTCTAGTTAAGATGCATTCAATAAATTTAAGGTCATGACATAGAGAGAGTGATAACAATCAACCTTAATCTTTCATTGTAAGGTCATAGGTTAGAAATGACACTTAATTTTAATGTTGTGAAAGCATGATCATGTTAGTGTGTAGTTTCTACGAAGTGGCCATGGTTAGTATAATGGAGAAATGTCAAGCTACAAAGTGGAAAATAAGAGGAATCACAAGGGTGTAGGCTAAAAGGAATTCAAAACATTTTAGGCTATAAAACTATGAAATTAAATAATAATTGTTGGATCACATCATCACATCAAGTAAACATATTGAATGAACAAAAGTTGCAAAGAAGCGATAAGGGAGAAATAAGGAGGATTATCATGCTTAAATCATGATCATTGATAGGATATTGATAGTAGAGATTTAAACCTACTATCATCATTGAGATTCAAATTATATGAATTTGGTACCAATGGTTCAAAGAAGAATATGAATCATTTTGAGAGTTTCTAACAATTTTTTCTTTCTTTCTCTAATGTATTGATTTGTAATAGATGAATTTTGGATTTCTAAGTGATTTAAATGCTCTATTGATGTAGCTAATGAATCTATAAATGGCCAAGAATCCTAAGAGAGGACCTATATATGTAATTTTCTAAGTTAATAGAGATGATCAATAATTCTATCCAACTTTCCCTCTACATCTCTAGATGTTGAGTGAGAATAAAATAGTTAGATAGAATGAATGATTTGTATGATGTTTGTAATTAGTTAGATAATGTGATGTTCTAGTTCTATTTAGGACTAGCATTCCTAAATTCATTTCATTGTCACCTTTAGCTGAGCTAATGTTACATCTTAGAATAGTTACTATGGGATGGTAGGACTGATGAATTTGAAGCTATTAATTCCTTGTTAGATTCCATTTTGGTAAAGGGTTATTAGTTAAGGAAGATTCCATTTCATCTTTGATGTGCATCTCTGCTCTCTCCCTAGATTGCATTTTGGTAGGACTAATATGCATTTAGATTAGATTAGGAGTAGTATTAAAAGGACTTTAAGGTAGCTTGTGATATATATTCCACTGGGTGTTATAGGTTGCCAAAATCTATTTCTTCCTATGGTGTTTTTAGTTATGAGCATCCTAGATTATCCTCTTCTACTCTTAGGTTAAGAGCATACCCCTACCCCAATGATCTATTGAGAACACAATTCATTACATATATTTCATATAAGGGATTTGTACCTTATAATTTAGAGGGCAATGATATAACACATACAATAACCCATTTGTTGGTGACATCCTTTTGTTTATTCACATTTTGAGCATCTAGAGTTAAGGTAAACCCAAGTTAGCACGATGGAAAAATTATTAACCAACATACTCCCATCTAGGAAACCTATATCTTTGTCTTATAGGCTCACCTTTTCATCTACTAATAATATTGTTGAGTATGAAGCTCTTATCACTAGTTTAAAAGTGACTTTATCCTTACACATTGAGAATATTAAGATCTTTGGTGATTCACAACTTATCATACAACATATTAATGCTACATATCAAGATAAGAATGATAAATTGGTCAAGAATCAGGAGCTAGTTGTAGACCTACTTGGGAAATTTTCTTCCTTTTCTATTTAGAATCTACCTTGAAAGGATAATTGGCATGCTGACACTATGGCTAGTACAACATCCATTATTAATTTAGAGGAAGGTGTGTTAAATTTTTAGTTCACAATTCATACTCTATTTAAACCAATGATTTCATATGACACCCTATTAAATGTAACATGTCTTACTTTATGTTTAGATGAGTGGTATTGTCACACTTATCACTATCTTAAGGATGGATCATTCCCTGAGTCAACAACTAGGAATTCTAGGAGTAGAATATGAAAGCTTATGGCTCACTACATCATTCTTGTTGATGTTCTCTATAAGAGATCTTATGATGGTCCTCTCCTTAGATACCTTACTAAAGATGAAATCCTTATAAAATTGCAAGAAGCCTATGTTGGATCATGTGGGGGGCATTTTTGTAGAGAATCCTTAGTTAACAAACTACTTCAAATGTGATATTATTAGCAAAATATGGAACATGATTCATTAACCTTTGTCAATAAGTGTTCACAATTTCAATACCATAATAACCTTATTCATGCTCTTTTGTATGCTTTTCATTCTCAAGTTCCACCATGGAATTTTAGTGTGTGGGGTTTTGATTTTATTGGAAAGATTTCTCCTCCCTCTTCTTAAGGATACACTTATATTCTTATCACTATAGATTACTTCACTAAGTGGGTAGAAGTTGTACCTCTTTTCTCTACTACTACAAACATAATTTATGACTTTATACTTCAAAATATTATTGCTAGATTTGGTATTCCTATGGTTATCATTTGAAATAATGGAACTCAGCTTAAAAACAAGGAAGTTAAGGGTTTTTTTGGAGAAATATCATATTCATCACCATTTTTATTCTCCTTACTTGTCTTAATAAAATGGACAAGCTAAAGCTTCTAATAAGGTTATCAAATAGATTCTTCAAAAGATATTTGATAAACATGATAAGGATTGGCACACTCACATGGTTTATGCTTTATGGGCTTAAAGGACTAGTGTTTGAACAATGACTGGAACATCTTTTTATAACTTAGTGTATGGGGCAAATGCAACAATTCCTTCTTTGAGAGTTTCTTCAAAAGTATAATTGACAAGGATACTTTTTGAGAAAAATGTTTACAAGAGCTTGAGATGTTGGATGAATAGCAAATTAATTCTTTGGACCACATCATGGCTTATCATAAAATGGGGAACAAAATATACAGTGGTAAAGTGTCTAAACACTCATTTTTGGTAGGTGATTTAGTTATTAATGAGAATCAAAGGAATGTAAATGCCTTACTAGGTGAAAAAGAGAATTTTACTCCTAATTGGTTAGGTCCTTATATTATTATAGAAGTATATGGATCCAGTTCTTATAAAATTGCTAATATAAATGGTGTTCCTTTTAATGAACTAATTAAAATTATGCATTTACATCATTATTATGTATAACTATTCATCCTTTATACTATGTTCTTACATTTTTCCTTTTATTTAAAAGTAATCTTAAAAATACTAAGTACATTCACATTTTTTTTTTCTTTTCCTTTTTTAGTTAGCTATGTAAATTTATGCAAGAGAATCTTGGGTTTCCTTGTTATCTTGATCATATTTGTTCATTTTTCTAGTACGTGGTGAGTTGCAGTTACTACTGAGTTCTAGTGGTCACCGAGATGGAGTTGATGCTCAGTGTTGGCCAAGTTGTTCAATGTTGCCTAAGTAGTTCAGTGTTGATGGCCAAGTGTTCCTTCATGTGCCAAGTGAACATGATAGTTGCTAATTCTCAGTTCCTTATAAGATGGATTTTGTTTGTGATTGGTTCTTAGTTTGAGTCGACTTGTGTGTTTAATTTGGATTGTGAATTTAATGTAAGCATCTTATCTTGATATGTGTGAAGATCATTTTGAGGATGACCTTCTATTATGTAATGATCTATAATCTTGTGTAAGTCATTTTGGTAAGTATAAATAGGGGTGTTTAGATTTAAGTTAGGTAATTCTTAGGGGAGTGCAAAGTCAAGGGAGTTGGAAGAGTTAGAACAAAGGATTTGTGATAATTCCAATTCTAGAATTTCTCAAATCTTGTTGATTGTAACCCAGAAGACCTCACAGTAGGGCATGTATGAAAATAATTTAATGAATTAATAAATTTTTTATTGTTCATTCTCTCCTTGGTATTGTTCTCTATTGTGTTCTTTCATTGTGTTTACTATTAGATTAAATAATTATTTATTAATTATTTATTCTTTTACTTAAGTTTACTTAGGTTAATGCATTTAGTTAATAGTTGTAGTTGATGAGTTGTTGACAACATGGGAGTTTGTTTCTATCTAAGTCATACTTATCTCCTCACCTTGTTCAAGGATATCCCACATTTTGTGGATGTATGCTTAGTTGTCAACCTTATCTTCTAGCACTTTCCAGCTTGTTCTACAAGCTTTCTTGAGGCCTTTATCTTTGATCTCTCTCTCTCATTGTAAATTCATTCACATAGAAATTTCATTTTCCTATTGTGAAATATTTTCTCTTGTGTTATTTTCTTCAAGCTCTTGCTCCTTCAGTTTCTCTTCAGCAAGATATTTGCATGCAGGTGATCTTGGTGCACTGTGAAGTAGATTTCATCAACTTCTACATGGTATCAAAGCCTCCCTGCTACTTCTTATTCAAAGGATTTTTGAAGCCACAATTTGGAGACACAAACCCTAGTTTGTTTGTGGTTTTTTTTTCAATCTAGGGGAAGAACATTTTTTTAGAGCACTTTGGGCCTAAAAGAATATTGTCATTGAGTTTAGAGGGTATGTTATAGTCAAGATTCATATAAGATTTGTCTATTTTGGTGATAAGAGCTCTGGGAGGCAAAAATTTTTTAGTTCAGCTTGTTGTATAGATTGTATGGATGATTCTATGCAAAAAAAATATTTTTGACACCGCCACTAGTTGGCCAACACCACACCACTACAGAGCCACCACTATACAACCCACATGTAGCCCAAGAGCCACCGCAACATCACTGTGGCCCACTATCCTCTTGTTGGTGCCCCTATCTCCACCACCACCTCTGTGGCTTTGCTGCTCCACTCCATCTGATAACACAACACTTGCATGTCAATTTCTAGTGATAGTTGGCACCTTCTATGACTGACACCTGGCATGAACTCCATGTTTGTATTAGCCATGTCACCTGGCCTAGTCAACATTTTCCATGTGGCTGATGCATGGCCCTCTTTTTTTACTGTGATGGCCATGTGGCTATTAATTTTAAACTAGTGTTTTGCTGATGTCACCATGACATCATCCTACATCAATACACCTTCCATCACTCTAAGTCCCTTTTTGACCTACTCACAATTTTTTGGCCATAACTTGAGCATATAGAGGTATTTTTCCAATCTGAAAGAAGCACCAAAAAGCTAGTTCTAAGATGGAGACATTGGTGTAGGTCTAAGGATCATTTCATGGCATGAGATTTTTTTTTTTTAGGTTGTACTATCTTTTGTATCATTTTTTTCCTTTTCTAATCATTGTATCTATCATTTGTAAGCATCTTTATGCAAATGCACTAAGATAAAGTGCCACTCTTGCATTTTTGGTTCATGAACATTGTTTTGAGATAGTTGTACTTGCACTATTTTATAAAGCACCGTGGGGGGATAGTTATTTTCCATTTTTGTGCCCTCTTCCTTTTTTTCCCCATGCAACATCGGTGATCATATCTTTATAGGTGTTTGTACCTCTTCAACTCTCTCATCATTCTTGGTTCTTTTGCAATAGAATTTTGGCCCACCTTTTTAGTTTCCTATCATCTCACCCCATCTACATTAAGGTGGGGTTATTTTTTTGTTCTAATGCTTCCTTGGTTTGATGGTTCGATAGTGTGAGCTATGTATTTGGTGATTGATCCTATATACTAGGCAATTGCAGTGGTTGGCTACTTATGCATTTTGGTGAGATGGATCATCTACCATATAGACATGCTTAGTTCTTTCCTTCTTCTTCCATGGAGGTTCTTTAGATTAGTAGTTTCTTTCTAATGATGGAATTTGCAACTTTTCCATGCTTCAGTGATGCTCTTTATGATCACTAGTTGTTCCTATTTTCTATGGACATTCCACTAGTTGGAGGCTTCTTTGGTCCTTCACTAGGTCTTCTTAGCTCTGTTTTTTTTTTTTTTTTTTGGGGGGGGGAGGGGGGGGGGTGTTTCCCATGAAGTTTTCCCTCTTCGCCTTTTTTAGAGGTTGCATTTCTTTACATTGTACATGAGTACCTAACATGGCCTTGTTGCTGGGACCCATTCTACATTTCATCTTAGCTTTTGTGAGCTTGAGGCATTCCCCTAAGTTGCACTTAAGGAGGGGTATGAGAATAAATAATTATTTAATAATTATTTATTCTCTTACTTAAGTTTACTTAGGTTAATGGATTTAGTTAATAGTTGTAGTTGATGAGTTGAGGATATTCCACCTTTTGTGGACGTATGCTTAGTTGTCAACCTTATCTTCTAGCACTTTCTAGATTGTTCTACAAGCTTCCTTGAGGCCTTTATATTTGGTCTCTCTCTCATTGTAAATTCATTCATATAGCAATTTTATTTTCCTATTGTGAAATATTTTCTCTTGTGTTATTTGCTTCAAGTTCTTGCTCCTTTGGTTTCTCTTCTGCAAGCTATTTGCATGTAGGTGATCTTGGCACATTGTGAAGTTGGATTTCATCAACTTCTACATTTACTTAATAAGGTGGTTGGATAGTTAGGTGTTCTTTTGTCCCTAGCTTATTCTTTCCCTCCTTGAGTCAGGTGGTATTTGAAGTTGAGGTTCATCTTTTAGGAGATTGGATTGTGTAGAGCCCTAAGTTGGAAGTGGTTGTAGGGTGAAAAATCTGTAGATTTAGCCTATAACTTGCAAAGGGTTACAATCTTCTAGGAACCTATTTGTCAAGATGGTTCAAGGTAGAGGAAATGATGACACTACTATAATGGACATGTTGAGACAAATTATAGACAAATTAGATGTTATGGAGACAACCCAAAGGAGAGGAGCACATTTTGATGATGTGAGTGATCATGAAGCAATGACACTAAACCCTAATCTAGAGCCTAAAAAAGATCAAGATAAGGAAATATTATTGAGAGTATTGTCTAGGGCACATTCAAAGCCTATTGTGGATGTTGTTCTATTTGATGAAAATTTGGATACCATTGTTTTGTTAGATTGGATCTCTAATATGGATAAGTTCTTTGAGTTTGAAGGTACTCTTGATAATAGAAAGGTGAAGATTGTAGTCACTAGGTTGAAATCTCACACGTCACTATGGTGGGAGTATTTGCGAATTGATAGGTAGAGAAGAGGAAAAGAAAAATTTAGAACCTAGTTGAAAATGGTGAACAAGGTGGAGAAAATGTTCCTTCTTATTGATTACCATGTTATTTTTTTGAGAAAGATGCAAATTTTGAGAAAAAAATACATGAATATAAAGGAATACACCAAGGAGTTCTATAGATTGGACATTAGATCTAGACATGCAGATGATGAGATTGAGAAAGTTGTAAGTTACCTGAATGATTGACGTATAGAATCCAAGATGAGATAAGTTTTGTGAAATTAAATAGTGTGGAAGAATCATATCAATATGCTTTAGGCATTGAAGAGATCTTGATAAAGAAGCATGAGCAAAGATAGAGAGTTAGAGATGGTAGATTCTAGAGAGGTAGAGGTAGATCTTATGGAGAAGGTAGTAAATCTAATAATTCTATGCAAGGTAAGGGAAAAATTGAATGTAAAAGTAATGAGAAGGGTAAGATTAAGTGGAAAGGTGGTAATTCTTATCAAGGAGTTACTAGTTCTTATTGAGGAAGAGGTAATTCTTATTCTAGAGGTGGTTTTCATGGTAATTATTTTAGATGTGGTAAAGAAGAGCATAGATCCTTTGAGTGTCTGTAATCTATTTAGAATGAAAATTGTAGAAGAAATTCTATAATATAAGGTAAATTTGTGCAACCTCAAAGTGATCCTAAAGTTGGAAAAAATTTAATGGTGATAAGAACTTTGTGCAGTGAAAAAATTGAGGATAAAGAACCTGTTCATAGGAGAAGTCTTTTCAAGATCAAATGAAATATGATAGGAAAATATTGCAAAGTGATTGTTGACAGTGGCAATTCACCAAATTTGGTAGTAGAGGGGCTAGTTACAGAGTTGTATTTGTAGAGGTTGAGAAAATTTAAATCCTATAATGTTTTGTGGATCAAGGATGAGCATAAGATATTGGTAAGTGAGCAATATGTGTTAAAATTCAAGATTGGAAACTATTTTGATCAAGTTCTATGTGATATTATGCCTATGAATTGTTGCCATATTCTATTGGGTATAGCTTGGTATTATGATAGGTATGATGTGCATGATGACAGATTGAATCAATATACAATTTAGGTGAATGGAGTGAAGAAAAAATTGTTGCCTTTGATTGAAGTTCCTAATGAAGTAAATTTTACTACTGTTAGAGTTTGTATAGCTAATGGAAAACAACTTGAGAAATAGATAAAAAGAACCAAGTTTTTTCTTTTTTATAATTCCTAGAGAGTCGAGCTATGGTAGTATTTTTTGAGCACCAGAAGATAGTAGAGGTTGAGTGGTATGAGAAACTAATAGTTTCAGCAAAGTGCCAGAAAGAATTGAAAATTTACTAAATGAGTACAAGAAGATTATTTCTAAAGATATACCTAATGGTTTACCACCAATAAGAAGCATAAGTTCATTATATGGATGTGATTACTAGAGCTAGTTTTCTAAATAAAGAACCATATATATTAACACCTATTGAGAATGAAGAACTATACAGACAAGTACATGAGTTATTGCGAAAAGGTTTGATCAAAGAAAACTTGAGTCTATGTGCTATACCTAGTGTATTAGTGAATCGCCTCACAATAGGTGTTCCATAGTCATGCGCTAGGCCTAGCTTAGGAATAATCTATTCAAGTTAAGGACTACTTTTCCCCTACCATGAGGTGCATTTAGATTGTCAACCCAAGGATGTATACTTGAAATGGTTAGCACAGTATGTGCACTAGGTACCTTGATGAGTCATTATGGTTGTGTTGCAGGAAAGTAAAAATGCAAAGGAAGGAAACTACACTACTGCTATGGAAAGGAAACTACAGAATCTATGAATGTTAAAAACACAATGACAAGATAATAGAGATTCCATCTTGACTCATCTACTAGACTGTTCTTGCAGATGCTACAGGAAGGAATTAACTAGCTACGTCTTACTTAAAATACTGCTAATTCTAGTAAAATGAATCTATTCTATCCTAATCTAATCCACCTTCCAAGTGGGCCCCCCTTGGTTGGCTTCTCTAATCTACCAAAATATGATAGAAGCTAAAGAGAACTAATTCATTTCATTAATCAGTCATTACATGATTAAGAATTGTAAAACACAAATGCAACAAATTGTGAATCAGTGTTCTCTCTTACTCAATAAAACTTATCAAAAACCAAAAACTAAAACTTTACACATAGTAGTCGATCCCAACATATATAGGGAATCTACTCTTTATTACATAATAGAAAAGTAACTATCCTAAGTTAAGTCTGCAGGAGAGAATATAGGAGAACAACTGAAAGCAGAAAGGAAGGATAACAGAATTGAGGAGGGAGCAATGAAGTCTCAGCATCCACTTGTTCGAAAGTAAATGCAGAGAAGGTAATGGCTCATAAAAGCTCCTCCTTATTCACTATCATGTTTCCTAGAGTGGTTATAACTTCTTTTTTATGGTTGTTCCTTGATGCTCATTTCTCCTTGAATGCTGTCGGCAACCAACTTTTGGATTCTTCTGCTCATCCTTTAATCCTTATCATCAGGTTAGTTATGATATAAGACATATTTTCAAATAAACATCCATCAAACTAAATTCAAGCATAAGAATCCACATTTGGATATTTATATGAAATACTGCATATTAGATATAATTTAGGCAAAAGATGACATAGTTTTTCTACCCCATAAATCATCAAAGGTTTATCAAACATAGGCTTATAAGTGTTAAAACAAGGATAAATGGAGTATCACAAAGTATCTTAAACATAACAAAATAAAGGCAATTTGTAGACTCATCATTTGCCCCCTGCTAAACTAATGCTTGTCCTCAAGCATTACACTTCTTTGTCAAAGATCTGAGCTCCCCAACTTCTGTCTTTCCCTTTCTGTTGCTCTTAAAGGTGTAATAGAATCCTCTGGTCCTTTCCCATACTTCTCACCTGTGGTCTTCCTACAACTTATCAAGTTTGTCAAAATCAATATCATACAGGGGCCATAAAAGCATTGGAGGTTGCATGGTTAAAGGACACCATAGCTCTAGCCTTAGTTGCTTTCCCAGTTCTAAATATTTTGGAACTCTATATAGTGCTTCTTCCAAATTAATAGGACTATGCGGCTCTAATTTCTTGAGAGAATGAGGTAACTGTGCCCATCTACCTCTTACTCCAGTCATAGCTCTTTGGAATGCAAAGTAGGGAAAGTTTTCATATTTGGCATACACTTTGGCTCTAGCAACAAATACCTTCTTTCTAACTTTTGGATTCTTCTTCCCATAGGTTAATGTAAACCAGTCTCAAAGCATTTCTTTTGGTTGTTTACTTTTTGCCCTCAAGGGTAAAGGTTTTGTTCTCTCCTCATCTCTATAATTAACCAGTTGTTTGTCATAATTTGCCTCATTAGACATCCATGACATTAAAGCTTTCAAATGCACATCTCCTATATAGAGCAAAGGATTCCACTTAGTTTCTGCAAGAATGAAAAAATTATGAATATACAACTCACACAATAGATTTTTCTGCCATGGTGGTAAGGTTTGATACAACCCATAAAACTCTTGTGCGGTTTTGAATTCTACATTTACATTTCTGAAGGTTAACATCAACTGAAACAAAAGATATTTTTCTTCCAAACAAAAAGCATATACTTGAGGAGGTGGTCTGGAAGAAAGAGCTTGATTAGCTAATTTAAGTGCATGTTCGATGTGCTGTTTCTGTCTTTCTAGCTGTTCTTTCAATTCTTCAATCTCCTCATTTTGTGATGTTATGATCTTGCTCATTCTTTTCTTCTCCTCTTTCCATAGTGTTTCAACAAATAAATGATGTCCATATAATTGGAAAAGGAGTTTTTGCAAGGTGACATCACTGTTACCCTCTTCATAATCCTTTTTCTTTTTCTGTTCCCACCATAGATGTTCTGCCAAACTATTGATCAATGTTGACTTATATGAGACTAAGGCAGTATTCAAATCATGACATTCAGGAACTAGTTCATTCTCATGGCTTGAAACACCTGGTAAATCAATTAAAGTTTCGTTAATTTCTTGCTCACATGCTACAGGAGGATTACCAAAAGCTTCTGTCATCTCAGTGTGAAGGGGAGAATGGTCAAAAATCATCTGCACAGGAGACTCTGGAGCAGGTGCTTTAGACAATAAAGGATCTTTAAAAATCTGCCCTCTCATTCTAGGGCTTCTCCACAAAGGAGTCTCTTCTTGTACTACTATCTTTTGCCTACTTTTCTATTTCGGTATCGCTGCTGTAGGATTAGTTGCTGCAGGAACCTTCTTTTTTTTCTTCTGTTGCTTAATTGCAGGAATAGGTTTTTGTTGAGCAGCGGTTTCTTCTGGTGACTTCCGTTTTCTTTTAGCTTTACTAGTAGTGGGTTTAGGGATGTCCTATTCAGGTGGAGGCATATTTTCTTGAGTGGAAGCAAATTCTAGTTCAGTCCCTTGTGTGTTTTCTATTTCAGCTCCCTCAACATTTTTTTCTACAGGCTCACTACTGAGAACTATGTTTTCCTCACCCTGCCATTCACTGGGGTCAACTTGGGGTTGTAGGGTTTTAAATTTCACAAAGTTATCCCATGTCAAAGCGGATACATCCCTAAGAGACCTTTCTATTAACAACTTAATCAAGGCATGGTGAGTGATAGAATTATCTTTCCCTTTTTGAGTCTCTTCCGCACTAATACAGAGCATATTATACAAAAAATTTGGAAGATTCACGACAATATTGTGCCTTATACAACTAAGCAACTTAAAATGGTGTGCATGTAAGTGAAAAAATCTGCCTTCACAAGTAAAATACTTGATGGCATGCATTGCTAGGTCAGGGTATGGAGGTGGCAAAGATAATCTCTTGCACCCTTTCTTTGTAACATCCAATTGAGGGTCATGTGGGGTAGTGAACTGGGCCCTTGCTGACCTAGCATCATGTGAGCTTGGATAATGCTCTCCAACAGAAGGTAACCCTATTACTTATGCAATTTATTCTTCTATTGCAATTACTGTCAAACCCCACATAGAAGCTTCACCTTCATCAAATGTCCTAGTGAATTCTACAGCTACTTCTTCATCATATGCTGTTAAATTCAAACAATAACCTAACCACTCGCATGCATTGAATCTTCTTACTACTTCTACATCAGAGAGCAACAAAATGTGCTTAATCAGCTCTCTTCTCTGTAAACCTCCTCCCATTTCTTGATACTTCTTTTGCTACTCTGTTTCTCTCTCCCTTTCTGAATGCAAACTTCAAAACTCTGCGTTATTTTTCAGACGCTTCACCGCTTCTTTTTGGGAACATTAATTGCCATAACCAATTGTTATGTGCCATAATTAAACTTTAGGTAAAAGTAAATCATGAATTTGAATGGGAATCGTCCAGAAACATGGTTCAAATGCCAAAATTTTAAAAATAGGTCACATCATAGGTTAGCATGAACAAGGAAAAAAAAAATTCATTCAAAAAGTGGGAGTACAACACTTGACATGGCATACTTATGGCAAAAAGTTCTCATTAATAAAGAGTAATGCCAAGATTTTAGAAAATCATCACAGTTAATTAGGCATGTCATTGGATAGTATGACACTCCCCTGCCCCTTGCTAATTTTATGACAAGTGTCCCCACTTGTCAGACTAGTATGGGTGAGGGACTGGAATATGCCGTAATTATAGAGACTATGCAGTATTATATATAATTAAAAAAATTTGCAAACTTATAAATGAATAATAGTTTGAAAATTTTTATACCTTCCAAGTGGATTGTCACATGCTCCAAAAGAAAAAGCTGGTAGAAATAATGTAAAGGTAGCATCCATCAGCATGTGCAGATTTGATTGAAAACACAAAAACTTAATTATGTAGAAAGTGAGTGGATGGAAGATTAAGAAATGGAGTGGGGTGGGTGGATGGAAGATTAAGATATGAATGGAAAGAAATATCATGAAAAGAAAATGGACTTTATGCGAACATAAAGTTATTATTATGGACATGCAAATTAGAATTAATATTGAAGAGGAGCAGGCAGAAGGTTTTCACCTTCTACTACAGCAAGAGATACTTGAGTTGTTGTTGGATCCAGTTGTTTGAACTGTTGCATGAATTCGGCTTTTGTTTAAGGTTGTTTGTAAAGTTTAAGTCGATGACCATTGATCAACATTTTGAAAGGCACATCATCAATTGTGGTTAGTTGAACTATTCCATTGTCAAAGACATGGATGATTTGATATGGTCCTAACCATCACGTCTGCAGCTTCCCTGGCATATCCTTAAAGAAAGAATCATACAATAATGCCCAGTCACCAGATTTGAACTATTTGTTGAGGACATGAGAATCATGCCAGTTTTCTCTATTTTTGCACCAGTTTAGTGTGTTCTAAAGTGGTCTTGTGCATTTCATCCAAAGAATTAAGATGTAGGAGGCGTTCTCTTTGTGCTGCAGGAAGATCAATATCTAAGGTCAAGGTTGTTCTTAAAGTCTTGTGTTCAAATTCAATTGGAAGCATTGCCACTTTCCCATACAAAAGCTCAAATGGTGTGAATCAAGTAGTGGTTTTCCAAGTTGTTCTATAAGCCAGAACAACTTCTTGTAATTGGCTGGTCCAATCTCGACGATGCAAATGGACTGTTTTAGTTAGAATATTTTTCAGCTCACAGTTGGTAACTTCTGCTTGTCCATTGGCTTGTGGATGATAAGGACTAGATCTGCAATGCCTGATGTTATACTGTTTCATCAATTCTGAAATTAGGTTGGAAGTAAACTATGTGCCTTGATCAGTAACCAATTCTTTAGGAACTCCATAGCGTGTAAAAATCTCTTCATACAGGAATTCGGCAACTTTTTCATCACGAGCATGCTTCATAGCCTTAACCTCAACCCATTTGGTTAGGTAGTCAGTACAAACTAGAATATAAGACTTCCCATTGGATGGAGGATCAATATGACCGATGAAGTCCATTCCCCATTTGTCAAATGGTGTTAACACCACTTGAGGATTCAGAGGCATTTCATCTATTTTGGTTGGGCAACCCATTCTTTGGCATTGGTCACACTTCCTTGTATAATTGATTGCATCTTTATGAAGGGTAGGCCAATAGTAACCAGTGGCTAACATTTTGAAAGTTGTTCTTTTGGCTACAAAATGTCCTTTGCAGGGCTCATTATGACATGCATGCAAAATATCATATGTCTCATCTTCTCTTACACATCTGCGCATAACTTGATCAGGTCTAGTATAGAATAGAAAATTGTCTATCCATAAGAAATGGAAGCTTTTTTGTATGAGCAACTTTCTCTCCTTATAAGAAAAATGTGCTGGTGTCTTATTAGCTGCAATGTAGTTAGCAATATCTGCATACCATGGAACTTTAACAACAATATGAAACAAATGTTCATCTGGAAATGCATCATCTACCAGAGTAGTGTCAGTATCATGATGATTGATTCTTGACAAATAATCAGCTACGATATTTGTTTTTCCAGGCTTATCCACTATGGTTATGTCAAATTCTTGTAGCAATAGTAACCATCTTGCTAACCTACCAGTTATAGCAGGTTTGTTCATGAGATATTTGATTGCTACATGATCAGTATGAACATAGATAGGATAACCTGTGATGTAATGCCAAAATTTATTTAGAGCATAGACTACTGCTAAAAATTCTTTTTCAGTCACTGTGTAATTCAGTTCTAGACCATGAAGACTCTTATTGATATAATAAATGGCATTCTCAAGATTTGAGTGTTTCTATGCTAAAACTACACCTATGGCATAATCAGAAGCATCTGTATATATGTGAAAAGGTAGGTTCCAATCAGGGCCTTGTAAAATTGGGGCTGTGGTCAAAAGTTGCTTAAGCTGCAAGAAAGCTTTATCACACTCAGGTGTCCAATTGAATTCAACTTTTTTGGTGAGCAACTTGTACAAGGGACTGGCTATTTTATTGAAGTCTTTTATAAAATGCTTGTAATATCTAGCATGTCCCAGAAAAGATCTAATATCTTTTAATTTAGTGGGTATGGGTAATGTTTGAATTACCTCAATTTTAGCTGGGTCTACTTGTATACCTACAGTAGATATGAAATGATCGAGTACCACACCCTCTTGCATGAGCATGAAACACTTTTCACTATTTAGTGCCAAATTATGTTCTTGACATCTTACCAAAACTTTTTCAAGATTTATCATTGCTTCTTCAAAAGTAACTCCAAATGTTGTAAAGTCATATAGATTTCCATACAATCATGTGATATATCAGGAAAAATACTAATTATAGCTTGTTGAAACGTTGCAGGAGCGTTACAAAGACCAAATGGTAAAACAGAGTATGCAAAAGTACCCCATGGATAGGTAAATATAGTTTTGTCTTGGTCTTCAGGAGCAATACTGATTTGATTATAGACACTGTATCCATCTAAAAAGGAGAAGTACTTCTTTCCAGCTAGTGTATCCAAAACTTGATCTATGAAGGGTAAAGGAAAATGATCCTTTTTAGTAGCCTTATTCAACTCCCTATAATCTACAAAAATTCTCCATTTTCCTCCTTTCTTAGGTACTATAACCAGTGGTGATACCCATTTACTATCAGATATAGGATAGATAAAGCCAACATCAAGCAGTTTCTGCAATTTTATTTTGACTATTTCTCTAAGGCTTGGATTTATCCTCCTCTGAGGTTGATGAAGTGGTAGACAACCTTCATTAATGAATATCCTATGGGTACAAAGTGTAGGGCTTAATCCTTTCATATCACCATAATCCCAAGAAAAAGTCTTCTCATGCTTCTAAAGCAATTCTTTTAATTGTTCCATCTGTACAGATGTCAATTTTGGGTTAACATGTAGTTTATGGCCTTTAGTTAGTTCAATAGGAAAAGTGGATTCTACCATAGCAATTTCAAAGATTGGGCTTCTTTCTAATTCATAGGGAAGTAGTGAACAAAGATTTTTAGGTTCCATAAGTAAAGTACAACTTGTATCACACTCCTCATATGTAATCAATTCTAATACAAAGCTTTCAGAAACATCTTTTCCTACCACACAAGTGTTGGTAAGGATGCTCTGGATTACTGAATCTTCTTCTTGTAACTTTAGAAAAGATTGCCTATGTAACATCATAAGTTTTACTATGGAATTTATCTCTTCTTCTTCATCTCCTAAATCTGGCCAAAAAGATGTACTCAAATTTGGTAATGGTTGTGCAGGAGGATATAGATCAAATTGCTTGGTTGCTTGGCCATTTGATATGGTCATATTCCCTGATCTACAATTTATGTTTGCATCAACTGTGGCCAACCATTTTCTACCTAGAATGATAGGATAGCCAGATAGGTTTACTTTAGGGGACAAAATCATGAAGTCCGCAGGATATTCTAGGGAATCTAAGGTCACAACAATATTTACCATCATTTCATCAGGAATGACAGTGGAACTATCTGCAAGCTATAGAATAGTTGGTGTGGGCCTTAATTCTTCTATTTGGAACTTCTTCATGGTTTATTTAGTCATCACATTTATAACAACTCCCAAATCTATTAAGGCATTTTTAACAAATTGGCCATTTATGCTGACACTTACTATTGGACTCCCTGGTTAGAATATTTTGGTGAAATCACTCTTCCTAACATGATATCAGCTAAGTGTCCAACAACATGAACTATGGTAGGATCCTTCTTCTTCCTTCTAGGTTTCTTTAGACAAGCTTCCCTTATAGCTTTTCCATAAGTAGGAATGTCCTTAATAGCTTGAAACAAAGGTATTTGGACATGCATATTCTTCAACTGATTAACAATGTCAAAGGGTTGTTCCTTTCTTTTTTCAGGTTCCTTTTGTATTAGTTGGTCTAGAAAAGGAGGCTCTACTGTTGGTTGAACTGGTATTGGTATGGTAACATTAGTTAAGTCAACAGGTTCATCAACCAAAGGTTCTGATGCTGTAGGAGAGTTTGATACTTCAGTTATAAGAGGTGGCTTTGGTGCTGGTAAGGTCATTCCAGATCTCAAATGTATATCTGCGACATCTAGGGCATAAGCAGGGTACTTCTGGGTATCAACACAATACATGGGCTATTATGGTTGACTATTTGGATTTGGCTGAGGCTGTTTAGGTAGCTGTTTTTGCTTTTGAGGTCCACTATTTGCAGGTGGTGGCATTAAAGTAGGTTGTTGAGCTAGAGGGGGTAATTGTGGAGCACCAATATTTTGGTTAGGCCATTGTTGAGATCCCTTCCATTGGTTTGGAGATTGCCAATTCCCTTGGTTTGGAGATGGCCAATTCCCTTGGGTTGATTACCATTGGTTCTGCTGGTTCTAGGGCCATTGGTTATTCTATTGGTTAGGCCAAGGTTGTTGGAAATTTTGAAACCATTGAGACTGTTGTGGGTTATTTTTCCCAACATTATTCCAATTGGGTTGGTTTTGTGGAGGACCTTGGGTATTGTAGTTTTTCCATTGATTACCATATGAATTTGAATTTTGCAAGGGGTCTTGAGGCATACCTTGATGTTGAGCCCATGGTCGGCATTAAGCAACAAAGAATACTTTCTCATCATCCCCATCTATCTTTACATATTCAGTTGGAAGATGCTGGTTCTCCATGCTTGCAACCAATTTACAATGTCAATCCTTCTTTTGCTTTCGGCAATGAGGATAGTACTCAGCTAGTTGTAACTCAGCCTCTGCTTGCTTCTTCTTTGCAGTCATTGTATCCAACTATGTAGCGACATCATTAATGATGTCTTGTTTGAAATCTGACAAAAAATTGGATATTTCAAGTTTTTAAATGCCTTGACTAATTCCTTTTGTAACCATAGAACGGGGTCCTTGACCTTTCTTCATGGTTGACCTTGAGTAGTTCTGACATATCTTTTTGAGGTCATCCCATTAAGCTTGATATACATCTCCATCGGCCATCAGGTCTAATGCTTCCAAACAGTCTTCATTCACTCCTCTTAGAAAGACTAGTTTTTGGGAATCTTTAGACAATGTGTGTTGAGGATTCTTTTGTAGTGTATATAAAAATTGAGAAACATAGTCTTCTAATGTCTCTTCCTCCTTCTGATATATCCTAAAGATATCGTCTCCTCTTGTGCTAGATGCTTTGCAATATTCTTTATATTTTTCCAAAAACAAGGCTTGCATTTCATCCTAATTCACAGCTGCATTGGCTCCTAAGCCCATGAACCATCGTAAAGCTGATTCTTTCAGTGTGGCTGGAAATAATTTAAGCTTATGGGCATTAGTGTTGTAGTCAAAACTATGACAAAGGATGTCAAACTCAAACAAGAAGGTATCAGAGTCTTCAGTTGCAAGGCCATAGAACTTTAGAAGAGTAGTGGGAGGTATATTCTTGAGATTGGCATTGGTTATGAGACTTGGAAGTGGAAATGGAAAAGTGGGTTGTGCCATGACTGGTGGGACTGGATTATGAGGTTGCTGCTGGAAAGGAATGTTAGGTACTAGATGATTAACAATTGGTGGATTCAAGGTAGTGTTATCAAGAAGACTGGTCACTATTTCAGTGAAAGGTTGGAGACTAGATATATCTAGGGATTCAGCTCTTGATGATGATACTGTGGGGAAAACAGGATTTGCGTCTTCAAAGGGAAACTCAACTTCTTCTTCAACTTCTTCATTCAAATCAACAGATCCTTGTGGAAGAAATCTTCCATATTCATCTCGTCTTCTTCCTCTTTGATGCATGCAACTAAAATTTTCACACTGGTAAAAAGAACTTAATCAAAAAACTATGAATCAAAAAAGCTCCTAGCTTGACACCATCCCCGACAACGACACAGAAAATGAACTGCCTTACAATAGGTGTTCCATAGTCATGCACTAGGCTTGGCTTAGGAATAATCTATTCAAGCTAAGGACTACTTTCCCCTACCATGAGGTGCATTTAGATTTTCAACCCAAGGACATATACTTGAAATGGTCGACACAGTATGTGCACTAGGTACCGTAATGAGTCATTATGCTTGTGCTGCAGGAAAGTAAAAATGCAAAGGAAGGAAACTAAACTACCGTTGTGGAAAGGAAACTACTGAATCTATGAATGTTGAAAACACAATGACAAGATAACAGAGATTCCATCTTGACTCATCTACTAGACTATTCGCGTAGATGCTGCAGGAATGTTCATGAAGTGTGATGCTACATGAAGGAATTAACTAGCTACATCTTACTTAAAATACTGCTAATGCTAGTAAAATGAATATATTCTATCCTAATCTAATCCACCTTCCAGGTGGGCCCCCTTGGTTGGCTTCTCTAATCTACCAACATAGGATAGAAGCTAAAGAGAACTAATTCATTTCATTAATCAGTCATTACATGATTCAGAATTGTAAAACACAACTACAACAAACTGTGAATTAGTGTTCTCTCTTACTTGATAAAACTTATCAAAAACCAAAAACTAAAATTTTACACACAAGAGTCGATCCTGACATATATAGGGAATCTACTCTTTATTACATAATAGAAAAGTAACTATCCTAAGTTAAGTCTACAAGAGAGAATATAGGAGAACAACTGAAAGCAGAAAGGAAGGATAACAGAATTGAGGAGGGAGCAATGAAGTCTTAGCATCTGCTTGTTACAATGTAAATCCAGAGAAGGTAATGGCTCATAAAAGCTCCTCCTTATTCACTACCATGTTTCCTGGAGTGGTTATAACTTCCTTTTCGTGGTTGTTCCTTGATGCTCATTTCTCCTTGAATGCTATTGGCAACCAACTTCTGGATTCATCCACTCATCCTTTAATCCTTATCATCAGGTTAGTTATGATATAAGACATAATTGCAAATAAAAATCCATCAAACTAAATTCAAGCATAAGAATGCACATTTGGATATTTATATGAAATACTACATATTAGATATAATTTAGGCAAAAGATGACATAGTTTTTCTACCCCATAAATCATCAAAGGTTTATCAAACATAGGCTTATAAGTGTTAAAACAAGGATAAACAGAGTATCACAAAGTATCTTAAACATAACAAAATGAAGGCATTTTTTAGACTCGTCAATTAGCACATAAGAAGAATGGATAATGGAAAATGTGTACTAATTCTAGAGCTATTAAAAAGATCACAATAAAATATATGTTTCCTATGTCGAGGATGGATTATATCATGGATTGTTTGAGTGGAGCATATTATATTACCAAGATTTATTTGAAAAGTGGTTATCATCAGATCATAATCATAGAAGCTGATGAATGGAAGACTACTTTCTAGATAAAAGTTGGTTTGTATGAGTGGTTAGTAATACCTTTTGGTTTGGCCAATGCACCAAGTACTTTCACGAGGTTGATGAATGAGGTTTTAAAGAGATTTTTGGGTAAGTTTATGATTGTTTACTTGGACAATATTTTGATAATTAGTAAGACTATGAAAGAACATATTGAGCATGTTAAGCAAGTATTGTAGAGATTGAAAGAGGAGAAGTTGTTGCTTAATTTGAAAAAGAGATCCTTTATGCAAGAGGAGATTTTGTATTTGGGAATTGTGATTTCAGCTGATGGTTTGAGAATGGATCTTAAGAAGGCTAAAGTAGTTCTAGAGTTGACTTAAAGAGTGAGATGAGATAAAAAGGATTTCAAGTGGACACATGGAGCTAACAAGAGTTGTGATATTTTGAAACAAAAGGTTACTGAGTTACTTGTATTGGATTTGCCTGATTTTAATGAACTATTTCAAGTTGAGGGTGATGCAAGTGGTAGTGCAATAGGAGCCATGTTGATTCAAGAAGGTAAACCTATTTCTTTCTGTAGTGAGAAATTGATTGATGCTAAAAAAATTATTATGTGTATGATCAAGAGGTCTATGTTATTGTTCAAGCTATGAAGAAGTAGAGAAATTACTTTTTGCCTAAGGAGTTTATTTATATACTAATCATAAATCTTTACAATATTTGGGAAGTCTACTTAAGATGAATTAGAGACATATGAAGTGGGTTAAATATTTGTAGTCTGTAGAGTTTTACATTTATGATCAAGCATAAAAGTGGAGTTACTAACTCAGTTGTAGATGCATTGGAAATAAGACATTCTTTGTTGATCAAGATGAAGGTTGAAGTTCTTTGTTTTGATGAGATGGAGGAGTTGTATGATATTGACCATGATTTTTTCTATGGCATAGAGAAAGTGTAGAGACCCAAATCTATCAGATCAACTAAGTAAGTATGATAACCATTTCATTCCATAAGGTATGTTGTTCAAAGGAATTCAATTGTGTATACCAAGAAGTTCTATTAGAGTTAATTTTATTAAGGAAAAATATTGTGGTGGATTGGCTAGACATTTTGGAATTTATAAGACATTGAGCTTTCCTAAGGATAAGTATTACTAGCCACATATGTATAATGATGTTTAGAAGTTTGATAGGAGTTGTAGAATTTGTCAAGTTGAAAAAGGATTTAGTAATACTACTAGATTTTATACACCTATTTCTATTCTTGAGAAGCATTGTGGTGACACCAGTATGCATTTTGTTCTTGGACTACCTAAGAAAACAAGAGGGTATGATTCCATATTTGTTTTTGTGAATAGATTTTCTAAGATGAAAATTTTTATACCATTTAAGAAGACATTGGATGCTATGAATGTTGCTGAGATTTTCTTTAAAGATATTTTTGGTTTGCATGGATTACCAAGAAGTATTATCTCTGACTGGGATAGAAATTTTGTTGGTTACTTTTGGAGGACTTTGTGGAAGAAGATGGATATATAGTCAAAGTTTAGTTCTACATTCCATCCACAGACAGATGGACAAATAGATTTTGTGAATAGAAGTTTGGGTAATTTGTTGAGATATTTTGTTGGAGATAAGCCAAGTAATTGGGATATGGTATTGGAACAAGCTGATTTTTCATATAATAATTCTATGAATAGAAGTACTGCAAAAACTCCTTTTGAGATTATTACTAGAATAGAACCTAGAGGTATATTAGGTTTGAGGAATGTTGTTGGTGAGGAGAAGAGAAGTGTTGAAGGGGAAGAATTTGTTGGTTTTATGAAGTGTTTGCATGAGGAAGTGGAGTTAAAGTTGGAACAAAGTAATTAGAAGTATAATGAGAATGTTGATAAGTCTAGGAGACATCATGTTTTTGAAGTTGGTGATGATGTAATTGTTTATTTGGAGAAAAGTAGATTCCTTATTGGAACATATAGTAAGCTGAAAATGAAGTAGTTTGGACATTTTAAGATCTTGATGAAGTTTGATAGAGGCAATGCCTATGAAGTTGAGTTGCTTGATGACATGGATATATCTCCTACATTCAATATTGCTGATTTGCATAAGTGTCATGAGTTAAATGATGAAGTTATTATACTAGATGATTATCCTAAGAAGTAGATTAAAGAGGTTGAATAAATATTGGGTGAAAGTATTGGTAAAAGAAAAAGAGGAAAAAATTACTATGAATATTTGGTGAAGTGGAATAATAGACCAATAGAAGATGCTACATGGATTTCTCAAATTGAGTTGGATTTAGCTCAGGTTGTGACACTTGCATGATTCAGGAGAATAATTTCATTCAAACCTAGTTTTCTAATGTAGGAGAGTCTTGGGTTGCCTTGATATACTTCTCATCTTTTTTCATTCTTCTAGTGAGTGTTGAGTTGTAGTCATTGATGAGTTCTAGTGCTTGCTGAGTTGTAGTTGCCACCCAGTATTGGCCAAGTTGTTCAATATTGGCTGAGTTGTTTATTGTTGACTAAGTCCTTTGATGGCTAAGTGTTTCTTAGTGTGCTAAGTGAACCTGATGTTTTTTGACTTTCAATTCCTTATTTGACTAAGTTTTTATATGTTTGGTTCTTAGTTTGAGCTAACTTGTGTATTTAATTTGGATCATAAATTTAATGTATGAATCTTGTCTTGGGATGTGTGTAGACTATTTTAAGGTCAAAATTTATTATATGTATTGATGTAGGATCTTCTTTAAGACATTTTATGAACTATAAATAGGGGTGTTTAGGTTTAGGTTAGGTAATGCTTACAGGAGTGCAAAGTCAATGGAGTTGGATGAGCTATAAGTATGGAATTTCATAAGTCTTGTTGGTCACAACCAAAAAGGCCTTATAGTTGGGCATGTATGTAGATAATTTTGTGGATTAATAAAGTATTTTTTGTTATTTCTCTCCATAGTTTTGTTCTCTATTGTGTTTACATAGTAATGTGGTTGGATAGTTAGGTGTAACTCTGGCCCTAGCTTATTATTCCCCTTGTTGCATCAAAATTAATCATAAGATAGAATAGTAAAACATGTTCATCAATATTTTTTGGTATATATAACATGAACTAGATATAAAATGTGCCCTATATCAAAATAGTGAAATTAACTCTCATTAATATGATAGTGATATTTTGATCTCTCTACTCTATGATGTGATGATGAGGTAGTTTGTTGTATTGTTGACACATATGTGTGACTTCTAGATGTACTTCTCTATGATTGACTATGAGTCTATGTTGGTGCTTGAGTGGCTCATTTATCTCACAACTTTGCTAATCCAACTACTCTTACATTAACTAAAGCTCTACCACTATAGGAGAAAAGATTTTTGAGTGGCATTTGGGATCTCACTCCTCACATGTTAGATCTATGAAGTGGAAGGAATCCTTGTCTTTGTTGCCATGTCCATCAAGATGTCACTTAAACTGGATCTCCACTCCTATGTACTAGTTGCATAGATTGATATTTTTTTTTAAAGTCCTCATACATAATTATTTGTTCATATATTAGTCCTATATCATTTTTCATACCTAGATCTCCTTTCTAGAACTTGGGTTCTATATTATTGGTAAACAGATTGTTCTTTCCAATGTAACTCTTAAATGCTCGAACCTGTGACAAACAATTTGATACCAACAGTTGGATAATCTATCATGAGGTTAATATATTTCCTCTGAATTGAAAGATACAACTCCCTTATCGATGATATTCAATGAATTTGTTTGTTCCTAAACTAATTGGGTACATTCTTAACCTGAGAATGAAAGACAAAAAACCAAGTCAGTCCCAGACAGAACTAACTCAGGCAGATTTTAACTCCTAAATCTAGCTAATGCCAAGAACCCACAATTCCTATGACTTCTTGATACTGGTAATACATATGAATGTTGTAAATGTAAATGAAATGAAACTAAAATGAAAAGAAGATTAAATGTCTGAATCTTTGCAATAGGAATAGTTGAAAATACTCTGATTTACAACCCATTCATGAGTTGACTCAAGATGTTAGAAAGTGTTCAAAACTGAATATGACCATGCTCTAATTGATTATAATCATAAAAAGTAATAACCAAATACTCTGATTCAGAATAAAACCTCTTTGTATTGAACACCACAAATAAAAATACTCTAACTTTATTTGCTCACAATTCCTTTACCAAATCCATTACAAAAATCCAAATACAAAATCCCTTAAACACAGGAAATGAAATGCATGAAAATTAACTACTGTCTCCCCTCTACTCCAGCAATACCTACTCTTGTAGAAAAGAAGAACCCCTTCAAAGGAAAAGGTTTTACAATAAATACATCCTCTAGCAACCGTTGGTTTCTTCCAGTGACTTTTTAGTTCTGTAACCAATCTTGTCTCTTTGACTTCTCATATTTTTCCTTTTGAAAACTCATAAGCTTATTAACTTTTAAAGTTAATAATGATATATATTAACATATTTAAATTATATTTTAACAATTTACATTTAAATATGTTAAATCAGTATCCAAAATCTTTCCTTCATTGAGTGGACAACAAAATAAATAGTTCTGCAAGGTAAAAATGGGCCATTTTTCGTGGGGCATATCTTTTTATTCCATCATTGGATCAAGCTCATTTTTGAATATGTTCTTCCAAACTTAGTTATCTTCATCTTGACTAGAGCGATCAGAAAAATAATCACTGAGTCAAAAGATATGAGCTTCTGAATTCTGCTCTATATGACTGCTACAAAATCAGAATTAATAAAATAAAATTTCCAGCCATTCTTCTTTCAATGCTCTATAATCCATGTCTTCAATCTGCAAAAATGTTATCTTCCATGCTTACAATGTTAATTCTTTGCTAAAATTTTGGAAAAATTCTCTAAAATGCTTATAGCGGAAGTTTGACTTTTGTCTTCTCCCTTTGGTGGAAAATTGAACTTTGACTGCGAAAGTCACAGTGGAAAATGAATTTTCCATTTTACATTTAATACCACATTGATGTTCAAATCCTCAAAAAATAAATCATTATGAGATTATCATTCCTTGTTTAATCAATTAAAGCCCTTTTCCATCTCTCTATCATGGATTTGATGATTGGTGGAAATTCCATTTTTGAGTGCCGCACCCAATCTTCAATTTTCCATTTCCATGTAGCAGGCACAATTTTGATGTAGATTGATTCACAAATTATTTTTGTGGAGTGATCTTGAGGCTAGACCCCATATACCTTCATTTTGTATTGAGATTTTCCTTTTCTCTCCTCATGTGGAAAATTGGACTTTGCTTGCGAAAGGCACAGTGGAAAATGAGTTTTCCACTACACTTCATTTTTCCTTTGGTGGAAAATCCCAAGTTGACTTCTCCATTGCGAAAAATTAGAAAAGTGCTTCTCCAATGGAAAATTAGAAAATGATTGCGAAAGGCGCAGTGGAAAATGGGTTTTCCCCTACACTTCATTTTTCCTTTGGTGGAAAATCCCAAGTTGACTTCTCCATTGCGAAAAATTAGAAAAGTGCTTCTCGAATGGAAAATTAGAAAATGACTGTGAAAGGCATAGTGGAAAGTGAGTTTTCCACTACACTTCATTTTTCCTTTGGTGGAAAATCCCAACTTGACTTCTCCATTGCGAAAAATTAGAAAAGTGCTTCTCCATGGTGGAAAAATGAATTTTGACTTCTATTTGCTTCCACATTTTCATATATGGACTCAAAAATAATTCAATCCTTAATAGAAACTTTGTTAAGCATACTAGGAACAATTTTTGGCAAATTCTTTATGGGAGGCAACTATAAAAGTTTATAAAATGGTGTACTAAAAGTGCACTTACAACTGGCTCTAAATGGGGACTATGTGCTGCAATGTGCATAAAGAATCCATAATCACTAGCAAAAGACAAGTGCCTATCCATTGGGCTATAGAGTCTAAGCACAAAGAAGACCATTAAAGAATTGCTTTCTGGGAGGGCGGAGGGGAGGAAGGCAAAACCAAAATCGAGAAAGCAGGAAACACTAAGCTACGCACACCAAAACTATGAAAACAAAAGCTTATTTACAAATATAGGTAAGGAGACCTCACCAAAAGAAGAGCAAGTAGGAGAAACTCACACATGGCAATTGATAGGAAAAGAAAAATATGAGCCCCTCTGGTGAAGTGTATTATGCTTTTCTAAGCTAAACAAAAACCAAGCTCTCCTAGCAAAATCTCTATTTCTGGAAACAAAATTACCATAGTGTAAGTAATTAGTGACCCAAAAATACTTTCCAAACAACCATGCCTCATCATAGACTTCTAATTTTTCTGTACCCTCCTGTACATTATTTCTCATACATCCAACCATCCTTTGTTGAAAAGAAAAATGATCACACACTTCTGAAAATGGAACTGCAACATTTTCACACTCGTAACTTTTGATGTGATCACTCTTAAGAGGAATCCCAGTAGATAAATTGAGATTGTAAAAATTTGAACGTCCATATAATTCTAAAACATATTTTGCATCATACTCACATTCACTACAATCATCTTTGATAGCAATTTCAGATTTCAAACTAAGATTGAAACATAATGATTCTTCATCGCACATAGGGTCAAACTGAACTAGAATAGCTTCATCACTTTTTGTGGCTATCAATTCTAAAAAAAATTCATCCAAATTTAAAATCTCAATACTTGAATTAGTTGTAGAAGAAGACTTACATTTGGCCGGCATCAAGATTTGATTAGCTTCCATTTCGTGATGAAGGAAAATATAATCTAGCTCTTAATCATCTCAATGTTACTGCAACACTTCATTAGCCGTCAAAGGTATTTGTTTGGTATTTGTACTTGCAACCACTTCTTCAACCATATCTTTAGACTTAAAATGATATTCATCAACACATGTTTTAGCCTTTTGATCAATACATAATTCATCAAGCATACTCAAATTGGCATCTTCTACAAAAGAAAATGATTCTAACACTACAGATTGAACCTCATCTTTTCTATTATCTTCTTCAAACTCAAAGTCTCATATTCCACTTGTGTACAAACCAAGGGATGACTTTCACAAGAAATATTATGCAAAAAATGATCTTCATTATTCTCTTCAAATCTGAAACTTTCAACAATAGGAGAAAAGGAAAGCATGGGTAAATCCTCATTTTCTATTTCACTTAACTTTTCTTTGTCAACCCCAAAAGTGTCTCTATTCATTGAAATTTGTGCCTCTGAAAGCTGGGGTATTTCTTGTTCTCTAAGAACCAAGCAATTCACTGGTATTGGTTCTTCTTTTACTGATTCTTCTCAAGGTAAACTTGTTGAAACATACTTCCCTTTTCTTCGGTCTTCAACATTAAAATATCCTTGGATCACACACTTTAATAGTAAAGCAGATTGATGATCTTCTGAGGGATTTAATCCTTTTCTTTAAGCTTCAGTAATACTTTGTTTAAATGTAGTCCAAAGGAATTGTAGGTTAGGATCACTCTCAGCATTTATTTCTTCAAATGTGGGTTTCCTTCTGATTTTCTTTCTTAGTTGAACTTCTTGCTCACCCAAGATTGAAAAATTATAAGAAACACAATTAGGTGGGACTTTTGACACCACTTCTTCATCCACCTTTAATTCACTTCTTATCTGCAACACCCTTTGCTCATGGTTCTATAATAACTCTTTTAGCTCTTTCAGTTTGTGATACCTGGCACATACACCTTTCCATAACACAACTGGTGCATGATCTTCTTTGATACTCAGGTTCATTTTTCTTCCATGGGTAATGCTTTCTCTAAAAGCATCAAAAATATTACGCAATACTAGATCATGCGTTTGATGAAGTTCAATCAAAGAAGGATCTGGCCTTCTCCCTTTAACAACTTTAATGGGCATGGTCTTTTAATAACAGAGTCACCAATCTCCTACAAGAAGTAATAATAATAAAAATTGAGGAAGTAAAACTTTAGCACTAATCTTCTTTTCTACTTCCCCAGCAGAGTCGCCAAAAATCTGTTGTTAAACAGATTGTTCTTTCCAATGTAACTCTTAAATGCCCAAACTTGTGAGAAACAATTTGATACCAACAGTTGGATAATCTATTATGAGGTTGATAGATTTCCTCTGAATTGAAAGGTACAACTCCCTTATCGATGATATTCAATGAATTTGTTTGTTCCTAAACTAATTGGGTACGTTCTTAACCTAAGAATGGAAGACAAAAAACAAAACCAGTCCTAGACGGAACTAACTTAGGCAGATTTTAACTCCTAAATCTAGCCAATGCCAAGAACCCATAATTCCTATGACTTCTTGATACCGGTAATGCAATATGAATGTTGTAAATGTAAATGCAATGAAACTAAAATGAAAAGAAGATTAAATGTCTGAATCTTTGCAATAGGAACAGTTGAAAATACTCTAATTTACAACCCATTCGCCAGTTGACTCAAGATAAAGAAAGTGTTCAAAAATGAATATGACCATGCTCTGATTGATTATAATAAAAATAAGTAATAACCAAATACTCTAATTCAGAATAAAACCTCTTTGTATTGAACACCACAAATAAAAATACTCTGACTTTATTTGCTCACAATTCCTTTGCCAAATCCATTACAAAAATCCAAATACAAAATCCCTTAAACACAAGAAATGAAATGCATGAAAATAAACTAATGTCTCCCCTCTAGTCTAGCAATACCTACTCTTGTAGAAAAGAAGAACCCCTTCAATGGAAAAGGTTTAACAATAAATACATTCTCTAGCAACCGTTGGTTTCTTCCAGTGACTTTTCAGTTCTGTAACCGATCTTGTCTCTTTGACTTCTCATATTCTTCTTTTTGAAAACTTATAAGCTTATTAACTTTTAAAGTTAATAATAATATATATTAACATATTTGAATTATATTTTAACAGTTGACATTTAAATATGTTAAATCAATATCCAAAATCTTTCCTTCATTGAGTGGACAAAAAAATAAATAGTTCTGTAAGGTAGGGGCATATCTTTTTATTCCACCATTGGATCAAGCTCATTTTTGGATATGTTCTTCCAAACTTAGTTATCTTCATCTTGACTAGAGCGATTGGAAAAATAATCACTGAGTCAAAAGATATGAGCTTCTAAATTCTACTCTATATGACTACTGCAAAAATCAGAATTAATAAAATAAAATTTCCAGCCATTCTTCTTTCAATGCTCTATAATCTATGTCTTCAATCTGCAACAATGTTATCTTCCATGCTTACAATGTTAATTCTTTGCTAAAATTTTCAAAAAATTCTCTGAAATGCTTATAGCGGAAGTTTGACTTTTGTCTTCTCCCTTTGGGGGAAAATTGAACTTTGATTGCGAAAGTCGCAGTGGAAAATGAATTTTCCATTTTACATTTAATACCACATTGATGTTCAAATCCTCAAACAATAAATCATTATGAGATTATCATTCCTTGTTTAATCAATTAAAACTCTTTTCCATCTCTCTATCATGGATTTGATGCTTGGTGGAAATTCCATTTTTGAGTGCAAAAAACACACCCAATCTTCAATTTTCCATTTCCATGTAGCGGGCACAATTTTGATGTAGATTGATTCAAAAATTATTTTTTTGGAGTGATCTTGATGCTAGACCCCATATACCTTCATTTTGGATTGAGATTTTCCTTTTCTCTCCTCATGTGGAAAATTGGACTTTGCCTGCAAAAGGCGTTCCACTACACTTCATTTTTCCTTTGGTAGAAAATCCCAAGTTGATTTCTCCATTGAAAAAAATTAGAAAAGTGCTTCTCCAATGGAAAATTAGAAAATGACGGCAAAAGGCGAAGTGGAAAATGAGTTGCCCACTACACTTCATTTTTCCTTTGGTGGAAAATCCCAAGTTGACTTCTCCATTACGGAAAATTAGAAAAGTGCTTCTCCAATGGAAAATTAGAAAATGACTGTGAAAGGCGCAGTGGAAAATGAGTTTTCCACTACACTTCATTTTTCCTTTGGTGAAAAATCCCAACTTGACTTCTCCATTGTGGAAAATTAGAAAAGTGCTTCTCCATGGTGGAAAAATGAATTTTGACTTCTATTTGCTTCCACATTTGCATATCTAGACTTAGAAATAATTCAATCCTTCATAGAAACTTTGTTAAGCATACTAGGAACAATTTTTGGCAAATTCTTTATGGGAGGCAACTATAAAAGTTTTTAAAATGGTGTACTAAAAGTGCACCTACAGGTGGCTTTGAATGGGTATTATGTGCTGTAAAGTATATAAAGAATCCATAATCTCTAGCAAAAGACAAGTTCCTATCCATTGGGTTATAGAGTCTAAGCACAAAGAAGACCATCATAGAATTGCTTTTCGGGAGGGCGGAGGGGAGTAAGGCAAAACCAAAATTGAGAAAGTAGGAAACACTAAGCTACGCACACCAAAACTGCTGAAACAAAAGCTTATTTACAAATACAAGTGAGGAGACCTCACCAAAAGAAGAGCAAGCAGGAGAAACTCACACATGGCCATTGATAGGCAAAGAAAAATATGAGCCCTTCTGGTGAAGTGTATTATGCTTTTCTAAGCTGAACCAAAACTAAGCTCTCCTAGAAAAATCTTTGTTTCTGAAAACAAAATTACCCTAGTGTAAGTAATTAGTGACCCAAAAATACTTTCCAAACAACCATGCCTCATCATAGACTTCTAATTTTTCTGTAGCCTCCTGTACATTATTTCTCATACATCCAACCATCCTTTGTGAAAAAGAAAAATGATCACACACTTCTGAAAATGGAACTGCAACATTTTCACACTCCTAACTTTTGATGTGATCACTCTTAAAAGGAATCCCAGTAGATAAATTGAGATTGTAAAAATTTGAACGTCCACATAATTCTAAAACATATGTTGCATCATACTCACATTCACTACAATCATCTTTGATAGCAATTTCAAATTTCAAACCAAGATTGAAACATAATGATTCTTCATCGCACATAGGGTCAAACTGAACTGGAATAGCTTCATCACTTTTTGTGGCTATCAATTCTAAAAAAATTTCATCCAAATTTAAAATCTCAAGACTCGAATTAGTTGTAGAAGAAGACTTTTTCTTGGCCGGCATCAAGATTTGATTAGCTTCCATTTCGTGATGAAGAAAAATACAATCCAGCTTTGAATCTTCTCCATGTTACTGCAACAATTCATTAGTCATCAAAGGTATTTTTTTGGTATTTGTACTTGCATCCACTTCTTCAACCATATCTTTAGTCTTAAAATGATATTCATCAACACATGTTTTAGCCTTTTGATCAATACATAATTCATCAAGAATACTCAAATTGGCATCTTCTACAAAAGAAAATGATTCTAACACTGCAAATTAAACCTCATTTTTTCTATTATCTTCTTCAAACTTATAAGTCTCATATTCCACTTGTGTACAAACCAAGGGATGACTTTCACAAGAAATATTATGCAAAAAATGATCTTCATTATTCTCTTCAAATCTGAAACTTTCAACAATAGGAGAAAAGGAAAGCATGGGTAAATCCTCATTTTCTATTTCACTTAACTTTTCTTTGTCAACCCCAAAAGTGTCTCTATTCATTGAAATTTGTGCCTCTAAAAGCTGGGGTATTTCTTGTTCTCTAAGAACCAAGCAATTCACTGGTATTTCTTTTACTGATTTTTCTCCAGGTAAACTTGTTGAAACATACTTCCCTTTTCTTCGGTCTTCAACATTAAAATATCCTTGGATCACACACTTTAATAGTAAAGCAGATTGATGATCTTTTGAGGGATTTAGTCCTTTTCTTTCAGCTTCAGCAATACTTTGTTTAAATGTAGTCCAAAGGAATTGTAGGTTAGGATCACTCTCAGCATTTATTTCTTCAAATGTGGGTTTCCTTCTGATTTTCTTTCTTGGTTGAACTTCTTGCCCACCCAAGATTGAAAAATTATAAGAAACAAAATCAGGTGGGACTTTTGACACCACTTCATCATCCACCTCTAATTCACTTCTTATTTGCAACACCCTTTTCTCATGGTGCTATAATAACTCTTTTAGCTCTTTCAATTTGTGATACTTGGCACAGACACCTTTCCATAACACAACTGGTGCATGATCTTCTTTGATACTCAGGTTCATTTTTCTTCCATGGGTAATGCTTTCTCTAAAAGCATCAAAAATATTACGCAATACTAGATCATGCGTTTGATGAAGTTCAATCAAAGAAAGATTTGGCCTTCTCCCTTTAACAACTTTAATGGGCATGGTCTTTTAATAATAGAGTCACCAATCTCTAGAAGTAGAGATAATAATAAAAACTAAGGAAGTAAAACTTTAGCACTAATCTTCTTTTCTGCTTCCCCAGCAGAGTCACCAAAAATCTGTTGGTAAACAGATTGTTCTTTCCAATGTAACTCTTAAATGCCCAAACCTGTGAGAAACAATTTGATACCAACAGTTGGATAATCTATCATGAGGTTGATAGATTTCCTCTGAATTGAAAGGTATAGCTCCCTTATCGATGATATTCAATGAATTTGTTTGTTCCTAAACTAATTGGGTATGTTCTTAACCTAAGAATGGGAGACAAAAAACAAAACCAGTCCTAGACAAAACTAACTTAGGCAGATTTTAACTCCTAAATCTAGCCAATGCCAAGAACCCACAATTCCTATGACTTCTTGATACCGGTAATGCAATATGAATGTTGTAAATGTAAATGCAAAGAAATTGAAATGAAAAGAAGATTAAATGTTTGAATCTTTGCAATAGGAACAGTTGAAAATACTCTGATTTACAACCCATTCGCCAGTTGACTCAAGATGTAAGAAAGTGTTCAAAATTGAATAAGACCATGCTCTGATTGATTATAATTAGAAAAATTAATAACCAAATACTCTGATTCAGAATAAAACCTCTTTGTATTGAATACCACAAATAAAAATACTCTGACTTTATTTGCTCACAATTCCTTTGCCAAATCCATTACAAAAATCCAAATACAAAATCCCTTAAACAAAGGAAATGAAATGCATGAAAATAAACTACTGTCTCCCCTCTACTCCAGCAATACCTACTCTTGCAGAAAAGAAGAACCCCTTTAATGGAAAAGGTTTTACAATAAATACATTCTCTAGCAACCGTTGGTTTCTTCCAGTGACTTTTCAGTTTTGTAACCGATCTTCTCTCTTTGACTTCTCATATTCTTCCTTTTGAAAATTGATAAGCTTATTAACTTTTAAATTGAGTAATAATATATATTAACATATTTAAATTATATTTTAATAGTTGACATTTAAATATGTTAAATCAATATCCAAAATATTTCCTTTATTGAGTGGACAGCAAAATAAATAGTTCTACCAGGTAAAAATGGGCCATTTTTCATGGGGCATATCTTTTTATTCCACCATTAGATTGAGCTCATTGTTGAATATGTTCTTCCAAACTTAGTTAGCTTCATCTTGACTAGAGCGATCAGAAAAATAATGATTGAGTCAAAAGATATGAGATTCTGAATTCTGCTCTATATGACTACTACAAAATCAGAATTAATAAAATAAAATTTCCAGCCATTCTTCTTTCAATGCTCTATAATCCATGTCTTCAATCTGCAACAATTTTATCTTCCATGCTTACAATGTTAATTCTTTGCTAAAATTTGGGAAAAATTCTCTGAAATGCTTATAGCAGAAGTTTGACTTTTGTCTTCTCCCTTTGGGGGAAAATTGAACTTTGACTGCGAAAGTCGCAGTGGAAAATGAATTTTCCATTTTACATTTAATACCACATTGATGTTCAAATCCTCAAAAAATAAATCATTATGAGATTATAATTCCTTGTTTAATCAATTAAAGCTCTTTTCCATCTCTCTATCATGGATTTGATGCTTGGTGGAAATTCCATTTTTGAGTGCGAAAAATGCACCCAATCTTCAATTTTTCATTTCCATGTAGCAGGGACAATTTTGATGTAGATTGATTCACAAATTATTTTTTTGGAGTGATCTTGATGCTAGACCCCATATACCTTCATTTTGGATTGAGATTTTTCTTTTCTCTCCTCATATGGAAAATTGGACTTTGCTTGCAAAAGGCGCAGTGGAAAATGAGTTTTCCACTATACTTCATGTTTCCTTTGGTGGAAAATCCCAAGTTGACTTCTACATTGCGGAAAATTAGAAAAGTGCTTCTCCAATGGAAAATTAGAAAATGACTGCAAAAGGCACAGTGGAAAATGAGTTTTCCACTACACTTCATTTTTCTTTTGGTGGAAAATCCCAAGTTGACTTCTCCATTGCGGAAAATTAGAAAAGTGTTTCTCTAATGGAAAATTAGAAAATGACTGTGAAAGGCCCAGTGGAAAATGAGTTTTTCACTACACTTCATTTTTCCTTTGGTGGAAAATCCCAACTTGACTTCTCCATTGCGAAAAATTAGAAAAGTGCTTCTCCATGGTGGAAAAATGAATTTTGACTTTTATTTGCTTCCACATTTGCATATCTGGACTCAGAAATAATTCAATCCTTCATAGAAACTTTGTTAAGCATACTAGGAACAATTTTTGGAAAATTCTTTATGGGAGGCAACTATAAAAGTTTTTTAAATAGTGTACTAAAAGTGCACCTACATATATCTCAAATATGGGTAGTTGGTGGTGGTTTGCTTGAATCTCTATTCTCTTCTTGTCTACTCCTAGAAGACAGGGTCATGGTCATGACAAGATCATAGTGGTTTGGCTGCTATAGGAGATGGAATCCTCTCTTGTGCTCTCCCTCTTGCTACTAGTGTATCTTCCTCACCCTCAACATCCCTCATCTCTCCCTTTGGTAGAGGCTCATCATCATCATCTCCTTGTGATACTCTAAAATAAGGACTTACATCACTTGTAGGGTAGTCATTTGGGAATATGGGTCTCACACCCTCAATACAAAAATATCATAGATAGTCTTTGGATACATATGTATCCTCTAATGTAAGGGGTACCTCTATGTCATCTAGGCCCTCAATATTTGTCAGTCTCACATCATCTACTATCAATCTAGTGTAGGAGCACCTAGCCTAGGATATTAAAAAGAAAATAAGAGTCTTGGAAAGACTTATAAGCAATGGGGTCATTATTTTGGTGGTCCTCTTGCATATGAAGAAACAATGTAACACATTATAGGCAACTTGGTGTCATAATGATGTATTGGCAAAATGTTGTTAATTAGGTCCAATAGTGATAAAAGTTGTCTTAGAGGCTTAATTAAGTGTAGGAGGGTAATTATACATGGAAATAACCTAAAAATGGTCTAAATAAATTTACTATTTTATTTTGAGTCATGATGTGTAGTCTCATAGAGTCTAAAGTGTAAAAATACAAAAATTATCAATTTTGCAAAAGTTGCACATTGACAATTTTGTAATTTTGCAATTTTCTTGTCCAAGAAATTGGAAAAGTGGTTAGAAAGAACAAGGATGTTGCCAATGAGAAGAATTTGTCTTATTTAGTTGGAGAATTAAATGTTAAATCCCTCCAAGCCGCCATTGTAGAGGTTGGAAGTTTTGAGGAGTACAAATGCAAATGAGTTAATGGAAATTAATGACAGTTTTGAAGGAAAGAGTAGGATTTTGATTGTAATGTGATTGAAAAAATTATTTGGAATTTGGTTTTAGTTTTTGAATAGTCAATAATTTATTGATTTTGGTTTGAAGGTTCTATCATTTTTTTGTGAATGCAATAAATGTTTTTGTGATATGCCTGCCTGCTAGCTAGTATTGGGGTAGACTTCACAAAATGGTTTCTACCAGCATTCCCCATGGTTAGAATTATTTGAAACCTTGAGAAATTCTAGTAGACACATTTTAATTTTTATTATATAAGGTATGGAGCAAGAAGCACAAGGCCAAGTCCCTTCCTTGGAAGCCCTAGGCAAGAATTGGTTGTTCTCAGTTAGAAATTGAAACAAGAAAGACATATTTCTTGCAAGGGTGAATCATTTTTGATGGAATGGGTGTAATGGATGGAGAAATAATATTTAATATAGGTACTATGGGTGTAGGGAGAGGTATCGAAAGTATCTAGTGAGCGAGAAAGGATAGATTTTCATCTGACTAGTCTAGAATGTTGTCAAACCTTAACTAACCCTTGGAACTTGGGTTAGGGCATCTGGTATACCTTGGGAAATCAAGACCTCATGAATGTTTAAGGTCTTTGAAAAGGGTATCCTGAACTAGAGTTTGTTTGGTACCTTGTTTTAGAAAGACTTTCACAAATCCAATATTAGTCCATTAGGAGGGCTAATTTGGGGCTATTAGGCCTAAAAAGGAATTTTCTCTAGTTTGAATAGATCATATAGGAAGCTAATGAATGGAATGTGAAGGATGGATGGAAAGTAATCCAAGACACCCTAGGAAGAGCCTCCAACCCTTACAAGAAGAGTTAAATCATTAGGGAGGGCTAGAGAGAAGTTACAAACTAGTAATCAAGCCTAAATATGTAGGTTGGTCTATTGGCAAGTTGTCTCTAAGTGATTAGGATTAGCCTTTGTATAAGTAGAGAATTTAAAGGAATGGGAAACATCTAACTATACTACCTAGACCATTCCTACTAAATTGGTAACAAAGGCCATTTGATTTTGGGAGTTATAAGTGTATGTTTGACTATGAATGATTGTCTTCCATAGGATCCACCATGGTAAAAAATATAGAGTTAGGTAAGAAGGCTCAAGAATAGAATGAGGAAAACCTAGAGTTTAAGACTAAGAAAAGAACCTTGGAAAAAATGCATGAGAGAAAAACCCTTAGGATTGAAGTAGTGACCAACAAGGTCAACCAACAAGAAGAGTGTGGTAGGTAGAAGCAACTAGTGTTTCGTGAAGAGGAGGTACCCAGACTTGATCCTAGAATCACTAAGGAACCATTTATTAGAGAAATAAAGGCACTAAATAAAAAATCATTGGAAGGAGTCCCACTATTTAGTTGAAAATTGGATTTTGATCATGTCTTTGAATGACAAGAAGGCAACAAAAATTATTTTGAACGTGAAAATGTAACAAAATCCCAGAAGGTGAAGGTAGAAAAAGAAAAAATGAGAGGAGCACCTCTCACATGGTGGAAACTAACACAAGATGAAATAGTTAAAGAGGAAAAGAAACCATTTTCAAAATATAAGGGTATGGTTAGTCAAATTCAGAAAACTATCTTCCTCAAGACTTTGAACTAAAGTTCCACACAAAAAGGTAGAATCTCAAACAAAGAGATAATAATGTGGCAAGTATACTAAGGAGTTTTTGAAACTTTATGTAAGATCCAAAGTGAAATAGTATGAAAGCATTAAAATTTCAAGGTATATTAAAGGCTTGAGTTGTAAAGTCTAAGATGAACTTTAGTTGTGGAGTCCTAATACAGTGGAAATGTGTTATCAACTAGCACTTAAGGTAGATGAGAAGTTGAAGAAGAAGAAAGAATTCAACAATAGAAATAGAGTAAAAGGAAGGGAGTAGAGCAATCAGAGAGGAAATTTTGGTGGTTAAAGAAGCCAAGTAACTAGACCCTAAGAGGATAGTAAGCCAAGTAAACAAAGTGGAGCAAGCAATGCAAGAGGTGGATTTAATAAAAAATGCAAAGGTAATGGTAGTGTTAGGGGCAAAAATAGTATTCAAGGTAGAGATCCCTCATAATTTTCCACAATGATGTGTTAAAATTATAACCAATTAGGGCATCCATTATATAGATGTCCAAAGAAGGCTTCTACTTTAGGAGAAAGAAATGTGACTTATGCTCAAGAAGACAATGGTAGCAAGAAGGCATATGATCACCTATTAGATTCAATAGAAGGTGAGAACTTAATGTTCAAAAGAACTCTCATTAGGGAGTCCATGAAGGAAAAGCCAATCCAAAGAGGAGACCTATTTAGGGTCAAGTGGAAGATGCAAAAAAAGGTATGTAAATTTGTCATTGACTCTAGGTCTAGTGATAACATAGTTTCAGAGGAAGCAGGAGTAAGACTAAAGCTAATAAGACTTATTCATGTTAATCCTTATAGAGTCACATGGCTAAATAAGGGTGGTGTATTAGCATCCTCTTATGAAGCAATGAAACAAGGTTATATAGGTCATTTATGACCTTGTTCTAGTTTATTTACTTTTCTATGTTTTCAATAAGACAATGATTCTAGACTCCTGGGTTTACTTTTAACCCTTTTGTGTGGCCCATTAGCAATTTGGGTGTTTTTATAAGCACATTGCTCAATGAGGTCACAAGGGAAAAATTTATGTAATTGAATACATTTATTTTTAATCTAGAGTTTATTAGTTTCATTGACTCAATTAGGACTCATTTGGATAGTTAAAATGCCTTTAAGGCTTTAAAATGTAAAAATGTAACAAAAGTTGCTATGCAACTTTATAACTTTTTGCATGATTAGGAAAATTGATTGTAATCAATACCCCAATAGTCAAAACCTTTAAAAATTGGTTGGATCAATTGGGGAAGACCTTCATATAGCCCTTTCAGGTAGGTGGAAGGTATGATGTACATTTTTGCCTTGAAATCAATAAAGAATAACCCTATTTTCTGTATTTTGGGTGAGTTTTCTACATGGTAAAGACTTGTATGGATGCATAGAATTTTTAGCCTAGTACTATTGAATGAATAATTGATTTATATTTCAAATGCAACTGGTTTGAGGTCCTAAAATGCTTTAAAACTCAAGTTATACCTTTTTTTGTGCAAATAGCCCAAGTTTTGAGGGTTTGTAGGGTTTCTAAGGAAATTGTTGCATAACTCCAAATTCCACCATAGGAAACAAATGGCCTTTGCTATAATCCTTGTATCATTAGTCCCATTTGAGATACTTTTTGTTTTAGTTTTTAATATGTAGGGACAAGGAAGAAAAGTAATGCGCTAGTTGCATATATCATGCATGCACCACTACACTGTTTTGCTTCAACAAGCATTTGGGACCCCAAAACTCCATTTCATAGCCTAAAACTTTGGATTTAGCATATTTAGAATTTTTTCTAGCATATATAATTGTATTGATGTTTTTATCACGTGTTTAAATGACACTTCCTTTGTAAAAGTTCCCTAATTAGTCCTTTAGGCCTAGTTGTTGTTTCAAGGATTTTGGTAGTGCCCTTCTTGATGGGATCTCAAAACTTTGGGGCCTTGTAGTACATCTAAAATGATAATTATTTTGATGATTTTTTTTCTTTCTTCAAACCAAAATCTTTAAGTTACTAGTCAAGATCTGATTTCTTGGGCTACTAGCATTCCAAGGGTGTATTGAAGGATCTATGCCTTATCTTTGTTTTGGGGTCCTCAAATTCAGTCAACATGACAATGTTGGTATAAAAAAAACCTTCCTTGAGTCTTATGTCATGATTGCATGTTTTGGGTAAGTTTCATGTATTGAGTCCTTTTATGCAAAGGTGTAAGTGTGGGGCTCTAGGGTCTATTTTGGTTCTCACACCTTCTTAAGGTCTAATTGTGGGTTGATCTCATCCAAATTACACTATTTATACCCTTTCCACTTGCATCAAGTGGTATCAAAGCCCATCTAGGTCTTTGGGCTTCTAATTTTTTTGTCAAAATGTCAGATGGAGAGAATGATGGATTGCCATCCAAGATGTCTAATGTAGACATAGTGAAATACTTGAAGGAGTAGAAGATAAAGGAAGATGCATAAAGGAATAGAGATGAAATTAGAAACATGGAGATGTAACAAATGAAAGATGAGTTGAAAAGGCTTAGAGAAAGCTTGCCAAAGCCAAGAACTCTAAAGAATTTGATAAAGGAAGTGATGAAGAAATCCCTTTGGAGGAAGAAGAACAAATACCTCCAAATCAGAGGCTACTTGTGAGCACTCTTAAGTCCATGGAAAGAAGAACCATGGATGCCAAATTATACTTACCAACTTATGATGGGAGAATGAACTTAGATGCTATAGTTGATTGGGTGGATGCCATAAATAGTTTCTTTGAATGTGATGAGATTCTTGAGAACCAAAGGAAAAAGATAGCCAAGCCCAAGTTGAAAGGCATTGCTCTTACATGGTCGAATATCACCCAAGGTGATAGAGTAAAGAATGGCAAAGGTCTAGTAACCACATGGACAAAGATGGAGAAGTTATTCATGAAGGCCTATGTTCTTGAAGACTATGAAGTTCAACTTCATCGAAGAAGAATGAATATAAGGCAAAAATACATGATAGTTTCAACTTAAACTAATGAGTTTCAAGCATTGGTAATGAGGACACAAGAGGTTGAATCGGAAAGTATCAAGTTGGAAAGATACTTGCAAGGTCTCAAGTTATTTATTCAAGATGAATTGAGTTTGACAACAATAACCACAATGCAGAAATGTGTGAAACTTGCACCAAAGGTGGAAGAGAAGTTCAAGAGAAGAAATGAACAATCCAATAGAGGAAGAGGCAGAAATGATAGAGGTAGAAGCAACTCCTAGCAAAGGGGTCAATCATCCAATGAAGGAAAATCCATGAAGCAAACAAATAAAGACTATGGTGAATTTTGTTGGAGAGGAAGCTCTAGAGGAGGAAGCTCATTCAATAGAGGAAGAGGGAGATCTAATGGACCTCCTAAGTGTTTCAGATGCAATAAAATAGGATACTATCCAAATAAGTTCCCTGAAAAACCAAACAACAACTATCAAGGAGAAAGGAGGACCTAGTTGGTGCAAGAAGAAAAAAATTAGAGGCTAAAGATGGTGTGGCATAGATGATGAGATAATCATTCCTACAAGCACCCCATGCTCAAGAAGTAGCACAAAGGAAGAATCTATTTAGGACAAGGATCAAATGCAAAGAAAGGGTATGTAATCTATTAATTGATTCAAGATCAATAGAAAATCTAGTTTCTAAAGAAATGGTTTAAAAATTAGAACTAGAAAGAATTCCTCATCCATATCCTTATAATGTTTCTTGGCTAACAAAAGTGCAACAAACCTTTGTAATTGAACAAGCCATGATAGAGTTCTCTTTAGGTGATTTCAAAGATAAAGTTTTATGTGATATTTTAGAAATGGATGCGTACCACGTTCTCTTAGGAAGGCTATGATAATATGATATGGATGCCATGTATACTTGTAGAAAAAATACATACACCATAGTGAGGAATGTAAAAACTTATAATCTCAAGCCTCTACTTGAACCTAAAAAAGAAAAAGAACCTATGGCTATCATAATGGGAGAAAAAGAAATGTTAAAAGCAATCAAAGAAGAATTAGAGGGAGATGCATTAATTCTAAAACCAAGGGATGAACCATTATCTAGCAAAGATAAATCAGTCCCAAAAGAAGTTCAAAAGTGATGCAGGAGCATCCAGAGGTATAAGGGCAATCCTGTGTCACCCAAAAAAATGTACTTAGACTTAGTTTCTATTTTATGTCTTTACATTTTTGGATACCCATTTGGCTCAAATAAAGGTTCCAACTCTCATAGTTCAACTATCAGTGCATTTGAAAATCCCAAAAAAATAGGAGCATGCAATTTGACCATCATTTTGGTGACCTAGAAGGTGTGACTTGGCCAGATGAATGTAATTGAGATTTAGAGCATTCCAGAAAAAGAATCAGGTCAAAAGGCCCCACGGTTTGAAAGTTATTGCAGTTTTTCGGGTTTTGGAGACCCCCTAAGAATGCTTCAAAGTCAGGTTTGGGGCATTAAATGACCTCAAAAAGGGCCAAAAAATGGGGGACAAGCGATGCTTGTCCATAGGGCTATAGAGCTCTTCGAGATCTTTTCAAAAATGTAAATGGTTCGTCAATCGGAGCTACGGTTCAAAAGTTATGCCTCCCGGAAGTTCGGCTACCATTTCTGGATTCTTCTAGATTTGCACCGACTTCTAACGCAGCTTTTGGAACCTTCCATTTTGTCGGTGGATGCTTACTAGCACTTTCTAGAATGTACTCCTAGTCCTTAACCCTCCGGGGTCTATTTAAGGAGATTTCTGGCATTGTAAAAGGCAGTTCGGATTGGAGCTTGAGAGGAGGTGCTAATAGGAGAAATATTCTCCAGATTTATGCTATTGTAAGCCTGTAGGGCATGTTTTGAAGTTTATTTTCTCTGCACTATTTCTACTAGCATATTTTCTCAGTTAATATAATTCCCCCTTTCTATTGTGTCTATTCTGTTGTTGGGTTGTGTCCCCATCAAGTGGTAGATTGAAAAGTGACCCTGTCACTTCATGGATGGTAGAGGAAATCCCAAATGGGAAACCTCAGCTGCTGAAATCCAAGTTGAGTCTTCGATCGGTCGTCCTTTCCATTTGACCAAATACTCTTCATACTGCTTGTTTTTGGTACTCCTACCCACACGATGATCTAGAATGTCTTCTATCTCCTCCTTCTTAGAAGCAGGAATTGGACATGGCTCTAAAACCAGCTCCTCATCAGTACCATCATCATGATACTCTGTCAAATCTGCAATGTTGAAAATGGGAGAAATGTGAATACCATCTGGCAGCTCAACCTCATATGCATTTCCTGAGTTATGTTTCTTCAAAATTTTGCAAGGGCCAAATTTCTTCATTTTCAGCTTGTTGTAAGTACCAACTGGAAATCTTTCTTTTCGTAAGTGCACCATGACAAGATCCCCTACTTGGAATTCCTTATGTCTTCTCCTTGCATCAGCCCTAGCTTTATACTCTTGATTCATCTTGATAATGTGTGCTTGAACCTCCTCATGTAGACGCTTGATGTGTTTAGCAAATTCCTCAGCTTCAACACTTGTTTTCTCCCCTTGTTCTATCTTCCTCAATTCTGGTGCAGTCCTTGGGCTATTTCCATATACAATTTGAAATTGTGATTTTCCAGTACTCCTATTTATAGAGTTATTATAAGCAAACTCTGCCTGTGGTAGAATCAAATCCCATCCCTTGGGCTTATCTCCAACTAAACATCTCAGCAAATTGCCCAGACTTCTATTTACCACTTCTGTTTGGCCATCAGTCTGTGGGTGATGCGTGGAACTGAATTTCAAGTCTGTTCTCAACTTCTTCCACAATGTCCTCCAGAAATACCCCACAAATTTAGTATCTCGGTCAGAAACTATACTCCTTGGAAGACCATGTAGTCTCACCACCTCTTTGAAAAACAAGTCTGCAATATGGACAGCATCATGAGTTTTGTGGCATGGAATGAAATGTGCCATTTTGGAGAACCTATCAACCACCACGAATACTGAGTCATTACCCCTTTGTGTCCTTGGCAATACAAGAACAAAATCCATACTTATATCCTCCCATGGCCTTGATGGAACAGGCAATGGCTGATATAGGCCAGTATTTTGACTAAACCCCTTGGCAACTTGACAAACCTGGCAACTCTGTACAAACTTCTTCACATCCTATGTAATTTGAGGCCAAAAATAATGTTCTCTAAGAATGGCAATGGTCTTATCCTGACCAAAATGTCCTGCCATCCCTCCACTGTGTTTCTCCTTAATCAGATTTTCCCTCATGGAACTCCTTGGAATGCACAATTGACTACCTTTGAACAACATGCCATCATGAATCAAATAGTCTAACCACTTGGTTCTATCTACAGCCACAAGTTCTTTACAAGCTTTCCATGCTTCAGCAAAATCAGGATCCTCGGGGTACAAATTCTTGAGTTCATCAAACCCAACTACTTCAACCTGCATTGTTGTAAGCAACAGCTGTCTCCTACTTAATGCATCTGCAACCCTGTTAGATTTTCCACTTCTATGCTTTAACACAAATGTATAACTCTGCAAGAATTCTACCCACTTCATATGCCTTTGATTCAATTTACCTTGGCTATTTAGGTACTGTAATGCCTGATGATCAGTATACAAAACAAATTCCTTTGGCAATAAATAATGCCTCCATTTCTTTAAGGCCTGAACTATCGCATAGAACTCTTGATCATAAACAGAATACTTCTTCTTTGCATCATTCAATTTTTCACTAAAATATGCAATAGGATTACCTTCTTGGCTTAGTACAGCCCCAATAGCACTACCACTGGCATCACAATCCACCTGGAATACTTTTCTAAAATATGGAAGTGCCAACACAGGCTATTCAGTCACCTTCTTCTTCAGCAATTCAAAACTTCTCGCAGCTACTGAATTCCATTTGAACTCTTTTCTATCCCCTCTTATTGTATCAGTTAGAGGTGCACATATGCCACTGAAATTCTTAATAAACTTCCTGTAAAAACTAACCAGACCATGAAATGATCTTACCTCAGTAGCAGACCTTGGAGTAGGCCATTCCAAGATGGCTTTTACCTTCTCTGGATCCATTTTGAGACCTTCAGTTGATATAACAAATCCCAAATAGACTAACTCCTTTTTTGCAAAGACACACTTCTTAAGATTAATTAACAGTTTCTCTTCCCTTAGCCTTTCAAGGACACTACGAATATGCAGCAAATGTTCTTCCAAAGTCTTGCTGAAAATTAAAATGTCATCCAAATAGATAATAACAAATTTTCCCAAGAACTTCTTAAGTACCTCATTCATGAGTTGCATGAAGGTGCTTGGGGCGTTTGTCAATCCAAAGGGCATGACTAGCCACTCATAAAGACCCTCCTTGGTCTTGAAGGTTGTTTTCCACTCATCTCCTTCTCGAATCCGTATCTGATGATAGCCACTCTTCAGATCTATCTTTGTGAAGTACTGACCTCCACTCAAGCAGTCCATAAGATCATCCATCCTTGGTAAAGGAAATCGGTACTTGATGGTTGTCCTATTTATAGCTCGAGAATCTGTACACATCCTCCACTCTCCATCCTTCTTGGGTGCAAGTACTACAGGTACTGCACATGGACTCAGGCTCTCTCGAATCAAGCCCTTATTCAACAGCTCCTGAACCTGTCTATTTAGCTCCTCTGTTTTAGTAGGAGTCATCCTGTGAGCAGCCTTGTTAGGCAAACTAGCTCCTGGAATCAGATCTATTTGATGATTGATTTGCCTTACTGGTGGCAATCCATCTGGAACATTATCAGAGATAATATCTCCAAATTCTCCTAGTAAATCTAAAACTTCCAATGGTATTTCACTACTACCTTCTTTATCTTTCCTAGGAATCAAAGCATAGCACATACGCTGATGTTTCATGCCATCTAAAAACTTCCTTCCATCAACAAGACAAATCCTAGCACTGCTACATACCTTTTCACCTTCCTTTTTCATGGACTTCAATTTGTGGCGAACTCCATCCTTTGTCAGAGAGTATGTGTTTGCATATCCATCATGTATTGCATGTCTATCAAACTGCCATGGTCTACCCAACAATAGATGGCAAACATCCATCGAAATAACATCATGGTAACTCCCAATTTTGAATTTTACTAAACATTGTTCACTTACCAGGACCTTATGATCATCTTTTACCCAAGAAATCCGATAGGGCTGGGGATGTTTCTCCCTCTTGAGCTTCAGCTTATAAACCATCTCTTCTGATACCAAGTTATCAGTGCTACCACCATCAATGATCACATCACAACATTTATCCTCACACTTGCATCTGGTACAGAACAGACTCCTCCGTTGTCCTGGTTCATTCTCACCACTTAGTAGGACTCTTTCATTTACCAAGATCTCTCCTCTTTCTGCATCCTCTGAATGTGATGATTGTGCATCCTCATCCACATGAGCAACCCTAGCTTGGCCCTTAGCTCTCCTATTTTTCCTTCCTTGTCATTGAGGGCATTCAAAGGCACGATGACCTTCTTCATTGCAATGGAAACAGGTACCACAGAAGCCTCCTCTTCCTTGCCCACATCCTCTACCTCTTCCTCTTTGATTTCCAAAATCTTGATCATGGGAGTGATTGAAACCCTCATTCCTTTGGTTCCTGCTAGTACCCTCATCTTCATTTTTCTTTTGAGTTTCATTGCGGCCTCCAGATGATCTACCGCTTCCCCTTCCTCCTTGACTGCGCCCTCTTTGTCTTCCTTCAAACCTTTTACTCAGCTTCTCTTCAACTCATAGGGCAAACTGGTATGCTTCTTCAATGCTGGTCATTCTTACCAGACTTAATTCCTCCTGGATGCTAGGTCGTAACCCACTGATATAACGAGAAACCTTCTCCTTATTTGCTTCTGCATGCCCCGCTCTAATCAGGAGTCGGTAAAACTCCTCTGTATATTCTTGGACTGATCTTCCTGCTTGCTTTAACCCATGCATCTTCTTAAATAGATCAAGCTCGTAGTCCACAGGAATGAACTGCTTCTTCAATTTGTCCACCATGCGATCCCATCTTGTGATCTTCTCCTTTCCTCTTCTAAGTCTTTCCAGTTGAACCTCTTGCCACCAGATTTTGGCATGGCCTTTTAGTTTGGCCTTTGCAAACTTAACCCTATCTGGGTCCCTTATATCCTCATACTCAAAGTATTCATCCAGTTCATTGATCTAGTCGATCAACTCATCTAGTTTCAAATTTCCCAAAAATATACCCACTTCAATTGTAGGTCTTTTCCCAAACCTAGTAATGGCAATATTTTCATCTGCGGCAATATTTTCTCCTCTACGAAGCTCCTCTTGCAATGCTTGTACCTGTCTTTGGAGGGCTCTAACCTCCTCAGGATCAATAGCTCTGGCCCTTCCACCATGCTCTCTTCGTGGAGGCATCTTCTAACTTGAACCCACAACCACACAGTCCTAGTGCAAACTGCCTCACAGTCGGTGCTCTGTCTACACACTCAGAAAAACCCGCTCTGATACCACTTGATGGGGACACAACCCAACAACAGAATAGACACAATAGAAAGGGGGAATTATATTAACTGAGAAAATATGCTAGTACAAACAGTGCAGAGAAAATAAACTTCAAAACATGCCCTACAGGCTTACAATAGCATAAATCTGGAGAATATTTCTCCTTTTAGCACCTCCTCTCAAGCTCCAATCCGAACTGCCTTTTACAATGCCAGAAATCTCCTTAAATAGACCCCGGAGGGTTAAGGACTAGGAGTACATTCTAGAAAGTGCTAGTAAGCATCCACCGACAAAATGGAAGGTTCCAGAAGCTGCATTAGAAGTCGGTGCAAATCTAGAAGAATCCAGAAACGGTAGCTGAACTTTCGGGAGGCATAACTTTTGAACCGTAGCTCCGATTGACGAACCGTTTACATTTTCGGAAAGATCTCGAAGCGCTCTATAGCCCTATGGACAAGCATCGCTCGTCCCCCATTTTTTGGCCCTTTTCGAGGTCATTTAATGCCCCAAACCTGACTTTGAAGCATTCTTAGGGGGTCTCCAAAACCTGAAAAACTGCAATAACTTTCAAACCGTGGGGCCTTTTGACCTGATTCTTTTTTTGGAATGCTCTAAATCTCAATTACATTCATCTGGCCAAGTCGTACCTTCTAGGTCACTAAAATGATGGTCAAATTGCATGTTCCTATTTTTTCGGGATTTTCAAATGCACTGATAGTTGAACTATGAGAGTTGGAACCTTTATTTGAGCCAAATGGGTATCCAAAAATGTAAATACATAAAATAGAAACTAATTCTAAGTACATTTTTTTGGGTGACACAGGATTGCCCTTATACCTCTGGATGCTCCTGCATCAAAAAGCTTCTTGAAGAATACAAGGAAGTGGTTGCAAAATATTTACCCTCATCCCTCCCACCCATTAGAGACATAAGCCACCATATACACTTCATTCTTGGAGCATCCTTGCCCAACAAAGCCCCATACAAACTTACTCCTGCTCAAAATATTGAAATATCCAAACAAGTTGTAGAATTATTGGATAAAGGACTTATTCAAAAAATTCTTAGCCCATATGTTGTTCCTTCAGTGTTGGCTTCTAAAAAGGATGGTAAATAGAGACTATGCACCAATAGTAGAGCCATTAACAAAATCACTATCAAATACAGATTTCCAATCCCAATGATTGAAGACCTCCTAGACCAATTGGACAATGCATCATACTTCTCAAAGATTGATCTAAAATCTGGTTATCACCAAATAAGAATCAAGCCAGGTGATGAATGGAAGACTACCTTCAAAACTATAGAAGGTCTCTATGAATGGATAGTAATTCCATTTTCTTTAAGCAATGCCCCTTCTACCTTCATGAGGCTAATGAATGAAATATTTTATGATTACAATGAAAAGTTTTTGGTTGTTTATCTTGATGACATACTAAGTTTTAGTTGTAGCTTGGAGGAACACCTTGAAAATATTGAATTGGTTCTCAAAATATTAAAATAGCATCAACTAATGATCAACCTTGAGAAATGCTCATTCTTACAACAAGAACTCATCTTCTTGGGATTTGTGATCTCATAAGGGACACTAAAAATGGATATAATAAAGGTATATGAAATCATTAATTAGCCTTCTCTAAAGAATTCAAGTGATGTAAGAAGTTTTTATGGTTTACCAATATTTTATAACAAGTTCATTAAGAACTTTAGCCACGTATGTGCACCTATATTGGATACAATAAAGGGAGGAAAAAAGATAAATTTTGTTTGGACCAAAGTAGCAAATGATGCATTTGAGTATTTGAAATCAAGAGTGGCACAATATCCAATACTTTCTCTTCCTAATTTTAATAAGGTTTTTACAATTGAGATAGATGCAAGTAACCTAGCAATTGGGGTAGTCCTTAGCCAAGACAATAAACCTATGGCTTTCTTCTCTGAAAAGCTAAATGATGCTAAAAAGAAGTACTCAACTTATGACTTAGAACTTTATGCTATGGTTCAATCCCTTAAGAAATGGAGGCATTATTTATCACCTAATGAATTTGTGGTTTTTATAGATATTCATGCTCTAAGTTGCTTAAATTCTCAAGACAAGTTGAGTGATCCGGGGCATTTTTTTGTCAAAATTGAAGTATCTGCAAAAATCCAATAATTGTCATCAAGTTAAAGTTCTCAAAATTCTAAATCCAATGCAATTTGAATGGAGAAAAATGGAGTCCATACGCAAAAGTTATGGTCAGTCAAAGGTTGGTCAAATTGAGAATGAAGGTCATAAAAAAGGTGAAAAAAAATCTCCAAAATGGTCAAAAATGGATTTCAAAACAAAGAGCTCGTCAAGAGCTTTCTGATGGTGTTTGTTTCATCAAAAAAGGACTCTGTATGTGAAAGATATTGCAATTTGAAATTTAGGTAAAAATATAAAGTCGGATGATGTTAGCATGACATCATCATGCCGACATGACAATAGGTGGAAATTTTTTTAAAAAGGGATTCGAACCCACAACCAATTTCCTCTAAAACAATTGCTTTCACCACTAGACCGAACTATGCTTTTGAAATATATGGGCGAGAGTTGATATTTAAACACTTCTTAATGCTAATTTTGAATAAGGAAGGCCACCGATAGGGTTGGAACTGCCGACCGGTGGCTCACTATAAAAGGCACTTGGCCATTGCGCTATTTGAGTGGTTGATAACCATTTGGTGTGATATTTTATTTAACCTTAGCCAAAATCCACCAACCTTAGTAAAATAAGGTTATTTGATACTATTTTGACCCCAAAATTAACATAAGCCAAATCTGTTAAAAATGGTTAACAGGTTATTCCGAGAGGGGAATTAATTAAATGGGTTATTTTTTTAAATTGTTGTTATAGCCTTATTTTGGCTAATTTTGTGTATAAAAATGGGGTGTTAAGGGACTCTTAGGCATTCATAAAATGGAGAGAACATCCAAGTGTTGAGAGTAAGGGAGATTTTTGAAGTGATCAATCCTATACTTTAGAACAATGTAATGTTGTTGTACTTGAAAGGAATGATTTGTAAACATTTGTACCTGATTTTGGAGATAATCAGATTGATCCCCTTATTGGAGTAGGACTCAGAGATGTAGTCCATACGAATGAACTCTGAGATCAAATTGTTTGCATCTTCTTTCTCCTAATTTCTCTTTTATCAACTTAATCTTGCTGTCCTCTTATTTCAATTACATTAATTTGATTCATTAAAGGTTTAAATTAACTTTATGTAATCAGTTAGCATTCCTCTATAATAGTCCTAGATCCTAATCAGATCAAATTTGGTATCAGAGCTTTTGTTGGACTAGTATTACAGATGTTAATGCTAACAAGATCCAGGATTGAGAAAGGTGAAGGAAAGCTCGAGGAATAAAATCTTGAGATTGGAAAATGAAGGACTAAACCATCATCACAAATGGAAAATGAAGGTGGTGGAAAAGCTTTTCAAGATAAGAGTATTTAGAAGACTCTTCAAAATTTGTAGACAATGGTGGAAGTTTTCATACAAGAAAGATAAGAGAAAATGCGAAGACGTGCAACTCAAAAGGACAAAGGGAAAAAGAAAGGCGATGATCATGATCCTCCAAAGACACCTCCATCTTCTCCTTCTTCTCCCTCGTCTCCTTCTCCCCCCTCTTCTCCTTTATCTACCCATTTTGAGTCTTCTAATATTTTAAGGGTGGACATAAGCCTCGAATCAAGTTGGATGTAAAGTTTGACTTGCCAAAATATTGTGGGAAGTTAAATGCCAAGAAATTAGATGACTGGATTCAATAAGTAGAAGTCTATTCTAGAGTTCAAAACCTTGTAGATGATGTTGACAGAATTTAGTTAGCCACTCTTTGATTAGGTGGTATAGCTCTAACTTGGTGGGAGAGTAGGTCTCAGGATGAAACTTCACAACATGGTAAGTTTAATTTTTCTTGGTCAGAATTTGTTACTGCTTTAAAGAAGCAATTCTACCCCCTAGGCCATATGCAGTAGTTAATGATGAACTGGCAACATTTTAGGCAAGGGAAAGGTTAGTCTATCTAGGATTACACCCATGAATTTCGTAAAAATGCTATTTCATTAAATGTCCCATTATATACCCAGGAGACTTTACTCAAGTATATAGGTGGTCTTCATTCTTACCTAAGGCATTCTATTCTCATCTTGAATCCTTGTAATCTGGATGAAGTATGTGTCTAGACAACACATTTAGAATCAAGGGGTAAGGGTACTTTCATTGATAAGTCCAATAAAAAGCCATCTAAGTTTGAGGAAAAGTCCAAAGGAAAAGGAAAGGGTAAAAAGACAACAATAGTAAAGAAACAGGGTGAGAAACCCACATGCTCACATTGCAAGAAAGAAGGGTATGATGATTCTAAGTGCTAGAAGCTGCATCCTGAAAAGAGGCCAAAGGGATTTGGTGGAAATAAAGGAAAACAAAATACTACTGCTATAACTCAAAAATATATTGGATCTAACTCTGAAGATGAGACAAAGATTGTTGCTACCAAGATTCAAGGTATAGGAAAAGGTATATCTCTTTCATCAGCTACAAGTTCTTCTAGTATAAGTGCAAGTACAAGTAAAGAATCTTCTTCTAAGAATGATAAGCAAAGGAATGAATTATTTCACATCCGAGTTGTTATTAAGCATACTAAGGTTGATACACTATTTGACATGGGTTCTCAAGTTAATTTGATATCTGAAGAAGTTGTTAAAAAGCTTAATTTGACTACAACGCCTCATCCAAAACCATACCCTCTTGGATGGGTTTGCGATGATGCATAGTTACAAGTAACTAAACAATGAAAGTTAAGATTTGCTACCACTACAAACTTTGTGGATGAGGTAGAAGCTGATGTAGTCCCTTTAGATATTTGTGGTCTTGTACTTGGGAGTCCCTATTTGTATGATCAACAGGGTATCTTCTATAGGGGGGAAAATAAGTATCATTTGTTTAAAGACAATATTGAATACATTGTACTGGCACATAAGGTTAAGACTAATATGGCATTAGTCAATGCTGGTCAAATGAAAAGGTTAGTCAACTCTAGTAAGAACTTTGTGCTAATGCTTGTAAAAGACAAAGAAGATGAAACATTTGAGGCATTTAAGGGATGTGACCCAAAACATAAGGCTGAATTGGTCAAAGTTGTTTCCACCTACAATGACTTGTTTCAAGAACTGAAAGGATTGCCTCCTAAGAGAGAGATACAACATGAGATTTAGTTGTAGCAAGATGTGCCACTTCCTAATATTGACATGTACCACTTATCAGTCTTGGAGAATGAAAAAATCAAGAAGCAAGTTCAAGAGTTGGTCGAGAAAGGAGTTATCCATCCTAGTACTTCTCCTTGTGGTTCTCCTATTGTGTTGGTTCCAAAGAAAGATGGGACTTAGAGAATGTGCATTGACTACAGGGCTCTGAACAAGATAACAGTAAAGAACAGGTACCCTCTTCCTAGAATTGATGATTTACTTGATCAGTTGAAACATGCAATTTATTTCACCAAGCTAGACTTACGTAGCAGATATCATCAAATAAGAATTGTAGAAAGTGATATTTGGAAAACTACTTTTAAGACAAAATAGGGACTTTATGAGTGGTTGGTTATGCCATTTGGGCTTTGTAATGCACCAGCTACGTTCATGAGAGTCATGAATGATGTCTCTCATCCCTTTATTGATGATTTTGTCATAGTCTATTTAGATGATATTCTTGTATTTAGTAAGTCTTGGGATTATCATGTAATTCATGTAAAGAAAGTACTTGATGTACTGAGAAAAGAAAAACTCTATGTAAAGATGTCAAAATGCGAATTTGCAAAGACATCGTTAGTGTACTTAGGCTATGTTGTAGGGAATGGTCAATTGAAAGTAGACCCTGTAAAGGTCAAATGTATTGTAAAATGGCCTAAGCCAAGAACAGTTACAAAATTCAGTAGTTTCTTAGGTGCACTTTAGTACTGGAGGAAGTTCATTGCAAACTTCTCTTTTATTGCATCACTGTTACATGTATTGACCAATACCAAGGAAAATTTTCAGTGGGGAGGTCCACAACAAAAGGCTTTTGACACTTTAAAGGAGAAGTTGAGCACTACACCAGTTTTAGCTCTACCTGATTTACATCAACCATTTGAGATTGAGATAGATGCGAGCGAGTTTGCCATGGGAGCTATACTCATGCAAGGAGGTAAACTAGTCTACTACCACTCTGAGACTTTTTTAGGAGCAATAAGTAACTATCCTATGTATGATAAAAAACTTTATGCTTTAGTTCAGAGTGTTAAAAATGGAATCACTACTTAATGGGAAAGGAAACTGTAATCCACATTGATCACCAGCCACTCTAGTATTTGCACTCACAATCTAAATTGTAACAAAGTAGGAACTTTAGGTGGATGGGTTTTCTACAACAATTCCATTTGGTAATTAAGTATAAGAAGGGTGCCCATAACAAAGTAGCAGATATGCTCTCTAGACCTCCTATTCAGAACGCTTTGATAATCCTTTGAAATAGTTCTATGGTTCATGAAAGTTTTCAGGAACAATATGCTAATGATGAGAGCTTTAAGGATATCTATGCAACTTTAATCCAAGGTAAACATGTAGAAGAGAAAGATTACTATGTGCACGATAATTTTTTGTATCACTTGGGAAAATTATGCATTCCTAAAGATGAATAGGCACATGTAATCTGGGAAGCACACACCTCTTTGATTGCAGGACATTTCAGGGTAAGTAAGACATTAGCTCAATTGCAGAAATATTATTACTGGCCTCGTATGTAGGAAATTGTCACTAAGTATATAAAAGGATGTGTAATGTGTGAAACCAACAAACTAAGTAATAGGAAATTAGGTTTGTACACACCATTACTTGTACCATCCCATCCATGGCAAAGTGTGTCTATGGACTTTGTGGGGGGTTTACCTATCTCTAGGAAGGGTCATGATTATTTGTATGTAGCGGTTGATCGGTTCAGCAAAATGTGTATTTTAATGCCTTGTAAAAAGCAAGTCATTGTTGAACTGATAGCTCATTTTTACTTTCAAAATGTAAGGGTTCATTTTGGGTTACCCACTTCTTAGGGGAATTTTGGTCATCTTTGTGGGGACTCATGGACACCAAGCTAAAGAAGAGTACAACCTTCCATCTGCAAACCGATGGACAGATAGAGGTAGTGAACAGGACAATTGTACATCTACTTAGAGGTTGCTGCAACAAACATCCTAAGTTGTGGGATGAAAGTCTTCATTATGTGCATCATGCTTACAACCATGCGACACATTCTTCTAAAAAGAGGTCTCCTTTTGAGACTTGCTCCGGTTACTTGCCTAAGACACCAATGGATTTTTCTTTTGGGAAGGGCAATGTTGTAGATGGATGCCATGATGCAAAAAGGGCATTAAAGTTCATCCAGAAGGTCCAAGCAATTCATCAGGTAGTAGAAGCAAAATTAGAGCAGAGCCAAGCAAAATACAAGGCTCACCATGATAAGCATCGCATTGATCACCAATTCCAAGTTGGTGATAGAGTTTGGTTACATATCAGCAAGGAAAGAATGCAAGGTGAAGGAAGGAAGCTCAAAGCTATTAGGTATGGTCCTTTTGAGATCTTGGAAAAGATTGATACTAATGCTTTTTTCCTTAATCTTCCTCCATACATGCAAATTTACTTAGTTGTAAATGTTGAGAATCTGAAGTTGTATGAGCCTCCAATGATCTTGGATGAATACATCAGTGTTTAGGTTCCATTTTTTGATGACCTTTCACTGGAATACATGTCAGAATTTCCACAAGATGTCATCCTTGACAGGAATGTCAGAACTTCATGAAGAGGACCAGTTGAATACCTTAGAGTGGGATTGAAGAGAATGCATCCAAGCAAGGAAAGATGGATGGAGATTGGTAAAGTGAGGGAACTATACCCTCACCTTCTTTCCAAGTAATCCAAAATTTTGGTGGTTTGAAAGCTTCTCAGCGGGGAGGCTTGATCCAGATGATATTTTTGTCAAAATTGAAGTATCTCCAAAACTCCAATAATCAGCATCAAGTTAAAGTTCTCAAAATTCTAAATCCAATGCAATTTGAATGGACAAAAATGGAGTCCATATGCAAAAGTTATGGTTGGTCAAACTATGAACAAAGGTCATAAAAAAGGTGAAAAAAATCATCTCCAAAATGGTCAAAATTGGATTTCAAAACAAAAAGCTCGTCAAGAGCTTTCTGACAGTGTCCATTTCAAAAAAGGACTCCATATGTGAAAGATATTGCAATTTGAAATTCAGGTAAAAATATAAAATGGGATGATGTCAACATGACATCATCATGCCGACATGATAGTAACTGGAATTTTTTTTTTAGAGGGATTCGAACCCATAACCAATTTCCTCTAAAACTATTGCTTTCACCACTAGACCAAACTATGCTTTTGAAATATATGGGCGAGAGTTGATATTTAAACACTTCTTAATGCCAATTTTGAATAAGGAAGGCTACCAGTGGGGTTGGAACTACCGACCAGTGGCTCACTATAAAATGCACTTGGTCATTGTGCTATTTGAGCAGCTAATAATCATTTGGCATGATATTTTATTTAGCCTTAGCCAAAATCTGCCAACCTTAGTAAAATAAGGTTATTTGTTACTATTTTGACCCCAAAATTAACATAAGCCAAATCTATTAAAAATGATTAATAGGTTATTCTGAGAGGGGAATTAATTGAAGGGGTTATTTTTGTAAATTTTTGTTATAGCCTTATTTTGGCTGATTTTGTGTATAAAAATGGGGTGTTAAGGGACTCTTAGGCATTCAAAAAATGGAGAGAACGTCCAAGTGCTGAGAGTAAGGGAGATTTTTGAAGTGATCAATCCTATACTTTAGAATAATGTGATGTTGTTGTACTTGAAAGGAGTGATTTGTAAACATTTGTACCTAATTTTGGAGATAATCGGATCGGTCCCCCTATTGAAGTAGGACCTGGAGACGTAGTCCATATGGATGAACTCCGAGATCAAATTGTTTGCATCTTGTTTCTCCCAATTTCTCTTTTATCAGCTTAATCTTGTTGTCCTCTTATTTCAATTATGTTAATTTGATTCATTAACGGTTTAAATTAACTTTATGTAATTGGTTGGCATTCTCTGTAATAGTCCTAGATCCTAATCAAATCATTGAGTGTGAAACATATCAAGTGGATGGAACAATTACAAGCCTATTCATTCAGCATAAATCATAAGAAAGTCAAAGGAAATAATTTTGCTGATGCTCTAAGTAGGAGGGTTATTTTGGTGTAGGAAATCCAATTTCAAAGCATAGGCATCAAAGCATTGAAAGACCTTTACAAAGATGATGTAGATTTTGGTGAAATATATCAGGTTTGCACTACACTTATGGATAGATATCATACATATTTTTCTGAGTTTCTTATTCTAGATGGACTACTTTCTAAGAGTCAATAATGCTCTATGATAGACAATATAGTAAAGGAAAAACATTATGGGGGAATGAGTGGTCACTTTGGTATTAATAAAACATTAGAGGCTATCAAGAGACATTATCATTGGCCCAAAATGTAGCATGATGTCAAGAAATATGAAGAGTCATGTGTTATATGTCAACAAGAAAAGGGTGCTATAACTAACCAAGGGTTATACCAACCTCTACCAATTCCTTCTAGACCTTTGGAAGCAATATCTATAGACTTTGTAATGGGATTACCAAGGAAAAAATTAGGATATGATAATATATTTGTGGTTGTAGACCATTTCAGTAAGATGGTAGAATTTATCCCTTGTAAAATCACTCATGATGCTTCTCATATTTCCCATCCCTTCTTTAGAGAGATTGTAAGAATTCATGGTTTGCCTAACTCTATTGTTTTAGATAGAGACACCAAATTCCAAGGACACTTTTGTAGAACCTTGCACAAGAAATTGGGCACTAACCTACAATTTAGTTCTACCTACCATCCCCAAATGGATGGTCAAACTAAAGTTGTAAGTAGATCTCTTGGAAATCTCCTTAGATGCCTCAGCACAAAATTGGGATCTAATTCTTCCACAAGCTGAGTTTTCTTTCAATGATTCATTCAATAGGTCTATAAGGAAGACACCATTCCAAATAGTCTATGGGTATCATCCAAAGGGACCTCTAGAACTTAGAGAGTTACCTAATGACATAAAGGTTAGTGGAAAAGAAGAAGAATTGGCTGACCTTATCAAACAAGTAAAAGAAAAGATGAAATATACATTGGAATACACTTCACAAAAATACAAAGCACAGTCAGATAAGGAGAGGAAAAATGTTCACTTCCAAGTAGGTGAAAAAGTATGGGCATATTTGAGAAAGGAAAGACTCCCTAAAGGTCATCATACAAAACTCCAAATGAACAAGATAGGACCTTATACAATCTTGCATAAGTTTGGTCCTAATGCTTATGAAATTTCATTATCAACTACTATTGCGATCTCACTAATTTTCAATGTGGCTGACCTCACTACTTTCAAGGATACTTCTGATGTTGTAGGTACATCTACAATAGAGTCACATGAAGATTGGTTAAAAGAACTACCACCTTCACAACCCTTAGAGTTGGAACCAATATTGGAAACAAAAATTGCCAAGAAGACAAGGAATCAAACATACTATCAATACTTGGTCAAATGGAAGGGGTTACCTACCATTGATGCTACCTAGATGACTGAAGATCAGATTTAGCAACATGGATACACTCTTGATCAAATCACCTCAAGTAGGAACTTGAGTTTCTTTTCCCCAAGGCAGCATGGTGCAAGAGTACCCTTTCATGAAGTAATGAAATAAGGTTTTTTGGGTCATTTATGACCTTGTTCTAGTTTACTTTTCTATGTTTTCAATAATACAATGATTCTAGACTCCTAGGTTTACTTTTAACCCTTTTGTGTGGCCCATTAGCAATTTGGGTGTTTCTATAAGACCATTTCTCAATGAGGTCAAAAGGGCCCAATTTATGTAATTACATAAATTTACTTGTAATCTAGGGTCTATTAGTAGCATTGAGTCAATTAGGACTCATTTGGATAGTTAAAATGCCTTTAAGGCTTTAAAATGTAAAAATATAACAAAAGTTGCTATGCAACTTTGTAAATTTTTGCATAATTAGGAAAATTGATTATAATAAATCCCCCAATAGTCACAACCTTTGAAAATTGGTTGGATCAGTTGGGGAAGACCTTCATATAGCCCCTTTAAGGCAGTGAAAGGTATGATGTACATTTTTTCCTTGAAATCAATAAAGAATAACCTTGTTTTCTACGTTCTAGGTGAGTTTTTTGCATTGTAAAAACTTGTATAGATGCATAAAAGTATGATCCTAGTACTGTTGGATGCAAAATAAAGTTACCTTTCAAATGAAATTGTTTTGAGGTCCTAAAACACTCTAAAACTCAAGTTATACCTTTTTTTGTGTAAATAGCTTGAGTTTTGAGGGTTTATAGGGTTTCAGAGGAAATTGATTCATAACTCTAGATTCCACCATAGGAAACTAATGGAATTTGGTGGAATCCTTATATTTTTAGTCCCCTTTGAGATGCTTTTTGTTTTAGTTGTTAATATTGAGGGACAAGGACGAAAAGTGATGCCCTAGGTGCATATACCATGTATGCACCATTACACTGTTTTGCTTTAGCAAGCATTCGGGACCCTAAAAGTCCATTTCACAACCTAAAAATTTAGATTTAACCTATTTGAAATGTTCTCCATCCTATATAATTGGTTTTATTTTTTAGCATGTGCTTAAATGGTACTTCCTTTGTAAAAGTACCCTAATTGGCCCTTTAGGCCTAGTAGTTGTTTCAAGGGTTTTGGAAGTATCCTTCTTGATGGGATCTTAGCACTTTGAGGTCTTGTAGTACATCTAAAGTGATAACTATTTTGATTTTTATTTTCTTTCTTCAATCCAAAATATTCAAGTTATAGGTCAAAATCTAATTTCTTGGGGTATTAGCATTCCAAGGGTGTATTGAAGGATATATGCCTTTTCTTTGTTTTGGAGTCCTTAAATTCAGTCAACATGACCATGTTGATATGAAAAAAAAATTCCTCAAGTCTTGTGTCATGATTACATTTTTGGGTAAGTTTCATGTATTGAGTCCTTTTATGCAAAGATGCAAGTGCAGGGTTCTAGGGTCTATTTTAGCTCTCAAACCTTCTTAAGGTATGATTGTGGGTTTATCTCGCCCAACTTACACTATTTATACCCTTTCCACTTGCATCAAAGGGTTAGCATGCAACGGTAAAGGAACACACATAGCTTGAATTCAATATTGGTAGGTATAAGGACAAAGGTGTCTATGATATATTGCCAATGGATGCATACCATCTCCTTTTAGGAAGGCCATGGAAACATGATAGAGAAACGCAATAAGATGGTAGGAAAAATGTTTATAAGTTTAAGAAAGGAGAAGAGTCTTACACCATTTAGTCCTTGTTAAAGGGAGAGGGGACACAATTTGTGGGACCTAATGTCCTAATGGTAGGAGAGAAAGAAATCCTAAACATTATGAAAGAAGGAGACAAAATAGGGTATGCTATCATTGTGAAGCCATAGAATGCACAAAGCACAATTAGAGCTCAATTATCCAAGGTAGTACATGAACTATTGGATTAGTTTGAAGACATTATGAGTGGTGGGTAGCCAAAATTTCCACCTAAGAGGTCTATTAGCCTTCAAATAGGCTTTATCCCTGAAGCAACTTTTCTTAATAAGGAAACATAATAGATAACACCTAGTCAACATGAAGAGATAGCCAAGTGAGTGCATGAATTACTAGATCATAGATTGATAAGGAAGAGTGTGAGCCCATGTGTAGTTCCAACTATCCTAGTTCCATATAAGGGAGGTGCTTGGAGAATGTTTACATAGATTCAAGGAAAATCAATAAGATAACAACTAGTTATAGATTCCCAATCCCAAGTATTAAAGATTTTCTATATTGTTTGGGAAATGCAAATTACTTTACCAAAATTGACTTAAAAATTACATATATCTTCAAATAATAATTATGGAGGTAGATGAGTGGAATACAACTTTGAAGACTAATGAAAAGTTGTATGAGTGGCTAGTGATGCACTTTGGTTTGTCAAATGCCCCCTCCACATTCATGAGGCTCATAAATGAAATTTTTGCTAATTATTTGGGTAAGTTTATTGTCATTTATCTTGATGATATCTTTAATTTTAGTAGCACTAAGGAAGAAGACTTATGATATTTGAATTTTTTTTTGAAAAGGTTGTTTGATGCCAAGCTAACAAAAATTCTTGAAAAGTGTGATTTTATGAAGATTTGGTCTACTTGGGTTTTGTCATCTCATAGGGATAGCTCAAGATGGACCCTAGCAAGGTGGACGCCATAATTAGCTGGCCAAAACCCAATATTTTGTTAGAGGTAAGGAGATTCCATGGATTAGATCAATTTTATAGAAAGTCCATTAAGAAATTTAGTCATATATGTGCACCATTTTTGGAAACCATTAAAGGTGGGATTAGGGAAAAGTTAAAATGGACTAAACAAGTCACTAGAAACTTTAAATTTTTGAAGAAAAATATTGCCACTCAACCAATCTTGGTTTTACCTAGCTTTTAGAATTTTTTAAATTTTGAATGTGATGCTAATAACCTTGCCATTGGAGTAGTCCTTAGCTAAGAGGGTAAACCAGTTGCATTCCATAGTGAAAAGTTGAATGAAGTAAAGAGGAAGTATTATTCCTTTAACCTTGAGGTGTATTCCTTGGTCCAAGCCTTTAGAAAATGGAGACAATAACTAATGCCTAAATAATTTCATTTTTATTCAAACAATCAAGCTTTAAGCTTTCTAAATTCACAAGATAAACTAAGTTACAAGGATATGAAGTGGGTGGAATATATTAAGACCTATAGATTCACCATAAAGCATAAAAGAATTGCAAACAAAGTTGCAAATGCACTTAGCCATAAGTTGCTAATTGTTCAAGAAGTACAGATTAGGAGTATGGGGACTAAATTTTTTAAGGAGCTATACCTTGATGATCTAGACATTTCCAAGCCATATCAAGTTTGCATTGACATTACTAAGCATTTTGTTGGTGTAAATATGTATTTACTATTTACACTTACTTAAGTTTACTTAGGTTAATGCATTATTTTATTATTTTATTTTGTGAGACACTTAGGAGTTTGTGTACCTTTTTTAGTTGTTATGTTGACAACATAGAAGTACACAACTCTAATTCAGCATATGGTGTCTACAACACTGGAGTTTGCATCATTCACTAAGTTGTCATGTAGACAACACAGTTATTCACACTCCCTTTTTAGCACATGTTGTATACAACAATGATTTGCATGCTACACCATTATAAGCTTATCCTCTCATCATCACACTTACTTCTATGCTTAATGGAGGATAATCCATACCTGGTGGACATGTGCTTGGTTGTATGACTTATCATGTAGTAGATTCTTAGGCATTCTAGATGCATCTTAGATGCCTTTATATATAGGCACTCCTTTTTTACTTTCATGCATATTAAATTGAATACATTGCTATTCTAATCATACTCCTTTCTAGTCTACACTTCTACTTGTGTTTGAGTTCTTAGTTCTTGGGTGATTTTTTCCCTAAGGAAAATTTTTACATGGTACTAGAGCTAGGCGATTTTTTCTTTACACAGTCATTCGAGACCATTGTTACTTTAGTACATTTAGTCCAAATTTGGAGTACTGTAGTAATTGGGAGCATCTAGAGCTAGAATGGACCTCACCATTATGTTCATAACGCTAATTTAGTGAAAATTGGCTATAAATTTGGCTACTATAGGGAAAGTTGACTATGAAGCAAAATTGTTTTGCAAATCAGCACCTGGAGGCCCCAATTTGCAAATTGGGTATGATCTAATCAATCTTTACATTTCAATTATTTTAGATCTAAATAATTTAATCTATATAATTTATTTCAAATTGAGTTTTAAAAAAAAAATTCTACCTAGTTGGGCTAGTAGAGAAATCCTTTTTTTAGAACCGGGCTATCAGATCTTGGCTCTACATAGGAGAATATTCTTTAGTTTGGCATTTTAATCACCGACATCTCAATCTAAATACATGCACTAGAATACATCAAATTCTAACCAAGCAATTACATAATGACGAACCAGCCCGACCAACCACACTATGGGCTCACTTTATTTTACCTCCATGGCTGTAGTGCTTTAAACCCTTTAAGGGCTTGCAACCATAGCAATGTGGGATTCGAATATCATTGCCTCTAGCCCCAAATAGATAGACTAGCTACCATCAAAGAAAATTCGGCCCCACACGAAGTTCCCACCAATAATAGAACTTTGACACTGACAAAGTTCTTGAGTCCACACATTTCAGAATCTAGTAGAGATTCAAGTTGCCATGTGGCAACATTTGATACCATCTCATGATCCCACCCACCCGCTATACATTTTCTCTCATAACTAACATGTGGATGAAGGGGATACAATCATTATAGCTTGTGGACCTCCATGTTAGATCACCCCATACACGTCAACATATAGGCTGACAGGCTCAACACAGTGGATTGCACAGTCACCAAGTGACTCAATGCCACACAAAATCCAGAATACTTTTCTATACATGCCACCTCTCTCATCTATACTATACGGATATGTAGAGTCAGTCATCTGTACACCCCATTAGCTAGCTATGTCATCCAAGGAGGTTTTTTTTGTTGACATCATCATTTCTTGAGGTTAAAATTGACAACCATCTAACCATCAAAACTAGGGATTTTATAATTGTTGTGATGGTCATTTTACCATCAAATTTAAGCTAGTAGTTTTCCTCTGAGACCCCTCTTTAGATGCATTTTTCATTTGGCAGCTTGACTTTGAGAGCCCATAACTCAGACATTTGGACTCCAATTTAGGTGCATTTAAAAAAAAAATTGGGTAGAATTTCTTGAACTTTCCAATGGTTGTGTTATTTTTTGGTTTTGGTGCAAGTATTTTTTAGAAATTACTTTTTGGGCAACTGTACCTATTCAATCCTACATTTTGCAAGTTGAAATGCTCCGTACAAGCTCATTTGGACACAGAAATAGGTTCCATTTTTTTTTAGTGCATTATTTTTTGTCTACTTTCCAGATTTGTACTCAGATTCTAGAGCTGTATGGACAAAAATATCCCTTTTAGAATTAGGAATTTTTTTGCATTGTAATGCTTTGATTACTTTTTAGAATTGTTGTATGTCTGAGCCACAGTGATTAGTGATAGATTTGGGCCTCAAAATGCAATTGTAAAAAACAAAATTAGAAGTCCACTTTGTACATTTTGACAAGTGGCCTATTGCACATGCACTACTTATAAAGTGCCAAAAGCATCTTTTTTTTTGGGGGGGGGGGGGGGGGGTCTTTTGATTGAGTGAAAAGGTGGGGTGTGTTTTGTGTTTTGTGTCTCTCTTTTGTGTTCTTTTCATTTTCTACATCGTGGGTTCAGCTAAATGTCCACTTCTAACTTCACATAATTATTCTACATGGAAAGATATTGCATGGAGTAGATTAATGGAAAAAGGTTATAATCTGTATGTTGATGGTATGATTTCCAAACCCATTGATGCCAAAGAACTCATTAATTGGAAACAACAAGACCAACAAGCTTTAGGAGCTATCAGGAATTGTGTACATAGAGATCTCCTCTTTCACATTGCTAGTTGTACATAATCCAAACTGGCATGGGAAAAAATTGAAGCATTGTATGGTAAGGTGGATGAAGAAAAGGAATTTCAAATTGAGGGCAATCTACTTCTCTTGGATCTAAAGAACTTTGTCACAATTCAGGATTACATCAACAAAGCCAATGTGTATAGGACGCTACTTAAAGATTGTGGAAATCCCATGAAGGATGAAAAGTTGATTCATCACATCCTAAAGAGGCTACCTTTAGATTATGCTTCATTTTTTTTGAATTATAATACTCACAGGTTGACTATGTGAAGTGCTTACCAAAAGCCTACATTTGATGCTTTTGCAGAAATGTCAATTGTTGAACAATCTCACTTGATAGATTTGGGACTTCTCATGACATAAAAGACCAAAGAATTGGTGGCTAGTGATGAGCACCAATCAAGTCAAGGAGGGAAAAGTTTTAGCAACAAGAAGAAGAAGTAGTGGAAGTAGAAATCACAATCTAAGACACAACAATCCTCCTCACAACAAGGCAATTCTTCTTCCAACAAGAAGGGAAGTAATGTAAAGAAGGACAAAATTTTTTTATGCATATTACAAAAAGCTAAATCATGATGAGCATCATTGCAAGACTAAAAGAATCAATGAGTTGGAAAATCTACTTAGGAAGAACAAAATTCAAGTGCCAGGTACTTCCAAGGATTCAACTCCAACCTCTTCAAAGGGAAAAGGGAAAGCACTTATGGAAAATAAAAATTCTTCTTCAAAATGGGTACTTGACTCAAGTTTCTCCTATCATATGGGTTCTTCAAAGGGAGACTTTTCTTCATTGAAGCAGTCATAGTACTACACATCTTCATGGGAGATGATACTAAAATGGAGGTTGAAGGGAAAGGACATGTAGAAATTGAAAAGCATAATTCAAAGATGTTTTCTATAAGATGTTCTCTATGTTCCAAACCTTAGCTCCAATATCCTCTTAGTTTACCAAATCACTCAGCTTGGAGATGGTCACAAAGTTGAGTTCCTTCTAGATTTAGTGATGGTGTGCAATGTTAGAGATGATTCATTGTTTGTAGTGGGGAAAGTCAATCATGCCAAGAAGCTTTATTCCTTCTCCCACTTTGTGCCTAAGTCTCCTTCTCAAACCTTACTAACTCACTCTAATTCACACATCAACTTATGGCATGAGTGGTTTGGTCATCTTGACTTCCACCATCTTCATCAACTTTTCTCAAAACACATGGTCAAAGGTCTACCTAACTATTGAAAATATGATTGAAAAGCTCATTGTTGTTGAAGATCAAAGAGGGAGATTTTTGTAAAAGAATGTTTTTAATCATTTTTTTTCCATTGATATCAAAATTTCTATTTGTAGGGATGATATTTTCTTATAAGATCCAAGCACTATCACTTAGTTGATTAATGAAGAGGATTTGATCAACAATATGTACCAAGAGCACCTAAAGGAAAGGTTCAGTTATGATGTTGTAATGGAATGCAAGGATTAGTTAAGACAATAATTATGTAATTTATTTATGACATGCTCAAAGCTACAGAGGTTGGTCACACTTAGATACATTAGAAGAAGAAGTTGTAACAAGGTTGACTACAAAGCTTTAACTAGGATCATCAATAGGTGTCGAGCAAGTTAGTTGAAGCCAAGAAAGTCAGTTGGAGTTGAGAAAACTCTTAGTTGATGTCAAGTAACATACATTTCTAGTGTGTGTTGAGTGATCTTCAAGTGCCAAGTGAAGATTAGGTGTTGAGCATCAAAAAATCTTCAGTTGGTGCCAAGTGATCTTCAAGTGCTGAGCATCAAGAAAAACATAGTTGATGCCATGTAACTAAGTATGTGTTGAGCACCAGTATTTCAATAGCATCAAGTTGCTATATTATTTCAAATGATGAAGATTTACCAAATCTAAGCCAACATAGTGGTTGATTTGAATTTTGTGAATGAGCTGTAAGATAATGATGATGAGTTTTTGGCACAAAATCTTATGTAAACCATTTTTGGGTGAATTCTAAAGGATTATTCAAGAAGTTTCTAAAGGAAACAAAATATGGGTTAGATACAATGAATCCTACCTAATCCATGTGAATTGAAATTGAAAAATGGAAGAATCAAGTGGGAAAAGGAATTCCAAGACTTCTATTTAAGAAATCATAGACCAAGAAGCAAAGAGCTATTGATATTGTTGTTGCTAAAGTGCCAAATCTATGAAGTGGTTGAAAAGAGTGTCAAGAAGGAGACATCTAGGAGAAGGAAGAGCATAGAGAATCTATTTCTACAAGTGTTCATGAAGAGATGATTTCATTGGTACATTGTGTATGGAGACTCAAGGAGACAAAGCTTGAAAAAAAAGGCAAGCTATTAAGAGTTGTAAAAATTGAAGGCTAGGCAAGGGTATGAGCTGAGAAGTGATCTGAGATTTGCAAGATAAGTTGTATGTTCTAGTTGGGTCAAGATTTTCTAATACTCTCTAGCAATTGTATTAGATCTGAAAATCCTATGGACTTAGCTTGGCCTAATAGCCATTTGTAAATCCTTTAACATGGTGGCATTCTAAGTGAATTTTCTAAAGTCCTCCAACCAAGCCCACTTCTAACAGGGTGGTTAAATCCTCTAACAAGGTCACATTTAATAGTGTATTGTAAGCCTTTAATAGGGTAGGCCTTTCATAGGGCATCACTTCAGAAGGGTGAAAATTGAGTAACATGTTATTGGTAGTTTTTCCCAAATTGGGTTTCCATGTAAATAACTATGTTATGTGTTGATTTCTTGTGTGTTATACTTGCATGTTGATTTACATTAACTTGCTGATTAGATATGTTAAAGCTTGGATGAATGAATGGTTGAATGATTTCACTATTCTTAGTGAAAATTTTGAATAGGACATTTGGACCTTGAATAAATGATTCACACCCCCCCCCTCCCCCCTCAGTTATTCTAAAAGTAACTCTAACAATTGGTATCAAATCCTTTTGGTGATTTAGTTTCAAGGTACTAGAAGCAAGAAGATCAAGATGTCCAAAGAGAAGTTCCCCAACTCAACAAAGACAACTTTGCTACATGGTAGAGTTTGATGAAATTGCACATTGGATAAATAGGTGACCATGCACAAACCTCAATTGGAACTGAGCATGTAACTCTAGTAGGACCTCTTACTAGAGATGATTCAAACACAAAGAAGTAGCATAACCAAGCAATGTTGGAGATTGCATCTACACTTAGCTATGCTGAACATGATGACATCAACGACTATAACACTGCATTCAAAATGTGGAAAACCTTATCAAATATCTATGGAGGTGATCAGAATGTCTAGAGAGCAAAGAGAGAAAGTCTAAGAGGGAAGTTTGATGACATGAAGATGGAGGAAGGTGAAAATGTTTCTTAGTATGCTACAAGAAAAAAAGAAGTGTTGAGTGCAATAAAAAGTCTATTTGAACAATTGGAAGAAGAGACATCCATTAGAAAATACTTAAGAACTCTGCCCCTTATCTATGCTATAATAGTTTCAGCCATCCAAGAGATGATGTGTGTACAAGGGAACACACTAACCTTTGAAGGAATAGTTGGAAGACTTGCTACATTTGAGCTATCTAATTTTGACAACTACAGATCTGAGAACCTTAAATCTACTTTCAAGGCCAAGATAACAATAAAAGATATTAAGGAGGACACATCAAGCAAGAGAAGAAGAAAAGGAAAACATGCATCCAGTGATAGCAACATAGATGAGGAAGATGTGGAATAGTTAGAAGCACTACTGGCCAGGAGATTCCATAGAGGTAAAGGAAAGTTCAAAGGTAAGCTCCCTATCATATGTTTCAATTGCAATAAAGTAGGTCATATAGCTGCAAGATGTCCACAAAAGAAAAACTATAAAGAAGGAAACAAGTCTAGGAACAAAAGAGAAGATGAAAACAAAGATTACAAGGAGAAAAGTAAGAGATTCTACATTGTTTAAGAAGACTCTAATGAAAATGATGATGAAGTTGTCTATGTAGCCATGAAGGATGAATTAGACAAAGATGAAGATGAAGCAACAACATTAGTTACCTGTGTGAACAAGAATGACAACTAGATTATAGACAGTGGATGCTCACATCACATGATAGGAGATAAAAGTAAATTCATTACCTTTACTCAATATGATGAAAATAGTGTTAGATTTTGTAATGATGCTCCATGTCAAATCAAAGGAAAAGGCTCTATCAAAATTATAGAGAAAATTTCATGTGATAATGCATACTATGTTGAAGGATTGAACTACAACTTGTTGAGTGTATCACAATTAGGCAATGTAGGTTGCAAAGTTGAATTTGGACACAAAACTGCCAAGATTTATGACATTGATGGAAATTTGATAGAAAAAGGTGAACAAACTAGGAGTAATCTATTTTACTTAGATATGGAAGATGCAACATGTCTTGTTGTTAGACTTGATGATGTGTGGTTATGGCATAAAAGGTTGTGTCATGTTAAATTTTATAATTTGATTAGTATCAACAAGAAAAAGAAAGTCAGAGGATTTCCCAAGTTGAAGAAACCTAAAAACATAATGAGTAAACAATGTCAACTAGGAAAAATGACTAAGTCTAGTTTCAAAAGAAAAACATACACTTCCAATGAAGTACTAGAGTTAGTTCATGAAGACTTATGTGGCCCAATAGAAGTGCAAAGCTACCTAGGAGACAAATACATAATGTTATTCATAGATGATTATTCTAGGATGATGACTACTAGGTTTTTAAAACAAAAATTTGATGCATTCCAAATGTTCAAGTGGTATTTGGCTAGAGTTGAGAAGGAAACGGGAAAGAACCTAAAATTCCTAAGGCTAGACAGAGGAGGTGAGTTCACATCAAGAGAGTTTGAAACATTTTGCAATGAAAAAGGTATCAAAAGGAAAAAATTAGCACCAAGAACTCCACCATAGAATGGTATTTCTAAAAGGAGAAATAGGTCAGTGATTGACTGTGCTAGAACCTTGATGATGGAGAAAAATGTTGCACTAAAATACTAGAGAGAAGCTATAAGTACTGTAGTCTACACATTGAATAGAGTTCAAGACAAGAAAGGTACAAATGCAACACCCTTTGAATTGTGGTATGGTCATTCACCTAATGTTAAACATTTCAAAGTGTTTGGTTGTAAATGCTATATTCTAAAAGACACTAGAAATGGCAAGTTTGATGCAAAAAGTGATAAAGACATATTTCTTGGATACTCCACTAGAAGTAAGGCATATAAGTGTTTGAATACTAGACTAAAAAAGTTGTGGAGAGTGCAAATATAAATTTTGATGAGCATATCGAAGTTCAAGTTGATGAGTCAAAGTAAATAGAGGATTATAGATCCTTTGTATACTTCTACAAAAGAATGATAGTTGAAGACAATGTTATAAATCAAGTTGAGAATCAACAACAAACTTCAATATCTATCAAGGTACATTTAGAAGCTGAGCTAAAAAATGTAGAAAATGTACAAACTAATTTTGAAAATAGTATGCAAGAAAGAAATGATGAAATGCTAGATGAAGAAGAACAAAATGACTCTAAAGCTGAAGGATCAAACATGGAAAGAAGGACTAAACCTAGATTAGCCAAGTATGTAAGAAGACATCACCCTACAAATCAAATAATTGGTGATAAGGATGCTAGACCAATGACAAGGAATAGACTAAGGAATGAATCATGTCTACTGAGCAAGGTTGAACCCAAAATAATCAAAGATGCACTACAAGATGATGACTGGTATAAGGCCATGAAAGAAGAGATAGATCAGATTGAAAAGAACAAAACCTGGTCTCTAGTTCCTAGACCAACTGATAAGAATGTGATTGGTACCAAATGGGTGTTTAGAAACAAACTTGATGAGAATGGTGAAATAAAAAGAAATAAAGCTAGTTTAGTTTGCAAAGGCTATGCACATGAAGAAGGACTGGATTATGGAGAGACATTTTCTCCTATTGGAAGAATGGAAGGAGTAAGAACACTACTTGCATATGCTACATATAAAGGTTTCAAAGTCTACTAGATGGATTTAAAATAGGGATTTTTTTAGTTGTGATTAGTCGCCAGTTCACGAATATGTCTCGATCGGGCTATAGAAATTTGCTAAAAAAACCACCGTATACTAATTGACCGGTTCACCCAAATATTATAAAATACTCATAGTGGTCAGAATGTTCGCCACTATTATTACGTAATTTTAGTTTGGTAGTCAAGTTCTTCGCCCATATTTCTCTTTAATGTTTACTCTTATTCACCACAGAATTAATTGAGTGTCTCTTTCGACGATCATCATTCACCAAATTCCCATTTTCCTATATGAAATTTTTATTTGTCCTAGGACCCAATTTGCCATGCATCACACACAATGGGGTCCCAAATTCCCGCCCTATTCACCCACTCGATTACTTGAAATTACGTGGGCTTCACCAAATATTAGTTCTTATCATATGTAATGGTCAACCCATTTTCCAAAATGAAAATGGTTTATTTGTAGTTGTCTATTTAAGACATGAGTTTTATTATTGAAACATGCTGAAAGAAGGAGCCTTCTTCATAGTATTGTGATTAGTAGAGAACCAGAATGACTATGACTATGAGTCCATAGTATTTTATTGCAGCCTTAATTTGATGGAGATGTCACAGTCAAATTTAAATAGGAAGAGGAATAGGACTAATAAAGGTGGAGATGTCCAAGAGAGGCCAACAAAATGTTAAAATATATCTTCATACTTTGGCATGGGTAGACACAACAATGTTGGTCAAAGTAAAGAAGGTACTTCATCAGAGGAGCCTATACAATCTCAACCTACATAGGAGTCCATTCAACAAATTGGGGAGCCTAATAAATCTGGTGACGAAGTTGCAGAACCTGATATCTCTAATGAAGATGACCTTGAAGAAGAATATCCAGTAAATAACTAGTACCGGGATGAATCAATCGACTTCGGTGATGATGATGGTGCAATTAACAATAATAGTGACACTAGAGGGAGAGGAAAATTGAAAGAAAAAATTGATTATCACTGGGAGATGGCCAAGAGATTTAAATTTGATTGGGCAACAAAGTATCCATTCATTGAGCCCATGGACAATCCAATTCTAGGTGAGCCACTAGTAGAATGGAGATGTGTAATTTGTAGTTGGAAGTATAAAAAGGAAAAGTAGTTGTAGCTTAAACTAGACACCATAGAGAAACATGTTGATAAGATTTATGAAACCTCAACTATAGATGGTAAGGAAATAAAAGTGGTAAGATATAAAAAAAAGGAGCAATGTCAACATAAAAGGAATGCTGAAGAATATTATATGTTTCAGAAATTTCAGATGAATCTTGGTGAAGTTCAAGGTTCTATTAATGCTATTTTTGCAAAAGCAAGTGAAGTAGAAGAATGTGGAAAAGCTGTTCAATTAAGTAATGTTTTCTATATTTTGAGCAGAGGGCATCCAATGATAGACTATCCAAAAATGAGTGGTTTTTTACACTTTCTGAAAGTTCCTAACTATCCTGTTAGTCATTGGTCGATAAAAAGTGGATGGGAATGGGCAAGTTGTATTGTGCAGGTTGAAATAGAGGATGTACAAAGAAAAATAAAAAGAGTCAACCTTTATTGCATTTTCCTTAGATGAAGTTACGACAATAGATAATACGTCATGGGTATGCATGCATGTTTATACTATAAAGAATAATGTTTGCCAACCACATCTACTATCTGTTGCTAAATTGAGAGATAATGTGACAGCAAAAACTTTTTTTCAGTTAGTAAAGAGCAATTTAATTGAATATGGAGCTATGGATGAATTGACAATAGCGAAGAAGTTGGTCTGTGTTGGAGCGGATGGAGCTTCAGTAATGCAAGGTCAAATGAATGGTCTTTGCACAAAGATGTAGGCTTCTTGTTCACCATATGTTGTTGCCATTCATTGTATGGTCCATAGGATGAATCTTGCTTTTAGAGTTGTGAAGAAGTTTCCTTCAGTAAACAAGGTTGAAGATTTAGTAAGAGAGTTGTATGCATATTTTTGTTGAAGTCCCAAGTGTTTTAGGGAATTTTAGCACTTTGTTGATGGAATTACCAATGGAAACAAGCTTCTAAAAGATGTTGATACCAGATGGATCTCTTTGGATGGACCAGTGCATTGAGTATTTTTTGAATATCAATCTTTGATTGGACTGATGTATGAAAATTGGGACAATGCAGAAAATCAGTGATGTGGCGACCTGCTTCAGAGGTTAAGCAATATAGAGACACTTTTGACTTTGGCATCTCTTCTTCCCATGCTAGAAGAAATGAGGTTAATTATGAAAAAATCCTAGCAAAGAGCCATGTATATTGCAAAATATGCTCAGTTGTGTAAAATTTCATGCCGAGCCCTCGATAGTCTCTATCATACTGACCTAAATTTATTCAATGATAGATTTAATCATTGGCAGAAACTAATAGATTTGGATGATCCTGATAATTATTTAATGATCATTTAAAATGGAGAATTATGTGTTTTTTTAATGGGATTTCAGATACCAATGTACTACAGTGCCCCAAAGAAGCGAGCTACAAGAGTTACAAGGGAAGAGTTTACCAAGATCATCGAGTCTATAGCATCTACTGCAAGGGACATAGCCTATATAGTTTCCTCTAAAATAATATCACGATTCCCATATGATCAACTGCTTGAGGTCATGGCAATTCTGTTTCCTCAATATTGGTCCTTCAACAATAAGGAATATTATCGTAGAAGGTTGTTGATTTTGATAAAGGAATTTTGCAAATCTATAGAATTCAATGGAGTGACTATCAATAGAATATTAGATGAGGGTCTTCTTAGATAGTAATCAGGCACCTTTGCAAGGACCATGAATCATCAATATCAATTAATGTGTAACCCACATGAAGAGGGCTTGGCAACAAAGCTTTGGATAGAACTAAAATAGAGCACATTGTTGCATGAAGAAATTTTAGAGTACTTCAAGCTTGCTGATCTATGTCAAACCATGATATTGAGTTTAGTGGAGGATGAGAGAGTTTTTAGTGCTTTGGGCTTCCTAAAATCAAAGCTAAGAAACAAACTAGACAAGAATTTGGAATCATGCTTGAGGGTATACACATCTAGGTATAATGTCAATACTTTTCCTTTTCAAAAAGAAATGGAATTCTAGAAGAAAAGATGCAAAAGAAGAAGGGTGGGACTGGGCAACACCATTAACCAATCTCCTATAGTGACTCTAAGTGGGACAAGTATAGTTGGCAGTGGCACTAGCCATGGGATTGGGAGTCATAGAAGCAGAGGTTAGAGTGAACTTGAAGTTGAAGAAGACACAAACGAAAATGAAGAGAACAATGAAGCAACTGGACTACCAGAATTGGATGATGATGATGACATAAAGATGAATTGGAAAATTTAGGAAATTTTTGCTAAATTAGCAGTGGCAACCAATAGGTATTTTTTGAACTTATTAACTACTATATGATATCCTATCATTCAATGTTCATTTTAGAAAAGCGAGAAATTAGAATGTATTATGTTTCATCATTAAAATTTGAGAACAAAGAGTATTATTACTATAGAGTGTAGTTTATATCATGTCATCAATGATCATTCATATTTGAATTTGAAATTACTAAATAAATTTTTTTTTTCTATTTTATTCATTTATTCAAAATACATTGAATTGGAAAACATGAAAATTAGATAGAATCATAGATTCAATTCCACAATTAATACTTATTAATGGTTTTCCTTTACAATATTCAGCTAATATGGTACACTTCTTGTAAGCCAATGACCCTGAATTCTTTTTTATAGAAACAAGGGAGAAACAATAGTTTCAGGTCAATTTTCCTAATGTGAAGTCTAAAAATCAAAATCAGTAAGACATCTACAAGTCTACAACATCTCTAAAAATTTAGTTGTACATTCCTGCATTTGATAGGCTAGTTTAGTAAATTAGCAATTTTAGCATAGGTAATAGCATCTGCAAGATTGCAACATTGATCCTGTTCAAAAAAAAAGGTTCAAACTTGTTACTTTAAACTCAATTCTAGAGTCTAGACTGTAGTATGTAGGATAATATGAAAGATATTCATATATAGTAAAGATATAGAGATGATTGAAACTGAAAGTACTTTCACATATAGACTATAAGTTTCTGTAGTATGCTCCATTCTTCTTTGGTTGGAAGGGAAAATTTTTTGATGTTATGGTAAATGACCTGCATTCTCGTCAGCATTCCATACTTGGAAGAGCAAGTTTCAAGCAATGTTCGTTCCACTAGTGCATGCAAATTTGTGAATGTTTTGATGCACTTTGCAATGCCTTCATGAGTTCTGTCCCGAGGAAGGTTGCCTGAATCAGAGGTTATTTGGTCCTCCAACTTTTGTTTGTAAACTTCTCTTCCAACGAAACCCGTTGTTGAGAAATCAGGTCTAGGACTTGGTAAACCAAGAGATATCAATTTTGTTGTTTTATTGTTCATCTTGGCAAGCTTTGTGTGAGACCCCACCCAAACTATCATAGTATATGAGATAATTGCATTATGATAATCCAATTCTATGTTTTGATATACTATTGAGACTATAGGGTTATGTCATTTTAATATTGCATTTTGATGATCCACATTTACTTCTGCATATTATGACCTAATTGATGTATTTAATGATTCCATTTCATGTTCTAAATTATTGAGATTGCTTTAACAGAGATTGAATGGTAGAAATGATCATAATATAAGAATGTAATGTTTAAGTGGAAATTAGAGTTAAAAGATAAAAAATTTCATGCATTGAGACCTAACCCGCATACCTAGGGATTCAATAGTTGTGGAATCAACATCTTGTCTCAATGATAAAAATAGATTATGAAGTTATTTAGAATATTGAATTGACCATGTTATGTTGATAAGTAAAGTTTGATGTTATAGTATTTTGAGCATTTTACATGGAAATTATTAGAAAAAGTAATTTAATTAAAAAGAATGAAGTAGGGAACTCAAATTTTGAGTGTGATATGTAAGTTTTGGTATTTTAATATTTTGAATGCTTTATTTGAAATGATTAAGAAAGGGAAAGTTAATTTGAGATGATGAAATATATGCAAGTCTAATGTTGAATGAGATAATGATTATTTCACTTATGTACTTATTGTTTACATGATTTTCTTGGACTACTAATGCTTGAGTTTAGTGTGCAGGAATTTGACCATGGGTTTAACGGGGAATTAAGGCTCAAACTACTACAAACATAACATAGCCAAGGTTGACTTAGTGGAAAAGATTCAAACCTCATTGTAATGTGTTTTATTTTGTATATGTGAATTGTACGTGTGTATAGTAGCCTAGTTCATGTATTATTGTAAAACAAGTCATTTTTAATGTAATGTGATATTTTATGTGTGTCACTTGACACTTGTGTTGTCCATGTGGAGATGCCATGTCATTCAGGGTTTGTCAAGAAGTAACTTAACCTAACCCTAACCCCGATGTAGTACCCAAGTTAACCTCACATAGAAAAATGCCATGAGGAGTCTCAATCAAAGGAAATTCGAATTTGGACTTGGCTAGAGTTTTTAGGGGTCATTAGGTGGTCCCTAAGTGTCTTTTATGTGAGAATAAGTTATCCATATGATAGTACAACAAGTTAGGGGCCTAATTTTGATCATGTGAGTGCCTAGACAGCCTAGAGGGCCCTTTTACCCATGCATTCTTCCATCAATTCGAATTTGGAGTTTTCATATCTGTCTTCTCTCATGTTTTCCACTAAGTCAAAAATAGAAAGGTTAGAGGAGACAAGTTTGTAAGAAGTAGTGGCTTAGTATTTTTGCTAAAATAAGTTAGTGGGAAGGCTTTATTAGAGAGTCTTGGCCAAACTAGTGGGGTGTCTACCCACTCTCTAATTTTAGAGACAATTAAGTTTTGGAGGGAGATGAAGGGAGCTCTACCACAACTATCCTTACCCTAGCTTGGACCAAGGTTAGTGTTCCAAACCATGCTTCATTCTCATTCTTGAGTATTACAAAGTAGATTTGCAAGTATGAGGAACGTGTCAATGGAATATGTATTATAGTGGGAGTCTTGCATCTTGGATGGCTATTGTGTTGTTGTGAGAATATGTAGTGTTCTTGTTGCATTATGATCTTTGTCATTGTGTTGTGGAGAAGTGAATGTGTCTTGTGCTCATGAAGATCTTTTCTTGTTTTTATTTTTTTGTTCTTCATTCTTTTTGTTGTTGTTTCTTGTTTGAATGAGAGTGTTGATTGTGATTATGGGTGTGAAGGCTTCACTCACCCTTGGGAGGGCAGAGAAGCCTTGGGTGAAGGGCATAAGTTGGGCTTGACATTGCAGGTGAGAAAGAAAATTGTGTTTTTACCTCATGATGAGGTTGTTATTATCATGGAGCATGGGCTCCATCATGGCCATGAATCTTTTTGTTTGGGAGGTACAAGGAGGTTTTGTGGATGAGGAGAAGACGGTTGCTTTGAAGGCCTTGAGAGCCAATGCAGTGGCAATATGTTGTTTATGTTGTGGTAGCCTTGAGAGGAAAAATGTATTGGCAATATGATATTATGATATTAGAATTTCTCCTCCTTGAAGAGCCCACCTTCACCCAACATTTTATTTAAAATGGTGAATCATTGTGCAATCCATGGATGGGTGTTGATTGTGTTTTGTGTTGTGTCTTCATGCAAAATTTTGTGATGTATGTGTGAAACCCAGTTTGAGCCTTGTTCCCCTAGCGCGGGGGTGGTCTCTTTGGAGGCCTATGGTTGGGTGGAAAGCACCCATGGTCTTTTTTGTTTTCCTTGTGTTGAATTTGCAGATTTGTGCCAAGGGAGAAATATAAATGGCTTGGAATGACCATCTTGCAGATTGATGTTTGGATGAGAAAACTTGACATTGTGCCCCTCATTCATGAAGGAGGATTCACTAGCTTGTTCATGTTCTCAATGATCATGATGATCAATGTTCATGTCTTTCAATGATCATGTTTCATATGATTTTGAAATGTCTCATGTTGTCTCATTGTGATGAAAGGAGATTGTATCATTGCTACCCAATGTATATGTAGAGAAAATAATTGAAAATGTTGTATATGTATGTTACTTAATAAGAAATGATCAGTTGAAGCTTCATGAGTTATGGAAGAGCTAGTAGGAGATGTAGAATATTTTGGCATCATTATTTCCATTTGATAATTGTGGAAGGGAGGTTGAGATTATATCTTACTTGTAGTGAAATCTTTTATGATAAAATCCATGTGTTATGAAGTAAGGCTTTATGCAATTTCTCTCCTTGATGAATTTATAGTTCATAGATGACATGCAGAAAAAAAATATCATGAATAGGATTGTTAAGATTTAAAAATATATCAACTAAAAGATATATGTTGAGCTTTGCATGTCTTGGAATAAATTGTTAATTGATATCTCCTTTTATACATGTATAAACATTAGTGCAAAACCATCATCAAGAAGGAATGAAATGAGGTTCTATGAGAATAGAGTAAAAGCATAATTCAACCTTGATGTAGGTTCACATTTTCCTCTCTGGAAAATGTATGGGGAGAAAAATAAATCCTCTCCTAGAATACAGAGTAATATTTTATTCAAAGGAAGATTTCTAAAATCATAAGCTTGAAGGACAGTACCAAAAAATAATAATAATAATTAAACTAATAAAAATAAATACAAAGATTATTGTGTGCTACTCTCCAAATTCTTGTGAGAAAAGACTAAAATCTCGTGACCCCAAATCTGCATAAATTATAATTATATGCACAGTAGGAAATGACATGTCAAATCATTAGGACATTAGCCTTAGACACCTAATACTAATATAATACACTACATATGGAAGCCCCCATACCCTATTACACCTATTGTCCTAAAAAAAAAACAATAATATAACAATAATAATTATATTAAATATAAATTTTGCTAGAACCAAGTGCCCATCCTTCCTAGCAACCTAGGATGCATGGGTAAAGGTTTCACCTTATGAATGGTGGAGGACACTGACAAAAAGTCAGCCCTCAACTCCCAAGGAGCTCAAAAAGTTTAAAGGAGGGAGAGGGAAGTCTTAAAGTCCTTGCCACGCCTAGGGAAGAAGGGAGGACATGATTGATGTAGCCCTTCTACCAATGATACTCTATCCTTTTTAAGATGTCACTTCCACTTTTTTCAAGGTATGCAGGGGCTTGGGTTTTAGGAATTAACATCTGTCATTAAACATGACCCCTCAACTTGGGCGCTTAGCCTTGGAAAATGTAGGAAAAAGTGTATGTTAAGGTTTCTTATAACCATTTATTACTTAATTCAAACTCATCCTAAGATGTAAGGAGGGAAGTTTACGTGGATTTTCATAGGGCAAGTAAAGGTCATTCAAAATCCTGAAATTATAGGAGGAGATAATTAAGAAGGATATGCCATCATTTTATTAAGAGTTTTTCTCATAAAAAAATATATTCTTATTGTTATTAGTATTTGGTATGAATATTTATTTAATAGTTTTTACTTCACATTGTTGATTAGATTATATATTGTTAAAGCTAAAATTAAATATCAATTTTAAATAATATTTAATAAGTAATATTATATTTTAAAAGAATTAGTTGAAAATTCTTTATAACTCCATAGATCTTGTGGACTCTTTATCTTTTGTTTTTTGTTTTTAAATGATATAGGTACGAAATTAATTGAGCAGAAGCACAACCTATAAAACCTGAGAAGATACAACTCCGTATAGTTTTCCTTTGAACACCCCGTAGCTAGGGTACCTTATACCATAACCTAAATCGAGCATTGAACATTATGAATAAAGTATATAGTACAATGTAAATTTTACTATACTATATATATATTGATTAGATTTAATTTGCAAATATGATTGGCAATGAATCCAAATCTATACATTTAGAATATATGAATATAGTTTTCTTTTGAAAAATGTTCAATGTGGAATAATCCCTTCATATATAATCTAAGGTAACTACTAGAAATAAAGAAATGAAAAAAAAAATTAAAAGGGGGCTAAAAGAGAGTGCATGCATGGACAAGCATGGCTCTCTGATTTAGATGTTCAATACCATTAATCCTCCATTAAAGCCCCACTTTCAACCTGCATCAAGAAACAAAAAGGGAAGCCATAATGAATTAAGATCCTATTTAAAAGAAAAAAAGAAGAAGAACAAAACAAAAAAATAAGGGTTGCCTCCTCCACTTTCTAGCACTCTATAAAATCCGCAACACAAGGCAAACCAAATAAGAAAGAACATACAAGGAAAATAAATAAATATCAAGGTAGCTATTAAGCACATAGAACAAGATGAGAAGAGAAATAAGAAATTTCCAAGAAAAGAAATTGAAAAAAAAAAAAACCTAATTAGGTTGTAGATTTTCTATATCTTAATGAAGATTATGAAATAGAGTTTCTCTCCACACTTTTGTTTTCTTGTAAATCATTGAGATTGTTTTTAGAATGTTTCTAACAAGTTTTCTCCCAAAAAGTCACTTAAAATATAGAAACTTCTAAAATATGGTAAGATGGGGTTGATATTGAAAGGAATATTAAATTTTAAAATGTGGGTTAAATAGCTGCATTAGATTAGCAAGTAATATTAAGTGGGTTGATTATCTATAAGTTATAAGTTTTAAAAGGTAATCTTAATTATTCTAAGGTAATGATGTTATTATTAACTAGAAGATTAAATATTGAAGTTAGAATTTGAGAGAGGTGTGTTGATTAATAATCATTATATAATAACCATTGTAATGCTTTGATAAAACAAGTAACATTAATCTAATTTTAAAAATAATAATAACATTAATAATAAAATTATTATGTCATAATGTCATAAATTCAAAGTTTTAACTTAAAGGTTTTAAACTATCAAATTATGTGAGATAATATTAAGATTTGTTCCTTTTAAAGAGGATTTTAATTTTTTTAAAATCCTAACTAGATTGTGAATTATATATATATTTTTTAGAATTATGAATGATGACTTAAGTTTTTGTTTTTGTTTTTTTGTAATTATATCAACGAAGTGTCTAAGTCTAATATGTGGGTACATGTTAGTTTTAAATGATGGATCTAAGGTTAAGCTAAAATTCTTTAAAATAGGTTAAAATGATTTACTCACCATTCATTAGAACATTCATAATAAGTATAGATTTATATATTTTACCATTAAGTTCACTTGACAAAAAAAAATTGTTGGTTGAGTTTTATCTTGTAAATTTTTGGGCATGACACTTTGGCCCAAATAAAGCAAGAACTTCTTATGCTTCTGTTAGTTTTTGACACTTATGAAATACAGAGGTCGCCTTTATTATTGAGCCAATGCGGTCCTAAATTCCCTTGCTTGCCAAATGCCTGTCAGCAGTGCTATTGATTTCTTCCATAATCCGCTTTGCAGTTTTCTATCTCTGACCAAAACTTTTGTTCTCCTCAAGTTGCTCTTTCAGCTTCCCAAAAACATCTGTAAGAGCTTCGTAGAGTTCGAACCAATCACACAACCTATCAACACAAGTCCTTATTTTCCCCTAGAAGTAGTTTTTTATTTTCTTTACTATATTATTTACATGCTCGTTCAAGCCATTTTCATATTTTTTAATATTATCATTTGCCTTCTTTAGGTCTTCTTTAATTTTTGAGTACTGGTGTTCACTACATTTTCTTATTTTCTCTGCTTTATTTTCCCACCCTTTTGCTTTCTCTTCCCACTCTTTTGTTTTTGCCCTCTTATTTTCCAATTCTTTATTTAACTTATTTTTTACATTTGCAGCATTCTCCAAGTTTCTGTATAACTTTTTTGAAGAGTATTTTACATCCTAAAGCTTTTTTCCCATTTTTTCCAAATTTTCCCTCAAAGTTTTTAGTTCTGTGTCCATTTGTTCTTGCTGTTCAATTGCTTCTTTAGAGCTAGAGGATGAATTTTTTATCCTTTTCTCTAATTCATTGCATCTGTTTACTGCTGCTTTCTCTAATTTTTAGGATTTTAGTAGTTACACTTACCCGTTCACATTCACGTTGCCCTTAGTTTCAATTTTTGCAGAGAGCCGAGAGACTGTAGTTTGTTGCTTTCCTCGGACCACAATCCTCAACCTAGAAATTAAAAATCTGTAATTTTGTTGCACTATAACTTTGTAAATTGTAATTTGTAACCCATTTCTAATATCTAAATCTGCAGACAATGTATAAGTGCAAAATTCAAGAAACTTAATGTGCCAAAATTGTACAATTTGTACTCTATAGTCTATAGTCGTCACACTTGTCACACAATACACGTTCAGTTTAAATGTGAGTGGAATCGTGGACCACTAGTGTTACCTAACCTGTCATAATGTATTAATGTCATTCATAACGTCACTGTTAACTACAAGTGGAATGTGATTATGTCAATGTGTTAATTGAGAAATGACACATGTCATGATTCTGGGATGTGTTTGAAATGAGAGGGTTTCTTTTTCCTTTCATCCCAAAACTCAACTTTGGTCGTTGATCTATCAACATCCAATGGCACTGGTAAATGGTGTGGTGGCCCTATGGGTCATGGGTCCCACTCTCATTAACTAAGCTATTCAGGTATCATGATGACTCACATCACGAGTCAGATGTGTCAGTGTCACGTCATCACCAAATTGAAACGACATTGTTATTTTTTGGTCGACCGAGGAATTTAGTGACACGTGTCATGTTTCTGGGACGCATTTGAAATGACAGGGTTTCTTTTTCCTTTCATCTCAAAACTCAACTTCGGTCATTGATCTATAAACATCCAACAACATCGGTGAATGGTGTGGTGGCCCTGTGGGTCGTGGGTCCCACTCCCATTAAATTACGAGTATAGTTAGTATATTATTAAATTATATAACTGCAATGATGTATATTAATTAAAATAGTAAAAGAATATATAAATAACATTATAGTATCATGCTAAATTAAAATTAGATGACATCCTAAAGAACATTTATCATACCAAAGATATTTATCAACTAATTATACATGAGATATAGATAAAATTGTATAATTTTTTTTTAAAAAGAGTTAAATTGATTAATTTCAATTATTAAATTGTTTGATATATCTTGGTCAAGTGATAAATTCATCCAATTGGTGGACAATATTCTTAAGGTTAAATATAATGCATAAAAATAATAATAATAATAATTTTAAAATAACCCGCCCAAGGGATCCCCACTCCTAAAATTGCATGAATGGTAATTTCAATGTCATCACCCAAATATACTTCTTTAAAAATTTTCCTTAGGAGTAGCACAATTTCGGCCCTTGCTTCTCCGAGGTCAAGCAGGGAGGCTAGAAATTGTGACATAACATCACTATTGACACGATACTGATTCTCATTCTTCAAAAACTCATGCCCCAAAACCATTTTGATAGTAGCAATAAAAAACTTCACACCAGAGCATGGAACAACCTCATTGCAAATTGACAAGAGGTTTTCCTTAGGAACGCAACCTAGAAAGGCCTTCTGCTCCTTTTCCAAGTGTATCTCAAGCAAATAGGGTTGTCCATCTTTACTGCAAAGTTCAAACTCTAAGTTTTAGCAAACTAACACCAAACAAACCAGACCTATCGACTACCAAAAATGAGATAAGCAATGATGAAAGAAGTAGCTCAATCGCCTATAAATAAGCTTGATGGGCAAGGTGCCAGGGATTATTTGTTTGTTTCTGTTCACCTACCAATTCAATTACATTAAATTACCAAATATTCTCAAATCTTGAACATAATTGCAAGTACATGCCGAAAAGGCCAATTATAATTAAACACTAATACCGTCCATTGTCCTGTAATGCGTGTGAAGCCACTTAATAAATGGAAAAGGCTAATTGTAATTAAGACTAATAGTAATAGTACTACTGCTAGTGGACTGTGGCATGTCCTGTAATGCATGCAAAGCCGCTTAGCCGATGGAAAAGGCCAATTGTAAATTTTAATTAACAGTGACAAGACATCAATATACTATGTCCTGCAACTTAAATGATACATGCTAGACATAAATGTGTCACCATTCCAAACACTTGAACAAGGTCGAGGCTTCATTCTAGACATTTGGTAGCGTACTAGTGAGAGATTTCGCTATCAATGACATAGAATTTAATTCTTTTCGGGTGCACTATACTCCGCATACAACTTACCTTGATACGTGTCAACATTTCGGTGACTACCTTGACAATTTTTCTTCCTTCAAGAAATGTTGGCCAAAATTAAACCTTAGCCATTGATCTTGGATCATCAGACGGTCTGAGTTCTCAAATAATACATTTAACATAATTATAGTGGTAGTGGCAATAATTTATGTAAGTTGGTATGTTAGGTTAGACTACTTATTTCCCATCTTTTGAAAACAACCATACCAACTATAACTTTCTGAAAACCATTCGCCATAAAAAATAAATTAATTCAATTATTTGGAAAATAATTTTGCCACATTTTTATAAAAAAGGTATCGGTTATTAAAATATTTGCCAACCAATATCCATATTTCAAAACATAATTCGCCATCAATATTAATAATTTTATTAAAAACAAAAATTATAATCACCATTATTTTATAAAAATTGTCTAAACTGTTAAAAAAATTGCCACCAAATATCCATCCATTGACACATAATTCACCAACACTATTAATTTTTTTTCACCCAAATGACATATGATTCACCACAATTTTATAAATTTTGGGAGGGGGCGTTCCTTAAAGTTATCCCTGATGTAAAATCCTTTTTTCTGAATGGTATACTAGAAGAGGAAGTCTACATAGAACAAAAAGAAGGATTTGTTGATGAGAAGAACAAGGACATGGTTTGCAAGCTACATAAAGCACTTAATGGATTAAAGCAACCACCAAGAGCATGGTATGAAAGGTTGGACAAATATCTTATGAAGATAAGATTTGAAAGAACAGATGACAATAGCAATTTATACATCAAAGCTTAAGAAGGTAAAGACATTTTGATTTCAGAAATCTTTGTTGATGACATAATAGTTGGAGGAAAAGATGTTTTATGCAAAGATTTTGTTGATCAGATGAAACATGAATTTGAGATGTCAATGTTTGGAGAAATCAAATTCTTTGTTGGATTACAAGTACATCAATTGAAGCATGGCATATTTTTGACCCAATCCAAATACATCAAGGAAGTACTCAAAACATTTGGGCTAGAAGAATCAAAACTAGTTAGCACACCAATGGTAACAGACCATAAACTATCCAAGAATGATGAATTTGCTGAAGTCAATCAGACATTGTATAGGTCAATGATTGGAAAACTAAAATATGTTGTACATAGTAGACTAGACATTGCATTAGCTATTGGAATAGTAGCAATATTTTCTAAAAATCTAAGAGAAAATCACTTAATGGCAGTGAAGAGAATATTGAGATACCTAAAAGGAATTGATGACTTTTTTTTATACTACAAGAGGAATGAGAAGTTTGAACTAAAACCTTACACTAATGTAGATTGGGGAGGTAACATTGATGATAGAAAAAGAACCAATGGAGGAGCACTTTTCTTAGGAAAGAGGTTGATTACATGGACAAGCAAAAAGTAAAGCTGCACCTCATTGTCTACTGCTAAAGCTGAATATGTGGCAACTGCTATAAATTGTACCAATATTGTATGGATCAAACACTTGCTGCAAGGTATGAAGAAAGAAGTAATTGATCCTGTGACACTTTATTGTGATAATAAAAGTGCTATCAATATATCAAAGAACCTAGTAATGCATGCTAAAACTAAGCACATTGCAATCAAGTATCACTGAGTAAGAGAGTTGGTGGAAGACAAAAAAGTGATGATGGAATATGTCAGCTCAAAGGAATAGATTTCTAATATCTTCACAAAAGCACTACCTAAAGATGCTTTTGAGTATCTTAGAGGTAAGTTAGGGGTGATACCCCTAGCTAAGGCTCCTTGAACCAAAAAAAAAAACAAGAATGCCCTGCATCAAATAAGTAGAATGTTGAAGATTTTACAATTGATGCAGAGGATGTTTACTTTGGGATCCATGCCTAAAGTAGTAGAAGTGCTGAAATTTCAAATTAGTCACAAGCAAGGTGACAAAGGTAGAAATCCAATGAACTTGTAAGAGCTACATCTACATATTAAGATGCTATTATCTCTTTGGCATTGTTTTCAAAGAGGGAGAAGTGAACAACTAATCAATCAACTATTAAAGATTTTTTTTAAAAATTAGAAAAGAGGAAGAAGATGTTTAGATGGAGAAGTTGTTAGTGGTTGATCAAAATAGTAGAATATGAGAAATATAGAGGGAGAAAGATAAAGATAAAGGATACAATAGCAAAGAGGGAGAAGTGAAATGAAACAATTAGAATAATAGTAGGAGATGTGATGTTACAATTTACTTTTTGGCATTTGACTTATTGTTCTAACCTAGTAAGCTTTTGGTTGAATAGTTTAGTTTGATGGTTGATTAGCTTGGTTTACCATCAATGCCCAAGAGGGAAATTGTTGGAAATCTGATTGAAAAGCTCATTGGTGTTGAAGATCAAAGAGGGAGATTATTGTAAAAGATTTTTTTCAATCATTTTTTTGCCATTGATGTCAAACTTGCTATTTGTAGGGATGATATTTGCTTATAAGATCTAAGCACTATCACTTAGTTGATTGATGAAGAGGATTTGATCAACAAGATGTAACAAGAGCACCTAAAAGAAACGTTCAGTTATGATATTGTAATGAAGTGCAAGGATTAGTTAAGACAATGGTTAAGTAATGTATTGATGACATACTCAAAGCTACAGAGGTTGGTCACACTTAGATACATTGAAAGAAGAAGTTGTAACAAGGTTGACTACATAGCTTTAACTAAGATCATCAGTAGGTGATGAGACAACTCTTAGTTGATGCTAAGTAATGGGCATTTCTAGTGTGTGCTAAGTGATCTTCAAGTGTTGAGTGAAGATTAGGTGTCAAGCATTAGAAATTTTTTAGTTGGTGCCGAGTGATCTTTAGGTGCCAAACATTAGGAAAAAAATAGTTGATGCCGAGTAACTCAGTATGTGTCGAGCACCAATATTTCAATAGTGCTGAGCTACTACATTATTTCAAATGATGAAGATTTGCCAATCTAAGCTAACGTAGTGGTTGCATTGAATTTTGTGAATGAGTTGGAAGATAAGGATGATGAGTTGTTGGCATACAATCTTATGTAAACCATTTTTGGGTGAATTCTAAAAGATTATTCAAGAAGTTTCTAGAGGAAACATAATATGGGTTAGATACAATGAATCCTACCTAATCCATGCAAATTGAAATTGAAAAATGGAAGAATCAAGTGGGAAAAGAAACTCCAAGACTTCTATTTAAAAATTACTAGACCAAGAAGCAAAGAGCTATTGATACTATTGCTACTGAAGTGCCAAATCTACGAAGTGGTTGAAAAGGGTGTCAAAAAGGAGACATCTAGGAGAAGGAAGAGAAAAAAGGCTCTGCTTCTACGAGTGGTCATGAAGAGATGATTACACTGGTACATTGAGTTTGGAGACTTAAGGAGACAAAGCTTGAAAGAAAAGGAAAGCTATTAAGAGTTGTAGAAATTGAAGGCCAGGCGAGGGTATGAGCTAAGAAGTGATCTAAGATCTAAAAGATAAGTTGTATGTTGTAGTCAAGTCAAGATTTTGTAATACTCTCTAGCAATTGTATTAAATCTGAAAATCCTATGGACTTAGGTTGGCCTAATAGGTATTTGTAAATCCTTTAATAGGGTGGCATTTGAAGTGAATTTTCTAAAGTCCTCTAACTAGGCCCACTTCTAATAAAGTGGTTGATCCTCTAAGAAGGTCACATTTAATAGTGTGTTGTAAGCCTTTAATAGGGTAGGCATTTCATAGGGCATCACTTCAGAAGGGTGAAAATTGAATAACGTGTTACTAGTAGTTTTTCCCAAATTGGGTTTCCACATAAATCACTGTCATGTGTTGATTTCTTGTGTGTTATGCTTGCATATTGATTTATAATAACTTTCTAATTAGATATATTAAAGCTTGGATGAATGAATAGTTGAATTATTTCACTATGCTTAGTGAAAATTTTTAACAGGACATTTAATGGACCTTGAATAACTAATTCGCCCCCCCTCTCAGTTATTCTAAAAGAAATTCTAACACTAACATCAACATTTCTAAGGGTGAATGTTCATCATGTTTAATGGATATACATCTCAAGAAGTATGATAAAGGCAAGTATTTTGAAGCACTAGTTGTTCTCCAATTGGTTCAAATGGTACTAGTAGGACCCTTTGTAGTGACATTAGTCAACCAAGGCTACTAAATCCTCATTTTTGTTGATGACTTTTCACACTTCACATGGGTCTACTTCCTTCATCATAAGAATGAAGTGGTTCATAAGCTTCATACCTTTAAGATTCATGTTGAACACAAATCAAGGAAATCCATCAAGGTTCTACAAATGGACAATGAAATCCAATATATGGACAAAAGACTTAAGGAATTTTGCAAACATGAGAGAATTGATCTTTAAAATCTACCGGCATTCTGTCTGCACCAGACAAATGTTACAACACCAAGAATTAGGACTCTCAAGACCATGACATGTTGCATGATAAAATCAAAGTCTCTTGATCCAAGACTTGAAGTTGAAGCCATTAGTAGTGCTACTCACATAAATAATAGGTCTCCTCATAATGCCTTACATGGAAAGACTCCTTTTGAGGCATGGTGTGGTAGAAAACTAGTCGTGAGTCACTTTAGAGTCTTTGGTTGTCTAGCATGGGCAAATCTATCTTTAAGGGGATGCAAGGCACCAGCACCTAGGCCTTGTACTTTCATAGGATATGAAGATAATGTGAAGGCTTATAGACTTATGGATCTAGAGACTTAGGAGATGTTTTTTGAGAAGGATGTTCATTTTTAGGAAATTCCACCCAACTTATCCTCTAATCCCCTTTGCACCTCATACACTATGGAAGCTGATATTGACACTAGTGATAGTGCTTCAATAGATTTAGACACATGGGGTTCTATTGACAATTATAGTGAGAGGTCATGACATCAGTCTAGTCCACATGGTTACATTACCACAATGATAGGTCCTGCAAAGTAGGGTACACATTGTCTTCCAGCTCCAACACTAGGGGGTGACTACATGATAGACATTCTAGGTTTGTTCATGGATTCACACACCATAGGCTTGGGAGATAGCCTTGATGATTTGTATCTTCTCTTTGATGATGCTGATCCATCTACAGTTATTGTGTGGGCTCACTCTGACCCTCATGTCCATTCTCTACATGATCAATCTTCATAGGTCAATGTGACTATGGATCCTTATGAACAACATTTTTTAGAGATCTCTATATCAATTGGGGAGATAGATGGCTCATTGGGATAGGTTTAACATACATCCTTACTAGATCTGTATTTGTTATTTTTAGCATAGTTGGAAGGGGAAACCATCAACATTGACACACAGGTACTTGAGCAAGTTTTAGGACCACCATACATCTTCAGGATTGTACCTTTTCCATTGTTTCTTCCAAAGGGGAGGAACATCATTCTATACTCTTGGACCAACTTCTTCCTTGTAGCAGTAATCACTAGTTGGCATTCTTCATTAGGTGGGGGGGGACTTTTTCCTCTTATGAGGTTTTGTCTCCCTCCTCCTTTATTTTTATATATACTAGATGTATGTTTTAATGGGAGGGTCTTGATTAGTCCATCCATCCATGCATCCCTATTCATCTCTCTTTTTGGGAGAGTGTTTTTCCCATGAGGTTTTCCCTCTTTCTCTACTTTATGAGAGATTGCATTTCATTATGTACATGGGTACCTAACATGGCCTAGTAGCTGGGACCCATCATGCATTTTATCCTAGATTTCATAAGCTTAAGGGCATTCCCCTAAGTTGCACTTAAGGGGTGTATTGGTGTAAATATGTATTTACTATTTACACTTACTTAAGTCTACTTAGGTTAATGCATTATTTTATTTTATTAAATTATTTTATTATTTTATTTTGTGAGACACTTAGGAGTTTGTGTACCTTTTTGAGTTATCATGTTGACAACACAGAAGTACACAACTCTAATTTAGCACATGGTGTCTACAACACTAGAGTTTGCATCATTCACTAAGTTGTCATGTAGATAACATAGTTATTTGCACTCCCTTTTTAGCACATGTTGTCTACAACATTGATTTGCATGCTACACTATTGTAGGCTTTTCCTCTCATTATTGCACTTACTTCCATGCTTAATGGAGGATAATCTATATCTAGTGGAAATGTGGCTAGTTGTATGACTTATCATGTAGCTAATTCTTAAGCAATCTAGATACATCTCAGAGGCCTTTACATACAAGCACTAATAGTGTACTTTCATGCATATTGAATTGAATACATTGTTATTCTAATCATACTCCTTTCTTGTCTACAGTTGTGCTTATGTTTGAGTTCTTAGTTCTTGGGTGAATTTTTCCCTAAGGAAAATTATTACACATTTTCATCATGATTTTTCTAATTTTACCTCATAGGAAAGCATCTCATTCAAAGGAAATTAGATATGTATCTGAAGGGTATCCATTAGAGAAAATATGATCCAACGGGAAGTGTAGTGGTGCATTCAGTCATCATTTTAGAATACATAAGATAATGGATTTGGTTTAGAGGTTTTATTACTAGCCTATCCTTAGAAGAGATGTGAAAAGGTATGTGGTTTGCATGGTTTGTTAGAAATCTGAGGGAGTTGCCACCAATGTAGGGCTATACCAACCATTTCCTAGTCCCCAAAGACCTTGGGAATGTTTAAGCATGGAATTTGTGGTGAGGCTACCCAAAACCAAGTAGGTTTTTGATAGTGTTTATGTCATTTTTGATAGGTTCAGAAAAATGGCTCACTTTGTGCCATGTAAGACAACTCATGATGCATGTTCCATTTCAAATTTATTCTTTAGGGAAGTAGTGAGGATACAAAAACTTCCTCTTAGCATTGTGTCTGATAAAGACACTAAGTTTATGAGTCACTTCAAGAAGATTATGTGCCACAAGTTGGGTACAAACCTAGCATTTGGATATGTCTACCATCCTTAAACAAATGGGTAGACAGAAGTGGTTAACATGAGCCTAGGAAACCTCTTGAGATGCTTGACCAAGGAGTATGGTCAAAGTTGGGATTACATTAATGCTCAAGTAGAGTATGCCTACAATGATACCAAAAATAGGACTACTGGAAAAATTCATTTTGAAGTGGTCTATGGTCTACATCAAAGAGGCATTATTGAACTAAGAGACATGATAGTAGGTATAAAGGTTAGTAGAGTGGGTTAAGACTTTTCTCTTTCTATGAAAGAAATTCATGTCATGGTAAAGTACACCTTAAAATAGAATACATTAAAGATGAAGCAATTGGAAGATGTAAGGAAAAGAGATGATCAATTTGCAATTGGAGACTATGTCATGGTTCACCTTAACAAGCATAGGTTGTCCAAAGGTGAATCTCACAAGTTGCAAAGGAGGAAGGTGGGCCCATGCAAAATTTTTGCCCAATATGGAGCCAATGCATATCAAGTTGACTTGCTAGTAGATATGGGCTTATCCACTACTTCTAATGTTGTATAATTGGTACCCTAAAAGGGTCATATTCCACCTTCCATTCTAGTAGGGGATATAGACTTTCAAGACATTGTAGCTACCTTGACAAAGCCATCTAAAAGCAAGTTACAAGATATAAAGATCTTGAGCTCTATAGTGGAGAAGGTGACTAGGAACAAAAAATACATAAATCATCTTGTGAAATGGTTTGGGAAACTAGACAATGAAGCCACTTGAGTTTTTGAAGGAGACTTCAAGAGGAATGTCATTGATACTTCTTTGATCCCTATTAAAGTCCTAGAAGAACTTTCATCTTATTGGGTGAGTATGGTGTAGGAACACCTAACATAGGTGTTTAGCAGCAAGATAAAAGTCTTGGAAAGACTTAAAAGTAATGAGTTCATTCTTTTTGTGTTCCTCATGGTAGGAAGAACCAATGTAATTCATTATAGGAAACTCAGTGTCACAATGATGTATTGGTAAAATGTTGTCAATTATGTTCAATAGTGCTAAAAGTTGTCCTAGAGGGATAGTTAAGTGTAGGAGAGTAGTTAGGAATATAAATGGCATAAAATTTTTGTAAATAACTTCCATGGTTTATTTGGAACCATGATGTATAGTCTCATAGAGTCTAAAGTGTAAAGATGCAAAAATTGTCAATTTTGCAAAAGTTGCACATTGACAATTTGGCATTTTTCTTGTTCAAGAAATTACAAAAGTGGTTAGAAAGAATAAGGAGGTTACCAAAAAGAAGGATTTTTTTTAGTTAGTTGGAGAATGAAATGTTAAATCTCTCCAAGTCACCATTGTAGAGGTTAGAAGTTTTGAGGAGTACAGATGCAAATGAGTTCATGGAAATTAATGATAATTTTGAAGGAAAGAGTAGAATTTTCATTGTAATGTGATTGAACCAGTTCTTTAGAATTTAGTTTTAGTTTTTTCATATTCAATACTTTGTTTTTTATTTTGGTTTGAAGGTTCTATCATTCTATTTGTGAATGCAATAAATGTTTTTGTGATATGTCTTTTGTTGGTTAGTATTGGGGCATACTTCACAAATTGGTGTCTACCAGCATTCCCCATGGTTGCAATTCTTTGAAACCTTGAGAAATGATAGTAGTTACATTGTACTTTTTTTTATATAAGGGATAGAATATGAATCACATGGCTAAGCACCTTTCTTGGAAGCCCTAGACGAGACTAGGTTGTTCTCGACTAGAAATTAAAATAAGGAAGACATGTTTCTTGTAAGGGTGAATCAGTTTTGATGGAATGGGTGGAATGGATGGAGAAATAATATAATGAAGGTACTATGGGTGTAAGGAGAGGTTTTGAAAGTCTCTAGTGAGGGAGAAAGGATATATTTTCCTTTGACTGGTCTAGAATGTTGTCAAACCCTAGCAAACCCTTGAAATTTGGGTTAGGGCATCTAGTATACCTTAGGAAACCAAGACCTCATGAATCTTAAAGGTATTTGAAAAGGGTTTCCTAAATTGGAGTTAGTTTGGAACCTTGTTTGGTAAATATTTGCACAAATCTAATATTAGTCAATCAGGTGGGCTAATTAGGGACTATTAGGCCTAAAAAGGATATTTCTCTAGTTGTAAGAGATCATATAGGAAGCTAATGAATGGATTGTGAAATATGGATGGAAAGTAATCCAAGACAGCCCAGGAAGAGCCTCCAACCCTTGCAAGAAAAGTTAAGTCATTAGGAGGCCTAGAAAGAAGTTACAAACTAGTAAACATGCCTAAATAGGTAGGTTGGTCTATTGGTAAGTTGTCTCTAAGTGATGAGGGTTAATATTTGTGTAATTAGATCATTCCAAGGAGTAGGAAACATCTACCTACACTACTTAGAGCATTTCTACCATGATTAGTGTCTAGTCTAACAAATTTCTTTGTATCTAGTCTCATATAGATATTGGGGCATAGATGGAGGAGGACCATGATAAAGACCAAACTATCATAACACTCTATCATAATAGTAAAGAACTACTACGTACTTGTTCCTACACTCTAAAAGCATCTGCCTCTATGTCCATCTCAGTTGTACTACTAAGTCTAGTCATGCTATCATGAGATGGTAGGGTCTCTAAGTAACATCAATTGACTAGCCAATTCAATTTGGTCCTCCCATATAATATATCAAAATTACCAAGGATGGATCAATTAATAAGTATACACTCTTGTTGACTTTTTTGGTACCTTGGTCAGGAAGCTACATGGTCTAGTGTGTGTAAAGTGCTCAAAGGCCCACATATCTAAGAGTGTACATGTCAGAAAACTCTATTGCTGGTACCTCATAAACTTCCCTATCTCATAGTATAGATGTGTTATCATACTTTGTCCCCATGCATACACTATTGACTCTCTCTCTCTATATGCTTGACTATATGTGTTATAGGAGTTAGGAATAGCATACCCTTTGTGTTGAGTATGACAATAGTGAAAGTAATGGATAGTATAATCCTCCTAGGAAGAGATGCCTACCCAAGGATGATATCCTTTAGGTGCACTTGGTATGGTTTATGTCTCTCTCTATATGGTATACCCATGTAGTACTCAAAATCTATCCTAATCTCTGTGCTTGATATATGTCCTCATGGTCTCACTATTAACTCATGAACTAGTAGGTGCAAGATCTAGTACACATCCTCTAAAGTGGGTTTCATCTCTCCCACTGGTGAGTAGACTAAGCATGTAGTCTCATGGAATCTCTCCATTAACACTAGTAGTCATTGTAAGCTACAATTGGAACAATATTTTATATTTTCATTAATGTTAAACCTTATTGGTGAGACAATTTCTACCTGAGTAGAATATCATATCAGGATGATTGATGAAGATGATTTGAGAAAAAGGATAACAAGAAGACCTAGTGGAAAGGTTGAGCTATGTGGAATTATAATGGACACTTGATCAGTTGGACCTTGACAAGATAATGTGTTAATTAATCATAACACTAAGTGGAGAAGATAGTTCAATTGAAACCTAGTAGAGATTATCAATAAAAGACCACATGCATAGGCTAAATTGAGAAAATTAGTAGAAGATTAAGGAACTTATAGTAGAAGCTGAGTTGTGCTAGTGTTAACCAAGATAATAGTAGAAGCCAAGAAAATATATTATTGACCAAGTACTAGTAAAGATTGAGTATTAGTAAAAGTCTGAGCAAAGACATTATAAGCTGAATAAGATAGTTCATATTAACTAATTTATCTAGTGATGCCTAAGGCTGAGAAACATAATATTGATTGAGTGACAAAATTTGATAGTTTGTAAAGGAATTGAGATTCATAGCTCACATAGTTGATTTTTTAGATTGGTCAAAGTGTGTGAAGGATAAGTATTGATGAGATAAAGCATTTAATGCAAGATCAAAGATGTTTTAACATTCCTAGACATGGATTCAAAGAGAAGTTTTGAGAAGTATCTAGAAGGCCAAAGAAGAAATAAAATATGGAAGGATTCAAGGAATATAACTTAATCCTAAGATCAATGATAATATTTAACAAGGAAAAAAAATCAAAGATACCTAGTTAAGGAGGCATAAGGATTAACCTAGAGAGGGTAGCAATTTCTAATTCTATTGACTAGTGAACTAGAGTAGAAGGCTATCAAGAAGGAGCAAAGAAGAGGTGAAGAGTGGCTTCTTGAAGAATTTTCCAAGTAGATAAGAGATTGGTGATGGAGACATGAATGGAGTCTAGTAAATAAATTAGAAGATGAGCTACATTGTGATCTATATTTGCAAAGTGAGTTGTATTTATCAAATCAATTTGCTATTACTTTCTAACCATTGTGTAAGTTAAAATCCTTTAATCAAGGTTGACCTAATAGTCATTTATAAATCCTTTAATCAAAGTAACATTCTAATAGAATTTTCTTAAGTCCTCTAATAAGTAAACTCTTGATAGGGTTATTAAATCCTTTAATAGAGTCACACCTAATAGTTTATATTGTACCCTTTAATAGGGTTGGCTCCTAATAGAGCTCACTTTAGAAGAGTGAAAATTTGGTAACATGTCAATGGTGGGTTTTCCCAAATTAGGTTTTCACATAAAATCATGGTGTCATACTTGTGTGATTTGTTTGAGATGTTTTATTACTTTATGTTTTACATACTACAAGTCAGTCTTTGTTGGGAATAAAGGACTACAAGTTGATGTTACTAATCAATTTCCATAGAGGCTAAGTGGAATAAAGAATATATCTAAGTTGTTGAAAGAAATTACACATTTAATTGGTACATCTAGATCTAAGGATAACTAATTTACCCCCCCTCTCAAATTTATTTTAAATCATTCTAGGAATTGGCATCAAAGTTTTGGTTCTTGTGAGAAAAAGTTTAAAGGGACTTAAGATAAAGATCATGATGTATAGAAAGGAGGTAACCAAGTTGAACAAGGAGAAATTCCCTGCAAGGAAAAGTTTGATGAAGCTACACATTACTAGAATTTGAGATTTGATAGTATACTTCCTCATGAATAACTAAATAGTAATACCATCACCAATGACATCCAAAAAATTAAGGGAGAAACAAGAACAAAATCACACAATGTTGGAGATTATATCTAACCTAAGTTACTTAGAGTTTGAATTTTTTTGGGATAAAATAGAAAAAAAATCCATGGAGGAGACAAGAATGTAGTAAGAGAAAAATTAGAAAGCTTGAGTGGAAATTTTAATGACATGAAGATGGTATAAGGTGAGAACATTGCTCAATATGTTGGAAGAATCAAAGAAGTTGTGAATGTTGTCAAAGGAGCAGAAGAAAAAATTAGTGATGAGACTATGATCAACAAGGTATTGAGTGTTAGAATGATTTATAATAACTAAGGGGGTGGGGGAAGGGGGGGGGGGTGAATTAGTTATGCCTAGGTCTAGATGTACCAATTAGACTTTTAATCACTTCAAATGCTTTAGATCTAATCATTTGCTACCTCGGTCTCTATAGAAGATAATCAGTAACATAAAATTACAATCCACTATACTAATAGTAAAAAACTTTCAAAATGTAAAAAATTAATAATAAAAAATCTTAGATAACATCCACATAATTATGGCATTAGGATTTAGCATGGAAATCCGATTTGGAAAAAATCACTAGTAACATGTAACCAATTTTTCACTCTTCCAAAGTGAGATATGTTAGGAGCTAACCTTGTTAAAGATTACAAAAAACACTACTAAATGTGACCTCCTTAAAGGATTTAATTACCCTATTAAGAGTGGCATTGTCTTAAGAATATTCTATTAGAATGTCACCTTGATTAAATGATTTATATGACTATTAGGTCAACCTTGATTAAAGTATTTCAATATTGATACAATGGTTAGAAAGTAATAGTAGGTTAATCTAAAAAATACAACCTAGTTTGTAAGTATAGATTATAGTCCAGTCCAACAACTGACTCATTGGATGGACCACATTAACATCTCCATCATTGATTCACTTGGCATCCCTTCAAGCAATCACTCTTCTTCACAATTCTTCATTGTTAAGCCTCTTGCTCAATTTTTTCAATCAATAGAATCAACAATTATTTCAACCTTGTTAAGGTCTCCACCAAATATGCTAACCTTTTTAAGTTTAGCCCTTGTAATTGCTTAAATAGGCAATTTTGGTATTTTTCTTCTTAAACATCACCCTATATCTTAGGGATTAGATTCAACACATACAATGAATCTATCCCCTTTTTATTCCTCTTTTCTCTTCTAGAAACTTTTCCAAACTTCTCCTTAAATTCATCCATATAAATGATCAAACATGGTTTCCCTTGAATTAAATGCTCCAAGTCATCCATCCTTATCTTCAACCTACTTTACATATTCCATGAAATCAATTGTGTTATTTGGAAATCAAAATTTCCTCATAATATATTAGATGTTGTCCCTTAGCTAGTACTATGTTCTAACAATCAATCATCATTGGATTACTAAGTTACCACTAACTATTCTACTTTGCATATTTATAGATACCTAGTTAATATTCATGTTCAGTCAACATTATACTTTTCTTGGCTTATACTATGGTTCAATCAACACTAGCATCACTCGACATAAACTTCAAGTTCCCTAATCTTCTTCTATTTTTCTTGGTCAAGTCTATTCATTTGGTCAATCTTCAATCACTTTTTCTAGCCTTTAGTACAACTATCTTCTCTACTTAGGTTATGATTAAACAATCATATTATCTTAACAAAGTATAACTAATCAAGAGCCCATTGTAGTTCCTCATAACTCATTCTTTCCTCTAGGTCCTTTTGTTATGTCCTCAAATCTTCTTCATCAATCATCTTGATATGTTAGTCTACTCAAATAGAAAACTATCTTAGGAAGAAGAAAAACTTGTGAAAAAGTTGAATGAAAGATTTGGTGAAGGGGATGAGGAAGAAGAAGAAGAAGAAGATGAAGAGGAAGACCAAGGCCAAGACCCATTTGCATTAGCTCAAGGTTAAGGAGAGGATCAAGTAGAATATGTAGAAGGTGCTGAGGGAGAAGAAGTCAAGGAAGCACCAAAGGATAAAAAGGCCAAGAAGAGAAAGGAAAAAGAATAAATAGTGGAGAAACCTAAGAAGCCTATGAAGAAGCCATAATATAACCTTGTAGTACCTACTACTAGGCCTAGCAGAAGGGCAACCACTATTTAAGAAAAATAAGTTGTAAAGCCTAAAGGCAAGAGGACACCTAACACACTAGAGTTGAGTGAGTCTAGTAAGGAAACATACAAGAGATTGAAGAAGAAGTCAGTGGCTCAACCTTCATTAGTTGAGGATAAAATAGAGTTAGATGACATGAGTCAATCAAAAGTGGTAATTGATTTAGACAATCTGTAAGATAATATCAAGTCAAATGAAGATTTATATAGTTTCACACATATTGAATTTGATAATCTAGGGAATGTTTGAAAAAAATATAGTTGAGGAAGCTATACATGTAATGATGGCTTCATTCAAATCAACACCTCTAGAAATTGCCAACTCACTACCCAATATTCCAAATGACCAAGTTGAGTAGAAATAGTAATACAACTTGCAAACTAAAAGAAAAATCAGGGAATCAACATTAGCCCAAGTTATGCCAAAATTAGACAAAAGGAAGATTTCTAAAACTATGGAAAAACACAAGAATAAATTTGCCCCTAAATATAGAGCTTTCTATATCTTGAATATGAATATTGAGGATGCGGTTACCAAAATCACCGCAATTTGGAAATCAATATATGGGTCATCCATTCTAGCAATCAAAGAAAAAGGCAAACAGGCAATACAAGATCCTAAGAAAGCTGAACAAGAGGTAGTAGAGATTGCAAAAGAGGTTCTAGTTAAGGATGGTAATGTGGAAGGTACTAAGGTGATTACAACAGAAGATGCCACAAATGAGGAACAACATCAAGATACATAGGATGTTCAAGATGAACAAGTGCTAGTCGTCCACATGCAAACCAAATGAGTTACTAGGACTCAATACAAATAAAGGTTGTTCCTAATAATTCAACTTTGAACATTAATCCCTTGATTGAAGAAGACTTGCAAAAGATATTAAAGGATTCCACCATGGCAGCATAATTATGTATTAATCCTATACTAGTGAGAATAGATGGGATTGAGAAGACAAAATTTGCATCTGTAGGGGAGAAACCAAAAGAAACATCCAATGTGCCCCCTCAATCTACTGAAGTGAATGAGATAGATTCATAGGGTATTCAAGTAGATCAAAGTGTAAACCAAGGATAGAAGGATGAAACACACTAGATACCATCTGTTATACCTACTACTGTATTTGAATTGAAAGAGTCAGAAGCACAAAAATTTATACCATTAGTGCTAAGTCTCAACAACTCTAGTTTATAAGATTTGGTAAGATTTGAGAAAGATGGAACTATAGTGAAATTAGGTCAGGAAGAAAGTCTTGTACCTACATCACAAACAAAAGGTGAAGCACAATAGGAAGTGAATAAAGATGATAAGCCTAAAAAGTTGCAGGTGACTACTACACTAGATGAATAAATTGTCATATAGACTTTGTTTACCCTACCAATTTCTATTACTCCTCCTAGTAGTTAGGATCTTTAGAGGTTTAACACACATATTACACCATTTCAAAAATAAAGGCCCAATGATAGTATAGGAGCAGAGATGATACATCATTTGGATATGTCAGTTTAGATGAGGTGATTGAGTTGTACAAGTTTGATCTAGAAACAATCACAATTAAAGGGATGAGTATTCTAAAATAAGTTTTGAGAGAAAGAAGAGACAAAAAATGATGAGAAGGGAGTATAAGAAAAAGGAAGTTTTTTCTTGAGATAAAAGACATATTTTATGATGCTTCCAATCTCCCTGAGATGAATGAAGACAAGCCCATCATTGAAAAACTTGTCACTATTATTGAAAAAATAAAGGATGAAGACTTGGATGTTATAAATTGGGATTAATGAGAGTGGATGGGGGGGGGGGGTGTGGTGAATCATAAATCTAAAAACTTTTATCACCAACTACCTATTATTACTCACTTTAAACTATGCATAAAAAGCAATAATGTAATGCTAAATAGTAATAGTAACAATGCACAAAGATAACTCATAACACCATATTTTATTAACTAGGGAAACCCTAGCCAAGGGAAAACCCTGGTGGGGATGACACCCACTAGATAATATACTCATATATAAGTTCCTTGTTAGAGGAAGGACCCTATCAGGAGTCAATGATAAAATTTAGTATAAGGAGTCCCTATTTGGAGACTTTGAATCTCTATTAGGATATTCCAACCCTGTTAGGAGTTGTAATGCAGTAGATACAATATGAGCCCACTACCCAAACATGCATTCCAATTAAAAGAAGAGCTCACTAACACAACAAGTAATTAGAATTTTGAAATAGGTATTGTATCTTCTTCCTTAACTAATCTCTAATCTTTAGCTCGATCTTCGATAATCAAATAGCTCATATAAAACTTCACATATATCACTTTCACAAAAGTTCACATATAATCATAATCTTATAATTCACACTTATACTTACTTTTTAAAACTTCTTATCACAAAATGTCCTTTTCATAAATATCATGTCTTTTCACAAATTGTTGCTAGATCGGCTAAGATGACAAATGATACAGAGCAAGCACAAGGGAAGCAAGTATCAACCCAAATCCTATGCAACCTCCAAAAGTATTTAAAAGGATTGATCAAAGGATTTGTTTTACTTCCCTTAGTGGATACTCCTCCTAAAAAACTCTCAAATAGGTTTCTAGACCCACCTCCACAAGTAAGACACAAAACTAGTTTCACCCAACTTAGTGCAACTATGACACCCTTCCTCAAAATGGGAAAAATGGGGACTTTACTATTCTTGGCCTTTCTACCACCAATAGAGGCATGAAACAAATTAGAATCAACCTAAATAAGTCAAACCATCCACTAGATGCACTCCCAATAACCCACAACTCAATATGCTCAAATAGACCTAGTAGCCTATTAGGTCTTCTCAAAACTTACCAAAGGACCTAGGGAACCAAATGTAGATTTAAATACCCTTTTTCAAGTACTATAAAAATCCAAATTTTCAAGGACTAACTCCACTTTAGCATGTCTCAACCAACACCAACTATGCAGGCCTAATTAGCTACTTTAGGCTTAGTTTTCAAGGCAAATGGTAAAGGATGGGTTCATGAATTCAAACCTCCACCACTACAAAAATGCTATCATAAACTAATTTAGTCCTTGGAAGTCCAACAACAAAATCCATACTCATTAAATCCCAGGGCTTGTGAGGTATTGGAACTGGTGTATAAAGTCTCGCATTTGATGTACCTTCCTTTTCTTATTGAGAAATCAAACATTCTTCAACAAATCTCCTAACATCAATTTGTATTTTTGGACAAAAATAAAATCTCCTAACCTGCTCTAGAGTTTTGTCAACCCCAAAATGCCCTAATAAACTACCACAATGTTTTTCCTCTATAATATTCTCCCTAATAGATCCCTTAGGAACACAAAGCTGACCACCTTTGAACAAAAGTCCTTCTTGTAGAATCTACTCACCAAATTTAGTATGATACCTTTCTACCATGGATTTTTATACTTGGTATGCCTCCTTTAAATCCTCATCTTGCTCATACATGTCTTTCATTCCATGGATGCCAATGCTCTCCAACTGAACTTCTTGAATTGTCAAATTTCTCCTACTATGTGCATCAAGAACCTTGTTAGTTTCTCTAATTTTTATGTTTAATGGTGAAGGTGTAGGCTTGTAGAAATTCTATCCACTTCATATGCCTATGGTTTAATTTTTCTTGCCTATTCAAGAAGCTTAAGGCATGATTATCCGTGTACACAATAAATTCTTTAGGCAATAAGTAATGCCTCCATTTTCTAAGGGACTGCACCATAGCATAAAGTTGAAGGTCATATGTTGAATATTTTTGCTTGGTCTCATTGACTTTTTCACTAAAAAAGGCCATAGGCCTACCCTCCCAGCTTAGAACACCTCTAATTGCCTTGTTGCTAGCATCACACTCAACTCTAAACAACTTGAAAAAGTCAAGGAGTACCAAAATAGGTTGGTTTGCAATCTTCTTTTTAAGGCATTCAAATGAATCATTAGCCTCCTTGGTCTAAGAAAACACACATTTCCTTCCTCATTTTATTGTATTGATCATAGGAGCACACACACCATTGAAATTTCTTATAAATTTTCTACAGAAATTGCACATACCATGAAAACTATTTACCTTTGATGGAGTGGTGGGTAGTGGCTAGTTAAGGATGGATCCAACCTTGGAAGGATCCATTTTCAACTCTACTCTTGATATCACAAACCCCAAGAAGATCAAATTTGTTTTCAAAAATGAACATTTCTTGAAGTTTATCATTAGTTTCTCTTCATGAAGCCTATTTGAAACCAAATCTAAGTGCCTTAAATGTTCATCATTTTCCTTGCTGAATACTAAGGTATCATCTAAATACACAACAAAAAATTTGTTCAAGAAAGGTCTTAGGACTTCATTCACTAGTCTCATAAAGGTGCTAGGTGCATTAGACAAGGCAAAAGGCATCACAAGCCACTTATATAGGCCTTCTGAGGTCTTAAATGTTGTTTTCCACTCATCTCCACCTCTCATCCTAATTTGATGATATCCACTCTTGAGATCCACCTTTGAATAAATACTTTCCTTTCCTAAACAATCCAAGAGGTCTTCTATCCATGGCATAGGAAACCTATATCTAATGGTTATCCTATTGATTTCCCTAGAATCTTTACACAATCTCCAAGTACCATCCTTTTTAGGGGCTAGGACTACAGGGACTACACACGGGCTTATACTTTTCCTAATGAACCCCTTAGCCAACAACTCTTCAATTTGTTTTTCTATTTCTTCATTTTTCTTAGGGCTCATCTTGTAAGTTGCTTTTTTTGGAAGTGTAGCCCATGGAATGAAGTCTATGTAATGACTGATATCTCTTTCAAGTGGCAATGTCTCTTGTTGACTACATACAACTATCCCTCTATACTTTTCCAACAAGTCTCTTACCTCCTTGGGTCCAATATTGAAAACCGTGGGTGGGTCTTGTGACTACTTGATGGGGTGTTTTTGAGGTCTGACTACCAATGCATATCAAGGTGTGTCCTTCTCCTTAGTGATTCTCATAAACTTTTTTTCACCTACCAACATAACCCCATTTGTAGTAGGGTTCTCATCATCAGGAAAATGTGGCATAGTGTATTCAATCAAATCCTTGGTAATAATATAGACATTTATCTTGTCATCATGTTTGGCACATAAATCATATTTCCATGGCCTCCTAAGAGGCAAATGGCATGCATCGATTTCTACCACATCACATAAAACTCTGTCATTGTATTCCCCAATCTTGAACTCTACCCACACTTGCTCATTTATGAGTGTTTGTTTGTATTTTGTCAACCATGACACCTTATAGGGGTAAGGGTGAGGTCTTGTGGTCAATTTCAACTTATCTACCATCTCCTTAGAGGCAACATATTAGAGGAACTAGAATCTACTATAACCCTGCAGACTTTGTTATTCACTTTGCATAAAGTTTTAAATAATGACTTTATTTGAGGTGGTTTTGTTCTTTCAGGGGCTTTCAAAATTATTCTTTGAATCATTAAGGAATCACCATGCTCTGGAAGTGCAAGCCTAAAAGTGGCAAATCGATAAGAGGTAATACTTTGACTATCCTCGTCTTGGGTTAACTGAATTCTCCTATCCCCTTGTTTTTTAATTTTTAGGGCACCTAAAGGACTGATTTCCTACTTGATTACAAGAAAAGCACTTGCCAGTGAACAAACCAAGCCCTCTTCCACTAGACCTTCCTCTACCATTGGATCTTCTACCCCTAAATGTCCCTCTGTTTGTAGATTCACCTTCAGCATTTGAACCACTAGATTCCTCTTGACTTTTGTTAAAGGATCCCCTTCCATGGAACCTATCTCTGCCCCTATTTCTATTTCCTCTACCCCTATTTCTTATATCCCCTTTTCTTTTATGTTTTTCCTCAATTTTCAAAGCCATATTAAAAAACTAATGTACTAAACCAAGAGTAATAAATGTCAATTCATCTTGAATGCTATACTTTAAACAATTTACATACCTTGCAAGTTTTTGCTTCTTAGTCTCGTAAACCTTGGCTCTGAGGGTCAAAATGTGGAATTCTTGTGTGTAGGTGCTGATATCCAAGTCCCTTTGCCTGAGAGTTTGCAACCTTTTGTGTACTAACACCTCATAATCTTTAGGTATGAACTTCTTTCTAATTTTTACCTTCATTTTCTTCCAAGTGGCAATTTTCTCCCTATTCTCATCCAACCTTTCATTTTGCAAAAAATTCCACCAACTCAAGGTAGAGCCTTTGAGTTTGGCCTTGGCAATCCTAACCTTCTAATTTTTAGGGGTCTTGTCACATTCAAAGTGATTATCTAAGGCCTCTATCCAATCCACACATTCATCAGGGTCCAACTTTCCATGAAAAGTGGGTAAGTCCCCTTCTCCCTTCTTTCTAACCCTCTCTAATTTTGCAAGGAAAGGCCTTTGATCTATAGGAATTTTCTCTTTTTCTTCATTCCCTTATATCTCCTTAGGTTTTTATTCTTCATCACTCCCTATCCTCATTTTGTTCTTGAGTCTCTCCAACTCCCTCTTCATAGTCCTATTCTCTTCCCAGACTACTCTACTTTCAACCATCTTCTCCTTGACTAGATCTATTAGTTCCACATTGGTGATCCTTAAGGGGATATCCCTTTTAGGCTCTTCTCCTCCATCATACATGGTGTCACAACAAGATTAAAGTGGCTCTGATACCACTTGGTGTAGAGCAAGCACAAGGGAAGCAAGTATCAACCTAACTCCTATACAACCTCCAAAAGTCTTCAGAAGGATTGATCAAAGGATTTAGTTTTTTTCCCATAGTGGATACTCCTCCTAAAAAACTCTCAAATAGGTTTCTAGACCCACCTCCACAAGTAAGACACAAAACCAATTTCACCCAACTTAGTGCAACTATGACGCCCTTCCTCAAAATGGGCAAAATGGGGATTTTACTATACTTGGCCTTTTTACCACCAATAGAGTCATGAAACAACTTAGACTCAACATAAACAAGGAAAACCATCTACTAGATGCACTCCCAATAACCCACAACTCAATATGCTCAAATAGACCTTGTAGCCTATTAGGTCTCCTAAAATAGTTTTCAACCAATAACTTCAAAACTTACCAAAGGACTTGGGGAACCAAATGTATAATTAAATGTACTTTTTCAAGTACTATAAAAATCAAAAGTTTCAAGGACTAACTCCACTTTAGCATGTCTCAACCAACACCAAGTATGTAGGCCTAATTAGCTACATTAGGCTTGGTTTTCAAGGAAATGGTAAAGGACGGGTTCATGAAGTCAAACCTCTACCATTGAGATATTCTCTTGACTCAAATAAGGGTATTTTGTTCTTATGCCAAGTCCTCAAACTCTTTCCTTCTCCCTATCCATTCAAATTGCATCAAAATAGGGTCAAATACATAAAGATATTTGACCTAGGGCTTGCTCTTAAAAATCACTTTTGCAACCTCCTGTTCCAAAAATTCTAGAATATGATAAAGCACACCCCTAGATTTCTCCATGTCAAAATGGAAAGGATTCCACTCGCAGAGATTCAGGTTAGGGTCATTTTTATGACCAAACCCTGATTTTAAGGGTTTCTCAGACTAGTAGCCTAAAAAATAGGATATCTTGAACACAATGATTGATAGGAACTTGAAACCAAAACAAAATTCTTGCAAATAAATAATTACAACTAATCAATGTGAAAAGTTTACCTTCAACCATCAAGGACTATATTCTACGAAAAAAACCTAGGAAAAATGTATTGGAACAACAAGTTTTTATTGATTAAAGAGCAAGATATCATGAATTTCTTCATACCCTCTCCTCCTTCAAATGATTAGAGCCTTTATAGGAAATTTGAAACTATTCAAGCCACCTTATGATAGTTCTATCCATTGGGAGTTGTTTATTTGAAAAGTTATCAACAAAATTGCAAAACTTGCTAAGCAACTTTTTGCAATTTTTGCTCTAGGATGACATTTTCTTGCAAAATGGATTCTACCAACTCCTATGGACTCTTATAATGCTCTAAACACCTATACTAGCCTAAAAAAACATGAAATTAACAAAAATCCACTTCATTGGACCAATTGATGCCCAGGCTTATAATTGCACCATGGGGTCTTGTATCCATTACAAAAGTGGATGGTCTTAGGGAGATCATTTGATCTATCCCTAGACCTTATTACATCAAGAAAAAAAACTATTTGATTAGGAGCTCTATACCAAAAAACCAGTTTTCCAACTTAGATTAAACATCTAGGATGTTGGCCCTAATTGGACAAGTAATTATCTTGTAGACCAAATAATTCTTTCCTTCAATTTTGCTGTCTTGTTCCATCAAAATGCAAATATATCTATTCCATATAATCCATACTGACTTTTTAGGTTATACACATCATCATCAACATGTATAATATCTCCATTAACTTCACTAGTCATAATATGATGTTAACAATAGGTTATAAACAAAATAATACACTGTTATAAACCAAATTCTATACTTAGACAATTTTTTGATTACCAAACATTAAGTATCTTTATTTCCCAATGTTTCTTGTGAGCATGTACATCATGTGTTACCATAAATGATAATAATTTCATATCACTATTAGCTAATTGTCAACAATCTCTACCTTTGGCATTGATAACACCACAAAAAAAAATAACACCTTACATAACATCTATTACAATTTTTTCATCTTTACATGTGCTCTCTCTTAAAATATGCTTAACACTTTTATCTTCTAAACCTAATTTAAAATTTTCATGTGTATCTCTCCACCTTTGACATCAATGGAAAAGGTCAAAATGTCAAGATTTGTCAAAAAAAATCCAAAAATGTTGTCCTTCCTTATGATGATATGATCTTCATGTAATCATATTACATCAAAATTAGCCTTTAGACTATCCATACCGTTGGTCCATGTCTCCTTGCTAGACTCAGCTAAGTTGAGAATTGCACATAAAACATATGATGCAATCTCAACTATGTTAAGATTTGAATACAAAAAGTTGGAATATATGTCTTTGGCCTTGACATTTTCCTCTAACTATTTCTCAAAAAAAAAAAAATTCAAAGCAATAGATTCTCTAAAATTTGATATCTTCTTCAAGATTTTTTCCTTCGAAAGTTCTAGTTTCCTGATGTCACTACGAATACTAGACACTTTTATTTTAAAATAATCTTCTTTTCAAGATGGATGTTGGATCTGGCTAGATAAAGCCTCTAGCTCACTCATCTTTACTTCTATCTGACTATCAATGTCTTTAGTTAGTTTGTATGATAAGGAGCACTTAATATACAAATTTTTCCCATTTTGTAGCATTTATGAAGTTCTTTTATACAAGTACCAAGATTAACTAAGTCATTCATGATATTTTGATAAATGATGCTAAATAAGTTAGCATAATGGGAAATCTAAGCCTTTGCCTCTACAACAATCAAGAAATTGGTAAAATCTTCATCAAATGATTTTAGCACTTCTTGTGCTCTCTATTTAGGATCTGGTGTAGTGTATTGTACTACCAATGAAATGTGTAGTCTGTTAGTCACTTCCATTAAAGTTTTTTGTAAAATTTTCACTATCTTGTTCTTTTGTATGAGTTTTGATAGGGATGAGATCAGATTTGTTTGATCATCATCATCGGTAGCTAAATTAGCAAGAGAGAGAAAAGTGGATGAACTAGATGGTTTAGTATCATCCTCCCTTTGTTTCTTCACCACCATTTTTTTTCTTCTCTCTTCTTCTTCTTTCTTTTCTATTTCCTCTCTTTATCTCTTCTCTTCCAATCTCTTCTTTTCATCTTCCTTAGTTTTCTTTTTCATCTCTTCTTTTGCAATTCTTCTCTTTTCCTCCTCTTCCTTTCTTTTCCTTTCTCCCTTAAGCAATTTCTACTTGGCTTCCTCTATTTTCTTATTTTCTTCTACAAGTAGCCTTTTCTCTTCTTTAATGTATCTTAACTTATCCTCAATATCCTTAGTGTCTAGTTCATTAGGTTTAGAACCACCAAATGGATTGGTATCTTAAATGCTAATGGTAACATTGGTTTGATCGATTTGCATGGTTTCAATGCTCAATGACACTTTTGAGGTTCTAGGAGCTAGAGGAGACGCTACCTTTGACTTTGTTATCATTTGACTAATTGATGTTGTAGTTCCACTTTTTAGCTTATCCTTTTCACCAACCATGAATAGGAATGGTCTCAATTTATTCCTCAAGTATGGTGCGAGGTTATTCTACAGTCTTTAAACTTCTTCTTAATTGTTAGTCTTGCAAATAGTTCTAAGCATACACTTCCAAAGTTCTACATAATCTTCTCTTGTAGGAGCCTTCTTCTAAATGAGTCTCTCATAGACTTTCTAGTTTATTATGCTCTCAAGATCCTTTAGTTTTAGATTGTTTTCTATGATATATGTCATAGTAGATATATCATTTTGATCTTTCTCAAAACTATTATACAAATTGTAAAACTTGTTCATTTGAACAAAATTACCTTCATTAGCAATAGTTGTATTGATCTTTTCTATCTTTAGCTTCTAAGGTTGTCGAGTTTTGCCTACTAATTGCTTACATGGAGTCACTTTTTTTGCTTGTTTGGTCTCATGTACCTCATCTTCTTCATCACTGGAATCAATTGTCAATAATGTTTTCTATCTTTTTCCTAGTTTGGTGACCTATTATTTGGCTCTCTTTGTCTTAGTAAATGTTGCTCCCACCAGTCTTTGAGAATTTCTCTTTAGCTCACTAGGCTAAATCTTAAACACTAATGCATTTAGAATGCTTTGTTCTAAAAATGTCTCTGCAACTAATACTGACAAATTTTGAATGTTTAGTATTGCTTACTTCATCATTTGTCTTACAGCCTTAGATTCAATCTCTATCATTCTGGTCTCTGATAGTGCCTTCTTCATTATATACTCTACCTTCTTGTGTGATGCATTCTCCAAGGTTGCTTGATGATTTGACTATGTGATCTCATCATATGTACGAAATCTATAATCAACTTTGATTCTATCCAAATTCAGCAACAAGTCAATATAACCAACTGCTATATAATCATTTAATTCATAGCTCGAGGGATCAAGAAATGTTTCTTAATGTTCAATTTCTTGAATATAAGTATGATTTGTATCAACCAAAATACAATGTCTTCCTTGAATCTATCCACAATTACATGTGCAATTCTAAATCTCTATTTCATTTCATTCTAAAATATCCTCATTATCAGGTTTCCAATGTCTAATATCTTATCTATAGAATGCTTTCTACATACCTCTGTAATCTTCTCCATTGTTCATCTTTAACTACTCATGATGTTTGTGACTAATAGATAAGGAAATATTTTAAGTACATGAAAGAATATGTGGTTGATTAATGCCTGGAATCTAAACACACCATTCTTTGTCCTCTTGATCTTTTCTAGGTTCTCTAAGAGTTTCATTCTCAGTATTTCACTAAGATTCACTTGTTCTTTCTCTACACATATCTTATATGCTACATAAATGAATCCCACTGAAAGTTCATCAATCTTAGAACTTGCACAAACATAATAAGCGATAATTCTACTTAAAAATATAACATCATCTTGCTTGATGGTGCTGATCACCATAGCCTTTCCATTATACACTACTTTAGTATAACTTTAAACTTTCTTGTTAACCAATTTATCACCTATAGGTACACTACCTTATTTACTAAGACCAATTACCTCGGGAATAAGGTTAGTAGAAATATCAACTACATTTTCTTGCATCCATAATTTACCATCATGTATCCTACTTAATATAATCTATGTCCACTCATCTATGTTTAACTCATAGTAGAAGTGATATTTAAACAAGTCTAATTCCCTTAGATGTTCAAATCTAGGATTTATAGTCATATCATGATTGAAAACCAATTCCATATATTTGTTTATGAATTCACTACCAATCAATTCAAACTTACTATTCAAATAACTTCCTACATCTTCGAGATATACTAGGTTGTTCAAAGTGATTGACAATGCTAAGTTAGGGTTTCCTTTGGTATGTTTTATGGAAATAATATTTAACTTATGTCTATCTTCATTCTCAACACTATGCACTATTGACATATCATTGATTCTATCAATTATGAACTTTTTACTAAAAAAATTTGCAAAAATAAAAAAATACCTCCTTCTGAAAATAAGATTTACTTCAAAATCACTCTGACAAGTCACTTCTAAGTGCTCTTTTCTTTGAATGTGTTCATAATGAAGTGAAAATCAATTATGTACTCCATTTATTCCATCAACTTGAACTTGCATTAATTGTGTACTTTGCAACATGAAAAAGTTGTCAATTACATTCTATAATTAAATAACTACTCAAGATCATCTATCCATTCTTCAGATGTCACTCGAGGTTTACTATAGCCTTCTTTCATCATGACAAACCTCTACAAGACTTTGCATCATGAAATCCTCTGCAAAAACATAATTTCCATCTTCTACTATGGAATTAGCATTTACTATAATACCAGTAACTCTGAATTCCTTCATAACTTGTTTAGATGAGCTCCAAATTATGAGAAATTTTAGGTACCATCTAAACTTAATTGGATACACCTTTTCCCAACTTTTCTACCTCTAATTCAATCTCTTAATGAAGTTCTCAAATTCGGATGCAATGAATAAGCTTAATTTAATTTAATTGAATCAAACTCAATAACTAACTTCGATCTTCCTGTCTCATCATCATCTAGCTTTTCTTTGAGATATCTACTCCTTTCACAAATGCTTCATTAAGTTCACTAACAATTTTTCTTTGTCTCATTGTCTCTTTTAGTTCTAGAGTTCCTTTCTTGGTTCCTTCTATTATTTCCATCATTCCTTCCATTCCCAAAGTTTCTTCCATTGTTCCTTCTATCTTCAAAGTTTTTGTCTATTTTGTAGTACTTCATTATGTGTCCAAAGTTTTTTTTGTAACTAAGATATTGGTGCTCTTCTTCTAGGATCCTATTGAGCATCAAGTGCATGAGATTCCAAGCAATGTGTCCTAAGTTGTGACACTTGTAACACACGATCTGTCTTCTATCTTCATAAGATCTTCCTTCTCTCAATGTCATTTCATTAGATCTTCTTCTATCTATAGGGTTAGTATTTCTAGACATTCTATTATTTCTTCTATCATTATTATACTTAGGTTTTCTACAATAAATTTCATTGTGACCCATACCATGACAATTATAACAATAAGAGTCTTTAACATGATTAAATGACTTACTAGTAAAATATCTTTTCATATGACCTATTTCATTACATAAGAAACACTTACCTCTAAATTCATACCTAGTTTTCTTAGGAGATTCCACTTGCTTTAGTTCATCCAAGATTTTAACTTCCTTAGGTTTATTAGAAGATTGACTGCATTCAATATTATCATCAAATTTGTCTTTTTTTTTTCAGATCTAATCTAGTCTTAGGTTTCTTCACATACATGTTGATTAGATAACCAAGACCAATCTTATCATAAGTAGGTCTCTATATTGACATTGAATCATTAAGCTTTTCTCTAATAGTATAAAGCTTCTCAAGCTATTGCTTGCACTATGTTAATTTACCTTTCACAATAGTATTGTAAATATGGAGTTCTTCATGATCTTCTTTAAATGTTTCAAGCTTAGATATTTTCTTTGCCAAACTTTCTCTCAGATCTATATTTTTAGTCTTCAAATCAGATTCGATTTTGCTAGGATCATTTCTCAAAGTAAATTTTATATTTGTAATCTTAAATTCATGCTTCAAGATCTTGTGCTCTATCTTCAACTTTGAATAATCATCATCGCTAGTTCCAGAATCAATAGATTCAGGCTTGGATTTAAGATGTTCAATCTTTTCCTTCAATTGACCAATGTATACTTTGCATTCTTCATATCTATCCTTTAGCTTATCTTTCTTTAGTAAGGAGATCAAATTGTTTAAGAGCTTCCTCAAGGTTCTTTATCAACTATTCCATATCCATAGTGATCTCACTTAAGTTGTTAAGCCTCTTCAAAGTAACTATTCTCTAATAATAATTGTTAGAAATAGGAATTACTAGGGGGGGGGGGGGGGGGGAGGGCGGGGGGTGGGGTGAATTAGTAATCTACAAAACTTACTCACCAACTAGATATTATTACTTACTTTAAACCATGCATAATAAAGAAATAAAGTAATGTTTAATAGTAACAATAATAATGCATAAAGATAACTCATAACACCATATTTTGTTAACTAGGGAAACCCTGGCTGAGAGGAAACCTCAATGAGGATGATACCCACTAGATAATATATTGATATATAAGTTCCTTATTAAAGGATGGACCTTATTAGTAGTCAATGAGAAAATTTAGTATAAGGAGTCCTTTTTAGGAGGCTTTGAACCCCTATTAGGAGTTGTGGTACAATAGATGCAAAATGAGCACACTGCCCAAATATGCATTTCCTATTACAAGAATAGCTCACTAGCCAAACAATTAATCAGACTTCTAGAATAGGTATTGTATCTTCTTCCTTGATTGATGTCTAATCTTCAACTCAATCTTGGATCATCAAATAGTTCATATAGAACTTTACATTAATCACTTTCATAAAAGTTTGCATATAATCACAATCTTACGATTCACACTTGTGCTTAATTTTTCACACTTCTTAATATCTTTTGCATAAATACCATGCCTTTTCACAAATTTTTGTTTGGTCAACTAAGAACACAAATAACTTTTCCAACTTAGAGTAAACATCTAGGATTTTGGTCCTAATTGGACAAGAAATTATCTTGTAAAAAAAAGAATTATTTTCTTCAATTATGTTGTCTTTTTCCATCAAAACATGAATAAATTTGTTATGTATAGTCTATACAAACTTTTGAGGTTATACACGTCATCACCAACATGTATACTATCTGCATGTAACTTCGCTAGTCATAATATGATGTTAGCAATAGGTTATAAACAAAACAATACATTGTTGTAAAAAAAATTCTATATTTAGATAATTTCTAATTACCAAACACTAAGTATTCTCATTTCTAAGGTTTCCTGTGAACATGTACATCATGTGTTTCCATAAATGAAAATAATTACATATCACTATTAGCTAATTATCAACATTGGACACAAATGCTAAACTTTTAGAATGGTCTGAAAGGAAATTTCACACTAAGGTACTTGAGAAGATCTCTAGTGCTATTGCTCTAAGGTAGGTTGATTTAGCAACCAAAATGGTGAGTGTGAAGAAGGTGTTAGAGAATAATTTCTCTCTATACACTAGGCTATGTGATTTGAATCTTTTCACACAAGAAGTTCAGATGGCTATTGACCAACTACAAGGAGATTTACAAACTACACGTTGTACTCTTAAGTTATCTCTTGCTCAAAGCTAAGCTCATTTTTAGAGAATACTATCCACACAAGGTATAGTTTTCAAGATGAAATAACAAGATGCAAGAATTTGAGCTACTTTGATAAGTATTCAATCCATGTTGACCCTAGACATGGAAGTGTTGCATAAGGACCAAGCCTATGCTGAGACATTGATGAAGAAAGATAACCAACTTTTAACTAATGATGGTGTAGTTGACCTTGTTGCCTAGCTAGACATTTAGTATCAACCTCTAGAGGTAGCATGCAATAATTGGGATGGAACCATATGATTATAATGTAGATCCATTAATCATTTTTAGATAAATACACTATCGTTGTACCACCCATGACATAAGTGTCAAAAAAGGGGCATTATGAAGTTTTTGTTGATAAAATGATTATGAAATTTTGAGTATGGGGGAATAATAATACAAAAATAGGGACCAACAAATCTACTCAGTAGGAGTATCAGATTCAACCATAGAAAGGAAATATTTACTAGGGGGAGTAATGGAGAAATCAGTTATGATAGTTAGTCAACCATTCTGAAAAAAAATTGAAGTTTTGAAATTTTGTATGAGAGTCGAGTCACAAATATATATCTTCTGAGTTATGCTCATAATAAGGATTGCATATGCATGAAACAGTATTTTTTCCACTCATGTCAAAGGGGGATATTATTAGTCTCATATTAGTTTTGACAAGGTTGTGACAAAAAACTTAGTCATTATATAACAAAATTTTAGTGCATGTGAAGCGATCAGAGTGAGTCGAGCAATCAATATGAGCCTAGTAATCAAGTCATGTTGAGCATCAATTATCAAACAATACATTCTGAGAAATATACCTATTATGTGTTGGAAATATAAGAGGAGTAACTAAGAGGGAGGGGTGAATTAGTTACTATTAAAATAAATCCTAGATCTCTTAGATGTCAATACAAAATACAAACTAAAAACTGAATATTGTTGAAGCTCGATAAACACACATAAAATGTTGTAACTCAGTAATAACTAAATTAGCTTAGTAAATGCTTAACATATAAACTTTTAGATGTTGTCTATTTGAAAAAATATAAAATAAAATAACATGAACACATTTGACACTGGGATTTAACATGGAAACCCAACTTGAGAAAAACCACCAATTGCAACAAGTTACTATTTTTCACTCTTGTAAAGTGAGCCATGTTAGGAGCCAACCCTATTAAAGGTTACAAAACACATGTTTAGGTGTGACGCTATTAAAAGATTGAATCACCTTTTAGGAGTGGCCTTGTTAGAGGTCTTGAGACAATTCAATAGAACTGCCACCTTGTTAGAGGATTTGCAAATAATTGTTAAGCCAATTCTATTAAGAGATTTAGATCACTACTACACTGCTTAGAGAGTAACAATGAGATGACCTGATTTGCTATTTATAGATCTTTGTTCTAGATTGTACTTGATCCTTCCTAATAAAATATATCTTTTTAGCTCCACAAGGATATTTTTCTTATCCATCAAATTCACTTCCTCTTCTCATCATTCAATCTTCAATAACATCTTCATATTTTTTTCGTTCACACTTTCAAATCACAACTTGACCTTATCCTTATATCTTCCACTTTGTAAAATTGGCTCAAAATACAACTTAGAATAATTAATATTCATCACCATAGCTGGTTGGAATCAATAGATAAATGAATCAAGCTTATTATGAAAAAATAAGAAAATCCTTCGTTCGCTGACCTAGCTCAGTAGAAACTAACTTAGAAATTATTTCCTTTTCTAATCAAAAGAAGCTTGGTTAAAACTAAAAACTTGTGAAAATCCTTTAGCAACCGAGTGAGCTCGGTTAGCATTATTTGAATACAAGTTTCCTTCATTAAGTAAGCGAGCTCGATTAACACTCAGTTTTTGCATCTTTTCCTTTCACGCTCAAGTGAACTAGATAGACATTACCTTCTGAACTAGGCAAACACAAGAATGCTTGGTAGACATAGAAAACTATCTTTTCTACCCAAGTGAGCTCGACATATACTAACTGATAATGATTATGACATTTATGTGACATCAAAGACAATAAAAAATTAATCAATTGTATCCAACAATCTCCCTCTTTGGCATTGATAGAAACACAACATGTCATAGCACAATGAAATTTTGGAGTCATTTTTTGAAAAATCCCTTCATCAATACAAGCTCTTTCTTTCATTAGATTCTGTTTGCAACAACTACTACCAAGTTTATTGAGAACTTTCTCCCTCTTTCAACAAACTTTGTCTTTTGAAAACTTCTCCCTCTTTGATTCCTTACTTTATTTTGGTTCCAAAAACTTCTTAGAGATATGACAGTAGAGTTCTCCCTCTTTGAAAACACATGCCAAAGACAATAATTCTATAAATATCAATGCACCTTAAGTACTAATTCATTTGCAATATGCCCTTGCTAATTCTTCACCAACTGATTGATCTTCAATAGGTTCTGGTTGATGCATTCACTAAACTTTACTTAGTGAATTTTAGATAGGGGAATAACCCCTAGCTTACCTCTTAGATATATAAATGCATCCTTAGGTAATAGCTTAGTGAATATGTCTACAATCTATTCCTTTGTATTAACATATTCTAATTTGATTTATTTTTCTTGCACCAATTCTCTAAAGAAGTGATATTTTATTGCAATGTGTTTTGTTTTAGTATGCATTGTTAGATTCTTTGATATGTTGATTGCACTGGTGTTATCATCATATATGACTATGGTGTCCTTGATCTCTATCTTAATTCCTTCCAAAATTTGTTTTAACCAAACAATGTTAGAACAATTACTACTGCCACATATTCTACCTCTGATGTGGATTGAGATGTACAATTTTGCTTCTTTCTTGCCCAAGATACTAGTCTTTTACCAAGAAAGAATGTTCCACCACTAGTGTTTTTTTTTTTGTTATCAATACTTCCTGCCCAATCAACATCAATAAATACTTTCAAGTCCAAATTGCCTCCGAGTTTATACCATAAACCATATTCTTTAGTACCTTTCAGATATCTAATGATTCTCTTGAATACCATCATATGATTTTCCTTGGAATTTGCTGAGAATCTTGCCACTATTCCAACTACTAGAGTAATATTAGGCCTTGTGTGTACTACATACTTTAATTTTCCAATCATTGATCTGTATGTGGCCTGATCTACTTCTTTACAATAATCATTTTTGGAGAGCTTATGTTAGTAGACATAGGGGTTCTAACTAGTCTTGAATCTTCCATTCCAAATTTTTTTAGTATCTCCTTGATATACTTAGATTGAGTGATGTAGATACCATTTGTGTTCTATTGTATCTATAATCCAACAAATAATTTTGTCTCACCAAACATGGACATCTCAAATTCTTTTCTTATTTCTTTTAAAAATGCTTTGCATAAGTCATCACTTTCTATAAATAGAGTATCATCAACAAATATTTCTGCCAACATAATTTTCTTGTCTAGTCCTTCCTTGACATATAGACTACTATTATCATTTTTTCTTTGAAAGCCAATATGTACCAAGTAATTATGAAGTCTTTCATACCAAGCTCTGAGAGCTTGCTTGAGACCATATAATGTTTTGTGTAACCTACAAACCATGTCCCTTTATTAGGATCTACAAAACCTTTAAGTTGTTCATTGTAGACTTCCACATCAAGAATTCCATTCAAGAATGTAGATTTGACATCCATTTGATATAATTTAAATCCTCTATGTGTTGTATATGCTAGTAAAGTTCTAACACCTTCTAGTCTTACTATAGGAGCAAAAATCTCACCATAGTCAATACCTTCTTCTTGAGAATAGCCTTTGCACACCAATTTTTCTTTGTTTCTTGAAAATTTTCCATCTTCATTCAGGTTATTTCTAAATACCCACTTTGTACCAATTACATTTTTATCCTTGGGTCTAGGAACAAGATTCCAAGTTTTGTTCTTTTCTATCTCTTCATTCATTGTTTCAATCCAACTTTTATTTTCTAGAGCATCCTTAACATTTCTAGGTTCAAATTCAGCTCGTAAACATGTACCTTTCACTTTGCTTCTTATCTCAGATTTGTCTCTAATGATCTAATCAGATGCATGATGCCTTTTGGCAGATCTTTCTAATATAGGCTCTTTGGGATTTGAATGAGTTCCACCATCTTCATCTTGAATTTTAGTTTCAAGCTCGGGTCCTTCTATCTTTGACTCAATTCCATCAAGCTTAGTTTGAACTAGCTTGATAACATCTGATTGTGACTTGGGTCCTTCAGATTATAACTTAGGTTGCATTGTCCACAACTTGATAACTAATAGAGATTTTAGGGACTTAGAAGATAAAAATTCCTTTCTTTTAGATAGATTTGGCAAGGTATCAGGTTCATAGTAAATAAATCTCCTATAATCTTTTGGTTCCTTGTTGCTTTCTTCTTCCCTCTTTTCTACAAACTCATCAATTCTAACATGTGCACTTTCTATAATTTTGTTAGTAGATAAATTCAAACATTTTTATGCTTCACTTCTATAGGAATATCCTAGAAATATGGCTTCATCACCTTTTACATCAAATTTTCCTTTTCTAGATTCTTTTAATATATAATATTCGCTACAAAATACTTTCAAGTAACTTAAATTAGGTTTGTAGCCATACTATAGCTGATAAGGAGTTTGGTTTAAATCTTTCTTCAACTATACTCTATTCAAGGTATGAACTATAGTGCTAATAGCTTCCTTGCAATATTTGAGAGCAACGTTATTTTCAATCATTAGGGTTCTTGCACAATCCATGATAGATCTATTTCTTCTTTCAATTATACCATTCTATTGTGGTGTACCAAAGGCTGATACTTGTCTTTTGATTCCTCTTTCAATCTAGAAATTATTGAGTTTATTGAAGATGAATTCACCACCTCTATCTCATTTGAAGCATTTCAACCTCTTTCTAGTTTTCTTTTCTACTCTTTCTAGATACCACTTGAATTTTTGAAAGGCTTCTAATTTTTCTTTTAGATAGATTACTATCATCATTCTAGAATAGTCATCAACAAAAAGAATTAAAAAAATTTCTCCACTATAGCTTTCTATTCAAATAGGTGTACATAAATCTGTATGAACAATTTCCAAGACTTCTTCTAACTGATATTTTTTTCTTTTGAAGCTAGTCTTTCCCATCTTACCAATTTGGCAATTCTTGCATAGACCCATGTTAGGTTTCTTCAAACTAGGAATACCTCTTACTCTTCTATGTTTTCTTATCTTTACAAGATTATCTAAGTTTACACAACATAGTCTTTTGTTCCATAACTAGCTTTCCTCTACTTGAGCAATAAAACATGAACAATCACTGAGATCAAGATAAAATAAATTACCTTTTGTTTTTTTTCAGATCCAACCAGATTTCATTGTCCATCTAGTAGTTTGGCCTACCCATTCATGAATTCTACCTTGAATCCAATGTTATTCAACCATGCCACACTCAGTATATTATGCTTTAGTCCTTCAACCTAATAAGCATTGTCACATAGAAGTTCTTTTGTTAATAAAATACATCCTTTTCCTTTTATGTTACAAGGTTCATTGTTTCCAAATCTCACACTACCTCCATCATAATATTCCATGTGCTCAAATTTTGTTTTATCTCTAGTCATATGATGTGAACAACTACTATCAATAATCCATATATCATTTTTTCTAACATGAGAGATAAGTGCCATCTTATCTCCTTCATCATCAGATTCATCTTTCACAATAATATATACCATTTCATCTTCACTATTATTAGAATCTTTAGCTATAAAAAAAGATTTCTTACCTTTCTCCTTGAATTTCTTGCAGTTCTTGGAGTTCTTCTTACCTTTGTACTTATTGCTTTTCTTTTCATCCTTGATTTTCTTTTTTGGACACCTAGTAGTAATGTGACCAACTCCTTCATAAGAAAAGTAGATCAAGGGATCTTTACCTTTGTACTTTCCTCTTCCTTTAGAATATTTCCTTGCAAGTAGGGCTTCAACAACTTCAAGATCATTGTCTAAAATTTCTTTTGATGTTCCATATTTTCCACTTTTTGATTGATTGGACCTTGATTTCTTACCCTTTTCTTTTAGTGAGAGTTTAGCTTTAAAAGTAGATTCAATAACCTTTGAACTATGAACATAGTTATCAAAGTTATCTAACTCAAAAGCTATCAATATTCCAACAAGAGCATCTAAGGTTAACTTGTTATTTGGATCACAACTCATCTCTTGAATAGAAAAAACTCTAATTGCATAAATAGGAAGAAGAGTTCTGAGCACTTTACTTACAACAATTTCCTCCTTAATATCTCCTCTAGATGCCTTGATTGCACTTACAATGGTGTTGATTCTTTTCACATATTTTGCAATGTTTTCATCTTCTCTCATAGCTTGTAGATTTGTGGCTAATGGTATTGAGCTCCCAAGACCTAATGGAAATGATGGGATTGTGTTCTGGGTTGCAGTGAACAAGCTGGGGGTGATGAAAGGTTGATTACTTGGCCCCATGGGTGACATCCCTATTGTATATTGTTGAGGTTGGCCAAAGATGCTAGCACTAATTTGGGAGATGGGTGGATTTGGAAGGCTGGGTTGGGGAGCAACAGCAGCAATAGTGAAGGGGGTGAATGGTGAGCTATTTTGGGTAAAGGGGGTTTGAAGCGAAGAGGTATGAACCAAGGATGGAGTGGTGGTGGCTGGGTTGGCTTGCGGCATGGAGATTTCAACTTGGGTGGATGATGGTATGTTTGGGTCTGTTGGGTCATATGGATTGGCTGGAGGCTCTTCTTTTGGAATATATTGAGGATAATTTGGATCATAAGAGCCTATGGGTGGTGGCAGTTGCCCAAACATGGGGTGAGATGGATCTGATAATGGAGGGGGTCTTCCAAAGTCAAAGGTTCCTACATTGTCCCTTCGAAAATTAGCCATGATTGTCTCTTTGTTTTCGTCTATAATTGCGTTTACCAATACTGCATTTCTTGGTTGGTTCATGAAAGCTTCAATGTCAGTAGGTGATGGCATAGCTTTCTCTGGGCTAAAGGATGGCTGAGCCTTGAGGGTGAGGCTGTTCGATCAAAATGATAGGGCTCCATTGTTTCTTTCTTCTTGGCTAAGCGAGTGACGGGTGGCATGAAAAATGCTCCTAGGGATGAGATGCAATAATGCTGATGGATGCAAAAGGGGGAAGGCTTTTCTATGCAAATGATTTCCTAGGTTGAGACAAAGCTATATGACAAAACCTAAGGAGGATTGGGTTGGGGATTCTAACTTCAAAGATATGTTGTCAAAGCACAAAAGGTCTGCTTTCCTATGTGCAAGCTTGGTGGTGATTGTGTCAACTTAAGGATAGACTAATGATCCTTTAGGAAGAACACGAGATTGACCACTTGCGAATCCCAACCTTTAGCTCAAGGTGATGAGGGATAACAAGTGACAAAGCTAGATTACCCTAGACAAAACTCTGTCAAAGGGATAACCTTGGTGAGATTGGTGGATTTGGAAAATTTTAGGAATGGCAAACTTTTAGCAAGGTGACAACAATTTTGAAAGCTTAGATGTGCAAATTTTCGATTACTGGCTAGATGGTATGATTCTAAATGAGATGGATGAGCTAATAATGCTTAAGGGGATAACCTAAGATGGCTGGCTTTTCTACAAAGATGACTCTAAAGTGAAGCTTATCCAAGAAGATGTGGAGAAACAAGGATGTCTAATCATAGAAATCATGCCTAGTTGGTAAGGCATAAGCAGGATTAACTCTTGGATGTTGGCTAAATTTGATGGTGCGCTCTAACCAGGCCTCTTGAAGTGCTTCGTCGGTAGCTTTGTCCTCTGCTTTGTGGAGTTTGGCAATTCATGGGCTTGGTGTTATTTCTTTTCTCTTGGCTGAAAGTTCTTGGTATGCTAGAGATGGCTTGAGTTTGACCTTGTGAAACTTCTGTTTGGGTTTGGGTTGTTCCGACATAAATTCCTAAATTTTCTTGACTTTGGAAAAAATTTTAGTTGTTTTTCTTCAACTTGTTCAACTTCTAAAATAGGCAATGACTACGCTAAGTGTGCCCTAAGCTAAGATTGACCAAGTTTGGCAAACATTCATTCAACAAGTAAAATAAAAACAAGCAATAGATAGGAACACCCAGATAGAAGTTTGTGGTTCTCAGAATGTGATACTTGCGCCAAGGAGTGTGTATGTTCTACAAATGTTTTGATCAGTCACTCCAAACACATTAACATCCTAGATGGTTTTCTGCAAGGCTGACAATTGGTTTAGCTAGGGAGTCCTCGATATACGCAAGGTACGTGAGGCCCAAATCCATAGATGAGACCAAAAGGATGTCACACAGCCGAGAGGAGCGGTAACCCACTTCTCCTCTTTCACTTCTCAAGGGTATAAAGTTCCTTGAGGCTTAGCCCGAATGACAAAATCTTGATCCCAAGAGAGGTGTCTTTCGATTCACCTCCCGATTCTTATACTCCACCGGAACGCTGGAGTTGAGGTCATCCAAGGGGTGATGAAATCCCCAAGTAGGCCTCCTAAAAAGAAACAAGGTTTTGGATCCTAATCTTATGCACCCAAGATGGCCTCAAAAGACAACAAGGGGAGAGAATACTTGGATGACCTTGGGCTAAAAAACACGCTTGTTCTTTTACCAACTGACTCTTATGTGTGCTAATCTAGACTTTGCAAGCACTCATGTTTAAGAGACAATGTTCAATTCCAACTTGAAGCGCCAACAAAAGTAAATCGATCGAAGAATGCAAACAATAAGAAGAGTTAGGGTCAACAAAAGCAAACTCGCGCGCTCGGAGGCCCTCCATGTCAAGTATCGATTAATTTTCTTTAAGGCATTCAAGATTGAGTGTGAGTTTGTTTTAAGCCCAAAACAAAAGTGTGTGAGATTCGATTTCAAGCGCGCGCCCGGAGGCTCTCCACGTCAATTGTTGTCCAATTTTAGTGCCCAAACTTGAAGTGTGATCGATTTAATCTAGAGTTTTGGCCATTTAAGAATTTTGATAAAGTTAAAGCAAACGTTCAAAGACCAAGTGAGTGAGTTAGATTGTGGAACATTTAACACCTTTTTCAAGTAGACCCATCCCCATAAATGGCACTGAGATTGCAACCAATGGTTAATATTTGATGGGTGATTAGAAAAGAGGTGAGTCCAAGGAACTACTCAAATTGATTTTTTTAAATTTGTATTTTAACTTAACAAAGTTTCTTAAATGTCCAAAAATCAAACTTTACCTAGATTGCATGTGGAAAAGAGATTTGTTTTGTTCAATTTTAGAACCTCCAAATGAAGTGTTTGATATTGCAATGGTTAATTGATCCTTGGCATTCAAGATTGGATTTGTTGTTTTAAGCATGCATTCCAAGGAAAGTTGATTTTAATCCATGACATTCAAGAGTGTGTTTTGAGCAACATTCATTCAATGGAAAATGTGTTTAACCATTCAAGTTCATTTTTTTAGCAACATGCATTCAAAGACAAATGGTTAAACATTCAAGTTCATTTTTTAGCAACATGAAAACTTGCAAGAAACATGGTTAGTGGTTCCATATGTGCTCCAACCTGCAATGAGACAAAAAAAAGCAATTTAGTTAGTTAGCCAAAATCTTCAAAAATGAGAGCTTAACTATGGGAAATTTTTTTTCAACTTTTTTTGTTGCTTTTTCTACGCGTAAAAATGCTTAAAAATGTAGAAATAAAGATTTTAAAATATAAATGCAACATAAGCATGGAGAGATGACAGTCTATCAAGTGGAGACGCCAAAATATGAAGATGCAAAAATACAGAGACGCTAGTATTCGGAGACGACAGAACATATTTGCGGCACAGAAAACAGGCGACAAGCAGAGATGCCGATTTGCGCAGATGCAGATTTTCGCAAATGATGATTTGGATTGGCGGTGGCGGAGATGTCGATTTGCGCAGATGTGGATTTTAGCAGATGTCAATTTTTGCAAATGCGGATTTTCACAGACGTCGATTTGCGCAGACGCAGATTTTCGCAGACAGAACAGGTTGCAGACGCCAAAACTGCGTGAAAAAAGTTGAAAAACGCAAAAAAAAAAATTTAGATGGTATTTTTTCTTCCTAAGTGCGTTCTTTAACTTGCAAAAATAAGCAAAACACCCTCACAACACACTCAAACAACAACAAACATTAGATGGTTAGAAAAAATGACATATAGATGAAAATAGATGATTAAATGACCCATAGTGGGGTCCCACCGGGCGTGCCAAAATGTAGAACAAGATTTAGTATGAAAATAACATTAACAAATAAAGTAAACATTCACAAACCAAAAACTCAATTCACATATATGCTTAGACAAAGAAAGCAAACAAGAAGTGCAAACCTCACAAGAGAAAACACTCCATGCTTTTTGGATTCTGTAGATGTGTCCTTTTGCTGTAGATGTATGCTCAAGATGCTCAAAAGCTGCTTCAATGGAGATGGGTAATGGAAAATTGGTAGCTTTGTGAGCTCTCAATTTGGCATTATAAGGGTAAGATTGATGGCTTTGGTTCTCAAAATAGCATGGTAACTTTAGCTCAAAGATTGTTGATGAAATGGCTTGGGAGGGGATTCAATTTATAGGCTAAGGGGTAGAGGGATGGAGGGCTTAGATACAAGAATGGATGAAGGCTTAAGGAGGGCTAGGATGCACTCAAAGGAGAGCACATGGATTGTGCTTGTTTAGCACCAATGGGAAGGTGACACTTGTCACAAGGAGGATGAGTGTGAGAGGGTAGGGTAAAGGGTTGGTTAAAGGCATGATGAGTGGGGTTGAGTATGTAAGAGGGATGTAAGAGGAATGAGTGTGGAAGAGGGAAGAGTGTGGAAGATGGATGTAAGATTCATGAGTGGGTTTGTAAGAGTCTTTTATGTTTTGTAAGCGCACTCATGACTTGGTGGTTGGGATTTTTGAGGGGAGACTTTGGTTTGGATTACGAAAGTCTTAAACTTGTTTAAGGAATGTGACAACATTAGGGGGTGGATTAGGCTTGGGTTTAGGATTAGATTAGGAATGCTAGAGATGTGCAAGTGGATGTCATTAATGAGGGTGGGTGAGTTAGTGGCTAAGCTTGGTTAGTATAGGTGGATGGGGTGGATTAGGCTAAATGGAGGATTAGAGATAGGTTAGGGGTTTTTGAATTTGAGGATTTCATTTATCAAATAGATTTATTTAATAAATGGGGATTTTGGAATTAGATAGAAGAATAGGATTTAATTGATAAATAATAGATTATTTGATTTATCAATTAGGACTATAGATGATTAATTAAATAGAAATTTAATTAATAATGCCTTTTTAGATAACTAAATAGGATTACTAAAATAGTGTAATCAAATTTAGGTGTCTACAACTAGTTGTTAAGCCAACTCTGTTAAGAGATTTGGATCATTGTTATAATGGTTAGAGAGTAAAAATGAGATGAACTCATTTGAATGAAACTAATTTTATGATTATAGATCCCTATTTTGGCTTGTACTTGATCCTTCCTAATTGAATATAGCTTTGCTACTCCACAAGGATATTCTACTTATCCTTCAAATTTGCTTCCTCTTCTCATCATTAAATCTTCAATAACATCTTCATATTTTTCTTCATTCAAACTTTGAAATCACAAGTTGAAATTATACTTATATCTTTCACTTTATCAAGTTGGCTCAAAATACAACTTCGAATAATTCATCACCATAGTCAGATGTAATCAATAGATAAATCAATTAAGCTTAATATGCCAAAATCAAAAAATCTTTTGTTAGCTGGCCCAACTTGGTAGAAACTAACTGATAGATGATTTCCTTTGTTAACCAACAAAAGCTCTGTTAAGACTTAGTCTCTACATTTTTTTGATGCCTAAGTAAACTCAATAGACACTACCTTCTAAACTAGGCAAACAAAGGAATGCTCGGTAGACACAGAAAACTATATTTATTGCCTAAGTGAGCTCAGCATGTACTGACTGATAATGATTATGAAATTTTTGTAACATCAAATACAATACATAATTAATCCATTGTATCCAAAAATATGTTCCAAGTCACTCATGAGCTAGGTAGACTACACATGTTGAGAAATTTAGGAGCCAATTAAATAGTGTATGTCGAGCCATTTGGAAGCCAAGTTACAACATTAAGAATGTAGTAATGGCTAAGCATCATGCCTTTAGATGCCAAGTGAATAGTTTTGGACATAGTTGTTTGTAATGGAATAAACTTCTATGTAAACCATTTTTGGGCCAGTATAATGATTGTTTTATGACTCTAGAAGATATGTATGGAGATATATTACAAATCCCTATACAATACATGTAACTAGTCAGATTAAGGGATGTTTGAGTAGAAATATGGATCAACCTTTGCCATTGATTCTTACCTAGCCCTAGTTCACCTATGTTTACTTAAGGAGGAAAACCATAAGGATTTTGTATGTATGAATGCATGAAAGGAGATGAATGCTAAGCATAGAGAGAGAATTCATGGTGACTATGGAGATTTTAAAAATGATCCGAATTACTTAATTTATAGTTAGAGAGAATTGAGGAAAATAGAGAGAGGACAGAGGAGACATATCTGATCACAAGATCAAGAATTCATTAGGAAAGAGAAGATATGACATCTAGCAATAGAGTAATAAATGAAGGATCATGGTGCTGAATCATTTTAATAGGTGATATAGAGTAAATCTCCTAACAGAGTAGTCTTAACAAACTTGTGTAAATCTCTTAACTAAGTGCTTTCTTTATAATAATTTTAAGTCCTCTAACAAGGGTAGGGTATTGAATTCCTTTAATATGGTGATATCTAACAATCTTTGTAAGCCTTTATCAAGGTACACCCCTCACATGATAGATCATAGTTTATGGTCAAACTTATTGTAGCTTTAATTGGCTACACTTTATAGCTATAGTAGTGAAGATTTGTGGGTATTATCTGGGTAACAAATTTAATGAGTCATGCATTATTTATTTCATACTATGGATGAACATGTGTAGTTAGCTATTTTAGTTTACATGTTAAATTAAGAGATGGATGTGTCATGAATATTTTATGGTTAAAGTTTTGAAGTGTTGATTCACCCCCCTCCTCAGAGTTTACTTTCCCATTGTTATTTTTAGTAGATGATAAATGGATAATTGATAATGGCTGCTCACATCACATGACTAGTGATAAATGTAAATTTGAAACCTTAGAATATTATAAAGGGAGTTATTTTATGTTTGTTAATGATACACCATGTTTTGTGAAAAGAAAAGGATCAATAAGATTGGCTGATAAGATTGGATTTGATAATGCCTATTGGGTTGAAGGACATAACTAAAATTGAGTGTAGTATAAGAAGTCTAAGATCTATAATAGTTTTGGTGAATTTATTGGAAGTGGAGATTGAACAAGAGGTAACTTGTTCTATCTATATCTATTTGATGATACATGCTTGTTTGAAAAACTCTATGATATAGGGTTATGGCATAAGAGGTCATGTTATTATAACTTTGACGATTTGGTAAGAATTAGTAAGATGAAGAAAGTAAGAAGATTACTAAGATTGAAGGAACATGATAATGTGATGTGTAAACAATATCAATTGAGAGAAATGACAAAGCCCATTTTCAAGAGCAAGAACTATACTTTTGATGTTATTTTGGAGTTGGTTCATACTAACCTTTATAGACCTATTGGAGTGAAAATCTACTATTGTGAAAAATATTTTATTCTTCTTGTTGATGACTACACAAGAATGATGACAATGATGTTTCTTAAAGAAAAATGTGATGCGTTTCAAATGTTTAAGTGATATTTTTCTAGAGTTGAATTAGAAATAGATAAAATCTTGAAGTGCCTAAAATCTGACAAAGGAGGTGAATTAATATTTGAGGAATCTGTTGGATCCTAATTTAATAGATTTAAAAATAACCAAAAAACCAAAGCAATACATCTAAGGCTAGCAAATTCCTATGATAAATACACTTGACTACAAATTTTGGGCCAACTATAAGGCATAACTCCTTCTTCACTTTAGGCTCTGCAACACCTAGGTGGATTAACCTTGAGGTTCTAATATATGATAGTACTACAAATAAATATAAAATTTGAACCTATTAATAGCAAATCTAACCTTTATATCTTCTGATACTTATGCAATAACATAGGAATGAAATAGCTACAAATTATAACCTATGAACCCATAAGCTAAGTGAGGGTTAATTCCTTTTAGCCCACTACAAAATATAAAAAAATGAATTGATTTAATTAAAATGATTTTTGCAAATGACCTTCGTCTTAGCTTGCATTTTATTTAATGATTAGTGCCTTATCCATTGCAACATAGAGTCACTACTAGTAGGATGACCTAACTTGATTTCCTTACAATTAAGTTTATCAACTAAAATCTCCAAACTCCATTCTTACTAGCATCCTCTCCATACACCTAGAAAGCCTATCAAATCATTGAAGCATTTACTTAACTCCTTGAATTAAAATCAACAATAGATTTGAAACACAACTCATCCAAGATATCTTAAATTAATTGAACCTTATTCATTCAATAAAAAAGTTAACAACATATGAAGAATTAGGACATAAAGTAAGAGAACACAGATAATTCATTTTAAATCCCCTTTTGTATTTATCCTTGAAAATATTGAATACATTAACTGGTAACACTAAATGAAACTCAAGATATGTTACATGATCTATCATCAATTTTTATTATCTTAGAGAAACAATACATGGAATGAACACATAAATCTGCACAAGGATGGATGTGTGGCCTTCATAGCTAAACCTTTGCTCAATATATAGGAAGTAAAACCAACCAACAACCCCTCAAAAGAAAGAATAAAAGAAAGATATAGACAAGGAATGAATTCTTAGATCTTCTCTACAACTACCATGTGTCTACTTGGAAAACTTTAACAAGAAGTTAAAAACATCTCTCTAACTCTCCCAAAAACTAGAAAATCAAATCCTCACTCATTTTTCCTCCAAAGTTGAAAATATCTTCAACACTTGATGGAAAATATAATTGATTTGGCAAGAAAAAAAAATTACCAAATTTTCTACCAAATATACATCAAATTTCTAATTAGAAGCCAAATATTTCAACTAGGATGAAAATATCACATACTAGAACATTCAAACATGCCAAGTGTCACCACAACTGATATTTGCAATTGAAACACTTGTTAAAAACTATGGATTCATAGGAATTACAAGTCCCCTGTAGCATGCACTAGTGACCACCTGTGCGAAAAACAACTCTAGAATCAGAAAGTTTGTCTTCTATCAATTCCAACAATATATTGGAGTCCACATATTAGGCCAAAAATGCTCCCTAATAGCCATTCAAAGCTCCATGCTCCAACTTCAGGTTTGCATATTAAAATGCAAAATATTTGAATTTTTTTTTAAAATACTATAGTATAAATTATAGGTTTTAAAATTATAACCTTGATTTTTTCCATGAATGCCCACTTCATACAAATGAATAAAATATTAAAATAAATAACATTTTATTGACCTAGAAGTCCACCTAGGTACTAGATGTGTGCTATGTGGCACCACACCATTGGTCTGACCATGACACCTCATTGCCATGTGTCCTCACTCAATTCACCCACACTGCCACGTCAGTGCCTAGTCTCCTGCTACATCGGCACCTAATCATCATGCCTATCATTGCTAGCTCAACCTATCATCATGTCCCTATACTTATCATTCATGCATCTTTTTTTGGCAACACAGTGACCATCATCTAATGGGGCCATGTGTCATCATCTTGTCATCCATGGATTTGATGTCACAAAACTATGGGCATGCGTGTCAATCCAAAATTTAACTCTTTACCTCATCTAGTCATGGGTGGGACCCTCCATGCAAGGCTATAGCTTCAAAAGGGCCATGTCTTGTTAGACACTATGACATTGTATGCCTTAGTTTTTTAAAACATGAAAATAGCCTAGCACGGGTGATATGGGATTAACATTTTTTCATTTTTTTTGCACTTGGTCCCTCTTCAATGCCACAAACACTCTTCTCACATGCCATGTATACCTGCTCTTCTCTAAATTGACTCCTCATACAAGTGCCACCACATTCATAGTCCCTTTTGACTCTTGGTGATTTCACTTTAATGATATTTAGAAATGCATAATTCATTCCCATTCCATTCTTTGACCAAGAGATGGCAACACTTCCTTCCAATTACTACTTATAGTCTCCCTCCATCGAGATTTTCCTCTTTGACACTGCCTTCTTCTAAATTGACTCCTCTGCTCTCTCTTCTAGATTTTCTCCATGGGGCCTATTTTTTTGCTTATGGAACTCTTTCCCTTTCATGGACTTTGTGATAGTGTCTAGTATATAGAGAATTCCTTAAGGAGATTCTAGAGCAAGTTCTATTGCTTCTTTATACTTCATCTAAGAAAATAACTCTTGGAACCACTAGACAACTAGATTTTTGGCCCCAGGAAGATTTCCTCTTTTAATTTAAAGTTGATAGAAAACTCAAGGATGTTGAGCTATTTGCTACCAAAGGAACAATTGTAGCTTACATTGATAGTTGCAAGAAAAACTTTCCCCCTCTGATTGATGGCAAAGAACCCACCAATGTAAGCAAATGAGCTTTAATTAATTGACATAGCTATTGCTTTCCTAAAGCTCTATTCTCAGAGGACCCACAGTATATTCCACCAATTTTTTCACTCTAAGAGAGAAAAGGCTCCTAAGAACAAGCCCTCTAATCATGGGATCTTCATCTTGGCAATCCTTTTGGATAAAATTGATGGTTAGAGGAGCCAAATCTGGATGAACCTTTGCATAATTGTGCATGTAGAGATAACACATCTTCTTTAGGAATCTTGATATACTTTTGATCATAATGTCATAGAAAATTCTTGAATCATGCTAGTAAGATTGCTTATCTAGCTTTGAGATAACAAGTGTGGCATTCATCATCCATGCCAATGCCACCATGCTACAAATTCCAACTCGCATTTGATTCAGTCCTCCATTGCTTTGGGCCAACAAATACTTACCCCAATTTTGAGGAATAGTGTATGAATTTGTTAAATGAACATAAGGGCCTAAACCATGACTAGATGGATCCTTCCAAAAAAAATTTACTTGTTCCTATGTTGAAAATTTTTGATCCCCAGTGACTTGTTCATTGAATGAATTCAGTCGAGCCCCAAAGTGTGTTTAGCTAATTTTTTTTTGAATTCAAACACCTAACATCTCGAACGGGCTTACTAAACATCCCATACTGACTAGATTCAAATTAGAGCACTAATTTGTCATTTAAAATTTATCTCACCTCTTTTTGTAACTTATCAATTTTGTACTAGGAGGTCCTTTGACGAACTTTAAAAACTAACAAAAATACCTAACCAGGCTCTAAAATCAAACATAATGATTCTCTCTTCTACATTCTTTCACCCTGCCAAATCTTGTCTCATGAAAAATTATTAGTCAATAAATATTGACTATCAAAGTTTCCTTCTTAGAATTTCCTACAAGAAAACATGTCAGAAAATAATAAATCACATTCAAAATTGGTTCTAAAAATAGGGCAAACTAACACTTGGGAGCATAAAAATTGGGGAATTGGTTCATTGTCCTGAGGAGAGTATGAATCTATGATTATGGATCATGATGAATAATAGGGAGAAAATGGAAAGAAGTCAAAGTTGGCTATTTAGAATTTGTAGACTGGAAACACTGGCAGAAAAATAGTTTTTGCAAATGGAATGGACTTGGGAAAGTGTTAAGATAGATTTGTCAAGAATTAAAAATTGGCACACTTAAAGAATTTTCAGAGTAGAGTGCAACAGTACAATCAATTCGATCTATCCAATCATGGATTCAAAGATATGACATCATGAATAGGGGTACCAACTAATTTGCATTTACTAAAACTAGTAAAACTTTATAGATTGCTTTTGGAATCTTATATGAAAACTAATCAAATGGATTCATCATAAGCTCAAAATTGAAACATGGTAAATCTTTGACCTCTAGAATGAAATGAAAAAGGAAATTTCTCATTTCAGTTAACTTGGTCAAAATTATAACAGGTTAAACAAGGCCTCCCAGGATTTTGAATGATTTGCATCAACATGACAACAAGAAACAACCAACATTGAGGGATTCAAAGCCTAGTCAAAACATATCAAAATGACTTGAAATCTAAAAAATAGGTTCTTTGGTATGGATATTAAACACTCCCAAAGTAGCGAGTTATGAACAGGGATAACTTTAAGGAACACCCCCCCCCACCCTCCCAAAATTTATAAAATTGTGGCGAATCACATGACATTTGGGTGAAAAAAATAATAATAGTGTTGGCAAATTATGCTTCAATGGATGGATATTTGGTGGCAATTTGTTTAATAGTTTAGACACTTTTTATAAAATAATGGCGATTATAATTTTTGTTTTTAATAAAATTATTAATATTGATGGAAAATTATGTTTTGAAATATGGATATTGGTTGGCGAATATTTTAATAACCGATACATTTTTAATAAAAAGGTGGTGAAATTATTTTCCAAATAATTGAATTAATTTATTTATTATGACAAATGGTTTTCAGAAAGTTATAGTTGGTATGGCTATTTTCAAAATATGGGAAATAAGTAGCCTAACCTAACACACCAACTTACATAAATTATTGGCCACTACCACTATAATTATGTTAAATGTATTATTTGAGAACTCAAACCATTGGATGATCCAAGATCAATGGCTGAGGTTTAATTTCGGCCAACATTTCTTGAAGGAAGAAGAATTGTCGAGGTAGTCATCGAAATGTTGACACATATCAAGGTAAGTTTTATGTGGAGTACAGTGCACCTGGAAAGAATTAAATGCCATGTTAGTGATAGCGACATTCTCTTGCTAGTACACTACCAAATGTTTGGAATGAAGCCTTAACCTTGTTCAAGTGTACAGAATGGTGACACGTTTCTATCTAGCGTGTATCACTTAAGTTGTAGGAGATAGTATATTGATGTCTTGTCACTGTTAATTAGAATTTACAATTGGCCTTTTCCATTGGCTAAGTGGCTTTGCACGCATTACAGGACATGCCACAGTCCACTATCAATAGTACTATTACTATTAGTCTTAATTACAATTGGCCTTTTCCATGAAGAGGCTTCACACGGATTACAAGACAATGGATGGTATTAATGTTTAATTACAATTGGCCTTTTCAGCACATACTTGCAATTATGTTCAAGATTTAAGAATATTTGGTAATTTAATGTAATTGGATTGGCAGTCAAATAGAAACAAACAAATAATCCCTGGCACCCTGCCCACCAAGCTTATTTATAGGTGATTGAGCTACTTCTTTCATCATTGCTCATCTCATTTTTGGTAGTCGATAGTTTTGGTTTGAACTTTGCAGTAAAGATGGACAACCCTATTCGCTTGAGATGCACTTTGGAAGAGGAGCAGAAGGCCTTTCTAGGTCACGTTCCTGAGGAAAACCTCTTGTCAATTTGCAATGAGGTTGTTCCATGCTCTGGTGTGAAGTTTTTTATTGCTGCTATCAAAATGGTTCTGGGGCGTGAGTTTTTGAAGAATGAGAATTAGTATCATGTAAACAGTGACATTATGTCACAATTTCTAGCCTCCCTGCTTGACCTCAGAGAAGCAAGGGCTGAAATTGTGCTGCTCCTGAGGAAGATTTTTAAAGAAGTATATTTGGGTAATGACATTGAAATTTTTGCTCATGCAATTTTAGGAGTGGGGATCCCTTGGGCAGGTGAAGTCCACAAGCTTCTGGAACTTGGCTAGAATGTGGTCCTGCAAACATTTTGACTAGGCTTGACTACAGGGCAGTTGCAACACTATAGGAAATGCGCAAGAATTGGGTTGAATTTTCCTTGAAAATAGTTTTTCCTGGATGAAGTGGAAGATGGCAACAACTGGCTACAAGAATTCGCAACCATGGTCAATTCTGGTGGTTTCTACAATGAATAGTACAATAGTTCTAGAGTCTAGGGTTTTCCCCTGATTTTGTAAATTTGTAAATTTCAAGAAATATCAATGAAATTTTTGGAGTTTTAGTTCCATATAAAATTGTATTTCATTGTTATAACTTCTTATGCTTATGCAACATTGCAATATTTTGCATTTTTGAATTTTCTATTGAATTGCTTATAAAAGCCTATGTGAATATAAAATATTATTGGTTCTTACCTTTGGCCGGAAACTAATGGAATCACTTAGTTCCATATTAGTTCTATAATCTAAAATTTTTATTGATATACCAATGTTTGCAAAAGGTTTATTAATTTGCATTTTTTTTAAATTGAAAAATACAATTTTTTTAAAACTTTATTTGTTCATGATGAAGGCAATGAAAAAATTCAATTTTCTTCATAAAAAATACAACTATTTTTTTCAACACCTCTATTAATGCAAGCATTAATTGCAACCTTATATTTTCTTGTGACAAGTGGATAAACTTTTTTTTTAAAAATAATCATTTTTCTAACACTTCTATTAATGAATGCATTAATTTCAATTTTATCTTTTCCACATTTGTGACAAGTGGATAAACTTTAAAAAAAAAAGACAATTAGTTTTAATTGATGTTTATCTTTGTAATTTGTAAAATGTTATTCAAATATAGATATTTTAATCAAATATAGACATTTTAACTCTTTTAAATTGTCAATTTTCAAAAATTATTTTTAATATAGTTTAATTTCATATTTATTTTAATTTTAATTTGTATATAAGTTTAAATTTGAATTTAATTATTTTTATTTTTACATATCTAAACCAATGCTTTTAATAAATTTTATTTTTATTTTTTATTTATATATATAATTTTATTAGATTATACATTTATTTAACATATATTATTTTTACTATATTGATATTTTTAATTTATACTTTAAAATACATAATATTAATTTTGTATCAATTTTAATAAAGTTCAAATTATTTAGCTTGGTATATTATCAACTTTATTTATTATAAGTGTGTTTGATTTTTTCAAAGCATAAATGTTATTTTAAAATTAATTTATGTTTTTTTTATGCATTATATTTAACCTTAAGAATATTGTCCAGCAATTAGATGAATTTATCACTTGAACAAGATATATCAAACAATTTAATAATTGAAATTAAACAATTTAACTCTTTTAAAAAAAAATTATACAATTTTATCTATATCTCATGTATAATTAGTTGATAAATATCTTTGGTATGATAAATGTTCTTTAGAATGTCATCTAATTTTAATTTAGCATGATACTATAATGTTATTTATATATTCTTTTACTATTTTAATTAATATACATCATTGCAGTTATATAATTTAATAATATACTAACTATACTCGTAATTTAATGGGAGTGGGACCCATGACTCATAGGGCCACCACACCATTCACCAATGCCATTGGATGTTTATAGATCAACGACCGAAGTTGAGTTTCGAGATGAAAGGAAAAAGAAACCCTACTATTTCAAATGCGTCCCGGAAAAATGACACGTGTCACTAAACTCCTCGATCGACCAACAAATAACAATGTTGTTTCAATTTGGTGATGATGTGACACTAACACGTTTTGTCATGCCCAAACTACAAGGACAAAAACACACAAACACACACACTTTTTTAAAGTTAATAATTAATAGTTACTAAGTCTGATACTTTTATATCATAGAGAAAGAATAGGTTCACTACATTTTCTCTTAAGTTTAAAATCATGAAAATGAATTAATCATTAAATTGAACTTTCATAGTTAAAATGATATTGACATTCGTTCCACTATTACATTACTTATACATCGTTATATTTAAAAATATTGAATAACAACTTAAACGAAAAAGGATCTAATAAAATTGAGAAATTAAATCAAAGAACAAATTTGTTTTAAAATAATTGTCACATCCTATCATACACATAAATATACTTTAATTAACTTCACTCTAATCTCCATTTTATTTAAATCTATAATGCTATTAAAATTAAGCATTTCTAAAGATATTAACAATATAAATTGCACTTAAATTGAATACCATTGAATAATTCAACTATCTTAAATTTAAAACTTAACACAATTAAACATACTGACACTAATTATACTTAATAAAATTAAATACATTTATAAATTTAAGAATTATTCTAAGTTAACGATGACATTAATAATATAACAAAAATTGAATAAATTAAAATCTAAACTAGATTTCATTAGTAAAACCTTACTAACCTAAACTAAACTACTAAACAAACTTAATTAATAACTAACTTTTAAACCAAAACTTTAAAATAACAAAACAAACTAACCTAAATGATACCAACTATACTAAAACTAATCCTAACATAAACTAATCTAAACTCATCAAATTTAATAACTAAAAAGATATCTAAACTTAATAATAAAAACTAACCACAACAAAGGAAAAGAAGACAACTAAAAAAAAAACTAAATTTAGCATTTACCAAACTATCCTAATCTACTTTCTAACTTATCCCTACATCCTCAACACCAAAATCCCCTCAAAACTACTGCGCATTACCAAGCGCTTTCCAAACTTGGGGCGCATTCCCAAACTTACCCACATGGTCCCAGGGTCTACAAAACGCATCCCAAGTAGATTTGGCCCAAGGTATGTGGGCGGTGCAAGGACAAGACAAAAAGAAGAGCGCCTCCTACCAAGGAAAAATGTGATAATGAAGTTTGACTTCATGCAAAACTTAGACAACCACTTGCCTCAAACCCAACATCGACCAGAGTGATAAACATGGCAGGGTAACATCATCACATCATGATGACACTTTGCCAATCAATGCCTAGGAAAGAGGGGGGGGGAGACTTAAAGTATAAAAAGTTTTCTTGGTGAGAAGAAGGATAAGAAGTAAAGGGGTTAGGAAAAGATATCATATATATATGTATTTTTTTATTTTTTTAAATTAATTTTAATTTTAGTTTATTCATTTTATTCAAAAGTATAGTTAAGAGAATCTTTAAAGATTCTCTATTGCAAGGAAAGGATAAAACATTCCTCCATACAAAATCCAGAGGCCTTTTTGGGTCTAGGATAGATTTTTTTTGAAAGGTTTTCATTTATGCTAAGTATAGATTTCAAGTTGATATATTACCAAGAGAGAATATTTATTTATTTATTATAAATTTAATAGGACTTCTTGCAACTAAATAAACCAAGAGATTTAATTTCCCATTTAAATCACAATGCAAGAATTGAATTAATTCCAACAATCACTAAAACTGAACCTTCATTCTTAATAGAATTTTCATTTCCAACATATAATACAACTTAAAATTGCCTAATTGAAACAACATCATTTCCATCCTATTTTGATGTGCATCCATTCAAAATAAAGTTTACAATTAAATCACATGACAAGCAATTATATTGAACACCAATTTTATTGGCCAACTTGATTCAAAGGCTCAGCCGGGAAAGAATCAAGAAGAAAACCCGGCTTCGTTGCCAATCCAACAAAGTTTTGAGATACAATTTATATAGGATTCAATCCTGAATTACAACACTTAAATGAAATTTCCTTCATGACCCTCAACAAGGGTTCCATATCCAATTCTGCAACACATTTCTAGAACCATGGAGGGAACAAAATCTGATCGGGTGACAACCAAGCATAACCAAGAGACAATCAACATACAAACTCATACATGGTTTACACAATAGGATTCACAATGAATCAAAACTAGGAAAAGGTGGATTCTTCCAACCAGGAGAAGTCAAGCACAACACCAATAGATGCCCAATCGGGGCTATAAACCAAGAACTTTCGTTCTTCCATTTCAACATACCAAAATCATGCAAGGTTTGTGCTGACAGGTAGGGGCCCATAACACCCTACCCTTTCTCCCTCTTCTCATCCTAAGAAGAGACTCTACACTGGTTGGAGTCTGACTAAATAGACCTTTTCCAAAATTGGTCACTTCTGCCCTCTCCAAGGGTGAGTAATACCAAAACATCCATGCAAGAAAATCTCAAAAATTGCAAACATGAACATGAAAGGAAACCATCCAGATAACATGGTTTTCAAATCTTCCCAATGTACCCACAACCATGCAAACATTCAAACAACAACAAGGTAGCATAAGCATGAAACAAGAATAAAATTTGAACAAGGGAGATGAGAAATCCAACCTTCACAAAGAGGTAATGGCAATGAACAAGTTGAGTAGAGTTTCCCTTTCCTTGCTTCAACCTTCAAGAACTCCTCTCTAAATGTAGAGATTGGGTAACAAACTCCACAAGTCCAAGAAGGGCCTCTAAATAGGCCTCCAACTCAACCACCCAAGAGGAGCAATAACTACTTCCACCCACTAGAAATTCTAGAAACTCCTAACTCAACCTACACTATGGTTAAACCCTAAGTGAAGATGAGGTGAGGTAACTCAAGATAACCATGGTCAATTTTCGCACAAAGGAAAAAAGAGACTTTTTGAGTGACCTCAAAAGTCAATAAAAGGGGCTTAGGGGTTGGAAAAGACCGCTAACCCATACCCATACCCTTTGGGTATAATAATTTCATAATTTAAAGCCTTAGGAAAAGGTTTAGAGCCAAACAAAGGCTAGGAAAAAAATTAGGACCAACTAACGACTCTAACAAAGCAGATTAAGCACTAATTTGGATTAGGGATGACTATCCTCGATTAAGAACCAATTAGCAAACTGACACTAACTTAAACCAACTTGGGTCCAAAGGTTACACAACTAACCCTAAACAACACACTGAAGCACATAAGCAATTCACGAGTGTCAAGCGACACTAACAAAACATAGTTATGAACATTAACATTTACTGATCACAAAGAGATACATACATACATCTCATAATACAATACGTGAATCACGAACAACAAGGTTTCCAAAATTAGCACACAAAGATTAGTTTTGTTCCTCTGTAGGGTTCCTCGGCTAAAATATCTGCACACTCATTGCACACATCAGTAGTCTCGTAAAATCACATGTACATATATGTATACGTATCAAAAATCCCCATAAATTGAAACATACATCAATAAGAGTTTCTTCATCCTAATTAATTCTTAACCATTTAAAATCTCTTAAATCAAAGTCTCAATCCTACATTACTAATTTCATCAACATACATATATATGAAATATTAAATGACAATCATCAAATATATCTGAAAGTAACATCACACAACATGAAATAAATAAAGCATGTTCTAAGCATCAGATAATGTCTCGACATCTCGAGTCATGAATATCAAAAAGATAAAGCAATAACTAAGGCTACGAAGGGTCAGGGTGAGGCCTCACACGTTTGACTCGTGATGTGAGTCATCCTGATACCTAACAAGCTTAGTTAATGGGAGTGGGACCCACGACCCATGGGGCCACCACACCATTCACCAGTGCCATTGGATGTTTATAGATCAATGACCAAAGTTGAGTTTCAAGATGAAAGGAAAAAGAAACCCTGCCATTTCAAAAGCATCCTAGAATCATGACATGTGTCACTGCACAGTTAACACATTGACATAATCACATTCCACTTGCAGTTAATCGTGACATTATGAATGACATTAAAACATTATGACAGGTTAGGTAACACTAGTGGTCCACAATTCCACTCACATTTAAATTAAAAGTGTACTGTGTGACAAGTGTGATGACTATAGACTATAGAGTACAAATTATTTCCATTAGAAGCTTTTAGAAGCTTGTTTCCATTAGTAATTCCATCAAAAAAGTGCTGAAATTCCCTAAAATGCTTGGGAATTTGAGAAAAATATGCATACAACTCTCTTACTAAATCTTCAACCTTGTTTACTGAAGGAAACTTTTTCACAACTCTAAAAGCAAGATTCATCCTATGCAGTGAATGGCAACAATATATGGTGAACAAAAAGCCTGCATCTTTGTGCAAAGACCATTCCTTTGACCTTGCATTACTCAAGCTCCATTCGCTCCAACATAGAAAAACTTCTTCACTATTGTCAATTCATCCATAGCTCCATATTCAATTAAATTTCTCTTTACTAACTAAAATAAAGTTTCTGTTGTCGCATTGTCTCTCAATTCAGCAACAGATAGTAGATGTGGTTGGTGGACATTATTTTGTACAGTATAAACATGCATGCATACCCATGACATATTATTTATTGTCATAACTTCATCTAAGGACAATCCAATAAAGGTTGACTCTTTTATTTTTCTTTATACATCCTCTATTTCAACTTGTGCAATACAAGTTGCCCATTCCCATCCACTATTTATTGACTACTGACTGACAGGATAGTTAGGAACTTTTAGAAAGTGTAAAAAACCACTCATTTCTAGATAGTCTATCATTGGACACCCTCTACTCAAAATATAGAAAACATTACTTAATTGAAAAACTTTTCCACATTCTTCTACTTCACTTTCTTTTGCAAAAATAGCATTAACAGAACCTTGAACTTCACCAGGTTTCGTCTGAAATTTTTGAAACATATAATATTCTTTAGAATTCCTTTTATGTTGACACTGATCCTTTTTTTTATATCTTACCACTTTTATTTCCTTACCATCTACAGTTGTGGTTTCGTAAATCTTACCAACATGTTTCTCTATGGTGTCTAGTTTAAGCTGCAACTGCTTTTCCTTTTTATACTTCCAACAACAAATTGCACATCTGCATTCTACTGGTGGCTCACCTACAATTGGATTGTCCACAGGCTCAATGAATGGATACTTTTCTACCCAATCAAATTTAAATCTCCTGGCCATCTCTTAGTGACAATCAATTTTTTCTTTTGATTTTCCTCTCCCTCTAGTGTCACTGTTACTATTAATTGCACCATCATCATCACCGAAGTCGATTGATTCATCCTAGTACTGGTTATTTACTGGATATTCTCCTTCAAGGTCATCTTCATTGGAGATATCAAGTTCTACAACTCTGTCACCAGATTTATTAGGCTCCCCAATTTGTTGAATGGACTTCTGTGTAGGTTGAGATTGTACAGACTCCTCTGATGATGTACCTTCCTTACTTTGACCAACACTATTGCATCTACCCTCGCCAAAGTATGAAGATATATTTTTGTATTTTGTTGGCCTCTCTTGGACATCTCCACCTTCATTAGTCCTACTCCTCTTCCTATTTAAATTTGACTGTGACATCTCCATCAAATTAAGGCTACAATAAAATACTATGGACTCATAGTCCTAGTCATTCTGGTTCTCTACTGATCACAATACTATGAAGAAGGCTCCTTCTTTCGGCATGTTTCAATAATGAAACTCATGTCTTAAATAGACAACTACAAATAAACCATTTTAATTTTGGCGAATGGGCTGACCGTTACATATGATAAGAACTAATATTTGGCAAAGTCCACGTAATTTCAAGTAATTGAGTGGGCGAGAATTTGGGACCCCATTGTGTGTGATGCATGGCAAATTGGGTCCTAGGACAAATAAAAATTTCACATAAGAAAATGGGAATTTGGTGAATGATGATCGTCAAAAGAGACACTCAATTAATTCCATGGCGAATAAGAGTAAACATTAAAGAGAAATATGGGCGAAGAACCTGACTACCAAACTAAAATTACGTAATAATAGTGGCAAATGTTCTGACCACTATATGAGTATTTTATAAAATTTAGGCGAATTGGTCAACTAGTATACAATGTTTTTTTTTTGCCAATTTCTATAGCTCAATCGAGACATATTCACCAATTGGTGACTAATTGCCACTAAAAAAATCCCTGGTCATGAAACATTATTGGGTGCAAGATATTCAATTGCAAACAAGGCCTCCTATTGTTGTTTGACAGTTGGGAAAAAATGAAAACTTAGGCATTGCTCAAAATGAAACTTCATACAATGGCTCAGAATGGAAATTTATGTTCATGGGATGAGTAGATATGCTAAATGAAAGGTTTTAGTAACATTAAACACCTTTTGGGCCTCACAAGTACAACTAGGTACACATTTATTCAAAATCACTTGTAGGGCTTGTATATGAGAAATATGTTAGCAAGTAATACTAATCTATTAAAAAATGAAAGCATTAACTAGCATATAAACCATAACATAAATGAGAGACTAAAGAGGAAACTCCAATTGGAAATGTGAGCCAAATGAATGGACTCTCCCAATAGGATTTAGCTCCTTGCTTGGTAGATGAGTCTAAGGATTGGGATGTATGCTCAAGGTTCTCAAAAACTAGCTTCAATGGAGATGGAAAATGGCAAATTGGTAGCTTTGTGAGCTCTCAATTTGGCATCATAAGGGTATGGTTGATGGCTTTTGGCTCTCAAAAGGGTGTTATAACTTTAGCTCCAAGATTGTGATGATATGGCTTGGGAGGGGATTCAATTTATAGGCTAAGGGCTTGAGGGATGGAGGGCTAAGATGCAAGGATGGGGAAAAGCTTAAGGAGGGTTGAGATTGCATGAGAGGAGAGCACATGGATTGTGCTTCCTTACAGCCAATCAAGGAGTGACACATGTCACAGGGTGAGAGGATGGAGGAAAGGGGAAGGATGAGTCAACAAAGGAGGCTCAAGGGATAAAATCTTCATAAAGACCCTCATTATGGCTTGTAAGAGCTTGTAAGAGTCTTTATGGCTTTTGTAAGAGCATTCATTGCTAAGTGGTTGGGATATTTTGAGGGGAGTTGAGATTGTTGACTTTCCTTGGCTTAGGAAAGTCCTAAGCTTTCTTAGGGAATGTGACAACATTAGGGGGTGGATTAGGCTTGGGTTTAGGATTAGATTAGGGATGTTAGAGATTTTCAAGTGGATGGCATTAATGAGGGTGGGTGAGTTAGTGACTAAGCTTTGTTAGTATGGGTGGATGGGGTGGATTAGGCTAAAAAGAGGGTTTAGGAATAAGTTAGGGGCTATTAGATTTGAGGGCTTTATTTATCAAATAGATTTATTTAATAAATGAGGATTTGGGAATTAGATAGAAGAATAGGATTTAATTGATAAATAATAGGTTATTTGATTTATCAATTAGGACTATAGATAATTAATTAAATTAATCAGCTAGGGGATGGCAAAGGATTAATTAAATAAGGATTTAATTAATGATGCCTTTAGAGATAACTAAATAGGATTACCAAAGCGGTGTAATCAAATTTAGGTGTCTACAGGGCTTTATTTTTTGAATGATACTCAAAATCAAGGCTTCAATTTTGAGTCCCAATATAATTCAACACATTCTATAATGATAGAGGAATCAAGAGACACATATCTACACTTGGAACCCCTACACAAAATGGTATAGGTGAAAGGAGGAATTGATTAATCATGGATTGTGCGAGGACTTTGATGATGGAGAAGAATGTTGTACCAAAATATTGTAGAGAAGTTGTAAGTATTGCAGTTTAAACCTTGATTAATAAAGGTAAAAATATTACTACCTTTGAGTTATGGTAGGAATATGCACCTAATGCAAAATATTTCAAAGTTCTTGGAAGAAAATGTTATATATTGAATGATAACAGACATGAAAGACTTGATGCAAAGAGTGATGAAGGTATATTCTTATGATATTCCACTAGGAGAAAAACATATAAATGTTCAAATTTTGACGCTAACAAAGTCATGGAAAGGGAAAATGTGAAATTATATGAATATAAAGAAAATAATGAAGTTGAATCTAAGAAGGAACCTAAAGATTATAGAAATTTTACAGACATTGATGAAGGAGATCCTGACACTTTACTTGAACCTAAGAAGAAAGCTACTGAGAAAAAAAACAACCAGTGAATGTTGAGTTACATATGTAGCATGCTAAACATTAGTCAATTGGTGTTGAACATCAAGAAGAGTATGTTGAGAATCATCAAGTGATTTCCAAACAACCATAAGAAGAATATGAGATACATGGAGTGATACCTGAAGATAATCTACAAGATGAACTTCAAGAAGAAGTGAGAATATCTGAGCCTATACTATAAAAATATGTGAGAAGAAATCATACACCTATCAAATTATTAGAGACAAAGACTCCTGAGTCATGAAAAGGAACAAGTTGAGGAACCAAACATGCCTACTATGTGAATTTTAGCCTAAATTAGCAAAGGATGCTTTGGAAAATGAACACTAGATTCAAGAAATGAATGAAGAGATTGATTATATAGAGAAGAACAAGACTTGGTCATTGGTACATAGACCAAAGTACAAGAATGTTATTGGAACAAATTTGGTATTAAAAAACAAGCTAAATAAAAAATGTAAAGTCACAAGAAACAAAGAAAGACTATCTTGTAAGGGATGTGCACAAGAAGGTGGTATTGACTATGGGGAGACATTTGCCCTTATTTCAAGATTAGATTTAGTGAGAATGCTACTTTCATATGCTACTTACAAAGGATTCAAAGTGTATAAAATGGATGTTAAGTTTGCATTTCTAAACGGAATTTTGGAAGAGGAAGTCTATGTTGAACAACCTGAAGGATTTTTTGACCCAAAAAAAAGTGATATGGTATGCAAGCTACATAAAGTGTTGTATGGATTAAAAAAACCTTGTAGAACATGGTATAAAATCTTGCACACATATTTGGTAAAGATTGGTTTTGCAAGAAAAAATGATAATGGTAATTTATATCTAAAGATCGAATCTAGAAAAGGGCTACTATTAGCTAACATATTTGTGGATTATATCATATTTGGAGGACAAGATTCAATGTGTCAATTATTTTCCAATGAAATAAAGAAATAATTTGAGATGTCTATGTTTGGAGAGATCAATTTATTTTTTGTCCTACAAGTGTATCAAATGAAGAAAGTTATCTATATTACACAATCCAAATATGTTAAGTAGACATTGAAGACTTTAGGAATGGAATACTCAAGACTAGTTTGAACACTCATGACTACTAGACATAAAATTTTAAAGAATGGCAATTCTATTGATGTGAATCAAACCTTGTATAGATCAATGATTAGAAAAATATAGTATATTGTTCACAAAAGACCAAATATTACACTAGTAGTTGGAATAGTTTCTAGATTTTTTGCAAATCCTAAGGAAAATCTCATGATGGCTATGAAAAGAATATTGAGATATCTAAAAGCAATAGAGGATTATGGATTATATTAAAAGAATAATGATAATTTTGATTTGTGAGTATATAATGATGCAGATTGGGATAGAAATGTTGATGATCGAAAGCATAAAAGTGGTAGAACTTTCTTACTAGGAAAGAGACTAGTTTTATAGACAAGCAAAAAGAAGAATTGCATCTCCTAGTCTATAGCTAAAGCTGAATAAATAGCTACAACAATTAATTATTATAACATAGTGTAGATCAAGAAATTATTAAAAAGAATGAAGGAAGAGATCACTAAACTAGTTGTTATATTCTATGATAACACAAGTGCTATAAACATATCCAAAAATCTTGTGATACACACCAACACCAAGCATATTGCCATCAAGTGTCATTATTTGAGAGAGTTGGTAGAAGAAAAAGAAGTCAGATTGGAGTATGTGAATACAAAGGAACTTATAGCTGAGATATTCAGAAAAGTCTTACCTAAGGATGCTCATGAATATCTATAAGGTAAATTGGGAGTCATCCACTTAGATGAAGCTACTTAAGCTAAGATGGAGCTCTGCATCAAATTTTTTGATTAGAATATCTTACAAATTGATCCAAAAGGTCACACTTGAGGACCTTACTAAAGTTTGTGAAAATATTATGTGGATTTTGAGCTAAAAAATTGACATGACTATAGTCACAAGAAATATGAAAAAGGAGAATCTAGTTCACAAAACTAGTAAAGAGATATCCACATGTTGAAGATGTATGAGACAAATTTTGGAAATGAAAAGATGGAAGGATCTGATGAATCTGACCTAACTATAAGATCTAGGATGGTGTTTAAGTAGCAAAAGATCAAGCCACTTATTTAAGGAGGTATAAGGGTTAATCTATTAAGGTTAGTAGTGCTAGTAAAGACCTTGAAAAGGTTGGAGTAATTGTTGATGGTATTGATTATAAAACTTGAGCAAAAGACTGGGAAGAGTTATGAAGAGTTGAAGTGTGATTTCTTCAAGGATTTTAGAGAAGATTAGAGACATAAATGATAATGGAGGTCAGTTGGTGATCAACATATGAGCTACATTATGATCTATATTTGTGAAGTGAGATATATTTATTCAGATCAACTTGTTGTTACTTTCTAACTATTGTATCATTTTGAAATCCTTTAATCAAGGTGACATTCTAATGGAATGTTATTATTTCCTCTAACAAGGAAACTCCTAATATGATTGAATCTTATAACATGGTCACACCTAGAAATGTGTATTGCAACCTTTAGCAGAGTTGTCTATTTATAGAGCTCACTTTAGAAGAGTGAAAATATTGGTGACATGTTTTTGTTAGGTTTTTTTAAATTGGGTTTCCACATTAAATCTTGGTATCATACTTGTGTGGATGCTATTTGAGATGTTTTAATATTAATGTTTTACATATTGCAAGTTTTCTATTATTGGGATAGTGGACTACATGTTTTATTTTATTGATATATATTTATAAAGATAGAGATACTTAATGTTTAGATCTAAATTGGTTGAAGTCTCTAAAGTTTAATTGGTACATATATACTTGATGATAACTGATTCATCCCCCTTCTAAGTTATTCTAAATCATTCTAACATTTCTATCATCAATATTTCTAGTCTAATCTGCATTGCTATACACTTTAAGTTCAAACTTGTCATTATTCTTGTAATACAATCCATAATCTTCTATTCCTTTCAAATATCTTTATATTTATTTCACATCCATCATGTGATTCTCCTTATGATTTGCTAAAAATATTGTAGCAATCCCAAATGCTAGTGAAATATCTAGGTTTCTATTGGGACTCAAAATTGAAGGCCTGATTTTGAGTACCATTGAAAAATTAAGCCCTATAAGTGTCATTTTGATGCATATATCCCTAGCTATCCATTTGAGGCCTAAGAGGTATTTAATGCTTCTAAAAACTTGCATTCAATGCATCTATATATTTTATGAAGTTAAATTTCCATTCTGAGCTATTTTGTGAAGTCTTGTTTTGAGCATTGCCCAATTCTACATTTTTGCTCATGTCAAACAATGACAAGAGGCCTTGTTTGAATTTGAATATCTCACAACTAGTAATGTTTCATGACACAATACTTTGGGAGTGTTTAATGCCCATGCTAGAGAGTCTATTTTTCAGATTTAAAGTCATTTCAAGTTCATTTGACTAGGTTTTGAATCCCTCAAAGTTGGTCATTTATTGATGTCATGCTGATATGAATTTTTCTGAATTCTGGGAAGCCCTGTTTGACTTGTTATAATTTTGACCCAGTTGAGTGAAATGATGAAATTCCTATTGTATTGCATTCTAGAAGTCAGAGACATGTTATGTTTCAAGTTTGAGCTTATGAAGAATCTATTTGATCAGTCTTCAAATGCGATTCCAAATGCAATTCCTAACTTTTTACTAGTCTCAAAAAATGCAGATTGGTTGGTACCCCTATTCAGGATGTTATAACTTGAAATCTATGATAGGTGAGATCAAATGGATTGTAGCACTACATTGTACTCTAAAAATACTTTAAGTGTGCCAATTTTCAAGTCTCGATGAGTCTATTTGCACACTTTCCCAAGTCAATTCCATTTGAAAAAAATGCTTTTTTGCTATTGTTTCAATCTGCAAATTCTGAGTAACACTATTTGACCATTTTCCAAATGCATCCTGTTATTTTTCATGAGCCCAAATCATAGATTTATACTCTCCTCATGATAATGAACTAATGTCCCAATTTTCGTGTCCCGAAGTGTCAGTTTACCCAATTTTTGAAGCCAAAACTGAATGCAATTTAGTTTTTTTTGACTTATTTTCTTGCAGGCAATTCTGAGAGGGTAACTTCATCAGTAAATATATTTTGACTGAGAATTCATCATGCAATGATATTCAATAGGGTAAGAGTATGGGGAGCAAGGAATCAATGTGTTTGATTCCAGAGCTCGGTCAAGTGTTTGGGTCAATTTTTGAAGCCAGTCAAAGGACCTCCTAACACTAAGTTGACAAGTTGCAGACAGGTATAAAGTGCATTTCAAATTTTGTTTCCAATGGTTGAATATGTTTCAAATCAGTACTAGAGGGTGAATGAATCAATTTTATAGTTTAGTCACTTGGAAACAAAATTTTTTTAGCTGGACCCACTTTGGGGCCCGACTAATCTCATTAGATTGATAAGATTGTGTTTATTGTGTTTACGCCATCTCTTATTTTTGCAAGCTGGGAAAAATTAGGGACATGTTATTAGATAATCAAATAGAAAGACATGATTTGACAAGTTTTAAGGTAGGTAAAAGAGTAGTAGAGAGTATAAAGACCTTGGGTGAATGTAGCACTATACACAAATCCCAAAACATGAATATTAATTGTGAGAAAGCTTTTGAGTATAATGGGTTGGTTACCATATTATCTACTTTAATTTAAGAAGATGGGGTATATGCTCCAAAAGATAGCATAAGTGGTCCAATATTCTTCCCTTTAGAAGAGACAGACATGATATATAGTTTTTCAAATGCACAAAATTGAATGCCTAACGAAGGAAACATGAGAAGTTTAAAAAGGGACTAAAAGCTAGAAATGTGGTAGTGGTGATGCTTGGTCTCACAATAAAGGAGGCTAATGCTACTGACAGCCATGAAAAAGCTGATTCTAAGATAGATAGAGGCATTGGGGGGAGCACATCAAATTCAATAAAGGAGTTAATTAACAATGAAGGTTTGGACTACCAATTTGAGCTCATGGCAAGTCAGGGACTTGTTTAGGTAATTCTCCTCTTCGAAGCCCTCAATGCAGTGGAGATTTGAGTTATACTCCTTGGCCAATTGTCTATAGAGGCTTTATGATGATTCCTACTATACAAGGAGAACACCATTGTAGTAGGCCTATTGTTCAAATAGCTAGGAGATATGTTACTTGCATGCAAGATGTTGTGCTCTTTGTGGCTTTCGCAGCTTGCAAGCTGTGAAGGCAAGTTGATGATAGCCTCTCATTTCTAGACCCAGGGTGATAGTGAATCTAAAGAGATAGAGGACGACATTGAAGAAGAAGAAAAAGGAGTTTGAAAACATGGGAAATACTATTTAATGCTTGTGCGATATAGTGAATGACACATCATTACAATGATGGTAACCCATTTGATTAAACATTAAGAGTAATGTAGTCTACTTTTTTTTTGTTTTTAAAGGGGAGAATGAAGGTCCATGCTACTAGGTATATAAATAAGAAAGATGGAATACATATGGATAAAGAAGCCATGATATTTTATAGAAGAAAAAGTATCCACATTAGAAAGTAGAGCTTTCAATAGTAGGGGGCACTAAATGCAAGACCACGTGAGGTAGTGGAAGCTGCAAACTTTGAAATGTAGAGTAGAATGAATATAGGAGTAGCTGTGAATGGTGTTGAGGTAATACTAATAGCCCTTTGGTGGCATTTGATGCCCATGACCTTCCCTCGCTTTGAAGTTGAGTCCACGACACACTTTGAGGAATATTCCCCATCATCTACAATAGCAACCCCAGCTCCAACTAATTGAGCAACTTGCTCTATAGCGTAAAAGCCTTGGATTAACCATATTGGTGGGAGTTTAAGGTTTTGAAAGTAAGGGGCAATCCAAAAGAAAAAGGGAATATGAAGCAAATAGAGTAGGTGCCATGCAAAACATTTAAAGGCTTTAGTCCAACATTGGGGATACAATGCCCATTTTAATATTTTAAATACAACTTTACACCATAAGAGGTTATCCATAAGATGCCACTTTTTAAAAGATAGGAAGGCAAGTATGCTATGGGGCTTGTGGTTGGCCAGCCAGATAATGATGTCATAAATTTTAAATGAACCTGCAAACATGCGTGCGAATGACAGAGGTGATGTGGAATCTAAAGAATGAGATGTTGCCACATGGAGGATCTCATAGCTATCACTATGTCACCAAGTAGAGTTGCTCACACAATAACCATAGCAACATAGTGACTACCTAGGTGGTGCAGTGAGGTGGCAATGATGTGGCACTGATTTGGTGTTGGTGAGTAGAGCAATATGCAAAAAAATATGATTGGAATTTGATGGTAACCATGTCACCACCAAAAAAAAGAGGATTTTTTGGCAAGCGACATGGTGAGTTGCTAGAAAAATAAAAAATCAGGCAGAATGAGATGTGGGACCCATAGTAGTTAAAGGACTAGTAATACGATGACATGTGGTGCCATTGGAGAGGTTAAGGGGATATAAAGAAGTTTTAAATTTAAAATAATATCCCCTGTTTGCACGTTCAATCTAGGATTGAAAGATTTGGTTTCAAAAAAATGAATTTATATAGTTTGAATTATGGAATTTAAAAAAAAATTCAAATTCATTTTTTTAATGTACAAGGCCATAACAGGAACCTAAACTTCAGAGGGGCATAACTGGGGCAATTTTTGTCCAAAATGTGGACTTCAATACAATGTTGGAATCAAGATGATCTAGATTTTTTGAATATGGAGTTAGTTTCTACACAGGTGCTCATTGGTTTAGTCTATAAGAAAATTTGTAATTTTTGGGGTATTCTAAGTGGAATGGGTAGACTTCATCATTGATCATCAGAATTGGTTAGAGGGTAGATGTAAAAGACCATTGAAGCTTGAATGTATATAAAAGTAATCCTGATAAGTTTTTATTTCCTTTAAAGGTCATTTAAACTAATTTTTGCCTATGTTTCAATCAGGCATTAGAAATTAGTTATTCTTTCCAATTAAATATTTTGAGATACTTTATGCTTTTGATATACAGTTATAGAGAGAAGGTAGAGAGAGGATTTTTAACTTCTTGGGAAAGAATATTGAGTGGACACATGTCAATTGCATAATAGATCCAAGAATTCACTCTCCTCTATATCTTTCTTTCTTCTTCTTTTTTGTGAGGTTGTTGGCAGGTTTCTCTAGGAAAACTAGTAGGGTTCTAGTTTCTACTATGAGACCAGGTTGTTGTTGGTTTTACTTCCTATCTAATTGAGAAAAGCTCTAGCAATAAAGGCCACACATCTGCTCTTGTGTAGATTTTTAGTTCATTTCATGTATTGTTATTAAGAGATAATGGAAATTGATGCTAGATCATGTGAATTATCTAGAGATTCATTTAGTTTTACTAGTTTATGTATTCATTCTTTCCAAGGATGAATATAAGAAGGGATTTACACAAATTATTTGGGTTTTCTTATTTGGTCTCCTAATTCTTCATATGTTATTGACTTTGGGATTAAATGAATAAGGTTCATTTGATTTAAGGCATCTTGGATGAGTTGTATATTAGATCTATTGTTGCCTTTGATTCGAGTCAATGCTTCAATGTTCTGATAAGGTTTATGGGCATATGGAGGGGATATTTTGTAAGAATGGAATTGGAGAATTTTAGTTGACAAACTTAATTGTAAGGCAGTCAAATTAGGTCATCCTACTAGTAATGACTCTATGTTTCAATGGATAAGGCACTAGTCACTAAATTAGATGCAAGCTAATATGAAGTTCATTTGCACAAATTTTTTAATCAAAATCAATTTAGTTTGTCATGTGTTTTTGTGGGCTAAAAGGAATTAACCCTTACTTAGCTTATGGTTTCATAGGTTATGATCTATAGTTATTTCATTCCTATGTCATTGCATAAGTATTAGAAGATAAAAGGGGTCGCATCTGCTATTGTTAGGTTCAGGTTTGTGTAATTGCAATGGTACCATACATTAGAACCTCAAGGTTAACCCGCCTAGATCTTGTAGAGCCTAAAGTGAAGAAGGAGTTATGCCTTATAGTTGGCCCAAGATTGCAGTCGAGTGTATCCATCATAAGAATTTGCTAGCCTTAGATGCATGGGTCTGGTTTCTTGGTTATTTTTAAAATTGTTAAATTAGGAGCCAACATTTTCTATGAAAAGCATATAGTAACTCATCAATCATTGATCTATATAAGGTTTGGTCCACATCAATAGAATTGTCATTTCTTTGAAAGTTTATGTCTAGTAGCCATGGGGATTCCAAATAGTCTTGAGTCTTCCACACCAAAATTTTTAAGTATCTCCTTGGTATACTTTGATTGATTAATGTAGATACCTTTCTTCATTTGATACACTTGCAAGCCAATAGAGAATTTAATCTCTCCAGAAATTGGAAACCTCAAATTCTTGCCCCATTTGTTCTGCAAATGACTTACACAATGCATCCTTTCCTTCAAATATGACATCATCAACATATGTCTTAGCTATTATTATCCCTTTTTCACGTTCAATCTTCAATTATAGTTTCCATTATCATTTTTCCTTGCAAAACTAATCTTCACCTGATATGTATGCAATATTTCATACCATACTCTAGGGGCTTGCTTCAATCCATACAAAGATTTGTGCAACTTACATACCATATCATTTTTTTGGGTCAAAAAATCCATCATGTTGTTCAATGTAGACTTCTTCATTCAAAATTCCATTTAGAAATGTAGACTTGACATCCTTTTGGTACACTTTGAATCCTTTGTAAGAAATATATGCAAGTAGAGTGCTCACTCCTGCCAATCTTACAATAGGAGAAAATGTTTCCCCATAGTCAATACCTTCTTCTTGTGCATATACCTTATAAACTAGCCTTGCTTTTTTTCTTGTTACTACACCTTTCTCATTCAACTTGTTTATGAATACAAAATTTGTTCCAATAATATTCTTGTATTTTGGTCTAGGTACCAGTGACCAAGTTTTTTTCTTCTCTATCTTCTTAAGCTCTTCATTCAATTCTTAGATGTAGTGCTCATTATCCAAAGCACCATTTATTGATTTGGGTTCAAATTCACATAGTAAGCACATATCACTTCTTAGTCTTCTCCTTGTCACAACTCCATAGTCTGTGTCTCCACTGATTTAGTTAGGTGCATGATGTCTTCCCACATATTTTGATAATTTAGGTTCTTTCCTTCTTCCTTCTACTTTAGGCTCATCTTGTAGATTAGCTTCAGGTAGTACTTCATGTATTTCTTCTTTTTATTTTGGTTGTTTGGCAATAACTTGTTGTTTCTTGCCATGCTCTTCCTAATGCTTAACATGAACTTCTTCATGCTTGACATGAATTGTTTGATGCTTGACATGTTTTTGTTGTAACTTGGCATGTATTGGTTGTTGCTTCTTGGAATCTTTCTTCTTAGGTTTGGGTAAGGTGTTGAGCTCACCTTCATCAATGTATATGAAATTCTTGTAGTCTTCAGGTTCCTTCTTACATTCAAGCTCATTATTTTTTATAAATTTGTCAACTTTCACATCTGCACTTTCCATAGCTTTGTTAGTGTTAGAGTTAAAACACTTATGTTATTTTCTCTTAGTAGAATAACCTAAGAATATGCCTTTATCAATTTTAGCATCAAGTTTTCCATTTCTATTATATTTCAATACATAGCATTTTATTCCAAAAAAAATGAAATATTTTACATTAGGTGGATTTTTGTACCATAACTCAAAAGGTATAATACTTGTACCTTTCTTGACTTGTACTATGTTCAAGGTATAAACAATTATACTTACAACTTCTATCTAGTATTGAGATGCAAAATTCTTCTTCTTCATCAATTTCCTAGCACAATCCATGATTGATCTATTCTTGAATTTAGCTACACTATTTTGTGGAAGGATCCTTAGTGCAAACATTTTTCTCTTGATTCCTCTATTATTGCAAAATGTGTTGAATTCCCAAGATATGAATTCACCTCCTCTATTAGATCTCAAAAAATTCAAGCTTTTACCTATTTCTTTTTCAAGTCTAGCCAAATACCACTTAAAAATTTGAAATGCATCAATTTTTTCTTTAAGAAACATCACCATAATCATTTTAGAGTAGTTCTAAACAAATAGAATAAAATATTTATCACCATAGTAGCTTTACACACCAATAGGTCCACAAAGGTTAGTATGAACTAACTCTAAAATAACATTAGAAGTATCGGTCTTTCTTTTGAAACTATACTTTGTCATTTTTTCCAACTGACATTGTTTATACATCAAATTATCATGTTTCTTCAATCTTGGTAACCTTCTTACTATCTTCATCTTACTAATGCTTACCAAAATGTTAAAATTCACATGACATATCCTCTTATCCCATAACCATATATCATCATATTGTGCAAATAAACACATGTCATTAGATAGGTCTAGTTAGAACAAGTTACCTCTAGTTCAGTCTCCTCTTCTAATAAATTATCCTAAACTATTGTAGATCTTGGCCTTCTTATTCTCAAATTCAACTTTGTAGCCTGAACTATTCAATTATGTCACACTCAACAAGTATTAGTTAAGTCCTTCAACCCAATAATCATTATGTCATCTAATCTTATCAATCAATTTTATTGATCTGTTACCTTTCAAAAGACATGGTGCATCATTACCAAACTTAACACTACCTCCTTTATAATGTTCTAGGTTTAAATCTTTCTTTTATCACTAGCCATGTGATGTCTGAAACCACTATCAATAATCCATATATCACCTTTCCTCACATATGGAATAAGTGTCATTTTCTCATCTTGATTAGAATTATTTTTCATAACAACATAAAAAAATTGTTCACCATTACTACTAGATTCATCATCAATCTCTTCTCTAGATATGTAACAAGAGTTCTTACCTTTTCCTTTGTTGTCCTATTATCCTTTGTTGTTTTTTCCATCTCTTCTTACTTTGAATTTTTTATCTTTCCTTTCATCCTTGACATCCCTATCAAGACATCTTGCAACAATATGTGGAACTTTATTGCATGAAAAACATATTACATGGAGTTGATCTTTGTATTTTCCTTTGTCTCTTGGAAGTCTCCTAGCATTCAATGCTTCAAAATTGTCAAAATCATCATCATAAGATTCACTCTCACTAGATTCATACTTTCCTTCTTCTTTTTAGACTTATTAAAAATCAATTGTGACTTGAAATAAGGTTCAAAAGATGGTTCATGAAAATTATCAAAACTTGACAATTCAAAAGCACTTAGTCCACAGACTAGACTATCTAAGGTTAGGTCATATTACCAAGAGTACACCAAAATTCTTGTATTTTAGATACTGTAATAGAAAATTTAATAAGTAAGATTGTCAATACCTTGCTAATCACAGTCTCATCACTAATCTTTCCATCGGCTCCTCTAATAGCATTCACAACTTCTTTGATTTTTCCAACATATAGAGCAATGTTCTCACCTTCTACCATCTTCATATCATCAAACTTTCCTCTTAAAATTTATGATCTGGCTCCAAGTAAATTGTTATCTCCTCCATAGATCTTCTTTTCCAATGTTTCCCACATCTTATTTGTAGTGTTATAGTCCTTTATGTCATCAAACTATGAGTAGCTTAGGACAGATTCAATCTCCACAATTGCATGATTGTGTTCTTGTTTTTTGTTTATCTGCTAGGTAGTCATAGGTGTAGGTACAACTACATACTCATTATCCAAGAATAATATTGAACCTCCAATTCTAGCAATGTGTAGCTTCATCAAACTTTATCTAGGAAAGTTCTCCTTGTTTAACTTGGGTATCTCCTTCCTATACATCTTTATCTTTAGATTTAAGCCCCTTCAAACTTTTCTTCACAAGCACCAAAGCTTTGATACAAATTGTTACAATGATTTATAATAATGTCCAAATATGACTTAAACCACCTAAATATGACTTCAAAACCTCTACTTGACCATTCTACCCCTCTAGGCCCTAAAACATCTAGTTTGGCCTAATATGCAACTAATGAGCAACATTGATATATTTGGACTTGTCAAACCTAACACTCACATCCTAAGGGCTACATTGGCCCCTTTATTCACCTAGTGGTGTGGCTAGCACCACTAAAAGAAAAAATCCCAAAAGGATCCCTAGGTCTTCTTTAGCCCACCTAGGTGCCCCTATAACATACTCCTCCATAGAGAAAAAATATATCACTCCTATGGATAGTAGGTCTATGGTGATGCCCAACTTGATGAAATCTTCTTGAGCAATCCACATGGTTTCAAAATCTGGTTTGTGCCTCCATTTGATAAGGTGCTCATGTACACCTTGTTCCTAGTGGGTCTTTTGATTCTTGATTCTAAGACCTTTTGAACATCCAATTTGGTGGATAGGACTACTATAGGTTCCAACTCATCCTTAAGTCCTTGATTACTAATAGCATTAGTAGGAAATGTTCTTTTAAACTAAACCAAGTCTTGCACTTTAAAAATTAGAGATGTGCTCAAATCTAATGGTAAATCCACCTTGGATGCATTTGCCTCATATTATTCTATGATTTTGCAAAGTCCTACTCTCTTCATATCAAACTTAGTAGGTACACCTTTATGTAATATTGTCTTGTTTAAGTACACCATGACATAATCCCCAATAGGGAACTAAATGGCATTTCTCCTTTCATCCACATTGGATTTTGGCTTTTGTGTATTGTCTTGAATAGTCTTTTTGACTTGTTCTTGTATCTCTTTCATGGTGTTGGAAAAATCCTTAGCATGTCCACTCCTATGCTCCATTCCTCCAAGATCCCTAAACTCACACATAGCTCTAGGATGCATGCTATAGATAATTTCAAAGGGGCTTCTACCTATGGTTTTATTCCTACTATCATTGTAGGAATACTCTACTTAGGAAATGATAAGATCCCAAGTTTTCCCATACTCCTAAGTTAGGCATCTTAAGAGATTACGTAGCACCCCATTGACCACCTTAGTCTAACCATTAGTTTGAGTTTGGTATGTTGATCCAAAATGAAATTTTTTTTCCAAGTCTTCCCCACAAAGTCTTCCAAAAGTGACTCATGAATTTCACATCTCTATCTAAAACTATGCTTAGTGGAAGGCCATGAATCCTTACAACTCTTTGAAGAACAAATGGACAATGTGGCTTGCATCATTGGTTGTTTTACATGGGATGAAGTACCCCATTTTGCTGAACCTTTCAACAACCACAAATATATTAACATAACCTTGTTTTTTCTTGGGGATTCCTACTATGAAGTCCATACTCACACACTCCCATGGTCTATTAAGGAGTGGTAACAGTTGATAAAGACTTGCATTACTCATCCCTCCTTTAGCTTTCATACACACTATGCATTGTTCAACATACTTAGTCACATCTCTGACTAGTTTAGGCCAATAATAGAATCTTTGGACCATTTCTAATATTTTTCTCACACCAAAGTGTCCACTTAGATGCCCATTATGTTTCTCCTATATTAGGTTCTCTCATATTGATTTGCGTAGTACACAAAATTGATTACCCTTAAAGAGAAACCCATTCTACAAGGTATATTCAAAATAAATGCTATGAAAGTGGTTCTCAAAATTAGAACATACCATGTATGCCTCTATAAATTCCATTGGACTAACCACCAATGTTTCCCTTCAAGATTCATGGCATGGATTAACTGCCTCCTATGTTCTATAAGTCTAGTGGTTATATTAGGAATTGATAGGCCAACCTTTTCGTGCAATGACAACTCTAGTGTGTAATAAGTGGTATCATACCTTGGTCATAGGTTTGAATATCCTTAGGTATTGTTGAGGGGGGAGTGTTGGAATAACCTCCAATGTTCCCCTTTAAGATTTGTGACATGGCTTAACCACCTCCTATGTTCTATAAGTCTAGTGATTATATCAGGAATTGATAGGTTGATCTTTTGGTACAATGACAATTCTAGCTTGTAACAAAGTCTTCATCCTTCTTTTAGAGACTATTAAAGCTTTCTATTCTAATGCTATGCAATTGTACCTCTTGAACTATCAAGACACTCCTACTTAGTTCATTTTCACCTTTACTCATTAGTCCTTTCATGTGGTTGATTGTGAAAGTGAATGTTCGTGAATGTTTGCAAGTACTCCATCCACTTCAAGTGCCTATTACTCAACTTTTCTTAATTTTTGATGTAGCTTAGGAGCCCATTATTATAAAATAAAATAAAATCCTTGGGCAATAGATAATATGTCCACTTCCTAATGGACTGAACTAGGTCATAGATTTCAAGGTCATAAGAAGAATATTTCTTTTTGGCCTTATTAAATTTCTCACTAAAGAAGGCTATTGGCCTACCTTATTGACTCAACATGCCCCCATTACTGCTAGGCCACATGCACCACATTCTAGGGTGAAGATATTTTCAAAGCTAGGTAGTTGAAAAATATGTCTGGTAGCTACTTGCTTCTTAAGCATTTCAAATGACTTTTTAGCTTCTAAGGTCCACCTAAACTTGGACTTGACCCCACCCTTTATGGTATCTAGCAAAGGTTCACATATGCCACTAAAGTTTCTAATAAACTTTCTATATAATTTAGGAAGACCATGAAAAATCCTTACCTTAGTTGAAGTAGTAGGTGGTGGCTAGTTGAGGATTGCAGAAACCTTCTCTTGATCCATCTTCAGGCTTCCCTTAGATACTAGAAAGACTAGGCACACCAACTCTTTCTTGAAGAATAAATACTTCTTTAGATTGGTGGTGAGCTTCTCTTCATGCAACCTTTGCAATACTACTTCCACATGCTTGATGTGCTCCTCCTTAGTCTTGATGAAGATGAGTATATCATCTAGATACATAACTGCAAATCTTCATGTGAAGTCTTTAAGCACTTCATTCATGAGCCTCATGAATGTAGTAGGAGCATTTGAGATATTGAATGACATCACTAGTCATTCATATAACACATCTATGGTTTTGAATGTTGTTTTCCATTCATCTCCCTCCTTAATCCTGATTTGGTGGTATCCATTCTTCAAATCCAATTTCGTGAAATATATAACTCCTCCAATGATATCTTAAGATCCTCAATCCTAGATATGGGAAACTTATTTCTGATTGTAATCCTATTTATGGCTTTTGAGTCCATACACAATCTCTATTTTCCTCCATTTTTTGATGCTAATACCATAGGGACTATATATGGGCTTATGCTCTTTTGAATTAGACCTTGGTCCATCAATTCTTGCACCTACCCTGCCACTTCAAAGTTTTTGGTCTGGAGTGAGCTTGTATATTGTCTTGTTAGGTAGGGGTTGACCAAGAAAAAAGTCAATTTGGTGACTTATGAGCCTTACAGAAGGTAGTGTAGTAGGAGCACCATCACTTACTATATCCTTTTATTTCTCAACCAACACTTGTATCTATTTTGGTAATGGTTCTTTGAACACATTCTTATCTCCTCTAGACCTCAACACTACTTGATAACTCTGGCTCTCCTCATCCTTGAGGTCCTTACCAAATTATATAACATTGCAAAACAATACACTAGGTTCCTTGGACTATGATGTATCTTCTCCCAATAGGAACTGGATCTTAAATTTTCTACCACCCTTCCTAAATGAGATGGAATTTTCCTTTCCATCATATACTACATATTTATCAAATTTCCAAGGTCTTCCTAATAGTAGATGGCAAGCATCCATGGACAAGATGTCACACAATAATCTATCATTATACCTGGCTATAAAAAAATCCACCTATGTCTATTAGTTTACCAGTATGCTTTGACCCTTATTGAGCCAAGTCACTCTATATGGATTCACATGAGGCATCTTTTTCAACTTGAGCTTATTGAATGCCTCCTCTGATATTATGTTTTTAGTAGATCTAGAGTCTACTACTACTTTTTATACCTTCCCTAGGATCTTAAATATGATCCTGAATAGAGATGTCATATGCTTAGGATCATCAAGAGAAAGTTGTTTAATCAACACCCTTCTAAACATAAGACTCTCTCCCATTTTTGATTTGATATAGTCCACTTTAGAATCCTTGCTGAAATTTTCCTCTTGAACATATGCTATCCCCTTGTCAGGGTTAGAAGAAGAAGACTTATCAGAGCATCTATATGTTGGATGGCCTAGTTGTCCATAGTTATAGCAATTCATAGTGACAAAATATGAACTACTCCTACCTAATCCTCTACCTCTATTTGAGCCTCCTTGGTTACCTCTACCTCTACCATAACCTCCTTTAGAATTTCCTTCATTGATTTGCTCAGTGATCTTGTTCTCACCTTGTTTCTTCTACTCATAACCTCTACCTTGGTAACCTCCTCTTTGTCCTCTCTAATTTTTGACCTTGCCTCTATATTTGAAATTGGAATCCCATTTCTTCTTGTTCTTTTTCTTCACCTTTAGGGCTAGTTGGTGGAACCTTTGAATAGTGGTAGGTGACCAAAAACTAAACTTCTCTTGGATATTCCACTTCAAACCTCCTAAGTATATAGCCAACTTTATTGGTTCCTCTTCTTTATTTTTGGATCTAAGACACAACCTCTATGATTTCTTTATATTAGAGGACACATCCAAATCTTTTTACTTAAATCCTTGTATTCTTTTGCGGAGATGAATCTCAATGTCCCTTGGTAGAAAATTCTCCCTTAATTTGGTAACCATGGTATTCCATTTGGCTATAGTCTTCTTTTCCATGCTAGTCCTCTTATCTTTGACATACTTCCACCATGTCAATCCTAATCCTCTAAGCCTTGACTTGGCCACTTTGACCTTTTGTGCCTGTGACACCCCTTCACATTCAAAATGGTTCTCCATCCCATCTATCCAATCCATCACTACATCTATATCCAACTTTCCACTAAATAGTGGCACAACTTCCAAAGCTTGTCCTCCTAGGGCTTTAATAACTTTCAATAAGGGCTCTTCATTCAAGAAAAGTCCAAGCTTAGGAACAACACCCCCCTTTTCTACCTCTTTACCCTTCTCATTTACCTCTTCTTCCTTCCTCTTAGGTACATCAACAATTGCATCCAACCTTACCTTCACTTCTACTAGGGCCTCTTCAAGGACTCTATTTTTCTCCATTTTCTCATCAACTTTTTTTCTAACTCTACATTAGTCACCATACTGGACTCTCCCATTGACTCTCAAGTAGCTATAGACATACACCACTTCCCAAGTCTTTAACTTGCTCTGATGCCACTCTGTTGTGACAAAAAATATTTCTTATTTCTTGAAGATCTCTGAGGGTTTCCTTAGATCATATACTTGACCAAATATGTCTTCTATTCACCTTATTTTCCTTAGGACTCTATTGAATAGATCCTAAGCCATTCAATTAGTGTACATCAACTAGGCAGAAAAAACTTGCTTGTTAATTCACCATCAGCACAAATAATCCCAAATGTTAATTTGACATCCCAAATGGATGGATGGACATATAGAAATGTATTTGGAATTCCTTTAAGGTTATCAATCAAAATCATTATTAAAACCCTAATTGATTCTCAACTACCAAGAAATAATGCACTCAAATGCTTTAAATAGGGCTATAAGCACTAACCCTCCAAACACAGTCAAACCCAAATATCTTGCAAAAATTCTTAACAAGGGACCAAAAAAACCACCATTCCAAATACCCTTTTTAGATAACTTAAGGATTTTGGGGGTCTAGCATTCCCAAATTATACTTATTGTATGGGCACAATTTTAGCCTTAAAATTAAGGGTTTGGTATGCTATTTGATGGAAATTGTATTTTTCCCTCCTTAGGACTTCCACCAAGGCTTCCAATTTGGATTGGGGTTACCCACAACACCTTCTAACATAATCCAATCTTAGGTGGAAGTATGAATCCCTAACCAAGTTACCAGGACTTTCGTAGGGCATCACCTCAAATATTCCTCCTCAAAATTCTAGGAATGCATCTCTACTATACAAAATGCACACAGGGTCATGTTCCAAATCCTAAAAGGCCATATAAAACTTACATAGGGAAGTTTCCCTATGACTCCATTTGGACAAACATCTTGATTCAGAACAACAAACTAGTAGAAAAAAAAATATTTATTTCAAGAACTCTAAACCTTGAAAACTGAAAAACCAATGCCATACAAAATCTTAAATCTATCCACTCTAACATCTTCAAAAGAAAAGGTTCCAAAACTAATCCATCTACATGCCAAATCAACTCAAAAACTTAAAATTGTTAAAGGAAACTTGTTGCTTAGCCCATACAATGCAAATATCAACTTCACCAACCTCTTTAATAGGTTGAGAATGGCCTCATATAGGCTTACCATGAGAACTTCTAACTATTTTAGATAGTTATAATTCATTCTAGACAAAGTTGCACAAATGCAAGAAAAACTTGACAATAATTGAGTAAATTTTACATCTTAATGAGTTAAGCCCTCATACTTGTTCCAAAAGAAATAAAACCTTGCTTAATGTCAAAATAGGACTTAAACCACCTAAATATGACTTAAAAATATCTACTTGAACATTCTACCTTTCTAGGCCCTAAAACACCTAGTTTGACCTAATGTACAACTAATGAGTAACTTTGATCTATTTGGGCTTATCAAACTTAACAGCCACATGATTAGGAATATATTGGCCACTTTATTCACCTAGTGGTGTGGATAGCATCACTACAAGCTAAAATCCCAAAGGGAGTCCTAGGTCTTCCTTAGCCCACCTATGGTGACTAGAGTGAAATTATCAAAAGAAGACACTAGTAGAGAGGTAGATGAAATACAATATAAATCCATGATTGGTAAGTTAAATTATGTTGTACATAGTAGACTTATAGATACACATATTTTTGGTATAGTTGCAATATTTCAATCAAATCCTAAGGAAACACACATGATTACTGTGAAGAGGATATTCAGATTTCTAAAAGGAACTAAAGATTGTGACCTATGGTACAAACAAGATGATGATTTTAATCTTAAAGTATACATTGATGCTCATTGGGCTAGTAATTTCAATGATAGAAAAAAATACAAGTGGTGGAGCTTTATTTTTAGGAGAAAGATTGATAACATGGGTAAGTGAGAAATAGAGTTGTATTTCATAATACAATGTTGAAGCTAAAAATTGTTCAAATGATATATGGATTAAGAAACTATTGGAAGGTATGCAAGAAGAGATATTTGACCCTATTACTATTTATTGTGATAACACAAATGTAGTAAACATTCCAATGAATTCCATGATGCATGCAAATAAAAAACACGTATCAATTAAGTATCATTATTTGAGGACCAGTTATAAGAAAAATAGGTAAGGCTTGATATGTGAAGTCTAAAGAGAAAATTGTAGACATATTTACTAATCTATTACCTAACTATGATTTTCAGTATCTAAGAGTTAAACTGGGTGTCCTATCCCTATCCAAAATTTGCTACTATTGCATCAATTCATGGATGAATAAAAATATCTATGTCGAGTTGATGCAAGAGTTCACTCTTTAGGATTTTTATAAAGTTGTGAAGATGACTGTGATGAAATTGATGTATGCTATACATGAAAGGTACAAAGATAACTAAAAGGTTTTATAAGTTTCACATTGAAAATTATAGTAAACTTTGAGATTTCTATCAAAGGGGGAGAGAATCAAGAAAGGGGAAGAATATCAAAAGTATAACAAAGAGTGAGAGAACCATTACAAAAAGAATTATGAAGAAGGATAAGTATAATAAGAGAAATAAGAATACGTTAGGATGACGATGCAACTGAATAGAAGAAGATCATATCCAAAGGGGAATAAATGTTGAATATTGATGCTACTAAAGATACAAAATGAGTACACCTATTGCAAAGAATCATAATAAACAGTTGTATTATTGTCAATCCATACATTTGACTATATTATCTAATATTTTGTAATGAAAATCATATTTTGTGTTTCCATCAATGCCAAAGGGAGAGATTCTTAGCCCCAAATGATAATGTAATTGATGATGCTATGAATGTATGTAAAATAGTCATATCATTTTTTATAACTTCATTTATGTCAAGTCTTAGTTAGCTTGACATTATGCTAATTTAGTAAAGTGCCATATCACTTGATTGATGAAAAAGATTTGAAGAAAGTATGTTGAAGAAAAAGTTGATAAGTATGGTATTTAATGTGAGCTTGAATAAGTTAGTTAGTGATAATTTAATATTAGTTTGATTTTTTTTAAATCATGTAATATTATATTGTAATGTGTCATATAAGCTACACTAAGTGACAATGTTAAAGAAGGAAGACAATATTCATCTAGTGACTATAATGTTCACCAAGTAGTTCACAAAGTTAAGTTGGGAGTTTAGTATTGCCCAAGTAAGTTCAATATTGACCAAGTGATATATTATTTGAGTGAAATGTTGTGTTCACCAAGTAACATCAAGAAGAACAATTTTTAAAATATGGAATTTGAGGCCAACTTTTGGTGGAATTAAAGAATGTTTAAGATATTTAGAGGCACAAGTCAAAGTTTTTTACAAGATTAATGACTAGGAAAATGCAATGAAGATTTGGTTTTCGAGATTGAAGAAGGATAAGGATGGATTTTTTTTTCTATGGATAAGTACACCAAGATGTTGTACAAAAAGTGGGGTACAAATGGACACCTTTTTCCTAAAATTAGGTAACCTTGAACTTGGATGAGACATTTGAGGGTCATCTACTCAAAATGATAAGATGTGTAAAAATTATAAATTGTAGTACTCTAAATCTACTTCCTAAACTACTAGATTTTGTATAAAATATATAATAGTAGTTGGTTCAAACCCTATACATACAAGAAATAGTCCCTAAATTTTTTTAGAAAACATAACATAGAAATTTTTGTGTGTAACACAAAACACCTATTTATATTCCATATTTTGCAAATCCCTTTGGTAGGATGATAGTTAAGAGTGATATTTGGAAGTTGTGTATTTTTGCATAATTTTTTGATCATTTTAAAAAAATAAATTACTAAAGTGACTATATATTGAAATTTTGGTACTTGCTTGTGTGGAAATCATAACTTGCATCAAAGTAATAAAAAATCAGGTTTGTTAAAAAAGTGTATAGAATAGAGTGCAGAACAATAATATGTAATTTATTTTGCATTTGTTTAAATATATTAAAAGTTACTAAAAATAAGATAGACATATGTGTATGAAGACTATGAAGATAGTGTTAAAACTAATTAAAGTTTACAATGTTAATGTTGTTAAAAAAAATTATATATTCAAAAAGTTAAGAAGATGTGTCAGATTATGGTGGGGATTTAGATGATACCCATTTTATTGTTTGGAAACTTGATGAAGGAAAGATGAGAATTTATCTTAGAAGATGAACAAATATCCAAAGGATTGAAGTTGGAGGGAAAATGAGTTCCCAAGCCTTTGGGTCAACTCCAAAGGATAGTTCCAAGCCATAACCAAATTAGGTTTTATCTTTTCAAATAAATGGACAAGGTTATTGAAGAAAAAATGCATTGGCATTATTAAGAACTTAGTTGGGTTTGAGAAATAACCCAATCAGGTTATTCATCAGTGTATGCAAAATACATTCCATTCACATAACTTTTTTGGGTTACTTTGATGGCAATACACCAATTGGGTTATGTCTATTATAAATAAATTAAATATTTATAAATATGAAAAAAATTATATTTACAATTAAATAATATATATTTATTTATTTTATAATAATATAATCAAATATTTTTTCAACAAAAAGTGATAGAGAACCTATATATTTTATTAATAGTATAAACTAGTTTGAGAGGCTCCTCAAAGAAAGAACTAGCAAGAAAACTCTAATTCATCACATATATACAATATGAATAGAAACTAAGAAAGGACAAAGACAAGCAAGTCCAAAATAGCTTGCCAAACCCAAATAATAGTCAAGAATCTCATCACAATAGATACCGAATGATGCAATATGACTAGTGGATATGAATATATGTGAGATATGCTTTAGTCATCTATTATCCCATACTATCAGCAATCATCTCTGTGAACACCCCACAACAACAATTTGGACCTACAACTTCTACAGTAGAACATGAATACAAAATAGAGATCATAGATGTAAAATTCCACCCACAACCTATAAGCTCCCATATAACATCAATCTCAATTGTACTAAATATATTATTGCTATGGAAAATTCCTTTCCATTCAAAAACATAACACATACTAGACTTGGAATGATCTAGCACCACTGTACTTCCACCAAATAACTCACATTATTGCAATACTAAGTAAATTAGTGAGCAAGAATAATATCACATTCGATTAATTTACCAATTTTTGTATGATTACTAATAAAATGAGAAGGGGATAATGTATCACTAAAAGCTCCATCACAACCCTAGTTTGAAAGTAAGTATGACATACATTTGCTTCATGTAATATGTGAGATATGCACACATCCAATAAAGAGTATAATAATTTCAAGTTTTGATCCAAAATGTAATTTAGTCTCCAATTATGAATACTTATATCAATTCATGCATTGATAATAACCATGGAACCTCCTTTAATATGTATCTTATGATAGTCTCCTTGTCTAGAAAAGACTAAACCAAGTAGTAAGGTAGTTGCTTCAAAAATATTATTAGTGCCCAATAAGATAGAAAGAGATTTAAGTGCACAAGAGTTACTCACATGATCATGAATACAAACATCAATCCCTAAAAATCTTGAATTACCTTGTGAAACACCATAGAAGTTAATTTTGACAAAATCCATAGTGAGGAAACACTATTTTATGTTATCCTTGTCACCACAAGTAGCTATGTTCCATTGTAGAACTGAGCCAAAAGGAATAATAATCCCCCTCCAAGCTTTGACAACCTTAGGATCTCATGATGAGACAAAGAAATTTCACTTAATGTTTAGAAAATTAGCAATAAAAACCTTAACCATTTATTTTCTAATGCCTTGTAGTACACTATTAATTTACTTAACTTCATTTCAAAAGATTCTCTTGTTTCTTTCCTACCAAATGGCCTAGACAATTAAAGATGGAAGCATAAATGTTGATGATACTTCTATGGGAGAGTATTGTAGAAACATGATTAAATCATTATCACGATGATATGTTACATTGATGACTTCATTTGTCATTGATGTCAACATAGAAATTTTCTATAATATCTAACAGAAGAACAATGACAAAGATCAAGTTGATATAAATAGGTCATTGAGCATTTTAACTAAGAAAGGTTAAAGGGAAATACTAATAAGTATCTAGTATATGTAGCTAACCTTGGAAGCATATGCTAAGTATCTAGTATATGAAAGTTTTAGTGGAGACTATTTGAGATAGATTTTATAGAAGCATGTTATGGTAAACTTGTTATATCTCATAGCAGAATTTATGTTCTGAGGAGAAAAGTTAAAGGTGTGTAGAAGACATGTTGGAGATGATGTTGTTAAGCTCTCTTGTCATAATATTACACATAAAAAAAGTTATTTAAGTTATAAGGTGACAAATTAATGTTATTCCTAAGTATAATTTGTTCTTAATGAGGTCCTACAATAATTAATTAAGAAGGTGTAATAGTTGACTTGGGGACTTTTTTATGGATTCAGTATAAAGGAAGAACATTTTCCTTTGTTTTTGTATGAATGCATAAATGATTTCAAGAACAACAAAGAGAGTAATAGAAGAGATTCAAGTTCATATGTAAGGATGAGTAGAGTAGAGAAAAGTTGGTCTGAGATCTGAGGTTTGATATTTGGATTTGAGGTTTGTGACTTGGTCTACAAGGTTTGATGATAATTGGTCTAGTTGATAGGACAAAGGAAAGATGTTAAAGCACAATATAGACAAGAATTCTACAAGGAATAGTTGAGAGATTAGTTGGATAGTGAAGTTTAGTGGTCATTCCCTAGAAGCTATTTGGACAACGGGTCCTTCTACCTTCTACAACTCCTAACAAGGTTGGCACAACTCCTATTAGGGTTGGAATCTCTTAATAGGGATTCAAAGTCTCCTAATAGGGACTCTTATGTATAGAATGTGTTTATAGACTCCTAATAGGGTCCATCCTCTAAAATGGAATATATATCAGTATATCTTTGTGGATATCATTCTCACCAAGGTTTTCCCTCTGATCAATGGTTTCCCTAGTTAACAAATCTAGTGTAATTGCATATGTGCATCTTGTTATGGTTGTTTTTTACTTTGATTGGATGGTTAAGATTAATTAAGGTTGATAAATGTTTTAATTGGATAACTGATTGAATCCTAGCTCTCAATTATCTTGGCAAACTATTATTTCTAACAATTGGTATTAGAGTTTGAGGTCCTTGAAGATAAATTTTAAAAACTTTGGGAGATCCATGGTAAACATATTCAAAAAATATAGTTTGAAGTTTGATGGAATAAATTATGATGACTAGAAGGAAAATATGAAGACACATCTGCTATGTATCAGTCCAGAATATTGGATCTTGAAAAAATCATAAAAGATTATTATTGCTAAAAGTGCTTTGCAATCTTGTACAAGGAAGAGAGAGAAATTTTCAAGTTTGACATGAGAGCTAGAGAAGCACTATTGTCAGCACTTCCTAAAACTAAGTACAACTAGGTAAAATCACTTGATAGATCTTACAAGATTTAGAAAGCTTTGGAAAATAGTTTTGAAGGTAATGAACATTCTAAGAACTTAAGGATACAAAGTTGGATTTGTCCATTTCAAGATGATAAAATGATGGAAGATGAATCTATAAGAACATATGTAGGCAAAATATTAGAAATCACTACAAGTATCAAATCTCAAGGAGAAACCAAGGAAAATGATGAGGTGATCTAGAAGATATTGAAGAGATTAATGCCACCATTTAAGCAATAAATTCAAATGATAGATTTTTTGATCTCTTATACCAAATATTTCACAAAGGAAACAATACTTGGGAGACTTAAAGTAGTTGAGAATGAGCTTAGATAATCCAAAGAATTGTCTCGAATAGAGACAACTTTTAGTACCCTAAATATTCAACCTATTTTATCAAGGAGCACGAGTGCTAGAGGAGATTTTGCTAGCAATTAAAGATCTAATGAGAACAAAAAGAAAGAAGAAGGAGTAGCCCTTTTGGTAAGAAGAGAAAAAGATGATAAGAAAATCTTTAATTGTTGGACTTGTAATGAGTTTGGTCATTATGCATCTAAGTGTCCTAAAAGAGAGAAAAAGTATAAAGAAAGTTCAAACCTAGAAGAGATAGAGATTTTTTATATGCAAATGAATAATATGAATTTGATGAACAAGAAGTAAGTTCTAGTAATGATGAAATAGGATTTGTAGATATTAAAGAAGAAAGTCTAGAGAAAATGGCTTTGGTATAATAGGTTGAAAAGAAATATGATTGGATAATTGATAGTAGTTGTTCATATAATATGACTAGTGATATGAACAAATTTTTTTACTTCAAAAGTTATGATGGAGGCATTGCTAGTGTTGGAAATATGGAACTTTCCATCTGAAAGGTATTTGAGAAGAACCTCCTTATAGCAATACCGTGAGAATGCTCGAAATAACAAAATACAAAGTGATAGCAGAACTCAGAATAAATCTACTGATCGCAGGCCACTTCGAGGGGGTAACCTCCTTTGAGCAAGCTCAATACAATAAATTCGTTCGTGCCCATCAAGGGCCTCAACCTATTCTTATATACTGGGTACGATCTAGAAAAGTAATACTACCTATGCATGTGGGATAATAAAATAAACTCACGGGACGACTTACAAAGCATATGCGTCCAACAACTCTACTGTAACAAAATAAACAGAAGGAACACACAGGTTCCTAACATCCCCTCTCCCTTAGAAAAAAGCTTTGTCCTCAAAGCTTAAGGTGTGGAAATTGTTGTTGAATCTGAAGAAGGGGTTCCCAGGTAGCATCCTCTGGTTGCATGCCATGCCACTGAATCAAGACCTCAGAGATGGAGCGAGAGCGAAGCTGGCGAGTGCGCTGGTCAATGATTACCACCGGCTCCAGGATAATGGATCCTTCCGTATCCATTTCAGGGAGAGTAGTTTGTGCTCTGACAGTGGTACCCAGAACTTTCTTTAGACAAGAAACATGAAAGACTGGATGAATGCGGGAAGAAGGAGGAAGTTCCAGTTTATAAGCAACTGAACCAATCTTCTGCAGAACCTGATAAGGCCCATAAAATTTTGGGGCCAGCTTATGACGCCCTTTCAGCTTTAGGGAGGATTGTTTGTATGGCTGTAGACGAAGAAAAACCATATCCCCAACTTGAAATGAGCGCTCAGAACGGTGTTGATCTGCTTGCTATTTCATCCGATTACGGGCCATGTGAAGATTATCCTGTAAGGTACGAAGAATCTGATCCCTGCTGCGGAGAACTATGTCAACTGCCTGGACTGGTGAGCTATTGGGAGTGTAGGGAAGGAGCACTGGAGGTGCCTGACCATAGACTGCTTCATATGGAGTCATTTTAGAGGCAGTGTGGTAAGAGGTATTGTACCACCATTCAGCTAAAGGGAGCCACTTGGCCCACTGATGTTGCTGTTCGGAAGTGAAGCAACGAAGGTAAGTTTCCAAGCATTTATTGACAATTTCCGTTTGACCATCAGTTTGTGGGTGATAGCCCGAACTCATCTTCAGTTTGGTGCCAGTTTTCTAAAACAGTTCAGTCCAAAAATGACTGGTAAAAGTTGCATCACGATCAGAGACAATGGAAGAAGGGAGTCCATGAAGACGAAATATCTGGTCCATGAAGATTTGTGCAACAGAGGAGGCAGTATAGGGGTGGCTGAGGGCACAAAAATGACTATATTTCGAGAGACGATCAACCACAACCAAGATCACTGTCTTGCCACCGGATTTAGGAAGCCCTTCAATGAAATCCATAGAAATATCAGTCCACATCCGTGTAGGGATGGGCAATGGTTCGAGCAAGCCAGGAAGGAGGGTCGTTTCACCCTTGTGGCATTGGCAAGTATCACATTCAGCCACCATCTGTTGAATCGTCTGTTTCATCCCTTTCCAAAAGAAGTTTCTCCTTGCTCGCTCATAAGTTTTGAGGAAGCCTGAGTGCCCTGCTGAAGGAGAAGCATGGAGTTCATAAAAAATAGCCTGATGTAGAGCTAGGTTCTGAGGAAGCACTAGCCGACCCTTGTATCGAAGAGAAGCACCATCCCAAGAGTAATGTGGTATAGTAGAAGGATTATTGGCTAGCTGGTGAATGATTTGAGATAAAGAAGAGTCACTGTCATAGCCCTGCTGAATAGAAGCTAACCAATTGGGAATGGGCTTAGAAATAGCGGAAAGGGAAGCTTGATTATCAAATGTGCGAGAAAGAGCATCTGCCACAATATTCTCCTTACCCTTCTTGTAGGTGATCTCATAATCATACCCCATGAGTTTGCTGACCCATTTCTGTTGTGTAGGAGAGGATACCCGTTGTTCCAGGAAGTATTTCAGACTTTGGTGATCGGTTCTGATGCAAAAATGACTCCCTAAGAGGTATGGCCGCCACTTCTGTACAGCATGCAAAATAGCCATCATTTCTTTTTCATAAGTAGAGAGGGCTAGATTCTTACCAGAGAGGGCTTTGCTAGTGAACGCAATAGGATGGTCATCTTGCAGGAGAACAGCACCCAATCCATTGCCGCAAGCATCACTCTCAATAGTGAAGGGTTTGGAAAAATCTGGCATCGCGAGAACAGGTGTACTGCACATAGCCTGTTTCAGTTGTTCAAATGCAGTCTCAGCAACAGGGGTCCAGGAGAAGGCATCCTTTTTTAACAGAGCTGTCAATGGTGCTGCAATTTTCCCGTAATCTTTGACAAACTTGAGGTAGTAGCCAGTCAACCCCAAAAAACCCCGAAGGCTCTTGAGAGTTTTAGGATGCGGCCAAGTTTTCATGGCATCTATTTTTGTAGGATCCACCCGCACTCCATGGTGTGCAACAATATGCCCAAGATACTCCACTTCCTCCTGGCCAAACACACATTTAGATAGTTTTGCACAGAGTTGATGATCAGAGAGAAGTTGCAAGACAAGCTCCAGATGATGGAGATGCTCAGCCCAAGTTTTGCTATATATGAGGATATCATCAAAGAAGACCAGAATGAATTTTCGGAGGTATGGTCGAAATATGTTATTCATCACTGCCTGAAATGTTGAAGGAGCATTCGTGAGGCCAAAGGGCATGACTAAAAATTCATAGTGACCATCATGTGTGCGGAAGGCAGTTTTAGGTATATCCTCCTCATTAACCCGAATTTGATGATACCCAGAACGAAGATCTAACTTGGAGAAAAAATGAGCCCCATGAAGTTCATCAAGAAGTTCATCAACAACTGGAATGGGAAACTTGTCCTTTATAGTGAGATGATTAAGTGCTCGGAAATCAATGCAGAGTCGCCATGACCCATCTTTTTTGCGAACAAGCAGAACTGGAGAAGAAAAGGAACTGGTACTAGGGCGAATAATACCTTGCTTCAGTAAGTCACGGACAAGTATCTCGATTTCGGTCTTCTGATGAAATGGGTAGCGGTAGGGCCTGATGTTGGGCGGAACACTGCCAGGAAGGAGCTGAATACGGTGGTCCTCTGGACGAGAAGGAGGTAATCCCACAGGTTCAGCAAATATACCAGAATACTTGTCCAAAATGTGTTGGAGATCGGCAGGAGTGCTAGAGACTGCTGATGGCTGCATCTGAATGGAATGGAGCTGAGCGATGACACCATGTGAATTCTTCTTAAGAAGTTTTTCCATACGGTGTGAACTGATGATGCTGAGAGACCCTGGTTGTAAGCCTTTCAAAGTGTGTTGGTGCCCCTCGGCTGAAAACTGCATCCAAAGTTCAGCAAAATCCCAGAGAATGGGGCCAAGAGTGCGTAACCATTGGGCACCCAAAACCACATCACAACCACCTAAGGGTAAGGCAAACATGTCAGAGCGCATGTTATAAGCTCCAATAGAGAGACGCACATTGCGACATTTCCCTTTACAAGGTAAAGTGCCCCCATTGGCAATCATGACTTCAAAGCTAGAGCAGGGATGGATAAAGCAATCAGCCTGTTTGGCTATTCGTGGATCAATGAAGTTATGAGTGCTACCAGAATCAATGAGTATAGTAAGAGGGATCTTCTTGAAGAAACCCTGGACCCGCATGGTTTGTGGAGTAGTGACTCCTGCCAACGCATGGACAGATATCTCTGGTGGAGCTTCTGGGGAAGGAGGTTCAGGCTGGTGAGGCTCAACCTCAGCATCCACTGTTTCCTGAGCATCTACATATTCTTCCAGTTCCGGTGGAGAATCCACATCCAAGAGATAGAGCTTTTGCTGAACACATCTATGGCCCCGAGACCATTTCTCATCACAATTATAACAAAGCCCTTTGTCTCGCCTAACCCGCATCTCTGTTTCAGACAAGTGCTTGATCAGAGTAGTTCTGGGAGCTGGTATGGCTGGAGGGTTGTGAGAACTTGTATTTTTGAATGGAACAAAATTAGATCTGGAGCGTTGTAGAGCACTAATCTTGTCTTCCGCTAACTTAGCCAACCCAAGGGCTTCCATCATTGTAGTAGGTCGAAACATTTTGACTTCTGAGCGAAGTGCATCCTTCAGACCACTGACAAAACAACTACGGAAGAATTCATCAGACAAGCCCTCTGTGTGATTAGCTAATTTTTCAAACTCTGTCTGGTATTCTCTTACAGTGCCTGTTTGACGCAGTTTAGTGAGTGCTCCTGTGAAATCATCAAAGGAACTAGGGCCAAAGCGCTCCAAAATGAGGGTGCACAATTCGCTCCACGTTGGGCCTACATTAGCCTTGATGTACCAACGGAACCATTGAAGAGCTTGATGTTCCAAATGAAAAGATGCAAGGGAGACTTTGTGGTTATCCAAAGTATTATGCAAGCTGAAATACTGCTCTGCCCTATAGATCCATCCAGTCGGATCAGAACCATCAAAGCGTGGAAAATCAAGCTTTGGTCCACGAAAATTGCTAGAAGAGGACCCAGTATCTCCTGAATGGTTTCGGCTCATGGCTGACTGCTGAAAGTTAAGACCCAGAATTTTGTCATCCAGATCTTGAAGTCTGGTTTTGAGGGATGCAATTTCCTCTTCCATGATTTTTGCTCCTGTACGCGTAACAACCATAAAACAAGGTTTTTTTTTTTTTTTTTTTTTTTTTTTGAAATGGGTAGAAGATGAGAAACAAAAACTTTTTTAGTTACGGCAAACTTGGATTTGGGTAAAACTCATATAGGAAATGGGTGTTCGACGGGTGGTGGGAGACTATCTGGGGACAAGGGAAAAAGAAAAATGAGGGTTTCAAGGGTAGGGAGGCGAAATGAGGCGAACAGTCCAAGAGGGATAAGGGAGCAAAATGAGGAATTGAATCTTGTGGCTCAGTTTGGTGGCGATTGGATGAGAGGTGAAAAAGATAGGGCAAACCCTAAAATTAGATAAATGAGGGATTTAGGGCTTTGATATGTAAAATTTGGGGTTGGGTCGCCAAGGAAGGAAGTATGCAAAATGAGATTGCAGACGTTCTGCGGAAGTATGAGCAGAAACAGATAGAGCAACGGAAAAGAGTTATTGCAATAACAAGAGATATTAGAAGTGAGAGGAACCTGAAGGCCACGACAGAACAAAAATTTGATGTAATTTCCACCCAGCGAGCCCAAGAGAGTGCTCTGATACCAGATGAGAAGAACCTCCTTATAGCAATACCGTGAGAATGCTCAAAATAACAAAATACAAAATAATAGCAGAACTCAGAATAAATCTACTGATCGCAGGCCACTTCGAGGGGGTAACCTCCTTTGAGCAAGCTCAATACAATAAATTCGTTCGTGCCCATCAAGGGCCTCAACCTATTCTTATATACTGGGTACGATCTAGAAAAGTAATACTACCTATGCATGTGGGATAATAAAATAAACTCACGGGACGACTTACAAAGCATATGCGTCCAACAACTCTACTGTAACAAAATAAACAGAAGGAACACACAGGTTCCTAACAGTATTGGATCTATAAATCTTGATGGTAAGACTAACATTGAGGATGTATATTTTGTTGATGGTTTGAAACATAATATTTTGAGTGTTGGACAACTAGTGGATGAAGGTTATCAATTAAAATTCATAGAGAAGACATGCATGATCATAGACAAAGATGGAAAGGTAATTGGAATAGGAACCGGATCTAGAGGTAATATGTTTCAATTGAACCCCACTGAAATGATATGTTTGGTTGCAAAGGTAGATGGAAGTTAGTTATGGCATAAGAGAATTTATCATATAAACTCTAACAACATTATGAAAACTAGTAGTATGTTTGTGGTTAGAGATTTTCCTAAGATTGTAAAGCCTACTAACACAATTTGTGAGGAGTGTGTATTGGCAAAGCATATCGAAACTTATTTTTCCAGCAAGAAGTTTACTACTATAGAAAAGTTGGAGATTGTACACATAGGTATTAGTGGTCCTATGAAGACTAAAGGATTCTATGGTGAAAGGTACTTCATGATTATTGTTGATGACTTTTCAAGAATTATGTGGGTTGCATTTCTTGAAGTAAAATATGAGGCATTTGATAAGTTGAAGATATTCAAAAATAGAGTTGAGAATGAACTAGGTATGAATATTACATGTTTTAGATTAGATAGAGTAGGAGATTTTGCTTCAAATTAATGAATTTAATATCTTTTGTGAAGCTAATGAAATCAAAAGACAATTTTCAACTCCTAGAACCCCTAAAAAAATGGCATTACAAAAAGAAGAATCATGTCAATGATAGAAGCAGAAAGAGCTATGTTAGCTAAGAATGATGTATCCAAGATGTTTTGGAGAGAAGCTATGAATACAATAGTCTACATTATGAACAAAGTGCAAGTCAAGAAAGACACAAACTAGAACCCTTATGAACTATGATTTGGTCACTCACCTACAATTAAGTATTTCAAAAAAATTGGTAGCAAATGTTATATCAAAAGAGATGATGATGTTGGTAAATTTGATGATAGAAGTGATGAAGGTATTTTTCTTGGTTATTCATTAAAAAATAGAGCTTATAGATGTTATAATCTAAGAACTAAGACTATTTTTGAAAGTGTGAATGTAAGAGTTGATGAGAATTTTAGGATACAAGAAAAAATAGCTCACTACAATTTTGATGACAAGAATGTTGTTGTTACTAAACAAAGAAATGATGAATTATTGTTTGTGACTAACAATGATTTACATAATGAAGGAGACCTAAGGTAGGAACAAATTTTGGAACCTAGAATAGACCTAAGAGTTGAGATAACAACTCCTACTTTTTGTAAGAATATGACAAAGAATCATCCACTAGAGAAGATCATTAACAATAGAGATAAAGGTGTGAGGACAAGAAGTAGAATCAATGAAGAAATATGTCTGATATCTCAAGTAGAACCAAAGAATTTAGATGAGGCATGTAAATATGACTATTGGAAGCAAGATATGATAGAATAATTGTATCATATAGTGAAGAATGAGTCATGGGAATTGGTCCCTAGACTAGCAGACAAGAATGTGATACAAAAAAAATGAGTATTTAGGAACAAGATGAATGAGCAAGGTGAAGTTCTAAGGAACAAAGCAAGATTGGTATGTAAAGGTTACTCACAGCAAGAAGGAATATACTATGATAAAACCTATGCACCTATGGAAAGAATTGAAGTAGTAAGGTTATTCTTAGCTAATGCAACACATAAGAAATTTAAAGTGTATCAGATGGATGTTAAGTCAATATTTTTGAATGGAGAACTTGAAAAATAGATATAAATAGAATAGCTTGAAGGTTTTCCCTTAAAATATGACAAGGACATGCCATGAAGACTGAAGAAAGAATTGTGTGGCTTAAATAAATCACTCAAAACTTAATATGCAAGGTTGGGCAAGAATTTGAAAAACTTGGATTTAGCAAAGGTATGGTAGCCATTAATCTATATTTGGATGAAATGATGATGAAAGTGATAAGTTTGTAGAAGAAATGAAGAAGGAATTCAAAATGAGTATGATAGGAGAGATGAAATACTTCTTAGGATTATAAATTGTGTAGGATAAATAAGGAATCTTTATTTCTTAAACTAAATATTTGAAAGATCTATTGAAAAGATTTGGTTTGGAAACAAGTAAACTAGTTGGAACGCCTATTGTAACTAGACACAAGTTATCTACAAAGGATGAGACACCTACTATTGAGAAGAAGAAGTATAGATCTATGATTGGAGGATTGCAATATCTAACTCACACAAGGTTGGATATAGAAAATGTAGTTGGAATTATCACAAGGTTTCAAGCTAATCCTAGAGAAACACATTATGAAGTAGTTAAAAGGATATTTAGATATCTAAAAGGAACACTAGAGTTTGGATTGTGGTATGATAGATATAATGTTTTCACTTTAAATGCTTATACTAATGCTTATTGGATAGGTAGTATGGATGACAGAAAGAGCATCGGTGGTGGAGCTTTCTTTCTTGGAGGATGATTGGTTTCTTGGTTAAACAAGAAGGAGGATTGTATCTCATAGAGTATAGTAGAGGTAGAATATGTTACAACAACCAACAATTGTAATCGAGTTGTTTCGACGAAGTAGATGCTAAAGGATATAAGAATAGATTTTAGTGAACTTGTTGTCATACATTGTGATAACACAAGCAAAGTGAATATGTCTAAGAATCTAGTGTTGCATTCTAAGACTAAGCACATTTCTATCAAATATCACATATTGAGAGAGAAATTTTTATAAAAGGAAATCATAGTAGGTAAGCACCAAAGAGAAGATTGAACATATTTGCGCAAAGCCTCTTCCCAAAGAGACTTTTGAGTAATTATGAGGTATGGTAGGGGTTATGCCCCTACCTACATCAAAGTAGATAATGAAAGAGTGCATCATTCCATTGATAAAGAGCACTATTATTTGTTTGGACTGAATGTTGATGCTTCCTATATGGGTTAGTATCTGTGATCGATAGAGTCATCTAGGACTCTTGATAGTTGTTCTTTTGAACAATGTCTTTGGACACTTGAGCAAGTCAGAGATAGTTGTTGCAAAGATAGATGGTTGCTAAAACCTTTGACATTGATGTCAACGAGGAAGGTATTACAACATGAAAAATAGTTTGATATAATTCACATTGAGGTATATCATTGGGGGAGAATGATTGATGAAGAGGATTTGAAAAGATAGGATAACAGTCTTTTACAATTCGTATTCTTGGAAGTAGATGCTTTTCATAAATGTTGTCGTCAATGCCATAGGGAAATATTATTGGAAGCATGAATGTTGATGATACTTCTATGGGGGAGTATTTTAGAAACATGATTAGATCATTTTCATGATGATATGTTGCACTCATAACTATGTTTGTCATTGATGTCAACATAGCAATTTTTTGTGGTATTTTATAGAAGAACATTGGTAAAGACCAAGTTGGTACAGATAGATTTTTGAGCATTTTTACCAAGAGAGGTTAAATAGAGACACTACTAAGTGTCTAGTATATGCAACTAACCTTAGAAACATAAGACATTGAGTCTAGACGAAGTTATGCATGTTTTAGTGGAGATTGTTTTGACATAGAGTTTACAAAAGCATGTTCTAGAAAACTTGTTGTATCTACTAGCAAAATTTCTATTTTGAGAAGAAAAGTTAAAGGCATATAGAAAAAATATTGGAGATGACATGGTTAAGCTAAATCATCATAATATTAAACATATAGAAAGTTATTCAAGTTACAAGGTGATAGATTAATGTTATCACTAAGTATAACATTATCTTAATGCAATCCTATAATAATTAATTGAGAAGTTGTAATAGCCAACTCAGGGAATTGTTTTATGAATTTGGTATAAAGGAAGAATAGTTTCCTTTGTTATATATGAATTTATAAATTATTACAAGAAACATGAAGAGGGGAATAGACGAGAAAGAAGTTGATATGTGATGATAAGCATAACAAAGTGAAGTTGGAGAGAACTTCTTTGCCAAGCTTTTATTCTAAGATCCAAGGTTTGATATTTATATTCAAGGTTTGTGAAATGGTCTACAAGGTTTAAAATGAATGGTTTAATTGATAGGACAAAGGAAAGAAGTTAAAGTATAGTACAAACAAGTATTCTACAAGGAATAGTTGAGAGATCAGTTGGACAGTGAAGTTTAGTGGTCTTGTCCCAAAAGCTATTTGGACAATGGGTCCTTCTACCTTCTACAACTCCTAATAAGGTTGGCACAACTCCAAATAGGGTTGGAATATCCTAATAGGGACATTTATGTATTGAATGTGTTTATAGACTCCTAATAGGGTACATCCTCTAGCAACAAATATATATATCTTTGTTGGTATCATTCCCACCAAGGTTTTCCCTCTAATCAAGGGTTTCCCTAGTTAAAAATTCTAGTGTGATTATTTATGTGCATCTTGTTATGGTTGTTGTTTACTTTGATTAGATGGTTAAGATTAATTAAGGTTATAAATATTTTTATTGGATAATTGATTCACCCCACCTCCCCCACCCCCTTAGTTATCATGGTGGACTATTATTTCTAACATTCCCAGTGCCTTACAACATAATATTAATTTGATTAACTTCATTTCACAAGATCTCCTTGTTTCTTTCCTACCAAATGGCCTAGAGAATTAAAGATGGAATACATTTCTAAATGTAGTTAAAAAGTGAGGAAGAATAAAGGATAGGCCAAGACTAAAATAAGTCCCACAACTTGGATGGAAGAGACTTGTGGTAGTCTAGTTTTCTCAAAAAAAAAAGACCAACATTCATAAGAAAATTAGAAATTTAATAGGAGGTGATTATCGAATTCCATATATTTATTTAAAAGAACACATGAAAAAGGTATTGCTATATAAAGTTTGGTAAGTCTATCATGGTAAGAATCTTATTCTTCAAAGCCAACAAAGAAAATAACTAGACTTAGGAAAAACAACATGGTTCCAACAAAATGAGAAAGCACGGTGAAGTGGTATCACAAAATGAACCTATTGAAGAACACTATATCCTTCCTTAATAGAAAACTTCCCCTCTTGGGTAGGAAACCAAACAAGAAGATCTCCTTTGTTAGACAAAAACATAGTTCGGTATATGAAAAGCTTATTAAGAATATCTTTTTGTGTGTCATTCAGGGAAAATGCCGAAGGATCTTTCCAATTAACCTTCCCTAAAAATAACTCAATAGAGTCAATGTAATCTACTAAATTGATACCCCAATGGGCTGAGGTTACATTAATTATATAAGTATCTTGCACTTTACTAAAGAGAGTGGGAAAATTGTTCCCTGAATCTTTCCAAAAACCTACATCATCACCACTATGAACTTCCCTAGAATGAATCATGAAATGCCATATAGTTGAGCCCTTAGGACGATCCAAAATTGTAATAATCCTCTTTGGATCATCATTGTCTAATTATTTCTATTGTATCAACTTACACCATTTTTTTTGGGTTAGAATACATTTTCCAAACTAACTTCCCACTAAGGCCATGTTATAGAGTTGAAGATCATGAATGCAAACACCCCTAATTGTGATGCAAGAGCATCTAGTGGTGTAAGGGAAATCTTGTATCACCCAAAAAAGTATGCTTAGAGATAGTCTATATTTAATGTGTTTTTCATTTCTGGATACCCATTTGGGTCAAATAAAGGTTCCAACTCTCACAATTCCATTATTAGTCTTCTGGGTTAGAGTTTTTAATCACCTTAAGCACCTTGGGATACATGTAAATGCATAAAATGATTTATCTTGTAATTGAGCCAAAATTATGATGAGTTAGAGGGTGTAAGTTGGGGGGATGATTATAATTGTAATTTAAAGCACTCTAGAAAAAGAATCAAGTCAAAAGGTTTTACAGTTAGAAAGTTATTGCAATTTTACTTTTCCTAGAGACCTCCTAAGAGCATTTCAAAGTTAGATTTAGGGCACTAAATGGCCTTCTATGGGGCCAAAAAATGGGGGACAAGAAAATCTGGTCCATAGGGCTATAGATCACTTCAAGTGCTTTCCAGAAATGTAAACAAATGATCAATTAGAGTCACGGTTCAAAAGTTATGCCTTTTGGAAGTTGGACTACCATTTCTAGATTCTTCTAATTTTACACTGACTTCTAACATGATTTTTGGAACCTTCTATTTTGGTAGTGGATTCCAACTAGCATATTCTAGAATGTATTCCTAACCTTAAATCATTTGGGGCTTATTTAAGAACACTTCTAGCATTGTAAAGGCAATTCTTGGTAGAGTTTGATCGAAGGTATTGTGTGGAGGATTTCTTTCTCTAGAATCATACTAGTGTAAGCCCATAGGGAAATTTTGATTGATAATAATTTTTTCCCTTTGCCTATGAATTCATTCTAGTCTTTGGTTATGTCTACATCAAGTGGTATTAGAGTAGGTTTTCCTAAGTGTGTAGATAGAGCGTCGACTATGAGGTAGTTTGCACCAGGACATGAGACAAGAAGATGCCTCCATGAAGGGAATGTGGTGGAAGGGCTATAGTTGTTACTCCTAAGGTTAGATCCCTCCAAAGAAAAGTTCAAGTATTATAGGAGGAGATCCATATAGGACTGAATGTTGCCATAGGCAATGAAAGTGAGGAAGAAAATAAAGAAGAAGAAAATATTGGATAGGAAGGGGAAGATGGAGGGGAAGTCCTAAATCAAGCAGAGGAGAGGCTTTTTAGGGCCATTTCTAAGCTTGGAAAAAGATCTAAAATTTATGTGGATATGTTTTCAAGAAATCTAAACCCGGATGAGTTGATCAACTAGATCAATGAAGTAGAGGAGTATTTTGAGTATGAGGATATTAGGGATCTAGATAGGGTTAAGTTTGCAAAGGAAAAAATGAAAAGGCCATTCCAAAATCTAGTGGCAAGAGATTCAGCTAAAAATAAATAGAAGAGGAAAGGAGAAAATCACAAGATGGGATCGCATGGTGGACAAACTAAAGATGCAGTTCATTCTTATTGATTAGGAGTTTGATTTGTTCAAGAAAATGTAAGCATTAACACAAGCAAAAAAATATATCTAGGAATATATGGAGGAATTTTATCGACTTCTTATTAGGGTAGGGGAAGCATAAGAAAATAAGGAGAAGGTTTCCCATTACCTCAATGGGTCATGACCTAGCATTCAAGAGGAGTTAAGTCTAGTTAGAATGACTAGCATTGAAGAGGCATACCAGTTTTCCTTGTGAGTTGAAGAGAAGCTAAATAAAAGGTTTGAAGGAAGGTAAAGAGGGCATAGTCAAGGAGGAAGGGGTAGCAGTAGGTCATTTGGAGGCCAAAATGAGACCCAAAAGAAAAATGAAGATGTGGGTACTAGCTGGAGCCAAAGGAATGAGGGTTTCAACTACTCCCATGATCAAAACTTTGGAGATTAGAGAGGAAGAGGTGGAGAATGTGGACAAGGATTAGGAAAAGGAGGCTTTCGTGGTACCTATTTTCATTGCAATGAAGAAGGTCATCATGCATTTGAATGCCCATAATGACAAGGAAGGAAAGATATGAAAGCTGATGGTCAAGCAAGGGTTTCTCATGTGGATGAGGATGCATAGTCATCACATTTTGAGGATGCAAAAGGAGGAGAGGTTCTTGTAAATGAAATGGTCTTATTAAGTGGTGAGACCACACTTGGATAAAGGAGGATTTTTTTTCATACTAGGTGCAAGTGCGAGGGTAAGTGTTGTGATTTGATTGTTGATGGTGGTAGCACTAACAACTTGGTGTTTGAGGAGATGGTCTCTAAGCTAAAGTTCAAGAGGGAAAAACACCCCCAACCCTATTAGATTTCTTGGGTGAAGGATGATCATAAGGTCTTAGTTAGTGAACAATGTTTAGTGAAGTTCAAGATTGGGAGTTACCATGATGAAGTTCTCTGTGACATTATTCCAATGGATGTCTGCCATTTATTGTTGGGATGGAAATTTGATAGGCATGTTGTACATGATGGTCATACAAATACATACTCTTTGACAAAGGATGGAGTTTTTCACAAATTGCAGCCCTTGGTAAAGGAAGGTGAAAAGGGTTGTAGTAGTGCTAGGATATGTCTTGTTGATGGAAGAATTTTTTTGGATGGTATGAAATATCAGTGTATGCGTTATGCTTTGATTCCTAGAAGAGATAAGGAAGGTAGTAGTGAAATTCCACCTAGATTTTTAGGCCTATTAAGTGAGTATAGAGATGTCATCTCTGATAATGTTCTAGAAGGGTTGCCACTAGTAAGGTAGACTAGTCATCAAATAGATTTAATCCCAAGAGCTAGTTTGCCTAACAAGGCTCCTCATAGGATGACTCCTACTAAAATTGACAAGCTAAATAGATAATTTTAGGAAGTATTGAGGAAGGGTTTTATTTGAGAGAGCTTGAGACCATGTGCAGTACCTATAGTATAGCACTAAAGAAGGATGGGGAGTGGAGAATGTGCACAAAATCTTGATCTATAAATAGAATAACCATAAAGTATTGGTTCCCTTTACCAAGAATGGATGATCTTATGGACTACTTGAGTGGAGCTAAGTCTTTCACAAAGATAGATCTCAAGAGTGGCTACCATCAGATATAGATACAAGAGGGAGATGAGTGGAAGACTACATTCAAGACCAAGGAGAGTCTATATGAATGGTAAGTCATGCCCTTTGGACTAACCAACGTGCCAAGCACCTTCATGCAGCTTATGAATGAGGTACTCAAGAAATTCTTGGGAAAATTTGTTATTATCTATTTGGATGATATTTTAATTTTTAGAAAGACTTTGGATGAAAATTTATTGCACATACGTAGAGTCCTTGAAAGATTGAGAGAAGAGAAAATGTTGATTAATTTGAAGAAATGTAGCTTTGTAAAAAAAAGAGTTAGTCTACTTGGGGTTTGTTGTATCATTTGAAGGTCTCAAAATAGATCCAGAGAAGATAAAATCCATCTTGGAATGGCCTACTCCAAGGTTTGCTACTAAAGTGAGATCATTTCATGGTCTAGTTAGTTTTTACAGGAAGTTCATTAAGAATTTTAGTGGCATATGTGCACCCGTGACTAAAAAAATAAGGGGGGATAGGGAAGAGTTCAAGTGGACTATAGCAACCACAAGGAGTTTTCAATTGTTGAAGAAGAAGGTGATAGAACAACTTGTATTGCCACTTCCTAATTTTGGTAAAGTGTTCCAGGTAGATTGTGATGCTAGTGGCAGTCCTACTAGGGTTGTATTGAGCCAAGAAGGTAAACTTATTGCATATTTTAGTGAAAAATTGAATGATGCAAAGAAGAAGTATTTTGTTTCTGTTCAGGAGTTCTATGCAATCATTCAAGCCTTAAAGAAATGGAGGCATTATTTATTTCCAAAAGAATTTTTCTTGTATACTGATCACCAAGCATTGCAGTACCTAAATAGCCAAGGTAAATTGAACCAAAGACATTTGAAGTGGTAGAGTTCATGCAAAGCTATATATTTGTGTTGAAACATAGAAGTGGAAGGTCTAATAGGGTTGCAAATGCATTGAGAAGGAGACAATGATTGCTGGTGGTAATGCAGGTTGAAGTGGTTGGGTTTGATGAACTCAAGAATCTATACCCTGAGGATCCTAATTTTGCTAAAGCATGGAAGGGTTGTAAAGAACTTGTTACTATAGATAGAACCAAGTGGATGGATTATTTGATTTAGGATGGTATGTTGTTCAAGGGTAGTCAATTGTGCATTCCAAGGAGTTTCATGTGGAAAAATTTGATCAAGGAGAAACATAGAGTGGGGATGGCAGGACACTTTGGTCGAGATAAGACCATTTCCATTCTTAGAGAACATTATTTTTGGCCTCAAATGTCATAGGATGTGAAGAAGTTTGTACAGAGTTTTCAAGTATGTCAAGTAGCCAAAGGATTTAGTCACAATACTAGATTGTATCAGCCATTGCCTATTCCATCAAAGCCATGGGAGGACATAAGTATGGATTTTGTTCTTGGATTATTGAGGAAACAAAGGGGTAATGACTCAGTATTTGTGGTGGTTGATAGGTTCTCCAAGATGGCACATTTCATTCCATGCCACAAGACACATGATGCTATGCATATTGCAAATTTTATTTTCAGAGAGGTGGTGAGACTACATGGTCTCCCAAAGAGTATTGTTTCCGATAGAGATACTAAATTTGTGGGGTATTTCTAGAGGACTTTATGGAAGAAGTTGAGGATAGAATTGAAGTTCAATTCTATGCATCACCCACAAACTGATGGAAAAACAAAAGTGGTAAATAGAAGTCTAGGCAATTTGCTAAGGTGTTTAGTGGGAGATAAGCCTAAGGAATGGGATTTGATTCTATCATAGGTAGAATTTTCTTACAATAATTCTATAAATTAGAGTATTGGTAGATCACCATTCCAAATTATGTATGGTAGTAGCCCAAGGACAGCACCAGAATTAAGGAAGATGGAGCAAGGGGAGAGGACAAATGTCGAGGCAAAAGAATTTGCTAAACATGTCAAGAGCCTTGAGGAGGTTCCTGCATACATTACCAAGAGGAATCAATAGTATAAAGCTAGGGAAGATCAAAGGAGGAGATATAAGGAATTCTAGGTAGGGGATTTGGTTATGGTACACTTACGAAAGGAATGATTTCTAGTGGGTACTTACAACAAGCTATAGATGAAGAAATTTGGCCCGTGCAAAATTTTGAAGAAAAATGACTCCAAAAATGCATATGAGGTGGAGTTGCCAGATGGGATTCACATTTCTCCTATCTTCAGCATTGCAGACTTAATAAAATATCATGATGATGGTGTAGATGAGGGGTTGATGCTAGAGCCATGTCCAATTCCTACTTTTAGGAAGGAGGAGATAGAAGAGATTCTGGATAGTCGTGTGGGTAGGTGTACCAGAAATAGGTAGTATGAAGAGTACTTGGTGAAGTGGAAAGGACAACCAATAAAGGACTCAACTTGGATATCATCAACAAAGTTTTCCCATTTGGATTTTCCTCTACCATAAAGTGACAGGGTCACTTTTCAATCTACCCTAGGTGTTTGATGCAAGAGCGTCTAGTGGTGTAAGGGAAATCCTATATCACCCAAAAAAATGCTTAGAGATAGTTTTTGTTTAATGTGTTTTCATTTTTGGATACCCATTTAGGTCAAATAAAGGTTCCAACTCTCATATTTCTACTATTAGTCTTCTGGGTTAGAGTTTTTAAGCACCTTAAGCACCTTGAGATATGTGTAAATGTAGAAAATGAGTTATTTTGTAATTGAGCCAAAATTATGATGAGTTAGAGGGTGTAAGTTGGGGGGATGATTATACTTGTAGTTTAAAGCACTCTAGAAAAAGAATAAGGTCAAAAGGTTTTATGGTTAGAAAGCTATTGCAATTTTAATTTTCCTAGAGACCTCTTAAGAGCACTTCAAAGTTAGATTTGGGGCACTAACTAGCCTTGTAAGGGGCCAAAAAATGGGGGACGAGAAAATCTGGTCCATAGGGCTATATAGCACTTTGAGAGGTTTCCAAAAATGTAAATGGTTCCAACATGATTTCTAGAACCTTCCATTTTGGTGATGAATGCCAACTGGCATATTCTAGAATGTATTCCTAACCCTAAATCATTTGGGGCTTATTTAAGAACACTTCTAGCATTGTAAAAGCAGTTCTTGGTGGAGTTTGAGAGAAGGTACTGTGTGGAGGATTTCTTTCTCCAGAATCATACTATTGTAATCCCATAGAGCATTTTTCATTGATAATAATATTTTCCCTTTTCCTATGTGTTCATTCTGGTCTTTGGTTGTGTCTCCATCAAATTGTCTTAGTTTGAGCCATATCTTATAAGGAAACTAAGGGGATTTTCTTCTCATGAGAAATATTACCTATCCATAAAAACTCTCTAACCAAAGATTCAATCTAGTTAATGATAGAAGGTGGGGCCTTTAGAATAGAAACTTAATAATTTGTGATGGTTGAAGGAACCACCTTAACTAATAAAATTATGCATACAAGAGAAATCCATCTACCCTTCCAAGCTGCTATTCTAGATTTGATTTGATCAATAATAGCATTCCAGTAGAAAATCTTGTTCAAACCCATAAAAAAGGGAGACAAAGATAGGTAAGTGGAAATTGTTCTACTAGAAATCCCAAAATATTCACTAATCTATCTCCAATGTACTTATCAGCATTGAATAAGAAAATTTTTGAATTTTTACTATTAATATTTTAACCCAAAGGAACCATATATAAATTAAATGTGTTTTTAATTTTATGAGCTTCAAGAATAGATGCCAAACTAAAAATTAAAGTGTCATTAAAGACAATAGTCAATCAATAGTAGAAATTTTCATGCCAAAAATATGAATTCCCTTCCACTGACCCAAGATATTCATATGTGAGATAGACCTACTAAGAGTTTCAACCATAATGATAAAAATAAAAGGAGATAGAGGGTCACCTTGTTTGACCCCATAGGAGGCTTGGAAAAAAACCTACTAGAGAACCATTAATAATAATAGAAAACCATTCACTTGATAGACAAGCTTTGATCCACTTGCAAAAACTACTTGAGAACCCAAATTTGTAAAGAACACTCATAATAAATGACCAACTCACTCTATCTACACTTTCATCATATCCAACTTAATAAAAAAACTAGGTATTTGATTTTCATTGATAGAATGAGAGGTCTCATGAGCCACTAAAGACCCCTCCATAGTTTCTCTACCAGCTACAAAACTATTGGAATTCTTTAGAATAATTGAAGGTGGGGGGGGGTGTGAATCAATCATCCAAGGTATAGATATACAAATAAAACTTTTCATAACTTTTTGAACCCATATCTATATATCATTTTCATCATGAAATCACTTAAACTTTGTAGGTTATGTATGTCAAATCAACATTGTAAAAATGTAAGCATGAAACATAATATATTCAATAACACATTTGATGCAATGATTTAATGTAGAAACCCAATTTAGGAAAAACCACCAGTAACATGCTACTCATTCTCAATCTTCTAAAGTGATTCCCTATGAAAGGCCAACCTTGTTAAAGGTTATAATGCATAATATTAAATGTGACATGGTTAGAGGATTTCAATCAAGTTGTTAGGAGTGAACCTTATTAGAGGACTTTCGATCATTGACTTGGAATGTAACCTAGTTAAAGAATTTACAAATGACTATTATTTCAACCTTAATCCAAAGGATTTACCCTAGACTAGTACAATTACTAGAAAGTAACAGTAAGGCTTGATCTGATAACAACTTGCAGCACACTTATAGGTTATAGATCTCTATTTGAGTCCCCCATTTTACTTGGCTTTCACATACTTAAGCTCTGATAACTTGTTCACCCTTCAAGCATACATACGCTTAAGCCTCCTTCTTTTTCTTGGTAATAGAAATCTCTTCTCTTAGGTCACTAAATGAAGCAATACCCTAGACTCTTTGTCTTCTTGAGGTTGTCACTCATAACAATCTTTTCTCTTGACCAGCCATCTCTATAAATAGAAAATTATGACCTTTTGTCATTCAACCTCCATCATTCATTTTAGGATTAGGTTGAATCAGGTAGGATTCAATGAATCTACCCATTCTTTTCATTTTATTCCCTTCTAGGAACTTCTTCATTAATCCTCTTTATATTTGCCTCAAAATAGTTCAACTTGAATTATGTGCAACTAGCTCATCTATCTTATCTTCCACATAGTTCACACAATCCAAGAAATTAAACTTGTCATCTTATATTCATCAAATTCACAAACTTTCTCATAATGTTGACACTTAGAATTAACTTGCTTCTAATGCTTGGCACATACTACATTTCTCAACATCCACTATCAAAATACTCATCACAAACTAAATCTTACTAGTGCTCGACATCAACTAAAATTTACTCAGCTTACACTATATCACTTAACATACACTAAAATTTGACTTTTCTTGGCTCCAACTAAGTTTTTTCTTGGATTACACTAACTTTTCTCAGCACCTACTATGTAGATTGTTAAGCTTAGCAAACACACTTTTCTTAACTTGTTCTTCTAAACTCAATTAGTGCATCCATCCTTTTAACCTTAAATAGATTATCAATGCACTACAATATCACTGTCTTAACTGATCCTTGTACTCCTTTTCCATATCATAACTCAAGCTTTCTTCTAGATGCTATTGTTACATCATTTGACATCAGCAATTATCTTACGAGTAAGTAGCAAGTTTGACATCAATGAAAAAATAATGATTGAAATACATATTTATACTTTTATCAATCTATTTTCATCACAAAACCTCCCTACTTTTGAGAAATAATTATAGGAATGATGTGCACCAATGTGAAGTAAAATTCTTTGGTAATGATCTTATAAATAGTATTATAGAGAGATATAGGCCAAAAGTCTATGAATATTAAAGGATTCTATACTTTTGGGATGATGGCACCCTTAACCCTATCTCTCCTCAAATTCCTAACCTACCTCTTTCTATCTAACTATTAGAAATAGGGATTATTGTAGGAGGGAGAGGGGGGGGGGGGGGGGGGGTGGTGAATCAATAATCTACAATCTTTAATCACCAACTGGATATTATTACTTACTTTAAACCATGCATAACAAAGCAATAAAGTAATGTTGAACAGTAATAGTGACAATTCACAAAGGTAACTCGTGACACCATATTTTATTAACTAGGGAAACCCTGGCCAAGGGAAAACCTCAGTAAGGATGATACCCACTAGATAATATACTGATATATATGTGCCTTGTTAGAGGATGGACCCTACTAGGAGTCAATGAGAAAATTCAATATAATAGTCCCTATTAGGAGACTTTGAATCTCTATTAGGAGATTCCAATCCTGTTAGGAGTTATGGAATAATGTATGCAAGATGAGCCCACTACCCAAACATGAAATTTCAACTACATGAAGAGCTCACTGCTCAATCAAGTAATCTACTATTATTTTCCTTCCTTCACTAATTGCCAAATATTTCATGCAACACTTTGTATAGATCACTTTCACACAAGTTTTCTCTTAAGTTTGCACACTTGATGCAATAGCATAATCATGAGCATATCCCAAAATATCACACTTCTAATCGCAAGAAGTCCTTTGCATAAGTACCACACCTTTACATAAAATACTATTGGGTTGGCTAAGACCACAGTTCACTTTTCCAAGTTAGACTAAACATCTAGAATGTTGGCCCTAATTGGACAAGTAATTGTTTTGTAACCAAAAGAATTGTTTCCTTCAATTCCACTATCTTGCTTCACCAAAACATGATTAACTTTGTTCTCTATAGTCCATACAATCTTCTAAGGTTATACATGTCATCACAAACATGTATACTATCTCCATGTAACTTTTCTTGTCATAATATGATGTATGCAACATGTTATTAAAAAAAAAAAAAAACCCTATTGTAAACCAAATACTATACTTAGACAGTTTTCTAATTACCAAACACTAAGTATCTTTATTTCTAAGGTTTCCTATCAACATGCACATCATGTGTTGCCTATGGGTTGCCATTAATGACAACACTTACATATCACAATTAGCCAGTTGTCAAAAATCTTCCCCTTTAACATTGATGGCAATGAAAAATTGGCTAAGTGAGAAAATAATCATTACATCTAGTACAAATTTACATATATATGCTCCCCCTTACAATATACTTCATACTACACATATATATCTCCCAGTAATGACATGTATACAATTTTCACAAGAATCTCTCCCCCTTTGACATTAATGACAAAGGTCTCAAAATGTCAAGATTCTGTCCAAAACTATCAAAACTATTTTCCTTGCCTTTATGATGAAATGATCTTCATGCAATCATCAAAAATACCCTTCAAAATGTCCATACCTTTGTTCCATATTTCTTTGGTAGATTCTATTAATGTGATAATTGCACATAATGCATATGATGCAACCTCAACTGCATTTAAATCTGAATATAAAAAGTTTGTATATGTCTCTTTGGCCTTGACACATTCTTCTAACTACTTGTCAACAAACGATAACTTCAAAGCAATAGATTCTTTAAAATTAGATGTTCTCTTCACTATCTGCTCTTTTTGAAGTTCTAGTTTCTTGATCTCACTATGAACACTGGCAACTTGACTCTCAATATCATCAAATTTACTTGATGGGTGTTGGATTATGCTAGATAAAGCCTATAACTAATTCATCTTTATCTCTAACTAATTGTCCAAATCCTTAGTCAGTTTGTATGATAATGTACACTTAACATACAAGAATTTCCCTTCTTGCTGACACTTCTAAAGTTCTTTGATGCATGTATCAAGGTTGACTAAGTCATTCTTGATATTCTGGTAGATGGTGCTAAATAAACTAGCATCATGGTAAATTTGAGCTTTTGCCTTTGCAACACTCACCAAATTTGTAAACTCTTCATCAAAAATATTTAGCACAGCATGTGCTCCTAGTTTATTATCTGACTCAATATGTTGTACTATTAAAGTACTGTGCAATCTATTAGTTACTTCCATCAATGATTTCTGTAAAATTTTCACTATCTTATTTTTCTATAGGAGTTTTGATAAGGATGAAATTAGACTAGTCTAATCATTATCATTAGTTGCCAAATTTGCAAGAGAGAGTGGAGTAGATGAACTAGATGGTTTAGTTTCTTCCTCCCTCTATTTCTTTGCTTCTTCCTTAGCTTTCATCTCTTCCTCTTCTTTTCTTTCTTTTTCTTCTATTTCCTTCTTTTCTTCCAATCTTTTGCTTTCTTCTTCAAAAATTCTCCTATTATCTTCTTCTTCCTCAATTTGTTTCAAATTCTCTTCAATATTTTTAGTATCAGGTACATTTGATTTAAAAGCACCAAATGGATTGGCATCATCAATGTCGATTATAACATTGGTTTGATCAATCTTCATAGTATCACCACTAATTGATACTTTTGTGGTTCTAGGGGCTGGAAGATTTGTTGTCCTAGATTCTAACAACATCTAACTGATGGCTACTACTATCTCCTTACTCAATTTATCCTTCTCACCAATCATAAATAAGAATGGCCTTAACTTGTTCCTAAAGTATGATGCAAGGTCATTCAAAAATCTCTTTATCTCATCTTCATCACAGTCTCACAGATTATCCTTAGCATAGACTTCCAAAGTTCAATGTCTTCTTCCCTTGCTAGAGTCTTCTTTTCTATGAGTCTCTCATAGACCTTTTGGTTTACTACTACTTCGATACCTTTCATAATTAGATCATTTGCAATGATATGTATTACAATAGATATATCAATCTAATTCTTCTCAAAATTATTATGAAGACCATAAAAATTGTTCATCTAAACAAAGTTTCCTTCATTAACAATCACCATGTTAATCTTCTCAATCTTCAGTTTCCATGGTTGTAAATTGATCCTTTCCTACTGCTTGTTTAGGTGGAGTCACCTTTTCAACTTGCTTAGTTTCCTATTCCTCAACTTCTTCATCACTACTGGATTCAATTGTCAACAATGCTTTCTACTTCTTGCTAGGTTGTAAAGCCATCTATTTGACTCACTTAGTCTTTATAGGCACTGATTCAACTAATCTGTCTGATTTTCTCTTATGTTCACTAGGATGAACATTTGATACCACTGTATATGGTATACATTTTCTTGAAGTTTTCTCTATGATTGAAATTGAAAAGGGTTGAATATTCAGTACACTATGCTTCAATGTCTATCTTACTACCTCAGACTCACTTTCTATCATTTTGGCCTCAGATAATGCCTTCTTCATTATTGATTCAACTTTCTTATGAGATGCCTTTTCCAAGGTTGCTTGATGAGCATGTTGTGTGATCTCATCAAATGTGCCAAATCTATATTCTACCTTATCTTTCTCAAAATTCAATAATAAATCTATGTAGTGAATTGTAACATCATCACTTAACTCATATTTCAAAGGATCTAGAAATGTCTCCCAAGGTTCTATACTTGAATGTATGTATAATCAATATCAACTAAAATACATATGTCTTCCTTGAACCTATCCAAAATTGCAAGTGAGATCATAAATCTCTATTTCATATTATTTTGGAATGTTCTAATAATCAGATTACCACTATCCAATACCTTGTCTATAGGGCATCTTTTGCATACCTTTTATATCTTTTCCATAGTGCATCTATCACTAGTCATTATATATGTTACTGACAAGTAGGGAAATCTCTTTAGCACATGAAATAATATGTGATTTATCTATTATTGGAGTCTAAATACACCATCCTTTGTCCTCTTAATATTTTCAAGGTTCTCTGAGAGACATTGCATTCTTAGAATTTCACTCAAATTCACTTTTTCTTTTTCAACACAATTTTTTTAGGCTGCATATATAAATCTTGTTGAAGGTTCATCTATCTTTGAACTTGCATAAACTAAATAAGCTATTATTATACTAAGAAATCTCACATCATCCTACTTGATGGAGCTAATTACCATAGCCTTCCCATTGTAAACTACCTTAGTGTAACTTTTAACTTTCTTCATAACTAGTTTCTCTACTATGGGTATACTGCCTTGTTTGCTAGGACTACTTACCTCATGTATAAGGTCATCCAAGATGTCTACTACATTATCTTAGATCCATAATGTATTTTACTTGGTATAATTTGAGTCCATTCATCTATATCTAGTTCATGATAGAAATGATACTTAAACAAGTCCAATTCACTTAAATGTTCAAATCTAGCCTTAACTATCATGTCATAGTTAAAGACCAATTCCATATCCTTGTCCATATATTCATTTAAAATTGACTCAAACTTGTAATTCAAATAGTTTTCTACATCTTCTAGATAGATTACATTGTTTGGGGTGATAAAAAATGAAATATTAGGGTTTCCATCACTAGGTTTTATGGAAACTACCTTAAACTTAGGTCTATCTTCAATTTCAACACTATGAACAACTGACATGTCCATAATTCTTATCAACAATATCTTTTACCAAAAAAAATATTATGAAAAAATGATAAAATGCCGCTTTCCAAAAATAGGATTTACTTCAAATTTTCTCTAACAAGTCACTTCTTAATATTCTTCACTTTGAATGTGTTCATAATGACGTAAAATCAATTTTGTACTCTATTTATGCATCAACTTGAAATTGCATTAATTGTGTACTTCAAAAATACTAAAAAGTTGTTATTTGTATTCTACAATTAGATAACTATCTAGAATCATCTATCCAATCTTTAAATGTCATCTAAGGTTTACTATAGCCTCCTTTCATCATGAAAATCATTGTCAAAACTTTGCATCACAATTTATTTTTTTGCAAAAACTTATTTTCATCTTTTGTTATAGAAACAACTCTTACTATAATACTAGTAACTCTAAATTTCATCATAACTTGTTTAAATGAGATCCAAATCACAAGAGATCTTAGGTACCATCTAAACATAACTAGATACACCATTTCCCAACTTTGATATCTCTATGTAAGAATTTGCCTAAGGGAAAAATTCACCTAGGAACTAAGAACTCAAACACAAGCACAATTGTAGACCAAAAATGGAGAGAGTATGATCAGAATAATAATGTATTCAATAACTTAATTCTAAAACCTTTTCAAAAGGCCCTATGTCGATATTGATGATGGCTTCCTCCAAGACTGCTAAAGAGAAGAGTAGATCGAACAAGGAAAGAGGTAGAACCTATTTTAGGAAACCAATAGTCTTCTCAACTGATGAAGAGACCTCCTATAGATGCTATAAAGAAGAATCCACAATCACGCCAATTTGGAAGGATTGATCATATAGAGTATGGAGTTAAGGGTTAGAGTGGGCCCTCACAACAACTGTAGAAGACTCCTCAGCAAAGAGAAGCAAGAAATCATCATTAAAGTCTCCCATATCTACTATGTGTGACTCCAAGAATAGAACTGAAATGTCTAGCAAGAAATCATCACTTGGAAGACCATGAGTACCCTACAGTGCTGAAGTACATGAATCTATCACTGTGGAAAAGGATGAAATATCCAACTAAAAAAGAAGATGAATTACATCAAGAATATCTCCTACATCTTCAATGTGAGACTCCATGAACAACTTTGCAATTTCTAAAAGGAAGTCTTCACATGAAGGTAGAGTAGGAAGACATAAAGTATCCCGTTGCACTAATTTTAAAGCATCTGTGGCTGAAATAGGATCAATAGGAGCAATAGGAGCTAGAGGTGTGATCTCATCTAGGAGTAAGAAACCATAGCTGGAGTGACTGGACGTAGAAAGTCCACTGGAGATGAAGGATCACATGGATCTCCATATGCTTCCCAAATAGACCACCAAATATCACAAGGAAAATGTACCAATCTAAGAGGACCAAAAGATTCTTTACTCATACTTTTATGCAAAAATTGATTAAGTTTGATAATATATGTCCTATCAAAGTCCTCCATTTGTAATAGTTTCTTGTTATCAATTGTGGTCTAATACCAAACTAGTAAATCTGACAAGACTCCATGAGATCAATCAATGAACCTCCAAAGAATCAAAGAACCCCCTTGAAAAAGATGCTATTTGCACTTGAAAGCCAGTTGCCAATTTAGGGCCTATTTCTGAAAGTAGTATTTCTATCTACAAAACCTATAATGTGATTGCAGATCTGGAAAGTAGACAAAAAAATATGCACTTTCAAAAAAAATGGAGCCTAATTTGGAGTCTAGATGAGCCTGTATCAAACATTTTAAGTGGAAAAATTCAAGATTTTGGAGTTGCAGAAAAATTCAAAAATAGAGATCTCAAACTACCTGCACCAATGTGTAGATCATGAAATCCTACCCCAAAACAAAAATAATTGCTCGCAAAAAGGAGTCTGTATGAGGAAGATATCACTGTTTGAAAATCATTGCTGCTATTATTTTTTCTAAATCGTTGTCATGCCTCCAAAAAATAAATGGCTCTAGATTTTACCTCAAATATCTGATTTGGATGAAACAAAATCTGATTTGGGGGTTTTTGGACCTTCTAAATGTGATGCAAATATCATATTTGCACCAATAAGCTTTAATATTCACCTACAAAAAATCTCTCCTATGGCCCCATGGCCAAAAAATTTCCAGAAAATAATGCAGATCTGAAAATAAATTCATAAATCTGTGAAAATGACCATACCCATACCGCAAATTGGGGCCTCCAAGTTTCAATTTGCAAAAAAATTTTGCCTCACGGTCGACTATGGGCCAAGGTAGGTGTGCTTATAGTCAATTTTCACCAGTTCAGCATTCCAGACACAATGGAGAGGTCAGATCTGGTGTTGGATGCTCCCAATTTTTGTAGCACTCTGGATTCAGGCTAAGGTGATGAAGCAAGCAAGAGGTCTCGAATGGCTTGTGATGAGAAAATCTCTATGCTCTTATACAATGTAAGAATTTTCCTAAGGGAAAAATTCACCTAGGAACTAAGAACTCAAACACAAGCACAATTGTAGACCAAAAATGGATATGATCAATTAATCAAAGTATGTCTGAATACATTGCTCTATTTAGAATGTGATGTTTAACATACTAGGAGTGCCTGTATATAAAGGACTCTCGGGAAGCACCTAGAATATCTCTAGAAACAACCAGAAGATAAGACAACTAAGCACCTTATCCAACATTCTAGATGAATGGATAAGAATGACAAAGTGTCATATGTTTGTAGAAGATTCCTATGTTGTAGACAACATGTGCTTAAAAGAGGTGCAGACCCCTATGATGTCATCAAGACAACTCACAAGAGTGCACAATCTCCTAAGTGTCTCACAAATAAAATAATGCAAAATAATAAAATAATGCATTAACCTAAGTAAGCTTAAGTAAGTGTAATAAGTAAATACTTATTTACACCAACACTCTAATTCAATCTCTTTTTGAAGTTCTTGGATTTTAATTTGTGAATAAGCTTAATTCAACTTAATTGAATCAAACTCAACAATTTACTTCAATCTTTTGTATCATCATCTAACTTTTCTTTTGAGATATTTGTTCCTTTCATGAATGCTTCATTAAATTCTTACTAAAGTTCACTCATGATGTTTCTTTGTTCTTCATTGCCTCTGTTAGTTCCAAAGTTCATTTCCTAGTTCCTTCTATCATTTCTAGAGTTTCTTCCATCATTCCTTCTATTCGTGAAGTTTCTTCAACTCTTCCTTCTATCTCTAAAGATTATGTCCATTCTATTGTACCTTGTTGTATGTCCATAGTTATTGCATGACTAATATATAGGTGCTCTACTTCTAGGATTTTGCTAACCATTGGGTGCATAAAAATTTCAAGCAATGTGTCCTAAGTTGTTACACATATAACACATGATCTATCTTCCATCTTCATAAGATCTTCTGCTCTCGATGTCCTTACATTAGATCTTCTTCTATCTGTAGGGTTAGTATTTCTAGACATTCTACTATTTCTTCTATTATCATACTTAGGTTTTATAAAATCAATTGCATTATGACCCATACCATGGAAATTATGATAATAAAATTCCTTAACATGATTAAATGACTTATTAGTACAAATATTTCCATATGACCTATTTCATTACATAAAAAGAATTTACCTCTAAATTTATACCTAGTTTCCTTGGGAGTCTTCACTTTCTATGGTTCATCCAAGATTTCAACTTCCTTGTTTTTCTCAACTTGTTTAGGTTTATCAGAAGATTGACTTGACTTAATCTTATCATCAAATTTTTCTTTTTCTTTTGGATCTTATCTAATCTTAGGTTTCTTTGTAGACATGTTAATTAAATAACCAAGACTAGTCTTGTCATAAGAAGGTCTCTGTATAGACATAGCATCATCAAGCTTTTCTCTACTAGAATAAAGTTTCTCAAGCTTCTATTTTCACTATGTCAATTCATCTTTCACAATATTATTTTAATTATGGAGTTCTTCATGATCTTCTTTCAATGTTTCAAACTTGGATGTTTTCTTTTCTAGACTTACTCTTAGATCTGCATTTTTCATCTTCAAATTAGATTCAGTTTTGCTAGGATCATTTCTTAAAGTCAACCTTATATTTGTAACCTTCAATTCATGCTTCACAATTTTTTACTCTATCCTCAACTTTGAATAGTAATCATTAGTAGTTCTAAATTTAGTAGATTTAGGCTTGGATTTGACATGTTCAATCTTTTCTTTCAACTGATCAATGTATACTTTGGAGTCTTCATATTTGTCCTCTAGCTTATTTCTTTCTTCAGTAAGGAGATCAATTTGTTCAAGAGCTTCTTCGAGGTTCTTCATCAACTATTCCATATCCATAGGGATCTTATTTAAGGTTTTAAGCCACTTCAAAGTAGTTGTGCTCTGATACCGATTGTTAGAAATAGGGATAGTAGGGGAGGTGGGTGAATTAGTAAGATACAAAATTTAGTCACCAATTGGATATTATTACTTACTTTAAACCATGCATAACAAAGCAATAAATTAATGTTGAATAGTAATAGTAACAATGTAAAATATAACTCATGAGACCATAATTTGTTAACTAGGGAAACCCTAGCCAAGGGAAAACCCCATTGGGAATGATACCCACTAGATAATATATAGATGTATATGTTCCTTATTAGAAGATGGATCTTGTTAGGAGTCAATGAAAAAATTTAGTATAATAGTCCCTATTAGGAGATTTTGACCCTATTAGAAGTTGTGGAATAATGTATGCAAGATGAGCCCACTGCCCAAACATATAATTTCAACTACATGAAGAGCTCACTACTCAATCAAGTAATCTACTATTATTTTTGTTCCTTCACTAATCTTTGATCTTCAACTCAATCTTAGATCAGCAGATAGTTCATACAAAACTTTTCATATATCACTTTCACAAAAGTTCACTCTTAAGTTTGAACACTTGATACAATAGCATAATTATGAGCATATCCCAAAATAACACACTTCTAATTGCAAGAAGTCCTTTGCACAAGTACCATGCCTTTACATAAAATACTACTGGGTCAACTAAGACCAAAATTCACTTTTCCAAGTTAGAGTAAACATCTAGGATGTCGGTCCTAATTGGACATGTAATTGTTTTGCAACCATTTCCTTCAATTTCACAATCCTGCTTCGTCAAAACATGATTAAATTTGTTCTGTACAATTTGTACAATCTTCTGAGCTTATACACATCATCAACAACATGCATACTATCTCCATGTAACTTTCATTTGTCATAATATGATGTCTACAACATGTTATAAATAAAATAATACATTACTATAAACCAAATTCTATACTTAGACCATTTTTTGATAACCAAACACTAAATATATTTATTTTTGAGATTTCCTATCAACATGTAAATCATGTGTTTCCCATGTGTTTCCACTAATGACAAAAATTACATATCATTATTAGCCAATTTTCAACACTAACTCCTAACCCCACATCTCTAACCCTAAAACCTAAAACTCCTTCTCTTACTGACCCTTAACCACTCTCTCTCCCCCCTCTCAAACCCTTAACCTACCTATATCCCTCTCCTTGCTTCCCTTTCAAACCCCTATTATAATATATATATATATATATATATATATATATATATATATATATATATATATATATATATATATATATATATATATATATATATATCTACCCTACACTAACCCCTATCTCTCTTTGTATGATAGTTGAACATCACTTGATCAAGTTTTGTAAAACCCAACCATGTTATTAGTTCCTATGGATGTTATAGCTAGGACTCAATAAACTGATTGAGTTATTGAAAAGTGTAAATAAAGGTTATTATATTGTTTAATTTTTTCCCATGAGAGTCTACTACTATTTTACATGTATTTCTACACTAGGTATGCAAGTATTTAGTCTTTTTGCATGAGAATGCATAATTTGATATATTTTATTTTGACAACATCTTATTTTATGTTTGTATCTTGTGATTGAGCATAAAATAATGATGAATTTTTTTTTAATTTTATATTTAATTGTATATTTTATTCATGTTTATAGGGAAATTTTCTTGGAAATCATGAATTTGTTCTATTTTTTTGTGTCCACATGTTATTGTATGTTTGTATCTTTTGATTGAGAATAATATAATAATGCAAATTTATTTAATTTTGTATTTAATTTTTAATTTGGTTCATGTTATTATTCATAGGGAAATTTACATCTACAATTATCTGAAAGAACAAGAGAGGAATGATTGAAAATGAGAGGCAAAAAAAGCAAAAACAAGCGAGCATATGAGGAGAATATGTGAAGGGCCATAATCAAATTCCTCCAATGTAAGTGATGAAAATATTCTTATTGATATTGATATCACAAATGCACCTAATTTGACAAACAAAAATGTTCAGCGTACCCTATTTGAAATGGTTATGACAAGTCATCATCAAATCATCTATGAGTGAGTGTGAAATCCCCACCTCCATATGGATAATAGGTCTTCCGAAAAAATACACATGGATTAGATGACACTCTATCCTGAGTCACCTCACTATCCACCCCATCATACATACACTAACAACTAAAATAAATAAATTTATTGGGCCTAGAAGACTATAATGATGCGTGTGATGAAAATGCAAGTGGTACAAGTGGGGATGACCCTAAAAGTGCATCTGATGATGGTTGAGGTGCCATAGGTGAAGTAATACCACCTAACTATGAGCCATGCTCAATGATAAAACTCCATGGAGAGTTTGTGAATAAATAAACTCCCTTATGATCATTGGGAGCACAACATGAGGCATGGATTTTTATATTGTATATCTCCTCTTATGTTATGGTACCACCCTATGAGCCCTATGCCTATCCCTTGTAGAGCCTCTCCCTTTACCCTGGAACTCACATATATCATAGTAATTTGGATTCTCACCAAGGATGAACTCACAATATAGCTTTCTCAAAAATATAGAGGCAACCAATTATTGTCACATGGTGGTAGGTCAAATTCCATATACCACCTATCCCAAAAACAAGATCTCATCCTAGTATGAGTGCAATAATGAATTGGAAAGATTTTAGTTGTGTCTAATAGGGAGTTGCTAAATATAGTATTAGTGAAAAGAGAAAACATACTACATTGTTTTATGCCCTTATATTTCATTTGTTGATATGATAATCCATTGGCATAATGCACTGATGCAAGGAGGGAAAATAAAGCTTGGGCTAGAGGCACACCCAGTTATCCAACCACCTCACTAAGTAAACACAATGAGATAAAAAAACATAGTGAAAAATACCAAGGAGAGAAGGAAAATAATATATTTATTTATTCATCCAAATATCAACATACATTTCTAGCTATGAGGCCTCTTGGATTGCACCAAACAAGATTTACAAAATTCCAGATTTAGAACTTTCACCTGTCCTTGCTTCAAATTTACAACTCGTATACTTTGTAATATCTATTCTAGACTCTCTCTAAGTGATCCCTAATCTAAACCTAAACACCCCTATTTATACTTACCAAAATGACTTACAAAAGATTCTAGATTCGTACATAATAGAAGGCCAAACTTAAAAAAGTTGACACGTATGCCAAGATAAGATTCTTACAATAAATCCATGATCCAAATTAAATACACAAGTTAGCTAAAACTAAGAACTGATAATAGATAAATTTGATCAAGGAAAGAACCAAACATTAGAAAAAATTCAATTTCATATGATGCATGAAGGAACACTTGGCCACAAAAGGACTTGGTCAATATTGAGAAACTAGCCCACCACTAAACAACTCAACCAATACATAACAACTTGATAGTAACTATATCTTAGAAACTACTAGAACTAGGCACTAATAGGAAAAATAAAAAAATATGATAAGGATAGTAAGGCAACCTAGTATGCTCCTACATTAGACTAACAAGGTTGAAAGAAATGATTCTCTTGAATCATTGACATGTTACAACCTAAGCTGAATCCAACTCAGATTGAGAAACCCATGTAGCATCTTCAATTGGTTTATTTTTTTCACTTCACCAGATATTCATAGTAATATTTTCTTCTTATGCATTTACCATTTGATCTAATATCTATTAAACCTCTTGAATCTTCTTCTTATTGTAATCATTTGGTAGAACAACTTCATCATCTGACTCATGATACTTACAAAAATAAACAACATTGAATATAGGAGATATATCCATTTCATTATTTAACTCAACTACATAAGCATTCCCACTGTCAAATGTCATCAAAACTCTACAATGACTAGAAACGTCTTCATTTTCAGCTTACTATATGTTCCAATAGGAAATCTATCTTTCTTTAGATGAACCATCAACTCATCACCAAATTCAAAAAGATGATGTCATCTAGACTTGTCAACATTCTTCTTATACTTCTAATTATTTTGTTCCAACCTCAACTTTACTTCCTCATGCAAACACTTCATAAAATTAGAAAATACTTCCCCTTCAACACTTCTCTTCTCCTCACCAACAATACCCCTAAAATATGATAAACATCTAGGTTGCATTTCAATAAAAATATCAAAAGGTATTTTCCTAGTACTCCTATTAACAAAATTATTATATGAAAACTTAGCTTGTGTCAGTACCATATCCTAATCACTCATCTCCAATTAAACATATCAACAAATTACCCAAGATTCTATTCACAACCTCTGTTCATCCATATATCTATGGATGGAATGTAGAACTAAACTTCAACTCAATATCAATATTCTTTCACAAAGTCTTCTAGAAATAAACAAATTTTTTTTTGTCTCTATTAGAAATAATACTTCTTGGTAATCCACACAATCTAACAATGTCATTGAACAAAATCTTAGAAACATGCATACCATCTGATGTCCTATTATATGGTATGAAACATGCCATCTTATAAAATCTATCCCCAATAACAAATATGGAATCATAGCTCTTGGTAATCCAAGAACAAAATCCATACTCATGTCACTCCAAGGTTTCTTAGGAACATAAGTAGATGTATACAATCTAGTATGATGACTTACTCCTTTCATAACTTGATAAATTCCATAACTCCTTATAAACTTATGAACTTTCTTATACATTTGTGGCCAATAATACATATCCCTAAGAAAACTCAATGTCTTATTTGGTATAGGAGCACCCCATCAAAATTAAGTAGTCATAAGGTCTTATAGGCCTTCTCAATCCTTGATTCTAGCATATTTTGGTTAATTAGGCTCTTTCTTGCATAGTGATACTATTGTGTGAACCCTTGAACAACTTTTGGTATTTGTATAAACCAATTGTTTCATGAGGTCATAGGGATCTAGTAGTATCCTAGGGTCATGTCAAAGGTCTTAGGAAGTGTTAGAGTCTCTTAGAAGTTATTTTAGAATCTCAAAATCAAACTAAGTTGCATAATCATGACAATAATGCAACATTTATCTTATATTAATAACTTTTTATTTGTAATAATTTCCATCCAATAGTCACAACCTTGAAAATTTGGTTAGACTAGTTGGAGGAAGGTCTTCATAAGCCCTTATAGATAGATGGAAGACATATAATGTAATTTCCTACTTTTGAATCAACAAAAAATACCATTTTTCCTGTAAAAATGCTATTTTCTTCTTATTGTATAGACTGTATGGGATTTGGTGGACTGGAGGATTAGGTTTTATCAAAGCTTGAAGAGTTACCTTTCCAATGAGCCTACTCTGAACCTCTAAAATGCTAGGAGTTGGTAGTTATAAGGTGTTTTGCTGAACTTGGTTACAAACCCTAACCACCTAGGGTTTTGGAGAAAAATGGGAATATCTCCCATTTCCACTATTGGAAAAATCTAATTTTTAGGGTAATGGGAGATTATCAAGTTTACTTTAGGATTTTGGAGGTTTTAGGGTAGGAGCAGATGGTGGCTGTATAGTATAAGCAAGAATGAGTTGGCATTCTCATGTGACAACTCTGCTACATACTAAAAATTGCTAAATTGAACACCTTGGGGTTTGCACTAGTGGATGAAACTTTAGAATCCCTCTTTTTTTGTCCTAACCTAGATGTTTCATGCATTTATTTGGTCCATTTCCTTGAATGTTTCATACTTCCTTGGTAAAATAGACCTAATTGGGGCAATTAGGCCTGTCTAGAATTGGTCTTTTAGAAGGCTGAAATATAGAACCAGAATCTATCTTTTTGGGAGTAGGTAAAACTCAATAAAGGGTGTTCAGAATGGTAATATTTTCTTAGGGTCCTATGGAGGATTTTACACTTATGCCAAAAATTTCTTTTGGAAGGGCTACTGTGCTTGTTGCTACATTAGTAGGATAGAATAGTGAAAGTTGGATTTGGATTGTTGTTTGGTAGTGATTCCTTGATCTTTTGTACATGTGTTCAAACCCAAGTATGTTAATATATCCAAAATGTGTAAATCCACCATTTGAGGGTAAGAAGTCAAGTCTTGTCAAACCATAGTTGCATGGATCAGGAGTAATCTTTTAAATCTTGTTTTATTGCAATGGTGCAAAAGTTTGGATGTTTCTCTTGTCATGTTAGGTTGGTGATTAGCATATCTAGGATATTTTTTGTTAGCCCATACTAAAATGTCCAACCAATCCATTTTAATGCTTTTCCTTAATCAAATAAAATCTCATTGAATTTCTTGGTATACATAAATGAATTGATTTTAACAACATGCCTTCTTGAATGAAACACTCATCAAACTTACTCTATTGACTCAATAGATTTGGTGCTCTACACTCTCTCCACATCTTAGAAAAATTATGGTCAATATTGTACAACTCCTCCATCTCATCAAAACCAAAATCTTCAACCTTCATCTTAGTCAACAAAGAACATTTTCTTCTCAATGCATATGCAACTCAGTTAGTAACTCCACTCTTATGCTTTATCACAAATGTGAAACTCTACAAATGTTCAACCCACTTCATATGTCTCTAATTTAATTTTATGCTAACTTCCCAAATATTGTAAACTATTATGATCAGTGTACAACACAAACTCCTTAGGAATCAAATAATTTCTCCAATTCTTCAAGGCTTGAACAATAGCATAAAACTCTTGAACATACATAGAATACTTTCTTTTAGCATCATTCAACTTCTCACTAAAGAATGTTAAAATTTGATTGAAAAGATCATTGAAAAAGAGATTGTTAATAATGAGATTGTTGAAGAAGATTACATGTTTCAATCATTGTTTTGTCACTAATGTCAAACCTACTATTTGTTGGTAAGACAATTGCTTATGAGATTCAAGTACTATAACTTAGTTGATTGATGAGGACGATTTGATCAATAAGATGTGATAAATGCACCTAGAGAAAAGGTTGAGTTATGATTATTAAATAGAGTACAAGGATTAGTTAAGACAGTGATCACATGATGTATTGGTGATCTACTTAAGGTTACAAAATAACTGCCTACACTTAGAAAGTTTAGAAGAATAAGTTAAACAAAGTTTGTCTACCAAGCTTAACTAAGTAGATAGTAGGTGCCAAGAAAAGTCAGCGTAGACTAAGTAGAAAGTTAGTTGGAGCTGAGTAAAATCAAAATCAAGTGGATGTTGAGCAAGATAGTTGATGTTGAGTAAAGTTTAGTTGATTCCAAGTACCAATAAATTTTAGTTGATGTCGAGTGATTTCACAGTTGATGCTGAGCAATGTAGTATGCATGGAGCATTAGAAGATTGATAATGCCAAGCTATTGCATTATGATAAAGATTGAAGATTCACTGAATCTAAGCTAACAAGTTTGTTTTCTTGATACTTGTGAACTAGGAGGAAGATAAGATTGATGAGTTGGTGGCACAAAATTTGATGTAAATTTTTTTTAGATGAATTCAAATAGATTCTAGTAGAAGTTTCTAGAAAATACAAGATATAGGGTAGATACATTATATCCTACCTAATCCATCTGAATCCCTAATTTGGACAATGGATAATGAGCAAGAAAATATTCTAATTTCCTATTTATAGGAATGTCTGGTCATTAAGTAAAAAGGTTGGTGTCATTTGCAAGAACCTAAGGAGGAGAAGGAATTAAGGGTTTTGATTCATCAAGTGACCCAAGAGAAGAGTCTACAATGGTGTGTTAATAAAGAAGGCTTAAGGAGATGAATGCTTGAAGGATCAATAGGTTGTTAGAGCTGAAAAGTATGAAAGGCAAGAAGAATTGAGGACTGAATGGAGATTATAATTTGCAAGTGAAGTTGTAAGTTGTATCAAATCAAAGCTCTACTATTACTCTCTAATACTTATATCAGTCTAGGGTAAATCCTTTGGATTAATGTTGACCTAAAAATCATTAAAAAATCCTTTAATAGGATGGTATTTCAAGTGGATGGCCTAAAGTCCTCTAACAAGGCTTACTTTTAACAGGGTGATTGAAATCCCTTAATCTTGAACAAGGGAGTGATGATGAACCCATTTTGGAGGAAGAAGAAGAAGAATGTCCTCAAGATTAGAGGCTTCTTGTGAAGACTCTAAAGTCCATGGAAAGGAGATCCTTGGATGCTAAGTTTGATTTGCCCACTTATGATGGGAAGATGGATCCTGCTGCTACTGTGGATTGGGTGAATGACCTAACTAGTTTCTTTGATTATGAAACTATCCTTGAAAATCAGAAGGTTAAGGTAGCCAAGTCAAGGCTAAGATGGTCTACATTGGTATGGTGGAACTTTATCCAAGATGATAGGGTAAAGAAAGGCAAAAATTAGGTCTCCACATGGAAGAAAATGGTACCCTTTCTTCGAGAAGCCTATGTACCTACAAATTATGAAGTGCAACTGCATAAAAGTACATGGATGTCTCAACATATACTAAAGAATTCAACAATCTTGTGATGAAGTCTGGTATTGTAGAACTAGAGAACTTGAAACTTGCAATGACTCAAATTGTCAATTCAAGATGAATTGACCCTAACCACCATAACTATTATCCAACAATGTTTCATGTTGGCTTCCAAGGTAGAAGATAGGTTCAAAAGGAGGAGTGAACAAGGTGGAAGAGGTAGAGGAAGGAATGATAGAGCAAGAACAAATTCTTGGAACAAAGGGAAGTTAGATAAATTAGACAAGTCTCTTGATCAAGAGACCAAAGAGCAAGGAGAATCTAGTTCAAGGGGACATGCAAGAGGTAGAAGACCCTTTGGTAGGGGTAGAGGAAGATCAAATAGGCCTCCAAAATGTTACAACTACAATCAAATAGAACATTACTCCAACAAATGCCCAGAGAAAGAAAACAAAACTAAAGGTAAAAAGGAGGGCTCAACTTGTTTGTGAGGAAAGAGACCTTGAAGTAGAAGAAGGCATATCATTGATGACGAGACAAGAATTTTTGCAAGTGCCACATACTTAAGAGCCTCCAAAAATAAATAATTTTTTTAGAACAACAGTCAAATGCCAAGGGAAGGTATGTAATTTTTTAATAGATTTTGGTTCCACTGAAAATCTAGTTTCTAAGGAAATGGTGCAAAAGTTAGAATTAACTGAGACCCCCCATCCTTCCCCCTATCATGTTTCATGGTTCACTAAATGTCAAAAAATCCTTGTGACTAAACAAACCATGGTGGAATTCTCCTTGGGTGACTTTAAGGACACTGTGCTATGTGATGTAGTGGAGATGGATGCCTGCCATTTGCTACTTAGTAGACCCTAGCAATATGACATGGATGCAACATATAGTTGTAGGAAGAATACATATACCATAATCAGGGATGGAAAAAATTGCACCTTGAAACCTTTGCCTAATCAAAAACATGAAAAGGAGCCTTTAGTTGTTGTTGTGAATGAAAAGGAGATGTTTGAAACAATTAAAGAATTAGATGAGGAGTATGTGCTGATTCATAAGCCTAGGGAGGAATTGAAGACTAAAAATGTTAAGCAAATCCCCAAAGAAGTGTAGAAACTTCTTGACGAGTATCAAGGGGTAGTAGCAACTAATCTAGTAGTGTAGAGAACCTAATAAAATGACTTTTTTTATTCAATGTAATAAGGCCTTAGGATTGATGAAAAATCTCCTTAACGCCATCCACCACTGTAATAGATACAAGACCCTAAGGTGTTAATATGAACTTGGGCATCAATTGGTCTAAAGGTGGAATTTTGATTTGTCTTATGTTTTCTAGGTTGGTTTAGAGGTTTTAAGTCTTAGAATAACAATTTGGAGTGATTGGATTTTGTTTAGGATTAAAATCAATTAAAGTGTCAAAAAGTGCAAAAATTGTAAAAGTTGCATTAGCAAATTTTTGCAATAAATTGACAACTTTTTGCAATAACTACAAAAATGCCTATAGGTCTATTGAAATAGTTGGAAATAGCCTTTATAGGCCCTATGCACTTGAGTTAGAGGTAGAGAAGAAGTTTCATATGTATTTGCTTCCAAAATCAAATAAAGAGCCTATTGTTCCAGCATTTTGACCCTATTTTGCCATACTGTATGGACTTTTACTAGTTGCATGGTGGCTGTTTTACATTGATAAGTTGGAGTTGTCATTGTGGAGAGTTTTGGCATTGGTTTGAAGGGAAGATCAATTTTCTTTAAAATGTTATCCATTTTTTTCTCTCGTTGTCCTGTGAAACCCTTAAAACAAGGGTTTGACCAAAGAAATGGTCCTAGTTTGAACTCTAACCATTGGAAACTCTTCCAAATTCATATGGAGCAAGCTAGAGCATTGTAATTTCATGTTTTAAAGGTCTATAGATAGGAGGTTGTAGCAAGGATTTATGGAAGCAAGCCCTAGGTCTAATAAGACCCACGTATTAGACCTTGTTTGTGTGAATTGATTGAGTAATAGGAAGAAAAGGAGTTGAGGACTTGGTGAATCAGAAAAACACCTTCATCTAGGTTGGGAGAACATAATAGATTTGGAAAATGGACTCTATGAACCCATTTCTTGATATTGGTTTGTGAACCACACCTAAACTTGCTAATTAGGCCTGAGTGCTTAGTAGAGGTTAAGATATGTTGGAGTAGAATGAAGTTTTCAAACTTTGGAATCCTTTATGGCTTTGAAATGGGTGTTCAAAACTATTTTTGGTTTGCCAAATCCTTTATAATAAATTTGTGGTATTGGTGAAGAACAATCATAAGAGGCCTAATTACCTACTAGGTCTATTGCACAATTTTCTTTGTTGGTTATCAACAGGGGTCCCAACCAGTGTTTTTACCTTATTGTGGTTATATTGAAGTTGCCCTAAAATACCTTTAGTGTTGGGAAGTCTTGGAGTATCAAATCCCACTTTTTTGTTACCTTGTGTGTAATTGATCAAGTGTTGCATTCTAGTTTGTGGGTTGATAATAATGGATTTGATCACTGATTTGACTTGTTTGGGTCATGTTGGAGTGGTTTGAAGTCACTACTAGTGTTAGGAAGATTGGAATTGCCAAGGTTGGGTGTAGTAGGTCTTGCTGGTTCAAGTAGGAAGAAGTTGGAACTCAATCTTGTGTGAAGAATTGGGTTTGTAAACCTATTGAATAGTTGTAAACATTAGAGTAGTTCCTTTTGGAATTGAGTCAAGCCTTGAATAACCTTGTGGATTTTGGAGGTTGGAATTGAAAGTTGATTAAAATTTGCATCCTTGTGCTTTACTCTGCATCATTTATCTTCTTCCTTTCCACCCATTAGTGATGTAAGTCACCAAATAAACTTTATACCTAGTGCTTCTTTGCCCAATAAACCCCCATACAAAATGACACCTGCACAAAATGTTGAGATTGCTAAACAAGTCAGTGAATTGCTAGAAAAAGGTCTAATACAGAAAAGTTTGAGTCCTTGTGTAGTGACTATTATTTTGGCTCCAAAGAAAGATGACAAATGGAGATTATGTACTGATAGCAAGGCAGTCAATAAGATAACTAATAAATATAGATTTCCAATTCCAAGAATAGAGGATCTGATTGACCAACTATAGGGTGCTTCCTACTTCTCTAAAATTGACTTAAAATCAAGTTATCATCAAATAAAAATAAAGCCAGGTGATGAATGGAAAACAACATTTAAAATAATAGATGATTTCTATGAATGGTTTGTTATGCCATTTGGATTAAGTAATGCACCTTCAACCTTCATGAGGTTAATGAATGAGATTTTTCAAGACTAAAATGGAAAGTTTTTGGTTATCTATCTTGATGATATATTGATATTTAGTTGCAGTTTGGAAGAGCATATTAAACACTTAAGTTTGGTATTCAAAAGGTTGCAGGAACATAAACTGATTATCAACCTTGAAAAGTGTACCTTCTTGCAAAAGGAAATTACATTCTTGGGATTTGTGATCTCTCAAGGCACTTTGAAAATGGATCCTTCAAAGGTTGAAGCAATAGTTAATTGGCCTCCTCCTAAAACACAAAGTGATGTTAAAATCTTCCATGGGTTAGCCAAATTTTATAGGAAGTTTGTGAAAAAATTTAGCCATGACTGTCCTCCAATATTAGATACCATTAAAGGTGGAAGGAAGGTTAAGTTTGTATGGAAAAAGTAGGCCAATGACGCCTTTGAATACCTTAAATCTAGAATTGCACAATATCTTATACTAACCCTCCCTAATTTCAACAAGGTTTTCATAGTACAAACAGATGCTAGCAACCTAGCTATTTGTGTAGTCCTAAGTCAAGATGGCAAGCCAGTTGCATTTTTCTCAAAAAAACTAAATCATGCCAAGAAGAAATAATCCACCTATGACCTATAACTTTATGCTATGGTCCAAGCTCTTAGAAAATGGAGACATTATCTCCTACCTAAGGAATTTGTAGTCTTCACTGATAACCATGCCTTAAGCTATCTAAATTCACAAGAAAAGTTGAATGTTAGACATCTTAAATGGATGGAACAATTGTAGGCATATTCTTTCAACATTAAACATAAGAAGGCTCAAGCCAACAAGGTGGCTGATGCATTGAGTAGGAGGATCACTTTGGTGTAGCAAATTCAACTCCAAAGCATTGGGATAAATTCTCTCAAAGGCCTTTACAAAGATGACACTAATTTTGGCAACATTTATAAGGTATGCACTACATTAGTGGCTAGGTATAACACTAATTTCTCTAAATATCTCATTCAAGATGGATTACTTTTTAAGGGATATCAGTCATGTATCATCCCTAGGTGTTCAATGAGGGACAACATTATTAAAGAAAAGCATTATGGGGGAATGAGTGGCCATTTTGGTCTAGATAAAACAAGAAGTAGTTAGGAGGTATTACCATTGGCCAAAAATGTAAAATTATGTCATAAAATTTGTGGAAACTTGTGCCATATGACAATAAGCCAAAGGAACATCAACCCCTTCCCATACCTTCTAGGTCATGGAAAGCTATTTCAATGGACTTTGCTATGGAACTTCCAAGGACAAAATATGGCTATGATAACATTTTTGTGGTTGTTGACCATTTTAGCAAAATGACACACTTTATATCCTACAAGAGTACTCATGATGCATCACATATTGTACAATTATTCTTCAAGGAAATTTTTAGAATCCATGGGTTTCCTGAGTCCTTTGTGTCAGATAGGGATGCCAAGTTCCAAGGTCACTTTTGGAGAACCTTGCATAAGAAGTTGGGAACAAATTTGTAATATAGTTTTGCTTATCATCCTCAAATGGATGGGTAGTCAAAGGTCATAAATAGGTCTCTTATTAATCTCCTTAGGTGATTGACAAAAAAATACACACAAAGTTGGGATCTCTTGTTACCACAAGCTAAATTTTCCGTTAATGACTCCTTGAATAGATCCAAAAGGAAAACACCCTTCCAAAAATTCTATGGCATGCATCCTAAAGGACCTATGGAATTGAGGTAACTACCTAATTATTTTAAAGTCAATGCCAAAGGGGAAGAATTGGTAGAAATGATAAAGTATATGCAAGAATAGGTCAAGGATAGTTTGGAGCAATTAGTACAAAAGTAAAAATCAATGGTAGACAAGAAGAGAAGGGAGGTTCACTTTAAGATAGGTGAAAAAGTGTGGGCTTACCTAAGAAAGGAGAGGCTTCCTAAGGATCAACACACCAAGCTTCAAATGAAGAAAATAGGACCATGCATAATACTACATAAGTATCATGAAAATGCTTATGAAATCACTCTCCCACCATCCCCTTCCATTTCTCATATTTTTAACATTGCTGATCTAACTCCTTTTAAAGGAAATGTTGCTATTACAAGTACCAATGATGAGGGAGAGTCACATGCTGATTGGTTGCAAGAACTCCCTCCAAGCCAACCTCTTCAATTGGAGAAGATCATTGACACTAAAATCTACAAGAAGACTAGGCATAAACCTTATCTGGAGTTCCTTATCAAGTGGAAAGGTCTTCCTAACATTGATGCCACTTGGATGATAGAGTAGGACATCATCAAGCATAGCTACACCTTGGATCAAATAACCTCAAGTGGGAACTTGAGTTTCAAATAGCCTGGGTAGCATGGTGCAGGAGCACCCCATCAAAATTAAGTAGTCTTAAGGTCTTCTAGGCCTTCTCAATCCTTCATTCTAGAATATTTTGGTTAAAATTAAGCTCTTTCTTGCATAGTGATCCTATTGTGTGAACCCTTTAAAAACTTTTTTTATTTGTATAAACTAGTTGTTTCATGAGGTCACAGGGATCTAGTAGTCTCCTAGGGTCATGTCAAAGGTCTTAGGAAGTGTTAGAGTCTCTTAGAAGTTATGTTAGAATCTCAAAATCAAAATAAGTTGCATAATCATGAAAATAATGCAACATTTATCTTATCTTAATAACTTTTGTTTGTAATAAGTTCCCTCCAATAGTCACAACCTTCAAATTTTAGTTGGACCAATTGGAGGAAGGTCTTCATAAGCTCTTATAGGTAGGTGGAAGACATACAATGTAATATCTTGCTTTTGAATCAACAAAAACTATAATTTTTCGTATAAAAATGTTGTTTTTTGCTTAGTGTATAGAATGTACGAGCTTTGGTGGATTGGAGGATTACGTTTTATCAAAGCTTGAAGAGTTACCTTTCCAATGAGCCTACTCTAAGCCTCTGAAATGCCAAGAGTTGGGAGTTATGAGGTTTTTTGCTGAACTTGGTTACAAACCCTAACCACCTAGGTATTTGGAGAAAAATGGCACTATATCCCATTTCCACTATTGGAAAAATATAATTTTTAGGGGAATGGGAGATTTTCAAGTGTACTTTAGGATTTTGGAAGTTTTAGGGCAAGAGCAGATGGTGGCTATATAGTATAAGCAAGAATAAGTTGGCATCCTCATGTAACAACTTTGTTGCATATTGAAAATTGCTAAATTGCATGGCTTTGGACTATAGCCAGTGGATGAAACTTTGGAATCCTTCTTTTCTTGTCCTAAAATTGATATTTCATGCATTCATTTGATCTATTTCCTTGAATGTTTGGTACTTCCTTTGTAAAATAGACCTAATTGGGGTGATTAGGCTTGTCTAGAATTGGTGTTATAGAAGGCTGAAATACAGAACCTGAATCTATCTTTTTAGGAATAGGTCAAACTCAATAAAGGGTGTTTAGAATGCTAATTTTTTCTTAGGTTCTTGATGAGTCTAAAAAATGCCTTTATTTTGTTATGTTTAAGATATTTTGTGATACTCCGTTTATCCTTGTTTTAACACTTATAAGCCTATGTTTGATAAACCTTTGATGATTTATGGGGTAGAAAAACTATGTCATCTTTTGCCTAAATTATATCTAATATGCAGTATTTCATATAAATATCCAAATGTGTGTTCTTATGCTTGAATTTAGTTTTATGGATGTTTATTTGCAAATATGTCTTATATCATAACTAACCTGATGATAAGGATTAAAGGATGAGCGAAAGAATCCAGAAGTTGGTTGCCGACAACATTCAAGGAGAAATGAGCATCAAGGAACAACCATGAAAAGGAAGTTATAACCACTCCAAGAAAAATGATAGCGAATAAGGAGAAGCTTTTATGAGCCATTACCTTCTCTACATTTACGTTGTAACAAGCAGATGTTGAGACTTCATTGCTCCCTCCTCAATTCCATTATCCTTCCTTTCCTCTTTCAGTTATTCTCCTATATTCTCTCCTGCGGACTTAACTTAGGATACTTATTTTCTGTTATGTAATAAAGAGTAGATTCCATATATATGTTGGGATAGACTCCTGTGTGAAAAATTTTGATAAGTTTTATTGAGTAAGAGAGAACACTAATTCACAGTTTGTTGCAGTTGTGTTTTACAATTCAGAATCATGTAATGACTGATTAATGAAATGAATTAGTTCTCTTTAGATTCTATCCTGTGTTGGTAGATTAGAGAAGCCAACCAAGGGGGCCCACTTGGAAGGTGGATTAGATTAGGATAGAATAGATTCATTTTACTAGCATTAGCAATATTTTAAGTAAGACATAGCTAGTTAATTCCTTCCTGTAGCATCACACTTCATCAACGTTCCTACAACATCTACGAGAACAGTCTAGTAGATGAGTCAAGATGGAATCTCTGTTATCTTGTCATTGTGTTTTCAACATTCATAGATTTAGTAGTTTCCTTTCCATAGCAGTAGTGTAGTTTCCTTCCTTTGCATTTTTACTTTCCTGTAGCACAAGCATAATGACTCATCAAGGTACCTAGTGCACATACTGTGCTGACCATTTCAAGTATACATCCTTGGGTTGACAATATAAATGCACCTCATGGTAGGGGAAAAGTAGTCCTTAGCTTGAATAGATTATTCCTAAGCCAGGCCTAGCACATGACTATGGAACACCTATTGTGAGGCAGTTCATTTTTGGCACCATTGCTAGGGATAGTGTCAAGCTATGAGCATTTTTGAGTCATAGTTTTTAGATTAAGTTCTTTTTACCGGTGTGAAAATTTTAGTTGCATGCATCGAAGAGGAAGACGACAAGAAGAATATGGTAGATTTCTTCCACAAGGATCTGTTAATTTGAATGAAGAAGTTGAAGAAGAAGTTGAGTTTCCCTTTGAAGATGCAAGTTCTATTTTCCCCACAGTATCATCATCAAGAGCTGAATCCCTATATATATTTGGTCTCCAACCTTTCACTGAAATAGTGACCAGTCTTCTTGATAACACTACCTTGAATCCACCATTTGTTAATCATCTAGTGCCTAACATTCCTTTTTAGCAGCAACCTCATAATCCAGTCCCACCAGTCATGGCACAACCCACTTTTCCATTTCCACTTCCAAGTCTCATAACCAATGCCAATCTCAAGAATATACCTCCCATTTCTCTTCCGAAATTCTATGGCCTTGCAATTGAAGACCCTGATACCTTCTTGTTTGATTTCAACATCCTTTGTCATAGTTTCGATTACAACATTGATTCCCATAAGCTTAAATTATTTCTAGCCACATTGAAAGAATTAGCTTTACGATGGTTCATGGGCTTAGGAGCCAATGCAGCTACGAATTGGGATGAAATGCAAGCCTTATTTTTGGAAAAATATAAAGAATATTGCAAAGCATCTGGCAGAAGAGGAGATGATATCTTTAGGATATTAAAGAAGGAGGAAGAGACATTAGAAGACTATGTTTCTCAATTTTTATATACACTACAAAAGAATCCTCAACACACATTGTTTGAAGATTTCCAAAAACTAGTCTTTCTAAGAGGAGTGAATGAAGACTGGTTGGAAGCATTGGACTTGATGGCCAGTGAGATGTATATCAAACTCAATGGGATGACCTCAAAAAGATATGTCAAAACTACTCAAGGTCAACCATGAAGAAAGGTCGAGGACCCCATTCTACGGTTACAAAAGGAATTAGTCAAGGCATTTCAAAACTTGAAATATCCAATTTGTTGTCAGATTTCAAACAAGACATCATTAATGATGTCGCTACATAGTTGGATACAATGACTGCAAAGAAGAAGCAAGCAGAGGCTGAGTTACAACTAACTAAGTACTGTCCGTATTGCCGAAAGCAAAAGAAGGATTGCCACTGTAAATTGGTTGCAACATGGAGAACCAACATCTTCCAATTGAATATGTAAAGATAGATGGGGATGATGAGCAAGTATTATTTGTTGCTCAACGCCGACCATGGGCTCAACGTCAAGGTATGCCTCAAGACCCCTTACAAAATTCAAATTCATATGGTAATCAATGGAAAAACTGCAATACCCAAGGTCCTCCACAAAACCAACCCAGTTGGAATAATGCTAGGCAAAATAACCCACAACAGTCTCAATGGTTTCAAAATTTTCAACAACCATGGCCTAACCAGTAGAATAACCAATGGCCCCAGAACTAGCAGAACCAATGGAAACCACCCCAAGGGAATTGGCCATCTCTAAACCAAGGGAATTGGCAATATCCAAACCAATGGAAGGGATCTCAACAATGGCCTAACCAAACTACTGGTGCTCCACAATTACCCCCTCCAGCTCAACAACCTACTTTAATGCCACCACCTACAAATAGTGGACCTCAAAAGCAAACACAGCTACCTGCACAACCTCAGCCAAATCCAAATAGTCAATCACAGTAGCCCATGTATAGTGCTGATGCCCAGCAGTACCCTGCTTATGCCCTAGATGTCATAGATATACATTTGAGATCTGGAATGACCTTACCAACACCAAAGCCACCTCTTATAACTGAATTATCAGACTCTCCTACAACATCAGAGCCTTTGGTTGATGAACCTATTGACCCAACTAATGTTACCATACCAATACTAGTTCAACCAGTAGTAGAGCCTCCTTTTCTAGACCAACTAATACAAAAGGAACCTGAACAAAGCAAGGAACAACCCTTTGACATTGTTAATCAATTGAAGAATATGCATGTCCAAATACCTTTGTTTCAAGCTATTAAGGACATTCATGCTTATGGGAAAGCTATAAGGGAATCTTGTTTAAAGAAACCTGGAAGGAAGAAGAAGGATCCTACCACAGTTCATGTTGTTGGACACTTAGCTGATATAATGTTAGGAAGAGTGATTTCACTAAAATATTCTGACCCAAGGAGTCCAGTAGTAAGTGTTAGCATAAATGGTCAATTTGTTAAAAATGCCTTAATAGATTTGGGAGTTGGCATAAATGTGATGACTAAAGAAACCATGAAGAAGTTACAAATAGAAGGATTAAGGCCCACACCAACTATTCTGTAGCTTGTAGATAGTTCCACTGTCATTCCTAATGGAATGATAGAAAATATTGTTGTGACCTTAGATTCCCTAGAATATCCTGTGGACTTCATAATTTTGTCCCCTAAAGTAAACCTATCTAGCTATCCTGTCATTCTAGGTAGACCATGGTTGGCCACAGCTGATGCAAACATAAATTGCAGATCAGGGAATATGACCATATCAAATGGCCAAGCAACCAAGCAATTTGATCTATATCCTCCTGCACAACCATTACCAGATTTGAGTACATCTTTTTGGCTAGATTTAGGAGATGAAGAAGAAGAGATAAATTCCATAGTACAACTTATGATGTTACATAGGCAATCTTTTCTAAAGTTGCAAGAAGAAGATTCAGTAATCTAGAGCATCCTTACCAACACTTGTGTGGTAGGAAAAGATGTGTCTAAAAGCTTTGTATTAGAATTGATTACATATGAGGAGTGTGATACAAGTTGTACTTTACTTAAGGAACCTAAAAATATTTTTTCACTACTTCCCTATGAATTAGAAGGAAGCCCAATCTCTGAAATTGCTATGGTAGAATCCACTATTCCTGTTGAACTGAGTAAGGGCCATAAACTGCATGTTAACCCCAAATTGACATCTGTACAGATGGAACAATTAAAAGAATTACTTTAGAATCATGAGAAGACTTTTTTTTGGGATTATGGTGATACAAAAGGATTAAGCCCTACACTGTGTACCCATAGGATATACATTAATGAAGGTTGTCTACCACTTCGCCAACCTCAGAGGAGGATAAATCCAAGCCTTAGAGAAATAGTCAAAATAGAATTGCAGAAACTACTTGATGCTGGCTTTATCTATCCTATATCTAATAGTAAATGGGTATCACCAATGATTATAGTACCTAAGAAAGGAGGAAAATGGAGAATTTGTGTAGATTATAGGGAGTTGAATAAGGCTACTAAAAAGGATCATTTTCCTTTATCCTTCATAGATCAAGTTTTGGATACACTAGTTGGAAAGAAGTACTTCTCCTTTTTAGATGGATATAGTGGCTATAATCAAATCAGTATTGCTCTTGAAGACCAAGACAAAACTACATTTACCTGTCCATGGGGTACTTTTGCATACTTTATTTTACCATTTGGTTTTTGTAACGCTCCTACAACATTTCAACGGGCTATAATTAGTATTTTTGCTGATATCACATGATTGTATGGAAATCTATATGGATGACTTTACAACATTTGGAGTTACTTTTGAAGAAGCAATGATAAATCTTGAAAAAGTTTTGGTAAGATGTCAAGAACATAATTTGGCACTAAATAGTGAAAAGTGTTTCATGCTCATGCAAGAGGGTGTGGTACTCAGTCATTTCATATCTACTGCAGGTATACAAGTAGACCCAGCTAAAATTGAGGTAATTCAAACATTACCCATACCCACTAAATTAAAAGATATCAAATCTTTTCTGGGACATGTTGGATATTACAGGCATTTTATATAGGACTTCAGTAAAATAGCCAGTCCCTTGTACAAGTTGCTCACCAAAGAAGCTGAATTCAATTGGACACCTAAGTGTGATAAAGCTTTCCTGTAGCTTAAGCAAATTTTGACCACAACCCCAATTTTACAAGGCCCTGATTGGAACCTACCTTTTCACATATATACAGATGCTTCTGATTATGCCATAGGTGCAATTTTAGCACAGAAACACTCAAATCTTGAGAATGCCATTTATTATATTAGTAAGAATCTTCATGGTCCAAAACTAAATTACACAGTGACTGAAAAAAAATTGTTAGCAGTATTCTATGCTCTAAATAAATTTTGGCATTACATCATAGGTTATCCTATCTATGTTCATACTGATCATGCAGCAATTAAATATCTCATGAACAAACCTGCTATAACTGGTAGGTTAGCAAGATGGTTACTATTGCTACAAGAATTTGATATAATCATAGTGGATAAGCCTAGAAAAACAAATTTCGTAGCTGATTATTTGTCAAGAATCAATCATCATGATACTGACATTACTCTAGGAGATGATGCATTTCTAGATGAACATTTGTTTCATATTGCTGTTAAAGTTACATGGTATTCAGATATTGCTAACTACATTGTAGCTAATAAGACACTAGCGCATTTTTCTTATAAGGAGAGAAAGTTGCTCATATACAAAAGCTTCCATTTCTCATGGATAGACAATTTTCTGTTCTATGCTGGACCTGATCAAGTTATGCGGAGATGTGTAAGAGAAGATGAGACATATGATATTTTGCATGCATGTCATAATGAGCCCTGTGGAGGACATTTTGTAGCCAAAAGAACATCTTTCAAAATCTTAGCCACTAGTTACTATTGGCCTACCCTTCATAAAGATGCAATCAATTATACAAGGAATTGTGAGCAATGCCAAAGAATGGGTCACCCAACCAAAATAGATGAAATGCCTCTAAATCCTCAAGTGGTGTTAACACCATTTGACAAATGGGGAATGGACTTCATCGGTCCTATTGATCCTCCATCTAATGGGAAGTCTTATATTTTGGTTTGTATTGACTACCTAACCAAATGGGTTGAGGTTAAGGCTATGAAGCATGCCCATGATGAAAAAGTTACCGAATTCCTGTATGAAGAGATTTTTACATGCTATGAAGTTCCTAAAGAATTGGTTACTAATCAAGACACACATTTTACTTCCAACTTGATTTCAAAATTGACGAAATAGTATAACATTAGGCATCACAAATCCATTCTTTATCATCCACAAGCCAATGGACAAGCAGAAGTTACCAACCGTGAGCTGGAAAATATTCTAACTAAAATAGTCCATTTGCATCGTCGAGATTGGACCAGCCGGTTACAAGAAGCTGTTTGGGCTTATAGAACAACTTGGAAAACCACTATCAGATTCACACCATTTGAGCTTTTATATGGGAAAGTGGCAATACTTCCAACTGAATTTGAACACAAGAGTTTAAGAACAACCTTGACCTTAGATATTGATCTTCCTGTAGCACAAAGAGAATGCCTCCTGCATCCTAATTCTTTGGATGAAATGCACAAGACCACTTTAGAACACACTGAACTGGTGCAAAAATAAAGAAAAAATTGGCATGATTCTCATATCCTCAACAAATAGTTCAAAGCTAGTGACTAGGAATTATTGTATGATTCTCGCTTTAAGGATATACTAGGGAAGCTGCAAATGCGATGGTTAGGACCATATCAAATCATCCATGTCTTTGACAATGGAATAGTTCAACTAACCACAATTGATGATGTGCCTTTCAAAATGTTGATCAATGGTCATCGACTTAAACTTTACAAATAGCCTCAAACAAAAGCCGAATTCATGCAATAGTTTGAACAACCGGATCCAACAACAACTCAAGTATCTCTTCCTGCAGCAGAAGGTGAAAACCTTCCACCTGCTCCTCTTCAATATTAATTCTAGTTTGCATGTCCATAATAATAACTTTATGTTCGCATAAAGTCCATTTTCTTTTCATGATATTTCTTTCCATTAATATATTAATCTTCCATCCACCCACCCCACTCCATTTCTTAATCTTTCATCCACTCACTTTCTACATAATTAAGTTTTTGTGTTTTCAATCAAATCTGCACATGTTGATGGATGTTGCCATTTACATTATTTCTACCACCTTTTTTTTTTTGGAGCATGTGACAATCCACTTGGCAGGTATAAATGTTTTCAAACTATTATTCATTTATAAGTTTGCAAATCTTGTTAATTATATATAATACTGCATAGTCTCTATAACTACGGCATATTCCAGTCCCTCACCCATACTATTCTGACAAGTGAGGACACTTTTCATAAAATTAGCATGGGGCAAGGGAGTGTCATACTATCCAATGACATGCCTGATTAACTATGATGATTTTCTAAAATCTTGGCATTACTCTTTATTAATGAGAACTTTTTGCCATAAGTATGCCATGTCAAGTGTTGTACTCCCACTTTTTGAATGAATTTTTTTCCCTTGTTTGTGCCAATTTTTTCGTGCTAAGCCATGATGTGACCTATTTTAAAATTTTGGCATTTGAACCATGTTTCTAGATGATTCCCATGCAAATTCATGAATTAATTTTACCTAAAGTTTAATTATGGCACATAACAATTGGTTATGGCAATTAATGTTCCCAAAAAGAAGTGGTGAAGCATCTAAGAAATAACATAGAGTTTTGAAGTTTGCATTCAGAAAGGAAGAGAGAAATGGAGTAGCAGAAGAAGTATCAAGAAATGGGAGGAGTTTAACAGAGAAGAGAGCCGGTTGAGCACATTTTGTTTCTCTCTGACGTAGAAGCAGTAAGAAGATTCAATGCATGCAGGTGGTTAGGTTATTGTTTGAATTTAACAACATATGATGAAGAAGCAACTATAGAATTCACCAGGACATTTGATGAAGGTGAAGCCTCTGTGTGGGGTTTGATAGTAATTGCAATAGAAGAATGAATTGTAGAAGTAATAGGGTTACCTTCTAGTGGAGAACATTATCCGAGCTCGCATGACGCTAGGTTAGCAAGGGCCCAGTTCACTACCCCACATGACCCTAAATTGGATGTTACAAAGTAGGGGTGCAAGAGATTGTCTTTGGCACCTCCATACCCTAACCTAGCAATGCATGTCATCAGGTATTTTACTTGTGAAGGCAGATTTTCTCACTTACATGCACACCATTTTAAGTTGCTTAGTTGTATAAGGCACAATATTGCCATGAATCTTCCAAATTTTTTGTATAATATGCTCTGTATTAGTGCGGAAGAGACTCAAAAAGGGAAAGATAATTATGTCACTCACCATGCCTACAAAACAAAATGTTGAGGGAGCTGAAATAGAAAATGCACAAGGGATTGAACCAGAATTTGCTTCCACTCAAGAGAATGTGCCTCCACCTGAACAGGACATCCCTAAACCCACTACTAGTGAAGCTAAAAGGAAATGAAAGTCACCAGAAGAAACCGCTGCTCAACAAAAACCTAGTCCTGTAATTAAGCAACAGAAGAAAACAAAGAAGGTTCTTGCAGCAACTAATCCTGCACCAATGATAGCGAAACAAAAAAGTAGGCAAAAGATAGTAGTACAAGAAGAGACTCCTTTGCGGAGAAGCCCTAGAATGAGAGGGCAGATTTTTAAAGATCCTATATTGTCTAAAACACCTACTCCAGAGTCTCCTGTGCAGATAATTTTTGGCCATTCTCCCCTTCACACTGAGATGACAGAAGCTTTTGGTAATCCTCCTGCAGCATGTGAGCAAGAAATTAATGAAACCTTAATGGATTTACTAGGTATTTCAAGCCATGAGAATGAAGTAGTTCTTGAATGTCATGATTTGAATACTACCTTAGTCCCATATAAGTCAACATGGATCAATAGTTTGGTAGAACATCTATGATGGGAATAGAAAAAGAAAAAAGATTATGAAGAGGGTAACAATGCCGTCACCTTGCAAAAACTCCTTTTCCAATTATATGGACAACATTTATTTGCTGAAGCACTATGGAAAGAGGAGAAGAAAAGAATGAGCAAGATCATAACATCACAAAATGAGGAGATTGAAGAATTGAAAGAATAGCTAGAAAGACAGAAGCAGTGCATGGAACATGCACTTAAATTAGCTGATCAAGCTCTTTCTTGTAGACCACCTCCTCAAGTATATGCTTTTTGTTTGGAAGAAAAATATCTTTTGTTTCAGTTGATGTTAACCCTCAGAAATGTAAATGCAGAATTCAAAACTACATAAGAGTTTTATGGGCTGTATCAAACCTTACCACCATGACAGTAAAATCTATTGTGTGAGTTGTATATTCATAATTTTGTCATTCCTGCAGAAACTAAGTGCAATCCATTGCTCTATATAGGAGATGTGCATTTGAAAGCTTTAATGTCATAGATTTCTAATGAGGAAAATTATGACAAACAACTGGTTAATTACAGAGATGAGGAGAGAACAAAACCTTTACCCTTGAGGGCAGAAAGTAAACAACCAGAAGAAATGCTTTGAGATTGGTTTACATTAACCTATGGGAAGAGTAATCTAGAAGTTAGAAAGAAGGTATTTTTTGCTAGAGCGAAAGTGTATGCCGAATATGAAAACTTGCCCTACTTTGCATTCTAGAGAGCTATGACCGGAGTAAGAGGTAGATGGGCATAGTTACTTGATTCTCTCAAGAAATTAGAGCCGCACAGTCATATTAATTTGGAAGCAGCACTATATAGAGTTCCAAAATATTTAGAACTAGGAAAGCAACTAAGGCCAGAGCTATGGTGTCCTTTAACCATGCAACCTCCAATGCTTTTATGGCCCCTGTATGATATTGATGTTGAAAAACTTGATAAATTGCAGGAAGACCATAGGCGAGAAGTATGGGAAAGGACCAGAGGATTCTATTACACCTTTAAGAGTAGCAGAAAGGGAAAGAAAAAAGTTGGGGAGTTCAGATCTTTAACAAAGAAGTGTAATGCTTGAGGACAAGCATTACTTTAGTAGGGGGCAGATGATGAGTCTTAAAAATGCCTTTATTTTGTTATGTTTAAGATACTTTGTGATACTCTGTATCCTTGTTTTAACACTTATAAGCCTATGTTTGATAAACATTTGATGATTTATGGTGTAGAAAAACTATGTCATCTTTTGCCTAAATTATATCTAATATGCAGTATTTCATATAAATATCCAAATGTGTGTTCTTATGCTTGAATTTAGTTTGATGGATGTTTATTTGCAAATATGTCTTATATCATAACTAACCTGATGATAAGGATTAAAGGATGAGCAAAAGAATCCAGAAGTTGGTTGCCAAAATCATTCAAGGAGAAACGAGCATCAAGGAACAACCAGGAAAAGGAAGTTATAACCACTCCAGAAAACATGGCAGTGAATAAGGAGGAGCTTTTACGAGCCATTACCTTCTCTGCATTTACATTGTAACAAGCAGATGCTGAGACTTCATTGCTCCCTCCTCAATTCCGTTATCCTTCCTTTCCACTTTCAGTTGTTCTCCTATATTCTCTCCTGTGGACTTAACTTATGATAGTTACTTTTTTGTTATGTAATAAAGAGTAGATTCCCTATATATGTCAGGATTGACTCCTGTGTGAAAAGTTTTAGTTTTTGGTTTTTGATAACTTTTATCGAGTAAGAGAGAACACAGATTCACAATTTTTTGCAGTTGTGTTTTACAATTCTGAATCATGTAATGACTGATTAATGAAATGAATTAGTTCTCTTTTGCTTCTATCCTATGTTGGTAGATTAGAGAAGCCAACCAAGGGGGCCCACTTGGAAGGTGGATTAGATTAGGATAGAATAGATTCATTTTACTAGCATTAGTAGTATTTTAAGTAAGACATAGCTAGTTAATTCCTTCTTGTAGCATCACACTTCATGAACATTCCTGTAGCATCTACGAGAACAATCTAGTAGATGAGTCAAGATGGAATCTATGTTATCTTGTAATTGTGTTTTCAACATTCATAGATTCAATAGTTTCCTTTCCACAGCAGTAGTGTAGTTTCCTTCTTTTGCATTTTTACTTTCCTGTAGCACAAGCATAATGACTCATCAAGGTACCTAGTGCACATACTGTGCCAACCATTTCAAGTATACGTCCTTGGGTTGATAATCTAAATGCACCTCATGGTAGGGAAAAAGTAGTCCTTAGCTTGAATAGATTATTCCTAAGCCAGGCCTAGCGCATGACTATGGAACACCTATTGTGAGGCGGTTCAGTTCCTTTGGAGGATTTTTCACTTATGCCACAAATTGCTTTTGGAAGGGCTACTAGGCTTGTTGCTACATTACTAGGATAGAATAGTGAAAGTTGGGTTTGGATTGCTATTTAGTAGTGATTCCTTGATCTTTTGATCATGTGTTCAACCCCAAGTATGTTAATAGATCCAAAATGTGTAAACCCACCATTTGAGGATAAGAAGTCAAGTCTTGTCAAATGATAGTTGCATGCATTAGAAGTGATCCTTTAAATCTTGTTTTATTGCAAAGGTGCAGAAATTTGGATGTTTCTCTTATCATGTTAGGTTGGTGATCAACATATCTAGGATAGTTTTTGTTAGCCCATACCTCTACATCATTATCAATACTAAAATGTCCAACCAATCCATTATAATTTTTTTCCTTAATAAAATCAACTCTCATTGAACTTCTTGGTATACACAAATGAATTAGTTTTAACAACATACCTTCTTGAATGAAACACGCATCAAACTTACTCTATTGACTTGATAGATTTAGTGCTCTACACTCTCTTGACATCTTAGAAAAATTATGGTCTATATCATACAACTCCTTCATCTCAATCAACAAAAAAAAATTTTGTTAGTTAGTAACTCCACTCTTATGCTTTATCACAAATGTGAAACTCTACAAATGTTTAACCCACTTCATATGTCTCTAATTTAATTTTATGCTAACTTCCCAAATATTGTAAACTTTTATGATTACTGTACAACACAACTCCTTAGGAATCAAATAATTTCTCTGAGTCTTTAAGGTTTGAACAGTAGCATAAAATTCTTGAACATACATAGAATACTTTCTTTAAGCATAATTCAACTTCTCACTAAAGAATGTTAAAATCTAATTGAAAAGATAATTGAAAAAGAGATTGTTGAAGAAGATTACATGTTTCAATCATTATTTTGTCACTGATGTCAAACCTACTATTTGTTGCTAAGACAATTGCTTATGAAATTCAAGTACTATAACTTACTTGATTGATGAGGAGGATTTGATCAATAAGATGTAATTAAAGAAGCTAGAGAAAAGGTTGAGTTATGATGAAATGAAGTACAAGGATTAGTTAAGACAATGATGACATGATGTATTGATGATCAACTTAAGGTTACAAAATAACTAGCTACACTTAGAAAGTTTAGAAGAATAAGTTAAACAAAGTTTGTCTACCAAGCTTGACCAAGTAGGTAGTAGTTGCTGAGAAAAGTTAGTGTGGGCTGAGTAGAAAGTTAGTTGGAGTTGAGTAAAGGAAAACCTAGTGGATGTCGAGCAAGATAGTTGGTGTTGAGTAAGGTTTATTTGATTCCAAGCACCAATAAACTTTAGTTGATGCTGAGTGATTTCATAATTGATGTGGAGAAATGTAGTATGTGTCGAGGATTAGAAGGTTGATAATGCCAAGCTACTGCACTATGATTATGATTGAAGATTCCCCAAATCTAAGCTAACAAGTTTGTTTTCTTGATACTTGTGAACTAGGAGGAAGATAAGATTGATGAGCTGGTGGCTCAAAATTTGATGTAAAATGTTTTTACATGAATTCAAATGGATTCTAGTAGAAGTTTCTAAAAAAGACAAGATATAGGGTAGATACATTATATCTTACCTAATCCATCCAAATCTCTAATTTGGACAATGGATAATGAGCAAGAAAATATTCTAATTTCCTATTTATAGAAATTTTTGGTCATGAAGCAAAAAGGTTGGTGTCATTTGCAAGAACCTAAGGAGGAGAAGGAATTAAGGGTTTTGCTTCATCAAGTTACCCAAAGAAGAGTCTACAATGGCATGTTATGCAAGAAGGCTAAAGGAGATGAATGATTTAAGGGTCAATAGGCTGTTAGAGCTACAATGTATGAAAGGCAAGCAAAATTGAGGACTGAATGGAGATTTGTAATCTTCAAGAGAAGTTTTAAGTTGTATCAAATCGAAGCTCTACTATTACTCTCTAACAATTGTATCAGTCTAGGGTAAATCCATTAGATTAAGGTTGACCTAATAGTCATTAGAAAATCCTTTAATAGGGTGGCATTCCAAGTGAATGGCTTGAAGTCCTCTAACAAGACTCTTTTTTAATAGGGTGATTGAAATCCCTTAACCAAGTCACATTTAATAGTGTGTATTGTAACCTTTAATAGGGTTGGCCTTTTATAGGACATCACTTCAAAACAGTGAAAAGGGAGTAGCATACAAGTTTCATGCTTTACACTTGTGCAAACTGATTTGATAGTAACATACAAGTTTTAGTAAATATACAATGGATGCATGGATGGGTATGAATGTTTTATGGGTTCACTAAAGTTTTAAAAGTTTTATTTATACATTTGGACCTTGAATAACTGATTTAAACCCCACCCCCCCCCCCCCCCCCCCCCCCCCTTCTCAGTTATTTTAAAGTAATTCTAACAATTGGTATAAGAGCCATCTACTTAAGAGGACTAGTTTCAAGGTACTAGAAGAAAAAAGATTGAGATGTCTGAAAGAGAGGTATCCAAGTTCAATAGAGATAACTTTCCTACATGGAAAATTTTGGTGAAGCTACACCTTGGAGTACATGGAGACCATGCACAATCTACCATTACAATGGAACATGTTGATCTAACAGGAGCCTTAACTACTGAAGATATAAAGAGGAGAAAGGAACATAATCATGTGATGTTGGAGATTGCCTCTACCATAATCTATGTCAAATTGATGATATCAAAGGTTGTGACACTACAGAGAAAATGTGGGATGCTTTAAACAGCATCTATGAAGGAGACAAAAAGTTCAAAGAGTCAAATTTGAGAGTCTCAGAGGTAAGTTTGATGATATGAGAATGGAAGAAGGTGAAAATATTGCTCAATATGTTGTTAGGATAAAAGAAGTTGGTAGTGCAATAAGAGGAGATACTGCACATATAGATGATGATATTGTGTTAAGTAAAATCTTGAGAACATTATTGTCTACTTATGCTACTAGAGTTTCTACAATCCAAGAATTGAGATGTATTCCATGAAATAATATAACTCTTGAAGCTTTGGTAGGTAGACTCACTACTTTTGAGCTATCTAACTTTGATAATTACAAACCAAAGAGTCTTGAGTCTACTTTCAAAGCTAAGTTGTTATTGAAGGATTTTGATGAGGTGAAGTATAAGAAGAAGAAGAAAAGAAAGATAAAGTATGTATCTAGTGACAATGATACAGATGAGGAAAATGATGAAAAATTGGAAGTACTACTGGTAAGAAGATTTCATAGAGGTTAAGGAAAGTTTAAAGGTAAGTTACAAATCATTTGTTTCAATTGAAATAAAGCTGGTCATATTGCTGCAAGATGTACATAGAAGAAGAACTATAGAGAAGGAAACAAGTATAAAAATAGAAGAGAAGATGACAATAGAGATTACAACGACAAAGGTAAGAATTCATACTACATTGCTGAAGAAGAAAACAAGGATGATTCTGGTGAACATGATAATGAAGTGGTATATGTTGCAATGAAGGATGAATTTGATAAAGATGAGGCAATTGCACTTGTGACTTGTGTGAAAAAGAATGATAGATGGATCATTGATAGTGGATGTTAACATCGCATAACTGGAGACAAAAGTAAGTTCATTACCTTAACTTGTTATGATGAAAATAGTGTAAGAATTGGTAATAATGCACCATGTTTGGTGAAAGAGAAAAACTCTATCAAACTCAAAAACAAGATTTCATGTGACAATGCATACTATGTTGAAGGATTAAATTATAACTTGTTAAGTGTGTCACAATTGGATAATCCGGGGTGCAAGGTTGAATTTAGAAACAAAATTGCCAAGATATATGACACAAATGGGAAACTGATTGGAAAAGGTGATTAAAGTAGAAGTAATCTATTCTATCTAGATATAGAGGATGCTACTTTTTTGTTACAAAATTTGATGATGTATGGCTTTGGAACAAGAGATTATGTCATGTTAATTTTGATAACTTGGTTAGTATTAGTAATATGAAGAAAGTTAGAGCATTGTCTAAGTTGAAGAAACTTGATAATACAGTGTGCAAACAATGTCAACTAGGAAAAATGTCAAAGTCAAGCTTTAAGAGTAAAGCTTATACCTCTAAAGAAATTATAGATATTGTTCATACTAAATTATGTGGACCAATTGAAGTGCAAAGCTATAGAGGAGATAAGTAAATAATACTATTTGTTGATGATTACTCTAGAATGATGACAACCATGTTTCTAAAATAAAAATCTCATGCTTTTCAAATGTTTAAGTGGTATTTGGAAAGAGTTGAGAAAGAGATAGGTATGAGTTTAAAATTTTTGAGATCAGACAGAGGAGAAGAATTCATTTGAATGAGTTTGAGATGTTCTATAATGATAATGGAATCAAAAGATAGACATCTATAGCCTGACCCTGCCACAAAATGAGATTGTTGAAAGGAGAAATAAGTCTATAATGGACTATGCTAGAATACTTATGATGGAGAATAATGTTTCTTTGAAATACTAGAGAGAAGCTATAAGTACTACTATATATACCTTGAACCATGTGTAAATCAAGGAAGGTACTCATTCAACACCTTTTGAACTATGGTATGGATATCCACCCAATGTAAAATACTTTATGTTATTTGGAAGTGTTATATTTTTAAAAATGTTAGGAATGGAAAGTTTGATGCAAAAAGTGAAGAAGGTATATTCCTTGGATACTCCATAAGAAGAAAAGCTTATAAGTCTTAAATACTAATACTAACAAAATTGTAGAAAGTACAAATGTGAATTTTGATGAATTTATAGAAGTACATGTGGTTGAGCCTATAAAAGAACAAGAAGAATACAAATCATTTGTACACTTTTTATGAAGGAATGCCTTCTAAAGAATATTTTGCAAATCAAGTTACAAATCAACAGCAAGTATTAGTGATTATCGAGTCACACCCTGTGAATGCCAAGTTGCATTCAAGAATCAAGTTACATTTAGATGTCAAGTTGCAAAATGAAGAAGATGAACATTTTGATTCTAAGATTAGTACACATGAAAGAGATGCTAAGATACCTAACAAAGATGTACATAGTGACTCTAAAGCTAAAAGACAAAGTGTAGAACTGAGAGTTGAGCCAAGATTTTTTAAATATTTCAAAAGACATTATCCTAATCATCAAATCATTGGAAACAAATATGCTAGGACAATGACAATAAATAGAATGAGAACTAAATCATGTTTTTTAAGCATGAAGCAACCCAAAATGGTAAATGATGCACTAGAAGATGGTGACTACTTCAAGGTGATGGAAAAAGAGATTCAACAGATAGAGAAGAACAAAACATGGAGTCTAGTTCCTAGAGAAGAAGACAAGAATGTGATTGGTACCAAGTGGGTATTTAGAAACAAGTTAGATGAGAATGGTGAAGTCACAAGAAATAAAGAAAGATTAGTTTGTAAAGGATATGCACAAGAAGAAGGAATTGACTATAGAGAGACATTTTCTCTTGTTGCAAGAATGGAAGGAGTAAGAACTCTACTTGCTTATGCTACATACAAAGGTTTCAAATTTTATCAAATGGATGTTAAATTTTCATTTTTGAATGGAATACTAGAAGAGGAAGTCTAAATAGAACATCCAGAAAGATTTTTTGATGATAACAATAAGAACATGGTATGTAGACTGCACAAAGCCCTATGTAGATTGAAACGAGCACCAAGAACATGGTATGAGAGACTTTATACTTATCTTCTAAAGATTGGATTTAAAAGGACTAATGATAACAACAATCTATACATAAAGATAGAAAAAGGAAAAGGCATTTTTCTATTTGAAATATTTGTTGATGATATCATATTTGGAGGACAAGATGCTTTATGTAAAGATTTTGCAAATTAGATGAAGAAAGAATTTGAAATATCTATGTTTGGAGAAATAAAAAATTTTGTGGGATTGCAAGTATATCAAATGAAGTATGTTATATAAATCACTCAGTCAAAGTATGTCAAACAGATATTGAAGACATTTAGACTAGAGTATTCCAAACTAGTAAGTACACCTATGGTGACAGGACACTAGTTTTCAAAGAATGATGATTCAACTAAGGTGAATCAAACATTGTATAGGTCTATGATTGGAAAATTGCAATATGTAGTACATAGAAAACCTAATATTGCATTATCTATAAGGATAGTTGCAAGATTCTCTGCTAATCCTAGAGAGAATTACTTAATGACTATGAAGAGGATAATGAGATACTTGAAAGGAACATAAAAGTTTGGTCTATACTACAAGAAGAATGAAAGGTTTGACTTAAGAGCCTACACTAATGCTGACTAGGCTGGGAACATTGATGACAGAAAGAGTACCAGTAGAGGAGCATTTTTCTTAGGTAAGAAACTAGTTACATGGACAAGCAAAAAATAGAGTTGTACTTCAAACATTGTATGGATCAAATTGTTACTCAAAGGAATGAAGAAAGAAATCATAGAACTAGTGATACTTTATTGTGACAATACAAGTATTATCAATATATTAAAGAATCTAGTGATGCACACAAAGGCAAAGCACATTGTAATCAAGTATCATTATGTAAGAGAATTAGTTCAAGACAAAGAGGTGAAGATGGAATATATTAACTCAAAGGAAAAAAATTGTTGATATCTTCACAAAACCATTACCTAAGAATGTTCATGAGTATCGAAGAGGTAAACTAGGGGTGATACCCCTATGAAAAGCTATTTAAGAAACAAAAGGAGTGCCTTGCATCAAACAAGCTAATATTCATATAATACAAATTGATGTAGTGGATCTTACTTTAGGAACTGCCTAAAGTAATCACATAGCTGAAAATTCAAAATAGTCACAAGCAAGGTGATAGAGGGAGAAATTGAAGAAACTATAAACACTTGTATCTACATTCTTTAAGATGACAAATTTTTGGTGTATGTCTTTGGAATTGTTGTCAAAGAGGGAGAAAGTACATTAAACTGATCATCATCAAAAGAAGAGTTTTACTAATCAAGTGCAAGAGATAAGTGGGAGAAAGTTGTAAACTAATTTGTTGATCAGAGAGGGAGAAAGATATCAAGAATCAAGTCAGAACAAAGAGGGAGACATTGATCAGAGAGCCACAAAGATCACATTAGATGGAGATACTCTACAGATCAATCTAGTATAAGGGTAAAAGCACATATAAGTGTCACTATTTATGATACCAAAACTTGTTTTGGTCAAATCTCATTTCTCTATCAAAACTTAATTTTTTTCAAAAATTAAAAATACCCTTTTATAGATCTCAGATTCAATATTATCATTATATAAATGTTTGAGTGTTTTGATTAGTTATAATATGTTATAATATCAAAATATTATAAGTCAATATTACAACATTTCAAAAGATGCTCCCTCAAAAAAAGAAAAAAAATAGTAAATCATATCAAAAAAATGTAAAAATTATATTTATCTCTAGAGGAGAAAATTGATGCAGAGCCCTCTATATTTATCTTTAAGGAATCTTATTTCAACTCAAGGGATTCACAATAGGCTGGTACACCCTCAAGGAACCAAGAACATCTCAAAGATTACAACAAAGAACCCTGACATTATACACCAATAAAGACAAAATCTTCACTCACATAATCAGATTGCTATGTCTGATTCCATTGTTAATAACTTCTGTTCTAAATGTCTTCTTGAAAAACCTTTTGGATGAATTGTTCCAAATTAGTAATTCTAAAACATATCCAAATCTGAGACCAATCCAATAAGCATATTATAAATTACGTACTCTGAACCAAGACCCATATTTTCTGTCATAAACCAGAAACAAAACTTGTAACCCTCCCTAGGGCATCAGATATCTTCCTCAAAATAAATCTAAATGACATAAAACCAATTCCATATTATCCATTCTTGAGTATAGTTTTTAAATATGTAACCCATTCATTTTTCCCATTCATATATAATTTTTCAAGCACAAATCCCTGCCTTCATCTTGAATGGATATATCTAAAAACCAGTTTTCACTCAAATCATCATAACTTTTCCAAATCTAAATGAAAATGATTCAAACCAGTTGGAAATGAAAGGTAGTTAACATATCTTTCCAAATAATATTATTAGAGATCTTGAGTCTCCAAAATATGTCCGCATCACACGCTGCAACATGACTGTATTCAGCGAATCTCAAATCTGCAAACATCCACTTTCACCAAAATACCCATAACTTATTTATTTCTTCATAAAATTGAACCAAACCAAAAGAATGAGAAGAAGAATTCATCATACTATATATATCCATTACTATATTACATGGTTTCAAAGCTGTAAATGGCCGTACAAGGCCTGGAAACTACTCTAAAACTAAAAAAACCAATCAAAACCACAACAATAAAATGCACCAAAAATGTATCAAAGTATTTCCTCTTCTCCAAATTGATTTGGTTCGACCATACAATGATTTTTATAATAATTTGACAGTTATAAACCTTCCTAACTACCCCCAAGACCAACCATATACCCTTTTACATCATTTTTCTATTATTAACAACTTTCTCAAAGTTGCATTTTACAACTTTTTTACGCAACTTTTACATTTTTGACAAAAAATGGCTTCATAGCCTTTACAACTTGAATCAAATACAATAAAAATGACTCAAATGACTTTAGATGGATGTCAATAGATCCATTCACCAATTAAATAAACATTTTTACATTATTTATCATATTAAGACCTCCTTTGACAACTTATTACAAATGTGCTGTCAAATTTCTGGATTTGATTGTGTATAATTTTTACATCATTACAAATGGCTTCTCTAGCTTTTATATCTTTGTCTTCTTGAAATTTAATGTGCTCCTGCACCAAGAATCCCCTTCACGAATGTGTATTTTTTTTTCAAGAAGGTGTAGATTTGGTAGGGAAGTTTTGATGGGAGGAAAAAACTATTGGATTCTGATAAGGTTGAACTTGAGTACTTATAACAAAGAAAATATACATCAAAAATAATTATTTCTTTTTTTATGCACTAGCTATACATGTCATCTATAGGATATTTTCAAATCAGTACAAAAAAGATGATTTGCATATACTTGTTTGATAGGAACTACACCCTATATTTTTTATAGTTAAAAAAGGGACTTCAAAATAAAATAAAATGAATAAATTCTCACTCAATAAAATTATAAAAAACTATAGGCATAAAATTCATCCAATTCTACACATTTCATCAATTTACATCATCTTCATATTTTAAACACAAATACCATTTTTTTTGTCATTAATGTTTAACTGTCACATTCTGATATCATAAATCCTAATCTACCTAGTAAGAGGGAGATACAAGAAGGAACTCAGAGGGAGACTTAAGGAAGAGTTTTGTAACCTAATCAAAAGATGGAAGTTGTTGATAGATGGAGGAATACAAATTCTCTCTTTGGTACTGCCTTACTATTTTAACCTAGTCAAATTGGTTGAGCAAGATGTTCATCATTTGATTGACTTAGTTGATTAGTTTGGTTTTCCATCAGTTTCAAAGAGGGATATTGTTGAAATCTAATTGAAAAGATCTTTGAAAAAGAGATTGTTAAGAAGGAAATTATTGAAGAAGATTATGTGTTTCAATCATTATTTTTTCAATGATGTCAAACCTATTATTTTTTGGTAAGAAAATTGCTTATAAGATTCAAATATTATCGCCTAGTTGATTGATGAGGAGGGTTTGATCAATAAGATGTAACAAAAACACCTGGAGAAAAGGTTGAGTTATGATTATGAAATGAAGTACAAGGATCAACTAAGAAAATGATGGCATGAAGTATTGATGATCTACTTAAGGTTACAAAATGGCTGGCTACACTTAGAAAGTTTATCTAAGAATAAGTTAAACAAAGTTTGTCTACCAAGCTTCACAGAGTAGATAGTAGGTGCTGAGAAAAGTTAGTGCAAGCAAAGTAGAAAGTTAGTTTTAATTGAGTAAAAGGAAAATCTAGTGGATGCCAAGCAAGACAGTTGATGTTGAGTGATTTCATAGTTGATTTCGAGTAATATAGTATGTGTCAAGCATCAGAAGGTTAATAATGGTGAGCTATTGCATTATGATAAAGATCAAAGATTCACTAAATCTAAACCAACAAGTTTGTTTTTTTGAAACTTGTGAACTAGGAGGAAAATAGGATTGATGAGCTGGTGGCAAAAAATTTGATGTAAACAATTTTTAGGAAAATTCAAATGGATTCTAGGAAAAGTTTCTAGAAAAGACAAGATATGGGGTAGATACATTGTATCCTACCTAATCCATCCAAAGCCCTAATTTGGATGATAGATAGTGAGCAAGAAAATATTCTAATTTTCTATTTATAGGAATGTCTGGTCACAAAGAAAAAAGGTTGGTGTCATTTGCAAGAACCTAAGGAGGAGAAGGAATTAAGGGTTTTCCTTCATCAAGTGACCCAAGAGAAGAGTTTGCAATGGGATGTTAAGCAAGAAGGCTTAAGGAGATGAATGCTTGAAGGGTGAACAAGCTATCAGAGTTGAAAAGTATGAAGGCCAAGAAAAATTGAGGACTGAATAGAGATCTATAATTTGCAAGAGAAGTTGTAAGTTGTATCAGATCAAAGCTATATTATTACTCTCTAACAATTGTATTAGTCTAGGGTAAATCCTTTAGATTAAGGTTGACCTAATAGTCATTAGAAAATCCTTTAACAGGGTGGCATTCCAAGTGAATGGCCTAAAGTCCTCTAAAAAAGCTCACTTTCAATAGGGTGATTGAAATCCCTTAATTGGATCACATTTAATAGTGTGTAATGTAACCTTTAACAGGGTTGGCCTTTCATAGGGCATCACTTGAGAGAAGTGAAAAAGGAGTAGCATATTACTAGTGATTTTTTTCAAATTAGATTTCCATGTAAATCATTGTGTCAAGTGTGTTGATAAATGTGTTGTGTTTCATGCTTTACACTTCTGCAAATTGATTCGATAGTAACATATAAGTTTTAGTAAATACACAATGGATGCATGCATGGGTATGAATGTTTTATGGGTTCACTAAATTGTGAAAAGTTTTATTTATATGTCTGGACCTTGGATAACTGATTCACACCCTACTTGAGTTATTCTAAAGTAGTTCTAACAAAGAAATCAATAGGTTTACCTTCTTGACTTAGCACAACTCCTATTGCACTACCACTTGGATCACACTCAACTTTAAATACCTTAGTTATTGAAATTAGGAAAAGTCAATATAAGTAACTCAACAACCTTTTTTTTTCAAAGTCTCAAAACTCTTATCGTCTCCATGTGTCCACTTGCAATCCTTTTTATCTATTTCATAGTTTTAGTCATAGTATTAAAAGCAAAACTAAAATTATTTATAAAATTTGTATACAAACTACCCAAAACATGAAATGGTCTTACCTCACTTGCATTCTTAAGTGTAGACCATTCAAAAATTCCTTTAACCTTCCTAGGATCTATTCTTGGATTATAAGCTGAAATCACAAATCCCAAATACACAATCTCTTCCTACATAGAAGAATGCTTTTTAATCAAAAACTTCTCCTTTTTCAATTTTTGCAATACCTGTCTAACATTCTCAATATATCCAGCCTTAGTCTTACCAAATATTAGAATATCATTCAAATAAACAATCACAAACTTACCCAAAAATCTCTAGAGAACTTCATTCACTAACCTCATGAAAGTACTAGGTGCATTAGTCAAACCAAAACACATTACCAACCACTCATACAAACCACCTTTTGTTTGAAAAACACTCTTCCATTCATTACCTTCTCTAATTCTAATATGATGATAACCACTCTTCAAATCAATCTTGATAAAATACATTTCTTTACTCAAAAATTTATTATGTCATCCATCCTTGGCAAAAGAAACATATATTTTACTATTATTTTGTTAATATCTCTAGAATCAAAACACATTCTCCATTCTTCATTCTTCTTAGGTTCTAATACAATAGGTACACCACATGGACTCAAGATTTCTCTAATCAAACCTTCTACAACTCTTATGATCATCTATTAAGTTCTTAATTCTTTGTAGGTATCAATCTTATTAGAATTGTTTTAGAATAACTAAGAGGGGGGGTGAATCAGTTATTCAAGGTCCAAATGTCCTATGCAAACTTTACACTAAGTGTAGTGAGCCCTTTTGACTATTCATTCATCCTAGCTTTAACTTTTCTAATCAACAAGCTACTCTAAATCAGCATGCAAGAATAACACATAAGAAATCAACACATAACATAGTGATTTACGTGGAAACCTAATTTGGGAAAAGCCACCAGTAACATGCTACTCAATTCTCACTCTTTTGAAGTGATGCCTTGTGAAAGGCCTACAATATTAAAGGGTTACAATGCAATGTTAAATGTGACCTTGTTAGAGGATTTAACCACCCTATTAGAAGTGGGTCTAGTTAGAGGACTTTAGAACATTCACTAGGAATGCCATCCTATTAAAGGATTTACAAATGGCTATTAAACAAACCTAAGTCCATAGGATTTCCATATCTAATACAATTGATAGAGAGTATTAGAAAATCTTGACTTGACTACAACATACAACTTATCCTGTAGATCTTAGATCACTTCTCAGCTCATACCCTTGCCTAGCCTTCAATCTCTACAACTCTTGATAGCTTGCCCTCCTTTCAAGCTTAGTCTCCTTGAGTCTCCATGCTCAATGTACCAATGCAATCATCTCTTCATGACCACTCATAGAAGCAAATCCTCTATGCTCTTCCTTCTCCTGGATGTCTCCCCCTTGACACCCTTCGAACTACTTCCCATATTTGGCTCTTTAGCAGCAATAGTATTAGTAACTCTTTTCTTCTTGGTCTATGACTTCTTAAATAGAAGTCTTGAAGTACTTTTTTCCACTCAATTCTTCCATTTTTTAATTTCAATTCATATGGATTAGGTAGGATTCATTGCATCTAACCCATATTTTGTTTCTTCTAGAAACTTCTTGAATAATCCTTTAGAATTTTCTCAAAAATCATTTGCATTCATCTTTTTGTTTATCCTACACAAAATTATCAGATCTATCACTTTCACGATAATATCTAGCTCTGCCTCTCCAGAATCAACCACCTCCACCTCTTTGTCTTTGTTCATGCTTATTTGTCAAGATCTCCTCATCTTTCAAGGCATATTGATATGCTTCTTTTATACTTTCCAACTTCACAAAACTTATTTTACCTTGAATTCCAAATCTCAATCCATTTATGTACCTTACAATTTTCTCAACATCATCATTCACATGTCCAAATCTAATGTCCAATATATAGAATTCCTTGGTATACTCTTTCACAATCATGTTCTCTTGTTTCAAATTTTGCATCTTTCTCAACAAGCTAGCTTTGTAATTAGTATTAAAGAATTTGTTCTTTACCTTGTACACCATCATCAGCACAGTTTGAATCTTCTCCTTTCCTCTCCTTTGTCTATTAGTTTGCAAATATTCCCACCATAGTGATGCATGAACTTTCAACCTAGTGACTACAATCTTCACCTTTCTATTATTAGGACTATTTTCATACTCAAAGAACTTCTTCATGTCTAAGGTCCAATCCAACATAGCATTGGTATCAAATTTTCCATCATAAGGAACAACTTCTACAACAAGCTTTGAATTTTTCTTAAACAACACTCATAATAATCTTTCCTCATCTTGATCTTCTTCTAGTTCTAGATTATAGTTTGGTGCTACAGCTTCATCATCACTTACATCATCAAGATGTGCTCCTCTCCTCTAGGCTATCTCCACAATATCTAATCTGGCTACAATTTTTCTCAATTGATCCAATACAACATTATCAGCATTTCCTCTACCATGAACCATCTTTACAAATTAGGTTCCTACAAGATCATAACCCTCTACAAGTTATAAGTCAAATATGTAGATCTACCACCCTACAATCAAATTTGAATTAAGGTTCTACATGATCCAATATCCACAAGGATGAACCTCAAGCTTTGATACCACCTGACACAAGGAAGACAGGGAAAACTAGGGCCAAAGGCTCATCTAGCTATCCAATCCACCCTACAAGAGTTAACATAATGGAAGTGAACACAAAGAACTATTAGAGTAAATAATTAATTATTTATTATTTATTCTATTTACTTAAGCTTACTTAGGTAAATGCATTTATTTATTAGTTTTAGTCTAGGAGTTTTTTATAAGTTGTTGACAATACGGGAGTTTTTTCTCTCCTAAGTCATACTTATCCTCTCACCTTATTCGAGGACTTTCCACCTCATGTGGATGTATGCTTAGTTGTCACACTTATCTCCTAGCATCTTCTAGCTTGTTGTAGGAGATTTGTGGAGTTCTTTATATTTAATCTCTCTTATTGTATTTTCACAACTCTTTTTAGCATATTGTAAATACATTTTTTCTTGTGTTGCAATATCTTGTGTTCTCTCATGTCCATTTAGGGTTTTTCCCTTGCTCCACGCTCTTCCTTCCTTGGCTTCTCTTTGATAGGTTTTCACATGTAGGTGATCTTGGGCATCTTTAGAGTTGGATTTCATCAACTCCAACATGGTATCAGAGCCTCCCTACTACTGCTTTGTTGAAAAAATTTTGAACCCGTGATTTTGAGCCACAAACCCTAGTTTGTTTGTGCATTTTTTCTTCAAATCAAGGGAACAAAATTTTTTTGGAGCACATTAGGCCCAAATAGATGCTGCCATTAGATCCTGAAGGCACTTTTCAGCAAGGATTCATATAAAATTTGTCGATTTTGGAGACAAGGCTCTGGGAGGAAAAAATTTTTTGGTTTCAAGGCTTTTCGTACGGATAGTACGGATGTAAGGCAGTTAATTTTTTTTTTTTAAAAGGACATAGAGCACATAGCCATGGCACCACCTAGTGACCACTGCTAGGCCACCCGTGCTCCACTCGTACCTCCCTAGTCATTAGTGGTTCTACCCTTGAAACACCATGCTCCACCTAAGTGCCTCCTCCGGTAGTGCCTCCCCTATCGCAAGCGACAACACCACAGTTCACCACTCCATCGGCTCGTCCACTAGTGGCTCTCCACCTTGTCTTCGCTTTAGATAGAATAGTTGATAAAGTTTTCAGCACATTAGTGCCTAGTCTACAATTTTCCACCACTTGGCACAACGTGGGGGTGATACGTGCACTAGGTGCCATGTGGCACTCTACTACATGGACCTACCATGTCACCCTTGCCACGTTAGCAACTGCCACGTGGAATTTTTTTTGCACTGACGGTTGATAGGCCATCAAATTTAGGATAGTGAAATGCTAACATTAGCATGATGTTAGCACTACATCATCCACTTCATGCACCTCTCCTTCAAGGTCTTTTTATACCTACGTTGGATTTTTTGGCCATAACTTGAGCATACAAAGGTATTTTTTCGATCTAAAAGAAGCACCAAAAAGCTGGTTCCAAGACAGAGACATTGGTGTAGGTATTTTTAGGTTTTGATGCATTTTTATTTCCTATTTTTTAAGTTGAAGTCTAAAGTTATATTTTTGACTCCGGCTTGTATATCTTTTGCATCTCATGTTAGTTTTTTGAAAACTTTATATTTTTGAAAAATTGGTTTTGTCACCTTTTTAGAAATGTGGTCCTTTTCCTTAGATTTTGGCCCATTATCTTGCTATCATATTTTTTTCATTTTTGCTATATGGTGGATATCTTGAGTATTTTAGGCCCAAGGATCATTTTCTTGGCACAATTTTCTTTGTTTTGAGTTGTACTATGTTTTGTATCAGCTTGTTTTCAATTTTGATCATTGTAGCTATCATTTTGAAGCACTTTTATGTATCACACTGAGATAAAGTGATGGGGACACAACCCAAGAACATAATGGACACAACAGAAAAGGGGAAATTATATTAATTGAGAAAATAAGCTAGTACAAATAGTACAGAGAAAATAAACTTCAAAACATGCCCTAAGGGCTTACAATAGCATAAATATGGAGATAATTTCTCCTTTCAGTACCTCCTCTCAAACTCCACTTCGAACTGCCTTTTACAATGCCAGAAATCTCCTTGAATGGACCCTGAAGGGTTAAGGACTAGGAGTACACTCTAGAAAGTGCTAGTAGGCATCCACTGACCAAATATAAGGTTCCAGAAGCTGTGTTAGAAGTCAGTGCAAATCTAGAAGAATCTAAAAACGATAATCAAACTTTCGGGAGGCATAACTTTTGAACCGTAGCTCCGATTGACGAACCGTTTACATTTTTGAAAAGCTCTCAAAGCACTCTATAGCCCTATGAACCAGATTTTCTTGAACCCCATTTTTTGGCCCTTTTCAAGGTCATTTAATGCTCCTAACTTGACTTTGAAGCATTCTTAGGAGGTCTCCAAAACTTGAAAAATTGCAATAACTTTCAAACCGTGGGGCCTTTTGACCTGATTCTTTTTTTAGAATGCTCTAAATCACAATTACATTCATCTGGCCAATTCATGCCTTCTAGTTTATCAAAATGATGGCCCAATTACATGCTCCTATTTTTTCAGGATTTTCTAACACACTGATAGTGGAACTGTGAGAGTTGGAACCTTTATTTGACCCAAATGGGTATCCAAAAATGAAAACACATGAAACAGAAACTAAGTCTAAGTACATTTTTTGGGTGACACAAGATTGCCCTTATACCTCTAGATGCTCTTGCATCAGACACCCAGGGTAGATTAAAAAGTGACCCTGTCACTTTATGAATGGTAGAGGAAATCCCAAATGGGAAACCTCAGCTGCTGAAATCCAAGTTGAGTCTTCGATTGGTCGTCCTTTCCATTTGACCAAATACTCTTCATACTACCTGTTTCTAGTACTCCTACCCACACGATGATCTAGAATGTCTTCTATCTCCTCGTTCTTAGAAGCAGGAATTGGACATGGCTCTAACACTAGCTCCTCATCTGCACCATCATCATGATACTTTGTTAAATTTGCAATGTTGAAAATGGGAGAAATGTGAATACCATCTGGCAGCTCCACCTCATATGCATTTCCTGAGTCATGTTTCTTCAAAATTTTGCAGGGGCCAAATTTCTTCATTTTCAGTTTGTTGTAAGTACTGGATGGAAATATTTCTTTTCGTAAGTGCACCATGACTAAATCTCCTACTTGGAATTCCTTATGTATTCTCCTTTGATCAGCCCTAGCTTTATACTCTTGATTCATCTTGGTAATGTGTGCTTGAACCTCCTCATGTAGATGCTTGATATGTTCAACAAATTTCTCAGCTTCAGCACTTGTCCTCTCCCCTTGTTCTATCTTCCTCATCTCTGGTGTAGTCCTTGGGCTACTCCCATATACAATTTGGAATGATGATTTTCTAGTACTCCTATTTACAAAGTTATTATAAGAAAACTCTGCCTATGGTAGAATCAAATCCCATCCCTTGGGCTTATCCCCAACTAAACATCTTAGCAAATTGCCTAGACTTCTATTTACCACTTCTATTTGGCCATCAGTCTGTGGGTGATGCATGGAACTAAATTTTAGGTCTCTCAACTTCTTCCACAATGTCCTCCAAAAATACCCCACAAATTTAGTATCTTTGTCAGAAACTATACTCCTTGGGAGACCATGTAGTCTCACCACCTCTCTAAAGAACAAGTCCCTTTGTGTCCTTGGCAATCCGAGAAAAAAATCCATACTTATGTCCTCCCATGGCTTTGATGGAACAACCAATGGCTGATATAGGCCAGTATTGTGACCAAACCCCTTGGCAACTTGACAAACCTGGCAAATCTATACAAAATTCTTCACATCCTATAAAATTTGAGGCCAAAAATAATGTTCTCTAAGAATGGAAATGGTCTTATCTCAACCAAAATGTCCAGCCATCCCTCCACTGTGTTTCTCCTTAATCAGATTTTCCCTCATGGAACTCCTTAGAATGCATAATTGACTACCCTTGAACAACATGCCATCTTGAATCAAATAGTCTAACCACTTGGTTCTATCTACAGCAACAGGCTCTTTACAAGCTTTCCATGCTTCAGCAAAATCAGGATCCTCGGGGTACAATTTCTTGAGTTCATCAAACCCAACTACTTCAACCTACATTACTGTAAGCAACAACTGTCTCCTACTTAGTGCATCTGCAACCCTGTTAGATTTTCCACTTCTATGCTTCAACACAAATGTATAGCTCTGCAAGAACTCTACCCACTTCATATGCCTCTAATTCAATTTACCTTGGCTATTTAGGTACTAAAATATGCAATAGGCTTACCTTCTTGGCTTAATACAGCCCCAATAGCACTACCACTAGCATCACAATCCACCTAGAACACTTTTCTAAAATCTAGAAGTGTCAACACAGGCTGTTCTGTCACCTTCTTCTTTAGCAAATAAAAACTTCTTGCAGTTGCTGTAGTCCATTTGAACTCTTTTCTATCCCCTCTTATCGTATCAGTTAGGGGTGCACATATGCCATAGAAATTCTTAATAAACTTCCTGTAAAAACTAACCAAACCATGAAATGATCTTACCTCAGTAGCAGATCTTGGAGTAGGCCATTCCAAGATGGCTTTTACCTTCTCTGGATCCATTTTGAGACCTTCGGGTGATATAACAGACCCCAAATAGACTAACTCCCTTTTTGCAAAGATACACTTCTTCAGATTAATTAATAGTTTCTCTTCCCTTAGCCTTTCAAGGACACTACAAATATGCAATAAATTTTCTTCCAAAGTCGTTCTGAAAATTAAAACATCATCCAAATAAACAATAACAAATTTTTCCAAGAACTTCTTAAGTACCTCATTCATGAGCCGCATGAAGGTGCTTGGGGCATTCGTCAATCCAAAGGGCATGACTGACCACTCATAAAGACCCTCCTTGGTCTTGAAGGCTATTTTCCACTCATCTCCTTCTCCAATCCATATATGATGATAGCCACTCTTGAGATCTATCTTTGTGAAGTACTAAACTCCACTCAAGCAGTCCATAAGATCATCCATCCTTGGCAAAGGAAACTGGTACTTGATGGTTATCCTATTTATAGCTAGAGAATCTGTACACATCCTCCACTCTCCATCCTTCTTTGGTGTGAGTACTATAGGTATTGCACATGGACTTAGGCTCTCTCGAATCAAGCCCTTCCTCAATAGCTCCTGAACTTATCTATTTAGCTCCTCTGTTTCAGTAGGTGTCATCCTGTGAGCAACCTTGTTAGGCAAACTAGCTCCTGGAATCAGATCTATCTGATGACTGATTTGCCTTAGTGGTGGCAATCCATCTGGAACATTATTAGAGATAATATCTCCAAACTCCCCTAGTAAATTTGAAACTTCAAGTGGTATTTCACTACTACCTTCTTTATCTTTCCTAGGAATCAAAGCATAGCACATATGCTGATGTTTCATGCCATCTAAAAACTTCTTTTCATCAACAAGACAAATCCTAGCACTGCTACATACCTTTTCACCTTCCTTTTTCATGGGCTTCAATTTGTGGCGAACTCCATCCTTTGTTAGAGAGTATGTGTTTGCATGTCCATCATGTACTGCATGTCTATCAAACTGCCATGGTCTACCCAACAATAGATGGCAAACATCCATCAAAATAACATCCCAGAGAACTTCATCATGGTAACTCCCAATTTTGAATTTCAGTAAACAGTGTTCACTTACCAGGACCTTATGATCATCTTTTACACAAGCAATCTGATAGGGCTGGGGATGTTTCTCCCTCTTGAGCTTCAGCTTAGAGACCATCTCTTCTGATACCAAGTTATCAGTGCTACCCCCATCAATGATCACATCACAACATTTATCCTCACACTTGCATCTAGTACGGAACAAACTCCTTCATTGTCTTGGTTCAATCTCACCACTTAGTAGGACTCTTTCATTTACCAAGGTCTCTCCTCTTTTTGCATCCTCTGAATGTGATGATTGTGCATTCTCATCCACATGAGCAACCCTAGCTTGGCCCTCAGCTCTCCTATCTGTCCTTCCTTGTTGTTGAGGGCATTCAAAGGCATGATGACCTTCTTCATTGCAATGGAAATAGGTACCACAAAAGCCTCCTCTTCCTTGTCCACATCCTCTACCTCTTCCTCTTTGATTTCCAAATTCTTGATCATGGGAGCGGTTGAAACCCTCATTCCTCTAGTTCCTGCTAGTACCCACATCTTCATTTTTCTTTTGGGTTTCATTGCAGCCTCCAGATGATCTACTACTTCCCCTTCCTCCTTGACCATGCTCTCTTTGTCTTCCTTCAAACCTTTTATTCAACTTCTCTTCAACTCTTAGGAAAAACTGGTATGCCTCTTCAACACTGGTCATTCTTACCAGACTTAATTCCTCCTGGATGCTAGGTCGCAACCCACTGATATAATGAGCAACCTCCTCCTTATTTGCTTCTACGTGCCCCACTCTAATCAAGAGTCAATAAAATTCCTCTATATATTCTTGGACTGATCTTCCTGCTTGCTTTAACCCATGCATCTTCTTAAACAAATCAAGCTCGTAGTCCACAAGAATGAATTGCTTCTTCAATTTGTCCACCATGCGATCCCACCTTGTGATCTTCTCCTTTCCTCTTCTGTTTCTTTCCAATTGAACCTCTTGCCACCAGATTTTGGCATGGCCTTTTAGTTTGGCCTTTGCAAACTTAACCCTATCTGGGTCCCTGATATCCTCATACTCAAAGTATTCTTCTAGTTCATTGATCCAATCGATCAACTCATCTAGTTTCAGATTTCCTAAAAATACACCCACTTCAATTGTGGGTCTTTTCCCAAACTTAGTAATGGCCCTAAAAAGCCTTTCCTCTGCATGATTCAGAACTTCCCTATCAAATTCCCCTTCTGGTCCCATAACTTCTTCTTCATTGTCATCCTCACTGTCATCACCAGCGGCAACATTTGCTCCTCTATGGAGCTCCTCTTGCAATGCTTGTACCTACCTTTGGAGGGCTCTAACCTCCTTAGGATTAATAGCTCTGGCCCTTCTACCATGCTCTCTTCATGGAGGCATCTTCTAACTCGAACCCACAACCACACAGTCCTGGTGCAAACTGCCTCATAGTCGGTGCTCTGTCTACACACTCAGGAAAACCAGCTCTGATACCACTTGATGGGGACACAACCCACGAATAGAATGGACACAACAAAAAAGGGGAAATTATATTAACTAATAAAATAAGCTAGTACAAATAGTACAGAGAAAATAAACTTCAAAACATGCCCTAAGGGCTTACAATAGCATAAATCTGGAGATAATTTCTCCTTTCACTACCTCCTCTCAAACTCCACTCCGAACTACCTTTTACAATGCCAAAAATCTCCTTAAATAGACCCTGGAGGGTTAAGGACTAGTATTACATTCTAGAAAGTTCTAGTAGGCATCCGCCAACCAAATAGAAGGTTCTAGAAGCTGCGTTAGAAGTCGGTGCAAATCTAGAAGAATCCAAAAATGGTAACCAAACTTTCAGGAGGCATAACTTTTGAAACGTAGCTCTGATTGATGAACCGTTTACATTTTTAGAAAGCTCTCGAAGCGCTCTATAGCCCTATGGACCAGCTTTTCTCATCCCCCATTTTTTGGCCCTTTTTGAGGTCATTTAATACCCCTAACCTAACTTTGAAGCATTCTTAGGAGGTCTCCAAAATCTGAAAAACTGCAATAACTTTCAAACCGTGGGGCCTTTTGACCTGATTCTTTTTCTAGAATGCTCTAAATCACAATTAAATTCATTTGGCCAATTCACACCTTCTAGTTTACCAAAATGATGGCCCAATTACATGCTCCTATTTTTTCAAGATTTTCTAACACACTAATAGTGGAACTGTGAGAGTTGGAACTTTTATTTGACCCAAATGGGTATCCAAAAATGAAAATACATGAAATAGAAACTAAGTCTAAGTACATTTTTTGGGTGACACAGGATTTCCCTTATACCTCTGGATGCTCCTACATCATAAAGTGCTACTTTTTCATTTCGAGGATCATGAACATTTTTTTGAGATAGTTGTACCTGCACTATTTTCATAAAGCACCATGGGGGGGATAGTTGTTTTCTATTTTAAGCATTCTCCCTTTATCAAGTGAGTGTCCCTTCCACGACATTAGCCCCATGCAGAGTTAGTTTGACTGTGTCTTTATGAGTGTTTGTACTTGTTTCCCTCTCTCATTGTTCTTGATTCGTTAGCAAGAGACTTTGGCCCACCTTCTTAATTGCCTATCATCTCACCCTATCTACATTAAGGGGGGTTTATGCTATTATTTTAATGCATCATTGGTTCGATGCTTCAATAGTGTGAACTATGTATTCAGTGGTTGATCCTATATACAAGGCGATTGTAGTGACTGGCTACCTATGCAATTTGGTGAGATGGATCATCTACCATATAGACATGCTCGATTTGTGCCTTCTTCTTCCATGGAGGTTCTTCAAATCAGCAGTTTTCTTTTAGATGGTAGTTTTTGTAGCTTCTTCATGCTTCATTGATGTTCTTCATGATCACTCTTTCTTTCTATTTTAGGGGACATTTTCCTAGTTGGAGGCTTCTTCAATTCTTCACTGGATTTTTACCTATTTTTGGAGGAGGGTTTTTCCCATGTGGTTTTCTCTCTTTCCCCATTTTTAGAGGTTGCATTTTGTTGCATTGTACATGGGTGCCTAACATGGCCTCGTTGTCACGACCCATTCTGCATTTCTTAGTTTTGTGAGCTTAAGGAATTTTCCTAAATTTCACTTAAGGGGGAGTGTTAGAGTAAATAATTAATTATTAATTATTTATTCTATTTACTTAAGCTTACTTAGTTAAATATATTTATTTATTAGTTGTAGTTTAGGATTTTGTTATAAGTTCTTGACAATACTAGAGTTTGTTCTCTCCTAATTCATACTTATCATCTCACCTTGTTCGAAGACTTTCCACCTCATGTGGATTTATGCTTAGTTGTCACACTTATCTCCTAGCATCTTCTAGCTTGTTCTGGGAGATTCCTAGAGCTCTTTATATTTGGGCTCCCTCATTGTATTTTCACAACTCATTTTAACACATTGTAAATACATTTTTTCTTGTGTTGCAATATCTTGTGCTCTCCATGTCTATTTAGGGTTTTTCCCTTGCTCCACACTCTTCCTTGGCTTCTTTTTGATAAGTTTTTGCATGCAGGTGATCTTGGGCATCTTCAGAGTTGGATTTCATCAACTCCAACAAGAACAACAACCAAAGGAGGAAGAAGAGTAAAACACTTTCATTGATTCTACAAATATTCAACACACATGCCCAACTATAAGGCCTTTTGGGTTATGGCCAAATGAAAATACATTCACATTCAAAGATCCAATAGAAAATTCACACTTTCCAGTTCTTCTCTGCAATCTCTTTTTCAAAAAATTTCCTAACTCTAAGCCTAAACACTCTATATATACTTGCCAAAATGGCTTATAGATCATTCTAGAGCATTACATAAGAGGAAGGCTGACCCAACAATGATTTGGACACATCCCAAGAAAAGAGCTTAACCTAAATATTGTGATTGAAATAAATCTTGCAAGTTGGATCGCAAAAATTATGTCCAAATGCTGACACTTGGCATAAGTAGGAAAACTCAAGACATGAAGGCTCACTCAGCATACACTAGGTAACTCGACACATGAAGAGTTAATTGGCATACATTGGGTAACTCAAACCAACTAAGTGCTACAGTATCTTGGCACCAACTGAGTGCTACAATAACTCAACACCAACTAAGTGCTACAATAACTTGGTACCAACTTGTAGAATGAATGAAAATGAGTAGGATAACAAGGCAACCCAGGATGCTCCTACATTAATACATTTTAAAAAATCTCAAAAATAGAGTATGTTACTAAGCTAAACACATAGGATGGAGACTAAAGATTATTTTGAACTTTTTGGGAATTTAGTATTGATTGATAAGTGTTTTTGTCACTAATGCCAATAGGGGAGATTGTTGACATTATAGTAAAGTTTGTCTATTAGTGACACACACACTTAATCAGATAGTTAGTATTGATTAACCATATAGTACAATTTATAGTGTTAACCAAGTATTTCAAGCTATACTAAGTTCTATAGTTTCTACCAAGTTCTAGGTACAGTATTCAATTAAAACCAAGTAGTATCTACCAAGTTGGTGATTATCAATGTAAAGTGAGCTTCATAGTGTTCACTAAATTCTTAGTGCAAATAGTGTTAGGATTAACCTTAGATAGAAATAAATGTTACATGAAAATATAATTAATATCAAAAAATAATAGAGCACACATAAGAGAACACAAGACATCAAGATTTAATGTGGTTCACCCAACCTTTGGGCTACATTCACCAACAACAAGTTCAATATTATTATGATCCATTAATTACAGCTTGATTATAATCCATAATCCCTTACAACTCAATACCACTGCAAGAACCAATTTTTACATTACACCTTATGAAAATCCCTAACCCTAAGCCTTTTTATACAAGGTTAGAAAATTAGGGCTAGAATAATAGAAAAATAGTAGTTGATGCCTTTTACAATATAAGACTATTTTTGGCTTTGGGGGCAATGGGGGTATTGACCCTCGTACCCACCCTGTATTGTAACAAGGACCACACCTAGGGCATTACCCCAGGACCTAATAAGGGTGTTACCCCTTGACCCCATCTTGGAGGCACTATCCCCAAATCCACATAGAAATAATCTAGAGAGAAATTACACAAAAATAAACCTCTAAATCTAATTAGGCTCCACATCACAATATTTTTCCCATATGCTACAAATGAATTCTCCTTTGTGTCCACAATTATCTACATACCATCCACTTACATGGATTCAATATGCATAACAATGTGAGGTTGAGATAGTGATTGTTGTGTCCCTTCTTCCTCTTCACTAGAAGGTGTATTCACCTATACATATATTGGACTATTAGCCTTTGCTTGTACACTCTCCTTAGGTACTGAGGACATATATTTCATTATAGCCTCCTCTATTTCGTGCTTTACCCCCATAGAAATAATCATGAGGGAAACCATACCAAATAAACCTCTGAGTTTGATTAGGCTCCACATCACAACAATCTCTCACTTTGAGATTGATCATAGCAATACTAAACTTGTAGCTCCCACTAGAATATTAAACCACTTTGGACTCTACTATTCTTTTATTCTATTTAGTCTAGAAGAACAATCGAACCTAAAGATGAGTTTAGCTTCTCCCTTGTCACTACCTTTGTAAACATATCTACTGGATAGTCATTTGTATGTATCTTGTTAGGAATAAACCATGGATAGAAATAAAAATTACATGCAAATCTAAGAAATATTATAAAATAATAGATCACACATAAAAGAACAGAAGACACCAAGATTTAACATGGTTCACTCAATCCCTGGGCTATGCCCACCAAACAAAAGGTCCAATATTATTATGATCTAGTGATTACAATCTGTAATCCCTTATAGCTCAATACCACCACAAGAACCAACTTCACATCACCACTATGAAAAAATCCCTAACCCTAAGCTCCTTTTATACAAGTATTTTTACCACTTTAGGGTTATAATTAATAATTACATGTCAGCTTAAAATTCCAATAAAATAGGGCCCAATTTTTTTTTAGGGTAATGCCCTGAGCCCCAAAGAATTTATGAAGTATGTAAAGTACTTTTTTGATTGGTCACCACAAACTAGAAATCTCCCACTTGGGGACTGATCAGGCTCCACACTAAACAACAATCTCCCACTTGGAGACTGATCCTATAGCTATACTGCTACTCCATGAGGCTCCCACTAGATCAAACCACCCTAGACCCTACTATTATTTTATTCATATTCAGTCTAGAAGACCAACTAAAGATAAAAGGGAGTTTAGCTTCTCCCTTGTTACTACCTTTGTAAACATATCTACTAGATTATCAACTATATGTATCTTGTCCAGCTTTAATTGTCCATCCTCCAAAGCTAACTGAATGAAATGGTACTGCAACTATATGTGTTTGGTCTTTGAATGTAGAGCTGAATTCTTTGCAAGATGAATGGCACTTTTGCTGTCTATAAACAAATAATTATCCTTCTAAGAGTGTCTCAATTCTTCTAAGAAGAACTGAAGCCATATCATCTCCTTGGTTGCCTTTGTAGCAGCTACATACTCTACCTCTATAGTAGATAAAGCATTAACCTTTTGTAACCTAAAAACCTAGCTCATGGCTACCCCACCAATAGTAAAGACATAACCTATAGTAATCTACCTAGTATCAATATACCCTACCAAATTTGAGTCAACATAGCCCTGTAAATTAGTAGTAGAGCATTCTAATGCATCGATTTAGTAGAGCTACACTTATTAGATGTTCCTCTTAGATATTTGAGAATCCATTTAAATGCATTCTAATGCTCAATTCCTGGATGAATCAAATATCTGCTAACAACTCCCACTGCATGTACAATATCTGGCCTAGTACATACCATAGCATACATCAAGTTTCCTACAGTTGAAGCATAGGTCAACTTGGACATCTTATCCTCCTCTTCTTCTATCTTGGGACACATCTCCTTAGTCAACTTCAAATGACCAGGTAAAGGTGTGCTAACAACTTTGGCATTCTCCATAGGGAAACATTGCAACAACTTCTCAACATAATCAACTTGAGATAGCATCAATTTTTGTTCTTACTATCTTTGAAAATCTTCATACCAAGGATTTGTTTTGTTGTCCCCAAATCCTTCATAGAAAATGCATGTGCTAATTGGCATTTTAGCCCCTTAATGTTATCCATGTTAGACTTAGACCTAACTACAAGTATATCATCAACATATAAACATAAAATAAGGTAGCTATCTTTAGCCAACCTCTTAAAGTAGACAAAATGATCTAAATGACACCTACTGTAACCATGCTCATGCATAAAATTGTCAAATTTCAAATATCATTGTTGAGGTGCTTGCTTCAAGTCATATAAACTTTTCTTCAATTTGCACACTAAGTTCTCCTTACCTTTGACCTCAAATCCTTGTGACTGAGAAATATATATTTCTTCATTTAAATCACCATAAAGGAAGGCTATTTTAACATCAAGTTGCTCCAAATACAAATCTTCAATAGCCACAATACTTAAAACAATATGGATAGAAGTCATTTTAACAATAGGAGAAAATATCTCACCAAAATCAATGCCCTTTTTCTATGCAAATAATTTGACAACTAACCTAGCTTTAAATATTTTCTTACATCCTTCCTCTTCTTTTAACTTGTAAGCCCACGTATTCTGTAAAGCCTTTTTACTTGCAAGAAATTTGCATAAATCTCAAGCCTTGTTTTTTAGCAAAGTGTCCATTTCTTCTTTCATTGCAAACTCCCACTAAATTTGAGTATCAACCTACATAGCTTCATTATAAAATTTAGGTTCACTAGCATCTGTTAATAAAATAGAATACAAAGAGGGAAAAATCTTTTTGGAGGTCTAATTTTCCTTGTTGATTATCTAACATTCATTGGTGTGTGGTATTTTTTGTTGTTGTTGTTGCACATCATGAAGAATAGATGGAACATCATCTTTTGGAGTATCATCCAACACTACATAATCATTTCTTTCTTCTCATGTTATCATAATAGATCTTTGTACAACACTTTCCCATTGAATATGATATCCATACTTCTTACAATTTTATGATTTTCAAAATCTCAAAGCCTATAACCAAATTCATTAATTCCATATCTAATAAATACACATTTCTTTGACTTAGCTTCTAGCTTGATTCTATTTATAGAATCTATGTGAGAAAAAGCTTCACAATCAAAGGTTTTGAGAAAAGAATAGCTCAACTTCTTACCAGTCCATGCTTCCTCTGGAATACCACAACCCAAAGGAGTAGAGGGACCTCTATTAATCAAATATACAATAGTATTGATAGGCTCCACCCACATGTGTAAGGGCAGCCCAACATGTGACCTCATGTTCCTTGCATACTCCATTAGAGTTCTATTCATACGTTCAATCACTCCATTTTCCCGTGGAGTCCTTGGAAAAAATTTTTATCTATGAATACCATTAGTGGAGGAATAATCTTCAAATTCATGACTACAATACTCACCACCATTATCAAATCTGAGACATTTTAATTTTTTACTAGCCTCATTTTCAACCAAGCATTTCCATTTCTTCAAATTTTAAAATACATTAAATTTCTATCTAAGAAAATAAACCCATACTTTTCTAGTTGCATCATCAATAAATATAACATAATAATGAGAGCCACAAAGGGAAGATACCTGAGCCAATCCCCGTACACCTATATCACAAGCTCTAATTTCTCCTTTTTGTTTTCCTTCCCAGTTTTCACAAAACTCACTCTCTTTTGTTTTCCATAGACACAAATTTCATAGAAATCTATATTAACACATTTGAAACCTGGTAAAATATTCTTTTAATGAAGTACTTTCATACCTTTCTCACTCATGTGCCCAAGTCTATTGTACCATAACTTTGTATAAAAATCTACAAAAGCTCTTTGTTCTCCCTACTCAATTATAGAAATTGTTCATAAACATTCATTTTTATCTAAAATAGTTAAAGTAGAAGGAATAATATGACCTATACAAAGATATAAGGTGCCTACTTTCACAACTTTTGCCACTACAAGGGAACTTTTTGTAACCTTCAAAGTTTTATCATTAAAAGTAACTACACAACCCTCATCACTGAGTTTCCCTACTGAAATTAAATTTCAACTCAGCCTTAGAATATTTCTTACCTCATATAGTAGCCAATGGTTCCCATTTTGCAACTTAATTTTAACTTTTCCCTTTCCAACAATCTAACAGGGTTCATTATCTCCCAAATAAACAAGTCCAAAATCTCCTTGGACATAATCAATGAATTATCTTCTATGAGGTGTAGCATGAAATGAAGCACCTGAATCTAAAACCTAGGAATCATCAACACTTTCTAAAGATAAAAGAAAAACATCCTCTTTGAATTTGTTAATTACCACATTTGCCTCCTTTTCTCAATCTAGTTTATCTTCTTCAATTTTTTTTCGATTCCAACAATCTTTCTTTTTATGATTTAGTTTCCTATAGTACTAGTAGTCATTTGATCCTCTTGATTGAGACCTCCTCCCCTTTGACTTTTCTCTTAATTTCCCACAATTTCTAGAATTACTTCCTCTCTTAGTCATTCTACTCCTACTTTGTGCATTGAAAGCACTTCCTCATGTAGATCTACCTGAGGTTTTCCTACAAGTTTCCTCACTCAAAATAACACCGATCACATCATCATATTTTAGGGTACTAGATCCAAGAATAGAATTACTCATAGCTATTACCAAGCTATTCCAACTTTTAGGCAAAGAACACAAAATCAAGAGAGCCCTAATTTTTTCATAAAAATTGATACCCACAAAATATAACTAGCTAGTAATAGTATTAAACTCATTTAAATGATCTGCAATAGATCCACCTTCTACCATTTTCATGTTAAATAAGCACTTCATAAGAAATACCCTATTTGAAGTAGAGGGCTTTTCATATAATATAGCTAGGGTTTTCATCAACTCTTCTATTGTCTTCACTTTTGTAATATTAAATCTCAGCAATGGTGCTAGACATAATCGAATGCTTCCAAGTGCCTTTCTATCCAAAAGGTCTCATTCATCATTTGACATAGATCCCTAATTCTTTCTTTTTCCTTCCAACAACTTCCATAAATCTTTTTGATAAAGATAGTCTTCAATTTGCATCTTCTAGAACTGAAAGTTTTGCCCATTAGATCTGTCAACCCTCAGCTTACCCTCATCTACCATCGCTCCCACTCAATCATGAGACTTTCCTACAAAGGATAATTGAAAAATAACCTCACTTAGATACCACTTATTAGAAATAAAATATGAACAAAAATAACAATTACATGTAAATATAAAAAATATCAGAAAATAATAGATCACACAGAAAAGAACACAAGACACCAAGATTTAATGTGGTTCACCCAATCCTTAGGCTATGTCCACCAAACAACAAGTCCAATATTATTATGATCCAGTAATTACAACCTGATTACAATCTATATTCCCTCACACCTCAATAACACTGCAAGAATCAATTTCACAAAACCACTATGAAACAATCCCTAACCCTAAGCTCTTTTTATAGAAGTATTTTTACTACTTTAGGGTTATAATTAATAATTACATGTCAGCCCAAAATCCTAATAAAATTTATGAAGTATGTAGTATGTATAATACTTTCTTAATTAGTCACCACAAACTAACATATCTTCTCTAGCTTTAACTAGCCATTATCTAATATTGACTTAATGAAATGGTACCACAAGTGAATTTGTTTTGTCTTTGAATGCAGAGCTGAATTTTTTGCAAGATGAATGACACTCTGGCTATCTATGAACAAATAATTATCCCTCTGTGGGTGTCCTAATTTTTGTATGAAGAAATGAAGCCATATCAATCTCCTTGGCTACCTCTATAGTAGCAACATACTTTGCCTCTGTAGTAGATAAAGCATTAACATGTTGTAATTGAGAAACCTAGCTCACTACTACCCCACCAATAGTAATTATATAACCTATAGTACTTTTTTTGGTATCAATATCCCCTACCAAATTTGAGTCAACATATCCTTATAAAGAAGTAGTAGAGCACCCAAAGTGTAAACACTTATTGGATGTTCCTCTCAAATATCTAAGAATCCATTTAACTATATTCCAATGCTCAATTCCTAGATGACTCATATACTTGCTAACAACTCCTAATACATGTGCAATATCTAGCTTATACATACCATAGCATACATTAAGCTTCCTATAGATAAAGCATAGAGTACCTTAGATTTCTTGTCCTCTTCTTATGTCTTGGGACACATCTCTTTAGTCAACTTCAAATAACTAGGTAAAGGTGTGTTGGCAACTTCAACATTCTCTATAGAGAAACATTGCAACACCTTCTCAATATAATCAGCCTTAGATAAAGTCAATTTTTTGTTCTTCCTATCTCTACAAATCTTCATACTGAAGATTTGTTTCTCTGTCGCCAAATCCTTCATAGCAAATGCATGTGCTAATTGACATTTCAACCCCTTAATATGATCCATTATAGACCTAGCTACAAGCATATCATCAACATATAAATATAAAATAATGTAGCTATTATCATCCAACCTCTTAAAATAAAGACAATGATCTGAATGATTTTGACTATATCCATGCTCATGCATAAACGTATAAAATTTTAGATACCATTGCCAAGGTGCTTGTTTCAGGCCATATAAATTTTTCTTCAATTTGCATTCTAAGTTCTCCTTACCTTTGACCTCAAATCCCTATGGTTATGCCATATATATATCTATTCATTCAAATCACCATGAAGGAAGGCTGTCTTAACATCATGTTTCTCTAAATGAAAATATTTAGTAGCAACAATACTTAAAACAATGCAAATAGAAATCATCTTAACAACAAGAGATAATATCTCATCAAAATCAATTCCTTTTTTCTGTGAAATTTTTTTTACAACTTACCTAGCTTTAAAAAAATTCTCACCTCCATTCTCTTCTTTCAACCTATAAATCCATTTAAATTCTATAAAGCCTTTTTACCTGATGAAAACTTACATAAATTTTATGTCTTATTTTTTTAGCAAAGAGTCCATTCATCTTTCATTTTAGACTCCCACTGAATCTTTGTATCCACCTACATAGCTTCATCATAACTTTCAAGTTCACTAGCAGCAGTAAGTAAAATAGAATACAAGGAAAGAGAAAATATTTCTAGAGGTCTACTAATCCTTGTTGACCATCTAACATTCATTGGGGTGTGTGGTATTTGTTGTTGCATTTATTTTAGATCATAAAGAACTACTAGAACATCAACTTTTGGAGTATCATATAGCACTACATAATCATTTTCTTTCTTCTCATGTTGCTGCAATAGATCTTTGTACAACACTTTCTCAATGAATATGACATCCCTACTTCTTATAATTTTATGATTTTCAAAGTTCCAAGGCCTATAACCAAATTCATTAATTTCATATCTAACAAATACACATTTCTTTTACTTAGCTTCTAGCTTGGTTCAATTTTCAAAATCTATATGAGCAAATGCTTCACAATTAAGTGTTTTGAGAAAAGAATAACTCACCTTCTTACTAGTCCATGCTTCCTCTAGAATACTAAAGTCCAAAGGAGTAGAGGGACCTCTATCAATCAAATATATAGTAGTATTAACAACCTCTACCTACATGTTTAAGGGCAACCCTACATGCAACCTCATGCTTCTTGCATGCTCCATTCTACTCTTGTTCATGAATTTAGCCACTTCATTTTGTTGTGGAGTCCTTGGAATAGTTTTTTGTCTATGAATACCATTAGCAGAGCAATAATCTTCAAATTCATGACTACAATACTCACCACCATTATTAGATTTAAGACATTTTAATTTGTTTCTAGTCTCATTTTCAACCAAGCATTTCCATTTCTCAAAAGTTAAAAATACATCAGATTTCTATCTAAGGAAATAAACCCATACATTTTTAGTTGCATCATTAATAAATGTAACATAATAATAAGATCCACCAAAAGAACATACTTAAGCTAGTCCCCTTACATCTATATGAACAATCTCCAATCTCTCACTTCTCATTTCCTTCCTAGCCTTCACAAAACTCACTCTCTCTTTTTTTCCATACACACAACTTTCACAAAAATCCATATTGACACATTTTAGAACTGGTAAAACTTTCTTTGAATGAAGTACTTTCATACCTTTCTTACTCATGTGCCCAAGTATGCCATAGCATTGTATTAGAGTCTATACTAGCTATTTTTTCTCCCTACTCAACTAAAATAACTTTTTCTAAACATTCATTTTTCTATAAAACAATCAAAATAGAAGGAACAATACAACTTATACAAATATATAAAATCCCTAATTTCACACCTTTTTCTACTACAAGGGAAACTTTTGAAAGCTTCCAATTTTTATGATTAAAGGTAACTACACAACCCTCGTTACCAAGTTTCTCTACTAAAATTAAATTTCTACTCAACCTTGGGACATGTCTTACCTCATGTAGTAGCCAATGATTACCATTCTAAAACTTAATCTTAATGTTTCCTTTTCCAAAAATTTGATAGGGTTTATTATCCCCCAAATTAACAAGCCCAAAATCCCCTTGGACATGATCAATGAAATAACCTCTATGAGGTGTAGCACGAAATGAAGCACCATAATCTAAAACCCATGGTTCATCAACACTTTCTAAAGATAGAAGCAAAACATCCTCTTAAGATTTGTAACTTACCACATTTTCCTACTTCTTCCCTTCTGGTTTATCTCCTTCATTTTTCCTTCAAGTCCAACAATTTTTCTTCTTATGCCCTATTTTACTATAGTACCAGCAATCTCTTAGTCCTATGGATTAAGAACTCTTCACTTTTGACTTTCCTCTTGACTTTCCACAATTTTTAGAATTATTTCTTCTCTTAGTCATTCTACCTCTTCCTTGTGCATTCAAAGAACTTCCCAATGTAGATCCACCAAAGAATTTCCTATGAGTTTCCTCACTCAAAATAACACTGATCACAACCTAGAATTTTAAGGTACCAGCTCCATAAATATAATTACTAACAACCATTACCAAGCCATCACAATTTTCAAGCAAAGAATACAAAATTAAGAGAACTCTAAATTCTTCATCAAAATTAATACTCATAGAAGATAACTGACTAGTAATAGTATTAAAGTCATTTAAATAATTTTCAATAGATTTACCTTCTACTATTTTCATATTAACTAAACACTTTATGATAAATACCTTATTTGAAGTGGATGGCTTTTCATACAATTTCACTAGGGTTTCCATCAACTCTTAGCTATCTTCACTTTTGTAATGTTAAATGTCACTGATGGTGCCAAGGATAATCAAATTCTTCCAAGTGCCTTTTTATCTAAAATCTCCTAGCCCTCATCTAACATAGTTCCTTGTTTGTTCTAGCATTTATGAATTTTGTAGCTCCATCAATGTAAATCTAGTGTTTCCTAAGCTATACAGTGTCAACCAAGTGATTTAGTTTATATCAAGCTCACAGTGATAGTGTTGACTAAGTGATGTAGTGTCAAGCAAGTGATTTAGTTTATATACCAAGTTTTATAGTGTTGACTGAGTCACTAGTACAAATTGAGTTCAAAGTACCTTGAAGTGATTAGTATGAGCTGAGATTCTACATCTACCAAGTGCATGATGATTTTGAGCATTGACAATGGTTGTTGAGTGTCAAAACCTCATCAAGTTTGTCTTCAGAACATGAGTACCTACAAATGGGCCAACTTTTTGTATTATGGAGAAAATTGTATTGTAGCTAACTTTGATGAATTATAAATTAGATTGGTATATATGTAATGTATTGTACCACATCTAAATAATAAATACTATGAATAAAGAAAGATATATAAGAGCAGGAGTGTGAAGGCTACAACTAGTATAAGGAGCAACATAGATTTATCTATCACAGCAAGGTGATCATTATACTCTAAAGAAATCTCATTCAACAAGTCAAGGTTGTAGATTAGATATTGTTCACTAGTTCATCCTAACCTGTGGAATAGTTAAATCCTTTCATAAGGTAGACTTAACACTCTTTTGTAAATCGCTTTACCAAGTGCATACTTTACTACATGTTTGTAAATCCTTTTGCAAAGTGGATCTAGTAGTCCCTATTGATCCTAATAGGGTAGATAATCAAAAGTGATCATTGTAAGCCTTAACAGGCCCACCTTTTCTTGTAGTACTAAATTTTGTGGGTATCATCTCCACCTTAGTTTTTCTTTCTATTTGGAAGGATTTTGGGTTACCATTTTGTGTGTCAGATTGTTATGAATGTTTTAATGCTTTTAGTTTTTCATGCATGCAATTAGATCAGAATACATATAAGGGATTAATTGGTTAATTAAGATTAAGTTTTATTGGTTACTAATTCACCCGTCCCCTCTTAGTAACTTAGCCTATCTTGTATTTCCAACAATTGGGTATGTGTGTATTCATATGGTTTTTGACTATATTATTGACATGGTTAAGGATTCATTAGGTTGATAAATGTTTTAATAGTTGGATAACTGATTCACACCCCCCTAGTTATCTTGGTGGGATTTACTTTCTAGTAGTTGGTATCACACCAATAGGTCCTTGAAAAAATATATTAACAACTTAAGGATATCAATGGAGGGTCACTTTGGAAAAGAAAGTCCTAAATTCAATGAAGTTAACTATGATAGTTGGAAAAAGAAGATGAAGACTCATTTGCTATGTATCGATCTAGGGTATTGGTTAATGAAAAAGAATGGAAAGAAGATTGTGGAAGGAAGCAATATTGAGGATTACAATGAAGTTGAAAGAGATCTATTTATGTGCAATATGCTTGCTAGAGAAGCATTATTGTTAGCTCTTTCTGAGAATCAATATAGTCAGGTAAAATCCTTAGAGACATCTCATGAAATTTGGAAAGCTTTAGAGTCTACATGTTAAGATGATGTACATGCTAAAAAATTTAGGTTACAAAATTGGATATTTTTATTTCAAGATGCTAAGATGATGGAAGATGAATCTATAAGAAGCTATATTGGTAGAATTTTTTTGTTTTTTTGCAGGTATTAAGTTTTGCCAAGGATCTAAAGATGAAGATGAAATTTTATATTGGAAGATATTGAAAACTTTGACACCACCATTTAGGTAGATAACACATATGATTGAGCAAGTGATAGCTTGAACTAAGAAGTTTACCAAAGAGACCCTACTTGGAAGATTGGAAGCAATAGAAGTGAGCTTGAAGAAATCTAGAGAATTTCCAAGAGTAGACACTACTTTTAGTGCATTAAGTGTTCGGCCTTCCTTGTTAAGAACTACAAGCACTAGTGGAGACTATGTTAGTAGTAGCAAATCTAGATCTTAGGAGGATAGAAGAATTGAAGAAGGAATTGCCCTTCTTAAAAGGAGAGAACCAAATTGTAAGAGACTATTTAAATTTTGAACTTGTAATGAATTTGGTTATTATGCTTCTAAGTGTCCTAAAAGAGAAAAATTATAAGAAAAATTTCAAGTCTAGAAAGCCTAGAGATTGTTTGTATGCAAATGAAGATGATGAGTTTGATGAAGAAGTCTAGAGTGAAACTGATGATGAGTTAGGATTTGTAGCTATAAAAGAAGAAAATCCTAAAAAAAAAGTTAGAGAAGAGAAATCCCTAGTTTTGCAAGTTAAAAGGAAAGTTGATTGGATCATAGATAGTGTTTGTTTGCATCATATGATTGGTGACATGAATAAATTTGTTAAATTCAATATTCATAAGGGAGTAATTTTTAGAGTTGGTATCAATGCAGTTTGTCATATCAAGGGAATATGATCTATTACTCTTGATAGAAAGACTAAAAAAGAAGATGTCTATTTCTTTGATGGATTAAAGAATAACGTATTGAGTGTTGGACAATTAGATGATAAAGGATATAAGTTGTAATTCATAGAAGACACATGCATTGTCGAGGATAAAGATGCTAAGTTGATTAGTTTGGGTACAAGATCTAGAGGTAATGTTTTTCAATTAAACCCTATAGAGATGACATGTTTAGTGGAAAAGGTGGATAAAAATTGGTTATGGTATAGAATATTTTCTCATATAAATTTTGATAATATTATGAAGGCTCGTAGTACATATTCTATCAAATATCTACCTAAAATTATAAAGCCTACTAATGTTGTGTGCAAAGAATGTTTTATGGTTAAATAGATGAAAGTTTCCTTTCCTAGCAAGTTAACTACCACAATGCAACTAGATATTGTTCATACAAATTTGAGTGGTCCTACTAGAGTAAGAGGATTCTATGGTTAAAGGTACTTCATGATTTTTTAATGATTTCACTAGGATAATATGGGTAGCATTTCTTAAAGAAAAATTTGAGCCATTGAAAAGTTTAAGTTATTTAAGAATAGAGTTGAGAATCAATCTAGAGTAAAGATAAACTATTTGAGATCATATAGAGGTGGAGAGTTTACCTCGAATGAGTTTGACACCTTTGTGAAGTGAATGGCATCAAGAGACATCTATTAACACCTAAGACCCTTAAACAAAATGAGATTACTGAAAGAATAAATAGGTTTTTAATAGAAGCAACAAGATTTATGATGTTTGAGAATGATGTATCAAAGACATTTTGGAGAGAAACAACCAACACAATAATATACACAATGAACAAAGTGTAAATCCTAAAAGGTACAAATGAAAATCCCTATGAATTATGCTTGGACATGCACTCTTAGTGAAGTATTTTAGAATTTTTGGAAGTAGGTGTTACATAAAGAGATATGATTATATTGGTAAGTTTTATGCAAGAAGAAATGAAGGTATGTTCCTTAGTTATTCACTGAAAAGAAAAGATTATATATGTTTTAATCAAAGAACTAAAATTATTGTTGAGTGTACAAATGTAAAAGTAGATGAAAAATTTGGAGTTAAATAAAGAATGTTGGATTATAATTCTAATGAAGAAGAAACTAATCCTATACCTATTACAAAAAATGTTGAAGGTTTCTTTGAGACTAAAAAAGATTTGCAGAATGATTTTTAATTTGTTGAAGAGAGAGAAGAACCAAAATCTAAACCTAGAGAAGAAGTAAGTGTTAGAGTAGTAACACCTACACCTAAATAGAATGCAAAATAGAATCACCCTTCTCATCAAATTACTAGAAGCAAAAAAGAAGAAGTTATGACAAGAAACATACTACATGAAGAATTGTGTTTAATTTATCAAATTGAACCTAAAAGTGTAGATGAGGAATTCAAGGATGATCATTGAATTCAAGAAATGAAGGAAGAACTAAATTAGATTATGAAACATGAGACATGGGAACTAGTTCCTAGACCTAAGACAAGAATGCTATAGGATCTAAATGTGTTTTCAAAAACAAAATGAATGAACAAGGTGAGGTTGTAAGAAATAAAGCAAGTTTCATATGTAAAGGATATTCATAGCAAGAAGGTATAGCTTATGAAGAAACATTTTCCCCCATTCCCAAAATTGAAGTATTAATAACTTGGCTTATGTGACAAGTAACAAATTCAAAGTATAACAAATGGATGTAAAGTTAGCATTTTTGAATAGATAAATTGAAGAAGTCTCCATTGAGTAGCCTAAAGAATTTCCTTTGTTAGACAAAAAGGACATTTGGATTGAATAAATTATTGTATGGTCTAAAGCCAAGTACACTAAACTTGGTATGCAAGATTAGACAAGTATTTGGAAAATTTGGAATTTTCTAAAGATATGGTAGATAGTAATTTGTATTTAAAAGAAATTGAGAATGGATTGTTGATTATTGAGGTATTTATAGATGAAATAATCTTTGGAGTAAATGATGAAACAAGTGATAAATTTTTTGATCAAATGAAAAATCAATTTGAGATGAGTATGATTGGTGAGATGAAATATTTTTTAGGTCTACAGATTGTGCACAATAGTGATGGTATTTTCCTATTTGGTGCAGGAACACCTAAGAATTGCCTAGGAAATCCAAGGTTTCATGTTTTTGTTATGTAAGTGTGAGCCTTAGGGCATTGTGGATGTTTTGGATATAATTTCATGTTGACTATAATAGGAGTATAATGAATAATTTGTTCATATGATCTGAGGGCCTTTTACTAGGTTCAATTGGGGGCTAACAAGTTGTAGAGCCCTTTGATTGACACAAGCCATGGTGATGACATCATCATGCTGTCAATAGAGCTAGGAAGCATTAGGGTGAGTTTTATAACTTAGCTAAGGTTTGTGGTTAATTTTGGGAAGATAAGAAGGTCACTTGACCAAATTGGAGAAAAGTTGCACATTGCAATTTTGTAACTTTTAAAAATTGCTGGAGCAACTTTTGGCAAGAAAGTTTAAAAGAGTTGGAGAGAAGTCCTAAGGAATGAATAACCACCCAAAAACCTTATATAAGGCATGAGAATACCTATGATATGGGTTGGAAGTTCATTGTATGGAATGTGAGTTTTTGCAATTAGCATTTGAAGCTATTTTGTGACCAAATCCTTTGTTTTTGATGATAGTAGGTAGTTATGAGTTCAAGATTCTTTTTTTTTTTTAATCATGTTTTCTTGAATATATGTTTCAGTAGATAGGTATTTTTATTAGTTTAATTAACCTTTGTGAAATTACTTTGGTTCTAAACTATCACTAGTTTTGTCCGAGTAGTTCTTGAAGATGGAGCTCTAACTCATTGTCCCATTGTTCAATCTATATGGCCTCTTGGGGATAGTGAGTAGAATAAATGTACATAATATGTATGGAATACATATCCCTCAAATGTAGAGAAACTATTTTAAGGTCTTGTTCTAGGTGAGCCTATGGTGAGTATGAGTAGGGAAGACCATATAAAAACCAACATATCTTGTAGAGGAGGAAAGATAGAGTCCAAATTACTTTTGGACATGGAAGAAGGAAGTATTATCATCATCCCATGAAGGATAGAGGTGCATAAAAATAATACAATAATCCTAAAACAATATTTCTTGTAGAGGTAGCTAGTTATGCTTAAAAATCGTAATATTCACCTAATTTTAATCTAATTTGGGTTAGGATAATGGATGGAAGGGTATGACCCCAAGACAAAAAATATCTAAGGAAATGGAAAATGGACTAAGAAACCTAAAATATATTGTAGGCTTCCTTTGGAAGGCATAGGAGAAAAACCCTATTTTCTCGCTATAGGAGACCTAATTGGAGATATTAGCCTTTTAGGACTATTTGAGAATTGAAGAAATCAAATAGGAGGATGGAGTCAATGGAAACTTTAACTCACCTAATTGGTCAATTTGAAGTGTTTGACAACACCTCCATACCTCTACAAGCTTTGGTTTAACATTTATAGGTTGAAAGCCTTTATATTATTGTAAGGTCTAGGGTGAATGAAGGGACAAAGCATCAAATTTTGCATTGATTGAGGAATCTATATTAATAATTGGGTTGGCTAGGGAAAATATGGGATCTTGAGGTAGTTAAAGTCCTATAGGTGGCAAGTGGTGTGAAAGAGACACCATTAGGGTCTAGAAAAAGACCAAGAGAATCAATGAGTGAGTGATTCATCCAACCTCTATTAGAGTGGTATTAGAGCTTCAAGAGATTTGGCTTGTGGATAGATGTTAAAGATTAAAGAATTAATATGAGAAACTAAAATGGTGACCAATGTATAATTGGCCAAGAAGATGAATAAAAAAAAGGAAGAAATTAAACTCTTAGAGAGATATTAGCCCAACTAGAGGATAAGTTAGATAAGGTGGAAGAAAATACTAATGAAATAAAGGAATAGGTTGATGGGAAACAACCAAAAGTTTCTATATAGGAAAAAGTTCCTACACCAATCACTATTCTCATAGAAGATACTTTCTCAAAGGAATTAAAGGCTATGAGTGGGAAGTCACTTGAGGTAATTCCATTGTTTATTGGAAAGATGGAGGTAGAACTAGCCATGGACTAGATAGAAGGGAGAAAAAATTATTTTGAGTGTGATGGAATCATAGAGGCTCATAAAGTCAGAATGAAAAAATCAAGATTAAGAGGCTCTTCTTCAACATGCTGTAAATTCATTTAGGTAGAGATAGAAAAAGAAGATAAGAAGCCTATCCCATCATGGAATGGGATGGTTCTTAAGGTGAGAGAAGCATATATGCATGAGGACTATAAAATTTAGTTACACCAAAAGAGAAAGAATTTGAAGAAAAGGATTCTTGATGTAAGTTCCTACACCAAGGAGTTTGAAAATATTTTCAAGAGGTCAAATGTGGAAGAGAATGAAAAAATTAAGGTAGTTAGGTACCTTTGTGGTCAAAAATAGAATATTCAAGAGGAGATGATTCCTCTCAGTCGTAAAAATAGTACACTAATGATGATAATTGGCTATGAAGATTGAAGAAAATAATAAAAGAAAACATGACCAATATCCTATAGGTAGAGGTAGAGGAAGAGATTAGAGAGGTTGGTCCATAGAAGAGGGAATAAATCAAGGAACCAAGGGGATTCCAATGCTAAAGAGCATGGGAGTGAAGCCACTCTGAGAGGAGGCCATGGAAGAGATAGATGATCTCAAGGAGGTTCTAATAGAGGAAGGAGTTAAGGTAGGAGAAACTCTTACATTTATAGCATAAAATTCTATAGTTGTGGAAAATTGGGTCATCTTTCTTAAACATGTCCTAAGAAGGCATCCTCTTATAGAATGTGAAAGGGATTGGATATGCTCAAGAAGACACACCAAGTGTCAAGTCATCTAAGATTGACTATATTGAATCAGAAATGTGGGAGAACCTAATGTTTATGAGGGTTTTGGTTAGACAACCTATGAAGGAGGAACCAAAGAAAAGGAGAGCCATATTTAGGATAAGGTGAAAAATACTTGGCAAAGTGTGCAAGGTTATTATAGATTCAAGATCTACAAATAAAATAATCTCTCAAGAAGTAGTGAAGAAGATCAAACTTGAGAAGATACCCCATACCAATCCATACAAGGTGACATGGTTGAACAAAGGGAAAAGTGTCCTTTTAAATGAACAAGAATGAGTGGAATTATCTATTGGTGGATAAAAGGATAAGTTTATTTTTGAAATTGTGCTTATGGATTCTTTCCATCTTGTATTGGGTAGACCATGGTAGTATGATAGAGGTGTCATCTATGATGGGAAGGAGAATACCATCTCTTTCAAGAAGGATGGTAGGACATTCAAAATAGAGTCATTGATGGAGGATGAAGAATCATAATCAAAGACCCCTAGTGTATTTTTGAGTAGTGGTAAGGATTTTATCAACATCCCACAACAAGGCGATGAAGGATACACAATCATGGTACAATCCAAGGAAGAAGAGAAGACCACTCTAACACCTATACCAAAGGAGGTGTAGAATTTTCTTAGTAAGTTCAAAGACATAATTAGTTATGGAACACCTACAATACTACCTCCTAAAAGGAATATTAGTCATCAGACTAACTTAATCCTAGGAACCTCATTACCTAACAAGGAAACCTACAAGCTCACTCTATATCAGAACCAAGAAGTGGCTAGACAAGTGTAGAAGTTTCTAAACTAGGGATTAATAAAGAAGATCATTAGTCCTTGTACAATGATAGTGTCTTTGGCATCCAAGGAAGATGATAAGTTGAAAATTTTCCCCGATTCTAGGGCTATCAATAGGATCACAATCATATATAGATTTCTTATACCTAGGATTAAGGATTTTATGGATTGTATAGGAGCATCTAGGTATTTTACCAAGTTGGATTTAAAAAGTGGTTACCATTAGATTAGGATCTAGGAGGGAGATCAATGGGAAATAATATTCAAGACAACTCAAAGGTTTTATGAATGGAGAGTTATGCCATTTGGGATTATGAATTCCCCTATCATATTTATGAGGTTAATGAATGAAGTACTTAAGGACTACATTTGCATGGACATAGACCTAAAATCTTCCTCACCAATCCCTTATTTAATAGTTCCAAGACTTTTCTACTTACATCTTCATTCTACTAGGGTGTTAGCTTATAGGAAAGTTTATTTGGTAATGTGTCACTAGATACTAATTCAATTTGATGGCTTATATCTCCCTTAGTCATTTGCAAGAATTCCTTACCTCTAATTAGTCTAACTATACTATCATCCTTGTCTTTCACCATATGATCAGGTAATGGATCCATTCTATATTTTCTACCATCCTTCTCTATTAAATAGGTATTCTTCTCTCCATTATGTTTGGATTTCACATCATAATACCATGGCCTTCCTAGGATTAAATGGTAGGCATCCATAGGAAGGATTTCACAAATGACTCTATCCTTGTACTCACCTATCTAAAAATATACCCATGCTTTCTCTTCTACTATAAAAATTTGGCTCTTGTTCAACCATGCAATCTTGTGAGGGGCTACATGAGGTAGCCTTTTAAGTTTACACTTCTCAGCCATTTCTAGAGATGCAACATTGTCTATGGATCCAGAATCAAATATGATTTTGCATATAACTTACCATATTCCCTGCCTTGAGTTTAAAATAATGACTTTCATTATGGTTTTTCTGACTTCAAGGGCATCTTCAACATAGTCCTTCTTAGTATTGTGTTCTCCCAATAAAATATTGATGATTCACTCCCAACTTGTGTTTCACTATTATTGCAACAAGAAATCATGATTAATTGGTTCCTTCTATCCCCAACATTATTAGGATCATTTGTGAGTTTGAGAGGCATTGAGCCATTATGTTTCCTGGCTTCCCACACGAATAAAATTTTAGGACTCCATGTCATCTTCCTTGTCCAACCTCATATCCTCTATCTCTACCAAATGGTCTCCTCTAACCTCCTTGAGAACTCCTATGAGAACTTTCACCCCTATTACCACTATTATTCATTTGTTCATTGTGCTAATGATCTTCAAGTCTTCTATCTTGGTTTGTAGGAAAATTTCCTCTAACCCTTATCTGATTATAATTTCTTTCTCTTATTCCCTTGATTGAAATATCTTGCCTCCTCTTTATTTTCTTCCCAATCTTCACAACTAACTGAAAACATTTTGCCACTATATTGGGGCATAAAATGGTGGATTCTTTCTAAATATTATACCTTAGACCAATTAAATATATGGCTACCTTCATACTCTCTATTTCTACCATCCTTGACCTTATACAAAGCCGATGAAATTCCTCATTGTATGACCTTATATTTAGGTCCTTATACCTCAAATTTTTTCTTCTCATATGTAATTGTACTTCATAGTCCTTAGGGACATAAGCATCCCTAATCATGTTTGATATTACCTTCCATGAAGTAATCTTGTTCTTACATTCTCTTGTTCTCTCTTCATGAATGAAGTTCCACCATGTGAGAGCTGGTCCTTTCATTCTTGACTTTGCTAGACTCACCTTCTTTCCCTCTATTATCCCATGACATTCAAAGTGACTTTCAAGAGCCTCCATACAATTCATTATAGCATTAGGATCCATCTTCCCTCCAAAAATAGGAATGTCAATTGATTTTCTCCCAAAATTTTCTAGGGCTTTTATGAAGGTTGCCTAGTTTTTAGGCATTTTTTCATACTCATCATCCATATATTGTTTATCCTTATCTTCAATTTATCCTTCTCTATTATTGAGATCTTCCCCAATGTTATATGCAGTCTTCTATAATACCCCAATCTTGTTTTCAAACTATTCAAGCCTCTCTCAATAGCTTATTCTCATCTCTCTACTCTTGTATCTCCTTGGAATACTCTTCATTCATCACCATCTTGTCCTTCTCTAATGTAGAACACTAATCAAGTGCAAACATCCAATCTCCAAGCTCCAAGCTGAGCTCTAATACCACTTATGATGGAAGTAATGGGAGTAATTAACCAAAATACTCTCACTATCTTTCCTTGACCTTATCCTAAGCTCTACCAACACTTCCTCAAGTCCTAAAAGACCTACCTATGGCTAGGGAGGTAGTGAATGGCCTTCTTCACACTCCACCTTCACCCTTCCAACTCTGTCTATAACCTCTAAGTATCCACAAGCCTTCAAAAAGGAAACCAACCGCCACTTACACCTCACTCCATTGCAATCTCCAAGATATTAAGCCTTACTACACCTCCTTACACTACCTTCCATCTTTCAACCAAGTTTTAGGACCAAACAATAGGTTTTGGGCACTCTCCTAAGCTCAAACAACAAGTTGCTCTAGGATACCTAATTGGGACTCTTTTCTTATATCCCTATTTTATAGTTTCAATGACTAAAATAGAAAGAATTGAAAGTAAAACACCATAAAAATTAGATAATTTTTTAGAGGTCATGTAAACCTAACAAATTCCAAAATATGAGTTCTAGGTCTATCCTTCTTACCACTTAACCATTGAGCCCTAGTTTAGGGCTATTAAGGACTAAAACCACAAGTTTCTCTAATACATGTCTTTCTCTAAAACCCACTTCAAAAATGGTTTTGAAAACACCACGAGTATCTTAAATCCTCTCTAACTCTAAGGTTCCAAGCACCTACACCTTCTCTATTTATCTCTGCATGTCTTCTTGCAGATGTCTATGTGCTTGGCCTAATAGGCTCCAAAAGACTTCAATATGGTGAGTTACATAACAACTAACTTCCTCATTGTATCTTGAATCCTATCCCATTTCTCCATGCAAAAAGTGGGACTTTTCCACTAGTAGGTTTAGGAGGGAGAACCCATTCTTGTTTCGAACTAAAACTAAAACTAGTAAGAAAAATAAAACTAAAACTTTAACCTAGCTATTGGCAATGATAAAAATAACTTAACACAACATCCACAAATTTGAAATAATATTTCTACAACAACTCAAAGTAAACTAAGAGCTAAACCAACCAAATCATACACAAAAAATGTACTATCATAACAATACTAACAAATTTCCCATCAAAAGCTTGTTCACTTTATTGGTTCAATGTTTGTACCATGTCAAACCTCTTCCTCAGTTGGAAAAAAAAAGATATAGGTCATGTCTTTTCACCTTTCATCTTCATTCCCCTTTGATTGACCATTACATGACCATGACTATTGGCTTTCCCAAAAATTGCAAATGTTGCTCAGTAACAAAATTTTTTGCACGATAACTTTTCTTTGACAATTTTGCAACTTTTATTGATTCTCCCTCTAAATAAATTCAAATTCATACAAATGCATGTCAAAACATAAAAGGATCCTAAAAACATAAAAATGCATGATTTTGGTTAAACTCTAGTGTTGACTAACATTGACTGACCTAGATCTTGCTCATAGGTCTTATTACAACATGAATGAAATTCCATAAATGAACTCTAGAGATGCTTCAAACCTAACATAAAGTTTTGTGTCAACTTAGACACTTATTACCAACCTAACATTTCCAACATTTAGGTTTGACTAGACTAGTTAGGACCTTGGGCCCCTACACCAATGTTGGTGATGTAGGAGCATCCAAAGGTATAAGGGCAATCCTGTGTCAACCAAAAAAAAAAGTACTTAGACTTAGTTTCTGTTTCATGTGTTTTCATTTTTGGATACCCATTTGGGTCAAATAAAGTTTTCAACTCTCACAATTCCACTATCAGTGTTCTAGGATAGAGTATTTGAACACCTTGGGATATGTGTAAATGGTGGAAAAATAGGAGTATGTAATTGAGCCATAATTTTGGTGAACTAGAAGGTGTAAATTGGTCAGATGATTGTAATTGTAATTTAGAGCATTCCAGAAAAAGAATTAGGTCAAAAGGCCCCATGGTTTGAAAGTTATCACAACTTTCTAGTTTCTAGAGACCTCCTAAGAATGCTTCAAAGTTAGGTTAGGGGCATTAAATAACTTTGAAAAAGTCAAAAAAAGGGGTACAAGTGAAGCTTTTCCATAAGGCTATAGAGCACTTCGAGAGCTTTCTGGAAATGTAAACAGTTTGTCAATCGGAGCTACGGTTCAAAAGTTATGCCTCTCGAAAGTTTGATTACCATTTCTAGATTCTTCTAGTTTTGCGCCAACTTCTAACGCAGCTTCTAGAGCCTTCTATTTGATCGGTGGATGCCTACTAGCACTTTTTAGAATGTATTCCTAATCCTTAACCCTTCGGGGTCTATTTAAGGACATTTCTAGCATTGTAAAAGGTAGTTCGAAGTGGAGTTTGAGAGGAGGTACTGAAAGGAGAAATTATCTCCAGATTTATAATATTGTAAGCCCTTAGGGCATGTTTTGAAGTCTATTTTATCTGTACTAAATGTATTATCATTTTCTCACAGTTAATAGAATTTTCCCTTTCCTGCTGTGTCCATTTTTTGCTTTGGTTGTGTCCCCATCAGTTGGACACCATCAAAGGTGGATTGAAGATAAAATACTAGTACATCATAGGTCAAATTTTAACCTAAATTTTTGTCCAACTCAGATAGAGAGTTATTAAATACTTTTTTAAAAAAAATTATGCCCAAGTTGGTCAAAATTTTGACCAACTCAAGTTCATAATAAAAAGAAGAAAATCATGATTCATTGTTTCATAGATTTCATGGGGTTTGTTTTTGGCAACAAAATTTGGGCTATCATAGTCACATATCTTAATCAGACATGTTGTTACCAAGAGTTTGGGCTATTATAGTGACATATCTACTTCAGATCAGGACTAGTTTAGAGTATATTGCAACATTTACAACTTACAACATAGATGCATATCATTAGGAGACTCTTCATAATCCTAACACTCTTCTTGTATTGATTGTAAAAACATATTAACAACTTGTTGATATCTAATTTTTACTCTCAATTTTGTATTATCTCTATATTTTTGTGTTATTCTATGCTTGGGACATTTTAGGTAGAAACAACTCATCAAGATTCACATCTAATCCTATTCTTATCTCACTAGTATAGTTATTTCATTTTCTCTCTTTTAGAGGGGGTTCTTGTCACATGTTTTCTATTTTTTTCCTATTATAAAATATTTTATGTTTGTCCATGGGTACCTCATTAGGCCTTGCAGTTGAGACCCATCCATGCATCCTTCATTAGGGTTATTAAATATCCATACTAGTACTTACACTAAAATTCTGTAAAAAAATTTTGATCTCTACCCTAGGTTTCTTCTTCTAGAACCATAAACTCTAGTTTTATTTTCTACATGTAGGAGATATTTCATGGCAATTTTCTTGCAGGAGCTATGGGAGGTGAGGATTTTAAGGGATCTCATATTGAATGATAGGCCCAACTAGGGAGTTTATCATTTATCTACCTCGTAGTGAGGATCAAAGAAAAGTTAGCTATCAAAGAATTAGAATTCATCATTGAGAGTACGAGTGAAATTATTTCTTTCACTTTCTTTTGTTTGTCAAATTTCCAACTTTTATTTCTAGTAGTTTCTAGTATCACAATCTTCTCTTTCATAATCCTTTCTTCATTTTGATTATAGAAATGTTTTTGGAAAAAATGCTAACATGGCTGACCACAAGAATGTTTTGGTATATGTTAATTGATTGGGCAATGATTAATTTTTTCTAACAAATATTCTATCAGGTCTTGTGAAATTTTTTAATATCAATTTTTTAGATAAAAATTAATCATTATTAATTTTTTGTTGATTCAAAATTAAATTGCATCAATGTTGTGAATTGTGTGAGTGTTTCTCTATTGAGGTGGGTTGAAAGACTAAGCCCCATAGGGCACTACTGAACGAAGTTTGTTATCTAAATATATGGTTAATGGTTTTGTGAACTATCTGAGTGCTCCTCTCTTGAGGTTTTTTAATAGAATGTGAATCCCATAGGTAACTTGTGAAGGAAGTTCATTATCTAACTATATGGTCAATGGTTTTGAGGTCTATGAGATCATTCAAGAAAACTAGCCTAGGTCCATTCATTAATTGGGTTCATCTTATGATTACTAATTTACCCCTTAAAACATCCCACAAAATGAATGAACTCCAAAAACTAAGCTCCTATATATTTCAAACATATTAAACTCTTCAAAAGTGACAATGGGTTATTTTGTTAAGAACTAATGAAAACAAATAAGAACAAGGAACTAAAAATACTATATAAAGAAGTCTTAAAATGACTAAACTGCAACTCAACCTAATGAGTATGAGAGTTGAAAATCATCATAGACAATCAATATTTTCCTACTCTTCTCTTGGTTACTTTAAATCTTTTAATATTGGTTCATAGGATGGAGTTGTTAAACTTTTAGTTTTCAATCATCTTATATGTATTAGGTGTTTCTTCGTTAAACATGGAAAAAGTAAAATTTCATTCAAGCAATTTTTTAGAAAAGATGTGGAATTTCAATGCAAGTTTTATGGATTGAACTATATATATATAACCCATATGTTTAAACTAATGCCTAGTGAATTATCATTAAATTTTGAAAATAATTATTACTAAGTAGTGAGGTTCGTATCCACAATTCTAGACACATTATTTCCTCATTCTGATGATATATTAGATATAATTCAAAGCATAGATGAATAATATATTTATTGATATGATTGATCTTCTAAGAAAATAGGAAAAAATCATTTAAATTAGAACCAAAGTTTTAAGAAGCTAAGAAAATGATCTATGTCTTATACTAAAAGAAAATTACAATGCAAATTAAGCTATTCATGGATATAGATAAGCTAGTCATGGCTATAAATTGTCATGGTGTTGTTTAATTAATGAATATATTCTCAAAAAAAAATTAGAAGAAAGATAACCTAAATTATTTTTCTTACTTAAATGTCTAATGAATCTTTTTTATAATAGTTTTGAATCCACTATAGTCTACCATTGCATTTTCTTTTGTATATTCTACATAAAAAGTCTCATACCATTAGTTATTTTGTCCAACTTACCAAGAATGATCACTTGATAATTATTTTAATTTTCTCAATGATATGCTTAAATTTCTTTTTATAGCTATGCTAAATAGGGACATGATTATTCAATCTATGGTCTTGTTACTTGCATGTATGGTTTCCCATTGTATGTATAAAGTTTAGAGGAAGTTGAACAAGGTGGTAGTGTACTAACTCTAGATTTATTTGTTGATGACTTCTTCATCAGCTTGTAGTCAATGTATTCCAAGTTCTTGATTCTTTTCCTTGTTCTAGAAATGAAATATTTTATTTAAGATTCCTTATAAATTTAAGACGGAGCAACATATTCTAGAAGTTAACTTCCCGCTATTTCACTTGCCTTTGAAAACTAGTCTTCAGGTCCCTCTATCATTTTTGATTGGGTAGTATGTAGTAGTGATTAGATATTTAATGTGTATGTGAACAAGAGTAACATGATAGTAAATAAGTTATTTTTTTCCTACAATTTGTGTTTTTGTGTGAACAAATCAAATAGGGGATGACACAACTATATTAGGGAAAAGATGCTTTATGATGGATTTAGAATTGGATATGGAAGTTATAGCCATAGGCTACATTATCATCAGTTAGTCAACTATTATCAACAACACATACAATTTGGAGATGCAAGTACAAAAATTATTGAGAAATAGGTTGTGATATATCATCACTCTCCACAAAAAACTAATGAAGAAATTAAAACTTATCAAGTCAACATGATTAGAGGAAATTGACCAACTCTACTAAAATTTGCTCCACATGAACCAATAATTTTCATCTTTACACAAGATTTAGCTTTCCTTGGTGACATAAATATCATACCTTGACTATTCAACATACCAATTGCCAAAAATGATGGCTTCATCTAATTCAACAACTTTAACCTTAATGTTTTCACTTCATTTTTCTACACTTCAATTGTGTTTATTGTCCATGGATAACTCATTGCCTCTAAATTAAGAGACGCCAATTATATACTATTTGTGGTATTACATTGACCCATCAGCATCTTCTTGTCATCATGAACCTCTTCTACAACTTCATTCCTTTGATTTCTTTTCAAAATAGTACTTGTTCTTTGCAACTATTTTCTCACCAAAAATTGTTTTATTGATTCAAATTTAGTATATCACAACACCAAAAACATAAAATTGAAGATTTTTGGTGAACTCATAGTGTTGACCAATGTTGACTGACCTATAACTTGCCCATGGGCCTTATTACAATGTGCAAGAAATTTTCCTAATATGCATTCTAGGATGCTTGAGATTGACTTATTGTCATGTGTCAACTTGGACACTTATTAATCACCTAATCTATCCAAAATTTGATGTTTGACCATCTTGTTTAGGACCTTGGCCCCCTGCACCATTGCCCCACTTTGACTTTTTGTACACCGAACATATAAGGATTCCAATTTTGTGGAAGATTTAACAATTTTGAGTTTATTGAAACCTTGTCCAACTTTTTTGCTTCTCAATCTTGCCTTTCTACAAATTCATTATTTTTTTTTTTATGATTTGATTTTGGGAGGTGATAATTGTAATGAAATCTTTGGCTTCTTCTAACTTTTGTCCTTGCTTCCTTGCCAATTTCCTTAACCATAAATCTTTAACCACAAATAATTAAATTTTATGTAAGTGGACAACTTTTCATTGATTATAACATGGGTGAATTTGAGCAATGTAGCCAAATATTTCTTTCAAATCCATATGTGTAGATATAAATGTTAACTACAAAATGTCTAATATTTTTTGTGTATATGCACATTAATTAGACCAAATTTTTCTTTCAAAACCATATGTGTAGATATAAACATTAAGTAAAACATGTCCAATATTTTTCTAGATATACACATTAATTACACCAAATTTTTCTTGTAAAACCATACATGAAGATATAAGAATTAAGTGCAGCATGCCCAATAATTTTGTAGATTTATTTTCTTATGAAGAAAGAGCATGCCTGGCAATATGAACCTAGAACAAACTAACAAGACAATTGCTGAATTGTGATCTTAGTTTCAAAGAAAAGTTGAAAAATGTAATTGACCTTGCAAAAAGTGTAAGGGCTTAAAGAATCAAAGAACTCTAATCACAATAGCCCAAAGTCTGTTAACCTCATAATGGTTTTTGCCACTTGAGTGCCAATACACTTAACCACTTTCTATATTGAACCTGAGTACACCATGTATGCCGAGCCACAACATGAGCCAAGTCAGGAAAGACTTCAGGGGTCAAGTGATCTTTAGGTGTCGAGTAGCCTTTAGGTTCCAAGTGAAGATCAGGTGCTGAGTGAAGTTCAAGTGCCGAATGCCTTTAGGTGTCGAGCATGATACAAGTGTTGAGTGATATTTAAGTACCAAGTCATAGATGATGTCGAGAAATACAGAAATGCAACAGGAGCTGAGTAAGCCAGTTTTTTATTAGTGCTGAGCATCTAGAACCAGCAAGTGCAGAGTAACACAAAATGTACATATGAGTTTGTAACTTCATTGATTCATATGTAAACCATTTTCATGGCCGACATGTGACAAATCTCGAAGGATTAAATGATAAGATCAAATATTTTTTATTTCCTATGAAATCTACATGCAACCAATAAGAAAAATGGAGAAGGCATGCAACCAATAAGAAAAGTGCAAGGAATGAGCGGGAAGCAAAGATTCAATATGGATCATAGATCCATGCCTAACCCTAAGTCTTTGAATCTCTTTATAAGGAAGAAAAAATCTCATTAGAAAAAGTAGTGGATGTACAAGGGTGTGGAAGGAAAACTATTTCAGAGTAAAGAGTATTAGATCTTAGAGGATGAAGATCAGAGAAAGTAGATCAAGTGCCTATATTCAGCAAATGAAGGATTGTAAGCTATCAGGTTTATTGTACCTAATAATCTTTAGCAATTGTATTAGAATGAAAACCCTATGGTGATAGGTTAGCTTAACAGCTATTTTGTAGATCCTTTAAATAGGTGATTAAATCCTTTAACAGGGTGACACTTCATGTGAAGTGTTTGTAAATCCTTTAACCAGGTCACTATTGATACAGTGTAAAGCCTTTAATAGGATAGGCCTTTAACAGGGCAGATCATTAGAAGTGGTCAAATATTATTACTATAGTGATTTTGTGGGTATCATCCCCACCCTAGTTTTACCTTCTTATTTTTGGAGGGTTTCTGGGTTACCAAAATCTCAAGTGTTATGTGGTGATGCTTATGTTTTTCTCATAATTGTTTGATATGTTTATATGCATGCAATCTACTTTCAGTTAAAAAGTTTTAATGGTCAAAATATAGTACTTCTGATTCACCCCCCCCCCCAAGAAGCATTCTTCCTATTTGAATATTCCAACAATTGGTATCAGAGCAAGGTACTCCCAAGGAGAAGTCTAACAACTTGGAGAAAAAGATCTAAAGATGGAAGTCTTCAAACTTGGGAAGATTATTGACAATCAAGTGATTGATGTGCAACTGGCTCTACACAAAGTAGAGGAAGCAAGGGAGGAATTGAGAAAATCCTTGAAGAGAAGGAAGGACATAATCATAGCTGAAAATGATATAAACTACAAGGAGATTGATACCAAAAAATTGTGTACCAATGGAGACACTAAAGAGTTTGATGCAGCAATAGCAGAACTGATGGAGAGAAAAAAAGTTCAAGCAGACGAAATAAGATCTCTCAAGATGGAAGATGAATCTCAGGCAATAATGTTATGTGAAATCACTGAACAAAAGAAAAGATTAGTTGAGGACAAAGTCATGATGGAAAATGACAAAAGAAATCTTGCAAACAGACTTGAAGAAAAATGTACTGAATTAACAAGGATCTCAAACATGTAGATGGATACACTTGCCCAAATAATGAATCTTCATCATGAACTCAACATAAAAGATATTGAGATCTCTACTTTGAAGATGTAGAATCAACAACTATAGAATGAATTAAACAGAGAAAAAGAGGTAGTAGAGAATCTCAACAAGTCAAGTGAAGCCATCAAGTATTTTGAACAGTTGCTGAAATCCCCAAGATCTACCCATGATACATTAGGACTTGGATACAACAACACTGAAGTTGGAGAATCATCAAAGAGTGTTGAGAAAAAAGATGACATAGGTAAGAATTCAAAACTCACTTGTCATTACTGTAATAAGAAGGGGCATATTTCTAATGTTTGCAGGAGTAGGAGATTCAATCAGCCAAATACACCCAAGAGCAAGAGTTACTATCACAAGTGCAACATGCAAGGACATATGACATAAGATTGCAGATCCAATGTCACAAGGACTCAAAGATTTGATGGAAATTTTCATAATTGCAAGAAGTATGGACATAGAGCATTTGACTGTAGATCAAAGCCTATGTGGACATCAAATCAACCAGCAAAATCAAAAGGAAATGAAAGTCACTATCATTGGGATTACAACACCAGGTAGAGCTGTCATTATTGTCAGGAATATGGACATATACCACAGAAATACATAAGAACACATTTCAAAGGGAACTATAAAAGATGGTTGAATCAAACCACATGTTTTAGTTGTCTGAAAACTGGTCATACTAGCAGAAACTATTCTACAAGGTCAAAGGCACCCAAGACTGAAGAAAATAAGGGAAAAGAAAAGATTGATGTTGAAAAGCTAAGGGGGAAAATGAATAAGACTTGGAAAAAGAAAGATGATTGAAACAAATCAAGTGGAAGGATCACTTCACCCACTAGGTCAAGTGATCACACTTCATCAAACTAAGCATGAGAAGTATATGGGACTAATATACAAAGTTATATCACACATCATTCCCAAGACAAAGAAGCAATGCAAAATATAAATCTACATGAGACAAGATGTCAAGACAAAATCTAAATGATGTTGTCAAGCTGTCTTTGGATGTCGAGTTAAACTCCAACACATGCTGAGTTCCTAATAGTAACCGAGTTGATAACTGATGCCGAGTTGGTTAACTCCAATGGAAGTCGAGTAATGTTAAAATCCTTCAAAAGCTAAGTTGGTAGTTGAGCATTTAATGCGATGAAAATAGGGTATATTATCGTGATTCCAATCAGTTTTCCTCATCGCAATCAAGAAACAAAGAAGAGAAAGAGACCAGAGTGACTTCATAGCAGAGAATCTAGCATTTCAAGCAGATTGCAACATCTCTCAATGCATTTTCATCGATCTTGAGGTATTTTCATTTGTGTTGAGTTATGCAGTTCCATATTTCGTAAAAAGGAAACCCTAGTTTTCATAAATGGTGTCAAGTTCCAAGAAAACTAAGGAAAAAAAGTCATTTGAAGTTCAGTTAGTGTCCAATGAGGTCAAGCAACCTGATTTTTGTCCCATTCCTAAAGTTGCATACAAAAATGACCCAACCGGAGCTCTCTCCCAAATACCCCCAAAAGTTGTAATGGTTCAAGACATGAGAAGATGCTACAATTGTAAGATAGGAGCCCTAGGAGATATGGAGATAAGGCAAGCCTATAAGAAATCGTGCGTAGATGGAGTCTCAAAAGATGAATTCAAAATTGTTGAAAGAAAGGGTTTGACCCGAGTTTTGATCTTTCCCACCCTATTCAAGACAAAATGGGTTAAACTTGTGTTATGCAAAATTCATGGTGGAAGTCTGTGGTTGGAAGATATTCCCATCAAATTAACCAAAGGAATCATACATAGGGTAACTAGGTACCTTACCCTAGATTGGTTCAAAACCTTGAGAAGTGAATCAAAGGAGGTTATTGAAAAGAACACTGGTGCTTAGTGGAATAAGAGAGGAATGAAAACTCACACCATTCAAGATCCTCTAGTTGAGTTTGTTGTTAGAGTCATTGCCCATAAGTTCTATCAATCCAGTAGACTCAATAGTGTTCCATGTATTGTAGTAGATGTAGGTTATAAACTGGTGAAAAAGGATCATTCTGATGATCTTGCTGAACTACAACTACATCAGATAAATGAAAACCTAACTACAATAAGAAGGAAAAAGGGTGCTCAATGAAAATTTGGAGCAATTCTAGTTTGTATATTCTTTTATGTTCAGAATGAGTTTCCCTCTTTCAGAAAAGTTACATGGAGGAATGATAGAACTATCATTGCCCAATCAATGAATATATAGAACAGATGGGAGAAAATTTTGATACCCTGATGACAAGTTATTTTGAGGATTTCAAGAAATCCATGAAGCAAAGATCAAGAATGCCAGTTTCCTTAGTGGAAAAAGATACTAATGATTTGTGCTTCTTAGTTGACATTGATTTTACCTATATTCAAGCAGTAATTTCAAGGGTGAGATGGCTAAGGCCATTTGGATATGAAATCAATATAGATGAAGCTTCTGCAGCAATAACTGCATTATTGGCAAAAGAGATAGATAAAAGTACTCCACACTTTGGCATTTATGATGTGGTAAGATCAAAGATAAATATGGAGTTAAAGACTACCTCCACATTAAAGAAGAAAGACAAATTGTTGAAGAAGATTAAGAAGAAATTTGGTGAAGGAATTGAGGCTGAAGCAGAAGAAGAAGAAGATGACAATGATGATGATGAAGATGAACAAAAACAAGGATCAATGGAATTAACTCAAGGCCTAGGTGAAGACAAGGAGGAAGGTGCAGAGGAAGAAGAAGCCAAGGAAGCACCAACTGGAGTTGAGTCAAAGAAAAGAAAGGCAACAAAATAGTGTCCAGCTCAGTGAAAACCAAAGAAATCTGCCATGCCATCACCTCAAAAGCCAACAACCCAAGCTGCAACAAGGGCCTCCACTAAAAAGGCTAGCTACAAAGAAGAAACCAATCAAGGAAACACAAGAAGAGCTGAGGAAAAGAAGAAGATATGTGGCTCAACCTGATACTGATGAAGAAGATCAATCTGAAAAGGTAAGCCATTTTTCAGTTGACACTTTATGTAAAAAGATTGGAAATGGTGATTTAAGTAACTTAAATAAAGTTGATTTCAATAAGTTTACTAAAGAAGAATAGAATAGGATAGAGGAAATAGTTTATGGAATGATTGCACACTTCAAGTACACTCCTCTTGAACTAGATGGATAATTGCCAAATGAACTGTCTAAAATTGTAGAAGACAGATGGCATTTTTGTTTGAAAATAGAGAAGGAGATGAGGGAATCAACCCTAGCAAGCGTATTTCCTGATTTGACTAAGGAACAAATAAAGAAAGCTGTCAAAAGGCATAATACTAGGTTTACACCTAAGTATAGGGCATTCTTCATTCTCCAAAACAAGATGGAAGAAATTTTTCAAAGAACAATAAAATCATGGAAAAACTTATACAAAAAGATTGAAGATTTTCTGAAGAAGAATACAAGGAAGAATCTACTACTCCACCAGAAGAGAGAAGAAAAAGGAGAGAAGAGAAGATAGTAGTAGAAAAGGGAGAAGAAGAAAAGAAAGAAGAAGAGAAGAAGGAAGAAGAAAAGGAAGATGGAGAGGAGGAAGAAACACAAAAACAAGATGTAATGGCAACAACTAAGCAAGAGCAGAAACCATACCAGAGTGTGCAAGACACACAATTGCCACCCTCTAGCCCTCCTCATGTACCCATCACACCTGTAGAAACTATAACTATAAAATATGTTCCTAACACTTATAGTCAGAACATCAATCCATTAACTGAAGAAGACCTCAAAAGAATCCTTGACCAATCTACGCAGCAAGCAAGATTGTGTACAGATCCAATATTGGTCAGTATGGATGAATTACCAAAACTAGTAGAAAGCACAGTTAGAGATAAGGTGAATCCACAAGAACCACCTTCCATCATCTCTATAGCTACTGATGGTCAACCTCAAATGCCCATAGTTATTTCATTAGGCATAGTTGACACCATAATACAGAAGCCGAGTGTAGCTGTAGAAAAAGAAATAGAACAAATAGGATAGACTATTACATCTGATCCTATAGCACAAATACAAGGTGAACTTTCTAATATTACCATAATTGATCAAGGTAGTAGACAACAGGAGGAGAAAATAGAGGAAACCCCTAAAGAGCAAGAGGCAATACAAACATTGATAAATTTTTCTACCTCGAGAACTCCTTCACAACAACCATTGCAAATATCTACACCAGGATCTAGTACTACAAAAGTTGCAAGGGTACTTCACTATGGAGACCTTGAATTAGATGAGGAGATAGTCATACCAGGCTATGACTCAAAAAAAATAACCATTGATCAAGTCAATGAGATGCAAGAAGCGCTAAATAGGAGAAAGAGACAAGAGATATTCAGGAATGAGTATAAACAAAAGAAAACACTACATGAGATTAAGGACATCTTTATGGATGCTTTTAGTTTGTAGTCACTAAATGAGTCAAAGCATATCATGGAGCAATTATCAGATATTGTTGACCAGGTGACAAATGAAGACCAAGAGACAAATGTAAAACTTATAGAATGGTCTAAAAGGGAATTCCAAGGAAAAGTAAATGAGCAAGTATCAAGTCAAATTGCACTCTCCCAAGTTGAATTGGAAAAGATAATATAAAAATTGAAAAAGGTACTTGAGAATATATTCTCATTGTACAAAAAGTTGTGTGACTTTTCATACTTCACATAGGAGACAAGCCAAAAGATACTGACCTTGGAGAGAAATTTAAATATTTCAAGCATGCAGCTACCAAAAGATCTAGCTCAAAGTGAGAAGCATTTTACTCAATCGCTTCACACTTAGAAAGAAATAGCTATATTAATAGTAGATGAGGCCAATATCAAGGCAAAACTGATACAGCTTTAGTCCTCCATTACCCCACATTTGGAAATACTCCATAAGGAACAAGTCTATGCAGAAACTGTTCTCAAGAAAGATCCTAATATTTCTACTTTAGATGGACTTATTCATCTTGCTGTAGAGACTGTCATCCAACACAAGTCACTGGAAATTGCTTTGAACAATTGAGATGTAGCTCTCAGGATGATTATGGAGGTAAACAACACATTTTTGGTGAAATATGGTCTTAACCCTTAAAAATCCTTTGACATAAATGTCAAAAAGGGGGAGATATATATCTTATTAACTAAGGGGGAGATATTATAAGATGCATGGGGGAGATGAGAGAATGGGGGAAACAAAACCAAGAAAACCAAGGGGAGCATGATATATAGATAATGGCACAAACAACCAACTCAAAAGGAGTTACAATAATTTTGAGGTATACATTGTAAGTTACAAAAATTTTGATTAAAGGTTTTTAAAACCTCTTTACATACCAAGTAGATTAGTTAATGTATGTACTCATAAGGTCAGTTAAGTGTTTTTGTCACTCATGTCAAAGGGAGAGATTGTTAACCTCATAATAGTTTTTGACACTTGAGTGCTAATACACTTAACCACTTTCTATATTGGAGCCAAGTACACCATGTATGTTGAGCCATGACATGAACCAAGTCAGGAAAGACTTTAGGGGCCGAGTGATCTTCAGGTGCTGAGTGAAGTTCAAGTGCAAAATGACTTTAGGTGTCGAGCATGATACAAGTGTCGAGTGATATTTAAGTGCCAAGTCACAGATGATGTCAAGCAATACAAAAATGCAACAGGAGCTGAGTAAGCTAGTTTTTTATTAGTGCTGAGCATCTAGAATCAGCAAGTGCCGAGTAACACAGAATGTACATATGAGTTTGTAACTTCATTGATTCATATGTAAACTATTTCATGGCCGACATGTGATGAATCTCGAAGGATTAAATGATAAGATTGAATATTTTGTATTTCCTATGCAATCTACATGCAACCAATAAGAAAAATGGAGAAGGCATACAACCGATTAGAAAAGTGCAAGGAATGAGCAGGAAACAAAGATTTAATACAAATTGTAGATCCGTGCCTAACCCTAAGTCTTCGAATGTCTTTATAAGGAAGACAAAATCTCACTAGAAAAAGTAGTAGATGTACAAGGGTGTGGAAGGAAAACTATTTTAGAGTAAACAGTATCAGATCTCAAAGGATCAAGATCAGAGAAAGCAGATCAAGTGCCTATATTTAGCAAACAAAGGATTGTAAGCTATCAGGTTTATTGTACCTAATACTCTCTAGTAATTATATTAGAATGAAAACCCTATGGTGATAGGTTAGCTTAATAGTTATTTTGTAGATCCTTTAAATAGGTGATTAAATCCTTTAACAGGGTGACACTTCATGTAAAGTGTTTGTAAATCCTTTAACCAGGTCACTATTGATACAATGTAAAGCCTTTAACAGGGTAGGCCATTAATAGGGCAAATAATCAGAAGTGGTCAAACATTATTACTGCAGTGATTTTGTGAGTATCATCCCCACCCTAGTTTTACCTTCTTATTTCTAGAGGGTTTCTGGGTTACCAAAATCTCAAGTGTTATGTGGTGATGCTTATGTGTTTCTCATAATTGTTTGATATGTTTATATGCATGCAATCTACTTTCAGTTAAAAAGTTTTAATGGTCAAAATACGGTACTTCTGATTCACCCACCCCCCCCCCCCCCCCCCCGCCCCTCTCTCTTAAAATCATTCTTCCTATTTGAATATTCCAACAAAGTCATTGTAGGAAACATGGTCACATTAAAGGGGGCCACAATTTTTGTCGATTAGTGAATGTGGATAGAGGAACATGGAGGTGTGAATATCCAATTTGAGGATAACACTCACATGTAAGAAGATGATAATGTGCTAGAGGACATGATTGAAGAAGATGGTATTGGCATAGCTGATGAAGATGCTCATTATGATGGTACTAGAACATCTTATAATGATGATGAAGATGGTCTTGATATACCTATACTTGAGGAGGCACATGAGCCCCTATACAAAGGCTTTAAAAGAATTATTCTCTTTGCTATAGTGTTATTGGTGAACTTGAAGGTTATGAATGACTTATCCAATGTAGCAATGTCACGTATGCTAAGGTATGTCACTTTTGTCATATTGAATGTGAGCATACCATTACTATTAACTATATTAACAATTCATATTTATTGTGGTAGGTTGATAGGTGATTTTTTGTTACCACCATCAAACATTCTACCTTGCTTGTACAAAGAATTATCTACCATTATGAATCAAAATGGAATGAAGTATCAGATAATACATGTTTTTCCTAATGATCATATTCTATATCATACACAACATCAATTTGTAACAGAATGCCTTGATTTTCATATTAGTACATAATGGTTAGATCAAATAACAAAAAAGATTCATCAAAAGGTTCTTCAGTACAGTCCCATTATTCCACATCTTGAACAATTATTTAGGTGCAATGGCACAAATTATGGATTACCATGCATGCAATAGAAGTCAATATGACATTATGTGAATTCCTATATATGGTTCTATTTTTAAAGAGATAGAGAAAAAATGTTCACACTTTAAAGAAGAACCTTGTAATCTCAAGCTTTCATTGGTAGTAGACCATGTCAATTCATTTGGAGATATGACATCTGTTTACTCAGTATGGGTTGTTTTTGTTATTAACAATAAAAATACTCCTTGGATGTCCATAAAGAGGGAGCACATAATGTTTTCAATGATTGTACCAAGTATTTTTTTCATTTAATAGTTATCTAAATTAATTTATAAACAATGCATCAAAATGGTCATAATAATTATGTAATATTTTGTTCATTCAATTACTAGGTAAGTACCAAGTTAAAGATATTAATGTGTATGTTGAGCCCCTTATTGATGATTTTTTGAAGTTATGGAATGGGGTCACTATGTATGACATCTCTAGACCAATAAGACAAAGACAATTTCAATTCCATGCAATGCTTGTATGGATAATACATGATGCCTTTGGGCTAACTCATTTTTGTAGTGTGTTATATTGTTAAGGTCACATATTTTTAGTTTATTATAGTACTTACAAATTATTGTTACATATTTAATTTTTGCATGATAATTCTAGACTATCCAATTTTATATGATCCTTTAAGTCTTCAAAAAAAGGAAAGTTTTGCATGTCTAGTTTGTGGTCTGAAGATGAAATCTCATCATTCAAGAAATTTAGGAAAGTAGGTGTTTGATGAGTTGTGGAACTTTCTTCACAATAATCATAAGTATAAAATTACTAAAAAAGAAATTTTTTTAGGAAAGAAGACACAATATCAAGACCACAAAGAATGACACCTCATATATGAAAGTTGGAATACGATTAACTAAATCCTAAGGTATTGTCTAGTTTATGGTCCAAAGTCTGAAATTTATATTTTGATATTGTATTTTATTTAGTAATGATGTAAATGATGCTAGTGAAGATAATCAAGGCATCAATAACCAACTTCTTAGAGGAATAAAAAGTTATCCTACTAAATTTAGTAGAATACCATACTACAAGGATCTCCTAATTATACATTTGTTTGATGCTATGCATATTGGAAAGAATGTAACAGAGACACTATGGAACATATTGGATGGATGGTATGATAGAGAAAAAATTTACAAAATTTGTAATGACATTCATAAATCCAATCATGTACTGAATATTTTTATTGAATCAAATAGCAATGGAGATCACATAAATATTAGTGCTCTTCCTTGGTATTCACAAAGAAACAAAGTGATTCATTAAAAGAATTTATAAAAGAAATAAAAAATCAATAGGATTTGCTACAAATATAACTAGTCTTATATCAAAGAAATCTTATTTTCGGCTAGAGTTGAAAACACATGATTAACATACCTTCGTCAAGGTAAGTCATGTTCTATATTTACAATATATTTGTAAAAATTTCTGTACTACATATTGTATTATTCTATAATATATTGAAAAGATTATTTTTTAGTGATTGTAGTATGTCCTACCTCTATCCCTCCCACACCAGTTTGACAATAGCATTAAAAAGGTTATATATGATCTTCAAAAATACATGAGGTTAGAATTGGTATTTCTTAGATTTATTATACATATATTATATTTATGAATTGCTTTACTTTTTATTTAATCTATTGTATATTTTTTCTTGTTTAAATATGTTTTTGCACGTTGAATCTCTTTTAGGTGGTTATCATCTAAAGAAATTGATAAAAAAAGATATAAAATATTGGAAGAGAAGAATTCCACAGCTTATGTGTGAAATGCAAAAATTTCTACCTTCAACTTTTTTCAATGCTCAAGAAAACTACCTCATACATCAAGTTGAGAATATTGACATGTGTGCACCTATACAAACTAGGTCAATGTGGATGGTTGAGTGGTGCAGGGCACAAAGGTCAATCAGTCAAAACCGAAATGAATATCATAAAAGCCAATGAAGATCAGTAGATGAAGAAAAACCATAAAGACTCTAAGGGGGTCCAATTTGACCATATTAAAACCTATAATGGCTTTTGATAGTATGTAATAAGAAAAATCTCTATAAGTTGGGAAAGTGTCTTTCAAAGAATAAACATGATTTGTAATGGATCAATAGCATCCAATTGATAAATTTGAGCATTTAAAAGGTCTAGGAGTCTTTTGAGAAAGTCAATAGGTTATTAGATCAATAAAATAAAGTAAGAGGTCATTGAATTAATAATTTATAAGGTTATAAATTCAAATATTTAAATATGGAATGACTAGTTTAAGAATGGGAGGGAAACGATGTTTGTTATAGTTTTAAATTAAATTGTTCAACTCAATGATGAAGTTGGTTGAAATTTATTATTTTAAGGAATCTTATAAATTTAAGAGTCTTTGTTATGAAAGAGAATGTGTACGTACTGGTGTATGGTAGTAAGCAATAGAAATCCAATTTTCTATAGATTTCCTTGATGTTTTAAAGTCTCAAATTGATTGGTCTAGTGTTTTTTTGGATTATATAGTTAATCATTCACTCACTATCATTATTGGATGAACTCTCAATTATTTTGAAATTGTTGTTGTGCCAGTTATTTCTATAATCTTTCTTAGTAATTCTAATTGCTACAGTTAGGTTTTAGATAGAATGAGGATCATCCCATGAACACAGAGGCCTAACCTTCATGGGATGAAATTTTTAACATGTATTATAAGCCAGTAACCATGCATATTGTCATGCCCAAACTACATGGGCAAAACACAATTTTTTTTTTGACTATATTTAATTGGAATAATTCAACCTTTGCCAATAATTTCTTTTAAATGAAAATCCATAAAGCCTAATTACAACCTTAACATAAAAGAATATGAATTATCCATTTTAAATCAATAATGCAAGAATTGTTTGATTCAAATAATCATGCAACCTGAATCTACATCCATGATCATAATTTTCATTTTCAACATGAAAGAAAACTTGAAATTTTACCAAATTGAACATCATCAATTCCATCCTATTTTTGAGATACATCCATCTAAATTTAAATCACGATTTAACCACATGATAACCAAATATACTCAACCACCAATTTTATTGGCAAACTTGATTCAAAGGCTCAGCCGGGAAAGAACATGGAAGAAAACCCGGCTTCGTTTCCATTTACAACAAAGTTTAAAATACAATTTACAATAAGATGTCAATCCCAAATTTCAACAATATAATTGAATTTTCTTCATGTCCCTCATCAAGGGATTCATTTCAAATTTTGCAACACATTTATATGAACCGAGGAGGAAACAAATATCTGATCGGGTGACAACCAAGCATAACCAAGAAACAATCAAACAAGCATAATCATACATGGTTTACACAATAGGATTCACAATGAATCAAAACTAGGGAAAGGTGGATTCTTCAAATAGGAGAAGTCAAGCACAACACCAATTCATATGCCCAATCGGGTCTAATAACCAAGAACTTTTGTTCTTTCATTTAAACATGCCATACTCATACCAGGTTTGTGCTGATGGGTAGGAGCCGATAACACCCTACCCTTTATCCCTCTTCTCATCCTGAGAAGAGACTCTACACTGGTTGGAGTCCAACTAAACAGACCTTTCCCAAAATTGGTCACTTCTGCCCTCTCCAAGGGTGAGTAATACCAAAACACCCATGCAAGGAAAACTCAAAATTTCAAACATAAACAAGAAAGGAAAAAAAACAACCAAAATAACATGGTTATCAAATCTTCCCAACATACCCACATCCATACAAATAGTGAAACAACAACAAGGTAGCATGAACATGAAACAACCATAAAAACTGAATAGGGGAGATGAGAATTTTCTACCTTCACAAAGAGGTAATGGCAATGAACAAGTTTGAGTAGAGTATCCCTTTCCTTCCTTCAAGCTTCAAGAAATCTTCTCTAAATGTAGAGATTGGGTAACAACCAACTAGTCCAAGGAAGGCCTCTAAATAAGCCTTCAACTCAACCATAAAAAAGGAGCAATAACTACTTCCACCCACTAGCAATTCTAGAAACTCCTAACTCAACCTACACTATGGTTAAACCCTAAGTGGAGATGAGGTGAGGTGACTCAAGATAACCGTGGTCAATTTTCGCACAAAGGCAAAAAGAGACTTTTTGAGTGACCTCAAAAGTCAATAAAAGGGCCTTAGGGGTTGGAAAAGACCCCTAACCCATACCCATACCCCTTGGGTATAATTATTTCATGTTTTAAAGCTTAGGAAAAAGGTTTAGAGCCAAACAAAATCTAGAAATAAAATAGGACCTTCTAACTACTCTATCATAGCAGATTAAACACTAATCTGAATTAAGAGTGGCTAAACTCGATTAAGAACCCAATTAGCAAAAAGACACTAACTTAAACCGATTTGGGTCCACGGGTTACACAGCTAACCCTAATAAGCACGCTAAGGATCCCAAACAAATTCACAAGTGTCAAGTGACACAAAAAAAATAGTTACGAACATTAACATTTATTGATCACAGAAAGATACATTCACACATCTCACAATAAAATACTTGAATTATGAACAACAAGGTTTCCACAATGAGCACATAGGGATCAGTTATGTTCCTCCGTCGGGTTTCTCAGCTAAAATACCTGCACACTCATTGCACACATCAGCACTCCCGTAAAATCACATGTGCATATGTATATACGTATCAAAAATTTACATAAATTGAAACATACATCAATTTGGGTTTCTTTCATCCTACTTATATCCTTAATCATAAAGATTCCAAAATCAATGTGTTAATCCTACATTTTACTTAATTCATCAACATACATATACATAAAACCTTAAATGACGAATATCAAATATTTGAAAGTAACACCACATGAAATAATAAAATATGTTCAAGCATTAGATAATGTCTCGACATCTTGAGTCGTGAGTATCAAAATAACAGTATTGTATCACTATGCTACGATGGATTGGGGAAACTCAGAACATAATGCTTCAATTACTTAACTATTTAATTCAGTTATACTCACATTTAATCATTAGAAATTACATAATCAATATGACATCTAACATATTCATTAATTCAGATTAAATACAAGAATAATCATTGTTAGGAATGCATGTACCTAAACATCATAACATCACCAATAGTGAGTATTGAACTATCTAAATGCATAGAATCCAAATCACTGAGGTAACAAAATCAATAACATCATCATTAAGTGAAATGCCTTGTATTATTGTTAGTGCAAATTAATGTTTAAACAGTCTAGAAAACATAGTTGTTCTCTAATCTTTGAGTATTAAAGCATGGATATATCTGTTGTTCTCAATGTTCCTTAGGACATCTAAAATCCTACAACATTACCCATATCCATTCAAATCTCCTACAACAGATTTGATAGAGAAATTCATATTTAATAAGTACATGTGAGGAGGGACCTTACATCCTCCCCCACTAGTCTTTGACTTCCTCCTAGAAGTCGCACAACTAAAATGTTATTCTATGCTAGCCCTTATCTAGACTTATTCCAAGATTTACTCTTATTAAAAGAATGATTACTAATTAACATACATACACAAAGAGATAACATATTTGTCTAATTACCATTGTTAAAAGAGAAGTTCAATCCAAAATTCTGACGTGGTTACATTTTCCAAGGTCAATTATTCCTTAAAACATATCGATCATATATAAACAAAATTCTAATCTCATATAAAATACTTATGAAGTCTCTAATAATAATAACAAAACAAGGTATTTCGAATTCCACGTACCCACTCGTAGAGTAGCAGTTGTACGAGATTCCCTCAAATGAGGTTTCATAATAAGCAACTTGTCCTTTTATTCAAGGTTAAACATTATTACTTTAGAGTTTCCATGACATACTGATTTCTCGATAGGATACTCAACAACCTGTCGCTACACCTGCACCTTTTCATCTTTAACCCTATCGTGTTTGGGTGCAATCTAGCACTCATAACAGTCAACAATAAAAAATTCTTGCTCTTAATCTTAAAGTCTTGGGAAAGGGTGGGGCATGAGTACTCTTAATGATAACCCCATACCCTAGTGTTACACATCCACTTAATTTTCAGGAATCCCTTTGGTAGGCCCATCAGATGTCACTTTTTCCAACAACATTTAGAAGAAAGTGCCTCAAAATTTAAATTCAACATCAAGGATAAAACATCCAACGCAAAAGTATGAAACAAAAGAAGTAATTAAATAAAGAGTGGCCACAAAAGTAAAATTTTACTCGAGGAATAAAGACATAACCAAGAGGCAAAATAGAATAATCAATAATACGGTTGGCTAAACAGCCCCACATCATACTATTGGCAAAAAGGAAAAACATAAATAAATAAAAAAACCAAAATCTAAAATTAGACAAATAAGGAAAGAAATCCAATGACGCACAAAATTTACATTACTAACATAATGTGGCTGTACCAAGGTCACTGAGGAAAATGAGGAAGCTTAGATATTCCTAATACATTGTAGGGATTAGAATAGAAATTAGAGGGAGGTCTAACAACCATGTTGCTTAAACTTTGATTAATCCAACGTACTAACTAGGTAGTTAACTTTATCAACATTGCCCTACAATTAGGGTTGCACTACTCATAGGTTAGCTAAGATTCCTTGAGTGTTCCTAGCTAACTTGCTCAAATTGTAAAGATATGACATCAAGTTTTCAAAATAAATTTATTATTAAACTCTTTACAATATTTAACTCATCTTCTTTCATAATCTAACCCATCCCATTATGTGTCACTAGTCACCTTGAGTTATACTTCTATAATGAAGAATCAATTATAAATCTAATCGCTAATATATTGTGACGAAACATACCATACTACTAACATCAACCAATAATTATCCTTTACTAGATTCTAGCATCAACAATTAATGACTAATTTCACTTGCTGAAACTATTTAAAAATATAACTTTCTTTACTCTAACACAAAACCCAAAATAATCCTTACTAATACTACTAAATAAAAAAAATTTTAACCCAAAATAAATCTAACTAATGTTTTTAAAATTAGAACAAATAAAAAAAAACTTACTAAACTACCAAAAAAATAATAATATTAATAAAACTTCTAACCATATTAACAATCACAATAAAAGCTCTCTATCTTAACAATTAAACTCCAAACTTCTGCAGGGTTAACATGATCCTATACTTAGTTACACCTTATCTATATTTATTCCTAGCTAACAATATATATATATATAAATATTACAATATAATATCTATACTAGTATCTATATATATTCCTAACCCAATCAACGATCTTACTGAATCCTACCTTAATTACTTTAATCTAAAAATATATATATTATATTAAAAGTTAAATCCTATTTAATTATGGCTGAAATACCAACAACCTACTAATTTTAACAACACATGCTTAAGCAAATCTCACTACTTTATCTACCTATCGTCCCCTTAATACTACAATCAAGCATCCTCAATTCATAATACATTAATATTATTAGAGGAATGGTTAAAGAACCATAACTAGCGTACATATCATGTCCCCCCCCTACAAAGCATAACGTGTTATTATTTAATGTATCAAATTAAAAACATTAGAAGCTAAGATTCAAACTCACCCATGCATACACATTCAATTTCTTTTAAAAGATAAAATCACTACTTAACTCCTATCTTGCTGTCACTTCCTTCTAACACCTAAGCAAGAGGGTCTAGTCCTTCATCATTATGACACTATAGGCTGTCCTTTCACACAACCCCATGCGATTTAAACTTACTCTCTTCTTTCTTTCTCCTTTAGCGCATGCTTTTGGGGTCAACTTGAAGTTGGGAAGATTTTTTTTTGTTTGAAATATGACTTATTAAAATGCACTCAATTTCCATCATATTAACTTGCCACATGGTCGCCTAGGAATGAGTGGAGTTGGTGGGAAGCAAGTAGGAGAGTATGTGCGCTCTCTAAGGTACCTCCCCCACTTAAGAATCCCTTTTTCCTTCATAAGGCACATGGGTGACATCACTGTCCAAAATGACAAGGACATTATGACATAAACAACAACAATTGATGACTTTTAAGTACCTTTCTTCCTTGCCTTTAGATGATGACGCCTAGACAACTTGCATTTGTTATACTTTTCACTTTATTTATAGGTCTTAAAGACACGCCTCTTTAGAGGGAAGGCTCATGTGTAAAAGGGCCTCATCGTGGATGATGGCATGTTGAACACGCAAAAAACGGAAGGAAAGGTGGCGCCTTGGATTTCAAGGCTAGTTTCTCCAAACCTAAAATGACCTACCTATAATAGATCTTACTTTATTGGCTTTGTTTTTTTCAAATGCCATCCACCTAGGCCTAAAAGATCTCCCTACTCCCTAGGCATACGATTTGGTTCCATTGTTAGAAAATTAATTTTAAAAAAAGAAACTTGTAAGATTTTGAATCCTTCAAGTCAACTTGGTAGTTGGTTTAAACATTATCTGCACCAAGTCCCATGAGGGTCGACATTCCACTGATATCATTAATGTGGCAGATTAATGCGCTTTACTATGTTTGTTACATGCTCCAAGAAATATACACTAAGTACCTCCAAGTCTCCAAGTGCTTAAGGGAGGATGAAGGGACCTGACAAATGTCAGGTCCATGACATGGTCCAAAAAAATCCACTTATGCCTATGTTAAAGCATATATCGCAAGCTGAGATTTCTTAGAATTATGCTTATCCCATTTATTGCTTGATTTGGATGTTAGTGGGAAGCTGGTCGGCTAGCTAAGTGGCTTAGTTATGAATGAGGGAATGGTTAGGTGGAAGTTAGGAGGGTGGTTAGCTTAGGATATTTGAGTCGTTGATAGATAGATTTCTTTATTATTATAATTACTATTTTTATAATTTATTTATTTTTTGTAGTCAAGGGAAAATACTTTTGAGAATATTCTCTACTTCCACTTTTTGAAGACAATTTTATTTTTCCATACATTTTCTAGGGAGCAAATGTGCTCTCTCAGGAAATGTATAGCGAATATGTATTTTGAGAAAGTTTCTCTTGTTTTTTTTTTTTTTTTTTTTTTAAAATTTACTTTCCTAGGTAGCATTGACATACTTTAAGAATTTATAAGCATTGAGAAGGCATAAGGCTACTAGGAGTTTGCTAAGCAACATTTAATTAAGGAATTAGAAAATCAATTCAACAATTAAGATTCATGGATTAAAAAAAATGCATTTAGTAACTAAATGAGAACACTAAAAGTATCAATCCTACATTCTTTTCTTCACACTGGAGATTTCTCGTAGATTTTTTTACAAAGTGTATTTTTATTTCCCTATAATAGAGGAGTTATTTAAAGTGGTTTTACAAATGGTTCCAATTAGGACTATAGTTCGTCATTTTAAACATTGAATTTTCCAAGTAAGAAAAATGCAATGTTGTTGAAAGTGTAAGTTTGAATATTGAATTTTTTTATTTTAATTTTGTCAAATTTACACTAATCAAATACGAAAATGTGAAAGGAGGTTTAATTCATGTAGTTTTAAACGTCCACACTTTACATGGGTCCATTATTGCCCCAGTGTCATGAAACTAGGCTCTGATACCAAAATGTCATGCCCAAACTACATGGGCAAAACACAATTTTTTTTTTGAATAGATTTAATTGGAATAATTCGACCTTTGCCAATAATTTCTTTTAAATGAAAATCCATAAAGCCTAATTACAACCTTAACATACAAGAATATGAATTATCCATTTTAAATCAATAATGCAAGAATTGTTTGATTCAAATAATCATGCAACCTGAATCTACATCCATGATCATAATTTTCATTTTCAACATGAAAGAAAACTTGAAATTTTACCAAATTGAACATCATCAATTCCATCCTATTTTTGAGATACATCCATCTAAATTTAAATCATGATTTAACCACATGATAACCAAATATACTCAACCACCAATTTTATTGGCAAACTTGATTCAAAGGCTCAGCCGGGAAAGAACATGGAAGAAAACCCGGCTTCGTTGCCATTTACAACAAAGTTTAAAATACAATTTACAATAAGATGTCAATCCCAAATTTCAACAATATAATTGAATTTTCTTCATGTCCCTCATCAAGGGATTCATTTCAAATTTTGCAACACATTTATACGAACCGAGGAGGAAACAAATATCTGATCGGGTGACAACCAAGCATAACCAAGAAACAATCAAACAAGCATAATCATACATGGTTTACACAATAGGATTCACAATGAATCAAAACTAGGGAAAGGTGGATTCTTCAAATAGGAGAAGTCAAGCACAACACCAATTCATATGCCCAATCGGGTCTAATAACCAAGAACTTTTGTTCTTTCATTTAAACATGCCATACTCATACCAGGTTTGTGCTGACGGGTAGGAGCCGATAACACCCTACCCTTTATCCCTCTTCTCATCCTGAGAAGAGACTCTACACTGGTTGGAGTCCAACTAAACAGACCTTTCCCAAAATTGGTCACTTCTGCCCTCTCCAAGGGTGAGTAATACCAAAACACCCATGCAAGGAAAACTCAAAATTTCAAACATAAACAAGAAAGGAAAAAAAACAACCAAAATAACATGGTTATCAAATCTTCCCAACATACCCACATCCATACAAATAGTGAAACAACAACAAGGTAGCATGAACATGAAACAACCATAAAAACTGAATAGGGGAGATGAGAATTTCCTACCTTCACAAAGAGGTAATGGCAATGAACAAGTTTGAGTAGAGTATCCCTTTCCTTCCTTCAAGCTTCAAGAACTCTCCTTTAAATTTAGAGATTGGGTAACAACCAACTAATCCAAGGAAGGCCTCTAAATAAGCTTCCAACTCAACCACCAAAAAGGAGCAATAACTACTTCCACCCACTAGCAATTCTAGAAACTCCTAACTCAACCTACACAATGGTTAAACCCTAAGTGGAGATGAGGTGAGGTGACTCAAGATAACCATGGTCAATTTTCGTACAAAGGCAAAAAGAGACTTTTTGAGTGACCTCAAAAGTCAATAAAAGGGCCTTAGGGGTTGGAAAAGACCCCTAACCCATACCCATACCCCTTGGGTATAATTATTTCATGTTTTAAAGCCTAGGAAAAAGGTTTAGAGCCAAACAAAATCTAGAAATAAAACAGGACCTTCTAACTACTCTATCATAGCAGATTAAACACTAATCTGAATTAAGGGTGGCTAAACTCGATTAAGAACCCAATTAGCAAAAAGATACTAACTTAAACTGACTTAGGTCCACGGGTTACATAGCTAACCCTAATAAGCACGCTAAGGATCCCAAACAAATTCACAAGTGTTAAGTGACAAAAAAAAATAGTTACGAACATTAACATTTATTGATCACAGAAAGATACATTCACACATCTCATAATAAAATACTTGAATTATGAACAACAAGGTTTCCACAATGAGCACATAGGGATCAGTTATGTTCCTCCGTCGGGTTTCTCAGCTAAAATACTTGCACACTCATTGCACACGTCAGCAGTCCCGTAAAATCAGATGTACATATGTATATACGTATCAAAAATTTACATAAATTGAAACATACATCAATTAGGGTTTCTTTCATCCTACTTATATCCTTAATCATAAAGATTCCAAAATCAATGTGTTAATCCTACATTTTACTTAATTCATCAACATACATATACATAAAACCTTAAATGACGAATATCAAATATTTGAAAGTAACATCACACAACATGAAATAATAAAATATGTTCAAGCATCAGATAATGTCTCGACATCTCGAGTCGTGAGTATCAAAATAACAGTATTGTATCACTATGCTATGATGGATTGGGGCAACTCAGAACATAATGCTTCAATTACTTAACTATTTAATTTAGTTCTACTCACATTTAATCATCAAAAATTACATAATCAATATGACATCTAACTTATTCATTAATTCAGATTAAATACAAGAATAATCATTGTTAGGCATGCATGTACCTAAACATTATAACATCACCAATAGTGAGTATTGAACTATCTAAATGCATATAATCCAAATCACTGAGGTAAAAAAATCAATAACATCATCATTAAGTGAAACGCCTTGTATTATTATTAGTGCAAATTAATGTTTAAACAGTCTAGAAAACATAGTCGTTCTCTAATATTTGAGTATTAAAGCATGGATATATCTGTTGTTCTCAATGTTCCTTAGGACATCTAAAATCCTACAACATTACCCATATCCATTCAAATCTCCTACAACAGATTTGATAGAGAAATTCATATTTAATAAGTACATGTGAGGAGGGACCTTACACATATGTAGAATGGGAGATAAAGTGATCATAGTCAGGAAAGTGGGAAGAACTATTGGAAGTCAGGTACCAAGGAGTTACAGTGGCTAATCTGCCTAAATGTGGAGTGGAGTTTAGGTTTGAAACACATTTACATATTGAATGTAGGATTGGATTGTGTGAAGATCAAGAATTGAGGAAGTCCTAAGTTAATCGGGTTTGTAGTCTAGAGTTGGAGTCAATAGGATATCATTGGTTATACTTCCTTTGTTAACTTAATCATTTTCATATAGCCAAAATAGAGCATTGGTCTTAGATAGAAACATTGGCTCAAAATAGTCATAACAAGGTTTTTGATATGTTATCATACTTTGTAAAGGGTGTTCATTGATGACCTTAGGTTGCCAAGTACTTTGAGAGGAGACTAAATCACTGGCATTCTAAGTATGTAGTAGGACTGATAGGTAGAATATTGGGCTTTCTTGAGTTTAATTTAAGAAAGCTTTGTGATAGAGTCTTAAAGGTCCTTGTATCCAAATTAGTTGGGTGTCTATGAAACCAAATCAACATCTAGGGATATTTTAATAGACCTAAAAAAACTAGATCCTTGAAGTATTGACATGGTTGACAAACTAGAGTGCCTAAACAATTAAGTTTGTAATTCTTATTATTTTTTGAATAGCTTTCACCCTACCCTACTGCATCATTGAGAGGAACTTGAAATTTATGAAGAGCTTGGTTTGACAAAGAGAAAATTCTAAGGGTTTTATGGTAGAGGAATACATGGTATACCAAACCATGGTATGTACATTAGTGAATATCTTTCCTAGTTTGCATCAAAGATCCATGTAGATCACATTTGAGATCCCAAATCTATTAATAGATTCAAAGGGGAGTACTTGACAAGGAAAGGTAGCTTAAGAAAATGAGAGTTAATTATAAGATATTATTGTAGTTAATTAATTATTATCCATCATCAATATAATTTATTTCTAACTGTTCTACTTGGTTTCTTTATAGTTAGTTGTGAGTGGGATGCATTACATTTGTATTTTGCAAAAAATCTTGATTGGATGATGGTATGGATTCAATAGTCTCAAGAAAATGGTCACTCATTAAGATGGGATGGTGTTGCATCATTTGTTAAAGAAGCTCATCATCATGGAGATCTCAATGTTATGATAATGGTACTTGATCTAGCATCTAACTTAAGTGATAGAAAGGTACATAGAAGATTACTAATCATGACCCATAAGTTTAATATCAATTCAAAGATTGATGCAAATAATCTTTACATATTTGAATAATTATAGGTTAAATATCACAAAGCTATGTACCACCATGGCCATAAATTACACATTAAAAAGTTAAATTAAATGAAGAAAACTTGTGATTTTGGGATAAGTGCAGTCTTTGAGGTCACAAATACTTCATCTAGAAATGACATACAAACTCAACAATCTGAAAAATTGATAAATGACATTTTGAATGATATACTTGAGTGAAACTTTAATTCATTCAATTTAGTTCTATTTTTTGTCAAATGGTACATGCTAGAGCTAAATCAAAATTATTCTGATAGGACTATTATTAAACATGATAGTGGATTTATAATGACTAATACAAGGTCATTTGAGCTAGTTGGAGATGAGCCCTATGTTCTTCCAAGATAATGTGCATGTTTTACTTTGGTATTCTACATAAACTAGGTTGGTCATTTGTTGTAAGACATAATCCAAGAGGAAGGTTGGTAAAGTATAATGTGATGGAAGAAGAAGAAACTGAATAATTAGAAGATGAAGTAAATGATGATCATGAACAACTACTACACAATGATGAAGAAGAAGAAGAAGAAGATTCTAGTGATGTTGAGGATGATGTTGATGATCATGATCATGTTGCTAAAGACAGTAATGATAAAGGTGATGATGGTCATGACAAAGGTGACAAAGATGATGATGGTGGTAGTGATGACGATGATCAAACTAACAAGTATGATGATGATGATGATGATGATGACATGGATAAAGATGATAATCAGTGACATGATCAATGAAATGTTTGTCATTGTATGATCAAAGTCAAGTATGATGTGGTCATGATTTATTTATCGAATTTTTTTTGACTTGTATGCTTTCATATTTAAGTTATTATGTGTTGAACTCTACTATCATGGAGTATATACAATGATATTGCATAGCTACCACACATAAAGTAGATGTAAGGAATTAAAAATATACAATAATTTTGATGAATGCATCATGTAATTTCTGTATTCTACGTAATTTTTAGTGTATAGATCATTGTAAGTGGACAACTTTTCATTGATTATAATATGAGTGAAATTGAGCAAGGTGACCAAAATTTTCTTTCAAAACCATATGTGTAGAAATAAATATTAAGTACAACATATCCAATATTTTTGTAGATATACACATTAATTAAACCAAATTTTTGGCTAACTTAAGATAAATTATTTACATATGTAAGCTATTCAATCCCTTTAACTGGGATCCTCTATAGTCACATGGATCAACAGGTATAAGTCAATAGACCCTATAGATACAATTTTTTATTTGTGTATCTTCTCTTTACCATCATCATCAACTTTACTCCTAGTATGTCTCTCATTTTATAGATTACATGTATCACCAAAGAGATATGTGTTTGATCCATCTTCTTTGAGTGAGGAAAATGCAGGAATAAAAGACAAAAGTGAGACATCTAGTAGGTTTTAAATAGGGAGATCAACTAGAGGTCAAAAGATCAGAAGAAAATTCAATAAATGAAACAATTTTTTCATGTTGGGGGGTGGTGGGAGGGGGGGCGGGGGGGTCATGTTCTTATGATAATGAGAGAAAAGGAAAATAGGAAGATTCACTTAAGGTACACACATCTTTAGAAAGAATGGATACCCAAGGAACTACCTCTAGTTAACACTAATTTTTCTATTAATAAAATGATATATCACATAGCTCCATCTTCATTACATGGTTTGGGCCTATTTTCTATGTATGGCATAAAGGTTAGTTACAATAAAGTTGTTGAATTGATGGAATATGTAGGACCTTCTTATAAGTCCAACAATTGGATGCAAATTGTGCAATATTAAAAATGTATGTGTAGGTATGTGTTGTCACCAAATTATATACAATGAAAAGAAAATGATCAAAGTAAAAGGCTCTTTATGTATATTGATGGAAGGCCAAAAGAAATAGGCAATATTGTAGGATTTATCAATATTTCTAAACCTATGTCAACTAATAAGTGGTCAAATTGTATATTCAAGGTATACAAGGGAAATCATATTTTTGTATGTGTGATAAAATTAATAAGTGTAGGGGAAGAGCTTTTGATAGATTAAAATTTGAGTTGTGTAACTACAAAGAAATTCCCTATCATGGGACTAGTAAGTATAGCAATTAAACCAATTGACTCCAAATAATATTGACTCCAATATACAATCTACTATTTTATTAATAATTTTTTTGATAAGTCTATTACTTTTATTTCACTGTTGATTGGTAAGAATAACTAATCTTTTTCACATGATCACATGGACACATCACAATTCATAGGTGGGGATGTACCATCTCACACACCTTCTTTAGCGAAGGTAAACCTTTATTATTGTGATCGTAAAAATTATATAGAAATAAATGTTGCATTATTATATTCTTTTCTTTATGGCTTTGGATTTATTTTGATGAAATTTTACTGATATTAATGTCACAACTTGATACTTATAGATAGGGAAAAGAGAAAATAATAGTACATCAAATGTGATCTAAAACATAGGCATCATTTCTAGATAACATCAGCCATAGTGTTGACCCCGTATTCATGGCCCACAAACTCAAACAAAAATACAGTGATAAAATTCTTAATATTATCCTTGAGAGAAGCATAACTGAGGAGATAGAGGCATTGAAAAAAGAGTTGATATTTAGAGTCAATCCTTTGAAGGTAAGAAGTAATTATTCTTAAGAAATAATAAAAGTTCAATAAAAGTTTATATTTTATAGCATCTTATGGATCATGATCTAAAATATTATGTGTTCTTCTACAAGATTTTGTGACACCTACAAGACCACATAGTTAGTATGATAAGGTTTGTAGCATCACAACCTTCATGTAAATAATACTTTCTCTTTACAACATTACTAAAAATTACACATTACTAAAAAATTATAGAATTATTATACTATTGAGTTTATTTAAGGTAGATTTAGTTTCTAGTGAGTGTTATTCCATAATTTTGTCTCTATTTAAACTAGTTTAGGTTATGCTTGATGATGAAAGGTGAGAGTGTTATGACCACTGAGTTCAACTAAGAACTTATTTACTATTGATAGATCCATTTGCAAGTTGCAGATCATATCAAGTATAAGGTTTTTAGTTTGAAATGTAGCTTCACATTTTATGATCAAAATTTACAACTAAATGTGTATTTTATGTGATCTACAATTCCATATTAGAATCACCCCATAACCCATAGGTCCTAGGATCAAAACCTAGTTTTGATACTTGACTGTTATCAGCAAAAGATTCCATAATTCTATTATGCTTTTTAAAGTTAAAATCCTATTTTGCCAAAAAAACCCATATAGACACCCAAGCTATATTTTTCCATGTGGTCCTAGTTATTTGATTACAATTAGTTTCTACAATTAAAGTGACTTCATTCTCAACAACCTTTTCTTTGGCCTTTATTTTGGCTAGGCTTTCATGCTTATTATTAGCTGTATGACTTATTTTTGTTTGGTTGGGCATTTTATGCTTATTATCAACCTTGGTTTTAGTTTTAACATTTGGGTTTGAGGACCCTTGTAAAACCTATTTTTCTTATCAAAAACTCCATTGTCAGTAACATCTTAGGCAATAGTTAACATAATTAAGTTAAAAGATGTTAAATTACTTAGCAAACATATGTACCCTTTTATATTATTAAACAATGTTTAATTACTACCACTTCCTTACTACCCCATGTAACATTTGAAGGGGTATCTATTGTGTTCTATATGGTTGCACCTAATTCATCCATCAATAGTTTTGATCTTCATTATGGTGTGTAATGTCCTATATTAGAATAATTATTATTTGGTGATAATTATCTTGAAAAAATCCACTTTAAGAGATTTCCTTCTATTGATTATTTTGAAATGATGAATGATAACTTCTAAATATTCAAGTTTGATAAATTAAATAATAATATTATACAAGGGGCAATGTATATGGGTCTGATTTTGTAGTGAGTTATATGCTCTCTCTCTCTCTCTCTCTCTCTCTCTCTCTCTCTCTCTCTATCTCTATATATATATATATATATATATATATATATATATAATTCATATATTCAATATTACTAAAAATTACAATATTATTACACTTTCTCTTTAGTAATACTTTCTCATATTTCTATGAGAAGGAAAAATGTAGAAGTTGTACACATTGTTAAATAATATGAGCAATAGCAGAAGATTGTAGCCCTAGCAGTGCAACATTTTTTTGTTTTCATCAACATTATAACACTCAACTTTTATTTTTTGATGCTTCTAGCTAGTATCTCTATAATGCCCACTAGTAGTTTGCTCTTATGTTTTGATTGCCAATTCTTTTAGGTCAATTTTATGTATTGAATAGTTTTAGAGATACTAGATTTATTTTTTTATGATATTATTTCATGACTTGGATTAGTGACATCTTAGTGATGATTACTTGGTTGATTATATTTCACATGTTATTTAATGATTGTGGTTATTAGTGAATTATAATGATGCTTTAATTATTTATAGTTAATAAATGAGATTATTTTCATTGTAATGTGAGATGATATTGTTAATGATGATTACTTCATATTTCTTATGATGCATTATTTTATTTGAGCATTTGATGTTTGACTTATAATTATTGTGGTACTTACCCCATACTTGTATGTGCATCATTCATGTGTTTGTTTTATCTTTCTATTTTTTTTGTTTGATGTGGTTAAGGGAGAGAGTCGTAGTCACCTACTAGTCAAGATCTACACAATTTACCACTCCCTACCATTGCTTATTTAGTTTATATATATATATATATATATATATATATATATGTATGCTCATCTTTTATGTAGAATGTAGGTTACAAGCATTGACTTCCCTAAATTGCCAAGATGTGTGTGCCCTATCATAAGAACTCAATGATAAGAATGGGGAGATAATGTTTAGGTCCAATCCTATCCATAGTCTAAATACTTGTTTTCCAAGGAGGGCTCATAACTAACTTTTCACCTTTTTTAAAACCCATGAGTTTATCTTTGTTTGTGTTGTTTGATTTTGAGTTTTGGTCTGTTTTGGCCTTTGGAGGTTTGAAAACTAGAAACCCTAGGTAGAGTTAAACTATTTATTAAGATTCAAGCTCATTTATACAAAAATAGGTTTTAGGGAGAAAAAATCAGAATTGGATAAAAAGAATTGTTGAAAGTTTCGAAGGGTTTGGATTTGCATGCATTCACATATTGTCTTAGATTTTGTTTGTAGTTTTGAGGTAGGGTTTGAAAATCCATTATAGAATTTTATTGAATGATTTTTCTACTTGATATAGGATCATCCTGGGTTGCCTTGTTATTTTGCTCATTTTTGTTCATTCAGCATGTTGGTGCCAAGTTACTATAGCAGTTAGTTGGTGCTGAGTTATTATAGCACTTGGTGTTGAGTTACTGTAGCACTTAGTTGGTGTCGAGTTACTGTAGCATTTAGTTGGTTTTGAGTTACTATAGCACTTAGTTGATGCCAACTTGCTATAGCAATATAGTGTTGACTGATTGTTCCTTCATATTCTAAGTGACCCTTCATGTGCCGAGTTTTCCTATTTATGTCAAGTTTCAGCATTTGGATATGATTTCTGCAAGTTAACTTGTAGGATTTATTCCAATCATAATATTTATGTTAAGATCTTTTCTTGGAATGTGTCCAGACTATTTTTGGTTCAACCTTCCTTTTATGTAATGTTCTAGAATGATTTGTAAGTCATTTTAGCAAGTATATATAGAGTGTTTAAGCTTAGAGTTAAGAAATTTTGGAAGAGGATTGAAGAGTAGAATTAGAAAGTAAAAATTTGCTATTGGATCTTTGAATGTGAATGTATTTGTATTTGGCCATAAACCATAAGACCTTATAGTTGGGCATGTATGAAGATTTTTTGATGAATAAATAAAAGTATTTCACTCTTCTTCCTCCTTTGGTTGTTGTTCTTTGTGTTTTCTTCTATTGTGTTAACTCTTGTAGGGTGGTTTGGATAGCCGAGTGAGCCTTTGGCCCTAGTTATTCACTCCTTCCATATGTCGAGTGGTATAAAAGTTTGAGGTTCATCCTTGTGGTGATTGGATCATGTAGAACCTTGAGTGAATTGGGTTGTAGGGTTGTAGATCTGGGGATTTGACCTATAACTTGTAGAGGCTTACAATCTTACAAGAACCTAATTTGTAAAAATGGATTGAGGTTGAAGAAATGTTGATAATACAATATTAGATACATTGAGACAAATTGTAGCCATATTAGATATTGCGAAGATAGCCCAGAGGAGAGGAGCACATATAGATGATGTAAGTGATGATGAAGCAAAAGCACCAAACCTTAATCCAAAACCTAAAGAAGACCAACATGAAGCAAGGTTGTTGAGAGTGTTGTCTACAAAAAATTCAAAGCTTGATGTAGAAGTTGCTCCTTATGATAGAAAATTGGATACCAATGTTGTGTTGGATTGAATATCTAATATGGAGATGTTATTTAAGTATAAAAACATTCTTGATAATAAGATGGTGAAAATTGTTGTTCCAATGTTAAAAGGTCATGCTTTACTATGGTGGGAGAATTTACAAATTGATAGACAAAGGAGAGGAAAGGAGAAGATTAGAACTTGGCCAAAGTTGGTGAACTAAGTAAAGAAAAAATTCCTTCCTAGTGATTAACAAGTTAACTTGTTGAGTAAGGTGCAAAATTTAAAACAAAAGGACATGACTATGAAAGAGTTTACTGAGGGATTGTATAGATTGGACATTAATTCTAGACATGTGGATGATGATGTTGAGAAAATTACAAGGTACATAAATGGATTGAAATATGGAATTTAAGATGAAATAAGTTTTGTGAAGTTGGAAAGTGTTGAAGAAGCATATCAATATGCCTTGAAAGATGAGGAGATCTTAGCAAAGAAACATAAACAAAGGCATAGAGGCAGAGGTGGTAGATTCTAGAGAGGCAAAGGTAGATCTTATGGTGAAGGTGGCAGATTTGATAATTTTATATAGGATAAAGAAAAATTTGAATGGAAGAATGATGACAAAGGCAAGATGAAATAGAAAAGTGGTAATTCTTATCGAGGATGTACTAATTCTTACTAAGGAAGAGGTAATTCTTATTCTAGAGGTGGATTTCATGGTAATTGTTTTAGATGTGGTAAAGAGGGACATAGATATTTTGAATGTAGATCTTCTGAAAGTGGGCAATGTAATAGAAATGTTGTGATTTAAGGAGATAATGAGGGTTCACCAAGTGGACTTGAGGCTGGAGAAAATATGATGGTGAGAAGAACCTTATATAATAAGGGAAGTGATGAGGAACTTATTTTAAGGAGAAGTATTTTCAAGACAAGATGTAAAATGGATAGATAATGCTGCAAAGTGATCATTAACAGTGGAAGTTCTACAAATTTGGAATCAGAAGAGCTAGTTACAAAGTTGCAATTGCAGAGGCTAAAGCATAATAAACCCTATCATGTTTAATGGATCAAAGATGAGCATAAGATATTGGTAAGTGTGTAATGCCTCGAGAAGTTCAAGATTGGACATTACTTTGATGAAGTTTTGTATGATATTATGCTTATGGATTGTTGTCATATTCTATTGGGTAGACCTTTGCAATATGATAGATATGCTATGCATGATGGAAGATTGAATCATTATACTCTTTGGGTGAATGGGAAGAAACAAATATTGTTGCCTTTAATTGAAAGTCCAAATGAGGTTAATTGTAATGCTATAAAAATTTACATAGTTAATGGCAAACAATTTGAAAAGGAAGTGAAGAAGAATCAAGTCTATTTTGCCATAGTTCCTAGAGGATCGAGTGTTGATAGTAATGACAAAGTAGCAGAAGCTAGTAATGACCAAGTGATAGTAGATAATGATAGCCTAGTACTAGTAGAAATTACAAAATTACTGAATGAGTATAAGGATATTGTTGCTAAAGATATTCTTGATGGTTTACCTCTAATGAGAAGTATAAGTTATTGTATGGATCTGATTCCTGGAACTAGTTTGCCAAACAAAAAATCATATAGATTAACACCTACAAAGAATGAACTTAATAGACAAGTACATGAGTTTCTGTAGAAAGGTTTTGTAATACCCCAAAATTGGCTCATTACCATCTGAACCAATTCTGGTCTATTTCTGACCAATCCTAAAGTCCTATTCCACTAGGAAAATTCTTATTCTACTACTCACTACTTGACTTAATTGTCAGATGTAGAAAACCTTAATCTGCATTCATCATGGTTATTATTTAATTCCTATAGTATTTACTCATATTAGTCACATTAAACTTATTGATAAATAATTAATTTAATTACTAAGTATTTATTCTTTAATTAAATTAAATTATATCTTAAGGCTAATGTACTATGGAATTAAATTTATTTAATTTAATAAATACACCTATCTTGATTAATTAAATGTAATTATTTAATTGAATGGGAAAGGTATTTCTAAGCAATTAAAGAAAATTATTTAATTAAATGGAGTACTTACTTCTAATTAATTAAAAAAAGTTATTTAATTAAATGGGAAGCCATTCGTAATTAATTAAATGGAGTTATTTAATTAAATAAGAAAAGTGTCTCTAATTAATTAAAGGATTATTTAATTAATTAGAAAAGTTAATTATGAGAGCATGTCTCATTTTATTAAATTAAATCTCTCCAAAATCCTTCTTCAGTTCAAAAAGGGAAATTCCCAATTCACTGTTGAGCAAAAAGGAATTAAATCAATTAACTCCTTATTCTACTCAAACTAAATTAGTTAACTCTTTTTTCTACTCAAATTAAATTAGTTAACTCCATTTAATTTGGGAATCGTCCTTTATGACTGAACTTCATCTTCAATCCTGACCGTTGATTGAAATCAATCTCAACCGTTGATGGATTCCAAGAAAGTCTATTTAAGAGACCCTCATCTCTTCATTTTGGGGGAGGTTGAATGAGAATTTGCATCGAATTGTTGTTGGGTTGTGCATTCATTTGAGCTCCTTACTTTCATAAGATATTCATTTTCTAGCTTAATATCATCTAGCATAATATGCATACATTTTAGCATAGCTTTCTTTTACATTTTTTTAGATTAAATGTGCATACTCCATTCTAGATTAATCTGCATTCTCATATAGATTAATTTCATTTCTTAAATCCTTCATTCTTAGAGGGTCTAGTTTCTTAACACCTCAAATCTGAAGATATCTAACAAGAAATTCCCTTTAGATAGAAAGCAACAAGTCATCTTGCCGACTAATTTTTGGATGAACAATCCAATATTCATTTCGGGATGAATCTGCAAATAAAGACCGTGTTGAAGTGTGTGTGTGTGTGTTAGTAGAGACCGCATATTCACACATACAAGTTTGACCAAAGAAAGATTGAGTCCATGTGTTGTATCTATTGTATTAGCACCTAAAAAGAATGGAGAATGGAGAATGTGTACTGATTCTAAAGCTATTAACAAGATAACACTGAAATATAGATTTCCTATGCTAAGGATGGATGACATAATGGATTGTTTGAGTGGAGCAAAGTATTTTACCAAGATTGATTTGAAGAGTGGCTATCATCAGATCAAAATTAGAGAATGTGATGAATGGAAGACTACCTTCAAGACAAAAGATGGTTTGTATGAATGGTTAGTTATGACTTTTGGTTTGACTAATGCACCTAGTACTTTCATGAGGCTGATGAAGGAAGTTTTGAAAAGATTTTTGGGTAAGTTTGTGATTATTTATTTGGATGATATTTTGATATTTAGTAAGACTAAGGAAGAACATCTTGAGCATATTAGACAAGTTTTGCAAAGGTTGAAAGAGGAAAAGTTGTTGATTAATCTAAAAAAGTGTTCTTTTTATGCAAGAGGAGATTGTGTATTTGGGATTTGTGATTTTAACTGATGGATTAAAGATGGATCTTGAGAAGGTTAAAGCAATTTTGGAATGGCCTACACCTGAGAATGTGGGTGAGGTAAGATCATTTTATGGTTTGTCTAGTTTTTATAGAAAATTTATAAATAATTTTAGTGGTACTTGTAATGCTATGACTAAGATAGTGAGGTGAGATAAAAAAGAATTGAAATGGATACATGGAGCTAATAAGAGTTTTAAAACTTTGAAACAAAAGGTTGTTGAATTACCTATATTGGCTTTGTCTGATCTCAACAAAGTATTTCAAATTGAATGTGATACAAGTAGTAATGCAATAGGAGCTATATTAAGTCAAGAAGGTAAACCCATTGCTCTCTTTAGTGAAAATTTGAATGGTGCCAAAAGGAAGTATTCTATGTATGATCAAGAATTTTATGCTATTATTCAAGCATTGAAGAAGTAGAGACATTATTTGATTCGTAAAGAGTTTGTGTTGTATATTGATCATAAAACTTTATAATAATTGAGAAGTCAACATAAATTGAATTAGAGACATATGAAGTGGGTTGAGTACTTGCAGTGGTTCACAATTATTACTAATCATAAGAGTGGAGTTACTAATAGAGTTGCTGATGCATCAAGTAGAAGACATTCTTTGTTGACTGAAATGAAGGTTGAAGTTCTTGGTGTTGATGAAATGAAAGAGTTGTATGATGCTGATCCTAATTTTTCTAAGGCATGGAGAGAGTGTACAACAACAAATCTAATAGATAACATAAGTAAGTATGATGAGTATTTCATTCAAGAAGGTATGTTGTTCAAAGACATTCAGTTGTGTATTCCTAGAAGTTTAATGAGGTTGAATCTAATTAAGGAAAAAAATTGTGGTGGACTAGCTAGACATTCTAGAATTAATAAGACATGGAGTTTTCTAAAAGAGAAGTATTATTGGCCACAAATGTATAAGGATGTTTAAAAATTTGTAAAAAATTGTAGAGTTTTTCAAATTGCATAAGAAGTAAGCCAAAATACTAGTTTGTACACATCTATTACTATTCCTAACAGACCTTAGAGTGACATCAATATGTATTTTGTTCTTGGATTACCTAAGACTGTGAAGGGGTATGATTCCATATTTGTTGTGGTGGATGGATTTTTTAAGATGGCTCATTTCATACCATGTAAGAAGACATTAGATGTTGAGCATGTTGCTAAACTTTTCTTTAAAGAGGTCGTGAGATTGCATGGATTAACAAGAAGTATTATTTCTAATAGAGATAGTAAGTTTGTTGATTATTTCTGGAAGACTTTGTGGAAGAAGATGGGTACTGAGATGAAGTTTAGTTCTACATTCTATCCATAGACAGAAGGATAGATAGAGGTTGTGAATAGAAGCTTGGGTAATTTTCTAAGATGCTTAGTTGGAGATAAGCCAAGTAATTAGGAAGTAGTGTTAGCACAAGCTGAGTTTGCATATAATAATTTTGTGAATAGGAGTATGAGGAAAATACCTTTTGAGATTGTTAATAGAATGCACCCTACAGGTGTATCTAATTTGAGAGATGTTGTTGGTGAAGAAAAGAGAAGTGCTACAGGAGAAGAATTTGCTGATTTTATGGAGTCTTTGCATAAGGAAGTAAAGTTGAGGTTGGAAAAAAATAATTAAAAGTATAAAGAGAATGTTGATAAGTCTAGAAGATATCATGATTTTGAAGTTGGTGATGAGGTGATGGTTCATTTAGAGAAAGGAAGATTTCCTATTGGAACATATAATAAATTGAAAATGAAAAAATTTACACCTTGTAAGATCTTGAAGAAGTTTGACAATGGTAATGCTTATGAGGTTGAGTTACTTGATGACATGGTTATATCTCTTATATTCAATATTGCTGATTTATATAAGTATCATGAGTCAGACGATGATGTTGTTGTATTAGAAAATTATCCTAAGAAGCAAATTGAAGAAGTTGAATAGATATTGGATCAGAGAGTTGGCAAGAGCACAAGAGGAAATGATCACTATGAATATTTGGTGAAGTGGAAGAATAGGCCTATTGAAGATGCTTTATAGATTTCTCAATCTGAGTTAGATTCAACTAAGATTGTGACATCTTAATAATTTAAGAGAATAATTTCTTTCAACCTTGGTTGTCTAATGTAGGAGCATCCTGGGTTGCCTTGTTATCCTACTCATTTTTGTTCATTCAACATGTTGGAGCTGAGTTATTGTAGCACTTAGTTGGTGCCGAGTTACTGTAGCACTTACTTGGTGTTGAATTACTGTAGCAATCTAGTGTTGACTGAGTGTTCCTTCATATGTTGAGCTACCCAATGTATGCTGAGTGACCTTTCATGTGCTGAGTGTTTCTGTTTATGCCAAGTGTCAGTATTTAGATGTAATTTCTGTGAGACAACTTGCGAGATTTATTTCAATCATGATATTTATTATAACATCTTTTCTTGGGATGTGTTCAAACTGTTGTTGGGTCGACCTTCCTCTTATATAATATTCTAGAATGATTTGTAAGCTATTTTGGCAAGTATATATAGCGTATTTAGGTTTAGAGTTGGGTAGTTTTGGAAGAGGATTGGAGAGCATAATTGGAAAGTTTGAATTTATTGTTGGAGCTTTGAATGTGAACATATTTTTATTTGGCCGTAACCTAGAAGGCCTTACAACTGGGCATGTATGAAGATATTTTGATGAATCAATAAAAGTATTTCACTCTTCTTCCTCCTTTGGTTGTTGTTCTTTGTGTTTGCTTCTTTTGTGTTAACTCTTGTAGGGTGGTTTGGATAGCTGGGTGAGCCTTTGGCCCTAGTTATTCACCCCTTCCTTGCATTACTACTTTGTGTCTACCTAGGTGTTTGCATATTGCTTATTAATTTATTGTAGTGATTGTTGAATAAGAAATTATGTTGTAGATTTTGAAAAGGAAATCTTATTAATCAAAAAAATTTGATTGAGGAAAATTAGAGAAAAACGTAAGAAAAATTATTATGATTGTATTCTTTTAAACCCCTTTAGATAATATAGGAATTATTTGATTATGAAAATTTAGAAGAAAATAATAAATCGGACAATTAGGATTTTCACTTTAAATTTGTTATTAGAACTATGCGATTATCATCAATTTTCTAAATATAGATGGATATTCTTCTTAGATCTAAAAAGATTTAATTGCAATATTTATTTAGAAAGCTAAGTATAGTATGGTTATATACATATGAAAACAAATATGCTAAAAATAGAGAGCTAAGTATAGTATGGTTACTTGCATGTGAAAGAAAATATGTTAAACATAGAAAATTAAGTATACAATAGTTGTATGATTTGAGAGATCAAAAACATGTGAAAATACTAATTGCATATTTATTAATTTTTTTTTATAAAAATATAATTTAGATTTTAGATTCATTTATTTTAAAAAGTAAATAAATTAATTTAAAATAAAAATTAAAAAATAAAATTATTTATAAATTTCAATAATTAAATAAATATTATTCATTTAGTTAAAGTGGATATTAGTATTAGTGATTATTTAAGTTTAATTAAACTCTTAGTTGCATATAAATAATTTTATAATTATTAATGCAAGAGGGAAGTTATTAAATAAATATTTATAATTTTATTAAGCCGAGAGGCTTTCTACAGTGGTAGCAATCTTCAATATAAACATTTTTTATTTTTAAAAAAAAATTGATGTACATTTATATGTCAGAAAAGAAAAATAGAAATAGACTAAATATAATTATAATTAAAATCATGAAAATTACAGAGGAAATGGAAATAAAAATAAGGCAGATCAAGAGTCTCAAAACATTTCCTCATGCCTCTTAGATTCACATAAATATGTGATGATGGTGCCTCGAGAAGAAAATCTCTTAACTTATTAATTTTATATGTATGTATGTATGTATGTATGTATGCATGTATGCTAGTGATATTTTAAGAAAAGTTGTGATAGAGTTTACTTCATAATCATTTAGTTAATAACTATTTGATTTTATAGGAGAAATTATAAATAATTAAATTAAATTTATAATTTTATCTCTAGTTGCATTATGTATTAAAGGAAAAGTAAATGTTAATATTGGACTTAAATAGAAGTCAAATTAATATTTTAGAAATGAAATTGATATTACTATTTAATCTAATAATATACATTTATGTTATTAATTAAATCATTTATGATTTAAGATTATTTAAATTAATAATATGATAATATTGCATGATATTTTATTTGCACAAAGAGATTGGGTATTTAAATACTTATTATTTTAAATAAGTATATTAGCATAACAATTTATATTAACATGTATATTCTTACTTTATTTCTAAACACATCCTTATGATCCAAACTAAATAAGAGAAATTGGTGAAATAAATCATGTGGCTAAAAACTATGTGTTTTCTAATACTCTATTTATAGTCTTGTGATACTTATTTTTGTGATAGTTTTTTCTTGTGGGTTGTCTAGTTGGCCAAGTTAGGATGTGAACTAGGGGCATTTTTGAGATTTCTTTTAAGATTACTTGATGGGATGTCATGCTGAATTTTATGATATGAATATATTATCTATATGTGTGTGTGTGGGTGTGCATATATGTATATATAGATAATATAAGTGTATATATATATGTATATATATGTATATGTATATATATATGTATATTATCTATATATACATATATATATACATATTATATATATATATATATATATATATATATATATATATATATATATACATATTATATATATATATATATATATATATATATATATATATATATATATACATATTATATATATATATATATATATTACACACACACACACACACATGTATGTATGCATGTATGTATGCTAGTGATATTTTAAAAAAAGTTGTGATAAAGTTCACTTCATAATCATATAGTTAATAACTATTTGACTTTATGGGAGAAATTATAAATAATTTAATTTAATTTATAATTTTATCTCTAGTTGCATTATGTATTAAAAGAAAAGTAAATTGGACTTAAATAGAAATCAAATTAATATTTTAGAAATGAAATTCATATTACTATTTAATCTAATAATATACATTTATGTTATTAATTAAATCATTTATAATTTAAGATTATTTAAATTAATAATATGATAATATTGCATGATATTTTATCTGCACAAAGAGATTGGGTATTTAAATACTTATTATTTTAAATAAGTATATTAGCATAACAATTTATATTAACATATATATTCTTACTTTATTTCTAAACACATCTTTATGACCCAAACTAAATAAGAGAAATTGATGAAATAAATCATGTGGCTAAAAACTATGTGTTTTTTAATACTCTATTTATAGTCTTGTGATGTTTATTTTTGTGATAGTTTTTTCTTGTGAGTTGTCTAGTTGGCCGAGTTAAGATGTGAACTAGGGGCATTTTTTAGATTTCTTTTAGAATTACTTGATGGGATGCCATGCTGAACTTTATGATATGAATTGAGATTTATGTTTTATGAGCTTTATGCTATTGAGCATTTATGAGAACTTGGGTTTTGAGAATGAATGTTTTTTTTTTGTTCTCTATTAAGGAACCAAATTCGATCAATATTACTCTTGTGGTATGAGACACTATTGTGGCTTGTGATTTTTGAGAGTTTGTCTAGGTATATATCCTTGGGAGTGGCTTATAGTAGGGGTTTGGGACCTGAAGTGGTTAGTGCCAATGTAACCTATTGTAAGCTATGTAATAAGTGATACTCTAGTAATTAATATTTTGGAGAAACACACTAAAAAGATAAGTTAGAGATATTTTCTCATGCCCATGCCTTAAGTGCTTCTATAGACTAAGGATGGGAATGAGATGACATTATAACTTGTTGAACTCATCTTCTTGAGAGGGTTTTCTAGTTCCACATGTGTCACATTGAGGGTCTGGGGTTTAGGGTAACCAACTTAGGGTAAATCAATGCTTGAGGGTCTAGAATCTATTAAGAGATTAGTCCAAGGTAACTCAAGTAGTTTGACCATGTGATGAGACTTCCTAGAATGTAGCCTGAGAGTCTTCCATAATTTTTTTTGTATTTTCCTGTGGTGGTGTTGTTATTGATGGTGTACTTGTTGATGGATGTATTTAATGTGGTTAGTTACTTTTATTAATGGTGATTGGTGATTTATGGTTGATGTAATTTTGACATGTGGCTTTTGTCTTGAGGTAGATATCTTTCATTGACTTTATCTTATGATTTTATTGATTTGATCTATTCTTGATTTATGAATGATGTTTTGTTATGCAGTGTTGGTATTGGTTTGAGTGTTCTTTCTTTTGAAGTATCTTATATTCTTGAGTAGTATGTGTTACTTTTGAGGTATTTTGGCTATCAGAATTCCTTTCCTAGGATCATTTTATGATTTGATTATCTCTGTGTGGATCATACATTATCTCTCCTACATGGAGGTAGTGTATTCTTACCATTTGGGTCCCCCTCAGATTGATAGATGTTGGATGCTCCTTGATGCAGTGGTACCATTATCATTCATCCTCTTATCTTGAAGACTTCTATTCATTTGATGTATCTATGTATCATGTGTTTTGAGATCCTACGAGATATTATATTGTATATTGGTGTACTTGTATCTATTTTCACATACATTGTGACATGTGTGGTGGATGTTATTGATTAGATGTGCTTACATATTATTAGTTATACTTATGCATTTGGTTATATGAATATGTATGTGTTTATTCATTTTATGATTATGTATAATGTAATTAAGACTTAAATGTATTAATAAAATGTTCTTAAATTTGACTCAACATGAAGGAACCTTTGAGTAGTTAAAACTATATTTGTAATTAATTATGTGTTCTTGATGTGTATGAATATATTGCTTCTACATTATTGTTACCTTGATGTTATTTAAACTTTTTAAAAAAATGTTTAGTAAACTTTGTAACATATTAGGTTTATTTCTTTTGGATTCTCAAGCAGGGCATTACAATCCCATTGTTGACAATTGGATAATGAAGATATGTAATTGTTGTCATTTATAGCAACACATGATGTACATGCATTTAGGAAACCTCAGAAAAAAAGGTACTTAGCTTTTGGTAATAAAAAATAAATTCAAATATGGAATTTGTTATACGACAATGTATTGTTTTCTTTATAACTTGTTGACATCAAATTATGACTAGTGAAGTTAGATGGAGATAATATGCATGTTGGTGATGACATCTCTAACCTTAGAAGTCAGTAAAGACTATATAGAATAGAGATATTTGTGCTTTGATTAAATAGGATAGGGGAATTGAAGGAAAGGATTATTTTATTTACAAAATAATTACTTGTCTAGTTAGGGATGACATCCTAGATGTTTACTCTAACTTAGAAAAGTGTATTTTGGTCTTAGCCAACCTAGCAACAATTTGTATAAAGGCATGGTATTTATGCAAACAATATCTTGTGGATTCAAGTGTGTAATTGTGTTGTCTTGAAGAAGCTATTTTGAGCAATTGTATGTGAAGTTTTGTGAAGCCAATATATGCAAAGTTTCTAAAGCTATTTCAAGATCTGAGATTGAACTGAGAAAGTTTCTATATTCTAGAAGTTTGATTACTTGTTTGGGCATTGTGCTCTTCTTGTAATTGGAAGTGCATGTTTGAGCAATGAGCTCATCTTGCATTTATTGTTCTACAACTCCTAATAGGGATTCAAAATATCTTAACAATGACTTCTTATACTAAATTTTCTTATTGACTCCTAATAGGGTCCATCCTCTAACAAGGAACTTATAAATTAGTATACTAACTAGTGGGTATCATCTCCATTGAGGTTTTCCCTTGGCCATGGTTTCCCTAGTTAAAAAAATATGGTGTTATGAGTTATCTTTCTTCATGGTTACTATTACTATTCAACATTACTTTATTAATTTTTTATGTATAGTTTAAACTAAGAAATGATATCCAATTGGCAACTAAAGTTTGTAGATTACTGATTCACCCCCCTCTCAATAATCCCTATTTCTAACAATTGGTATCAAAACACAATTACTTTGAAGAGGCTTAACAACTTGGGTAATATCCTTATGGATATGGAATAGTTGATGAAGAAACCAAAAGCAGCTCTTGAACAAATTGGTCTCCTTATTGAAGAAAGAGATAAGCTAAAAGATAGATATGAAGACTCCAAAGTATACATTGGACAACTGAAGAAAAAAATTGAACATCTCAAATCCAAGCATGAATCTACTAAATCTACAACTAATGATGATGATTATTCAAAGCTAAAGATAGAGTACAAGATCTCGAAGCATGAATTAAAGATTATGAATTTGAAGTTGACTTTAAGGAATGATCTTAGCAAAGTTCAATCTAATTTAAAAACTAAAAATGCAAACCTAAGAGCAAGTCTAGAAAAGAAGACATCTGAATTTGAAACATTGAAAGAAGATCATGAAGAACTTCATAAGTACAATACTATTATGAAAGGTGAATTAACTCAGTGCAAGAAACAAATTAAGAAACTTTATTCTAGAAAAGTATTGCAACAACTTTGGACATAAAACAAAGTATTGTAGAATGGACAAAAACTTCAAAGATAGAAGAAACAATGGAAGAAACTTTATAAATAGAAGAAATTATGGAAAGAACATCGAAAATGGTAGAAGGAACCATGAGAGGAACTTTGGAACTAACAAAGACAAAGAGGAACAAAGAAATGTAGTAAGTGAACTTCGAGAAGAACTCAATGAGGCATTTGTAAAAGGATCAGACATCTCAAAAGAAAAGCTAGATGATGATGAGATAGGAAGATCTAATTCATTTATCGATTTTGATTCAATTAAGTTGAATTAAGCTTATTCGCAACACCAAAATTTGAGAACTTCTTTCAAAGATTGGATTAGAGGTAGTGAAGTTGGGAAACTATGCATCAAGTTAAGTTTAGATGGTACCTAAGCTCACTTGTAATTTGGAGCTTATCTAAACAAGTTATGAAGGAATTCAAAGTTATTGGTATTACAAAAAATGTTAATTCTATAGCAAAAGTTGGAAACTATGTTTTTGCAGAGAATTTCATGAAGCAAATTTTTGAGGAGCATTATCATGATGAAAGGAGGCTATGGTAAACCTTGGGTGGCATCTAAAAATTGGATAAATGATCTTGAGTAGTTATTTGATTACATAATGTGATTAATAGATTTTTCATGTTTTCAAGTATGAAATTAATGAAAGTTCAAGTTGATGGAATAAATGGAGTAAAAAATTGATTTTTACTTGATTGTGAATATATCCAAAGAAGAGAGCACGTAGAAGTAACTTCTCAAGGATATTTCAAAGAAAACCCTATTTTTGGAAAGGTATTTCATCATTTTTTTGCAAATTTATTTTGTAAAAGTTCATATTTGATAAAATTATGGATATGTTAGTAGTGCACACTCTGAGAATGAGGATAAACCTAAGTTGAAGGTTGTTTCTATAAAACCTACTAAAGGAAACCCTAACTCAATGTTATCCATCACTCTAAACAATATAATATATCTTGAAGGTGTAGAAAGTTATCTTAATAGTAAATTTGAATCTATTGGGAGTGAATACATGAAAAAGGATATGAAATTAGTTTTCAATCACAATATGACTATGAAGCCCAAATTTGAATATTTAAAGAAACTAGACCTATTCAAATATCATTTCTACCATGAATTGGACACAAATGAATAGACACAGATCATATTGAGTAGGATACATGATGGGAAGCTATGGATGCAAGATAATGTAGTTGATATATCTACCAACCTTATTCATGAGATAATTGGTCTTAGTAAAAAAGGTAGTGTACCTATAGGCAAGAAAATGGTCAAAAAGAAAGTTGAGAGTTATACCAAAGTAGTGTATAATGGAAAGGCTATGGTGATTAGCACCATTAAGAAAAATGATGTAAGATTCCTAAGTAGAATTAGTGCCTAATTTGTATGTACAAGCTCAAAGATTAATGAATTATCAGTTGGATTCATCTCTATAGCTTATAAGATATGTATAGAGAAGGAACAAGTAAATCTTAGTGAAATCTAAGAATGCAATTACTTGAGAACCTAGAGAAGATCAAGAGGACTAAGAATGGTGTATTCAAATTTCAATCATTGATCAATCACATATTTTTTATGTACTTAAAAGATTTTCATATTTATTAGTCATTGAGATAATGAGCAATGATAAATGTACAATGGAGAAGATCACAAAAGTATAAAGAAGGCATCTTGTAGATAAGATATTGGATAGTGGAACCCTAATAATGAGGATATTTCAAAACGAAATGAGATAGAGATTCAAAATTGTACATATAATTGTCAATATATTTAAAGATGAAATTTTTGTTATTATTGATACAGATTATACTTATATTCAAGTAGTAGAATCTTAGGAAACATTTCTTGATCCCTTGGGTTATGAATTGAATGATGATACAATAGTTGGCTACATTGATTTATTGTTGAAACTAGAGAAGGATAAACTAGAATATAGATTTGGAACCTATGATAAGATTAACTAGTCAGCTCATTAGGCATCTTTGGAAAAGGCTTCTCAAAAGAAGATAGAGTCTACTATGAAAAAAAATTTATGTTGGAAATGATCGAAATGATCATTAGAAAAGTTGCTGGAATAATATATGGAACTGGTAAAGAATGTCCTCAATCATTGTTTTGTTATTGATGTCAAACTTGCTACTTGCAGGAATGACAATTCCTTTAGTGATCCAAATACTATCAATTAGTTGATTGTCAAGGAGGCAATCTATAAGATGTAACTAGAACACCTAGAGAAAGGTTGAAGTTATGATGTTGTAATGAAGTACAAGGATCAGCTAAGCCATTGATGAAAAAGTGTATTTGAAGACATACTATAAGATACAAAGAATGGGCACACTAAAACATATCAAAGATTTAAGGTTTTAGCTAAGTCTTTTGTAAAGCTCAACTAAGTTCATTAGAGAGAAGGAGCCGAGAAAGCTAGTAAGAGCCGAGCAAATTCTTAGTTAATGCCGAGTAAACTTTAAATGCTGAGTAAACTTCAGATGCCGAGTAAACTTCAGATGCCGAGCAAGTTCAGATGCTGAGTGACATAAAGTTTATCAAGTGCTGAGCAGAACCAAGTGTCGAGTAGGTATAGGTGCCAAGTAACATAGAGGTGCCGAGCACCAGTAACTCAATAATGTCGAGTTGCTGCATTATTTTAAAAATTGAAGATTCACCAGATCTAAGCTGACAAGGTTGTTATCTAGAAATTTGTGAATTAAAAGAAAGATAAGAATGATGAGCTGGTGGCACAAAACACCATGTAGAATGTTTTTAAGGATACAACTGGTGAAGTTTAGAATAAGATATGGGGTAGATACATTGTATCCTACCTAATCCATTTTGAAACCCTAAAATTAGAGAGGGAGAATTGAGTGGCAAGGGAAAATTAGATCTCTATTTAAGAAAGACATAAGTTAATAGAGAGAGAGAGAGAGAGAGAGAGAGAGAGAGAGAGAGAGAGAGAGAGAGAGAGAGAGAGAGAGGTGGTCAAGCATAAAAGCATGAAGTGCTGAAGAAGGTGCTAAGGAGAAGAAAGCACTGGAACTTTGTTTGGACAGACGACCACAGGGATGATTACATTGGCAAAATGAGTATGAAGACTTAAGGAGACAAAGCTTGAGAAGAAGACAAGAAGTCAAAGCTGAAGTGATTGAAGCCAAGCATAAGGATTGAACTAAAAGTGTGATCTGAAATCTGCAAAGTATGTTGTAAGTTATATCAGATCAAAAGACCATTATCGTTACTTTCTAGTAATTGTAACAATAAGTTTAAATCCTATGGACTTAGGTTGGTTTAATAGCCATAAGATAAGTCCTTTAACAGGGTGACATTCCAAGTGAATGTTCTAAAGACCTTTAACCAAGCCCATTCCTAATAGTTTGGTGAAATCCTTTAACAGGGTCACATTTAACAGTGTGTTGTAAGCCTTTAATAGGGCAAGCTTTTAACAGAGCATCACTTCAGAAGAGTGAGAATCAAGTAGCATGTTACTGGTGGTTTTTTTCAAATTGGGTTTCCACGTAAATCATTGTGTCATGTGTTGATTATGGATTTTTTATCTTTGCATATTGATTTACTGTAACTTGCTTATATGATTGATTTAAGTTTGGATGGATGAAAAATGTATGGATTCATTAAAAGTAGTAAAAAATTATTAATAGGGAATTTAGACCTTGAATAACTGATTCACCCCCCCTCTTAGTTATTCTAAAGAATTCTAACAATTGGTATCAGAGCCTGACTACTGATTTAGTTTAAAAGGGACTACAAGTAGAAAAGATCAAAATGCCAAAGAGAGAAGTTCCCAAGCTCAACAAAGACAACTTTGTTGCATGGTAAAGTTTGATGAAGCTACATCTTGGATCCATAGGAGATTATGCCCAAAATTCAATTGTCACTGAACATGTAGATCCAACAGGTGCTCCTACTGCAGAAGACATGAAAAACAAGAAAGAACACAATCATACAATGCTAGAAATTGCCTCTGCACTCAGCTATGCTGAATGTGATGATATCAAAGGATGTGACACTACATTCAAAATGTGGAAAGCCCTATCATACATCTATGGAGGAGATCAGAATGTACAAAGAGCAAAAAGAGAAAGTCTCAGAGGAAAGTTTGATGACATGAAAATAGAAGAAAATGAGAATGCTGCTCAGTATGGTGCAAGAATAAAGGAAGTGGTAAGTGCAATAAGATGCTTGAGTGGTCAACTGGATGAAGATACTATTAATAGTAAGTTCTTAAGAACCTTTCTCCCTATCTATGCTATTAGAGTATTAGCAATACAAGAGCTAAGATGTATACCAGAAAAAAATCTAAGTTTTGAAGGTATAATAGGTAGACTCACTGCATTTGAGTTATCTAACTTTGACAACTATAGACTTGAAAATGTTGAATATACTTTTAAGGCCAAGTTATCACTGAAAGATGCTGAATAGGTGAAATCAAAGAAAGGAAGAAAAATGAAGTATGTATCTAGTGATAGTAGCACTGATGAGGAAGATGTGGAACAATTGGAAGCATTTCTTGCTAGAAGATTTCACTGGGGCAAAGAAAAATTCAAAGGTAAGATGCCTATCATTTGTTTCAATTACAATGAAGTAGGTCATATTGCTGCAAGGTGTCCACAAAAAAAGGATTCCAAGGAAGGAAACAAATACAAGAATAGAAGAGATGATGACAAGAGAGATTACAAAGAAAAAGGTAAGAAGTGTTATATTGTTGAAGAAAATTCTGATGACAATGATGATGAAGTTGTTTATGTAGCCATGAAGGACCAATCTGATGAAGAAGAGACCACAACACTGGTAACATGTATAAACAAGAATGACAGATGGATCATAGACAGTGGATGCTCACATCACATGACTGGAGACAAAAGTAAGTTTGTTAACTTTACTCAGTATGATGGAAATAGTGTTAGATTTGGTAATGATGCTCCATGTCAAATCAAAGGAAAAGGTTCCACTAAGCTCACAGAACAAATTTCATGTGAAAATGCATACTATGTTGAAGGATTAAACCACAATTTACTGGGTGTCTTACAGTTAGGTAATATAGGTTGCAAAGTGGAATTTGGAAACAAAACTGCAAAAATCTATGATACTGATGGTAAACTGATAGGAAAAGGAGATCAAACAAAGAGTAATGTGTTTTACATTGATATGGATGATGTGTCTTGTTTATTTGCAAAATTTGATGATGAATGGTTATGGCATAGAAGATTATGTCATGTCAACTTTGACAATCTAGTCAACATCAGTAAAATAAAGAAAGTCAGAGGTTTACCAAAATTGAAGAAGCCTAATAATATCATGTGCAAACAATGTCAGCTAGGAAAGATGAAAAAGTCAAGTTTCAAAAGAAAAAATTATACATCTAAAGAGATACTTGAGTTAGTTCACACTGAATTATGTGGTCCAATGGAAATACAAAGCTATAGAGGAGATAAATACATAATGCTATTTGTTGATGACTATTCTAGGATGATGACTATTATGTTCTTATAATAAAAATACGATGCTTTTCAAATGTTTAAGTGGTATGTGGCTAGAGCTGAAAAGGAAACTGGAAAAATCTTGAAATGCCTAAGATCAGATAGAGGTGGTGAATTTACATCAAATGAATTCAAGATATTTAGCAATGATAAAGGAATCAAAAGACAAACATCAGCTCCTAGAACTACCCCAGAGAATGGAATTGCTGAAAGAAGAAACAGATCTGTGATTGACTGTGCCAGAATACTAATGATGGAAAAGACTGTTGCTCTAAAATATTGGAGAGAAGTGGTAAGTGTAGCTATTCATACACTGAACAGAGTACAAGTCAAAAAAGGTACAAATACAACACCTTTTGAATTATGGTATGGTTGCTCACCCAATGTAAAACATTTCAAAGTATTTGGTTGTAAATGCTTTATCCTTAAAGATGCTAGAAATAGAAAATTTGATGCAAAAAGTGATGAAGGCATATTTCTTGGTTATTCCACTAGAAGTAAGGCATATAAGTGCTTGAATACTAACACTAACAAAATTGTGGAAAGTGCAAATGTAAATTTTGATGAGCACATAGAAGTTCAAGCTAAAGAACCAAAGAAAATGAAAGAGTATAGAACCTTTGTGTATTCTTATGAAGGAATGACTGTTGATCAGGACGATGTCAATCAAATTGAAAGTATCAGTTTCAGTCGAGTCTCAACTAGTAAATGCCGAGTTGCATTTAGAAGCCAAGTTGCAGAATGAAGAAAATGTACAATCTGGTTCTGAAGACAGTACATATAATGAATAACAACCTGACAACAAAGTGCATAGTGATCCTAAATCTAGAAGATCAAACATGGAAACAAGGACAGAACCAAGGTTATCCAAATATGTAAAAAGACATCACCCTATTGAACAAATAATTGGTGACAAAGATGCAAGACCAATGACAAGGAATGGACTAAGACATGAATCATGTCTTATCATAAAATCTGAACCCAAGATAGTATATGGTGCATTACAAGATGATGACTGTATAAAGCTATGGAAGAAGAAATTGATCAAATAAGAAAAAAGAAAACCTGAAGTTTGGTTCCCAGACCAAATGAAAAGAATGTGATTGGCACCAAATGGGTATTCAAAAACAAGCTAGATGAGAATGGTGAGATTACCAGAAACAAAGCTAGACTAGTATGCAAGGGTTATGCTCAAGAAGAAGGAATAGACTATGGGGAAACATTAGCTCTTTTTGCTAGAATGGAAGTAGTAAGAACTTTACTTGCATATCCTACCTACAAAGATTTTAAAGTCTATTAGATGGATGTAAAATTTTCTTTCTTAAATGGTATACTAGAAGAAAAATTCTACATTGAACAACCAGAAGGATTTGCTGATGAAAACAATAGGGATATGGTGTGTAAGCTACATAAAGCACCCTATGGTTTGAAGCAAGCACCTAGAGCATGGTATGAGAGACTTCACAAGTATCTAGTACAAATTGGATTTGAAAGAACTGATGATAATAGCAACATGTACATCAAAGCAGAAGAAGGTAAAGACATCATTGTATTTGAAATATTTGTGGATGACATAGTGTTTGGTGGTAAGGAAGTACTTTGCAAAGGCTTTGCTGACAAAATGAAACATGAATTTGAGATGTCTATGTTTGGAGAAATCAAATTTTTTGTTGGGTTGCAAGTACATCAACTCAAACATGGAATATTTGTTACACAATCAAAATACATCAAAGAAATTCTTAAAATGTTTGGATTGGAGGAATCTAAACCAGTCAGCACACCAATGGAAATGGGAAATAAGCTGTCCAAAAATGATGAGTCAGCTGAAGTCAATCAAACAATGTACAGATCCATGATTGGAAAACTACAATATGTTGTACATAGTAGACCAGACATAGCATTAGCAGTTGGAATAGTGGCTAGATTCTCTGCTAATCCTAAAGAAAATCATCTCATAGCAGTGAAAAGAATAATGAGATGTCTTAAAGGAACTGATAACTTTGGACTATACTACAAAAAGAATGGAAAATTTGAGCTCAATGCATATACAGATGCGGACTGGGGAGGAAACATTGATGATAGAAAAAGCACAATTGGAGGTGCATTATTTCTAGGCAAAAGGCTGGTCACATGGAATAGCAAGAAACAAACATGTACATCTCAGTCCACTACAGAGTTAGAATATGTGGTAGCTGCAGTCAATTGCACAAACATTGTATGGCTCACACATCTATTGAATGGAATGAAAGAAGAAGTAACAAAACCTATGATATTGCATTGTGATAATACAAGTGCTATAAACATATCCAAAAATTCAGTGATGCATGCAAAAACCAAGCATATTGCAATCAAGTATCATTATGTCAGAGAATTGGTAGAAGACAAATAAGTAAAGTTGGAATACATTCACACAAAAGAACAAACTACAGATATCTTCACCAAACCATTGCCCAAGGATGCCTATGAATATCTTAGAGGCAATTTGGGGGTAATACCCCTAACTCAAGCAGTTTAAGGCAACAAGGAAGCTGCCTTGCATCAACAGGAATAAATCATTGAAATATTAATAGGTTGATGCAAAGGATGACAGCAGGAGCAAAAACTCCAAATCAGTCACAAGCATGGTGATAGAGGGAGAAAATCAACAAGAAGCCAAAGCTTATATTTTGGATGATAAAGATGCTACATCTTTGGCATTTATGTCAAAGAGAGAGAAATATGCATAAATCTGATCAATACAAAGAAAGAGGGAGAATATATATGAAAGAGGGAGATATATGAGATCAGTAGTAAAAATGCAGCAAGACAACGTATACAATCTTGGTGGCAACTAAGTTGATTAATTGATTAGTTTGGTTTTCCATCAATGCCAAAGAGGGAGATTGTTGGAAATGATTGAAATGATCATAAGAAAATTTGTTGGAATAATATATGGAACTGGTAAAGAATGTCCTCAATCATTGTTTTGTCATTGATGTCAAACTTGCTACTTGTAGGAATGACAATTGCTTTAGTGATCCAAATACTATCAATTAGTTGATTGTCAAGGAGGAGGCAATCAATAAGTTGTAACTAGAACACCTAGAGAAAGGTTGAAGTTATGATGTTGTAATGAAGTACAAGGATCAGCTAAGCCATTGATGAAAAAGTGTATTTGAAGACATACTATAAGATACAAAGAATGGGCACACTAAAACATATCAAAGATTTAAGGTTTTAGCTAAGTCTTTTGTAAATATCAACTAAGTTCATTAGAGAGGAGCTGAACAAGCTAGTAAGAGCCGAGAAAATTCCTAGTTAATGTCGAGCAAACTTTAGATGCCAAGAAAACTTCAAATGTCGAGTAAACTTTAGATGCCGAGTAAACTTTGGATGCTGAGCAAGTTCAGATGCTGAGTGACACAGAGTTTATCAAGTGCCAAGGAAAACCAAGTGCCGAGCAGGTATAGGTGCCGAGTAACACAGAGGTGTCGAGCACCAGTAACTCAATAATGCTGAGTTGTTGCATTATTTTGAAAATTGAAGATTCGCCAGATCTAATCTGACAAGGTTGTTATCTAGAAATTTGTGAATTAAAAGGAAGATAAGAATGATGAGCTGGTGGCACAGAACACCATGTAGAACATTTTTAAGGATACAACTGGTGAAGTTTAGAACAAGATATGGGGTAGATACATTGTATCCTACCTAATCCATTTTGAAACCCTAAAATTAGAGAGGGAGAATTGATTGAAAAGGGAAAATTAGATCTCTATTTAAGAAGACATAAGTTAATAAAGAGAGAGAGAGAGAGGTGGTCAAGCATAAAAGCATGAAGTGCTGAAGAAGGTGCTAAGGAGAAGAAAGCACTGGAACTTTGTTTGGACAGACGACCATAGGAATGATTACATTGGCAGAATGAGTATGAAGACTTAAGGAGACAAAGCTTGAGAGGAAGACAAGCAGTCAGAGCTGAAGTGATTGAAGCCAAGCATAAGAATTGAACTAAAAGTGTGATCTAAAATCTGCAAAGTATGTTGTAAGTTATATCAGATCAAAATATCATTATCGTTACTTTCTAGTAATTGTAATAGTAAGTTTAAATCCTATGGACTTAGGTTGGTTTAATAGCCATAAGATAAATTCTTTAACAGGGTGACATTCCAAGTGAATGTTCTAAAGACCTTTAACCAGGCCCATTCCTAACAGTTTGGTGAAATCCTTTAACAGGGTCACATTTAATAGTGTGTTGTAAGCCTTTAACATGATAGGCTTTTAATAGAGCATCGCTTCAGAAGAGTGAGAATCAAGTAGCATGTTACTGGTGGTTTTTCCCAAATTGTGTTTTCACGTAAATCATTGTGTCATGTGTTGATTATGGATGTTTTATCTTTGCATATTGATTTACTGTAATTTGCTTATATGATTGATTTAAGTTTGGATGGATGGAAAATGTATGGATTCATTAAAAGTAGTAAAAAGGTATTAATAGGGCATTTGGACCTTGAATAACTGATTCACACCCCCCCCCCTCTCAGTTATTCTAAAGAATTCTAACACTTTACCTGAGACTTGTATGACTAAGAGTGATTCTAACGTAGTCGGGCAAACTATGAAGCAAGAAATACTAAATATACAACCTTTGAAAAAAAATTCCTAGAAGAAAGCCTATAAATTCATGGCTACATGCCTACCCCAAGAATCTAAAAGCCATAACCAAGAATCTAGTACACCAAATGAGACACACGTAAATTGGTCAAATGAAAAGTAAATCAAATTTCATAGTTGAGAAAATTCTCTTTTGGTGCTAATTCCCAACATAAATTGACTACATAACAATGTGAATAACATTTCACTATAGCCTTCATATGCTATCACATAACCTGCATGTGATGAAGGCCATAATTTCTATCATAGTTGTGGAGGTATTAATTTTCTATTGAAAATTAATTATGCAATTATCAATACAATTTAATATCTTCAATTGCAATTTGGTGTGTATCTTTTTTTTAAAATATTTTAGAGCATGTTGAACATCATGGTGAATGAGTGGAGCATGTTCCAAGTGTTCAACATGTTGAGGTAGTGGCAGATCAAAATGTTATTGTACATGATGTGGCATTTTTTGGTAAGAAAAATGCATTTTATGTTGTACTAGTCAATTAAATACTTGTAATAATTTAAAAAAGAAAAAGAGTATGGCAATTTAACCCATTTACTTGTTATTGCAACAAAGCCCCCTTTAGTGTAACAACCTCTTGCTCCTCAAAATAGAAGGAGGCATCATAATTTGGCATTACATGTGCCACAAGAGTAGGAGAATGAGGAAGATATTGATGGTTCTATCAGCCTTTACCTTAAGAAAGCTAAGAAAAATAAAAAGAAGAAATAATTTTTTTAAAATGCTCTTTGATAAACCTTGTTTGATAAAATTTATTCGATAATGAAAGAACATTACTTTAAGTAATTATATATGAATGTTAGATATTAATATTGATGAATGAATGAATGAAGTATGTAATTAGATGATAATGGGGAAATTAGATTGATGTTAGAGGGGGAGGTGAGGCCAAATGAGCTTCCACCTTCATGTGGTTGGCCTTGTTAAGTAGAGAATATTAAAGTATTTTTGAGATCAAGTGACCCTCAAACTAGCATACCTTCATTAATTAATCAATTTCATTCAACAACTTTGCCACCTATCTCATTTTGGGTCATGTAGCTAGATCTAGGGTTGGCACTAAAAAAATAGTTTTATATGCAAGATGTGGTTGTTGGTAGTAATCAAATCACAATAACAATGAGCAGATCAGTATGAATTTTACTTTTTTCAATTGTTTTGATTAGGGTGTCATTTTATTTATAGTTGGTGAAAATACAAGATACACATAGAAAGTACAAATATAGTATTGTTCAACCACTACATTAAATTTTGATGAGCATATTAGTATGAATTTTACTCTCTTCGATTGTTTCATTTTATTTATAGTTGGTGAGCCTTCTTGAGTCTAGGTTGCTCTAATGTGCTTCTTAGACATATAAGAAACATAATAATATGAATTTTGATTGGAAAATTTCTTAATATTGATGATTTTGCATTAAATTTTAAGGATATTTGTATTCTTAATTCTACTAAATGTTTTTATGTTCATTTGATGTCTATTTAGTGGATTTTTAACATAATCAATGCTATTTTTCTATACAAGTCATGCAAATTTTCCCTTGATATATGGTTCTACCACTTAATTTGAAGGATGAATACAAAGATTGAAAAGAAATTATTATTAGGTTTAGACTTTCTATTTATTTTATTTTCCAATAGTCATTGATTTACTGAGTTGCCTTGTTTTATTTTAACTTTGTGAAACTCTTATGGTCATCTTAACTTTCTGAATGAGGGAACACAGTTTCATTGTTACTTGCATGATTTGCAAAACTTTGTGTATTTTAATCTTTTCTTATGTTTTTCCATTTTATGTTTTGATGATATATAAAAATATAATACAAAATTGAAGCATGTGAGATATTTCATTTGTTAGATAAGCCTCGAATAGGCTTTGGAATTAGTGATGAAAAGCTTGCTCAGTTAGTTAGAGATAAAGACTTTGAATGTTAGCAGGAGATAGGAGGGGTAAGAAAGTAAAATGATCCACCCATGGCAATATTTCTCTTTATGTTTTTCAAAGAAATTTCTATTAGGGTAGCTATGATTGTAACAAACATAACTAGTAATAGGTAAAGGAGGTAGCAAAGCTCTTAGACACTGATGTTGAGAAGGGTATTAAAGAAAACCCTAAAGAGTTACTACGTTGTAGAAATGAGTATGGGGATAATATATATCCCCAAAAGGCTACATACAATTTCTTCATAATATTTACTTTCCTTTTTTCTAAAGAACATTTACTTTTATTGTGACTTATTTTTTACATAATTCACGTTAATGTTATTGATATGCTATTTTCCTTTTCTCTTAATAACATTTACTCTTACTATGAATCATTTTTTCCATAATTGATATTATGGTTATTGATAGACTAATTTATCTAGTGTTTAGGTTTTTCTATAGGAAGCTTGTTAAGATACAACATTAATATTCTTAATGATTCGTGTGGATTTCTCACTTGGATCTCAAATAAAAATTGAAGTAAGCCATAGAATCTTTTTTGCCTTTTGCATTTCCACTAATAATATGGTTAAATATCCTTCTCTTTCAAAAAATTGAAGTTAGCAACAATTTTTTGCTTTGCAACATGTAGGGCATCAAGGAAGAGTGGGATGATGCTGGAAGTATAGCTTTTACTATTATCCTTGTAATTTTTGTCATAGTTAAGATTGCATTCTGGATATTGTAGCTTTTTCATTTGCCAAAAATATTTGGAATGCTCCCTGTTCATTTGTTTGCTTGCTACTTTTCATATGTAGAAAATGTTTCTTACAAAATTAAGATCTTGTGAATTGATTTAGAAGTCAAAATTTTGGTATTGAATTTTATATGCTTTGCAAACAAATTTTTTTTTGCCTAAAGCTATATTTTTTCTTTAACAGAGTTTTCTTTTCTAATATTATCTCCAATTACTTTATGTTATGTGGAAAACCATTTTCAAGAACTAGTATTGACATGAGAATTTCTTTTTTTGAGCATTGTGTTTCATTTTACAAACTATTATGTGCCTTGTCTTTTTTGTTTGCAATAATTAGTGACTACCGACAATCTCTATAGTTCCAAACTCTGAATAATATAAAAGGAACATTCAACTATAGGTATATATCTTGTTACTATTTTCCTCAATCTTGTATTTCACCAATGGACAATTTTTTTCTATCTTTTTCTTCTACTATCTATTGCTTTGATTTGACACTATTTTGCATTACATGTTAAGGTTATCCAAGGGGGGAGAAGATTTAAAGTTTCCATTTTTTATCTTCTTGTTGGCGATGTTCTACCTTTAAATATTGGTGATCAAGTATATATGTAAACTGCCTAACATTATTATCCTATACATTTTTTATTAGAAATAGAACAATTTGTTGAATTCTATAATTGAATAAATATATTTTAATTATTAAAAAATAGAAATTAGTAACTCTATTTGTTTAAAAAAATAATTTCAAATCTATTTTTTTGTAGTGTAATATGAAATTATACCATCTTGTAAAATTGAATCTACAAAATTGAATTTATATATTAAAACAAAAATAATTTGTCCTTTATTATGCATTCTAAAAACACATTAAATATAAGACAAACATTGAAGAAGACAATGTGAACTGCTCACAAAATCTACATTTAATTACCTAACATAATTATAAAAGAGCTATTTTGACTGAAATCTTATTGTTTTTGGAGTTATCTAACCATGGATATTAAAGCTTATTTTCTATGTTTTTATGTCCATGTGTATTCCTTGCCCAAATCAACTATGAATATAAAATTCATTCAATAGAATGCAAAAAGAAATCATTTGAGAGGACTTTGGTAGAAATAAAAAAAGTTTAAATAATATTAAATACACAAATTTATTTCCAAGTTTTCCACCCTAAAGTAGGACACTTCGATGTCATTATAGAGAAGCATTTGTGGCTGATCATAGAAGATAATAATATGGAGTAAAGAAGTTGCAAAACTTTTAAAGAAGGCAAAATTGTAGAAGAAATAACTAAAACGAAATCTTTTCATCTAACCTCACCATCTTCTTGATCATGTCAAATAAAGGCTTGCTTAAATTATTTCTTGTATAGAAATTTGGATTTCTAATCTCAAACAATGTATATCGCTAATTCCCAACATATCTACACAAGAAAACAAAGTGCAAATTATAATTAAAAGTCATCTTAGTAGGCGTGCATACATAAATAATAGTGATAATGTAAATAGTTATCATGCAAGATTAAGGAAAGGTTTGGCAATAAATTTTCTTGCCACTTAACACTATCTTTAATTTCTATATATTCTCACAATAGTGCTAAATCAACATAATATCCAATTTGGATCCTAAAGAGTCTTATCAACCTAATATTAAACTTGCTCCTAAGAAATCTATAGGTTAGAGGTGAGGATAACTGAAGGAGATGTGAAAAATAAACCTATCAGTGTCCTACAAGAAACATTGTTTTCTTTCCTACTAGGGAAGTTAGATATCAAATAACATCACAGTATTCCTTTTGTGTAATATAAAAAATAGATAGATTACATATTAGATATGTGAATTTATTGAGGAACTTGAATTGAAAGTGTCAACAAGAAAGAATAAAAAGTGCAGGAGGATAAACAAAGAGTTTTAACCTATCAATGCCTTGTAGTTATTAAATCACTCCTTTTCTTCATAAATAGATTAGATCCTACCAAACTAGATTAATAATTAGCAGATCTAATAGAGGGTTAGAACTATCAATTTAAACTTCTGATCTGTTGGGCATATCTAGGATATCAAACCTATCATAGCATAAAGGATCAAACTTTCCTGAGACATGGGAGTCAAAAATCTATGGCTGCAAGGAGACTCCAAGAATATCATTAACTTTCTTAATGAGAAAAATAAGCCTACATGAATGATTGTGAATATCATTAAGGATTTCATTTAGATCCTTAAGTCTATTGATAATATATATGTGGCTCATGAGTATAGGGAAGCTAATCAAGTGGCTGATAGGTTGGCAAACTAGGTAGTTAAGAATAATGAAATGAAGAAGTGGATTAATAGATATAAGATTTTTTCAAAAATCTTAGAGTTGATAGAAAGGGAGAGGATCACTGGTAGGTTAGGAAACATTAAAGATCAACTATGAAATTTTATGTGTTATAGGAAATGTGCAAAAATATGATGTGTAAGTACAATAGCTAAAGCATGAAAACCATTATTAATTTCCATCATCCCACTTGAGGCTTAATTCTAGGAATCAAGTACATAAAGTGGAAAGGATTTTTTGAAAAATAATTTGTATCAATTGTAATTAGCCTTCAAAGCATATCACTACTAGAAGAAAAACTTATAGAGAGTACAAAAACATGGTGGAGGAAAGATATAAGAAGGAATCTAAGGATGAAGTAGAGAAGTGGCATCGACGCTCTAAGGTGCAGAGCATTTTGAAAAAGAGGATGTTACCACTTTCATTGACCAACTTCATGGGTGGAAACCCTCTATTATTAGTAGCATGATCAAGATTTGGAATGAGGGGATTGTTAAGATCAATGGAGTGGATTTCACAGTGATAGAGGAGGTTATCTCTGCAGTGATGCAAATACCCATTATTGGGAAGAAATCCTACAGAGATAGATGAATTTTGGGGTAGGTGGTGATCAAATTTAGCAAGGATGTAGAGGAACAAAAGGCTTTAGTGAAGAAAAGCACCTACTACCTACTAAGCTCTATCAAACCACTATGGAGGTTTATGTTGAGGGTATTATCAAGTACATTTCCTTCAATATGAGATTTGACCACCTCTACACTCATCATTTCATGCTTCTTAACCATTTCATGTATGGCACAGAGATTTCTATCCCTTTTTTCCTATACTCATTTATTAATGAGAATATCAATGACTATAGGGAGAAGCACATAGGTAATCCTACCTTCCATGAGGGGATTTTTCTATTAATCTATGATCTTTTTAAGGCTAGGAATTTGGAGGAAGAAATTAAGAATAGGAAGGTGGGAAAAGAGAGTAAGGAGGAGTTAGATGAGTTGGGAGAGGATTATATCCCTTTTGATACTAACGACAGGTAAGACATGCATTTAGATATGGAGGAGGAGGCCACCCCACAACACAAAAAGGGGAAAAGGAGAATAAAAAAGGAGAAAAAGGTGAAAAAGGAGAATACTAATCCTAAATAGGTTATCGAGATTTCATTTGATAGAGACTATAATGAGAGGGAAGAGGGCATGTAAATGGAGGGTGGTAGTGCTAAAGGGGAGGAAGATACTAATCTCAGAGAGGAGGAATATGAGGAGAGAATATGTGGGAAGAGAAACATTGCTATAAAGATACCTGCCAACAAAGAGGAGCATTATGTGAGGCAAGCCTTCTAGGAGGTTGAAAAGAGAGAGAGATATTGAATCCAAGGAGGAAAGGTAGGAGGAGGGGAAGAAGAGCAATGAGGAAGATAAGAAGTAGAGGAGTAGGGAAGAGAAAGAGTTAGATTTTGAGGAATTTGGGTCTAGCTACTATGCATGTATGATTTTTGGCAAAGATAGGAATGTGGTTTGGAGGAATTTCAATAATGTTGCTATGAGGATGGGGCTTGAGAGAGATGATTAAAATTCTATTTAAGGAGAATAAGGAGGGAAAAGTACAAATGGATGAGTTGATTGACCCTACACTTATTATTTTGAGTGAGAACACCAAGGAAAACCCTTAGTTGGATGTGCTTAGCAATGCAAAGAATAGTGCTATTCATAGTTATTGAACCACTAAATAGACTTACCATAAAATTTAGGAGCTCAAATATAGAGTGGGAAAATTGGAGAGAGATGATTCCAACATTCAGAATAGGAAAATTGAGAGATAAAGGATATGGAAAACAAAGTGGAGGAAGTGAAGAGTAGGGTTCAAACCATGGAGAGTACTCTATAGAAAATTGTTGAGGAAAGCTATAACATTTTAAAAGTGTCAAATGATAACATAAATGTTCTCATAAACAAAACTAAAGAACACATGGTAGGTAAGGAGGATGACCAATCTCCCAACAATAGAAAAGATAAGTCTCTAGAGGATGGATTGAGGAAGAGAACTAGATCCAACATAGAGAAAAAAGGGCATCTAGGAGACTAATAAAGATCTTTTAGACTTGAAAGAGGTGGTTGGAAGAATGTCTAGGCTTGAGATTCGATCTATGGAAATCCTTAGAGAAATTGCTTGAGTTGTTATCCTAGCTTTTGAGCCTTTCCTAGTTTTTTTCTCTGCTTCCCTATCTTTTATCTGGTTATATCTTGTTTTCTTGTGGGGAGCTATTTCAACTTGTGGCTTTTATGTTGTTGATACTTTAAGCACTTTGTATATGTTAATCTTTTAGTATTGTAGGGTTTTAGGGCCCCATTAAAACCTATTTTCCTTAATAATAATAAAGTCCTATACATAGATCTAATACTACTTATGCTACTCTGATTCATCATCAAAATCCTCTTTGAGTTCATGCATTGGTTCCTCCATTCCTTCATCTTCTAGCACCCCATCCTCTATAATACAATCTTCTACCCAGTTGAATTTTGTTGGATCAAACAATCCCTGATAATGTTCCAAGAAACTCAAATTTATTGCAAAGATGGGCCTTTCTTCCCAAAAACCTTCCTTATCGTCTGTGAAAATGATTGGATATGTTAGAACTTCTTCTCCCCTAATATATAGAATTCCATAGTTGGCATTTGATGGAATTATTAGGTCACCCCTAATGTTCCATAATTCTTCTTCCAAACCAAGCTAAATGTTAGGATGGAAAATTTTAGAGCAAAGCTCTACCATCATATCGTTGTCACCATAAACATGATGAGCTATGGCTGTAAACATTGCCACTATATCACAATTGGATCTCCATGTATTTGGGAATTCGATATATTGATCTCCTAAAACCCTCATCACGTCCTTAATAACCACCTTGTTCCTTTTATTCAACATTAGTCTTATTTTATCTACCTTGATAGGTTCATCAAAGGCCATGAGCCTAGAGTTGTTACATCATTTAATTGACATGTCCATTACAAGAAAATTATAGAGAGAATTCCCACTAAGACCTAGAAGTGAGTGGAAAACTACCTTGAATAGTGATAAAATGTTGTCAAACTAAATACCAAAAAATCACAAGTGAATTGCCAACCCATAAAGCTACAAAAAGGAAAAAATGTTCTACACTAACAAGAAGTCCAAGGTACAAGAATGAAAAATAGAGGTGGTGAGAAGATAGGAGAAAATGAAAAATGAGTCCTACATAATCATTTTAGTCAAAGACAAAATCTAAATACTCTCCCATAGCCTACAAATCCTTAATATAAAGGTAATCAGTGAGGGAAACTTTTCCATAGGGGCATAATTAGGCCAAAATAATTTCTAATTATAACAAATGGATATGAATTATGATAATCAAGAGATAGACCATGAATATCTCTATAAGGTATTTCCATATATGTGGATACCCTATTCAAAGGAATAGGAGAAAAATAATTTCCACTAATTTTTTTTTAACTAATCATCTTGGTTGAAATTTTAACCAATCTTAGTCGGCATTTCCACCAAAGTTTGGTCAAAATTTTGACCAATGTATTGGTCATGGGTTTGGCATGTTGGTTGATGAAGGACTAGCATTGGTCAAACTTTTGACCAATGTTTGGTGGAAATTTCGACCAAGAGTGGTCAAAATTTTAACCAATGGTCCTCACAACAATAGAATTTTTTTTTTACCAAATTCTTGGTTGAACTTTTGAAACATACAAGCATTGGTCAAAATTTAGATGACAAAAATAGTGACACAATAATTGGTCAAAAATTTGACCAACATGGGTCAAAAATTTGACCAATTTTTATCAAAAAATGAGTCAAAATGTACTAGTGAAATTCAAGTGGACTCTTGAGATAGGAAGAGCCTTTGAAATGTTGAAACAAGAAGTAGCTACTCAACTCATCTTATTGTTGCATAGTTTTGATAAATTGTTCACATTGGAGTGTGATGAAAGTGGAATTATAGTAGGGAGAGTCATGAGTCAAGAGGATAGGCCTATAGCTTTCTTTAGTGAGAAGCTTAATGAAGCCAAGAAGAAGTACTCTTCTTATGTCCTAGAGTTATATGCTTTAGTGTAGTCATTAAGGAAGTGGAGACATTACCTCCTACCTAAGGAATTTATGGTGTTTACTAACAACCAAGCACTTAGCTACATTAATAATCAAGAGAAGTTGAGTAATAGGCACTTAAAGTGGATGGATCACCTAAAAGCTTTCATATACACTATTAAGCACAAGAACAAGCAACTAAACAAGGTGGTAGATGCACTAACTAGAAGAATGCTAACAATACAAGAGGTTCAATTGTAGAGAATTGCCATAGAAATTTTCAAGGATCTTTACAATGATGATGATGATTTATTTAAAGAATATAAGGTATGTGCTAATTTTCAGAATCATTTTTATAGTCAGTTCTTTGAATATTCTCTACAAAGTGGCTTATTTTTAAGGGGAATCAATTATGTGTTCATCAAGGTTCCATGAGAGAGAATCTTATTCAAGAGAAGTAAAATGGTAATATTAGTGGCCATTTTAGTGTTAATAAAACATTATAGTTGGTTTATAGGTTCTACTATTGGCTCAAGTTTCCAAGAGATGTTAGAAGGCATGTAGAGAAATGTGTGGTGTGCATGAAAGAAAAAGGGAACTAGTAATATAGGTTTGTACGAACCCCTACCATTCCTAATAGGTCATGGGAGTGCATTAGCATGGGCTTTGTGGTAGGTCTTCCTAAGACTAAAGCATGTTTGGATAGTACCTATGTGGTGGTAGATAGGATTAGAAAGATGAGTAACTTTATCCCTTGTAAAACCACTCATGATGCTAGCTACATTGCGGATTTATTTTTCAAATAAATTGTTAGAATCTATGGATTACCCCTATGCATAGTCTCTAACAAAGATGTGAAGTTCATAAGTCACTTTTGGAAGACTATATGGAGTAGGATAGGAACTAATATTTTATTTGGTTCAGCTTACCATCCTCAAACAAATGATCAAACTAGGATGGTCAATGGAGTGTTAGGAACCTTCTAAGATGGCTAACCAAGGAATATGACAAACATGAGATTTGATCATCTACAAAGCTGAAAATACATACAATGACAATATAAATAAGATAGTAGGGAGAAATTTTATTGAGATTGTATATGGTATTTACCCAATAGGAGTGTGTGAACTCATATATCTATAAGGATCTATGGAGCATTGAAGTGAACATGCAGAAGATTTCTCTCAAACCATGAAAGAGATACAAGAGTAGGGGAAAAGAACCATAAGAGAGGCTACTAAAAAAATGAAGACCAAGGTGGACATTTAAAGAAAGGACATACAATTTAAAGTGGGAGAGCATGTCGTGGTCCACTTAAACAAATCTAGACTACAAAAGGGAGTGCCAAAAAAGTTGCAGATGAAGAGAGCTGGTCCATGCAAGGTGTTAGAAAAATATGAATGAAATGCCTACAAGGTAGAGCTTCCTACAAATCTAAACATTTCAACAATTTTCAAATTGGCTATTATGGTCAAATACAAGGTGACATTGTTAGATGTAGGTCATATCAACATAGATATACTAGAAGATGTTACTGTAGCATTACCTCCCAAGGTGAAGCCACAAGCCAAGAGGATCTTAGAATCTAGAGTAAAGAAGTCTACAAGGAAAAGGATCTACATGGAGCACCTAATATACTAGAGAAGAAAGCTAGAAGCCGAAGCTACATGGGTAGAGGAATAAAACTTCAAGAAGCTTGGGATTGATATGTCTTTGATTTCTCCTCATATTCTGTGAAAGCTACGGAGAGGGGGAGAATGGTGTAGGAGCACCTAAGGATTGCCTATGTAATCTAAGGTTTCATATTTTTTGTTTTGTAAGTGTGACCCTTAGGGAATGTTGGATGTTTTGGATATAAGTTCATGTTGACAATAGTAGGATAACAATGAAGATTGTTTTCATAAGATGTTAGGGCCTTTTACTAGGTGTAATAGGGTCTAACAAGTTGTAGAGCCCTCTGATTGACATAAGACATAGTGATGACATCATTATGAGGTCAATAGAGCTAGGAAAAGTTAGGGTGGGTTTTTTAACTTAACTAAGGTTTGTGGTTAAGTTTGGGAAGATAGGAAGGTCATTTAACAAAACTAGAGAAAAGTTGCTAAAAATGCAAAATTTGTATTGTGCAACTTTGCAACTTTTAAAAATTGCTTGAGTAATTTTTGGCAAGAAAGTTGAAAATTGTTGGAGAGAAGTCCTTAGGAGTGAAAAACTACCCAAAAATGCTATATAAGGCATGATAAGACCTATGATTAGGGTTGGAAGTTCATTGTATCTAATGTGAGCTTTTATAATTAGCATTTGAAGCTATTTTGTGAGGAAATCCTTTGGTTCTGATAAAAGTAGGCAGTTAGGAGTTCAAGATTCATACTATCACTTGTACATCTTTTTTTTCACATGTTTTCTTGAATTTTTGTGTTGGTAGATAGGGAATTTTATTAATTTAACTACCTTTTGTGAAATTACTTTTGTTATACACTATCACTAGTTTTGTCTAGGTAGTTCTTGAAGATGGAGCTCTAACTCATTGTCCCACTATTAAATCTATACAACCTCTTAGGGATATTGAATAGACTCCATGTACATAAAATGTACAAAATCTAGGGCCCTCAAATTCATAGCAACTAATTTTAAGGTCTTTCCCTGGGTGAGCCTGTGGTGAGTCTGGCTAAGGAAGATCAAATAAAAGCCAACATTTCTTGCAAAGGAGGAAAGACAAAGTCCAAATTTATTTTGGAAATGGAAGAAGGCATACCATAAAGGAGGGAGGTTCATACCTATCCTACAATAATTTCAAAATAATATTTCTTATGGAGGTAGCCAGTTAAGCCTAAAAACCCAATTTTACCCTAAAGTGGTTTAGGGTAATCAATGGAAAGGTATGATCACAAGCCCCAAAAAATATCTAAGGGAATGTAAAATAGACCATGAAAGCTTTAAAATATTGTAGGATTCCTTTGGAAGGAATATGATAAAATCCCCATTTTCATGCTATAGGAGACCTAATTAGGGATATTAGCCTTTTAGGCCTATATGAGAAGAATTGAATATATTGGATGTAAAGATGGAGTGGTTGGGACTTTTAACTCACATAATTGGTTTAGTTGAAGTGATTGAAAACACCTCCATACTTCTACAATGTTTGGTTCAAAATTTGGATGTTGAGAGCCTTTATATTGCTTTAAGGGCTAGGATGAATAAAGGGATAAAGCATCAGGTTTTGAATTGATTGAGGAATCTATATTGATAGTAAGGTTGGATAGGTAAACTATGGGATCCTTAGGTAGACAAGGTCCTATAGGTGGAAATTGGTGTGAAAGAGACACCCATGGGGTTTGGAAGAAGACCAAGAGCATGAATCTATGAGTGATGTATCCATCCTCTCTATCAGTATCATATATTATGTATTTAAAATACTTGTTGATAAGATTTGGATTGGAAAGTTTAAGCTTGTTAATATACCTATGATAACTAGTCAAAACTTATCTAGCAAAAATTGGACACCTACAGTTAAGCAGAAGAAGTACATATCCATGATTGGAGGTTTGCAATATCTGACTCACACTAGACTAGATATAGAAAAAGTAGTTGGTATACTAGTAAGATTTCAAGTAGATCATAAAGAAGAACATTATGCAATAGTAAATAGAATATTCAAACATTTGAAGGCTACAACTGATTTTAGTTTATGGCATGATAGATCACCTGATTTACTCTATGTATATTTACTGATATAGATTGGGTAGGAAGTATGGATGACTAAAAGAGTACTAGCAATGAAGCATTTTTCCTTGGAGGAAGATTGGTTTCTTGGCTAAGCACAAAATATGACTATACTACATGGAGTACAATAGAAGAATATTATGTAGCAAAAATAAGCAATTGTAATCTGATCATGTGGATGAACCAAGTGTTGAAGGATATTGGGATCAAGTTTTTAGAACCTATTGTCATATATTGTAATAGTACAAGTACAGTGAGTATGTCTAAGAATCCTATGTTTCATTCTAAAGCTAAGCATATATCCATTAAGTATCATGTTTTGAGAGAGAATGTTGAAAATAAGGAAATTAGATTGGAATATGTTAGTACAAAAGAGAAGATTGTAGATATTTTTACAAAGCCTCTACCTAAAGATAGATTTAAGTATTTGCAAGGTGTCCTTGATGTTATGTCCCTACCTACTTCTAAATTGATGACGTAGAGGGTGCATTAGTCTAGTGGTATAGAGCACTATTTTTTATCTAGACTAAATATTGATGCTTCTTATAGGAGGGAGTATCTATGATGAGCAAAGTCATTAAGGATACTTGGTAGATGGTATAGAACAATGTCTTTGGACACTTGAGCTAGTTAACAACTTGGAGAAGATGATTGGCATAATAAAGCCTTTATCATTGATTTCAATGGGGGAGAATAGTACATGAAAAACATATTCTAATAGTATGTAGAAGATGTATGTATAGGGGATAATTATTCATGGATAGATTGATGTCAATGGGGGAGAAGTGTTAAAAAATTATTACCATCCATCTGGAAAATAAGAAAGCACAGATGGAGAGTTGTTCTTGTGAGTTAGAGTGTGAAAAATTGATGTCTATCCTATGAATAAGAAAGCATAGATGGAGAAGTGTTCTTGTGAGTTTTAGATTTGATTTATGAAGATGATTTGCAAAGAAGATGACAATAGTAGCAACAACATAGTTGGATTTGGTATTCTTGGAACTTAGATGTTTTTCATCAATTTTTCCATCAATGCCAAAGGAAAAGTTTGTTAGCATGAATTTTGGATGGTATTCTTGTTGATAATTGGCTAATTGTGATATGTAATTGTTGTAATTAATGGCAACACATGATGTACATGTTGATAGGAGACCTCAGAAATAAAGATAGTGTTTGGTTATCAGAAAATTGTCTAATAGAATTTGGTTTATAGTAGTGTATTATTTTTTTTATAACATGTTGTAGATGAAATATGATGACAAGTGAAATTACATAGAGATAGTATATATGTTGGTGATGAGATGTATAATCTCAATAGGTTGTACAAACTATACAAAATAGAATTAATTATGTTTTGATGAAGTGGTACAATGGAATTGAAGGAAAGAATTGTTTTGGTTACAAAAAAATTACTTATCCAATTGGGGTTGAGATCCTAGATATTAACTCTAACCTGGAAAAGTGAATTGTGGTCTTAGCTGACCCAATAGTATTTTATGTAAAGGCATGGTATTTATGCAAAGGACTTCTTGTGATAGGAAGTGTGCTATTGTGTATCAAGTGTGTGAACTTGTGAGATTATGTAATTATGTAAAGTGAGAAAACTTTTGTGAAAGCAATATATGTGAAGTTTTATATGAACTATCTTGTGATCTAGGATCAAGTTGAAGATCAAAGATTAGTGAAGGAAGGAAAATAATAGTAGATTACTTGTTTGAGCAATGAGATCTTCTTGTAGTTGAAATTGCATGTTTGAGTAGAGGGCTCTTCTTGCATACATTATACTACAACTCCTAATAGGGTTGAAATCTCCTAATAGGGATTTAGAGTCTCCTAATAGGGACTAGTTATACTGAATTTTCTCATTGACTCCTAATAGAGTCCATTCTCTAACAAGGAACATATATATCATTATATTATCTAGTGGGTATTATCTCTGCTAGGGTTTTCCCTTGGCCAGGGTTTCCGTAGTTAACAAAATATGGTTTTATGAGTTATCTTTGTGTATTGTTACTATTAATATTCAACATTACTTTATTGTATTGTTATGCATGGTTTAAAGTAAGTTATAATATCTAGTTGGTGACTAAAGTTTGTAGATTATTGATTCATCCCCCTCTCAATAATCCCTATTTAAAACAAATTGTATCAGAGAATAGTTACTTTGAAGAGTCTTAATAGCTTAAGTAAGATCCCTATGGATATGGAATAGTTGATGAAGAACCTCAAAGAAGATCTTGAACAAATTGATCTCCTTACTAAAGAAAGAGATAAGCTAAAGGATAGATATAAAGACTCCAAAGCATACATTGGTTAGTTGAAAGAAAAGATTGATCATCTAAAATCCAAGCCTGAATCTATTGAATCTATAACTATTGATGATGACTATTTAAAGTTAAAGATAGAGTACACAATCTTGAATCATGAATTAAAGATTGCAAATCTGAAGTTGACTTTGAGAAATGATCCTAGCAAAGTTGAATGTGATTTGAAGATTGAAAATGCAGATCTGAGAGAAAGTTTGGCAAAGAAAACATTTGAGTTTGAAACATTGAAAGAATATCATGAAGAACTCCATAAGTACAATACTATTGTGAAAGGTGAATTGACATAGTGCAAACAACTACTTGAGAGACTTTATTCTAGCGAAGAAAAGCTTGATGATTTTATCTCTATATAGAAACCTTCTTATGACAAGACTAGTCATGGTTATTTAATTAACATGTTTATGAAGAAACCTAAGATTAGATTAGATCCAAAAATAAAAGGGAAAATCTAATGATAAGATTGAGTCAAGTCAATCTTCTAAGAAACCTAAAGAAATTGACCAAACCAAGGAAGTTGAAATCCTAGATGAGCCAAAGCCAGTGGAAACTCCTAAGGAAACTAGGTATAAATTTAGAGGTAAGTGTTTTTTATGTAATGAAATAGGTTATATGAAAAGAGATTGTATTAATAACTCATTTAATCGTGTTAAAGACTTTTATGGTCATAATTGTCATGGTATGGGTCATAATGCAATTGATTGTAGGAAACCTAAGTATGATAATGATAGAAGAAATAGTAGAGTGTCTAGAAATACTAACCCTATGGATAGAAGAAGATCTAATGATGATAGAAGATAGATAGTGTGTTATGAGTGTAACAACTTAGGAAACATTTCTTAGATTTGTCATGCACCTTATGATAAATAGAATCCTAGAAGTAGAGCGCCTATATGTTAGTGACTATAGAATGGATAGAAACTTTGAGAATAGAAGGAAAGATGAAAAAAAATCTGGAAATGATAGAAGGAACCAAGAAAGGAACTCTAGAACTAGTAGAAGAAATGAAGAACAAAAAAACATTGTTAGTGAACCTCACAAAGAACTTAATCAAACATTCATGAAAGGAATAGATATCTCAAAAGAAAAGTTAGATGGTGATGAAATAGAAAGATCAAAGGTAGTTGTTGAGTTTGATTCAATAAAGTTGAATTAATCTTGTTCACAATGTGAAAATTTGAGAACTTTAGTAAAAGAATGAATTAAGGGTAGCAAAGTTGGGAAATGGTGTATCTAGTTGTGCTTAGATGGTACCTAAACTCACTTGTGATTTGGAGCTCATATAAACAAGTTATGATGAAATTTAGAGTTACTGGTGCAATAATAGTTGATTCTATAATAGAAGATGAAAAGTACATTTTTGCAAATAATTTCATGATGCAAATTCTTGAGGATGATTTTCATGATGGAAGGAGGCTATAGTAAACCTTGGGTAGCATTTAAAGATTGAACAGACGATTCTGGATATTTATCTAATTGTAGGATGCAAATGATAGCTTTTTCATATTTGTGAAGTACATAATTAATGCAGGTTCAAGTTGATGCATAAATGGAGTAAAAAATTGATTTTACTTCATACTGAACATATTCAAAGTGAAGACTATTCTAAAATGTCTTTTCAAAGAGATTTTGAAGCAAACCCTATTTTTGAAAAGAGGCATTTTATCATTTTTCACAAAATTTGTTTGGTAAAAGATATTGTTGATAAGAATTATGGACATGTTAGTTGTCAAGAACGAGCATACACCTAAGTTTAAGTAAGTTTCCATAAAACCTTGTGAAGGAAACCCTAACTTTATGTTATCTATCACTCTGAACAAAAAACTCTATCTAGAGGATGCAAAAAACTATTTGAATTGCAAGTTTGAGTTAATTAGCAGTGAATATATGAATAAGGATATGAAATTGGTCTTTAACCACAACATGACAATGAAGGATGATTTGAGCATTTAAGTGAATTAGAATTGTTTAAGTATCATTTTTACTATGAACTATATATAGATGAATGGACTCAAATCATATTGAGTAGGATTCATGATAGCAAACTATGGATGCAAGATAATGTAGTAGACATCTCGAATGACCTTATTCATGAGGTAATTAGTTAAGAAGAAAGTAGAAAGTTACATTAAGGTATTTTACAATGGGAAGGCTATGATAATTGGCTCCATCAAGTAGGTGTTGGAAATCTGATTGAAAAGATCATTGTTGAAGATCAAAGAGGGAGGTTGTTGTTAAAAGAATGTTTTCAATCATTTTTCTGTCATTGATGTCAAACCTGCTATTTGTAGGAATGACATTTGCTTATAAGATCTAAGTATTATCACTTAGTTGATTGATGAATAGGATTTGATCAACAAGATGTAACAAGAGTAAATAAGGGAAAGGTTGAGTTATGATTTTGTAATGAAGTGCAAGGATCAACTAAGACAATGGTTAAATGATGCATTGATAACATACTTGAAGATATAGAGGTTGGCCACACTTAGAAACATTGGAGAAATAAGTTGTAATAAGGTTTCCTACAAAGCTTAAACTAAGTTCATCAGTGGGTGCCAAGCAAGCTAGTTCAAGCCAAGTAAATTTTCAGTTGGAGATGTGCAAATGCAAAATCTAGTGTGTGCCGAGTGAACTTTAGGTGCTAAGTGAACTTTAGGTGCTGAGTGAACTTCAAGTGCTGAGTGAAGTTTAGGTGCCAAGTGAAGTTTAGGTTCTGAGTGAACTTCAAGTGTCAAGCATCAAAAAATTGTAGTTGGTGTTGAGTAACATAGTATGTGCTAAGCACCAAAATTTCAATAGTGCCAAGCTCTTTCATTATTGGAAATGAAAAACATTCACTGAATCTGAGCTGATAAACTTGTTACCTTGAATTTTGTGAACTAGTTGGAGGATAAGGATGATAAGCTAGTGGCACAAAATTCTATGTAAACCATTTTTGAGTGAATTCCACAAGATTCTTCATGATGTTTCTAGAAGAATAAAATATGAGTTAGATTAAATGAATCCTACCTAATCCATATGAATTGAAATTAAAAGAGAGAAGAATTGAGAGGGAAAGGAAGTTCCAAATTTCTATCTAAGAAGTCATAGACCAAGAAGCAAGAGCTGCTAGTGTGCCAAATTATGAAGTAGTTAGAAGGGTGTCAAGGAGAAGACATCTAGGAGAAGGAAGATCATAGAAAAAAGACTCTACTTTGACAAGTGGTTAGAAAGAGAGGATCACACTGGTACATTGAGTATGGAGACTCAAGGAGACTAAGCTTGAAAGGAGGGCAAGTTGTCTAGACTTGCAAAGATTTAAAGCTAGGCAATGTTATGAGATGAAAAGCGATCTAAGATCTGCAACTTGAGTTGTAAGTAGTAATCAGGTCAAAATCCCTTATTGTTACTCTCTAAAAATTGTATCAATTAGGGTAAGAGAAAATCCTATGGACTTAGGTTGGTCTACCAACCATTTGTAAATCCTTTAATAGGGTGGCACTCCAAGTGGATGTTCTAAAGTCCTCTAACCAAGCCCACTTCTAATAGGGTGGTTAAATCTTTTAACCAGGTCACATTTAACAATGTGTTGTAGCCTTTAATAGGGCAGGCCTTTCATAGGGCATCATTTCAAAAGAGTGAGAATTGATTAGGATGTTATTGGTGGTTTTTCCCAAATTGGGTTTCCACATAAATCACTGTGTTATGTGTTGATCTTTTTATGTGTTATGCTTTCATGTTGATTTACAGTAACTTGTTGAATAGGAAAGTTAAAGCTTGGATGAATGAATAGTTATATGGGCACACTACACTTAGTGCAAAAGTTTGAATAGGACATTTGGACCTTGAATAACTAATTTACCCTCCCCCCTCTTAGTTATTCTAAGCATTTCTAACAATAGGATGATGTGAGATTTCTTAGCTAAATAATAGCTTATTTAGTTTGTGCAAGTTCTAAGATAGATGAACTTTTAGCAAGATTTATATACGCATCTTACAAGATTTGTGTTGAGAAAGAGTAGGTGAATTTGAGTAAAATTATTAGAATACAATTCTTGGAGAACCTTTAAAATATTACAAGGATAAAGAATGGTGTATTTAGATTCCAATAATTGATAAATCACATATTCTTTCATGTATTGAAGAGATTTCCCTACTTGTCAGTAACAGATATAATGGGTAGTGATAGATGCACTATGGAGAAGATATTAGAGGTATATAGAAGACATCCTGAAAACAAGGTATTGATAGTGGAAATTTGATTATGAGAACATTCCAAAATGAGATGAAACAAAGGTTTAGGATCTCACTTGCAATTATGGATAGGTTCAAGAAAGACATATGTATTTTAGTTGATACTGACTATACATACATTGGATCCTTTGAGCTATGAGTTGAGTGATGATGTTGTAGTTGGCTACATTGATCTATTATTGAATTATAAGAAGATAAGGTAGAATATAGATTTGGCATGTATGATGAGATCACACAGCATTCTCATCAAGAAACCTTGGAGAAGGCATCTCACAATAAGGTTGAGTCAATAATGAAGAAGGCATAATCTAAGGCCAAAATGATAGAAAATGAGTCTATGATTGTGAGGTAGACTATGAAACAAGGAGTATTGAATATACAACCCTTGTTGAGAAAACTTTAGTGAAGAGGATACCATATGTAGCAATATATGATGTTCAACCCAGTGAACATAAGAGAAAATTAGAGAGATTGGTTGAAGTAGTGCCAACAAAGATTAAGAGAGTCAAACAGATGTCTATAGGAGCTAACAAGAAGTAGAAAGCATTGTTGACAATTGAATCTAGTAGTGATGAACAAGTTGAGGAATAGGAAACCAAGCAAGCTAAAAAGGTGACTCCACCTAAGTAAGCAATAGGCAAAGCTCAGCAATAATGGAAGCTAAAGGTTAAGAAGATTAACATAGTGATTGCAAATGAGGGAAACATTGTTCAAATGAACAAATTTTATGATCTTTATAATAATTTTGAGAAGGATCAAATTGATATATCTACTATAAAAAATATCATTGCAAATGATCTAAGTATGAAGGATATAAAAGGAGTAGTGAACTAGAAAGTCTATGAGAGACTCATAGAGAAGAAGATTCCAACAAGAGAAGAAGACCTTGAACTTTTGAAGTGTATGCTAAGGAAAATTTGCAAGACTAATGATGAAGATGAGATAAAGAGATTATTGAATAACCTCACACCATACTTGAGAAATAAGTTTAGGCCATTCTTATTTATAGTTGGTGAGAAGGATAAATTGAGGAAGCTGACTGCAAAAACTATTAGCCAGATGCTATTAGAATCATAGGAAAAAACTCCTCCAACTCCTAGAGTTGTGGAAGTATAAGTTAGTAGTGATACTATGAAGATTGATTAGACCAATTTCACAATCAACATTGAGGATACCAATCCATTTGGTGATTCTAAACCAAATGTACCTAATACTGAAGATGTTGAAGAAAAGTTAAAACAAATTGAGGAAGAGAAGAGGCTACTAGAAATTGGAAAGTAGAAGATAGAGGAAACAAAGTAGAAATTGCTTAAGGATGAAAGAAAGAGAAAGGAAGATGAAGATAATAGGAGAATTGAAGAAGAAGAAAGGAAAAAGAAAATAGAGGAGGAAGAGAAGAAAAGATTAGAAGAAAAGAAACAAAGAGAAGAAAAGGAAAGGAGAGAAGAAGAAGAGAGGAAAGATAAGAAAGCAACAAAGAAATAGAGGGAGGATGAGACTAAACCATCTAGTTCATCTACTCCACTCTCTCTTGCTAGTTTGGTCACTAATGATGATAATCAGACTAATCTAATTTCATCCTTATCCAAACTCCTATAGACAAATAAGAAAATGAAGAGTTTGTAGAGATCATTGATGGAAGTAACTGATAGATTGCATAGTACTTTGATAGTATAGCACACCAAGTCATATCTTAAACTAAGAGCACAAAGAGTGCTAAAGTCTTTTGATGAAGAGTTCACAAATTTGCTAAATGTTGCAAAGGAAAAAGCTCAAATTTACCATGATGCTAATTTGTTTAGAACCATCTACTAGAATATCAAGAATGAATTAGTCAACCTTGATACATGCATCAAAGAAAATTGGAAATATCAATAGGAAGGGAAAGCTTTGTATTTTTTATGCACCTTATCATACAAACTGACTAAGCACTTGGACAATTAGTTAGAGGAAAAGATGAATGAGCTAGAGGCTTTATCTAGCCTAATCTAGCACCCATCTAGCAAGGCTGATGATTTTTAGAATCAAGTTGCTAGTACTCATAGCAAGATTAGGAAACTGAAACTTTAGAAAGAACATATATTGAAGAGAACATCTGATTTTAGAGAATCTATTGCTCTGAAGTTATCATTTTTTGAAAAGTAGCTAGAAGAATGTTTCAAGGCCAAAGACACATATACAAAAATTTTGTATTCAGATATCAATACAGTCGAGATTGTATCATATGCAGTATGTGCAATTCTCACATCAGAATAGTCTACTAAAGAAACATTGGACAAAGGTATGGATAGTTTGAAGACTATTTTTGACAATTGTATGAAGATTATTTCAACATAAAGGAAAGGACAAGAAGTTTTGATAGTTTTTGATAGAATCTTGGAATCTTGAGACCTTTGGCATTGATGTCAAAGGGGGAGTAATAGCAAAAGAAAATCAGCAAGTATAAAAATTGGATAGTAAAAGGGAGAGATACATGTGTAGTACGAGGTATATTGTAAGGGGGAGCATATTTGTAAAGTTGTAACGGATGTAATGTTTATTTTGATAGTTTGTTTTTGTCACTTAGTCAATTTTCCCTATTTTGTTGCCATCAATGCTAAAAGGGGAGATTGTTGATAATTGGCTAATTGTGATATGTAATTTTTGTCATTAATGGAAATACAAGAATGTTGGAAATGATTGAAAAGATCATGAGGAAAGTTGTTGGAATGATATATGGAAATTGTAAAGAATGTTCTCAATCATTATTTTTTCATTGATGTCAAACTTGCTATTTGTAGGAATGACAATTGCTTTAGTGATCCAAATACTATCAATTAGTTGATTGACAAGGAGGAGGCAATCAATAAGATATAACTAGTATACCAAGAGAAAGGTTGAAGTTATGATGTTGTAATGAAGTACAAGGATTAGCTAAGCCATTGATGAAAAAGTGTGTTGATGACATACTATAAGACACAGAGAATGGGCACACAGAAACATATCTAAGATGTAAGGTTTTTAGCTAAGACATCTGTAAAGTGTAACTAAAGTTCATTCAAGAGAGGGAGCTGAGCAAGCCAGTTGAAGCTGAGCAGATTCCTAGTTGAAGCCGAGCAAGATTGATATCAAGTGCCAAGTAAACTTCAAGTGTCGAGTAAACTTCAAGTGCCGAGTGATACAAGTGCCGAATAGATATATAGGTTTCGAATAACATAGAGATGTCGAGCACTAGTAAAACCAATAATGTCGAGTAACACAGAGATGCCGAGTAACACAGAGATGCTGAGCACTAGTTAAAAAAACAATAATGACGAGTTGCTGCATTATTTTGAAAATTTGCTAGATCTAAGCCGATAAGGTTGTTATCTGGAAGTTTGTGAATTAAATGTAAGATAAGAATGATGAGCTGGTGGCACAGAACACCATGTAAAATGTTTTTAAGTATACAACTAACGAAGTTTCTAGATGAAAACAAGATATGAGGTAGATACATTGTATCCTACCTAATCCATTTTGAAACCCTAAAATTGGAGAAGGAGAATTGAGCAGCAAAGGAAAAATCAGATTTCTATTTAAGGAGACATAAGTTCATAAATAAAAAAGTGAGTGAGGCGGTCAAGCATGAAAGCATAAAATGTTGTAGGAGGTGCTAAGGAGAAAAAAGAGCATAGTTACTTTGTTTCAATAAGAAGACCTCAGATATGGATGCATTGGCATGATGAGTAAGAAGACTCAAGGAGATGAAGTTTGATAAGAAAACAAGCAATCAGAGCTGAAGTGATTGAAGCCAAGCATAAGGATTGAACTAAAAGTTTGATCTAAAATCTGCAAAGTATGTTGTAAGTTATATCATATCAAAAGACCATTATCGTTACTTTCTAGTAATTGTAACAGTTAGTTTAAATCTTATGGACTTAGGTTGGCTTGATAACCATGAGATAAATCCTTTAATAGGGTGACATTCCAAGTGAATGTTCTAAAGTCCTTTAATCAGGCCCATTCTTAATAGTTTGGTGAAATCCTCTAACAAGGTCACATTTAATAGTGTGTTGTAAGCTTTTAATAGGGCAGACTTTTAACAGGGCATCACTTTAGAAGAGTGAGAATCAAGTAGCATGTTACTAGTGGTTTTTTCCAAATTGGGTTTCCACGTAAATCATTGTGTCGTGTGTTGATCTTGCTTGTTTTATCTCTGCATGTTGATTTACTGTAACTTGCTAATATGGTTGATTTAAGTTTGGATGGATGAAAAGTGAATGGATTTATTAAAAAGTATTATTAGGGCATTTGGACCTTGAATAACTGATTCAACCCCCCCTCCCCCCCTTTCAGTTATTCTAAAAAATTCTAACAATTAGTATCAGAGCTTTACTGTTGATTTAGTTTAAAGGAAACTATAAGCAGAAAAGATCAAAATGCTTAAGAGAGAAGTTTCCAAGCTCAATAAAGACAACTTTTTTGCATGGAAAAGTTTGATGAAGCTACATCTTGGATCCATAGGAGATTATGCCCAAAATTCAATTGTCACTGAACATGTAGATTCAACTGGTACTCTTACTGTAGAAGACATGAAAAACAAGCAGGAACACAATCAGACAATGTTGGAGATTGCCTCTGCACTCAACTATGCTGAATTTGATGATATCAAAGGATGTGACACTACATTCAAAATGTGGAAAGCCCTATCAAAAATCTATGGAGGAGATCAAAATGTACAAAGAGGAAAAAGTGAAAGTCTCAAAGGAAAGTTTGATGATATGAAAATGGAGGAAAATGAGAATGCTGCTCAGTATGGTGCAAGAATAAAAGAAGTGGTAAGTGCAATAAGATGTTTAAGTGGTCAACTAGATGAAGATACTATTAATAGTAAGTTCTTAAGAACCTTTCTCCCTATCTATGCTATTAGAGTATCGGCAATACAAGAACTAAGATGTATACCAGGAAGCAATCTAAGTTTTGAAGGTATGATAGGTAGACTCACTGCATTTGAGTTATCTAACTTTGACAACTACAGACCAGAGAATGTTGAATCTACCTTTAAGGCCAAGTTATCACTAAAAGATGTCGAACAGGTGAAATCGAAGAAAGGAAGAAAAATGAAGTATGTATCCAGTGACAGTAGCACTGATGAGGAAGATGTGGAACAATTGGAAGCATTGATAGCTAGAAGATTTCATAGAGGTAAAGGAAAATTCAAAGGTAAGATGCTTATCATTTGTTTCAATTGCAATGAAGTAGGTCATATTGCTACTAGGTGTCCATAGAAAAAGGATTACAAGGAAGGCAACAAAAACAAATTCAAAAGAGATGATGACAAGAGAGATTACAAAGAAAAAGGTAAAAAGTGTTATATTGTTGAAGAAAATTTTGATGACAATGATGATGAAGTTGTTTATGTAGCCATGAAGGATCGATTTGATGAAGAAGAGCCCACAACACTGGTAGCATGTATGAACAAGAATGACAGGTGGATCATAGATAGTGGATGTTCACATCACATGACAAGAGACAAAAGTAAGTTTTTTAACTTTACTCAGTATGATGGAAATAGTGTTAGATTTGGTAATAATGCTCCATGTCAAATCAAAGGAAAAGGTTCCATTAAGCTCATAGAAAAAATTTCATGTGATAATGCATACTATGTTGAAGGATTAAACTACAATTTGCTAAGTGTCTCACAGTTAGGCAATATAGGATGCAAAGTAGAATTTGGAAACAAAACCACAAAAATCTATGATACTGATGGTAAAATGATAGGAAAAGGAGATCAAACAAGGAGTAATCTATTTTACCTTGATATGGATGATGTTTCTTGTTTTATTGCAAAATTTGATGATGAATGGTTGTGGCATAGAAGATTATGTCATGTCAACTTTGACAATCTGGTCAAGATTAGTAAAATGAAGAAAGTCAGATGTTTACCAAAATTGAAGAAGCCTGATAATATCATGTGCAAACAATGTCAATTAGGAAAGATGATAAAGTCAAGTTTCAAAAGAAAAAACTATACATCCAAAGAATTACTTGAAGTAGTTCATACTGACTTATGTGGTCCAATGGAAGTAAAAATCTATAGAGGAGATAAATACATAATGTTATTTGTTGATGACTATTCTAGGATGATGACTGTTATGTTCTTAAAAAAAAAATTTGATGCTTTTCAAATATTTAAGTGGTATGTGGCTAGAGTTGAAAAGGAAATAGGAAAAAGCTTGAAATGCCTAAGATCAGACAGAGGTGGTGAATTCACATCAAATGAATTCGAGGTATTTTGTAATGATAAAGGAATCAAAAGACAAACGTCAACTCCTAGAACTTCCCCAAAAAATAGAATTTCTGAAAGAAGAAATAGATCTGTGATTGACTGTGCCAGAACATTAATGATGGAAAAGACTGTTGCTCTAAAATACTAGAGAGAAGTTGTAAGTGTAGCTATTCATACACTGAATCAAGTACAAGTCAAAAAAGGTACAAATACAACACCTTTTGAATTATGGTATGGTCACTCACCCAATGTAAAATATTTCAAAGTATTTGGTTGCAAATTTTTTATCCTTAAAGATGCTAAAAATGGAAAATTTGATGCAAAAAGTGATGAAGGCATATTCCTTGGTTATTCCACTAGAAGTAAGGCATACAAGTGTTTGAATACTAACACTAATAAAATTGTGAAAAGTGCAAACGTAAACTTTGATGAACATACAGAAGTCTGTGCTAAAGAACCAAAAAGAATGGATGAATACAGAACCTTTGTGTATTCTTATGAAGGAATGACAGATGAGGATGATGTAAATCAAATTGAAACTCAACAACAAGTTTTAGTTTCAGCCAAATCACAACCAGTGAATGCCGAGCTGCATTCAAAAACTGAGTTGCAGAATGAAGAAAATGTACAATCTGATTTTGAAGTCAGTACAAATGAAAGAGATGTAGACCAACCTAAAAACTCAGTACATAGTGACCTTGAATCAGAAATATCAAACATGGAAACAAGGACAGAACCAAGATTATCAAAATATGTAAAAAGACATCACCCTACTGAACAAATAATTGGTGACAAAGATGCAAGACCAATGACAAGGAACAGACTAAGACATGAATCATGTCTAATCAGCAAATCTGAACCTAAGACAGTATATGGTGCATTACAAGATGATGACTAGTACAAAGCTATGGAAGAAGAGATTGATCAAATAAAAAAGAACAAAACTTGGAGTCTGGTTTCCAGACCAGTTGACAAGAATGTGATTGGCACCAAGTGGGTATTCAGAAACAAAGCTAGAATAGTATGCAAGGGTTATGCTCAAGAAGAAAGAATAGACTATGGGGAAACATTTGCCCCTGTTGCTAGAATGGAAGGAGTAAGAACTTTACTTGCATATGATTCATATAAAGATTTTAAAGTCTATCAGATGGATGTAAAATCTGCTTTTTTAAATGGCATACTAGAAGAAAAAGTCTACATTGAACAACCAGAAGGATTTGTTGATGAAAACAATAGGGATATGGTTTGTAAGCTACATAAAGCACTCTATGGTTTGAAACAAGCACCTAGAGCATGGTATGAAAGACTTCACAAGTATCTAATACAAATAGGATTTGAAAGAACTGATGATAACAACAACATGTACATCAAAGAAAAATACGGTAAAGACATTATTGTATCTAAAATTTTTGTGGATGACATAGCATTTGGTGGAAAGGAAGTTCTTTGCAAAGGTTTTGTTGACAAAATGAAACATGAATTTGAGATGTCTATGTTTGGAGAAATCAAATTCTTTGTTGGATTGCAAGTACATCAACTCAAACATGGTATATTTGTGACATAATCAATGTACATCAAAGAAATTTTTAAAACATTTGGATTAGAGTTCAAACCGGTCAACACACCAATGGCAATAGGAAATAAGCTGTCCAAAAATGATGAATCAGCTGAAGTCAATCAAACAATGTAGAGATCCATGATTGGAAAACTACAATATGTTCTACATAGTAGACCAGACATAGCATTAGTAGTTGGAATAGTGGCTAGATTCTCTACTAATCCTAAAGAAAATCATCTCATAGCAGTAAAAAGAATAATGAGATATCTTAAAGGAACTGATAACTTGGGTCTATACTGCAAAAAGAATGGAAAATTTGAGCTCAATGCATATACAAATGTAGATTGAGGAGGCAACATTGATGATAGAAAAAGCACAAGTGGAGGTGGATTATTTCTAGGCAAAAGGCTAGTTACCTAGACTAGCAAGAAACAAACATGCACATCTCAGTCCACTATAGAGTCAGAATATGTGGCAGCAGTAGTCAATTGCACAAACATTGTGTGGTTCACACATCTATTGGAAGGAATGAAAGAAGAGGTAAAAAAACCTATGATATTGTATTGTGATAACACAAGTGCTATAAATATATCCAAAAATCTAGTAATGCATGCAAAAACCAAACACATCGCAATCAACTATTATTATGTTAGAGAACTGGTAGAAGACAAACAAGTGAAGTTGGAATACATTCACACAAAGGAACAAACTACAGATATCTTCACAAAACCATTGCCAAAGGATGCTTATGAATATCTTAGAGGCAAGTTGGGGGTAATACCCCTAACTCAAGAAGTTTAAAGAAACAAGGAAGCTTCCCTACATCACCAAGCAATGAATCATTGAAATATCAGAAGAATGATGCAAAGGATAACAGCAGGAGCAGAAAATCCAAATTAGTCACAAGCATGGTGATAGAGGGAGAAAACAACAAGAAGCCAAAGCTCATATTTTGCATAATAAAGATGCTACATCTTTGGAATTTATGTCAAAGAGGGAGAAATGTGAAACCTGATAATTACAAAGAAAGAGGGAAATATATATGAAAGATGTGGAGATATATGAGATCAGCTAGTAAAGAAGAAGCCAACAAAGAAAAGTAGCAGATAACATATACAATCTTGGTGGTAACTAAGTTGATCAATTGATCAGTTTGGTTTGCCATCAATGCCAAAGAGGGAGATTTTTGGAAATGATTGAAAAGATCATGAGGAAAGTTGTTGAAATGATATATGGAAATTGTAAAGAATGTTCTCAATCATTATTTTGTCATTGATGTCAAACTTGCTATTTGTAGGAATGACAATTGCTTTAGTGATCCAAATACTATCAATTAGTTGATTGACAAGGAGGAGGCAATCAATAAGATATAACTAGTATACCAAGAGAAAGGTTGAAGTTATGATGTTGTAATGAAGTACAAGGATCAGCTAAGCCATTGATGAAAAAGTGTGTTGATGACATACTATAAGACATAGAGAATGGGCACACAGAAACATATCTAAGATGTAAGGTTTTTAGCTAAGACATCTATAAAGCCTAACTAAAGTTCATTAAAGAAAGGGATCCAAGCAAGCTAGTTGAAGCTGAGAAGATTCCTAGTTGAAGCCAAGCAAGATCGATATCAAGTGCCAAGTAAACTTTAAGTGTTGAGTGATACAAGTGCCAAGCAGATATAGGTGCCGAGTAACACAGAGATGCTGAGAACTAGTAAAACTAATAGTGTCAAGTAACACAGAGATGCCGAGCATCGGTAAAACTAATAGTGCCGAGTAACATAGAGATGTCGAGTACTAGTAAAAAACAATAATGCCGAGTTGTTGCATTATTTTGAAATTTTACCGGATCTAAGCCAACAAGGTTGTTATCTAGAAGTTTTTGAATTAAATGGAAGATAATAATGATGAGCTGGTGGCACAGAACACCATGTAAAATGTTTTTAAGTATACAGCTGATGAATTTTCTAGATGAGAACAAGATATGAGGTAGATACATTGTATCCTACCTAATCCATTTTGAAACCCTAAAATGGGAGAAGGAGAATTGAGTGGCAAAGGAAAAATCAGATTTCTATTTAAGGAGACATAAGTTCATAAAAAAAAAAAGTGAGTGAGGCAGTTAAGCATGAAAGCATAAAATGCTATAGGAGGTGTTAAGGACAAAAGAGAGCATAGTTACTTTGTTTCAATAAGAAGACCTCAGATATGCATGCATTGGCATGATGAGTAAGAAGACTCAAGGAGATGAAGCTTGATAAGAAGACAAGCAATCAGAGCTGAAGTGATTGAAGCCAAGCATAAGGATTGAACTAAAAGTGTGATCTAAAATCTTTAAAGTATGTTGTAAGTTATATCAGATCAAAAGGCCATTATCGTTACTTTATAGAAATTGTAACAGTTAGTTTAAATCTTATGGACTTAGGTTGGTTTGATAACCATGAGATAAATCCTTTAACAGGGTGACATTCCAAGTGAATGTTCTAAAGTCCTTTAATCAGGCCCATTCCTAATGGTTTGGTGAAATCCTCTAACAAGGCCACATTTAACAGTGTGTTGTAAGCCTTTAACAGGGTAGGCTTTTAATAGGGCATCACTTTAGAAGAGTGAGAATCAAGTAGCATGTTACTGGTGGTTTTTCCCAAATTAGGTTTCCATGTAAATAATTGTGTCATGTGTTGATCTTGCATTTTTTATCTCTGCATGTTGATTTACTGTAACTTGCTAATATGGTTGATTGAAGTTTGGATGAATGAAAAGTGAATGGATTTATTAAAAAGTATTATTAGGGCATTTGGACCTTGAATAACTGATTCACCCCCCGCCCCTCTCAGTTATTCTAAAGAATTCTAACAAAGAAATCTTAAAAATAAAGATACTTAGTGTTTGGTTATCAAAAAATTGTCTAAGTGTAGAATTTGGTTTATAGCAGTGTATTATTTTGTTTATAACATGTTGCAGACATCATATTATGACAATTGAACTTACACAGATATAGTATACATGTTGGTGATGATGTGTATAACCTTGAAAGTTTGTATGGACTATATAAAATAGAGTTAATCATGTTTTGATGAAGCAAGATAGCGGAATTGAAGGAAAGAATTGTTTTGGTTGCAAAACAATTACTTGTCCAATTAGGGCTGACATCCTAGATGTTTGCTCAAACTTGTAAAAGTGAATTGTGGTCTTATCTAACCCAATATTATTTTATGTAAAGGCATGGTATTTATGCAAATGATTTCTTGTGATAAGAAGTATGCTATTGTGTATCATGTGTGTGAACTTGTGAAATTATGTAATTGTACAAAGTGAGAAAACTTTTGTGAAAGTGATATATGTGAAGTTTTGTATGAACTATCTAGTGATCCAAGATAGAGTTGAAGATCAAATATTAGTGAAGGAAGGAAAATAATAGTAGATTACTTGTTTGAGTAGTGAGCTCTTCTTGTAGTTAAAATTGCATGTTCGGGCAGTAGGCTCTTCTTGCACACATTATACTACAACTCCTAATAGGGTTGGAATCTCCTAACAGAGATTCAAAGTCTCCTAATAGGGATTGGTTATACTAAATTTTCTCATTGACTCCTAATAGGGTCCATCCTCTAACAAGGAACATATATCAATATGTTATCTAGTGGGTATCATCCCTACTAAGGTTTTTCGTTGGCAAGAGTTTCCTTAGTTAACAAAATATGGTGTAATGAGTTATCTTTATGCATTATTACTATTATTGATCAACATTACTTTATTTCTTTGTTATGCATGATTTAAAGTAAGTAATAATATTCTATTGGCAACTAGGATTTGTAGATTATTGATTCACCCCCTCCCCCCCCCCCCGCCAAAAAAAAAATCCCTATTTCTAATAGTTCTTTTTGGTGGGTATCCTAAGCATTCGAGAGATGGTTAGAATGATTGATTTGTTGTATTCATGACTATGTTTGTCATTGATGTCAACATAGTATTGTTTTTATGAAGACTCCTTGAGTAGTAGACAAGAATGAGGTCATATAGATTGTATATTGATGATAAGGTTAATCATAGTTGAGGATATGTTCTACATGGTGTCTTGATGAAGTGGACAAGTGCGTGTATAGAAAGTTGAAGATGTGCAAGATTTATTAAAGAATTATAGAGGATAGAGTGTAGATAGAGTACCTAATAATTGGTTTCTGATGTTTGGATTGTATCTATTAACATGGATAGAATCATGGTGAGTGAAGTTAGAAAGTGAAAGTATACATCCTAATGATGGTGTCATCGAGCGTGCAATGTTAGAAGTTTTATGTGTGAAAATCTGTAAAGACTGTGACCTAACAATATTTTATAATTGTGAAAAGATATAATGAATTGTAATTTCTTAATGAGGTGCTATTATAATTAATTGGGAAAGCCTCAAGGTTAACTCAAGGAATTATTTTGAGGATGTAGTATAAATGAAAGTTATTTCCTTGTGGTCAATTAAGATAAATTGTACGATATGCAAAGTACTCGATAAATTTGAGTAATCAATCCAAGGGATTATTTGATGTGAAATTTTCAATTTGGTATTGAGTTATGAAAGAGGTTTGGTCTAGTCAAGAGGACAAAGGAGTTTGAGTTTTATTTCTATTATTCAAAAAGGAATAATATAGAGATCCTTTGGGGAGTGAGTTTAGTGGTCTTAGCCCTAAAGTTTTTTGGATAGTGGGTCCTTTTGTTTTCTACAACTCCTAATAGGGTTGGCACAACTCTTAATAGGATTGGAATCTTGTAATGGGGCTTCAAAATCTCCTAATAGAGGTTGATGTATACTAAATTTATTTCATTAGATCCTAACATATTTCATCCTCTTACAAAGAACTTTTATATTAGTACATCATTTTGTAGGTACCTCCATCAAGATTTTCCTTTTGACCAAGGGTTTCCCTAGTTAACATATCTAGTGCTATATTGTGTATGTGTATCTTCTTATGGTTGCAAGTCATATTGTTCACATGGTTAAGGATTAATAAGGTTGATAAATGTTTTAATAGTTGGATAACTAATTCACCTTGCCCCCCCCCCCCCCCCCCCCCCCCTCTAATTATCTTGGTGGACCTTACTTTGTAATAGATTAAGTGGCAATAATTAGAAGAACCTAGAAGTACAAAGACTACTATTTAAGGAGGAGTTGAATCAAGTTTTTGGATGTTAATGTTGCTAAAGGTGATCAAAATATGTGATTAAAGTGTGAAGTTTTTGAAGATAGAAGAGTCAGGTGAGCTAAGAAAAGAAGAGAGAAGACCAAAGTAGAGTTGAAAGAAGAAAAAAGAGAGAAGTGAATCAACAAGTAAAGAGATCATAGGATAGAGATTAGAAAGAGAATGAGGAGAAAGGAGATATAAAAGAGAAAGATAGTGCTATACCTATGTTGGTTAACAAATTGTTCTCCTATTTAGATTTTATAATATTTACTCTTTAATACCTAATGTTTAGAGAAACAAAAGGATGTTTACCAACAAATGGGTCAATGTGTGTATTCTATCACTACCCTCTAAACTAATTAGGTACAACTCCCTATGATTTGCAATGATATGCAATGAATGCATTTTTATGAGATCAAAAGTTTTGACATTATAAGCTCTTAACCTAGGTGTAGTAAAGGATAACAAAATTATTTTATAGGAAAAAATAATTTAGGAAAAATAGATTTGGATAACCTATCACACCCAATGAAATGACTATAATAGATGATCTTGAGATTTCTAACCCCTTACTTCTATTCTAAATTAGATTAAGATCTAAATGCAAAGAGAGGAAGAGAAGATGAAATGTATAGAGGGATAAATGGAATTTCTTTGACTACTAGACTTGATTGAAATGGAATTCAACAACTTACTAATAGACTCATACACATCTATCCTTCAATTCACAATGAAACTATCCAACATAATATGAAATGAATAAGAGAGGAAGCAGAACCATATACAAACAAAGTAAATAGAATCCACTTGATTATTATAGGATCACGTATAATTGTCCTTCAACTCTTAATGTAGAACTAATCTATACATGTGCAACCAAACATGATGAGAAAATAAGATAAATGGAATTACAAATCAATTCACCATTAAGTTTCCCAACCTTTGTATTGTCAAATGAGGTTACATTTATAGTTCTCTATCATTTCTTAATTTTGGTAGAGCAACAGTCATATAATAGAAAAGAAAATGAGAATAAATATTGAATTATCCAATCTATATCATAATATAAGTGTGTGCTATCTCTTCTATTAATGATTCTAAATCCATGGTATTTTTTAAAACACTCAATAATTGTTTGTCTTCATGTAATTTCATGAAATCTTGTAAAAATCTTCATTCTTTCATATTATAATATTTGGCACCATATCCATATAGTTTGAATTCCAATGATCACTGCAAGTTTGAATTATGACCCTCAATCTTAGATTAACAATCATGCTTAAGACATTATCACCTTCCTTTATAACTTCCTCAATGGATGCCTTTATGGACACATGTATTTCTATTATTATATTGCTATGACTATTTTCTTTGCAACTATGCATAGAGAGATGGCAAAAAATGTAGATCTTTTTCCAATTGGACAATGGCAATAAAATGATGCTAAGTCTCTTTGTTTCATGGCATGGGTCCACTGTCCAACTAGGCACATCATGGTAGACAGATGGCATTAATTCATTTCTTGGAAAGTCTAATGACTGTAGAATGTAATGGGCTCATGGAGACACATGTTGATCTATTGTTATGTCACTAAAAATAATGATCGAACAACTTTTCATAGCATCATAATGGTGATTTTAGATCTTTTCTAATCTGATGGTTGAATGCAGTCTCCATTTTCATTTAATATTTGAATGAGACCCAATCTGATAGGTAAGCATTTGAATTTTTAACTAGCCAATAACATGTGTTCTTTCATTCTATTAACTTTTCAAATTTGCAACATATATGTGTAGATTAAATATTAACCATTGATTTCATTTCAAAAAGATTCATACCACCTTTCACTTGGTTCTTTTGCCATTTCTACATTTTTGAGTGTTCATTCTATATTGAATTCAACTTATCTTTCTTCTAACTTATTCTCACAATCTGTATATCAATACCTAGCCTCAGTCTTCAATGTTCTCTACTGCATTTGCTCTAAATATACTCGTGATCTCTTTTAAATTTATTCTTCTTTAGATATAGACCTTTGACCATGAAGTTAGAAAATCTTAGAGATTTAGAAATGCTTTCATGAAGAACCACTTCTCAACATGAATATTTTTCTTTGACATGATTAGGAACAAGGAAAAATGAATTAACATAATATCAAGACCTTCTTCTCATGGAGATAATGCATAAAACCCTCCAAACCCTAATCATCTAGCTTTATATTGATGCTTTTCTCATATGATTCCTGCATTAGGTTGAATGAAAGGAATAATGAGAAGAAAAATCATCCTATATGAAATCAAGTCTCAAACTCAACATTGACACTTGACTTGACTCAAAACCCTAGAGAAAAAGATATGAACTAAAACTAAGGCAATAGTTGGCCTTGCTTGGGGATTTAAGCATGATATTTCTTGAAAGAAGTGTAGCAATATTTAGTTCCACAAAAAGGTGACAATTTGAAAACAAAAAGAATAGATTAAACTAGGAAAACAACAAAAAACTACCTAGGAAAGCAAGAAATTAAACTAAATAAAAATGCATGAAAGAAAAAGCTATCTATCAAGCTTACTATGCAAGGGTTACCTACTTTCAATTTTGCATTTGATACAATTTCAAATCCTTCCAATTATAAAAACATGGCAAGGTTTGTCCCATGGGATATGCCAACTTAAAAAAGTTATTCTAATTTTCTTGTCTAATCTAAAAAGGCCCTTTCCACAAAGACTAAAATTTTGAATGCATACCTCTTGATTCATGCCTCTTTTCCCCTAGCAATACCAGATCACCTTCCATGAATTTTTTGGGCCTTACCCTTTTATCAAACAACTTCTTTACCCTTCCTTGGTGTTCAATAATTTTTTCAACTATCTCTTCCCTTTCTTCTTGTAGCTTGGTGAGATATATGATTCTCTTCTCTAATCAATCTTTGAAAACATATTCTTCAAAGGTAGTCTTTAATTTACATGTAGCAAGTTCTAGAGGCAATGAAAATTTAGCTTCCACTCCATAGACTAATTAAAATGGTGAAATACCTATGGATCTTTTAGGTTTGTTTCTATCAGCTTATAAAGCATAATGAATCTTCTTGTGCCAACCTTTCTAATTGTCTAAGACCATTTTCTTCAAAGTATTAATTATGTTCTTATTACTAGACTTAGCTTTCCTATTTCCTTGAGGGAAATAATAAAAGGAATGCCAAACTTGAATACCATTAGCATAAAAAAACTCAACTATTTTTGAAGAATAAAAATAAGATGCATTATCCATTATCAATTTCATAGGAACTCCAAACCTGATCAAAATATGTTCTTTGAGAAAATCACATACCACCTCTAATGAAGTCTTCTTCATTGGCTTCAACCCATTTACTAAAATAGTCTATGGCAGTTAGTATATATGCATGTCCTTGACTGTAAGGAGGATTAATTGGACCTATAAAATCTAAACCCCATTGATGAAAAGGAGCTTCAATTACCACTAGCTTAAGAGGTAGGGCAACAAGCTGAGATTTTCCAGTAAACATCTTGCATTTCCTATAATAAAAAACCCACTTAAATGCATCTTTAAACATACCAAGCCAATAATAAAATTGTCACAGAATTTTGAATGCAATGATAGTGTAGAAAAATTTCCTCCACATGCTTCATCATGAAAAGATCTTTACAACTTTACATGCTTTTCCTTATCTACACATCTTAAAAGTGTTCCATCAATTGCTCTCTTACACAAAAAATCATCGTGAACCATGTACTTCAAGGTCTTTGTTTTTTGATCTTGTCTTTTCTTAGTAGTTAATCCATCAGAGCATTCACCATATGTTAGAAATAAGAAATGTTTGAAAGCCAAGGATCTTGAAGACTTACCATAAGAACTTTTGGAGTATCCTCTTTAACAAAGCTTTACAGAGTGCATTTCCTCTCACAAGTTTGGTTGGCTTAATTTCTATATCATATTCTTGGAATTTTTCTATCCAAACTACTCTATTATTGCAACAAAAATCTTGTTGTGTTAAAATACCTTTTTATTGCAGGATCTGGCACATATATGACTGAATGTGAATGCAATACATAAAACCTAAAATTTTTAAAGGCTCTCATCATGGCATATGCATGTTTCTCCATTTGTAAATTTCTTAATTATTGATTCTTTCATGGTATACTCATGAAAGCAATTGGGACTTGTATTCTTTCTTTATTTTCTTGCATCAATATAGTTGATATAGTATGTTTTGAGGCATAACAATATATAATGAATTCTTTAGTGTAGGCAGTATGTACAAGCACGGAGGCTTTGGCAATGGCATCCTTGATATCTTGAAAATCATTTTTTCTAACATCACTCCATTTGAAATTTTTATTTCCTTTCATCATATCAACTATACATTTAACTATCTTAGAGAAATTAGACACAAATCTCCTCAAGAAATTTACCTAGCCAAAGGACTTCACTCCAGTTTTACTCAATGGTATACTTAATTGTTGAATAACTTTAGCTCTGTCTAGATCAATCTTCACTCCGTGGGATACAATATGACCAAGAAACTTGCCTCACATCACACAAAATACTGACTTCTTTGGAGGTATGTGTAGGATCATGGTTAACCAAACTATGGCCTTAAGTGGTAGTGAAAAACTAGCAAATCAAGGTTATGTCAGCTTGACACATAATTTTAAACTGATTCTGGACTTTATATCAAAATATTGTAAGAAAATAATCTTTATTAAATTGAATCTAGTTTCTAAACTACTAGGCCTTATTTGGAGAAAAAAATATTTGATTGGTCAAAAGTTTGGATTTTAATGTAGTATAAAAATTTTAGGGCAAAAATAAAAAGTAGGTGTATGTCTGACCAACTTAATCAAAATCAAATGATAATATTTTTCAATATAATTATAGATATAAAAAGTAGACTCGTGCTCAGATATGAAGCCTATTTTTTGGAATTTTTATTCCAAATAAATAAATAATTATGAATTTTTTGCTATACTATTTTTAGAATTAAAAAACTCCCATGTCTAACCACCTTAACTAGTTCAAAAAAAATTAAAATTAAATTTTTCTTACATTAGTCAAAGCATAGAATGTGACACATCTTTTGGATTTCATAAATCTTTTATGGTTTGAAAGTTATAGCTATTTTTCAATCAATATGTCAATTAGCACTTTGAAGCTAACTCCATCAGAAAATAAGTAATAATTACTTACTTAACTCATAATTTAAAAAACATTATATCGATGGAAAGTTAAGAATATTCTTAAGAAACCTTTTTTGTTTTATCAAATTTGGATGAAAAAAGGTTGTCAGCTACATCATCAAAGTCAGAAATACACAAAAATACACCAAAAATATGCTTTTGGAACTTTTTTTGGTGTTAACCATGGAGGGTTGGCATCGAAAGCAAAACCAAGCCTAATCGGGTACCCATTCCCAAATTAGGTATCCATTCCCAAATTGGATACCTATTCTCAAATTAGATACCCTTTTTTTTTTTAATTTGAATTTTTTTTTTCAATTCTTTTATAATAGTATGACCTCTTTTTAGGATGTCTAATATGTTTATCAAATGCTTTATGTCCCTTAACCATACATATAATGGTTCTAAAGGATCAAAAGGGATCATAGGGTACATGTTGACACTCTATAATCCATTCAATCATAATATGTGTGGTAATGGTTCCTAGTGTATATGAGCAATGTTAGTATGCTAATAGAAACCAAATTTAAATAAAGCTTCTACAAACTAAACAAAATTCATAAACTTCAAGATAGACTAAGATGAAATCTCAATTGAGAATATGAGCCATTAATGGACTCTCTCAATGAGAAGCTCTCTTGTTGAGTGGCTTTGTCTAAATAGATAGGATGTATGCTCAAGCTTATGCTTCAAAAAGGGCTTCAAATGGAGTTGGAATTTGGGTGTGAGTGTATGGTTTTGATGTAAAATGGCTTCTTAAAATGGCATTATGAATTTACTTCATGGATTGTGTTAAAATGGCTTGGGAGAGGATTCCTTAAATAGGCAAAGGGCTTGAGGGATTGAGGGCTAAGATGCAAGGATGGGAAAAAGCTCATGGAGGGCTCAGATTGCATGAGAGGAGAGCACATGGATTGTGCTTCCTTACAACCAATCAGGGAGTGACACATATCACAGGGTGAGAGGATGGAGGAAAGGGGAAGGATGAGTCAACAAAGGAGGCTCAAGGGATAAAATCTTCATAAAGACCCTCATAATGGCTTGTAAGAGCAATAAAAGGGCTTGGAAGAGTCATTTATGGCCTAGTGGACTTCATAAAGTTTTATGGTTGGGATATATTGAGGGAGATGAGAGAAATTTTGACTTGGGCTTGATTAGGAAGGTTTTAAGCTTGCTTAAGATTGTGAAAATTATTAGAGGATGGATTAGGATGGTTTAGGATTAGCTTAGGGATAGGCAAGTGGATGGCATTTAATGAGGGTGGGTGAAGGAGGAGATATTTGTTAACTTTGGCTTGGGTTAGTAAGTCTTAACCCATGTTTAGAGAATGTGACAAGGTTAGGAGGGGATTAGGATTAGGTTTAAAGACATATTCTAGAAGAGTCTAGACTTTGGATGAGGATAAAGACTTTCTAGAATAGTCTAGAATTTCCTAGGATGAGGATGAAGACTTTCTAGAAGAGTCTAGAACTTCTTAGGATGAGGATAAATTAGATTTTTAGAAAATAAATAAAGTTTTATTTATTTCAAAGGTTTGGGTTGAGGAGATATTTATTAAAACTTTTTTAATAAACATGAGGATTAATATTTAATCTTAATTAAATATTTTGAGTTGGGATTAGGGGTAGGAAATGATGGGATTAGCCTTTAATCAAAATTAAAGAAGGATTAGAAGATTTTGGAAGAGGTTAGTGGTCTTAAGGAAATTGGCCAAGTTTTGGGCAAAAAATAAAATTTTTATTTATTTTGGGTTTTTTGGTCAATTTATTAATTGAATAATTAATAAATAAGGAAATAATGTTTAGATAAGATTTAAACATTTTTGGGAGGGATTCCTTAATTAAATATTTTTAATTAAGATAAAGGGATTTAATGACATAAAAATAAATTAATTAATTAAATAATTAATTAATTAATAAATGATGATGTCATCAGGAATTTTTTAGAAAATAAAAATACTTTATTTTTTAAAGGTTTTTAGGTGTCTACACCTAGGACCCCTAACCACATAAATGATGTGATCTAATTACTCAAAATGGCCTTAGAATATCCTATGACACTTTTTAACCCATTCAATGACATTAAGTGTGCTTAGGGGTCATAAGATACCCTATTACCCCTTTCGACTCATTTGTACACATAATATATATTTCTAGGACCCCTAGGAATGTATTTTCTTATTTAATGAGTCAAAATGGGTCATATGGAACTTTATAGTCCTATTTGACCCATTTGAACACACAATGTATTTTTTTAGAACATATGTGGTCCTACCCCTTTGGAACCATATAAATGATTATAATATGTCCCTAGGAGTCATAGGACACCTAGAGTCATATATTGTCATGAAATGTGTCGAAATGGGTCATAGGTTATGCTATGACCCAATACAACTTATATAAATATGATTATAATATATTCTTAAGGGTCCTAGGACCCCTAGACACATGTTATAATTAAATATGTCAAAAGGGATCATAGGTTATCCTATGACCCCTTTCAAACTATATAAGTGATTAGAATGTGTCCCTAGGGGTCTTAGGACCCCTAGCGACATATGCTACAATCAAATGTGTTGAAAGGAGTCATACATTATCCTATGACCACTTTTAACCCATATAAATAGTTATAATATATCCCTAGGGGTCTTGGGACCCTTAAAGACATAGGTTATAATGAAATGTGTCGAAGAGTTCATAGGTTATCCTATGACCCCTTTCAATCCATATAAATGATTATAATGTCCCTAGGGGTCCTTGGACCTCCAAAGACATAGGTTATAATCAAATGTGTCAAATGAGGTCATTGGTTATCCTATGACCCCTTTTGACCCATATGAATGATTATAATATGTCCCTAGTGGTTCTAGGACCTCTAGGGATATATGTTGTCATGAGATGTGTTGAAGGGGGTCATAGGTTATCATATAAACCCTTTTGAACCATATAAAGGATTATAACATGTTCTTAGGGTCTTAAGATCCCTAACAACATGTGTTTTCATTAAATGTGTTGAAAGGGGTCATAGGTTATTCTATGACCCTTTTTAACCCATATAAATGATTATAATATGTCCCTACGGGTCCTGAGACCCCTAAAGACATATGTTGTAATAAAATGTGTTAAAATTTTGACACATATAAATGATTATAATATGTTCCTAGCAGTCTTAGGACCCCTAGAGACATATGTTGTAATGAAATATGTTGCAAGGTACCATAAGGTTATCCTATGACTCTTTTTGACCCATATAAATGATTATAATATGTTCCTAGGGGTCCTAGGACCACTAGAGAAATATGATGTAATGAAATGTGTCGAAAGAGGTTGTAAGTTATCCTATGACCCCTTTCAACCCATATAAATTACTATAATATGTCCCTAGGGGTCCTAGGAACACTAGAGACATATGTTGTAATAAAAAGTGTCGAAATGGGTCATATGGCATTCTATGGCCCATTTCGAACCATATAAATGATAATAATATGTCTCTAAGAGTCATATGACCCTTAGAGACATATATTGTAATGAAATGTGTCAAAAAGAGTCATAGATTATCATATGACCACTTTCAACCCATATAAATGATTATAATATGTTCCTAGGTGTCCTTGAACCCCTAGAGACATGTGTTGTAATAAAATGTGTCGAAAGGGCTCATAAATTATCCCATGACCCCTTTCGACTGATATAACCAATTCTAATATGTCCCTAAGGGTCTTAGAAACCCTAGAGACATATATTGTTATGAGATGTGTTGAAAAGTGTTATATAAATTATTGTATGATCCCTTTCAACCCATATAAATGGTTATAATATGTTCCTAGGTTCTTGGGACCCCTAGAAATATATGTTGTCAAGAAGTGTCAAAAGGGGTCATGGGTTATCTGATGACCACTTTTGACCCATATAAATGATTATAATATGACTGTAGGGGCTTTAGGACCCCTAGAGATATATGTTGTAATGAATTGTATCAAAAAGAGTCATAGATTTTTCTATAACCCCTTTCGATGCATATAAATGATTATAATATGTCCCTAGGGGTCTTGGCACACCTAAAAACATATATTGTAATGAAATGTGTCAAAAAGAATCATAACTTATCCCATGACCCCTTTCAATCCATATAAATGAGTATAATATGTTCTTAGGAGTCTTAGGGCCCCTAGGGACATATATTGTTTTTAGGGACATATATTGTAATAAAACATGTCAAAAAAGGTAAAAATGTTATCATATGACCCCTTTCTACCCATATAAATGATTCTAATATGTCCCTAAGGGCTGTAAGACCCCTAGCAATAAATATTGTCATGAAATGTGTCAAAAGTGGTCATAGGTTATCCTATGACCCCTTTTCACCCATAGAAATGATTATAATATGTCCCTAGGGGTCATAGGACCCCTAAAGACATATATTATAGTGAAATGTGTTGAAAGGGGTCATAATTTATTGTATGACCCCTTTCAACCTATCTAACCAATTATAATATATCCCTAGGTGTCATAGGACCTCTAGAGATATAAGTTGTAATGAAATATATTGAAAGGGGTCAGAGGAAATCCTATTGCCCATTTCAAACCATATAAATAATTATAATATGTCCCTAGGGGTCCTTGGACCCCTAGTGACATATCTTATAATGAAATCTATCGAAAGGGATCATAGGTTATTTTATAATTCCTTTTGACCCATATAAATGATTATAATATGTCCCTAAAAGTCCTATGACCCCTACAGACATATTTGTCATGAGATGTATCAAAGGAGGTCATAGGCTATCTTATGATCCCTTTCAACCCAAATAAAAGACTATAATATGTTCCTAGGGTGCTAGGACCCCTACAAACATATGTTGTAATGAAATATGTCAAAATGGGTCATAGGTTATTCTATGATCCATTTTGACCCATATAAATGATTATAATATGTCTCTAAGGGTGTTAGGACCCCTAGAGACATATGACATAATAAAATGTGTCAAAAGGGGTCATAGGTTATCGTATGACCCCTTTTGATCCATATAAATGATTATAATATGTTACTAGGAGTCCCAAGACCCCTAAGTACATATGTTATAATGAAACATGTCAAAAGGGGTCATAAGATTATCCTATGACTCCTTTCAACCCATATAAAAGATTATAATATTCCTAGGGGTTAGAGGACCCCTAGAGATATGTTATAATGAAATGTGTCAAAAGGGGTCATAAACTATTATATGACCCCTTTCGACCCATATAAATAATTATAATGTCCCTAAGGGTCCTAAGACCTCTAAAGACATATGTAATGAAATGTGTCAAAAGAGGTCATATGACATCTTATGACCCATTTCAACCCATATAAATGATTATAATATGTACCTAGGGATCTTGCGAACTCTAGAGACATATGTTGTAATAAAATGTGTCAAAGTGGGTCATAGGTTATCTATGACCCCTTTGAACCCATATAAATGATTATAATATGTCCCTACCAATTTTGGGACCCCTAGAAACATATGTTGTAATGAAATATGTTGAAATGGGTCATAAGTTATCCTCTAACCCCTTGCGACTCATATAAATGTTTCTAATATGTCTCTAGATGTCTTGGGACTGCTCGAGACATATATTGTCATGAGATGTGTTGAAATGGGTCATAGGTTTTCTTATGACCCCTTATGACCCATATAAATGATTATAATATGTCCCTAGGGGTCATGGGACTACTAGAAACATATATTGTAATAAAATGTGTCAAAAGGGGTCATCAGTTATCCCATGACCACTTTCAACTCATATAAATGATTATAATATATTTTTAAGAGTTGTAGAACCTCAAGGGACATAGGTTTTTCTATAACCCCTTTCAACCCATATAAATGATTATAATATGTCTCTAGGGGTCTTGGTACACCTAAAAACATATGTAGTAATGAAATGTGTCAAAAGGGATCATAACTTATCCCATGACCCCTTTCAATCCATATAAATGAGTATAATATGTTCTTAGGAGTCCTAGGGCCCCTAGGGACATATGTTTTAATAAAACATTTCAAAAAGGATAATAAGGTTATCATATGACTCCTTTCAACCCATATAAATGATTATAATATGTCCCTAGGGGTCGTAAGACCCTTAAAAACATATGTTGTAATGAAATGTGTCAAAAGGAGTCATAGGTTATACTATGACCCCTTTTAAACCATATAAATGATTATAATATGTTGTTCAACATCTTATGACCCCTAGAGACATATATTGTAATGAAATATGTCTAAAGGGGTAATAAGTTATCTTATGACCCCTTTCTACCCATATAAACGATTCTAATATGTCCCTAGGGGTTCTAGGACCCCTAGCAACATATGTTGTCATGAAATGTGTCAAAAGTAGTGATAGGTTATCCTATGACCTCTTTTCACTCATATAAATGATTATAATATGTCCCTAGGGGTCATAGGACTCCTAAAGACATATGTTGTAGTGAAATGTGTTGAAAAGGGTCATAAGTTATCTTATGACCCCTTTCAACCCATCTAACCAATTATAATACATCCCTAGGGGTCCTAGGACATTCTATGATCCATTTTGAATCATATAAATGATTATAATATGTCCCTAAGGGTCTTAGGACCCTTAGATAAATATATTATAATGAAATGTGTCGAAAGGGTTCATAGGTTATGCTATGACCCCTTTCAATCCATATAAATAATTATAATATGTCCCTAAGGGTCCAAGGACCCCTAGGGACATATTTTATAATGAAATATGTTGAAAAGGGTCATAGGTTATCTTATGACTCCTTTCAACCCATATAAATGATTATAATATGTTCCTAAAGGTCCTATGACTCCTAAAGACATATTTGTCATGAGATGTATCAAAGGGGGTCATAGGTTATCTTATGACCCATTTCGACCCAAATAAAGGACTATAATATGTTCCTAGGGTGTGAGGACCCCTACAAACATATGTTGTTATGAAATGGGTCAAAATGGGTCATAGGTTATTCTATGATCCATTTTGACCAATATAAATTATTATAATATCTCCCTGGGGTACTAGGACCCCTAGAGACATATGACATAATAAAATCTATCAAAAGGGGTCATAGGTTATCGTATGACCCCTTTTTATCCATATAAATAATTATAATAGGTTACTAGGAGTCGTAGGACTCCTAGAAACATATGCTATAATGAAAAATGTTGAAAAGGGTCATAAGGTTATCATATGATTCCTTTCAACCCATATAAAAGACTATAATATGTCCCTAGGGGTCATAGGATCTCTAGAGACATATATTATAATTAAATGTGTTGAAAGGGGTTATAAACTATTATATGACCCGTTTCAACCCATATAAATAATTATAATTTTCTTAAGGGTCCTAGGACCTCTAAAGACATATGTTGTAATGAAATGTGTTAAAAGTGGTCATAAGACATCTTATGGACCATTCAACTCATATAAATGATTATAATATGTACCTAAGGGTCTTACGAACCTCAGAGACATATACTGTAATAAAATGTGTCAAAGGGTGCCATAGGTTATCTATGACCTCTTTAACCCATATAAATGATTATAATATGTCCCTACCAGTCTTGGGACACCAAGAGACATATGTTGTAATGAAATATGTTGAAAGAGGTCATAAGTTATCCTTTGACCCCTTTCGACCCATATAAATGATTTTAATATGTCTCTAGATGTCTTGGGAACCCTGGAGACATATATTGTTAGGAGATGTGTCAGAATGGGTCATAGGTTATCTTATGACCCATTACGACACATATAAATGATTATAATATGTCTCTAGGGGCCGTGGAACTACTAGAAACATATGTTGTAATGACATGTGTCAAAAGGGGTCATCAGTTATCTCATGACCACTTTTGACCCATATAAATGATTATAATATATTCCTAGGAGTCGTAGCACCCAAAGGGACATATGTTGTCATGAAACATGTAGGAAGGGGTCATAAAGTTATCATATGACAACTTTTGATCCTCATAAACAATTGTAATATGTCTGTAGGGGTCCTAAGACCCCTAGAGGCATATGTTGTAATTAAATGTGTCGAAAGGAGTCATAGGTTATACTATGACCCCTTCCAAACCATATAAATGATTATAATATGTCCATAGGGGTCAGATGATCCCTAGAGAGATATGTTGTAATGAAATATGTTGAAAGGGATCATAGTTTATCCTATAAACACTTTTAACTCATATAAACGATTCTTATATGTCCCTAGGGGTCTTGGGACTCCTAGATACATATGTTGTCATGAAATGTGTTGAAAAGGGTCATAGGTTATCCTATGACCCCTTTCGACCCATATAAATAATTAAAATATGTCTCTAGGGGTCCTAGGACCCTATTAGTGAATAGATTGTCCTTTGAAGAAATGTGTGCAAATCCGACCCTAAATGCCCAAGTGAGAGGACAAACTAACACCAACAGTTGGATAGGTTATCATGGATTGATAACCTTCCTTTGAATTTTTATCGAGTACAGCTCCCCATATAAGATATTCAACAAATAAAATGTGGATGCTTTTAACTATAAAGAACAAAAGGATATTAAACATCTACTTGTAAATACAATGTAGATGTGAATAACTATACTACTGCATAAAAAGAGAATAAAGAACATTAGATGATGCAAAGTTCATTTGCTGAACGCTGCATTGTGTAATGAAAACAAAGCCAGGTCTTCCATATTATTGAGGGAGTTAAAATTAGAGCTTTGAAGGATATTTTTGAAATAATGACATAATACAGAAATAATGATATCAAATTGTAATAACAGAGAAAACTAAAAATGACACAAAGTTCGTAATCAGTGGAAGGAAAAATACATTATAATCAAATTTTAATGTGTTTAACCTCCAGCCTCCCTTCCCTGACTATAAAGGACTACAAAGAATCCTTTACACATTAAAATTTTATCATTATTCAAAGAAAAAGAAGCTTTTTCTACCATATTACACTTAACACCAACATTTAATATTCATTTCAGACACACAGTTCTGAAAAGAAAGAAAATCTCTCGTACTCTGCCTCTCACTACCTCCCAAGGAAATGAAATAAATTTTGCAACATCTCCTCCCCTCTTGGAGCACACATTATACAATCTAGAAGAGAGAAAAATGGAATCCCCTGAATTCACTTGCTGTTGCATATTTATTGGCTTTCCACTTCCCGTACAAACTTTTCAGTTTCCTCAACTAAATCTTGAAAAACTTTATGATTTCCCCTTTCTTCTTCTTTTTTTCTCTCATTTATGTTTTCATAATCTTATAAAACATTGATGTAAAAATTTTACAGGAATAATTTGACATATCAAATGAGACTTGGACACATGGCACATTATTACATTATTCCAATATAAAAAATTCTTGATGCTAGGCAGATTTAAAATAACTTTGACAGAAAAAATAGGTCTCAGTACGGGGGGCATAACTAATTATCCCACCATTAGATCTTGCCGAATTTGGGATATGTTATCAGAATCCTAGTTCTCCACATTCTCACTAAGGCGATTTTGAAAATAATGTCCCAGTCAAAAGTTACGGGTCACTCTTTGAGGGTCTATATGATTGTCAAAAAATCTGACTTGTTGAATTAAAATTCCTAGCCACTGATCATTGGACAGCATTTTGAACATGTCTCCCTATTAATAGCATTATTTTGTTGCAATAACTCTTGTTGCCCAATTAATCTTATAGCATTTTGGAAATCACTTTGGATGTGCATGAGCCCATAAATATGACCCGAGTATCGGCTTTGTGGCCTAAACTCAAATCTGTGCAGTTCTATTTTTCATAATGTAGTAGCTGCCGATGAAGGTAGATATTGGGTATCCATGCCTGAAACAAATGATTTTGCCCATCTCGTTAAACAAACCTATGAATGATCATGACTTCTAATGGTAGAATGTCATATTCTTTCCTTACCGCCCAAACTTGAACTCACTCAGGCTTAATAAAATGCTTCATTATGATTGTATCTAATATACTGATGCTCTGTCTCTCCCATGCACATTTCAATGAGCAGACCACGTGCATCCCTGGACATGGGTCAATCACCTCTAAATTATGGCTTGGTTCAAGCTTTTCAAACTCTTTGAATATAGAACTAACATGATTATCTATTATAAAAGTAGATGAAAACACCGGCAAGATATACAATGTTTCCTTCATCAGACTTGTATCAAGCTTTTATGAGAATTCTACATGGAATGAGAGATGTTTTATTTACAACTTGGTTATTGTTCCTTTAAACTTTTTTCAAGTGAAAATGTGGATTTCCGCAACTTTCTCAACAAAAACATGAAGCATTGCTTTGAAAATGCAGAGTATTCACATATGAGAAGAAAATCGGGCTTGGCATTTCATCATATCCAACATTGTAGCTTGATTAAATGATCCTTATACCTCTACTCTAAATCATTGGCGCTAACAATTTTGAGCCTGAGCCTTGATTTTTAATCTATGTGTTGAACTACTAAACCATTGAACCACTTTGAACTACTTCAAACCTCAATTTGAAGTGGTTCAAAAACTCTACACCTCGCATCTTCTAAAATTATAGGGCTAACTAAAACTGAATCACGAACAGGGACTAAATTTTGAACCTTTTCGAACTAACTGATCTACATTTTCAAAATCATTTGAATTGTCGAACCGCTTTGAACTACTTTGAACTTTAGTTCGAAGTGGTTCAAAAACTCTAAACTTGAAATTTTAAAACCGTGATCATATTGGGTGCTAATAGGGGCTCTAACTGCGAGACTGATTTTGATACAAAATTAGAGAACTCCAAAAATCTCTAGGAAAATAACAGTGCCTTAACATTGGGCAGATAGAGTCAGTAAGAAAAGAAGAATGGGAGTTGCTTGCAAAGAGGGCAGAGGGGAGCAGGGAAAAACTAACAACACACACCTAAACAACTAGCAAGCACGAGGCTTGCACATTATTTAGACTACACTATGCACAACAAAAACTTATTTACAATATTTACAAAGGTAGGAAAAGAACCTATCATAGGAACCAAAAACAAGAAAAAGTCCTACAAATCCATTTACTGGCTGGGAGAAGTAGCATCCTTTTTGGAGCGACAAGTCATGTCTCATTTGAGCAACACCAAACCAATACATATAGGCAACATCTTCAATCCCAAATCGCATGCTGAAAGTACATATAAATATTCTAGCCAAACATTCCTTCCCAAATAGCCACAATTCATCATAGTATTGCTTTTCACTTGAGAATTGATCTTCCACACTCATCAGATAGGATTTCATTTCAAATTGAAAAGGAAAGACTATTGAAGTTTCTTCAAGAAAAGATGCATGATATCTAGAAATGTCATCATTAATACTCACCTTTTGCATGTGGCTCCTAATATCATGATCAATTTCTGGGCAGAAAGATGCCTCCTCTAACATGAGATCAAGTCCTAAATGTACAACATCTCCACTTCTTCCAAGAAACAAACTGCCATCAAGCATGCAGTGGATGTTGTCTTCTTTCTTTTCAAAGGTATCATTACATTTTTCATAATTACTTCTACAATCCAGATAAGAGAAACCATGCATAGAAGACTGAAAAATAGATTCATTTACCAATGTTTCATTTTCAACTTGATTTGGATGAATACCTGAATCAGCCTGAGAGGAAAAATTTGACTTGAGTGATGATAGAAATTTCTACATAATATCTTCTTCCTCATTGAAAAAGGTGTTTTTCAGCATTTCAGTTGAGTCATCAAGTTTTTCTAAAAGAATTTCATCATGAGAAGCTCCAGCCCAGGGCATCTTTATCTCATCATAAACATCACTTCCATTTTTAGAGTGACAAGGTTCTTCAATGGGCTGACCACCATTTTCACAATCGAACATATCACTTTCAACCTTCTCATTAAAAACAAAAGATTCAACTTCTGGTAACATGTCATTAGCAATTTTTACACAAATAGGAAATTTCTCAACGAGCTGATCATCATTTTCTACATAACCACTAATATTATGACATGTTCCAGTAGAGGAAAATGTTTCATTAAACACAAAATCTTCCTTTACAGGAATACTTGCTTCACTTGGTGGAAGTAAAGCATCATTGTTGTGCACACCAAGCATCCCATCAGCTTCTTGATTTATCAAATCATCATGGTGCTCAACCTCATTACCACAATCTAAATTTTTTACAGTGAGGTCATCTTTTTTTATAACTAATCTTTCTTGTTGCTATGGTACTGCATAGGCATGGTTATGTTTCCATTCCATCTCAACATTCACATTGTCTAACAAGTCTTTAGAGTTAGAAAAATCATTATCATCAGCTTATGTCATCTTATAATCAGCACAAGATCTAGGTGGAGAATATGATATTGCTTCATTATCACAAATGACAGATTCTTTAATTGGTTGATTACAATTGTCAAAATGCAAAGAATCATCAATACTCATTCTTTCACTGAGACTAAGCTTTTGAATACCATTCTAAAAATCTTTATCATCTGGACCATTTGAAACTAAGTAACATTCTGTACCTGTGGATTTGAGAGATCTAGCTTCTGGGCTAAAGAAAGAATGTAGTAAAACCTTGTTACTTGAATTTAGGAGCTCTTTAGCATTTCTTTGCTCCTCCTCATTATTTTCAATATGCACACAGTAGAACCTTGACATCCTTAAAGCACCATCTTCAGCCAGCAAGGGTTCTTTAAAGTCTCCATCATTAAAAATTTTCAAATTCTATAAATGAGAAACCTTGGGAGTAGGTTTAGCTTCTTCTAGAGCACGCTTCTCTTTTGTAGCTTCTTCATCAATTTATTGTTGCTATCCACAAAGGTACTCTTTCATTGGGAGAGTCTTTATAGATTTCATACCACTAAGAATTAAGGCATCATCTAACCTGATTACTTCTTTTTGCACATTTACCAAATTTTGCATTCCAAGGCATTGTAACCAAAACTTGACTTCAACATCCATAGCAACAATAAAGAAGCATACCTAATTTCTCTCATTTGGTTGGTTGGCTAGAGGATTTTTACCAACAATCTGATTAAATCTATAAATGAACTTGCTTACAGATTCATTTTCTTTCATCTGAATTTGAAAAAGGTTTACCAATAATTGATGGGAATTGATTGTGGGCTGAAATCTCTCAAGGAATCTTTCCTCAAGATCATCCCAAGTTATAATACATCCACCTTGAAAATTTTGAAACCATTCCATAGCTTTTCCTATGAGGCTTTGAACAAATAACTTGAAAAACACATCTTCTTCTTGCACACCAAGAATCCCACATGCAACAGTAACTGCTTTGATGTGATCAGGCGGATCTTGTGTTTTGTCTCCATGAAAATTGGGAAGGTATTCCCATGACCTTTTTGGTAAGGTTGAGCCAAGGAAAATGGTCTAATTTGAGCCCCCCATGGTTGGGTTGCAACTACCACCATAATACAGGCTGAAACTCCAAAATCAAAGATTCAACGAGTCTATAATGTAGAGTCACCAATCTCCTGCATGCAGAGATAACCATAACACTAAGGAAACAAATGTTAGGCAATGATCTTTGTTTCTTTTCCCCAGTAGAATCACCAAAAATCTGTTAGTGAATAGATTGAACTTTGAAGAAATGTGTACAAATTTGACCTTGAATGCCCAAGTGAGAGGACAAACTAACACCAATAGTTGGATAGGTTATCATGGATTGATAACCTTCCTCTAAATTTTTATCAGGTATAGCTCCTCGTATAAGATATTCAGCAAATCAAATGTGGATTCTTTTAACCAAAAAGAACAAAAGGATATAAAAACTCTACTTGTAAATACAATGTAGATGGGAATACCTATACTACTACATAAAAAGAAAATAGAGACAACAGATGATGCAAAGTTCATTTGCTGAACGCTGTATTGTGTAATGAAAACAAGGCCAGGTCTTCCATATTCTTGAGGGAGTTAAAATTAGAGCTTTGAAGGATATTTTTGAAATAATGACATAATATAGAAACAATGATATGAAACTGTAATTTTAGAGAAAACTAAAAATGACACAAAGTTCGTAATCAGTGGAAGGAAAAATACATTATAATCAAATTTTAATGTGTTTAACCTCCAGCCTCCCTTCCCTGACTATAAAGGACTACAAAGAATCGTTTACACATTACAATTTTATCATTATTCAAAGAAAAAAAAGCTTTTTCTACCATATTACACTTAACACCAACATTTAATATTCATTTCAGACACACAGTTCTGAAAAGAAAGAAAATCTCTCGTACTCTGCCTCTCACTACCTCCCAAGGAAATGAAATAAATTTTGCAACATCTCCTCCCCTCTTGGAGCACACATTATACAATCTAGAAGAGAGAAAAATGGAATCCCCTGAATTCACTTGCTGTTGCATATTTATTGGCTTTCCACTTCCCGTACAAACTTTTCAGTTTTCTCAACTAAATCTTGAAAAACTTTATGATTTCCCCTTTCTTCATTTTTTCTTTTCTCATTTATGTTTTGATAATCTTATAAAACATTGATGTAAACATTTTATAAGAATAATTTGACATATCAAATGAGACTTGGACATGTGGCACATTATTACATTATTCCAATATAAAAAATTCTTGATCATTGGACAACATTTTGAACATGTCTCCCTATTAATAGCATTATTTTGTTGCAATAACTCTTGTTGCCCAATTAATCTTATAGCATTTTGGAAATCACTTTGGATCTACATGAGCCCATAAATATGACACGGGTATCGACTTTGTGGCCTAAACTCAAATCTGTGCACTCATGCTTTTCATAATGTAGCTACCGATGAAGGTAGATATCAGGTATCCATGCCTGAAACAAATGATTTTGTGTTTCTTGTGAAACAAACCTATGAGTGATCATGAATTCTAATGATAGAATGTCATATTCTTTCCTTATTGCCCAAACTTGAACTCACTCAAGCTTAATAAAATGCTTCGTTATGATTGTACCTAATATACTGATGCTTTGTCTTTGCCATGAACATTTTAATGAGCAGACCACGTTCGTCCCTAGACATGGTTCAATCACCTCCAAATTATGGCTTGGTTTGATCTTTTCAAACTCTTTGAATATAGCACTGACATGATTATCTATTATAAAAGTAGATGAAAACACCGGCAAGATATAGAATGTTTCCTTCATTAAACTTGTATCAAGCTTTTATGATAATTCTATATGGAATGAGAGATGTTTTCTTTACAACTTGGTTACCATTCCTTTAAACTTTTTTCAAGTGAAAATGTGGATTGCCATGACTTTCTCAACAAAAACGTGAAGCATTACTTTGAAAATGCAGAGTATTCACATATGAGAAGAAAATCGGGCTTGGCATTTTATCATATCCAATATTGCAGCTCAATTAAATGACCCTTATACCTCTGCTTTGAATCATTGGCACTGACAATTTTGAGCCTGAGCCTTGATTTTGAATCTACGTGTTCAACTACTAAACCATTGAACCACTTTGAACTACTTCAAACCTCAGTTTAAAGTGGTTCAAAAAATCTGCACCTCGCATCTTCTGAAATTGTTGGGCTAACTAAAATTGAATCACAAACAAGGACTAAATTTTGAACCTTTTCAAACTAACTGATCTACATTTTCAAAAGCATTTGAACTTTTGAACCGCTTTGAACTACTTTAAACTTTAGTTCGAAGTGGTTCAAAAATATTGAACTTGAAATTTTAAAACCATGATCATATTGGGTGCTAACAGACCCCTAGAGACATATGTTGTAATGAAATCTCTTGAAATAGGTCATAAGTTATCCTATGACACTTTTCAACCCATATAAACAATTATACTATGTCCCTAGGGCTTCGAAGAGCCCTAGAGACATATTTTGTAATGAAATGCATTGAAAGGTATCATAGGACATCCTATGGACCATTTCAACTAATACAAATTATTATAATATGTTCCTAGGTGTTATACAAACCCTAGAGACAGATGTTGTAATGAAATGTGTCAGAAGGGGTCATAGGTTATCCTATGACCCCTTTAAACCCATATAAATGATTATAATATGTCTATAAGGTCCTAGATTATCTCATGACCACTTTCAACCCATATAAATAATTATAATATGCTTGTATGAGTCCTAGGAACCCTAGGGACATATATTGTTATGAAACATGTCGAAAGGGGTCATAAGTTTATCACATGACTCGTTTTGACCCTTATAAATGATTATAATATGTCCCTAGGGGTCCTAAGACCCCTAGAGACATATGTTGTAATGAAATGTGTCAAAATGGGTCATAGGTTATACTATGACCCCTTTTAAATCATAGAAATGATTATAATATGTCCTTAGGGGTCCTATGACCATTAGAGACATATGTTATAATGAAATATGTCGAAAGTGGTCATAGGTTATTCTATGACCCCTTTTGAGCCATATAAATGAGTCTAATATGTCTCAAGGGGTCCTAGGACCCCTGGAGACATATGTTCTCATGAAATGTGTCGAATAAATGATTATAATATGTCCTTAGTGGTCCTAGGACCCCTAGAGACATATGTCATAATGATATGTATTAGAAGGGGTCATAAGCTATCCTATGATCCCTTTTGACCAATATAAACAATTATAATATGTCCCTAGGGGTCCTAAGAATCTTAGAGACATATGTTGTAATGAAATGTGTTGAAAGGGGTCATAGGACATCCTATGACCCTTTTCAACCCATATAAATGACTATAATATGTCCCTAGGGGTCCTATGACCCCTAGAGACATATGTTGTAATGAAATATGTTGAAAATGGTCATAGGTTATCTTATGACCACTTTTGACCTATGTAGATGATTCTAGTATGTTCCTAGGGCACCTAGGACCCCTAGAGACATATGTTGTCATGAAATGTGCATAAGGGGTCATAGGTTATCCTATGACTCCTTTTGATCCATATAAATGATTATAATATGTCCCTAGGAGTCCTAGCACCCCTAGACACATATGTTGCAATGAAATGTGTCAAAAGGGGCCATAGGTCATCCTATGACCCCTTTCGACCCATATAAATTACTATAATATGTTTCTAGGGTCCTAGGACTCCTAGAAATGCATATTGTCATGAAATGTATCGAAAGGTGTCATAGGTTATCCTATGATCTCTTTTCATCCATATAAACAATTATAATATGTCCCTAGGGGTCCTAAGACCTTGAGAGACATATGTTACAATGAATTGTGTTGAAAGGAGTCATAAGTTTTCCTAAAACCCTTTTGACCTATATAAATGATTATAATATGTCCCTAGGGGGTCCGTAGTGGTCTTGAGACCCCCAGAGAGCTATGTTGTAATGAAACATGTTGAAAGTGGCCATATGTTATCCTATGACCCCTTTCAACCCACATAAAAAATTCTAATATGTCCTTAGGGGTCTTGGTAGCCCTAGAGACATATGTTCTCATGAGATGTGTTAAAAGGGGTCATAGATTATCCTATGACCCCTTTCAACTCATTTAAATGATTATAATATGTTCCTAGGTTCTTGGGACCCTTAGAGACATATTTTTTCATGAATTGTGTTAAAAGGGGTCATAGGTTATCATATGACCCTTTTTGACTCATATAAATGATTAAAATATGTCACTAGGGGTCATCAGACCCCTAGAGACATGTTTTAATGAACCGTATTGAAAAGGGTCACATGTTATCCTATGACCCCTTTCAACCCATATAAATGATTATAATATGTTCCTAGGGTTTCTGGGACCCCTAAAGACATATGTTGTAATAAATTGTGTCAAAAGGAGTCATAGGTTATACAATGACCCCCTTCAAACAATAGAAATGATTATAATGTGTCCCTAGTGGTCCTATGACCACTGGAGACATATGTTGTAATGAAATATATTGAAAGGGGCAATAGGTTATCCTATATCTCCTTTTGACCCATTTAAATGATTATAATATGTCTCTGTAATAAAATGTGTCAAAAGGGATCATAGATTATCATATGACCCCTTTTGACCCATATAAATGATTATAATATGTCCCTAGGGGTCCTAGGACCTATAGAGACATATGTTTTCATTTAATGGGTCAAAATAGGTCATAGGTTACCCTATGACCCATTTCAACCCATTTAAAGACATGATTTATGTGTGTAGGGTTTCTAGGACCTCTAAGAACATATATTGTGATATAATGTATTGAAAGGGGTCATGGGGTACTCGATGACCCCTTTTGACTCATTTGATCACATGATATATTTTCCTAGGGGTTATAGGACCCCTATCAACATATGCTATCATTCAATTGGTCAAAAGGGGTCATAGGGAACCTTATGGACCCTTTCGGCTTATTCAAACACATGATGTATGTTCCTAGGGGACCTAGGACCCATAGGGACATACATTATGTGTTAGAATGTGTAAAAAGGGGTCATAGGGCATACCATGGCACATTTCAACCTATTACATGACAAAATACATTCATAGGGTTTGTAGGACCCTTAGGGACATACGTGTTGTGTTCCAATGGGTTGAATTGGGTTAAATGATATCCTACAACCCATTTTGACCCTTTACATGACAATAAATGTTCTTGTGGGTCCCAGGACCTCTAGGGACAAGCATGTTGTGTTGAAATTGGTTGAAAGGGGTCATAGGATAACCTATGACCCATTTCAATCAAATACATGATAACTTATATTCCCAGAGATCCTAGGGCCCCTAAGTACATATAAGTTGTGTTCTAATGGGTAGAAAGGCGTAATAGGATATCCTATTGTTAGAAATACTTTAGAATAACTAAGAGGGGGGGTGAATCAGTTATTTAAGGTCCAAATGTCTTAATAAAACTTTTTCATCAAATAAAGTGAGCCCATCAAACTGTTCATTCATCCAAGCTTAAACTTTTCTACTTAGCAAGTTACTATAAATCAACATGCAAGCATAGCACATGAAAGATCAACACATAACACAATGATTTACATGGAAACCCAATTTGGGAAAAACCACTAGTAACGTGCTACTCAATTCTCACTCTTCTAAAGTGATGCCCTATAAAAGGCCTATCTTGTTAAAGGCTACAACACATTGTTAAATGTGACCTGGTTAAAGGATTTAACCACCCTGTTAGAAGTGGGCCTGGTTAGAGGACTTTAGAACATTCACTTGGAATGCCACCCTATTAAGGGATTTACAAATGGATATTAAACCAACCTATGTCTGTAGGATTTTACCCTAGTTGACAAAATTGTTAGAGATTAACAACAAGGGCTTTGGGACTTGATACAACTCACAACTTAACTTGCAGATTTCATATCACAATTCAGCTCATAACATTGTTTGGCTTTTAGTTTCTATAGCTCTAACAACTTTTCCTCCTTTTGAGCTTCATCTCCTTTAGTTTTCATGTTCGATGTACCAATGCAATCTCCTATATGACCACTTTATCAAAGCAAAGTCTATGTGCTTTGTTCTTCCTTCACCTTCTTTTGATTCCTTCTTCTTGACACCCTTCAACAACTTCACAATTTGGCACCCAACAAATCTTGCTTCTTGGCCTATGACTCCTTAAATAGAAGTCTAGAAAATGCTTTTCCTGCTCGATTCTTCCCTCCTTTAATTTTAGTTCGAATGGATTAGGTAGGATTCAATGAATCTAATCCATATCTTGTTTCTTCTAGAAACATCATGAAGAATTCTCCTGAAATTGACTTAAAATGGTTTATCTAAAATTTTGTGCCTCTAGCTCATCATCCTTATCTTCCATCTCATTCACAAAATTCAAGGTAACAAACTTGTCAGCTCATATTTGGCAAATCATTTGACTTTTCATATAATGTAGCAGCTTGGAATTATTGAAATTCTAGTGCTCAGCACATACTATGTTACTTGGCACCAACTGCATTTTACTAATGCTTGACATCTACTGTGGATTTACTCGGCATCCATTAAGTTTTTTTGATGCTCAGTACCTAAACTTTGCTCAGCTCTTTCTGAATTACTCGAGGCACACAATAAATTTTGCATTTGCTCGGCACTAACTGAAAAATTTGCTCAGCATGAACTGGCTTGCTTGGCACTCACTAATGAACTTAGTTAAGCTTTACAAACAACTTTTTTATAGCTTATTCCTCTAGGTTTTCTAAGTGTGGCCAACCTCTGTATCTTCAAGTATATTATCAATACATCATTTTACCATTGTCTTAACTAATCCTTGTACTTCATTATAAAACCATAACTCAACCTTTCCCTTAAATACTTTTGTTACATCTTGTTGATTAAATCTTTTTCAACAATCAACTAATTGATAGTACTTGGACCTTATAAGAAATTGTCATTCTAGCAAATAGTAGGTTTGACATCAGTGACAAAACAATAATTGAAAAATTCTTTATCAACAATCTCCCTCTTTGTAGTCAATCTTCCTTCTCCAATAATGATTTTTTCAATCAGATTTCCAACAATCTCCCTCTTTGACATTGATGACAAACCAAACTGATCAACCAAGTTATCAAAATGATAACTAGGTTATAATAGTAAATCAAATGCCAAAAAAAAAATTTGTTGCTAATTCCTCTTTGATCTACTATCTTGATTACTTTGCTTTTGGTTCTCCCTCTTAGCTATTGTTCCCTTTCTCATACCTTTCTGTAAATAATCTTCTATATGTATGATCCTATCTAACTTCCTCTTTTTTGTGCCTTGCTACTTTGATCGGTTCAACTATTCTTTATTACCATTTCTCCCTCTTACATGTGTGTATGTCAATTCTCCCTTTGCACAATATCTCTTCCTCTGTATTAGTTTCTACTATTTCTATCTTTGTCCATTTGATTCTGTAAATTTGATCATTTCTCCCTCTGTATGCATTGATCAATTTTTGTTATTCTGGTATTAGTTACTTCTCCCTTTGTTCATTTGATATTTTAGATTTGATCAATTCTGCTATTTCTCCCTCTTTGACAACAATGCCAAAGCCACATTATCTCAGCATCTTAACATGCTACTGTAGCATTTGCAAGTACTTCAATTTCTCCCTCTGTCACCTTTCTTGTGACTGATTTGGATTTTTAGTACTTTAATTACTTCAAGAAAAATCCTAAAGTAAGCATCCTCTACATCAATGTGTAACATTTCAATAATATATCTATTTGATGTAGGGAAGTCTTGCTTTTGCTTCAAATAGCTTTGGATAGGGGTATCACCCCTAACTTACCTCTAAGATACTCAAAAGCATCTTTAGGTAGTGCTTTTATGAAGATGTCAGCAATTTGTTTCTTTCAGCTAACATATTCCATCCTCACTTGTCTTCCACCAATTCTCTTACATAGTGATACTTAATTGCAATATGCTTTATTTTAGCATGCATCAAGGGATTATTTGATTTATTGATGACACTTGTGTTATCACAATAGAGTATCATAGATTTAGTTACTTCTTCCTTCATACGTTTGATCCATATAATATTGGTGTAGTTGATAGCAGCTACAATATACTCAACTTCTATTGTAGACTGTGAGGTACAACTTTTCTTTTTGCTGGTCCAAGTAACCAATATTTTGCCTAAGAAAAGTGCTCCTCCACTTGTGCTTTTTCTATCATCAATATTACCTCCCCAGTCTACATTAGTGTAGGCTTTCAACTCAAACTTTTCACTCCTCTTGTAGTATAAACCAAAGTCATTTGTTCCTTTTAGGTAACTCAATATTCTTTTTACTACCATCAGATGAATTTCTCTTGGGTTAATAGAAAATCTTGCCACTATTCCAACAACTAATGCAATGTCTGGTCTACTATGCACAACATACTATAACTTTCCAATCATTGATCTATACATTGTCTGATTTACTACAGCTGACTCATCATTCTTGGATAACTTATGTCCTATTACCATTGGTGTACTAATTGATTTTGAGTCTTCTAATCCAAATTTCTTGAGTATCTCCTTGATATATTTTGATTGGGTCACAAATATGCCATGCTTCAGTTGATGTACTTACAATCCAACAAAGAATTTGATTTCTCCAAACATTGACATCTCAAACTCATCTTTCATTTGATTAGAAAAAGCATTGCATATGGCATCTTTTCCTCCAAATATTATATCATCAACAAAGATTTTAGATATTAGAATATCTTTACATTTTTTTCCTTCATGTATAGGTTGTTGTCATCTATTCTCTCAAATCCTATAGTCACAAGGTATTTGTAAAGTCTCTCATGCTATGCTCTAGGTGTTTGCTTCAAACCATAGAGTGCTTTATGTAGTTTGAAAACCATATCCTTGTTGTTGTCATCAACAAATCCCTCTGGTTGTTCTATGTAGACTTCCTCTTCTAGTATACCATTTAGAAAAGAAGACTTCACATTCATTTGGTAGACTTTAAAACCTTTGTAGGCAACATATGTAAGTAGTGTTCTTACTCCTTCCATTCTCGTAATAGGGGCAAATTTTTCCCCATAGTCCAGTCCTTCTTCTTGTGCATAGCCTTTGAAGACTAGTCTAGTTTTATTTCTTGTGGTCTCACCATTCTCATCAAGCTTGTTCCTAAAGACCCATTTAGTACCAATCACATTCTTATCAACTAGTCTTGGCACTATAGTCCAAGTTTTGTTCTTCTCAATCTGATCTATCTCCTCTTCCATAACTTTATGTCAATTATCATCTTGCAGTGCATCTTTCACTATTTTGGGCTCAATCTTGCTTAGTAGACATGATTCATTCCTTAATATATTCCTTGTCATTGGTCTAGCTTCCTTGTCACCAATGATTTTCTCTATAGGGTGATGTCTTCTCACATATCTGGATAGTCTTGGTTCTATCATTCTTTCTATTTTTGATCCTTTAGCTTCAGAGTCACTGTGCACATCTCTATTTGGTATTTCATCATCTCTTTCATGTTTACTAATTTTAGAATCACAATGTGTATTTTCTTCATTCTGCAACTCGGCTTCTAAATCCAACTTGGCATTCACTGGCTATGACTTGGCTGATATTGAAACTTGTTGTTGATTCCTAACTTGATTGGCAACTTCATCTTTAGTACGCATTCCTTCATAGAAGTATACAAAAGATTTATAATCTTCTAGTTTCCTAGATTTATCAACTTGGACTTCTACATGCTCATCAAAATTTACATTTTCACTTTTCACAATCTTGTTAGTGTTAGTATTCAAACACTTATATACTTTGCTTCTAGTAGAGTATCCAAGGAATATGCCTTCATCACTCTTTGAATCAAACATGTCATTCCTAGAGTCTTTAAGAATATAGCATTTAGAACTAAATACTTTGAATGTTTTACATTGAGTGAGTGACCATACCATAGTTCAAAAGGTGTTGCATTTTTACCTTTATTGACTTGTACTCAATTCATGGTGTACACAATAGTACTTATAGTTTCTCTCTAGTACTTTAGAGCAACATTTTTCTCCATCATTAATGTTCTTGCATAGTCTATCACTAATCTATTCCTTCTCTCTGCAATGCCATTCTATGAGGGAGTTCTAGGTGCTAATGTTTTTCTCTTGATTCCTTTATAATTGCAAAATGTCTCAGATTCTTTTGATGTAAACTCTCCTCCTCTATCTGATATTAAGCACTTTAGAATCTTTCTTGTTTCCTTCTCAATGCCCTCCAAATACCACATAAACATTTGAAATGCATCAGATTTCTACTTTAAGAACATGGTAGTCACCATCCTAGAATAATCATCCAAAAACAACATTGTGTATCTATCTCCTTGGTAGCTTTGTACTTCTATTGGGCCATCTAAAATTGTATGGACTAGTTCTAATACTTCTTTGGAAATGTAGACTTTTCTTTTGAAACTTGACTTGGTCATCTTTCCTTGTTGACATTGTTTGCACATTTTATTTTTAGGCTTCTTTACCTTAGGTAAACCTCTATCTTTCTTCTTTTTGCTGATGCTAATCAGATTATCAAAGTTAACATGACATAGCCTCTTATGCCATAACCAAACATCATCAAATCTAACAATAATACGTGTTGCATCTTCCATATCTAGGTAAAATAAATTACTCCTAGTTTTTTCTCTTTTTTTCTATCAAATTTCCATCAGTGTCATAGATTTTGGCAGTTTTGTTTCCAAGTTCTACTTTGCAACCTATATTGCCTAACTATGATACACTTAGCAAATTGTAGTTCAATCCTTCAACATAGTATGCATTATCACATGAATTTTTTTTTGTAAGTTGAATAGAACCTTTTTGTTTGATTTGACATGGAGCATCATTTCAAAATCTAACAGTATTTCCATCATACTGAGTAAATGTAATAAACTTACTTTTGTCTCCTATCATGTGATGTGAGCATCCACTGTCTCTAATCCATTTTTCATTTTTGTTCACACAAGTTACTAGTGATGTTGCCTCATCTTAATCTGACTCATCCTTCATGGCTACATAGACTATCTCATCATCATTATTATTAAAATCTTCTTCTTCAACATTGTAGCACTTTTTGTCTTTATCTTTGTAATCTTCGCTATCATCTTCTCTTCTATTCTTGTTCTTGTTGCCTTTTCTATAGTTCTTCTTCTGTGTACATCTTGCAGCAATATGTCCTACTTTATTGCAATTTAAAAAAATGATAGGAAGCTTACCTTTAAATTTACCCTTACCTCTATAAAATCTTCTAGCCAACAGTGCCTCCAATTGTTCTACATCTTCTTCAGCTATGCTACTATCACTGGATGCATACTTTACCTTTTTTTTCTTCCTCTTTGGTTTCACCTCCTCAATATCTTTCAATGATATCTTGGCTTTGAAGGTAGATTTAAGGTTCTTAGGTCTGTAGTTATCAAAGTTGGACAACTCAAATGCAGTGAGTCTTCCCACTATACCATCAAAGATTAGTGTGTTTCTTGATATACACCTTAACTCTTGTGTGGCTAAAACTCTAATAGCATAGATAGGGAGTAGGGTTCTTAAGTATTTTCTATTGACAGTGTCATCTTCCAAATGACCACCCATACTTCTTATTGCACTTACTACTTCTTTCATTATAGATATAAATCAAGGATTTCCACATCTTGAATGTAGAGTCCAATCCTTTGATGTCATCAAATTTAGCATAGTTAAGTGTAGAGGGAATCTCTAGCATTGCCTGATTGAGCTCCTTCTTTTTCCTCATATCTTTTGTAGTAGGTATAGCTAGATCAACATGTTCTAATTTGATTGAGGTTTGTGCATGATCACTTATTGATCCCAAATGCATCTTCATCAACCTTTACCATGCAGTGAATTTGTCTCTGTTAAGCTTGGGAACTTCTCTATTGGACTTCTTGCTTCTAGTATTTTTAAACTAAATCAGCAAATGGCTCTGATTCCAATTGTTAGAAATGCTTTAGAATAATTTGGGGGGGGGGGAGTGAATCAGTTATTCAAGGTCCAAATATCCTAATAATTTTTTTTCATCAAGTAAAGTGAGCCCATCAAACTGTTCATTCATCCAAGCTTAAACTTTTCTACTTAGCAAGTTACTGTAAATCAACATGCAAGCATAACACATGAAATATCAACACATAACATAGTGATTTACATGGAAACCCAATTTGGGATAAACCACCAATAACATGCTACTCAATTCTCACTCTTCTAAAGTGATGCCTTGTGAAAGGCCTGCAATGTTAAAGGCTACAACACACTATTAAATGTGACCCAGTTAAAGGATTTAACCGCCCTGTTAGAAGTGGGCCTGGTTAGAGGACTTTAAAACATTCACTTGGAATGCCACCTTGTTAGAGGATTTAAAAATGGTTATTAAACCAACCTAAGTCCATAATATTTTACCCTAGATGACACAATTGTTAGAGAGTAACAACAAGGGCTTTTGACCTAATACAACACACAACTTAACCTATAGATTTTAGATCATAGTTTAGTTCATAACATTTACTAGCTTTTAGTCTTTGCAGCTCTAACAACTTGTCCTCCTTTCAAGCTTCATCTCCTTGAGTCTACATGCTCAATGTACCAATGCAATCTCCTATATGACCACTTTATCGAAGTAGAGTCTCTATGCTCTATTCTTCCTTCACCTTCTTTTGATGCCTTCTTCTTGACACCCTTCAAGAACTTTGCAATTTGGCACCCAAAAAATCTTGCTTCTTGGCCTATGATTCCTTAAATGGAAGTCTTAAAAATGCTTTTCCTACTTGATTCTTCTTTCCTTTAATTTTAGTTCGAATGGATTGGGTAGGATTTAATGAATCTAACTCATATCTTGTTTCTTCTAGAAATTGTTGGCCTAATTTTTCACTACCCTTGTTTTGTTGTATTTAGCAATGAAAATCCTAAATGTGCATTCCAAGTAATTTTGAAATTTGGTCAAAAAAAATCTAGGCAAAAAATTCACCAAATAACCTTGTGCCTTGCCTTGTTTGGCCCTAACCTTTGAAAACTTCAGAAAGTATTATTTCAAATAAATTTTGGCAAGACATTTTTATCCTAAAGGTTTATTTATGTAAGAATGACCTTTTAATCTTTTGACAAACCTTATAAAGTTTTCCTTAATTGCATTATTTTATTTGAAAAGGTCCTATTTAATATATATTTTATGTGACCGTTGATCTTGATCAAATCAGTGGCCATCACATTCTCGCAATAAGAAGATGCAAGGATTTTAAATATTGCAGACAAGCACCTTTTCGACACATAGCCCCTACTAACATTTTAGCTTTAGTGTGCCAAAAAAATTTCATGGTTGTCAAAGCTAGTTAGACCTTTTTGTAGAGTTGTCAATGTTCTTGTACATGTTTTCAAAATTCTTGCAATATCATTGGCCCGTTCTTTAATAAAGTTATTATTTTATAGCTTAGAGTTCTTGATCATTGATCTTGCAAAGAATCAAGGGCTAACACATGCTTGAAATAATAAAGTGCATGAATGTTAAATATTGTGAGGAAGTGCCAATGTGACATGTGGCATAGTGTGACATCATGGGCCCACCTTTCTTAGAAGGTAATAACAACTTTTCTTATGTGGTACTTGTTAGATGAGCTTCAGTATAGAGAAAGTGTCTCATTGGTTTGACTAGCTGACTAGATATTACAGTCACAGAAGATTTGTGATAACTGTTGATCTGAATAAGATCCAAGGTTAGCGCTTACCCACAATATGGACTTGCTCAACATTTAAGTAATGTAGGAAAGTAGGCATAATGGGACCAAGACTTAAAGGGAATGCTGAGTCATGCCATGCTAGAAAGGTTAGATGAAGTAAAGTGCGCTCATTGGTGGAATATGATAGGTATGCCAAGTTGAAAGCAGTAATGTCATGGGCACTAAAAGTTTAAATGTTGCAGTCAAATCTCTCAGAGAACATTGTAAAAGGATGATATTTTATTGGTTAAGTTAGCTGAGTGAGCTGTCAAAGAAAAGGACTTTGGCCCACCATCAATCTGAGAAAGATCAACAGAGAATGCATGCCCGCAACAAGAAGTTGCAAGAATTTTAAGTAATGCGAGCATGTGCCCTTTTGACACGTTGCTAGGGGCTTGAAATTTTAAAAGGCATTTTACTTTTGAAATAAAGTCATCTGATCTTTGAGAGATTAACAGGTCAAATTCAAATTTGAAATATAACATGAAACTAATGGTTACAGGAATTAATATGGCTCAAAGTTTCCTTCATGTGACCTTAATGCACTGGTATAATATGAAAAATTGCCATCATTGAAGCACACAATCATAGATTTTCTCAAAGCAAAAAGGATTTCCAGAGCTAGGGCACAAAATTTCTCAGGGGTTTTAGTGAATTTACAGAGAAAATTGCGGAGAAAGAAGGGAAATTTTAGTGGGTAAGTAATCTATAACCTGTAAAAATCAAGAATTTGCTGTTGTAAGAGTGTGAAATTTTAAAATGCCTCCACAAAAGGAATTTTCTGGGAAAACTGATTATTTAAAGAGGGATGTACATGATGATTTCCTAGAACAATTTCCCTTATTAGTAAATGAAATAACTAAAGGAAGGGAATTCATTCCTAAGAACCCTAAGGTAATTGTCACTAAGGGTTTCTATGATAGGGAAAATTGGGTAAGAGACACCCAAGTATCTATCGAGGGTTTGCAATTGTTCAAAAAATGTTTCTTAGAAAGGAATTTAGATACTCCCATGAGCAATGTTTGGGAATTTGACATTGGAAAATTAACAGTCCCTATAGTTTTCTTTGATAGTGATCTATTGACTAACCTGGCTAAGAAATATGATCCTATTACGGGTTGGGTGAAGAATCATTCTAGAGTAAATCTTTTTAGGGTTTTCCCTGAGCTGTTCAGTGAAGTTTTCAACCTTAACCCTAACCATGTTGTACATGAAATCATTGATATAGATGATTTGCAAGAAAGATATGATGCACAAAGAATATACTTGAGGACAGGGCCATTGTAGAAGCATGCTGCAAAAGTTGGAACCTTGTCTGTGATTACTACTAGCACACCCGAGCCATTATTGAAAAGACATTTTAACCCTAGGTCTCAGGCATTATATATTTATCTTTGTAAAATTCTTGGAAGGGATGAAGCCGAGCAGATCCCAAGCTCAATTTTTCTCATAATGGCTCAAACCCTTTAGTTTAGGATGAACACTATTCTAGATTTTGCTACTTTCCTTACAAAGGAGATTCACAATGGTTTGGTGGGAATAGCAAAGGGAAAAGTGGATAAACATTGTTGTTGGTATTCATTTCTCATGCATATATGCTTGTACAAGGGATTCACCTTTTTCTCCAAGGGTATTGAGCTGGAAACAAGTAGAAGCAAAGAAAGGAATCCAGAACAATTGTGGAGTTTGGATATGACCTCAGAAGCCATAGATGCCAGTTATGTGAAGTTTGACAAATATTTTGCACCTAAGATTAGATTTCTTTTAAGAGGAGACAACCCTAGAATTCCACAAGCACTATTAGAACTGGTCAGACCCAATGACCATGCAAAAGGGCTACTGGTTAGCCATAATTGGGGGGATATCATTCCCTATAATGTTTCAACAGTGATAAGAGTGTATGGCTTCCTAGGAAAGCCTCATGTGCTACCATTTCATGTGCCTTTGAAGATAGGAATAGATGAGTTGTTATGGAAAATAGGCACTATAGATGAGAGGGAGTTGCCTAAGAAGGGCACATTTTTTCCAATTGTTACTATGGCACATGATTTTGTTTTTGTATGGAAAGGGTGAAAGCATTTGAATTTTTTCTTAGATAGATATAACATGGCAGAGTCTCATGCTAGGTTTATTGATCATAAAGGATTCTATGATCTCTTAAGAGAGAGAATAAAAGCTTCCTACATGGTGCAACAAGTTTACTATCCAAAGGATGTAATTATGAATGTTTTTACTTTGAATTGAGAAAGGAGAAATGGATAGTATATAGTAAAACCCTAGAATTCATTAAAGCTTTTGACCTCTATTATGATCCATTGAAAGAAAAGAAATATTGGGGAGCCAAGATGTAGGCATTGATGAATAATTTTTTTGTGATAATACAAGCCATGAATGAGAAGAAGGATGCATATGGCAGGGCTTATCCAGACAAGGCTGCAAAGGTGTAGAAGAGAATAAATAGTAGAAATGTTGTGTCTCCTAGTTAGTACACTTTGCAGAAAAGGGTAGGATATGTAATGATCTAGAATGTACAACAGGCTACCCCTCAACAAAGACCAAGGCTAGAAAGCCCACCTATAGCTAGTGTTCCAAAAAGACAAAAGTTAGAGCAAGGGTCTTCTTCCCAAGTGGAGCAATATTCCCCAAGCCAATCTCCAATCAAAATTGATGATGAAACATCTCTAAGAGAACAGCTTAGACAAATTGGTGGAGAGGGAGATGTAATTGTTACCTCCACAGATTTGGAGATTGGAGAGCCACAAGAACCACCTACACCTTCTTTGGATTTAACTGTTGCTGATTACCAAGGTAAGGAAATTGATCCAATAGTTGCCCAAGCCTCTGGGAAATTTATTAATGATAAAGTTTTTGTGAAATCTAGGGCATTTTCTCAATTTTTATTGAGCCTAAATATAGGAAATTTTGAGAAGACTTGTGAAAAGATAATAGCAAAGCAACTTGATAAATTGGACTATGTTATTAAAGAAGAGGTAAAATCTAAGTTTCTGAATAGTTTTGCTCAATTTACCCCTACGGCTGGTAGGCAAGTAATTAGACAGTCAGGAGTCCTTATTTTTCCAGAATGGGATATAGTGAATGCCATGGTTTTTGATTCAGTAAGGAAGCAAAAGGACATCTAGTTTAAAATTGAAGAAGAGGTATAGGCTCATAGAGGAGTCAATTTTAGCGATGACCACCAAGCCCTTGTTATTTGGTCCATTGAAAAAAGGGATAAGACTAGGATGCAGGAAATTTCCACTGTAGAGCATACTGGTGCACTGATAGTTTTCAAGGCTAGTGAGGTAGGCACTAAGAAGATAATAGGAATGGCCTCAAAAATGTTAAAATTTGGTAGTACTATATTTGGTCAAGAAGAAGAAATATTTTCCCAACTCAATGCTAGTTTTGAAGAAGTTTTGAAAGCATATTGAGGAAAGGGGTATGCAGATATAGTCATTGGAAAACAAAGAATCTCAAATGGAGAAGGTACTTGGGAAAAGAAAAGTAGAAGAATCTAGCAGACCCAAGATTGTATACCCTCCCAGGCCACCTATTGAACCTTTCAAGTCCACTCCAATTTTTGAGGTACCAGATACCACTGAAATGCCATAGTTCTACACTACAGAAGATTTTGAAGAAGAAAAGAATAAGTTGTATGCATTGCATGTAGAACTAAATAATCAGTTAGAGGAGAAAATAAGGCAGGGTATAATGTATTTAGTAGATTTAATTGAGTGGCCATAATTTTTTGACTTATTGGTAAGGATTGCATCCATCAAGGATGAATTGAAGAGAGATGAAGTTGTATTCAGACCCCTTGTGTAGAAGTGGACAAAAAGAAATGAAGATATCACTACTATGTGTATATCTATCATCCAGTTGCCCTATCATCAAATAGAAAAAATCTTTGACTTGTTGAATAAATTGCAAGGATTTGATGATAAGAAAAATTCTTTTTAAAAAATACTAATTATTTGTTTTTCCAAGTATATTGCAGAAAAGTTTGATTTATTCCCTTGTGCATTAAAGACTATTGATAAAGTGAAGGAAAAAGAAGAATGGAAGAGGGAGTTGGATGATATTTTTTATGAAAGGATAAATAAAGTTATAAATGAAACTGGACACTTGTTATGGGCTATGACAAATGAGGAGTTGGTTAAAGTGCAGATATTCTATAACTCCATCAAAAAAGAATTGGTTAATATGGAGGTAATTGCAAATTCCCTGATAACTGCACAAAGAGAAGTCCTAATTTTTGATTGGCCAGATGACACTGCTTATAATGAGTGGAAAGATAAACTCATGTCTATAGAGAAAATGTTAGAAGATGATGAGGCAGAAGATGATGCAAGTATAACTGTTACTTTAATAGTTGATGATGAAGACAGAGAAAATCCCCAAGTTAAAGTAAACTTGTAGGTAACTGAAGAGGATACATCACTTTTAAACCTCATGGTCACTTATTCCTAGGAATCAGATTGATAGAAGAATCAAATCATTGTACTCTGCCAATTCTAAAGGATGTAACATAAAGGGGCCCACAAAAGGAATGTTTGATGTAAAAGTCTTTTTGTTACTCACATTTTGTCATTTTGTGATAGGTGTATGTAATATTTCTTGTAAGGGACACCTATCATTTTCTCTTAGCCTAAAGCTTGTTGCATCTTACACTATATAAGTGATATTCCAGAGCTAGAGAAAGGGTCCAATTTCTATTTTTTCGGTCCAATATTTTGAGCAAGTTTATGATGTATTTTCTCTATTAGTTCCTGAGAATACATTAAGATAGAATGATCTCTATGTTTCTTCTTAAGGTCATTATGAGTTTATTGTAAATGTATACATTTTCAAAGAAAATGAATACAAATTATGAGTTGTCCCCATATCAGCTCTTTCTAAATTTTGTCTCCTTTTGATTACTTGGTTATCTTGATATTGTATGAGTAAAGGCTTGTGCAATTGAATGCAATCCAGTTAGGTTGTATATCTATTCATCACTACTATTAGTTCAATGGATTAAAAGCTTTGATGAATTTGATAAGGTTGCTACAGTAGTAGAAAGGATTTTTGAATGATGAATTCGGATAAGAATTGCTGATAATATCTATTGTAAGGCAAAAAATTAGATCTCAGGATTTTGTAGTAGACTCTGAACCCTAATGGATTAGGCATTGGTCAAATTGATTCAGCTAGAAGAGAAATGTGCCATAAATGGTTTTCAAATGTAGAATTATAATTAATTTTACTTTTATTTCTTGAAGATCTTCAGAGTTGGCCAGTACTTGTTTGCATGGAATGTTTTAGCTTCAGTTAGCCACTATTGCTAAGAACACTTGTAGACGTATAGAAGAATTTTGGCCAGCTCTATTGTATGGGATGTGTTTATCAAATTTTCATGAATTATGCATGTATTTGAGGATTTGAGATGAGAATTAGAATGAAACTAAAATAATCCTCATATAGTGTTTCCCAGTCTTGAATCCTCCTTGGGTATACCCACCCTAGTTTTGTAGAGCCTAAAGAGTAGAAAACCACCCTTGGTTATGTTGAAGTTGGGAAAAAATGGTTCACACATATAATTGTTAATAACAATTGGCTAGTCCTTAGATTGTGTGAGTAATGTCATTTTGGTATTGAGCATTTTGTTGCTTAGTGGGTTTTCAAAACACCAATAGAAAAATCATGAAGAATCCTCCTAAATTTTCCTAAAAATAGTTTATCTAAAATTTTGTGCCTCTATCCCATCATCCTTATCTTCCATCTGGTTCACAAAATTCAAGGTAACAAATTTGACGGCTCATATTTGGCAAATCTTTTGACTTTTCATATAATGTAGTAGCTTGACATTATTGAAATTTGTGTGCTCAGCACATACTATGTTACTCGGCACCAACTACATTTTACTAATGCTCAACACTTATTGTAGATTCATTTGGCATCCACTAAGTTTTTATGATTCTGAACACCTGAACGTTGCTTAGCTCCTTCTGTGTTACTTAGCACACACTAGATTTTGCATTTGCTTGGCACTAACTAAAAAATCTACTCAGAATGAACTAGCTTGCTTGGCTCTCACTAATGAACTTAGTTATTTTTTATAGAGAACCTTGTTACAACTTATTCCTCTAGTGTTTCTAAGTGTGTCCAACCTCTGTATCTTTAAGTATATTATCAATACATCATTTTACCATTGTCTTAACTGATCCTTGTACTTCATTATAAAACCATAACTCAACCTTTCCCTTAGGTGCTTTTGTTACATCTTATTGATTAAATCCTCTTCATTAATCAACTAATTAATAGTACTTGGATCTTATAAGTAATTTTTATTCCAACAAATAGCAAGTTTGACATTAGTGACAAAACAATGATTGAAAAAATTCTTTATCAACAATCTCCCTCTTTGCAATCAATCTTTCTTCTTCAATAATAATCTTTTCAATCAGATTTCCAACACCTATGACCCCTAGGGACATACCTCTTATATTTCAATGAGTAGATAGGGGTCATAGGGTATTCTATGACCCCTTTTGACACACTACATGAGAACATATGTTTCTAGGCATCCTAGGACCCTTATCATTATATTTGTTGTGCTCCAATGGGTCAAACTATGACACATTACATGATAGCATATGTCCTTATGTTCCTAGGAGTCCTAATACCCTAGAGCCATATATGTTGTGTTCCAATGGGTCAAAAGGGGTCATGAGATACCTTATGACCCCTTTTAACCCATTACATGATAACATATGTTCTTAAGGGTTCTAACCCCTAGGAACATATGTTATCATGCAATGGATTCAAATGATCATAAGATACTGTATGAACCCTTTAAACTCATTGAAACATAACATATATGTCTATAAGGGTCCTAGGACCCCTAGGAACATATGTTATCATGTATAAAGTCAAAAGGGGTCATAGGATACTCCATAACCCCTTTCTACCCATTAAAACACAAGATATATGTCCCTAGGCATATTTTGATCCTTAAGAAGATATGTTGCCATATAATGGGTCAAGATGGGTCATACAGTATCCCACAACCCATTTGGACTCATTGGAATACATGTATGTCCCTAGTGAGAGCTGCAGGAATATATATCATCATATAGTTTATTAACTTAGGTTATAATATATGTAATATATAATAATAATATATATTATATATAAATAGGGTATCCCATGATCCATTTGGACTCATTGGAATGCATGTATGTCCCTAGGGGGACCCATAGGAACATACATCATCATATAGTTTATTAACTTGGGATAGTAATATAATAATAATAATAATATATGATATATAATTATATAATAAATTATTATAATTATTTAATACTATATATTAAATTTTAGTAACTATATATAATAATTGGTCCCCACCCCAATTATGCTATAACTATATTATACTAGGACTTGATACAACTTAAAAATTGGTCCCCACTCCATTTACATTTGAATTTGGCACCATAATTTGAGAACATAAATTAGACACCCATTCCCAAATCGGATAACTGTTCTCAAATCCGATATCTGTTCTTAAATCAGATACCTATTCTCAAATCAAATACCTGATCAGGCAAGGTATTACATTTTTGGTTTGGCACTAGGATAGGTGAGAGAAAAGTCAAAGCACATTTTGAAATTCTTTTAGGTGTTTTAAAACTACATGTTTTTCACATTGCCACTTTTTGGCACACCATGATCATGCACATACCCTTGGATTCAATGAGATACCATGATCTTTACATCTTTGTAACACATTTTCTAGATCTCTGATATGATCTTTTCTCTTCTTGGAAAAGACTATCAAATCATTAAGGTATATCACAATAATTCTATCTTTCAAATCTTCAAAGGCCAAATTTATACCACACTGAAAAGTTGCACCTACATTAATTAGACCAAAGGGCATTGTAATGCCCACCCATAGTGTGTGTTTCCATTTTATTTACCAAACTCTTTTATGCCTATTTCATGGATGTGTTAGTTTCAAGGATATGATTTCATAAATTAGAATAGAGATATATCAATAATGATTACTTAGTTGACTATATTCCATGTGTTGTTTAACAATTATGGTTACTAGTGCATTAATTATGCTTTAATGATTCATAGTTAATAAATGTGATTTGTTTCATAGCAATGTCAAATGATGCTTTAATGATAATTACTTCATATTCATAAAAATGCATTATTTTATTTGAGCATTTTATGTTTGACTTATTATTAATATGATACTTACCCCATACTTGCATGTGTATGGTGTGTGTGTCAATTTTATTTGTTTTCTTGTCATGTTCGATGTGGTTAAGGAATGGAGTTGTAGTCACCTACTAGTCAGGATCTACACAATGCACCACTTTCTATCATTTCTTGTTTAGTTAGATATATTTATATACATGTACATGCTCATCTTTTATGTAGGACGTAAGTACCAGGCATTGACTTCCTTGAATTTTTAGGATGAGCATGCCCTATCACAATAACTCAGTGGTAACAATGGGGAGATAATTTTCAAGTCCAATCCCAGTTGTGGCCTTATCATTTGTCCTAAGAAGGACATGTATCTAACTTTCCACCCTTTTTTAAAAGCTATGAGTTTATCTATTTGTGTTGTTTGATTTTGAGTTTTGGTCTATTTTGGTAATGTTACTTTTATGTGAATTTCACTATGTGATTTATTTGGTACATGATTTAATTATAATATTTGGGTTAATCATATCATTAAATATTATTTGATTAAAAAGAAAATATTAAAGCATGAGAATATTTAATTGATTAAAAAACTAATTAAATATATGCTTTAATTTAAATGTATTAATTTAAATTTAGAAGTCTAAATTTAGAAAATTGGTTAAAGAGAAATTATAATACGATGATATTTAATTAATTATTAATTAATTAAATATGTACTTCAATTTAAAATATTTATTTTAAAAGTCTAATTTATGAAGTTGGACAAAAGAGAATTAAAATATTAAAGATTTAATATTACATTATTATAATTATTTATTTAATAATAATTAAATTAGAGTTGCATTTAAGCAATGAGGTTTGATTATTATTATTAATTTAAATAATAAATTATGCTTTAATTAGTACTTGTACTAATTAATAAATTGGAGGAAAATAAAATATAAAAGAATGAAATTTAGAGATAAAGTTATAGTTCTAATTGTTTCATAGTTATATTTATTTAATATAACTATAATTATTTATGAGTTTTATTTTAATAATAAACTCTAAATAATTTTATTAAATAAATAAATAAATATATTATTTGTTAGAATACTTTAGAATAACTAAGGTTGGTGGGGGGGTGAATTAGTTATTCAAAGTCCAGATGTATACATAAAACTTTTCACAGCTTAGTGAACCCATAAAATATTCATACCCATGAATGTATCCATAAGATTATGTAATCACTTAAACTTGTAAGTTACTATCAAATCAACTTGCAAAAATGTAAACCATGAAACATAACAAATTCATCAACACACTTGACACAATGATTTACGTGGAAACTTGATTTGGAAAAAACCACCAATAACATGCTACTCCTTTTTAGTCTTTTGAAGTGATGCCCTATGAAAGGCCAACCCTGTTAAAGGTTACAATACACATTATTAAATGTGACTTGGTAAAGGGATTCAATCACACTATTAGAAGTGACCCTTGTTAGAGGACTTTAGGCCATTCACTTGGAATGCCACCCAGTTAAAATATTTACAAATGACTATTAGGTCAACCTTAATCCAAAGGATTTATGCTAAACTGATACAAATTTTAGAGAGTATTAGTAGAGTATTGATCTAATACAACTTACAACTTTTGTTGCAGATTATAGATCTCTATTCAGTCCTCAATTCTACTTGGCCTTCATACTTTCTAGCTTTGATAGCTTGTTTACCCTTCAAGAATCCATCTCCTTAAACCTTCTTGCTTAACATGCTATTGTAGAATCTTCTCTCAAGTCACTTGATGAGACAAAACCTTTAACTCCTTCACTTCCTTAGGTTCTCACACATGACAACTTTGCTTCATGTCTAGACATTCCTGTAAATAGGAAATTATGATATTTTTTCACTCATTTTCTATCATCTAATTTAGAGTTTGGATGGATTAGGTAGGATACAATGTATCTACCCCATATCTTGTATCTCTTCTAAAAAATTCTCTAAAATCCATTTGAATTTTCTTCAAAATAGTTTACCTCAAATTCTATACGACCAGCTCATCAACCTTATCTTCCACCTAGTTCACAAAATTCAAGAAAAAAACCTTCTTAGTTCAAATTCAAAGCATCATTAATCTTTAAAATAACGTAGCAGCTCAAAATTATCAACTTTCTGATGCTTGACACATATTGTGTTGCTCGACATCTATTACGAATTCACTCAGCATGAACTAAAGTTTACTGATGCTTGGCATCAACTAAACTTTACTTGGAATCAACTATCTTTCTTGACATCCACTAGAATTTTCTTTTTCTCAACTCCAATTGAATTTTTTCTCAGCTTGCACTATCTTTTCTCGGCAACTACTATCCACTCGGTTAAGCTTGCCAAACAAACTTTGTGTAACTTGTTCTTCTAAACTTTCTTAGTGTAGCCAACCTTTGTAACCTTAAGTAGATTATCAATACATCATGTCATCACTATCTTAACTAATTCTCATACTTCATTACATAATCATAGGTCAACCTTTCCTCTAGGTTCTTTTGTTACATCTTGTTGATCAAAACCTCTTTATCAATCAACTAAGTGATAATACTTGAATCTTATAAGTAGTCGTCTTACTAGAAAATAGTAGGTTTGAAATCAGTGACAAAACAATGATTGAAACACAGTCTTCTTCAAAAATCTCTCTCTTTTAATAATTTCTCTCAAAAATGATCTTTTCAATCAGATCTCAACAATTTCCCTTTTTAGCATTGATGGCAAACCAAACTGATCAACCAAGTTGATCAAATGATGAACATCTTGTTCAACCAAACTTACTAGGTTAAAATAGTACGACAATACCAAAAAGAAAACTTTACTCAAAATTTCTCCATCTATCAACAACTTCCATCTTTTGATTTGGTTAGAAAACTCTTTCTTATAACTCCCTCTAAGTTCCTTCTTGTATCTCCCTCTTACTAGGTAGATTAGGACTTCTTATACTCTTTGACAATAATCTCTTGATATTTCCCTCTAATGTACTTTCTCTCTAATGGTGATCAATTTAATATACTTTCTCCCTCTTTGACAACAATGTCAAAGACATATCATCTTTTCATCTTAAACATGTAGACGTAGGATTTTGCAATTTCTTCAGTTTCTCCTTCTGTCACCTTGCATGTGATTGATTTGAAATTTCAACTTTGTGATTACTTTAGGCAGCTCCTAAAGTAAGATCCTTTGCATCAATGTGTAACATATGAATATCAACTTTTTTTGGCATAGTGCAAGGTAGGAGAATCCCCAAAGGAGATGTCCTAGGCCCCAAAAAATATAACCACGTAGTGGAAACACAATAACAAGAAGGAATAATGCAAGATTTGATACCAAATTACAATAATTGTTCATAAAATATAATTGATTACATGCAATACACTAGGCTATAAGGCCTTCCTAGTTATGACCAAATATAATAGCAATTACAATAACAGTTCTAAAAGATCCCTCAAGACCCAACTGACAAAGACCAATCCCAGCTAGCCCAAATCTATAACATAACAACAATCTGGAAGAAATCACCAAGGAAATCTAAACTTGTGCTTGCAAGCCCACCAAGCAACCTCCTTGTTTTCCAGCTACAGCCCTAGCTCTTCTCTAAGATCCAAGTGTAAACTACCTCACATTCAACACTCTGTCCACACACTTGTAACTTTACAATCCTATGATAAACTACCTCACATTCGGTGCTTTGTCCAGAGACTCAGGAAAACTTTCCCTTTAGTTGCTCCCACATTCACTCCTCCTCTGAATGAATGACTAAAAGACTCCACAAGACCCTCGAATTATACCCAACTAAGCCATAAGTTGGCCTCCAATAGAAATTAAATGCCCAAAATTAATATTCGATTAAAATCATGATATCTCTTAGCACTGATTGAATTAGAACTTGCACTTGGAACCATTGATAGTACTTTAGGTCCTCTACAACCCTTAAGTACACAAAGGCTGATTCCCCAAGGAAAAGTGTGCATCCATCCCAAAATTCATGCAAAAAAACCTATCATGCAGTCTATCATAAATTGATACTATGGGAGAATTTCCATATCTCCAAACATATAAGGAATTAGAACTTGCACCTTGGACCATAGTGTTGGTGTAAATAAGTATTTACTTATTACACTTTACTTAAGTTTATTTAGGTTAATGCATTATTTTATTATTATGGGTTATTTTATTATTTCTTAGGTGAGACACTTAGAGTTTACATAATTAATTGAGTTGTCATGTAGACAACATAGTTATTCACACTCTTAATTTAGCACATAGTGTCTACAACATTATTTTGCATGCTACACCTTTTTAGGCTTATCCTCTCATCATAACACTTACTCCTATGCTTAATGGAGGATAACTCATATCTGGTGGACATGTGCCTAGTTGTACAACTTATCATGTTGTAGATTCCTATGCATTTTAGAAACATTCCATAGGCTTTTATATATAGGCACTCCTAGTGTATTTTTATACATTGAATGAATATCATATCATCATTCTAATCAAACTCTTTTGGTCTATTGTTGTGCTTGTGCTTGAGTTCCTTGCTCTTGGGTGAATTTTTTCCTAAGGAAAATTCTTACATGGTATTAGAGTTGAGGGAGATTCTCTTTACATAGTCATTTGAGACCATTATTGCTTCAGCACCTTGACCTAGAGCTAGAGAATCCATAGAAATTAGGAGTGTCTAGAGCCTAAATAGACCTCACCATTATATCTGGAACATCAATTCAGTGAAAATTGGCTATAAATTTTTCTATGTTGGGCCAAAGTCAATTTTGAAGTGAATTTTTTTATAAACTGATGCCTAAAGGTCTGATTTGCAATTTTGAGTATGATTTATTAGATCTACAAATTTTATTTTTAGATCTAGAATTTTATTTTTTGCTGCAATTATTTTTGAATTTGGGTATTTTTTAGAATTTTTTCACCCAGTAAGGCCTGCAAAGAATTTTTTTTTATCAACTAGGTAGTGACACCCCAGCCCCTACAAAAAATATTCATGGAATATTCTATTTTAATTGGCAGACATTGCTCACAAATCCAAGTGGCTTTAACCATTCAAATTCAGTGGCATCTATATATTTCCCAGTGAATGGCCTGCTCGCAACTAGTGATCACACAAGTCACTTGGTGGTCCATGGAAATTTGTTTGAACTAGGTAGTGTGGGTGTTTTTAAACACATAAGGAATTCCACCTGCAATGAATGTGGGATAAAAATATCATCCCTTTTCGACACTAGCTCCAGTTCTAGTCACTGGTGGCTACTCAAACACAACATGGCAACCTGCTTTGATCCTGATGCTAGCTACTATGATCTCTAGAAGCCATTTAAAAGCCACCTCATGGCACTACCAATGTGTAGAATCTATTTCCCATCCACATGGTGCACAACTAGTTAGCTTGGTCTTCCAATCTTCTGCATCCATGTGTTAGCACAGACAATGAGGTGACCTCGAACACACAATTGCCATGTTAGGCATCCATGTAATCCCTCCACATTAGATGCTATACTCTAGCCCTACCATGTCATAGGCACATTGGATCCATATAGTTTATGCATTTTCTACATCAGCATGACATTATTCACCATGTCACCAAAGGGGACCTTTTTTGCTTGTGTTAGCAGTTTGCTCTTAAATTTGATAGTCATTTAAGCATCATTGGGAAGAAAATTTTAACTAATATGATGACCATTTGACTATAAAATTGAACCTTGTCTTTTTTTTATCACACACCTCTTCAGATTTATTTATGATTTGATCATTTGACTTTGGGAGGCCATATCTTAGTCATCTAGAGTCCAAATTAGGTGCAATTTTTGTTTATTTTGGCTAAAATTTTCTAAACTTTTTAGTGGTACAATTCTTCTATGGTTTTAGTGCACAAATTTATCATAAATTGCATCTTTTGGTGATTGTACCTAACCAATCCTGCATTTTGCAACTTCAATTGCTCCATATAGGCTCATCTGAACTCGAAAATAGGTTACATTTTTTTTGGAAGTGTGATACATTTTGTCTACTTTCTAGATCTATAATTAGATTATAAGGCTATGTGGACAAAAGCATCACTTTCATAATTAGGCCCTTTTTTGTATTGCAATGCTTTTATATATGTTCATAATTGTTGTATATCTGAGATGCAATATAATGTTCTAGTTTTGAATTTCATAAGGAGGTTGTAGAAAGGAAATATTAGAAGTCCACTAAGGCCAAAATTGGTAAGTGGCTATTGTAATCATGCTACATATAAAGTATCAAAAGCATCTTTTTTGGGGGAGTTTCTTGATTGAGTGAAGGGGTGGGGGGGGCGGGTGTGTGCTTCTTGGTATTGCATTCCTCTTTTCCTATTGTTTTTTTTCATTTTCTGCATCATAGAAAATTTCAAGTCTCCAAAATTAACACTGCATAACTATGCTACATGTTCCATAAAAATGTGGTGTCATTTAATGCATAATGGAGTTTCTCAATATGTATATGGTACCCTTCCTAAACCAACATGTGATCAAGTATCTACAAGTGATATCACTGCTTGGGAAACTATAGATAGGAAAGCCCTAGGTGATATTTGTTTTGGGGTTGAAGACAAGATAATCTATCAGATCCAGAAGTCTCATACATCCAAGGAAGCTTGGGATACCCTCAAAAACCTATGTGGTAAAGTGTTTGAGGAGGATGCTTACAAAATTGAAGATGATCTTGTCTCCTTAGATTAGAAGACATTTGATTCTATATAGGACTTTATCATAGAGGTGAATGAATTAAGAATGAAACTTGATGACTATGGGAGTCCTATTAAAAATGATAGGTTAATCTATCTCATTCATACTAAGCTACCATCTGAGTACTCCACATTTTTTTCTTCTTATAGCACCACAAAGACTACATTAGGGGCTACCTATTTGAAACTCTCTTTTGATCATTATGCTCAACTGTTAGATGAAGAAGAACAAAAGTTAAAATCCATAGGGATTCTCAATTTGTCCAAGTCAAAGGCATTGGTGGAAAATAATGAGGGTTGTCAAAATTTAGCTAGTAAATCTTCAAATAAAGAAAATGGCAAGAAGAAGAAGTGAAAAATAATACATAAGAGCATTTAGAAAAGACAACACCACAATCAAATCATCAAGGAAAGTCTTCCTCAAATTCAAACAAGGAGGGGACAATAATAAGGAGAAGAAAAAGTGTGCCTATTGCAAAAATTTGTGTCATGATGAACACAAGTGTTATCATAAAAAGATTGATGAGTTAATGAACATCATAAAGAAAAAAAATGTTCTATTGCCTAATGCTCATAAGGAGAAATTATCTTCTTCTTCATATTCAAAGGGCAAAGGGAAGGCACTCATGGAAAACTCAAGTTCTTCAGTGGAATGGATTCTTGACTCAGGCACCTCATATCATATGGGTTCTTCAAAAGGAGACTTTTCTTCATTGAAGTAGTCCAAGGTACCACACATCTCTGTAGGAGATAATACAAAATTGGAAGTTTAAGGGAAAGGACAAGTGAAGATGGAAAATTGGGGAATTCAAAGACGTTCTATATGTTCCTAACCTAAGCTCTAATCTCCTCTCAATTTACCAAATCACTCACCTTGGAGATGGAAATAAAGTTGAGTTCCTTCTAGATTCAGTAATGGTACACACTCTTAATGATGATTCATTGGTTACAGTGGGGAAAGTTAATCATGACACAAGGTTGTATTCTTTCTCCCACTTTGTACCTAAGTCTCCTTCACATGTCTTGTTGACTCGGTCTCATCCATAGATGAAATTATGGCATGAGAAGTATGGACATCTTACCTTCCACTAACTTTAACAACTTTCCTCACAAAACATGGTCAAAGGTTTACCTACAATAAACTTTTCCAAAGGTAAATGTTCAACATGTTTAGTCAAAATGCATCTAAAGGAAAATTTTACTCAAGGGAAGTCTTCAAGAGCACTAGTTGTTCTTTAGTTGGTTCACATGGTACTAGTAGGTGCTTTTGCAGTGACATTAGTTGCTAGGGTTGCTACATACTCACTTTCATTGATGATTTTTCATGCTACACATGGATCTACTTTCTTCATCATAAGAATGAAGTGTTGGACAAATTTTTAGCCTTCAAGAGTCATGTTGAACAACAATCAAGGAAAGAAATTGAAGTTCTATAGATGGACAATGAAAGAAAATATGTGAACAAAAGACTTAAATACTTTTGCAAACTTGAGTGTATTGAACTTCATAATCCACCATCATTTAGTCCACACAAGACAGATGTTGCAACACTAAGGTTATGAACTCTTAAGTCAATGACAAGTTACATGATACAAGCCAAGTCTCTTGATCCATCACTTGAAGTCGAAGCTACAAGTAGTGCCATTTACATACATAATAGGTCTCTTCATAATACATTAGATGGAAAGAATTTTTTTGAGGCATGGTGTGATAGAAAACTAGTTGTGAAACACTTTAGAGTCTTTGATTGTCTAGTATGGGCAAACATATCTTCTAAGGGATGCAAGGCATCACCATTTAGGCCTTGTACTTTCATTGTATATGAAGATGGTGTTAAGGCATATAGACTTATATATCCTAAGACACATGAGATTTTCATAGAGAGTAATGTACACTTTGATGAAAGTTCACCCAACTTATCCTCTAATCCTCTCCATACTTCATACATTATGAAAATTGATAGTGACACTAGTGATAGTGATTCAATAGTCTCAAATATGTGGGATCCTATTGATAGATGCAGGGAAAGGTCACATCATCAACACATTCCACATGCATATATTGCCATAGTGATAGGTCTAGTGTAGTAAGTTGCACCTAGTCTTCCAACTCCAGCATTAGAGGATGACTACAAAGGAGATATTTCAAGTTTGTTTTGGGAGTCATATATAGTAGATATGGGAGACATCATTGATGATATACATCTTCTCTTTGATGGAGAAGATCCTTCTTCAGTTGTTGTGAGGACTTACTCTAACCCTCATGTCCATTGTCTATATGATCGATCTTTACATGTTGATGTGATTGTGGATCCTTATGTACAATAGTTATAGGAGATCTCTTTATCAGTTGAGGAGATAGTAGATTCTTTGGGGTAGGTTGTACATCCATCCTTACTAGATTTGACATTGTTCTTTTCAACAACATTTTAAGGGGTGATAGTTAGTATTGATACAAGGATAGTTGAATAGGTTTTAGAGGCATCATTGATCATTGCGATTATTTCTACACATAGGGGAAGCATCTCATTGGTACCTCTGATATTGTTTCTTCCAAAGGGGAGGAACATTATTCAATAGTCATGGATTAGCTTCTACATTAGAGAAAATATCACTGATTAGCACTCTTCATTGGGGGTTGGGGGGGGGGGGGGGGGGGGGGGGGGGGTGCATGAATTTCTTGTCTCTCTTCTTCCTCTCATAATTCTCTATTATATATACTTGATGTATGTCGTAATGGGGGGGTCTTGATTACTCCATCCATCAATGCATCTAGTTTTTTCATCTCTCTTTTTGGGGAAGGATTTTTCCCATGAATTTTTCTCTCTTTCTCTACTTTATGAGAGATTACATTGCATTATGTACATGGGTACCTAATATGGCCTAGTAGCTGGGACCCATCTTGCATCTCATCCTAGCTTTTGTGAGCTTAAGTGCATTATCATAAGTTGCACTTAATGGGGGGTGTTGGTGTAAATAAGTATTTACTTATTACACTTTACTTAATTTGACTTAGGTTAATGCATTATTTTATTATTTCTTAGGTGAGACACTTAGGATTTTTTGTACTCTTATGAGTTGTCATGTTGACAACACTTGAGTAAGCAACTCTCAGCACATGGTGTATGCAACACTAGAGTTTACATAATTAACTGAGTTGTCATATAGAAAACACAGTTATTTGCACTCCTAATTTAGCATATGGTGTTTACAAAATTATTTTTCATGCTACACCTTTGTAGGCTTATCCTCTCATCATCACACTTACTGTGAGTTTTAGTTTCTAGATTTCATCACCACACTTACTCCTATGCTTAATAGAGGATAACCCATATCTAGTGGATATGTGCTTAGTTGTATGACTTATCTTATTGCTGATTCCTATGCATTCTAGAAGCATTCTAGAGGCCTTTATATATAGGCACTCCTAGTGTACTTTTATACATTGAATGAATATCATATCGTCATTTTGATCATACTCTTTTGGTCTACTGTACATGGTTGTGCTTGAGTTCCTTGGTCTTGGGTGAATTTTTCCTTTAAAAAAAATATTACATGGTATCAGAGCTATACCAAATTCTTATACATAGATGATACTCTAGGACCTCTTCAAATCCTTGAAAAGTGTAGCCTCTAACTCATTTTATAAAATTAGTTACACCCCCTGCAATAGACACCCAAAAACTAGAAAATACAGTTCCAATAGCAAGGTCCATATAGCTCAATCTTCAACTTAATCCATCTAATCTCTTTGCAATCAAGAGAAAAGGTTCCCCAATGTGTCTCGAACACACCCCTAACCATGAAAAGCACAGCTCCACCAAAATCCAAGCTTTATGCTTATGCATCAAACTCCCCAGGTAAATAGAAAAGTATGTCCTATACTTGGATGCCCAAAGAAAGATCTACAACTAACTTCATCTTTACCAAAGGCTTCCACTTCATCAAAGTCAATAGAAAAAATCTAAAAATCAACCATCTATGCTTCATCCATTGAAACATTAGAATCAAATACATATTAGGAACCCAATCAACATGCTCACACCCAAGAAAAAACTGAACATAATGCTTCAACAACAAACCCTCATCCACATCAGCAACTAGTGAATCCACACTAGCAGCAAAAAACTTCACATTAGTAGCAATATGTAACTCCTCAACAACATATGCCAAACTCTCAATAAAAGCAATTTCATTGCTCACAATAAGATTCTCTGTAACATACAACTCATCACCAACAACAACTAGATCATCCATGACCAAGTGCTCTACAATTTCCATGTTAGACTTGGCTAACTGATCAAGAATACCAATTTCTATCCTAGCATCAACAAGGTTAGGAATATCTTTAGCAACAACCTCTAGCTACTCTGCAAGTTTTGTATCAAACTTCATAAACTAATCTCTTCCACCTTGACCTTTCTATGCCATCTCCTCTCACAAACAAGTCTCTTAACTAGCCAAACAACTCTCTTCTATATCAATAGAGTCTAGCTCCACAAACATCTACAAAATTCCTTCCTCATCCTATCCTTATCTCAATCAGGTGAACTAGCTTCAAACCAAGTAGACATCTTAGAAAATTTCCTTTCCACCACATCATAGAGATTCACAATTATCTCAGGGTCTAATCCTCTCGGAGCCATCTCCCAAAATATTTGTAAACCTTCAACAATAAATCCTTACCACACTCCTTGTGACAACATCAAATTGTTTACAAATTAGATCACAACCCACCACCTTGCATGGACAATCAGTAAACACATCAAAAGTCTAGGACCATAGACTTGCAATCCACATACTCTTAATGATCATGCCTCAACAAGATCAGTCTTCCATCTTTACATCCATTGATCCATCTACAATCTCTTTATAATTGCAAGTCCAAAACATGATCTACCACCTCTCAACTAAGAGATCTAGGACTCTAAAAAATTCACCACTAGATCAAGATCAAATTAGATCTACTTCTCCAACTCAAGTCCTAGTGCAAACTACCTCAACTTTAACAATCTATATACACACTCAAGAACAATTGTGCTCTAATACCACTTGACATAGTTCAAGGTTGGTGAATCCCCAAAGGAGATTTCCTAGCCCCTAACAAATATAACCACACAATGAAAACACAACAACAATCCAAGATCTGATACCAAATTACAACAATTGTTCATAAAATATAACTGATTACATGCAATATGCTAGGATATAAGGACTTCCTGGTTATGAACAAATACAATATAAATTATAATAATATTTCTACAAGATTTTCCAAGATCTAACTTACAAAAACCAATCCCAATTAGCCTAGATCTTTAACATAACAACAATCTAGAAGAAACCACCAAGGAGATCTAAACTTGTGCTTGCAAGCCCACCAAGAAACCTCCTTGTTTTCTAGCCACAACCCTAGCTCTTCTCCAAGGTCCAAGTGTAAAATACCTCACATTCAATTCTTTGTCCACACACTCACAACTTCATCACAATCTTGTTGTTGTAGTGCTACACTAAACAAAACCAAAATATTTGAAAACAAAGACCAAGAATAATGAATGTAACATTTTTTTTATCAACTCATCTTAATACAAATACAAGTACAATGATTGAGCCACGCTCAATCTAAAAACCTCAAAAATTCAAGTAGATATCATCAAAATATATATCCATTATGATGCAAATACATATCGAGTTCAGTACAATAATGAAGTACAACATCATTCTTAATCACTAATGTCCAACATATGGACCCTACAATTAAATACTGATTCAAGAAATAACTTCAACAATCATCCTTAGCTACTTGTTAATCAACTCGAAGCACCTGTAAAACATACAAAAATGCAACACAACACAAAAGGGGGCTCAGTACACACTAAGTTGAAAAGTGTAATCCATCTGCATACATGTTAGAATAAACACATACATAACCATAATGCAGATCTCTGATCCACTTAACATAGTGCAGTTCCAAAATTAGTATGCAAGAAGTAAACATTTACTTAAAAATGCAAAATTAAACTTGCACTAAGAATAACCCATAAATGGATCATATATATACTGAGGTTTCATCATTATGGCACTAAGATTCTACATCCATGTATGGTATGCCCATAGTCAACACATAACAAAATTTTGTATTATACTTGTCAATAACAGAATAGAGATATGCCTTGTTCTCCATACTTAACCATATAGGTTTAAGTCGTAGGTAAGGCCAATTATTTTTTTATATGTAATTAACCCTCCTAATTCATTTTAAAGTTATCACTAAATTAATTAACTGAATAGGATAAACCAAATTCAGCCACCCCGATATATGTTCATCACAGCTATTCTTAAAATACACATCAAACAGATTTACTAGGAATGTACATGCAACAGATATAAAATCATTATACAACATGATACTACATCCTTTAATCCATTTGTAACACATCTTATTCTGCCAAGTTCAAAGGTAAATATAGATAATTATAACAATATAAATAAAACCTATAATATAAAGATCACATAAATACAATTGAACTGTTGTCTCATTTCAACAATACTTATAGAATCTTCATACTATATTTTCAATTTCTTGCTGACCTAACCATCTACACTTAACTTCGAAATGACCAAGATAACAAATCAAAATGCACATGATATTCTTGCTTTAAATGACATATCATTCAACATATATATCATAATCTGCCTCATTCTTGAAACCAACTTTCCATATTAATAATAAACAGAAATCAGTTCAGGTTACAAATAAACAACAGAATACAGCTTAAGACATAATGAATTCTATTTCCTATCCACATCATATATTGTATTGAAATTCATCACAATGAAATTAAACATATCTTGCAATTTCCTCAAATCCAGATTCAGTCAACGTTTAAAAACATAGAACCATACATAATGATATTATATAAATGACTTCCCAAATATTTAATCCTAAACCAAGTATCTGCCTTCTTATTTGAATGAATACCCATTTAGATAACCATAAACATCTTTCCATATCCAATTCTTACTTTAGTATTTTGATATGTAACAGTTAACATCATATCAATCCTAATACATGAAACTGTTATCTAAAACATAATAATTCCTTATCAAAAACAATTTCCATATTAACAAAAAGTAAAGTATGTTGTCACAACAAATTCCTAGTTATTTCAAGCTTCCTCTGATCTCTTTGATATAATGTCACAACTGGTGTCAGCAATCAATTAAGTTTCCTAACTTCAAATGAATACCATAAAAGTTGATAAAAAAATCAAACTACATTGAATTTCAATAGGTATTGACTGCCTCAACATTTAAATCTCAACATATCCCTATACTGATAATAAGCAATTCATAACACAACACATTTCAATAGCCCACGACTGTCGAAAACATTTCAACATACGATAACACATTGCTGACAATTGCTAATATAGCAATTTCATGCTAAGTCACATACCGTTAAAGACTATTTAAAACCTATGTTTAAAACAATCACATCATAACACTTTATAGTTACATGATAGTTTAACATAATTGAAATTTCATGCTAACCGTTAGATAAAATGCCTGCCCTTAGTTTTACGTAATTGCTCAACAATTTGCCTATGTCTTAAGGTTTCATACAACTCTAAGGCCATTTAAGATATTTTAAAGCCCATGTTTTATACAATCACAGTGGATCTAACTCAACATTGCACCCGAGTATATATATTTGCTCGCAAGACAAATCCGGTGAAACCACATATCAATTTCAAACAACGACACTACAATCTGCAAAAATTATTTGAATACAAGTATATAAATAAACCATTTTATAAATAGACCCGACCCCAAATAAAACCATTTCAAAATGTAAGAAGGTCATAAGTTGTATGACAATAATATGACAAAATGTCAAAATATACACGGAGAAGTAACACACAAAAAGGAACCTCGGTTTTTATTAAACTGAATAAAGAAAACTTGACTCAAGCTACCACCACATCCAAATGCAACAACAATACCCAAGAATACATAATTCCCATAACCTAGCATTGATATATACAGAACCTAGCACCTTATTTTCCCTAGCCCTGCATACACCCATACTTGGGTATCGATATATATATATATATATATAAACTACAACTTCTATTATTTCCTTCAAACAAAATTAACACCCAAATAACAGTAAGGAAATAGGTTAGAAAATGCCCCCTACCTCAAATCACAGTAGGTGCCCCAAAAAAAAAAAACTCGATACAAAACTCTACAAATAATCTTGCTTCCAAAGCCCCAAAAACCAAATCAAAGAAACACCGATATATAGCTATGAGACAATGCTTGATAGGGAGAATTCCAACATTGCACAGCTTCATAAGCATGCATGCCCTTACAACCCATTCCTCCATGATGCTAAATCTTAGCAATAAGCATCACAGATGCAAAACATACAGAGCAATGTGGCCAAGTTTTTGGCCCCTAAAACAACAATAAAACCCCACTCACAACAGAAATGGCCGACAAACCATTGATGTTGTTAAAGCCATATTAAAAGTGCAATGAATGAATCTTCAACTCAAACAATGGTGTGCATATGGCTACCTCATAGCCACCGCAACATTTTGGCCAAGTTTTAAAACAATGCAAAATTCCCTTAAGCATAATGTATGCAAAACCCTTTAGGGTTTTAGGTTAATAAAACCTTTTTGCAAATATGATATGTTAAGCACATATACATTAACCACAGTAGGTTTTAAACTCTATTTTTATTAATAGTAATTGATTTAAAAACATAAACTTAGAGTATATATAGACCCTTTTAAAAATAACAACACGCATATATATATATATATATATATATATATATATATATATATATATATATATATATATATATATATATATATATATATATATATATATATATATGAATATATGACATGCTAATGAAGGATTAGGAAAATACCTAAAACAAGAACTCATAAATTAAGCATCATTATAAAATTAATCTCAACACATGCCAATGGATAAATTGAAATTAAATCATACCTAAGCTCCATCAATGTCCATTATACAATGTATTATCATTAATACTATTACATTGAATAAAATCATGATAATCATAAACAATATGCTGATATTCAATAAAATATGAAAGTGATAACCATAAAACCTGAGCTTAATTTAATTTTTTTTTTTAGTTTTATCAATCATATTTTACCTAAAGTCTAAACATAGCAATATCGTTTAAACTAGAACATCAGACATAAATTCTAAATACATCAGAAAGTTTGTCAGATTCAAAAGTGCCTCTACCAAAGCTCAAAATAGAATATTTCTGAAACATAAAAGTTTTGTCCAGCAATAGTCACATGTCCCAAAGACATTAATAAAACCAAGTTCTATAGAAATAGAAACACAACATCTGAAAATAACTTATAACCATAAGATCCTAATATGCAGTAAAACCATAGTAGTGGTCAGGCGTGACAGTTGTAAACTGCTTCACATTCGATACTCTATCCACAAATTGAGGAAAACTTTCCCTTCAATTGCTTCCATAATTCACTCCTCCTTCAAATGAATGACTAGAAGACTCCACATGACCCTCTACTTATTCCAAACTAATCCACAAGTCATCTTAGAACACAAATTAAATGTCCATACATAAATTAAATGCCATAAGTCAACCTCCAATAGAAATTAAATCCCCAAAATTGATATCTGAGTAAAATCATGATATCTCCTAGCTCTTATTGAATTAGAACTCATACTTGGAACCATAGGTATTAGCTTAGGTCCTCTACAATCCATTAGGTATGAAAAGTTTGATTCCCCAAGGAAAAGTGTACATCCATCCTAAAAGTCATGCACAAAAACTTGTCATGCAATCTGTCAAAAATTGATACTCTAGGATAATTGCCATATCTCCAAGCATATAAGAAATTAAAACTTAAATATTTTATCATAGATATTAATCTAGGCCCTCTTCAATCCCTAAAAATAAAAGCCTCTAACCCACTATCAAAAATTAGTTACACTCCCTGCAACAGGCACCCAAAAACTAGAAAACATAGTTCTAGTAGAAAGGTACAAACAACTCAATCTTAAACTCAATCCATCCAATATCTATGCAATCATGATGAAAGGTTCACCAATGTGTCTCCAACACATCCCTAACCATGAAAACTATATCTCCACCAAAATCCAAGCTCGATGCTCCTGCATCATATTTGATGTAGGGTACTCCTCTTGTTACTTAGATAGCCTTTGATAGGGGTATCACCAATAATTTACCTCTTAGATGCTCATGAGAATCCTTAGGTAATGATTTTGTGAATATATCAGAAATTTGTTCCTTTGTGTTAACATATTCCATCTTCACCTATTTATCAAACTAACTCTCTGAAGTAATCATACTTAATTGCAATGTGCTTAGTCTTTGTGTGCATCACTAGATTCTTTGATATATTGATAGCACTTGTATTATCACAATAAAGTATCATTAGTTCTATTATTTATTCCTTCATTCCTTTGAGTAGTTGTTTGATCTATACAATGTTTGTATAATTTATAGTAGTAGCAACATATTCAGCTTTAGTAGTAGATTGTGAAGTGCAATTTTGTTTCCTGCTAGTCCACGTAACTAGTCTCTTGCCTAAGAAAAATGCTCTTCCATTGGTACTCTTTCTATTATTAATGTTTCTAGCCCAATTTGCATCATTGTAGGCTCTCAATTTAAAATTTTCATTTTTCTTGTAGTATAGACCAAAATCTTATGTTCCTTTCAGATATCTCATTATTCTCTTCATAGCCATTAAGTGATTCTCCCTGAGATTAGCAGAGAATCTTGTAACTATCCCTATAAATAATGCAATGTCAGGTCTATTATGTACTACATATTGCAATTTTTCAATCATAGACCTATATAATAGTTGATTCACCTCTCTTGAATCATTATTCTTTAATGAATTGTGTCTTGTTACCATAAGTGTACTTACTAGTTTGGAATCCTCTAATCCAAAAAATTTCAATATCTCCTTGACATACTTTGACTGATTGATGTATATACCATACTTCATTTGATATACTTGCAAACCCATAAAAAAAAAATTCTCCAAATATAGATATTTCAAATTCTTGCTTCATCTAATTTGCAAAATTCTTACATAAATCATCTTGTCCTCCAAATATGATATCATTAATAAATATTTTAGATAACAAAATACTTTTTCCTTTCTCTGTCATTATGTACAGATTGCTGTTATCATAAATACTTTCAAATCCAATCTTCACAAGGTAATTATGAAGTCTCTGATACCATGCTCTTGGTGCTTATTTTAAACCATATAGAGCTTTGTGTAGTCTACATACATGTTCTTATTGTTTACATCAACAAAACCTTTTGGTTTTTCTATATAAACTTCTTCTTCTAATATGCCATTTAGAAATGCATATTTAACATCCATCATATAAACTTTGAAATATTTGTATGCAATATAAACAAGTGGAGTTCTTACTCCTTCTATTCTGGCAACAGGGGCAACTATCTCCCCATAGTCAATTCCATCTTCTTTTGCATATCTCTTGCAAAATAATCTAGTTTTGTTTCTTGTGACTTCACCATTTTCATCTAACTTGTTTCTAAATACCCACTTGGTGTCAATCACATTCTTGTCTTTTGATCTAGGAACCAGACTCCATGTTTTGTTTTTTTCTATTTGTTCAATCTCCTCTTCCATGGTTTGTATCAGTCCACATCTCCTAATGCATCTTTCACTATTTTGGGTTCCTTCATACTCAACAAATATGATTCACTTTTTTATATGTTTCTTGTCATTGGCCTATCATTTTTATCTCCAATTATTTGAGTAGTAGGATGATGTCTTTTGACATATTTGGACAATCTTGGCTCAACTCTTTTCTCTTCATTTTTCCTTTTAACTTTAGAATCACTATGTATATCTCTATTAGGTATTTCAGCATCTCTTTCATGTGTACTAATCTAAGAATTAGAATGTGAATCCACTTCATTCTATATCTCAGCATCTGCATGTAGCTCAGTTCTTGAATGCAACTCAACATTCATAGGGTGTAACTTGGTAGTCACTATAACTTGTTGATTTGTAACTTGATTTGTAGAATCTTCTTCAATAGACATTCCTTCATAAAATTATATAAATGATTTGTATTCTTCTGATTCTTTCATAGGTTCAACCTCATGTACTTCTATATATTCATCAAAATTCACATTTGCACTTTCCATAACTTTGTTAGTGTTAGTATTCAAACACTTTGAGGCTTTACTTCTTATTGAATATCCAAGGAATATACCTTTTTAAATTTTTACATCAAGTTTTCCATTCCTAACACCTTTAAGAATGTAACATTTACTTTCAAATATCTTAAAATATTTTATATTGGGTGGATATCCATACCATAGTTCAAAAGCTGTTAAATGAGTACCTCTCTTGACTTGGACATAGTTCAAGGTATAGATAGCTATACTTATAGCTTCTTCCTAGTATTTCAAAGCAACATTATTCTCCATCATGAGTGTTCTAGCATAGTCCATTATAGATTTGTTTCTCCTTTCAGCAATCCCATTTTGTGGAGGGGTTCTATGGTAGATGTTTTCTTTTTTATTCCTCTATCATTACAAAACATCTCAAATTCATTTGATATAAATTCTACTCCTCTGTTAGATCTCAAGCATTTTAGACTTTTACCTATTTCTTTCTCAACTCTTTCCGAGTGCCACTTAAACATTTGAAAAGTATCATATTTCTATTTCAAAATATAACTGTCATCATTCTAGAGAAATTATCAACAAACAACATTATGTACTTATCTCCCTTATAGTTTTACACCTCAATATATCCACACAAGTCAGTATGAATAATCTCTAGTATTCCTTTTAGAGGTATAACCTTTACTCTTAAAACTTGACTTTGTCATCTTTCCTAGCTGATATTGTTTGTACATTGCATTGTTAGATTTCTTCAACTTAGGCAAACCTCTAACTTTCTTCATGTTATTGATACTGACCAAGTTATCAAAATTAGCATGACATAACTTTTTGTTATATTGAGTTTTTGGATTAGATTGTGTGAAGATTTTTCTATCAACATTTTGAATCACACTACATGATCCATTATCAGGATGAGAAAGTAGGAGGTGTAAAACAATGTAAGTTGTAGATTTAGCCCAGGTTCACCAAATAAAGGAGATCAAGAGGAGAGGGATTGCACACATCCTAAAGCAAGAGAAAATAATAAAATAAAAACTAAAACAAGGGGAGGACTAAACGAATGATAACAACATTCATACAAAATAAAAGCCCAAAAGGAAGAAAGTAAAGTCAATGAATATTTATGAAAAGATAATAAACTAAAAACTAAAGCGGGGGGGAAACTAACCAGGAAGGCACCACATGAATGCAAGTGATAAGGTTAATGGAAGGGGAGAAAAAGGAAAGAAATAAAGAAAAACAATCTAAATCTAGGCAAAGCCAACATATGGCATATGTGTGTGTGTTTGTGTGTGTGTGTGTGTGTGTGTGCAAATCTAATATCTATATAAATAATCTATATACTTATTTATGTAATATATAAATTACATATATATACACACACCAGTATATTATATATATATATATATATACATATATACTTATATATATGTAATATATATTATGAATATATTACATATATGAGATCATAAAGGCAATATAATATATACTAATATATAAAAATACTACAAAAGTATAAGTGTACATTATATATATATTATGATGTGCAAATGTAAAGAGTGCATCTGTTACAAATAGTAATAACCTTTTGTGCCAAATCAATACATCATCAAATTTTACAAGACAAGTAGCATCCTCTATATCAAGATAGAATGGATTACTTATAGTTTGATCACCTTTTCTAATTAGTTTCCCATTGTGTCATATATCTTAGTAGTTTTTTTTTTCAAATTTAACCTTGCATCCCAAATTAGTCAATTGTGACACACTCAACAAGTTATAGTTTAGTCCTTCAATATAGTAAGCATTGTCACATAAAATCTTTTCTGTGAGTTTCATAGAACATTTTCCTTTTATCAAACATGGTGCAACATTACCAAATCTTACACTATTTCCATCATAATAGTTTAAAATAATTAACTTACTTTTGTCTCCATTCATATGATGTGAGCATCCACTATTAATTATCCATCTATCATTTTTGTTCACACAAGTCACAAGTGCAATTGCCTCATCTTCATTAGATTTTTCCTTCATTGAAACATACACTACTTCATCATCATGTTCATCAAAATCATCTCTTGTTTCGTCTTCAGTAATGTAGCATGACTTCTTGCCTTTATCTTTGTAGTATTTTCTATAATATTCTCTACTGATCTTGTACTTGTCACCACCTATGTAGTTCTTCTTACATGTACATCTTGCAGTAATATGACCAAACTCATTGTAATTAAAACAAATTATGGGTAGCTTACCTTTGAACTTGCCTTTACCTTTGTGGAATCTTCTTGCCAATAGTGCTTCTAGTTGTTCAATATCTTCTTCGTCTACATTACTATCACTAGATACATATTTTTTCTTTCTCTTCTTCTTCTTCTTCTTCTTATTCTTCTTCACCTTATCAATGTCTTTCAATAATATCTTAGCTTTGAAAGCAAATACAAAATTCATAGGTTTGTAATTATCAAAGTTAGATAGCTCAAAAGCAGTGAGTCTACCTACTAGACCTTCACGGCTTAGATCATTTCCTAGAATACATCTTAGTTCTTGAATTGTAGAAACTCTAACAGCATAAATAGGTAGTAGTATTCTCAAGACTTTTCTTAGTAGAGTATCATCATCTATCTAACCAGTACCTCCTTTTATTGCACTAACAACTTTTATCCTAGCAACATATTGGGCAATATTTTTACCTTCTTCCATTCTCATATAATCAAACTTACCTCTAAGACTATTAGATTTGGCTCTTTGAACATTTTTGTCTCTTCCATAGATGGTGGCTAGAGCATCCCAAATTTTCTTTGCACTGTTAAGACCTTTGATATCATCAATTTTGGCATCGCTTAGGGTAGAGGCAATCTCCAACATTACCTAATTGTGTTCTTTCTTCTCCAAGTGGATTAACATGTTCCACCGAAATGGTAGATTATGCATGATCTACAAGTCCTCCAAGGTGTAGCTTCATCAAACTTTTCCATACAAATTTTTTATCTCAATTGAGCTTGGGTACTTCTCTTTTAGACATCTTGATATTTGTGCTTCCATTATCTTCAAACTAGTCTTTTTAATTAGATAGCTTTGATAACAATTGTTAGAATACTTTTGAATAACTAGGGGATGAATCAGTTATCCAAGGTCTAGATGTATACATAAAACTTTTCATAGCTTAGTGAACCCATAAAACATTCATACCCATGCATTAATCAATAAGATTATGAAATCACTTAAACTTGTAGGTTACTATCAAATCAACTTGCAAAAATGTAAAACATGAAATATAACAAATTCATCAACACACTTAATACAATAATTTACATGAAAAACTAATTTGGGAAAAACCACCAATAACATGCTACTCATTTTCATTCTTTTGAAGTGATGCCCTGTAAAAGACCAACTTTGTTAAAGGTTACACTATGCACTATTAAATGTGACCTAGTTAAGGGATTTCAATTGCCCTGTTAGAAGTGAGTCTTGTTAGAGGGCTTTAGGCCATTCATTTGGAATGCCACCTAGTTAAAGGATTTACACATGACTGCTAGGTCAACCTTAATCCAAAGGATTTACCTTAAACTGATAGAATTTTTAGAGAGTAATAGTAGAGCTTTGATCTAAAACAACATACAATGTCTCTTATAGATTACAGATCTCTATTTAGTTCTCAATTCTGCTTGGCCTTCATACCTTGTAGCTCTGATAACTTGTTCACCCTTCTAGCATTCATGTCCTTAAGCCTACTTTCCTAACATGTCATTGTAGACTCTTCTCTTAAGTCAATTGATAAAGCAAAACCTTTACCTTCTTTTCTTCCTTAGGTTCTTGCACATGAAACTTTGCCTCATGACTAGACATTCCTATAAATAGGGAATTAGGATATTTTCCCACTCATTTTTTAGTGTCCAATTTAGGGTTTAGATGAATTATGTAGGATACTATTTATCTATCCCATGTCTTTTATTTCTTCTAATAACTTCTCTAGAATCCATTTGAATTCACCTAAAAATGATTTACCTCAAATTTTGTGCCACCAGTTCATCAACCTTATCTTCCACATGGTTCACAAAATTCAATAAAATAAACTTGTTAGATCAAATTTAGCAAATCTTTAATCTTTAAAATAATGCAGTAGCTCGACATTATCAACTTTTTGATGCTTGACACATATTGTGTTGCTTGACATCTATTATGAATTCACTCAGCTTCAATTGAACTTTACTCAGCATCAACTCTCTTGCTTGGCATCCACTATAATTTTCTTTTACTTGGCTCCAATTGACTTTAGACTTGGCTTGCATTGTCTTTGCTCGACACTTACTATCCACTCGATCAAGCTTGGCAAACAAACTTTGTGTGACTTGTTCTTCTGAAATTTCTTAGTAACCTTAGGTAGATTATTAATACATCATGTCATCATTGTCTTACTTGATTTTTTACTTCATTACATAATCATAACTCAACATTTCCCATAAGTGCTTTTGTTACATCTTGTTGATTAAATCTTCTTCATCAATCAACTAAGTGATAGTACGTGAATCTTATAAGTAGTTGTCTTACTAGCAAATAACATGATTGATATTAGTTACAAAACAATGATTCAAACACATAATCTTCTTCAACATTCTCTCTCTTTCAATAATCTCTCTCAACAATAATCTTTTCAATCATATCTCAACATTATTAAAAATGCTTTGAAAATTAATTAAAGAGATAAAGCTAATTATTCAAATTAAGATATTTTTTAATTAAATATCTAAAAGAGTTGTGTATAAAAATGTAACAGGTAATAAAATAATAAACAATAATTGATTAGTGAGTTCCTTCTCATGTTTGCACAATGAGAACCCCAATTTAGGGGAGAATTCTTTGTCAGAGATATATAGCTCATTTTGCAATTACATAGGTTTTGGAGACCAAAATTTAGAATTGAACCAAAAAAATTGTTGAATATTTCAGAAGGTTTGGATTTGCATGCATTCATAGATTGTCTTAGATTTAAGCTATGGTTTGAGGTAGGGTTTGAAAAACTATTAAAAAAATTTATTGAAAGATTTTTCGACTTTGTGTCTTCTTGGGTGATTGCATATTGCTTATTAACTTACTTAAGCGATTGTTGAATAAGGAATTATGTTGTAGATTTTGAAAATGAAAACTTATTAATCAAGAAAATGTGACTAAGAAAAATTATGGAAAAATTGTAGAACATTATTATGATTGTATTCTTTTAAACCCCTTTTTAATATAGGAAAAATTTGATTATAGAAAATTGAAAAAATAATAATAAATTAAACAATTAGGGTTTCAACTTTAAATTTGTCATGAGAACTATGATATTATAATGAATTTTCTAAATATAGATAAATATTATTCTTATATCTAAAGTAATTTAATTGCAAAATTTATTAAAAAGAGAAAAAGATTAATTGAGAGGAAAGCACGTTGTAACTAAACATATGCATGCATGTAAAAAAAAATATGTTAAAAATTGAAAGCTAAGTATAGTACAATTACATGCATGTAAAAAAAAATTAAAAATAGAAAGCTAAGTATAGTATGGTTACATGCATGTGAAAACAAATATGCTACAAATAGAAAACTTAGTATAGTTGCATGATTTGAGAGATCAAAAACATGTGAAAATACTAATCGCATGTCTATTTTTATTTTGTATAATTTAATTTTTAAATTTATGTATTTAAAAAATTATTATTATTATTAATTTATTTTAAAAGTTAAACTAATACTACTCATTTAGTTAAAGTGGATGTTAGTATTAGTGGTTATTTAAGTCTAATTAAACTCTTAGTTGTAATTATTAATGCAAGAGAGAAGTTAATAAATAAATATTTATAATTTTATGATATTTTAAGAGAAGTTCTAGTAGAGTTCACTTTTTAATCATTTATTTAATAATTATTTGACTTTATTAGAGAAATTATAAATAATTAAATTAAATTTATAATTTTATTTCTAGTTGCATTATAATTAAAGGAAAAGTAAATATTAATATTAGACTTAAATAAAAGTCATATTAATATTTTAGAAATAAAATTGATGTAAATATTTAATCTAATAATGTATATTTATGTTATTAATTAAATAATTTATGATCTAAGATTATTTAAATTAATAACATGATAATATTGCATGATATCTTATATGCACAAAATGATTGAATATTTAAATACTTATTAGTTTAAATAAGTATATTAACATAAAAAATTATATTAACATATATATTCTTATTTTATTTCTAAACACATCCTAATGACCAAAACTAAATAAAAGAAATTAGAGGAATTAAATTATGTAGCTGAAAACAATGTGTTTTGTAATACTCTAATTATAGCCTTGTAATGTTTATTTTATTGATAGTTTTTCTTTATGGGTTGTTTAGTTGGCTAAGTTAGGATGTGCACTAGAGGCATTTTTGAGATTTTTGTAATGATTATTTGACTAGATGTCATGATGAACTTTATGATTTGAATTGAGATTTATATTTTATGAGCTTTATGCTATTGAGCATTTATGAGAACTTGGGTTTCAAGAACCAATATTATTTTTTGAGTTGCCTATTAAGGAACCAAATTTGATCAATATTACTTTTGTGGTATGAGATACTATTGTGGTTTATAATTTTTGGGAAGGTAGTTTAGGTGCATTTCTATGAGAGTGGCTTGCAATGGAGGTTAGGACCCAAAGTGGCTACTAGGGTAACTTATTGTAATTTGTGTAGCAAGTGATAACATAGTAATTAAAATATCTTGCCTAGCCCTTTTCCTTGAGATACATTAAAAAGATAAGTTAGAGATTTTTTCTTGTCTATACTTTGAGTGCTTGTATAGACTAAGGATGAGATGGAGATGATACCTTGAGAAGTATGACTAGTTTTCTCATCATTATGAGAAGGTATTCTAGTTTTCCATAGAGTCACTAGGAGGTGCGGTCCTAAGAGACTACCAAGGTAACCTTAGAGGTGGCTCATGTGATGACACTCCACAATATGTAGCTTGAGTCTGCTCCATAATTTTTTAATATTTTCCTCTATTAGTGTACTTGTTGGATATTACTTTTGATGGTGTATTTATTGTGAGTTGTTACTCATTGATTGGATGTCATTTATTGTTGACAATTAAATTTTATTAATGAGTGATTAATTATTCATTAGTGATATTTTTATTGCTGGAGTTAGTGATTGGTAGTTTATTTTGATTAATATTAGTTGTTATCTGTTGGTTATTGTGCTTGTGACACTTGACATTGATTTTAAGGTGGTTGTATATTTTTAGTCTTGGTATTTATATGTTGACTTGGTATGAGATGTTAGTATTGGAATGAGTGTCCTTTCTATTTTGATTATTTCTTCTTATTAAGTAGTTTGTGTTACCCTTGAGGTAGTTTTCACTATCAGTATTCCTTGCATACGATTATTTTATGATTTGATTATCTATGTGTAGATTATACATTATCTCTCTTGTATAGTGGGAGTGAGAGTTTAATTAGGTGACCATGAGGTCAAGAGGTAGTGCATTCTTAACATTTGGGTACCCCTTAGATTGATAAATGTTGGATTCTCCTTGATATAATGGTACCATTATCATTATTTCTCTTATTTTGAAGATTTTTATTCATTTAATGTATCTATGTATCATGTGTTTTGAGATCCTACAGGATATTATATTATATATTGATCTACTTGTATCTATTTTCACATACCCTAGGATATGTGTAGTGGATATTATTTATTAGATATGCTTTCATATTATTAGTTGTACTTATGCATTTTCTTATACGATTATATATGTGTTCATTCATTTTATGATTATGGACATTGTAATTAAGGCTTAAATTAACTTATTAATAAAACTTTCTTAAATGTGACTCAACATGAAAGAATTCTTGAGAAATTGAAATTTTATTTGTAATTGAATATGTGTTCTTGATGTGTATGTATATATTGCTTCCACATTATTTTTACTTTGATGTTATTTAAAATTTTAAAAATAGTTTAGCAAACTTTGTAACATATTAGATTTTTTTTTGAGTTCTGGAGCAAAGCGTTACATCTAGTATCAGAGCTTGAGTTTCAATATTGTCAATTCTAGGCATATTGTGCACTATCAGTTAACAAGTAGTTAAAATTTCAACATGATTTAAACAATACACATTTATCACTATAAAACTTGAACCTAAATAGTTTGAATAAAAAATTAGGAGTAAAACTTTTGAAAATGAAATTTTAAAACTAGTAACATTTTTGTTCTTGACTTTTGATTTATGTGTATAGATTATAAATTTTATATTTTTTGATAGATTTAGAGATGGTGATTTTTTGTTTGAAGTGTTTTAGGGGATCTATTTCAGTATTTATTAAAAGGATGAATGTTGGATCAATACGATTTTTGATTTATTAAGAAACTAGAATCAAATTACTCCAAGTGACTAAAAGTGTATACATGGTTAACTTATTTGTATTATTTTATTAAATGATCATTTTGTTTGACATTGTAGACAATACTCTTTGACTTTTAGTTACCCTAGTCATTGTAGCAGACTTTTAGGAGTAAGCCTAATTCTAGGGAGGGTGGATTTAATGCCCACCCGTCATTTTTTTTTCATTATATTTATCAAAATCTTTTATACCTATTTTATGAATGTGATAATTCCAAGGATGTTATTTCATAACTTGGAATAGAGATATATCAACGATGATTACTTAGTTGGCTATATTTCGTGTGTTGTTTAATGATTATGGGTACTAGTGCATTAGTGATGCTCTAATTCATAGTTAATAAATGTGATTCCTTTCAAAGTAATGTCAAATGATGCTTTAATGATGATTACATTATATTTTCTGTAGTGCCTGCCCTCATTCACATCTTTTTCGAACATTTTTGTTGTTATTATCAGAGTATGATAGACTAGTTTTATGTTGATGGATTAGTAGTATTATTTTGAGACTATCAAACATTATGTGATGGATTTAGTGGTTATATGATGAGATCATTTAGACTTTACATTTTATGTATGCATGATGATCATTACATTACTTTCAGTTATTGTTGATGATTAGTTAGATGGTTTATTATTTCATGTGCTTTAGTATGGATACTTACCCCATACTTGCATGTGTATGGTGTGCGTGTTTTCTTATTGTATGGAATTTTTGATGCGGTTAAGGAGGGGATTCGTAGTCACCTGCTTAGTTGGGATCTACACGATGCACCACTTCCTGTCATTGTCTGTTTAGCTTAGCATTATATATATTGTATGTACATGCATAGTTTTTTCTATAGGTTGTAGGTACCGGGTATCAACTTCCCTGAATTGCCAGGATGAGCATACCCTATTATACCATTTCAATGATAAGAGAAGGGAGATAAATTCTCAAGTCCAAATTCCAAACCCTTAAACCATTTGTCCTAGAGAGGTAGGACAAATCTAGATGTTTTACCCACCGAATGTGTCGGATGACATATTTCGTGATTTTAACCCTTTAGACTGATTTTGTGTGAATTTCTCTATGATGGGTTTTCATATTTTATCTTGGAGGTCTATGGTGAATTTTCTATTAATTAAGTCTTAATAAATAGATTTAATTAATAAATTAATTACTTGAGAAAATTAATATAAAATATCATGATATTTGATATTTTGTTTATAATTAATTAAATAAGAATTAATTGAGGAAAAAGGAATTAAATAAAAGAAAATTTGAAATTAAAATTAATAATAATAATATAATAATAAAGTAATAAATAAATAATAATAATAAAAGTTATAAAAATTTAAATAGAAATTATATAAAAAGTAAATTGGAGTTATAAGCTTGCATGGGAGTGAATGCACCTTTTTATTTCTCATATGTCAACAACATGGGGGTTAGTGCATCAATTAAGCACGTGGTGTCTACAACCCTATGACTCATCTAGAAGGTTGGAAAAGACACATGCTTAGTTGGTGACACCTTCTAGCTGTTTCTAGAAGCATTCTAGATGTTTCCTAAGAGCTCTTTATATTCAGGCATTCGTAGAAGCTTAGAGATAGCATGGAGAGCATTTGGAGCATTGGAGGACTCAGGAACTCTGAAGAAGGGAGGAGCTTGCTCTGTGGGTTTTCTGAGGAAGAGCGAATTAGCATCAGAATCTGGGTAGATTCTTGTGATTTTACTTATGCTATTTCCGCATCTTGCATTCCCCTATCTTCTTCGTGTTTTCCATATGTCTTCTGAGGATTTTTCTATTTAAATTATATGCATTCTCAATATGGGTAGTTAAAGTATATTTGAGAATCTTATTTGCATAAATCTGAAAAGAACATGGGGCTAGGTGATGACAGGCCACACCACCCCTACCAACTCACAAAAAAAATGCAATAATATGGAGACAAGAGAGATGACAAAATTGCTTCATAAAAGAATCCATTAAGACTTGAAATGCATTAGAAGAGAGTACATTTGAAGAGCTTACAATTCAAGAACTTCTATTTCTCCAACTTCCATTAGAAGAGCTTCCATTTCTTGAACTTCTTGAACTTGATTACAAATGATAATAAGCCTTGATTAAATAGGCACTTCTACCCCAAGACATTACAAACACAACCAATGTGGGATAAAAGATAAATACAACTGCCTTTAAATAAATATTAAATTCCCACCCAAATACAACTAAGCACCAACAAATATTAAATGCATGATTTAAGGAACTTGCCACCTACACACCTCGATTAATGGAATGACAACTATTTTTATTATTTTCTATTTATGCCACCCATGCACCTTGAAAATAGAGATTTCTCTTTTCTCCACTTTTCCTATTTTCTATTTTTAATTATTTTCCTTCCATTTTCGTCACTTTCTCTCTCCTCCACAATTTTTTTTTTTTTTTTTTTTTTTTTTTTTTTTTTTTTTTCTACTTTTTTTTTTTTTTTCTAATAATTTAATTTTTCCATGCAAGATGCTCCTGCATCAGACTCCCTTGGTAGATAGAAAAGTGTGTCCCACACTTTGATGTCAAGAGAAAGATATAGAACCATTTTCATCTTCACCACAAGCTTCCACCTCAAAAGGACAAGAAAACCAACATGCAAATCTTCCATCTTTTTTTTTTGCTGATGCATGATGCTCCTGCATCCGACTCCCATGGTAGGAAAATTTTTGTGAATATGGATTCACAAAATGAAGTAGGCACTGTTGACATTTTTTTTTTTTCTTTTCCTCCAACACATAGCTGGAACAAGTATCCGATGCCGATATATTTCTTTCTTTGTCGTGAACTCTATCCAAGTATAAATCTCATCCTCATTCAATCTTGTTGAATTAATCACACCTGTAATAAATCCAGCAACACCATACCAATCTTCCTTTGCATACCATACATCATGAACAAGATCCTCATGCAAACCATCATTAATATATTTTGAACTCATATCAAAGACAACATCCCATGATTCATAAGAATTTACCTGTTTGACATCTTCATCTTTGCTTGCCTCTTTTATGTCATCAACAATGCACGTAACTACTCCACTTGCTTGATCTCCAACTAAGGCACTATACTTCTCCTCTATTGCTGCAATCTTCAAATCATCTTGATCTACTTCAGGTTCGTAAGTCTTGTCATCTTTATGCTCTTCCTCTTCTCGTTCATCTTCTTCAACTTTAGGTTCGCAAATGATTTCCTCTTCATCTGCTTGCTCTTCCACTGGATCATCTTTCTTTTCCACATCCAAAGAATTATCAACATCTCTTTTCTGGTGACATGCTCTTTGCTTCCGTAACTCAGCTTCTAATTCATTCACTTGCTTTTGCAAATCAATTAGCAATGATTGTTGATTTCTTGCTCTAAATTTCTCAAGTCGAGAAATCCTCAGAATCCATCCAATCACAAAAGTCATCTTCTTCTTTCTCTTCTCCATAATCAAGTCTTTAGAAGACAAATCTCTTCCAAAACAAGAACCTCATGCAAACTGCCTCACAATCGGCGCTCTGTCTACACAATCAAAAAATTCTTGACAAACTTCACCCAACTCAAGGTCCTGATGCAAACTGCCTCACGTTCGGCGATCTGTCTGCACTCTCAGGAACTCCTGCTTTGATACCACTGATGACGGGCCACACCACCCCTACCAACTCACAAAAAAAATGCAATAATATGGAGACAAGAGAGATGACAAAATTGCTTCATAAAAGAATCCATTAAGACTTGAAATGCATTAGAAGAGAGTACATTTGAAGAGCTTACAATTCAAGAACTTCTATTTCTCCAACTTCCATTAGAAGAGCTTCCATTTCTTGAACTTCTTGAACTTGATTACAAATGATAATAAGCCTTGATTAAATAGGCACTTCTACCCCAAGACATTACAAACACAACCAATGTGGGATAAAAGATAAATACAACTGCCTTTAAATAAATATTAAATTCCCACCCAAATACAACTAAACACCAACAAATATTAAATGCATGATTTAAGGAACTTGCCACCTACACACCTCGATTAATGGAATGACAACTATTTTTATTATTTTCTATTTATGCCACCCATGCACCTTGAAAATAGAGATTTCTCTTTTCTCCACTTTTCCTATTTTCTATTTTTAATTATTTTCCTTCCATTTTCGTCACTTTCTCTCTCCTCCACAATTTTTTTTTTTTTTTTTTTTTTTTTACTTTTTTTTTTTTTTCTAATAATTTAATTTTCCCATGCAAGATGCTCCTGCATATTTATATTTTATCCCACATTGCTTGTGTTTGTAATGTCTTGGGTTAGAAGTGCCTATTTAAGCAAGGCTTATAATCGTTTGTAATCAAGTTCAAGAAATTGAAGCTCTTCTAATGGAAGTTGGAGAAATGACAATGGAGGAAGAATATAGTGCCTTAGTTGGAGATCAAGCAAGTGGAGTAGTTACATGCATTGTTGACAACATGAAAGAGGCAAGAAAAGATGAATATGTCAAAGAGGTAAATTCTTATGAATTATATGATGCTAAATTTGAGTTGATTTTGAAAGATACTAATGATGGTTTGCACGAGGTTCTTGTTTTGGACAAGATTTGTCTTCTGAAGACTTGATTATGGAGAAGAGAAAGAAGAAGATGACTTTTGTGATTGGATAGATTCTGAGGATTCCTCGACTTGAGAAATTTAGAGCAAGAAATCAACAATCATTGCTAGTTGATTTACAGAAGCAAGTGAATGAATTAGAAGCTGAGTTGCAGAAACGAAGATCATGTCACCAGAAAAGAGATGTTGATAATTCCTTGGATGTGGAAAAGAAAGATGATCCAGTTGAAGAGCAAGTGGATAAAGAGGAAATCATTTGCGAACCTAAAGTTGAAGAAGATGAAAGACAAGAGGAAGAGCATGAAGATGGCAAGATTTATGAACCTGAAATAGAGCAAGATGATTTGAAGATTGCAAAAATGGTGGCTTCTCGTTCATCTTCTTCAACTTTAGGTTCGCAAATGATTTCCTCTTCATCTGCTTGCTCTTCCACTGGATCATCTTTCTTTTCCACATCCAAGGAATTATCAACATCTCTTTTCTGGTGACATGCTCTTTGTTTCCGCAACTCAGCTTCTAATTCTTTCACTTTCTTTTGCAAATCAACTAGCAATGATTGTTGATTTCTTGCTCTAAATTTCTCAAGTCGAGGAATCCTCAGAATCCATCCAATCAAAAAAGTCATCTCCTTCTGTCTCTTCTCCATAATCAAGTCTTCAGAAGAAAAATCTTGTCCAAAACAAGAACCTCATGCAAACTGCCTCACAGTCGGCGCTCTGTCTACACAATCAAGAACTTCTTCACAAACTTCACCCAACTCAAGGTCCTGGTGCAAACTGCCTCACGTTCGACGATCTGTCTGCACACTCAGGAACTCCTCCTCTGATACCACTGATGCATCACTAGGGTTGAATTGTAGTCAAATTCTTTAGAAAGCTATTGAGAAAATAAAGAGAAATTTTTTTATAGGAAACTCATAAAATCGTATATATATATATATATTCTATGAAAAATATATATATATACATACATATATATACATATATATATACACATATATATACATATATACATTTATATATATATATACATACATATGTATACATATATATATTTATTTAAATGAAAAAATCTAGTGAATTACCGCAGTGGAGACTCGTCAAATCGTATTGTGATTTGTATTTTCATTTTTGAAAAAATTCTATATAAACAAACGTTATATGTATTAGATCATGGGTCGGGCGGATGTACCAACCCGACTATCCTTCGTGTGTAGACCCATGTGCACGGCACCTGCGCTTGGCAATGTGTCGGCACTGCAGGCCGCTGAGTATGGTCGCCGCTGTTTGTTATATGTGAAGTGCATGTTTTATATAATGCTTCATTCCATATTATATGTCATCAATCAAATTTGTATAATTTCATTTTATATTTCATTTTATTAAAAATGCAATAGTTAAATATATATATATATGTGTGTGTGTGTGTGTGTGTGTGTGTGTGTGTGTGTGTGTGTGTGTGTGTGTGTGTGTGTGTACATATGTAAGTATGTAAAATGTTATTAATGAATTATTATTATTATTTGATAAATGATTTGTATTAAAGTTTCATCTTTTATAAGGATGAATTAGTTTATAATATTGTAAATTAACTATTAAAATTTAATTAATTGTTTTAAATTATTAAATAAAGTATATGAAAGTTAATTGATAGTTTGGTGGGGGACGTTTTCAAACAAAGATTATAATTGGAAGATGGATTTTTAAGGAAAACTTTTATTCATCCAAAATAATACATGTGTTAGGATAATTGTACAAAATGTTCCTCCATTCATTCTCTAAACTTGGAAACATAAACTGAGACCTCTACATTTAATTCAAGTTTATAAATTTAGCAAAACCAAAACATGTGTTTTCATTGTATTCTTTATGCTATTGTTTTGGGTGTTGGGTTGACTAGTGTTGACCAGTTATAAGACATCTACCAGAGCCTTGGGGGTTATGTGATTGTGATGTCATGATGATATTTTAATCTCGATCTTTATAAACCCAACCATGGTTATGTGATGGAATGCTCTATGTATTGGTTGTAATTACTAATTTTTATAGTTGAGATTCTTATGTATGAGACACTTGACTTAACCATTTTTGGTCATCAATCAGTTATCCTTGGTTATTTTCTAGTTGCCATGATGGGACTAAAATGTGAATTTATTCTTGATGATGTCATGTTGTGACATGTTTTGACTCAACCATTTTGGAGTCTTCGATCAGTATGATTGAGATATATTTTGGTTTTTGAGAACCAATGGATACTTTTGATTATCAATGATACTTCAGTTGCTAATAGTGAGCTGTTGTGATCATGATTTTCTATGGATGCTTGCTCATGGAGATTTGATACTTGTATGCATATTTGATAATTTTATTATGGATTATCTTTTGTGATTTATGATTCCATGAGCTTAGGGTAGGATATCTGCATGTAGTGTCAGGAAGTGGCTTGCAATGGGGGTCGGGGCCCTAAGAGGCTACCAGGGTAACTCATTGTAAGTTGGATTAATAAGTGATAACATTCACACCTAATACTAACTAAATGAACCTAAAAAGATAAGTGTTTTGGTTCTCGCCCATGCCTTGAGTGCTTGTATAGACTAGGATGGGAGTAGAGAGAATGCATGGTTGCGACCTTGCATTCCATAGTATGCCTCGTCCATATGAGAGGATACTAGTGGCCGCATGAGATTAGTATGGACCCGTGGAGTTTAGCTAACTGTCAGGTTAACTTGTATGTGATAAATGGGATGAAACTTTCTCGCTTGCATAGTAGGTTCCTACATGTCTTTGTGTGCCTCTAGGATTAGATGTCAATTTTGTGATGGAACCTTTGAGTTAGTATACTTTTAGGATTCCTGGACTTATAGAGATTTGTGTTATGTGATTTTGATAGCCTATATGGGACTTGAGATTATCTCCTCAGCACGGTGGGAGTGGACCACTTAGGTACCACGCGATCGGGTGGTAGTGTTTTTTCACTCTTATCATTTGAGATTCATTAAGACATCGTGGCTGATGCGCCCTTCATGATGGTGGATATGTATCCTTTCATTGATGATTAGCATATGTTAGATGATGTTATCTTATGCTTATATTTGCATGTTAGATTACTTTTTGCATATGATATAGTATATGATTGACATTCCTACTATGTTAATACCGATGATCTCTTCGGTAATTTGGAATGTTATGCATGAAGGGATGGTTAGGGCCCACAATGGTCTAATGATGCTATTAATGGTTGGGAGGAACCGTGCACTTAGTTTATTATGTTATGTTTACTTTTAGATGGACATTGGTATTGCTTCCATTATGGTGCATAAGTTATATGTAGTGCCTGCCCCTGGTTCACATTTTGTTATCATTGCTGAACTCTTTTAGAACTAGTTTTATGTTGATGGTTAGCAACATTCTTTTGAGATTATTAGATATTGTGCTATGGATTCAGTTTATTATGTGATGAGATTACTTAGACTCTACATTTCATGTATGTATGATGATTATTTTTAGTGTTCACAATTATTGATGATTTTCTTTGCTTTGCATATGTTAGTTGATGATTTATTATGCTTTACTTTGCATGTTAGTAGGATGTTTTAGGAGTGACATTACTACTATGTTAATATCGATGATCTCTTCAATGCTTTGGAATGTTATGCACGGAGGGATGGCTAGGATCTACGATGGTCTAATGATGCTATTTACGGTTGGGAGGAACCGCGCACTTAGTTATTTATGTTTGTAATATATAGTTAATGTTTATGATGGATGTTTATATCTTCTATGATGATGTATCATGTATGATATGTGGTTTCATTTACTTTAATTGCATCATGGATTAATATTGGATGATGATATACTTTATTTATATGGACGTTTATTCTTTTAAGCTTTTCATACCCTGTGATATATATAGTGGATGATTGAGCTAAACTAAAATATAATTACAAAAGGACACTTGTATATTGTTTAAGTAAATTAGATGTATCACTGTTATTTCATAAGGATGGAATGTTAGATGAATAGTTAATTTAGATGTGATACAATGTTAAGGGATCTTTAAAGAATGTAGCCTGTTATGTATATATGTTATGTTTATTTTCATTTGAATTGTTGCTATTGCTTCCGCAAATGTTATGAATGGTTTTATCTTTCATGTCTAAAATAAAATAAAAATTGTTTGGCAAACTTAGTAAAATATTTTGGATCCCTTGGCGGGGCATTACATTTGGTATCAGAGCCTGAGTTTCAACATTGGGAGCTCTGGGTATATTGGAATGCTACTAGTTATTAACTAGTTGAATAAAATGAAAACTTAAAACTATCATGTGTATCTTTTTCAAACTGAAAACTTGAAACTAGGTGAACTAAAACAGAACTTAAAACTGTTACTTTCATATTTTTTATATTTCAACACTTAGCTTTCAAAACTAAAAATTTTACTGAAAATCTAAATGAAGGAAAAACTAAAAAATTGAAACTCATTCTAGCTGCAAAACATGTATCTTTTATCTATGTTGTAAGGTAGTAAACCTTCGTTTATCTTTGCAATCATTAAGTTGCTCTTGTTTAGAATGAATTAAGGGATCTATTTTAGTAGTTGTTAAAAGAATGAATGTTGGATCGATATGGTTTTCAGTTTACCATTAAACTAGAATCATATTGCTCTAAGGGTGTTGTAATATCCTCAGTGGAAACATGTTTCCCTACAGAGGGAAAGGGTTCAATGGGACCCACGTAGTGAGTATCTTAGTTTTTCATTCCTGTAGGCTTCTAGGAGTAAGCCTAATCCCAAGGGGGGTGGATGTAGTGCCTGCCCCTAGTTCACATTTTTTTTATCATTGCTGAACTCTTTTAGAACTAGTTTTATGTTGATGGTTAGCAGCATTCTTTTGAGATTATCAGATATTGTGCTATGGATTCAGTTTATTATGTGATGAGATTACTTAGACTCTACATTTCATGCATGTATGATGATTATTTTTAGTGTTCACAATTATTGATGATTTGCTTTGCTTTGCATATGTTAGTTGATGATTTATTATGCTTTACTTTGCATGTTAGTAGGATGTTTTAGGAGTGACATTCCTACTATGTTAATATCGATGATCTCTTCGGTGCTTTGCAATGTTACGCATAGAGGGATGATTAGGATCCACGATGGTCTAATGATGCTATTTACAGTTGGTAGGAACCGTGCACTTAGTTATTTATGTTTGTAATATATAGTTAACATTTATGATGGATGTTTATATCTTCTATGATGATGTATCATGTACGATATGTGGTTTCATTTACTTTAATTGCATCATGGATTAATATTGGATGATGATGTATTTTATTTATATGGATGTTTATTCTTTTAAGCTTTTCATAACCTGCAATATGTACAGTGGATGATTGAGCTAAACTAAAATATAATTATAAAAGGACATTTGTATATTGTTTAAGTACATTGGATGTATCATTGTTATTTCATAAGGATGGGATGTTAGATGAATAGTTAATTTAGATGTGATACAACGTTAAGGCATCTTTAAAGAATGTAGCCTGTTATGTATATATGTTATGTTTATTTTCATTTGGATTGTTTCTATTGCTTTCGCAAATGTTATGAATGGTTTTATCTTTCATGTTTAAAAAAAAAAAAATTTGTTTGGCAAACTTAGTAAAATTCTTTGGATCCCTTGGCGGGGCATTACATTATATGTGGTATTTATTTTCATATTTTTTTTTAAAAAAAGCTATCAAACTTGTGAAATTCTAGGTTAATTCTTTGGATCCCTTGGCGGGGCATTACATTTGCAATGATGCATTATTTTATCTAACCATTTTATGTTTGACTTATATTTATTATGGCTTTTACCCCATACTTGCATGTGTATAGTGCGTGTGTCTATTTTATCTTTATGTTTGTCTTGTTTGATGTGGTTAAGGGACTCATAGTCACCTACTAGTCAGGATCTACACGATGCACCACTTTTTGCCATTGCTTGTTTAGTTAGATATATTTATATACATGTACATACTCATCTTTTATGCAAAATATAGGTACTGGGCATCAACTTCTTTGAATTGTCAGGATGAGTATGCCTTATCATAATAACTCAATGGTAAGAATGAGGAGATAATTATTTAGGTCCAATCCCAGCCATAGCCTTATTACTTGTCTTGAGAAAGAGGACATGTATCTGACTTTTCACCCTTTCTAAAATTCATGAGTTTATTTTTGTCTGTGCTCTTTGATTTTGAGTTTCGATCTATTTTGGTAATGCTTCTTTTATGTGGATTTCACTATGTGATTTATTTGGTAAATGATTTAATTATAATATTTTGGTTAATCATACAATTAAATGTTAGTTGATTAAAAAGAAAATATCAAAGCATGAGAATATTTAATTGATTAAAAAACTAATTAATATGTGCTATAATTTAAAAGTATTAATCTAAATTTAGAAGGTTAAATTTAGAAAATAGTTTAAAAGAAATTAGAATATGATGATATTTAATTAATTGTTAATTAATTAAATATATACTTCAATTTAAAAGATTTAGTTTAAAAGTCCAATTTAAGAAGTTGGAGAAAAAAAATTAAAATATTAAAGATTTAATATTACTTTATTATAATTATCTATTTAAAAATAATTAAATTAGAGTTTCATTTAAATAATGAGCTTTTATTATTATTAATTTAAATAATAAACTATGTTTTAATTAGTACTTGTACTAATTAATAAACTAGAGAAAAATAAAACATAAAAGAATAAATTTTGAAGATAAAGTTATAGTTATGATTGTGGCATAGTTATATTTATTTAAGTTAATGAAAATTATTTAGGATTTTTATTTTAGTAATAAACTCTAAATAATGTTATTAATTAAATTAATAAATATATTAATAAAAATGCTTCAAAAATTAATTAAACAGAGAAAGCTAATTATTTAAATTAAGATAATTTGTAATTGAATATCTAAAAGAGTTGTGCATGAAAAGGTAAAATGTAACTCACTACCATAAACAAAACAAAACTTGAAACAAAGGACGAACAATGATTGCAATAATTTTCTTTTTTTTAAAAATCATCTCAACAAAAGTTCCAATACAAGGATTGAATCACTCTTATACAGAAAAATTCCCAATGAAAGAGAATATTGTCCAAATACATTTTCATTACAATAAGAATACATAAAGAGTTCAGAACTATCATAAAATACAATTTCATCTCTAGACACCTATGTCCAACCTAGGATCCCTAAATGCTGATTCAAGTAGTAACTTCAACAGATGTCTTTAGCTACTAGTTAAATAACTTGTTACACCTATGAACACACACAACATTGCAACATGAAACAAAAAGGGGCTCAGTATACACTGAGATTTAAAAGAGATATCCATTTGCACACATGTTAGTACCAACATATACATATCAAAATGTAAATTTCTATTTCATCTAATATAGTGCAAATCTGATATTAATATGCAAGAAGTAAACTATTACTTTACAATGCTAAATTAAACTCGCACTAAGAATAACTCATAAATGAAACATATATATACTGAGGTGTCATCGTTATGGCACTAAGATACTACATCCATGAATGGTATGCTCATAGTCAATCACATAACGGAATTCTCCATTATACTTGCCAACTATAGAATAGAGATAAGCCTTGTTCTTCGTACTTAACCTTATAGGTTTAAGTCATAGGTAAGGCCAATTATATTTTATACGTAATTAACCCACCCAATACATTTTAAAGTTTTCACTGAATTAATTAACTAAATAGGATAAACCAAATTCAGCCACCTCGATATACGTTCATCACAGCTATTCTTAAAATACACATCAAACAGATATTCTAAGAATGTACATGTAATAAATATCAATTTAGTATACTACATGATACTACATTCTTCATCTATTTGTAACTTATCTTCTGCTGTTAATTTTTGAAAGTAACTTAGGTACTTATGACAACAGAAGCAAATTATAATACTAAGATCCATAAATATAATCAAACTGACTTAACCCTTAAGTAATATTTACCAATCTTAATACCATAAAATTGAATCCTACTATCATAATAACTAAATTAATCTTTCAAGATAACTAAGATAATAGAATCAAAGTAATTATGATATTCTTGCTTTAAATGATTTTTATCCACAAATATCATAAATCTATCTTTATTTGAAATCAACTTTTATATCAATAATAAATGGAAATAATTCTGAAATCAAATAACAATTGAATATAACTTTAAAAGATTTCTATTACATTTTTGACATCATAATACGTATTGAAATACTACATAACAAAATTTAACACGACTGACCATTTCTACAATATCCAGATTTAGTTAATGCTTTAATAAAGAGTCATTAACAAAAATGCCATTTAGTAAGTTTTACATTCAATAAGCATTCAAACTGGGTTATACCTTGAATTAAAATCAAACACATGGTACTGAATTGACTAAATTCGTGTTTATCCAAAATCTACATCTCAACCAAGTATCAATATTTAATTGCAAGATTACCCATTATAGAATCATCTTAACACATTACATTATTACTTTTGTATTTCGAATTGTAATAGTCAACATCCTAATTATGCCTTTACATAACACCGTTGACAAATTACTATAATCCATTTCTAATAAACTAAACACAAGTTTAAAAATATATATCTATAAACTATTTTTACCACAGACCGAGTTCAAAACTAAATCCCAGTTCATTTCGTAACTATATCCCATGTCGTATGCTATCTGTATGACATAATGTCAACAACAATCACAGAGAAGAACACTCAACAAGGAATCCTCATATATATAAAACTTGAAATGGAAAACCCATTTTAAACAACATTAAAAACCCAAATACACACACAATGCAAGAATATACCCCTACCCACAGCCAAATATGCATATTTACAGAGCTCGACACTTCCAAATGCCCAGTCCTGTGAATACCCATACTTGGGTATCGATAGGTATGTATTTTTTAAAAACAAATAGATCTATATTCCTTCCACAAATTAACACTTCATAAATAGAAAGGATTGAGTTAGAAATGCCCCCCTACCTCAAAACTTAGCAGATGAAGAAAAACATTCAACTCAGAGCTCCAAAATTTTGCTCGACTCCAAAGCCCCAAACAGAACAAAATCTCCACAATGCAAAACAACAGAAACCAAATTTCCAACCACAAGAAAACTTCCACTGAGTTCCCTTTTGCTCAATTACATAAGCAAGAAAACCCTTCCAACAGAAACCCCACATCTTGCCGGAAACCCAGCAACAACACACAGGTGTTACTCGAAACAGAGGACAAAAGCCCAAATACTGGTCATTACCATCGAAATCCATTTTCAAATAGCAATGGCTAACTTTCTTTTGAGGATAATAAAGCCTCAATAAAGGAGCAATTAATAAAACTGCAACTCCCTTTGAGTCATGCATATGGCTTCCCTTTAAGCCTCCACCAAATTGGCCATAAAACAATAAACATCTATTACCTTATCAAAGCATGCGAAACCCTCTAGGGTTTTAGGGTTGATGGGCTTTATTCAAAAATAAATATGTATAATAAGCATAACACAATCACCTTAATAGATAATTGCCATAACATTAAACATTGAAAACTCCAAAACCATTACTCCACACTAGAAACCATGTAAATATATGCGCCATTATTTCACACCCATGGTTATATGAATTGAGTGTGTGATTAATCAAAATATTCCTATATCCATATGTATTCACAAGTCAAGAACTTACAAAGGCATGAAATGAATTTCTCGAAAATGATAAAGATAGCAATATAACTGAGAAATTCCCAATAACTTCAGAATGCATTTGTCATACAAGTACCATATATGTTTGCTTTTCCATCAATAAGATAAAGCTTAATATCTACAAAAACATATACTTAGTTACATAAACACAAAAGAGTTTTACAACATCCTTTTAACAGAATTCCAAGAAAACATCAATACTAGACAATAACTGATTCAGTTCAGAAGTCAAGTGATGCATTTCAAAATCAACACTACAACTAAAACTGAATAGTTGTAAACCTGAATACAGTCCAATTGCAAGATAAAAGCAGTATCCATCTAAAAATGTATCTCATAAACCAAAACTAACCTATCTGATATAACAAAACAGTGTTCAAAATATAAAATCTCCTAGCCACAGAACTTGTGTCAAAACAACATCTAAAGTGAATAAAGAGAAACAGGAAGAAGTAGGGTCAGGCATGACATAAAAGGTAATAAAGTAATAAACAGTAATTAATAAATGAGTTCTTTCTCGTGATTGCACAATCAAAGTCCCAATTTAGGGGAGAACTCTTTCTTAGAAATTTAGAGCTCATTTTGTAATTGTACAGGTTTTGAGGAGTAAAATTCAGAATTGGATCAAAAGAATTGTTGAAATTTCAGAGGGTTTGGATATGCATGCATTCATAGATTGTCTCAAATTTTAGCTGCGGTTTTGAGGTAGGGTTCGAAAATCTATTGTAAAATTTTATTGAAAGATATGTCTACTTCGTGTCTTCTTGAGTGTTTGCATATTGCTTATTAATTTACTTTAATAATTATTGAATAAGAAATTATGTTGTAGAGTTTGAAAAGGAAAACTTATCAATTAAGAAAACTTGATTGAGAAAAATTATAGAAAAACTATAGAAAACTATTATGACTATATTATTTTGAACCCCTTTTCAATATAGGAAAAATTGAATTACAAAAAAATGAAAGAAAATAATAAATTGAACAATTAAGGTTTCAACTTTAAATTTGTCATTAGAACCATAAGATTATCATGAATTTTTTAAATATAGATAAATATTATTCTTATATCTAAAATAATTTATTTGCAAAATTTAATAGAAAAGAAAAAGATTAATTAAGAGGAAAGCACGTTGTAACTAACCATATGTATGCATGTGAAAATAAATATGCTAAAAATAGAAACTAAATATAGTAGGGTTACATGCATGCAAAAACATATATGCTAAAAATAGAAAGCTAAGTATAGTATGGTTACATGCTAAAAATAGAAAACTAAGTATAGTATGGTTGCATGATTTGAGAGATCAAAGACATGCAAAAATACTAATTGCATGTGTATTTTTATTTTATATAATTTAATTTTAAGATTTATTTATTTTTAAAAAATTAAAAAATTATTATTAATTAATTTCAAAAATGAAATTAATACTACTCATTTAGTTAAAGTGGATGTTAGTATTAGTGATTATTTAAGTCTAATTAAACTCTTAGTTGCATATAAATGATTTTATAATTATTAATGCAAGAGGAAAGTTAATAAATAAATATTTATAATTTTATTATATTTTAAGAGAAGTTGTGGTAGAGTTCACTTTGTAATTGTTTAGTTAATAACTATTTGACTTTATTAGAAAAAAATAAATAATTAAATTAAATTTATAATTTTATCTCTAGTTGCATTATGAATTTAAAAAAAAAGTAAATATTAATATTAGACTTAAATAGAAGTCATATTAATATTTTAGAAATAAAATTGATATCAATATTTAATCTAATAATATACATTAATGTTATTAATTAAATCATTTATGATTTAAAATTATTTAAATTAATAATATGATAATATTGCATGATTACAAAAGATTGGATATTTAAATACTTATTATTTTAAATAAGTATATATATATATATAATTTCTAAACACATCCTTATGACCCAAATTAAACAAGAGAAATTGGTGGAATTAAATTATGTGGCTGAAAACTATGTATTTTCTAATATTTTATTTATAGTTTTGTGATGTTTATTTTCTTGATAAAAATTTTTTATGGGTTGGTTAGCTGGTCAAGTTAAGATGTGCACTAGAGGCATTTCTTAGATTTTATTATTATTTGATTGAATGTCATAATAAGCTTTATGATTTGAATTGAGATTTATGTTTTATGATTTTTATGCTATTGAGCATTTATGAGAACTTGGGTGTTGAGAATCAATGTTATTTTTTGAGTTGTTTGTTAAAGAACCAAATTTGATCAATATTACTTTTGTGGTATGGGACTTTTGATATAATGAGTGTTGCACATATTACATAATATTGTTATATTATATTATATTATTTTATTATGTATTATTGCATCTAGATTGATGTGCAACATAGAAAGATTTTCATGAGAGATACTTGATGAGTTGTATTATAGCTTTGTGATAATATTTAATGTAATTATTTAATATTGAGAAAACTAATTAAAATTTTAATATTAAACGTGAGGTGAAGGGGTTAGGTATCATATGGTTTTAGCACATAGTTTATGTAATCCACTTGGTAGTTTTGTGAAACTTGCTATTAAATAAGCAGCCATGAGGGTAGTTGTGTGAGAAGAAGAAGAGAAGAAGGAAAAAAGGGAAAGAGTTGAGTAGGACAATGCTTGACAGGTTAGCCAAGGGAGCATTTGTGAAGGTTAGAAGCATGGCATGGGATTTGTGGATTCATGCTTGTTCACAAGGATTATTCGGTAGTGGCTATGGTTTTGAAAGTTTCTATGATTGTATTGCAATGGTATTTTTGTTAAATAATATATGGTGATGGATTCTTTTGGAGGCTAGGTTTCTCCCTCAATGAGGGTTTTCCAAGATATATTGTGTGTCACATTTTTGTGAGTATATTGTCTATTCTCTTGCATGTGAATTTTAATTTCGTATTCATTTTCAAATCTATTATGGGTTATGCAAAAATGGTTATATTTTTTGTTGCAAGTTTCCTTACAAGTGGTATCAGAACTATGATTTTATTAATGTAACCCTAGATTGAATCCATGGGAATGCATGAGAAGATAAAAGAAAGGGAAAGATATGTGAATTTTTATTGCAAATCTGAGAGTTTTGAGTTTGCTATTATGATGGGATATTGGTAGATTTTGGGCATGTGACATTGTTGGATAAAAGTGTTTTTCGAATATTTCATTTAAATGAGATTTTTTAGGGGGTGACTTGTCATAGTGATCTCTTAGATAAAAACAAACCTCAAGATTAGATCCAGGTCAATGTTTCCATAGATTTTGATACATAATATGCCCTAGTTTGGCCATGTTCAAAGGAATTGAAAGAGTTTTTTAGTTTTAGCCTGGGATGGCTGTCAAATTTAATCCTGTTAGATTTTTGTCAAAAAAAAAAAAAAAAAAATAATAAAAATGGTGAAAAGACTGTCTTAGTAAAATAATCATAACTTTCTCTCAAGATATCAAATTTTAGACTTCTTATAGGCATTGCAAAGCTAATTTAGAGCACTAAAAATTGGTGTAAGTTTTCTTATGTGATTTTGATATTTTGTTAGGTTTTAAGAGCCTAAAAGTTAGATGTTATTTATTTTGAGCATAGATTAGGGCATAACTTGGGCATACAGAGTTAGATTTTGGACTTTGAGTAGTCAATGAATAGCTTTTGGAGAGCTCTACACATTGGTTTAAATTTGGTGTAGGTCAACATAGTTTATTTAGTGATATATTAGTCTAAAAAAATTATGATATATATTGATTGTGGTAACATTGTGAATTTATGAAATTCTATATTTTAGAGATCTAAATTTTGATGTCATTGTATAATTAGTTCATATTTTAGATTGGTCTCATGATGATATGGTTATCAGTGTTTGGTTTGGATATGCACAATGACTTGTTGAGCCTAAAAATTGCATAGTGTTTTAAGTAGTCTATACTTACAGGTTGTATTTATAGCTTGGCTATAAGTTGTCTATGCCCATTGATCTTTCATTATTGATACATATTTAGATTAGTGGCTTGTATTTGGGTTGTCTATTCCCTAAGTCACATGATTTGCTAAAAAAAATTCTTCATGTATAAGGGATGAGACATTGTTACCAGCTATAGTCATGGTGAAGGATTGTAGTTGACTATTTTATGCTGATAGGTTAGACATATTGAGAGTTAGATGTTTGGTTCATGGATGTGATCATGGTGTCATGGATTTTAGCATGACATGATTGGTTATACAAGTACATCCTTGATATTCATTGGTTTGGATTCCTAATTTGGTTATGATGATATATTTTCTTAGTTGAAGATTATGGTTATTTCTTTTCTTTTGAGGAGCTCATGATGTGCACTTTGAGTTATTTGATTGTTTGATTTCTTGGTTGATTCTCATGGTTAGAGAATGGTTTTTCATCATAATGTCATGGATAGCTTGGTACATAGTTTAGTGGGAGCTTGTGACAATGATAGGGTGATAGTGCAAGATTAGTTCCTAGTTAGATTTGTATCTTCTTGATTTTGGAGATCTTGGTTTTACTTGGTATTGACACACTGGTTGTGTGAGTGTACACCTAGAGGATCTTCATGTAGGAGATGGGTTTTATGATGCCTTGGTACCATAGTTGAGTGGGAATTTTTGGCATTGATATATTTATTAAGTGTTTGTAGATGTTGGAGGTTTGTCTAAGATTTTATTGCTATAGAAGTGTCTTTTATATTTGCATGGTGCACTTGGTTATCTTCATCGTCTATGAAGATGGTTAGATCTTGAGGACTCATGGAGTTCTTGGATATCTTCATGGTGTGTGGAGATAGTTTTTCATGGTATATGGAGATAGTTTTCTTCATGATGTGCAGAGATGGTTGCATCTTGAGGACTAATGGGGCTCTTGGTAAAGGTGTGGTTTATTCTTTCATTTGATATGCTATGCTTGGCATTAGGAGGGTTTCATTATTATGTCATAGTATATTCTTGATATATGTTTAGAGTTGTGACATGTTAGATTATGTTCATATGGATGATGTTATATCTTTTGGTTGAGATGGTTACATCATGTTGTCATGTTTATATTCTGGAAGCCATGGTTGTGTAGTGCCTACCCTCATTCACATCTTTTCCAGACATTGTTGTTGTTATTATCAGACAATGTTTAACTAGCTTAATGTTGATGGATTAGTGGTATTGTTTTGAGAGTATCACACATTATGTTATGGATTCAGTGGATATATGATGAGATTATTTAGACTTTACATTTCATGTATGCATGATGATCATTACATTGCTTCAGTTATTGATGATGATTAGTTAAATGGTTTATTATCTCATATGTTTTATTATGGATACTTACCCCATACTTGCATGTGTATGGTGTGCGTGTTTTCTTATTGTATGGCATTTCTAATGTGGTTAAGGAAGGGAGTCGTAGTCACCTGCTTAGTCGAGATCTACATGATGCACCACTTCCTGCCATTGTCTATTTAGCTTAGCATTATATATATTGTATGTACATACATGGTTTTTCTATAGGTTGTAGGTACCGGGTATCAACTTCCCTGAATTGCCAGGATGAGCGTACCCTATTATACTATCTCAATGATAAGAGAAGGGAGATAAATTCTCAAGTCCAAATCCCAAACCCTTAAACCAATTGTCCTAGTGAGGTAGGACAAGTATCGAGATATTTTACCCACCGAATTTATCGAATGACATAATTTGTGATTTTTAACCCTTTAGACTGATTTTGTGTGAATTGCTCTATGATGGGTTTTCATGTTTTATTTTGGAGGCCTATGGTGAATTTTCTATTAATTAAGTCTTAATAAATAGATTTAATTAATAAATTAATTATTTGAGAAAATTAATATAAAATATCATGATCTTTGATATTTTGATTATAATTGATTAAATGAGAATTAATTGAGAAAAAAGAATTAAATAAAAGAAAATTAAAAATTAAAATTAAAAATAATTATAAAATAATAATAAAGTAATAAATAAATAATAATAATAAAAGTTATAAAGATTAAAATGAATGTTATAAAAATTTAAATAGAAATTATATAAAAAGTAAATTGGAGTTATAAGCTTGTCTGGGAGTTAACGCACCTTTTCATTTCTCATATGTCAACAACACGGGGGTTAGTGCATCAATTAAGCACATGGTGTCTACAACCCTATGACTCATCTAGAAGGTTGGAAAAGACACATGCTTAGTTGGTGACAACTTCTAACTATTTCTAGAAGCATTCTAGGTGTTTCCTGAGAGCTCTTTATATGCAGGCATTCCTAGAAGCTTAGACATAGCATTGGGAGAGCATTTGGAGCATTGGAGGACTCGAGAACTCTGAACAAGGGAGGAGTTTGCTATGCGGGTTTCTGAGGAAGAGCGAATTAGCATTAGAATTCGAGTAGATTCTTGTGATTTTACTTATGCTATTTCCACATTTTGCATTCCGTGTCTTCTTCGTGTCTTCCATATGTCTTCTAAGGGTTTTTCCTATTTAAATTGTATGCATTCTCAATATGGGTAGTTACATTTATTTGAGAATCTTATATGCATAGATTGAAAAGAACACGGGGCTAGGGTTTGAATTGTAGCCAAATCCATTTGAATGTTATTAAGAAAATTTAAAGAGTAAATATTTTATAGGAAACTCATAAAATCGTATATATATATATGATCTGCATTTTCATATTTAAATGCTTATAAATTTTGCAAATATATATATATATATATATACACACACATATATCTATATATACATATATACATTTATATATATATGTATACATATATATATATATATATGTATACATATATATATATATATATATATGTATACATACATACATATATATATATCTATACATACATACATATATATATATATATACATACATACATATATATATATATATACATACATACATATATATATATATATATATATATATATATATATATATATATATATACATACATATGTATACATATATATATTTATTTATTTATTTAAATGGAAAATTGAGTGAATTACTATAGTGGAAACTCATCAAATCGCATTGCGATTTGTATTTGCGTTTTTGAAAAAATGCTATAAAAATAAACATTATATGTATTAGATCATGGGTTAGGCGGATGTACCAATCCCGATTGTCCTTCGTGCGTAGACCTGTGCGCACAGCACTTGCGCTTGGTAGTGTGTCGGCGATGCAGGCCGGACAACTCATGTAAGCCGACGGTGATTTAAACACTGAGAAATGGTCGCCGCTGTTTGTTTATATATGAAGTGCATGTTTTATTATATGTCATCAATCAAATTTGTATAATTCAATTTTATATTTCGTGTTATTAAAATGTAATATTTTATATATTTATATATCTATATATATTTATATATCTATATATATATTTAAATATAAATATATATATGTATATATGTAAGTATGTTAAATGTTATCAATGAATTATTATTATTATATATTTGATAAATGATTTATAATAAAGGTTCATCTTTTATAAGGGTGAATTATTTTATAATATTGTAAATTAACTATTAAGATTTAATCAATTGATGTAAATTTAAAATAATTATTATATATATGAAATTAATGAAATATAATTGGTAGTTGGTGGGGGACATTTTCAAACAAATATTATAATTGGAAGATGGATTTTAGACCTATTATGGAAAACTTTTATTCATCCAAAATAGTACATGTGTTAGGAAAACGTACAAAATGTTCCTCCATTCATTCTCCAAACTTGAAAACATATACTGAGACCTCTACATTTAAATTCAAGTTTGTAAATATAGCAAAAAAAAAACATGTGTTTGCATTATGTATTCTTTATACTATTGTTTTGGATTTTGGGTTGACTAGTGTTGACCAGTTATAGGATGTCTACTAGAGGCTTGGGGGTTATTTGATTGTGATGTCATGAAGATGTTTTTAATCTTGATCTTTATAAACCCAACCATGGTTATGTGATGGAATGCTCTATGTAATGTTTGTAAATTACTGATTGTTATAGTTGAGATTCTTATGTATGAGACACTTGACTTAACCATTTTTGTTTCATCGATCAGTTATCCTTGGTTGTTTTCTAGTCGCCATGATGGGACTGAAATGTGGATTTATTCTTAATGATGTCATGTTGTGACATGTTTTGACTCAACCATGTTGGAGTCTTCGATTAGTATGATTGAGATATATTTTGGTTATTGAGAACCAATGGATACTTTAGATTATTAGTGATACTTCAATTGCCAATAGAGAGCTGTTGTGATCATGATTTTATATGGATGCTTGCTCATGGAGATTTGATGCTTTTATGCATATTTGATGATTTTATTATGGAATATCTTTTGTGATTTTGAGATGTATGATTCCATGAGCTTAGGGTAGGATATCTGCATATAGTGTCAAGAAGTGGCTTGCAATGGGGGTCGGGGCCCTAAGAGGCTGCCAGAGTACCTCATTGTAAGTTGGACTAATAAGTGAAAACATTCACACCTAATACTAACTGAATGAACCTAAAAAGATAAGTGTTTTTGTTCTCACCCATGCCTTGAGTGCTTGTATAGACTAGGATGGGAGTAGAGAGAACGCATGGTTGCGACCTTGCATTCCATAGTATGCCTCATCAGTATGAGAGGATACTAGTGGCCGCATGAGATCAGAATGGACCCGTGGAGTTTAGCTATCTGCAAGGATAACTTGTACATGATAAATGCGATGACACTTTCCTACTTGCATAGTAGGTTCCTACATGTCATTGTGTGCCTCTGGGATTAGATGTCAGTTTTTTTGTTTGGAACCTTTGAGGTAGTATGCTTTTAAGATTCTTGTACTTATAGAGATTTATGCTATGTGCTTGGGACTTGAGATTATCTCCACAACACGGTGGGAGTGGACCACTTAGGTACCACGAGGTCAGGTGGTAGTGTTTTTTCACTCTTATCATTTGAGATTCATTGAGACATCGTGGATGATGCGTCCTTCATGGTGGTGGATATGTATCCTTTTATTGATGATTAGCATATGTTAGATGATGTTATCTTATGCTTCTATTTGCATGTTAGATTACTTTCTGCATATGATATAGTATATGTTAAGAGTGACATTCCTATTATGTTAATACCAATGATCTCTTCGGTGATTTGGAATGTTATGCATAGAGGGATGGCTAGGGCCCACGATGGTCTAATGATGCTATTAACAGTTGGGAGGAACCATGCACTTAGTTTATTATGTTTGATCTTTATGATGGAGGTATATGTCTTCTATGATGATGTATCATGTATATCATGTGATTATCTTTACTTTGATGTATCATGGATTAGAATAGGATGATGTACCTTATTCTACATATGTATATTCTTTTAAACTTTTCATACCCTGTGACATGTACAGTGGATGATAGAGCATTTAGAGATGTAATGTATAAACATTGGACTTATCATTATTATTCTATGTGGTTGTTATATTAGATGGATTCAATAATGTTAGTTGACTTAGATGTAATTCAACATTAAGGGATCTTTAAGGAATGGAATCTATTATGTATGTTATGTTTAATTTTAGATGGACATTGCTATTGCTTCCATTATTGTGCATTAGTTATATATGGTATTTACTTTCATGTTTAAAAAAAAAAAATGCTACCAAACTTAGTGAAATTCTAGGTTAATTCTTTGGATCCCTTGGCGGGGCATTACATTTGGTATCAGAGCCTGAGTTTCTACATTGGGAGCTCTGGGTATTTTGGAACAACTAGAACTTTGAACTATTAAGTGTATCTTTTGAAAATTGAAACTAGGTGAACTGGAACAGAACCTGAACTGTTACTTGAATATTTTTCATACTTCAACACTTAGTTTCAAAACTAGAAATTTTACTTAAACCTAAACATAGAATTGAACTTAGTCTATTGCAAACATGTGTCTTTTGATTGTAATAGTACTTTGTACTATTTAGGATGGTATCTGGGACTAGGTCTTCTATTATAGGCTATGGTAGAGGTCGTGGTCATGGTAGAGCTATCAGTGTCCATGAGTCTTCCCATGAGGGATCGGCTGATGAAAAGAGTAGAGGAGAGCATGCTAGTAGGCAGCAGGAAGAGATCCATAGAGAGGACCAAGTTGAGTCTGAAGAGGTTGGTTTGAGACAAATGATGTAGACTATTCTAGTACATCTACCTCTGTTCAAGAACAACCCAAAGCACATCAGACAGAACAAGAGCATAGACCCAGATCTAGGAGTCCTCGGAAGGATCATTAGAGGTCCATTGTGTCCACTCAGATGAAGGATCTTTCAAGATCCAAGGTTAAGCCTTTCAATGGGAAAGGTTTTGGTTATGTGTCCGAATAGTGGCTTATTTCTCTCGACAGGATTTTTGCCATGTAGAATTTTGATACCAATGTTAAGGCAAGATTTGCGATAACTAATTTAGAGAATTTTGGAGCCACTTGGTGGACAATTGAGGAGAAGAAGCTGGGAATCGATATGAGTAGTGTCACGTGGGAACTATTCTTAGAGAGTTTTCGTGAATGATTCCTACCAGAGGAATGGAAACAACAAAGGGTGGATGAATTTCATAATCTAAGACAGTACACTATGTTAGTGACCGAGTATGAGCATAAGTTTTATGATCTCATGTCTTTTCAGGATTTAGTGAAAATTTAGCTTAGTTGACACAACACTTTATTAGGGGTTTGAACAACCGTATAATTGGGGGTGTCAAGGTATTTGAGCCAAAAATCCTCAAGGATGTAGTATGTCAAGCTATCCTTGTTGAAAAAAGTTTTAACCTTGGTCAAGGAGGTTTTGTAGGAGCGCCAGTAGCATCAAGATCTAAAGGCAACTACAATTCAGGTGGTAACAAGAAGTCTTCTTTCCCTAAGGGTAAACAATATCAACAGCAGTCTTAGTAGACACAGCAACAGGAGGGATCGAATTCTCAGGCTCAAGGTGGTGGAAAAGGTTCTAATTCCAAGAACAACCACAATGCTCAATGCAATAAACAAAATCAGCCCAATCAGCTAGCTTAGAGTAGCTAGTCTTTTGTTAGTAGAAATAGTTGTCAGTAGTCAAATGTACCACCTATGGGTAGAGGATCTGGCAGAAATACAGAATGTATTTCATGTGGACAGATTGGACATTATGTAGCTTAGTGTCCACAGTGAGCACCTCAATTTTTAGGACCTAGACCTACAATTTTAGAGCCTATAGTTGGTGATGTAGGTAGAGCTCATAGAGTATTTGCAGCAGTTGATCACCGTCAGGAAAATCATCAGGGAATAATGGTTGAGACCACAGGTGCTATTCAAGGTATATCTCTTTCAGTATTGTTTGATTCAAGAGCTACAGATTCATTTATTTCACCATCTATAGTTTCTAAGTGTAAGCTGGATGCGGTGAAGCAAGAACATTGTTGGCAAGTGGAACTAGCCTCAGGCATTAAGGTCTCCACAGATTCTATAGTTCATAAGTGTGGGCTTAACTTAGGAAGCTTTGATACTGCAGTGGATCTTCGAGTCATACCCCTTGGTTCTTATGATGTGGTTTTAGGCATGGACTGGCTTGGATCTCATAGAGCCATTATAGATTGCAGGAAGAAGACTATTATGTGCCAAGATGATCAAGGGAATGATGTGAAGATAGTTGGGATATCAAAGCCTGTATCTCTACAAATGATTTCTGCTATGCAATTGAAGCGAAGTTTCTGTAAGGGATGTTATATATTTTCTGTTATGGTAAGTGATCTCGATGAGGAAGATCCTATAAGGAAGACTTTAGATCACCCAATTTTACAAGAGTACACAGATGTTTTTCCAAGTGAGATTCTAGGCATGCCTCCGAAGAGGGACATTGATTTTAGTATTGATCTATTTCCTGGAGCAGAGCCTATCTCTAAAGCTCCTTATTGCATGACTATACGGGAATTGGGTGAGCTACATCTTCAGCTTGAGGAACTTTTGGCCAAAGGGAGCATTTGACCTAGTGTATCACCATGGGGAGCTCCAGTGCTCTTTGTGAAGAAGAAAGATGATTCTTTGCACCTTTGTATTGACTACAGACAATTGAATAAGGTGACTATTAAGAACAGGTATCCTCTGCCTAGGATTAGTGACTTATTTGATTAGATCAAGGGAGCTACAGTATTCTCCAAGATTGACCTTAAGTCAAGATACCACTAGCTTTGCATCAAGGTGGCTGATATTCACAAGACTACTTTTTGAACTCGCTATGGGCATTATGAGTTCACAGTGGTACCTTTTGGGTTGACTAATGCTCCATCAGTTTTCATGAGTTTGATGAATGGTGTGTTTCGATCTTATCTAGACAAGTTTGTACTTGTGTTTCTTGATGACATATTGATATATTCTAGGACTCAGAAGAAGCATGAGGAACACCTGTGGTTGGTATTGCAGTGTTTGAGAGACAATCAACTTTATGCCAATGTAGTTAAGTGTGAATTCTTCAAATTAGAGATTCAGTATTTAGGGCATGTCATTTCAAGCGATGGTATTTTAGTGGATCCTGCAAAGATTCAGGTGATAATAGATTGGCCTACGTCGACTAATGTGTTAGAGATATGTAGTTTCATGGGTTTAGCTAGTTATTATCACAGATTTTTCTAGAACTTATCTAGGATAGCACATCCTATCACTTCTCTTCAGAGGAAAGGAAAGAAGTTTGTGTGGACAGAGAGATGTGAGGAAGCTTTTTAGAAGCTTAAAGAGCTTTTGACAAGTGCACCGATTTTAGCCATACTTGATCTAGAAGGTGTTTTCATGGTGTGTTCAGATGCTTCTCTTGAAGGGATTCGGGCAGTGTTGATGTAGAATGGATGAGTGATTGTGTATGAATCATGCAAGCTCAAGGATCATGAGCTAAACTACCCTACGCATGATCTTGAGTTAGCAGCAGTAGTTCATGCTTTGACAAGGTGGAGACACTTCTTGTTGGGGGAAAAATTTGAGCTACATAGTGATCATCATAGTCTTCAGTACATTTTCACTTAGCCTAATTTGAATGCTCGCTAGAGACGATGGATGGAATTTCTATGCGAGTATGATTTTGAGGTTAAGTACATTCAGGGTAAGGAGAATGTGGTGCCAGATGCTTTGAGTCGTAGGAGACATGTGGTATCATCTATGACTCTTAGTGTGGATTTGAGGAGTCAGATTCTTCAAGCACTTCTTACAGATTCTTGGTATCAAGAAGTGTGCAAAGAGATGGATTCAGGAAAACCTTTGGAAGGTGGGTTTGTAGGTTATGTTAGAGAATTAGATGGTCTTTTGAGACATTTGGGGAGGATTTATGTGCCATTTTTAGATGAGCTTTGCACTTTGATTCTAGCAGAAGCCCATCATACACCTTACTCAGCATATCTAGGTGTCAAGAAGATGCATGCTAATTTGAGATGTTTGTTCTTTTGGTCTAGGATTAAGTGAGATATTTTTGATTTTTTGGCTAGGTGCCTTGAGTGTCAGAGAGTTAAGGCATAACATCAACACCCAGCTAGACTTTTGCAGCAAAATCTCATTCCTTCTTGAAAGCGGGATATCATCTCCATGGACTTCATAGTAGGATTACCTATGACTGTTCATCGTCATGATGCTATCATGGTCACTGTTGATCGGTTGAACAAGGTGGCACAATTTTCACTGATCAGGTCTTCCTACACTACAGCTTCTGTAGCTAATGTCTTCATGCGTGACATTTTGGGATTACATGGTATTCCTAGAAAGATCATTTCTGATAGGGATGTTGTATTCACATCCGCATTCTAGACATTATTGTAGCATAAGCTTGGAGCATAGTTAAACTTCAGTTTGGCATATCATCTAGAGACTGATGGTCAGACAAAGAGGGTGAATCAGATTTTGGAGGATATGTTATGGATGTATGTGATGGATAGGCAGACACATTGGGAGGACTATCTCTACCTAGTGGAGTTTTCTTACAACAACGGGTATCATAGTTCTATTGGCATGGCACCATTTCAGGCATTATATGGACATTCTTGTCATACACCATTGAGTTGGGACAGCCTTGAGGATCACATCCTGTTGGGTCCTGAGATGCTTCATGATATGGAGCAACAGGTAGTGCATACCCGTGAGCACTTGACTATGACACAGGATAGGAAAAAGAAGTATGCTGATGCTCATAAGACTGATAAGCAGTTTGTTGTGGGTGATAAGGTTTTCTTGAGAGTCCATCTACGAAAGAGTATGATCTGATATGAAAAGGGTTCTAAGCTAGCACCTCACTTTCTGGGACCATTCGAGATTCTAGAGAGGATTGGCCTAGTTGCTTACCGCCTTGCTCTACCGCCCAGCCTAGCTCGCATTCATGATGTTTTTGACATTTTAGTGCTTTGATAGTATATTCCTGATATTGTACATGTTCTTGATTGGAATGTGTTGCAGGTAGAGGATGGGCAGCTGGCTTTAGAGCCAATTTGTATTCTGGAGCAGCGAAAGTTGACCCTCAGGTGTCAAACCATCAAGCAGGTAAGGGTCCAATGGGATCCTACTGATGATTCTTCAGCTACATGGGAGGATGCAACTAGATTGTGAGAGTTATATCCCTACCTGTTTGTAGGCTTCTAGGAGTAAGCCTAATCCAAGGGTGGGTGGATGTAGTGCCTACCCTCCTTCACATCTTTTCTAGACATTGTTGTTGTTATTATTAGACTAGCTTCATGTTGATAGATTAGTGGTATTGTTTTGAGACTATCAGACATTATATTATGGATTCAGTGGATATATGATGAGATCATTTAGACTTTACATTTCATGTATGCATGATGATCATTACATTGCTTCAGTTATTGATGATGATTAGTTAGATGGTTTATTATCTCATGTGTTTTATTATGTATACTTACCCCATACTTGCATGTGTATGGTGTGCATATTTTCTTATTGTATGACATTTTTGATGTGGTTAAGGAAGGGAGTCGTAGTCACCTGCTTAGTTGAGATCTACATGATGCACCACTTCCTACCATTGTCATTTTAGCTTAGCATTATATATATTGTATGTACATGTATGGTTTTTCTTTAGGTTGCAGGTACTGGGTATTGACTTGCCTGAATTGCCAGGATGAGCGTACCCTATTATACTATCTCAATGATAAGAGAAGAGAGATAAATTCTCAAGTCCAAATCCCAAACCCTTAAACCAATTGTCCTAGTGAGGTAGGACAAGTATCGGGATATTTTACCCACCGAATGTATCAAATGACATAATTTGTGATTTTTAACCCTTTAGACTGATTTTGTGTGAATTTCTCTATGATGGGTTTTCATGTTTTATTTTGGAGGCCTATGGTGAATTTTCTATTAATTAAGTCTTAATAAATAGATTTAATTAATAAATTAATTATTTGAGAAAATTAATATAAAATATGATGATCTTTGATATTTTGATTATAATTGATTAAATGAGAATTAATTGAGAAAAAAGAATTAAATAAAAGAAAATTAAAAATTAAAATTAAAAATAATTATAAAATAATAATAAAGTAATAAATAAATAATAATAATAAAAGTTATAAAGATTAAAATGAATGTTATAAAAATTTAAATAGAAATTATATAAAAAGTAAATTGGAGTTATAAGCTTGTCTGGGAGTTAATGCACCTTTTCATTTCTCATATGTCAACAACACGAGGGTTAGTGCATCAATTAAGCACATGGTGTCTACAACCCTATGACTCATCTAGAAGGTTGGAAAAGACACATGCTTAGTTGGTGACACTTTCTAGCTGTTTCTAGAAGCATTCTAGGTGTTTCCTGAGAGCTCTTTATATTCAGGGATTCCTAGAAGCTTAGACATAGCGTTGGGAGAGCATTTGGAGCATTTGAGGACTCGAGAACTTTGAAGAAGGGAGGAGCTTGCTCTACGGGTTTCTGAGGAAGAGCAAATTAGCATCAAAATTCGAGTAGATTCTTGGGATTTTACTTATGCTATTTCCGCATTTTGAATTCCCTGTCTTCTTTGTGTCTTCCATATGTCTTTTGAGGATTTTTCCTATTTAAATTGTATGCATTCTCAATATGGGTAGTTACATTTATTTGAGAATCTTATATGCATAGATTGAAAAGAACACGGGGCTAGGGTTTGAATTGTAGCCAAATCCATTAGAAAGTTATTGAGAAAATTTAAAGAGTAAATATTTTATAGGAAATTCATAAAATTGTATATATATATATATATATGATCTACATTTTCATATTTAAATGTTTATAAATTCTACAAATTTATATATATATATATACATATATACATTTATATATATATATATATATATATACATACATATGTATACATACATACATACATATATATATATATATATATGGAAAATTGAGTGAATTACTGCAGTGGAAACTCGTCAAATTGCATTGCGATTTGTATTTGCATTTTTGAGAAAACTCTATAAAAACAAACGTTATATGTATTAGATCATGAGTTGGGCAGACGTACCAATCCCAACTGTCCTTCGTGCGTAGACCCGTGCGCACGACACCTGTGCTTGGTAGTATGTCGGCGCTGCAGGCCGCATAGCTCATGTAAGGCAACGATGATTTAAACACTGAGAAATGGTCGCTGTTGTTTGTTTATATATGAAGCGCATGTTTTATTATATGTCATCAATCCAATTTGTATAATTCGATTTTATATTTCATGTTATTAAAATGTAATATTATATATATATATATATATAAATGTATATATGTAAGTATGTTAATTGTTATTAATGAATTATCATTATTATATATTTGATAAATGATTTATAATTAAGGTTCATCTTTTATAAGGGTGAATTATTTTATAATATTGTAAATTAACTATTAAGATTTAATCAATTGATTTAAATTTTAAAAAAAAATTATATATATATATATATAATGAAATATAATTGGTAGTTGGTGGGGGACGTTTTCAAACAAATATTATAATTGGAAGATGGATTTTAGACCTATTATGGAAAACTTTTATTCATCCAAAACAATACATGTGTTAGGAAAACGTACAAAATGTTCCTTCGTTCATTCTCCAAACTTGAAAACATAAACTAAGACCTCTACATTTAAATTCAAGTTTGTAAATTTAGCAAAACTAAAACATGTGTTTGCATTATGTATTCTTTATACTATTGTTTTGGATTTTGGGTTGACTAGTGTTGACCAGTTATAGGACATCTACCAGAGGCTTAGGGGTTATGTGATTGTGATGTCATGATGATGTTTTTAATCTCAATCTTTATAAACCCAACCATGGTTATGTGATCGAATGCTCTATGTAATGTTTATAAATTACTGATTGTTATAGTTGAGATTCTTATGTATGAGACATTTGACTCAACCATTTTTGGTTCATCGATCAGTTATCCTTGGTTGTTTTCTAGTCGCCATGATGGGACTGAAATGTGGATTTATTCTTGATGATGTCATGTTGTGACATGTTTTGACTCAACCATTTTGGAGTCTTCGATTAGTATGATTGAGATATATTTTGGTTATTGAGAACTAATGGATACTTTTGATTATCAGTGATACTTCAGTTGCCAATAGAGAGTTGTTGTGATCATGATTTTCTATGGATGCTTGCTCATGGATATTTGATGCTTTTATGCATATTTGATGATTTTATTATGGATTATCTTTTGTGATTTTGAGATTTATGATTCCATGAGCTTAGGGTAGGATATTTGCATGTAGTGTTGGGAAGCGGCTTGCAATGGGGGTCGGGGCCCTAAGAGGTTGCCAGGGTAACTCATTGTAAGTTGGACTAATAAGTGAAAACATTCACACCTAATACTAACTGAATGAACCTAAAAAGATAAGTGTTTTTGTTCTCACCCATGCCTTGAGTGCTTGTATAGACTAGGATGGGAGTAGAGAGAATGCATGGTTGCGACCTTGCATTCCATAGTATGACTCGTCAGTATGAGAGGATACTAGTGGCTGCATGAGATCAGTATGGACCTGTGGAGTTTAGCTAACTGCCAGGATAACTTATACATGATAAATGCGATGACACTTTCCTGCTTGCATAGTAGGTTCCTACATTTCATTGTGTGCCTCTTGGATTAGATGTCAGTTTTTGTGTTTGGAACCTTTGAGTTAGTATGCTTTTAGGATTCCTGGACTTATAGAGATTTATGATATGTGTTTGGGACTTGAGATTATCTCCTCAGCATGGTGGGAGTGGACCACTTAGGTACCACGCAGTCGAGTGGCAGTGTTTTTCCACTCTTATCATTTGAGATTCATTGAGAGATCATGGCTGATGCGTCCTTCATGATGGTGGATATGTATCCTTTTATTGATGATTAGCATATGTTAGATGATGTTATCTTATGCTTTTATTTGCATGTTAGATTACTTTTTGCAGATCATATAGTATATGTTAGGAGTGACATTCCTAATATGTTAATACCAATGATCTCTTCAGTGATTTGAAATGTTACGCACAGAGGGATGGCTAGGGCCCACGATGGTCTAATGATGCTATTAATGGTTGGGAGGAACCATGGACTTAGTTTATTATGTTTGATCTTTATGATGGAGGTATATGTCTTCTATGATGATGTATCATTTATATCATGTGATTATCTTTACTTTGATGTATCATGGATTAGAATAGGACGATGTACCTTATTCTACATATGTATATTCTTTTAAGCTTTTCGTACCCTGTGACATGTACAGTGGATGATAGAGCATTTAGAGATGTATTGTATAATCATTGGACTTATCATTATTATTTCATGTGGTTGTTATATTAGATGGATTCAATAATGTTAGTTGACTTAGATGTAATTCAATGTTAAGGGATCTTTAAAGAATGTAATCTATTATGTATGTTATGTTTAATTTTAGGTGGACATTTCTATTGCTTTCGTTATTGTGCATTAGTTATATATGGTATTTACTTTCATGTTTAAAAAAAAAAAAAAATGCTACCAAACTTAGTGAAATTCTAGGTTAATTCTTTGGATCCCTTGGCGGGGCATTACAGGTTGGAACTTTGAATATGATCTTAATTTAGTTTCTTGGTATTGAGTATATTAATCATATGTTGGATACTTCATGATATTGCTATGTGCATTTGGATTTGGCATGGATTGATTGGTTACAGGTGCTCATGGATACTTTGAGATGGTGGTGATGTTGATTTCTCTTGGATTAGAGATGTGTTTGTTGGGATAGTTGTTTGGTTTTAGTAGGAAGTTCAAGGGGCACTCACTTGATATGGACTTGAGAGGATACTTTTTTAGATGATATTTGGTTGGATACTTGTGTATCTAAATGAGCATTCTCATTCTCCACTCTTGGTCTACTTGGTGGTTTTCTACTTGAGAGGTACAATCCATTATTTCTCTTAGGTGCATTATGTTTATGCTTGTCTTTCATAGGTATAGATCTTGAGCTACAACACATGAGTTAGTTCTGGAGAGTTCATTTGAGAGATGGTTTAGCATTGGTTATCTCCATTTGCATATGATGTTATGTTGGTTGAGTTTGGGAGATGGTTTTATATTGGGCATATTCCTTAGTTTAGGAATGGTTTATGAGTTTGATCTTCTTGTGAGAGGCTTACATCCGTAATTAGTTATATGGTATGGTTTGGTTATTGTCAAAGCTTCTTGTTGGGGTTTTATGGAGGAGATCATACTTTCACAATTTACATTTACATGTGTGTGTACAAGGACATGATACAAGCTATTATTCACATGGTTTCTATTAGGTCTTGGTTATCTTCCTAGATATTCAGTTTTTCTTACATTAGATTTGAGATTGGTTAAAGATTGTAATCACTAATTTGTGTTCATATATTTCATGTTAGAGATGACATGATTATTCCTTTATCTCTTTCCTCTATTAGTTGTGGAAAACTTGGAAAAGTAATGGAGACTTGTTATGAGAGTTGTTCTTGCAGGTTATTGGTTTATGCATTAAGGATGTCCTTGAGACTACATGGATTCACTTCTTTGAGATGCTGTTAGTGGATTGGTTATAGATTTGACATTATCTTTTATAGTGAGAGTTTCTTGTTATATATGTGGCATGTTTTGCTCTTGAGGCTTGTGATTATAGGTTACAGATTAGATATGTTGTTGATGTGAAATTCACTTGGTATACCTTTGGAGGTATGGATAGTTGGATTAGTTTGACACTTACTGTGGGTGCTATTTCACCTATGGATATTTTGACAACTATGGTTACATATGATTATCTTTGGATCAGATATTTTGTGCTTGAAAATTTTCAATTAGTATAGGATTTTATGATCTTCTAATGTGACAAGTTGGGTGGCCTTCTCTTTGGATGGAAACTATGTATGTTCTATGGTAGTGGCATAATAGGAGGTGAGACCATTTATGCTTGAGATGTCAGATACTTTGATTTTGTTGTGGCTACCAAGATGGAGCACATGGTGTATGTTGATCCATTATGGTGGATGTGCTAGGAGAGATTGTTCCTTTGTTCATTTATGTGACTACAGATTGACCCTATGCAATATATATAACAAGTGGGAGATTTTTGAGAGAATGGGTGTTGCACACATTGCATAATATTGTTATATTGTACTATTTATTTTATTATGTAATATTGCATCTAGATGGACATGCAACATAGAAAGATTCTCATGGGATATACTTGATGAGTTGTATTATAGCATTGTGATAATATTTCATGTAATTATTTAATATTTGGAAAAAGAATTAAAATTACAATATTAAATGTGAGGTCAAGGGGTTAGGTAGCATATGGTTTATAAAATACCACTTGGTGGTTTTGTAAGACTTGCTACTATATAAGCAACCATGAGGGTAGTTATTGTGTGAGAAGAAGAAGAGAAGGAAAAAATAGAGAGATTCAAGTGGGACAAGGCTTGACAGGTTACTCAAGAGAGTATTTGTAAAGGTTGAGAGCATGGCATGGGATATGTAGATGTATGCTTGTTCACAAAGATTGCTTAGTGGTGGCTATGGCTTTGAAGGCTTCCATGGTTGTATTAAAATGGTGTTTTTGTTGAAGAATACATGGTGATGGATGCTTTTGGAGGCTACATTTTTTCCTCAATGAGGGTTTGCCAACATATATCATGTGTCACATTTTTATGATATGTTTTCTATTCTCTTGCATGTGGATTTTAATTCTATATTCTTTTTCAGATCTATTATAGGTCATGTGAAAATAGTTATATTCTTGGTTTCAAGTTTTCTTATAAGGATACTATTGTGTTTTGTGATTTTTCAAAAGGTAGTCTAGGTGCATGTCTATCAGAGTGGCTTGTGATGGGGGCTAGGGCCCAAAGTGACTATCAAGGTAACTCATTGTAAGTTGTGTAATAAGTGATAACATAGTAATTAAAATATCTTGTCTAGCCCTTTTCTTTGAGACACATTAAAAATATAAGTTAGAGATTTTTTCTTGTCCATGCCTTGAGTGCTTCTATAGACTAAGGATTAGATGGAGATGATACCTTGAGAGATATGAATAGTTTCCTTGTCATCACGAGAGGGTATTCTGGTTTCGCATAAAGTCACTAGGGGGCCAGGGTCCTAAAAGACTACCAAGTTGAACTTAGAGTTGGCTCATGTGATGACATTTCATACTATGTAGCCTGAGTCTCCTTCTTGGTTTTTTTAATATTTGCCTCTAGCGGTGTACTTGTTGGATATTACTTTTCATATTGTATTTATTGTGAGTTGTTACTAACTAATTTTATGTCATTTATTATTCACAATTGAATTTTATTGATGGATGATTAGTTACTCATTAGTGGTGTTTTTATTATTAAAGTCAGTGATTGGTAGCTTATTTGTATTGATGACAGTTTTTATCTGTTGATCATTGTGCTTGTGACACTTGACATTGATTTTGAGGTGGTTGTATATTTTTGGTCTTGGTATTTGTATGTTGACTCAATACGAGATGTTAGTATTGGAATGATTGTCTTTTTGATTTTGATTCTCTTCTTCTTGAGTAGTTTGTGTTACTCTTGAGGTATTTTTGGCTATCAGGATTTCTTACCTAGAATTATTTAAGGATTTGATTATTTGTATGTAGATTGTATATTATCTATCTTACACGGTGGGAGTGGGATCCTAATTACGTGACCATGCGATCAAGAGGTAATGTACTCTTACCATTTGGGTCTCACTTAGATTGATAGATGTTGGATGCTCCTTGATACAGTGGTACCATCATCATTCTTCCTCTTATCTTGAAGACTTCTATTCATTTGATGTATCTAAGTATCATGTGTTTTCAGATCCCATAGGATATTGTATTGTATATTGATGTACTTGTATCTATTTTCACATACCCTGTGACATGTGTAGTGGATGTTATTCATTAGATGTGTTTTCATATTATTATTTGTATTTATGTATTTTCTTATATGACTATGTATGTGATTATTCATATTATGAGTATGGAAATTGCATTTGAGACTTAAACTTATTAATAAAATTTTCTTAAATATGACACAATGTGAAGGAACCCTTGAGGAATTTTAATTATATTTGTAATTGATTATGTGTTATTAATGTTTATGTATATATTGCTTCCACATTATTGTTACTTTAATGTTGTTTAAACTTTGAGAAAAAATAGTTTAGTATGCTTTGTAACATATTAGGTTTATTTCTTTTGGGTTCACAAGCGGGGCATTATAGGCATTCTCTTGTAAGAAAAAGTACCCCATTGTGTAATGAATGTAGTTTTGAAATGATCTACTTCATCTACCTGAATCTGATTATAACTTGAAAATCCATCTAACATTGACATCATTTCTAACTCTACAACAGTTTGTAAGAGATGGTCTATATTAGGGAGAGAAAAATTATCTTTGAGTGAGGCTTGATTTAGATTTATGAAATCTACACAAATTCTTATCTCTCCATTCTTCTTCCTCATTACCACAATATTAGCAACCCTAGTGGAATTATTAATAGGGTATATAATCATGGCCTATATTATTTTGTCAATTTCCTTAAAAATTGCTCCTTCAACTATAGGGTTATAGTTTCTTTGTTTCTACCTGAATGGTGTTTCTTTTGGTTTAATAGGGATTTCATGTTTGAACTTTCCACCCATGAAATTCTTTAGGTTTCCATAACTACAAGCAAATACATCTTGAAATTCAATGAGTAATTTCTTGATCTCTATCCTCTCCTATGGTGTCCAACATTTTCCTATGTTTATCATCTTTGGGATGATTTCTATCCCTATACTGATTCCATCATATTCACCATAGGTTTGTCCTTTCTTATCTCTTTCCCTCTTTATGTATGCATCTTGTCTATCAATTTTTTTTCTAAAGAGATTAGATGGGGTAAAATCTTATTACCTTTCAATTGAATCATATCAAGCTCTTTTTCCTTTTTCCCACCTGTCACTAAATCATCACCATTTGTATTAGTGCTTCCTTCAAAATACAAGCATTCAAAAGGATCTTTCCATTCAATGAATTTTACTATGTGTTTATCATCTTCAAAAACCTCCCATGAATCTTCATTATTAGGGACATTAGGCCTAAATAGAACTTCTACTTTATAAACTTGATCTTTGTAATCAAGGTGTGGTAGAATCAATGATGTAGAAACTACCAAAGAATTGGCTCTTGAATTGAATTCTCTAAGTACTGATGTAATTAAAAAGGTATCCAAACTCTCAATTTCATCCCACACCTTATTATGATAACTTCTCAATCTTGATTTCTTTACTGCATACTAATTTGTGACTTGTCTTACCACCAACTCTACATCTCCTTGAGGTTTAAGAATCTTGACTCCCTTTGGTTTTGTTGCCATTATTCCAAGGAGAAGAGCTTCATACTCTACAGTATTGTTAGTTTTTTTGAAATCTAATTTATAGGCCAAGCAAGTCATTTCCCCACTAGGTGATTTCATCACTACCCTTGCACCTAAACAAACATTAGCACAACTACCATCAAATTCTAGAGTCCACAACTAATCATTTTTAGTTTGTTCCTGATTCTTTTGATATATCAAGAGTGTTAGAGAACAAAATATAATTACCAATCTACATTTAATGATACAAGATTTGAGACCTAGGATCATCTAATTTTAGAATAGTAAACTTTTCCTGTTCCTCTAGTTCTAGCCTCACCTTTTTATCTCCAAGTTAGATACTAGCACTAAACCAATCTATTTTATTTCTCCCCACATGTATTTGCAGAAACTTATACTTAGGAGCATGCCATAGCTTGTAGGGATGTGTGCTACTAATATGGTAAGTTTAAGTCTTTTTGAAGGATAAGTAGCCAAGGAAACTTGAGCATCTTTTATTTGCCCAAGCAAGGGTACTTATTTTTTATCCATTGAATAGCATCTACCAAAGGTTTTAGTCAGTGGAAGTTCTATAGATTTTGGTACAAAGGTGAGAATTACATTATCAGAAGCTCCTAAATCTATGATGCAATTACTCAACCTATTAACATTGATGAATTAAGAAATTTAGAAAGGATTTGGTTTTTTATTTGGACATTTGGCTAAGACAATGGATTCCTCTTCTTGAAATAGCTCAATGAATGCAAAATCTTCATCAGTCAAAGAAGATCCATTAGTACTAGCTTTACTGAGATGATCAACATTAGCATTAATACTAACCTATTCTTTATCTTTATTGCAATATTCAACTAACTTTTTCAACTAATCAAGATTAGCTTTCAAGTAATCAAGTGGAGAAATCAAAATTATTGTCTCTTAACAATATTTTATTATGTCAAAAGAATCAGATGATTTGCCTTTGTGTTCCTTCTATGAAGTTGAAGTTACCATGCCTTTATCTTTATTGATTTTGTTTGATGGTGCATTATTTTTGATAGGGACTAAATTGTTGATCTAATTTCTACTTTTATAACCTCTGCTCATTACTATCAACTAAGGCCCTTCTAGAGTTGCAAAGCAGTCACCTCTTATCTTTGAATTTGATTCATACTCCAAGAAATATTTTTTAGAGTCACCAAAAGGAGCATGGTCATCCTCACTTTTGGGATATTTAATTGTTTGTTCTTTATTATCCACCATCTACCGAATTTTTCATATCAACACATGTATCTCCGTCATGGTCTACCCTTGATTGAAAAGCATACATATTTTGTCTCATATGAGAACCTTCAATTGCTAATCTCTATTGAATAGGTGGTATTTTCAATCCTTTAACTCCATTTGGATATCGAGATCCTTCTTGATGAGGTTGATGAAAAGAATTAGCAGTTTCTTATATGAAATAATCTCATTAGATAATTTTTGAAACATGGCTTCTCTATTATTAGAAGTATTAATTGTATTACCCATGGTTCCATATTGGAATTCTCTTTTCCACTTACTAGAGGCTATCATGTCATCGTCCATCTCCACAACTTATGTCTAGGAAGCTTGCATGTTTGTTACATTGGCTCTTCTAATTTGATATCCTAGATTAGAAGCCATAAAGCTAATGTAGAAAGTCTTCTTATTATCATTTGTAGGTGCACTTGTAGCAAGTATTTTTTTGATGAGTTTATTGAATCTTGCATTAAAATCTCTCATGGAAGCTTATGGATTTTTTTTTATCTATGCCAATTGCAATAATAATACTTGTGTATCCTTTGTACTTTTATAATGTTCTTAAAACTTTTGTTTCATAGTGTCCCAATTTGTGAGGCATCATGCAAGTAGGTCTTCTGTAAGGAAACTTGGCAACAAAGAATATAACCGTTTCCACATAACCCATAATAGATCTAAAATAAACATGGAATTAAAATCCACATGCAAGAGAATAGACAACATACCCACAAAAATGTGACACAAGATATACCCTGGGAAACCCTCATTGAGGGAAAAACCCAGCCTCCAAAAGCATCCATCATCATGTATTATTCAGCAAAAATACCATTTCCATACAACCATGGAAGCCTTCATGGCCATAGCCACAATCGAGAAAACTATGTGAACAAGCATGAATCCACACATCCCATGCCATGCTTTCAACCTTCACAAATGCTCCCTTGGCTAACCTGTCAAGCCTTGTCCCGCTCAACTCTTGCCTTTTGTCTTCTCCTTGTCCCTCTTTTTTCTCTCTTCTCTACAAAAACTACCCTTGTGGCTGCTTATATAGTAGCAAGTCCCACAAAACCACTAAGTGGTATTACATAAACCATGTGCTACCTAACCCACTGACCCCACATTTAATATTGGGCATTTAATTCTTTTTCCCCAATATTAAATAATTACATGAAATATTATCACAATGTTACAATACAACTCATCAAGTATATCCCATGGGAATCTTTACATATTGCATGTCCATCTAGGTACAACATTACATAATAAAATTAAAATAATAAAATAACAATATTATGCAATGTGTGCAAAACCCATTATCTCAACAACACTGGGGAGATTTGAACCCATGACCAGGCCAAAACCAGGCTCTGATACCAATTGTTGGGCCCATTTGCCATTGCACCAAAAGCCATGACTATTAGTGAACATGGAACACCACATAATTAACCACTAGTGGGCAGGGGAGCGCATCGCATCACCCAACATCTTCAAACTAATCAGCAACATTGTCCACTAGTGTATCTACAAACATCCTGACTGCCACATTCTCATGTTGAGGATTTACTACACCACAAACCTTATGGAAAGAACTTAACTATTGTTCTATAGAGGTGCTACCATCACCATTAAATCTTGGGAAGTTCTTCCTTGGTGCTCTTGGAAAATCATTATTAGCTATAAGGGAAAGAGGACCAATAGCATTTCCCCATGGTTGTGCCATAACTATTGGTACAGTGACTTGATTTGTTTGAAAGGTCACAAAAAGTGGGAGTGTTGCAGCAATCAACAACAAAGCATCAAAGATAGGAGAAATATAATTCTTGGCAATAGGAGGAGTAGAAGAATAACTTCTCTTTGTTCTATTAGGAGAAAATACATGTAATTGGATATCTTGGAGTTGTTTAGTTATTGATTTCCTTGTACATGTTCGTCCCTTCCTAAAAATATCTTCCAAAATGAGAAAGTTGGCCTTCTCAAGTTTCTCATATATTGGGTGAATTCTTCCTCTTTCCTTGGCACTCTTGGTATACTTGGAATACAAGATGTGTCAAATGCTCAAAAAATGGTGTTTTTGAATTTATCTTACTAGTCTTCAACTTTGAATCTTCTTATTTTCTTCAATAGGTTGAGGTTGCAAAATTGCTATCAAGTTCTTATGGAAAACACCTAACTACCACAAGTCCTTTCTTGCAACCCAAATAGATGAAATTAGATTGCAATTTAATATGAAAGAAAATTCTTCAGAGCTTTCATCTAAATCTCCCCAGTAGAGTCACCAAAAATTGTTGGTTAACATTTTGTTCTCCTATTTAGATTTTATAATCTTGACTCTTTGATACCCAATGTTTGGAGAGACAAAATGAAGTTTACCAATAAATGGGTTGGTGTATGTATTTTATCACTCCCCTCTAAATTGATTAGGTATAGATCCCTATGACTTGCAATGATATACAATGAGTGTGTTTTTATGAGATTAGAAATTTTGACATTATAAGCTCTTAACTTGATAGCAGTAAAGGATAACTAAATTTTTTTGTAGGCACAAATGATTTAGACAAAATAGATTTGGATAACCTATCACACCCTATGGAATGATTGTAATAGATGATCTTGAGATTTCTAACCCCTTACTTCTATTCTAAATGCAAATTAACATCTAAATGCAAAGAGGGGAAGAGAAGAAGAAATGCATATGAGGGGTAAATGGAATTGCTTTGACTATCAGACTTGAATTAAATGGAACTCAACAAGTTACTAATAGATTCATACACATCTATCCTTCAATTGTAAATGAAACTATCTAACATGATATGAAATGAACAAGAGAGGAAGTAGAAAGATATATGAAGAAAGTAAATGGAATCACCTCTTCTATAAATATCAAAATGAAATGGAATCCACCGAGCTATTACATGACCACATATAATTATCCTTCAACTCTTAATCCAAAACTAATCTATACATGGGCAACCAAAAATGACAAGAAAATAGGGTGAATAGAATTACAAATGAATTCACCATCAAGTTTGTTGACTTTTCTATTGTCAAATGAGGTTACAATTATAGTTCTTTATCATTTCTTAATTCTGGTAGACCAACAATCATACAATAGAAAAGAAAAAGAAAAAGAAATATGGAATTATCCTATCTACATCATAATATGAGTGCATGGTATCTATTCTATTGATGATTCTAAATCCATGGTATTTCTAAAACTACCCAATGATTGTTTGTCTTCATGTAATTGTATGAAATCCTATAAAGATCTTCATTCTTTCATATTCTACTATTTGGTGCCATATCCATATAATTTGAATTCCAATGATCACCACAAGTTTGAATTTTGGCCCTAAATCTTAGATTAATGATTGTGATTAAAACATTACAACCTTCCTTTATAACTTCCTTTGTGAGTCTCTTCGTGGACACATGTCTTTCCATCATTATGTGTTAGGATTAATCTCAGACAAAAATAATAGTTACATGCAAATATAACCAATATCAAAGAATAGTAGATAACACGCAAGAGAACTCAAGACACCAAGATTTAACATGGTTCACCCAATCCTTGCGCTACATCCACCAATAGCAAGTCCATTATTATTATGATCTAGTGATTTCAACCTGATTACAATCCATAATCCCTTATAGCTCAATACCATTACAAGAACCCATTTTTGCATCACTCCTTATGAAAATCCCTAACCCTAAGCCTTTTTCTACAAGTTTTTTGCCACATACAAAATTAGGGCTAGAATAATAGAAAATAGTAGCTAAAACCATTTACAATATAAGGTCATTTTTGGCTTTCGGGGCACTACCCCTTAAAACCCCCATGGGGGCATTACCCGTTAACCCCACCCTATACTATGATAGGGAGCACACCTAGGGTACTACCACAAGACCCCATCTTAGGGGCACTACCCCCAAACCACCATAAAAATAATCTAGAGGAAACCAATGTCAAATAAACTTCAGAGAAGTATTAGGCTCCACATCACAACAATCTCCCACTTGGAGACTAATCATAACACTACTAAACCTATAGCTCCCACTGAAATATAAACCATCTTGGACTCTATTGTTCTTTTATTGTATTCAATTGAAAAGACAAACTAAAGTGGAATAGGAATTTAGCTTCTCCCTTGTCACTACCTTTGTAAACATATATGTCAGATTATCATGTGTATGCATCTTCTCTAGCTTTAACTATCCATCATCCAAAATTAATCGAATGAAATGGTATTGCAATTGTATGTGCAGTATCTAGCCTAGTACATACCATAGCATACATTAAGCTTTCTATAGCTACAACATAAGGTACCTATGACATCTTGTCCTTCTCTTTTTATGTCTTGGGACACATCTCCTTAGTCAACTTCAAATGACCGGATAAAAGTGTGCTGACAGCTTTAGCATTCTCCATATAGAAATGTTGCAACACCTTCTCAATATAATGGGTGATCCGATAATAATGGATTCCACTTTTTAACCAAATTTGACACTAAAATCAATATTTTTGAGGGTAAAAGCACAAACCTGTGTCACCTTTTATAAAGGAGAAGTGATATTAGAATTTAAAGTCTTCAACTTTAATGACATAAAAGTGGCATTTGTACTTAGAATTTGAAGATGATGTAAACTAATGAAATGTGTAAAATTAGATGAAGTTTATGTCTGTAATTCTTTTGAAAAAAATTGAGGGAAAATTTTATCTATTTTTTAATTTTTAAAGTCTATATTTTAATTTTTTAAAATTGCTGAAAATATAGAGTTTTTTTCCCATCAAACAAATATATGAAAATATTCATATTTTGGTCTGATTTTGGAATATGTTAGAGTCAACATGTATACCTAGTGCACCAAAAAAGAAAAATTGAAATTTAGCTAATATTTTTTAAGTTATAACTGGTCAAAGTCAAAGTTATCAAAAATTGACAATTTTTTTCTCTCGTCAAACTTTTTCCATCAAATCTACATATTTTTTAAAACAAATTACATATTCTTGAAGAAGACTCTCTCCTCTAGTGCAGCATTAAAAAATAATAATTTTTGAACATGATTTACTATTTTTTTCTTATTTTTGAATAGAAATCTTCTTGAATCTTAAAATACCTACTTGTACTATTTTCAAATTATAACATATTATCCATAATCAAAAAAAATTTTAAAAATTATATAATCATAATCTTGACTCCGAGACCTACAAAACTATATTTTTAGTTTAAAGAAAAACTTCAATTTAGTAAGTCAAATTGGCCTTCAAAGTGAGAAGTTTGCAGAAGTTCTTATTTTTGCTTGTGTGGCTGCCACCTAGCATGCCACATAGGTAGTTTTGGCCGTAACCATTTTGGCCGAAAGGGTTTTGGCTGTGACCCCCTAGCTTATAAAGTTATTGTCAATCAATTTTTGGCTATTTTTATGATATTTTGAGTCATTTAAAACATAGGGGTTACGATCAAAACCGTTTCGGTTGGAAGTGTTTTGGCCATAATTGTGCATACCACGTTGACAGGGAAACTTGCCACATATGTATGACCGAAACTTGTTCAGCCATAACCATTACGGCTGAAACTATTTCAGTGGTAACCCCTCCAAATATCACAAATGGTGACACAGGTTTGTGCTTTCACCCTTGCAACAAACGTCACGTTCAAGTGACTATATCTCCAAAACTATAAATAATTTCAAGATGACATAAACTAGTGATTTTGAGTACTTTGTTCCTACTTTGTAACCATATTTTTTAATCTAAAAAAATATATTATTTATGTCAATTTTTTTTATCTCCTCCGAAAAGTGGTACATAATAAAATTCAATATTTTAAAAAGTGACAGTCTATTTGACACACATAACTTTTTTTCTAGAAATGATAATGAAGTAATTCTTTCGACGTTAGATTTGTAACATCAATATCCAGAGGATGCATTTGGTTTGATTTATTTTGGTTGAATATTGTATAGCTTATGAAGTTTTGAAGTGACATGAATCATAATTCAGACATACGTTCTATTTGACACAGATAATTTGAAGTCAATTTATCATAAACCATTTTTTTTTTAATAGAAAGGTATCTCAATAAGCCAGTTCCTCCATATTTTTCAAAAAAAATTTGACCTAGTTTACTAATTTTTCTGAGGTGTCAAAGTCGGTTGATGTTCAATCGATAATGAACCTATAATGAGTTAAACTCATAGTTGAAAGTCTTAATGATTAAATTATGTATTAAAATTATAGTCATTGGAAGCTTGCTCCGAGCAACACATTTTGACATTTTTTATTTTACAGTAGGAGATCATTCTCTTGCAATTATGGAAGTCAAAAGAGAAATTTTTTTTTTTTTGAAAAACAAGTGAATTTTTTTGTGATTTTGTATGTTCGCATGAACATGGCATTTGCACGAACATGTTTACCATGTCCGTGCGAACGCATGTTCATGCAAACATGCGCCAGCAAATTTTGCAATCGTCAAAAAATTTTGCACATATGTTCACCCGAGCATATGTAATTCAACATGTTTGTGGGAACACTCAAAAAAATCCGAAAAAGTTGCCATTTGTAAAGTTATTTTCCATTTTTATAACTATTTGCCATCAACCTAACCTACGTGCATTGTTTGTCTTTGCCATGAATTTCATTTGCAAAATCGAAATCATCAATTTGGTAAAAATATTGTACATTCGTTAAATTAAAAATTAGTAACATATTAATGGTGTTAAAAAATGTATATTGTTATTGTGTTACTAATGGTCTCCTTGTAGCATGTGGTAATCATGGAATAAAGACATGATCGTAACAAATAGCTAATGCTTTTTTTGCAAGACGTTGTCAAAGACCATTGTCTATTTTTCATAACCATGTGTGTGGATTTATTAAATTAAATAGCACTTCATTTGGTGCTTAAAATAAACTTTTTATTTTCTGTCTGGTGTGTCTACAGTGTTTAAATCCCTAAGAGTTGCATTGGATGTATCCTCTCCCCTTGCCATTCATGGATCTTGGGTGTAAGAGAAATCCATGTAACTTTTATAGGAGGCCTGTCTTGGACCAAGATACTCGATATTGGGTATGCCAGGGGATGACCTTAGAGCGATAACGGGCCAAAAGCTAGGTCAACATTCCAGTAGCTATATAAAACTTGATTATGGTGAAAGTCATGTCGACAGTATTGCTTAGTGATAGCTCTCCTCCAGTACCCTTATGGTGCATCAAACCCTGATTCTCGGGGCTAGGAGACCTTCTGAGGAATTTTATCACTCAGTTGCTGAACAGAATGCCCTTACTAAAAACCATGTTTTAGTGGCCAAAATCCTTTCTATCCACTGGCTCAAGGGGTCACCCATGCCCATGAAGACATCCTACATTCTCGCGGTCCTTAGTAGAGACAACAGTCCCTTGGGAAGTCCTGCCCCTTGAGACGTAGCTCTTGGTAGCCCCGAGAAGTGAGTGCATTGTAAGGGGGAGCCTATGGTGCCAAGGTCCTAAGTTGTCCACTTTGGATAAGTGCGGTTGAACTTTGGTTCAAGTAGGAATTCAGTGGATACAGTCCTAAAGCCTAGGTTATGGTGTGATTGTTCACTTTTAACAATAGCTATTCTTTTCTTAATGTTTTTTACGTGTGTGTAAAACATAATCAAGATAAAAGCTAACATTCAAATTTACACTTTGGAAACTTGCAAAACCTTGTCAAAACATCAAACATTGTCAAAACCTTGTCAAGATTTCACCTAAGTTCAAAAAACCTTATGTATACCTCTATCATTAGCATAATCATATTCCTAAATGTCATTTTTGACTTTACCTAGTGGTATATCCCCCTAATATTGCATTGTGCAAACCCTAGCATCATTTTCACTATCAAACCCTATCAAATTGTCCATCAACCAACTTGTCTTCTTGATCACCTATCCTCATTTTACATTGCCTAAATGTCATTATCAACTCTAGGAAACCATCCCTTGCATAGTCCACTTTGTGTACACCTACCTTTAGCATCTTTACAAAGTCCAAAACATAACCCTAACTTTCATTTTGAATATAATAATCTTCATCTTGCATACCTTCAAAATGACACCTTGCATTTGCACTTGCATAACATCCCTAGGACATTTTCACTTTGCATATCAAAACCATATGTCATTTAGTATTTCCTCACATTTTATAACATCTCTAAACACTTAAAAATCTCAAAAACACTCATATCTTGCATACCCACATCTTAATTATCAAGTTTTGACCTCGTTTACCAACTGCAACCCTATTTTACCAATTGCACACTTCATGGGCAAAGTTGGTAGTTTCAAGGCGCAGTTGGTAGTTTTAGGGCACACTTGGTAATTAGGTGTTTCATCCTAGGTTCAAGAACCCTAATTTGCACTTCCACACCTTGCATTGCATCCGAAGACCTTAGGAAACACTCTAAATTATTCAAAACACTCAAAATTTGCATTTTTGGCACCTTGCAACTCTATTTTACCATCTACAACCTTCTTTTATCAATTGCACACTTCAAGTGCATAGTTGGTAGTCTAGGTACGCACTTGAGAGGCATAAAGTTCATTTAAGTTTCCCTCCACTACATTTGCATTCTGAGATATCATGCCAGCACTCACTAGGACACAACCTTTAGAGTTATCAAATGCAATAATGGCACCCATAAGGTCTCATCAAGAATCAACCATCAAAATCATCTAAGGTACATTTGAACACATCAATGTTAATCCCTTGTTTGACAAGATACCACCAATTCCTAAATATCCCAAAAGGACATTAAGACTTGATTTTAGGACTCACATCATTTGGAGCTACATCATTTGGAGAAGAAAGAAGGACATGAGAGCTACAAATGAAAGAGGGGATTTGTAACATTATGTTTGCTTCTTTTGATAGCCAATGCTATTGTCTTTTATGCAACAATTTATTCTTGAAAAAATAGATTGATATATTTTCATAAAATGAAAAGCAATTTATTTTTTAGAAGAAACATTCTAGTATTCATACCATGTTATTTGTTTGTGATTCAATGATGGTTTAAGAAGGATTTGGTGCATTGCCACTTGTAAAGAATGCGACTCACAAATTTTAGTCATATTATAATGAAGAATATTTATGCTTTGTTGTAGATGATAGCATTCTATTGATTTTTGTCAAACAATTTAAAAGTACCAACAGCGACAGACAAATCTATATAGTGATTTTTTTATTTGGTTATTGTGCAAAATTTATCTTGAGGCAAGGGATAAATTTTTTTTTTTTTAAATTTTATAATGGGAATCAAGAAAGGAAGGAAAAAAAATATGCAAGAAAAATATCTGATGAAGCAGAACAAAGAAATATTCAGAAGACTGTGGCACATTATCATCGAATTAAACAAGGTGAAGAAAATTTTGAAGAAGGCTCAACAAAAGTAGAAGTAGTGCGTATGGGAGAGAGGTCAGGAACACTCCCTATAGAATCTCAAACAATGAATGTTGAAGAAGGTTCAAGATCAGTCCCTACAGAGGTTCAAATAATAGAAGTCGGAGAAGGGTCATAATCTTTCCCTGTTGAATCTCAAACAATGGATGTTGGAGAAGGCTCAAGATCGGTCCCTGTAGAAATTCTAGTAATAGAAATTAGAGAAGGGTCGAGATCAAGTGCAGGAGCTGATATGGATGAACTCTTAAATATTTTCCAATTTGTAAAGTATGGTATTTCTCATAAGAATTTAGATCATTTACTTAAAATGGATGTAGATAAATTGAGAAAACTTGCAACTAGTGTTCAACCATTAAGTTTGTCTAAGAGAAGGTCAATGAAGAAGAAGATAAGAGAAATTATGACTCAATTTGATAATACTGAAATACTTGAACAAGCTTAGTTGCTTTCACTTTTTCTTACACAAAAAAAGTTGCAAGAGGCATTGAAATTGTTAGGTGTAAACACAACATCAAAGAAGAGAATATTTTCTAGCATGCAAATTGATTTGATTGAAAATGTTAAACAAGGTTTGAGAAACATAGGAAAACACTCTCGAACTAAAGATAAGTCTCTGGCAAGAAAAGTGATGTTGATGTCTGTTATAAGTAAAAACATGTCTCAAAATAAACAAATATCTTCAATTTCGTCTGAAATGGGTTTTAGTAGGAAAACAATGAGACAATATGTTAAGAGAAGATTAATTGTGGATGATAGTACTATGGAGGGCAACTGGGAAATCATGTGTAGAGCACCTCATTCTGATAGAATTGAAGAGTTATTAAAAATTTAGTCATATCATTTTGGATTGATAACACTCGTCCTTCATCAAATAGTAGAGATGTTATCAGGCATAAGATTGCACCTGGTCAATATGAACATCATACAAAACATTGGTTGGACACAACACATCATGAGTTATATGTGTCATTTTGTAATGAAAATCCTAATGTAAAAGTTGGGCAAACATTGTTTGAAAAATTGAAGCCATACTTTGTGAGGTCAAACAAAGTGTTTGAAACTTGTTGTTGTCGTCATCTTATTGAGTTTGATCTCCATTATTAGGTATTTTGAAAGTTTATAGAAGACACATATGGTTTTCATGCTGCTCCTCCTAGTAGGAGAAGTGAGTTTATATCATCCATTTTGTGTGACAACATAGATGATCCAACTGGTAAAATAAATTGCATCAAAGGATTGTGTGAAACATGTGGTGAATTGGCTCTATTTCCTTTGAAAACTAAAAATATTGATGTAATAAAAATATTGAATTGCAAAAGTTACAAGTATGTCAAGAATGAAACAAAGTTAGGCGAAGAAACAAAAAGGTTGGAATATGTTGAAGAGGAGTTGTCTGTTCTAACATTTATGGACAGATTTAAGAAATTGATTCAACCTTATATTTGTCATGCATTTTTTGCAAAGTGGCAAGCACAATAGTTTCAAACTCTGAGAGATAATTTTCCACTTGGAACAATTGTATCAGTTGTTGATTTTGTAAAGAACTATTCATTTGTTCATCAGAAAGCAATTCAATCAGATTATTACTTTAATAAGCAGGTCACTATTATGGTACATGTTTTTTATAGACATGCACAGTTAGATTTGGATGGTGTTCAAATTATAGTTCAAGAATGAGTAATTATAAAGGAATATCATTTTTATATAAGTGATGATAAAGAACATGGCATTCACTATGTAGAACATTGCTTCAATATGTTCTTTTCTTATTTGAAAGAAAGAAACATAAATGTTGATAAACATTATATTTGGTCTGATGGATGTGCCGCATAGTTTAAATCATCTAGACCATTTTATGCATTGTGTAGATATCATCACAATGAGAATATAAAACATATATGGAATTTCTTTGAGAGTGGCCATGGAAAAGGTGAACATGATGGTGCTGGAGCTTGCATCAAATGTGCTTTGCGAAAGTATCAAATGAATTATCAAGGAGTTCGTGTAAATGATGCACATGATGTTGTTGAATGGTGTAAGACTCATTTTGCATTAGATGAGGTCGGGACATCATCAACAATGAGTCGACAGGCACCATATAGAGTCTTCTGGGAGATAATAGGTATAGATGTATACATTTGTTTAACTTTTATGCAATTAAATTATAAAATTTTATTGTTAAGTTTTATTTTTGAATTCGTTGAAGTTTAAATTTAATTTTTCTATATTTTCAATTTAACAAACTTTTAGATGTCAATAGAAAAAACATGCATGGTTGCAAGAGGATAGAAAAGACATGTTGCTTACATTCAGTCATGAGTATAGATAATTGCAATTGGACATTGAAGACAAGAGAATACTCATATTTTTGTGACAGTTGCATTGATGAAAACTATGAAGAATGAATCAATTAGACACATGGATATACAAGTGCATGGATTTTGGTACCACTTGATGTTACCAATACATTTGATAAAGAAGATGAAAATTTTGATGATATTCCATTGATTTCTGATGATTATAATCATATCTCTAGATTGGTAAAAGTGGGTGAGTATCATAAAAATTAATCTCAACTTTTTATTTAATTATCAATTTCAACTGTCTTATATATATTGTATGCATGCATTCATGTATACTTGTTATGCAAGAGATGTCTTTGCAGTGATTGCTAAGCTTGGAAATGATGAATCTATCAGTTACTATTTATTGCGATGTACTGCAGAGAGGACAAAGTTATATGACCCTGAAGAAAGTGATGGAATGTTGTTCCCCATAGGTAAATTATACATATACATGCACATGCACATATATATTTAAATAAATATATATATCTAGGTAACTTCATATCTGTCAAATTTTAAAACACTTAAATTTGCGGTATAGGTTTTGTTGTGATAGAGGGAACATATTTGAAGCAAGAGAAAATAGTCCAACATGGAATACACTTTTTTGATTATCAGCCTGACAACAAAGTTTTACATTACAGCCACCTGGTCATTGCTACAGGGCTTTGTCTACATCCAGTCAAACTTAAGCATGTACGTCGCAAGTGGAGACTAGACGGTGAAGATCATGAAAAAATATTGCATGTTATAAGTGTACATCATGGTTGATTAGACCTTTGAGGTTATGCACATACTCTCTCTCTCTTCTATTGGAAGGTTATGCACATATCCTCTTGCTCTTCTGGAAGCTGAAAAGAACATTGAGTCCACCAACTCTGGTTCAACACTATTAAATTATTTGGATATTGTCTTCCAAATATCCTTCAATGCAAAAGCATCATTCTCATAGTAGAAGAAAGGTGGCCCTTGCATGAACACATTGATTTCCTTTGAACGCTGGCCAATAGGTTTCCCAAGAACTCCAAAACCAATTAGTTCCTTGGCACACAAATTAGGGATTGCATGACATACTTCAAACATTGCTTGCTTGTCTTGCATACCCTCTATGTATTTTTCATACTTCAACACTTTCATTATCTATGTTACAATTTTTAACTTACACAATTTCATTATCTATGTTACAATTCTTAAATATCAACTTTTTTTCAAAGTATTGAATTTCATCTTGAATTAAATGTGTTTTTAATTGTATGATCATAAGTTCTTAATTATCAAATTTAGTTTATTAAAAAACTATATAATTTTGTACCATGGATGAATTTAATAATTTAAATTCATTTATCAACTTTTTTTCAAACTAGATTGAATTTCATACGTGAAAAGTAAAGTATGTGTTTTTTAAATTGTAAGATTATAAGTTCATAGTTATCATTTGGATATGTGTAGGATCATGGTCAACCAAACTATGCCCTTAAGTGGCAATAAAAAATCAAAAAATCAGGGTTATGTCAACTTGACATGCAATTTTCTACTTGTTATTAACTCTATATCAAAAAGTTGAGAGAAAATAATCTCTAGCAAATTGAATCTAGTTTCTAAACTACTAGGACTCATCTCAAAAATTAAAAATTGATTGGTCAAAATTTTGAATTTCAATGCAATATTACAAAAATTTTAGAACAAAAATAAGAAGTAGACATATGTCTGACCACCTTAATAAAAATCAAATGATAATATTTTTTAATAATATTCTAGATATAAGTAGTAGACTCATGCCTAGATGTGACACATATTTTTAGGTATTTTTCTTCTAAACAAATAATAATTAATTAATTTTTGACTCTAGTATTTTTGGAATAAAAAAACTCTCGTGTTTGACCACCTTAACTAATTCAAAACTCTATAAAATTCATTTTTTCATTTTTTCCCTTATAGTAGAAGAAACGTAGAATGTGATGCATCTTTTGGATTTAAAAAATGTTGTACCATTTGAAAGTTATAGTTGTTTTTCAAGTAGTGTGTTAGTCAGAAATTTATATGTAACTCCATTAGAAAATAAGTAATAATTACTTACTAAACTCATAATTTGACAAACCTTACATTTATGGAAAGATAAGAACACTCTTAAGAAACCCTTTTCATTTCATCAAATTTTGGTGAAAAAAAGGTCGTCAACTACATGTTTGAAGTAAAAATCACATAAAAATAGGCCAAAAGTTCATTTTTAGGATTTTTTAAAGTTGACCATATAGGTTTGGTATCAAAAAATATAGTAGACTTTATAAAGATATTAATTGTTTTCATTTAGTATCAGGGTGGGTTGGAAAAAAGTTGGAATAAATTTTGAAATGGTTTGAGATATTTCAGAACTACAAATTTTTTAGATTGCCACTTTTTGGCACACCATGATCCTGCACATACCCATTTAGGTTAGTTTATTAAAAAACTACATATTTTAATGTTACTTTATTACATCTACGGTCATGTACTCTTAAAGTTTAAATTAGTTTAAATTAATATTTTTTTTTAATATCATATTTTGTAAAAGTTCTCTAAAATAATGTATTGGCTTACCTAATTAACATATTTTTATCCACATAAAACTAATATTTATCTTTAGCAGGTTAGTAATTGATAATTTAGGAAATATGTATCTTTGTAACTTCTTACTAATTGATAATTGATATATATGTACACACGTGTCTCAAGATCATGTTCTATAGCTATAACACAAAAAAATACACATGTGTACACATATACACGTCTCAAGAATAAACATCTATAGATCTAATATATCTCTATGTATCTGAAATGCAAACTATAAATCTCGAATAAATATATGTATGTAGCAAAATATTAAAAGTCATATATACATACATGTGATGGTATCTAACACTGAAATACTCAATAATCAAATAAATAGTGAAAGTACATGCATGTCATCAAGGAACTGAAATACACGTGTACATGTAAACTAGACCTCCAATATATATGCATCAAAAAATATATAAATCTAATCTACTACTAGAAGGACCCCTCAAGATGCATACAAATAGAACAACCCTCTGATCGAGTCTCCTGTACATCCTCCCGCCGAGGCACATCAACCAAGCCCTGCAAATATATATACATATATACATACATGTGTTAGAGTTCTATCTTTAAAACATTTATATACATATGTGCATCATGTACATATACATTCAAATTAAATAAAAAATTGCATATATATAGATATATATCTAGTTTTCAAAATATTTAAATAACTTTAAACAAACTATTTAAAACTCAAGTACCTGAGCACTACCAGGTGCCTCAATAGAATCATCTCTCTCATGTATATGATGCCCTGAACCAACAGTATGTGTAACCATGTGCTCAGCGACCTGTGCCTACATGATTTATTATGAGTTAAAGATTAAATTAAATATCTACATATATATCTAAACTAAATTTTTCAATAAATAAACATATTTTTTAAATTCAGATATATTTAAAATTAAAAATAAATTATATATGTACCTGGGTCTCTGGAGGTGGAGGATGATCAGCAGACTCCATCATATCATCTATTGATGCAGCTGAGCTTGAAACTCCATGTCCAACTGCTAGTAAATCTGAGTGAAGTGGATTGTGTAACTGGCTAGGTACATTTGGTGTAGAATCAGTGCTGCCAAGTCCAAATAATAGGTCCATGTATGATGAAATACCTAGGGTCAAACTAGTATCAATATTAGATAGGCCTCACAACTGCTCACCAAAATCATCAAGGCCCTCAGCTGTGATATGGACATCTCCAACTCATATGCTCAAGTCAACTGTAGAGTGTCATGAGTCTAGTGCCAAATGTTGTGAGCTATGCACAGGTGTATCATCTGTCACTAGTGTGGCAGCCTGTGTCTGTGGAACTGTGTCTGGGCTTTGATGCTGTCTAACAACATCCATCACTGCGTGTACTGGAATCCTCTGTGCATTGAAGATATAGCTAATAAAGTGAAACATATCCTCCAAAAAATACAGTGCCATATCCATATGTGTCTACTATCCTGAAAGATCACGAATATTGCCTGGCAGTGGTAGCCCAGTAGCTCTATATGCATCATCAGAGGAGGCACCTGAAGTGCTACTAGATGCTTGTGAAGATGGTCCACCAAGTGGATGAGGACGTCAACTATGAAGATAATGACCAATAGAATCTGATGTGATACTAGCTGCCGCAGATGCAATGTGCCCAATAGTTTCAATTGCTTCCCTTTGGGAAGCAATGACGACTCTATTTGCAATAGGCACATGTGTAGGAATCATAGGAGGCATCCTCGGTCCAACAAACTATCTAAGATTTGCAGGTGGCAGACGATCTACACTACAGTACTAGTCATGATCTGCGATCCAACCACACCCCTATCTGTAATAATCAAGAATATCCAAGTAGTTGACGTTGAGCCCTATATGGAACTCAACATACAACTGCTGTGCAAAATAAAGGGTTATTTGGTTGTTATTAGGATAATGACCATATGCAGCTAAAAATTGTGGATAGATCATGCTAGCAATAATAGGGTCTCTGCATCATGTGACTCTGTAGCCTCTCACCCTACCTTGTGTCCCCTCATAAGTTGGAAAGAGCTCTCTCTAGATGACGTCTTTGGGGGCTACTCTCTTGATGTCATCGAATCATGCATCTCTTGAAACCTCAGCCCTAAGCTCCCTAGATATGGAAGCTAATGTGGCAAGAGTAAATGAATGGTGACCTCTAAACCTAGCTGTCAAATCCTGTAAACTCCTACATATCATAGTACATATGTCTCTATAAAGACCATCATTAGAGGTCAATATAGAGTGTTGCAATCTAGCAACCTCATGCTCTAAAAATGCAAATAAAGCATCGATATCGATGAGTGGAGGTGGTGTAGCAGGACCTCCAGGAGGAGCTGCAGGTGCAGCCTAACCTAGAACATGAGTTGCACTAGGAGCTGGAACATGAGCTGCACGACGAGCCCTACATCAAGGTACATGACGAGCCCCACCAGAAGCTGTAGCACGAGCCCCACCACGAGCTACACAAGGAGCCATATAGAGAACTACATCAGGTGCTGCAACAGGATCTGCATCAACTTGTGCCATAGTAGGAACTACATTAGGTATCGCACCAAAAGCTGCATCAAGCATATCATGTGAAGCCATATCTGTACAAATGTATGAAGAGCTAAACTGCCCACTGTACACAATTTTTTATTTTTAACATTGAAAATTATACACATGTAATTAAACATACATCACACATCATGGACCTAGATAAACTATAACACATCTAGACCTAGATTAATTTGCAAATAAGTATAAGATAACTTTGAAGTTGAGAGTTTGGTTATGGTTAGAGTTAATTTGTTGTTCTAAGATTTTATTATACTTTGGGGGGTATTATTAAATAATTCAATTAAAGGGTAATAAATTATTTATATTACTCTTAAATGATAATGTTTCAAGGTTTAGGTTTCAAGTTGGGTTATATATATATATCATTTAAAACAAGGGTCATACTTCATGTATGTACATGTGTTTGAATGTATGTGCATGTATCTCAAATGTAATTTTTAACAATTTAGGATTAGGGTCAACTTGTTTTAATTTTATGTAAGTTAGGCTTCAATTAGGTTTTCAAATAGGGTTTTAGTGTAATTAGGCTCAATTTTAGGGTAAGATTTAAGACCTTATGACACTGTCAGGGTTTACACAAACTTAAATCATTTCTAGCATTAAATTTAGGGGTTAATATTAAAGTCCATGGTTAAGAATTTAGGATAAGGGAACTTAGCATATGAAGTTTATGATTTGGTTCAAGATTATGATTTAGGGTATTTATTATCATTTATAATATTGGGTTTAGAAATTAAATTTTAAGATCAAGGTTAGGGTTAGGGTTTGGATAATGGTTAGGGTTAGGGTTTGGTTAGGTTAGGGTTAGGGTTTGGATGTACATGTATGTTATATTCATACCTAGATATGCAAATTAATCTACATTCTTATATATGTATAATTTAGGATCTCCCCTTAAGACATGTCATTGAATTATATAGTTAATTATATACTTCTAATTATTAAGACATTAAAAATAATAACATATGTACATTTAAACAAGAATATTTAAAACATATGTATGCACATCTATATCTAACACATGAACATATTTACATGTACATTTATGAAATAAAATATACATTTTAATCTACATTCTTATCTATAATTTAGGATCTCCCCTTAAGACATGTGTTATTAAATATAGTTAATTACACTTAGTTATAAGATAAATTAAGATCAATAGTTAACATATACACAAATTATACATATAAAAATGTTAATTTATTAAAAACATGTACATACATCTACTTTTAACCATGAACAAATATACATGTACATTTATGTTCAAAATAAAAAATTATACATTCTAATCTATATTTTTACATGTACAATTTAGGATCTAGACCCTTAAGATATGTCATTTAATTAAACTTCTAAGATTAAGGCATTAAAGTGAATTTCACACACACACACACACACACACACACATTGAAAACATACATGTTTACATTTAACATTAACATATACATAGACATAGACATAGACATAGACATAGACATATACATATACATATACATATACATATACATATATATATATACATACATATATATATATATATACATATATATATATATATATATATATACATATATATATATATATACATACATATATATATATATATATATTTTTTTTTTTAAAAATTTGTTTTCTAAAATTTAAATTATTATAAATTTTGTAATGTTTTTCTATTTTTTCAAAAATATTTTTCTAATATTTTTCTATATTTTATATAATTATAAATTTTCTAATTTTTTTTAATGTTTTTCTAAATTTGTTTTCTAAAATTTATATTATTATACATTTTCTAAGGTTTTTCTAATTTTTTTTCTAAATTTTATATTAAATTATAAATTTTCTAATACTTTTTTTTAAAAATTAAATTTTTTTTTTTCTAAATTTTATATTAAATTATAAATTCTCTAATATTTTTGTAATGTTTTTTTTCTAAATTTGTTTTTATAAATTTTCTAATTTTTTTTAATGTTTTTTCTAAATTTTCTAATTTTTTACTGTTTTTTTTTAAATTTTCTAATTTTTAAAAATTTTTTTTATAAATTTGTTTTCTAAATTTCATATTAAATTATAAATTTTCTAATGTTTTTGTAATATTTTTTTCTAAATTTTCTAATAATTTTGTTATGTTTTTTTTTTCTAAATTCTCTAATATTTTTTATAAAAAAATTAATATTTATTTAATGTTTTTTTACTTTTTTTTTCTAAATTTGTTTTCTAAATTTTATATTAAATTATAAATTCTCTAATGTTTTCGTAATGTTTTTTCTAAAGTTGGTTTCTAATACTTTTCCTAAATTTTTTACTATTTTTTCTAATGTTTTCTAATGTTTTCTATATAATATTTTTCTGTTTTCTAAATTAATATAAATAAACAATAAAAATATTAAATCAACAATTAGATATGTTTTCAAAACTATTAAAAATATAAATAACATTCAAATATATTTTCAAAATATTAAAAAAATGCATTGGAAGCATTAAAATCTACTTTGATAATATAAAAAAATACTTTAAAAATATTGAAAATATTAAATTAATAATATTTTGACATACTCGATAATGAAAATTAGAACGAAAATGACAAGATGACATCATCAGAAGTAGTACAAACCACACGTTCACCCGAATGCTCAATGAACAGGACTCACTGTGAAAATGACTTTGAAAAAGTTAAAAAATCGATTTAAACTGCCAAAAATTGTTCCAATGTGGGTTCATGTGAAGATGTACAATGCGCATGTTCGCGTGAACATATGTGCATACACGCACATATGTTCGTGCAAACATGGGCACTATACATGTTCGCGCGAACATGTCCAAGGTGTTCATGCGAACGTATGGTAAATCGAGATCTGAAAATTTGCTAGCTTTTTCAAGTTTCTTCCTTCCACTAAAGTGGAACCATTATTGTGGGTTCACCCTTATCCTAGGATAATGTCAATTTTATGTTCTTCCTATCACTACAAATCTTCATACCAAGGAGTTGTTTTGCTACCCCCAAATCCATCATAGCAACTGCATGTGTTAACTAGTGTTTCAGCCCCTTAATCTGACCCATGTTAGACCCAACTACAAGCATATAATCAACATATAAACATAAAATAATATAGTTGTCATCACCCAACCTCTTAAAATAAACACAATGATCTGAATGATACCTACTATATCCATGCTCATGCATAAACCTGTCAAATTTTAGATACCATTTCTGAGGTGCTTACTTCAAGCCATAAATTTTTTTCTTAAATCTGCACACTAAGTTCTCCTTAACTTTGACCTCAAATCCTTGTGGCTATGCCATATATATCTCTTCATCCAAATCACCATAAAGGAAGGTTCTTTTAACATCACGCTACTACAAATGCAAACCTTCAGTAGCCACAATACTTAAAACAATGCAAATAGAAGTCATTTCAACAATAGGAGATAATATCTCATCAAAATCAATTCCCTTTTTCTGTGCAAATCCTTTTACAACTAACTTGGCTTTAAATCATTTCTTACCATCATGCTCTTCTTTTAACCTATAAACCCATTTATTTTGAAAAGCCTTTTTATTCGCAGGCAACTTGCATAAATCTCATGTCTTATTTTTCAGCAAAGAATCCATTTCTTCTTTCATTGCAGACTCCCACTAAATCTTTGTATCCACCTATACACCTTCATCATAACATTCAAGTTCACTAGCATCGGTAAGTAAAATAGAGTACAAGGAAGGAGAAAATCTTTCTAGAGGATTGCTTATCCTTGTTGACCATTTAACATTCACTGGTGTGTGGGGTATTTGTTACTATGGTTGTTGCACATCATGAGGAATTTCTAGAACATCAACTTTTGAAGTATCATCCAGTACTACATAATCATCTTCTTTCTTCTCATGTTGCTACAATAAATCTTTGTACAATACTTTCTCATTGAATATGACATCCCTTCTTCTTACAATTTTATGATTTTCAAAATCCCGATGCTTATAACCAAATTCATTCATGCCATATCCAACAAATACACATTTCTTTGACTTATCTTCCAGCTTGGTTCTATTTTTAGAATCTATATGAAAAAATACTTCACAACTGAAAGTTTTGAGAAAAGAATAACTCACCTTGTTACCAGTCCATGCTTCCTCTAGAATACCACAACCCAAAAGAGTAGAGGGACCTTTATTAATCAAATATACAACAATATTGATAGCCTCCACCCACATGTTTAAGGGAAACCCTACATGCAACCTCATGCTTCTTGCATGCTCCATTATAGTCTTGTTCATGGGTTTAGCCACTCCATTTTCCTATGGATTCCTTGGAACAATTTTCTATCTATAAATACCATTAGTGGAGCAATAATCTTCAAATTCATGACCACAACACTCACCACCATTATCAGATCTAAGACACTTTAATTTTTTTTAAAGTTTGGAATACATCAAATTTATTTCTAAGGAAATAAACCCATACCTTTCTAGTTGCATCATCAATAAATATAACATAATAATGAAAACCACCAAGGTAAGATACCTAAGCTGGTCCCCATACATTTGTATGCACAAGCTATAATTTATCACTTTTATTTTCCTTCCTAGTCTTCACAAAATTCACTCTCTTTTGTTTAACATACACACAACTTTCACAAAAATTCATATTGACACATTTCACACTTAGTGAAACTTGCTTTGAATGAAGTAATTTCATACCTTTCTCACTCATGTGCCCCAGTCTATTGTGCCACAACACTATGTCAGAATCTATAATAGTTATTTTTTCTCCCTGCTCAATTGTAGCAACTATTCTTGAACATTCATTTTTCTCTTAAACAATCAAAGTAGAAGGAACAATATGAACTGTACAAATATATAAGGTGCCTACTTTCACACCTTTTTCTACTACAAGGGAACCTTTTGAAACCTTCTAATTTTTATCATTAAAAGTAACTACACAACCCTCATCATTGAGTTGCCCTACTGAAATTAAATTCTTACTCGCCCTTGGAACATGTCTTACCTCATGTAGTAGCTAATGATTCCCATTCTGTAACTTAAACTTAATTTTTCTTTTTCCAACAATCTAATAGGGTTTATTATGCCCCCAAATAGACAAGCCCAAAATCCCTTTCAACATAATCAATAAAATAACCTCTATGAGGTGTAGCATGAAGTGAAGCACCACAATCTAAAACCCATAAATCATCAACACCTTCTATAGATAGAAGCAAAGCATCCTCTTCAAATTTTTTACTTACCACATTTGCCTCCTTATTCCCTTTTGGTTTATCTCCTTCACTGTTCTTTCAAGTCCAACAGCCTTTCTTATTATGCTCTATTTTACCATAGTACGAGAAATCTCTCAGTCCTCTAGATTTAGACCTCTTCCCCTATGACTTTCCCCTTGATTTCTCATAATTTCTAGAATTATTTCCTCTCTCAGTCATTCTACCTCTACTTTGTGCATTCAAAGCACTTCTTGATGTAGATTCACCTAAGGATTTCCTACAAGTTTTCTCACTCAAAATAACACTAATCACATCATCAAATTTTAGGGTATTAGATTTAGAAATGGAATTACTCACATCCATTACCAAGTCATTCCAACTTTTAGGCAAAAAACACAAAATCAAGGGAGCCCTAATTTCTTCATCAAAATTAATATTCACATAATATAATTGATTAGTAACAGTATTAAACTTATTTAAATGATCTGCAATAGATTCACCTTCTACCATTTTCATATTAGATAAATGCTTCATGAGAAATACCTTATTTGAAGTGAAGGGCTTTTCATACAATTTTGCTAGGTTTCCATCAACTCTTTGATCGTCTTCACTTTTGTAATGTTAAATTTTACTGATGGTACCAAGCATAATCAAATTATTCTAAGTGTCTTTCTATCTAAAATCTCCTAATCCCCATCTGAAATAGTTCCTTGTTTCTTGGATTTTCCTTCCAACAACTTCCATAAATCCTTCTAATAAAGATAGTCTTCTATTTGTATCTTCCATAACTAAAAGTTTTGCCCATTAAACTTCTCCACCTTTAGCTTACCCTCATCTTCCATTGCTTCCACTCAATCGCGAGACTCCCACTCAACCGTGAGACCTTCTTGCAAAGGATCACTGAAAAAAATTAAAAAATGATGATGGTCTGGCTTTAAAAAAATGACAATCATTTGGCTCTGATACCACTTGTTAGGATTAACCTTAGATAGAAATAATAGTTACATGCAAATATAACCAATATCAAAAAATAGTAGATCACACATAAGAGAACACAAGATACCAAGATTTAATGTGGTTCACTCAATCCCTGGGCTACGTCCACCAACAACAAGTCCAATATTATTATGATCTAGTTATTTTAACCTAATTACAATCTATAATCCCTTATAGCTCAATACCACCACAAGAACCAATTTTTGCATCACTCTTTATGAAAATCCCTAACCCTAAGCCTTTCTATACAAGTTTTTTGCCACCTACAAAATTAGGGCTAGAATAATAGAAAAATAGTAGTTGATGCCTTTTACAATGTAAGGTTATTTTTGGCTTCAAGGGTACTACCCTTGAAAACTCCCATGGGCCATTTCCCCTCAACTGCACCTTGTACTATGACAAGGAGCACACCTAAGGTGTTGCCCTAAGACCCCATAGGGGATTTACCCCTTAACCCCATCTTGGGGGTGCTAGCCCCAAACCCCCATAGAAATAATCTGGAGGGAAATTACACTAAACAATCCTCTAAGTCTGATTAGGCTCCACATCACAACATTATGTCCCTAAGACTATTTTCCTTGCAACCTTACATAGCAAGATGACAACTGATGTCTATCTTTTTCCAATCGAATGGTGGTAATAAAATGATGTCAAGTCTCTTTTTTCCATGGTGTGGGTCCACTTTCCAACTAAACACATCATGGTAGATAGATGATAGTAATTTATTGCTTGGAAAGTCTAACGGCTATATAATGTAATGGGCCCATAGAGACATGTGTTCATCTATTGTGATGTCACTACAAATAATTATTGAACAACATTTGATAGTGACATAACAATGATCATAGATCTTGTTTGATGCAATGGTTGAATGCACTCTTCATTTTCATATAATATTTGAATGGGACCCAATCTGATGGGTAAACATTTGACATTTCATCTGGCCAATAGCATGTGTTCTTTTGTTCAATTGACTTTTCAGATTTGCAACATATACATGTAGATTAAATATTAACCATAAATTTCATTTAAAAAAGAGTCATACCAACTTTGACTTGGTTCTTTCACCATTTCTACATTTTTGAGTGTTCACTCTGTATTGAATTCAACTGATCTTGCTTTTGACTTATTCTCATGATCTTTATAACAATCTTTAGCCTTGGTATTCAATGTTTTCTATTGTATTTGCTCTAAATATACCTGTGATATCTTTTAAATGTATTCTTCTTTAGCTATAGACCTTTGACCATGAAGTTAGAAACTCTCAAAGATTTAGAAATGCTTTCTTGAAGAACTACTTCTCAACATGAATATTTTTCTTTGACATGATTAGGAACAAGGAAAAATGAATTAGCAGAATATCAAGACCACCTTCTCATCACGATAATGCATAACAATCCCTCCAAACCCTAATCACCTAGCTTTGGACTAATGTTTTTCCCATATGATTCCTACATTAGGTTGACTCAAAGGAATTATGAGAAAAAAAATCATCCTATGGGAAATCTACACTCAGACTCAAGACATTGACATTTGAATTGATTCAAAACCCTAGTGTAAAAGATATGAAGTAAACCTTGGGCAACAACCTAAGAGATCATTTGCACTATTACTTTCTAACCATTATAGCATAAAAAACTATTAATTGACTAGACCTATCAATTTTATGAAATCCTATATCATAACATCAATTAGTGGTATTTATAAGTCCTTTAGAGAAGGCTACTCTTTAGACATGATCAAGATGTGATAACATCTAGATGATATTTTGGTGTAAATCCTCTAACAAGGTCAAATTAATAATGTGTATGTAAACCTTAAACAAGGTTGGCTCTTAGCAAAGCTCACTTCAGAAGAGTGAAAATTTTGAGTTTGTTAGTCCTAGGTGGTTTTTTCCTTTAGATGGTTTCCACTTTAAAAATCTTGGTGTCAAAAATGCAAATGTTTTTTATGTTGTAAGCTAATTTTCATGTTATTTACATTTTATCGTAACTCGGTAACAACTAGGTTAATGTTTCGTAGTAACTAAGTTTTATATTGTCAGTTGGTTACAACATAATGACAAATGAATAGTTTGAAGTAAAGTGATTGAGTGAGTTAATTGAGAAGCTGAATGAATACATAGAGTGAACTCTTATGATGTTTATGAAGTTTGTTTGGTATTGAAATTGTTTGAATGGATGGTAGGATAATTGAACATAAATTGTTCACCCTTCCTCTCATTTATCTAACAAAAAGCTATGTAGAAAAACCATACAAGATTATACAAAGATTCATAGATCAATGACATTGATATTCTTACATGTAAAGTGTAACACCTTGCCAAAGGATCCAAAGAATTAACCTAAAGTTTCACTAAGTTTGGTAGCATTTTTTTTTTTAAAAATACATGAAAGTAAATACCACATATAACTTATACACAATAACGGAAGCAATAGCAAAAATCCAAATGAAAGTAAACATAAACATACATAACATGTTACATTCTTCATAGATCCCTTAACGTTGAATCACATCTAAATCAACTAATACTAATGATTCCATCTAACACTACACCCACATGAAATAATAATTAAAAGTCCAATGTTCATAAATTACATTTTTTATTGCTCAAACATCCACTATACATGCCACAGGGTATGAAAAGCTTAAAAGAATATACATCCATGTAAATAAAGTACATCATCATACTAACTCTAATCCATGATGCAATAACATAAATGAAACCACAAATCATACATGATACATCATCATAAAAGATAACCATTTATCATCAAACATAATTAACTAAGTGCATGGTTCCTCCCAACTGTAAATAGCATCATTAGACCATCATGGATCCTAGCCATCCCTCCATGCATAACATTCCAAATCACCGAAGGGATCATCGGTATTAGCATAGTAGGAATGTCACTCCTAATCATCCAACATCATATGCAGAAGAAATCTAACATGCAAGTAAAGCATAAGATAACATCATCTAACATATGCAAATCATTAATATAAGGATACATGTCCACCATCATAATCCATGAAGATAAATACCAACAAAGAATACTCCAGCCATGGTGTCTCAAATAGATCTCAAATTATAAGAGTGATAAGCACTACAACCCGACCGCATGGAACCTAAATGGTCCACTCCTACCACGCTGAGGAGATAATTTCAAGTCCCAAATAGGCTATCAAAATCACATAGCATAATTACTCTCTAAGTCTAGGAATCCTAAAATTATACTAACTCAAAGGTTCCAACACAAAACAACATCTAATCCCAGAGGCACACAATGACATGTAGGAAACCTACTCTATAAGCGGGCAAGTGTCATCGCATATATCATGTAGAAGTTACCTTGGCAGTTAGCTTAGGACACCATGGGTCCCTACTAATCCTTATGCGGCCACTAGTATCCTCTCATATTGACAAGGCATACTGTGGAATGCAAGGTCGCAACCAAGCGTTCTGTCTACTCCCATCCTAGTCTGTACTAGCACTTGAGGCATGGGTGAGAACAAAAAAATTATCTTTTTAGGTTCATTTAATCCCCATTTAGTGTAAATGTTTTCACTTATTAAAACAACTTACAATGAGTTACCCTAGTAGCCACTTAGGGCCCCAACCCCCATTGCAAGCCACTTCTCAACACTACAAGTAGATAACCTACCCTAAGCTCATGGAATCATAAATCAAAAAATCACCACAATCCTATACAAGCGACTAGAAAGAAATACCAAAACAATAATCCATAAAAAGAGCATCAAAATCTCCATGAGCACATGAAAAGCATCCATAGATAATCATGACCACAATAGTTCTCTATTGGCAACTGAAGGTATCACTGATAATCAAAATATCCATTGGTTCTCAATAAGCAACCAAAAATATCTCAAAATCATACTGATTGGAGACTCCAAAATGGTTGAGTCAAAATATGTCACAACAGGGTGATCCCACAATAATGGGTTCCACTTTTTGACCAATTTTGACACTGAAATCAATATTTTTGCAACAAACGTCACGTTCAAGTGACTATATCTCCAAAACTATAAATAATTTCAAGATGACATAAACTAGTGATTTTGAGTACTTTGTTCCTACTTTGTAACCATATTTTTTAATCTAAAAAAAAAAAAAATTTATGTCAATTTTTTTTATCTCCTCCAAAAAGTGGTACATAATAAAATTCAATATTTTAAAAAGTGACAATCCGTTTGACACACATAACTTTTTTTCTAAAAATGATAATGAAGTAATTCTTTCGGCGTTGGATTTGTAACATCAATATCCACTGTCTACATTTGGTTTGATTTATTTTTGTTGAATATTGTATAGTTTATGAAGTTTTGAAGTGACATGAACCATAATTCAGACATACATTCCATTTGACACAGATAATTTGAAGTCAATTTATCATAAACCATTTTTTTTTTTTGAATAGAAAGGTATCTCAATAAGCCAGTGCCTCTATATTTTTCAAAATTTTTTTGACCTAATTTACTAATTTTCCCGAGGTGTCAAAGTCGGTTGATGTTCAATTGGTAATGAACCTATAATGAGTTAAACTCATATTTGAAAGTCTTAATGATTAAATTATGTAATAAAATTATAGTCGTTGGAAAGCTTGCTCCGAGCAGCACATTTTGGCATTTTTTATTTTATAGTAGGAGATCATTCTCCTACAATTATGGAAGTCAAAAGAGCAAAAAAAAAGAAAAAAGAAAACAAGTTTAAAATTTTTGTGATTTTGCATGTTCGTGCAAACATGGCGTTCGCGCGAAAATGTTTACCATGTTCGTGTGAACATATGTTCGCGCGAACATGCAAATCATGTTTGCGTGAACATATATATCACGTATGTTCGCGCGAACATACGAAATATGTTTGCGCGAACATGATTAAAAAAAAAGTTCGCGCGAACATATGGTAAACTCAATTTCTCATTTTGCAATTATTTTCATTTTTGTTCGTCCCACTAAAGTGGAACCCATTATTGTGGGTTCACCCAACATGACATCATCAAGAAATAAATCAACACTTCAGTCCCATCATGGCGACTGGAAAGTAACCCAATGATAACTGATCGATGACTCAAAAATGGTTAAGTCAAGTGTCTCAGATACATATAACTTAGCTTCACTCAAGAAGACTGATGAGCAATAACAATCAGTAAATACAAACATCTCATAGAGCATACCATCACATTACCATGGTTGGGTTTAGAAAGGTCGAGATAAAATAACATCAACATGCCATCACACTCATAACCCCTGAGCCTCTGGTAGACGTCCTATAACTGGTCAACACTAGTCAACCCAAAAACCCAAAACAAGAAGCATAAAGTAAACACAATGCAAACATATGTTTTTGGTTGGCTAAAATTACATAGTTGAATGTGGGGTTTCAGTTTCTATTTGCAAGTATACTTCAAGTATATAAGATTAATCATTTGACCTACAAGTCAACCCATTTGTTCCCTCGATAACATTATCCTTCCATTATTTAAAATTGCATTCTAAGAATAACTAAAGGATAAATATTTACTCATTAAATCATTTGACACTTAATGAAATCATTCACTTTAATTTGCTAAGGTCAATGTTACTAATTGAATATCTCTTCCTTATCATTAATTCAACTTTTCAACATGATCAAAGGATTATTATTCGTTTAAATTATAAGGAAGCCAATTACTAGTCTTTGAATAAGAAGATTATAACTTTATTAAAATGATCAATTAAATCAATCAATTAACCTAGGTACACAATCCATGACTTTTATCATTTTAATAATACTTAATTAAAACTTAATTAAATATTACTAAAATTTAAGCCTTTTAATATTAATCATTATAATAATTAAATCATCACTAACAACCATTAAAATATCTAAAGTCATTATTCAAATCATTAGAATAAGACTTATCAACTTCGATGTAATTACTTTACAACTTCGTTAAAAGATCATGTCAATTAAAACTCTATTACATAACTTAATTATTAATTAAATTTAATTAACTCTGCAGTGGTCGTCGTAGGCCTCCCATATGGGACAGCACTATAGTCACAGTAGTCTGTGATTTTTTTCCATCGCAGTGTATGGTATAATGTAATGTGTAATGAAAAATATGTTATGTTTTGAAATTCAATTTTTATATAATGAATTTGTTATATATATATATATATATAATTTAATTTAAGTAATGAAATAGTGGATGATTGAGCAATCGAAAATGTAATTTAAGAATGTTGGACTTTTCATTATTATTTTATGTGGATGTAGTATTAGATGGAAACATAATTAGTTATGATAGATGTGATTCAATGTTAAGGGATCTTTAAGAATGTACCCTGTTATGTATGTATGTTACGTTTACTTTCAGTTGGATATTTGTTATTGCTTTCGCTACTATGTTATGAATGGTGTTACTTTCATGTTTTAAAAAAAAAATGCTACCAAACTTAGTGAAAGTTTAGGTTAATTCTTTGGATCTCTTGGCGAGGCATTACATAAAGACCTTGTGTGAGGGTGAACCATGGTGGGAATAATATATCTAGTAGACTTTCCTTAGAAGAAAAAGGGTTCCCTATTAAAGGCTATCTATTCCTTCTTATAACACATCATGTTAGGAACACATATAATATATTAGGATTACAATTTCCTATGAAGGCTACCTCACTAGAAGATTTTGATCTCTTTTTGAGAGATACCTTGTTAGAGGATTTTGAAGACTCATTACAAGTCTCCCCTATCAAAGGCTTATAATATTTGAAATGGTAAGAAAGAAAACTAAATAATAGATCTCACTATTTGGTACACCTTGCCTAGTAGATCCTTAATGTAAACTCCTCCAAGATACTTTGATGTCCTTCTTTTGATCTAGCTTGGTGAATGTGCTCTATCCACTTCCTTCTTCTTGTTCTTGTGCACCAATCTTCTATTACTCTGTATTCATAACAATTTTTTTCTACCCTCATAGATCTCTTCTTAGGTTAGTTACAACAAAAACAAAAATGATGATCTCAACTACATTCCAATACTAAAGTCTGAGTGAACTTTAAACCACTCTCACTATTCATGGGTAGAAAACCTAAAATGTATCCCACTTAAACTATAAATTTGGAATTTGAATCACATAGTAAGCATAGTCATAAGACACATGTGACTACCTATCCATAAATTCCTATCTATGTAGGGCTTCCTATTTAGCTGGAAGTCTAATTGTAGACCATAGACCTTGTGCACTTCTATCACATCTACCACTTCTCTCTACCTACATGTCACATCAATTTTAAACCTTCTCTAGTTCTATTACATCAATGATAGCTAAGCTATAACTATCAAATGTCCACATTTATTGCCTTTTGATTGTTGGGATCGCTAAGCCAATCTATTGGTGGTTATACTTGCAATGCTTTAATCCTCTTTTATAACCAGTTGCCAATCAATGACAACACTTCAACACTTACTTGATGCATGAATTCTCTTCTCACTAGTTTTCTTGGTTAGTCATGCCAATGTAGTTTAGTCCAACAAAAGAGTCTCCCATTTCTAGATATATATCATTGCTTTGTGTGAGAGTTTTGTATTTAGTTAGAAGCATTATATTTGGACCTTTATTACCTAATAAAAGAGATTTTTTTTTGGGTGTGGATAGGTTTATTCCCTCAAGTTAGAGGATTTTCTCAAGATAAATTGTTGTCTCTTTTGAATCTTAGGTTTCTTTTATTTTGTTTATTCTTTTGAATCTTTATTTATGGAAAAAATATTAGCAAAACTTGGGTGTAAGAATTAGAGTTAAAATATTTGACATAGGTTTTGGGTACCCTCGGCTAAAGGTTTCTAAAATTAACAAAGGTGAGATAAAATGGATTCATAAGGCTCTAAAATTTCATCCCCTAGAAATTCAACCAAGAATAAGACAAGCACATCGAGTGAATTGTTATGATCTATTTTTTAATTCAATGCCTATTGTAACTTGTAGTAGTCTTCTATGTGCTTATATACCTCTTTCATTTTTAAGAATTTCTATAGAAAAAATAAAAAAAGAGAGTCAAGTGTTGTAGAGAGGATTGACTAAATCAAACCTTGCATTGGTTTTTCCACCTTCACAATAGTCATTGTGATGAAAAGGAGTGTGTGTCCTATGAAGCATAGACATAAATAATAATATAAATGCTAATTTTAAAAATGTCACCTCAAGTATGAAACATTTTCCATGAAATTTCACACAAGTCTCAAGATGTTGATATAATGAATTCTTGCAAGATGTTAGTGCATTATTTTATCATGGAGAAACACATCATGGCTAATCATGATTGTTGTAACATATTTGTATGCTTGAATTATTTTCTCTTTGAATATAGATCTACAATTGAATTACTTGTTTGAATGTGCTTGTGAATGCATAAGTAAACTTATAATTTGATATGATAGTGGGATTTATATTTATATGTAGCTTGCATGTTTTCAAATCTAATTTCCAAGGAAGGTTGACCAGACAAGAAAACAATTCATTATTTGTAGAGACAATACTCATTCTTCAAATTTTAAGTTTAGTTTGCTTGGATAGAGTTGTTTAATATTTCATTCCTATGAAATTGATTCATGAAAAAGTTTGTAAAAAGGATAATGCACCAAATTGATAAAAATGGTCTTGGAATTGAGTATGAATGAGCATAATTTAGGCATGTCCATTAAAGTGGATCCAAGACTAGTGTAAAATTGTAATGTTATATAATTAATGACACTACAAGTGAATATTTCCAAGAACAAACATAAATTACTCATTATAAATTTGACATTTGCATGCACATCTAATTTAAATCACACGTATTCTTCATAATACTCATCATCCTTATCACTCATTCCATCATCCTACTTATCACTATGCTCATCCCATTATTAATTCATAATATCTCTTTATTTCCTAATGTTTGCATTCAACTAACAATTACCTTTTCTCTCCATCTCTTCAAACTCCATACATATTTCATCTCTTTGGACTTGGTTCTCCTATTATGAGATCACCCATTATGTCAACATGTTATCTCTTCAAGGGGGCATCCCTAACTTATTTTATAAACTCATTTCCCATTGAGCATCCTATTTTAGTTGCATCCCACCACGTTTTTATGCTTTCTTGTTTGAGATAATGTTTCTTTTGTTAACTTCACAATTCTATCTTAAAAAAGGCAATAACATCTAAATGGCTAACGTCATCCCAAAATAAATAAATCTTATCCTCACAATCCATCCTTTCTACCAAGAAATTATACATTGACACATTATGCACTATGTAAGTGAAGAAATCATTTATTTTATGTACATGCAAGAGGATTATTAGAATGAGATTTTGAGAAAACATGTATGAGACTTAAATTTGTCAATCTCATTATTTTTTTTCAAATATTTTCTTAATCATGAGGTTCACAAGTAGTTTTATTTAGGGTTTGTTGCTTTTAAATTACATTATCTCATTTAAATTCTAATCTTCTTTTTAACAATAAGTAAATGGTCACTACCTCCATGTGCATTTTTAAAATTCACCCATGGTTCTTCTCAAGGCAGTCTAGGTGCAATTGGGGTTGGTAGGGTTAGCATGATAGTTTGGGTTCTATTCATTTTTTAATCTTCTACTATGAGATTTGATCTTGACAATTAGATTGAGACTTGGGCTATCCTTTTGGTGCTTGTGAGATAAGTTGAAAAATATTATTTGTAAGATGGGTTTCATGATCTTGGTCTCTCTTTTAAATAAATGGATGTCTTATAGGTCTTCTTAAACATTGTTACCACTAGCAAATTAGATTGTTCACCTTACTTCAAATTTTGAATTTATTTCTTTTGTTCATATTCTTTGGAAATGCAATGTTATAGCAGATTGTTCAACCAAATGGACCTTTGAATTTAATCATAATTGAAGCACAATGGGATGATAATTCTTGTCTACTAATACATCTTGACAATTTCTTCAACATTCTCATAACAATTCGACTTCATCCTTCTTTTTCTTTTTCTTTTTATGAATTCCATGCATAGCTTGGTTCCTAGTTTTCTCTCAAAAACTGTGTAATGTTGAAAATATTCCTTCAATTTTTATTCCTTAAATATTATGATCATTTTCACTATTAAAAAATTCTTTATCCAAAATTTTCTTAACTCCCAATCAAATATTCATTTTGTTTACCAAAATAATAAATATAGATTCATGTAATAAAATAGAAGAAATGAATATAGAAACATTATTATAAATGAATATACAAACATTATAATGACACAAAAAAAATTGTATATAAATATAGATATAAACCTAACTAAAGCCAAAATCTGATCTTGTACCTCTGTCACTATATGCTATGTATCAAGATATTTCTTGTGAAGCTTGATGACAATGTCCACAAGGGCATAGTTTTTATTTTCAATGATATCAACCCAATAAACATATCAAGCAAAGCCATGCGTAGATTCTAGTGGAGTTCCTATTTTTATTATATTTTACACTAATTGCAGATGCCATTACATTCTCAATCCTTTTCAACAAGATAGACGCATTATCTTGATTGGCAATTTGGTAGAATGGTTGTCCTCTTATATTTTGCCAGATATTTTGGAGTTGGACGTAAAACGAAATCAGTCTAATCAGTAAGACTTTCTTCACCAGACAAAAGGCAAAATATTGGATGTTTTGGCGAGAAGCTCTTAGTTCAAAATATCTCATGATTAGGTAAGAAATTCTCTTAATCAAAAGGTCCAATGAAAGCATATACAGGATTTAAATATGGCACTGTTTAGATTTTGGTACTCATAAGTATCTGTGAATAGTTCCTTGATTAACTTATATATATACTGCTATGGGGAATGCATATAATATCATCAGTCTATCTAATCTGAGCTGAAGATTTAAGAGATCAGCCCACAAGAACAAGTAGGAGATTTTTCAGTATGAATCAAGAGGGTCCTCAAATGGTTTCACTGCAGATAGCAGCACCCAATGCATCTGATCATGTTAAAGATCAAATTCTAATGGATTGGGATGATGATGGACGACCTCGACGTACAGGTGAGATTCACTAGTTCATTTCAAAAGAGTGCCTATGAAATTAAATGCATACTTTTTATATCAACATTTCAAATTATACTCAATCAGTGATTGTAAACTTGAAATGCAGGCACCTTATGCACTGCGAGTGCTCACATAATTACGGCTGTCATAGGATCTGGTGTTCTATCACTTTCATGGGCTACAGCTCAACTGGGATGGGTGATTGGACCCCTTATTCTCATCGCCTTCTCCTTTGTCACTTTTTATACCTCCAGCTTACTCACAGATTGTTATAGATCTCCTGATCCAGTCAAAGGAAAACGAAATTACACTTACATGGATGCTGTCAAAGCCAATTTAGGTGCGTGAACAGAGTATATATCGATGTTCAAGTTGGTTTCAGTTTTCTAAAATTCACTTTGATTTGTTTAGGTAGTTCATCTGAAATCTTACTAATATGTGTTCTATTCAGAAAAGCTAGTGTAACTTTAGATAAATCATATAAACAAGTTAAAAACTTATAGTATGTTGTTTAAGCTTAAATGTAATGTGCATTTCTTGAATCTCAGGAACCACGCAAATATGGCTATGTGGCTTGACACAGTACGCCAATCTATATGGAACTTCTATTGGCTACACAATCACGGCAGCTATTAGCATGACGTGAGATTTTTTTCCAAAACCTTGAACACAATCTATATCTATTAGTATGAGATGTTCTTAGATTGACCTATGATTCATTTTGTTTCTTTCGACTTCTATTTCTTAATGATGAATCATAAAGTTTGATCCAAAACATTCGATAGAGAATACTTACACTATTGTTGAACAATGGCAGGGCTATCAAGCGCTCAAATTGTTTCCATGACAATGGGAAAGAAGCATCATGCAACTCCGACAACAACCCTTTTATGATTCTATTTGGAATAGTACAACTTATTTTATGTCAGGTGCCTGACTTTGACAAGCTATGGTGGCTTTCTATAGTTGCCACAGTCATGTCATTTAGTTATTCTTCAATAGGACTTGGCCTTGCCATTGCAAAAGTTTCAGGTATGCCTTCATTTAGTCTACCCAAATATCAACTGAATTATTTGAAAATATGATCTCCAATATGAAATACATTAAGTAATCATAATATGATGTGAAATTACAGAAGGGAATTTCCATGGGACTCTTACAGGAGTGCCCATTGGTACAGTCACTTCAGCCCAAAAAGTTTGGGATGTCTTCAGAGCTCTAGGAAATATTGCTTTTGCTTATTCATACTCATCCCTTTTGATTGAGATCCAGGTATGATTACCCAACCTTTGCTTATATTGCATTGATTCATGACTTCATTCTTTTTGCATCTTTTCTGAAGTTTCAATGTTGTAATATGATGAAGGACACTGTAAAATCACCTCCAGCAGAGAACCAAACAATGAAGAAAGCCACAGCAATTGGAGTGAGTGTGACCACCACCTTCTACATGTTATGTGGTTTACTTGGATATGCAGCTTTTGGGGATAATGCTCCAGGCAACTTCCTAACTGGATTTGGGTTTTATGAGCCATTTTGGCTCGTTGACATTGCCAATGTATGCATTGTTGTTCATCTCATTGGAGCATATCAAGTATGCATGCTTCTCTTTTCCAAAACTATGTTTTTAATTCTTATTCTCATTATTGTTGACTGGTTCATAAATCAGTTAGGAGTTAAATCAGAGGTCTTCTGTTTGAAGTTGGAGGGTTTTACAGCCGAGTTACTCGTATTTTTAGGATCAACTCATCTCTAGTTTGAATGTGACCCATTTTCAACACTCTTCTCAAGCCACTTTATAGAATGTTTGAGACTCGTAGTTTAATTTGATTCTGGTTGAGGGAGGACATAAAAGGCTCTCATTTGTTGTTCTAGTGTTTCAACAATCCTCTAAGGCCTCTTTATAGAGAGCTTGTAACCTAACTTGACTTCAATGTCATTTTGAATTTTTCATGGACTAGTTAGAGCTCGAACTAGAACTTTCCATATGTTTCCACATTGTTCCAGCACTATTTGTATCCTTAGTTTGACTCTAATAACACGATGAACTTTATATGAACTAACTAGAACACAACTTAGGATCATACATTTATAATGCATTGCTAGTGTGCTCCATGACCCCTTTAAGCCACTTCATAGAATGCTTTACCCTCACTGACTGATAGCTTGTTGAACTTCCTGGACTAGCCAGGACTCAACTTAAGACCCACTATTTTATTTCTAGAAAATTTCAACACCCTCCTTAAACCACATTATATAATGTTTTGGGTAATGTTTGGGACGCAAATGACATATTGAACCTTTTTATATAGACTCTCTAGAACTTGAATTCAGAACCTTTCATTTGTTATAGAGATGCTCTGTTACTGAATTAGTGATTCTTTTCAACATCAGTACATTTATTCCCGATGCAACCTATTTCAAATAATTACTGCAGGCAACAATAAACTTATAATTGTTTTGTTTATCCGCAGGTTTTTGTACAACCTCTGTTTGCATTTATTGAGAAGTGGTGCTACAACAAGTGGCCAGAGAGCATATTTCTTCACAAGGAATACTCTGTCAAATTACCCAAGCATGGAGTGTACAAGCTCAGTCTTTTCAGACTGGTCTGGAGAACAATTTTTGTGATCACCACTACAGTTATTTCCATGCTTTTGCCATTTTTCAACGATGTTGTGGCACTCTTGGGGGCAGCAGGATTTTGGCCGCTGACAGTGTATTTTCCAATAGAAATGTACATTGCTCAACAGAAGATCCCACGGTTTTCATCAAAGTGGTGGCTGTTAAAGGTCTTGGGCAGTATTTGTTTCATTCTCTCTGTGGCAGCTGCAGTGGCAGCAATTGAAGGTGTGATTCAGGCTTTGAAAACTTACAAGCCCTTCAAATCGACGTAGGAATGAAAGCTCCTCCCATGCAAATTTATCTATAGGGTTTCTTGTTTTCATTGGAAGTCTTTGGAAGCCTTAATGTGGTTCTATATGTAGCCCTCCTGATTATTTTGAGACATTCAGTTTTTGAAAGAGCAAAGAGCAACTTTCTATTGCTCGAGCAAAGCTTAAAAGTGTAAAATCCTTTAAATAAAATGTCCCACCTATGACTAGTATAATGCATTATGCATGTATTGAACGTACATAGGCAGGGGATTTTAGGTTCTTTCTTCATCCTTAATGAGAGGATAATAAATGAAAGTGAAAGTAACACCTACCTTTACTATCTTCTCTTCTTGCTCTTGTTGCGTACTACATAGTGGGTGTTGTGTGTTTTTTTAACAAAAAAAATTTGATGATTTGTTTCTAGGGCATTAGTTCTTCCATAAAATTGTGTAATATTATTTGATAAATAATAATATAGATATTTAATGCTGATAGGTTAATGCTGATAGACATTCTACTTAACTTTTATTCTTCTAAGTTAAATTTGACAACCATCTACATTAATGTCATTTGATTTCCACAATCCATTAGTAATATCATGAGAATTTCTGGAGTTTGATTGTGTCGTAATTTTTAAGCATCAACGTTTCGGATCACACACAGTGATCCATCATCAGGATGAGGAGTGCAAGAGAATAGAGAAAAAATGTAAAGTGGCAGATTGGAGGGAGCAAAGAGATTAAAAAAGGAGGAAGAGGGGGGGGGGGGTGGGGTTAGTTGAGGTAGCCCGCAGATCGAGGGGGGGGGGGAAGAACTAGGATTCAAAAAATTAAAAAGAGGGCAATTGGTGTAGAGGAGAGAAGAGAAGATGGAGAAGAAAAAACAAAAAATTAAAACATAAAAATTCAAAATTGAAAAAGTAAAACTAAAATAGAACAAAAAATACTAATTTATACTAATAACGAAATAATGCAATAAAAAGAAAAATAAGAATTACGAAATAAAGAACAACGAAATAAATATATAAAAGTGGTAAATAAAGTTAAAAAACTAAAAAATGAAAAAAGGCAGGAAAGAAACAAAACAAATAAAAACCAATTAAAGGGGGGGGAACAAATTTTTAACAACAAAAAGAAATAAAAATGAAAAACTAAACAAAGAAAAAAGAAAAAGAAAATAAAAAGATAAAATAATATAAAATGAAATAGCTTTTAATATTACAGTTTTAAAGAATTAAAAAACTAATAGATAAAAAGAAAAAAGGGGGGGGGGGGGGGGGGGGGGGGGGGGGGGGGGGTGGGGGAAGTAAAGTAAAGAACAAAAAAAGGACGACAAATGAAAACTAAATAAATATTGAAATTAGTTGGCGAGACTAAGA